>CM035132.1:101932851-104784761 GCA_020205605.1 Panax ginseng
TTTAAAAAAAAATTGGGGAGCAATAAAATAAATATTATAAAATAACAAAGCAAATAATTTTATTCTATCAAACACTGGTTTTTGAATTCAGTTTTTTAGCCATTGATTAAATTACACAGTTGGCTTAAGCAGCATTTCCTGATTTCTGTTTACTAAAGTGACAATAAATGAAAATCTAATATTATGAAAAACAAAGTCAGGAAACCAAAAAAAAAAACGTAGTAGTAGAAAGAATTGTTACAAGAACATTTCCCTTTATTTTCATAATTTTCTTATTCTATACTTCAGAATATACCTTTTGAACTACAAGGCCCTCAATTGTCAGTGTATGCTAAACTAATATTTATGTTTGTGGACAATTATGCAGTGAAGGTTTTTCTCAAGGATGACCTCCAAAACAAGTCATGCAAGCTTACTGCATTTTAAGTTACAAGGCTGGGACAATCTATAATAAGTGAGGTTGAAAAGCCTGACTGGCGGTAGCAACTCTCTGAATTGTTTTTTGCTTATTAACTATGGTAATGCTATAAACTTAAAGTGGATTGTAGCATTATCTTTGTTGAAGTAGATTGAATTAAAATTCTCATAAAAAGTATCATAACCATGCATCAGTTTTGAGAGAAATTAATTCCAGAGGATTCAGGAAACTGTAATTTTCTTCTTTATTCTTGGATTATGTACATTAGGTTCTGAATAGATAACCATGGCAAGGCTATGGATAAGGGTTTCAAGTTCATCTTTATTATTCAACATGCTTGACCTCAAATAATTTTCAAAACAATATTTTTTTGGTTTGAATATTCCTGGTATACCTTGTAAATTTTTTGAGATATTAAAGCTTTTATTCTTAGGAGTTGAAACATAAATGTACAATGCCGCTGTGTCCACAGCATACGGGATAAGCAGATACATACATACTCAAATTCTTGATTTAGAGTAAAAGTAATCTGAATTTGTTTAATACTAATTAGTAAAATTACTTTAATTGGAAGCTTTTTGTTTCTATGGCTATTTTGGATCCTAAACATTTCTATTTGTGGTTATTTTTATACTATAATTCCTGTCACTTTTGGAAGTTAATCTTCTATTTTCTAATCATTTTATCGCACTACCTATCTTGAAGTTTTACTATAGAAGCCAGAATTTAATTTGTTGGTGTGTAGAGCTCATAAGAAGGAGACTCCAGAGGCAGTGAGACTTACTATTAGACCTCCAATGGTGGGTTGCTGGAGTGGTGGCATATGTTAAGACACCATATTTTCGCTGCTCTCCGAAACACCGCTTAGTTCAGTATTTGAGTGAAGAGATCAAAAAGGATATTCTATAAGAACTGGGTGCAAGTCAAAGAAGAAAGCTTTTTACTAAATACTGTAAAGAAGTATGGAGACTGATGAAGGGAAGAAAGATATTCAATGCCAGTTGGAGAAGATGAAGGCGCAACAGTTACAATGTAGTTTTGGCTCATTAATTTCAGGTAATTAGGCTACCGCAGTTCACATTAAGCAGTGATTTTTCTCTGATTTTGATTTCCTCTTATACATGCTACAGTTGTGCATTCTGATGTAGATAATGCCGCAATTCCATTCTTCATATACAATCTTATATCTTGCTGGTCAAATTTCCTAAGGTTACTTTTATTATATTGGTATACCATGGCAATGAATTTTATTTTCATGTTCGGCTCTATATCGATGCGTTATGGCATTATAAAATATATTAGTAAATGACACTAATGCATTGTTTCTGAAGTTTCCTGCCTTACCCCTGTACTCACTCGACACAAGCAGGTCAAAATAATTTTGATCTTACCATATAGATCTAACAGCAGTAGGAATATTGTCACTATATTTGCAAACTATTAGCTATCTGGCTTCCAACCACAAAAGTTTAGATGTATATCCTTTAGAATTTCCTTTGGAGATTGTTTAGTTGAGGTTTAGTTCCATTAGTCCTTCGCTTATTTTATGAATTAGTTCGTATATAATCCAGATTTAGAAACAAGCAATCTTCCAATATGTTTTCTTTTGTGATACACATTCCCGCAGATTAGGAAGATGAAAGGGTTTGAAGGCAGAAGAAGGCACACCTGATGGAGATTCAGTATCAATGGTGGGACTCATTGCTCAGAAAGTGGATTTTGGTTTATAACTTTGAGAAGCAGGTCTCCTGGCTTGATGCTAAGTTTTCTTAGGAAGGATGAGATGATTGACATCATCGTGTGACAAAGGGTAAAGGTTATGAAGGTGTCGCCACTGCTAGGGTGTCACACGCCTTCCCCGCAAGACTCATGTGGGGTCTGCGGAAGTTGTATTTGTATCGTGTAAGCTTGGCATCCAGCACGCGTTTTATCTATCACTGTTGCCAGGGCTGGGTCAGAATGGATACCACCACCGTAACAGAAATGAACAAGAAGATATACAAACTCGGCAAGACTGGACAGGAATCCCACACTGCACTTACCGAAGTTTGACAGGTTAGTAGCTTTGCTTGCACATTCCAAATTTTAACTTGTGCTTTTGATAAAGCGCAAAGTTATGTTGGATGTACATATCATTTATCCCCCTCACTGAATAGTGGTTGGGGATGTTGATGCCATGTGGGTCACCAACCGTGATGGTGAAGTAATATTGAAATATCTAAGTATGAATGAAACTGAAATAAATATTCTCCCAAATTATTCTCTCTGTTGTCCTCCCTAGCTTTTATAGAAAACTAACTTATTAGAGCTTAGTTATGTATAAAAGTTCTCCAGACGCCTCCACCAATAATACTAAACTCCTTCTTTGAGCCCTTGCTTGATCTAAATGGAATTACAATAAAAGTTGTAGATATATAATATACAGATAAAGATAGAGAAACAAAGATTTTTGACACGCTTGATTATGGCAGAAAATTGAAAAAAATGAAACGAGAGGATTAAATTAGTCTATATATCCACCGAGAGTGGGGAGGGGTGTTGGGGGATGCATGATAATACCACCTGAGATGCAAGGTTTAATTAAGATGCCTACTTCATCCTTATATAATAGGATTATACTTTGACCCTATTTTAACTTATATGTAATATATACTCTCCCTTCTCTTTAATAGGACCGAGAAAGATATTAGTCCCATGGGTGGCTTCCCCATTATGGTGAGGTTAAGGACAGACTATTTGCTGATCAAAGGATGCTGTGTTGGGCCAAAGAAGAGGGTTGTTACTCTTTCGTCAGTCTCTGCTCACACAGACATCTCTGTTTAGCCATGGAGGAGATCAAACTCAAGTTCATCGGCACATCTTCAAAGTTTGACATGGTCGCTTCCTAGATTACCTCAAGAGAAGCAGAAGTTCTATGGATGGCTCAAGGCATGATTTTTACAAATCATTCAAACTTTGCACGCAGTACTTCAAATGCTTCTACTTCTGATTAATGTTATTCTAGAACTTTGGATGATTTTAAGTTTTGACTCTACACTTTTAAGTATGCAAATTTTGTTTCATCTGTGATTTTATGATCCGAATGCTTGGTGAGTTCCTAAAATTATATGATTGTAGTTGGTTGTTATTTGTATACTGTGTCATCTCCAGAGCCTATTTTATGTTAGTTGAGTTCTTGCTTGTCAAGTTTCCTTACTAAATGACACATTCATCTGCAGTGTATGAGTTTCAGATTTGTTGTTAAAGCCCAGTAAGAATTTTGTAGACTAAAATAATTTCTATTGTTTTCATAAGTTTGCTTGTGTATAAATTATATAATATTACTCTCGTTAAAATTAATGACAGAATTTGAAATCAACTTTTGAGGAGTATTTTATCTTTACTAATTTCTCTATCATTTTGTTACTAGTTATAAAATTTAATACTTGAATAAATAATATCAGTTTTAAATTTGAAAAGAATAGTTAAACTATAGGCAGGGAAGAAATTTCGGAAAATAGATTAGGCGTAACTTTTTTGTGTTTATTGAATCAAAAACAAGTTCAAACATGTACAATATTTTTCTGCAACCATCATCACTACCCTCTGCGCAATAGTCCATGAAGAAACCAAAAGACATGAGATTTGGGGAGGTTTGTTGTCTCCATTTAAAGTCCAAAAAATATTTTTTTAAAATTAGAGATATAATTTGATTTTTAAAATAAAATGATGACATATTAAACTTTTAAATTGATGTCAATTTATTTAATTTTAGTTAATATAATTATTATAATTGTATATTATATAACAAAAAAACTATTAATTATAAAAATTTAAGCTTAAATATAAATTATTACTCTAAACTATAGACCATATTTCATTTTCGGGTTTATCAACCTTTCAATTTTATTAATCAAATGATTGAACTATTAATTTTTTTTCCATTTTAATTGAATCGGGTCTGGCTACGCTAAAAATCACCGTATACGACTATCTCGAAAGAGTCATAGTTAAGGTGATATGTAACAAAAAACAAAATATTTTAATTTTAATTAAACATTTATTATACATTAAAAGACAATCACAAAACCACTTTATATTAACATTAAAACTAAACATTTCCTTCTCTTAAAGTAAATTAATTTCAAATCAAAACATTCAGATATAATAGATTGAAAACAAAACAAGATTTTCCAGCTATAAACAAAGATATCAATAATAATAATAAGCACAAAATCGAGGTAATAAAACCAAATCGTTACCATTAAAGACATAAAAAGGCCCCATACACTAGAAGGGGTTTATAGTCTAATGAACCAAGCCCCTGAGATGTCAAGGTGTTCGTGTTCCCAGATCCGAGTCCTTTCAACCGTAACCCCACTGTGGGTGTACGGTGTTCTAAGGTCGAGCCTTCGAGTCCTTTCAAATCCAAGCTCGCACTGTATGGTGAGTTCATCTGGCTGGGCGCATAAAGAGGTTATCCCGCATACAGTAGCCCGGAGTCCCAACCATATTTGAATAAGGTAACTCCAAAGGTAGTGTTTGACTGGATTCCACTTCCACCTTTTAAGGAGATTGTGTCGGGACCCAAATTATGGTAATCGCTATGTTTAGGAGTCCTAAACCGACTTTTAAAGGATTCTAAGGTGGTGAGAGTACTATAAATACAATGCTTGGATTTCAATTAACTGGTAATACTTTCTTTTCGAGCACTAAATACTAAAGCCTCAATTGTTAAACCTTGTGAACTACCAGATTTATTCTCACACCGGAAGCTATCCTCTCATGCAAGACAAGCCGCCAAGCTTTGTGTGATCCGTTATCAGCAGTGTTCGCCGCGGACTGGTGATCGACGACACTAAAAAAACTTGGCGCTAACATCATGCTGAAGGAGAGGCTTTAGTGCTTTCATCGCAATCACAATAAACTTTTTCCTAAGAAAGACTATGGCGAAGGCAGGTGATGATACAGTGCTTCTAACCAGAAAAGGCAAAACTACACCGCATCACCCAGTGAGAGGGTTGGCCAAAGATGACCGGGTTCCGTAATTCATGAAGATCAGAGGAACCTGGCCCCTTCCTTCTCCAAGAAAACTCTTCCACGATACCAACACACGCCCAATCAAAGTTAGTCATGCCGATGAGAATCATTCTCTGCACACGAGGGGCAAGGGAGAGACCGAGGTGAAGGCAACCGAGACCAAAGCGGAGTTTATTCTCAAGAAGAAGATGCAAGAAAATAAAGACGCCATGATGGCCTTCAAGGCCTTCAAGCAGAGGAGCTCGAGAGAGCAAGATGGCAAAGATTGCAGGAAGAGCAGGAAGCATCTCAAAAGGCGAGACATCGAGCCGATCCTTGGCCACCTCGACGGAAGAAGCCGAAGAGAGAAAAGAGTAGGCACGTAAGCCACTCCCGAGACTACCGTAAGCCAAAAGGAGTCGCTCAATAGATCGGAAGGTCGCACTACCCGGGCAGTCGAGATAGAGGAGGAGGGTCGCTTCCCTAATAATGAGAGGGATGACATGATCGTCCCTCATAAAGAGGAGTCCAACCCTCTTTGCGCTAGAAGGGTGGCAGAGTTGGAGAAATTATTGGTGGCAAAGAGTTCGATGGGAACGCCTTTCGCTTGCATAGATCGCCTTTTCACCCTAAATAAATCATGTCACCGCTTATCCTAAGAAGAAGATGCCCCGATGGAGACATATGATGGGCCGAAGACCCCTACGATCATTCAGATGGGTACGATAGATTGATGACATACTTACGGACATTCTGGACGCCGCTAAGTGCCACATGTTCACAATAACTTCAAGAAGAGCGCCCGAGAATGGATGGGGTACCTTAATACCGATCATTAATTCATGGAGTGACCTTCAAGAGAAGTTTCATGCTTTGCTTGGAGTAACAAAAAGACGAGGAAAGATTATCGCTTCCTCATGCAAGTTGAGATGTTAAATGAAAGCTCTAGGCCAAGATATTAAGAGATTTTTGAGAGGTCATGGGTTCTGAAGAGCAGAGTTGAATTCTCCATGTGCCTTGGGATTTTTCACAACTAGTCCGGATATCTAAAGTCGGGCAAACTGATGAAGGATCCGTGATCAACCTCCGACGGATTTGATAGAAGCTTTCCATCGAGCCGAGGGATTCATAGTGATTGAGGAGGCTATGGGAAATTTCAAACCGCACTCCCAATCTTACGAGAAGTCTAAGGATCGTGACAAGCATTTATCTGCGCGGCCGGACAATCAAGGGAGGCCTGGATAGCTCGAAGAAAAACTACAACGGTGGAGGTTCGGGAAGTGTCACCACCTTTCCCGGTGAAAGCGTAATGTCAACAAAGTTTACACCGCCTCAATATGAACATCAAAGAAGATATTGGAAGATATACGTAACAAACCTTTTTTTGAGCCATGTTCGACGCACCAAACCCGGAAAGAGAGGTCGGACAACATCGTGAATACCATCGTAGTCGCGACACACGATGGAGATGTGCAATGATCTCAAGGATTTGATAGAGAAGAACGCTCGTAACGGCCAAACTGTTCAATATGTGGTTGGTCGAGAATTTTCAGAGGCACCTGTGGAAGAAAGCAGGGACCGATCACGTAAACACGCTAAAACCGAACCCACAACCCCGAGGTGTGATTGATGTAATTTTGGGCGCCTCTTGTGAGGATGTGTAACCGGAAGAAGAGAAGTGGGACACCTCGAGGTCGTGTTGTTGATAAAGAAGGTTCCTCGCCAAGGAAAGATCTCAGCCACCCGGGGTATCCATCTCGTTTCTCGAACGAGGATTATCCAATGATCTAATAGAACCACACGATAAGCGCCAGGATAAAAGACAAGCTCTGCCAAGGACATGAAGAGGATGATGATCGATAATGGGTCCTCGATCGACATATATGTACACTCACGCTTATCAAAGGATGGATCCGGAAGGAAAAAATGAAGTTGGGTGGAGAAGGCCCATTGTACGCTTTTAGTGGGAGACCCAAAGCATGTGTCGTGAACCATCGAATCGCCTCGTCAAGTTCGCAGACGTAACCCCAAAGTAGGTATAAATAATGGTCGTGTTCTTTGTGGTATTGTGGATTCAAGATATAACGCTATTTTGGGACGCTCCACTTTATCAAAGATTGTAAGTCGCTATATCCATACCCCACTTTAAAATCAAATTTCCAACAATCAACGGATCTGAGAAGTAAAAGAAGATCTCGATATCGTTCAAGGTGCTATCGAACACTTTGATTTCCCGGCCTGGGATCAACAAGGTAAATGTACAATGGCCATCAAAATAGAGCTATTCACCGAGAGCAAAGATAGAACCGATGGCCCCGCCGCCAAGAGACCAAGATGTGAGTTGGTCCTGTGGAATAAAGAGAAGTTGATCAAGATTAGGTCAATGGTGACGTAACATTACGACGGGATCGGTAGATCTCGCTTCGTATATGCCGACATCTTCGCATGGGAGCCTAGTGATATGCCCGGGTAAGCGAAGTCAAGGGCTTCGCACAATTTGTATGTCGACCAAGAGAAAGCCAATAATACGTAAAGAAGGATTTTCGCCCAGAGAGGCAGAGGATCATAGACTGAAGAAATCGCTAAACTTCCGGAAGCATGATTTATATTCTAGATCGACACCCCAAATGGTTGGCAAATGTGGTTTGGTTCGTAAACAAAATGGGAAGTGGAGATTATGCATCAGATTACACAACCAATAAGGCATGCCCGAAAGATTTCTATCCTTTGCCTAACATAGATCAATTGATCGATGCCACTGGGGTACGATAAGTATGTTGAAGCTTCATGGATGCCTTCTCAGATACCACCAGATTTCGATGAGTAAGGAAGACATCCCAAGACGAAGTTTCATCACTCATCGTGCCATATATGCTTTATCTAAGATGACGCTTCGAAGTACTTAAACGCCGGGCAAATATACCAACGAATGATGAACTTCAGATTTCGAAAGAAGCAGGTCAAGCATGGAAGTGTATGTGGACGATATGATTGTGAAAAGTATGTTGCCCCGGGATCATCTAGAGGACTCTGGAAATTTTCTTCAAACAAAGAAGAAGACATAATCCAAGATCGAACCCGACTAAATGTACCTTCGATTGGGGTCAAGAAAGTTTCGGATATCTAATCAAGAAGAGAGGTATTGAAGCAAATCCAAAGAAGATTCAGCGATCTTAGACATGAAATCACCCAAGACATACAAAGACGTGCAGAGGTCGACGGGTTGGATAAATGCCTCTTCCTGAGATTTGTGGTCAAGATCACCGAAAGATGTTTACCCTTCTTCGACACTCTCAAGGGTCCAAGAATGAGAAGAGTTTCTAGTGGACCCTCGTGAGTGCCAAGACGCTGCCAAGGATCAAGAAATATTTGTCTTCAACACCTTTATTGATGAAGTCGATCCCTTCGTAACCTTTGTATTTATACTTGGTCAGCAAGCTCGATGGTCGTGGGAAGCAAAGACCGGTCGTGGACAAGGGGGGGAAGATGCATAATTCGCTGTACTACGTCACCACGCTTCTTCGTGATGCAGAGACGAGATACCCGAACTTGAAAAATTCGCTTACGCTTTGATTATCGCGCGTAGAAAGTCAAAGATTATTTCCAAGGTCGATTGGTAGTAGTATATACGATCAACCGTTAAAGAAAGTATTGGATAAGCCGTAAGTGTCGGGTCGATCAGTCAGGCATGGCGGAATTAACATAATTTGCTTTAGAATACCATCCCCAACAAAGAATCAAGGGACAGTACGCTGCCATGCATTTCATAGTAGAATGTTCTTTACCTAACCCGACGCGAATACAATTGTCGGTTCAACAAAGCAACTTCGTGGACTTTCAGATGTGGATGGGTCATCGACTTTTACACATCGCGGAGCAGAGTTATTCTCGACAAGTCCCAAAGGGTTTAAAGTCCAAAGAAGCCATCCGCCTTCCAGCTCAAAGCTACAAACAACGAAGGTATTACGAAGCCATTCTTAGTTGGACTTCTGCTTGGCCCAAAGCTTGAAGTGCGTAAGCTTAGTCATCTACAACGATTCCAAATTGGTGGTCAAGCAGATATCTGGGAGTATGAGGCCTTGGGGCAAGGATGTCAAAATATCTAGTCAAGTGAAAGATAAACTCATGTACTTCAAAGACACATAGTTAGTTATCAAGGATCGATTGGGTGACAATACTGGTAGAATGCTGCTCCGCCAACCGGCAACTACTAAAGCTAGTTCATTCAATGGGTCAAGATACTTAGAGGTATTGAATAACCAAGCTGCATCAAGGCGCGAGGTGATGGCCCTCGATCAACTCGATTGTCGCTCACACCTTTATATCTCGAGATTGGGTCGATGGGGTGTCTACCTTCTGATCGAATATTAGCTAGAAAGATTAAGCATGTGAGTTCGAAATTTTATTCTTATCGATGGAGATCTATACCAAGGGCTTTTAGCTCTCCACCGCTTCAAATGCTTAACACCTCGTAAGCAGATACACTTCACGGGAGGTGAATGAAGGAATTTGTGGAGATCACATGGGGCCAAGTCATCGTATATAAGATTCTCGAGGTGGATACTATTGGCCCACCATCTATTAAGAAGCCAAAGATTTCATCAAAAGTGTCCAAAATACCAAATTAATAAAGACCATCCTCATCACCTCCCAAGAATTATTTTCGGGTCTTGTCCCCATTCCATTTGCCATATGGGGAATCAACATCCTGGGCCTTCCGCCAAGGCTAAGGGACAAGTTAGTTTCATGATCGTGGCCATCGACTATATGACAAAGGGTCAAGCTAAACCTCTCCGCAGTAAGATCACCAACAAGAATGTTTGAAGTTTTTAAGGAGGGCGTTGTTTATCGATTCTGCAGATCCCGATGGCAAAGGGTTTTACAATGGCGTAAAATTTGTAGGGTCAAATTTGAAGCTTTTCCGAAAGAGTTGGGAATTCAAAGATCGAAAGACTCTCAAATTGCCCACCCTCAATCAAACTGGCCAAGTAGAAGTCACCAACCAACCCTCGCTAAATCTAAATCAAAAGACGATTTGGACGAACTAAAGGGTTTGTGGCCGTAGGAATTACTCAAAGGTCTTGTGGGCTTATCAACTACTCCAAGAACAACTATCGGGATTCACCGCTTTGATTGGCATATGGGACCGATGTACTCTATACCTATCGAGATCGGATCTCCCATACTTTCGGTCACCCAATATAAGGAGTTATATAACGACCAAAGGACTACTAATTAAACTGGATCTTTTGGAAGAAGTTCAAGACTCCAAATTGATAAGGTTAGCAATTTACCAAAAGAGAACAAATTGACACTACAATCAAAAGGTGAAGAAGCAGAGAGATTCAAGTCGGAGACTTAGTCCTTCTGGAGTTTGAGGCATCAACCCCCGTAACAATCGAAAAAGTCGATGCCTAACTAGAGGGACCCTATGAAGTGAACCGTGCCGCTGTGTACATACCGATTTCGAGCAATGGATGGTTCGGAAGTAAAGAATACATGGTACGTCGAAGACTTAGAAAATTTTACCAAAGAAAAAGTTATGTCATTCTTTTCTTTGTTTGTGTAATCGCTTTTATTTATCAATGAAATAAATGAGATTTTTCTTCTGAACGCTTTGTACTTCATTTATATTCATAAAATTTTACATACCCAATCGACAAACTTTGACTCAAGCCATCGTAAAGTTCAAAAATGACTTAATTGACTAAAAAAGTATCGGGCACAACTGATTGATAACCACCAATCAATCGATAAGCTTCTGACTTAAACCGATCAAAAGTCGTAAATGACATAACCCGATTGGTAAAAGTCACAGTATAACCGATCGAGATAACTAAAATTATTCATCGATTTAACTTCTAGCACATTACAATCATAAAGTTCAAAACAAAATAACTAATCGAGAAATTCATGAGTATAATAATCGGAAAAAGTTTATAAACAAAAATTTTGTACTTCATTCATATCTTCAAATTTTACAAGACCCGATCGTATAAGATTCGCCAAAAGTATAAATAAAGAGAAAAATGAAGATTACAAAATTATAAGTCCTAATAAACTATCTCCCGAGGAGGCTCATCCCTAGTCTCGAATTCTTCGGTCCTAAGAGTCAAGGACAAAAGCATCGAGTCCAAAGAATGTAAATCAATTTCACCCGAGCCTTTTCCTGAATAGGTTTCATAGCCTTCAAATCTAATCGAGCCATGATTTTCTCTTTGCAAGGTGTGGATTCTTTATATTCTTTGATCACATCCGCTGCTCCTTTCGTGACGCTTATCATTCAAGGCATTGTTTTCCTGTATCAAGGCATCACCATCGCGGCACCTCTCGCCAAACTTCTCCTCAAGGTCATAAAAGTTACCGTAATCGCTCATCGCTTCCTCCTAGATGTGATGATCTCTCTTAAGAAGTTCCTGGTATGACTTCTCGGTAAGCCGATTTAACTCCTCATTGGCAATAATATTGTTCCTCGAGCTCACTCGTACCGATATTTAGCTCGTCACCTTTATTCCGGTGTCTCAGATGGAGATCTTCTTTCTTCAAGTCTCCAGTTCATACCTCCAACTTCATCTCGAAGAAGCAAGACGTTCCTACCCTCAAATTTAACTTCTTGGCCGTTTTAAAAGAGGTCGAACAAGTTTAGTAGGATGGCATTCGGCTCTTTCAAAGAAAAGGGCATATCAACTATGAAGAATAAAGCATGATGATAATCAAGAGGCAATTAATTTGAATTACCAACACCGAAAGCACCACAACATAAAGTATAAGATACTCTTTCAAAGAGAATCCTTTAAACGCTCGGGTCATCAATGGGAAGTTTGAAATGATTGAACAATTGAAGTGAAACACTTCAAGGGCTCTTCTGCCAACAAGTAGCTCTGTATGCCCTCTGGAAGAGCCGGCCTAGACGGGGGGTCGGGGGGTCAGAGGTTGGCTCATGGCCCACAACTCAAGTAGCTCGGGACCTCAACTAAACGTGGTTTCTTGGTTCGAGGTTCTGAGAGGGAACCTCCCCTGTCCCTCCTCCTAATCTTCAACCATCGCCACTCTGTGTGGGGGGGTGGAGGAGTTGGTTTGGCATCAAGAAGAGACCTAGTGGGGGAGGGGGGGCTTTGATGGAAGGTTCGACTTGAAGGCTTCTTCATCTTCTCTCAACAAGGCCATCTTTCTTAAATCTGACCTTTCATCTTTAGTAATGCTTTTTGCTTTGTGTTCATGACAGAGGTGTTCAAGGGGCAAGACCAAGTGTAACCAAATGAGAGTTCCAATTGGGATGGTTTCCTTCTCGACTGTGATCATTAGTAGAACAGGAAGTCGGATAGTGGTTGGCCTTAATTGGTAGGGGGTTAGAGACTCGCTGGCCCCTCAGGCTTAAAAGATTGTCACCGCACAAAAGAAAACGAAATTAAAAATATAGATATGTATAAAGAGCATGGAGAAGTTTGGGCTGTGGATACTTGCACCCATGTTTCAGACAACTCAGTCTCGGCAGGACAAAACCCCAGATTCCATCCCCATCTACCCACTACTTGTAAAACTCTTTGAAAGCACCCCTTAATCCTTCATAAATTTCGACACCATTACGATAGGATCTTGGGACGGGCTCTGCCAGTGAGAAGTTTGAGGCCGGGTCCTCACAAAGATCCATCATGGTGCCACCCTTTGTCGCTCAAGGGGTCTTGATGAGGATAATCAGCTTTTTCTTGTTTTAATTGCCTAAGGTCGTTCCTTCGGACTCACCAACGGCGAATAAGGCAAAAAAGAAAGTCAAGGCCGGAGTAATCCCGGATCTCCCAGCATGTATGCATGGCGAAAGAATCAGGGGATGTGACGTAGTTCTGGGCACCGCCAGCCAACCCATCCCGGATAAAGCGTAGAAAAGTTGAGATGAATTGTGAGGAAAAACTGAACCCCATACTTTAGAAGGCAATAGGGGTACGATAACCCACTCACCTCGGTCTCCCCGTAAAAACATTCTCTCCTCAGAAGTCAGCACCAAGTTTATACTCCTCTTGGGTGTTAAACAATACACCTGGCTATCTCCGAGATATGGAAGGTACATGATGAAGTGCTGATAGTGAGAAGTCGGCCCTCGTAAGCATAAACGCCTGGGATTGGCCTCAGCGGTCAGCCTGGTGGAGATAACGACAGGGGTCATGCAGATCAACTCGGTTCAATTCACGCAAATGATCAAGGATCATGCTATTTGAGTTTAAAGGAAGGAAGTTAATGCTAATCAACCATTCAGAAAAGGAAGAGGTGGAAAGTGAAGTCTGTAAGGTAAAGAAGTGTAAAGTGGAGGATTTGAAGTTGATCACTCAGAGCAAGTAAGACTCAATCAAGATTTTTTGAAAAGCCATCACTTTGCTTGAAATCGCCAGAAACTGCAAGAGAAATTTTGAATGAGGGTCGGGTGCAAGTATGACAGTGATTGGGCCGGGTCAGTGGTTTTATAGGTGAAGTTTATCGGTTCCAACGCTGCTTATTTACGCCAGCAGCGGTCCCATTTCGAGGAAGCGTAAGTATGCTTTCAAAAACTGGTTATAAACCACTTCGGTTCCTGTGTAACCTACGCCTATTGCTGCCGTGGACTGTGAAACCTCACCACAGTACAACAAAATCAAATTTCTATTTATTATTTTGAAATAAGAAGTGGTCGATTCGATTACCGGTTAGTTATGCAAAATGCGCAAATATTCGCAAATATGCAAGTGGGTTATAAAATATCTATTTTTATCGGAGGATTATTCGCTTGGTCGTAGGGAATATTCTCTCATCAGTCGGGAAGATTCGTGAACACCTTTACGCGAAATTCTTCTGTGTATCTCCCCATAACGGAAAGCTTATCACTGCAGAAGAAAAACGACAAATATAAGTTGTTTATAAATAATCTACAGTAGCTTGTCATACTGCTAGTAATATCATAATACACCTTTGGTTAAAACACAAAGTAAAGACTCATGTGATTGCACTAATTACGGATTCTTATATACGGGTTGCATTACTTCAATAATCATATGTGAAGTTAATGCTTCAATATTTTACCGATTCAATAATCAAGTACATCGATATTTTATATTATCAAGTATTTCAACAATTGTCACTACACAAGATTTCGATATCGTATCAATAATTCATATTATTTGAATAATAATATTAGGATAAATATTATTGGCAAATGTCTAGAAAGTTCTGCCCAAGTGAGAGGTTTGGCTACCTAATCGCGCTGCCATAGGTGAGAAATTCTCACTGAAAGCCCTCTTTCCGGTGAATCACCGGCCTCGGGTCACGTGATTACAGGATTCTCCAGAATATTATTTCAGGAAGAATTAATTACTGATTTATTTGATATGCGAAAAACATTTACGCCTTATGTGATACATGATGGAGAAATTCTTTAATGTGATACAATTCGCTGAAAATTCTGCTTATTTTTATCTTTTTCCGGAGCAATAATTCATTTATATATATTATTTCCATTTTAATAATATAATAATAGTGATATTTTTACAATGAATGTGGGATAGCCAAGTATATGAGGAGTGAAGAGTATTTTTAATACAAATTGGTTTTAAACATGTTAAATATGTTCGGGGCCCATTTCTCGAATCACCGAAATTTGATTATGTTTGTAAAATCACCTGCTTCAGGATTTCCTTGGCCAATTTCGCTTGGAATTCCAAAAACCTTAAACTTACAAAGTTGTAGAGAAAGGAAATTTCCATGGAGGGGAATTGAAGTTCAAATTTTTCTCGATAAAATGGCTATTTATTATGAATTATTGAAGTTCAAGTTCCAGTAATAATTGATTTTGGAGTTTAAAATATTTATTTTAAGCAAGTCAGTTTTTACATATTTCATTTAAATTTTACTAATGTATTAAGTCAATTCGTTCGTATTCTCGCGCATGTGCTGTAGAAATTCTATATAAATATATTATTATTTTATTAAATTCTTTCGCTTTTAAGTTCTCAAGCATTTTTCTATAACAGGTGTTTAGGTTAAAATTGAAAATCACAATGTAACCCTAAGCTTTCTCCTTTCTCTATATTATCGGCTTTATCTTTGTGAGTATTTTACATTCGAGTGTTGCTATATTTGCATAAAGTTCCTTCAAAGACTATATCCGGTATTCCACTGAAGTATACCTTTTCATGTAGAGTGGATGTTATTTTTCTTCTCTAAATGATATTATTCACCTAATATCAATATGCCGAAATATTGCCTTGAATCTTTAATCAATTTGGAACTTTTGTGCTTCCGTGGTTACTTATTCACGATACTAAAGACTATTCACGTATCACGTATAATTTTCATATCTAAAAAATGAAAATTCTTCCTTTTCGGTCTAGTAAATATCTAAATGGATACTAGCTTTGACTGTATCCATGTTTCTTTGACTAATTCTTGAATTTTATTTCATTACGATTATTTGCGAAGTGCATTTTTGAACTCTGATGGACATGAAAGTATCAATCCTTAATGTTTGTTCTTTTGTTTCAATCGGACTGGCTTTTAAAATATTTTTCACTATCCTACACCCCAATGATGATAGTTATTATTGAATATCTTTGCCTCAGTAGCAAAAAGATTAATGATTTTACGATTAATATCTACCGCCGTAGTGCAAAATACGTATAGTATGGTAATTTAATACGACTAACTCGATGAACATCTTTTGTTCAGTGCAAGGTATTGGAATATTTGATCTCAAAGCTTGTAGATTGACTGATGTTACAGGATAAAATATTGATGATGGACTTTAAAATTCACAGATAATAAGAGATTTCATTCCCATATATACTCATCTACGTAATTATTATTTCATCATGTAATCATCGATCTTAAAACTGTTAGCCATTCAATTTTATCGTATTTTTCCTCAAGAAGACTAACGATAATTTGTTCTGTATTATCTTCACTATAATATTTTTACCAAGCAGTTGAGTTTACCCTTCCTTTTTGTTCCATTTTTTCTTTCGTGTAGTGCCAGTACTGCAGCTAGTACTAGTTTGTAATGGAAATGAAGAGATCTTAGAAAGTTGTTTTAGTAGTCCTCACCATTTTTGGTAAAATATTGTACCAATAATTGTAATGAGAACTTATTTGGGGTGCGAATATTGTCTAGAATGACACACATTTGTATTTAAACTCATAGTTTTTAGCGCCAGTATTAATAAAGCAGAAGCCGCTTTATACCAGCGTTATCGACTCTACTCCTAACGGGTGATGTACACCTATTTTGGGGGTGCCAGAAGTTGATATCGAGGCTAGTGATATGATCTCTCGCGAGACTTGGGAATGTAATCCAGAGAGGAGAGACGAAAGAATCTTTCGCTAGCTGCTAGTCTTACCTAAAGCTTATTTGTTAGTTTTCGCCGCAGAGTATGGTTATTATGATATGTCGATTTCCTTTAATTAACCCTTGTTTAAGGGCAGATTTGAGAATGTCGACCGAGAATAGCAACAGTGGGAGTAAATGAGACCATGCTGGAGAATTTCTTTACTCACCACCTAGGGAGCACGTTCAATGGGCCGGGCAATACCCCTCCTTGTGAACAACACTCACCGGACGAGCAGTATGATGAAATCACTTAGATGTTTGTAAGCTTACGCCTTATGCAAAAATCGCATTTAGTGAGACTCAGTGGTACAAAATACGGTGTGAAATGATAATAACGCATTTGGCTTGTCACACCTGTTAGCCTAAGTAGAGAGTCTCGGGACCAATTTCGTAATTTTGGGGGAAAGTTTGATCCGATTAAGGCGTAAATCGTATCAACAAAATCACCAAGATATTTCACGTCTCTGGGATGCACAGAGAAACGTATGTCTCCATTCGCCACCTTTGCATGCTTTCAGTAACGGTGTGTATCATCGTGGGAATTGTGAAGTTTGCATCTATCCGCCACAGAGACTCAAGATGTCTTAGAGACGCTTCGTAAACTCTTCAATGACAAATTATGGTAACTGCCACGCGAGGAGTCCCAAACCGACTGGAAAAAGTGGATTCTAAGCGTATCGAGGACACCATAAATACAAGGCTCTTGCTCTAACTAAGAGGTAATACTTTCGAAAGCACTAAATACCAGTTTTCCTCTATCATTAAACCTTGTGACCGGCCTGTAATTTTATCCTCACACCTAGCTATCCTCCTATGGCTGCTGTCACAAACTGTGGTGGATCTGCTATTTTATGGATTCAAGAGTATGGGACTTGGTGATCGGATTACTGGCCGTAAATCTCGGCGCGTATAAACCACACACAAACCCCGATCCAAATAGATCCATTCACCAAATCCCAAACACCAAGGCAGAACCACTACCATCCAAAACCCCATCAAATGCATCCTCCACCCCTGATCATAACTTTTAAAACTAGGTATAAGTTAAGATAAAAAACCCTACTAATCACACAAAGAAACCCAACAATCTATCAAACCCTGACTCGGGCAATATAATGTATCTAAAAAGGGATTTTTGAGAAGGTCCTCACCTGCCTACCAAAAGCACCCGTAAAGCAAGATCAACGTGGAAAGAGGAAGAGATGGTACCAAGTTGGGGAGCATGGAGGGGAATCAATCATTTAAAGAAATGTAAAGTATGAGGGGAAATATATTTAGTTTTAATGTTTAAAATAAAGTAATTCAATAATTTTACCCTTTAATGTATAATAAATATTTAATCAAAATTAAAACATTTCGTCATTTTGTCATCAGTACCATTAATTCGTGGATAACCTGGGTAGATTTTGAAATTAACCAAATTCTTATGCGAAATAAATTTTTTTAATATTAATATCGACCGTTATTGTGTCGCAGCCAGACGCGATACTTAAGTCTTGAGTAGAATACCTTGTGTATTGATTCTAAAAAATAAGAGTAAAAGTTGTGCTTAATAGCTTTTTAAACCCCAACCCCTACCTCTCGATAGGGATTCAATAGAAAACACAATTAAATTATTATATTAATTAAGACGCGTTTGTAATTTTTGAATTGCTGATCGACGGGGTAGGGCATAAATATTAAGAAACTTAGAAACCCTAATTATAAATTAGAAAACTTAAATTTTCATTTTAGAAACCCTAATTGCTCGTTAGAAACCCTAATGTACAATTATGGACCTATTACTTAAACTAGCAATTTTATTTAGGATATATTAATCCTAATTAGCAAGCTTGAATTATGATTAGAAATCTTAGTATAATTAGAGAATTCTAATTATAATTTAGATGTATTATTTTCTATTTTGAAATACTAGAAATTTAATTTGGGGTTAAACCCTAAACCCTAAATATTAAACCCTAAACCCTAAGGGTTAGGACAACTGACTAGTATGTCATTAAAATTAAAAGGAAAAAGACCAAAATACCCTTATTGTATTTCTTTAATAAGGTGGCTTGTAAATCTTGCCATATAATTGTTTGGTGACCAACTCTAACAACGCCATTTGCTAAAAAAAACTCCAGCAATCAACTGCATTTCATCAGCCATTCAATTACAACATAATATATATATATATATATTGAGAGAGAGAGAAAAAAAGTTCATTTATTGTCCCATTTATTCACCAACACTCAACTAAGCCTCTCTCTCTCTCTCTAGACCCAAAAAAATAATAAGTGGATCTATCCTTAATATGATCCATAGCAAGACAAGATCAAATCAGTAGGATCAGAATCAAGATCAAGGCTCAAAGAGGTATGAAACCCTAAGAATTGAAAATCATGTGATCTTATGTTTTTTTTTTTTTTTTTTTTTTGAGTTGTGTATAAGGATGTCATTTAGTGATCTAGGTTGTTATAACTTGGATCCATAACATCTAGATGCACGAATTTAGATATGTAGTGTGTTGTATGTTATAGATCTGTTCTATATTGTCAGGGCTTTGATCTAGAACTTGAATCAAGCCCAGATCATGTGTAGATTAAATGTTATTAAGGGTCAAAGGTCGTTGACCGACCATGACCAATTAAGTTTTTGGGCAACCCAAAAACCAAGAAAGTCAGACAAGAGTTTTATTAGACTCGGATCTTGCTTCTTAGTAATGTGTTTGGCCAAGTTGTTGTTGTTATGTTGTGGACTGGTATGTGAACTACACATAAAAGTCATTAGAATACCCAGATAATGTATAGTATCCAAGATAATCAAGGTCAAACTTTAGTTGACCAAACTGCCTCATGAAGATTTTCAAGAAAACCCAGATCTTCATAAGCGAAATTTCTAACAAGGTTTGACCAGCCTCTCTATAACGGGCTATGAATGTCTGTGTTTGGCGAAGAACACCTATAGCGATAGTTTCGTCGCTATAGGGCCCTTTAGCGACAGATTAATTACAAGTTATTATTTTTACTAAACAATTAGTATTAAATGGTTATAGGGTCAAGATTTGACTAGATAACCTATATCAGTGGCAAACCCTAGTATTATATTAAGTATGTCATCGTTCAGTTAGAAAATTCACCGATTCTGGAAACCGTAATTTCAGTTCCGGGAATCCAAAACCCTAATTCGGTAGTTTGAAAACCGTAAATTGGGGATTCAAATGCTAGTATAAGGGTTAAACGTTATTAATTATAACCTAATTAGGGAAAACTCAAATGATTTACTTGAAACCCTAATAATTAGTAAACCTAATTATTAAAAATCTTAATTTTTAATTAGGAACCCTAATTGCTAGATTAGGAATCCTTAATCCTAATGATCATGATCATGTCAAAGTAATTAGGAAACCCTAATAATAAATTAGAAAACTTAAGTTTTCATTTTGAAACCCTAATTCGGTAGTTTGAAAACCCTAATTTGGGGATTCAAAATCTAGTATAAGGTTTAAAAGTTATTAATTATAACCTAATTAGGGAAAACACGAATGATTTACTCGAAACCCTAATAATTAGAAAACATAATTATTAAAAACCCTAATTGCTAAGTTAGGAATCCTTAATCCTAATGATCAAGTCAAAGTAATTAGAAAACCCTAAACCCTAATTATAAATTAGAAAACTTAAATTTTCATTTTAGAAACCCTAATTGCTCAAGTTAGAAACCCTAATGTACAATTATGGACCTATTACTTAAACTAGCAATTTTATTTAGGATATATTAATCCTAATTAGCAAGCTTGAATTATGATTAGGAAATCTTAGTATAATTAGAGAATTCTAATTATAATTTAGATGTATTATTTAATTTGCAAAACCTTTAGGGTTAAACCCTAAACCCTAAATGTTAAACCCTAAACCCTAAGGGTTAGGATAACTGACTAGTATGTCATTAAAATTAAAAGGAAAAAGACCAAAATACCCTTATTGTATTTCTTTAATAAGGTGGCTTGTAAATCTTGCCATATAATTGTTTGGTGACCAACTCTAACAACGCCATTTGCTAAAAAAAACTCAAGCAAGCAACTGCATTTCATCAGCCATTCAATTACAACATAATATATATATATCAATTGAGAGAGAGAGAAAAAAAGTTCATTTATTGTCCCATTTATTCACAAACACTCAACTAAGCCTCTCTCTCTCTCTAGACCCACAAAAATAATAAGTGGATCTGTCCTTAATATGATCAATAGCAAGACAAGATCAAATTAGTAGGATCAGAATCATGATCAAGGCTCAAAAAGGTATAAAACCCTAAGAATTGAAAATCATGTGATCTTATGTTATTTTTTTTGATTTTTTGTTTTGAGTTGTGTATAAGGATGTCATTTAGTGATCTAGGTTGTTATAACTTGGATCCATAACATCTAGATGCACGAATTTAGATGTGTAGTGTGTTGTAAGTTATAGATCTATTCTATATTGTCATGCCTTTGATCTGGAACTTGAATCAAGTCTAGTTCATGTGTAGATTAAATGTTATTAAGGGTCAAAAGTCGTTGACCGACCATGACCAATTAAGTTGGGCAACCCAGAAACCAAGAAAGTCAGACAAGAGTTTTATTAGACTCAGATCTTGCTTCTTAGTAATGTGTTTGGCCAAGTTGTTGTTGTTATGTTGTGGACTGGTATGTGAACTACACATAAAAGTCATTAGAATACCCAGATAATGTATAGTATCCAAGATAATCAAGGTCAAACTTTAGTTGACCAAACTGCCTCATGAAGATTTTCTGGAAAACCCAGATCTTCATAAGCGAAATTTCTAACAAGGTTTGACCACCTCTCTCAGAATTCTGCTATGAATGTCTGTGTTTGGCGAAGAACACCTATAGCGATAGTTTCGTCGCTATAGGGCCCTTTAGCGACAGATTAATTACAAGTTATTATTTTTACTAAACAATTAGTATTAAATGGTTATAGGGTCAAGATTTGACTAGATAACCTATATCAGTGGCAAACCCTAGTATTATATTAAGTATGTCATCGTTCAGTTAGAAAATTCACCGATTCTGGAAACCCTAATTTCATTCGGGAATCCAAAACCCTAATTCTAGTGTTTGAAAACCCTAACTTGGGGATTCAAATGCTAGTATAAGGTTTAAACGTTATTAATTATAACCTAATTAGGGAAAACTCAAATGATTTACTTGAAACCCTAATAATTAGAAAACCTAATTATTAAAAATCCTAATTTTTAATTAGGAACCCTAATTGCTAGATTAGGAATCCTTAATCCTAATGATCATGTCAAAGTAATTAGGAAACCCTAATAATAAATTAGAAAACTTAAGTTTTCATTTTTGAAACCCTAATTCGGTAGTTTGAAAACCCTAATTTGGGGATTCAAAATCTAGTATAAGGTTTAAAAGTTATTAATTATAACCTAATTAGGGAAAACACGAATGATTTACTCGAAACCCTAATAATTAGAAAACATAATTATTAAAAACCCTAATTGCTAAGTTAGGAATCCTTAATCCTAATGATCAAGTCAAAGTAATTAGCAAACCCTAATTATAAATTAGAAAACTTAAATTTTCATTTTAGAAACCCTAATTGCTCCGTTAGAAACCCTAATGTACAATTATGGACCTATTACTTAAACTAGCAATTTTATTTAGGATATATTAATCCTAATTAGCAAGCTTGAATTATGATTAGGAAATCTTAGTATAATTAGAGAATTCTAATTATAATTTAGATGTATTAATTTTCTATTTTGAAATACTAGAAATTTAATTTGCAAAACCTTTAGGGTTAAACCCTAAACCCTAAATGTTAAACCCTAAACCCTAAGGGTTAGGGCAACTAACTAGTATGTCATTAAAATTAAAAGGAAAAAGACCAAAATACCCTTATTGTATTTCTTTAATAAGGTGGCTTGTAAATCTTGCCATATAATTGTTTGGTGACCAATTCTAACAAGGCCATTTGCTAAAAAAAAAACTCCAGCAATCAATTGCATTTCATCAGCCATTCAATTACAACATAATATATATATATATATATTGAGAGAGAGAGAGAAAAAGTTCATTTATTGTCCCATTTACTCACCAACACTCAACTAAGCCTCTCTCTCTCTACCTGGACCCAAGAAAATAATAAGTGGATCTATCCTTAATGAGATCCATAGCAAGACAAGATCAAATCAGTAGGATCAGAATCATGATCAAGGCTCAAAAAGGTATAAAACCCTAAGAATTGAAAATCATGTGATCTTATGTTTTTTTTTATTTGTTTTTTTGAGTTGTGTATAAGGATGTCATTTAGTGATCTAGGTTGTTATAACTTGGATCCATAACATCTAGATGCAATTTAGATAGATAGTAGTGTGTTGTATGTTATAGATCTGTTCTATATTGTCAGGGCTTTGATCTAGAACTCGAATCAAGCCCAGATCATGTGTAGATTAAATGTTATTAAGGGTCAAAAGTCGTTGACCGACCATGACCAATTAAGTTTTTGGGCAACCCAGAAACCAAGAAAGTCAGACAAGAGTTTTATTAGACTCGGATCTTGCTTCTTAGTAATGTGTTTGGCCAAGTTGTTGTTGTTATGTTGTGGACTGGTATGTGAACTACACATAAAAGTCATTAGAATACCCAGATAATGTATAGTATCCAAGATAATCAAGGTCAAACTTTAGTTGACCAAACTGCCTCATGAAGATTTTCAGGAAAACCCAGATCTTCATAAGCGAAATTTCTAACAAGGTTTGACCAGCCTCTCTATAAACGGGCTATGAATGTCTGTGTTTGGCCAAGAACACCTATAGCGACAGTTTCGTCGCTATAGGGCCCTTTAGCGACAGATTAATTACAAGTTATTATTTTTATTAAACAATTAGTATTAAATGGTTATAGGGTCAAGATTTGACTAGATAACCTATATCAGTGGCAAACCCTAGTATTATATTAAGTATGTCATCGTTCAGTTAGAAAATTCACCGATTCTGGAAACCCTAATTTCAGTTCCGGGAATCCAAAACCCTAATTCGGTAGTTTGAAAACCCTAACTTGGGGATTCAAATGCTAGTATAAGGTTTAAACGTTATTAATTATAACCTAATTAGGGAAAACTCAAATGATTTACTTGAAACCCTAATAATTAGAAAACCTAATTATTAAAAATCCTAATTTTTAATTAGGAACCCTAATTGCTAGATTAGGAATCCTTAATCCTAATGATCATGTCAAAGTAATTAGGAAACCCTAATAATAAATTAGAAAACTTAAGTTTTCATTTTTTTTGAAACCCTAATTCGGTAGTTTCAAAACCCTAATTTGGGGATTCAAATGCTAGTATAAAGTTTAAAATTTATTAATTATAACATAATTAGGGAAAACCCGAATGATTTACTTGAAACCCTAATCATTAGAAAAACTAATTATTAAAAACCCTAATTGCTAAATTAGGAATCCTTAATCCTAATGATCAAGTCAAAGTAATTAGGAAATCCTAATTATAAATTAGAAAACTTAAATTTCCATTTTTGAAACCCTAATTGCTCTGTTAGAAACCCTAATGTACAATTAAGGACCTAATTACTAAACTAGCAATTTTATTTAGGATATATTAATCCTAATTAGCAAGCTTGAATTATGATTAGAAATCTTAGTATAATTAGAGAATTCTAATTATAATTTAGATGTATTAATATTATTTTGAAATTAGAAATTTAATTTGCAAAACCTTAAGGTTAAACCCTAAACCCTAAATGTTAAACCCTAAACCCTAAGGGTTAGGACAAACTGACTAGTATGTCATTAAAATTAAAAGGAAAAAGACCAAAATACCCTTATTGTATTTCTTTAATAAGGTGGCTTGTAAATCTTGCCGTATAATTGTTTGGTGACCAACTCTAACAACGCCATTTGCTAAAAAAACTCCAGCAAGCAACTGCATTTCATCAGCCATTCAATTACAACATAATATATATATAGATTGAGAGAGAGAGAAAAAGTTCATTTATTGTCCCATTTATTCACCAACACTCAACTAAGCCTCTCTCTCTCTAGACCCACGAAAATAATAAGTGGATCTGTCCTTAATATGATCAATAGCAAGACAAGATCAAATTAGTAGGATCAGAATCATGATCAAGGCTCAAAAAGGTATAAAACCCTAAGAATTGAAAATCATGTGATCTTATGTTTTTTTTTTGGTTTGTTGTTTTGAGTTGTGTATAAGGATGTCATTTAGTGATCTAGGTTGTTATAACATGGATCCATAACATCTAGACGCACGAATTGAGATATGTAGTGTGTTGTATGTTATAGATCCGTTTCATATTGTCGTGGCTTTGATCTAGAATTTGAATCAAGCCCAGATCATGTGTAGATTAAATGTTATTAAGGTTCAAAGGTCGTTGATCGACCATGACCAATTAAGTTTCTAAGCAACCCAGAAACCAAGAAAGTCAGACAAGAGTTTTATTAGACTCGGATCTTGCTTCTTAGTAATGTGTTTGGCCAAGTTGTTGTTGTTATGTTGTGGACTGGTATGTGAACTACACATAAAAGTCATTAGAATACCCAGATAATGTATAGTATCCAAGATAATCAAGGTCAAACTTTAGTTGACCAAACTGCCTCATGAAGATTTTCAAGAAAACCCAGATCTTCATAAGCGAAATTTCTAACAAGGTTTGACCAGCCTCTCTGTAACGGGCTATGAATGTCTGTGTTTGGCGAAGAACACCTATAGCGATAGTTTCGTCGCTATAGGGCCCTTTAGCGACAGATTAATTACAAGTTATTATTTTTACTAAACAATTAGTATTAAATGGTTATAGGGTCAAGATTTGACTAGATAACCTATATCAGTGGCAAACCCTAGTATTATATTAAGTATGTCATCGTTCAGTTAGAAAATTCACCGATTCTGGAAACCCTAATTTCAGTTCCGGGAATCCAAAACCCTAATTCGGTAGTTTGAAAACCCTAAATTGGGGATTCAAATGCTAGTATAAGGTTTAAACGTTATTAATTATAACCTAATTAGGGAAAACTCAAATGATTTACTTGAAACCCTAATAATTAGTAAACCTAATTATTAAAAATCTTAATTTTAATTAGAACCCTAATTGCTAGATTAGAATCCTTAATCCTAATGATCATGTCAAAGTAATTAGGAAACCCTAATAATAAATTAGAAAACTTAAGTTTTCATTTTTGAAACCCTAATTCGGTAGTTTGAAAACCCTAATTTGGGGATTCAAAATCTAGTATAAGGTTTAAAAGTTATTAATTATAACCTAATTAGGGAAAACACGAATGATTTACTCGAAACCCTAATAATTAGAAAACATAATTATTAAAAACCCTAATTGCTAAGTTAGGAATCCTTAATCCTAATGATCAAGTCAAAGTAATTAGAAAACCCTAATTATAAATTAGAAAACTTAAATTTTCATTTTAGAAACCCTAATTGCTCCGTTAGAAACCCTAATGTACAATTATGGACCTATTACTTAAACTAGCAATTTTATTTAGGATATATTAATCCTAATTAGCAAGCTTGAATTATGATTAGGAAATCTTAGTATAATTAGAGAATTCTAATTATAATTTAGATGTATTATTTAATTTGCAAAACCTTTAGGGTTAAACCCTAAACCCTAAATGTTAAACCCTAAACCCTAAGGGTTAGGATAACTGACTAGTATGTCATTAAAATTAAAAGGAAAAAGACCAAAATACCCTTATTGTATTTCTTTAATAAGGTGGCTTGTAAATCTTGCCATATAATTGTTTGGTGACCAACTCTAACAATGCCATTTGCTAAAAAAACTCCAGCAATCAACTGCATTTCATCAGCCATTCAATTACAACATAATATACATATAGATTGAGAGAGAGAGAAAAAAAGTTCATTTATTGTCCCATTTATTCACCAACACTCAACTAAGCCTCTCTCTCTCTACCTAGACCCACAAAAATAATAAGTGGATCTGTCCTTAATATGATCCATAGCAAGACAAGATCAAATCAGTAGGATCAGAATCAAGATCAAGGCTCAAAAAGGTATAAAACCCTAAGAATTGAAAATCATGTGATCTTATGTTATTTTTTTTGATTTTTTGTTTTGAGTTGTGTATAAGGATGTCATTTAGTGATCTAGGTTGTTATAACTTGGATCCATAACATCTAGATGCATGAATTTAGATATGTAGTGTGTTGTATGTTATAGATCTGTTCTATATTGTCAGGGCTTTGATCTAGAACTTGAATCAAGCCCAGATCATGTGTAGATTAAATGTTATTAAGGGTCAAAGGTCGTTGACCGACCATGACCAATTAAGTTTTTGGGCAACCCAGAAACCAAGAAAGTCAGACAAGAGTTTTATTAGACTCGGATCTTGCTTCTTAGTAATGTGTTTGGCCAAGTTGTTGTTGTTATGTTGTGGACTGGTATGTGAACTACACATAAAAGTCATTAGAATACCCAGATAATGTATAGTATCCAAGATAATCAAGGTCAAACTTTAGTTGACCAAACTGCCTCATGAAGATTTTCAAGAAAACCCAGATCTTCATAAGCGAAATTTCTAATAAGGTTTGACCAGCCTCTCTGTAACGGGATATGAATGTCTGTGTTTGGCGAAGAACACCTATAGCGATAGTTTCGTCGCTATAGAGCCCTTTAGCGACAGATTAATTACAAGTTATTATTTTTACTAAACAATTAGTATTAAATGGTTATAGGGTCAAGATTTGACTAGATAACCTATATCAGTGGCAAACCCTAGTATTATATTAAGTATGTCATCGTTCAGTTAGAAAATTCACCGATTCTGGAAACCCTAATTTCAGTTTCGGGAATCCAAAACCCTAATTCGGTAGTTTGAAAACCCTAACTTGGGGATTCAAATGCTAGTATAAGGTTTAAACGTTATTAATTATAACCTAATTAGGGAAAACTCAAATGATTTACTTGAAACCCTAATAATTAGAAAACCTAATTATTAAAAATCCTAATTTTTAATTAGGAACCCTAATTGCTAGATTAGGAATCCTTAATCCTAATGATCATGTCAAAGTAATTAGGAAACCCTAATAATAAATTAGAAAACTTAAGTTTTCATTTTTGAAACCCTAATTCGGTAGTTTGAAAACCCTAATTTGGGGATTCAAAATCTAGTATAAGGTTTAAAAGTTATTAATTATAACCTAATTAGGGAAAACACGAATGATTTACTCGAAACCCTAATAATTAGAAAACATAATTATTAAAAACCCTAATTGCTAAGTTAGGAATCCTTAATCCTAATGATCAAGTCAAAGTAATTAGAAAACCCTAATTATAAATTAGAAAACTTAAATTTTCATTTTAGAAACCCTAATTGCTCAAGTAGAAACCCTAATGTACAATTATGGACCTATTACTTAAACTAGCAATTTATTTAGGATATATTAATCCTAATTAGCAAGCTTGAATTATGATTAGGAAATCTTAGTATAATTAGAGAATTCTAATTATAATTTAGATGTATTATTTAATTTGCAAAACCTTTAGGGTTAAACCCTAAACCCTAAATGTTAAACCCTAAACCCTAAGGGTTAGGATAACTGACTAGTATGTCATTAAAATTAAAAGGAAAAAGACCAAAATACCCTTATTGTATTTCTTTAATAAGGTGGCTTGTAAATCTTGCCATATAATTGTTTGGTGACCAACTCTAACAACGCCATTTGCTAAAAAAAACTCAAGCAAGCAACTGCATTTCATCAGCCATTCAATTACAACATAATATATATATATATCAATTGAGAGAGAGAGAAAAAAAGTTCATTTATTGTCCCATTTATTCACAAACACTCAACTAAGCCTCTCTCTCTCTCTCTAGACCCACAAAAATAATAAGTGGATCTGTCCTTAATATGATCAATAGCAAGACAAGATCAAATTAGTAGGATCAGAATCATGATCAAGGCTCAAAAAGGTATAAAACCCTAAGAATTGAAAATCATGTGATCTTATGTTTTTTTTTATTTGTTTTTTTGAGTTGTGTATAAGGATGTCATTTAGTGATCTAGGTTGTTATAACTTGGATCCATAACATCTAGATGCACGAATTTAGATATGTAGTGTGTTGTATGTTATAGATCTGTTCTATATTGTCAGGGCTTTGATCTAGAACTTGAATCAAGCCCAGATCATGTGTAGATTAAATGTTATTAAGGGTCAAAAGTCGTTGACCGACCATGACCAATTAAGTTTTTGGGCAACCCAGAAACCAAGAAAGTCAGAAAAGAGTTTTATTAGACTCGGATCTTGCTTCTTAGTAATGTGTTTGGCCAAGTTGTTGTTGTTATGTTGTGGACTGGTATGTGAACTACACATAAAAGTCATTAGAATACCCAGATAATGTATAGTATCCAAGATAATCAAGGTCAAACTTTAGTTGACCAAACTGCCTCATGAAGATTTTCAAGAAAACCCAGATCTTCATAAGCGAAATTTCTAACAAGGTTTGACCAGCCTCTCTGTCAAAAAACGGGCTATGAATGTATGTGTTTGGCCAAGAACACCTATAGCGATAGTTTAAATAAGCTATAGGGCCCTTTAGCTGACAGACAATTACAAGTTATTATTTTTACTAAACAATTAGTATTAAATGGTTATAGGGTCAAGATTTGACCAGATAACCTATATCAGTGGCAAACCCTAGTATTATATTAAGAATGTCATCGTTCAGTTAGAAAATTCACCGGTTCTAGAAAACCTAATTTTAGTTCCGGGAATCCAAAACCCTAATTCGGTAGTTTGAAAACCCTAACTTGGGGATTCAAATGCTAGTATAAGGTTTAAACGTTATTAATTATAACCTAATTAGGGAAAACTCAAATGATTTACTTGAAACCCTAATAATTAGAAAACCTAATTATTAAAAATCCTAATTTTTAATTAGGAACCCTAATTGCTAGATTAGGAATCCTTAATCCTAATGATCATGTCAAAGTAATTAGGAAACCCTAATAATAAATTAGAAAACTTAAGTTTTCATTTTTGAAACCCTAATTCGGTAGTTTGAAAACCCTAATTTGGGGATTCAAAATCTAGTATAAGGTTTAAAAGTTATTAATTATAACCTAATTAGGGAAAACACGAATGATTTACTCAAAACCCTAATAATTAGAAAACATAATTATTAAAAACCCTAATTGCTAAGTTAGGAATCCTTAATCCTAATGATCAAGTCAAAGTAATTAGAAAACCCTAATTATAAATTAGAAAACTTAAATTTTCATTTTAGAAACCCTAATTGCTCCGTTAGAAACCCTAATGTACAATTATGGACCTATTACTTAAACTAGCAATTTATTTAGGATATATTAATCCTAATTAGCAAGCTTGAATTATGATTAGGAAATCTTAGTATAATTAGAGAATTCTAATTATAATTTAGATGTATTATTTAATTTTTTGAAAACCTTTTAATTTAAAAACCTTTAAAACCTAAACCCTAAATGTTAAACCCTAAACCCTAAGGGTTAGGGTAACTGACTAGTATGTCATTAAAATTAAAAGGAAAAAGACCAAAATACCCTTATTGTATTTCTTTAATAAGGTGGCTTGTAAATCTTGCCATATAATTGTTTGGTGACCAACTCTAACAACGCCATTTGCTAAAAAAAACTCAAGCAAGCAACTGCATTTCATCAGCCATTCAATTACAACATAATATATATATATCAATTGAGAGAGAGAGAAAAAAAGTTCATTTATTGTCCCATTTATTCACAAACACTCAACTAAGCCTCTCTCTCTCTCTCTCTGACCCACAAAAATAATAAGTGGATCTGTCCTTAATATGATCAATAGCAAGACAAGATCAAATTAGTAGGATCAGAATCATGATCAAGGCTCAAAAAGGTATAAAACCCTAAGAATTGAAAATCATGTGATCTTATGTTTTTTTTTATTTGTTTTTTTGAGTTGTGTATAAGGATGTCATTTAGTGATCTAGGTTGTTATAACTTGGATCCATAACATCTAGATGCACGAATTTAGATATGTAGTGTGTTGTATGTTATAGATCTGTTCTATATTGTCAGGGCTTTGATCTAGAACTCGAATCAAGCCCAGATCATGTGTAGATTAAATGTTATTATTAAAGGTCAAAGGTCGTTGACCGACCACCACCAATTAAGTTTTTGGGCAACCCGAAAAACCAAGAAAGTCAGAAAAGAGTTTTATTAGACTCGAATCTTGCTTCTTAGTAATGTGTTTGGCCAAGTTGTTGTTGTTATGTTGTGGACTGGTATGTGAACTACAAATAAAAGTCATTAGAATACCCAGATAATGTATAGTATCCAAGATAATCAAGGTCAAACTTTAGTTGACCAAAATCGCCTCATGAAGATTTTCAAGAAAACCCGATCTTCATAAGCGAAATTTCTAACAAGGTTTGACCAACCTCTCTCATAGAATGGCTATGAATGTACGTGTTTGGCGAAGAACACCTATAGCGATAGTTTAAATAAGCTAGGGCCCTTTAGCGACAGATTAATTACAAGTTATTATTTTTACTAAACAATTAGTATTAAATGGTTATAGGGTCAAGATTTGACTAGATAACCTATATCAGTGGCAAACCCTAGTATTATATTAAGTATGTCATCGTTCAGTTAGAAAATTCACCGATTCTGGAAACCCTAATTTCAGTTCCGGGAATCCAAAACCCTAATTCGGTAGTTTGAAAACCCTAACTTGGGGATTCAAATGCTAGTATAAGGTTTAAACGTTATTAATTATAACCTAATTAGGGAAAACTCAAATGATTTACTTGAAACCCTAATAATTAGAAAACCTAATTATTAAAAATCTTAATTTTTAATTAGGAACCCTAATTGCTAGATTAGAAATCCTTAATCCTAATGATCATGTCAAAGTAATTAGGAAACCCTAATAATAAATTAGAAAACTTAACTTTTCATTTTTGAAACCCTAATTCGGTAGTTTGAAAACCCTAATTTGGGGATTCAAAATCTAGTATAAGGTTTAAAAGTTATTAATTATAACCTAATTAGGGAAAACACGAATGATTTACTCAAAACCTAATAATTAGAAAACATAATTATTAAAAACCCTAATTGCTAAGTTAGGAATCCTTAATCCTAATGATCAAGTCAAAGTAATTAGAAAACCCTAATTATAAATTAGAAAACTTAAATTTTCATTTTAGAAACCCTAATTGCTCGTTTAGAAACCCTAATGTACAATTATGGACCTATTACTTAAACTAGCAATTTTATTTAGGATATATTAATCCTAATTAGCAAGCTTGAATTATGATTAGAAATCTTAGTATAATTAGAGAATTCTAATTATAATTTAGATATTAATTTTAATTTTGAAATGTATTATTTAATTTGCAAAACCTTTAGGTTAAACCCTAAACCCTAAATGTTAAACCCTAAACCCTAAGGGTTAGGATAACTAACTAGTATGTCATTAAAATTAAAAGGAAAAAGACCAAAATACCCTTATTGTATTTCTTTTTAATAAGGTGGCTTGTAAATCTTGCCATATAATTGTTTGGTGACCAACTCTAACAACGCCATTTGCTAAAAAAACTCAAAAGAATCAATCGCATTTCATCACCATTCAATTACAACATAATATATATATATATATATTGAGAGAGAGAGAAAAAAGTTCATTTATTGTCCCATTTATTCACAAACACTCAACTAAGCCTCTCTCTCTCTCTCTCTACCCACAAAAAATAATAAGTGGATCTATCCTTAATATGATCATCAATAGCAAGACAAGATCAAATTAGTAGGATCGTAATCATGATCAAGGCTCAAAAAGGTATAACACCCTAAGAATTGAAAATCATGTGATCTTATGTTTTTTTTTTTTGATTTTTTTGTTTTGAGTTGTGTATAAGGATGTCATTTAGTGATCTAGGTTGTTATAACTTGGATCCATAACATCTAGATGCACGAATTTAGATATGTAGTGTGTTGTATGTTATAGATCTGTTCTATATTGTCAGGGCTTTGATTTAGAACTTGAATCAAGCCCAGATCATGTGTAGATTAAATGTTATTAAGTTCAAAGGTCGTTGACCGACCATGACCAATTAAGTTTTTGGGCAACCCAGAAACCAAGAAAGTCAGAAAAGAGTTTTATTAGACTCGGATCTTGCTTCTTAGTAATGTGTTTGGCCAAGTTGTTGTTGTTATGTTGTGGACTGGTATGTGAACTACACATAAAAGTCATTAGAATACCCAGATAATGTATAGTATCCAAGATAATCAAGGTCAAACTTTAGTTGACCAAACTGCCTCATGAAGATTTTCAAGAAAACCCAGATCTTCATAAGCGAAATTTCTAACAAGGTTTGACCAGCCTCTCTGTAACGGGCTATGAATGTCTGTGTTTGGCGAAGAACACCTATAGCGATAGTTTCGTCGCTATAGGGCCCTTTAGCGACAGATTAATTACAAGTTATTATTTTTACTAAATAATTAGTATTAAATGGTTATAGGGTCAAGATTTGACTAGATAACCTATATCAGTGGCAAACCCTAGTATTATATTAAGTATGTCATCGTTCAGTTAGAAAATTCACCGATTCTGGAAACCCTAATTTCAGTTCCGGGAATCCAAAACCCTAATTCGGTAGTTTGAAAACCCTAACTTGGGGATTCAAATGCTAGTATAAGGTTTAAACGTTATTAATTATAACCTAATTAGGGAAAACTCAAATGATTTACTTGAAACCCTAATAATTAGAAAAACTAATTATTAAAAATTCTAATTTTTAATTAGGAATCCTTAATCCTAATGATCATGTCAAAGTAATAGGAAACCCTAATAATAAATTAGAAAACTTAAGTTTTCATTTTTTTGAAACCCTAATTAGGTAGTTTGAAAACCCTAATTTGGGGATTCAAAATCTAGTATAAGGTTTAAAAGTTATTAATTATAACCTAATTAGGAAAACACGAATGATTTACTCAAAACCCTAATAATTAGAAAACATAATTATTAAAAACCCTAATTGCTAAGTTAGGAATCCTTAATCCTAATGATCAAGTCAAAGTAATTAGCAAACCCTAATTATAAATTAGAAAACTTAAATTTTCATTTTAGAAACCCTAATTGCTCAGTTAAAAATCCTAATGTACAATTATGGACCTATTACTTAAACTAGCAATTTTATTTAGGATATATTAATCCTAATTAGCAAGCTTGAATTATGATTAGGAAATCTTAGTATAATTAGAGAATTCTAATTATAATTTAGATGTATTATTTAATTTTGAAATACTAGAAATTTAATTTGCAAAACCTTTAGGGTTAAACCCTAAACCCTAAATGTTAAACCCTAAACCCTAAGGGTTAGGGCAACTGACTAGTATGTCATTAAAATTAAAAGGAAAAAGACCAAAATACCCTTATTGTATTTCTTTAATAAGGTGGCTTGTAAATCTTGCCATATAATTGTTTGGTGACCAACTCTAACAACGCCATTTGCTAAAAAAAAACTCCAGCAATCAACTGCATTTCATCAGCCATTCAATTACAACATAATATATATATATATAGATTGAGAGAGAGAGAAAAAAAAAAGTTCATTTATTGTCCCATTTATTCACCAACACTCAACTAAGCCTCTCTCTCTCTCTGACCCAAAAAAAATAATAAGTGGATCTCGTCCTTAATATGATCAATAGCAAGACAAGATCAAATTAGTAGGATCGTAATCATGATCAAGGCTCAAAAAGGTATAAAACCCTAAGAATTGAAAATCATGTGATCTTATGTTTTTTTTTTTTTTGTTTTTTTTTGAGTTGTGTATAAGGATGTCATTTAGTGATCTAGGTTGTTATAACTTGGATCCATAACATCTAGATGCATGAATTTAGATATGTAGTGTGTTGTATGTTATAGATCCGTTTATATTTGTCGTGGCTTTGATCTAGAACTTGAATCAAGCCCGGATCATGTGTAGATTAAATGTTATTAAGGGTCAAAGGTCGTTGTGACCCACTTATGACCAATTAAGTTTCTGGGCAACCCAGAAACCAAGAAAGTCAGACAAGAGTTTTATTAGCCTCGGATCTTGCTTCTAGTAATGTGTTTGGCCAAGTTGTTGTTGTTATGTTGTGGACTGGTATGTGAACTACACATAAAAGTCATTAGAATACCCAGATAATGTATAGTATCCAAGATAATCAAGGTCAAACTTTAGTTTACCAAACTGCCTCATGAAGATTTTCAGGAAAACCCAGATCTTCATAAGCGAAATTTCTAACAAGGTTTGACCAGCCTCTCTGTAAACGGGCTATGAATGTCTGTGTTTGGCCAAGAACACCTATAGCGACAGTTTTCACTAAGCTATATAGGGCCCTTTAGCGACAGATTAATTACAAGTTATTATTTTTACTAAACAATTAGTATTAAATGGTTATAGGGTCAAGATTTGACTAGATAACCTATATCAGTGGCAAACCCTAGTATTATATTAAGTATGTCATCGTTCAGTTAGAAAATTCACCGATTCTGGAAACCCTAATTTCAGTTCCGAGAATCCAAAACCCTAATTCGGTAGTTTGAAAACCCTAACTTGGGGATTCAAATGCTAGTATAAAGTTTAAACGTTATTAATTATAACCTAATTAGGGAAAACTCAAATGATTTACTTGAAACCCTAATAATTAGAAAACCTAATTATTAAAAATCCTAATTTTTAATTAGGAACCCTAATTGCTAGATTAGGAATCCTTAATCCTAATGATCATGTCAAAGTAATTAGGAAACCCTAATAATAAATTAGAAAACTTAACTTTTCATTTTTGAAACCCTAATTCGGTAGTTTGAAAACCCTAATTTGGGGATTCAAAATCTAGTATAAGGTTTAAAAGTTATTAATTATAACCTAATTAGGGAAAACACGAATGATTTACTCAAAACCCTAATAATTAGAAAACATAATTATTAAAAACCCTAATTGCTAAGTTAGGAATCCTTAATCCTAATGATCAAGTCAAAGTAATTAGAAAACCCTAATTATAAATTAGAAAACTTAAATTTTCATTTTAGAAACCCTAATTGCTCCGTTAGAAACCCTAATGTACAATTATGGACCTATTACTTAAACTAGCAATTTTATTTAGGATATATTAATCCTAATTAGCAAGCTTGAATTATGATTAGGAAATCTTAGTATAATTAGAGAATTCTAATTATAATTTAGATGTATTAATTTTCTATTTTGAAATACTAGAAATTTAATTTGCAAAACCTTTAGGGTTAAACCCTAAACCCTAAATGTTAAACCCTAAACCCTAAGGGTTAGGGTAACTGACTAGTATGTCATTAAAATTAAAAGGAAAAAGACCAAAATACCCTTATTGTATTTCTTTAATAAGGTGGCTTGTAAATCTTGCCATATAATTGTTTGGTGACCAACTCTAACAACGCCATTTGCTAAAAAAAAACTCAAGCAATCAACTGCATTTCATCAGCCATTCAATTACAACATAATATATATATATATATATTGAGAGAGAGAGAAAAAAAGTTCATTTATTGTCCCATTTATTCACAAACACTCAACTAAGCCTCTCTCTCTCTCTCTCTAGACCCACAAAAATAATAAGTGGATCTGTCCTTAATATGATCAATAGCAAGACAAGATCAAATTAGTAGGATCAGAATCATGATCAAGGCTCAAAAAGGTATAAAACCCTAAGAATTGAAAATCATGTGATCTTATGTTTTTTTTTGTTTGTTTTTTTGAGTTGTGTATAAGGATGTCATTTAGTGATCTAGGTTGTTATAACTTGGATCCATAACATCTAGATGCACGAATTTAGATATGTAGTGTGTTGTATGTTATAGATCTTTTTCTATATTGTCAGGGCTTTGATCTAGAACTCGAATCAAGCCCAGATCATGTGTAGATTAAATGTTATTAAGGGTCAAAAGTCGTTGACCGACCATGACCAATTAAGTTTTTGGGCAACCCAAAAACCAAGAAAGTCAGACAAGAGTTTTATTAGACTCGGATCTTGCTTCTTAGTAATGTGTTTGGCCAAGTTGTTGTTGTTATGTTGTGGACCGTATGTGAACTACACATAAAAAAAGTCATTAGAATACCCAGATAATGTATAGTATCCAAGATAATCAAGGTCAAACTTTAGTTGACCAAACTGCCTCATGAAGATTTTCTGGAAAACCCAGATCTTCATAAGCGAAATTTCTAACAAGGTTTGACCACCTCTCTCAGAATCGGGCTATGAATGTCCGTGTGTTTGGCGAGAAGAACACCTATAGCGATAGTTTAAATCGCTATAGGGCCCTTTAGCTTAAACGATTATTAATTACAAGTTATTATTTTTATTAAACAATTAGTATTAAATGGTTATAGGGTCAAGATTTGACTAGATAACCTATATCAGTGGCAAACCCTTGTATTATATTAAGAATGTCATCGTTCAGTTAGAAAATTCACCGGTTCTGGAAACCCTAATTTCATTTTCGGAATTCCAAAACCCTAATTTGGTAGTTTGAAAACCCTAACTTGGGGATTCAAATGCTAGTATAAGGTTTAAACGTTATTAATTATAACCTAATTAGGGAAAACTCAAATGATTTACTTGAAACCCTAATAATTAGTAAACCTAATTATTAAAAATCTTAATTTTTAATTAGGAACCCTAATTGCTAGATTAGGAATCCTTAATCCTAATGATCATGTCAAAGTAATTAGGAAACCCTAATAATAAATTAGAAAACTTAACTTTTCATTTTTGAAACCCTAATTCGGTAGTTTGAAAACCCTAATTTGGGGATTCAAAATCTAGTATAAGGTTTAAAAGTTATTAATTATAACCTAATTAGGGAAAACACGAATGATTTACTCGAAACCCTAATAATTAGAAAACATAATTATTAAAAACCCTAATTGCTAAGTTAGGAATCCTTAATCCTAATGATCAAGTCAAAGTAATTAGCAAACCCTAATTATAAATTAGAAAACTTAAATTTTCATTTTAGAAACCCTAATTGCTCCGTTAAAAACCCTAATGTACAATTATGGACCTATTACTTAAACTAGCAATTTTATTTAGGATATATTAATCCTAATTAGCAAGCTTGAATTATGATTAGGAAATCTTAGTATAATTAGAGAATTCTAATTATAATTTAGATGTATTAATTTTCTATTTTGAAATACTAGAAATTTAATTTGCAAAACCTTTAGGGTTAAACCCTAAACCCTAAATGTTAAACCCTAAACCCTAAGGGTTAGGGTAACTAACTAGTATGTCATTAAAATTAAAAGGAAAAAGACTAAAATACCCTTATTGTATTTCTTTAATAAGGTGGCTTGTAAATCTTGCCATATAATTGTTTGGTGACCAACTCTAACAACGCTATTTGCTAAAAAAAACTCCAGCAATCAATTGCATTTCATCAGCCATTCAATTACAACATAATATATATATATATATAGATTGAGATAGAGAGAAAAAGTTCATTTATTGTCCCATTTATTCACCAACACTCAACTAAGCCTCTCTCTCTCTACCTAGACCCAAGAAAATAATAAGTGGATCTATCCTTAATATGATCCATAGCAAGACAAGATCAAATCAGTAGGATCAGAATCAAGATCAAGGCTCAAAGAGGTATGAAACCCTAAGAATTGAAAATCATGTGATCTTATGTTATTTTTTTTTTTTTTTTTGAGTTGTGTATAAGGATGTCATTTAGTGATCTAGGTTGTTATAACTTGGATCCATAACATCTAGATGCATGAATTTAGATGTGTAGTGTGTTGTAAGTTATAGATCTGTTCTATGTTGTCAGGGCTTTGATCTAGAACTTGAATCAAGCCCAGATCATGTGTAGATTAAATGTTATTAAGGGTCAAAGGTCGTTGACCGACCATGACCAATTAAGTTTCTGGGCAACCCAGAAACCAAGAAAGTCAGACAAGAGTTTTATTAGACTCGAATCTTGCTTCTTAGTAATGTGTTTGGCCAAGTTGTTGTTGTTATGTTGTGGACTGGTATGTGAACTACAAATAAAAGTCATTAGAATACCCAGATAATGTATAGTATCCAAGATAATCAAGGTCAAACTTTAGTTGACCAAACTGCCTCATGAAGATTTTCAAGAAAACCCAGATCTTCATAAGCGAAATTTCTAATAAGGTTTGACCAAATTTCTCTCAGAATTCGGGCTATGAATGTACGTGTTTGGCGAAGAACACCTATAGCGATAGTTTAAATACGCTATAGGGCCCTTTAAATGCACAGATTAATTACAAGTTATTATTTTTACTAAATAATTAGTATTAAATGGTTATAGGGTCAAGATTTGACTAGATAACCTATATCAGTGGCAAACCCTAGTATTATATTAAGTATGTCATCGTTCAGTTAGAAAATTCACCGATTCTGGAAACCGTAATTTCAGTTCCGGGAATCCAAAACCCTAATTCGGTAGTTTGAAAACCGTAACTTGGGGATTCAAATGCTAGTATAAGGTTTAAACGTTATTAATTATAACCTAATTAGGGAAAACTCAAATGATTTACTTGAAACCCTAATAATTAGTAAACCTAATTATTAAAAATCTTAATTTTTAATTAGGAACCCTAATTGCTAGATTAGGAATCCTTAATCCTAATGATCATGTCAAAGTAATTAGGAAACCCTAATAATAAATTAGAAAACTTAACTTTTCATTTTTGAAACCCTAATTCGGTAGTTTGAAAACCCTAATTTGGGGATTCAAAATCTAGTATAAGGTTTAAAAGTTATTAATTATAACCTAATTAGGGAAAACACGAATGATTTACTCGAAACCCTAATAATTAGAAAACATAATTATTAAAAACCCTAATTGCTAAGTTAGGAATCCTTAATCCTAATGATCAAGTCAAAGTAATTAGCAAACCCTAATTATAAATTAGAAAACTTAAATTTTCATTTTAGAAACCCTAATTGCTCTAGTAGAAACCCTAATGTACAATTATGGACCTATTACTTAAACTAGCAATTTTATTTAGGATATATTAATCCTAATTAGCAAGCTTGAATTATGATTAGGAAATCTTAGTATAATTAGAGAATTCTAATTATAATTTAGATGTATTAATTTTCTATTTTGAAATACTAGAAATTTAATTTGCAAAACCTTTAGGGTTAAACCCTAAACCCTAAATGTTAAACCCTAAACCCTAAGGGTTAGGGCAACTGACTAGTATGTCATTAAAATTAAAAGGAAAAAGACCAAAATACCCTTATTGTATTTCTTTAATAAGGTGGCTTGTAAATCTTGCCATATAATTGTTTGGTGACCAACTCTAACAACGCCATTTGCTAAAAAAACTCCAGAATCAACTGCATTTCATCAGCCATTCAATTACAACATAATATATATATATATAGATTGAGAGAGAGAGAAAAAAAAAAAGTTCATTTATTGTCCCATTTATTCACCAACACTCAACTAAGCCTCTCTCTCTCTCTCTAGACCCACAAAAATAATAAGTGGATCTGTCCTTAATATGATCCATAGCAAGACAAGATCAAATTAGTAGGATCAGAATCAAGATCAAGGCTCAAAAAGGTATAAAACCCTAAGAATTGAAAATCATGTGATCTTATGTTATTTTTTTTTATTTTTTGTTTTGAGTTGTGTATAAGGATGTCATTTAGTGATCTAGGTTGTTATAACTTGGATCCATAACATCTAGATGCACGAATTTAGATGTGTAGTGTGTTGTATGTTATAGATCTGTTCTATATTGTCAGGGCTTTGATCTAGAACTTGAATCAAGCCCAGATCATGTGTAGATTAAATGTTATTAAGGGTCAAAGGTCGTTGACCGACCATGACCAATTAAGTTTTTGGCAACCCAGAAACCAAGAAAGTCAGACAAGAGTTTTATTAGACTCGGATCTTGCTTCTTAGTAATGTGTTTGGCCAAGTTGTTGTTGTTATGTTGTGGACTGGTATGTGAACTACACATAAAAGTCATTAGAATACCCAGATAATGTATAGTATCCAAGATAATCAAGGTCAAACTTTAGTTGACCAAACTGCCTCATGAAGATTTTCTGGAAAACCCAGATCTTCATAAGCGAAATTTCTAACAAGGTTTGACCATCCTTGATCCGTCAAATGTGATGTTGTAATATTAATCTAGTGTTATGTTATCGCTATAGCGATAGTTTAAGGACTACAAGATTAAACCATAAGATCACATAAATTACATGTTATTATTTTTACTAAATAATTAGTATTAAAAGGTTATAGGGTCAAGATTTGATTTCGATAACCTATATCGAAGAACAACCCCCAAGTAACTTTTAGGGCTTAGATCTCTTTGTTGTGTTTATGAAATGGCCATGAAACTTGATTCTAGTTGTAAACCACTTATATTATAATTCTAACACAAATTACCAAACCCCAAAACTAATTACGATCATTGAAAATTTTTGATCAAACTAGGGATTCAAATGCTAGTATAAATGTCTAGGTTTGGCCAAGAACACCTATATTATAGCTTTAAACCTAAAAGGCCCTTTAACTCAAATAATTTACAAAAATTATTATTTTAATAATTAATTAAACCTAATTATTATAAAATCAAGATTTTTAATTAGATAACCTATATCATTAGAAAAACTTATTATCCTAATGTCATCGTCAAAGTAATTAGAAAACCCTAATAATAAATTAGAAAATTTCGAGTTTTCATTTTGAAACCCTAATTCAATAGTTTGAAAACCCTAATTTGGGGATTCAAAATCTAGTATAAGGTTTAAACGTTATTAATTATAACCTAATTAGGGAAAACCCGAATGATTTACTCGAAACCCTAATAATTAGAAAACATAATTATTAAAAACCTAATTGCTAAATTAGGAATCCTTAATCCTAATGATCAAGTCAAAGTAATTAGCAAAACCCTAATCTAATTAGGAAACCCTAATTATAAATTAGAAAACTTAAATTTTCATTTTAGAAACCCTAATTGCTCCGTTAGAAACCCTAATGTACAATTATGGACCTATTACTTAAACTAGCAATTTTATTTAGGATATATTAATCCTAATTAGCAAGCTTGAATTATGATTAGGAAATCTTAGTATAATTAGAGAATTCTAATTATAATTTAGATGTATTAATTTTCTATTTTGAAATCCTAGAAATTTAATTTGTAAAACCTTTAGGGTTAAACCCTAAACCCTAAATGTTAAACCCTAAACCCTAAGGGTTAGGGCAACTGACTAGTATGTCATTAAAATTAAAAGGAAAAAGACTAAAATACCCTTATTGTATTTCTTTAATAAGGTGGCTTGTAAATCTTGCCATATAATTGTTTGGTGACCAACTCTAACAACGCCATTTGCTAAAAAAAACTCCAGCAATCAACTGCATTTCATCAGCCATTCAATTACAACATAATATATATATATAGATTGAGAGAGAGAAAAAAAGTTCATTTATTGTCCCATTTATTCACCAACACTCAACTAAGCCTCTCTCTCTCTCTCTCCAAGAAAAAAAATAAAGTGGATCTATCCTTAATATGATCCATAGCAAGACAAGATCAAATCAAGAGGATCGTAATCAAGATCAAGGCTCAAAAGGTATAAAACCCTAAGAATTGAAAATCATGTGATCTTATGTTTTTTTTTTTTTTTTTTTTTGAGTTGTGTATAAGGATGTCATTTAGTGATCTAGGTTGTTATAACTTGGATCCATAACATCTAGATGCACTAAATTTAGATGTGTAGTGTGTTGTAAGTTATAGATCTGTTCTATGTTGTCAGGGCTTTGATCTAGAACTTGAATCAAGCCCAGATCATGTGTAGATTAAATGTTATTAAGGGTCAAAGGTCGTTGACCGACCATGACCAATTAAGTTTCTAGGCAACCCAGAAACCAAGAAAGTCAGACAAGAGTTTTATTAGACTCGGATCTTGCTTCTTAGTAATGTGTTTGGCCAAGTTGTTGTTGTTATGTTGTGGACTGGTATGTGAACTACACATAAAAGTCATTAGAATACCCAGATAATGTATAGTATCCAAGATAATCAAGGTCAAACTTTAGTTGACCAAACTGCCTCATGAAGATTTTCTGGAAAACCCAGATCTTCATAAGCGAAATTTCTAACAAGGTTTGACCACCTCTCCAGAACGGGAAATGTGAATGTCTGTGTTTATTAAGAACACCTATAGCGATAGTTTCGCTCACTATAGAGGACCTTTAAATTAAACCATAAATTACAAGTTATTATTTTTACTAAAAAAATTAGTATTAAATGGTTATAGGGTCAAGATTTGACTAGATAACCTATATCGAGAAACAAACCCTAGTATTATATTAAGTATGTCATCGTTTCGTGTTATGAAATGGCCATTCAACTTGATTCTAAACCCTAATTTCGGGCACTTAATCCAAAACACTAATTACTAGTAGTTTGAAAACCCTAATTGGGGATTCAAATGCTAACTAAGGTTTAAACGTTATTAATTATAACCTAATTAGGAAAACTCAAATGATTTACTTGAAACCCCTTAATTATTAAACCCTAATTATTAAAAATCCTAATTTTTAATTAAATGGAACCCTAATTGCTAGATTAGGAATCCTTAATCCTAATGATCATGTCAAAGTAATTAGAAACCCTAATAATAAATTAGAAAACTTAAAACCCTAATTCAGGATTTTTGAAACCCTAATTCTAGTAGTTTGAAAACCCTAATTTGGGGATTCAAAATCTAGTATAAGGTTTAAACGTTATTAATTATAACCTAATTAGGGAAAACCCGAATGATTTACTCAAAACCCTAATAATTAGAAAACATAATTATTAAAAACCCTAATTGCTAAATTAGGAATCCTTAATCCTAATGATCAAGTCAAAGTAATTAGCAAACCCTAATCTAATTAGGAAACCCTAATTATAAATTAGAAAACTTAAATTTTCATTTTAGAAACCCTAATTGCTCCGTTAGAAACCCTAATGTACAATTATGGACCTATTACTTAAACTAGCAATTTTATTTAGGATATATTAATCCTAATTAGCAAGCTTGAATTATGATTAGGAAATCTTAGTATAATTAGAGAATTCTAATTATAATTTAGATGTATTAATTTTCTATTTTGAAATACTAGAAATTTAATTTGCAAAACCTTTAGGGTTAAACCCTAAACCCTAAATGTTAAACCCTAAACCCTAAGGGTTAGGGCAACTGACTAGTATGTCATTAAAATTAAAAGAAAAAGACCAAAATACCCTTATTGTATTTCTTTAATAAGGTGGCTTGTAAATCTTGCCATATAATTGTTTGGTGACCAACTCTAACAACGCCATTTGCTAAAAAAAACTCCAGCAATCAACTGCATTTCATCAGCCATTCAATTACAACATAATATATATATATATTGATTGAGAGAGAAAAAAAGTTCATTTATTGTCCCATTTATTCACCAACACTCAACTAAGCCTCTCTCTCTCTCTCTAGACCCACAAAAATAATAAGTGGATCTGATCCTTAATATGATCCATAGCAAGACAAGATCAAATCAGTAGGATCAGAATCAAGATCAAGGCTCAAAAAGGTATAAAACCCTAAGAATTGAAAATCATGTGATCTTATGTTTTTTTTTTTTTTTTTTGTTTTGAGTTGTGTATAAGGATGTCATTTAGTGATCTAGGTTGTTATAACTTGGATCCATAACATCTAGATGCACTAATTTAGATGTGTAGTGTGTTGTATGTTATAGATCTGTTCTATGTTGTCAGGGCTTTGATCTAGAACTTGAATCAAGCCCAGATCATGTGTAGATTAAATGTTATTAAGGGTCAAAGGTCGTTGACCGACCATGACCAATTAAGTTTCTGGGCAACCCAGAAACCAAGAAAGTCAGACAAGAATTTTATTAGACTCGGATCTTGCTTCTTAGTAATGTGTTTGGCCAAGTTGTTGTTGTTATGTTGTGGACTGGTATGTGAACTACACATAAAAGTCATTAGAATACCCAGATAATGTATAGTATCCAAGATAATCAAGGTCAAACTTTAGTTGACCAAACTGCCTCATGAAGATTTTCTAGAAAACCCAGATCTTCATAAGCGAAATTTCTAACAAGGTTTGACCATCCTTGATCCGTCAAATGTGATGTTGTAATATTAATCTAGTGTTATGTTATCGTTCACTGATACAAGGACTACAAGATTAAACCATAAAATCACATAAAGCATGCTTGGAAAGCAAAGAATTAAGGTCTAGAAAGTAGACCCATTAACGGTTTCTATTTTTACTAAAACCCAGTATGAAGAACAACCCCCACAACAACTTTTAGGGCTTAGATCTCTTTGTTGTGTTATGAAATGGCCATGAAACTTGATTCTAGTTGTAAAATTACACTTATAGTATAATTCTAACACAAATTACCAGAATCCAAAACTAAAATTCATCATAGATTTATTTTTGATCAAACTAGGTATCAAATGCTATAAATAAGGGTTTGGCCAAGAACACCTATAATTATAACCTTTATTAGGAAAACCCTTTAGCGATTGAAACCCTTAATAAAAAGATTATTTTTTATTAAATAATTAGTATTAAATTAGGTCAAGATTTGACCAGATAACCTATATCAATAATGAAACCCTAGTATTATATTAAGAATGTCATCGCTCAATAGAAATTTTACCTGCTCAAAACCCCTAATTTAAGTTTTCCGAATCAAACCCTAATTCTAGTAGTTTGAAAACCCTAATTTGGGGATTCAAAATCTAGTATAAGGTTTAAACGTTATTAATTATAACCTAATTAGGGAAAACCCGAATGATTTACTCAAAACCTAATAATTAAAAAAATTATAATTTTTTGAATTAGAAACCCTAATTGCTAAATTAGGAATCCTTAATCCTAATGATCAAGTCAAAGTAATTAGAAAACCTAATCTAATTAGGAAACCCTAATTATAAATTAGAAAACTTAAATTTTCATTTTAGAAACCCTAATTGCTCGCTAGAAACCCTAATGTACAATTATGGACCTATTACTAAACTAGCAATTTTATTTAGGATATATTAATCCTAATTAGCAAGCTTGAATTATGATTAGGAAATCTTAGTATAATTAGAGAATTCTAATTATAATTTAGATGTATTAATTTTCTATTTTGAAATACTAGAAATTTAATTTGCAAAACCTTTAGGGTTAAACCCTAAACCCTAAATGTTAAACCCTAAACCCTAAGGGTTAGGGCAACTAACTAGTATGTCATTAAAATTAAAAGGAAAAAGACTAAAATACCCTTATTGTATTTCTTTAATAAGGTGGCTTGTAAATCTTGCCATATAATTGTTTGGTGACCAACTCTAACAACGCCATTTGCTAAAAAAAACTCCAGCAATCAACTGCATTTCATCAGCCATTCAATTACAACATAATATATATATATATATTGAGAGAGAGAAAAAAAGTTCATTTATTGTCCCATTTATTCACCAACACTCAACTAAGCCTCTCTCTCTCTCTCTCTCTAGACCCACAAAAATAATAAGTGGATCTGTCCTTAATATGATCCATAGCAAGACAAGATCAAATCAGTAGGATCAGAATCAAGATCAAGGCTCAAAAAGGTATAAAACCCTAAGAATTGAAAATCATGTGATCTTATGTTTTTTTTTTGATTTTTTGTTTTGAGTTGTGTATAAGGATGTCATTTAGTGATCTAGGTTGTTATAACTTGGATCCATAACATCTAGATGCACGAATTTAGATGTGTAGTGTGTTGTAAGTTATAGATCTGTTCTATGTTGTCAGGGCTTTGATCTAGAACTTGAATCAAGCCCAGATCATGTGTAGATTAAATGTTATTATTGATCTGAGGACTACATGATTAAACCACATAAAATCACATAAAGCATGCTTGCAAAGACAAAAGAATTAAGGTCTGTAAAGTAGACCTGACGAGCGGTACCTTCTATTTCGGAAACCTAAAAGAAGAACAACCCCGACACAACAACTTTTTAGTATTAGATCTCTTCATTGTAAGTTGGAAATGGCCATGAAACTTAGTACAGAGTTGTAAGGTTACACTTATAGTATAATTCTAACACAAATTACCAAATTTCAAACTAAAAAGCAATGATAGAATGTCTTTGATCAAACCAGGGTACTTTTCTTGTAACCCGACTATAAATGTCCTGCTTGGCCAAGAACACCTATAATATTGACAGCTTAAATGCAGCTAAAAGGCCCTTTAGCTGACGTAGTACATCTGAAAATTATTATTATTTAACAAATAATTATTGATGGCGGCTATAGGGTCAAGATTTGACCGGATAACCTATATCAATATGAAGCCCTACTATTATATTAAGAATGTAAATCCTTGGGTTAGAAATGACACAGATTAAGAGTACAATTTAGGTTAGAGAATACCCTAGAAGATAATATTAAGAAGTGTCAAAACCTCATTTGAAATTCACCTACCTCGAAAACCCTAGGTTTCAGCTCCCGAATGCAATACCCTTATGGAAAGCCGAATGAGTTACTGAAAACCCGTAATAATTGGGGATTCACACAATTGCGTATAAGGAAACTGAGTGCAAAATTAGGCATCATATCCTAATTATCGAAATCCAGTAATTGGAAAAAACCAATAATTTACTCTCAAACCCTAATTATAAATTAGAAACCCTAAATTTCAATTTTTAGAAACCCTAATCGCTCAAGTTAGAACTTACCACTAATGATCAAGTTAAAGTATGGAGGTAACCTTAAACTAATTATTTTATTTAGGATAATTATTAATCTGAGTGGCAAAACTTAAATTTTTATTTTGTAAAACCCTAATATGCCTGCTAGAAACCCTAATGACAATTATGGATATTAATTTTCTATTTTTGAAAATACTAGCAATTTTATTTACCCATATTAATCCTTTGGGTTAGCACTCTTGAACCACTGAAGTATTAGAAAAACCCTAAGGGTTAGAGACAGCGGACTAGTATGTCATTGGAAATTAAAGGATTTGAAGGCTATTAATTTTAGTATTTTGAAATTTCTAGAATAAGGTGGCTTTGTAAAACCTTGCCAGTTATAACCCTTTGGTGACCAAAATCCTATGCGCCCTAAACCCCTAAGGGTTGTGGCAACCTAATTATATGTCATTAAAATTAAAAGGAAAGGCCAAAATACCCTTATCAGATTTCTTTTTAATAAGGCGGCTTGTAAATCTCGCTTATATAATTGTTCTTTGGTGACCAACGCTAACAACGCCATTCGCTAAAAAGACTCCAAAGAGATCAACTCCATTTCACCATTCAATTATAAATATAATAATATATAGGTAGATTGAGAGAGTAGAAAAAGTCTGGTTTATTGTCCCATTTATTCACCAATATCTAACTAAGCCTCTCTCTCAGACCCACGAAAATAACAAGCTGATCTTATCTCATTATTATGATCCATGAAGAAAGACGAGATCAAATCGGTAGGATCGGGAATCAAGATCGAGGCTCAAAAGGTATAAAACCTCGTAATTGAAAATCATGTGATCTTATCTTATGTTTTTTTGATTTTTTGTTTCGAACAGTGTATATGGATGTCATTTTAGTGATCTAGGTTATTTGTAACTTCGATCCATAACATCTGTGATGCAATTTAATTTAGACGGTAAAGCTGTGTTTGTAGTTATGTGATCCGTTACGGCGTATGGTCCTGCTTTGATTTTAGAACTTAGATAGAAGGCCGGATCCCATCATTTCTCCATAGACAATAAGATAGGTGAAAGGTGACTGACTAAATTCATTTATTAATTATGTTTCCGGCAAATCCTAGAACCAAGAAAGTCGGACAAGAGTTTTTAATGAACTCGGATCTCGCTTCTTAGTAATGTAAGTTTCGTCAGTTATTCATGTTGTTATGTTGTGAATTGGTATGTGTACGTACACACACGATATGTCATTAGAATACCCGTGATAATGTATAAAAGATTCAAGATAATCAAGGTCGAACTTTAGTCGATTAAACCGCCTCTACGAAGATTTTCCGGAAAGCCTTGGGACTCATGTTGCAAATTTCTAACAAGGTTCAATTCATCCTTGAACGGAGTTAAAATGTGATGTCAGAATATTAATCTAGTGCTATGTTATGGATTCCTTCGATACGAGGACTACATGATTAAACCATAAAATCACATAAAGTACGCTGGTAAAGCAAAGAATTAAGGAAGTGCTGTAAAGTAGACTATTCTATCTAAGCCTTTTCATTTACTCGAAACCCAAATGAGGAAATGAAATCGACCCCATAACAACTTTTTAGGGCTTAGATCTCTCTTTGTCGTTATGTGTTATGAAGTAATATGAAACTTGATTCTAGTCAGTAGTGTTACAATTGTAGTATAGATAATTCTAACAACTTATCAAACCCCAGAAACTAAAACGATCTACAATAATTTTTATCAACCAGTAATTAGACTCTTGCCATGTTTTAAAAATGTAAAGGTTTGCACAAGAACACCCATAGATGACACAGGGCTTCATTTATTTAAAAGCCCTAAATGGTTAATATTAATTCGCAAAAAAATTATTATTTTTAACAACACTAGTATTAGTGATAGCGGCTATAGTGGTCCAAGATTTGACCGCATAACTTTATATCAATAAAGAAACCCTAGTGATTATATTAAGAATATGCGTCCTTGGGTTACAGAAATTTCCTGGGATTACGGAAACCCCAATTTTACGATTCAAAGAATGCAGAAACTAATTCTAAGTGGTTGAAAACCCTAATTTGAGGTTAAAAATCTCTAGTATAAGTGTTTGAAAACGCTATTAATTATAAAGCCTAATTATGGAAAACGAGACGATTTTAATTTCGAAACCCTAATAATTAAAAACCCTAATTTTGAATTAGGAACCTACAATTACAAAATTAGAAATCCATAATCCTATTTATCAAGCCAAAGTAATTGGCAAATCTTAATCTAATTGGGGAAACCCTAATTATAAAATTAGAAAACTTAGAATTTTATTTTAGAAACCCTAATTTGCTCGTTGTTAGAAACCTTAATGTACAATTATGGACCTATTTAATAAAACTAACAATTTTATTTAGGATATATTAATCCTAATTAGCGAAGCTTGAATTATGATTAGGAAATCTTAGTATAATTAGAGAATTCTAATTATTATAATTTAGATGTATTAATTTTCCTATTGCAAAATACTAGGAAATTAATTTGGTAAAACCTTGTGGTTAAACCTCTAACCCTAAATGTTAAACCCTAAAACCCTAAGGGTTAGGCAACGACTAGTACGTCATTAAAATTAAAAAGGAAAAAGGCTAAAACAATCAAGTATCAGATTTTTAAGCGCTGCTTGTAACTCGCCATATAATTGTTGCTAATTAACTCTAATAACGCCATTTCGCTAAAAACTCCAGCTAATCAATCCATTTCATCGCCATTCAATTACAACATAATATATATATAGATTTCCAGAGAGAGAAAAGTTCATTTATTGTCCATTTATTCAATTAAATATTCAACTGTTCTCTCTCTGCATCTACCTAAAATAATAAGGATCTCACACATGATCCACAGAAGACAAGATAAACTGCAGGATCGTAATCACGATCAAGGCTTAAAAAAGGTATAAAAACTTAAGAATTGAAAAAAAATCACGTGTGTGATCTTATATTTTGATTTGATTTGTTTCGAAGTCGTGTATAAGGATGTCATTTAGTGATCTAGTTGGTTATAATCTGGATCCATAAATACCTAGACGCACCTAATTTAGATTTGAACTGCGGTTGTGATGTTATGTATCTATTCTATATCGCTGTGTATTTGATTCAGACCTTGAATTCCAGCCCAGATCACGCTTAATAAATGTTACAAGGTCAAAGGTCAGCTGGATCGCACTAGCTTACCTCAATTAAGTTTTGCAACCTGTAAAACCAAGAAAGCTCTATTAAGAGTTTATTGTAATTCCGATCATTTATAGGTTTGTCATTGTTGTTGCCACATATATATTAGTGACTTTGGTATGAACTACAAGCATGAAAGTTAGAATACCTAGATATAATGGGTGTATCCAAGATAATCAAGGTCAAACTTAATCGACTAACCGCCAAATAAGATTTTCTAGAAACCGTGACATTCATAAGTCAAATTTCTAACAAGGTTTCACCATCTCTGATCCGGCCAAAACGTGATGTTGTAATATTAATCTATGTTGCTGCTATCGCTCAATCGGCTACGCGACTAAAAAGATTAAACCATAAATTAGCAAAGCATGCTGAAAGGAAGAATGTCTGTAGCAGAATTATTTATCTAAGCTCTTCTGCTCGAAACCCGTAAATGAAGAACAAACTCCCATAAACAACTTAGTGGCTTAGATCCTTTCAAAAGCTATGAGCCCACACCGATTTAGTCAGTGTTACTATAGTATACCCACATAACAGCCCAAAATCCAAAGATCAGGCGATTTCGATCAAATCCAGGCATCAGAACGGGTTGCAACTGGTTTCACACAGCCGACGCTAAATGCCTCAGCAACATATTAATCACTAAATTGTTTTACCAAATACCAGACAGGTCGAGCCTGACTGAGCACCTGTCAAGAAACCCTGCACAGAATGTCATCCTTCAGCTAGAAATTTCCTAAACCCTAATTTCATTAATCCCCTAATTCGAAGTTTGAAACCCTAATATTCAAAATCTAGTATAAGGTTTAAACGTTATTAATTATAACCCAATTAGAAAACCTAATGATTTACGAATCAATTAAAAAACCCTAATTTTATTAGAAACCCCAATCCTTAATCCCACGATCAGTCAGTAATAAAATCCTAATTAATTAGAAAATAATATAAATTAGAAACTTAAATTTTTTATTTTTAAAACCCTAATTTGCTAAACCCTAATGCATACATATTTACTAAACTAGCAATTATTTAGATAAATTAATAGCAAGCTTGAATTATGATTAGAAAATCTAGCAATTAGAGACCTCTAATAACGCCATTTGCTAAAAACTCCAATCAAAATTTCATCAACATAATATATATAGAAGAGTTCATTTATTGTCCCATTTATTCAACTCTAGACCCAATATGGATAATATGATCCATAAAGACAAGATCAAATCAAGAGGATCGTAATCAAGATCAAGGCTCAAAAGGTATAAAACCCCAAGAATTAAAAATCATGTGATCTTATATTTTGATTTGTTGTTTTGAGTTGTGTATAAGGATGTCATTTAGTGATCTAGTTGTTATAACTTGGATCCATAACATCTAGATGCATTTAGATTTGAACCTTGTATGTTATATCTATGTCGGCTTTGATTTAACTGAATCAGTCAAGATTAAATGTTATTATGGTGTCCATCACTACGACCAATTGTTTCGGCAACCTAAAACCAAGAAAGTATAAGAGTTTTATTCTGATCTGCTTCAGTAAGAAAGTGTTGTTGTTATGTTGAAGTATGAACTACACATAAGTCAGAATTAGATCCATAGTATCAATATCGGTCAGTATAAACCCTCAAGAATTGAAAATCATATTTCATGTATTTCTAACAAGGTTCATCATTGTCATGATATTAATCTAGTGTTATACTCATCGACAAGGACTAAAGATTAAACCATAAAATCACATGCATGCTTAACAAAGGTCTATTCAAATTATTTCATAAAACAAATGAAGAAATATCAACTTTGTGTATGATTCCATAAACTTGATTCTAGTTGATACACATTATATATATTCTAACATTAAATTACTCAAAACAAAATGATCATAGATTTGTTTTTGATCAAACTAGTATCAGAATCTATAAATGTCCTGGTTTCTATTAGCTTACGCTAAATGCCCTTTAGAACATATTAATTAATAAATTATTATTTTAACAATTAGTATTACTTATGGTCAAGATTGACGATAACCCATATCAATAGAAACCCTAGATTATATTAAGAATGTCATCGTATCTTAAATTCACCGATTCGAATTATAAGAGTTTGATAAATTAGGTTAAAATTATAAAATTTTAATTTAAACCCAATCAAAATATTAAGAAACTAATAAGATTAATTAATCAAGTCAAAGTAAAATTAAAGAAAATAATTACAGAAATTAAATTTTCATTTTAGAAAAATTGTTAAGAAAATAATGTAATTATGACCTAACTAACTATTTATTTAGATATACCCTAATCAATTACGATTAAATCTAGTAATTAGAGAATTCTAATTATAATTTAGATGTATTAATTTCATTTTGAAATCTAGAAATGAAATTAGGTTAATCAAACCTAAATGCATGGTTATAATCGAAAGTCATTAAATTAAAAGGTTTTAAAAGTATATTCTTTAATAAGGTTTAAACTAATATAATTATTGACCAATTCTATCATATTTGTACTCAAAGAATAACATTATCACCATTCAATTAAACATAATATATATCTAATTTATCAAGAAAAATAATGATCGCTCAATAATTATGACAAGATCAAAAGAATAATCAAAATCCTAAAAGGTATAAACCCTAAATTGAAAATTATTAATTTTTATTTGTTCCATTATAAATTCATTTAATTATTGATTATCATAACATAATGCCTACTAATTATATTATTTTATTTCTAATTTAATTAATTAATTAGAAAATGTTGTATGATTAGACCAATCTAGAAGAATTAAATTATTTTTTTATATTCTTAATCATTTTGAAATATAGAATTTAATTATAAAACCTTAAACCTAATTAAACCTTTAAAGAAAACCCAAATGTTTAGTAAATCTATAATAATTATAATTAAAACCTAAATTAGACAATTATTGTATTTAATAAGGTTATTTAATCTATGCATATTCTAACCAATTACGCCCATTAAAAACTCAATTAGATCAAATCAAAATCATTCGCCATTCATTCCAAATATTATATAGAAATTACAAAAATTATTATTTTTTAAAACAATTATAAACATTCAAGATTTGACAACCTATATCAAAAAACCCAAAATTAGATCGCTAATATCAGCCTAATCAAAATTTATAAATATATCAAGATAAGGTTTAAATCATTAATTGACCCAATTAGAAACCCAATGATATCAAATAATAATAAAAATTATTAATTGAATTAATTGATTAGAATTTTATGAGTCAGTAATTGATATCATAGATCATATAATGAAATTTGGTTTTAAAAATTGAAGAAACCCTAATGCAAATCTTAATAGAATTTTATTTAGATAATTATTGTCATTCTTGAAACTTCGATAATTAGAGAATTAATTATACTAGATGGTCAATTTTCATTCGAAATACCAGAAATTTCACCCAAACCTCAGGGTTAAACTCCAAACCCCAACAGCCAAACTCAAACCAGCGGTTTCTTCATTTCTGGGAAACCCAAAAATGAAGAACAACTCCTGACAACAACTTTTAGGGCTTAGATCTCTTTGTTGTGTTATGAAATGGCCATAAAACTTGATTCTAGTTGTAGTGTTACACTTATAGTATAATTCTAACACAAATTACCAGCCCAAAACTAACACGATCATAGATTTATTTTTGATCAAATTAGGTACTCTGTAAACGGGCTATAAATGTCTGGGTTTGGCCAAGAACACCTATAGCGACAGTTTCGTCGCTAAAGGCCCTTTAGCGACAAATTAATTACAAAAATTATTATTTTTATTAAATAATTAGTATTAAATGGTTATATGGTCAAGATTTGACCAGATAACCTATATCAATAGCAAACCCTAATATTATATTAAAAATGTCATCGTTCAGTTAGAAAATTCACCGGTTCTGGAAACCCTAATTTCAGTTCCGGGAATCTAAAACCCTAATTCGGTAGTTTGAAAACCCTTATTTGGGGTTTCAAAATCTAGTATAAGGTTTAAACGTTATTAATTATAACCTAATTAGGGAAAACCCGAATGATTTACTCGAAACCCTAATAATTAGAAAACATAATTATTAAAAACCCTAATTTTAAATTAGGAACCCTAATTGCTAAATTAGGAATCCTTAATCCTAATGATCAAGTCAAAGTAATTAGGAAACCCTAATATAATTAGAAAACCCTAATTATAAATTAGAAAACATAAATTTTCATTTTAGAAACCCTAATTGCTCCGTTAGAAACTCTAATGTAAAATTATTGACCTATTTACTAAACTAGCAATTTTATTTAGGATATATTAATCCTAATTAGCAAGCTTGAATTATGATTATGAAATCTTAGTATAATTAGAGAATTCTAATTATAATTTATATGTATTAATTTTCTTTTTTGAAATCCTAGAAATTTAATTTGCAAAACCTTTAGGGTTAAACCCTAAATCCTAAATGTTAAACCCTAAACCCTAAGGGTTAGGGCAACTGACTAGTATGTCATTAAACTTAAAAGGAAAAAAGACTAAAATACCTTATTGTATTTCTTTAATAAGGTGTCTTGTAAATCTTGCCATATAATTGTTTGGTGACCAACTCTAACAACGCCATTTGCTAAAAAAAACTCCAGCAATCAACTGCATTTCATCAGCCATTCAATTACAATATAATATATATATATATAGATTGAGAGAGAGAGAAAAAGTACATTTATTGACCCATTTATTCACCAACACTCAACTAAGCCTCTCTCTCTCTACCCACTTAATTTAAATAATAAGTGGATCTCGCCCTTAATATGATCCATAGCAAGACAAGATCAAATCAAGAGGATCGTAATCAAGATCAAGGCTCAAAAAGGTATAGAACCCTAAGAATTGAAAATCGTGTGATCTTATGTTATTTTTTTGATTTTTTATTTTGAGTTGTGTATAAGGATGTCATTTAGTGATCTAGGTTGTTATAACTTGGATCCATAACATCTAGATGCACGAATTTAGATGTGTAGTGTGTTGTAAGTTATAGATCTGTTCTATATTGTCAGGGCTTTGATCTAGAACTTGAATTAAGCCCAGATCATGTGTAGATTAAATGTTATTAAGGGTCAAAGGTCGTTGACCGATCATGACCAATTAAGTTTGTGGGTAACCTAGAAACCAAGAAAGTCAGACAAGAGTTTTATTAGACTCGGATCTTGCTTCTTAGTAATGTGTTTGGACAAGTTGTTGTTGTTATGTTGTGGACTGGTATGTTAACTACACATAAAAGTCATTAGAATACCCAGATAATGCATAGTATCCAAGATAATCAAGGTCAAACTTTAGTTGACCAAACTGCCTCATGAAGATTTTCTGGAAAACCCAGATCTTCATAAGTGAAATTTCTAACAAGGTTTGACCATCCTTGATCCGTCAAATGTGATGTTGTAATATTAATCTAGTGTTATGTTATCGTTCACTGATACAAGGACTACAAGATTAAACCATAAAATCACATAAAGCATGCTTGGAAAGCAAAGAATTAAGGTCTAGAAAGTAGACCCACGAACGGTTCTTCATTTCTGGGAAACCCAGAAATGAAGAACAACCCCTGACAACAACTTTTAGGGCTTAGATCTCTTTGTTGTGTTATGAAATGGCCATGAAACTTGATTCTAGTTGTAGTGTTACACTTATAGTATAATTCTAACACAAATTACCAGCCCAAAACTAAAACGATCATAGATTTATTTTTGATCAAACTAGGTACTCTGTAAACGGGCTATAAATGTCTGGGTTTGGCCAAGAACACCTATAGCGACAGTTTCGTCGCTAAAGGCCCTTTAGCGACATATTAATTACCAAAATTATTATTTTTAACAAATAATTAGTATTAAACGGCTATAGGGTCAAGATTTGACCAGATAACCTATATCAATAGCAAACCCTAGTATTATATTAAGAATGTCATCGTTCAGTTAGAAATTTCACCGGTTCTGGAAACCCTAATTTTAGTTCCGGGAATCTGAAACCCTAATTCGGTAGTTTGAAAACCCTAATTTGGGGATTCAAAATCTAGTATAAGGTTTAAACGTTATTAATTATAACCTAATTAGGGAAAACCCGAATGATTTACTCGAAACCCTAATAATTAAAAACCCTAATTTTGAATTAGGAACCCTAATTGCTAAATTAGGAATCCTTAATCCTAATGATCAAGTCAAAGTAATTAGCAAATCCTAATCTAATTAGGAAACCCTAATTATAAATTAGAAAACTTAAATTTTTATTTTAGAAACCCTAATTGCTCCGTTAGAAACCCTAATGTACAATTATGGACCTATTTACTAAACTAGCAATTTTATTTAGGATATATTAATCCTAATTAGCAAGCTTGAATTATGATTAGGAAATCTTAGTATAATTAGAGAATTCTAATTATAATTTAGATGTATTAATTTTCTATTTTGAAATACTAGAAATTTAATTTGCAAAACCTTTAGGGTTAAACCCTAAACCCTAAGGGTTAGGGCAACTGACTAGTATGTCATTAAAATTAAAAGGAAAAAGGCCAAAACACCCTTATTGTATTTCTTTAATAAGGTGGCTTGTAAATCTTGCCATATAATTGTTTGGTCACCAACTCTAACAACGCCATTTGCTAAAAAAAACTCCAGCAATCAACTGCATTTCATCAGCCATTCAAATACCACATAATATATATATATAGATTGAGAAAGAGAAAAAAAGTTCATTTATTGTCCCATTTTTTCACCAACATTCAACTAAGCCTCTCTCTCTCTCTAGACCCACGAAAATAATAAGTGAATTTGTCCTTAATATGATCCATAGCAAGACAAGATCAAATCAGTAGGATCAGAATCAAGATAAAGGCTCAAAAAGGTATAAAACCCTAAGAATTGAAAATAATGTGATCTTATGTTTTTTTTTGATTTGTTGTTTTGAGTTGTGTATAAGGATGTCATTTAGTGATCTAGGTTTTTATAACTTGGATCCATAACATCTAGATGCACGAATTTAGATTTGAACTGTGTTGTATGTTATAGATCTATTCTATATTGTCAGGGCTTTGATTTAGAACTTGAATCGAGCCCAGATCATGTGTTGATTAAATGTTATTAAGGGTCAAAGGTCGTTGACCGACCATGACCAATTAAGTTTCTGGGCAACCTAGAAACCAAGAAAGTCAGACAAGAGTTTTATTAGACTCGGATCTTGCTTCTTAGTAATGTGTTTGGCCAAGTTGTTGTTGTTATGTTGTGAATTGGTATGTGAACTACACATACAAGTCATTAGAATACCTAGATAATGCATAGTATCCAAGATAATCAAGGTCAAACTTTAATTGACCAAACTGCCTCATGAAGATTTTCTAGAAAACCAGATATTCATAAGCGAAATTTCTAACAAGGTTCGACCATCCTTGATCCACAAAAATGTGATGTTGTAATATTAATCTAGTGTTATGTTATCATTCAACGACACAAGGACTACAAGATTAAACCATAAAGATCACATAAAGCATGCTTGAAAGCAAGAATTAAGGTCTGTAAAGTAGACTCATCTAATCGGTTCTTCATTTCGGAAACCCAAAATGAAGAACAACCCCCTACAACAACTTTTAGGGCTTAGATCTCTTTGTTGTAATTAGCAAATCCTAATCTAATTAGGAAACCCTAATTATAAATTAGAAAACTTAAATTTTTATTTTAGAAACCCTAATTGCTCAAGTTAGAAACCCTAATGTTAATAACGCTTAAACCTTATACTAGATTTTGAATCCCCAAATTAGGGTTTTCAAACTACCTAATTAGGGTTTTAGATTCCTAACTCAAAATTAGGTTTTCGTAACCTATGAATTTTCTAACTGAACGATGACATTCTTAATATAATACTAGGGTTTGCTATTGATATAGGTTATCTGGTCAAATCTTGACCCTATAACCATTTAATACTAATTATTTAATAAAAATAATAATTTCTGTAATTAATCTGTCGCTAAAGGGCCTTTAGCGACGAATTTGTCGCTATAGGTGTTCTTAGCCAACCCCAGACATTTATAGCCCGTTTACAGAGTACCTAGTTTGATCATAAATAAATCTATGATCGTGTTAGTTTTGGGCTAGTAATTTGTGTTAGAATTATACTATAAGTGTAACACTACAACTAGAATCAAGTTTCATGGCCATTTCGTAACACAACAATGAGATCTAAGCCCTCAAAGTTGTTGTTAGGGGTTGTTCTTCATTTCTGGGTTTCCCAGAAATAAAGAACCGTTCGTGGGTCTACTTTCTAGACCATAATTCTTTTTTTTCCAAGCATGCTTTATGTGATCTTATGGTTTAATCTTGTAGTCCTTGTGTCAATGTGAAATCGATAACATAACACTAGATTAATATTATAACATCACATTTGACGATCAAGGATGGTCAAACCTTGTTAGAAATTTCGCTTATGAAGATCCGGGTTTTCCGTAAAATCTTCATGAGGCGCTTTGGTCAACTAAAGTTTGACCTTGATTATCTTGGATACTATACATTATCCGGTATTCTAATGACTTTTATGTATAGTTCACATACCACCACAAACATAACAACAACAACTTGGCCAAACACATTACTAAGAAGCAAGATCCGAGTCTAATAAAATTTTGTCTCGACTTTTCTTGGTTTCGGGTTGCCCAAAACTTAATTGGTCATGGCTCACAACGAACTTTTGACCTTTAATAACATTTAATCTACACATGATCCGGGCTTGATTCAACTTCCAGATCAAAGCCCTGACAACATAGAATAGATCTATAACTTACAACACACTACACATCTAAATTCGTGCATCTAGATGTTATGGATCCAAGTTATAACAACCTAGATCACTAAATGACATCCTTATACACAACTCAAAACAACAAATCAAAAAAAATAACATAAGATCACATGATTTTCAATTCTTAGGTTTTATACCTTTTTGAGCCTTGATCTTGATTCTGATCCTACTGATTTGATCTTGTCTTGCTATGGATCATATTAAGGACAGATCCACTTATTATTTTCGTGGGTCTAGAGAGAGAGAGAGAGGCTTAGTTGAGTGTTGGTGAATAAATGGGACAATAAATGAACTTTTTTTCTCTCTCTCAATCTATATATATATTATGTTGTAATTGAATGGCTGATGAAATGCAGTTGATTGCTGGAGTTTTTTTTAGCAAATGGCGTTGTTAGAGTTGGTCACCAAACAATTATATGGCAAGATTTACAAGCCACCTTATTAAAGAAATACAATAAGGGTATTTTAGTCTTTTTCCTTTTAATTTTAATGACATACTAGTCAGTTGCCCTAACCCTTAGGGTTTAGGGTTTTAACATTTATGGTTTAGGGTTTAACCCTAAAGGTTTTGCAAATTAAATTTCTAGGATTTCAAAATAGAAAATTAATACATCTAAATTATAATTAGAATTCTCTAATTATACTAAGATTTCCTAATCATAATTCAAGCTCGCTAATTAGGATTAATATATCCTAAATAAAATTGCTAGTTTAGTAAATAGGTCCATAATTGTACATTAGGGTTTCCTAATTAGATTAGGGTTTGCTAATTACTTTGACTTGATCATTAGGATTAAGGATTCCTAATTTAGCAATTAGGGTTCCTAATTCAAAATTAGTGTTTTTAATAATTATGTTTTCTAATTATTAGGGTTTCGAGTAAATCATTCTGGTTTTCCCTAATTAGGTTATAATTAATAACGCTTTAAAACCTTATACTAGATTTTGAATCCCCAAATTAGGGTTTTCAAACTACCAATTAGGGTTTTAGATTCCCTAAATCAAATTTAGGTTTTCGTAACCCTATGAATTTTCTAACTGAACGATGATATTCTTAATATAATACTAGGGTTAATCTTGACCCTAAAACCATTTAATACTAATTATTTAATAAAAATAATAATTTCTGTAATTAATCTGTCGCTAAAGGGCCTTTAGCGACGAAACTGTCGCTATAGGTGTTCTTGGCCAAACCTAGACATTTATAGCCCGTTTACAGAGTACCTAGTTTGATCAGAAATAAATCTATGATCGTGTTAGTTTTGGGCTAGTAATTTGTGTTAGAATTATACTATAAGTGTAACACTACAACTAGAATCAAGTTTCATGGCCATTTCATAACACAACAAAGAGATCTAAGCCCTCAAAGTTGTTGTTAGGGGTTGTTCTTCATTTCTGGGTTTCCCAGAAATGAAGAACCGTTCGTGGGTCTACTTTCTAGACCATAATTCTTTTTTGCTTTTCCAAGCATGCTTTATGTGATCTTATGGTTTAATCTTGTAGTCCTTGTGTCAATGAACGATAACATAACACTAGATTAATATTATAACATCACATTTGACGGATCAAGGATGGTCAAACCTTGTTAGAAATTTCGCTTATGAAGATCTGGGTTTTCCAGAAAATCTTCATGAGGCAGTTTGGTCAACTAAAGTTTGACCTTGATTATCTTGGATACTATACATTATCTGGGTATTCTAATGACTTTTATGTATAGTTCACATACCAGTCCACAACATAACAACAACAACTTGGCCAAACACATTACTAAGAAGCAAGATCCGAGTCTAATAAAATTCTTGTCTGACTTTCTTGGTTTCTGGGTTGCCCAGAAACTTAATTGGTCATGGTCGGTCAACGACCTTTGACCCTTAATAACATTTAATCTACACATGATCTGGGCTTGATTCAAGTTCCAGATCAAAGCCCTGATAACATAGAATAGATCTATAACTTACAACACACTACACATCTAAATTCGAGCATCTAGATGTTATGGATCCAAGTTATAACAACCTAGATCACTAAATGACATCCTTATACACAACTCAAAACAACAAATCAAAAAAAAATAACATAAGATCACATGATTTTCAATTCTTAGGGTTTTATACCTTTTTGAGCCTTGATCTTGATTCTGATCCTACTGATTTGATCTTGTCTTGCTATGGATCATATTAAGGATAGATCCACTTATTATTTTCGTGGGTCTAGAGAGAGAGAGAGAGAGGCTTAGTTGAGTGTTGGTGAATAAATGGGACAATAAATGAACTTTTTCTCTCTCTCTCTCTCAATATATATATATATATTATGTTGTAATGAATGGTCAATGAAATGCAATTGATTGCTTTGGAGTTTTTTTTTTAGCAAATGGCGTTGTTAGAGTTGGTCACCAAACAATTATATGGCAAGATTTAGAAGCCACCTTATTAAAGAAATACAATAAGGGTATTTTAGTCTTTTTCCTTTTAATTTTAATGACATACTAGTCAGTTGCCCTAACCCTTAGGGTTTAGGATTTAATATTTAGGGTTTAGGGTTTAACCCTAAAGGTTTTGCAAATTAAATTTCTAGGATTTCAAAATAGAAAATTAATACATCTAAATTATAATTAGAATTCTCTAATTATACTAAGATTTCCTAATCATAATTCAAGCTCGCTAATTAGGATTAATATATCCTAAATAAAATTGCTAGTTTAGTAAATAGGTCCATAATTGTACATTAGGGTTTCTAACGGAGCAATTAGGTTTCCAAAATGAAAATTTAAGTTTTCTAATTTATAATTAGGGTTTCTTAATTAGATTAGGGTTTGCTAATTACTTTGACTTGATCATTAGGATTAAGGATTCCTAATTTAGCAATTAGGGTTCCTAATTCAAAATTAGGGTTTTTAATAATTATGTTTTTTAATTATTAGTGTTTTGTGTAAATCATTCGGGTTTTCCCTAATTAGGTTATAATTAATAACGTTTAAACCTTATACTAGATTTTGAATCCCCAAATTAGGTTTTCAAACTACCAATTAGGGTTTTAGATTCCTAACCAAATTAGGTTTTCGTAACCTAATGAATTTTCTAACTGAACGATGACATTCTTAATATAATACTAGGGTTTGTTATTGATATAGGTTATCTGGTCAAATCTTGACCCTATAACCATTTAATACTAATTATTTAATAAAAATAATAATTTCTGTAATTAATCTGTCGCTAAAGGGCCTTTAGCGACGAAACTGTCGCTATAGGTGTTCTTGGCCAAACCTAGACATTTATAGCCCGTTTACAGAGTACCTAGTTTGATCAGAAATAAATCTATGATCGTGTTAGTTTTGGGCTAGTAATTTGTGTTAGAATTATACTATAAGTGTAACACTACAACTAGAATCAAGTTTCATGGCCATTTCATAACACAACAAAGAGATCTAAGCCCTCAAAGTTGTTGTTAGGGTTGTTCTTCATTTCTAGGTTTCCCATAAATGAAGAACCGTTCGTGGGTCTACTTTCTAGACCATAATTCTTTGCTTTCCAAGCATGCTTTATGTGATCTTATGGTTTAATCTTGTAGTCCTTGTGTCAATGAACGATAACATAACACTAGATTAATATTATAACATCACATTTGACGGATCAAGGATGGTCAAACCTTGTTAGAAATTTCGCTTATGAAGATCTGGGTTTTCCAGAAAATCTTCATGAGGCGCTTTGTCAACTAAAGCTTGACCTTGATTATCTTGATACTATACATTATCCGGGTATTCTAATGACTTTTATGTATAGTTCACATACCACCACAACATAACAACAAAACAACTTGGCCAAACACATTACTAAGAAGCAAGATCCGAGTCTAATAAAATTCTTGTCTTGACTTTTCTTGGTTTCGGGTTGCCCAAAAACTTAATTGGTCATGGTCGGTCAACGAACTTTGACCCTTAATAACATTTAATCTACACATGATCTGTGCTTGATTCAAGTTCCAGATCAAAGCCCTGACAACATAGAATAGATCTATAACTTACAACACACTACACATCTAAATTCGTGCATCTAGATGTTATGGATCCAAGTTATAACAACCTAGATCACTAAATGACATCCTTATACACAACTCAAAACAACAAATCAAAAAAAAAAATATAAGATCACATGATTTTCAATTCTTAGGGTTTTATACCTTTTTGAGCCTTGATCTTGATTCTGATCCTACTGATTTGATCTTGTCTTGCTATGGATCATATTAAGGATAGATCCACTTATTATTTTCGTGGGTCTAGAGAGAGAGAGAGAGAGAGAGAGGCTTAGTTGAGTGTTGGTGAATAAATGGGACAATAAATGAACTTTTTTCTCTCTCTCTCAATCTATATATATATTATGTTGTAATTGAATGGCTGATGAAATGCAGTTGATTGCCGGAGTTTTTTTTTAGCAAATGGCGTTGTTAGAGTTGGTCACCAAACAATTATATGGCAAGATTTACAAGCCACCTTATTAAAGAAATACAATAAGGGTATTTTAGTCTTTTTCCTTTTAATTTTAATGACATACTAGTCAGTTGCCCTAACCCTTAGGGTTTAGGGTTTAACATTTAGGGTTAAGGTTTAACCCTAAAGGTTTTGCAAATTAAATTTCAAGGATTTCAAAATAAAAAATTAATACATCTAAATTATAATTAGAATTCTCTAATTATACTAAGATTTCCTAATCATAATTCAAGCTCGCTAATTAGGATTAATATATCCTAAATAAAATTGCTAGTTTAGTAAATAGGTCCATAATTGTACATTAGGGTTTCTAACGGAGCAATTAGGGTTTCTAAAATGAAAATTTAAGTTTTCTAATTTATAATTAGGGTTTCCTAATTAGATTAGGGTTTGCTAATTACTTTGACTTGATCATTAGGATTAAGGATTCCTAATTTAGCAATTAGGGTTCCTAATTCAAAATTAGGGTTTTTAATAATTATGTTTTCTAATTATTAGGGTTTCGAGTAAATCATTCGGTTTTCCCTAATTAGGTTATAATTAATAACGCTTAAAACCTTATACTAGATTTTGAATCCCCAAATTAGGGTTTTCAAACTACCGAATTAGGGTTTTAGATTCCTAAAATAAAATTAGGGTTTTCAGAACCGGTGAATTTTCTAACTGAACGATGACATTCTTAATATAATACTAGGGTTTGTTATCGATATAGGTTATCCGTCAAATCTTGACCCTATAACCATTTAATACTAATTATTTAATAAAAATAATAATTTCGTAATTAATCTGTCGCTAAAGGGCCTTTTAGCGATTTAAACTATCATGCTATAGGTGTTCTCTTGGCCAAACCTGCATATTTATAGCCCGCTTACAGAGTACCTAGTTTGATCAGAAATAAATCTATGATCGTGTTAGTTTTGGGCTAGTAATTTGTGTTAGAATTATACTATAAGTGTAACACTACAACTAGAATCAAGTTTCATGGCCATTTCATAACACAACAAAGAGATCTAAGCCCTCAAAGTTGTTGTTGTGGGGTTGTTCTTTCATTTCGGGTTTCCCAAAAATGAAGAACCGTTCGTGGGTCTACTTTCTAGACCATAATTCTTTGCTTTCCAAGCATGCTTTATGTGATCTTATGGTTTAATCTTGTAGTCCTTGTGTCAATGAACGATAACATAACACTAGATTAATATTATAACATCACATTTGATGTATCAAGGATGGTCAAACCTTGTTAGAAATTTCGCTTATGAAGATCTGGGTTTTCCATAAAATCTTCATGAGGCAGTTTGGTCAACTAAAGTTTGACCTTGATTATCTTGGATACTATACATTATCTGGGTATTCTAATGACTTTTATGTATAGTTCGCATACCAGTCTACAACATAAGAACAAAAACTTGGCCAAACACATTACTAAGAAGCAAGATCCGAGTCTAATAAAATTCTTGTCTGACTTTCTTGGTTTCTTGGGTTGCCCATAAACTTAATTGGTCATGGTCACAACGAACTTTGACCTTTTAATAACATTTAATCTACACATGATCCGGGCTTGATTCAAGTTCCGCATCAAAGCCCCGACAACATAGAATAGATCTATAACTTACAACACACTACACATCTAAATTCGTGCATCTAGATGTTATGGATCCAAGTTATAACAACCTAGATCACTAAATGACATCCTTATACACAACTCAAAACAACAAATCAAAAAAAAAACATAAGATCACATGATTTTCAATTCTTAGGGTTTTATACCTTTTTGAGCCTTGATCTTGATTCTGATCCTACTGATTTGATCTTGTCTTGCTATGGATCATATTAAGGACAGATCCACTTATTATTTTCGTGGGTCTAGAGAGAGAGAGAGAGAGAGAGAGCTTAGTTGAGTGTTGGTGAATAAATGGGACAATAAATGAACTTTTTTTCTCTCTCTCTCTCAATCTATATGTATATTATGTTGTAATTGAATGGCTGATGAAATGCAATTGATTGCTGGAGTTTTTTTTTAGCAAATGGCCTTGTTAGAATTGGTCACCAAACAATTATATGGCAAGATTTACAAGCCACCTTATTAAAGAAATACAATAAGGGTATTTTAGTCTTTTTCCTTTTAATTTTAATGACATACTAGTCAGTTGCCCTAACCCTTAGGGTTTAGGTTTTAACATTTAGGGTTTAGGGTTTAACCCTAAAGGTTTTAAAATTAAATTTCTAGGATTTCAAAATAAAAAATTAATACATCTAAATTATAATTAGAATTCTCTAATTATACTAAGATTTCCTAATCATAATTCAAGCTCGCTAATTAGGATTAATATATCCTAAATAAAATTGCTAGTTTAGTAAATAGGTCCATAATTGTACATTAGGGTTTCTAACGGAGCAATTAGGGTTTCTAAAATGAAAATTTAAGTTTTCTAATTTATAATTAGGGTTTCCTAATTAGATTAGGGTTTGCTAATTACTTTGACTTGATCATTAGGATTAAGGATTCCTAATTTAGCAATTAGGGTTCCTAATTCAAAATTAGGGTTTTAATAATTATGTTTTCTAATTATTAGGGTTTCGAGTAAATCATTCGGGTTTTCCTAATTAGGTTATAATTAATAACGTTTAAACCTTATACTATATTTTGAATCCCCAAATTAGGGTTTTCAAACTACCGAATTAGGGTTTTAGATTCCCTAAATCAAATTAGGTTTTTCGTAACCTGAATTTTCTAACCTAACGAATGACATTCTTAATATAATACTAGGGTTTGTTATTGATATAGGTTATCCGTCAAATCTTGACCCTATAACCATTTAATACTAATTATTTAATAAAAAATAATAATTTCTTAAAATTAATCTGTCGCTAAAGGGCCTTTAGCGACGAAACTGTCGCTATAGGTGTTCTTGGCCAAACCTACAGATTTATAGCCCGTTTATAGAGTACCTAGTTTGATCAGAAATAAATCTATGATCGTGTTAGTTTTGGGCTAGTAATTTGTGTTAGAATTATACTATAAGTGTAACACTACAACTAGAATCAAGTTTCATGGCCATTTCATAACACAACAAAGAGATCTAAGCCCTCAAAGTTGTTGTTGTTGGGTGTTCTTCATTTCTGGTTTCCCGAAATGAAGAACCGCTCGTGGGTCTACTTTCTTTCAGACTATAATTCTTTGCTTTCCAAGCATGCTTTATGTGATCTTATGGTTTAATCTTGTAGTCCTTGTGTCAACAATGAACGATAACATAACACTAGATTAATATTATAACATCACATTTGATTTGATCAAGGATGGTCAAACCTTGTTAGAAATTTCGCTTATGAAGATCCGGGTTTTCCGTAAAATCTTCATGAGGCGCTTTGGTCAACTAAAGTTTGACCTTGATTATCTTGGATACTATACATTATCCGGGTATTCTAATGACTTTTATGTATAGTTCACATACCACCCACAACATAACAACAAATAACTTGGCCAAACACATTACTAAGAAGCAAGATCCGAGTCTAATAAAATTTTGTCTCGACTTTCTTGGTTTCGGGTTGCCCAAAAACTAATTGGTCATGGTCGGTCAACGACCTTTGACCTTAATAATAACATTTAATCTACACATGATCCGGGCTTGATTCAAGTTCCGCATCAAAGCCCCGACAACATAGAATGTATCTATAACTTACAACACACTACACATCTAAATTGCAGCATCTAGATGTTATGGATCCAAGTTATAACAACCTAGATCACTAAATGACATCCTTATACACAACTCAAAACAACAAATCAAAAAAATAAACATAAGATCACATGATTTTCAATTCTTAGGGTTTTATACCTTTTTGAGCCTTGATCTTGATTCTGATCCTACTGATTTGATCTTGTCTTGCTATGGATCATATTAAGGATAGATCCACTTATTATTTTCGTGGGTCTAGAGAGAGAGAGAGAGAGAGGCTTAGTTGAGTGTTGTGAATAAATGGGACAATAAATGAACTTTTTTTCTCTCTCTCTCTATATATATATATATATATATGTTGTAATTGAATGGCTGATGAAATGCAGTTGATTGCTGGAGTTTTTTTTTTAGCAAATGGCGTTGTTAGAGTTGGTCACCAAACAATTATATGGCAAGATTTACAAGCCACCTTATTAAAGAAATACAATAAGGGTATTTTTTAGTCTTTTCCTTTTAATTTTAATGACATACTAGTCAGCTTGCCCTAACCCCTTAGTGGTTTAGGTTTAGGGTTTAATATTTAGGGTTTAGGGTTTAACCCTAAAGGTTTTGCAAATTAAATTTCTAGGATTTCAAAATAGAAAATTAATACATCTAAATTATAATTAGAATTCTCTAATTATACTAAGATTTCCTAATCATAATTCAAGCTCGCTAATTAGGATTAATATATCCTAAATAAAATTGCTAGTTTAGTAAATAGGTCCATAATTGTACATTAGGGTTTCTAATGGAGCAATTAGGGTTTCTAAAATGAAAATTTAAGTTTTCTAATTTATAATTAGGGTTTCCTAATTAGATTAGGGTTTTGCTAATTACTTTGACTTGATCATTAGGATTAAGGATTCCTAATTTAGCAATTAGGGTTCCTAATTCAAAATTAGGGTTTTTAAATAATTATGTTTTCTAATTATTAGGTTTTGAGTAAATCATTCTAAGTTTTCCCTAATTAGGTTATAATTAATAACGCTTAAACCTTATATACTAGAGATTTTGAATCCCCAAATTAGGGTTTTCAAACTACCAATTAGGGTTTTAGATTCCTAACCAAAATTAGGGTTTTCGTAACCTATGAATTTTCTAACCTAACGATGACATTCTTAATATAATACTAGGGTTTGTTATCGATATAGGTTATCTCGTCAAATCTTGACCCTATAACCATTTAATACTAATTATTTAATAAAAATAATAATTTCAGAATTAATCTGTCGCTAAAGGGCCTTTTAGCGATACTTAAACTGTCATATAGGTGTTCTTGGCCAAACCCATACATTTATAGCCCGTTTACAGAGTACCTAGTTTGATCATAAATAAATCTATGATCGTGTTCGTTTTGGGCTAGTAATTTGTGTTAGAATTATACTATAAGTGTAACACTACAACTAGAATCAAGTTTCATGGCCATTTCATAACACAACAAAGAGATCTAGGCCCTCAAAGTTGTTGTCAGGGGTTGTTCTTCATTTCTGGGTTTCCCATAAATGAAGAACCGTTCGTGGGTCTACTTTCTAGACCATAATTCTTTTTTGCTTTCCAAGCATGCTTTATGCGATCTTATGGTTTAATCTTGTAGTCCTTGTGTCAATGAACGATAACATAACACTAGATTAATATTATAACATCACGTTTGACGGATAAAGGATGGTCAAACCTTGTTAGAAATTTCGCTTAAGAAGATCTGGGTTTTCCAGAAAATCTTCATGAGGCAGTTTGGTCAACTAAAGTTTGACCTTGATTATCTTGGATACTATACATTATCTGGGTATTCTAATGACTTTTATGTGTAGTTCACATACCACCACCACAACATAACAACAACAACTTGGCCAAACACATTACTAAGAAGCAAGATCCGAGTCTAATAAAATTTTGTCTCGACTTTCTTTGGTTTCGGGTTGCCCAAAAACTTAATTGGTCATGGTCTCAACAACGACCTTTGACCCTTAATAACATTTAATCTACACATTATCTGGGCTTGATTCAAGTTCCAAATCAAAGCCCTGACAACATAGAACAGATCTATAACTTACAACACACTACACATCTAAATTCGTGCATCTAGATGTTATGGATCCAAGTTATAACAACCTAGATCACTAAATGACATCCTTATACACAACTCAAAACAACAAATCAAAAAAAATAACATAAGATCACATGATTTTCAATTCTTAGGGTTTTATACCTTTTTGAGCCTTGATCTTGATTCTGATCCTACTGATTTGATCTTGTCTTGCTATGGATCATATTAAGGATAGATCCACTTATTATTTTCGTGGGTCTAGAGAGAGAGAGAGAGGCTTAGTTGAGTGTTGGTGAATAAATGGGACAATAAATGAACTTTTTTTCTCTCTCTCTCTCTCTATATATATATATATATGTTGTAATTGAATGGCTGATGAAATGCAGTTGATTGCCGGAGTTTTTTTTAGCAAATGGCGTTGTTAGAGTTGGTCACCAAACAATTATATGGCAAGATTTACAAGCCACCTTATTAAAGAAATACAATAAGGGTATTTTTGTCTTTTTCCTTTTAATTTTAATGACATACTAGTCAGTTGCCCTAACCCTTAGGGTTTAGGGTTTAACATTTAGGGTTTAGGGTTTAACCCTAAAGGTTTTGCAAATTAAATTTCTAGGATTTCAAAATAGAAAATTAATACATCTAAATTATAATTAGAATTCTCTAATTATACTAAGATTTCCTAATCATAATTCAAGCTCGCTAATTAGGATTAATATATCCTAAATAAAATTGCTAGTTTAGTAAATAGGTCCATAATTGTACATTAGGTTTTAAATTTAGCAATTAGGGTTTCTAAAATGAAAATTTAAGTTTTCTAATTTATAATTAGGGTTTCCTAATTAGATTAGGGTTTGCTAATTACTTTGACTTGATCATTAGGATTAAGGATTCCTAATTTAGCAATTAGGGTTCCTAATTCAAAATTAGGGTTTTTAATAATTATGTTTTCTAATTATTAGGGTTTCGTAAATCATTCTAAGTTTTCCTAATTAGGTTATAATTAATAACGTTTAAACCTTATACTAGATTTTGAATCCCCAAATTAGGGTTTTCAAACTACCGAATTAGGGTTTTAGATTCCTAACTAAAATTAGGGTTTTTAGAACCGGTGAATTTTCTAACTGAACGATGACATTCTTAATATAATACTAGGGTTTGCTATTGATATAGGTTATCTGGTCAAATCTTGACCCTATAACCATTTAATACTAATTATTTAATAAAAATAATAATTTCTGTAATTAATCTGTCGCTAAAGGGCCTTTAGCGACGAAACTGTCGCTATAGGTGTTCTTGGCCAAACCTAGACATTTATAGCCCGTTTACAGAGTACCTAGTTTGATCAGAAATAAATCTATGATCGTGTTAGTTTTGGGCTAGTAATTTGTGTTAGAATTATACTATAAGTGTAACACTACAACTAGAATCAAGTTTTATGGCCATTTCATAACACAACAAAGAGATCTAAGCCCTCAAAGTTGTTGTCAGGGGTTGTTCTTCATTTCTGGGTTTCCCAGAAATGAAGAACCGTTCGTGGGTCTACTTTCTAGACCATAATTCTTTTTGCTTTCCAAGCATGCTTTATGTGATCTTATGGTTTAATCTTGTAGTCCTTGTGTCAATGAACGATAACATAACACTAGATTAATATTATAACATCACATTTGACGGATCAAGGATGGTCAAACCTTGTTAGAAATTTCGCTTATGAAGATCTGGGTTTTCCAGAAAATCTTCATGAGGCAGTTTGGTCAACTAAAGTTTGACCTTGATTATCTTGGATACTATACATTATCTGGGTATTCTAATGACTTTTATGTATAGTTCACATACCAGTCCACAACATAACAACAACAACTTGGCCAAACACATTACTAAGAAGCAAGATCCGAGTCTAATAAAATTCTTGTCTGACTTTCTTGGTTTCTGGTTGCCCAGAAACTTAATTGGTCATGGTCAGTCAACGACCTTTGACCCTTAATAACATTTAATCTACACATGATCTCGGGCTTGATTCAAGTTCCGCATCAAAGCCCCGACAACATAGAACAGATCTATAACTTATAACACACTACACATCTAAATTAGTGCATCTAGATGTTATGGATCCAAGTTATAACAACCTAGATCACTAAATGATATCCTTATACACAACTCAAAACAACAAATCAAAAAAAAATATAAGATCACATGATTTTCAATTCTTAGGGTTTTATACCTTTTTGAGCCTTGATCTTGATTCTGATCCTACTGATTTGATCTTGTCTTGCTATGGATCATATTAAGGACAGATCCACTTATTATTTTCGTGGGTCTAGAGAGAGAGAGAGAGCTTAGTTGAGTGTTGGTGAATAAATGGGACAATAAATGAACTTTTTTTCTCTCTCTCTCAATCTATATATATATATATATATATATAAATTGAATGGCTGATGAAATGCAGTTGATTGCCGGAGTTTTTTTTAGCAAATGGCGTTGTTAGAGTTGGTCACCAAACAATTATATGGCAAGATTTACAAGCCACCTTATTAAAGAAATACAATAAGGGTATTTTAGTCTTTTTCCTTTTAATTTTAATGACATACTAGTCAGTTGCCCAAACCCTTAGGGTTTAGGGTTTAACATTTAGGGTTTAGTGTTTAACCTAAAGGTTTTACAAATTAAATTTCTAGGATTTCAAAATAGAAAATTAATACATCTAAATTATAATTAGAATTCTCTAATTATACTAAGATTTCCTAATCATAATTCAAGCTCGCTAATTAGGATTAATATATCCTAAATAAAATTGCTAGTTTAGTAAATAGGTCCATAATTGTACATTAGGGTTTCTAACGGAGCAATTAGGGTTTCTAAAATGAAAATTTAAGTTTTCTAATTTATAATTAGGGTTTCCTAATTAGATTAGGGTTTGCTAATTACTTATTACTTTGACTTGATCATTAGGATTAAGGATTCCTAATTTAGCAATTAGGGTTCCTAATTCAAAATTAGGTTTTTAATAATTATGTTTTCTAATTATTAGGTTTTTAGTAAATCATTCGGTTTTCCCTAATTAGGTTATAATTAATAACGCTTAAACCTTATACTAGATTTTGAATCCCCAAATTAGGTTTTCAAACTACCAATTAGGGTTTTAGATTCCTAAACCCAAATTAGGGTTTTCGTAACCCCATGAATTTTCTAACCGAACGATGACATTCTTAATATAATACTAGGGTTTGCTATTGATATAGGTTATCTGGTCAAATCTTGACCCTATAACCATTTAATACTAATTATTTAATAAAAATAATAATTTCTATAATTAATCTGTCGCTAAAGGGCCTTTAGCGACGAAACTGTCGCTATAGGTGTTCTTGGCCAAACCCTGACATTTATAGCCCGTTTACAGAGTACCTAGTTTGATCAGAAATAAATCTATGATCGTGTTAGTTTTGGGCTAGTAATTTGTGTTAGAATTATACTATAAGTGTAACACTACAACTAGAATCAAGTTTCATGGCCATTTCATAACACAACAAAGAGATCTAAGCCCTCAAAGTTGTTGTCAGGGGTTGTTCTTCATTTCTGGGTTTCCCATAAAATGAAGAACCGTTCGTGGGTCTACTTTCTAGACCATAATTCTTTGCTTTCCAAGCATGCTTTATGTGATCTTATGGTTTAATCTTGTAGTCCTTGTGTCAATGAACGATAACATAACACTAGATTAATATTATAACATCACATTTGACGGATCAAGGATGGTCAAACCTTGTTAGAAATTTCGCTTATGAAGATCTGGGTTTTCCATAAAATCTTCATGAGGCACGTTTGGTCAACTAAAGTTTGACCTTGATTATCTTGGATACTATACATTATCTGGGTATTCTAATGACTTTTATGTATAGTTCGCATACCAGTCTACAACATAAGCACAAAAACTTGGCCAAACACATTACTAAGAAGCAAGATCCGAGTCTAATAAAATTCTTGTCTGACTTTCTTGGTTTTTGGGTTGCCCATAAACTTAATTGGTCATGGTCGGTCAACGACCTTTGACCCTTAATAACATTTAATCTACACATGATCTGGGCTTGATTCAAGTTCCAGATCAAAGCCCTGACAACATAGAACATATCTATAACTTACAACACACTACACATCTAAATTCGTGCATCTAGATGTTATGGATCCAAGTTATAACAACCTAGATCACTAAATGACATCCTTATACACAACTCAAAACAACAAATCAAAAAAAATAACATAAGATCACATGATTTTCAATTCTTAGGGTTTTATACCTTTTTGAGCCTTGATCTTGATTCTGATCCTACTGATTTGATCTTGTCTTGCTATGGATCATATTAAGGATAGATCCACTTATTATTTTCGTGGGTCTAGAGAGAGAGAGAGAGAGGCTTAGTTGAGTGTTGGTGAATAAATGGGACAATAAATGAACTTTTTCTCTCTCTCTCTATATATATATATATATATGTTGTAATTGAATGGCTGATGAAATGCAGTTGATTGCTGGAGTTTTTTTTAGCAAATGGCGTTGTTAGAGTTGGTCACCAAACAATTATATGGCAAGATTTACAAGCCACCTTATTAAAGAAATACAATAAGGGTATTTTAGTCTTTTTTCCTTTTAATTTTAATGACATACTAGTCAGTTGCCCTAACCCTTAGGGTTTAGGGTTTAACATTTAGGGTTTAGGGTTTAACCCTAAAGGTTTTGCAAATTAAATTTCTAGGATTTCAAAATAGAAAATTAATACATCTAAATTATAATTAGAATTCTCTAATTATACTAAGATTTCCTAATCATAATTCAAGCTCGCTAATTAGGATTAATATATCCTAAATAAAATTGCTAGTTTAGTAAATAGGTCCATAATTGTACATTAGGTTTCTAAATTTAGAGCAATTAGGGTTTCTAAAATGAAAATTTAAGTTTTCTAATTTATAATTAGGGTTTCTAATTAGATTAGGGTTTGCTAATTACTTTGACTTGATCATTAGGATTAAGGATTCCTAATTTAGCAATTAGGGTTCCTAATTCAAAATTAGGGTTTTTAATAATTATGTTTTCTAATTATTAGGTTTTTATGTAAATCATTCGGGTTTTCCCTAATTAGGTTATAATTAATAACGTTTAAACCTTATACTAGATTTTGAATCCCCAAATTAGGGTTTTCAAACTACCAATTTAGGTTTTAGATTCCTAACCAAATAAATTAGGGTTTTCGTAACCTATGAATTTTCTAACTGAACGATGACATTCTTAATATAATACTAGGGTTTGCTATTGATATAGGTTATCTGGTCAAATCTTGACCCTATAACCATTTAATACTAATTATTTAATAAAAATAATAATTTCTATAATTAATCTGTCGCTAAAGGGCCTTTAGCAACGAAACTGTCGCTATAGGTGTTCTTGGCTAAACCTAGACATTTATAGCCCGTTTACAGAGTACCTAGTTTGATCAGAAATAAATCTATGATCGTGTTAGTTTTCGGCTAGTAATTTGTGTTAGAATTATACTATAAGTGTAACACTACAACTAGAATCAAGTTTCATGGCCATTTCATAACACAACAAAGAGATCTAAGCCCTCAAAGTTGTATTCAGGGGTTGTTCTTCATTTCCTTGTTTCCCATAAATGAAGAACCGTTGGTGGGTCTACTTTCTAGACCATAATTCTTTGCTTTCCAAGCATGCTTTATGTGATCTTATGGTTTAATCTTGTAGTCCTTGTGTCAATGAAGGATAACATAACACTAGATTAATATTATAACATCACATTTGACGGATCAAGGATGGTCAAACCTTGTTAGAAATTTCGCTTATGAAGATCTGGGTTTTCCAGAAAATCTTCATGAGGCAGTTTGGTCAACTAAAGTTTGACCTTGATTATCTTGGATACTATACATTATCCGGTATTCTAATGACTTTTATGTATAGTTCACATACCACCACAACATAACAACAAAAACTTGGCCAAACACATTACTAAGAAGCAAGATCCGAGTCTAATAAAATTTTGTCTCGACTTTCTTTGGTTTCGGGTTGCCCAAAAACTTAATTGGTCATGGTCTCAACGACCTTTGACCCTTAATAACATTTAATCTACATACATGATCCGGGCTTGATTCAAGTTCCGCATCAAAGCCCCGATAACATAGAATGATCTATAACTTACAACACACTACACATCTAAATTGCATCTAGCATCTAGATGTTATGGATCCAAGTTATAACAACCTAGATCACTAAATGACATCCTTATACACAACTCAAAACAACAAATCATAAAAAATAACATAAGATCACATGATTTTCAATTCTTAGGGTTTTATACCTTTTTGAGCCTTGATCTTGATTCTGATCCTACTGATTTGATCTTGTCTTTGATATGGATATATATGGATCATATTAAGGACAGATCCACTTATTATTTTCGTGGGTCTAGAGAGAGAGAGAGAGAGAGCTTAGTTGAGTGTTGGTGAATAAATGGGACAATAAATGAACTTTTTCTCTCTCTCTCTATATATATATATATATTATGTTGTAATTGAATGGCTGATGAAATGCAGTTGATGCCGGAGTTTTTTTTAGCAAATTGCGTTGTTAGAGTTGGTCACCAAACAATTATATGGCAGATTTACAAGCCACCTTATTAAAGAAATACAATAAGGGTATTTTAGTCTTTTTCCTTTTAATTTTAATGACATACTAGTCAGTTGCCCTAACCCTTAGGGTTTAGGGTTTAACATTTAGGGTTTAGGGTTTAACCCTAATGGTTTTGCAAATTAAATTTCTAGGATTTCAAAATAGAAAATTAATACATCTAAATTATAATTAGAATTCTCTAATTATACTAAGATTTCCTAATCATAATTCAAGCTCGCTAATTAGGATTAATATATCCTAAATAAAATTGCTAGTTTAGTAAATAGGTCCATAATTGTACATTAGGGTTTCTAACGGAGAAATTAGGGTTTCTAAAATGAAAATTTAAGTTTTCTAATTTATAATTAGGGTTTCCTAATTAGATTAGGGTTTGCTAATTACTTTGACTTGATCATTAGGATTAAGGATTCCTAATTTAGCAATTAGGGTTCCTAATTCAAAATTAGGGTTTTTAATAATTATGTTTTCTAATTATTAGGTTTTTTAAAATCATTCGGTTTTTCCCTAATTAGGTTATAATTAATAACGCTTAAACCTTATACTAGATTTTGAATCCCCAAATTAGGTTTTCAAACTACCAATTAGGGTTTTTTAGATTCCTAAATCAAATTAGGGTTTTCGTAACCTATGAATTTTCTAACCTACGATGACATTCTTAATATAATACTAGGGTTTGTTATTGATATAGGTTATCTGGTCAAATCTTGACCCTATAACCATTTAATCTAATTATTTAATAAAAATAATAATTTTTGTAATTAATCTGTCGCTAAAAGGGCCTTTAGCGATGAAACTGTCACTATAGGTGTTCTTGGCTAAACCTAGACATTTATAGCCCGTTTACAGAGTACCTAGTTTGATCAGAAATAAATCTATGATCGTGTTAGTTTTGGGCTAGTAATTTGTGTTAGAATTATACTATAAGTGTAACACTACAACTAGAATCAAGTTTCATGGCCATTTCATAACACAACAAAGAGATCTAAGCCCTCAAAGTTGTTGTTGTGTTGTTTTCTTCATTTCTGGGTTTCCTAGAAATGAAGAACCGTTCGTGGGTCTACTTTCTAGACCATAATTCTTTGCTTTCCAAGCATGCTTTATGTGATCTTATGGTTTAATCTTGTAGTCCTTGTGTCAATGAACGATAACATAACACTAGATTAATATTATAACATCACATTTGACGGATCAAGGATGGTCAAACCTTGTTAGAAATTATTTGTGTTAGAATTATACTATAAGTGTAACACTACAACTAGAATCAAGTTTCATGGCTATTTCATAACACAACAAAGAGATCTAAGCCCTCAAAGTTGTTGTTGGGTTGTTCTTCATTTCGGTTTCCCTTAATAAATGAAGAACCGCTCAGGGTCTACTTTCTAGACTCTATAATTTTTTAGAATCAAGTTTCATGGCCATTTCAGCATGCTTTATGTGATCTTATGGTTTAATCTTGTAGTCCTTGTGTGTCAAAGAATCTATAACATAACACTAACACTAGAATATTATAACATCACATTTGACGGATCAAGGATGGTCAAACCTTGTTAGAAATTTCGCTTATGAAGATCTGGGTTTTCCAGAAAATCTTCATGAGGCAGTTTGGTCAACTAAAGTTTGACCTTGATTATCTTGGATACTATACATTATCTGGGTATTCTAATGACTTTTATGTATAGTTCGCATACCAGTCTACAACATAAGCACAAAAACTTGGCCAAACACATTACTAAGAAGCAAGATCCGAGTCTAATAAAATTCTTGTCTGACTTTCTTGGTTTCTGGGTTGCCCATAAACTTAATTGGTCATGGTCGGTCAACGACCTTTGACCCTTAATAACATTTAATCTACACATGATCTGGGCTTGATTCAAGTTCAAGATCAAAGCCCCGACAACATAGAATGTATCTATAACTTACAACACACTACACATCTAAATTCGTGCATCTAGATGTTATGGATCCAAGTTATAACAACCTAGATCACTAAATGACATCCTTATACACAACTCAAAACAAAAAAATCAAAAAAAAAATAACATAAGATCACATGATTTTCAATTCTTAGGGTTTTATACCTTTTTGAGCCTTGATCTTGATTCTGATCCTACTGATTTGATCTTGTCTTGCTATGGATCATATTAAGGATGATCCACTTATTATTTTTTTTTGGGTCTAGAGAGAGAGAGAGAGCTTAGTTGAGTGTTGGTGAATAAATGGGACAATAAATGAACTTTTTTTCTCTCTCTCTCTCTATATATATATATATATGTTGTAATTGAATGGTCAAGGAAATGCAATTGATTGTTTGGAGTTTTTTTTTTAGCAAATGGCGTTGTTAGAGTTGGTCACCAAACAATTATATGGCAAGATTTACAAGCCACCTTATTAAAGAAATACAATAAGGGTATTTTTTAGTCTTTTTCCTTTTAATTTTAATGACATACTAGTCAGCCGCCCCTAACCCTTAGGGTTTAGGGTTTAACATTTAGGGTTTAGGGTTTAACCCAAAAGGTTTTGCAAATTAAATTTCTAGGATTTCAAAATAGAAAATTAGAACATCTAAATTATAATTAGAATTCTCTAATTATACTAAGATTTCCTAATCATAATTCAAGCTCGCTAATTAGGATTAATATATCCTAAATAAAATTGCTAGTTTAGTAAATAGGTCCATAATTGTACATTAGGGTTTCTAACTTAAGCAATTAGGGTTTCTAAAATGAAAATTTAAGTTTTCTAATTTATAATTAGGGGTTTCCTAATTAGATTAGGGTTTGCTAATTACTTTGACTTGATCATTAGATTAAGGATTCCTAATTTAGCAATTAGGTTTCTAATTCAAAATTAGGTTTTTAATAATTATGTTTTCTAATTATTAGGTTTCGAGTAAATCATTCTAAGTTTCCCTAATTAGGTTATAATTAATAACGCTTAAACCTTATACTAGATTTTGAATCCCCAAATTAGGGTTTTCAAACTACCGAATTAGGGTTTTAGATTCCTAACCTAAAATTAGGGTTTTCGTAACCCTATGAATTTTCTAACTGAACGATGACATTCTTAATATAATACTAGGGTTTGCTATTGATATAGGTTACTGGTCAAATCTTGACCCTATAACCATTTAATACTAATTATTTAATAAAAATAATAATTTTTGTAATTAATCTGTCGCTAAAGGGCCTTTTGCGATGAAACTGTCGCTATAGGTGTTCTTGGCCAAACCCAGACATTTATAGCCCGTTTACAGAGTACCTAGTTTGATCATAAATAAATCTATGATCGTGTTAGTTTTGGGCTGGTAATTTGTGTTAGAATTATACTATAAGTGTAACACTACAACTAGAATCAAGTTTCATGGCCATTTCATAACACAACAAAGAGATCTAAGCCCTCAAAGTTGTTGTCAGGGGTTGTTCTTAATTTTTGGGTTTCCCAGAAATGAAGAACCGCTCAGGGTCTACTTTCTTCTACTATAATTCTTTTTGCTTTCCAAGCATGCTTATATGTGATCTTATGGTTTAATCTTGTAGTCCTTGTGTCAAATGAACGATAACATAACACTAGATTAATATTATAACATCACATTTGACGGATCAAGGATGGTCAAACCTTGTTAGAAATTTCGCTTATGAAGATCTGGGTTTTCCAGAAAATCTTCATGAGGCAGTTTGGTCAACTAAAGTTTGACCTTGATTATCTTGGATACTATACATTATCCGGGTATTCTAATGACTTTTATGTATAGTTCACATACCACCCACAACATAACAACAAATAACTTGGCCAAAACACATTACTAAGAAGCAAGATCCGAGTCTAATAAAATTCTTGTCTCGACTTTCTTGGTTTCGGTTGGTTGCCCAAAAACTTAATTGGTCATGGCTCAACCAACGACCTTTTGACCCTTAATAACATTTAATCTACACATGATCTGGCTTGATTCAAGTTCCGATCAAAGCCCCGACAACATAGAATGTATCTATAACTATAACAACACACTACACATCTAAATTCGTGCATCTAGATGTTATGGATCCAAGTTATAACAACCTAGATCACTAAATGACATCCTTATACACAACTCAAAACAACAAATCAAAAAAAATAAAATAAGATCACATGATTTTCAATTCTTAGGATTTTATACCTTTTTGAGCCTTGATCTTGATTCTGATCCTACTGATTTGATCTTGTCTTGCTATGGATCATATTAAGGACAGATCCACTTATTATTTTTGTGGGTCTAGAGAGAGAGAGAGAGAGAGAGAAACTTAGTTGAGTGTTGTTGAATAAATGGGACAATAAATGAACTTTTTTTTCTCTCTCTCTCTCTATATATATATATATATATATATGTAAATTGAATGGTGATGAAAATGCAGTTGATTGCTGGAGTTTTTTTTAGCAAATGGCGTTGTTAGAGTTGGTCACCAAACAATTATATGGCAAGATTTACAAGCCACCTTATTAAAGAAATACAATAAGGGTATTTTAGTCTTTTTCCTTTTAATTTTAATGATATACTAGTTAGTTTCCCTAACCCTTAGGGTTTAGGGTTTAACATTTAGGGTTTAGGGTTTAACCCTAAAGGTTTTGCAAATTAAATTTCTAGGATTTCAAAATAGAAAATTAATACATCTAAATTATAATTAGAATTCTCTAATTATACTAAGATTTCCTAATCATAATTCAAGCTCGCTAATTAGGATTAATATATCCTAAATAAAATTGCTAGTTTAGTAAATAGGTCCATAATTGTACATTAGGGTTTCTAAAATGAAAATTTAAGTTTTCTAATTTATAATTAGGGTTTCCTAATTAGATTAGGGTTTGCTAATTACTTTGACTTGATCATTAGGATTAAGGATTCCTAATTTAGCAATTAGGGTTCCTAATTCAAAATTAGGGTTTTTAATAATTATGTTTTCTAATTATTAGGGTTTCGAGTAAATCATTCGGTTTTTCCCTAATTAGGTTATAATTAATAACGATTAAACCTTATACTAGATTTTGAATCCCCAAATTAGGGTTTTCAAACTACCAAATTAGGGTTTTAGATTCCTAACCAAAATTAGGGTTTTCGTAACCTATGAATTTTCTAACCTAACGATGACATTCTTAATATAATACTAGGGTTTGTTATTGATATAGGTTATCCGTCAAATCTTGACCCTATAACCATTTAATACTAATTATTTAATAAAAAATAATAATTTCGTAATTAATCTGTCGCTAAAGGGCCTTTTTTAGCTTACTTAAACTGTCGCTATAGGTGTTCTCGCCAAACCTGCATATTTATAGCCCGCTTACAGAGTACCTAGTTTGATCGTAAATAAATCTATGATCGTGTTAGTTTTGGGGGCTAGTAATTTGTGTTAGAATTATACTATAAGTGTAACACTACAACTAGAATCAAGTTTCATGGCCATTTCATAACACAACAAAGAGATCTAAGCCCTCAAAGTTGTTGTTGTTGTCAGGGTTGTTTTCATCATTTCGGGTTTCCTAAAATGAAGAACCGCTCGTGGGTCTACTTTCTAGACCATAATTCTTTTGCTTTCCAAGCATGCTTTATGTGATCTTATGGTTTAATCTTGTAGTCCTTGTGTCAATGAAACGATAACATAACACTAGATTAATATTATAACATCACATTTGACGGATCAAGGATGGTCAAACCTTGTTAGAAATTTCGCTTATGAAGATCTGGGTTTTCCGGAAAATCTTCATGAGGCAGTTTGGTCAACTAAAGTTTGAACTTGATTATCTTGGATACTATACATTATCTCGGGTATTCTAATGACTTTTATGTATAGTTCACATACCACCCACAACATAACAACAACAACAACTTGGCCAAACACATTACTAAGAAGCAAGATCCGAGTCTAATAAAATTTTGTCTCGATTTTCTTGGTTTCGGGTTGCCCAAAACTTAATTGGTCATGGTCATCAACAACGACCTTTCACCCTTAATAACATTTAATCTACACATGATCCGGGCTTGATTCAAGTTCCGATCAAAGCCCCGACAACATAGAATGTATCTATAACTTACAACACACTACACATCTAAATTGCATGCATCTAGATGTTATGGATCCAAGTTATAACAACCTAGATCACTAAATGACATCCTTATACACAACTCAAAACAACAAATCAAAAAAAAAACATAAGATCACATGATTTTCAATTCTTAGGGTTTTATACCTTTTTGAGCCTTGATCTTGATTCTGATCCTACTGATTTGATCTTGTCTTGCTATGGATCATATTAAGGACAGATCCACTTATTATTTTCGTGGGTCTAGAGAGAGAGAGAGAGGCTTAGTTGAGTGTTGGTGAATAAATGGGACAATAAATGAACTTTTTTCTCTCTCTCTCAATCTATATATATATATATATATATGTTGTAATTGAATGGCTGATGAAATGCAGTTGATTGCTGGAGTTTTTTTTTTAGCAAATGGCTTTGTTAGAGTTGGTCACCAAACAATTATATGGCAAGATTTACAAGCCACCTTATTAAAGAAATACAATAAGGGTATTTTAGTCTTTTTCTTTTTAATTTTAATGACATACTAGTCAGTTGCCCTAACCCTTAGGGTTTAGGGTTTAACATTTAGGGTTTAGGGTTTAACCCTAAAGGTTTTGCAAATTAAATTTCTAGGATTTCAAAATAGAAAATTAATACATCTAAATTATAATTAGAATTCTCTAATTATACTAAGATTTCCTAATCATAATTCAAGCTCGCTAATTAGGATTAATATATCCTAAATAAAATTGCTAGTTTAGTAAATAGGTCCATAATTGTACATTAGGGTTTCTAACGGAGCAATTAGGGTTTCTAAAATGAAAATTTAAGTTTTCTAATTTATAATTAGGGTTTCCTAATTAGATTAGGGTTTGCTAATTACTTTGACTTGATCATTATTAAGGATTCCTAATTTAGCAATTTAGGTTTCTAATTCAAAATTAGGGTTTTTAATAATTATGTTTTCTAATTATTAGGGTTTTTTAAAAATCATTCTCTGTTTTCCCTAATTAGGTTATAATTAATAACGTTTAAACCTTATACTAGATTTTGAATCCCCAAATTAGGGTTTTCAAACTACCGAATTAGGGTTTTAGATTCCCTAAAATAAAATTAGGGTTTTCAGAACCGGTGAATTTTCTAACTGAACGATGACATTCTTAATATAATACTAGGGTTTGCTATTGATATAGGTTATCTGGTCAAATCTTGACCCTATAACCATTTAATACTAATTATTTAATAAAAATAATAATTTCTGTAATTAATCTGTCGCTAAAAAGGCCTTTTAGCTTACTTAAACTGTCGCTATAGGTGTTCTTCTTGGCCAAACCTGCATTTTATAGCCCGCTTACAGAAGTACCTAGTTTGATCGTAAATAAATCTATGATCGTGTTAGTTTTGGGGCTAATTTGTGTTAGAATTATACTATAAGTGTAACACTACAACTAGAATCAAGTTTCATGGCCATTTCATAACACAACAAAGAGATCTAAGCCCTCAAAGTTGTTGTTGGGGGTTGTTTTCATTTCTGGTTTTCCCAAAATGAAGAACCGCTCGGGGGTCTACTTTCTGCACTTATAATTCTTTTTTGCTTTCCAAGCATGCTTTATGTGATCTTATGGTTTAATCTTGTAGTCCTTGTGTCAATGAACGATAACATAACACTAGATTAATATTATAACATCACATTTGACGGATCAAGGATGGTCAAACCTTGTTAGAAATTTCGCTTATGAAGATCTGGGTTTTCCAGAAAATCTTCATGAGGCGCTTTTTGTCAACTAAAGTTTGACCTTGATTATCTTGGATACTATACATTATCCGGGTATTCTAATGACTTTTATGTATAGTTCACATACCACCACAACATAACAACAACAACTTGGCCAAACACATTACTAAGAAGCAAGATCCGAGTCTAATAAAAAATTTTGTCTCGACTTTCTTGGTTTCGGGTTGCCCAAAACTTAATTGGTCATGGCTCAATCAACGACCTTTCGACCCTTAATAACATTTAATCTACATACATGATCTCGGGCTTGATTCAAGTTCCGCATCAAAGCCCCGATAACATAGAATGTATCTATAACTTACAACACACTAAACATCTAAATTCATGCATCTAGATGTTATGGATCCAAGTTATAACAACCTAGATCACTAAATGACATCCTTATACACAACTCAAAACAAAAAATCAAAAAAAATAACATAAGATCACATGATTTTCAATTTTAGGGTTTTATACCTTTTTGAGCCTTGATCTTGATTCTCGATCCTACCGATTTGATCTTGTCTTTGCTATGGATCATATTAAGGATGATCCACTTATTATTTTCGTGGGTCTAGAGAGAGAGAGAGAGAGAGAGAGAAGTTGTGTGTGGTGAATAAATGGGACAATAAATGAACTTTTTTTTTTTCTCTCTCTCAATCTATATATATATATATATGTTGTAATTGAATGGTCGATGAAAAATGCAATTGATTGCTGAGTTTTTTTTTAAAAATGTTGTTGTTAGAGTTGGTCACCAAACAATTATATGGCAAGATTTACAAGCCACCTTATTAAAGAAATACAATAAGGGTATTTTAGTCTTTTTCCTTTTAATTTTAATGACATACTAGTCAGTTGCCCTAACCCTTAGGGTTTAGGGTTTAACATTTAGGGTTTGGGGTTTAACCCTAAAGGTTTTGCAAATTAAATTTCTAGGATTTCAAAATAGAAAATTAATACTTCTAAATTATAATTAGAATTCTCTAATTATACTAAGATTTCCTAACCATAATTCAAGCTCGCTAATTAGGATTAATATATCCTAAATAAAATTGCTAGTTTAGTAAATAGGTCCATAATTGTACATTAGGGTTTCTAACGGAGCAATTAGGGTTTCTAAAATGAAAATTTAAGTTTTCTAATTTATAATTAGGGTTTCCTAATTAGATTAGGGTTTGCTAATTACTTTGACTTGATCATTAGGATTAAGGATTCCTAATTTAGCAATTAGGGTTCCTAATTCAAAATTAGGTTTAGGTTTTTAATAATTATGTTTTCTAATTATTAGGTTTTTCGAGTAAATCATTCGGTTTTCCCTAATTAGGTTATAATTAATAACGCTTAAACCTTATACTAGATTTTGAATCCCCAAATTAGGTTTTCAAACTACCAAATTAGGGTTTTAGATTCCTAAACTAAAATTAGGGTTTCGTAACCTATGAATTTTCTAACCTAACGATGACATTCTTCTTAATATAATACTAGGGTTTGTTATTGATATATAGGTTATCTCGTCAAATCTTGACCCTATAACCATTTAATACTAATTATTTAATAAAAAAAAATAATTTCTTGTAATTAATCTGTCGCTAAAGGCCTTTTTTAGCTTACTTTAAACTGTCGCTATAGGTGTTCTTGCCAAACCTGCATATTTATAGCCCGCTTACAGAGTACCTAGTTTGATCGTAAATAAATCTATGATCGTGTTAGTTTTGGGGGTAGTAATTTGTGTTAGTTAATTATACTATAAGTGTAACACTACAACTAGAATCAAGTTTCATGGCCATTTCATAACACAACAAAGAGATCTAAGCCCTCAAAGTTGTTGTTGGGGGTTGTTCTTCATTTCTCGGTTTCCCAAAATGAAGAACCGCTCAGGGGTCTACTTTCTAGACTATAATTTTTTTTGCTTCCAAGCATGCTTTATGTGATCTTATGGTTTAATCTTGTAGTCCTTGTGTCAAATGAAAACGATAACATAACACTAGATTAATATTATAACATCACATTTGACGGATCAAGGATGGTCAAACCTTGTTAGAAATTTCGCTTATGAAGATCTGGGTTTTCCAGAAAATCTTCATGAGGCAGTTTGGTCAACTAAAGTTTGACCTTGATTATCTTGGATACTATACATTATCTGGGTATTCTAATGACTTTTATGTATAGTTCACATACCAGTCCACAACATAACAACAACAACTTGGCCAAACACATTACTAAGAAGCAAGATCCGAGTCTAATAAAATTCTTGTCTGATTTTCTTGGTTTTTGGGTTGCCCAAAAACTTAATTGGTCATGGTCGGTCAACGACCTTTTCACCCTTTAATAACATTTAATCTACACATGATCCGGGCTTGATTCAAGTTCCGCATCAAAGCCCCGATAACATAGAATGATCTATAACTTACAACACACTACACATCTAAATTGCAGCATCTAGATGTTATGGATCCAAGTTATAACAACCTAGATCACTAAATGACATCCTTATACACAACTCAAAACAACAAATCAAAAAAAAAAATATAAGATCACATGATTTTCAATTTTAGGTTTTATACCTTTTTGAGCCTTTGATCTTGATTCTCGATCCTACCGATTTGATCTTCTTCTTGCTATGGATCATATTAAGGATGATCCACTTATTATTTTTATTCGTGGGTCTAGAGAGAGAGAGAGAGAGAGAGCTTAGTTGAGTGTCAGTGAATAAATGGGACAATAAATGAACTTTTTTCTCTCTCTCTATCTATATATATATATATATATATGTTGTAAATTGAATGGTCGATGAAATGCAAATTGATTGCCGAGTTTTTTTTAGCAAATGGCGTTGTTAGAGTTGGTCACCAAACAATTATATGGCAAGATTTACAAGCCACCTTATTAAAGAAATACAATAAGGGTATTTTAGTCTTTTTTTCTTTTAATTTTAATGACATACTAGTCAGTTTTGCCCTAACCCTTAGGGTTTTAGGTTTAACATTTAGGGTTTAGGGGGTTAACCCTAAAGGTTTTGCAAATTAAATTTCTAGGATTTCAAAATAGAAAATTAATACATCTAAATTATAATTATAATTCTCTAATTATACTAAGATTTCCTAATCATAATTCAAGCTTGCTAATTAGGATTAATATATCCTAAATAAAATTGCTAGTTTAGTAAATAGGTCCATAATTGTACATTAGGGTTTCTAACGTTGCAATTAGGGTTTCTAAAATAAAAATTTAAGTTTTCTAATTTATAATTAGGGTTTCCTAATTAGATTAGGGTTTGCTAATTACTTTGACTTGATCATTAGGATTAAGAATTCGTAATTTAGCAATTAGGGTTCCTAATTCAAAATTAGGGTTTTTAATAATTATGTTTTCTAATTATTAGGTTTTTTTAAATCATTCGGTTTTCCTAATTAGGTTATAATTAATAACGCTTAAACCTTATACTAGATTTTGAATCCCCAAATTAGGGTTTTCAAACCACCAAATTAGGTTTTTTTAGATTCCTAAAATCAAAATTAGGGTTTTCGTAACCTATGAATTTTCTAACCTAACGATGACATTCTTAATATAATACTAGGGTTTGTTATTGATATAGGTTATCCGTCAAATCTTGACCCTATAACCATTTAATACTAATTATTTAATAAAAATAATAATTTCTGTAAATTAATCGTCGCTAAAGGGCCTTTAGCTTATTAAACCTGTCGCTATAGGTGTTCTCGCCAAACCTGCATATTTATAGCCCGCTTACAGAGTACCTAGTTTGATCGTAAATAAATCTATGATCGTGTTAGTTTTGGGCTAGTAATTTGTGTTAGAATTATACTATAAGTGTAACACTACAACTAGAATCAAGTTTCATGGCCATTTCATAACACAACAAAGAGATCTAAGCCCTCAAAGTTGTTGTTTGGGTTGTTCTTCATTTCTTTCGTTTCCCAAAATGAAGAACCGCTCGTCGGTCTACTACTTTCTGCACCATAATTCTTTTTTGCTTCCAAGCATGCTTTATGTGATCTTATGGTTTAATCTTGTAGTCCTTGTGTCAAATGAACGATAACATAACACTAGATTAATATTATAACATCACATTTGATTTTGATCAAGGATGGTCAAACCTTGTTAGAAATTTCGCTTATGAAGATCCGGGTTTCCAAAAAAATCTATGATGAGGCGCTTTGTCAACTAAAGTTTGACCTTGATTATCTTGGATACTATACATTATCCGGGTATTCTAATGACTTTTATGTATAGTTCACATACCACCACAACATAACAACAACAACTTGGCCAAACACATTACTAAGAAAGCAAGATCCGAGTCTAATAAAATTTTGTCTCGATTTTCTTGGTTTCGGGTTGCCCAAAAAAACTTAATTGGTCATGGTCTCACAAACGACCTTTTCAACCCTTAATAACATTTAATCTACACATGATCCGGGGCTGATTCAAGTTCCGCATCAAAGCCCCGATAACATAGAATGTATCTATAACTTACAACACACTACACATCTAAATTCGTGCATATCTAGATGTTATGGATCCAAGTTATAACAACCTAGATCACTAAATGACATCCTTATACACAACTCAAAAACAACAAATCAAAAAAAAAAAATAAGATCACATGATTTTCAATTTTAGGGTTTTATACCTTTTTGAGCCTTGATCTTGATTCTCGATCCTACCGATTTGATCTTGTCTTGCTATGGATCATATTAAGGATGATCCACTTATTATTTTCGTGGGTCTAGAGAGAGAGAGAGAGAGAGGCTTAGTTGAGTGTCAGGAATAAATGGGACAATAAATGAACTTTTTTTTCTCTCTCTCTCTAATCTATATATATATATATATTGTAATTGAATGGTCGATGAAAATGCAAATTGATTGCCGGAGTTTTTTTTAGCAAATGGCGTGCATGTTAGAGTTGGTCACCAAACAATTATATGGCAGATTTACAAGCCACCTTATTAAAGAAATACAATAAGGGTATTTTAGTCTTTTTTCCTTTTAATTTTAATGACATACTAGTCAGTTGCCCTAACCCTTAGGTTTTAGGGTTTAACATTTAGGGTTTAGGGTTTAACCCTAAAGGTTTTGCAAATTAAATTTCTAGGATTTCAAAATAGAAAATTAATACATCTAAATTATAATTAGAATTCTCTAATTATACTAAGATTTCCTAATCATAATTCAAGCTCGCTAATTAGGATTAATATATCCTAAATAAAATTGCTAGTTTAGTAAATAGGTCCATAATTGTACATTAGGGTTTCTAACTTATAATTAGGGTTTCTAAAATGAAAATTTAAGTTTTCTAATTTATAATTAGGGTTTCCTAATTAGATTAGGGTTTGCTAATTACTTTGACTTGATCATTAGATTAAGGATTCCTAATTTAGCAATTAGGGTTCCTAATTCAAAATTAGGGTTTTTAATAATTATGTTTTCTAATTATTAGGTTTTCTAATTATTAAATCATTCTCGTAAATCATCCCTAATTAGGTTATAATTAATAACGCTTAAACCTTATACTAGATTTTGAATCCCCAAATTAGGGTTTTCAAACTACCAATTAGGGTTTTAGATTCCTAAACCAAATTAGGGTTTTCGTAACCTATGAATTTTCTAACCTAACGATGACATTCTTAATATAATACTAGGGTTTGTTTGTTATCGATATAGGTTATCCGTCAAATCTTGACCCTATAACCATTTAATACTAATTATTTAATAAAAAAATAATAATTTTTAATAATTAATGTCGCTAAAGGGCCTTTTAGATTAAAACTGTCGCTATAGGTGTTCTCGCCAAACCTGCATATTTATAGCCCGCTTACAGAGTACCTAGTTTGATCAGAAATAAATCTATGATCGTGTTAGTTTTGGGCTAGTAATTTGTGTTAGAATTATACTATAAGTGTAACACTACAACTAGAATCAAGTTTCATGGCCATTTCATAACACAACAAAGAGATCTAAGCCCTCAAAGTTGTTGTTGGGGTTGTTTTTTCTTCATTTCGGGTTCCCGTAAAAATGAAGAACCGTTCGTGGGTCTACTTTCTAGACCATAATTCTTTGCTTTCCAAGCATGCTTTATGTGATCTTATGGTTTAATCTTGTAGTCCTTGTGTCAGTGAAATGAACGATAACATAACACTAGATTAATATTATAACATCACATTTGACGATCAAGGATGGTCAAACCTTGTTAGAAATTTCGCTTATGAAGATCTGGGTTTTCCAGAAAATCTTCATGAGGCAGTTTGGTCAACTAAAGTTTGACCTTGATTATCTTGGATACTATACATTATCTGGGTATTCTAATGACTTTTATGTATAGTTCACATACCACCACAACAACACAACAACAACAACTGCCAAAAACATTACTAAGAAGAAAGATCCGAGTCTAATAAAATTTTGTCTCGATTTTCTTGGTTTCGGGTTGCCCAAAACTTAATTGGTCATGGTCTCACAACGACCTTTCAACCCTTTATAACATTTAATCTACACATGATCTCTGGCTTGATTCAAGTTCCGCATCAAAGCCCCGATAACATAGAATGTATCTATAACTTACAACACACTACACATCTAAATTCGTGCATCTAGATGTTATGGATCCAAGTTATAACAACCTAGATCACTAAATGACATCCTTATACACAACTCAAAACAACAAATCAAAAAAAAAATAACATAAGATCACATGATTTTCAATTTTAGGTTTTATACCTTTTTGAGCCTTGATCTTGATTCTGATCCTACTGATTTGATCTTGTCTTGCTATGGATCATATTAAGGATGATCCACTTATTATTTTCGTGGGTCTAGAGAGAGAGAGAGAGAGGCTTAGTTGAGTGTTGGTGAATAAATGGGACAATAAATGAACTTTTTTTCTCTCTCTCTCTCTATATATATATATATATATATATGTTGTGAATGGTCGATGAAATGCAAATTGATTGATCGGAGTTTTTTTTTTTAGCAAATGGCGTTGTTAGAGAGTCAGTCACCAAACAATTATATGGCAAGATTTACAAGCCACCTTATTAAAGAAATACAATAAGGGTATTTTAGTCTTTTTCCTTTTAATTTTAATGACATACTAGTCAGTTGCCCTAACCCTTAGGGTTTAGGGTTTAACATTTAGGGTTTAGGGTTTAACCCTAAAGGTTTTATAAATTAAATTTCTAGGATTTCAAAATAGAATAATACATCTAAATTATAATTAGAATTCTCTAATTATACTAAGATTTCCTAATCATAATTCAAGCTCGCTAATTAGGATTAATATATCCTAAATAAAATTGCTAGTTTAGTAAATAGGTCCATAATTGTACATTAGGGTTTTTAACAGAGCAATTAGGGTTTCTAGAATGAAAATTTAAGTTTTCTAATTTATAATTAGGATTTGCTAATTAGATTAGGGTTTGCTAATTACTTTGACTTGATCATTAGGATTAAGGATTCCTAATTTAGCAATTAGGGTTCCTAATTCAAAATTAGGGTTTTTAATAATTATGTTTTCTAATTATTAGGGTTTTGAGTAAATCATTCGGGTTTTCCCTAATTAGGTTATAATTAATAAAGTTTAAACCTTATACTAGATTTTGAATCCCCAAATTAGGGTTTTCAAACTACCAAATTAGGTTTTAGATTCCTAAAATCAAAATTAGGGTTTTAACCTATGAATTTTCTAACCTAACGAAACGACATTCTTAATATAATACTAGGGTTTGTTATCGATATAGGTTATCCGTCAAATCTTGACCCTATAACCATTTAATACTAATTATTTAATAAAAATAATAATTTCAGTAATTAATCTCGTCAAAGGGGCCTTTAGCTACTTAAACTGTCGCTATAGGTGTTCTTGGCCAAACCCATACATTTATAGCCCGTTTACAGAGTACCTAGTTTGATCATAAATAAATCTATGATCGTGTTAGTTTTGGGCTAGTAATTTGTGTTAGAATTATACTATAAGTGTAACACTACAACTAGAATCAAGTTTCATGGCCATTTCATAACACAACAAAGAGATCTAAGCCCTCAAAGTTGTTGTTAGGGGTTGTTCTTCATTTCTGGGTTTCCCATAAATGAAGAACCGTTCGTGGGTCTACTTTCTAGACCATAATTCTTTGCTTTCCAAGCATGCTTTATGTGATCTTATGGTTTAATCTTGTAGTCCTTGTGTCAATGAACGATAACATAACACTAGATTAATATTATAACATCACATTTGATTTGATCAAGGATGGTCAAACCTTGTTAGAAATTTCGCTTATGAAGATCCGGGTTTTCCGTAAAAATCTTCATGAGGCGCTTTTGGTCAACTAAAGTTTGACCTTGATTATCTTGGATACTATACATTATCCGGGTATTCTAATGACTTTTATGTATAGTTCACATACCAGTCCACAACATAACAACAACAACTTGGCCAAACACATTACTAAGAAGCAAGATCCCAGTCTAATAAAATTTTGTTCGACTTTCTTTTTTCGGGTTGCCCAAAAACTTAATTGGTCATGGCTCATTCAAAACTTTTTCACCCTTTTAATAACATTTAATCTACACATGATCTGGCTTGATTCAAGTTCCGCATCAAAGCCCCCGATAACATATAGAATGTATCTATAACTTACAACACACTACACATCTAAATTGCGCATCTAGATGTTATGGATCCAAGTTATAACAACCTAGATCACTAAATGACATCCTTATACACAACTCAAAACAACAAATCAAAAAAAATAACATAAGATCACATGATTTTCAATTTTAGGTTTTATACCTTTTTGAGCCTTGATCTTGATTCTCGATCCTACCGATTTGATCTTGTCTTTATGGATCATATTATTAGGATGATCCACTTATTATTTTCGTGGGTCTAGAGAGAGAGAGAGAGAGAGAGAGAGTTGAGTGTTGGTGAATAAATGGGACAATAAATGAACTTTTTTTCTTTTCTCTCTCTCTATATATATATATATATATATATTATGTAATTGAATGGTCGATGAAATGCAAATTGATTGCATGGAGTTTTTTTTTAGCAAATGGCGCTGTTAGAGTTGGTCACCAAACAATTATATGGCAAGATTTACAAGCCACCTTATTAAAGAAATACAATAAGGGTATTTTAGTCTTTTTCCTTTTAATTTTAATGACATACTAGTCAGTTGCCCTAACCCTTAGGGTTTAGGGTTTAACATTTAGGGTTTAGGGTTTAACCCTAAAGGTTTTGCAAATTAAATTTCTAGGATTTCAAAATAGAAAATTAATACATCTAAATTATAATTAGAATTCTCTAATTATACTAAGATTTCCTAATCATAATTCAAGCTCGCTAATTAGGATTAATATATCCTAAATAAAATTGCTAGTTTAGTAAATAGGTCCATAATTGTACATTAGGGTTTCTAACGGAGCAATTAGGTTTTCTAAAATGAAAATTTAAGTTTTCTAATTTATAATTAGGGTTTCCTAATTAGATTAGGGTTTGCTAATTACTTTGACTTGATCATTAGGATTAAGGATTCCTAATTTAGCAATTAGGGTTCCTAATTCAAAATTAGGATTTTTAATAATTATGTTTTCTAATTATTAGGTTTCGAGTAAATCATTCATTCTAGGTTTTCCCTAATTAGGTTATAATTAATAACGCTTAAACCTTATACTAGATTTTGAATCCCCAAATTAGGGTTTTCAAACTACCAAATTAGGGTTTTAGATTCCTAAACCAAATTAGGGTTTTCGTAACCTATGAATTTTCTAACCTAACGATGACATTCTTCTTAATATAATACTAGGGTTTGTTATCGATATAGGTTATCCGTCAAATCTTGACCCTATAACCATTTAATACTAATTATTTAATAAAAATAATAATTTCTAGTAATTAATCTGTCGCTAAAGGGCCTTTTAGCTATTTAAACTGTCGCTATAGGTGTTCTCGCCAAACCTGCATATTTATAGCCCGCTTACAGAGTACCTAGTTTGATCGTAAATAAATCTATGATCGTGTTAGTTTTGGGCTAGTAATTTGTGTTAGAATTATACTATAAGTGTAACACTACAACTAGAATCAAGTTTCATGGCCATTTCATAACACAACAAAGAGATCTAAGCCCTCAAAGTTGTTGTTGTTTGGGGTTCTTCTTCATTTCTCGGTTTCCTAAAATGAAGAACCGCTCGGGGTCTACTTTCTGCACTATAATTTTTTTTTGCTTTCCAAGCATGCTTTATGTGATCTTATGGTTTAATCTTGTAGTCCTTGTGTCAATGAACGATAACATAACACTAGATTAATATTATAACATCACATTTGATTTTGATCAAGGATGGTCAAACCTTGTTAGAAATTTCGCTTATGAAGATCCGGGTTTTCCGTAAAATCTTCATGAGGCGCTTTGGTCAACTAAAGTTTGACCTTGATTATCTTGGATACTATACATTATCCGGGTATTCTAATGACTTTTATGTATAGTTCACATACCACCACAACATAACAACAACAACTTGGCCAAACACATTACTAAGAAGCAAGATCCGAGTCTAATAAAATTTTGTCTCGACTTTCTTGGTTTCGGTTTGCCCCAAACTTAATTGGTCATGGTCTCACAAACGACCTTTTTGATTCTTATAACATTTAATCTACACATGATCCGGGCTTGATTCAAGTTCCGCATCAAAGCCCCGACAACATAGAATGATCTATAACTTACAACACACTACACATCTAAATTAAATTGCATCTAGATGTTATGGATCCAAGTTATAACAACCTAGATCACTAAATGACATCCTTATACACAACTCAAAACAACAAATCAAAAAAAAAAATAACATAAGATCACATGATTTTCAATTTTAGGGTTTTATACCTTTTTGAGCCTTGATCTTGATTCTCGATCCTACCGATTTGATCTTGTCTTTGCTATGGATCATATTAAGGATGATCCACTTATTATTTTCGTGGGTCTAGAGAGAGAGAGAGAGGCTTAGTTGAGTGTTAGTGAATAAATGGGACAATAAATGAACTTTTTTTTTCTCTCTCTCTCTATCTATATATATATATATATATTGTAATTGAATGGTCAATGAAATGCAAATGATTGATCGGAGAGTTTTTTTTTTAGCAAATGGCGTTGTTAGAGTTGGTCACCAAACAATTATATGGCAAGATTTACAAGCCACCTTATTAAAGAAATACAATAAGGGTATTTTAGTCTTTTTCCTTTTAATTTTAATGACATACTAGTCAGGCTTGCCCTAAACCTTTGGTTTAGGGTTTAACATTTAGGGTTTAGGTTTAACCCTAAAGGTTTTGCAAATTAAATTTCTAGGATTTCAAAATAGAAAATTAATACATCTAAATTATAATTATAATTAGAATTTCTAATTATACTAAGATTTCCTAATCATAATTCAAGCTCGCTAATTAGGATTAATATATCCTAAAATAAAATTGCTAGTTTAGTAAATAGGTCCATAATTGTACATTAGGTTTCTAACTTTTAAATTAGGGTTTCTAAAATGAAAATTTAAGTTTTCTAATTTATAATTAGGGTTTCCTAATTAGATTAGGGTTTGCTAATTACTTTGACTTGATCATTAGATTAAGGATTCCTAATTTAGCAATTAGGGTTCCTAATTCCTAATTCAAAATTAGGTTTTTAATAATTATGTTTTCTAATTATTAGGTTTTTCGGTAAATCATTCGGTTTTCCCTAATTAGGTTATAATTAATAACGCTTAAACTTTATACTAGATTTTGAATCCCCAAATTAGGGTTTTCAAACTACCAATTAGGGTTTTAGATTCCTAAAATCAAAATTAGGGTTTTCGTAACCTATGAATTTTCTAACCTAACGATGACATTCTTAATATAATACTAGGGGTTGTTATTATTGATATAGGTTATCCGTCAAATCTTGACCCTATAACCATTTAATACTAATTATTTAATAAAAATAATAATTTCTAAATTAATCATCGCTAAAGGGCCTTTAGCTTACTAAAACTGTCGCTATAGGTGTTCTTGCCAAACCTGCATATTTATAGCCCGCTTACAGAGTAGTACCTAGTTTGATCAGAAATAAATCTATGATCGTGTTAGTTTTGGGCTAGTAATTTGTGTTAGAATTATACTATAAGCGTAACATTACAACTAGAATCAAGTTTCATGGCCATTTCATAACACAACAAAGAGATCTAAGCCCTCAAAGTTGTTGTCAGGGGTTGTTCTTCATTTCTCGGTTTCCCATAAATGAAGAACCGTTCGTGGGTCTACTTTCTAGACTATAATTCTTTGCTTTCTAAGCATGCTTTATGTGATCTTACGGTTTAATCTTGTAGTCCTTGTGTCAGTGAACGATAACATAACACTAGATTAATATTATAACATCACATTTGACGGATCAAGGATGGTCAAACCTTGTTAGAAATTTCGCTTATGAAGATCTGGGTTTTCCAGAAAATCTTCATGAGGCAGTTTGGTCAACTAAAGTTTGACCTTGATTATCTTGGATACTATACATTATCTGGGTATTCTAATGACTTTTATGTATAGTTCACATACCAGTCCACAACATAACAACAAAACACTTGGCCAAACAACACATTACTAAGAAGCAAGATCCGAGTCTAATAAAATTTTGTCCGACTTTTTTCTTTGTTTCGGGTTGCCCAAAAAACTTAATTGGTCATGGCTTCACAACGACTTTCACCCTTAATAACATTTAATCTACACATGATCTCGGCTTGATTCAAGTTCCGCATCAAAGCCCCGATAACATAGTAATGTATCTATAACTTACAACACACTACACATCTAAATTGCAGCATCTAGATGTTATGGATCCAAGTTATAACAACCTAGATCACTAAATGACATCCTTATACACAACTCAAAAACAACAAATCAAAAAAAAAAACATAAGATCACATGATTTTCAATTTTAGGGTTTTATACCTTTTTGAGTCTTGATCTTGATTCTGATCCTACTGATTTGATCTTGTCTTGCTATGGATCATATTAAGGACAGATCCACTTATTATTTTCGTGGGTCTAGAGAGAGAGAGAGAGAGAGGCTAGTTGAGTGTTGTCAGAATAAATGGGACAATAATAAATGAACTTTTTTTTTCTCTCTCTCTATATAATCTATATATAAATATTATGTTGTAATTGAATGGCTGATGAAATGCAGTTGATTGCTGGAGTTTTTTTTAGCAAATGGCGTTGTTAGAGTTGGTCACCAAACAATTATATGGCAAGATTTACAAGCCACCTTATTAAAGAAATACAATAAGGGTATTTTAGTCTTTTTCTTTTAATTTTAATGACATACTAGTCAGTTGCCCTAACCCTTAGGGTTTAGGGTTTAACATTTATGGTTTAGGGTTTAACCCTAAAGGTTTTGCAAATTAAATTTCTAGGATTTCAAAATAGAAAATTAATACATCTAAATTATAATTAGAATTCTCTAATTATACTAAGATTTCCTAATCATAATTCAAGCTCGCTAATTAGGATTAATATATCCTAAATAAAATTGCTAGTTTAGTAAATAGGTCCATAATTGTACATTAGGGTTTCTAACGGAGCAATTAGGTTTTCTAAAATGAAAATTTAAGTTTTCTAATTTATAATTAGGGTTTCCTAATTAGATTAGGGTTTGCTAATTACTTTGACTTGATCATTAGGATTAAGGATTCCTAATTTAGCAATTAGGGTTTTTAATAATTATGTTTTCTAATTATTAGTGTTTTGTGTAAATCATTCGGGTTTTCCCTAATTAGGTTATAATTAATAACGTTTAAACCTTATACTAGATTTTGAATCCCCAAATTAGGGTTTTCAAACTACCGAATTAGGGTTTTAGATTCCTAACCTAAATTAGGTTTTCGTAACCTCCCATGAATTTTCTAACCTAACGATGACATTCTTAATATAATACTAGGGTTTGTTATCGATATAGGTTATCCGTCAAAAATCTTGACCCTATAACCATTTAATACTAATTATTTAATAAAAATAATAATTTTTGTAATTAATCATCGTCGCTAAAGGGCCTTTTAGCGACCTAAACTGTCGCTATAGGTGTTCTCGCCAAACCTGCATATTTATAGCCCGCTTACAGAGTACCTAGTTTGATCGTAAATAAATCTATGATCGTGTTAGTTTTGGGGCTAGTAATTTGTGTTAGAATTATACTATAAGTGTAACACTACAACTAGAATCAAGTTTCATGGCCATTTCATAACACAACAAAGAGATCTAAGCCCTCAAAGTTGTTGTTGTTGGGTTGTTCTTCATTTCTTCGGGTTCCCAAAATGAAGAACCGCTCGTGGGTCTACTTTCTAGACTATAATTTTTTTTGCTTCCAAGCATGCTTTATGTGATCTTATGGTTTAATCTTGTAGTCCTTGTGTCAATGAACGATAACATAACACTAGATTAATATTATAACATCACATTTTAACGGATCAAGGATGGTCAAACCTTGTTAGAAATTTCGCTTATGAAGATCCGGGTTTTCCGTAAAATCTTCATGAGGCGGTTTGGTCAACTAAAGTTTGACCTTGATTATCTTGGATACTATACATTATCCGGTATTCTAATGACTTTTATGTATAGTTCACATACCACCACAACATAACAACAACAACAACAACTTGGCCAAACACATTACTAAGAAGCAAGATCCGAGTCTAATAAAATTTTGTCTCGATTTCTTTGTTTCGGGTTGCCCAAAAACTTAATTGGTCATGGTCATCAATCAACGAACTTTCGACCCTTTAATAATAACATTTAATCTACACATGATCCGGGCTTGATTCAAGTTCCGCATCAAAGCCCCGATAACATAGAATGTATCTATAACTTACAACACACTACACATCTAAATTGCAGCATCTAGATGTTATGGATCCAAGTTATAACAACCTAGATCACTAAATGACATCCTTATACACAACTCAAAACAACAAATCAAAAAAAAAAATAAAGATCAGATCATGATTTTCAATTTTTAGGGTTTTATACCTTTTTGAGCCTTGATCTTGATTCTCGATCCTACCGATTTGATCTTGGCTTTGCTATGGATCATATTAAGGATGATCCACTTATTATTTTCGTGGGTCTAGAGAGAGAGAGAGAGAGAGGCTTAGTTGAGTGTCAGTGAATAAATGGGACAATAAATGAACTTTTTTTCTCTCTCTCTCTCTATATATATATATATATATTATTATGTTGTAATTGAATGGTCATGAAATGCAAATGATTGCCGGAGTTTTTTTTTTAGCAAATGGCGCTGTTAGAGTTGGTCACCAAACAATTATATATATGGCAAGATTTACAAGCCACCTTATTAAAGAAATACAATAAGGGTATTTTAGTCTTTTTCCTTTTTAATTTTAATGACATACTAGTCAGCCTGCCTCTAACCCTTAGGGTTTAGGGGGTTTACATTTAGGGTTTAGGGTTTAACCCTAAAGGTTTTGCAAATTAAATTTCTAGGATTTCAAAATAGAAAATTAATACATCTAAATTATAATTAGAATTCTCTAATTATACTAAGATTTCCTAATCATAATTCAAGCTCGCTATTTAGGATTAATATATCCTAAATAAAATTGCTAGTTTAGTAAATAGGTCCATAATTGTACATTAGGGTTTCTAAAATAAAAATTTAAGTTTTCTAATTTATAATTAGGGTTTGCTAATTACTTTGACTTGATCATTAGAATTAAGGATTCCTAATTTATCAATTAGGGTTCCTAATTCAAAATTAGGGTTTTTAATAATTATGTTTTTTAATTATTAGGTTTCGAGTAAATCATTCGGTTTTCCCTAATTAGGTTATAATTAATAACGCTTAAACCTTATACTAGATTTTGAATCCCCAAATTAGGTTTTCAAACTACCTAATTAGGGTTTTAGATTCCTAAAATCAAATTAGGGTTTTCGTAACCTATGAATTTTCTAACCTAACGATGACATTCTTAATATAATACTAGGGTTTTATTATATAGGTTATCCGTCAAATCTTGACCCTATAACCATTTAATACTAATTATTTAATAAAAATAATAATTTCAGTAATTAATCATCGCTAAAGGGCCTTTTAGCTTACTTAAACGTCGCTATAGGTGTTCTCGCCAAACCTGCACATTTATAGCCCGTTTACAGAGTACCTAGTTTGATCAGAAATAAATCTATGATCGTGTTAGTTTTCGGCTAGTAATTTGTGTTAGAATTATACTATAAGTGTAACACTACAACTAGAATCAAGTTTCATGGCCATTTCATAACACAACAAAGAGATCTAAGCCCTCAAAGTTGTATTCAGGGGTTGTTCTTCATTTCCTTGTTTCCCATAAATGAAGAACCGTTGGTGGGTCTACTTTCTAGACCATAATTCTTTGCTTTCCAAGCATGCTTTCTGTGATCTTATGGTTTAATCTTGTAGTCCTTGTGTCAATGAAGGATAACATAACACTAGATTAATATTATAACATCACATTTGATGATCAAGGATGGTCAAACCTTGTTAGAAATTTTGCTTATGAAGATCCGGGTTTTCCGTAAAAATCTTCATGAGGCGCTTTGTCAACTAAAGTTTGACCTTGATTATCTTGGATACTATACATTATCCGGGTATTCTAATGACTTTTATGTATAGTTCATATACCACCACAACATAACAACAACAACTTGGCCAAACACATTACTAAGAAGCAAGATCCGAGTCTAATAAAATTTTTTGTCCGATTTTCTTTTGTTTCTCGGTTGCCCAAAACTTAATTGGTCATGGTCGGTCAACAACCTTTCACCCTTTAATAACATTTAATCTACACATGATCTCCGGCTTGATTCAAGTTCCAGATCAAAGCCCTGATAACATAGAACATATCTATAACTTACAACACACTACACATCTAAATTCGTGCATCTAGATGTTATGGATCCAAGTTATAACAACCTAGATCACTAAATGACATCCTTATACACAACTCAAAACAACAAATCAAAAAAAAAAAAATATCATCACATGATTTTCAATTTTAGGTTTTATACCTTTTGAGCCTTGATCTTGATTCTGATCCTACTGATTTGATCTTGTCTTGCTATGGATCATATTAAGGACAGATCCACTTATTATTTTCGTGGGTCTAGAGAGAGAGAGAGAGAGGCTTAGTTGAGTGTTGGTGAATAAATGGGACAATAAATGAACTTTTTTTCTCTCTCTCAATCTATATATATATATATATATATTATGTTGTAATTGAATGGCTGATGAAATGCAGTTGATGCCGGAGTTTTTTTAGCAAATTGCGTTGTTAGAGTTGGTCACCAAACAATTATATGGCAGATTTACAAGCCACCTTATTAAAGAAATACAATAAGGGTATTTTAGTCTTTTTCCTTTTAATTTTAATGACATACTAGTCAGTTGCCCTAACCCTTAGGTTTTAGGGTTTAACATTTAGGGTTTAGGGTTTAACCCTAATGGTTTTGCAAATTAAATTTCTAGGAGATTTCAAAAATAGAAAATTAATACATCTAAATTATAATTAGAATTCTCTAATTATACTAAGATTTCCTAATCATAATTCAAGCTCGCTAATTAGGATTAATATATCCTAAATAAAATTGCTAGTTTAGTAAATAGGTCCATAATTGTACATTAGGGTTTCTAACGGAGCAATTAGGGTTTCTAAAATGAAAATTTAAGTTTTCTAATTTATAATTAGGGTTTCCTAATTAGATTAGGGTTTGCTAATTACTTTGACTTGATCATTAGGATTAAGGATTCCTAATTTAGCAATTAGGGTTCCTAATTCAAAATTAGGGTTTTTAATAATTATGTTTTCTAATTATTAGGTTTAGGTTTAGTAAATCATTCGGGTTTTCCCTAATTAGGTTATAATTAATAACGCTTAAACCTTATACTAGATTTTGAATCCCCAAATTAGGGTTTTCAAACTACCACCAATTAGGTTTTTAGATTCCTAAATCAAATTAGGGTTTCGTAACCTATGAATTTTCTAACCTAACGATGACATTCTTAATATAATACTAGGTTTGTTATCGATATAGGTTATCCGTCAAATCTTGACCCTATAACCATTTAATACTAATTATTTAATAAAAATAATAATTTTTGTAATTAATCTGTCGCTAAAGGGCCTTTTAGCGATTTAAACTGTCATTATAGGTGTTCTTGCCAAACCTGCATATTTATAGCCCGCTTACAGAAAGTACCTAGTTTGATCGTAAATAAATCTATGATCGTGTTAGTTTTGGGCTAGTAATTTGTGTTAGAATTATACTATAAGTGTAACACTACAACTAGAATCAAGTTTCATGGCTATTTCATAACACAAACAAAGAGATCTAAGCCCTCAAAGTTGTTGTTGGGGGTTGTTCTTCATTTCTGGGTTTCCTAAAAATGAAGAACCGCTCGTGGGTCTACTTTTTCTGCACTATAATTTTTTTGCTCCAAGCATGCTTTATGTGATCTTATGGTTTAATCTTTTGTAGTCCTTGTGTCAAATGACGATAACATAACACTAGATTAATATTATAACATCACATTTGACGGATCAAGGATGGTCAAACCTTGTTAGAAATTTCGCTTATGAAGATCTGGGTTTTCCAGAAAATCTTCATGAGGCAGTTTGGTCAACTAAAGTTTGACCTTGATTATCTTGGATACTATACATTATCCGGGTATTCTAATGACTTTTATGTATAGTTCACATACCACCACAACAAACAACAACAACAACTTGGCCAAACACATTACTAAGAAGCAAAGATCCGAGTCTAATAAAATTTTTGTCTGACTTTCTTGGTTTCTCGGTTTGCCCAAAAACTTAATTGGTCATGGCTCACAACGACCTTTTGACCCTTAATAACATTTAATCTACATATGATCCGGGCTTGATTCAAGTTCCGCATCAAAGCCCCGATAACATAGTAATGTATCTATAACTTACAACACACTACACATCTAAATTGCAGCATCTAGATGTTATGGATCCAAGTTATAACAACCTAGATCACTAAATGACATCCTTATACACAACTCAAAACAACAAATCAAAAAAAAAAATATAAGATCATCACATGATTTTCAATTTTAGGGTTTTATACCTTTTGAGCCTTGATCTTGATTCTCGATCCTACCGATTTGATCTTGTCTTGCTTGCTATGGATCATATTAAGGATGATCCACTTATTATTTTCGTGGGTCTAGAGAGAGAGAGAGAGAGAGAGGCTTAGTTGAGTGTCAGTGAATAAATGGGACAATAAATGAACTTTTTTTTCTCTCTCTCTCTATATATATATATATATATATAATTGAATTGAATGGTCATGAAAAATGCAAATTGATTGATTGGAGTTTTTTTTTTTAAATGGCGCTGTTAGAGTTGGTCACCAAACAATTATATGGCAAGATTTACAAGCCACCTTATTAAAGAAATACAATAAGGGTATTTTAGTCTTTTTCCTTTTAATTTTAATGACATACTAGTCAGCTGCTTGCCCTAACCCTTAGGGTTTAGGGTTTAACATTTAGGTTTAGGGTTTAACCCTAAAGGTTTTGCAAAATTAAATTTCTAGGATTTCAAAATAGAAAATTAATACATCTAAATTATAATTAGAATTCTCTAATTATACTAAGATTTCCTAATCATAATTCAAGCTCGCTAATTAGGATTAATATATCCTAAATAAAATTGCTAGTTTAGTAAATAGGTCCATAATTGTACATTAGGTTTCTAACTTTAAATTAGGGTTTCTAAAATGAAAATTTAAGTTTTCTAATTTATAATTAGGGTTTCCTAATTAGATTAGGGTTTGCTAATTACTTTGACTTGATCATTAGATTAAGGATTCCTAATTTAGCAATTAGGGTTCCTAATTCAAAATTAGGGTTTTTAATAATTATGTTTTCTAATTATTAGGTTTTAGTAAAATCATTCGGGTTTTCCCTAATTAGGTTATAATTAATAACGCTTAAACCTTATACTAGATTTTGAATCCCCAAATTAGGTTTTCAAACTACCAATTAGGGTTTTAGATTCCTAAACTCAAATTAGGGTTTTTCGTAACCTATGAATTTTCTAACCTAACGATGACATTCTTAATATAATACTAGGGTTTGTTATTGATATAGGTTATCTCGTCAAATCTTGACCCTATAACCATTTAATACTAATTATTTAATAAAAAATAATAATTTCTAAATTAATAATGTCGCTAAAGGGCCTTTTAGCTTACTAAAACCGCTATAGGTGTTCTTCGCCAAACCCTGTATATTTATAGCCCGCTTACAGAGTAGTACCTAGTTTGATCGTAAATAAATCTATGATCGTGTTAGTTTTGGGGGGCTAGTAATTTGTGTTAGAATTATACTATAAGTGTAACACTACAACTAGAATCAAGTTTCATGGCCATTTCATAACACAACAAAGAGATCTAAGCCCTCAAAGTTGTTGTTGTGGGTTTGTTTTTTCATTTCGGGTTTCCCAAATGAAGAACCGCTCGTGGGTCTACTTTCTAGACCATAATTCTTTTGTTTCCAAGCATGCTTTATGTGATCTTATGGTTTAATCTTGTAGTCCTTGTGTCAATGAACGATAACATAACACTAGATTAATATTATAACATCACATTTGACGGATCAAGGATGGTCAAACCTTGTTAGAAATTTCGCTTATGAAGATCTGGGTTTTCCAGAAAATCTTCATGAGGCGCTTTTGGTCAACTAAAGTTTGACCTTGATTATCTTGGATACTATACATTATCCGGGTATTCTAATGACTTTTATGTATAGTTCACATACCACCACAACATAACAACAACAACTTGGCCAAACACATTACTAAGAAGCAAGATCCGAGTCTAATAAAATTTTGTCTCGACTTTCTTGGTTTCGGTTGCCCAAAAACTTAATTGGTCATGGCTCAATCAACGACCTTTCACCCTTAATAACATTTAATCTACACATGATCTCGGCTTTGATTCAAGTTCCGCATCAAAGCCCCGACAACATAGAATGTATCTATAACTTACAACACACTACACATCTAAATTGCAATTCAGCATCTAGATGTTATGGATCCAAGTTATAACAACCTAGATCACTAAATGACATCCTTATACACAACTCAAAACAACAAATCAAAAAAAATAACATAAGATCACATGATTTTCAATTTTTAGGGTTTATACCTTTTTGAGCCTTGATCTTGATTCTGATCCTACTGATTTGATCTTGTCTTGCTATGGATCATATTAAGGATGATCCACTTATTATTTTCGTGGGTCTAGAGAGAGAGAGAGAGGCTTAGTTGAGTGTTGGTGAATAAATGGGACAATAAATGAACTTTTTTTTCTCTCTCTCTCTCAATCTATATATATATATATATATATATTATAATTGAATGGCTGATGAAATGCAATTGATTGCTGGAGTTTTTTTTTAGCAAATTGCGTTGTTAGAGTTGGTCACCAAACAATTATATGGCAAGATTTATTTTTAAGCCACCTTATTAAAGAAATACAATAAGGGTATTTTAGTCTTTTTCCTTTTAATTTTAATGACATACTAGTCAGTTGCCCTAACCCTTAGGGTTTAGGGTTTAACATTTAGGGTTTAGGGTTTAACCCTAAAGGTTTTGCAAATTAAATTTCTAGGATTTCAAAATAGAAAATTAATACATCTAAATTATAATTAGAATTTCTAATTATACTAAGATTTCCTCATCATAATTCAAGCTCGCTAATTAGGATTAATATATCCTAAATAAAATTGCTAGTTTAGTAAATAGGTCCATAATTGTACATTAGGTTTCTAACTTTTAGCAAATTAGGGTTTCTAAAATGAAAATTTAAGTTTTCTAATTTATAATTAGGGTTTCCTAATTAGATTAGGGTTTGCTAATTACTTTGACTTGATCATTAGATTAAGGATTCCTAATTTAGCAATTAGGGTTCCTAATTCAAAATTAGGGTTTTTAATAATTATGTTTTCTTTTTCTAATTATTAGGTTTCGAGTAAAAATCATTCGGGTTTTCCCTAATTAGGTTATAATTAATAACGCTTAAACCTTATACTAGATTTTGAATCCCCAAATTAGGGTTTTCAAACTACCAATTAGGGTTTTAGATTCCTAAAATCAAATTAGGTTTTCGTAACCCTATGAATTTTCTAACCTAACGATGACATTCTTAATATAATACTAGGGTTTGTTATTGATATAGGTTATCCGTCAAATCTTGACCCTATAACCATTTAATACTAATTATTTAATAAAAAATAATAATTTTTAATTAATAATCTGTCGCTAAAGGGCCTTTTAGCTTACTTAAACTCGTCGCTATAGGTGTTCTCGCCAAACCTGCATATTTATAGCCCGCTTACAGAGTACCTAGTTTGATCGTAAATAAATCTATGATCGTGTTAGTTTTGGGGCTAGTAATTTGTGTTAGAATTATACTATAAGTGTAACACTACAACTAGAATCAAGTTTCATGGCCATTTCATAACACAACAAAGAGATCTAAGCCCTCAAAGTTGTTGTTGGGGTTGTTCTTCATTTCGGGTTTCTAAAATGAAGAACCGCTCGTGGGTCTACTTTCTGCACTATAATTCTTTTTTGCTTTCCAAGCATGCTTTATGTGATCTTATGGTTTAATCTTGTAGTCCTTGTGTCAATGAACGATAACATAACACTAGATTAATATTATAACATCACATTTGATGGATCAAGGATGGTCAAACCTTGTTAGAAATTTCGCTTATGAAGATCTGGGTTTTCCAGAAAATCTTCATGAGGCGCTTTGTCAACTAAAGTTTGACCTTGATTATCTTGGATACTATACATTATCCGGGTATTCTAATGACTTTTATGTATAGTTCACATACCACCACAACATAACAACAACAAACTTGGCCAAACACATTACTAAGAAGCAAGATCCGAGTCTAATAAAATTCTTGTCCGATTTCTTGGTTTCGGGTTCCCCGTAAACTTAATTATTGTGTCATGGCTCACAACGACCTTTTGACCCTTAATAACATTTAATCTACACATGATCTGGGCTTGATTCAAGTTCCGCATCAAAGCCCCGATAACATAGTAATATCTATAACTTACAACACACTACACATCTAAATTGCATGCATCTAGATGTTATGGATCCAAGTTATAACAACCTAGATCACTAAATGACATCCTTATACACAACTCAAAAACAAAAAAATCAAAAAAAATAAAATAAGATCACATGATTTTCAATTCTTAGGGTTTTATACCTTTTTGAGCCTTGATCTTGATTCTGATCCTACTGATTAGATCTTTTCTTGCTATGGATCATATTAAGGACAAATCCACTTATTATTTTCGTGGGTCTAGAGAGGGAGAGGCTTTGTTGAGTATTGGTGAATAAATGGGACAATAAATGAACCTTTTTTTTTCTCTCTCAATCTATATATATATATATATATATATATATAAATTGAAATGGAATGATGAAATGCAATGAAATGATTGCGGAGTTTTTTTTAGCAAATGGCGTTGTTAGAGTTGGTCACGAAACAATTATATGGCACAATTTACAAGTCACCTTATTAAAGAAATACAATAAGGGTATTTTTAGTCTTTTTCCTTTTAATTTTAATGACATACTAGTCAGTTGCCCTAACCCTTAGGGTTTAGGGTTTAACATTTAGGGTTTAGGGTTTAACCCTAAAGGTTTTGCAAATTAAATTTCTAGGATTTCAAAATAGAAAATTAATACATCTAAATTATAATTAGAATTATCTAATTATACTAAGATTTCCTAATCATAATTCAAGCTCGCTAATTAGGATTAATATATCCTAAATAAAATTGCTAGTTTAGTAAATAGGTCCATAATTGTACATTAGGGTTTCTAACGGAGCAATTAGGGTTTCTAAAATGAAAATTTAAGTTTTCTAATTTATAATTAGGGTTTCCTAATTAGATTAGGGTTTGCTAATTACTTTGACTTGATCATTAGGATTAAGGATTCCTAATATAGCAATTAGGTTCCTAATTCAAAATTAGGTTTTTAATAATTATGTTTTCTAATTATTAGGTTTTAGGTTTTGTAAATCATTCGGTTTTCCCTAATTAGGTTATAATTAATAACGCTTAAACCTTATACTAGATTTTGAATCCCCAAATTAGGTTTTCAAACTACCAATTAGGGTTTTAGATTCCTAACCAAATTAGGTTTTCGTAACCTATGAATTTTCTAACCTAACGATGACATTCTTAATATAATACTAGGGGTTTGTTATCGATATAGGTTATCCGTCAAATCTTGACCCTATAACCATTTAATACTAATTATTTAATAAAAATAATAATTTCTTTTGTAATTAATCTGTCGCTAAAGGGCCTTTAGCTTATTTAAACTGTCGCTATAGGTGTTCTTGGCCAAACCTGCATATTTATAGCCCGCTTACATAGAGAGTAGTACTAGTTTGATCGTAAATAAATCTATGATCGTGTTAGTTTTGGGGCTAGTAATTTGTGTTAGAATTATACTATAAGTGTAACACTACAACTAGAATCAAGTTTCATGGCCATTTCATAACACAACAAAGAGATCTAAGCCCTCAAAGTTGTTGTTGTTGGGGTTGTTTTCATTTCTTTCGGTTTCCTGTAAATGAAGAACCGCTCGTGGGTCTACTTTCTGCACTATAATTTTTTTGCTTTCCAAGCATGCTTTATGTGATCTTATGGTTTAATCTTGTAGTCCTTGTGTCAATGAACGATAACATAACACTAGATTAATATTATAACATCACATTTGACGGATCAAGGATGGTCAAACCTTGTTAGAAATTTCGCTTATGAAGATCTGGGTTTTCCAAAAAATCTTCATGAGGCAGTTTGGTCAACTAAAGTTTGACCTTGATTATCTTGGATACTATACATTATCTGGGTATTCTAATGACTTTTATGTATAGTTCACATACCAGTCCACAACATAACAACAACAACTTGGCCAAACACATTACTAAGAAGCAAGATCCGAGTCTAATAAAATTATTGTCTGACTTTCTTGGTTTCTGGGTTGCCCAAAAACTTAATTGGTCATGGTCAATCAACGACCTTTTCAACCCTTAATAACATTTAATCTACACATGATCTCGGGCTTTGATTCAAGTTCCGCATCAAAGCCCCGACAACATAGAAATGTATCTATAACTTACAACACACTACACATCTAAATTGCAGCATCTAGATGTTATGGATCCAAGTTATAACAACCTAGATCACTAAATGACATCCTTATACACAACTCAAAACAACAAATCAAAAAAAAAAAATAACATAAGATCACATGATTTTCAATTCTAGGGTTTTATACCTTTTTGAGCCTTGATCTTGATTCTCGATCCTACCGATTTGATCTTGTCTTGCTATGGATCATATTAAGGATGATCCACTTATTATTTTCGTGGGTCTAGAGAGAGAGAGAGAGAGAGAGCTTAGTTGAGTGTCAGAATAAATGGGACAATAAATGAACTTTTTCTCTCTCTCAATCTATCTATATATATATATATATATGTATAAATTGAATGAAATGAAATGCAATTTGATTGTTTTTTTTTTTTAGCAAATGGCGTTGTTAGAGTTGGTCACCAAACAATTATATGGCAAGATTTACAAGCCACCCTATTAAAGAAATACAATAAGGGTATTTTAGTCTTTTTCCTTTTTTTTTAATTTTAATGACATACTAGTCAGCTTGCCCTAACCCTTTTGGTTTAGGTTTAACATTTAGGTTTAGGGTTTAACCCCTAAAGGTTTTTTGCAAATTAAATTTCTAGGATTTCAAAATAGAAAATTAATATCTAAATTATAATTAGAATTCTCTATTATACTAAGATTACTCTTGAAATTAAATGTAGTTGTTGATCATATTGTTTTTATTATCATGTATAACATTTTTATAATCCTGGTGAAGAAATTTCTCTTTGACTTAAGTGTAAAGATGGGTAGATTATTGGTATGATCGTGACTATGGGTTCTCTTTGGCCTGTAGTGTAAAGATGAATTGTTGACTGGTATGATCATGACCATTGAATTTACAATTGAATATTTTTAGCTTAAGTGCAAAGGTGAATAGATCAACATGGTTATAATTGTTGTTTATATAAATTTCTGAAATGATTATATATTTCTTTGAGATATGAATATCTTTGGCCTGTAGTGCAAAGATGAATTATTGATGAATAACTTTGGCGTGTAGTACAAAGATGACTTGTTGTTGAATATCTTTGGCCTGTAGTGCAAAGATGACCTGTTTTTGAATATCTTTGGCCCGTAGTGCAAAGATGACATGTTGCTGAATATCTTTGGCATGTAGTACAAATATGAACTGTTAATGAATATCTTTGGCCCGTAGTGCAAAGATGAACTTATTAGTATGATTATGAATAGGAACTATGATTTGGTATAACCATGATCTTTGATGTTTTAGGTAAAGACAAGTGATGTAAATTATCTTCGTCCTGGATGAGAAAAGGAATTTGAAACCACAAATATGATTATGAGTTATTCATATGATTGTGGACAGGAACTATTGATTGATGTTACAGGGATAAAACATTGTTGGTGGACTTTTAACATAGAGAAGATAATAGACGTTATGGTCTATTTGACTCTTTTAATGGATTGCTCATTCCGCTGCAACTATGGTTGAGAAGCTTTATCATCTACCATAGGTTCTAAATCTCTGATTTATTACTAATGAAGGCTATTGATAATTTAATTATATTTAGTCATGATATTCTTTACTGAGCTAGTTGTGCTCACCCTTTTGCATCACAATTCCTTTCAGGTAATAAGAGTGTAGCTGGGTCGAGCGGGGATAAAAGGGGAATAGTGTGGTGGTCCGAGACTGTCAAAGTTTCTCAACGCATTATAAAACGGCATGACATACAATATATAATTGTATTGAGGACCTAAGATACGTGTGTCGTATCATATACATCACTTAATAATTGATTTTAGTGAACAGCAATATGGTGAGGTGAACCCAACTTTGGAAGGGTGTTTTGTCACTATCATACAAGATGTCTAATGACATACAATCTCGTGTTATCATAAGAAAAGGTTGTGCACATCCACTTGCTAAGATTATCTACGAGCACTACCTATATGATCTTGGAGTTAGGTTGAAACATAATGTTCAATCGCAGACGGTGGAGATAGTTATATGTCAAGAGAAGACTCACCATTGGAAGGAACATGATACTAACCTTCTCATTTTTCTTTGGGGTCTACTGGATCAACCAAGGATAATTCTCTAGACATATGATATCTATCATAACTTAGATTCATGGCCTCCTATGTACGAAGGATTCCTTGAGCACTTCCCAAAGATTTTAATTTCTAAAATGAGGTTCTAGATTGTACCTTTATGTAAGGTATCACCGTGAGGTGTCAGTCCATAGTTGGGACATGAGTCACAGTTGGTATTAAAACTCACAAGATATGTGTTGTTGTATTTTTGCACGACAATTGTAGTAATAAAGTTGTAGTTGTTTTCTGTACCATGTATTTGGCGACTCAGAATAGGTTGGATGGATTGGACCTATTTTGGGGGCATCACAACAACATCTTGCACGGTCATATTAAAAGTCCTCGCAGTAGGTCGGCTTGATTGTACTGGTCCAGTGATAGTTAATGTACCCCCACCGTTGTTTCCATTTCCTCTACTTGCACTTCCCACTGTCTTTTTAAGGCAATCACGAGCCATGTGATCATTCGATCAGCAGGTGAAACATGCTCCCTTCTTTGGACTAAAATAGTTTGGTTCAATGTGACCCTCTTGGACATAATTGAAACACACCCTTTTACCCTTTTAAACACATGCCAGTACGGTTCTTTCCGCAAATAGCACAAGCTTCAAATTTCTTCTTTTGCTGACTTCCTTATTGCCCTCTCGCACTCGACTTTTCATTCCAATTTCTCTTCTAGTTGTTACTTCCACTATTACTTCCACCAACCTTATTTTCATTCTCACTCTTCCTCTTCTTTTGTTCTTGATTATACTTCGTTAAGGCATCGCTTCCACCTTCCGCGATAATTGCCTTTTCCAGTACATCAACAAATGTGTTTATCTGGAACATTGAAACCTTGCTATAAAGCTAGGTCTTCAACCCTTGTTCAAATCTACTCGCATTACGCTCATCGGTATTGACTTGGTATGGACCAAACCTTGCTAGCTCATTAAACTTTGCAGCATACTCCGGCACAATCATGGTTCCTTGCTTCAATTCTAAGAATTGAACTTCCATCTAGTTTCGAGAGCTCGTAGAGAAATACATCTCAAAAAACATCTCTTTAAACCTATCCAACGCTATTATTCCTTGTCCCCCGCGAACCTCATTCGCTTGCCACCAATAGCTAGCTTCAGACTTTAACATGAACGTTGTGAAAGCGGTCTTCTGATCCTCATTGACTCTAGTAACGTCGAACACCTTCTCCATATCCATGATCCAGGTTTGGGCTTCAACTGGATTCATAGACCCTTGAAACTCAGGTGGTCCAACCGCTTTGAAGTCCTTAAAGGTCATGACTTGGGCTTACGATTGATTCGCAAGTGCTCCCGCCAATAAAGTCACCAACTGTTGAACCAGGTTAGCGTTGGCCTCATTATTATTGTTAGTAGACCCCTCAGGAGGTGGTTGTTGACGTGGTTGTCTTCTTCTAGGAGGCATTTTCTGTTAAAATATACGCTTATTAGTTAATTACTCATCTTCATGAATATTTTAAAGTTGAACTTAAACATTTTAAGATTAAAGCCATAACACATAACATTTCAATAAAATTTGATATTTTTATTCATTCATAATCATAATAAGGATAGCATCTCTGCCATCAATCATCCATTTTCCTGAACTAAACAAGTTTCATGATTACATAATCATACTACCCCTTTATTTATCTCAAAATAAAGGATTTACAATTTATTTATTCACAAACTTAAGCACATATTATTATTATTATTCTTTCTATCTTGGCATATTACGACGTCGAGAAGCTTCCCTATGCTCCTCTTCCATAATACGATATTTCGTTCTACAATCCATCATGAACCACGACAAGGCTTCAAATTGAGGTGGGTAATAAAAGACTCGATCCTAGGCCCTATCAATCGCAGAATGAAAAGCATAATCCATTTCATTCATCTTAGCCTTCTTTGTTTGAACCTTGGCTTCTGTACGATCTGCACGTTGGGTAGCCTTCATCTAGGCGTCTTCTGTTCTCGTACACTTTGCTGACTCCTCCTTCAAGTCATCTTCCAGCTTCTCCACATCAGTCTTCATTTTCTCATTCTCAGCCAATTGATCCTCTTGTTGACCCTTTGTATGAACTAGGTCCCACTCCATGTTTTAAAGTCGTGAGTCAAGTTCTTGAATCTCGGCATCCTTCTGCTCTATAGTAGCCTGACGCATCCCAACTATCTCCTTCAGCTCCTCAATCTTATCATGTAGTTCTATGTTTCGATCATATAGCTCATCATACATTTTAGCTGATATGGAGTTTGGATCCTCTTCATCATCCTCCTCCTCTATCTCCTCAGGGTTCTCCTCCTCAGGATCAGACACAGGCTCATCCTCCTATTCTTCCTCAGCAACCAACATAGATGGCTTCCTCTAAATCAATTGTTCCCACACAACGTGGACATCTCAAGGTTCCTCATCTCTAGGTACATGAGGTATCTCATCCCTAGCTTGATTAGATCCTCCAACGCTAGACATCCTGATAAAAAAATACTTATAAGTTTTTTTATTTATTATGTGACATTCTTCGATACTCATGAGCACATAAGTTATTAACACATAACATATAATATCTTTTATTGTTCATCTTTTAATGAATCTCCTCAATTCATTCCTTAGAACTCAATATAAGTTTATCACCACTGTGTTTTCTGTCTCTTTAATGGTTACTTCCTAAGGTTTCTCCACCTAAGGTTCATAACCTAAATCTTTGATACCAACTTGTGACACCCCCAAATCTGGATACTTCATTCCCCACAGGATATGGTGCTCACTTTCCAAAATATTTACATCTAACTACCCATAAACAAAGATAAAGACATAACTTAAATAAATATCTTCCCCATTAAAGGGTTACATCAACTTAAAACATTCCCCAAGTAATCTAAACTTAAACTATTACATAAGTTTGCGGAATACATCACAAAATAACACAAGTCTTATAACATAATTCATTTAAATAAATTCACATAAATCTTCATTACTTGGACATCGTGCCCTTTCCTTTGTTGGAAGATGGCTCATCGACTTTCTCGACTTTAGCTGCAGTATTTAAATGCAAGATTGAGCAAACAATTGCTCACTAATATGAAGAATTATAATGGCAACCACATAAGGTTAAACATTGAATATTAGAGAACTTGTTCTATGAATCAGGAATAGAAAACAGATTCAGAATTTATATCTAAGGGTCTGTAAGACCATGAACTATGTCCCGAGGTTATTAAGTATTTCTACTTTCACCTTTAACAGTGATTAGACTATACATACCTTAACCTTCGTACTTAGGGGGATCAACCCTTCATACCATGTATTGTGCAGAAACATCTAAACGCTAACGCGTACATAATCCCCTATATTAGAGTTATTCATCTCAGTTTAACTTTAGGATTTCCGCACTAAAGAAAGTTTAGTTTGGAACTAGCTTATCAACGGTTCTAGAATTTTAGAACATTCATCATATAGATTAGTCCAATCCATAAGAGTTTGCTTACTGTTTGAAGGTTTAACTCAACAACATAAGTTTGAACAACAATAACTAAGTCAAATTGAATATCAACAACTTACGATGGAATAGACATGGTATATACAAAGTGTTACATCCAAAGGAATTAGAAAATCTCATTTGAAACATTGAACTTGAACAGTTTATGCTTTGAAGAGAAAACAATAAAGTTAAGGATTTGATCAACATAAGACTAGAGTTTAGGAAACTTGCATAATGATAAATTAGGGTTAGAAAGCTTGCTTAACAACAAAAAGGTAAACATAGTTATGAAACTTGCATTCATTATAAAGAGAATGAAGTTAGGGAACTTGCCACGTGTGTAAGCTACACAAATATAATAAATGTTTGCCAATTACCCTACATATACCATTAGAACCACAATACCAATTAGTTATGTTAACATTAAATTCACTGGTTCACTTCTCATTTTAGTCAAGTCTATAGTCTCTAGCTTAAAACCTGATTATTTTAATCGTTCATGTACCATACATCTTCACTCCTAGGCAAAAAATTCTAACTTTTCCCAATTCTACAGCAATTCACCAAATCCAAAAGTTACAAGTTTACTACACCAACTCTAGGCACATACATAACACTTTTAATCACCAAAACATCCAAATTTATAAGAATTTAAACCATTTTTTTTTTGTTTACTCCATTTTTAACACATTTACCGAATTCAATCGCCAAAACCTTATTTCTTAACCAAATTACACCATTCCAACTACGTTGCTTTCGTTTCTTGATATACTAACATAATATACAAATAATTCGCAGATTCTATCATGGATTAGACATGAAATGTTTGACTCAAACAAGCAATTTTTCATACATATAACACTGTTACTTTAATTTCTTCCTACAACCCAATTTCATGTATTTGATTACCAATAATTGTGTATATATGACAATAATAGATTATAAAATCATGCATACATGTTTATACCTCAATCTAACATGACTATCAATTCATAGTGAATAATCATTGAGAAATCAAAACATAGAATATTAGGAGCAATTATACCTTGATTATTGAAGAAAATGATAGAAAGTGGCTTCAATTATTTCCCTTTCCACAACAAAAACCCATAATCTTAACAATTTTCCATCTTCTCTTAATTCTTTCATGTTTTCTTTTCCTCTCCAACTCTCTATACCTAGCCTAGGAATATACGCGTAGGATATAAACTGACTCCTCACATACGTTAGGTAAGAAATTCCAATAGGTTACGTCAGTTGAATTAAGCCAAAGGCCACAAAGCCTTGTTTGGCTACACACTAAAACCCTCCCCCTTTTTAATTTATTTTTATAACCCTTATATTATATAGTTCCTTGTGTCACACTTTAATTTAATTAACTTATGCTTTTACAATTATAATTATAATTTCCATTATAATTATTTTTATACTTAACAAATTATTACACACACTTCATTTAATTATTAAATTAAACTAGAACATTATTTTATTTTATTTTATTATTTTCTTAAATATTAAGCAATTTATTTAATTTAATGAAATTAAGCAATTCATTTAATTTAATTATTTCATTAAATTAAGTCTTCAAATAATAAAATTACCATTCATGAATTTAGTTAACATACATACTTAACTAAATTATTGTACCACAACTTCACCAATTATTTATTTATCTCAATAAATAAATTATTTAAAATATTTATTTAATTTAATAAATATTTAAATTAATTACAAAATTTTCAATCGTTACACAAGCCCTGCTCTAATTTTCCTGCACCTTGGCGCGGGCTCGCCATGCCCTATTTCTACAGTCTTTTTCCCATACCTCAATGTGATGGCCTAATATTGTTCCTTTCATTCCCTTCTCGGATTTGCTTCTATATTACTTGGTAGAGCTCCTTGCGGTCTGTTGTTCAACATGCTAGGCATTTGGCCCATTTAGTTTTCCAAGTTTTTAATTGCCACCGCTTGGCTCTTTATCAACACTTCGGTATTTGCCATATATTTCAACATCATCTTTTCCATCTCAGATTTCTTTTTCGGTTAAGGGGAAGGAGCTGGGTGATGGTGTTGATGTTGCTGAAATTCGGGAGGGTAAGGAGGTTTAGGTGCATATTGTTGATGCGACTGTTGTGGTTGGTATTGTTGTTATGGTGGTTGGTGTTGTTGAGCATTTTGATTATTACTCCAGCTGAAGTTCAGATGATTTCTATTGTTGGGATGGTAGGAGTTCTGGAATTGATTTTGTGGCTTTTGATAGTTGCTTACGAACTGAACTAACTCTGCAGTTATAGTATATTGTTCTATCGAGTGTGATCCTGCACATATCTCACATACGAAGGTAACTTTCTTAACCTTATTTTTAGCCAAAGAGTCATTTTTCTTCGCCATCGCCGCCATTTGAGCTGATAGTGCTGTGATGGCATCAACCTCCAATAACCCGACAACTCTTGGTTGAGGCATTCTAACTGTCAGATTTTGAAAGTCATTTGTTGTCATGGTCTCAAGCAATTCATAAGCTTCATCATAACTCTTAGCCCAGAAAGCTCCTCCTGCAGCGGCATCAATGATTGGCCTAGATTACCATCCTAAACCATTATAGAAAGTATTGATTACCATCCAATCTGGCATCCCGTCATGAGGATATTTCCTTAGCATCTCCTTATATTGTTCTCAGGCCTCATACAATTATTCTCCCCGTTGTTGATCAAACTGAGATATAGCACTCCTCATCTTCGCTGTTTTAGCAATAGGAAAGAATTTGGCTAAAAATTTCTGTGCGAAATCCTCCCACGTAGTCACTGATCTTGATGGTAATGAATGAAGGCAACTCCTTGCCTTATCTCTTAAGGTGAAAGGAAACAGTCTGAGCCGCACCGCATCGTCTGACACACCATTGTACTTAAATGTGTCACAAATTTCAATAAAACTCAGCAAGTGCTCGCTAGGATCATCAGTAGCAACACTCCCAAACTGAACTGTATTCTATACCATCTGCATTGTTCCCGGTTTAATCTCAAAGGTGTTCGCTGCTATTGCTGGCCTGACTATTCTAGACTGTAGCTCATTTATGTTTGGCATAGAATAAATTTATATTTATATTGCACAAATATATACACACACACACACATAACAGAACTTGTATATTATTCCCCGGTAATGGCACACACACACAAACATACAAAACAAATAAACACACACACAATTATCTATACAAAACAGACACGTGCAACATAATATACACGTTTATACAAAACATACACACATATATATATATACATATACACATGAAATTTGCATGTGATGAATTTTGTGATTCGTAATCCGGATAGACATATACCGGCTTACCATGCGTAGTCATTTGAGAGAGCTTGCACTTAAATTAATATTACTTGTAAGTTATATAGAAATATAGTGAGTTAGATAATATTGATGTTCATATGAATTCTATCTATTTTGTGGATTTTATATGATATGGGCATAGTGTATTGAAAAATTCTCATGTTTCACTTTCATGCTATTGATTAGCAATCCGTAATAATTAATTAGGCTTAACAAGAGGTGTATAATCTGGATGATGCATTAAGTGACATTAGGATCCCATACCTTTCCAATTTGAATCCATTCACTTATTAATTAGTTATTTTTAGTTAATAATCAATTTAGTTTTTAATCACATCTTATTCATTCGTTTAAGCAGCCAGAAATAGCTACAAAGTTGTTGAATGATAGATTAGAGATAATTACCCTTCTCCGTGGGAACGATACTTGAATTACTCTATATTACTTGTTGATCGTGTATACTTGCACATGTGTGTCTATTTTGTTAACACCGAAACAAGCCGACAAGTTTTCGGCGTCGTTGCTGTGGAAAAATATACATAATTATCTACAAAACAATATCAAAACAACAAAAAACAACAACTAATTATCTATACATGTGTATATTATGTTACACGTGTATACATACATACACATGTACATGTGTATATACATATACATACATTTATATATAGAATCATACATGTACATACATGTACATATATACATATATATATATGTGTGTGTATATATGTATGTATACATGTATGTATATACACATGTGTATATATATGTGTATACACGTATATGTATAATATACACGTGTATAGATAATTAGTCGTTGTAAGGGCTCAATGTTGACAAAACAGACACACACGTGCAAGTATATACGGTTAACAAGTAATATAGCGTAAGTCAAGTATCGTTCCCACGGAGAAAAGTAATTATCTCTAATCTATCATACAACAACTTTGTAGCTATTTCCGGCTCCTTAAACGAGTGAATAATATGTGATTTAAAAACTAAATTGATTATCAACTAAAAATAACTAATTAACAAGTGAATGGATTCAAATTGGAAAGGTATGCGATCCTTGTAATGCCCGAGAAAAATCGAATTTTATGTGAATTAAATTTTTATTTGATTATTTGAATTAAATTAATTTAATTGTTTATTTACATGAGTAAACTGTTTAAAGGTCGTTCTATGACCTATAATGCGTGGATGTGGTTAGGATTCTGGCTATGTGCTAGGATTAATTGTTTTGAATTTCCAAGATGAAAATAAAAGTTTTTCAAGAAATTTTCGTAAAAATACTATTCATCCATTTCTGCTCGGAAATTAATTATGAATTTCTAAGAAACACGTAATGATAGAATTCTGAGACAAGATGGAATATCTAATAATATTTCAGTTATGACAAACGAAGTTTTCGCATGCGGACTTAAAACCTAAAGGTTAGGAAAAGTAAAGTTCGAGAACTAAATGACTATGTATAATAAATTGTTATTATACGGGAGGAATACGAGTATAATACTAGTGGTTATATAAGTATATTATGAAGATTATTACAACGTATAATACGAATATCGTACGAGGTATATACAAAGAGAATACGAGAATTATACGAGTAGAATACGATTAGTTATTAATCGACTTTAGTAATTGGACTTAGACTTTGTCAAGCCCAACGTTTAATTAAATCAAGCCCAAGATAAGCCCAATATGAATTAACTCTAAGCCCAAACCAAGAAACCAAACCGTTAATTGAAACGATGGATCACGGGATGGATAAAACCCATGGGGCATGTGACGCCCCCAAATTTGGACCGCCACTTGGTCACTCGAATTTGGTTCATCACGTGTTCATGATAATATAATAATAACTAAAATCACACATTCACAGCTGAAGATCTAATTTAGAATAATATACAATGTTTTATTATAATTATTCCCCAAGTCTCATGAACTCTGATTTCTTAATAGATTACATAATAATATCGAATAAAGACTTATTACATAATCATACTTAAGCTTAAACATAGTCTGAAAATAGTCTTAATACAACAAAATAATTTTAATCCATAAAGGAACAAGCTAGTATGTATCATTGCCCTTGCCCTTATCTTTCCCATAGACACTTCCCTGTTCCGCCTTAACTGAAAGGTTTTAAATAAGCAAGAATGAGCATAAATTGCCCACTAAGTAATATACAACAAGGGTGATAAGTATTAAATCACGAGTTATATATATCAAGGTATAGTCTCAGTGTCTTAGAACGATATCATGAACAATGAGTATCACCAATTCTGGAATCAAATCTTTAGGTTATGAAATGATAATTTAATATAGATCAACAGATATATACGAATTCAAAGGCTATCAATGTACCAACTGGATAAAATAATTTATAATGAAAGCGGTGTTGGGCTTTGATTTAAACGCATAAAATGGAAATTAAAATTTTAAAGCAATTTTCGAAACCCTAAAACAGGATCCATGCGAAAATCAATTAATTCAGAGGTTTAGAGATTATACCAGATATAAACAATAAAACGAGAATCAAACCGATCGCGCCTTGAATCTCCAATGCAATACAAACCGATTAAGCCTCTACGGTATCCACATCGAACTCACTTCGAACCGTCGAACGATTCTCGCATAAGAAGGACTTATGCAGACTAACCACCAAAAGGAATGGATTTTCAAACTGCTTTCTCTAGTCTCTCTCTAAGAGCTGCTAGGGTTTTCAATTATGATATCTTACCTAAGTAGTCGCTATATATCATATATATAGTAGTTAAAAGGAATTAATCAAATCAAAACCTAATTTTATAAAATCCAAATTATATATATATATATATATATATATATATATATATCTTAATTAAGTCTTACTTAATTAATATACATATATACAAATTATCCTTTTAATTTAAATTGTGATTTAAATACTATTAATCATATTAATATATTTAAATCCTTAAAATTTAAATTAATTCCCTTTAAATAACGTTACATGTGTGTGACCTATATGTTATTATTATGTTGGCAATAATTTTAAAATCATATTATAAAATTATAAATAAAGGAGCGGCATCTAGTAATGCATCATTTGCTACCCAAGTAATAATAAGATCGATGATTCGATGCAACCTTTTTGTGACCAATTTGTTTCAATGTAATTTAATCCTTTTAACCTTAATATCCTAGATTAAACTCGAGTCATGGAATGTGTCATACTCTTTCATAATTTAATCTGAGTTTTCTTGATCAATGAGTAGACTATATGAAACAAATCACTATTTGAGCATGGCCATGCATTTCATATTCCTACTCAATCAAGAGGCCTATGGATATCACCCATAATATATAGGATGGTTAAATTCCATCTAGATCACTCATATTTCTCACATGATTAATGATGAACCCAATAATCACCTTTATAATCCACCCTATTAAAGGCGACATTTGATGATATCAAAGTACATAAATTCTCGTGTAGTAATATAGCGATTTCGTGCCTGGAGGACCATTACATCATTATCACTATGAGAATTGCTAATGACACTTCGCATAATGTTCCATATAGAATTCTCATGATGGGTCTGTCCAGTACATCGTTCTCTAACATGTACCTATGCATTGACTTAATATCTCATATATTTATGACCAATGAGATTTGGTCATCAGTCAATCCAAATACTAGTCTCAATGCATCATTGTTGTCCCATCAACAATGATACTCGACTAGGGACATTTAAGAACACTGATACTAATGGTAATATATAATCTCATGTTCAAGTCACATAATCGAAACTATATAATTTGTATCATTATTCTAAGGAATTTTATTATGTTAACAATTATATTACGCAAAAATAAAACCATAATAAAATCATATATTTATTCAATCAAATATAATATCAAAACGTTAAGCAATTATATCAAATAATTGGCCTCTAGGGCATAAACTCTAATAGTCTCCCACTTGCTGTAGAGCCAATCACTCATGTATCTAATACCCATGGAACCAATTAGCAGACCATCGTTTTCGTCATGCGACAAAGCCTTGGTTAGTGGATCTGCAACATTATCATCTGTTGGCACTCTTCCTATATGTACATCTCCTCTATCAAATGAGATGGTACCGCCTAAGTATATGCTTGGATCGTTGGTGAGATCTGGGTTCCTTAGCACGTGCAATGGCTCCATTATTATCACAAAGATAGAAAAACCGGATCAACAATGGTTGGAACAACACCAAGTTCATGATGAACTTTTAATCCATACACCTCCTTGGTCATTTGCTTAGAAGCACCAATATACTCACCTCATGTTGTAGAATCACCATCGTCTCTTACTTCAACTTTTCCATTAACAAGCACCACCATTAAGGCAAAACACAAAACCTCGATCGAGACTTATAGTCATCATTGTCGGTCTGAAACTAACATCCGTGTAACCCTTTCGCTAGTTCGTCTTCACCTCCATATACCAAGAATGAATCCTTAGTCCTTTTCGTACTTAAGGATATTCTTGGCATTTATCGATGACCTTCACCGGATTCGATCGGTATCTCCGCTCGTCATGCTCAAAGCATACTGAGACATCCTGAGAGTAGTACATATCATTGCATACATGATAGATCCAATTGTCAAGCATAAGGGATCTTTCTCATACGATCCTCATCATCTTGTGATTTAGGACATTGGGCCTTAGAGATCTTTACACCATGAGTCACGGTAAGTTTCCTCTTTTTGCCTCTTGCATGTTGAACCATTTCAACACTTTATCAATATATGTACTTTGACTTAGGTAGAGCATTTTCTTGATCTATCTCTATAGATCTTGATACCTAAAATATAGGCAGCATCGCCCAAATCTTTCATGGAGAAACATTTTCCTAACCATGTTTTTACAGTCTGTAAGGAAGGAATATCATTCCCAATAATTAATATGTCATCAACATATAATACTAGGAATACAATGTGACTCCCACTAACCTTCTTATATACACAAGGTTCGTCTTCATTTTTAATAAAGCCAAATTCTTTGACTGCTTCATCAAATCGAAGATTCCAACTCCGAGAGGCTTGCTTCAACCCATAAATGGATCGCCAGCCTTACATACCTTTCCGGCATCCTTTGGGTGACAAAACCCTCAAAGTTGTGTCATATACACATCCTCAAGGAGATTTCAAGTTAAGGAAATCGGTTTTGACATCCATCTCGCCAGATTTCGTAATCATAAAAAGTCACAATAGCAAGTAAGATCCTGATGGATTTAACCATTGCCATCGGAGAGAAGGTTTCATCATAGTCAACACCTTGAATTTGTTTGAAACCTTTTCTACCCAATCGGCCTTTTTATAGGTTTGTACATTACCATCCATGCCGGTTTTCTTCTTGAAAACCCACTTGCACCGATTGGTTTTACCCTTCTGTGGATCAACCGTAGTCCATACTTGGTTAGTATACATGGAGTCCATCTCGATTTCATGGCTTCAAGCCATTTCTCGAGAATCTGGTCCATTCATAGCTTCTTGGTAGAAGCGAGCTCATCTTAATCTATGAGCATCACATCGCTGCTTTTGAGTCACAAGATATCCATAATATCTCTCATGCTCTTGGCGTGTCCTACCAGATCTACGAATGACTTGTGTAATTTGAGCAGGTTCACTTTCCACAATTTCTTGTGGTTCCTTCTCATGTTCCAACTCAGGTTCAATGATATTTTGTGGTTCTCGAATTTCTTTGAGTTCTACTTTCCTCCCACTGTTTCCTTTAGAGACAAATTCTCTATCTAGAAAAATACCAGTTCGAGCAACAACCACTTTGTTCTCAGAAGGTTTGTAGAAATAATACCCTTTTGTTTCCTTTGGGTATCCCACAAAATTACATTTGTCAGATTTGGGTCCGAGCTTGTCAGAATTCAGACGTTTTACGAACGCCTCGCAACCCCAAATCTTCATGAACGATATACTAGGACTTTTCCCAGTCCACATTTCATATGGTGTCTTCTGAACCGTCTTTGTAGGAACACGGTTAAGTGTGAATGCAGCTGTCTCTACGGCATGACCCCATAAGCTTATTGGAAGATCTGCATGACTCATCATTGATCGTACCATGTCCAACAAGGTTCGATTCCTCCTCTCAGATACACCATTCCATTGCGGTGTTCCAGGTGGAGTGAGATGTGATATAATACCACACTCCTTTAGAAGGTCATCAAAGTCTTGGCTTAAGTATTCACCTCCTCGATCGGATCGAAGGGCTTTTATGCTTTTTCCAAATTGGTTTTGAACTTCATTCTTAAATTCCTTGAACTTTTCAAAGGATTCGAATTTGTGTCTCATAAGATACACATATCCATATCTACTAAAGTCATCAATAAATGTAATGAAGTAATAAAACCTACCTCTTAATCTAACTCATGGGTCCACATACATCACTATGTATAAGTCCCAATACATCGCTAGCCTGCTTCATCGTGTCCAAAGAAAGGGGCTTTAGTCATCTTGCCTAATAAACAAGACTCGCATTTCTCATATGATTCAAAATCAAATGAATCCAAGAACCCATCTTTATGGAGTTTGGATATATGCTTTCTCATTTATATGGCCTAAACGACAAAACCGTAGATATGTCGGATTTGAATCATTTGATTTAAATCATTTTGTATTTATGTTATAGATAGGCATTTCTAAATCAAGAATATAGAGACCGTTAAACAATTGTGCAACACCATAACAAATATCATTTAAGTAAAACAAACAACGATTGTTCTTTATTATAATGAAAACCTTTCTTGTCAAAACAAGAAATGAAATAATGTTTTTGCTTATAGCAGCACAAAATAACAATCTTTTAATTCTAAAACTAGCCCAAAGGGCAAAGATAAATGATAAGTTCCTACGGCCGGTCAAAGAACTTTTGCTCTATTTCCAACTCGTAGGTCAACCTCTCTTTCGCTTAAAGTTCTACTCCTTCGAGTCCCCGCACATTAACACAAATGTGAGAACCACATCCAAAGATCCAATACCCATGATGTAGAAGTAGATAAGTTGACTTCTATAACATATATACCGAATCGTAAGTCGACTTCCTTTTCTTTTCTTCACTTCTTCCGGATAAGCATGACAATTCCTTTTTCAAAGTCCGTGTTTTTCCACGTATGACATTCACCTTCTTTAGCCACCCCACCTTTAGGTTTTATAGCTTATTTGGTTTTGGAATTGGGTTTGGCAAAAGATTTAGATCCTATCTTCTTCTTGCCTTTCCAATTTCCCTTAGCATTCCCTTTTGCACCATCATTATGGGAGCGGGGTCCCGCCTTTTCATGTTGTTCTCAGTAGTTCTTAACATGCTCAACAACTCGATAAGGGGTTTCTCAATTTCATTCATAAGATAGTTCATAACAAATTAAGAGTAGTTGCTGTTCAAAGATTGCAAAACAAGGTTAGTTTAGGCTTCCGGAGTGATTGGAAAACCCAACCTATCAACGTACTCAATATACCCAATCATTTTCAGCACATGTGGACAAACTGGATCACGTTCACCCATTTTGCAGTGATACAACGCCTTGCTTGTATCATACCTCTCCTGTCGAGCATGCCCTTCAAACAATTTCTTGAGATGCTCTATCATCTCATAAGCATCCATCAACTCATGTTGCTTCAAGCTCAAATATTCATGGTTGCTAGCATGACACAACTCACATCCAGAGCATCATCTTAATGCTTCTTGTAAGCATTATGCTCCAGTGACGTGAAAGCGATACCGGTGTCAGCGAGAATGGGCCCATCAAGGACATATAGCTTACGCTCTTGTTTGAGGACAATCCTCAAGTTCCTATGCCACCAAGGAAATTAATTCCACTTAGCTTGTCCTTTTCAAGGACCGATCGTAATGAAAGACTATTTGTGTTGTTGTTGTTTGCCATTTGATATCTACAATTTATAAGTGCAACAATAATAAGTCAAATTACAGAGTTGATATTATATAATTGATAATAGTACATTCAAAATATACCTCCCACTATTTTATTCAAATTAATAGCCCTCACCATTAATTCGTAAAGCATTTTCTATTAAATCTTTCTAGTGAGCCAAGATCCATATTTCATTATGCCTTAAGTTAGCTTTGGCTATTCTCTCAAAACATAATTATTTAGGTAGACAACCCTTTGTCAATTATATCATATATAACTCCTGGATAGTTTGGTAAACAACATTTGTTTCTAGTCCATCTAATGGTACCAACCAAACTCTATGCCTCTAAGTCCACAATCCTATTGAGATAACTTAGTTAAGTCTTCCGCCCAATGATTTTAATAGTTTGGATATCACAATTATCCTATCGCATCTTACCTAGATAAATAGGGTACTTTGCTTTGCCAAACCTACATCTATTGATCAAGGTCTTGATGAGTGTTATTCATTGGAAGGCATCCGATTTAGACTTAATAATTTAATGAGGATTTTATTAATTTAGATCTCACCAATTTTAATCTTGTTAAGCATGCACATTATTAATCATATCATATCACATACAAGCATAAATAAAGTGCAAAATTAAATGTGTCACGCTTATGGCCCAATCCATCATCAATCTTTTCAAGCTAATGAAAGATTGAAGGTCAATCTAAGGTGGTAAAAGATCTTAAAATAAATAACTTCCTTGGATCTTCCTCTAGCGCCGCCTTCTCTCCATCATCATCTTTCCATTGTGTTCTCCATCTTGACATCTTCATCAATTATGATTATTACATGACATAAAGAAACCTCGAGTTACATTCGAGGGGATTTAGATGAGAAGAGAATATTACATTAGAATTTATAGAAAGGCACGACATGCAAGTCGTATTTCAAAAACCAAAACCACTAACCTATGGGTCAAAAGGCGGGTGGTCTCACGACCGTCAATGAATGGGGTCGAGGGCGCCACAGGAAAAAAAAATTTCAACTACATTATGTATTGTAGAATTTTTCCATACGAATCTCTCTCAAATAGCTTTGAAATCATACATTTTAATCCACCAAAACACCCATAATAACAAATCATATATGTCCAGCTTTGATTTAATCATATTAAAACGAATAACAAAGACACCTGTAATTTATCATATATTTCCATTTTCGATTAATCATATTAAAACGATTCTTCATGCTTCTAATCCGATTAGAATAGTTATATTGTTATTCCACCGATTAAAGATACGATTAACGTGATCATCATATATATTACCGAATACACATACAACTAATATCATATATTCAATTTTATATCGATAAACATGCATCATCATATATCATATATATCGAATACAATTAAAACACGTAATCAATTAATCTTTTCGCAAGTAGCTCGATACCACTTTGCTGGGCTTGACGTAAACGCATTAAATTAAATTAAAATTTTAAAGCAATTTTCAAACCCTAAAACAGATCCATGCGAAAATCAATTAATTCAGAGGTTTAGAGATTATACCGATATAAACAAAAAAACGAGAATCAAACCGATCGCTACCGAATCTCCAACGCAATATAAACCGATTAGCTTACTACGGATCCACATCGAACGCCGCATTTAAACCGTCGAATCGATTCTCAATAATAAGGACTTACATGACTAGCCACCAAAAGGAATGGATTTTCTCAAATCTGTTTTCTCTCTAGTCTCTCTCAGAGCTATTTATGGTTTTTCAATTATGATATCTTACCCTAAGTAGTCATGTATATATCATATATATAGTAGTTAAAAGGAATTAATCAAATCAAAACCTAATTTTATAAAATCCGAATTTATATATATATATATCTCTTAATTAAGTCTTACTTAATTAATATACATATATACAATTATCCTTTTAATTTAAATTAAGTGATTTAAATACTATTAATCATATTAATATATTTAAATCCTTAAAATTTAAATTAATTCCCTTTAAATAACGTTCTATGTGTGTGACCTATATATTATTATTACGTTGGCAATAATTTTAAAATCATATTATAAAATTATAAATGGTGAGCGGCATCTAGTAATGCATCATCGCTACCCAAGTAATAATAAGATCGATGATTCGATGCAACCTTTTTGTGACCAATGTTTCAATGTAATTTAATCCTTTTAACCTTAATATCCTAGATTAAACTCGAGTCATGGAATGTGTCATACTCTTCATAATTTAATCTGAGTTTTCTTGATCAATGAGTAGACTATATGAAACAAATCACTATTTGAGCATGGCAATGCATTTCATAGTCCTACTCAATCAAGAGGCCTATGGATATCACCCATAATATATAGGATAGTTAAATTCCATCTAGATCACTCATATTTCTCACACGATTAATGATGAACCCAATAATCACCTTTATAGTCCACCCTATTAAAGGCAACATTTGATGATATCAAAGTACATAAATTCTCGTGTAGTAATATAGCTATTTCAAATGCCTGGAGGACCATTACATCATTATCACTATGAGAATTGCTAATGACACTTCGCATAATGCTCCATATAGAATTCTCATGGTGGGTCCGCCCAAAGACATCGCTTCTCAACATGTACCTATGCATTGACTTAATATCTCATATATTTATGACCAAAGGAGATTTGGTCATCAAATCAATCCACATACTAGTCTCAATGCATCATTGTTGTCCCATCAACAATGATACTCGATTAGGGACATTTAAGAACACCGATACTAATGGTAATATATAATCTCATGTTCAAGTCACATACTTGAAACTATATAATTTGTATCACTATTCTAAGGAATTTTATTATGTTAACAATTATATTACGCAGTAAATAAAACCATAATAAAATCATATATTTATTCAATCAAATATAATATCAAAACGTTAAGCAATTATATCAAATAATTGGCCTCTAGGGCATAAACTCTAACAAGCAGACACTAAGGACTATTGAACATCTACTAGAATTACCAATATTAAACTGATAACCTAAAAGAATCAATTACTATAGATGATTAATCTACAATATTCTATGTTATGCTTAACACCATAGTAATATCCACTCATGTGTTGGGGTTTCCAACAACATAAAATCCCCTTACCATAAGTGTGACGCCCCCAAATTCGGGTATCTTCCAACCCGACATATGGTGCTACACGGTACTCATAACTATACAATCATTCCATTGAAATACAACATAATGAATGTAATTACTATCTTCTTATTACAATCAAAGTATAATCCTTCCCAGGTTCATAAACTGATTACATCGTTTGTTGTTCATAATATATAATACATACAAACATACTAGTCTATTACACGATGGTTAAGTATCCATCTTAGCCTTTCCCTTATCTCTCTTAGCATTCTCAGTACGTTCATCCTTAACTGCAATCATATAATTCACGTAAGAAGTGAGCTTAACAAGCTCAGCAAGTTTATCAAAAGATAACAGTAAGACCACATTCGTGAATTATATGACAATTCCTACATAACTGAGCAAATAGTTATGAAGTATTATGAAACAATAATACTTTAATAATTCATATCATCAATTCCCAAAGTATAGAATAGATTAGGAATTCTGAACCAGTCATTAGACCATGAACAGTATCTTTCTATTTTCATACTTGAAAAGGATATCACAGCACTAAGGCTGTACATCCGCATTACTTACGAGCACTTCTAGGTGATCAGCTTATAGTACTCTATGTTGATCAACACTTATTCGTTAAACGTATTTACATTTAACATTTGGCAAACTTGCGTGCCCATCGAATAATTGATGAAAAATACTTTTGTTTGTTCATAGACAAACCTTACCTTCACATCCATACCAATTACTTGGCATAGGATAGCGTTAACATTTCTATATAGAAAGATATTAATATCAATCAATCTATATCTTATGAATAGTCTAGCCGAGTTAAATCTGGCATTGACCCTTTCTTTAAAATCAGTCGTGCAATTTAGTACAATGAATCACATAAAACTTAACTAACTTGAAGGTTAGACAAGCGTAAAAAAAACTTGCCTTTCAGCGTCTTCAAATAACTTAATCGACTGACCACGGCCTTTACAGAATCTACATGATATATTCACATAGCACACTTATAACGACCCCAAAATTCATACAGTTTAATTCTTGACTTCGGTCATTAATAATACATTCAACCTCTAATTTTACATCATTAAATAATAATACAACCATTAAAATTTGCGGAATAATTAAATTTTTTTATTATAAACTATCCTCATTCCCAAAACCTTCAACCTTTACATCTAAATATCTCAGAATCATTTTAATACTACAATAGTTTACATCGCAAAACAATATCACAATTTAACATTAATTCATTATTCAGAACCTTAAACATTGTTCAAATAATAATAACATAACCAAAGTGTGTAAATCTTCAAGTATCACATCTGATTCATGTCTTTCAAGTAACACATAACTTTACCTTGAATATTGAACCTACAAAAGTGGTTATTTGTAAGGTTGAGCTCGACAGCCCAACAAAATCTAACAATTTTCATGCATCACGTAGCACATAATAACATGCTCAACATATATCTCATAAACATCGGACTAACATAACATACATGCTACAATTCATATAACAAGTATAAAGATTGAGTTCCTTACTCAATCAGCATGCTTTTAGTCAAACAACGTAGTCATAAATTGACTTTAACATTTCATACATTCAACATATATATAATGCATCATATCTTTACAATACAGATTTAAAATAATCAAATTCACATAGCAAATAAGAACTGAAAGACTTGCCTTGATCGTTATTTACTAATAACAGTTTAACAGCTTACAGTTATCTGCACTTCACGTGTCCTACACAATTATATAATCATGCACATAAACTATTAGTCAAAGAGCAATACATAGTAGTTGTAATTTAAACTTTACTCAATATCTCATAACCCTTCCTATTATCAATACACAATTGTTCAATTTGATTGTGTTAACTTTCGACTTATAGCTCACTATGTTTCATATTCGAAGTTTATTCAAGTGTTTAAGTCTTGCTAGGACCACTTATTGGTTTTATATTAATCTATTCAATATCATATTATATTCATTTCATTTGATTTAAAACACTCTTTACGTTCATTAACACTTATCACGGCGTTTCGACGTTATTCGTCACACGCCCAAATTGTCTATCTTGTATGTGCTTAGTATGCGCATTCAACTTATCTAATATATCATTTATTAATGTTAAGCATCATTATAGTTCATAATATTCATGTTCTATAACTTAGAACAACATCTATTATTGTCAAGAGCATTACACTTGCATACGTGCATGCCCGACGCCCTCCGATTGCCTCCGAAAACACAACAGTCACAAAGATGACCATTTGGACTATTATTCTCGACCTCAAATTGAAAAACTTAAAGGATAAATGTTTTAGGTCTATTCGTCCTCTTTCCGGATCATCTTGAATCATCTTAATCGGAGTTTGTATGAAAAGGTTATGCTTAATTTACTACAAGAAGTCGAGCGCAAAGCACCGACACACGATGTCCGCCAGCAGAATAAGGCTCTAAATGGCCTTGGCGCCAGGTAATAGTCATGCCCCAAGTCACAGAACAGGCCCTCAGGCTCTACTCTTCACGATTACACAGACCAAAACTCCTTCCAATGATCATAATATGAGTTATACTCATCCAAATCAGTCCATTTTCGATTCTATGGGTTCGTAACTCATAAAGCTACAACATACCAATTACCCATCAACTAACATAAACATTAACTAACCAAAATATGGATTTACAACTCATGTTCATACTAATTGTTCATGTTTGACAAATTTATCGAATTCATTCTCTACGAATTCGTTTCTCAACCAAATTGGTTCGTTTAACTTTCGTTGTTTTCATTTCTTGATATACTAACACAATATATAATCAATTTCAGATTATATCACGACTTCATCATATTTTGATTCCCAAAACAAGCCCTAATGTATATATATCAATAAAACTCAATTTCTTCATTCTAAAACATGTTTTCATGGATTTGATTTCTAAAAATCCCTTCTAGACAACAACTAATAGATTATAAACATCTAACAACATATATATAACATATTTAGCAATTCATCCAACTAAATTTCCAAATTTAAAGGATAACTCAAGAACACCCAAACTAAGAAGAAACTAGGTTATTTACCTCTTAATTCTTGTTTAGCTTTGTTAGGAGATGTTAGAGAATTGGTACTTCTTTTCTTGTTTTCAAGGATTCTCTTCCAATTGCCTCCGAATTCCTCTCTAGAGCTCTCTCTCTCCCTCTGTATTTTCTCTCCCACTATCCTCAAGCTTAGGCCAACAAACATACACAATAAACAAAACATAAAAACTGATGTACTATTAAGTACATATAAGTTACAAAAAAAAAATATTTATTATATTTTATTTTATTATTATTATTATTTTTAATTCAAAAGCCATAAGGCTTTGTTTGGCAAAACCAATTAAAATAAGGACTTATTCATTCCTTAAGCCTTGTTTGGCAAAACAAAATTAAAATTAAAATTTCAAAAGCTCTAAGGCTTTGCTTGGTAAAACCAAATTAAAACTCCTTTAATCTATTTCCATAAGTCATTTATAATATAGTTTATTGTCACACTTTATTTAAATAAATTTTCATATTCAAATTAAATTAAATCTAATAACAATTTATTAAATCCATTTACCACATAAACAAATACAATAAAATTATAATTTTCATTATAATTATAATTTTATTTAATAAATTAACAAATCACTTTGATTACAAAAATCAAATTAAAATAACATTATAATAATCCATTTAATCATAATATAGTTTCAACTTAATTTAAGTTACCCAATATTTATAAGGTTAATTTCTCTCGCCACTAAATTCTTTATCGTGACTAATTTCTTTTATTTCCTTTAATAATTTAATCAACTATTAAATCTCATAAAAAAAAATTAATTTCTTCATACCAAAACTCATAATAAGAATTTTAATTATTAAATTCTTATTTTAATAACTTATGAAAATTCGGGTTGTCACAACACTTTAATTAGCTATCAAACAATTATTCACATTGTTCCTACCAACTTCTTTCTCTTCTATGTCTTTGTTAATTTAATATCATTAATAAAGTCAACTCGACTTATTACCCTTCGTTCCGGCTTATTAATCAACTTCCGTTATTAACCGAACTCTATCGTCATCAGTGAAGTACTAACGTTGTTTCCCCGACTAGGGTTTACTGATAACACTTTGTGTTCTTCATTCATAAATTACTAACATGCATTGAATTCCTAAGTTTCAATACCCTATACCTTAGTATAGGTAGTATAGGAATAGTTTTAGTACACTTATTAAGTGTATAAACTTTACTCTTCTAGGTCTACGAATAAATGCAGTTCAAACGTAAGTCATTCAACAAATACCACGACGCCATGCGTGGCGTGACACCTCAATACAAGATCAAGGCGTTGCGGCGTCGATTAGCGATACCAGTGCCCCAATGATCGACGCCATGCACATGACTTGAGACTTCCTTTATCAATGAAAAGCATGCATTTCACTTTCAAGTATCCAACTAGACTAGTCTTGCTTACCGGTGGGCGACATTTAACACACTATTTGGCGCCGCGGCGCCAGACCTCACTACCAGAATTTTTTAACAGACAAAATTTTTAGTGAGCTTCTCGGATCCATAACTTCTTCGTTATAAGTCCAATTTGGTCCGTTCAAAAGCCTACACATCATAAATGACATACTCTACGCGTTCATATAAGAATTCGACACTTTCAAATCTGTTAACTCAAAATTCACTATTGAGTTCATTTTCTAAGCGTTCGTTAATGTTAATGAGCGTTCAATGCTCTTTTTCTTCATTCTAAGTCGGAATCCGACGATTCTTGTGTCCACGACTCTTAAATACCCTATCTCACATGTTGACATTGAAAAACAACGTTTTCAAGTCTCACAGCAACTTTTGACTATCAATCCAGAATTTTAACATTTTCGACGTTTAACGTCTATTTCCGTGAAATTCACCATAACTTCATTACTAACGTTCTCTAAGCCAAATCACATGGAATACTCCATGGATTTCATATCTGCATCATAACCAAGCAAGATGCATTCGTTAGAACACTTGCCTTTAGCGTCTGCTATGGTTACTATACTTTCCCTTTAAGTATTTAGAGTCTCTACAATACATTACCACATAACATACTACATTAGGTCATAATCAAATATGTATAGTACCTAAACTATCTTACCCTTCTTCTCAATCTAATCATTTATTCAGTTTATTATTATTGGTTCTGGCTTAACATATTACCTTGTTATTGCGTTCACATTTGAGTGATTATCTTCAACCTTTAGTTATCATACTTAAGGTTTAAAACATCTTAAAAAATATTACATTAAGTTAATTAATGTTGTACTTCATCATTAACCAACTGCCTTTATTTTTATCTTCATAAGCTTTCTTTACTATGCAAACCCTAGTGCTGGCGCTGCGGCACCAACTATCCATCTTGAACTCGCGTTGTGGCGCGGCTTTCCAGTGTCTCACGTTTTGTCTCTTGGCCAAGCACCACTTCCCAGTGAGGGACAAGATCGGCCTCATGCTACTGCAGATGTTATCCGCCATGACTCTTTGTGTAGCGTCATGGCACAGACCTTGAGCCCCAGATAGTTACCACAGTTCATTTCTTCTGTGAATTTTCTAGGGCCATTACTTATTCATTTTAAGTCCAGATTGGCTCGTTCAAAAGCCATTAGCTCACATATCACATGCTCTACGTGTTCATGCAAGAATTTCCCATTTTTGAATCTGTTAACTCAAAATTCACCTATTAGTTCATTTTAATGAAAATAATAAATGTTCGTGAACATTCAACGCTTGTTTATTCGTTCTAAGTCGGAATTCGGTCATTTTTTAGTCCGCAGCTCTATAATTCCAAATAAGACTTATCCCCATCGAAAACCAACATTTCTAAGCTCAATGTCAAAATTCGACTTCCATTCCGAGAATTTCACGATTTTGACGTTTATCATTCAAACTCGTGAATTCCGCCTTAACTTCGTTACTTATGATTTGTTCATCGTTTCTGTGACGCCCCCAAAATAGGTCCATTCTACCCAACCCATTCTGAGTCGCCAAATACATGGTACAGAAATAACTACAACTTCAATAATATAAATGTCGTGTGAAATACGACAATACATACTGTGAGTTTAAATACGAGATATTACCGCCTGCACAATATCCACACGCAAATAAATCCCCATCATAATTATTGATACATTATTTTACAAAATGGTGAGGACTACTAAACAACTCTCTCTAGAACCTTCATTCCATACCCAGACTCGATCCTCTGCTATGTTTCTCACCTCCTCGAGAAGAAAATGGAACAACAAGGAAAAGGGTGAGCTCAACTAGCCCAAAGAAAGAATATTATGACTAAGATAATATACAACAAATTATCGCTAGTCTTCAACAGGAAAAATCTAATAGAATACAATAGACAACAAGTTTTAGATCAACAAATGCAATGGAAGCAAAGAAATCCATTAGAAGAGTCACGTGAGAGAAAGAATTCTCTTGTCTTCTAAGATTTAAAAGTCCATCATCAATATTTCATCCTCAGTAATAACAATCAATATACATCTTTAATCATCTTTGCACTCTGAAGCCAAAGATATTCATTTATATCACCATTGGGTCATGTTCATCTCAACACCTCGCTCATCTTTTCACTACAAAAGCCAAAGAGATTCATCGGTTTAATCATTCATCTTTACACTTCTGAGGCCAAAGATATTCATCAAGTATCACCATTAAGGACCGAGGATGATGAAAAACATTTTAAGAACGAATCCAATGAGATAGAAGGACAAATATTAGGGATTCGTTTAACAGGTTTATCCAAGATCGATAATACTTCATAATAAACGATTTTGAAGCGAACTCAAAAATAACGATCAAAACATGGATACAATCAAAGATAGTAGCCAAAATAGACATCTTGGACAAAAAGAAAAATTTTCATTTTTAATTGAATAGTCTTAGTATTTAGAATAGTGCCAGTATACGTGAATAGTGCTTGAGTATCGTGAATAGTGTCGTCGTATCGTGAATAGTAACCCCACACAAAAGATAGAAATTTCACAAAAAACATCTTCACGCTTAAGTGAATAGTACTCGTGAATAGTAACTCGTGAATAAGTAACCCCGACGTGAAAAAGTTCCAAATTTGATAAAAGTTCAACTAATATTTTGGCATAATGATATTAAAGAAAATAATATCATTTATGCGAAGAAATAACATCCTTACCTCAAAATAACCGTATTTCCGATCAATTTCTGTATAGTCTTGTAAAACTCGCACCGTATAGTAACACTCAAAGTATACTCACAAGAATACGCCGATAATATAGAGAGAGAAAGAGAGAAAACTTAGTTTACGGTGTGATTTTCAATTCTAACTTAGCCCTCTCTATTTATAGGAAAATGTTAGAACGCCAAAGGAGACTAAATTAATAAAATATATTATTATTTATTTCAAATTACTACCCACATGTTTTGAAAATTCTAGCATGCCTTCTTTGGTCAAAAACATCAGCCACCCATGTGCCAACAACCACAAAAACGTTTTTCTTATATAAAATAATTAAAACTTCCAAAAATCAATTATTTCGGAACTCCGGAAATTCAATAATTCATGATAAATAGCCCTTTTGTGACGCCCCCAAAATAGGTCCATTCCATCCAACCCATTCTGAGTCGCCAAATACATGGTACAGAAATAACTACAACTTTATTATTACAATAGTAAAACTGTGAGTTTAAATACAGATATTGCCATCTAGACAATATCCACATACAAATAAATCCTCATCATAATTATTGATACATTATTTTACAACAATGGTGAGGACTACTAAACAATTCTCTCAAGAACTTTCATTCCATACCCCGACTCGTACTCGCTATATTCTCGCCTCCTGAGAAGAAAAATGGAACAAAAAGGAAAAGGGTGAGCTCGACTTGCCCAGTAAAGAATATTATGACTAAGATAATATACAACAAATTATCGTTAGTCTTCAACAGGGAAAAATATAATAGAATACAATAGACAACAAGTTTTAAATCAATATTCGCAGCGGAAAATATTAATTCATAGAAGAGTTACGTAGAGGATGAAATCTACAAATATCTATGAATTTAACGATCCATCATCAATATTTTTATCCTGTAACATCAATCAATATATATCCGAATCATATATTCATCCTTGCACTACTGAAAGCCAAGGACATTCACCAAATTGGTCATGTTTATCTAAACACATGTTCATCTTTGCACTACGGGCCAAAGATATTCATCAAATCATTCATCTTTGCACTTTCAATGCCAAAGATATTCATCGAAATCATTCATCTCTTTGCACTACAGGGCCAAAGATATTCCATAATATCATCATTTAAGACTGAGGATGATGAAAAATATTTTTTAAAGAAACGAATCCAGTGAAACAAAATGACAAGGATTAAGGATTAAGGATTCGTATTTCGTTTTATCCACGTCCAAAAATACCTCAAAAATAATCATAGTGGTGTAAAATTTAAGAATGATCAAAACATGGATACAATCAAAGCTAGTATCCAGAATAGATATTTTGAACGAAAAGAAAAATTTTCATTTTTCGATGAATAGTGTCGTATTCGTGAATAGTACCGTATACGTGAATAGTGCCGTATACGCGAATAGTAACTCCGACACCAAAAGATAGAAATTTCACAAAAACATCATCACGCTTCATGAATAGTACTCGTGAATAGTAACTCGTGAATAGTAACTCATGAATAGTAACTCGTAAATAGTAACTCATGAATAGTAACCCCGACATGAAAAAGTTCCAAATTTGATAAAAAGTTCCAACCAATATTTCAGCATAATGATATTGAAGAAATAATATCATTTGAGAAGAAAATAACATCCCTTACCTCGAAAGACAAGTGATTTCTAGTTGAAACAGGATATAGGTTATGACTTGAACTTGCACCGTATAGCAATACTCAAAGTATACTCAAAATACTCACAAGAATACGCTTCGATAATATAGAGAGAAAAACTTGAGCTTACGGTGTGATTTTCAATTCTAACCTAAGCACCTATTTATAGAAATTGCTTAGAACACAAAGCGTAAAATTTAATATAATATTAATATATTTAATAAATTCTCTCGCCCATCTAGACAATCTGATCTCAGCCATCAACACATGTTAAAGATGCCCAAAAACATTTAAAAAACGTTTTTCTAATTTAAAATAATTTAAACTTCCAAAAATAAATTATTTCGGAGCTTCGGAACTTCAATAGCCCTTTTGCCAGAAAATTCGAATCTCGCGAGTTTTTATAGGAAATTCAATTCTCTACAACTTTACAGAAGAAATTTTTTCCAAATTCCAAACAGAAATTGACCGAAATCCACAAATGGGCGATTTTACATTTATAATCAAATTTCATCGATAAATGGGGTCCACCGATATGTTTAACATGTTTTAAACATTTTTGGTAACAAAAATACTCCTCCTCCACATATACTCATATATCCCACATTCATCGTAAAAATATCATCGTTAATATATTATTAAAATAATATATTTAAATGAATTATTTTATCAAAAAATAAAATAAAATATTAATTTTCAACAATTGTCACTATAAAATTTTTCTCCATCTATATCCACATAAAATCAATATTTTCCTCATCATATGAATCAATAATTCTTCAAGCGCGCAATTAGGTGACCAAACCTCTCCTTAGATGTAACTTTCTAGACATTGCCAATAATGTTATCTAATAATATTATTCGAGATAATATGAATTATTGGTTCGATAATGAAAATATCTTATAATGACAATTATTGAAACAACAAAGAATATAAAATATCAACGCAACAATTATTGAATCAATAAAATAAAATCTTTGAATAAGTAATTATCGTAACCATTATTGAGTAGTGTCTTCTTACGTAAGAATCAATAATTGGTGCAATACTGGTATCTTCTTTGTGCAATAACGCGTATTCATGTGTGTTTTCACCACCGGGATTATTCAAAGGTAAACGGTAACAACTACGCCGATTATTTTTAAACAACTTATTTTTGTCGTTTTCTTCCTCCAATCGCTTTTTAGTTATGGGGCCCACACATGGTTTTAAGGTCGTCGCATTTAATATTCCCTGAAGCAATCACGAATATTCCACCACCAAACGAATATTCCCAATGATAATGAATATTATATCACCACTTGCTTATTTAAAATATTTAAGCATTTTACCCATAACTAACCACATTAATCAAATCCACCCTTACTATTTCAAAATAATAAATAAAGAAAATTCTTTTTATTTAAAAAAATTTCGGTCTTACACCTTTTATCGGAAAATTGAATCTACGATGACTTTTTATAGGAAATTCAATTCTCTACAACTTTGCAGAAGAAAGTTTTTCCAAATTCTAAACAGAAATTATCCGAAATACTCTACCTCCTCATATACTCATATATCCCACATTCATTATAAAAATATCATCGTTAATATATTATTAAAATAATATATTTAAATGAATTATTTTATCAAAAAATAAAATAAAATATTAATTTTCAACAATTGTCACTATAAAAATTTTCTCCATCTATATCCACATAAAATCAATATTTTCCTCATCATATGAATCAATAATTAATTATTCACAAATAATATTACAGAATCACAATATTGACAACCAGGCAGTTCCCAGGAAAGAGTGGGCTTTCCAATAAGAATTTCTCTCTTCGGCGCCGCAAATTAGGTGACCAAACCTCTCCTTAGATGCGAGAACTTTCTAGACATTGCCAATAATGTTATCTAATAATATTATTCAGATAATATGAATTATTGGTTCGATAATGAAAAATACTGTGTAATGACAATTATTGAAACAACAAAGAATATAAAATATCAACGCAAAGAATTATTGAATCAATAAAATAAAATCTTTGAGCGATAATTATTCGTAACCATTATTGAGTAGTGTCTTCTTACGTAAGAATCAATAATTGGTGCAATATCTGCAGTGCCATCTTGGGCAATAACGCCATTCATCGTGTTTTAACCACACGGGTATTCCAACGATTAAACCAGTATAAACTACTGTAGTTATTTTTAAACAACTTATTTTTGTCGTTTTCTTCCTCCAATCGCTTTTTAGTTATGGGGCCCACACATTATTCGCTACACGCATTTAATATTCCCAGACAGCATCTGAATATTCCACGACCAAACGAATATTCCCCGACAATAATGAATATTATATCACCACTTGCTTATTTAAAATATTTGCGCATTTTACCCATAACTAACCACATTAATCAAATCCACCCTTACTATTTCAAAATAATAAATAAAGGAAATTCTTTTTTATTTAAAAAAAATTTGGGGTCTTACAACCTCCCCTCCTTATGAAATTTCGTCCTCGAAATTGACGTACATACCTGGTGTTTCGAAAAGATGAAAATACCTCGCTTTCATTTTTCGTTTCCAACTCCCAGGTTATTTCCTCAATAGCATGGTTTCTCCACAAAACTTTAACTTGTGGTATAACCTCGGTACATAGGACATGTTCTTTCCTATCCAAGATCTTGACAGTACCTCCTCGTGACGTTAAGTTTTCGCTATCTTGTCCTGGTTCTAACTCAATGACGTGGTTCGGTCGTCCACATATTTACGTAACATCGATCGTGAAAAAACGTTATGAACACGCGTCATACTTGGCGATAAAACGAGTCTATAGGCCACGCCTCCTATTCGATCGAGAATTTCAAATGGATTAATAAATCGAAGGTTTGAGTTTTACTCACCTCACCGATTCTCGCTTTTGAAATAACAACTTCGCACCTCCTTCTTCAAATTCATCGACTCCGTGTAGCTGTGCTTTTTTAACTTTATCGATTAAAGTCGATTATACTCAGATATCATCACGTGGGTACCTAGAGTTTTCATCTCCATCTCTATTATTTGTAAATTATACGAAATTAGTTTTTGACAATATCGTACTCAGACTTGTATACGATCTTCTACTCAACACGTCGGCCTACCACGTTAAACTTTTCCGGGATGGCATGGTCGAACATGTCTTTGAAATGAGTCTCCTCTTGAGTTCTTGAAGCTCTTCCAACATTCTTTGCTCCATTCGAATTTTGTATCTCTACGAGTCACCGTTAATGGAATAGCGATTCGAGAATATCCTTCAACGAATCTCCGATAATAACCAACTAAGCCTAGAAAGCTACATATTTCGATTACTGACTTTAGGTTGTTCTCAATCGTGACTCACATCCCAATCTTGGATAGCACATTACAATGACACCTATCGCTTTACTATCGCATCGAATATGGTGTCCCTACGGAGAAATCGGCGGTGCATTCCACAAAAGAAGTCACCGGATAGAGGCTCGGTATCAACTTCTCAGTTGGGTTTTAAACTCCGAAGTTCAATAGGAGCCATTCGATATGAGATTTTAGAAATGGGTTTTGTCTTTATTTAAAGTCGATACAAATTCAATATCACAATGGAGTAGGCCAAGAAATTCTTTAGGAAATATGTCGAAAAAATCAATAACAACAGAATATTATTCAAATCGACGTGTCTTTATTCAAATCCATAACATGGACTAAGAAAGCTTGACATTCGTTTTTCAATAAACAAATGGCTTTATAATTTAATATGAAAGAGTTTGACTTCAATGGTTTGGTTGCTTGAATTGAATAACAAAGTTGCTTAAGAATATGAAAACTAACAACCTTACGAAAGCAATCAATTTTGGCATGATGAGTAGTTAACCTTAAAATCACATCAAAAACAAATATCTCTATAGAAATAAGGTTAACGGTGTAATGTGATAGTGCCAACTTTGAATCAAGCAAGATTTCTAAACAACGGATGTAATAAAAGTTTTTCCTAACGGAGTCTCCATAAATAGGTCAAAGTCTAATTTCTCCGTAGTCAAGTTCAAACGTTGAGCGCAAGAAAGAGAGATAAAAGAATGGGTAGAACCTGTATCTAGTAAGGTATAAACTTACGCAGAATTTATAATTAACTAACCCGCACTAACTTCGTTCGGGTTACTCGCTTTTTGGACCAGAGTCCACGACAAACGCTCTTCTAGGAACCGTTGACTTTGACTTTTCTCGGGACATCATTTTGAGTCACCATCCCCATCGGACTTGGTTTCGCGCTCACATACACTCTCGAGCTATATGTCCTTCCTTTCCACAATTATAGCATACCGAACTGCATTGTAGGCGCTTGGACCGATATGTCCATCTTTCCGCATTTATAGCATATGACCGGTGGTCGCTTCTCCTCCTTGAACCCGATTCTTCTTTGTTGACGCCGTCTTCACATGGTTATTGTTGAACCTTCTCTTCTTGAAATGTCCACTGAGTCACCTCTCCTATTATCATGGCCACGATTACCACCCGAGTGGTTTACCGCTTTGTCCGTATTCTTTCCTCCCCATTTGGTTATCATTGTTTTGATGATCGCCGCCACCGAAATATGACCACGTTTGTGGTCCCCGGTTGAACATACTCGTTATCACGCTCTAATAATTGAGCCTGCTTACAACATCTCAATATAAAGAAAATTTATGAGAGATAAGATATTGTCGAATCTCGGGTTTTAGACCCTCGAAACATACGCATCATTCGCTCCTCATTTTCCACCAAATGAGGTGCAAACTCGACAACTCCGCAAACTTAGCCTCATCTTGAGACACCGTCATGTTGTTACGCTCCAGATCTAATAAACTCCACTTCCTTCATATGACGAACACTTTCGGAAAAGTATTTGTCATTAAATAGTTTCTGAAACGTCTCCCAAGACATCTTTGAAGCGCAATGATGAGTACGCTTCACGCACTCCCACCAAGATACCGCCTCGCCACGGAACATAAAGGTGGCGAATGGAACCTTCTGTTCTTCTGTGCATCCCAAGACATCAAATATCTTGGTGATTTGCTTGACCCATGTTTCCGCCATGATCGGATCAAAGCTTTCCTTAAATTCGTGGTCCCAACTCTTTGAATCGCTTGGTTGTGACAACCCGTGAATTGCTATCATTTCCTCCTATGTTTTGAACACGAGTCTCCTCGCTCGATTTTGCATGAATCGCAAAAAGCTTCTAAACATCCGTCGCTTATCGTCTCGCTTTCGATGGGTGTTGTTTACAGGAGGTACATTGCCAGCCTGTTGCACGTTCTCCTCGTTGGTAAGTACAGGCATCTCCACTGTAATAACCCGAGATTTTCTATATAAAATAAATAAGAAATTTTGCGTATAATTTTTTATTTATTTAATAACGAGAATAAGTGTCTAGTAATGTGAACGATAAATATGAATATATTTATTACTTGAAAAATTAGAAATAATTTTGGAATTATTAATTACTACAAATTATATTTTTATGGTAATTAATTTACAGTAGCGAAATGTTTTTATTAATTATTTTCCATGAAAACATGATTGGAAATAATATATGAAGTGATAATTAGAATTATATAATAAATATTTTATTATATGATTTGTTCAGAATATTTAAGTTAATTATTTTAACTTGATTATTGATGTTGTGTAAGAAAGAGAAGTCAGATATGAGATCCAAACCCTGAATTGGGATTGTGATCAAGAGATGAGAATAATAATATTATATTATTGTTATAATGATTTTACTGAGACAATAATTATGTACTTTGTGTATGTGTGAGACGAGATAATATTGAAAGTATATGACCATTAATTAGGTCATAGCATATTACCATGCTGTGAAACCCTAATTATTAAACTTAGTTATGAGAAATGACTGAGTAGTGACTGTGTATATGAAGTTTACTGTGTATATGAAGGTTACTGTGTATAAGATGTCGGTAATTAGAAGAAAATCCTAATTACTGTTGTTTGTCAATAATTAGGACAAACCCTAATTATTACAACCCTAATCGGTTGAAGTTAGAGATCGTAATGACTGTGTTAGAACATACACAGATAATTAGAGAACCCTAATGGTAAATTAGAAACCCTAATTGATGATGTTAAGAAACCCTAATTAGAAAACCCTAATTTTCTATAGAAAACCCTAATTTAAAATTACCGGGTTTAATTACGTTGTTATTGTATAAATGTTTTAATTTACCAAAGGATAGAAAGTAATTGGTAAATGATAAGAATTACCATCTAGTGATTAAATACTACATTTAATTGCTATGTACAAAAATGCCCATGAAATTATATGTGAAATTACCAAAATGCCCTTTTTGGCTTATTAGTGTATTATTAGTGTATTATTGAAGGAATCTTGCTAGCAAAGCATGGAAAACATACTTACCCTGCCAATTAAGCATCCAAGACTCAATTATGCAGATTCAATCAACCATTGAGTAGCATCCAATGCATCTAACTTGGTTTATATATAGATTGGAGAGAGATAATATATTTTGTACACTAAAATTCATCCAACTCTCATCCTTAAGCTTCTCTCTCTAAAACCTACGAATTATTGTAGCATATCGGTCCCTAAACAAAGCCCAACCATCACAAACAACAAATCGGAAGCATCTAGAAGCCAAATCAAAAATCAAGCTTGAAAAGGTAGGAAATCCTAAATTCTAGAAATCCTTCGATTCGATGTTAATTGATGCAATTGATTGTTTAAAGTAGTGTAATAGAGAGTCTATTAATGTTCTGGGTTGTAAAATCATGAACCCATAACATCAAAGTGCACTGCAATTTGAAGATTTGAGCAAGTTGGAAAAACCGAATTCGTGATTTTTGGCAAATGTCAAGACTTATATCTCTCGTGATTATTTACTTTTTTTTGTTGTTTAAAAGTTGTTAGGTGTAGCTTGTTATGTGGTCTTTAAACTTCAAAAGGAATCAGGTCTATATCTATTTTAGATCGGGATTTATAAGCGGTCAAAGTGGGTTGGCCAAGCATTGACCATTTGTTTTTTCAAACCCGAAAATATTCTAAGTGTCCGTAAATGTGTTTTTTTGGAAAATGTCGAGCCTATATCTCTCGGTCATCTTTAATGTATTTTGTGTTCTAAAGGTTGATATGTGTAGCTTGTTATGTGTTATTTAACCTCCAAAAAGAATCAGGTCCATATATATTACGGATTAAGAGTTATTTAAGGTCAAACCGGGTTGACCAAGATTGGATTCGAAAAATTCTCGGCAAATTTTCTAAGTGTTGATTTTTCTTACAAGGTTTGACCATACTTTAGATGCTTGATTTATTGTTATTATGATGATGTTAAGTGTTGGAGTTGTAGTCCTACATGTTTTCTACACATTGGAATTGATAGATCACATAAACGTTACACGATCATCAAGTTATAGAGGTCCAAAGTAGGCACCTCGAACTGTTCTTCGTGAAGAAATGACTTTTGGTAGCTACTTTGATGGCTGATTTATCCCAGATCTGATGTTTGTTTAGAGGTTATGATTATTGGAGATTGTAGTCTGGTAATTCCTCTACAAGACCCAATTTATAGATTGTCCAAATTCGTTAAGATGAGAGAGTTATTCACGGTCAAAGTAGGCCACCTTGCTTACGCTTTATGAAGATCTGGTAGGCTCAAGAACACCTATAATGACATACTTCTCATACTATTGGGGCCTTTAGCGATAATTTTAATTATTTTAATTTCTGATTTTCTCGAAAATGATTTAAAAATTAGAAAAATTAGATTTTAATTATTAAAAATACCAAATAAATTATAAAAAATATTTTAAAGTCTGAAAAATAGTTTTTAATTATTTTGAGTATATTTCATAAATATTTAATATTTTTGTATTATAAAAGGTATTTATTTATTTAATTATAATATTAAATAAATTATTTAAAAATAGTTTTAATTCATGAAAATCATGAAAAATTATATTATGGTATAAGAAAATATTTTAAGTTATTTCCTATGACTTTTAATATTTTGTGATGAATTTCATTAATTAATTATATATTAATGATATTAAAGTTATTTAATGATTATATTAAATAATTTAGTTTAAAATGATTTTAATATTATAAAAATCATTTTAAATGAAATTAAATTATTTAAAAATATTTTAAGTTATAAAATATAACTTTTAATATTTAAAGGATAATTTCATTAATAATTTAATATTAATGATATTAAGATAATATTAGTGATATTTAGTTTATTTAATAATTATTATTAAATAAATAGTTTAAAAATGGTTTTATTTATTTAAAAATTATTTAAAGAAGATATTAAGGATTTAAAAATATTTTAAGTTATAATTAATGACTTTTAATATTTGGATGAATAGTACATTAATATTTATATATTAATGGTGATTATTTAAAAATGATTTTAATTGTTTTAAAAATCATTTAAGGGTAATATAAATGTTTTAAAAATAGTTTGAGTTATTATAAATAACTTTTATATTTTGGCAATGGTTTCATTAATAGTTTAATATAAATTAATTATTAATGATAATGGAATTGTTTAATGTTTAAATCATTTAATTATGATTCCGATGTTTGAAAGTTATAACCGGCCAAACTAGCTGACTTGAGAACCGATTATGAAGTTATGAAGAACACCTATAGTAATAGTTATATCACTATAAGCCCTTGAGTGACAGATTTGAATTATTTTAAATTTTTCAATTTCTCGGAAAATTCAAAAATGATTAAAATGTATGATATTTACCAATGTTGAGGTATAGGATAAGAGTCTTGACTCAAATTATTTACCCGATAAAGTCAGTTTGTTGACGCAGCAAGCAAATGTCGAACTCATATAATAGAAAGAAAAGGCTCAGTAAGAGCATGGATGAGATATTTGAAAAATGTATAAAATATTTCAAGTATAGAATATGAACTAAAAGTATGATCACCGCGATTATGTGATGGCGTGATTAGACTATGTCTTTGTTGTAATAAGCGATTACTATGTGTTATGATATATTGTTCTAATCGAACTAATGATCCGATTATTGATAGGTTGTGATAAAGAGATAAAACCTAAGTTGAGATTTGTAATCAAGAAATCAGTGAGTATCTTACCTTTGCATTTCCTTTATGCAATGGACATGAGTAAGAAGTTTCGAATTATTCTATTCTGTGCATGCATTTTATGCGCTTTGATTATAAATATGTTAGCTCGGATATATATTACATTAAGTTGATTTCTAAATGGTTATACAAGTGTCCCCACTTGGATAATCATAGCATTTATTCAAATGTTGATATACCTTTGTCAATTACCCATATACATATATGTTGAATTACATATTATTGTTGAAAGCAAGATTAAAACCTTCTGTTTGGAACCGTGCATGTATGAACATCCCGATAATGGGAAAATTTTTATAAACCCGGCGGACAAAGGGTGAGCTTGATGAATTTCGCTTCAAGTTATGTAGTATTGATCAATCTGAGGTACAATGAAATTGATCACTCTCGTGCTGTAAGTTATGATTTCGGTTTTGGGATGAATTTCGCTAAACCTTTTCGAAAATGAAAAGAATGTTCATAGTATGTTCCTTAAACCCTATTCATGGGTAGAGCCAGAGCCAAATTTAAATAATTTGGAAGAGATTTGTTATGTGAATGTTTTATCAGTACAGATTACTTCACAACTTTTGATTCGTTGTAGAAGTGTTATGTAAAGAGAATACTTATATTCTTTCAGCTTATATATATAATTGTTATTACTTGCTGGGCACTCAAATGCTCATCCTTGCTTAAATTAAATGTTTTCGATTCACATCGATCGACACAAGGCTCGTGCACGAACAAGGGAAAAGAAAAGCTATTCGAATGAGATTTAGTATGAGTTAATGGTTATAGTTAGTAAGACAATGGAATCTATTGTCAGATATTGTAAGGAATGTATTTGAAGGTCACGTACCTGGGGAAGTAAACTTTGATGTATGTAAATTAAGTTCGAATGTATTATTATTTAGTATTATTCAGCTTAAAGAAATGGTATCGTGGAGAACCGAGTTCGGGTTTCAAGTACCTGGATTTGGGGTCGCCACATCCACGGTCTCATTCACTCCACTGTTAATATTCTCAGTCGACATTCTCAAATATTGTCATAAAACAAGGGTTAATTAAGGAAATCAATATATCACATAATATCCCTATATACTAACCAACTAACAAATAAGCTTAGGTAGGACACACTAGCGAAGGATTTACTCGTCTCTCCCCTCCTAGTTCTATTCCCCGATCTCCGCCAGATATCATATCCCTAAGCTCTGATACCAACTGTGACGCCCCCAAAATAGGTCCATTCCATCCAACCCATTCTGAGTCGCCAAATACATGGTACGAAATAACTACAACTTTATTATTACAATAGTAAAATTGTGAGTTTAAATACCAGATATTGCCATCTAGACAATATCCACATACAAATAAATCCTCATCATAATTATTGATACATTATTTTACAACAATGGTGAGGACTACTAAACAATTCTCTCTAGAACTTTCATTCCATACCACAGACTGCGTTTCTCGCTATATTCTCGCCTCCCGAGAGAAGAAAAATGGAACAAAAGGAAAAGGGTGAGCTCGACTAGCCCAAAGAAAAGAATATTATGACTAAGATAATATACAACAAATTATCGTTAGTCTTCAACAGGAAAAATATAATAGAATACAATAGACAACAAGTTTTAAATCAATATTCGCAGTGAGAAAATATTAATTCATAGAAGAGTTACGTAGAGGATGAAATCTACAAATATCTATGAATTTAACGATCCATCATCAATATTTTTATCCTCAGAACATCAATCAATATATATCCGGAATCATATATTCATCCTTGCACTACTGTGCCAAGGACATTCACCAAATGGTCATGTTCATCTAAACACTGCTTCATCTTTGCACTACGGGCCAAAGATATTCATCGAAATCATTCATCTTTGTACTACAAAGCCAAAGATATTCCATAATATCATCATTTAAGGCCGAGGATGATGAAAATATTTTTAAAGAAACGAATCCGAAGAAACAAAATGACAAGGATTAAGGATTAAGGATTAAGTATTTCGCTTTTATCCACGTCCAAAAATACCTCAAAAATAATCATAGTGGTGTAAAATTTAAGAATGATCAAAACATGGATACAATCAAAGCTAGTATCCGGAATAGATATTTTGAACGAAAAAGAAAAATTTTCATTTTTCAATGAATAGTGTCGTGATCGTGAATAGTGTCGATATCGTGAATAGTCCATGAGTATCTGCCAATAGTAACTCTCGACACCAAAAGATAGAAATTTCACAAAAAACATCATCACGCTTCATGAATAGTACTAAGTGAATAGTAACTTTCGTGAATAGTAACTCATGAATAGTAACTTCGTGAATAGTAACTCATGAATAAGTAACCCCGACATGAAAAAGTTCCAAATTTGATAAAAGTTCCAACCAATATTTCAAAGATAATGATATTGAAGAAATAATATCATTTGAGAAGAAAATAACATCCCTTACCTCGAAAGACAAGACTTCTAGTTGAAACACCGATATAGGTTATGACTTGAACTTGCACCGTATAGCAATACTCAAAGTATACTCAAAATACTCACAAGAATACGCTCGATAATATAGAGAGAAAACTTGAGTTTAAAGTGTGATTTTCAATTCTAACCCAAGCACTTATTTATAGGAAATTGCTTAGAACACCAAAGCGTAAAATTTAATATAATATTAATATATTTAATAAATTCTCTACGCCCATCTAGACAATCTGATCTCGACCATCAACACACATGTTAAAGATGCCCAAAAACATTTAAAAAACGTTTTTCTAATTTAAAATAATTTAAACTTCCAAAATAAATTATTTTGAGACTTGAACTTCAATAGCCCTTTTGCGGAAAATTCAATCTCATGAGTTTTTATAGGAAATTCAATTCTCTACAACTTTACGTAAGAAATTTTTCCAAATTCCAAATGAAATTGACCAAAAATCCACAAATGGGCGATTTTACAGTGCTATAATCAAATTTCATCCAATAAATGGGGTCCACCGATATGTTTTAACATGTTTTAAACATTTTGGTAACAAAAATACTCCTCCTCCACATATACTCATATATCCCACATTCATCGTAAAAATATCATCGTTAATATATTATTAAAATAATATATTTAAATGAATTATTTTATCAAAAAATAAAATAAAATATTAATTTTCAACAATTGTCACTATAAAAATTTTCTCCATCTATATCCACATAAAATCAATATTTTCCTCATCATATGAATCAATAATTACTGGCGCGCAATTAGGTGACCAAACCTCTCCTTAGACAGAACTTTCTAGACATTGCCAATAATGTTATCTAATAATATTATTCAGATAATATGAATTATTGGTTCGATAATGAAAAATACTGTGTAATGACAATTATTGAAACAACAAAGAATATAAAATATCAACGCGCACAATTATTGAATCAATAAAATAAAATAATTTGAATAATAATTATCGTAACCATTATTGAGTAGTGTCTTCTTCTACGTAAGAATCAATAATTGGTGCAATCACAGGTATCTTCTTCGTCGCGATAACGGCGTATTCATCGTGTTTTCACCACCGGGTATTCCAACGATTAAATCTGTAACAACTACGCCATTATTTTTTAACAACTTATTTTTGTCGCTTTCTTCCTCCAATCGCTTTTTTACGTTATGGGGCCCATGGCATGGTTACTTGTGTAAATCGAATATTCCCGACAAAGATCTGAATATTCCACGACCAAACGAATATTCCCAAACAATAATGAATATTATATCACCACTTGCTTATTTAAAATATTTATGCATTTTACCCATAACTAACCACATTAATCAAATCCACCTTTACTATTTCAAAATAATAAATAAAGAAAATTCCTTTTTATTTAAAAAAAATTTGAGGTCTTACACCTTTTGTCGTAAAAATTGAATCTCATGACTTTTTATAGGAAATTCAATTCTCTACAACTTTGCGGAAGAAAGTTTTTCCAAATTCTAAATGAAATTATCCAAATACTCTACCTCCTCATATACTCATATATCCCACATTCATTATAAAAATATCACCAATTAATATATTATTAAAATAATATATTTATTTGAATTATTTTATTAGAAAAAGATAAAATATTAATTTTCAACAATTGTCACATTAAAATTTTCTCCATCTATATCCACATAAAATAAATATTTTCTTTATCATAATAATCAATAATTAATTATTTAAAAAATAATATTGCGAATCACAAAGATCGACAACCAGGTAGTTCCTGGAAAGAGGGGCTTTCCAATAAGAATTTCTCCTTCTTGGCGCGCCGCAATTAGGTGACCAAACCTCTCCTTAGACAGAACTTTCTAGACATTGCCAATAATGTTATCGGATAATATTATTCAAATAATATGAATTATTTCTTCGATAATGAAAAATACTATGTAATGACAATTATTAAAAACAACAATAATATAAAATATCAACGCAAACAATTATTGAATCAATAAAATAAAATCTTTGAATAGTAATTCATCGTAACCATTATTGAGTAAATACCTTTTTATGTACGAATCAATAATTCAACAATCTTTAATGCTGTCTGTATCTCTTTGTTAAACCACGATATATTCACGTATTTTAACCACCGTGTAATCCAACGATTATAATTGATAATAACTACGTCGTTATTTATAAAAACACATACTTGTCATTTTCCTCATCCGATGCGGTTATTACATTATGGGGCCCACAAATGATCGCGTCGTCAAATCTGGATATTCTCGACAAAAAAGAATATTCCACGACCAAACGAATATTCCCCGACAATAATGAATATTTTATAACCACTTGCTTATTTTGCAAAAATTCCACATTTCACCCATAACCAAAGCATTATATCAAATTACCACCTTATTAATCAAGAATAATAATTAGAGGAAATTCGATTTTTATTTATAAAAATTTGGGGTCTTACAACCTCCCCTCCTTATAAAATTTCGTCCTCGAAATTGACGTACGTACCTGGTGTATCGAAAAGATGAAGATACCTCGCTTTCATTTCCGTTTCCAACTCCCAGGTCATTTTCTCAATAGCATGGTTTCTCCACAAAACTTTAACTTGTGGTATGACCTTCGTATGTAGCACATGCTTCTTCCTATCGAAAATCTTGACAGGTACCTCCTCGTATGTTAAGTCTTCGGCTATCTCGTCTGGTTCTAACTCAATGATGTTATTCGGGTCGTCCACATATTTACGTAACATCGATACGTGAAAAACGTTATGAACACGCGTCATACTTGGCGGTGAAACGAGTCTATAGGCCACAGTTCCTACTCGATCGAGAATTTCAAATGGATTAATAAATCGAAGGTTTGAGCTTTCCTCACATCGCCAATTCTCGCTTTTGGAATAACAACTTCTTGCACCTCCTTCTTCATATTCATCAGCTCCGGTGTGTAGCTTGAACGGCTTTAACATTATCGATTAAAGTCGATTCTACTCGTATATCATCACGTGAGTCCCTAGAGTCTTTAACTCTATCTTCATCATTTGTAAGTTATACGAGATGAGTCTTTGACAATATCGTACTCGTACTCATATACGATCTTTTACTCAACACGTCAGCTACCACGTTCGTTTTTCCAGGATGGTATGGTCAGAACATGTGCTGAAATGAGTCTCCTCTTGAGTTCTTCAAAGCTCTTCCCACATTCCTTGCTCCATTCGAATTTTATATCTCTACGAGTTAGCTGCTTTAATGGAACAACGATTCGAGAATATCCTTCAACGAATCTCCTATAATAACCAACTAAGCCTAGAAAGCTACGTATTTCGATTACCGACTTAGGTTGCTCTCAACTGTGACTCATACCCCAACCTTGGATAGCACGTCACAATGACACCTATCAGTTTACTACTGCACGAATATGGCGTCCCCTACGGAGAGTCTGGCTTCGGTGTATTCCACAAAGGAAGTCATAAGATGAGGCTTGAGTATCAACTTCTATAGTTGGGTTTTTAACTCCACAAGTTCAATAGGAGCCATTCGATATGAGATTTTAGAAATGGGTTTTGTCTAGGGTTCAAAGTCGATACAAAATTTAATATCACACTTTGGGAGTAGGCGAAGAAATTCCTCGAAATACGTCGGAAATTCACTAACAACAAAAATATCATTCAAATCGGCGTATTATTGTTCAAGTCCATAACATGGCTAAGAAAGCTTGACATTCATTTTCAATAAACAAATAGCTTTGTGGTTTGATATGACAAAGTGTTTGACTTCAATGGTTTGGTTGCTTAAATTGAATAACAGTTTGCTTAGGAATATGAAAACTAACAACCTTACAAAAAGCAATCAATTTGGCATGATGAGTAGTTAATCAATCAATCCTAAAATCACATCAAAAGCAAGTATCTTTAAAGAAATAAGGTCAACGAGTAATGTGATGGTGCCAACTGAATCAAGCAAGATTTCTAAACAACGGATGTAATGAAAGTTTCTCCTAACGGAGTTTCCACGAGATAGGTCAAAGTCTAATTTCTCCTGAGTCAAGTTCAAACGTTGAGCGCAAAGCAAGAGAAATAAAAGAATGGGTAGAACCGGTATTCTAGTAAGGTATAAACTTCAAGAAAATTATAATTAAATAACCTGCGCTAAACTCATTCGGGTTCCTCGTATTTTGACCGGTCACGACAAACGCTTTCCAGAACCAGCTTGACTTTGTCTTTTTCCGTAGATCCGCTTTTGGTGCCACCGCTTCCAAATTGGACTTGATTTACGCTTCTGGGGACAAAATTGAGCTATGTGATCTTCTTTTCCACAACTAAAACATACCTTGGAAGGTCATGAATGTTTGGACTTATATGTCCCTCTCTCCACATTTGTAACATCTAACGGCGGTCGTTCTCCTCCCCCTAATTTGTTCTTTGGTGTTGATCTCACTGCTGTAGGCGCCTTCCCGCCATCGTTTAATCTTCTCTTCTTGAAATTTCCACTTGAATTATTTCTTCTATTATCTTGGCCATGATTACCACCGAAGTGGTTACCATTTCTTGCCTGATAATTTCTTTCACGATGGTTATCATTGTCCCGATGGCCGTTGGCACCAGTATGATTTTTATCGTGTTGTTGGTCGCCCGGTTGAATAGACTCATTACTCGCTCTAATAACTGAGCCCTGTTGACAACATCTGAATACAGAGAAAATTTATGAGAGATAAGGTATTGACGAATCTCTGGTTTTAGACCTCTCAGAAACATACGCGTCATTCGTTCCTCATTCTCCACCAAATGAGGTGCAAACCTGATAATTCTGCGAACCTTGCCTCGTACTAAGACACCGTTATGTTGTTCTGTTCGAGTCTAATAAACTCTACCTCCTTCATATGACGAATACTTTCTGGAAAGTACTTATCATTGAACAGCTTAGAAATCTTTCCCAAGACATGTTAAGTGCATCTGGTACTGGTACGCTTCACGATTTCCACCATGTCTGCTTCACCACGAAACATAAAGGTGGCGAATGGAACCTTCGTTCCTCCGTGCACCCCAAGACATCGAATATCTTGGTAATTTGCTTGACCCACGTTTACGCCTTGATGGGATCGCTTTCCATGGAAATATTGTGGTCCCAACTCTTTGAATTGTTTGGTAGTGACAAACTGCATGTTACTATCATTTCCTCCGTATTTTGTACATGAGTCTCCTCGTCGATTTTGCATGAACGCAAAAAGCTTCTAAACATCCGTCGTTCATCATTTGCTCGATTGCGTTGTTCACGGGAGGAATATTGCCTTCCTGTTGCGTTCTCCTCGTTGGTGAGTACCGGCGTCTCCACGGTCTCATTTACTCCACTGTTAATATTCTCAGTCGACATTCTCAAATACTGTCATAAAACAAGGGTTAATTAAACAAATTAACATGTCACATAATATCCCTATATTATGACCTGACCAACAAATAAGCTTAGGTAGGACACACTAGCGAAGGATTTACTCGTCTCTCCCCTCCTAGTTCTATTCCCCGATCTCCGCCAGAGATCATATCCCTAAGCTCTGATACCAACTGTGACGCCCCCAAAATAGGTCCATTCCACCCAACCCATTCTGAGTCGCCAAATACATGGTACAGAAATAACTACAACTTCAATAATACAAATGTCGTGTGAAATACGACAATACATACTGTGAGTTTAAATACAGATATTGCCGCCTGCAGAATATCCACACGCATAAATAAATCCCCATCATAATTATTGATACATTATTTTACAAAATGGTGAGGACTACTAAACAACTCTCTCTAGAACCTTCATTCCATACCCACAGACTAGATCCTGCTATGTTCTCACCTCCTAAGAAGAAAATGGAACAACAAGGAAAAAGGGTGAGCTCAACTAGCTCAAGAAAGAATATTATGACTAAGATAATATACAACAAATTATCGTTAGTCTTCAACAGGAAAAATCTAATAGAATACAATAGACAACAAGTTTTAGATCAACAAATGCAATGAAACATCAATCCATTAGAAGAGTCAATCAGAGAAAGAATTCTCATGTCTTCTAAGATTTAAAAGTCCATCATCAATATTTCATCCTCAGTAATAACAATCAATATACATCTTTAATCATCTTTGCACTACAGGCCAAAGATATTCATTTGTATCACCAGTTGGTCATGTTCATCTCAACACCTGTTCATCTTTGCACTACAGGCCAAAGAAATTCATCAGTTTAATCATTCATCTTTGCACTACAGGCCAAAGATATTCATCAAGTATCACCATTAAGGACTGAGGATGATGAAAAACATTTTTAAGAACGAATGCAGTGAGATAGAAGGACAAATATTAGGGATTCGTTTAACAGTTTATCCAAAATCGATAATACTTCATAATAAACGATTTTGAAGCAGAACTCAAAAATAACGATCAAAACATGGATACAATCAAAGATAGTAGCCAAAATAGACATCTTGGACAAAAAGAAAATTTTTTATTTTTCGGTGAATAGTGTCGTATTTGTGAATAGTGTCGTATACGTGAATAGTGCCGTATACGTGAATAGTAACCCCGACACAAAAAGATAGAAATTTCACAAAAAACATCTTCACGCTTAACAAGTGAATAGTACTCGTGAATAGTAACTCGTGAATAGTAACTCATGAATAGTAACCCAGACATGAAAAAGTTCCAAATTTGATAAAAGTTCAACCAATATTTTGGCATAATGATATTGAAGAAAATAATATCATTTCTGCGAAAGAAATAACATCCCTTACCTCAAAATAACCGTATTTATTTGAATTTGGATATAGTCTTGTAAACTTCGCATTTGTATAGCAAAACTCAAAGTATACTCACAAGAATACGCTTTCGATAATATAGAGAGAAAGAGAAAACTTAGTTTCTAGTGTGATTTTCAATTCTAACTTATCCTCTATTTATAGGAAAATGTTAGAACGCCAAAGGAGACTAAATTAATAAAATATATTATTATTTATTCCAAATTCCTACCCACATGTTTTGAAAATTCTAGCATGCCTTCTTTGGTCAAAAACATCAGCCACCCATGTGCCAACAACCACAAAAACGTTTTTCTTATATAAAATAATTAAAACTTCCAAAAATCAATTATTTCGGAACTCAGGAACTTCAATAATTCATGATAAATAGCCATTTTGTCGTAAAATTGAATCTCATGACTTTTATATAGGAAATTCAATTCTCTACAACGTTGCAGAAGAAAGTTTTTCCAAATTCCAAACAAAAATTATCCGAAATCCATAAATGAGCAATTTTACGATACTATAATCAATTTTCTATCAAAAATGTGTCCAATGACACACAAAACATATGTTAAACATTTAATGCCACAAAATACTCTACCTCCTCATATACTCATATATCCCACATTCATTATAAAAATATCACCGTTAATATATTATTAAAATAATATATTTAATTGAATTATTTTATCGAAAAAAGATAAAATATTAATTTTCAACAATTGTCACATTAAAAATTTTCTCCATCTATATCCACATAAAATAAATATTTTCTTTATCATAATAATCAATAATTAATTATTTAAAAATAATATTGCGTAATCACAATCTTCGATAACCCGTGCTGCTCCTGGAAAGAGGGGCTTTCAATAAGAATTTCTCCACTTCTCGACGCAATTAGGTGACCAAACCTCTCCTTAGACAGAACTTTCTAGACATTGCCAATAATGTTATCTGATAATATTATTCAAATAATATGAATTATTGCTTCGATAATGAAAAATACTGTGTAATGACAATTATTGAAACAACAACAATATAAAATATCAACGCATCAATTATTGAATCAATAAAATAAAATACTGAATAGTAATTACTGTAACCATTATTGAGTAGCGCCTTTTTATGTACGAATCAATAATTCAACAATACTGTGCAATACCGTGTGCTACTGTGCAACCACGCATATTACTGTATTTTAACCACCAGGTAATCCAACGATTAGTAATCAGAATAACAACTACGTCGTTATTTATAAAAACACATACTTGTCGCTTTTCCCTCATCCGATGCTTATTCTCATTATGGGGCCCACAAATGACCATACTACCGTCAGACGGATATTCCCCGACAAAAAGAATATTCCACGACCAAACGAATATTCCCCGACAATAATGAATATTTTATAACCACTTGCTTATTTTGTAAAAATTGCACATTTCACCCATAACCAAAGCATTATATCAAATTACCACCTTATTAATCAAGAATAATAATTAGAGGAAATTCGATTTTTATTTATAAAAATTTGGGGTCTTATAGTTTCAAATGGATTCATTCCATCATACAAACATCTTATCATACATATTTTGTTAACTTATATACATGATAAGTTCTTACTTGTTCTTCATAAGTCCATAACTTAAATAAGTTTTAATTACTTATTCATGGCTTATTAAAGCTTAAGTCCTTTGATTAATCATTCTCTTTACATCTTAGCATATATACTCCACTAATCAACACTTCTCTATCAAACTACAATTAAAGAAATGGAAGATTAATGATATAGGGTTCTTACCCTTGAAGATCACTTGGTTCTTCTTCTTTTCTACTTGAATTATCAAAGTCTAGCTTTTCTAGCTTTTTCTCTCTAACCAATAAGCACTTAAATGTTTGTTGGATGAAATCTAACAAGTGAATTATAATCTAGCAAGTCTTCTATTTATAGGAAAACCAAAGTTAGGGTAATTCAGACATTAAACCAATCCCACCTCCTTAATTAACCTCCTTACTATTCATTACTTAACTATCAAGTTTACTTGATCATCACAACTCTTATCTTTTTCTTGGCCACCAAGATCACCCATGTGATCATAGGACACACATGGGTTGCCCCATGAATAATCCTTACCCACTGGATTCTTACTTTGTGCTTTAAGTTCAATTAGATTAACTTGTACTTTGGGCTTGCATTAAACCAACATTGGTTTATTCACTAATTCACAGTGGACTTAACCATTCCAACCATTGGGCTTGCATAATTCCAATTGGAATTCATAACTTTCTCCTTCATCCTACAAGTCCATTATATATGGCTTAAAGCCTTAGAACATATTGTCTATGAATTAATCTTGTATTCTAACTCGTATACTCATTCATCATATACGACATACCATCATTCATACATACTTGTATAATACCACGTATCATACTCGTATTCATTACCTTGTACAATCCCTACATATTATACGATCGTCACTTTAACTAGTTAATACTTTACTTTCCCTACCGTTCTCAAATTAAGTCCACAGGCGAAAAACTACGTTTTCCATACTCGAATTATTATTACATAATCCATCTCACCTCGATATTTTATCATTACGTATTTCTTGGAAGTTCAAAAATAATTCCCAAGCAGAAATCAGTGAATAGTGTTTTTAGGAAAATTACTCAGAAAACTTTTATTTTCATCTTGGAAATTCAAACACTTTAATTCCTTCACGTAGTCAAAATACTACGATATTCCGTCATTTCTAGGTTATAGAATGACATTCATCTTGGTAACACATAATAATAACATATAATATAATTTTATTCATTATTTAATTAAACAAAATTATTTTACAATAAATTTGAATTTTTGGGTCGTTATAAAAACCATGGCTCTATAGCAGGATTTTTGTGTTTTGGAGTGCTTCGTATGGAACCATTCATGAGAAGGAAATTATTGTTGAGGGTGGTAATGAAGCTTTAAGCCAATACCACAAAGAGAGAAATAATAAGAGAAAAAGAGAGGGAGTATCCAAGGCGGAGGGAGCTAGTGGCAGTGGAAGTATGCCCAAGAGGAAGGGTTTTAACTCCGGGAATATTGGAGTAATACAATGGGATCCTAAACGTAGGATCGAAGCATGCAAGACATTTAGAAATGTTCATCTAGGAGTCTGTCTTAAGGGGAAGTCGGTTTCCTATAACTGTGGACAAGATGGTCATATATCACCCAATTGTCCTAACCCTAAAAAGAACTAGGGCTGCTTTGTATGTGGGTTAATGGACCACATGGAAAGAAATTGCCTAAAGAAGGGGTCAGATGGCAGCAAGGGTGCTAGTAGTGGTAAGTTAGCCATTACTAGACCAACACTATCAGGTAGACCCACGACCTGTACTTTTTAATTTGACTATTCAAGATGCGGTTGCATCAGCGAATGTAGTAGCAGGTATTATTTCAGTCAATGAAATAAATGCTTACGTGTTGTTTGATTCGGGTGCGACTTGTTCATTTATAGCATGTGAATTTGCTAAGTGATTAGGTTTATTCCCAGAAATATTGGAAATACCTTTAAACGTTAAGGTAGTGAATGAAGAGATAATTCCCATTGAACATATTCATAGAAATTATTTCGTTGATATTAGAGGTAAAAAATTATCGGTAGATATTATACCGATAAGGTTGGGAGAATTTGATATAATTCTCAGTATGGATTTGTTGATTAACCATAGAGCTATAATAGATTGTCAAAGGAAAAGTGTGAACCTTCGGATTTCTAAAAAACCCAAGGTAGTGTTCTATGATAGTAAATCACCGAGACGCTCTTGTTGTCTAACTATGACACAAGCTAAGAAGGTGTTCAGGAAGGGGTGTATAGGATACCTACGCCATGTTGTTGATACCTAAAGAGTGGGAGCATCATTGTAACATATACCGATAATACAAGAATTTGCAGATGTATTTCCAGATGAATTACCAGGTCTTTCGCCGGATACGGAGTTCGAATTTGTAATTGATGTGTTACCGGGTACGACACCAGTTTCGAGGGCACCATATCGAATGGCACCGGTAGAGATGAAAGAGTTAATTGTTTAATTACAATAATTATTGGAGAAGAAGTACATTCAATCGAGTGTGTCTCCGTGGGGAGCATCAGTATTGTTTGTAAAGAAGAAGGATGGATTGTTACGACTCTGTATCGATTATTGTGAGTTCAACAAGTTAACAATTAAGAATAAATACCCATTGCCCAAGATCGATGATCTATTTGATCAGTTTAAAAGGGAAAAATATTTTTCTAAAATAGATTTGTGTATGGGGTACGATCAGTTGAAAGTGAGGAAGGAGGATATACCTAAGACGGCGTTCAGAACTCGTTATGGTTATTACGAGTTTCTGGTTATGTCGTTTGGATTGATTAATGCACCAGCCGCATTTATGGATATGATGTACTAAGTGTTCAAATAATATTTAGACAAGTTTGTCGTAGTATTCATTGATGAGATTCTAGTCTATTTTGAGAATTTTGGCTAGAAAGAGTGCAATTTTTAGGACATGTTATTGATACAAATGGCATTTTTTTGGATCCAGCAAAGGTGGAAGCAATTAATAATTGGGAACAACTGAAAACACCAACTGAGGTCCAGAGTTTTCTGGGGTTAGCGGGATACTAACGAAGATTCATCCAAGACTTTTCTAAAATAGCTACTCTGTTGACGAATTTGATGAGGAAGTCAGTAAAGTATGTGTGGACTGAAAGGTGTGAGAATAATTTTCAGGAACTAAAAAGGAGATTAAGTGAGGCACCGGTATTATCATTACTAGATGATATGAGGAATTTTTTATTTTATAGTGATGCTTCGCATAGAGGACTGGGTTGCGTGCTCATACAACATGGCAAGGTCATTGCGTTTGCGTCAGGCCAATTAAAGGATTATGAGAAGGTCTATCCTACTCATGACCTAGAATTGGCAGCAATAGTTTTTGTATTAAAAATATGGAGACATTATCTATACGGGGAGAAGTGTGAGATATACACGGACCATAAAAGTCTAAAATATATCTTCACACAGAAGGAGTTGAATATGAGGTAAAGAAGGTGGTTAGAATTGATAAAATATTACGATTGTAATATCTTATATCATCTAGGGAAAATAAACATGGGGGCTAGGAAGGGTAGGGAAAAGTTATTGATGTTAACGACTCAGAATTAGTTAGTAACGGAGATGGCTAGAATGGAGCTATAAGTAAAGTTGTCGAGTGAATCGGTAGAGATGTAATTCACATTGGAGAATTGACCAACAATAGCGGAACGAGTTAAGGAAGTATAACTAAGTAACGAGGAGTTCGAACGAATAAAGAAGAAAATAGAGGATGAAGAGAAAACTAAGTATAACCTTGGTAAAGAGGGGTTACTTCGTTTTGAAGGAAGAATTTGGGTTCTGGATAATTCCAAGTTAAATGAAGAGATAATGAGAGAGGTCCATAGTTTGAGGTACTCGATACATCCATGTAGTACTAAGATGTATCAATACCTTCGACAAAACTTTTGGTGGCTAAACATGAAGAGAGAGATAGCAGAATATGTTAGTAAGTGCTTAACTCATCAAAACATTAAGGCCGAACACCAACGACCGAGTGGATTTGTGATAACCCGAAAATTTCTAAAATATTGAATGATTATAATAAAGGTTAAAGAATAAAACCTAGATGAGAATTTGAGGATTTATTTAAAAATTTTCAAGTAAAACCTATATGGTTTGCTATTCGAATAAGAATAGAGGAAATATGGGTTACAAAATTCCAAAACCCTAGAAATGAATTAATATGTACTTGAAGGAATATTAAGAATAAGGTATTACGATACCTTTAAATTTGATGTGAACGGAATAGTCTAAAAAAAAATGTTATATAAGTACATATGGAAATTTTATTATTAGAGATAAGATTTCACATGAAGAGATGCTATGAGGTTAAACGAAGATGAGTATATGTATAGAAATATATATACTTAGTAAGGTGCTATATATATTTTAGCAAGAGGAATGATGAATTAAGTTAATGATATAATGATCAAGATAAAACTATGTTAGTAATTAACATAGTTTGAGTATTGGCCTTGACTAGCAAATAAGAATTTGAATAAGTATAAATTCGTTAGATAATACGATTAGCAATGAGAAGGGAGTAATTTAAAACTCAAAATTTGAGTTAGAGATAGAATTTTGAAGCATGGACTTGCGTCCAGAACGTCGAATTTAGTCAGAATGGACAGTAAACACAAAATGTGTAAAGGTTGACTTTTGGTCAAAGTCAATAGTTGACTTTTTATGGAGAAAAGTCAAAATTAGTGTGAGAAGTGAAATATGTTATGATTATGTGAATTATGGATATGAGTAAATAAATATACATTATATAACGCGAATACATTTATTTTGTATATAAAAGTGAAGTAAGAATTAAGTTATTGGACTATGTTAATTTACATGGCCCAAAGAATTAAATTTTTAAGTCTAATATATTATTTATTGATTGCCCAAAAGATGGAAATGGTGGCCCAAATTTAAGCCCAAATAAGGAGGGACATATTGGACATTTGGTATGATAAATAAGAATTAAAAAAAAATTAATTATTAATGTGGAAATTACTAGTTTACCCTTTTGTCCATTTGGTGTATTATTGTGAATTATTGTCACCAATTATTCCACAAAAGCTAGACATCTAGAATTTACCTATAATACTATAGCATTACTAGCCCAAATCATCCATTACAATTATTCCATACAAGGCTTGTTAGATTAAAGAGAGAGAGAGAGAGAGAGAGAGAGAGTGTATTATTGCTCAATTTTTCTCTCTTGCTCTCACCAAAAGAAAACCAAATGGAGGGAGAGAGAAGGGAGGCCATTCGGCAACCATGGAGGAGAGAAAGGGGAGTTTTTGGTGATACATCAAAGCTCCATAATCAAGCTATGAAGAAGAAGAAGGAGAACATGGTAAGTAAAGGTATAAACCCCTTTTTGTTTATGTAATTTTTGATGGTTGTAAATCAAACCTTGAATCCATAGTTCTAAACTCAAAACCTTAGATCTATGTGTAAATGAGTGTTTCATGTTTAGATATAACCATATTGAGTGTTGATTTGGTTGGAATCAAAAGAATAAGGAAAAATAATTTTCTAGTTTTGAAAATCTAAATTTCTATATACTTTGAAATTTCACCGCTTTAAATCTATAATTCCTTTTTGCGATCCGTCAAAGAGGGTGCTAGATATATGTGTTTAGTAGTTAACCCAAGTGGTAGAACTCAAAAATCACGTTTCTAAAAGTCGTGGTGTTGATTTATGTGAAAACAGTCCCGTTTCTAGGAACTGTTTTGGATCAGTCCGTAGCAGGGGCATTTTCGTCCCCTTTTTGTGCTTTATAAATTCTGGAAAATTTTGGGGTGTTAATATCTGTAGATATTCAGGTTGTGTAAAAAATTGAGAATTTTTGGCCATACGGTTTGAGAGATATGGATTTTACGGTGAAGGACCCCAAAACTGTTTTTTTTTGGCCAAAAAGTTGCTGCCACAAAAAGGAAATTTCGGGGTTAGCTAGCTTGCTCTTAAAATTATGAGCTTTTGGTATGTTATATTACACTCAATAAGCTTTCCATAGACTCCAAAACGGACTAAATCCGACATCGGAGGAGAGAGTTATGAAATTTCTCCCAAACTACTCAAAGGTAAGAAAAACTGTTAGAGCAACAGTTTTTAACAGCCACTTCCGGGCTAATTTCCGGGAGCTTAACATGTCCAAATATGGATTGTGATAGATGAAAACTGTAGTTCGGAAAGATAGGAATCCAACAAAATTGACGGATCGTTAATCGGAGTTACAGATCTCATTTTATTTAAGATTTAGTAAAGGACTCCAAAACTGCCAAATGACAAAAAGTTTCTGTCCAGATCTGTCCAGGAGCTGTTTTGACAACTTAAAGTGTGAAATAAATTCCGGCCTTTTGGGAAATAAAAATATATGGTATTAAGTACCTTGTGTCCAAAAATGAGCTAATTCCGACTTAAAATGACCGAGTTATGACCATTTCAATTTTTGTGATTTTCCGACGGAAATCGCTATAACCGGAGTTCTACAACTCCGATTGCCACGAAATTTAAAATAGAGCATCACGTTAATATATATAAGGTTATGTCAAAAGATGGGCATCTCTGGAGTTAAGCACAAGGTAGCTAATTTCTTAAGGAATTAACTAGGAATGGTTTTTGAAAAAAATACTAAAGGAACTTGGAAAATTATGGAAAAATAATTTTTGTGTATGAAATATATGTATATGTGTTTGACCAAAGGATAGAAAAATAATAAGTTGATTTGGTATTTTTCGTGAAAAAGAATATTGATTTCAGGATACTGAAATGAAATCCGTCTTACTGAAATGGTATTTCGGTTTACTAAGATGTTATCTAATTTACTAGGATAACATATAAAAAATGAATAACTTATAAGTACAAGTTATGATGTGATTAAAAGAATATCAAAGTATAATAAGAATATTAAGACTTAAACCTATTGTCTAATACTTAACTATATGTTATGACTAACCGAAAGATCTATTATAGGTTTTATATGTTTGATAGACCGATAAGATTATGTGTTTAAGTTATTTTATAACTGGTGATGATATTATTCTAATATTGAGATCTATATTATTAATATTAGGTCTTCGAGGAGAAGCTTATTATATTGCGTTACTACAGAATCAACAGCCGAGCAAGTTTTTCAAGTTCTTTTTACTTAAACTCTTTTAAGAGTGGTTTCGAATGATATGCTTATGAATTGTACTCTGTACATATTGCATGTATTCATCGTATGAAATGTCGATCACCTTCATTACCAAACGATTCGAGATATAATTGTTATGTTCATTTTAAATGTTCATTCAGCTTTGAAATTTTGTTCATGCTAATTCACAACTACATTGTGAAGGATAGCCAGCTTATTATTCAAACTCTTTCAATCATGATATATCTTTACCTTGTTTTTTTTTAAAACTTGCTGGGCAACTTTCATGCTCACCCTTGCTATATCATGATAAAACATTGGAGATAAGGCGAATACGGCCAGTTACAGGAAAAGGAAAATGCCAAGTTCAGCTTGGGATAGAATGTGCAGCTAATTTTTAAAAGTATGGTTGAAGAATAGTATTGTCATGTGTTAGATAGTTTATGATTGTGTATTAGTTAAGGTTACTCGATTTTGGGGAAATAGTGTAAAAGTTTAATGTATAAACAATTTATGTTTATATCTTCCAATAATAGTGATAGAATTAGTATACCGGGATCCGCTGGCGATTTGGGACCCTGGATTCGGGGATGCTACAGCTTGGTATCAAAGTCAGAGGTTATAAACCTTAGGTAGGTGTACCTTAGGCTATAACCACAAAGATGATAAGTAATAAACTCGAATAGAGTTTAAGCGATAAGAGATGAATTTATGGAAATTCATCATTAAGAAAAGAAGAAGATAAAGAAGATTCAAAGAAGAATCTTGAAGAGATATAAGGATAAGAATGCAGTTACCTAACTCCAATAATAGAGATGAAAAGTGAAAATAAATAGACTATGTCTATAAGATGAAAAGTGTAAATAAAATCATAATATAATATGATTAAAGAGAAGAATAAGAAGATCGTAAAATAAAACGATCGTAAAGCATAAGGAGAAATGATTACGAAATAAGATCACCACGTGATCGATTAAATCATTGAATAACATATGATTTGTTAAGTGATTGGAATGATATAGCTTGATGCTATAAAGAGAAGGTACTATGAAATGGTACAATGTAAACTCGTAAATGAGTGGAAAATGTTAAGATACTGGATTAAAGAAAATTCAGATTAAGAAAAGAGAAAGTTAAGATTATATGGGTTTTCAATTGAGGACTCGTGTCAATTCGAAATGAATGAGTTGTATGATTCCTTGTATGGGCGGGAATTTGTACTTGGTTTTAGAATCACTTAGCTTCGTTGATATAGTGGTTAGGTTGACAAATTCTTTGTATGGGCGTGGAATTGTCCGCTTAGCTTCCTATATTGATTAGTGGTAGAGTTTGGTTTGACAACCACTTAGTTTCTGGTAATGATAATCATTGGAACCTAATGTCGCGCTATTTGTTATATGCATGTTGAGAAGGTGATTCTTTTCTAATGTGTATAACGAATAGGTAGAGGATATAAGGTTAAGTTGTGAGTTCTTAAAACTCATACTTATGGTAAGTTCATGACTCATAATCATATGGTATGTTTTGAACCCTCAAATGAATGGACGCCTATGGTCCGACTAGGATAAGTTCTTAAACTCATATGATTGTGGCAAGTTCTGAACTCATAATGTGTGTAAGTTTGATGAACTGGGGGTATAGCAAAGTGGTGAATGGAGCATTGAGGATTATAGAATAGATAGATTTATTAAGCAATGGATCAAGAGAAAAGTGAAGTTGATGATGGAAGCATAGGTATTCCAAATCTTCTAGCTATGCTAGACTTCAAGTTTTTGACATCAAGCTAAATACGCACTGTGTGCTTTTGAAAAATGATTTTTATTCTCAACTCCGGGTGACCATTGTCTATGCGTGGACTTCGGACTACCGACACCTCGTTGCCTGTTGAGATGATAAAACTGATTTGCAAAGATTTTTGAAACGATTTAAAGTACAGTCTATGCTACTTATTTCGGCTAGACGCGAATGATTTGAAGTATCAAAAGTTGTTTTTATTTATCACTTATGTACCATGCAACCCGTGCGAGATGATAAAAAATGATGGAGTCATCAATGCAAGATTACTTAGTGTTGGATGTGATCTCAGGATCGTCAACCCACTATGGTATGATGTAGTATGATAAAATCACCAAATGACGGAATCCTCAACGGACTATAAATACAGTGCGGCATCATGACGTCATTCTCGAAAAATATTTTCAAAATTTTAATTTGCCAATGGGGTTTGGCTATACTTAAATAATTCTATTGAACTGAATTATCGATATGAGTCTATGCTATTCGATTCAGCTAGACTAATGTTTATGAAAACTCTAAGTGTTCATTGAAAGAAATTTCCCGAACCAAATTGTTTTAGTGCGGAATCCTATACTAAGTCTGAGGTGAACAACCCTGAAAATGGGGATATACTAATTGGATAGAATATTCCAATTTAAGGACGATATAGTCGTTTCGGATTACTAAGGTACAATAGACCGATCATCTAAAGTACCGTAATCGGTAGTTTACCTTCTTCGTGATTGTAAACATACCTATTAAAGAAATGTTTAAGAGGTAGAGTACCTTTCTTTCTTAATTGAAAGAGGTAGCAGGTAGAAATACCCCTAAACCTCGGAGTTCAAAGTTCATAATTTTTATGATCCCTCAGACAGATATGAAAAGTTTTTTTTAAAACCCTTCAGAGTAATGTTGTGGTAGAACGTGATGATTGATATGAAATAATGTAAACTCGTTGTGTACGAGTAGAATCTGAGATGATTGAATAAAGGTTATTACGACAACCTAGTTTTGAAGAATGTTTAGAAGATGTAAACTCCTAGTGAGTAGTTATGGTGAAATGTGATGATAGAAAGAGAAATCCTCAAAGGAGGAAATTGTAAAGGTTAAGTTGAAAACCTAGTTATGGATAAGAGAATGAGCAGAGATTAGTATGCTTTAATTTCGAGGACTAAATTTTAGAAGAAGGGGTGAATGTGATAACCCAAAAATTTCTAAAATCTTGAATGATTAGAATAAAGGTTAAAGAATAAAACCTAGATGAGAATTTGAGGATTTATTTAAAATTTTTCAAGTAAAACCTATATGGTTTGCTATTCGAATAAGAATAGAGGAAATATGGGTTACAAAATTCCAAAACCCTAGAAATGAATTAATATGTACTTGAAGGAATATTAAGAATAAGGTATTACGATACCTTTAAATTCGATGTGAACGGAATAGTCTAAAAAAAATGTTATATAAGTACATATGGAAATTTTATTATTGGAGATAAGATTTCACATGAAGAGATGCTATGAGGTTAAAACGAAGATGAGTATATGTATAGAAATATATATACTTAGTAAGGTGCTATATATATTTTAGCAAGAGGAATGATGAATTAAGTTAATGATATAATGATCAAGATAAAACTATGTTAGTAATTAACATAGTTTGAGTGTTAACCTTCGACCGGCAAATAAGAATTTGAATAAGTATAAAGTCGTTAGATAATACGATTAGCAATGAGAAGGAGTAATTTAAAACTCAAAATTTGAGTTAGAGATAGAATTTTGAAGCATGGACGCTTTTGCAGGTTGCATCCGTAACGTCGAATTTAGTCGAATGGACAAGAAACACAAAATGTGTAAAGATTGACTTTTGGTCAAAGTCAATAGTTGACTTTTTATGGAGAAAAGTCAAAATTAGTGTGAGAAGTGAAATATGTTATGATTATGTGAATTATGGATATGAGTAAATAAATATACATTATATAACGCGAATACATTTATTTTGTATATAAAAGTGAAGTAAGAATTAAGTTATGTAACCTAATATATATATTAGGTGTGATAATTAAATAACCTAAATGGTTATCGTTATTTAGTGGTCCTAATATTTTATTTTTATATTAGTGACCTAATTTAAGAGAATTGTGGAACATGTCACAATTTATTAAATTGTTTTATTCAATAGGTGAGTAAAGGAATATGAAGATTATGTGATGGTTTATATTTGTTTATTATATAAACAAATAAAATAAACTAATGTAATCCTAATTATATATTAAGAATGAATGATTGAATAACTTAAGAGTTATGAGTTGGGGAAAATAATAGTATTTAGATATATACTAACTCTAAGAGATTTATTTTATACATCTCAGCTTAATTAATTTTATAACCTAATTTTAGCAAGTCTAATTGGATTAAGGAAATAAATGTGCATGAGTAAGGATTTAAGTTATAATTGAGGAAAATGAAAACCCTAATTTAATGATTTGGGTTGGAAAAGAATTAATAGTATTGGACTATGTTAATTTACATGGCCCAAAGAATTAAATTTTTAAGTCCAATATATTATTTATTGATTGCCCAAACGATGGAAATTGTGGCCCAAATTTAAGCCCAAATAAGGAGGGACATATTGGACATTTGGTATGATAAATAAGAATTAAAAAGAAATTAATTATTAATGTGGAAATTACTAGTTTACCCTTTTGTCCATTTGGTGTATTATTGTGAATTATTGTCACCAATTATTCCACAAAAGCTAGACATCTAGAATTTACCTATAATACTATAGCATTACTAGCCCTAATCATCCATTACAATTATTCCATACAAGTCTTGTTAGATTAAAGAGAGAGGGAGAGAGAGAGAGAGAGAGAGAGAAAGTGTATTATTGCTCAATTTTTCTCTCTTGCTCTCACCAAAAGAAAACCAAATGGAGGGAGAGAGAAGGGAGGCCATTCGGCAACCATGGAGGAGAGAAAGGGAGTTTTGGTGATACATCAAAGCTCCATAATCAAGCTATGAAGAAGAAGAAGGAGAACATGGTAAGTAAAGGTATAAACCCTTTTTGTTTATGTAATTTTTGATGGTTGTAAATCAAACCTTGAATCCATAGTTCTAAACTCAAAAACCTTAGATCTATGTGTAAATGAGTGTTTCATGTTTAGATATAACCATATTGAGTGTTGATTTGGTTGGAATCAAAAGAATAAGGAAAAATAATTTTCTAGTTTTGAAAATCGAAATTTCTATATACTTTGAAATTTCACCGCTTTTAAATCTATAATTCCTTTTTGCGATCCGTCAAAGAGGGTGCTAGATATATGTGTTTAGTAGTTAACCCAAGTGGTAGAACTCAAAAATCACGTTTCTAAAAGTCGTGGTGTTGATTTATGTGAAAACAGTCCCGCTTTCTAGGAACTGTTTTGGATCAGTCCATAGCAGGGCATTTTCGTCCCCTTTTGTGCTTTATAAATTCTGGAAAAATTTTGGGGTGTTAATATCTGTAGATATGCAGGTTGTGTAAAAATTGAGAATTTTTGGCCATACGGTTTGAGAGATATGGATTTTACGGTGAAGGACCCCAAAACTGTTTTTTTTTTTTGGCCAAAAGTTGCTGCCACAAAAAGGAAGTTTCGGGGTTAGCTAGCTTGCTCTAAAACTTATGAGCTTTTGGTATGTTATAGTACACTCAATAAGCTTTCCATAGACTCCGAAACGGACTAAATCCGACATCGGAGGAGAGAGTTATGAAATTTCTCCCAAACTACTCAAAGGTAAGAAAAACTGTTAGAGCAACAGTTTTTAACAGCCACTTCCGGGCTAATTTCCGGGAGCTTAACATGTCCAAATATGGATTGTGATAGATGAAAAATGTAGTTCGGAAAGATAGGAATCCAACAAAATTGACGGATCGTTAATCGGAGTTACAGATCTCATTTAATTTAAGATTTAGTAAAGGACTCCAAAACTGCCAAATGACAAAAAGTTTCTGTCCAGATCTGTCCAGGGGCTGTTTTGACAACTTAAAGTGTGAAATAAATTCCGGCCTTTTGGGAAATGAAAATATATGGTATTAAGTACCTTGTGTCCAAAAATGAGCTAATTCCGACTTAAAATGACCGAGTTATGACCATTTCAATTTTTGTGATTTTCCGACGGAAATCGCTAAAACCGGAGTTCTACAACTCCGATTGCCACGAAATTTAAAATTGAGCATCACGTTAATATATATAAGGTTATGTCAAAAGATGGGCATCTCTGGAGTTAAGCACAAGGTAGCTAATTTCTTAAGGAATTAACTAGGAATGGTTTTTGAAAAAAATACTAAAGGAACTTGGAAAATTATGGAAAAATAATTTTTGTGTATGAAATATATGTATATGTGTTTGACCAAATGATAGAAAAATAATAAGCTGATTTGGTATTTTTCGTGAAAAAGAATATTGATTTCAGGATACTGAAATGAAATCCGCTTCTTCGAAATGGTATTTCGGTTTACTAAGATGTTATCTAATTTACTAGGATAACATATAAAATGAATAACTTATAAGTACAAGTTATGATGTGATTAAAAGAATATCAAAGTATAATAAGAATATTAAGACTTAAACCTATTGTCTAATACTTAACTATATGTTATGACTAACCGAAAGATCTATTATAGGTTTTATATGTCAGATAGACCGATAGGATTATGTGTTTAAGTTATTTTATAACTAAGATGATATTATTCTAATATTGAGATCTATATTATTAATATTAGGTCTTCGTGAGAAGCTTATTATATTGCGTTACTAAGAATCAACTGTTCGTGCAAGTTTTTCAAGTTCTTTTTACTTAAACTCTTTTAAGAGTGGTTTCGCATGAGATATGCTTATGAATTGTACTCTGTATATATTGCATGTATTCATCGTGTATGAAAGGTCGATCACCTTCACTACTACCAATTACCAGATATAATTGTTATGTTCATTTTCAATGTTCATTCAAATTTGAAATTTTGTTCATGCTAATTCACAACTACATCAGTGAAGGATAGCCACTTTATTATTCAAACTCTTTCAATCATGATATATCTTTACCTTGTTTTTTTAAAACTTGCGAGGCAACTTTCATGCTCACCCTTGCTATATCATGATAAAACATTGCGATAAAGGCGAATACTACCGATTCATGGTGAAAAGGAAAATGCCAAGTTCAGCTTGGGATAGAATGTGCAGCTAATTTTTAAAAGTATGGTTGAAGAATAGTATTGTCATGTGTTAGATAGTTTATGATTGTGTATTAGTTAAGGTTACTCGATTTTGGGAAAATAATGTGTAAAGTTTAATGTATAAACAATTTATGTTTATATCTTCCGCAATAGTGATAGAATTAGTATACCGGATCCGCGGCGATTTGGGACCCGGATTCGGGGATGCTACAGGATTATTGCAATCGCTAGAAATTCCAGAATGGAAGTGGGAGCATATCACGATGGACTTTGTGGTGGGACTTCCAATGACGAGGAAGGGATACGACGCTATCTGGGTAATAGTAGATCATTTGACAAAATCGACTCACTTTTTACCGATAGGAGTTAGGTATAACCTAGAGCAATTGGCTAAACTTTATGTCAAAGAAATCATTTCAAGACATGGAGTACCTATTTCGATTATGTCAGATCGTGATCCACGATTCACATCGAATTTTTGGAGGAGTTTGCAAGCGCAAATGGGAACGCAGTTGAGGTTGAGTACATCGTATCATCCTCAGACGGATGGAAAAAGTGAACGGACAATTTAAACATTAGAAGATATGTTAAGATCTTGCATTATGGATTTCAAGGGGAGTTGGGACGAACATCTGACTTTGGTGGAATTCGCTTACAAAAATAGTTTTTACGCTAGTATAGGCATGCCACGTTATGAAGCGTTATATGAGAGGAAATGTAGAACTCCATTGTGCTAGGATGAAGTAGGTGAGCATCGGATGTTGGGACCTAAAATGGTATAACAAACGGAAGACCTTATGAAGTTAATATGTATTCAATTAATAGTGGCTCAAGTTAGACAAAAGAAGTATGCAGATCCTCACCGTGAGAAGAGGGAGTTTGCGGTCGGTTTGTATGTCTTTCTGAAGGTGTCGCCTTGGAAAGAGAAGATACATTTTTGATAGAAAGGGAAGTTAAGTCCAGGACCTTTTGAAATTTTAAGAAGGGTAGGAGAGGTAGCTTACGATGTAGCTTTACCTCCAAAGATGGAACGAATACATAATGTGTTTCACGTGTAAGTATTGTGTTCTTATAAATCGGACTACAAGCACGTAATAGAGTATGAATCTATTCAAGTAGAAAAAGACTTAATATATGAAGAACTTCCAATTCAGATTGTTGATAGGAAGGAACAAGTCTTGAGAAATAAGATAATACCTTCAGTGAATGTAATTTGGAAGAACCATAATGCCAAAGAAGCAACGTGGGAACTCGGGTGTGACGCCCCCAAAATAGGTATACATCACCTATTCTGAGTCTCCAAAAACATAGTACAGGATACAATTACAATCTTTAATATACAACAAAAGAGCTGTGAGTTTTAATACAAATATTGTCTTCTAGACAATATCCACACTCAGAATAAGTCCTCATTACATTTATTGTCACACTATTTAACAAAATAGTGATGACTACTAATACTATCATCTGGACCGTCACTCCGTTCCCCGACTAGTCCCGGCTACGTTCTCATTTCACAAAGAGAAAGATTAAAAGAAAGGGTGAGCTCAACTAACCCAGTAAGAAATATTATGACTAAGATAATGCAGAATAAATTATCATTAGCCTTCAACAATGTTAAATTGATAAAATACAATAGACATCAAGTTTAACTGCAGCAGAACAAGCAATACATTAAAAGAGTCAAGTAGAGAATAAAATCTACTATCTTTTATGATTTTAAAAAAAAGTTTTTCATCACTTTTATTGTTGGGACTCAGCTTAATAAATAATCCACATCATCCCTGCACTACGACCAAGGATATTCATTAGTATCCACAAATTATCCATGCACTACAGGCCAAGGATATTTGTGTATTCATCAATGGTCATGATCACGCCAACAACTATCCATCAATCCACTATGGGCCCATGAGGACTTTTACCACATCATTTGTAACATTACGGTCATGATTACACCGAATAATCCCTGGTCATAATCATACCAAGTCCATCCATGCACTACAGGCCACAGATGACTTTCAAAAAAAATATAAACATGAGGATGATGACAATGATATAAGAATTCAATAAAACAAGTTCAAGAATTAATTTATTCAGGAACCAATAAGTACAAATTGTCAACATGATACTTCTTTGTAGAGTAAAATTCAAGAATGCTCAGAAGAATATTTCCATGAAAAGATACTGGATGAAGCGCAAATATCAAGGATATTCTACTAATTTCATGGAGCATAGAAGTCAAAACTTTAACCAACTGAGTATAATAAAGAATGGAATAACAAAAGAAATCATCATGCATGCAATACTTCGCATAGACATGTTATTCCAATAGAATAATAAATAACGGAACCAGGTCAGGCGTAATACGCACCGATAGGGTATTCCAACAAAATAATAAAGAATGGAATAACAACAGAAATCACCATGCATGCGATACGTCGCATAGACAGGTTATTCCAATAGAATAATAAATTACAGAACCAGGTCAGGCGAAATTCGCACCGACAGGATGTTCCAACAGAAAAATAAAGAATGGAATAACAACAGAAATCACCATGCATGCGGTACTTCGCATAGACATGTTATTCCAACAGAATAATAAATAACGGAACCAGGTTTGATGTAAAACGCACGGACATGATATTCAGCAATGTAATAATAAAGATTTTAACCGGTCCCACCAAAACGCATGCAGACATGATATTCCAACAGAATAATAAAGAATGGAATAACAAAAGTTCTCTTCATGAATATGAAAAAAATAATACCCCTTACGAGTACAACAAATAATATCCCTTACCATAAAAGAAGAGTATTCCGACTGGTAGGGCGAGGATATTCTTTAAGAAAACTTGCACTACACTCAAAGTTTCTTAAAACTCTAAAGAAATACGCTCAAGATTATAGAATAGAATTCTCTAGATTTCTGGTGTGATTTCAATTCTAACTAAGCATCCTATTTATAGGAAAATAGAAAGGATACTATGAAATAAAATATATAAAAATAAAATATAATATATATTATATATATACACATGCTCATTATAAATTTACGGGATGCATTCCCGGATCACCTCTCTGCCAAAATTTCAAACCTTCAAATATATATATATATATATATATATATATATATATATATATATATATATATATATATCTTCTCCTTCCCGTGCCAAATTATCAACTTCTTCTCTCTTTTTTCTCCACCAAAGTCCACTATCACCAATTATATATATATAAAATATACTTCCTCCTAATCATCATATATGTATATATATATATATATATATATATATATATATATATATATATATATATATATATATATACAACTCCTCTCTAACCATTCCATTTCTCTTTCCCCCACCCCTTTTGGCAACTTCCATAATACATATATAATATAACCACACCCACCAAAATCACCACCAACCAAATCACCACCCACACATCACTTTCACTGTACTCTTACACATTTCACTATCACACACACACATATCTTACAACCTTCACTTTCATACTATCAATTTTCCACCATTTTCCACTCACACACACATTATATATATACACACATACATATATATATATATATATATATATATATATATATATATATCTAAACACATCACATACTTATATATAAATTCCTCCCTTTACGTATACTCCCTCCCACCCCCATTTCCAAAATCAGTTTTCAACACACATGGGCCCCACATGTGGCCCCCACTTGTGGGCCACACCTTAAAATAATTTTCTACCGATTATTTTGAAAATTGGGTAAATGGGGATCCAAATAATAAGCAAAATTTCATAAAAAAAAAATAATCTTAATAATTTTAACAACATTTATCACCTTTATTATAATTCACAATATTAATCGACTGTGTCGTTCCCTGTGAAAGAGGGGCTTTCCATAAAGGATTTCTCCTCACTTGGCACGTAATTAGGTGACCAAACCTCTCCTTGGCGTAACTTTTAGACATCCTTAATATTACAAATAATAATATTAATAATTCTGTCATCTCAATTATTGATTTAATAATATATAAAATATCGACAATAATTGAATCAAATAATGTGAGATACTATGTAACAATTACTGAATCAATAATTTAACAAAACTGAGTGACTTCTCACGTAAGCATCAATAATCAATAATGTGTGCTACTATGGAACCACGCGTATTATTGTACTTTTACTACCGAGTAGTTCAACAGTATTAACGGTAAAACTTCCGCCGTTATTTTCATAAAAATATTTTTGTCATTTTCTCAATCTAACAATAATTCTGTTGTGGGGTCCACCAATGATTGTGTCATTTTATGAATATTCCCTGCTAAAACGAATATTCCCCAACCAATCAAATATAATACAACAACTTGCATACTTTGCAAAATTTATAAATACTACCCACAACTATAACATTATAACAAATTCACACCTTAATATTAAAAAAAATATTTTGAGAAAAATTAAATCTTTATTCATAAAATTTGGGGTTTCACAATCTCCCCTCCTTATGAAATTTTGCCCTCGAAATTTACGTACGTACCTGATATGACGAACAAATGAGGATACCTTGTCAGACTCTAAATAACCTTTGAGCGTATAACCTTTGAGTGTTTAATACGATCCTTCTTATCCAAGATTTTAACAGGTACATCTTCATACGTTAAATTATCCGCTATCTCATCCGGTTCTAAATCAATAATGTGGTTCGGGTCATCCACATATTTACGTAACATCGGTACGTGATAAACGTTATGAACACGCAATATATTTGGCGGTAAAACGAGTCTATAGGCCATAGTACCTACTTGATCGAGGATTTCAAATAGGCCAATTAAAATTGAGGGTTGAGATTTCCTCTCTTCAGCAACTCTTGCTATTTAAAATAACGCCCTCTTGAACCTTCTTCTTCGTGTTCATCAGCTCCGGGTCTGTAGCTTGAGCGGCTTTAACTTTATCGATTAAAGTTGGTTCCAATCATATATTCGTTATCTTCACATAGGTTCGTATATTCGCACTCATAAACGCATACGATCTTCTACTCAACGCGTCAGCTTCCACGTTCGCTTTTCCATGATGGTATTGAATGGCACGATCGTAATCTTCAACAGCTCGAGCCAACGTCTTTGGCGCATGATACGTTCGTTTTAGTTGAAGAAATATTTAAGGGTTTTAGAAATGGGTTTTGTACTGGGGTCAATACAAAATTCAATTTCACGCTCTAGGGTTAGGCTAAGAAGTCTTCAAGAATACGCCAGGAAATTTATTAACAATAGAAATATCATTCAAAACTGTGACTCTCATCCAAGACTTGGATAACACGTCACATTGATACCTATCAACTTGTCATCTTCATTCACGACGTTGCCTTACAGAAAGTCTGGCTTCGGTGTATTCAACATAAGGAAGTCACCAGATATGGCTCGGGGCTCTTTACTTATGGCTTGATATGACAATGATTGAATTTAGTGGTTTGGTTGCTTGAATTCGCATAACAGGTTGGTTAGGAATATAAAAGCTAACAACCTTACGAAATGCATGATGAGTAGTTAGCCATTCGATTTCTAAAAAAAAAAATTACATCAAAGACAAGTATTTTCAAAGAGATAAGATTGACAGGTAACGTGAAAGTGTCAATTTGAATTAAACAAGATTTATAAACAGTGGATGTAATGAAGGTTTCTCCTAACAAAGTTTTAACAGATAAGTCGAAGTCTAATTTCTCTAAAGCCAAGTTCAAACGTTGAGCACAACTAGGTGAAATACAAGAGTGGGTAGAACCGGTATCGAATAAGGTATAAACTTTGCAAGAGTTTATGATTAGCTTACCCGTGATAACTTCATTTGGGTTCCTCACTTGTTGGGAAGTCATGACAACCGCTCTCCCTTGAACTACCTGGCTTTGACTCGCCTGGGGCAGCATTTGGATTCATCACTACCGTTAGAATTAACTTTTCTATAGGACATATTACATCCTCAACTGTTTCGCCATACTCCTGATTTATGATCTGAATCATCAATCTTCGATCCATATCGAATTGAGGTTGACTGCTCTGTACAGGGTAATTCAAAACTCAATGTTGGGTTCTCCCAATTGCTGTCAAAAAAGAGAAATACACATCATCCATTTTAGCCTTTTTGGATCAGACGTCTCTTTCTACAATATCAACACGTCGTGCGACTTTTACCCATACATCCTTCATTCTCACTCGTTCAGTTGTTTCTTCTTTCAGCTGACCCTTGATATTTGAATTCTCAGATTCCAACTTTAATATTTTACACTCTGCCAAAGAGTGTTTCTGTTCAAGTATCACATATCGGGTAACACAATTTTGAATTGTTGGATCCGTTTGTTCCATGACCATTTTCCGTTCTTCAACCTGTTCTTCTAACTCACGAATACGATCTTGCAGCTCTATATTTTGATTAAAAATTTCTTCTAATAAATTCTCCTCAGGTTCCTCTTCTTCCTCACTCTCAGCTGCTACCTCTGCAACCAGCTCTGGAACAACTATCAGTTCTTCACTCACCACATAGATATCTCTAATTTCTTCTTTGTCTGACATCACATTAACCTGGTTAGTGATTAAAGGTGTCTCAACGGTCTCATTCACTCCATTGCTAACATTTTCAGCTGTCATTTTCAAACACTGCCACAAAACAAGGGTTAATTAAAGAAATTGACATGCCATATAATATCCCTATATTCTGACCGACCAATTAAATAATAAATAAACTTAGGTATATCATACTAGCGAAGGAATTCCCCGTCTCTCCCCTCTTAGTTCCTGTCTCACATCTCAGCCAGGGATCATATCCCTAAGCTTTGATACCAACTGTGATGCCCCCAAAATAGGTATACATCACCTATTCTGAGTCGCCAAAAACATGGTACAGAATACAAATATAATCTTTAATATAAAACAAAAGAGCTGTGAGTTTTCATACAAATATTATCTTCTAGAGAATATCCACACTCAGAATAAGTCCTCATTACATTTATTGTCACACTATTTAACAAAATAGTGAGGACTACTAATACTATCATCTGGACCGTCACTCCATTCCCCGACTAGTCCCGGCTACGTTCTCATTTCCTGAAGAGAACAATGAAAGAAAGGGTGAGCTCAACTAGCCCAGTAAGAAATATTATAACTAAGATAATGTAGAATAAATTATCATTAGCCTTCAACAATGTTAAACTGATTAAATATAATAGACATCAAGTTTAACTGCAGCAGAACAAGCAATCCATTAAAAGAGTCAAGTAGAGAATAAAATCTACTATCTTTTATGATTTTAAAAAATGTTTTCATCACTTTTATCGCTGGGACTCAGCTTAATAAATAATCCAGATCATCCCTGCACTACGGCCAAGGATATTCATTAGTATCACAACCACAAATTATCCATGCACTACAGGCCAAGGATATTCGTGTATTCATCAATGGTCATGATCATGCTAACAACTATCCATCAATGCACTACGGGCCAATGAGGACTTTTACCACATCATTTGTAACATTACAATCATGATTACAATCAATAATCCTCGGTCATAATCATACCAAGTCCATCCATGCACTACTGAATACACGATGACTTTCAAAAAAAATATAAACATGAGGATGATGACAATGATATAAGAATTCAATAAAATAAGTTCAAGAATTAATTTATCTAGGAACTAATAAGTCCAAATTGTCAACGTGATACTTCTTTGTAGAGTAAAATTCAAGAATTCTCAGAAGAATATTTCCATGAAAATATACTGGATGAAGCGCAAATATCAAGGATATTCCACTAATTTCATGGAGTATAGAAGTCAAAACTTTAACCAATTGAGTATAATAAAGAATGGAATAACAAAAGAAATCACCATGCATGCGATATTGGCGATAGGCAAGTTATTCCAATGAATAATAAATAACGGAACCAGTCGGGCATAATACGCGACCGGCATGATATTCCAATGTAATAATAAAGAATGGAATAACAACAAAATCACCATGCATGCGGTACATTGTATAAACAAAGTTATTCCAATGAATAATAAATAACGGAACCAGTCGTGAATAATTACGACCCATGGGATGTTCCAATGTAATAATAAAGAATGGAATAACAACATAAATCACCATGCATGTGGTACTTCACATAGACAAAGTATTCCAATGTAATAATAAATAACGAGAACCAGTCCCACAGAAAACGCATTTTACGTGATATTCAACAATGTAATAATAAAGACGGAACCAGGTCCGGCGTAAAATGCACAGACAGGATATTCCAACAGAATAATAAAGAATGGAATAACAGAAGTTCTCTTCATGAATATGAAAAAAATAATACCCTTACGAGTACAATAAATAATATCCCTTACCGTAAAAGAAGAGTATTCTGACTGGTAGGGCGAGGATTTTCTTTAAGAAAACTTACACTACGCTCAAAGTTTCTTAAAACTCTAAAGAAATACGCTCAAGATTATAGAATAGAATTCTCTGGATTTCTGGTGTGATTTCAATTCTAACTAAGCATCCTATTTATAGGAAAATAGAAAGGATACAATGCAATAAAATATATAAAAATATAATATAATATATATTATATATATATATAGTATATATATACACATGCTCATTATAAATTCACGGGATGCATTCCCGTGATCACCTCTCTGCCAAAATTTCAAACCTGCAAATATATATATATATATATATATATATATATATATATGTGTGTGTGTGTGTGTGTGTGTGTGTGTGTGTGTGTGTGTGTGTGTGTGTGTGTGTATGTATGTATATTATATATAACTTCCTCCCGACCATTCCATTTCTCTTTCTCCCACCCCTTTTTGGCAACTTCCATAATACATATATTATATAACCACACCCACCAAAATCACCACCCAGCACACCCATTATAAATATAATAATTATATATATATATATATATATATATATATATATATATATATATATATATATATATATTCACACTCAATTTTTACTTTCCCACCCACACATCACTTTCACTATACTCTTACACATTTCACTATCACACACACACACCTCACACCTTTCACTATCACACACGCACATATCTTACACCCATCACTTTCATACTATCAATTTTCCACCATTTTCCACTCACACACACATTATATATATACACACATACATATATATATATATATATATATATATATATATATATATATATATATATATATATATATATATATCTAAACACATCACATACTTATATATAAATTCCTCCCTTTTACGTATACTCCTCTCCCACCCCCATTTCCAAAATCAGTTTTCAACACATATGGGCCCCACATGTGGCCCCCACTTGTGGGCCCCACCTTTAAATAATTTTTTATAGATTTATTTTAAAAAATGGGTAAATGGGGATCCAAATAATAAGTAAAATTTCATAAAAAAAATCATCTTAATAATTTTAACAACATTTATCACCTTTATTATAATTCACAATATTAATCGACTGTGTCATTCCCGAGAAAGAGGGGCTTTCCAATAAGGATTTCTCCTATTGGCGCCGCAATTAGGTGACCAAACCTCTCCTCGCGTAACTTCTAGACATCGTTAATATTGCAAATAATAATATTAATAATTATGTCATCTCAATTATTGATTTAATAATATATAAAATATCGACAATAATTGAATCAAATAACGTGAGATACTATGCAACAATTACTGAATCAATAATTAAAAAAAACTGAGTGACTTCTCACGTAAGAATCAATAATCAATACTGTGTGCTACTTATGTAACCACGCCAGACATCGCTTTTCTTTACTACCGAGTAGTTCAACAGTATTAACGGTAAAACTTTCGCCATTATTTTCATAAAAATATTTTTGTCATTTTCTCAATCCGACAATAATTCCGTTGTGGGGTCCACCGATGATTGTGCCGTTGTACGAATATTCCCTGCTAAAACGAATATTCCCTGACCAATCGAATATAATACAACAACTTGCATCCTTTGCAAAATTTATAAATACTACCCACAACTATAACATTATAACAAATCCACACCTTAATATTAAAAAAAAATATTTCGAGAAAAATTAAATCTTTATTCATAAAATTTGGGGTTTCACATTGGGTGTAAAATGAAGAAAAATTTTCCCCATTTTTTAAGTAATTGTATCGAGATTCTGGGTACAGAATCCTTATAAGGGAAGAACAATGTAATGCCCGAGAAAAATTGAATTTTATGTGAATTAAATATTTATTTGATTATTTGAATTAAATGAATTTAATTGTTATTTGCGTGAGTAAACTATTTAAAGTCGTTCTATGACCTATAATGTGCAGATGTGTTTAGGATTCTGGCTATGTGCTAGGAATAATTGTTTGGAATTTCCAATATGAAAATAAAAGTTTTCCAAGAAATTTTTGTAAAAACACTATTCATTTGTTTCTGCTCGAGGATTAATTATGAATTTCTGAGAAACGCGTAATGATAGAATTCTAAGACAAGATGGAATATCCAATAATATTTCAGTTATGGCAAACGAAGTTTGCGCCTGTGGACTTAAAACCTAAGGGTTAGGAAAAGTAAAGTTTGAGAACTAAATGACTATGTATAATAAGAATTATTATTATACGGGAGGAATACGAGTATAATACTAGTGGTTATACAAGTATAGTATGAAGATTATTACGACGTATAATATGAATATCATACGAGGTATATACGAAGAGAATACGAGAATTATACGAGTAGAATACGATTACTTCTTAATGGACTTTTGTAATTGGACTTAGACTTTGTCAAGCCCTATATTAAATTAAATCAAGCCCAAGATAAGCCCGATATGAATTAATTCTAAGCCCAAACCAAGAAACCAAACTGTGGATCGAATTGATGGATCACCGGATGGGTAAAATGCATGGGGAAACCCATGTGGGTCCCCCAAAGGGGCATGTGGGTCGGCCACTTGGTGCCCAAATAAAGTAGATAACTTGGTGGGGAAGAATTAAATAGTAAGGAGGTGGCCACTTGACCATTTTGCCCTCCATTTAACTTTCTATAAAAGAGAAGAGCAATAACAAGTAATCAAGAGGAATCAAAGTAAATTATTCAAGTTTAAGTCAAGAACGCGAAGAACAATAAGGTAACAATACGTAAACTTTAATCTTTGATTCTTTTCTATTTTATTTTTTTATAGAGAATTATGAATTTGTGGAGCATGTCTCTTCCAGAGTAATAAGGATGGCTATTAGTGAACTAAAAAATTAATAATCCATGTATAAGTAAGAATCATAAGCGTTTAAGTGAGCTTTAATCAAAGAAAACCATTAAAACGTAGAATTAGTTGTTGATGAACAAATTGAAAACCATCAAGTTTAAGTTATATGCATATTGCTTGGATAGGTTATAGATAACTAACCAATGGATTGATTCTAATTTGTTTGGTGTAAAAATCTCGAGTAACGAAGTTATGACAAAATTTATGAGATTAGACGATAATCGTCGAAATTATAGAATTCTCAGAATGGTAGTCAAAAGTCGTCATTTAACTCGAAAACCTTAGTTTTCGATGGTGTATCATAGAATAACATGATTAAGAGTCGTGGACTCAAGAATGGTCAAATTCTGACTTAAAATGAAGAAACGAGTTATGAACGTTCACGAACGTTAAACGAACGTGTAATAGAAAAGTTAAATAGTAAATTCATCGTTAATGGATTTAAAAACAACTTCTATCCAAATGAATTCGAAGTGTATGAGATATGTAAGATAACGGCTTTTGAACGAGCCAATTCTGAATTATAACGATCAAGTTACGAGACCAGAAAGAATTGAAATGAAAAACTTAAAAAAAATTCAAAGGCTCAAGGATTCGCCCGTAGTAGCGCCCCAAGCCTAAGAAAGTGGGCGCCCATGATCTTGCGTAATGGGGAGAAGATATCGAGAATTAGCTGACAATATGCTTGCTTTTTGTACTAAACCGTGTCGAAGTAGTCTTAGAGAAAAAAGTCTAACTTAGTTAATTATTAACCCAACTGTTTACATGATAACTATGGGGCATGTATAATTTTAATAAACATAAAAAGATAATTCCTAAATAACATGTATATCGACGATCTAAGGAATTTAACGTTGATTAAAAGTAATTAAAGAAAGAACGTAAAGTGCGAGAACATAAATCGTGAATCATATTCAAGTTTAACGCGTGTCTTAATATTATACATTATGTAATAGATGTGCGCAATACATAAATGATAAGAAGTGAAGGTAAAACCTATGTACATATTATACGGAGTCCGATGTCGATAATCTGAGAGGAATTCATCTGAATTAATGTATCAATTAAGGTCTCAACTACTATTGTATTTAAACGATGGATGTTGAGTGTCAATTTATGATAAATGATTGTTAATAAGCCGTAATGAAGGATAAGTAACTCAAAACAAATATTATTAATGAAATAAATTCAGTTAAGTTATAGAAGAGAAAGAATTTGGTAAAAATAATATGATTAGATTGTTTGGTGGTTAATTCCAGTATGTTATATGAATATATCATGTAGAAACTGTGAAGACCAAGAACTGTTGAATTTTAATTAAAGACTCTTGAAGGAAAGTTTCCTTAATGCTTGTCTAACCTTCGTGTTAGCCAAGTTTCTATGATTCATGTTATACTATGCATGAATTATTTTACGAAAGGGTCGATACTAGTTTTAACTCGGCTAGACAAATCTTAAGAGTTTGATTGATTTGTTTACAAGTCTTTCGATATAGTATTGATAATGTTATTCTATGCCAATTGTTTGGTACAGATTCAAACGTAAGCCAGAGTATGAATAAACAAAAGTATTTCTACATCGATTATTCGATGGGCACGTGAGGTTGCCAAAACTTAAAACGTAGATACGTTTAACGGATGAGTGTTGATCAACATAGAGTACTATAGGTTGATCACCTAAAAGTGCTTATAAGATATATCGGACTTACGAACTTAATGCCGAGTTATCCTTTTCATGAATGAAAATCAAAAGAGAATGTTCATGGTCTTTTGACCTACTCAGAATTCCTAAGTTACTATATGTACTTTGGAATTGTTTTATAAGAATTAAAAGTGCTATTCCAATGTTTCATTGTACTTCATAACTATTTGTTCAGTTAGTGAAGAATAATCATATAGTTCTCAACGTGGTACTTGTATTATATATTGTTAGACTTGCTGAGCTAGTTATTCTCACTTCTTACTTGAATTATATGATTGCAGCTAAGGCCGAGCGAACCGAGGGTTCTAATAAGGATAAAGGCAAAGCTAAGATGGATAAGTAGTTATCCTGTAATAAACTAGTATATTTATGTGAATTATTCTATTTATAAATGAGGAATGTATTTAGTTACAGAACCTAGGAAATGATTCATTACTATTGTAATAAGAATCTGAGATCCCAAATTTTATGAAATAAAAGTATTCAATTTTCTTATAATTATTCTATTTAGTAAATGGTTAAATTGATAAAAGTTTAAAGTTAAGGGTGATATGTGAAAATTTTGCAAAGTAAGCAAGTTGATATAAAATATTTGTTGTGTTGGGGAATATTCGATTAGTCGGGGAATATTCATTTTAACAAGGAGTATTCGTACAACGGCATAATCATTGGTGGACCCCACAACGGAAGTATTGTCGTAGTTAGAAAACGACAGAAATATCTTTTTATAAAAATAACGGTGAAAGTGTTATCATTAAAACTGTTGAACTACCCTTAGTAGTAAAAAATGCGATGAATGATTTGTTGGTTGCATAGTAGCACACGGTATTGATTATTGATGCTTACGTGAGAAGTCACTCAGTTATACTCAATTATTGCTACAGTAATTGATGCATCATATCTCTCATATTATTGATTCAATTATTGTCACAGTATCATCTGCATAATATATATTATTAAATCAATAATTGAGACGACAAAGTTATTCATATTATTATTTGCAATATTGACAATGTCTAGAAGTTCTGTAAAGGAGAGGTTTGGTCACCTAATTGCGCGCTAATATGGAGAAATCCTTATCGGAAAGCCCCTCTTTCCTGGGAACGACCTGGTTGTTAAATATTGTGAATTATAATACTAATGATGAATAAGTTCGTGTTGATTAAAGATGAATTGGATAGTTCCATTGTGTTGGAATTATTAGTGTTATTGAAAATTGACATTTATTTTGATAATAATTGATGTCCGGAGGTTATATTGACCAATAGGGTAATTAACCGGATAAAAGAGCAATTAATTACTATTAATTCACATGATTATAACTATTTGTTCACATGTGTGTACTATTGATTCACATTCTTGTACAATTAGGGGAGGTGGTGCAAGATTGATAATACTTGTATGACTAAGTTAAAAATGGAGGAATAGATGAAGGTACTATATTGTAATTAATTTTTTCTCATGTTTAGAACTATTGAGTCACACGATTTACTATTGATTCACATTATTTACTATTAGGGGAGGTGGTGCAAGTTTGATAATACTTGCAGGACTAAATTAAAAATGAAGAAAAAGAGGAAGGTATTATACTTTAATATTTTAAGCCCCAAAACGTGCAATTATCAAAACTATATTTTCCTATAAATAGAAGCTCATTCTTCCTTCATTCCTCACCAATTCACTAAAGCTATAGAACCATTATTATAGAGAGAAATTATAGAGAGAAAGAAGAAGAGAAGTCTGCTACCTCACTATCCCAGTATCTAGTCTTCTTCTAAGGTAAGGGGTATTATTCTTTCGTATTCATGAAGAGAGTTATTTTCTTTCAATACTCGTAAGGGTTGTTATTCCATTCTTTATTATTATGTTGGAATAACCTATCTATGCGACGTACCACATATATGGTGAAATTCTTCTGTTATTTCAATCTTTATTATTCTGTTGGAATAACCTGTTTGTGCGGTCTATTGCATGCCTGGTGAATTCTGTTGTTATTCCATCCTTTATTATTCTGTTAGAATATCCTGTCTGTACGGATTATGCATGACCTGGTTCCATTCTTTATTATTCTGTTGGAATATCCTGTCTGTGCGGATTACGCATGACCTAGTTCCATTCTTTATTATTCTGTTGGGAATAACCTATCTGTGTTGTTTATCGCATGCATGGTGAATTCTTATGTTATTCCATTCTTTATTATTCTGTTGGAATAACCTGTCTATGTGGATTACCGTATGCATGGTAAATGATCCTTTGTATTCATTCTTTATTAAATTGTGGAAATGACCTGTCTACGTGGATTACCGCATGGCGGGTGAAAATCCATTTGTAGTTTCGTATATTCTGTTACACTCATCTGGGATATCATTTCTTTTGTACTCGTCATGAAATATCATTTTCTTTGGTATTTTTCTGTTACGAGTTACTATTCATGAAAGTGAAATAAGACTATTTTTTAATACAACATGCCCATATCATATAAAATCCACAAAATATATAGAATTCATATGAACATCAATATTACCTAACTCACTATATTTCTATGTGACTTACAAGTAATATTAATTTAAGTGCAAGCTCTCTAAAATGACTTCACATAGTAAGCCGGTATATGTCTATTGTGATACCCCCAAATCTAGGTACTTCATTCCTACAAGATTTAGTGCTCACTAATCAAACATTCATACTATCTACCCAAATAATACAATATTTGAATCATAAAAACCTCCTCTTAAATAGGGTTACATGATTAAGTTCAAAACATCCCAGGTTATCTAACCTTTAAACGTCATTCAAATGTGGAAATAAATTATTACATAACTTCTTTAAAATAAAGCCTAAGATCATCATGATAAAAGTCTAACATCATAATCAAAGTCAAGATTACAAGTCTTCATCACTTGTACATTTTTCCCTTTCCTTTGCTAGTCGAAGGTTCATCTACCTTCTCCTCTTTAGCTGCAATGAGTTTATAAATATGCAAGAGTGAGCAAAACAATTGCTCACTAGATATAATAGAGAATCAACAGGAGTATAACAATAATAACTACCAAAAATAGGCTCATCAAAAGTGAATAGTACTCTAACAATAATAATTAGAAACTAGAATCCAAAATATGGAATATACATATAAGACCATGAACTACGTCCACAGTTGCAAGTAATCTTTCAACTCCAACTTTAACAGTCATAAGACTATAAGGACGTCGTACTTAGGGGGATCAGCCCTTCGTACAATATATTGTGCACAAACATTTTAACGCTACGCGTAAGTTAACCCCTAATAATAGGGTTGTTCATCTCAGTATTTAGAATACAAGTCCGCACCAAAGTAAGTTTGGTTTGGATACATTTCAAGGGTAATTTATAATTCAACGTCATCAACTAAGGATTAGTTGAATACAACATTGATAACATCATGCTATGGAATAATCATAACTAAATTGACATTGAAAATTAAGATCATGCTTTAGGAATAAACTAACAGCATAAACATCGAATAATTATAATATGCCTTGCTTGAATATTAAGCCAAGGTTAAAACCTTATTTAGAGTTGAATCTTAAGCATGCATAACAAATAATAAATTGAATGATAAAACTTGTTCAACATTAGTGTGTTAGAATGTAGAAATTTGCATGCTAATTAACAAGTTAAAGATTGGCTCAAAATCAAGAGATAAGGTTTAGGAGCTTGCACGATATAATTAGGGTTAAGAAACTTTCACAAAGAAATCTTAGAGTTAGGAAAACTTGCTCAAAGATAGCTAGATACTTGCACAATTATAAAAGTAGAATTAGAGAACTTGCCTCGTGCGTAGGTTAAACAATCACTACTCGCGTTCACCCCAAGTCCTACACATACCATATGTATGGACAATACACATTAGTTACACTAACATTACCTTCATGAGTTGTTTTCTACTTTTAGTATAACTACTAACTAAGTTTAAGTTTAAACAACATCGCATCTTTTCATGAACATTACTTTTTAGCTTTATTACAACTACTTAAGTGATCATGTCATTGTACCACACACACATTAACAACTTGATACAACATCCTATTAAATGTCCAACATGTTATCATTAAGTTATAATAATACACAAAGGGTTGTACTTGCATTCGCGCATCCCGACGCCCTCTGATTGGCTCCAAATAAACAATTGTCCTAAAGATGACCATTTTGACCCTTCATACAATTTCAAATTGAAAACCTTAAAGAATAAAAGTTATAGGCCTATTCGTCATTTTTCCGAATCATCTTGAATCACCTCAATCGGAGTTCGTATGAAAACGTTATGGCCATTTTACTACAGGAGGTCAAAACTGTCCAACCTAGACCACTTTTTCCCAAGGCAATGAAGCGAATAATGTGCGCCGGGCGCAAATTCCAAAGATCAAGCGAACTTATCGCCCATTTTTGGCATCATAGCGAAATTTAGCTAGCTAGGTGCGAAATTTCATGTTGGTACCAAACTCGAGAACCCAACCAACCACGAAGAACAAAACAACTAAATTTTGTACTAAATGATACTGCTAACATCTAAATTCACATGTACAACTAACATAATTTACACATAATCATAACCAATTATTCATATATGAATTAACAACGACTAAACCAAGATTTTAGAAAACTTAAATTTTGAAAACACGGTTTAAAAACCAAAACTCCATAGTTGATATATTTTAACACAGTAAACACTGTAATTTATAATAACAACCAATTTGTTTACTTTAACTACAATTCTCTGAATTTCTTACCCAATTAACAATTCACAGTTCAATTTCACCCACTAATTGATCATCATAATTGCTACTTACACAAGCCATATGCGAAATACGTATACTGTCAAAACTTTCCTACTGTTATCTGAAATTAGCATACAAATTCTTGTTTAGACATAAACTCTATCATTATAAGCATGTATAACCACCATAACTTAGTTATATAACAATAATACGAAAAAAAACTAGAACTCACAGAGCATAGAAGAAATAGAATTCACAGAGTATAACAAAGCTTTACCGAAATACTCATAAATAATATCAAAGTGGTAGAACATACCCTCAATTAGCTTATACAATCTTTGTTAGTTGAAGACCAATCTCCCTCAATCTCTCAAACTCCTTCTCAATTCTCTCTGCTATTCTCTGAACTGTCTCAAAACCCAGCAACTAATATGCGTAATATAAAAATACAAATCTGATATGGCCTTAATAGCCATCATCAGTTATCCAAAATAACGTATACATTATATTTATTATTCTAATTTATTTTATTTATTTTCAAAAACTAGAAATTTCAAAAGCCTAAGGCTTATTTGGCAACCCATATAAATTTTAAAGAATTAAAATACTTAGGTCTTATTTGACAAAAACCAATTTAAATCCTTTTTAATTTATTTTAATAAACACTTTAGTTTATAATTATAATCACATACTATATTTTAATTAAATATATCATTTTAGCAAATATCACCAAATTATAATTTTCATTATAACTTTATTGCATAATTTAACATACCATCTAAATTATTAAATTAACACAACAACACATCACCTCATGTTATAATACAAACCTCTAAATTATAAATTTTAATTTAGAAAATTCTCTAATCATTTATATTCATCAACCATCACCTCAACAAATATTTATTTAACAATAAACACCTTAAATAATATTTATATAACTCAATAAATATTTAAATTACAATTTGAAATTTCAGATCGTTACATCCTTCCTTCCTTACAAGGATTCTGTCCCCAGAATCACAATTCAAACAATCAAATCGTCACATTCTCCCCTACTTACAAAGATTCTGTCCCCAGAATCGAAGACACAGACTAAACAAATAACTCAGGATAATTCTTCATCATATCAGTTTTGAGTTCCCACGTAGCCTCTTCGACATTGTGGTTCCTCCAAATCACCTTCACAGAAGGTATAATTTTATTCCTGAGCACTTGTTCTTTCCTGTCGACTATCTGGATAGGAATCTCTTCATAAGACAAATCTTTACTAAACTGCAAGGGTTTATACTCTATCACATGCTTGTAATCAGGTTTATACGGTCGTAATACCGAAACATGAAAAACATTATGAACATGTTCTAGTTCTGGAGGTAAAGCTACTTCGTAGGCCACTTCTCCCACTCTTCGTAGAATTTTGAAAGGTCCAATAAACCTTGGGCTGAGCTTTCCTTTCTTGCCAAAACGAATTTTCCCTTTCCAAGGAGAAACTTTCAGGAACATGAAACTTCCTGCTTCAAATTCACGATTCTGCATGTGCTAATCAGCATACTTTTTTTGTCTTTCTTGAGCAGCTACCAATCTCGCTTTGATGAGTTTGACAATTTCAGCGGTCTGTTGTACCAGTTATGGTCCAAGTAGCTGACGTTCTCCAACTTCATCCCAGCATAGCGGAGTTCTGCACTTTCTGCCGTATAATGCCTCGTATGGCAGCATACCAATGCTTGCTTGGTAACTGTTGTTGTATGCAAATTCCACCAACGGTAGATGATGATCCCAATTACCTTTGAAATCCATTATGCATGCTCTAAGCATATCCTCTAAAGTTTGGATTGTTAGATCACTTTGTCCATCAGTTTGCGGATGATATGCTGTGCTCATCTTCAGTTGCGTTCCCATGCATTATTGTAGTCTTTTCTAGAAATTTGATGTGAACCTTGGATCTCTGTCTGATACAATTGATACTGGAACTCCATCTTTTGAAACGATCTCCTTAACGTATAGCTTCGCCAGCTGATAAAGATTAAATCTAATCTTTATTGGCAAAAATTGTGCAGATTTTGTCAATCTGTCCACTATCACCCATATCTCATCGTATCCTTTCTGAGTCATTGGAAGACCTACCACAAAATCCATTGTGATGTGCTCCCACTTCCATTCTGGTATCTCCAACGGTTGAAGTAATCCGCTTGGTCTTTGATGTTTTGCCTTCACTTTCTGACATGTCAAGCACTTTGCAACGCACTCTACAACATCTCTTTTCATATTCAGCCACCAAAAATGACACCGCAAATCTTGATACATTTTTGTACTTCCCGGATGAATTGAATACCTTGAGTTATGTGCTTCCGTCAAAATTTCTTCTTTAATCTCCTGAACTGCTGGAACCCAAATTCGTCCCACAAATCTTAACATCCCCGCAATATCGACCTTATACTTCGCTTCTTTACCCTCGACTATACGTTGCTTTATTTTCTTGCATTCCTCATCCTGTAGCTGAGCATTTTTCACTTTGTCCACCAAATTTTGACTGGCTTCCATCTGGAACAATTTTTCCTCGGATTCTTCTGGAAATTTGATTTCCAGCTCTAGTTTTGCCATTGCTGAAATGAGCTCCTCCTTATCAATTAACATCATCAACTTTTTTCTGCTTTTCCTACTCAAGGCATCTGCAACCACATTATCTTTACCCGGATGATAAAAGATCTCGTAATCATAATCTTTTATCAGTTCCATCCATCTTCTTTAACGCATATTCAGGTCTTTCTGTGTGAGAATATACTTTAGACTTTTATGGTCTGTGCAGATCTCACATTTTTCTTCGTAGAGATAGTGTCTCCATATCTTCAGTGTGAACACAACTGCCGCCAACTCTAAATCATGAGTCGGATACCCTTTCTCGTAGTCCTTCAGTTGCCTTGATGCATACGCAATAACCTTGTCGTTCTGCATAAGGACACAACCCAATCTTTTGTGTGTAGCATCACTATACACCACAAAGTTTCCTGTATTATCTGGTAATGACAACACAGGTGCCATAATGAGCTTCTTCTTTAATTCTTGAAAACTTTCCTCACATTTTTCCGTCCAAACAAATTTTATAGATTTCCTTGTCAAATTTGTCAACGGAGTAGCAATCTTGGGAAAATCCTGAATAAACCGTCTATAATAGCCTGCCAACCCTAAGAAACTTCTCACTTCTGATGGGCTTCTTGTTTGTTCCAAATTTATCACAACTTCAACTTTTGATGGATCTACAGAAATCCCATCCTTATCAATTACATGCCCAAGAAATTGTACACGTTCCAGCCAAAATTCACATTTGGAGAATTTTATTACAACTTTTCTTTTCTTAACGTCTCCAACGTTAGACGTAAATGTTCCACGTGTTCCTCTTGAGTTTTAGAGTACACCAGGATATCATCGATGAACACCACCACAAACTTGTCCAAAAATGGTTTAAACACCCTGTTCATTAAATCCATGAATGTTGCAGGGGCGTTTGTCAAACCAAATGACATCACCAAAAATTCGTAATGTTCATACCGAGTTCGGAATGCTGTCTTCGGTACATCCTCCTTCCTTACTTTCAATTGGTGATATCCACTTCTCAAATCTATTTTCGAGAAATATCTAGCACCCTTCAATTGATCAAACAAGTCATCTATTCTTGGCAACGGATATTTGTTGTTGATAGTGACTTTGTTCAATTCCCTATAGTCAATGCAAAGACGCATCGACCCATCCTTCTTCTTCATGAATAACATTGGTGCTCCCCATGGTGATACACTTGGTTGAATATACTTCTTATCTAACAGTTCTTGCAGTTGCACCATTAGTTCCTTCATTTCTACTGGAGTCATTCTATACCGGGCCTTCGATTTATGAACAGTTCCTGGCGCTAAGTTGATCACGAACTTGATTTCTCTGTCAGGTGGAAGTCCTGGCAAATCTTTCGGAAACACGTCCATGAACTCCCTAACCACTGGTATTTCCTCCAATTTTATACCATTCTCTTTTTGAGTATCAACTATGTAAGCTAGATACCCTACACAGCCCTGATTCAATAACTTCTTGGCCTGCATCATCGTCAGACATTTCATTTGTCTAGGCGATTTGCTACCATGAAAAACTACCTTTGACGGAGTCATAAGGTTCACACACTTCTTCCGGTAATCAATTATCGCTCCATAATTGAATAACCAATCCATTCCCAATATCACATCAAACTCCCCAAGTTTAATCGGAATTAAATCTACTGCCATAATATTCCCCTTAATGTTCACCCTACAGTTCTTGTATACGAACCTAACAGGAATCACTTCCCTATTCGTAATTTCTATATTTAAAGGAAATTTCAACTCTTCACAAGTTATTTCTAACCTCTTAGCAAATTCATCAGATATAAACGAGCAAGTAGCACCCGAATCAAATAATACATACACATTTATATCATTGATTGGGATAATACCTGACACGACATCATTTGATTGCACCGCGTCCTGCACCGTCATGTTGAAGGTTCTTGTTGTAGGCTTATTTGTTGATGTTGGTCCAAAGAATAGTCGGCATTCTCCACCAAAGATTTCCCTTGCTTCCATTTGTCTCACCAGATCTCTTTTTAGGACATTCACGAGCAAAGTGATCCTTGGACCCGCACGTGAAGCAAACATTTTTCTTAGATTGAGTGGAATTTGGGGAGATATGACCCTCCTAGCCACAATTGAAGCATACTCGTTTCCCCATCAAGCACACACCCTTATGAAACTTCCCGCATGTAGTATATGTTATGAACTTCTTATTTTGCTGGTTTCCTTGCTGATTTCCAGCTCCTCCATTCCCATTCCACTTCCTCTTCAGGTTGTTGCCATTACTACCATTACCACCACTCTTAGCTTCACCTTTACTTTTCTTCTTTCTCTGCTCTTGATTATGCTTTATTCTTTCTCGCCTCCACTTTCAAATGAGAATCGCCTTCTCCATCATCTTCTTTGCAAATGTCTTCAATTGGAGTAGAGACCCTCTTCAGATAACCAGGGGTTTCACCTGCTCAAACCTCTTTGCCTTGCGCTCGTCTGTGCTGACCTGATATGGCGCAAACCTGGCCAACTCATTGAATTTTGCGGCATACTCCAACATCGACATTGTTCCCTGCTTCAACTCCAAAAACTGGACCTCTAGCTGACTCTTTAAACTCTCTGGGAAATAAATCTCGAAGAACAGCTCCTTAAACCTATCCCAGGTCATCACTCCTGGTTCTTCCCGAATTTTGTTAGCCTGCCACCAATAGCTAGCCTCCTCTTTCAACATAAACATTGCAAAAGCAGTCTTCTGATTCTCCTCTACCCTAGCCACATCAAAAACCTTCTCAATTTCCATGATCTAGGTCTGCGCTTCGACTGGATTCATGGACCCACAGAATTCTGGTGGTCCAACCGCCTTGAAGTCCTTAAACGTAGTACCTTGATTCTGAGGTTGATTCAGTAAAGCACCCGTCAGTAATGTAACTAGCTGCTGAACCGGGTTTCCTTCCACATTATTGTTGTTGTTTTCCTCAGTGGTTCTCCATCGTGATGGTTGACGTCTTGAAGCCATTTTCTGTTAAAATAAACCCATCAAATGTTATTCAATCATAAAAGTTTATCATATAACACATAACACTTAACACTTTGAATAAAATAATAACTTTTATTCATTCATCATCTAAAACATCAAGACAATAGCATCACTGCTATTTACATTACTTTCCTGAACTATAACAGTTTCAGGATATCATTATCATCATCTATCCCATTGGTTATCATACCCGAGATTTATATTTCGTTTATTTTCAAAATCACTTATCAATTACAATCTCTACAATGTCCTACTAAGATACTGCGTAGCCCTACGACGCTCTTCCTCCATAATTTGGAACATTGTTCGGCGATCCAATCACGTATATGATGGTAGCGTCTCGGGCCCGAATCGGATAACTCATGACTCGATCTTGAGCTCGATTGACCACAGTGTTGAATACGTTGCTCATTTCTTCCATCTTCCTCCTCTTGGCTTGTGCATCACTCTCTGCTGTTCCGGCTCGTTGATAAGCTTCATTGTACGCGTCTTGGGCTCTTGCCCTTTTTGTAGATTCTTCTTTCAGCTTATTCTCCAGTTTTGCAATCTTCTCCGTCATTTGCTCATTCTCTCCTTTAGTGTGGACCAGCTTCTCTTCAACGTTGTTCAGTCGTTCTTCTCGATCCAGGATCTCATCGTCTTTCTGCATCATCAAAGTCTGTTGTTCAGCTACTATCTCTTGTAACTCCTCGACAGTATCTTGAAGTTCCACATTGCGATCATACACCTCGTCGTACATACAGGCAGCTATCGAATCAAGTGGAAGCTCTTCCTCCTCGTACTCCTCATCCTCCGACTGTGGCAGCTCCACGGGATCTTCATCATCTGTCTCTATCTCATCATCCTCATCAGGGACTCTCTCCTCCTTTCAACTCATGGCGATCGGGCTGCTTTCCCGTGGCAGTAGTTGGTCCCAAATCACCTAATATCTCGAGGCTCCTCCTCTCTATCCTGACTGGATTCTCCTACATTAGCCATCCTGTCAACCAAAGTTTAAATTTTAATTACTAATCATTACTACTCGACACTCATGAGCACATAAGTTGTAATCACATAAGCATATAATTGTTTTATTACTTTCTCTTTCATAAAATTCGATAAGAGTTTATCATCACTATCTTTTCAAAGGTTACTTCCTAAGGCTTTTCCCCCACCTAAGGTTCATAACCTAAAGCTTTGATACCAACCTGTGACACCCCCAAATCTAGGTACTTCATTCCCACAAGATTTGGTGCTCACTAATCAAACATTCATACTATCTACCCAAATAATACAATATTTGAATCATAAAAACCTCCCCTTAAATAGTGTTACATCATTAAGTTCAAAACATCCCAGGTTATCTAAACTTTAAACGTCATTCCAATTCGAAAATAAATTATTACATAACTTCTTTAAAATAAAGTCTAAGGTCATCATGATAAAAGTCTAACATCATAATCAAAGTCAAGATTATAAGTCTTCATCACTTGTACATTTTTCCCTTTCCTTTGCTAGTCGAAGGTTCATCTACCTTCTCCTCTTTAGCTGCAATGAGTTTATAAATATGAAAGAGTGAGCAAAATAATTACTCACTTGATATAATAAAGAATCAACAGGAGTATAACAATAATAACTGCCAAAAAAAGGCTTATCAAAAGTGAATAGTACTCTAATAATAATAATCAGAAACTAGAATCCAAAATATGGAATATACATCACTGAGGGTCATAAGACTATGAACTACGTCCACAGTTGCAAGTAATCTTTCAACTTGAACTTTAACAGTCATAAGACTATAAGGACTTCGTACTTAGGGGGATCAGCCCATCGTACAATGTATTGTGCACAAACATTTTAATGCTACGCGTAAGTTAACCCTTAATAATAGGGTTGTTCATCTCAGTATTTAGAATACAAGTCCGCACCAAAGTAAGTTTGGTTTGGATACATTTCAAGGGTAATTTAGAATTCAACGTCATCAACTAAGGATTAGTTGAATACAACATTGATAACATCATGCTATGAAATAATCATAACTAAATCGACATTGAAAATTTAGATCATGCTTTAGGAATAAACTAACAACATAAACATCGAATAATTATAATATGCCTTGCTTGAAAAATATTAAGCCAAGGTTAAAACCTTATTTAGAGTTGAATCTTAAGCATGCATAACAAATAATAAGTTGAATGATAAAACTTGTTCAACATTAGTGTGTTAGAATGTAGAAATTTGCATGCTAATTAACAAGTTAAAGATTGGCTCAAAATCAAGAGATAAGGTTTAAGAGCTTGCACGATATTATTAGGGTTAAGAAACTTTCACAAAGAAAGCTTAGAGTTCGGAAAACTTGCTCAAAGATAGCTAGATACTTGCACAATTATAAAAGTAGAGTTAGAGAACTTGCCTCGTGCGTAGGTTAAACAATCACTCTTCACGTTCACCCCAAGTCCTACACATACCATATGTATTGACAATACACATTAGTTACACTAACATTACCTTCATGAGTTGCTTTCTACTTTTAGTATAGCTACTAACTAAGTTTAAGTTTAAACAACATCGCATTTTTCATGAACATTACTTTTTAGCTTTATTACAACTACTTAAGTGATCATGTCATTGCACCACACACACATTTCAACTTGATACAACATCCTATTACATGTCCAACATGTTATCATTAAGTTATACTAATACACAAAGGATTTCACTTGCATTCGCGCATCCCGACGCCCTCTGATTGGTTCCAAATACTAAACAATCCTAAAGATGACCATTTTGACCGTTCATAACGATTTCAAATTGAACACCTTAAAGAATAAAAGTTATAGGCCTATTCGTCCTCTTTTCAAATCATCTTGAATCACCTCAATCGAAGTTCGTATGAAAGATGTCAAAACTGTCCAACCTAGACCACTTTTTTGGTGCTGGGGCGCGGGACAGTAGCGCCAGGGCACGAATTCCTACGCTTGGGCGCGAACTTCTGGCCCATTTTTGGCGCTGGGGCTCGAAATTTTGCGTTAGGGCGCGAAATTTTGCGTTGAGGTGCCGAAACTCAGAGAACCCAACCACGAAGAACAGAACAACTAAATTTTGTACTAAATGATACTGCTAACATCTAAATTCACATGTACAACTAACATAATTTACACATAATCATAACCAATTATTCATATACGAATTAACAACGACTAAACCAAGATTTTAGAAAACTTAAATTTTGAAAACACGGTTTAAAAACCAAAACTCCATAGTTGATATATTTTAACACAGTAAACACTGTAATTTCTAATAACAACCAATTTTTTTACTTTAACTACAATTCTCTGAATTTCTTACCCAATTAACAATTCATTGTTCAATTTCACCCACTAATTGATCATCATAATTGCTACTTACACAAGCCATATGCGAAATACATATACTGTCAAAACTTTCCTACTGTTATCTGAAATTAGCATACAAATTCTTATTTAGACATAAACTCTATCATTATAAGCATGTATAACCACCATAACTTAGTTATATAACAACAATCCGGAAAAAAAACTAGAACTCACAGAGCATAGAAGAAATAGAATTCACAGAGTATAACAAAGCTTTACCGAAATACTCATAAATAATATCAAAGTGGTAGAACATACCTTCAATTAGCTTATACAATCTTTGTTAGTTGAAGACCAATCTCCCTCAATCTCTCAAACTCATTTCTCAATTCTCTCTGCTATTCTCTGAACTCTCTCAAAACCCAGTAACTAGTATGCGTAATATAAAAATACAAAACTGATATGGCCTTAATAGCCATCATCAGTTATCCAAAATAACGTATACATTATATTTATTATTCTAATTTATTTTATTTATTTTCAAAAACTAGAAATTTCAAGAGCCTAAGGCTTGTTTGGAAACCCATATAAATTTTAAAGAATTAAAATACTTAGGCCTTGTTTGACAAAAACCAATTTAAATCCTTTTTAATTTATTTTAATAAACACTTTAGTTTATAATTATAATCACATACTATATTTTAATTAAATATAGCATTTTAGCAAATATCACCGAATTGTAATTTTCATTATAAATTTATTTAATAATTTAACATACCATCTAAATTATTAAATTAACAAAACAACACATCACATCATGTTATAATACAAACCTCTAAATTATAAATTAATTTAATTTAGAAAATTTTCCAATCATTTATATTCATCAACCATCATATCAACAAATATTTATTTAACAATAAACACCTCAAATACTATTTATATAACTCAATAAATATTTAAATTGCAATTTGAAATTTCGGATCGTTACATCTATCCGGATTACGAATCACAAAATTCATCATGTGCAACTTTCATGAACATATGCTAACATTGATAAATCTGAATTTGTATTTCCTCTTTCAATTCCATACAAACTATTAAGGTAGATGGTGATCAAGCATCTAAAAAAAACACAACCATGCTAGGCAATCCATATATAATCAATCATGTATAACAAAGAAGCACATAGATCTGAACTAAACAATAAGCTCGATTAGAATCCCATAATGTTGAGTAGTTCATCTCTGAATCAATAAACATTATGGGATTTGATCCAAGCATGAGAGAATACAGTGAAAGCAAGAGAGTAGAGAGAATAGAGAAGTGCAAATCTGATTAATCTCTTTCCAAAGTAAGCTTCCAAACTCAGTTCAAATTCATAATCAAACCAAAATAGAAATCATCACATTCAAAAACTACTAATATCTAAAGAGAGAAGCCAAAATAGTAGACTATAGCTAAGAACTCTCTATAGCTCTTAAAAACCCTAAAATGGAAAAATAAAATTGCTTCAATGTATGTCTCGTAAGTAGAAAATACACCCTTTTAAGTAAACACGCTATAACAGATTTTAATTGAAAAGTCAAACTCTGTTGAGTCTTGACTGTCGCGGTCGCGCCACTCCGTAAGCTTTTTGGGGCGCGAGCGCGCTAGACTAGCTTCTAGATTCTTCCTGGCGCGGGCGCGCTATTTTTGTTCTTCATGATGGCGCGACTGCGCGGATATACTTTTCTGCAATCTGCTGCACTTCTTCTGCTGGTGCTTTGCTTCTTCACTTGTTATCCTTAGTTGTTGTTGTCATCTTCTTCTTTCTTTCACTTGCCCCTACTTAGATGCCCTTCCCATATGCACATGTTATGCTCCATCTTCAGTTCACCACATGCTCACCATTCTTGGCAAGTCCAAACCATTATCATGCCTTTTGAGCTTCCTCAATACAACCTATAAAACAAAGATAAAAGCATTAAACAACACTAAAAATACTTGAGTTTAAGCCATAATTCTAGCAAGTTGATAGCAAATAAGTAGGTATAAAACCTACTTATTAATTATTTTAATTAATTAGCCTCCCAATCTTATTAAGAATATATAGAGTACTTATATTAATTAATTCTCAAACCCTTTTAGGAATTAACTTAATAATAATAATAATAATAATAATAATAATAATAATAATAATAATAATAATAAGACTTCTCTTATTAATTAATATTTAATATTTCTAAAATATTAAATAAGAAATATTAAGCTATTTAATTTATTTTATCACCATAGATTAAATTAAATACACTTAACTTATTAGTACAATTATGTAATTCACTTCTTAAATAAATATTCTTCATTTTATGGTTTGACCCTTTAGATTCTCCATATTAAACCGGTTGTGAATAAATCAATTAGAACAATTTTAATCTTTTTTATATAAATAACTTAAACTATTAATTTTTATAAATAAATAATATTTATTCTACAATAAGGATAAGCCTCCTTAGCGATCAATGACTTTTTAGATAATATAGATTTCAACATTAATCATAAAAGAACTTTTGTGTAAATAGTTACCATACAATTCAATCATTCCACCATACAATGTCCCAATTAAATATAATACATGAAATTACTATCAATTCTTATTTTATTTAATTATATGTATTTCGATTTACAAATGTACAACTCCAAATAATGCAAATTAGAAACTCCTTTCTAATTTCATTCCACCTTGGTCAAGGATTCCTAGGTTGTCATTTATCGAATCGCATAGGACATTTCTCTTCTTTTACTAGAAGTGGTAGATTCTTTATTGATCATTCATTATCTCCATATATAACTTATTATACCCAAGCATACCCTTTGATATACATTAAGGGTCTTAAGGAACATGTCAAAGTATAACTTAACATACACAAGATAATATGATGATCTCAATTCCAAGGATCACTTGTGCTACTATCACTTCAGGAATTCCTATTGACAGACAAGAAAAATTCTATTAGGTATTCCTTATCGAGCCACGTTCAGTGAACTTATTCTCCAATAAACACCTACATACTTGCTTTAGTGTCTCCACACAAATGATCATGCGATCAATCATCCTTATCTAATGAGCAAGCAATATATGTACCAATCTTTCCGGATTCACTAATCCCCTTTTTAATAATTCATCAATTGGAAACATTTTAGTTTTTTAGCTATCTTAGAATTTAGATCTCATTAGCATGATCTCATCATGATTCTAAAAGCATTGCTTAAAACTATGGGTTTATCACATATTATTAAAATAGCACCATGTAGATAATTAAATGTCTTTAGTAAATAAATATTTTATTAATAAATGAATAAGATTGTTTACAAATATATGTGACACCCCCAAATTCAGTTATCTTCCAACCCGACAGATAGTGCTACATGGTACTTATAACTGTACATTCATTATATTGAAACAATAGTAAAATATGTGTATCAACGACATTCTTATTACATTAATAATAATACATCCCATTCCCAGGTTCTAAAACCATTACATTCTGTGTTCGTTGTAATATAATTCATACAAACATACTAGTCTAATATAGAATAAACTAGTCGTTCATCTTTTCCTTGCCTTTATCTCTACTGGAACCCTCAGTTCGCTCAACCTTAGCTGCAATCATATGATTCAAGCAAGAAGTGAGCATAACTAGCTCATCAAGTCTAACAATATATTATATAAATACCACTTCGAGAATCATATGATTATTCTTCATTAACTGAACAATAGTTATGAAGTACTATGAAATATTGAATAACACTTCTCATCTCATAACACAATTCTGAAGTACATGCAATAGCTTGGAAATTCTGAGTAGGTCCATAGACCATGAACATTCTCTTTAGTTTTTATTCATGAAAAGGACAACCCAGTACTAAGACCGTAAATTGGATATTTCTTACAAGCACTTCTAGGTGATTAGCCTATAGTACTCTATGTTGATCAACACTCATCTATTAAATGTATTTACATTTAAGTTTTGGCAACCTCGCGTGCCCATCGAATAATCGATGTAAAATACAATTTTTTATTCATACTCGGGTTACCTTGAATTCGTACCAAACAATTGGCGTAGGATAGCGTTATCAATTCTATATTGAAAGACTTGTAAATAAATTAATCAATCTTTCAAGATTAGTCTAGCCGAGTTAAAACTGGCATCGACCGTTTCTTTAAAACCATTCTTGCATCTCATAACATGAATCACTGAAAACCTGGCTAACATGAAGGTTAGACAAGCGTTAAGAAAACTTGCCTTCAGTGTCTGCTATAGTAAATATTACTTTTCCTTTGAGTCTTTACAGTCTCTACAATACATAACCACATAACATACCACATTAGGTCATGAATAACATACATGGTTCCTAATGAATCTTACCCTTCTTTTCAATCTAATCATGTATTAGATTTGTTATTATTGGTTTTGGCTATCGCATTACCTTATTCTTACCAACTTCTTTCTCTTCTATGTCTTATGTGGATTTATTTCATTAATACAACTCGTTTTGAGTTAATCATCCTTCCTCACGACTTACTAACATTCTTACGTTATTAATCGAAACTCGATCGTCATTGGTTAAGTACACTTATTGCATACCGTTCACGTTCACATTCAATTGACTTACCTCCAACCTTTAGTATTATACTTAAGGTTTATAACATCCTTAATGATGTTAAATTAAGTCAATTAAGGATTTAATTCACTTCTTCTTTACTTTATATTCAAAATCTTTCTTCTCTATCTACCTTCTAGTGATAATATCATGGCTTATTTCACTTCCTTTCTCTATGTCGCGCTACGGCGTGAGTCAAGAGTGGTTTGAAACTTGACCTTGGCCCAGCCATGCCATTTCATGCTCGATTCATTTGGCAAGACTGGTGGCGTGAGACTTTAGCAGCTCCTAGACACTTTTGGGGCTGCGGCGCCACGCAGTGTGCTTTGTTTGGCGCTGCGGCGCCAGACCTCAGTACCAGATAGTTTTAACAGTTTTATTACACAAACGAATTTCCCGGACTCATAACTTCTTCGTTATAAGTCTGAATTGGCTCGTTCAAAAGCCATTAGCTCACAAATCATATACCCTACATGTTCATGCAAGAATTTTCCATTTTCAAATTCGTTAACTCAAAATTCACCTATTAGTTCATTTTAACGAAACGATAAATGTTTGTGAATGTTCGACCCTCGTTTCTTCATTCTAAGTCGGAATTCGGTCATTTTTGAGTTCGCAACTCTATAATGCCAAATAAGACTATACTCCATCGAAAACCAACATTTTTGAGCTCAAAGTTAAAATTTGTCTTCCATTCCGAGAATTTCACAATTTCGACGATTATCATCCGATCTCGTGAATTCCGCCATAACTTTGTTTCTTATGATTTGTTCATCATTTCAAATGTATTCTATCCATCATACAAACATCTTAATATACATATTTTATTAACTTATTTACACTCGTTCTTCATGAGTTTATAACTTATGAAAGTATAAACTACTTATGATTTCACTTCACATGACTTATGATAGTTTAAGTCTTCCAACCATCATCCTTACATCTTCTTAACATATAAACTTCATTCATGTAAACATGTTACAAGTTTTACAAGTTCTTCCTTACTTCATAACTTACATATGAATGAAGTGCTTATTCACGGCTTATTAAGACTTAAGTCCTTTAATTAATCATTCTTACTTCTTTTTAGCATATATCTTCTACCACTACTCACTTCTCTAACAATTGAAGAGAAATGAATCATGGTTTAGGATCTTACCCTTGAAGATCACTTGATTAAGCTTTGATCTCCTTCTTCAACTATAAAAGACTAGCTTTTCTAGCTTTTTCTCTCTAACCAATAAGCACTTATAATATTGGATGAAATTTAACAACCAACAAAATGAGCTAAGACATCTTCAATTTATAAGAAATCCTAAATGAGGGCTTAATGGTCAATAAGCCATTCCACCTCCTTAATTAAACCTCATTACTATTTATTATGTGATCATCAAGTTTACTTGGCCTCCACAACTTATATCCTTTACTTGCTCATCAAATAACTTATCCTTTGCTTAGCCCTTAAGTTTACTTGATCATCACATAGCTTATCTCTTGCTTAGCCACCAAGTATAAGCACTTTACTTAGCCACCAAGCATAAGCACTTTACTTGGCCACCACTTGAATTATCCTTTGCTTAACTATTAAGTTTACTTGCTCATCGCATTAAATGACCCATGGGTAATCCCATGGTTTATGCTTACCCATTGGATTCTTACTTTGGGCTTTTAGCTTAATTAACTTAACTTATACTTTGGGCTTGCATTTAAACAAACATTGGGCTTGTTCATTAATTAACTTTGGACCTTAACCTTTAATTCCAATTGGACTTAACCATTCTTAGTCTTGGGCTTGTACAATTCCTAACAAATCCTACAAGTCCAATACATTTGGCTTAAAAGCCTTATAATGTATAATTTACGTATTAATCTCATATTCGAACTCGTATACTTATTCAACATATACGACATACCATCATTCATACATACTCGTATAATACCTCGTATCATACTCGTATTCATTACCTTGTATAATACCTACGTATTATACGATCATCGATTTAATTCATTATACGCATTTCAATTCCTTCTCGGAAATCACTTTCCCTAACCGTTAGGTTTTAAGTCCGCAAGCAAAAACTTCGTTTGCCATAACTGAAATAGTATTGGATATTCCATCTCGTCTTAGAATTCTATCATTAAGCGTTTCTTAGAAATTCAAAAATAATTCCCGAGCAGAAATCTGTGAATAGTGTTTTTACGAAAATTTCTCAGAAAACTTTTATTTCCGTCTTGGAAATTCAAACACTTTAATTCTATCACGTGGCTAAAATCCTAACCACATCCGTACCTTCTAGGTGATAGAACGACCTTCACATAGCTTACTCACATAAATAATCAATTATTTTTATTTAATCCACATAATCAAATAAAAAATTAATTCTAATCAAAATCTGATTTTCTCGGGCGTTACAGTATATGCTTTATCAACAAACATGATTGACTTGTATGCATACTAATTTCACATGTCTTATGATATGTTGAATGGGTAGTACTGTGGAGCACCGAACTCTGGCTTGAAGGTAACCCAGACTTTGGCGGCTTTACACCAATTATAATGCACATAACATTAAATGGTCACCTTCCATTTATCAAACAAAATAGGTCAAAACTAATATAATTATAATCATCTTTAAGTCTCAATCATAATGTACGTAACATCAAATGGCCACTTTCCATTTATTAAACAAAATAGATCAAAACTATTACAATAATATTCATCTTTATAGTATTATAACTATTTTCCTAAATAAGAAGCAATGGTAAAGCTTACCAGTTCTTAACTTTATGGTAAAGCTTACCAGTTCTTAACTTCTTTTTGGACTCCAAAATTGTAGATGGCGAAGGAAGGAATTAAAAACAAACCGAATTTATGATAAACTCCTTATGTTAAACCATCTATTTAATTTGTAGTAAAATTTAAAAAACATTTATCACGCATTATTTGTCATATTTATCTTTAATAAACACCTTTTATTTATCAGTTATTTACACATTTTCAAATCTTTCAACAATTTAATCACAATTACTCTGATAACCTCACAATACTGACAATCATATCGCTACCAAAAAAGAGGGTGATAGACTCCACGGCACGCTTGCATGAGGTGGTCATCGCCTGGATCGTTTCAAACAAAGTTATTAGGTGAATTTCTTGAAACACCTTAACCCCTCACCTATATGTAAACGATAATCTTGGTACAATTGCTCGCGTTTAGAAATACGCGTTGAATGGATATAGACACTCAAAATTTCACCTTCCTTAGACTAACCTTTCAGGAGGGTAAAAGCATACTTTTACTTCGGAGACAACCCCAAGGGAGGGTAAAAACATCATTTCACCCCAAAGACAACCCCGTGGAAAAATCAAAGTTCAGCGATGCCCGAACATGACGCGAACCGAACGAGGATCACAAAGCTGAGGAAAGGGTCATAAGAAGCAACCACAACAACCATCGAACTGCGAGCTATCCAATATGAGCCGATTGACAACCCTCCGAAACCAGAAGATACATTTTAGGTAATTGCATCATCTTCTCAAACTCTGATTCAGTCAGACTAGACCTTATTTTGCAGCCTTCCGCAATAACTTTTTGGGATTTTTGGGTAAGGAGCTCAACTTTCAAACGGCGGGACCCATGGGGCCTTGCCATAGGTATACCTGCGGCTGGCCGAGGGTTATATAAACATCTTGCAGGAGATTATTTTGGAAAAGAAAAAAAAGTGGTCAAAGAGAAATGGAGTTCTAGAGCGAGAGAGAGTCTCAGATCTTGCCCATATTCATCATATTTTAGTTGTTTGATCTTCTATATTATACATATTGAGTGTCTATAGTGATATAAGTTATTCCTGAGCCAAAAGAACCTTGTTCACACGTCCCCCAAGGTGAAAAATGCTCATTTTGGTAACTTTCTTTATAAATCATGTTCAATATACTAGATCTATGTTATATATTGCTTAAATCTAGTTAAACTTGTTGTTATATACATATATTGTGTAATAGTTGGTAAATCTAGAGTTTCTACCAGTTATGTTGTACATATATAGTTGTAAATCAAGTTTAGAGACTAGATCTACCTAGATCTAAGTCGGATCTAGCCCTTTTGAACGATTATGGGTTATGAAGCTCTAACCTATATGCTAGAGCAGTTTAGATCCATGGTAAATCTAGATATCTTACTGCTCTTTAGGATTTCAACCGATGAAATCACCTATTCTCGAGTTTAGGATATGTTGTACATACATATTTAAGCATAATAATGTGAGCCTAGGAATCCCGATGTCAAGATCTAATGATCGGATCTTGACTTGATTCCCATGATAGACTTTTCTTTTACAATGTAATGTTTAAATAACGTTAAATCGGTGTACATGTAATATTGGATCTTAAAATGAGTTCGAGGGGTTCGTCTAAGAATTCGGATTTTAAGATCCTGTGATAGTGAAAAATTATGATTGTGGGTGTTCGGATTCTTTGAGATGGCTTTCATGCCCGATGATGATCCACCTTTTTTGGGCACATTATTGCATACATTATCACCCAAAACAATTTTTAAATAAAACCCAAAGAGCTTTCATTAAGAATAAAGAAATTTTGGATAGATCACCTAACAAATATAAAAATAATATTAGGAAGTATCAAAGGTCCTCGATTACTATTCGGGCGAAAGATTTTAAAATTACGTTTTTCCAAAATATTATTTGAAATGTATATTTTCTCTAAATATGAACTTTTCGCTAAATCAAATCCTTCATTCATAAGTTCAAAAGAGGAACAACACTACTTTCAAATAAACTCAAAATGATGCTTAGAATAAACTAATAAACAAACACACACACACACACACACACACACACACACACATACACATATATACACACTTTATGCATAGGAAATCAATAAGATGGGGTAACAGTGTTTTCACGGAAGTCGAGGGGTGCCTAAAACCTTCCCCTCGCTTAAGTTAGCCCCTGAATTCCAAGAATCTTGGTTTCGAACTAATGCTACAGAGTCACATATTGGGCCATATTGCTAAAACTTTTAAATCCGGATAAATTAGTATATCCATTGCAAACCATACTAACTGGCGACTCTTTCTCATTCGACCCAATTATCAAAAATTAAATTTTTTAAAATAAGGCGAATAATGTCAGTCTTTTCCCAAATCTAACCCTTTAGATGAATTAATTGACATAACAACATAATAAGGGTAGAAACAATAGGAAAAGCGAAAAATAAACAAACGAAAACAAAAAATCAAAAAAAAAAGAATTTTTCCTAGTGTCAACAATGGACACCAACGACACCTTTACCCCTCACTTATATCGAAGTGGTAATCTCAGTACAATCGACAATTGATGCAGTAGAAGACACCACACATAACTATGAATTGTTGTATGATAAGTCAAACTAAATATCAAAGAAATAACTAAGAAATTACTCGGGAATTCTTCAAAGAACAACAAGTAGAGAATAGTCTCACATGAATTGAAAAATATGAATAATATTGAATGTTAATGTCAATTATATCAAATAATTGAAACCCTAGAATCCCAATAAGGAATTACAAGTATTTTGGAAACAAATCTCTAAGATAGAAGTATCTTAATCATATTAGAAATAAAAAACATGCTGAAAATATGTTATTTAGGTAATAAAATCTGCATCCAAATTTGCCAAAATGCGTAAGGAATCTAACTAAAATTTGACGAGTTCGCCAGGGCGAATTCAAATGGTTGTGGGAATCCGCTGGGGCAGATTTACTGGCGAGGTGAAACCAAATGACCATGGGAATTTATTGGGGCGATTAAATATAGAGACCAAAGCGCTAGGACGAGTTTAGTACCAGCCGGGGTGCATCCAGACATAGAGGAATCCACAGGGGCTGATTCAACACGCCTTCTGGATCCGTCGGGGTGAATCCACTGAATTTTCCAAATCTCCAAATTTTAATTGCTTGGTTCGGCAAGTTCGTGAACAACATAATTATGGACTTAATAAACAACTCAACTCGCTTGGAACTTGATTCCCTATTCGCTTATTTCATGCATTCCATCCTCATGTTGTCACGTGATAGATTTAAGCTCCCACCTATCCAATGTACACGGGCCCAATGACTTGACTTGAATCCCAATGTAAGCATCCTTGTATTAAATCTAGTTCAACTACTCGCAACGATTCGTTGACACCTTGGAACTTGAGTTAAGTTGTTGTTGTTCGATGCGAGCTCGGTCAGGATTGTATCATTCCCCTCCTCTTGAAAAGGATTTGTCCTCAAATATAACATCCCAAAAATTTTATTATACACCAAAATAGACCAAGTAAATAGCAACAAACAAAACATAATTTCAACTCTCAACTTGCAACAGAAATATAGAAACAAAATCAACAACACAAGTAAGAATATGAAAAGTTTTATCTCCTCCTAGATCAAATATCAGTATGTAAAACTCTTCATGATGTAGATTCTCCCATTCACAAATTCCCATATCAAAATTCAATCTGATGATCTCATACATTCGCACATATATCCACTTTAATGCACCTGGGTCAAATATCAATATTCAAAACTTGACACTTTGCAAATGCCAGATCTCTTGAATTCCTAAATTAAAAAAACAAAAAAATCAAAACGTATCTTTTGCGTAATCACAAAAACCTCAAGAAATTTAAATTCACATCCATGGTCTACTAACTCAAATATCAAAGCACTTCCCTGTAGACTTTCAATACACTGTTCAAATTATTTTGCACCAAGATACATGTTTTCCCCCTTGATGAGTATAAACCCATTTTGAACCTACAAAACAAAATTAACCTTTCCTTTTCCATCGACGTTAACACCTTTAACCTGAAATAGTTATTTTAATAGAAAAAAGGTTATAATCACAAGATGAAATAGCACAACTATTATAATCACAATCAAACTCAACTCATGCTAAAGAATTTCTCCAAATGTTAACAAAAACTAGAATATCATCAAAACAAATATTAACAAATTTTCCCCTGTAAGAATGCAAAATATGATTCAACAATCCCATGGAAGTATGCAATGCCTTAACTAATCCAAGTGATCTAACTAAACATGCAAATAAGTTATATCTCAATTAATTTTGAGGAAAAACACCCTTCACCTCAATACCATATGATAACACCTCATGCAATGAAAACTTATCGATCAGAAAAACATGATCCCTACAATCGTCAACTAACGATAAGTCATGTAAATATTGACTAGCATGAAAACCCAACTCAACATATGGATAAGAAAATCTATAATAAATTTCATGAAATTAAACACATTGAAAATGAAAATAGGCAGCATGTTTATAAACTAACTCATCAAAAATCAAATATCCTTTATAATTTATGATAAAGACAATTCTACCCTCAAAATAGCTAAACATAACTTTTCCAATGGAAGCATGAAAAACATATTTTAAGTAACTCATGAAAATAGTAGATGCATTAGTTAATATAACAGAAATAACTATCCACCTATACAAGTCACATGTTAAAATAATTTTCCATTTATCCCATTCACTCATGCTAATTTGATCCGGCATTGTCATCACATGATTATGATCACATAAGATAAAACATACGAACTGTGCAATTTATCAAACATATTATCTAAGTATAGAAAAGTAAAATGATAGTTATTTACCAATTCCAAATCGATGTAAAACTTGTCGTCCCATCCTCCTTAGGTACTATGATCTCATAATTAGCACACGAACTCATGCTTTCTCTAATAATACCACACTCCACAATTTCTCCAATTCGCCTTAATATCCCCCTCATTTTGTTGGGAATACTATAAGCTGATCGGTACGAAATGATAGCTCGGGGTATGTTTTCACTCACCTGTACTAGAGAAACAACAAAACTAGACAAAGAAGGGTTAATCGGGTTATTATTCAAAAGCGACGTCTTGTAAGAATGTATAGTCATTGGCCTTTCAAAATACAACTCACTTTCCAACTCTCTTTTTTTCATAGTCGCTTATTTTTCTCTCCTCTTTTACTTCAATTTTGCTCTCAACTATTTTTTTCTCCAATTTATTTCCAAGCTCCATCTTTTCATCCTCTCTTTTCTTTCCTCTCTCATTCTTTTCAAATTTTTCTTTCTCACTATCAATCTTTTGAAAAATTTCTTGTTGTTGATTTTCTTCTTTCTTTTGCTTTTGATTACAATCTTTTTATACAATGGAAGCTAACAATTCTTATTAAACTGCATATTCTATTACATCTTCTTCCTTCCTCGGCTGTTCTTATTCTTTTTGTGCCTTAGAAGTATTTTGTAGACACATCTAATATTCTTCCATCATCTTCATGACCTCCTTAGAAAAGAATGATTCGTTATCCACCTTAGGAGTTTCTCTTTTTTGTCTCCAATGCAAATCCTCCTTGTGTACATGTTGGCGAACCCTCTTATCATCTTCTAATGTTTATCGCCTTGAAGGTTGCTCTATATGTCTTTGAGATGTAGACTCTTCCCTCCTATCTCGCTATATTGTAGCAAATTGCACCCTCATTGTTGTTTTAAATTCTGCACATGTCTCAATTAGACGCTCTCCATACCTTCTTTTGTTAACCTCCCACTATATAATTGCATGATAGGAGAACTCTTGAATTGTCCGCCTGACCTTTCCACGCTCGGAATAATCATTATAGGCAAACTCCTACTCCATTTTTTCTCCCATCTCAAATAAGCCTCTGTATCAATACTGCCTTGGAATGTATTCCTTCGAGACCCATAAGAACTTCCATAAGTGTAACCATACATGTTTGCTACAAAACAATGGTTAGTAGATAAAAATATTCCTCACACACTCTCTTACGTGTTTCACTCAAACATTAATGAATTTGTCGTGTATACACTCAATTGGCTTTTACCCTCTAATAAGCCCACAACTCTTGCCTTTTATCTCTAATATTCTCTCTTATAGGTTCTTTTTGAACTCACCAAATAAATGAGCAGTTTTACAATACAATTTAAAAGTAACTTTTTAATAACAAATGTAGAAGGTTTGAATATCGATATACCACAAAATATTATTGGTGATCGCCTTGTACTCTCCTTGTAAACCCTTAAAATTCTATTTGTACGCTTTCTCCAAAAATTTATGGTGTCACTTCATCGGAATTGATGATGAATGGAACAGGATGAACTCTTGGTTGAAATTTATTGATTTAATTGTGTGCTACAAGTTTGGTTAGCACTGCAGAAATAGAATCTAAAAGTTTTTCTTTTATACTTTTTTTTAACAAATATTTTTTTGTAATATATTCAAACAAAAAATTTAAGGATAGATAACTCACTAGAACTTATCTTTGATACTAGAAGATAGACTCCACGGCACGCTTGCGTGAGGTGGTCGTCACCCGGATGAACTCTTGGTTGAAATTTATTGATGAATTGCTTGCAATGCCTTAACCCCTTGCCTATGTATAGACTGTATTCTTGGCATATTTGCCCACGTTCAGAAATATGCGTTAAATGGACACCAACAACACCTTGACCCCTCACTTATATCAAAGCAGTAATCACGGTACAATCAATGATTTATGTGGTAGAAGACGCCACACACAACTATGAATTGTTGTATGATAAGTTAAATTGAATCTCAAAGAAATAACTAAGAAATTATTTAGGAATTCTTCAAAAAACCAAAAGTAGAGAATAGTCTCACAAGAATTGATAAATCAGAATAATATTGAATGTTAGTGTCAATTACATCAAATAACCCTTTAATAGTAGCAATTGAAACCCTAGAATCCCAATAAGGAATTACAAGTGTTTTGGAAACAAATCTCTAAGTCAAAAGTATCCTAATCATATTAGAAATCAAAAATATGCTGAAAAATGTAATTTAGGTAATAAAATCTGCGTCCAAATTTGCCAAAATGCGTAAAGAATCTAACTGAAATTCGACGAGTTCGCCGGGGCGAATTCAAATGGCTGTGGGAATCCGCCGGGGCAGATTTACTGTCGGGGAAAAACCAAATGACCTTGGGAATTCGTCGGGGCGAATAAATATAGAGACCAAAGCACTAGGGCGAGTTCAGTACCAGTCGGGGTACATCCAGACATAGAGGAATCCGCAGGGGCGGATTCAACAATCCTTCTGGATCCGTCGGGGCAAATCCACTGAATTTTCCAAATCTCTGAATTTTGATTTCTTGGCTCGGCAAGCTTGCGAGAAATATAATTATGTACTTAATAAACAACTCAACTCGCTTGGAACTTGATTCCCTATTAATTCGCTTGTTTCATGCATTTTATCCTCATTTTTTCATGTGATAGATTTTAGCTCCCACCCATGTAATGTACACGGGCCCAATGACTTGACTTGAATCCTAGTATAAAATCCTTGTATTGAATTCAATCCAACTACTCGCAACCATTTGTTGAAACCTTGAAACTTGAGTTGAGTTATTGTTGTTCGATGCGAGCCCGATCAAGATTATATCAGATGGGGTCTTCCATATAAATGACGTACAAATCAAATAACCCATTTCCTTGATAGAACTTCTAGAAATTGCCAATAATGTTAGCTGGTCTAATTAGATAATATCAAATAATATGAGTTAATGTGTTCTGACAATTATTTATTTAATAATATAAAATACAATGCAGATGATATTGTAATAATTATTGATTTAAAATACTATGCAATTGCTACTGTAACAATTATTGAATCAATAATGTGAATTACTGTACAATACCGTGTGATATTGTTGAGTATTGCGTGTAACTATACTTTTATCACCAGATATTTAAATAGTTAAAAGTGTTAGTATTGTTGACAAATTTTATTTTAAAAAAATACTTTTTTATTTTCGGTAACCGACAGTTATGTCGTTGTGAAGCTTATCAATAATTAATTATTTCGAAGATGTCGTACTTTACCTAATTTTCCCAACAGAATGAATATTCCCCAACATACTTTTTATTTATAATTTGCAGATCTCTCCCTTAAATTTATTATTTTATCAATTTAACATCGTACTATTTAGAATATGAATTATAAAAAATAAATAAATTCTGTTTATGAAAAGTCAGGTTCTTACAAAAGGCCCCTCCCTTTACTTTGCAAAGGTCACATGAATGTAAAACCCTAGCTCAAAAACCAATATGAAAATCAAATCATATCTAATATAACTCCTAGATACATTAGAAATCCAAAATATACCGAAAATAGCTAATGAAGGAAGTAAATTCGCGTCCAAACCTGTCAAAATGTGTAAAAACACAAACTGGAAATCGACAAACCTGCCGAGGCGGGCTTAGGCAGAAAGGATTATGCTGGGGCAGAGCGTACTGTGGTGAGTTTGGGCAAAGGCAATCCCGTTGGGGAGGGCTTTTTAGCCTTGGAAATCCGCCGGGGTGGGCGTTATTTTTCCTATTGTGACATCCTTTGGTAAAATGGCCATAACTTTCTTGTATAAACTCCGATTGAGGTGATTCAAGAGGCTTTGGAAAGTTAACGAAAAGCTATATAACTTTCATTCTTTGGGGATCGAAAGATTCTGGCTAGATCAAGGTCAAAATCGAGCTTAAATGACTGTTATGTATTTAGCAAGCTGAAAACTCCAACCTTTGATCTTTGTTGGATGATGAACGGATTAACTTGACGCTTGAACTGTGACGAATGAATTATTTGAGTTGTAATTCTGGGGACAGAATCCTTATAAGGAGTGAAAGATGTAATAATCCAGAATTTTAATTGTAATTTTAAATATTTATTGGATTAAATAAATATTTTAATTGATGTGTTTATTATTGAATAAATATTTGTTTAATTTAATTTTTATTAGTTAAATAAATAGTTTATGAGTTGGGGGATTTAACTTATTTTGGTAATTAAGTGATAATTGGTAATTTGGTATTTTGAAGTTAATTAAATAAAAGAGTGATGAATTAATTATTATGAGATAATATTCTAATTTAATTTAATAATTAAATTAGAGAGTTGAAAAGTATTAAATGAATTGTGATAATGTTATTTAATTTGATTTAGTAATTAAAGTGATTTGTAATTTATTAAAAAAAATTATAATGAAAATTACAATTTTGTTGTATTGGATTATGTGGTGAATCGAATTAATAAGTTGTTTTGGATTAAATGTGAATACGAGAATTTAATTAAATAAAGTTGGATAATAAACTATATTATAAATAAGTTATAAAAATAAATTAAAAGTGTTTAATTTAGTTTTGCCAAACAAGGCTTAATGAATGTCGAGTCTTTAATTTAAATGGGTTTTACCAAACAAGGCATAAGGTTTTTAAGTTATTATTTTTGATTTAGTTATGCCAAACAAGGTTAAGGGTTTTAAGTCTTTAATTTTAAAATGGTTTTAGCCAAACAAGCCTTATGGCTTTTGATTTTCAAAAATTATAACTGACATCAGTTATGTTATATATTTATATTATATATTATACGTTATATTATACTATATCAGTTTTATATTATGTAAAACTAAAAGAAAGAATAAAGAAGAAGAGAAAGAAAGAACAGAGAAGAGAAAGAAGAGAGAATAGAGATAGAGAAGAAGAGAGAATTTTCTATGAGTTTGAGAATTCAGAAGGAAGTGTAAGATTATCGAGCCTTCCATATCTTCTAACAAAGGTATAATCCTATTTTCTAATGTTCTAGTTTTTTTATATACATGAAAAATTCTTTATAAATTTGGTGTGAAGGATTAATTGTTTATTATGAAGTTTTATATGTAATTTGTTGATATAAATTGTTTTCATGGATTTGTTGATAATTTAGAGTAGTTTAATCCATGTAAATATGATATATATGGAGAAAATTATATTACAGTAAAATATATATGAATATGGCTAATTTTAGAGTTAAAATTAATATTCAATTCATAGTATAAAGTATAAATTGACTATTGATTGTGAAAATACATGAAGAAACGAAAACAAAGCAATTTAAACTAACTGTTTTGGTTGAAAAATGAATTTACATTGAATTGTTTCGCTAAAAATGTCTAAAAGTGAAGTATTAGCAAGAATAGTGAAATTTGAGGTTTTAAATTGTTGTTTATACTATTTTTATGGTTAGAAACATGTTAGAAACATTAATTTATGATTTTGTAAAGTTTTATGTAATTTATATGTGTGAGAAATTGGTTGTTAGAAAGTAGCTTGTAGGCTAAATTGGCTTTCTGCTATGTGTATATCATAAATCGCAAAACCAAGATTTTGCACCAACATGATCGCTACCGGTAAGCCTAAAGCTTAATCTGCACGCACCGCACACCAAATCTTGACAGGAACTATTTTGTTTAAGTTAATTCCATGGCATGCAACTGTAACTTAGTCTTATGAACATAAAAAGGAAGTTAATCATGTTATATGATGTAATAAGATTGTAGATATATTTTAATACAAAGTATGAAGATTTTTAAGTTATTAGTAAATGAATTATAAAGATGGAAACTCAATGTTTGTAAGATTTAGAGATGTGAATTGAATGTTATAACTTACATTACATGTTAAGGAGTTTTCAGATTCATGTATGTGATTGTGTTATGTGATTGGTTAATATGGTTAGACCTTAAATTAAAGGGTATAATTTAACTAAGAAGGTGGGTGGAACTTATAAAGTTGATGTTAGTATAACTAATAGATGTTGTACTACATATGATTTGTGTAGGTAATCGTGAGTTATAATTTAATAGCTTACTCGTGAGGCAAGTTTTCAAACCCCAATCTGTATTTGAGTTGCCCTATCTTACTTACTTTATGCAAGTTTCTTTATCTTATCTTGTTTACCATTGAGCAAATTATTAATCTTACCCTTAATTATCCTAACATGATTACGTTCATGGAAGTTACTTAATCTCTTATTAAGCTCTTGAATCCTATTTATTCTCTATGATACAAACAATTGAACAAAGTTCTGAAATTGTTTCCTTATTGTCAACGAATGTAACCTTAGCTTATTGTCATTATTCAAACAAGGTTTATTTTACTTTTCAATACTTTCCGGTATTCCTAAAGTATGATTTTGATGCATGATGTTTAATCACTTATAACCCGTGGTTATTTCATATTTCGTTGTTATAAAATCCTTGAATAGTTATTACACTTCAGATTCAACTAATCCTTAGATAATGTTCATAGAACTTTAAATTACCTTGAAGCTTATCCAAACCAAACTTACAGTCTTATGTCTGTTTAGGTTTAAGTTGAAAGAATACTCATAACCTTGGACATAGTTCGTGGTCTTGTGACCCTCAGATATATTTCAAATTCTGTTTTCAGTTCTTGATTATCATTGATAGAGAATATTATTCAGTTATATTGAGCCTATTCATTTAGCAGTTATTATGATATTATTATTCATTGTCATTTCAAGTGAGCATTTTTTTTGCTCACTCTTGCATATATAAATATTGCAGCTAAAGTTGAGAAGGTTGATGAACCAACCACTAGCAAGTGGAAAGGAAAATTGAACAAGTGTTGAAGACTTGTAAAATTTATTGCCTTTCATGATGTCAGACTTTATATTAAATATTGTGATGTATTATTTAATTTTCCCTTCTTGATGTTTGTTTTAAAGGTTAGATAATCTGGGAGATTTTATTAGACTTATTGATGTAACCCTTTAATGGGAAAGTTTATTGTTTAAATTTTATTATATTTTGGTAGCTAGAAATGAATGTTTAGACAGTGAACACCAAATCTTGTGGGAATGAAGTACCCAGATTTGGGGGTGTTACAAGTTGGTATCAAAGCTTTAGCTTATGAACCTTAGGTGGGGGAAAAGCCTTAGGAAGTAACCTTATAGGAGATTGAAAAGATAGTGTTGTGGTAAACTCTTATTGAGTTTTAAGGAAGAAATAATAAAACACTCTATGTGCTTATGTGGTTGCAACAAATGTGCTAGTGAGTGTCGAGTAGTGATGATTAGTAATAAAACCTTCAAAATTTTGTTATCGGGGTGGCTAATGTGGGAGAATCCAGTCAGGCTAGGGAGGAGGGACCTCAGATGCCTAGAGAGGAGGAACCTCGAGATATTCAGGTGGTTTGGGAACAACTGCTACCAAAGGAGTCATCTCCGTTGGTCATAATGGTTGAAGAGGAGGGCATACCTGATGAGGAGGATGTGGTAAAAACTGATGAAGAAGACCCCATTGAGTTACCACAGATGGATGAGGATGAGGAGGAGGAAGAGTTTCCACCAAACTCTATCGCAACTCATATGTACAATGAGATATACGGCCGCAATGTTAAGCTTCAGGATAGAGTCGAGGAGTTGGAGGAGATAGTAACTGAACATCAGATTTCGATGGCTCAGAAGGATGATGAGATCCGGGATCATGAAGAGCATCTGAGTAATGTCGAATGGAAGCTAATTCACATAGAGGGGGAGAATGAGCAGTTGACAGAGAAGACTGCGGAGCTGAAGAACAAATTTAAAGAAGAATCCGGCAAGAGAGCAAGAGTTGAAGACGCGTACGAGAAAGCCTCTTAGTGTGCAGGAGTAGCAGAGGGGGAAGTACAAGCAAAGAAGATCAAGATGGAGGAGATAAATGGCATTTTTAACACCACGATAAATCGAGCTCAAGACCGAGTCATATATTATCCGATTCAGTTCGAGACGTTGCCATGGTATATGTTAGATCGCATAACAATGTTTTGTATTATGGAAGAGGAGCGTCGCAATGCTATGCAACATTTTTGTAGGTTATCGTAAATAATGTAACCGTGGTGTGATTAATTAATAAATAAGATATAAATCCCAAGTGTTATGTAACCAATGGGATATGATGATGATGTTATCCTGCAGCTTTAGTAGTTCAGGAAAGTGATGTAGATAGTAGGGATGTTATCATTATTATGTTTTTAAAAGATTATGAATTAATAAAATGTTAATATTTATTCAAGATGTTATGTGTTATGTGATGAATGATGTGCAAGTTAGGTAGAAAATACTTAAAAGATTGAGTAATAATTTAATCAATGTATTTTTAGCAGAAAATACCTCCTAGACGTCAACCACGACAAAGAACCCCTAAGGGATCTACCAATAACAACAACGCAGCTTCTAACCCTGTTCAGCAGTTGGTTACACTACTGACTGGAGCGCTGCAGAATCAACCGCAGAACCACGCTGCGACTTTTAAGGATTTTAAGGCAGTTGGACCACCAGAATTCCATGGAACCATGAATCTGGTGGGGGCACAGATTTGTATCTTGGAAATAGAAAAGGTATTTGATATTGCTACAGTCGGTGAGAATTAAAAGACTACTTTTGCAACATTCATGTTGAAAGTAGAGGCCAGTTATTGGTGGCAAGCCAATAAAACACGAGGAGGTCAGGGAGTAATGACTTGGGATATGTTCAAGAAAATATTTTTCGAGACCTATTTCCTAGAGAGTTTAAAGAACCAGATGGAGGTGCAGTTTTTAGAGTTGAAGCAGGGCACAATGATAGTGTCGAAGTATACAGCAAGGTTCAATAAGTTGGCGAGGTTTGCGCCATATCAAGTCAACACAGATAAGGGCAAGGCTAGGAGGTTTGAACAGGGACTGAAGCCCTGGTTGTACAACAGAGTCTCAATGTTCTAGTTAAAGACGTTTGAAGTGGTGCTTGAGAAGGCAATTATAGCTGAGGGTGGAGGCGAGGCTGTGACGAAGTACAATAAGGAACAAAGAAAGAAGAAGAGTGAGAGTGAAAGTAAGAATGGTGGTAGTAATAGTGGGAATGATAGTAATAACCTGAAGAGGAAGTTGAATGCAAGTGTTGGTCTTGGAAGTCAACAAAGTAGCCAATAGAAAAAGAAGTTCGAAGTGTATGCTACATTCGGAAAGAATCACACTGGCGTGTGTTTAAGGGGTAAGCGAGTATGCTTCAACTGTGGCCAAGAGGGTCACATTGCCCCAAATTGTCATCAACCAAAGAAGAATTCTTGCTACACATGCGTGTCAAAGGATCATTTTACTCGCGAGTGTCATAAGAAGAAAGCTGGAGAGGCAACGGGAAATAAGGGAGGTGGTAGTGGAGGTACACTGGCTATTGCTAGACCAACTTCATTAAACAGACCCACAGCTAGAACCTTCAACATGACAGTGCAGGACGCGGTGCAATTAAAAGATGTTGTGTTAGGTATTATCCCAATCAATAATATTGTTGCATATGTATTATTTGATTCGAGTGCTACTTTCTCGTTTATATCTGATGAATTTGCTAGGAGGTTAGGATTGCCTAGTGAAGAGTTGAATTTCCCTTTAAACATAGAAATTGCAAATAGGGAAGTGATTCATGTTAGATTTGTATACAAGAATTTTAGGGTGAATATTAAGGGGAATATTATGACAGTAGATTTAATCCCAATAAAACTTGGAGAGTTTGATGTTATATTGGGAATGGATTCGCTATTCAATTATGGAGCGATAATTGATTGCCAAGGAAATGTGTAAACCTTATGACTCCGTCAAAGGTAGTTTTCTATGGTATAAAGTCGCCTAGACAAGCAAGATGTATGACGATTATACAGGCCAAGAAATTGTTGAGTCAAGGCTATGTAGGATATTTAGCTTACGTAGTCGATACTCAGAAGAGGGGTGTGAAACTGGAAGAGATACCAATTGTTAGGGATTTTGTGGAAGTATTTCTGGATGATTTTCCAAGACTTCTGCCTGACAGATAGATTGAATTTGTTATCAATTTAGCACCAGGGACTGCTCCGATATCGAAGACCCCGTACAGGATGGCTCTGATAGAGATTAAGGAATGTATGGTATAACTGCAAGAGCTGCTGGACAAGAAATACATTCAGCCGAGTGTATCGCGCTAGGGAGTGCCGGTGTTATTTGTAAAGAAGAAAGAAGAGTCAATGCGTCTTTGCATTGATTATAGGGAATTAAACAAAGTCACTATTAAGAATAAGTATTTGTTGCCAAGAATGGATGACTTGTTTGATCAATTGAAAGGAGCTAAGTATTTCTCGAAGATAGATTTGAGAAGTGGGTATCATCAACTAAAGGTAAGAAAGGAGGATGTATCCAAGATGGCATGCATTCAGAACTCGGTATGGACACTAAGAGTTTTTGGTAATGTTTTTTAGTTTAACTAATGCCCCTGCAGCATTCATAGATTTGATGAACAGGGTGTTTAAACCATTCTTAGATAAGTTTGTGGCGGTATTCATCGATGATATTCTGGTGTACTCTGAATCTCAAGAAGAACACATGGAACATTTACGTTTGACATTGGAGATGCTATGAAGGGAAAAGTTGTACGCAAAATTCTCTGTGTGAATTTTGGGTAGAACGTGTATAATTTCTTGGGCATGTGATTGACAAAAATGGGATTTCAGTGGATCCATCAAAGGTGGAAGCTGTAATAAATTTGGAACAACCAAGGACACTGTCAAAGGTGAGGAGTTTCTTGGGATTGGCAGGTTACTACAGACGATTTATTCAAGACTTTTCCAAGATTGCCACTCCGTTGACAAATTTGACAAGGAAATTTGTAAAATTTATTTGGACGGAGAAATGTGAAGAGAGCTTTCAAGAATTGAAAAAGAGGTTATGTGTGGCATATATGTTGTCATTACAAGATAATACACGAAATTTTGTGGTGTATAGTGATGCATTGCATAAAGGACTGGGCTATGTACTTATGCAAAATGACAAAGTCATTGTGTATGCATTAATGAAACTGAAGGACTATGAGAAAGGATACCCGACTCATGATTTGGAGTTGGCTACGGTGGTATTTTCTCTGAAGATATGGAGATACTATCTCTATGGGGAGAAATGTGAAATATACACGAACCGTAAAAGTCTAAAGTATATTTTCACATAGAAGGATCTGAACATGCGTCAAAGGAGATGGTTAGAATTGATAAAAGATTATGATTGTGAGATCTTTTATCATCTGGGCAAAGCAAATGTTGTTGTCGATGCCTTGAGCAGAAAGGGTTGGGAAAAGTTGATGCTATTAACTAACCATGAGGAGCTCATTTTAGCAATGGTAAGGCTAGAGTTGGGAATACAATTTCCAAAAAAAATCGATGAAATATTGTTCCAGATGGAACTTAGTTCGAATTTAGTGGACAAATTGAAGAATGCTCAACTACAAGATGAAAAATGTGGGAAAATCAAAGAAAGAGTGGTTGAGGGTAGTGAAGTGAAATACAAGATCGGTACTGAAGGACTACTAAGGTTTGAGGGAAGAATTTGGGTCCCAGTAGTACCGAATATTAAAGTTAAAATCTTGACTGAAGCTCATAACTCAAGATACTCAATTCATCACGGAAGTACGAAGATGTATCAAGATTTATGCTGACATTTTTTGGTGGCCAAATATGAAAAGAGATGTTGCAGAATGTGTCACGAAATGCTTGACGTGTCAAAGAGTCAAAGCTGAGCATCAAAAACCAAGCGGATTACTTCAACCTTTGGAAATATCGGAATATAAATGGGAAAAAATCAAAATGGATTTTGTGGTAGGTCTTCCAACTACTTAGAGAGGATACGATGCGATTTGGGTGATAGTGGACAGGCTGATGAAATCAGCACACTTTTGGCCAATAAAGATTAGATTCAATCTTGATCCGTTGGAAAAATTATACGTTAAAGAGATCGTTTCGAGACATACTATTCCAGTGTTAGACAGAGATCCGAGATTCACGTCAAATTTTTGGAAGGGACTACAAGAATGCATGGGAACATAATTGAGAATGAGTACGGTGTACCATCCGCAAACAGAAGGCCAAAGCGAACGAACAATCCAGACATTAGAAGATATGCTTAGAGAATGCATCATAGATTTCAAAGGAAACTGGAATGAGCATCCACTGTTGGGAGAGTTTGCCTACAACAATAGTTACCACGTAAGTATTGGCATATCGCCTTACAAAGCATTGTACAACAGGAAGTGCAGAACTCCAGTGTGCTGGGATGAAGTCAGTGAACGTCAACTGTTAGGACCAGAACTAGTACAGCAAACCGTTGAGGTTGTAAAACTCATCAGGACAAGACTGGTAGCTTCTAAAGATAGACAAAAGAAGTATGATGATCAACACAGGTGAGATCGTGAATTTGAAGTAGGAAATTTTATTTTCCTAAAATTTTCTCCTTGGAAGTGGAAATTCATTTTGGTAAGAAGGGAAAATTAAGTCTGAGATTTATAGGACCCTTCGAGGGGCTGCGAAGAGTAGGTGAAGTGGCTTACGAGGTAACTCTACCTCCAGAATTAGAACATGTTCACAATGTCTTTCATCTGTCAGTGCTAAGACCGTATAAACTCGACTCCAAGAATGTGATCGAGTATAAACCATTGCAGTATGATAAAGATTTATCTTATAAAGAGATTTCTATCCAGATAGTTGACAAGAAAGAACAAGTGCTCAGGAATAAAGTGATACCTTTCATGAAGGTGATATGGAGGAACCACAATGCTGAAGAAGCTACGTGGGAACTTGAAGACAAAATGATGAAGAGTTATCCTGAGTTTTTTTCTTAATATGTGTTTTCGATTCTAGGAACAAAATCTTTGTAAGGAGGGAAGAATGTGACGAATGAATTATTTAAGTTGTAATTCTTGAGACGGAATCCTTGTAAGGAGTGAATGATGTAATAATCCAGAATTTTAATTATAATTTCAAATATTTATTGGATTAAATAAATATTTTAATTGATGTGTTTATTATTGAATAAATATTTGTTTAATTTAATTATTTATTAGTTAAATAAATAATTTATGAGTTAAGGGAATTAGCTTAATTTGGTAATTAAGTGATAATTGGTAATTTGGTATTTTGAAGTTATTTAATTAAAAGAGTGATGAATTAATTATTATAAGATAATATTCTAATTTAATTTAATAATTAAATTAGAGAGTTGATAAATATTAAATGAATTGTGATAATGGCATTTAATTTGATTTATTAATTAAAGTGATGTATAATTAAAGATGATATACATGCAATGTACACGACACCAATTAACTTGAACTCCAATGTAAGCATCATTGGTTGAATTCATTCCAACTACTCACAATCATTTGTTAAACCCTTGGAACTCGAGTTGAGTCATTGTTTTTTTATACGATCCCGGTCAGGATGTTATTGTTCCCCTCCACTTGAAAAGGATTTGTCCTCAAATCTAGCATCCCCTCTTCCTGAAAAGCATTTATCCACAAACATGTCCCAACACATAAACAAACTAAGTTAGTAGCATCAAACATATCATAATGCAAAAACTCAACTTGCAAATGACATATATAAGCATCAAAAACTCCAACTCCATTCAAGAACATAGCAAAGTCAGACTTCTCTCCTAAACTAAAAACTTTTAGACCAGTTACTCCCAAAACACTAACTATATAAACTAATCTATTATTTACTAAAATAATCCTGATTGAAAAGTAAAAAAGAATATGAAAGACTCCTATATCCTCTAGGATCAAAAATCATCACGCAGAACTCTTCATGTGGTAGATTCTCCTAATGACGAATCCCCAGATCAAAAGTCTATCTAATTATCTCAATCCCTTGCAAACAAACCCAATTGAATGATCTTGGGTCAAATGTCAACTTTTGAAAATCATCACGTCGCATAAGCCCATACAACTAGTGTGACGCCCCCAAATCCTGGTACTCAAATTTCCCACAGATTTGGTGTTCACTCACCAGAATAACAAATTTAACTACCCATAAATAAATAGACTAACAAATGAAATAGATATCCTCCAATAAAGAGTTACAACATCTTAAACAAATCAATCTCAGGTTATCTAACCGTAATACATCAAATGCAGAAACATCATAAACAAATAAGTCTTAAACATAACATTATAAGTCTTAATAATATCATTCTCAAATAATAATAAACTGATGAGTGGGATTTATACACGCGAATCAAATCCTTTATTGCTTAAGAAGTTGTTTGATCTTCGTAGTTTATATAGATTTTATGCAAGACCCTGAATTTTATGAAATGAAAGTATTCAATTTTCTTATAATTATTATTCTATTCAGTAAATGGTTAAATTGATAAAAGTTTAAAGTTAAGGGCGATATGTGAAAATTTTACAAAGTAAGCAAGTTGTCATAAAATATTTATTGTTTCAAGGAATATTCGATTGGTCGGGGAATATTTTTTTTGTCGGAGAATGTTCGTATGACGATGCAATCATTGGTGGAACCCATAACGGAATAACAGTCGAATATAAAAAGCGATAAAAATAACCTTTTTTATAAAAATAACGACAAAACTTTTATCGTTAACTGTTGGAATACCGGTGATAAAAAAAATAGTATTATGTGTGGTTGCAAAGTAGCACACAGTATTGTACAATATCTCTAATTATTGATTTTTACGTAAGAAGTCACTCAGTTCATTTAATAATTGCCACAGTAGTTGCTACATATTATCTCATATTATTGATTCAATTATTGTCACAGTATCATCTGCACAATATTTTATATTATTAAATAAATAATTCAGACAACACATTTATTCATATTATTATTTGCATTATTGATAATGTCTAGAAAGTTCTATCGAGGAAAGGGGTTAGGTTATTTAATTGTGCACCAATAAGGAGAAATCCTTATCGAAAAGCCCCATCTTTCCTGGGAATGATCTTGTTCTCAATATTATGAGTTATAATATTAATGATAAATAATTATTGAAGATTAAAAATGTGTTTATTGAAGACAAGTGATTTATGGTAAAAAATATTATTCACTTTTTAGGGGGGTTTGTCATGAGATTGTTGTCGTAAGTTTGACTTATTATTTCATGGGGAGATGTACTTATTTTTTGGACCGTCGGTTGTACTTTTAATAGTAAATCAATATGGATCGTCGGTTTTGGTTTTAATAGTAAATCAATATGAACCGTTGGTTGTGGTTTTAATAGTAAATCAATATGGATCGTCCATTTTAATAGTAAATAAATCTGGACCGTCCGTGAATCAGTTACTATTTAGTCCATTCTCTTAGAAATAGAAGCTTATTTCTTCTTTCATTCTCACCAATTCACTAAGACTCACAAGAGAAACTATAGAGAGAAAGAAGAAGAGTTTTTTGCTACTTCACTATTGCAGTATCCAATGTCCTACTAAGGTAAGGGATATTATTTGTTGTATTTGTAAGGGATGTTATTTTTCGTATTCGTAAGGGATGTTATTTCTTCATATTTGTAAGGGATATTATTTGTTGTATTGGTAAGGGATGTTATTTTTCGTATTCGTATGGGCTGTTATTTTTCATATTCGTAAGGGATGTTATTTTTCGTATTCGTAAGGGATGTTATTTTTCATATGGTAAGGGATATTAATTTTTGTATTCGTAAGGGATATTATTGTTAGTATTTGTAAGGGATATTATTTTTTGTATTCATTATTTAATCTGTGGGAATAACCTGTCTACGCAGATTACCGCATGCATGGTGAATAACCCTTCGTACTTATTCTTTATTTTTGGAAAAGATCTGTCTATGCGGATTACCGCATGACGGGTTTGCATTTTCTTATATTATTTCTTTTCATATTCTTCAATCTAAACCTACTATGGTAAGTATTTCTTCTATAAACCCTGAAATTAGTAGAATATCATTGAGTTTTGCGCTTCATCTAATATCGTTTAATTGGAATATTGGTATGAACTTTCTTATTAAATATCAATATTTTCATTTGGGGTACTATTCACGGGATACTATTCACTCGGGGTACTATTTACTTGTGGTACTTTGCATGACGGGGTAATAATCACTTGGGTACTATTCACTCGGGGTATTATTTATTCGGGGTACTTTTCGTGATGGGGTACTAGTTATTTGAGTACTATTTATGGGGTACTATTCACGACGAAAGTGATTCCTTTTCTGTCCAAATTATTTTTAATACATGAATATCATTATTAAATGTTACTCCACAATTAGTCATCATGTTGACCATTTGGACATTATTGAACTCTGGATAATTTGAATTATGAATCTCTAATGTTTATCCTGGATCTCACTTGATTGATTCTTTATATCATTTTCATCATTCTCATGTTTATATTGTGCTTAAAGTCATCTTTGGCCCGTAGTACATAGATGGACTGTTGATAGGTATGATTATAACCCAGAATTGTGTATTGGTTTAATCATAACCTGTAATGTTATAGACAAATGATGTGGTAAAAGACATCATTGGCCCTTAGTGCATAGATGTACTGTTGATTGGTATGATTATGACCATGAATTGTGTTTTGCTATAATCATGACATGTAATGTTATAGACAAATGATGTGGTAAAAGACATCTTTGGCCCGTAGTGCATAGATGGACTGTTAATTAGTATGATTATGACCCGAAATTGTGTATTGGTATTATCATGATCTGTAATGTTATAGAAAAATGATATGGTAAAAGTCATCTTTTGTAACGATTGAGAAATTTTATAATTAAATTTAAATATTTATTGAATTAAGTAAATATTTTTAAATAATTTATTAATTGAGATAAATAAATAATTGATGAAATTGTGGTGTAATAATTTAGTTATGTATGTATGTTAACTAAATTAATGAATGATTATTTTATTATTTGAAGATTTGATTTAATAAAATAATTAAATTAAATTAATTATTTGATATTTAAGAAAATAATTAAATAAATAAAATGATGTTTTAGTTAAATTTAATAATTCAATTAAATGTGTAATAATTTGTTAAGTATAAAAATAATTATAATGGAAATTATAATTATAATTATGAGAACATAAATTAATTAAATAAAAGTGTGACAAGTGGAACTATATAATATAAGTATTATACAAATAAATTAGAAGGGGGGAGTTTTGTGCAAACCAAACAAAGTCTTGAGGCTTTTGGTTAATATAATAACTGAGTCTTTTGGCTTGAATAAACTGATCACCCATGTTTATCAGTTTGTTAAGTGCTCAGTTGGGTTATATTACGTATTCTCCTCAGAACTAAGAATAGAGGTTAGAGAAGAAAAGTTAGAGAGAATTACAGAATATTAAGAGTTGGAGAAGAGGAGTTTCTGGAAAGGGTTGTTGTCATCTTTGCTAATATAGAACAAGGATTAAAGGTATAATCTACTCTTAATTCTAATTTGTAGTTTTGTAATTTCTATTCTATGTAATTGGGAGTAATGTTGAAATTGTTGTTGTAAGATATGGATTATATGTGTGTATAATCTTGTAGAATATTTTAGTTGTTATCTATAAAAGATTATTAGTGATCAAATTCATGGAAATTGGGTTTTAAGAAGAAAATTGAAGTAACAATGTTATATATATATAGGGAGCCCTTCCATAGCAGCCGGTTGCTATGAGTACTGTGCAACACCCCCTTTTTGGACCGTTGATAAAATGAATTGATGGCTGAGATTAACTTTTGTATTTGATAAGCCACATGCAGTTGTTGTGCCTAATTATTTACTCTGCACTCTAAACCTATTTTATTAAGTGAATATTAACTTGTCAAGATAGTTATAAAAAGTGAATATTTATTATTAAAATAATTCTACCGAAATCTGGTAATCTGGTTTGTACATTTTTTTAATTTTTTTATTTCTCCCGGTAGAAGACAGGCTCTCATACTACCGGCATTAAAATAATAAAATAATCCTACCAAGACAAAATGATACTAATTTGGTACATTTTTTTTATTTTTTTATTTCTCCTCCCTACTTGCAGACAGCTCATATGGTTTTGGCATTAAAGTAATAAAATAATCCCACGTGATCTGACAATTTGATACTAATTTGGTACATTTTTTTTTAATTTTTTTTATTTCTCGACATCTTAAAACATCTTTTTTTATTTATTTTTTCTTCTTTTCTCCATTATATGTTATGACTCAAAGAAATTAAAATAAAATAAAATAATTAAAAAGACTCTACCAATATATATTTGTCACTACCGAGGAAAAAAAAAATTCGATATCCCAACTAGTCGTCATTCTTGAAACAGATTCAACTCGCAACCTCATGCACCAATACCTCGTCATACGATGACCACCCGAGCACCACGGCCTAGTCTTAAGTTCAACCAAGGATATATCCTTATAGAAAACTTCACCATCCCCAAAATCTATATTCTTGCATTACTATTATATTACGATTTATTATTATTAATAAATCTATATTATTAATTGGATTTTTCTAAATAGAAATAAGTTAATATCTATATTTATTATTATCCCTTTAATATTTTTTTCTTATCTTTGTAATAATATCAATAAAAAGATTATTAATATATTAAAAATAAATATCATTCTTTAATAAAATATAAATAATGATTTTATATTCATGTATTACTATTATTATTATATTCATGTATTACTATTATTAAAAATAATATTAATAATAATTTTTAATATTAATATAAATAATGTGATTATTAATATTAGTCCAAATAAAAATATCCATACAGCTTCAACAAAATAGATAATTTTTTTCAGACAATAATATGAAGTGGTTTTATGTGATTCAATAATATTCATATTACTAAGTTATGAATTTGAAAATCCCATAAAGTTCAAATGAAATAGACATTCTTATTAATTAATATGTACATTAGATAACGTTGGATAAGTTCTATATCTCGGAGGCCTAAGTAATCTTGCGGATTTCTTGTAGAGCTCCCATGCGACACTGAGAACGAAAAGACGTGACATCTTCCAAGGACCACTTCTCTTGTAAATATTACCATTGGCCCTAACGAAACAGTCAACATACTTGCATATAAAAATGCCACACCGAGTTGTTGTGTTGTTTTGGTTGAATCTTTAAGGTCTCGATGAGGATTACCATTTGGGCCACTCATCGATTCGGATTACCATTTCGCAAACAAAATGGTATCAAATGTACCTGCATGTACAAAGTAGTTAGTTAATAATTTTTTAATATTAAAGGATATTATAAAATTAAAATATTTTAAAACTAAACATACCGCAACTTTAACAAATTCTAGTACATTTCATGTAACTTAATATACTTAGTGTCATTGTAAAGCGGGTCAATTATGGTAACCATCCAATCTTCAACTCGCGAATAGGAACAAGACAAAATGGCGTTGATTGGTACTACACACCGCATGAATATGTATTTGCATTAGTAAAGGTGGACCAACATCTTGGTTAACATACGGATCGCAAAAACTCCATGCAGTATTCACGTTAGTGCAGGGCACATAGCCCTGCCCAAGATGCATGAAGAATGAATTCATGAAACCAAATTGGGACCACCTTTGTATTCCCCGCGACCTGTAGTATTCCTCTCTGTCTCGTAGCAACAACATATAAGTGTCGATGACATGCTCGAATATCCAACTCTCAGGCCCTAAGGATTGCACTGCATTGTGTTCTAATTCATATAACTGGCGCGGATGTGATAAAGGATATAAATCCCCTTCTGGTGCCACCACGTTTCCAAACATATGTTTATTTATAAATGTCTCCTTCCAATCTTTAAGTCTTTTTGATAAGGACCCTTTTGGTCCATAAGAGATGTGGTCTCCCGCATCTTGTACCTGATTGAGACCCAAATGTACATTATTATTATATAGCAAATAATTAAAACCATCACTATTAACATAACTATATATACCTTTTGTGAACTAGATCCTCAAGGCGTCGAAAGTCCCATAAAATGAAGAGTTGGTTGGAATGTAACACTCCTCATAGGTTTAGAAGGTTGGAATGTAACACTCCTCGTAGGCTTGGGTGGTGGGAATGGAGCTCTCCTCAATTACTTATGGGGTGGGTATGTAGCTCTCTTGTACAACATAATCAGTTTGTTTCCCAAGCCCTTCATTGAGTTGTGTGTATTGGGACTGTGGTCCAAAATTTATGGGACCCCCCTGTCGAGGTATTTGTTTACCTCTTGCTTCGAAGTCGTATAGGGCGTATTGGAAATCCCAATTATTTTTTTGCAGAACCAACTCGGGAGGCAAATGAGTAAATCTTGAAAATTTATCAAGTAACGACTTTGCACTCTCAACAACATGTATGTAAGATAAACACAAACAAATATTATTAACAATAAATATGAATAAATGTAATATTAAGTATTTACTCCAATACATGATTTATTAAAGAAGAATATAATTTTATACCATTTAAATAAGGTGTTGTTGGTTGTAAATGGCCCGAGGCTCATAACAACTGCCGTGGTCGTCAGCTCACTGTCGAGGTTCGGTGGATTTTCTAACGTGTAATTTTCCTATACCGCACCATGTAATCATCTATTGGTACATAATCGAAATTTCGGGTTTGTTGTCCTTGAGATGATCAATGTATGCCTCCCACATCGAAATATATTCCCCTCTCAAGGCCATGCAATCCTCGACATCAATAAATTTAAATTGTTTCTCCTTCCTAAGGTCAACGTTGTTTTTGGCTGTTGATGGTATGCCTTGCATGAACCCGAACTGTCTCATCACACGGTCCGGCATCTGAAATTCCACAATATCAAAGTGGATCAAGGGGACCCCACCAGATCCCAACAACCTTCCTTCAAAATTAAATCCACTAATATCATCATCCCACATTATGTAAGGCCGCCAAACCATATTCCACATAGACTTAATATCTAACTCCCTCGGTCAAATGACAAATGGTGATGGGGATTCTCACGTCTACCAGGGTAACTGTGGGCTCCAGAATAGGACCATGCTAAAGCCCTAGGTAACCATAAGGATGATTGTGGCCAAGGGTTTGGCTTTCCAATACTTACACGCTCATAAGCCCAAATTTGTAACAATGTAACACAACCATTAATGTATTTAACTCCTTTCCTAGTAGCGATATAAAGATCTGTACAAATATACTAACATCTGCTGCCCCCCAAGAGTAAGTTACACAATCTTCGACGTTGGCAATAAAAGACATATATCGTGGGTGCACACTATTTCTATTCCTATTAGGGAATAATATTGCCCCACACACAACCACAACATGTATGCTTTTGTGTGTAAGCCTAAAACATCTTTACTTGCATTCTCGGGACATTTATTAAAATATTCGTGCAACCACACTAATGAAATTACCTTTGCGTTTTTGAACAAAAATATTCACCAAACTAATTTATCTCCAAAACAATCCCTAAAATAATTCAAATTGGTGACAATGAGGGGGACTCATTAAGGGCTTTCCCACCACCGTAAGCCAAAAATAAAGTCAACATCCTCTAACGTGATTGTTATTTCTCCACAGTTTAAATGAAAAGTATTAGTCTCCGGGCGCCATCTCTCGACTAAGGCAGATATCAGACCAAGATCAGTTTGGTGTACAACACCTTGATAACTAAATACTCCAAATCCACATTTATCTAAAAGGATTTTTTGTTCTTTTGTCAAAGCCCATGATTATATTTACGATCGATTATATTGATCGAGCTTAGTTTTCCCTATCTCTCCCATGATATATGTCATCGATACATGATCTTGTTGATCATGCAAGAACACTGGATCAATTGGCCCATATTCCCAACTATCCATCTTTTACCTAAAAAATACATCAATTCCATATTAGTATTAAGATGCATGACAAAATGAAGTTGAAAGTAACATGCTGCAAAATGACAGTAATAACAATACACACTAACATGCATTAAAAACTGAACAACATGCATGTAATAATAACATGCATGTAACAATACACACTAACATGCATTATCCCCTTTAATATTTTTTCTTATTTTTGTAAAAATATGTCCAATTAGTCTAATTAATATATTAAAAATAAATATCATTCTTTAATAAAATATAAAGTGATCATGCATTAACGACAACAAAAATTTCCAGTAATAACATGCATGCATAATATGCAGTGATAACATGCATTAATGACAACAAAAACAAATACATGCATGGTATTATATCCCCTTTAATTCAGTAATAACATGCAGTGATAAAAAAAATGGCTTGATTGAGTACACTATAATAAGTTTTTTTTCATTTATATAATGTAATAATATTATTTAACTATTATACGAAAATAATAACAACAGAAACTATTAAAAATTGAACAAATAACAATAAATAAAAACTTACATGTTGAAGTTCGGTGTCTGTAGAATCTAATAAATGGAATCCGATTAAGCTTCAACTTGTTGAAGTTTTTTCTCTCTCTCCCAAACTTGCTCCTCTCTTCAACGTGTGTTCTCAATAGATCACTATAGATGGTTATAGATGGTTAAATAAGCTCATGCAAGCCGGTACAAACTCATAAATTTCGGACCAAATTCAAACTTGCAGGTGTGGGTCTCAGCTTTTTAGTTTACAAGCTTGCAGGTGTTCTTTCCCGAGGCATTGTGTCTGAAAAAGTAGTCAAAAGGCTAATATTTGGTCTTTCCCGAGGTGATGTGGTGTAGCTCGGTAGAATTATGCAAAGCTTCACCGGGTTGTAATAATAAATCATTAAAATAACGCATTTCGTAAGATATATAGGCTATAATGAAACTTAGAATAAAAAATTAAAATAAATTTTTAATAAAAAGCGCTACAAGTAAGTCAAAGCTATACCGATTTGTAATAAATAAATTACATAGTCATTTGAATGAGAATAGAACCCCGCAACCTCAAGCTCCAAACATTCGCCAAATGACCACCCGAGCACCACGCGCCTAGCCTAAATATTTTACCTTGGATTTGAATATATCTTAAAACATTCCATTTCCCCAAATTATATGTTCTCATTTTTTTATTATAATTACTCGATTATTATTATTATTTTATTATTATTACGAATTGAGTATAAAGTCGAATATATATATAGTAGCGGCTTATGTACTTTTTTATTATTTTATTACCATTATTATTATTATTATTATTATTATTATTATTATTATTATTATTATTATTATTATTATTATTATTATTATTATTATTATAAAGACTGTTTTGGTGAATAAGTGGTCAACCTAATAAATAAAGCACTATGGGAATAGAAAAAAGTTGACATTGATTATATGGAAAAAGTACATTAGTTTTACCTTTTAAATATTGTTTAGGAAGCTGCTATTTTCTCAAGTTATCTTCTTCTCCATGAACCCGAATTTGTTCTCTGATATTATTTTCTCTTTTCACCTCTACTCATAATTTGTTTCATCTGGTTGCCCACTTTCACTTCAGAAAATCAAGTTGAAGTTCTGATCGAGCAAAATTCATCACTATTATTCACAAGTAAGTTTTTCAAAATGTCATATAATACATCTGAATTGAGGTTGAAAGTAATAAATCTAATATTGTTCCGTACGTTGGTCAATTATTTTGTACGTTGGAAGATGTTGAATATTTTTATAGATCATATGCTCGCAAAAATGGATTTGAGATTAGAATTGCAACTAGTCATAAACATGCTAATACGAATGATATCAGATCTAGGCAGTATGTATGTAAGAAAGTCGGTACACCAATTGTTGGCAAGAGTTTACCTGATGATGAAGATAGTAGTAATAAAATAATTAGACAGAGAGACTCGATAGGACGAACAATGTGCAAAGCTAGAATATATGTTGTTCACAATAAGAAAGAGGACAATTGGCGTATATCTACTGTTAAATTAGAGCACAATCATCACTTAGTGACCCCCACCAAAGTAGATTTGATCGAGACTCACATAAATATTACTCCTGTTGCAAGAAATTTAATTGACATTTTAAATAAGTCCGGTATTGGTCCTAGTAAGATGATGAATGTTTTGAGCACAATGGGAGGTGGGTTGCAAAATGTTACTTTCTCTACTGCTAATGTTGAGAATGTGGTGCGAGATTTAAGGCGTGATTCTGCAGATGAAAATGATGCACAAGCTGCTGTCAATCATTTGAACAAACTTGCATCCGGAAGTGCCAGCAAATTTTTTTTCCGAGTGAAACCCGGTGAAAACAACCGCATAGCTTGTATTTTGTGGGTTGACGCCTGATCAAGGTTTATATATCAACGGTTCGGAGACGTTGTGACATTTGATAGTACATACCGGACAAATAATTATGGCATGCCGTTTGTTCCATTTTCCGGGGTCAACCACCATTATCAGTCTATATTGTTTGGATTTGCACTTTATTCACGGATTTGAGCAGAGAGGACACTTTCGTTTGGGTATTATAGAAATGGCTTGAAGCCATGGACTACAAGGCACCTACAACCATCATCACTGATCAAGACAGAGCCATGAGTAATGCTATTGCTACAATACTTCCAACTAGTTATCATTTATTGTGTTCTTGGCATATTAGCAATAAATTTCCTGAAAAATTGCATCATGTTTATTCTGAGCACCCATCTTTCAAAAATGATTTTAACAACTATGTGTATAACTCATTGTCCATCGAGGAATTTGAAGAGCGTTGGCATATTCTGATAAGTTCCTATGAATTGTATACTAATGAATGGCTTGGAAGTTTGTATGATGTACGACAGAAATGGATTCCAGCATATACAAAGAGATATTTTGCCGCAGGAATGACTACCACTGGAAGAAGCGAGAGCATGAATGCCTTTTTTGATGAGTATGTTAATGCATCAACAGGTATGCTATGTTTTGTACTGCAGAGTCAAAAGGCTGTAGAAAGACAGTTTATCAGGGAGAGGAAGGCCGACTACATAACAAAACATCGTAAAAGGATTATGGTACTCGGTTCATCTTTAGAAGTTCATGCTGCACAAGTGTACACAAAAGAGATGTTTAGACGTTTCCAACGTCAATTCGTCGATTCCATGAAATACAATGTTCATAAACTTAGTGAGTTGTGTGTCACTGATACTAAGGTTTATGCAGTGTATAATGCAGATGCAACTGAAAGTGGTGGAAGATATAAAGAAGTTGTCAACAATCGACAACTGGGATCGGTAACATGTAACTGCCAAATGTTTTCTCACTCTGGTGAATTATGCAGGCACATCTTGAGATATTTCATAGCAAAGAGTATTTCACAAATACCGACCGACATGATCCTTCATCGGTGGACAAGAGACGCGAACAAAAGCAATGGTGAAGACTTACTCTTTAACTCCACATCTGCTGACTTCGAACAAAATCAAGCAATGCGCTATAATCATTTGATGGGTGATTACCAGGAGTTAGCGAGCAAAGTGGCTTTTTTCGGTCGAGGTTACAAAATTGTTCTTAAACCGAATGCACGAGGAAAAGAGTTGGTTGACCAAGATGATCCGGATGAGAATATTCTTGAGGCTGGCGGATGACGACATTGATTGCGACAGATTGGAGATCCAAATCATGATATGGGATACGATAATGGCGACGAAGATGCAGAGGTGGAAGAAGAAGAAGAGTTTTTACTGCCTAATATTTCTCAAACAAAGGGTCGCAAAAAACAATCTAGATTCAAGAGTGCACTCGAGAAAATCATTCCTTCTAAGACTCATCGAAAATGTGCAATTTGTGGCTTTGAAACCGACCACGATAAGAGAAATCACTATCGAGTGCTAGGGATTCCTGAACCAAAAAAATAGGCATCGGTTGTATTAATCATTCTATATTTTTTTTATTTTATGAAAATGAACATGTAATATGTACTATTCCTCTTAATGTTATGAAGTACTAGTATTGGTATAATCTGTACTTCTAATATTGATAATCACATTATTATTATTATAATAATACTTCACTACTTTTATAAATTCGATAATCACATTATTATTATACTTCACTAGTTTTATTAATAATAAAATCATTTCTTAATAATAAAATCATTGCTTAATATATAAAATCATTACTAATAATCATTGCTTAATAAATATAGATATTAACTTATTTCTAAATAGAAAACCCCATATGTATTATATAGACTTATTAATAATAATAAATCGTAATATAATAATAATGCAAGAATATAGATTTTGGGGATGGTGAAGTTTTAATATAAAGATATATTCTTGGTTGAAATTAATGTACCTAGGCCGTGGTGCTGCTCGGGTGGTCATATATATGAGTGTTTGGAGTTTGAGGTTGCGAGTTCGAATCACATTTAGCAATGAATTGCTTGAATAAAATCATTGTTTTTCAATTTTTAATACTAGCTGTGACAATAATCGTATACCGGTAGGGTTTTTTTCAATTATTTAATACCGGTAGTGATCACTCTGTCTTAAGTACTTAATATTTTATTATTTTAATGCCACCAGTATGAGCTTTGTCTTAAGTACGGGAGAAATAAAAAAAATTAAAAAAAAATGTACCATCCGTGATCAAACTGCATCTACTGGGATTATTTTATTATTTTAATGCCAAATAAGTATGAGCTTTGTGCATCTACCGTGAGAGAAAAAAAAAAATTAAAAAATGTACCAAATAGTATCGGCTTTGATTCATAGAATTATTTTAATAATAAATATTCACTTTTTATAACTATACTGACAAGTTAATATTCACTTAATAAAATAGAAGCCAGTATAGGTAGATAATTAGGCACAACAACCTGTGCCGGCTTATCAAATAGAAAAGTTAATCTCAGCCATCAATTCATTTTATCAACGGTCCAAAAAGGGGGTGTTGCACAGATTACTCATATAAGCCACCTACTGCTATGGAAGGATCCCATATATATATATATATATATATATATATATATATATATATATATATATATATATATATATATGGCTTGTTTGAATCCAAAATTTCATGTTCAATCCTTGGTAGAATCTGTAAATTTATTGTAGATTGTGTTAGTATATCAAGAAACGAAAACAAGGAAATTGAAATGGTGTAATTTGGTTAAGAAACAAGGATTTGGTGATTGAATTCGCTAAATGTGTTGAAGATGGAGAAAACAACAAAAACATGGTTAAAATCCTTATAAATTTGGGTGTTTTGGTGATTAGAAGTGTTATGTCTATGCCTAGAATTGTTGTAGTAAACTTATAACTTTTGTGTTTGGTGAATTGATGTAGAAATTGGAAAAAATGGGTGTTTAAATTATAACAAGGAAGTCTGCGCAGCTTCTATCTCTCAAGGCCTTGTTTAGACCGGTACCAAAGCGAAATAAATGGCACACACCGCACTTGTTGGCCTTCTAAGGTCGTGCACTGTATTTCAAATTCTGTAGGGCCTGCTAAGGTTTGGGGCGGTCTTGTAATGCATTGCGTCTCTATTAGTGGCAAGAGTTTCGATTAATTGTAGACTGGAATATGAAGACTTAATCTAACCTATTAGGCATGATAAAGATGTTAAACTATATCATAAGATACAATAATAGATGGTTGTGTGGTAATACCAAAAAGTGAAGATTTTAAATAATCACTTAACAAGTTATGTAACGAATGAAAATTAATGTTTCAAGAGATATATAGGTAAATGATAAAATTTTGTATTAGGTGAAAGTGAGTTTTTCAGATACGTATGAGTGGTTAACCAACATGATTGGACATTAAGTTATAGGTTATGGCTTAAATGGTGGGTTGAATCTATAAAGTTAATGTTAATATAACTAATTGGTATTGCGATTTCAATGGTATGTGTAGGGTAATTGGTAAATGTTATTATACTTGTGTAGCTTACACACGAGGCAAGTTTCATAATTATTTTTATCCTTTATTGTCACGCGAGCTTTCTAAACCTAATTTATCAATATCTAAGTTCTCAAATCATATATTTAAGTGAGCAATCTTATTGATTCCATCTTGTTTATGATCATGCAAGCTCTTATAATCTAATTCTTTACATCGAGCGAGTTCCACATACCGGACTCTTGTTCTTGTTATTCAAGCATATACTGTTTAAATTCATTGATCCAAATGAGATTTTCCTAACTCTTTTGGATGTAGTACTTTGCATATATACGATGTCTATTCAATTGTATATTGTTGTTATTCAATCTTTGACTTAAATAACATTGTTCAATTCTATATTATTGTGTTGAACCTTCAATTAGCAAGCAAACTCTTATTGATTGGACTAATCTATAATTGAATAGTGTTCTATAATTCTAAAACCACTGATAAGCTAGTTCCAAACTAAACTTTCTTTAGTGTGGAAATCCTAAATTCAAATTGAGATGAATAACCCTGATATAGGGGATTATGTACGTGTTAAGGTTTAGATGTTTGTGCACAATACATGGTACAAAGGGTTTATCCCCCTAGGTTCATAAGGAAGGGTCTTGGGAGCTGTCGTTTACACTCCTAAATTAACCTCACTTTCACTTTACAAATTAAAACAATTATCACAGTAGTAAGTAAGGATCGATCCCATAGAGAGTAATTTGTTTTATATTTATTCTATTATTTGGATAGAAAATAAAGATGGGGCTTTTTGAAAATTATTTTTAAACTAAGAGAACAAGAATTAATGATTTAACCAAATATGTAAAAACTTCAGTTCTGCAGTTCAGTTTCACCAAGTACAACAATCAATTAATCAAGTTATTATTATTTTCCCTTCAATGAAACTATTAGCCCTATATAACAATAAGCTCTGCTATCCGAAATTCTCCATAGATTATCACTGTATGAAATAAGCTCTCCACCAGATTCTAACTAGCATACAACCTAGAATAAGCTCTCTAGATTTAATATGATAAAAGCATTAAGAAATAGAGAATTATGCTAATCCAAGCAACAAACACATAAGCTCGATTTGTTTAACTTGTTTTTTGATAATCTTAGCAATAAATAAAAGCTTGTCCACAATTATTATTACCAAGTTGCTATTTGTAATGAAGACATATACCAATTACACGTAATACCAATCTTAATCTAATAGATGATAATGATCAAATTAACTCAATTGGCCATATTAAATCAATTAGATCAATTAACATACAATCAATAAAAACAAATTATCAAAAGAAATTTCACACAAGAAGGAATAAATAATAATACTCAATTAATCAATTACTTGTAACAAGGTTCTACCTCCCTTTAAAACTGAATAAAAAGAACTAGCCTGACATGCTCTTGAGTCTGCACTTTAATAGATGATAGTTGATTGTTGAATGAATAAAACCCTGACTCTCATCCTCTATTTATAGTGCTAGACAAAGTCCTAAATCCTATAAGAAGTAGAAATCCAAATCCTAAAGGAATTATAAATTACACTAATTTCCATAGAGAAATAGAATTCAACATGGAAATAAATATTAGTCTAAAAGAAATCCTAATTACAATAGAATTGTAAAAACTAATTTTCTAGAATCTAAAAATCAGATTTGAAATTGGAATTAAATTCCACAATTTGCCGTGTACAAACTTTCCATGCTGCGTTCGAATTTTTCAATTGCCACGTGAATGATTTCTATGTGAACTGATTAAGGGAATCCGTGTGAATCAATTTCCGTGTTTTACATGAACCGAATTGGAAGCTAATAGTTGTGTACAAGCTTTACAATGTAGGTTGAATATAGGATTATGTTAGGAAATATGTTATGTCCTTCTCATGTAATCCCAAATGATATCCATGTCCCACTTGATTTGTAATAAGCTAATATATATAAAGAAATCACTTGACTAGTTGACTTGTAGGATACTTGGTGAATAATGAAGGCCCACGTGATATATGCTGGATTAAATTGATCATCATGTACTCGCGGTCCACTTTGATTATAATATACCCCACATGCTTGTAATATTAATTACGCTGCTGATTCCTTGGTCCACAAATGTTTGATATGTCTTCAAATTATTTCCAAAAACACGAAACCCTTCAATTGTACCTAAAATAAAAAAAATATAAAAATAATGAGTATATTTTTAAGCACAAAATAAATATAAAAGATTAAGTATTAAGGAATAAAAATATAACATATTTCATACTCATCAAATTCCCCCACAGTTATCTTTTTACACGTCCTCGTGTAAACCAAAAATTTGATTTCCAGAAAAAATCTATCCAACCATCATGTCAAAAGATTTTAAGGTATAAATCATGATTATCAACACTAAATTCGCAAAATTCTAATCAATGCCTTATTAGTTAACTCACAATGAACAACCTTACTATTTCACCAATGAATTTCATTAAACCAAATTGTAGCCACATAAGTAACTTTCCCAAAATCTACATACTTACTCAACTTAGTTACCATGAAGCAAAAACCATGCACACTGACTCACAACCAAGAACAAAATTTTCTTACTTTTTAATTTTTTTAATAGAACCTTCTCTTAAGCATAGATGAATGTAATTTCATTCTTTTCTCGTATTTTTTTTCTTGACATGTACAATGTCTCCTTTTCTTAAGCTTTTCAGAGTTACCCATTAGCAAACTTTCCACCAACGAACCCATTACCCCTAAGGCTTACGTATTAAAGTAACAAAGGCAACAAAAGTCGACTAGTCAAGCTGGTTTTATCCATTGCACTTTTCAGCGTGAATACCGATGCTTCCCGAGGCATGGATACCCAGTTATTTCGCACAATGAACATTGAAGAAAATTTTCAATCACCAAATTTTTCTTTCTCTTTTTTTTCTTCTTTATTTTTTCATTCAGCATTTTTTCACATGGTTCTGCAACAACATAAACAAGTTAAACAGTTCTAAGTCATGAAATAAGTGCACATAGACAACTCCACAAATAACTTAGCCAAATAAACATGTTTCTCATATTCAAGTACTCATGTAACACAAATTCAATTCAAATCAATTACTATGGATCATGGCTTAGTTGTCATCATTCATTAACAAATTAAGCATCAACCAAATTATCAATTTTAGCATTAATTTTCAATCTTTAACTTTAACCTTCGAACACATAGGCAAATAGAACCATGGAACCCAAGTTTTCAAAAATAAAAATTAAAAATAAATTCAGAATTTTTTAATTTTTTTTCAACTTCCCATCAAAATTGGATTATTATTCCTACATAAAATAAAACCTAAATCCCCCCCCCCCCCCCCACTCAAACCTTACATTGTCCTCAATGTAAGAAAATCATGCAAAGAAGAAAATACTACTAGCTAACATGCAATAATAAGAATAAAAAAACTAAAAAGTAAAGAGATAGAAAAATCAAATCTGAGATCTTAGGTGGCCTCCCAAGAAGCTGCCCATGTTTAGCGTCTTTGGCTCAACATCATGCCTCTCTTCTTAGCTTTCATAGATCGGATCGTCTAGCTCCACCATCTCAATATTTTCCACCTGATGCCCCTCATAGAAAGGCTTTAATCTATGTCCATTCACCTTAAAGATCTTGTGAAAGCCCCAAATCTGGGTCCTAAATCACCACGGATCTGGAACAATCATTCTATAACTATTGCGGAAGATATAAACATAAATTGTTTATGCAATACATTACACACTATTCACCTAAGGTCGAGTAACCTTAACGTATACACAATTCATAAACTATCTAACATATAACGGTATTATCATATATTTCTATTACAAAACTAGCTGCATACTTAGTCCCAAGCTGAACTTGGCTTTGTTCTTTCCTGTATCCGACGTATTCGCCTTAATCTACAATGGTTATCATGATATAGCAAGGGTGAGCATAAGTTTGCCCAGCAAGTTTAAGTATATTTGAAGATATATCATGATTGACATAATTGGAATAATAAGCTAGCTATAATTCAATAATATAGTTGTGAATTTAGCACGAACAAACATTGGACATGAACATATATATATATATATATATATATATATATATATATATATATATATATATATATATATATATATATCTGAATTGAATGGTAATGAAGGTGATCAGCCTTTCATACTTGATATGTTTAGTACGCATAAAGTGAAATTTTAATAATTCTTAGACATGGCAATTAGAAATGATTAACCACAAATATATTCGAATAAACAACTCGAGGTCGAGTCAAGAAAACTTTCACAATAATTAAGAGTTCAAGTTTAGTAACTTGCCTATTCGGTTGATTATTGTTACGCAGTTTACAACGCTTTATCCGAAGACCTAATATTAGTAATATAGATCTTCAATATTAGAATAATATCATCACAGTATAATACTGTTATATATATATATATATATATATAACACATAACCCTATCAGTCCACAAACTTTCTAAAACTCGGTATCAAGTCAAACTATTGCAGTCTGAGTTGAACCCAACTTAATTCTAACATTTCGACGGTCTAGTCGTACAATTCTTGAGTTTAAATTCAATTAAACTCTGCTTAAACCCTTAACAATTAACTTAGATAATTATATTATCAGTCAAAATATTTTTTATAAGCTCGTAATAATTTTCAGATAATTATTACCATTTGTCATGATTTTTGAATCATTTATATCGTATTTATATTATATAAATACCACATTATTCTCTTATAATTAATATTTATATAATATTAAATATTAATGAAATACATGTCATAATATTATAATATATTTATAATATATCAAAGTATTTTTAATGTTTTAATTTCTCATTTATATGATTTTTAAACCATGAAATCATTTATCCGATAATTGCTATTAATATTAAAATATTAATATTTTCATAAAAAATATCAAAAGTTATATTTTATAATTCAAAATATTTTTATAACACTTCAATCATTTTATATGATTTTTAAAGCATTATTTCTATTTTTCCATAATTTATTTAATATATTCATTAAATAAATCCATTACCATTAATATTAATATATTAATGAAATTCATCACAAAATATCATAAGTTATTAAAAATAATTTAAAATATTTTCTAACACCATAATATATTTTTTTCATGATTTTTCAAATATTAAAATCATTTTTAACTAATTTATTTAATATTATAATTAAATAAATTAAATACCATTTATATTCCAAAATATTAAATATTTATGAAATATACTCTAAATAATTAAAACTAATTTTCAGGCTTTAAAATATTTTTTATAATTTATTATGTATTTTTAATAATTTAAAACTATTTTTCTCTAATTATTTATTAAAATAATTAATTTTCTAATTAAACTCTCGCTAAAAGGGACCTATAGTGACAGAACCGTCGCTATAGGTGTTCTTGAGCATTTTCCAAAAATTTTGTCAGTCACTAAGGTAGGTAGTTTGACCACATATAATTTCTTGATCATAAGATTTCTAGGCAGTCTAGTGTAATATGCTTGTAGTATTGATGTAATACTATAATCTAAAGCAAGTTTCATAGCCAAAATAAATCAAATCTACAAGATCTAAGCCTCCCAATTCTTGTCAGTGGTTGTTCTTCATTTATGGGTTTTCCAGAAATGAAGAACAGCTCGAATGAGGTACTTTGGATCTTCATAACTTGGAATATGGGTCTGGTTTGTGTGATGTAAAGGTTCTATCATGCATTCTATATGTCAAGGTACCAGTATCATACACCAAACCAGTCTAATAACATCACACAAAGAGATTAAGCATGGTCAAAGTTCTGACAGAAATCATGTTCTTAAGAAATATGGGTTTTCCAGATTTTGTTCGAGGCTGGTGGTCAACGCTAGTTTGACCACTTATAGCTTTGATTCTATGTGTTTTCTGGGTGAGCAAAAGGCTTGATTATGTTCTCCTAATACCAAACTACAATATAAAAACAACAACATGGCCAAACAAGCAAACAACAACAAGATTCAGAGCCTTAAAAAGCTTGTCAGAGCTAAACTGGAAATCTGGGAATTTTCTGGGTTTTCCAGATACAGTCTCTCATGGTCGGTCAACCATGTTTGACCACCTATAACTTGCAATCTAGACATGATCTGACCCTGTTTCCAGTTCCAGATCATAGACAACATGGCATACTTTAGATCTATAACATAAAACACTTTAAACATCTAACACAGACAGATCTGGAGGCACTGACATTAGGCTGTCAGGCCTTATTTTTAGGGTTCTTGGTCAGTTTGAAAAACATAGATTTTGGCTTCTAGATGTTATGGATCTATGATGTAACAATCACTAAATAACATCCTTAAACACACTTCTAAACAACAACTAGCAACATCTACACCAATTACATAGATTTGCAAGGTTAGGGTTTTTATACCTTTTATGCTTTGATTTTGATTTCTGATCTTTTGTTGCTGATCAAGGCTTGCTACATGATGTTCATAGCTTAACTTCTCACTCTCCCTCACTCTAGAATTCGAAAGTGAAGAGAGAGAATGGACTTGGAAAGAATGAGATGTAAAGTAAGTTTATTATTTAACTTTTAACTTTTGATTTCTTTGATTCAATGTATCCAAATGTGCAAGGTGTCCACAAAGATCAGATTTGGTAAGATTTTTAAGCACATGGGATAAACTATAGCAATGACTCACCAAGATTTCACAAATCTTTTGCTTAAGTTTTAAGAAAAAGGGTATTTTTGTCATTTTGCACCCACTAAGGGTATTTTTGTCTTTTTCCCTATAACTTGAAGGGTATTATGGAAATTTGAAACATATCCCATAACATTAACACTTAGCCAATAAAACATAGCTTTTGAATTTCCAAATTAGGGTTTTGAATATTCGAATTAGGGTTTCGAATTCTCGAAACTAAAATTAGGGTTTTTGATCAGATCGTTGGGGTTTCTAAAAGTTCGTTAAAGTTTTCTAACTTAATAAATATATCTTTTTAACATAACTTTAGGGTTTGCTAAAGTTACATCTTATCTGATTGATCCTTGATTCTTATATCACAACTGTGCACATAAAATCACTAATTAGGGTTTAATAACTTAACCTTAACATTCCCATTAAATTTTTAGGGTTTGTCACCTATGTAACTTATCTAATCGAAATTTGATCCTTACCATAAATTATACACATAAAAATTTACTGTTCACATATAGGATCACATATACCGACTCGTATACACTTAGATACTTAAACCTGATAATTCTTCACAAGAATTTTAAATCCACCAAAATCTTATACCTCATTACCAGACTATTACTTACAGTCTACCAAATTATTCAAGTCTTATCCATAAAATTTTAAATCCGTAAAATTTCATTACAGAACTGTCAATTCCATACACTTATTTTTAGTCTAGGTTCTAATATTGAACCTTAAATTAATCAATTATGATTTTAAATTTTTTTTCTAAATTCTCGGGTTGTCACAGATCTTGCTTATGCTCGGGCTTTGAATCTCAACTGCACCATGAGGAAACACATTAGTGATAACAAAAGGACCGACCCATCTAGATCTCAATTTACCTGGAAATAACTTAAGCCGAGAATGATATAACAAAACTTTTTATCCCACAATAAAGGTTTTCCGGACAATCTGCTTATCATGAAAAGCTTTGGTCTTTTCCTTGTAAATCTTTGAAATTTCATAGGCTTCATTCCGCAATTCTTCTAACTCTTGTAACTGCAATTTCCTGTGTACTCCAGCTGCCTCCAAACTCATGTTGCACTGCTTGATAGCCCAAAAAGCCCTATGCTCCAATTCAACAGGTAAGTGGCATGGTTTTCCAAACATAATCATGTATGGTGACATCCCAATAGGTGTTTTGTACGCCGTTCTATAGGCCCAAAGTGCATCATCTAATCTCATACTCTAATCCTTTCTGTTCGGGTTGACTACCTTCTCCAAAATGGATTTGATCTCTCGGTTAGACATCTCATCTTGACCATTACTCTACGGATGGTATGATGTAGAAACCTTGTGCAGAACATTGTATTTCTAGAACAAAGCCGCTAACACCCTGTTGCAAAAGTGGGTTTTGCAATCACTAATGATGGCTCGTGGTGTTCCAAAACCTGACAAATATGTTAGTCCTAACAAAATCTGTAACAACTTTAGAATCGTCAGTCCTAGTGGCTTTAGCTTCCACCCATTTTGAGACATAATCAACTGCCAAAAGAATATATAAATTCCCAAAGGATGAAGGAAAAGATCCCATAAAATCTATACCCCAAACATAAAAAATCTCAACAACTAATATAGGAGTTTGGGACATTTGATTTCGTTGAGAAATATTCCCCGTCCTTTGGCAATTAACACATATTTTACAAAACAGATATGAATCTTTAAAAAGTGATGGCCAATAAAAACCATTTTCCAAAACTTTATTAGCAGTTCTTTTTGGACAAAAATGTCCTCCACAAGCATAAGAATGATCTATAAGGAAAGAATAGATTAAAATTCACTGTTAGGCACACATCGTCTAACTATCTGGTCAGCACAAAATTTCCATAAGTATGGATCATCCCAAACATAGTGTCTAGCATCACTTTTCAACTTTTCCTTTTGGGATTTGGAAAATTCTTTAGGAAAATATGCACTTACCGAATAATTCACTATATCTGCAAACCAGGGAATCTCAACATGGATGGAAAGTAACTGCTCATCCGGGAAAGAATCATGCAACGGTAGCTACTCTTCGTCTCTCAATAGCCTACTTAAGTGATCCGCTACTAAGTTGTCCGCACCTTTCTTATCCTTGATCTCTAAGTCGAATTCTTGTAGTAGCAGAATCCATCGAATAATCCTTGGTTTAGAATCTTTCTTTGTGAGAAAATACCAAAGAGCAACATGGTCAGAATAAACTATAACTTTAGTACCAGGTAAATATGATCGAAATTTTTCTAAAGCAAAAACCACATATAAAAGTTCTTTTTCATTTGTGGAATAGTTTATCTGAGCCTCATTCAAAGTCCTCGAAGCATAGTAGATGGCATGAACAGCATTGTCAATCCTTTGTCCCAAAATAGCCCCCACTGCATAGTTGTTTGCATCACACATGATCTCAAATGGCAACTTCCAATTTGGCGGTTGAATAACAGGAGCAGAAGTTAATAATTTCTTTAAAGTGTCAAAAGCCTCCTGGCATCCATCATCAAACTGAAAGTCCACTTCTTTTTCCAGCAACTTACATAAGGGTAATGCAATCTTCGCGAAGTCCTTGATAAATCTTTGATAAAATCCTACATGACCAAGAAAAAAGCGAATATCCCGCACACTGACGGGGTAAGGCAAAACAGATATAACATTTATCTTAGCTTTATCAACTTCAAGACCTTTAGATGACACAATATGATCAAGTACTATTCCCTGTTCTACCATGAAATGACATTTTTCCCAATTTAAAACAAGATTAGTTTCCATGCATCTATCTAGAACACGATTTAAATTATCTAAGCATGCATCCAAAGAATCACCATGAATTGTTAAAGCATCCATAAAAACCTCGATGCATTCTTCTAAAAGATCTGAAAAAATGCTTACCATGCATCGTTGAAAAGTACCTGGGGCATTATACACTCCAAAAGACATCCATCGATAGGCAAAGGTACCAAAGAGACATGTGAATGTGGTCTTCTCTTGGTCCTCGGGTGCAATCACAATCTGGTTATATCCTGAAAAACCATCTAGAAAACAATAATAAGTGTGCCCAGCTAATCTCTCCAATATTTGATCAATAAAAGGAAGAGGAAAGTGATCTTTTCTTGTTACAACATTCAATTTTCTATAATCTATACACACTCTCCACCTTATTTGCTTTCATGTGGGCACAAACTCATTATCATCGTTCTTGACAACGGTGATTCTGGATTTCTTTGGGACTACCTGCATTTGACTCACCCATTGACTATCGGAGATGGGATAGATGATACCAGCATCAAGCAATTTAAGCACTTATTTTTTCACCACCTCCATCATGGATGGATTCAATCTCCTTTGCGCATCTCTTGTAGGCTTATCTCCATCCTCTAACAATATTGGATGCATGCACATGGCAGGACTAATACCCTTGATATCTGTTATTGTCCATCCAAAAACTGTAACATGGTCCCTTAAGACTCTCAGCAATTTTTCTTCCTACACCTTGGTTAGATTACTAGAAATAATTATAGGCAAAGTGCCATTAGTCCCCAAATATGCATATTTCAAATGAGCAAGTAATTGTTTCAATTCTAGAGTTGGGGCTTATACAACAGAAGGTAATAACTTTTGATGAGAAACAGGAAATTAAATAGAATATACCGTTGACTTATTGGAGAATTTTGGCAATGAATTTAATGTAGCTACATTCTCCTTCAATTCCTGGGTTTGCTCAATCTCCTCTTCCCAGTCCATGTCCAAACTGTTGGTGATTGCAATCTCTAAATTGTCCCTATGTAGTTGTTCAAAAGCTCTATGCACCAAGGAATCTCTCACATCGATAGCAAAAACATGTCCTATATCACTAGGGTACCTCATGGCATCATAGATGTTAAACTGAATCTTCTCACCATCAAACTCCATAGTCAAGGTCCCATTATGCACATTGATCATGGTTCTTGCTATTTTTAGGAAGGGTCTTCCTAACAAGATGTGGGAAGGGTTTGGTGATGTATCATCTTCCGTATCCACAATGTAAAAATCTGCAGGAAAGATTAGTTCGTTCACATGCACTAAGACATCTTCAATTACCCCTCGGGGGTAGGTGTTAATACGATCTGCTAATTTGATAATCACACTAGTATTTTTCAAAGGGCCTAGATTTAAGGAAGCATAAATAGATAAAGGCATAACATTAATTAAAGCTCCTAAATCTAGCATGGCTTTTTCAAATCTGATGTTTTTTATTTTGCATGGGATTGTGAACATTCCTAGATCTTTACATTTAGGAGGCATTTTTATTTGAAGAACAGCAGATACATTTTCTCCAACTGTGACTCTTTCATCATTTTGCAATTTTTTTTATTAGTGCATAATTCTTTTAAAAATTTAGCATACTGTGGCACTTGTTTAATTGCATCAAGAAGAGAGATGTTCACTTCTACTTTTCTAAAAGTTTCCAAAATTTCTTTTTTTTTCATCTTTCTTTGAGGTTTTAGATTTTCTGGGAGGAAAAGGTAGAGGAATGTTTTTAAGTTGATTAGGAGGGTTAGGTTGTACCTTGGATTTTTTTGTTTCCTCCTTAGTTGCTTCCTTCTCGAACTCTACGGGGATCGGTGGTGTATCCAACTGTGTTCCATTCCGTAAAGTTATGGCACTTACATTCTCCCTTGGGTTGACTACTGTTTGAGATTGTAATTTTCCTGAACCTCTGGATTCCAATATCCCCACAGTTGTAGCCAGTTGTCCTAACTGGTTCCTCAAATCTTGAACCGAAGTTTCTGTCTCTTGCATGAATTGTTGTGTTTGTCCTATGAATGCTTTGAACATATCCTCCAATGATGTTCCAGTAGGTGCAGGGACTGCTTTCTTCGTTTGATATTGAGGTTGGGCTGGTTGGAAGCCCTGCTACCTAGGTGGAAATGCAAGTGATGCCGCTTGCTTGCTCCTATAACTCAGATTTGGATGATCCCTCCATCCTCGGTTATACGTGTTTGAGTACGGATCATACTTTCTATGAGGTGGTGGCTGATAATTTCCCATTGCATTAGCTTGTTGCACAACCTCGTCATCTTGTAATGTTGGGCATTTATCTTTATTGTGATTTGGTTGTAGATATATTCCACAAACCTTAGCAATTGGCAGTTGACCTGTATCTAATTGTCTAACCATAGCAGTTAATTCAAAAATTTGTTGACCATAATCACAAGTGCTTACCTCGCTTACCCTTACTGTTGCATGATTTGTTCTAGTGCCATATTGTTGCGATTTTGCTGCCATATTTGCAATTAAATTCCTTTTATCCTCTACGGTCTTGTCAACTTGTGCTCCTCCGCTAGCTGCATCGATCATGCTTCTATCCATCGGTACCAACCCTTCATAGAAATACTGGATCAGGTGTTGTTCATCTATTTGATGCGGTGGACAACTGGAACAAAGCTTTTTGAATCTTTCCCAATACTCGTATAGTGTCTCCCCACTAAATTGTCTAATCGCACAGGTCTTTTTCCTTTTGTTTGATACTCTTGAGGCTGGAAAGTATCTCTCCAAGAACAACTACTTCATGTCATTCAAAGACTGTATTGAACTTGAGGGTAGGTAGTACAGCTGTGACAACCCAGAAATCTGGATTGTCCAGAAATTAAGATTTAAAGAATTAATTATTAATAAAATAAATTTTTATTAATATTATTCTGTGCTATGTATTTATTAATCATTCTATAACCTAGAATAATTATTAATCAGGAGGATTCTGGCTACGAGCTAGATTGAACGAGTAAGAATTTTCAAGACGAAAATAAAAAAATTTCGGGAACAAAATATTTCTGGAGAAAAAGACGAAATAGGCACTATTCACTCGACAAAACCTAAGGGTTAGGGTTTGAATAACCTAATCCGTTCTGAGAGTTCGGTATGTCAAAATGACATTCCGTCGAAAGATTTGACGATAATATGTCATGAAAAGTTAAGTAAGCCGATAAAAGTTTTTCTCGAAAAACGGGCAAAAATTAGACTAAATAAAAATGATGAAAAGTACTGTTATGTACTTTTTATTCGTTTAGCTACGTTAGGGGAAAACGTGAAGGAAAACACTTGACACCAAATTTTTTTTTTCAGTTTTTCAGAAATCCGAAGAATACTTAAAAGTTAATCGGTAAAGGAAAGACGAAATATCCAAAAATATTTGGATTCCGAGAATCGCACTTTTTAAAACTGTCGGACGAAACCCAAAAGACGGAACTACAAAACTTAAGGGCGAAGCAAACTTGAGGGCTAATTTAACTTAGTCCTTAAACCTTGAATAGTAAGGAGGTTAGGGAGGGCGAAATGACTAAAATGCCCCTAACCTTGGTTTTCTATATAAACAAGCCTTAAGCTCATTTGTTTGATTGAAAAATTTCATCCAACACTTGAGAGAGAAAGAGAGAGAGTTCAGATGGGAGAAGAAGAGGAAAAGGAAAAGGAAAAGCTTGCCAGAGTGCACGCTTTGTTCGACGGAAGGAGGTTAATGAAGAACGGTAATCTGAACCCTAGTTTCTTCTAATTTTCTTTAAGTTTAATATGTTCAAAAACATAAATTAATGAAGATAAGAAGTATATTAAGTTAGAAATGATTTCATATGGTTGAAATCGTAAGAAAATTAAGAAATAAGAATTAGAAGTTTATTTTATAAATTTCTTAAGGAGGTATAAGATTCGTAAGGATTTTGAGCGATCCGAATGAATCTTATAAAGGAGTAGGTTAAATAAGTAAGGAATGATGTTCTATAACATTAAATTCCAAGAAAAAGTGAAATCGTAATCCAAAATATCGATTCAAAATGAAGAACGAACGAAGAACACACGAAGAACACGAAGAACACGCGAAGAACACGAAGAACGTTGTTGATGGACAAATTTAAAACCATCGTAGGATAATTGTTGTTGATGGACAAGTTTAAAATCATAGAGTATAAGTTAGTTGCTTATTGCTTGGTTAGGAACGGTAGAAATGTTCATGAAGAACGGATTAAAACGGAGCTATAACGAAGTTATGGCGAAAATTTTGTAAAAGACGAGCGAGAATTAGAAAGTTAGTAAATGAACCCAAACATGTAGGGTTTCATAAGAATGTAACGGAACATATAAAACGTGAGTCATGGGCTCAAGAACGAACGAATTCCGAGTTCAGATGACCGAATTATGGACGAACGAACGAAGAACGTTAAAAACGTAAAACGAACAAAGAGCAAAGATTAAGCCAATTGAATGGCATGTTAACGGATTCAGAACAAAGTTCTATCCATGGGTAATCAAAGTACGTAAGATAAGGAAGTTAATGGCTTTAGAACGTCCTCGTTCCGAGTTATAACGAATAATATATGAGATTTCAAAGTCAGCGTCTCAAGCTTGTAAACGACTTAGAAAATTTTTTCTAGGTTTCATGATTGGCACCGCAGCGTGAGTCGTGCCTTGGGGGTCGGCACCGTAGTGCGATCTTGGGCCATTAGCTACTGCTAAGTGGTGCCGCAGAGGCAAAGGAAGGGAAGGGAAGGGCAAGCAGCAGCCAGCATCATTGGAAAAATGCTCGAAATGAGATTTTACCGCTCAATTCTTCGGGGATGCGCCCAAAAAGAAATATGAACATGTAGTTCAACTAATATAACACTTAATCAAGTGTATTAAACCTTTAATGAAGGTTGAACGGAAAAATTAAATAAGATTAAAAGAAGGTGAACGCGGGTTACAGAACCGATATCTGGGGACCGTAGTCGCGATAAACGAACGTGAGGGATTGCTATGATTGTGATTCCTTAGACGTTGTGTGATGAGGGTAATGAATAACATTTTGATGTTATGTCATAGTAATGCGAGATGAATGTAAATAGTATAGATGTTGTGAACGCAACGTTGTTGCGATGAACGATCGGTCTTAGCATACAACGAACCGTATGGCTTTGACATTCGGAAAGAATAATGAACATGGGGTTCAGGTGACGAGTAATGAATGAAAGTAATTAAAACTTTGGATGAAGGTTGAATAGAATTAAGAGGCAAGTAACGTAAATGTTGAATACGTAAAGGATCCTCGTAAATCGTATTCGAGTTGGATGAACGTTCTAAGTATACCCTTGTTGTATGACGTAGACGTTGATGAAGGTATTAAGTAAGATATGAATTATCGAGAAAGCCGTAACGAATGGTAATAAGAGTATTGAAAGCCGAATGTGAGTCGAATAAGAACGAATCCTGAGGTATGGCTTTTAGTTTTCAGAAAGCCAAAAGGAATAAGAAATTAACTTAACAAACATTATAGTTAATAGTTCGTATAAGTTAAGATAAATTTAGGCTGTGGTACAATCGTAACCTTTGATGGTTGACATATATGGAGAGTCAATAAACAATTCCTTCGAGAGAGCGAAGGTATATCTGAAATCGGCAACCGATCTAACTCACTGTGATGGCAGTGTAGATGAGACGGGAACTTGTTTGTTGGTTGTTTGTGGGAAACCACTCAGAGTACCATATGGACTACCAGCAAAGAAGCGATGTGTGTTGAGTCCTAGAGAAGTTATAAGAAGAAGATAAGAATGTAAATCATCAAAGATGAAGAACGTTTTGAGAAAGACATGTCCGTATGTAACGAAGCAGTAAACCGATAATAAAAGTTAGTCGCATAAAATTATATTGCAAGAACGCGAACCCTAAGAAGTAAAGTTAAGCAAACCAATGTGTAAGTCAACTATATGACTAATTGGTGTATGTGTTATTTCCTTATGTCTTATAGGGATTGGAAAGAGCAATTCAGCGTAAGTTGTAGCTATGCTAAAGGCAAGTTTCCTAACTTCATTCATATTTTAAATGAATGCTAGTTTCTAAAACTTCTTAGATGTTGAACTTGAGAAGTTTTGTCTATGTGCGAATGTGCGATATTTGTGAAAGGTGGTAGAAAGTATGAGGCCTTGTGCCACAAGGTGAACACTTCGGTGTTTTTATGATATGAACTATTTTATGATTGAACTGTTCAATATGAGAATGTTTTGTTTATACATGAACCGTTATTGTTAAGTCTGTGCTATTGATTCTAGCCAGACAGAATATGTATGAAAGAGAATAGATAATGAAAGTATTTCAAAGTGAATGTAACTAATGTTTTAAAATGATAGGAATCGAGATTATTCCTATTATTCAAGCTGCTTCATAACCTTTGTTCGTTTATTAAAGTCTTACAAGAATGTTTGAATTCTTAAAGTTATTTGTTCAACTGTTATGACTTGCTGGGAAATTGAATGCTCACACTTGCTTTAAATAAAAACATTTTCAGCTAACGATGTTAGAAGAACTTAAGGATCCCGTAAGAATCAAGCTGATGGTATCCATATGAAGTGCTATTTAGAATGTAAATGAGCAAAAAGATCAAGTGAAGACTTGTAATGTAGAAAGATGAAAATTAAACTATAGACTAGTTTAATGAACGGTTATGTATCCTTGGTGGAGGATAAAAGTCACTCTTGTAAGATGAAAGAAATAATGTAATTATCATTATTTGTAATGAGAAAGGTTATAAGGTTTTAAAACCTGGGAATTAGAATGTATATTATTATATTTCAGTATATAATGATGTATGTTTGGATGAATGATGTACTCGTGATGTACGGAATCCGGGTTTGAAGATAGACCGGATTTTGGGGCGTTACAACAGCCAATCCTTTGCTAAATCTGCTAGGGAGATTGGGAATGCTCTCAACTTGATTTGCTCTTCGGTGATTCCATGTGGTTTTATAGTGGAGCACACCACATGAAATTCCTTCAGATGTTTGTAGGGGTCCTCACATATAAGACCACGAAAAGTAGGCAGTAAATGGATTAGTCCGGATTTAAGTTCAAATGCAGCATCTAAATTAGGATATTCAATGCATAGAGGTTGCTGATTTAAATTAGGAGTTTCCAACTCCTTTAGAGTTCTATTGTTGTTTTGAATCACCATCTCTTCTTCTTTATCAGATGCGGTGGATGATTCATTGGATAATAATTTCAAAGCTAAGTTGAGGCCTGGTGATGATGTAGAAGCCTCGTCTATATCTGCAGAAGACTGTTGAACTTTAAGTTTTTCCTTCCTTAGCCTACTTATAGTTTTCTCAATCTCTGGATCAAAATCTAATATAGTAGCCTAAGAATATCGAGTCATAAAACAAGAACAAAACCAATAATAGAATAAAAAAAAACGAGAAATTAGTCCCTGGCAACGATGCCAAATTTTGGGAGCTGTCGTTTACACTCCTAAATTAACCTCACTTTCACTTTACAAATTAAAACAATTAGCACAATAGTAAGTAAGGATCGATCCCAGATAGAGTAATTTGTTTTATAATTATTCTATTATTTTCATAGAAAATAAATATGGGGGTTTTTGAAAATTATTTTTAAACTAAGAGAACAATTATTAATGATTTAACCAAATATGTAAAAACTTCAGTTCTGCAGTTCATTTTCACCAAATACAGAAATTAATTAATCAAGTTATTATTATTTTCCCTTCAATGAAACTATTAGCCCTATATAACAATAAGCTCTGTTATCCAAAATTCTCCTTAGATTATCACTGTATGAAACAAGCTCTCCACCAGATTCTAACTAGCATACAACCTAGAATAAGCTCTATAGATTTAATATGATAGAAGCATTAAGAAATAGAGAATTAGGCTAATCCAAGAAACAAACACATAAGCTCGATTTGTTTAACTTGTTTTCTGATAATCTTAGCAATAAATAAAAGCTTGTCCAAAATTATTATTATCAAGTTGCTACTTGTGATGAAGACAAATACCAATTACACATAATACCAATCTTAATCTAGCAGATGATAATGATCAAATTAACTCAATTGGCTAAATTAAATCAATTACATCAATTAATATGCAATCAATGAAAACAGATTATCAAACGAAATTTCACAAAAGAAGGAATAAATAATAATACTCAATTAATCAATTACTTGTAACAAGGTTCTACCTCCCTTTAGAACTAAATGAAAAGAACTTGCCTGACATGCTCTTGAGTCTGCACTTTAATAGATGATAGTTGATTGTTGAATGTATAAAACCCTGACTCTCATCCTCTATTTATAGTGCTAGACAAAGTCCTAAATCCTATAGAAAGTAGAAATCCAAATCCTAAAGGAATTACAAATTACACTAATTTCCATAGAGAAATAGAATTCAACTTTGAAATAAATCTTAGTTTAAAAGAAATCCTAATTACAATAGAATTGTAAAAACTAATTTTCTAGAATCCAAAAATCAGATTTGAAATTGGAATTAAATTCCACAATTTGTCGTGTACAAACTTTCCATGGCGCGTTCAGATTTTTCAATTTCCACGTGAATGATTTCCATGTTAACTGATTAAGGGAATCCGTGTGAATCAATTTTTGTGTTATGCATGAACTGAATTGGAAGCTAATTGCCGTGTACAAGCTTTAAAGTGTAGGTTGAATATAGGATTGTTTTAGGAAATATGTTAAGTCCTTCTCATGTAATCCCACATGATATATGTGGCCTACGTGATTTGTAATAAGCTAATATATATAAAGAAATCACTAGACTAGTTGACTTGTGATAAGTAGTTTTTATACCTACTTATTGGATATCAATTCACGAGAACTATGCTCATCTCAAGTACATTTTAGTATGTTTTTAGTTGCATTTTGTGTTTATTTTGCATTAATTTTAATTAGAATTCTTATGGTATGAAAATGCAGGAAATGGCATAGTTCGGCATTGGTAGGCGGTATGAGACTAGCGAAGGCATGACACGTGGAACGAGTGTAGATAAGGAACTGAGCAGTAATGGAGGAACAAGTAACAAGCAAAGAAACAACCAAAAAACAAAGAGCGTAAACACAAGTATCTGAGAACCACGTAAGTCATGGGTGAAAACAAGCTAGATTTCAATACCAAGTGCCATCGACTTCGAAGCTTAAAATCGCATACACTTCAAGTCCGCTACCGCTTTTGTATTGGGACCTCGCGCGACCGCGCGAGTCATCTGAAGCTGTTATTTGACTTAATTTTAAATTTTAAATTTGAAGCGCTTGAGCTTATCTAAACTATTCTGGTTAGTACCAGACGTGATTAATGTTGGTTTTTATCAGTTTTTACAGAGAGAACTAGGGTTTTAAGCTTTTAATTAATTATAAAAGAGGATTTGAGCATACACTTAAGATTTTCTACATCTTCATTAAAATTGAGTCATTGAATAAGAACTCATTTCATTTTTACTGGAAATTATTGGAGATTTGAACAACACTTTGGAACATAATCTGCAATTGGGTTTGATCAATTTTATCTTCTCTTTTAATTGCTTTATTTATTTTCCACGTGTTACTATAATCCCATAATTGCTTTCGGTTACGAAATGAACTAAATTCCATTATGGGATTCTAACGGATTTTGATATGTAGTCTATAATTAATTGCCTGATTGCTTGATTGTTCGTTTATTATTGGAATTTTTGTTATGATTGATTGGATTTCATGAATGTTTGATCACCATTCATTTTATGTACTTATATGAAATTGAAAAATGACATGTAAGTATGGTTGTAATCATGATAGCATGCGTTTATGAGGCTAAAACGTTTAGCTTTATATTTCGTGAACCAGATAGAAATATATTGTTTCACCATGTGTAGTAATATAAGAGCTTGTGCTTCAATTCAATATTACTGCAATTTCACATAGAAATATAGTGATTTTTGTTTTATTGATGATTACATGATTTCTATTGCATGTGGAGATTATGTAAGCAGGTCATAATGCATTAAAAAATGGTTATGTCTGCTTTTGTGCTCTTGGCTAATTTTCCATGATACATGTATAATCTTGCATGATGGTAATATTTAGATGAAATATGAAATGAAGTAGAATCCCATTTATTTCCAAATTTGATTTCATTAAAGTAGAATTGTGTTTTTAATTATTAACTGATTTTAGTATTAATTGCGATTTTGAATTGTCCTTTTAAGCATATAAAAAATAGTGATATAATTGGTGTATGATAATTTAGATTTTAAAATCTTTCTCCGTGGATCGATACTTTTCTTACTCTATACTACTTATTGACATATGTATGCTTGCATGAGTTAGAGTTCTTTAGTTAAGATTAAAAAGGAGGCAACAAGTTTTTGGCACCGTTGCCGGGGAAAGGCGTTTAAATTTATTATTATTATCATCAATTTTAAGCTATATTGTATGACTTAGACAAATCTAATCTTTTCTCATTTCTATTTTTGTTTTTGTTTGTATTTCAGGTACTTGTATATATTTTTATGCACACGCGGTCATCCAACTCCGAGTTAACACCCTCTCAGGATCTCTGTATGAAGCCTGGGACAGATACAAGGAGAAGCTAAGGAAGTGTCCACACCATGACATGCCAGATTGGATGGTTATCAACACATTTTATAAAGGATTGGGATGGCAGTCAAGGCCGGTTGTAGATGTAGCTGCAGAAGGAGTTTATGGGCGAAGAGTTATGAAGAGGCTTATAACCTTATTAAGACAATGGTAACAAATGATTTTCAAAACCCTACAGCTAGGATGCCACAGCCCAAAGTTGCAGGTTTGTTAGAAGTGGATGCTATCACTCAAATGTTAACACAGATGGCATCCATGGCGAAGAAAATTGATTCGTTGACAGAAACCAAGTCGAACACAGTTGCCTTTGTGTGAGAGATATATGCAGGATCGCATTCAACTGATTAATGTGCTATCAGTTCGGAGTCTGTACAATATGTGAGCAACTATAGGAAGGATCAAGGTTAATTTTAGAACACATACATCTCCAACAACTGCAACCATCCAAACTTTAGTTGGTCAAATAAACAAGGCAATCAACAAAGTTAGTTTCAACCACATAACCAATTTCAGTCACAGTCAGCTCAGCAACAGTTTGCGACAAGACCACCCTATCCACCTAGATTCTCTCAACAATAACATCATACTCCATCTGCACCTCAGCAAGAAAAGAAGTCAGAGATGGAGGAGATGATGATGAAGTACATGGCAAATACAAAAGTGATGATTAAAAGCCAAGCAGTGGCTATTAAAAATCTGGAAACTCAAATGGGTCAGATGACGAGCATGCTTAACAACAGACCCCAGGGTTCATTGCCAAGTACAACAGAGGCAAATCCAAGAAGAGAAGGGAAGGAACAATGTCAAGCGATTACACTTAGGTCTGGAAAACAGGTTGCAGAAAATCAGCATGGCGTGCCCGCGCCATTTTTATAAAGGAGGGACCAGCGGTAGCGTGGAGATGAAAAATTAAATCATTGAGAAAGTGAATAATGAAGATTCTGGACAACAACAGGAAGAGAAGAATAAAGAAGGATCATTTGAGAAGCCCGTGAATAAAATACCAATAGTTCACCCTCCAGTTCCTTATCCATAAAGATTGCATAAGCAGAGGGAAGATAAGCAGTTTAGTAAGTTCTTGGAGGTCTTTAAAAAGCTGCAGATTAACATACCCTTCATTGAGGCATTGGAACAAATGCCTAGTTATGCAAAGTTTATGAAGGGTATCTTGTCAAGGAAGAAGAGATTAGAAGATTTTGAGGCAGTGGCCTTGACGGAAGAATGCAGTGTAGTGCTTCAATGAAAATTACCTCCAAAGCTAAGGGATCCGGGCAGTTTTACTATACTATGCACAATTGGAAAGATGAGTTTCAGCAAGTGTTTGTGTGATCTTGGGGCAAGTATTAATTTGATACCCTTATCAGTATTTAATAAGTTGGGATTCTTTGGCTTCAAGGTAAATAATATTTCACATTCTGACTAGTGACAGTCTATCACTTATCCACGGGGAATTATTGAAGATGTTTTGGTAAAAGTGGATAAATTCATCTTTCTGGCGGATTTCATCATTTTAGATTATAAAGAAGATAGGAGTATACCAATCATACTTGGAAGACCATTCCTAGCCACAGGAAAAACTTTGATAGACATTCAGAGAGGGGAACTCATAATGCGTGTTCAAGATCAGGAAGTCACTTTCAACGTATTCAAGGCAATGAAATTTCCAACAGATGAAGAGGAATGCTTCAAGGTTAATGTGGTGGACAAGATCTTAAATGATGAAGTAGAGAGCTTGGTGGATCATGAATCATTGAGAAGTGATATTCGTGGAAATTAAGAATTAGATGATGAGGAAATTGAAGAGTTTGTGCATTTTCTTGATACAACTCCACAATTCAGAAAATTTAAGACTCCTATTGAGCCATTGAAGAAAGCTGGAGAATCGTTAGTGAAATTGAAGCCATCTCTTGAGACACCTCCAGAACTTGAGTTGAAACCACTTCCAGACCATTTGAGGTATGCATTTTTAAATGAAAATTCAAAATTACCTGTGATTATTTCTTCTGCACTAACATCTTTTCAGGAAGAAAAACTGCTACGAGTTCTTAGAGAGTTCAAGTCAGCTATTGGATGGACTATAGCAGATATAAAAGGGATCAACCCATCTTTTTGTATGCATAAGATCCTGCTGGAAGATGATAGCAAGCCTTCGGTGGAACAACAAAGAAGACTTAATCCGATCATGAAGGAAGTGGTCAAGAAGGAAGTAATTAAATGGCTGGATGTAGGCATAATTTATCCAATTTCAGATAGTTCATGGGTGAGCCCAGTACAATGTGTACCAAAAAAGGGTGCTATCCCCGTGGTTTCTAATGAGAACAATAAGTTGATTCCAATAAGAACAGTAATGGGGTGGAGAGTCTGCTTGGATTACTGCAGGCTTAACAAAGCTACAAGGAAAGATCACTTCCCACTGTCATTTATCGATTAGATGTTGGATAGACTAGCGGGTCATGAGTTTTATTGCCTTCTAGACGGATACTCAGGTTACAATCAAATTGTTATAGCTCCAGAGGACCAAGAAAAGATAACCTTTACATGTCCGTACGGTACTTTTGCTTTTAGAAGGATGTCTTTTGGTTTGTGCAATGCTCCAGCCACCTTTCAGAGATGTATGATGGCTATTTTTTCGGATATGGTGGAACAAAATGTGGAGGTATTCATGGTTGATTTCTTAGTATTTGGGGAATCTTTTGATTTATGTCTTGATAATTTGGTGATGGTTTTGAGAAGATGTGTTAAAACGAACTTGGTATTGAATTGGGAGAAGTGCCATTTCATGGTACAAGAAGGAATAATTCTGGGACACAAGGTTTCGAAGAAGGGACTTGAGGTGGACCGAGCTAAACTAGAGACTATTGAGAATTTTTCGCCACCAACTTTAGTAAAAGATGTTCGAAGTTTTTTAGGACATGCAGGCTTTTACCGCAGATTCATTAAAGACTTCTCCAAGATAACAAAACCACTTTGCAGTTTATTGGAGAAGGATGCACAGTTCAAATTTGATGAGGACTGTGTGTCTACATTTGAGCATTTGAAGAGGAGGTTAACTTCAGCATCAGTTATTACAACACCAGATTGGGACTTGCCATTCGAATTGATGTGTGATGCCAGTGATTATGCTGTGGGGGTTATTTTGGGTCAGCAAAAGGAAAAGATTTTTCATGTAATATACTAGGCAAGTAAGACCCTTACTGATACGCAGTTGAATTATACCACCATAAAGAATGAATTATTGGCAGTTGTGTATGCTTTTGACAAGTTCTGAGCATATCTGATTGGTACAAGGGTGATAGTGTACACGGATCATGCGATAATTCGACACTTAGTGGAAAAGAAGGATGCAAAGCCTCGTTTGATCAGATGGATATTACTGTTACAGGAATTTAATTTAGGGATCAAGGACATAAAGGGAACTGAGAACCAAGTGGCGGACCACTTATCTTGACTAGAGAATCTGGGAAGGGAGGCAGATGATAAGATTATAATTAATGAATCCTTTCCAGATGAACATTTGTTTGTGGTAAAAGGGGAAGTGCCATGGTTTGCAGACTATGCGAATTACTTGGTGAGTAAGATGATACCTTCTGACTTGGTTGGTCATCAAAAGAAGAAATTCTTGCATGATGTTAAGTGGTTTATATGGGATGAACCATATTTGTTCAAATAATGTCTTATCAGATGATAAGGAGATGTATCCCATATAGTGAGACAGAGGGGATTTTGCAGGATTGTCATGCTTCTGTATATGGTGGTCACTACGATGGAGAGCGAATAGCGGCTAGAGTGTTACAAGCTGGATTTTATTGGCCGACAATTTTCAAGGATGCTTACAGTTTCGTCCAGAGATGTGACAGATGTCAAAGAGTTGGGAACATTTCGAAAAGAAATGAAATGCCATTGAACACGATCCTCGAAGTGGAAATTTTTGATGTGTGGGGGAAAGATTTCATGGGACCTTTTGTTTCTTCATGTGGGAATCTATATATCTTGCTAGCAGTGGATTATGTGTCTAAGTGGGTGGAAGGGGCAGCTCTTCCAACAAATGATGCCAAAGTGGTCCTAATATTTTTACATAGGAGTATTTTCATGAGGTTTAGGACTCCAAGGGCTATCATTAATGATGAAGGCAGTCATTTTTGTAATAAGCAATTCACAACTTTGTTGGCTAAGTATGGGGTGAATCATCGCATTGCTACAGCTTATCATCCTCAAACTAATGGCCAAGCAGAAGTTTCAAATCATAAAGTCAAGAGAATTCTGGAAAAATTTGTGAATCCCACAAGAAAGGATTGGTCCTTAAAGCTTGATGATGCAATTTGGGCATATAGGACTGCTTATAAAACTCCATTGGGCATGTCACCTTTTCAGCTGGTTTATGGAAAAGAATGTCACCTTCCTACGGAGCTTGAGCATAAGGCATATTGGGCTATCAGGAAGCTCAATTTTGATTTGAAGGCTGTAGGAGAAAAATACTTACTTCAACTCAATGAGTTAGATGAATTCAGACTTCAGGCATATGAAAACTCAAAGCTATACAAGGAAAAGATAAAGAAATGACATGATCGCAAGATCATAGAGAGAGTATTTGTGCCGGTTCAAAGAGTTTTGCTATTCAATTCCAGACTTAAACTTTTTCCTGGGAAGCTCAAATCAAAGTGGTCAGGGCCATTCATAGTGAAGACAGTTTTTCTACATGGTGCAGTAGAAGTGTTCGACAAGTTCCCGGACAAGCCGTTTAAGGTGAATGGACAGAGGCTAAAGCATTATTTTGGTGGCGAGGTTGACAGACAAAAAGTAAACTCAATTCTTTCTTCAACAAGAAAAGTCAATGGCAGTCAAGCTAATTGACTATAACTTAGCGCTTAATGGGAGGCAGCCCATTATTTCTATCTTTACTTTTTATTTATTATGTTTAGATTGTGTTTGTTAATTTATTTTCATATGTAGTTGGGATAATTTGACTAGTTTGCATAAGTACTTTGGTAGCTGAATTTGCATATAAGAATAGCATAGAGAGTATGATGTTAAAATAGTCACTTTTGCTTATTCAGTAATTCATGCTTTGATATTATTTATTGGTGTTTATGCAGGTGTATTAGAATGAATTCATCACTGTTTTGACGTATTGGAGATGCAGATTGGCAGTGCAAGAAGCAGGGTCACGCCTTTAAAAGCTTTCAAAAATCGTGCACCCGTGTTGCAAGTCTGTGCAGAAAGAGTAATCCCGTGCCCGCGCCATGTCCCCATTTAGAACATGCGCGGCCGCGCCCGACACCAGATTTTGAAAAAAAAAATTGGGTTTTAAAGACGTGTCTTGCCGCATATCTTCCATCATTTGAAATAACAGAGAGCGTATTTCCTTGTTCTCCATAACACACACGACTCTTCCTTTCCAAATCGTTCCAAATTGAAGGTGTAACATCTCATCTCTACTGCGTGTTTATCACATCAGTTCTCCTACCCACGTTCAATATCTACACTGATAAAACTAGGGCTTCAGTGGGTTTGTGTAATATAAGTTTGGGGGTTCTCTGTGCAGCGAATATATCACTCACAATTATATCAAGCAAGTTTTCTTCTTCATCAGTTTCAAATGGATCCTAAGCATGCTCGCTCTCGCACTCCTGAATCATCCTCTACGAGCAGCCAAAGCGGTGATAATGTTGATTTTTCTAAGTTTGTCAACTTGGATGCTCAAGTAGAATACTACCAAATTGTGGGAAAGTCATTTGTACGCGAGCGAGGAATCAAGCCCGATGCGTAGGACGGTCAGTTAGTGCAGATGATTAGGGAAACGTGTTGGCATGGTGTGTGCTCTACGCCATTGGCTGCACCTATGGCTGTTGTGCATGAGTTTTATACAAATGTGCAGGAAATGATGAATGGGATTTCTTTTGTTCGTGGAATTCAAGTGGACTACAGACCGAGAGCTATTCATAGAGTGTTCAATTTACCCGACCCTCTAGCTGGATAAACGAATTGGGTGGAGACAGAATGTTTGGAGAAAGACTTGGACGTTGTTATCACTAATTTATGCATTCTAGGGACTCAGTGGACATGCACTCTTGGCACTAATCAACCCAAGACCTTTTCGACTTCCACTCTTAACCGCTATGCAAAGTCTTGGAATCTCTTTGTGTGTGCCAAACTCATGCCATCTTCTCATTAGGATGAGTCACCTGATTAATTAGAATATGATGAGATATATGCGGGGAAGTACCACGAGAAGTATTCCACATGCTTTAATAGTGACTCATTTGTGTGCTAAGGCAGGATTTAGGTGGACGGATGAGCAGTTGCAGTACCAAAGCCAGGACATTATGCATGCTACAATAGTGAGATTTGAAGATTGGCAAGGGGATACTCCGCATCCAAGAGGAAAGGATTTTATTCTTCATCCCGCATTGTCTACGCCATCATCGCAGCCCTCTAAGACGGATGAAGCAGGAACGTCAACCCAAGCAACTGCTCCTACTGGGGATCGACAACTCCAAAGGTTGGAACGGAAGGTCAACGCTATGTACAACAATTTTGCAGTGTTTGCTATGGGTTTGACAAGGTCGCTAGCGGAGGCATTTGCGCAACAGGGGACTATGCTCAAGTGGCCACAATTTGGGACAGCCGTGCCATTTCCACCACCGGATTCACCACCCGAAGAGGGTGGTGCAGCTGAGAAGTAGGGGAGTTCTTCTAATCCTATACCTTCTTTCATTGGGACAATGAATATTTTATATTTGGGGGTATTGTGTAGTAGGGTAGTTGCATGTAGTGTTTGCATGTTAGTTTCAATTTGGCATGTTTATTTTGCATGTGTATGTGTTAGTTAATAATTACAGAAATTTTTTCTGTTTTTAGTCATTAGTATATGTTTAGTTTCATGTCTCACATTTCTAGCTTTGTGGAAGTTATGTCTAGCCAATGATGAATTTGAATTTTGAAGGATTGTTAAGTTTAATGGATAACATAAGCTTAGATATAATGTTTTACATGATGTAATCCATGGATGCTGTTTAGATGCTTTCGGTTTGCACTGACGTGTTCACAAGTGCTTGTAGGCATAAGAGTTATGTGTGTATTGCTTGATAAGAAATATGGTTTTAAAAATAGAATAATATGGAAAATGGACTTATACTATGAAAAACATTGATAATAAAGCTTTGGGAACACATGGGTACGCTTATTATAAAAAAAAGCTATCTTGAAACCTTCTTGAGATGAATCATTGACTCTTTGGAAGGGGCAAGATGGAGCATAAAACGCACTCGCTGTAGAAAAAAAGTAGCAATAAAAACTGCGGGAAAGAGCAAAAATTACCCTCGTGAGTAGAAATAAAGCAGTTTAAACCCATTGTTGAACCTTAGTTTGTATTGATATGTTAGAGTAGTTTTTGTTGCATTAGTATACATAAATCTTGATTTAGACTGTGATTTTCTATATTGAGCAGTTTAGCATGTGTATTCTTTGCTTTAATCAAGTTTTGGCTAGCACAACATGCACACAACATCTTTATAGCATGTATGGGTTATTTGAGTGTATGATATTATGTCTATAGCTTAGTTTGAATTTTTATTCTTGAATCTGGATAATTCGTTGAGGCATATTGGACTGGAATTCTATTCTAGCAGGAAAAATGTGAGATGCATTTGCATCGTAATCTAGTTGCATAGCATGTAGTTGCATTTCATTGTTTAATGTTGTATGCATTGCTTGAGGACAAGCAATAGTTCAAGTTTGGGGGTATTTGATAAGTAGGTTTTATACCTACTTATTGGATATCAATTCACGAGAACTATGCTCATCTCAAGTACATTTTAATATGTTTTTAGTTGCATTTTGTGTTTAGTTTACATTAATTGTAATTAGAACTCCTATGGTATGAAAATGCAGGAAATGGCATAGTTCGGCATTGGTAGGTGGTATGAGACTAGCGAAGGCATGGCACGTGGAACGAGTATAGATAAGGAACTAAGCAGTGATGGAGGAACAAGCAACAAGCAGCAGCGGTAGAACAAAAGTATGCAGAACACAGAAGCCGGGCGGCTGAACAAGCTAGATTTCGCGTGCCCGCGCCATTACCCTGCAGAAACTAAAATCGCATACACGCGCGCCCATGACCGTTTTGTATTGGGACCTCATGCGGCCACACGAGTCATCTGAAGCTTTTATTTGACTTAATTTTAAATTTGAAATTTGAAGCGCTTGAGCTTATCTAAACTATTCTTGTTGGTACCAGACATGATTATTATTTGTTTTTATCAGTTTTTGCAGAAAGAACTAGGGTTCTAAGCTTTTAATTAATTCCAAAAGAGCATTTGAGCATACACTTAAGATTTTCTACATCTTCTTTAGAATTGAGTCATTGAATAATAACTCATTTCATTTTTGCTGAAAATTATTGGAGATTTAAACAGTACTTTGGAACATAATCTGTAATTGGGTTTGATCAATTCTATCTTCTCTTTCAATTACATTATTTATTTTCCATGTGTTACTATAATCCCATAATGGCTTTCGGTTCAGAAATGAACTAAATTCCATTATGGGATTCTAACGGATTTTGATATGTAGTCTATAATTAATTGCCTGATTGCTTGATTGTTCGTTTATCATTGGAATTTTTGTTATAATTGATTGGATTGCATGAATGTTTGATCAGCATTCATTTTATGTACTTATATGGAATTGAAAAATGACATGTAAGTATGGTTATAATCATGATAGCATGCGTTTATGAGGCTGAAAAGTTTAGCTTTATATTTCGTGAACCAGATAGAAATATATTGTTTCGCCGTGTGTAGTAATATAAGAGCTTGTGCTTCAATTCAATATTGTTGCAATTTCACATAGAAATATAGTGATTTTGGTTTTATTGATGATTACATGATTTCTATTGCATGTGGAGATTATGTAAGCAGGTCATAATGCATTGAAAAATGGTTATGTTTACTTTTGTGCTCTTGGCTAATTTTCCATGATACATGTATAATCTTGCATGATGGTAATATTTAGATGAAATATGAAATGAAGTAGAATTCCATTTATTTCAAAATTTGATTTCATTAAAGTAGAATTGTGTTTTTAATTATTAACTGATTTTAGTATTAATTGCGATTTTGAATTGTCCGTTTAAGCATATAAAAAATAGTGATACAATTGGTGTATGATAATTTAGATTTTAAAACCTTTCTCCGTGGATCGATACTTTTCTTACTCTGTAGTACTTGTTGACCCATATATGCTTGCATGAATTAGAGTCCTTTTGTTAAGATTAAAAAGGAGGCAATAACTTGCAGGATACTTGGTGAATAATGAAGGCCCACGTGATATATACTGGATTAAATTGATCATCATGTACTCGCGGTCCACTTTGATTATAATATACCCCACATGCTTGTAATATTAATTACGCTGCTAATTCCTTGGTCCAAAAATGTTTGATATGTCTTCAAATTATTTCCAAAAACACGGAACCCTTTAATTGTACCTAAAAAAATAAAAAAATAATGAGTATATTTAGGCACAAAATAAATATAAAAGATTAAGTATTAAGGAATAAAAATATCACATATTTCATACTCATCAAGTTTGTATAGTCTAAATGACTGTTACGGTTGAGGTAATAATACCTAATTACCGGGGGACATAGTTCGTTGTCTTAAGACCCTCAGATATAAATCATGAACTTGTTTTCTATTTTTGATCCGTAGAATGAGTTCCCCATTATTCAGCATTCGTTGTCTAATCCCATGTTATTGTTGTTATTATTCTTTATAATAGTGGGCAATTGTTTCCTCACTTTTGCAATTAACACTGCAGTAAAGTTGTGAAAGTCGATGAGCCATCAAGATGTCCAAGTGATGAGGATTTATTTGAATTATTTAAATGAATTATGTTATAAGACTTATGTTACATTGTGATGTATTCCGCAAACTTATGTAATAGTTTAAGGTTAGATTATCTAGGATTGTTTTAAGTTGATGTAACCCTTTAATGGGAAAGATTATTATTTAAGTTATTTAAATTATATCTTTATCTTTTATTATGTGTAGTTAGATCTAATAGTTTTGGATAGTGAGCACCAAATCCTATGTGAATGGAGTACCCGGATTTGGGGGTGTCACATCTTTGGCCCGTAATGCAACGATGGACTGTTGATTATTGGTTTTACAGTTGAACATCTTTGGACCGTAGTGCAAAGATGGATTGTTGATTATTGGTTTTATAGTTGTATGTCTTTGGCCCATAATGAAAAGATGGATTGTTGACTATTGGTTTTATAGTTGTATGTCTTTGGCCCGTAGTGCAAAGATGGACTGTAGATTTACATTATTTGATTATGTGGATTAAATAAATTTAATAAATTATTATGTGAGTAAGATATTTGAAGGTTGTTCTATGACCTAGAATGTGTGAATGTGGTTAGGATTTTGGCCACGTGATAGAATTAAAGTGTTTGAATTTTCAAGACGAAAATAAAAGTTTTAGAGAAATTTCCGTAAAAACACTATTCACTAATTTCTGCTCGGGAATTATTTTTGAACTTCCGAGAAACGCGTAATGATAGAATTCTAAGAAGAGATGGAATATCCAATAATATTTCAGTTATGGCCAACGCTGTTTTTCGCTTGCGGACTTAAAACCTAACGGTTAGGGAAAGTGATATCCGAGAAGGAATTGAAATGTGTATATTGAATTAAAGTGATAATCGTTTAATACGTAGGTATTATACGAGGTAATGAATACGAGTATAATACGAGGTATTATACGAGTATGTATGAATGATGGTATATTGTATATGACTACGTATACGAGTTAGAATACGAGAATAATATGTATATTATACGTTATAAGGCTTTACGCTAAATGTATTAAATTTGTAGGAATGTATAGGAAATTGTAATGTCCAATTGGAAGAATGATAGAGATCAAGTATAAGAATGGTTAAGTCCAATTGGAATTAAAGGTTAAGGTCCAAAGTAAATTAATGAACAAGCCAATTGTTTGTTAAATGCAAGCCCAAAGTATAAGTAAAAGTTAATTAAGCTAAAAGCCCAAAGTAAAAACCTATTGGGTTATTGGATGATTAAAACCCATGGGTGATCCAAAGTGATAAGCAAGTAAACTTAAGGGTTAAGTAAAGGATAAATTAAGTGGTGAGCAAGCAAATAATGTGATGAGCAAGTAAACTGCTTATGTGTGATGAGCAAGTAAAGTGCTTATATATGATGAGCAAACAAAGTGCTTATAGGTGATGAGCAAGTAAAAGATAAGTTGAGTAATGACCAAGTATATGTGGCGACCAAGTAAACTTGATGGTTAAGCTAGGAATGGTAAGGAGGCGAATGGCTTATTGACTATTAAGCCCTCAATTAGGATTTCCTATAAATAGATGATGTCCTAGCTCATTTGTTGGTTGATCAATTTCATCTAACATCTTAAATTCTTATTAGTTAGAGAGAAAAAGCTAGAAAAGCTAGTCTTTCATAGTTGTAGAAGGAGATCAAAGCTTAATCAAGTGATTATCAAGGGTAAGATCCTAAACCATGATTCTCTTTCTCTTCAATTGTTAGAGAAGTGAATAGTGGTAGAACATGTATGCTAAAAAGAAGTGAGAATGAATAATCTAAGGACTTAAGTCTTAATAAGCCGTGAATAAGCACTTTGTTCATAGATAAGTTATGAACTAAGGAAGAACTTGTAAGAACTTGTAACATGGTTACATGATTGAAGTTAGTATGATAAGAGGATGTAAGAATGATGGTTAGAAGACTTAAACCATTATAAGTCATGTGAAATGAAATCATAAGTAGATTATACATTTATAAGTTATAAACTCATGAAGAATAAGTAATAAGTTATCATATAAATAAGTTAACGAAATATGTATGTTAAGATGTTAATATGATGGGTAGAATCCATTTGACTCGATGAACAAATTATAAGTAACGAAGTTATGCTAGAATTCACACGATTAGACGATAATCGTCGAATTCGTGAAATTCTCGAAATGGAAGTCAAATTTTGATGTTGAGCTCGAAAATGTTGGTTTTCGATGGAGTATAGTCTCATTTGGCATTATAGAGTTGTGGACTCGAAAATGACCAAATTCTGACATAGAACAAAGAAACGAGCGTTGAACATTCACGAATGTTTATCGTTTTTGCTAAAATAAACAAATAGGTGAATTTTGAGTTAACAAATTTAAAAATAGAAGATTCTTGCATGAACACATAGAGTATGTAATTTGTGAGCTAATGGCTTTTGAACAAGCCAATTCAAACTTATAACGAAGAAGTTATGAGTCTGGGAAATTCGTTTGTGTAATAAAACTGTCAAAAATGTATGCATCGAGGTCTCGGCGCCGCAGCGCGGATAATGCTCATTAAGTGGTGCTTTAAAAGACCAGATCGCACTATAGCCATCAAGTCTCATGCCGCATGAAGTGGCCTTCTAAACTGCAGTTGGCACCACAGCGCCAAGTCCGGTTCTTGGCCACTAACGAGTGGCGCCGCAGCTCGACTTTAGGAAGGAAAACTGGCGCTGCAGCGCCAGCATTGGGAGAAGCCCAGAGAGAAAAGGTTATGAATATGAAGGGAAAACAAGTTATTGATAATGAATCATATCAATGTTAAACCTAATGTAACATCATTAAAGGATGTTATAAACCTTATGTATAATACTAAAGGTTGGATGTAAGTCAATTGAATGTGAACATGAACGGTATGGAATAAATGTACTTAACCAATGACGATCGAGTTTTGATTAATAACGTAAGAGCGCTAGTAAGCCTTGAGAAAGGATAATTAACTCAAAACGAGTTGTATTAATGAAGTAAATCCACTTAAGATATAGAAGAGAAAGAAGTTTGTAAGAATAATGTACAACTTAACGACAAGCCAGAACCAATAATAACAAATCTAATACATGATTAGATTGAGAAGAAGGGTAAGATACATTAGGAACCATGTATGTTTATTCATGACCTAATGTGGTATGTTATGTGGTTATGTGTTGTAGAGACCATAAAGACTCAAAGGGAAAGTAATTTATACTGTAGCAGACGCTGAAGGCAAGTTTTCTTAACGCTTTTCTAACCTTCGTGTTAGTCAAGTTTTTAGTGATTCATGTTATGAGATGCATGAATGGTTTTAAAGAAAGGGTCGATGCCAGTTTTAACTCGGCTAGACTAATCTTGAAGAGTTGATTGATTTATTTACAAGTCTTTCAATATAGAATTGATAACGTTATCCTACGCCAATTATTTGGTACACTACAAAAAAATAGGTCATTGCCGATGGGGTCTGTCTTCGCAAATGTCCCTATTACCGTCGGCAATGAGGTCATTGGCGACGGTAGAGTCCGTCGCCCTTCTCGTCGCCGTATGGGTCATCGCCTCTGCCTCCCGTCGCTCGCTGTCGGCAAGATAGTAATTACCGACGGGGTTATTAGCGACGGCTAGCCGTCGACAATGATGTATTGGCGACGGCATTGGCGATGAACAAACCGCCAGTAATGGTTAATTCAAAAAATTTAAAAATAGTCATTGCCGACGGTATAGCCGCCGCCAATGACCCTCCACTCCCCGTCATGAATGACATTTCTAGAAATTTTTTTAAAAAAAAAAAATTGCAAAATACCCCTGTTCAATTACATATACATAATTATACCTGTAATAAACTAAAGAAAAATAAAGAATTCTTCACAAACGCATATCAATAACAATAATAGCTTTTGTTATATCAACCATCAAATATGTAAATAACGTAATGACTTATAGATAAAAGTCGTACAATGTAAATACAAAATGTAATCATAAACAATCAATTAACTTAGATACATATACCATCAAACTCTAGTCTGTACAACTCAAAAGCTGTATAAATATACATATATAAAGGTCAAAATATAAACATAATGGGTACTACAACCCAAGATCAGAAATGTCGGTATCATCATCGCCGCTGGTCCCACTGTCGGTCCCACCTAGGGTCCCACCGCCGGTCCCACGTAAGGTCTGACTGTAGGTCCCACCCTCAATAGTCTCATCAGCATCAGCCTAGCGGTTATCACCATCTCCACCACGGGCATCGGCCGTGCCGCAGCCTCTACCCGCCGAAGTCTCATCAACAAGACCCTACAAAATTAAAATATTAAAAACGAATTCGAAAATAGAGCATATTTAAATTAGTTTTGTTTGTGTTCTTCAAGTGTTGTCGAGTGTTGCAAAATGTGCGATAACTCAGTCTTTGTATGTCGAAATTGAGTCCCGTAAGTTCTAATGCGTGTCTAATACCTATGTGGTGCTATGTGTGTGTTTCTATGGCGTTCAGACGGCCGATACAGGGTTTTGACCTCTTTTTCGACTTTTTGCCTAAGTGTTGGCGAGTTTTGCAAACTGGGCGATAACTCGGCTTCCGTATGTCAGAATTGAGTCCCGTAAGTTCTAACGCATGTCTAATACCTACGCGGTGCTATGTGTGTGTATGCGAGGCGTTCGAACGGCCGATGCGGGTTTTGGGCTCTTTTTCGACTTTTTGCCTAAGTGTTGTTGACTTTTGCAAACTGGGCGATAACTTGGCTTTCGTATGTTAGAATCGAGTCTCGTAAGTTCTAACGCATGTCTAATACCTACGCGGTACTATGTATGTGTTTGCGTGGCGTTCGGACGGCCGATGCGAGTTTTGGGCTCTTTTTCAGCTTTTTGCCTAGGTGTTGGCGAGTTTTGCAAACAAGGCGATAACTCGACTTCTGTATGTCGGAATTGAGACCCGTTAGTTCTAACGCGTGTCTAATACCTACGCGGTGCTATGTGTGTGTTTGTGTGGCGTTCGGACGGCCGATGCAGGTTTTGACCTCTTTTTCGACTTTTTGCCTACGTGTTGGCGAGTTTTGCAAATTGGGCGATAACTCGGCTTCCGTATGTTAGAATCGAGTCTTATAAGTTTTAACACGTGTCTAATACCTACGCGGTGCTATGTGTGTGTTTGCGTGGCGTTCAGACGGCCAATGCGGGTTTTGACCTCTTTTCAACTTTTTGCCTAAGTGTTTGTGAGGTTTGCAAACTGGGCGATAACTTGGCTTCCGTATGTCGGAATCGAGTCCCATAAGTTCTAACTCGTGTCTAATACCTACGCGGTTCTATGTGTGTGTTTGCGTGGCGTTCGGACGGCCAATGCAGGTTTTGGGCTCTTTTTCGACTTTTTGCCTGAGTGTTGTTGACTTTTTCAAACTGGGAGATAACTTGGCTTTCGTATGTCGGAATCGAGTCCCGTTAGTTCTATCGCATGTCTAATACCTACGCGGTGCTGTGTGTGTGTTTGTGTGGCGTTCGGACGGCCGATGCGGGTTTTCGGCTCTTTTTTGGCTTTTTACCTAAGTGTTATTGAATTTTCCATACTGGGCGATAACTCGGTTTTCGTATGTCAGAATCGAGTCCCGTAAGTTCTAACACGTGTTTAATACCTATGTGGTGCTATGTGTGTGCTTATGTGGCGTTCGGACCGTCGATGCGGGTTTTGGGCTCTTTTTTGGCTTTTTGCCTAAGTGTTGGCGAGTTTTACAAACTGGGCGATAACTCGGCTTCCGTATGTTGGAATCGAGTCCCATAAGTTCTAACGCATGTCTAATACCTACGCGGTGCTATGTGAGTGTTTGTGTGGCGTTCAGATAGCCGATGCGGGTTTTGACTTCTTTTTTGACTTTTTACCCAAGTGTTGTTGACTTTTGCAAACTGGGCGATAACTCGGCTTCCGTATTTCGGAATCGAGTCTCGTAAGTTCTAATGCATGTTTAATACCTATGCGGTGCTACGTGTGTGTTTGTGTGGCGTTCGGACGGCCGATGCGGGTTTTGACCTCTTTTTTGACTTTTTGCCTAAGTGTTAGCGAGTCTTGCAAACTGAGTGATAACCCGGCTTCTGTATGTCAGAATCGTGTCCCATAAGTTCTAACGCATGTCTAATACCTACGCGGTGCTATGTGTGTGTTTGTGTGGCGTTCGGACGGCCAATACGGGTTTTGGGCTCTTTTTGGCTTCTTGCCTAAGTGTTGGCGAGTTTTGCAAACTGGGCGATAACTCGGCTTCCGTATGTCGGAATCGAGTCCTGTAATTTCTAACGCGTGTCTAATACCTACGCAGTGCTATGTGTGTGTTTGTGTGTCATAGAAATAGAATTACAAATTACAATTATAAATTACATAAATTAAATAAAGAAATACAGAATTTAATTTATGTAATTTATAAACGATGGCTGTAGGATTTATAGAGATGTGGATAACCTCCTCCCGTACTACACCCATGAGACCATCAACGATGGCTGTAGGATTTATAGAGATGTGGATAACCTCCTGAGCTAGCTGGTAGATCCGCTTGCGTGATGGTGCGCCTGACTGCACAACACCGCTCGCCATGCAGCCCTCTATGATCAGCCGGAAGAAGTTGTCGGATAATGAAGGGCCGACACCCGATCCACTCGCACCACTACCTTCAGTGGGTGGGCACCGCCGAGATCTCGCAGCAGGGACTAGGGTGTAAGCTGGGACATGGGGAATGCCCACAACTCTACCCTTCTTCGATCCCCTCAGAGCACTGGAGCCAGGTCCTCTATCTCCTCGTCTCTTTGCACGTGAGACTCGCCTCACTGGAGTGTCATCTATCTGGCTGCTCCGGGCAACTACAAGATCCTAAAACCATCGCTGAAAAAAAACACATTACTAGATGATACGCAAAGAATAAAATGAAATAATACAAAAGAATATCCTAATTTTAAATACATACTAAATAAGATAATTACATAGCTTACAGCAATGCGTTCTGCCTCAGGTTAGATATAACCACCGTCACCTTTCTTTTGGTGGGCCTGCCACCAAAACTCCAAGCAGGAGGGTGCATGCTTTAAACTCACCTCGAGTCTCTCCCGGTACAGGTCGTACGACTGAGACCCAATGCAGTGTGGGAGACGACTCGATTGTCGGGCAGCTGAACGCTTTGCCAACATCTTCTTGAAGGCCTCGCCATCCCAAATCTTTGCATATCCGTCTCTCACATCGCAATGAGATATGAAATCTGGCCGGACATCCTTAAGTGTCTGTCCATCAGCCATCTTCGTCTGGGCCTTCTTCTTCCAATCGTAGACCCACTTGTGCCAATTCATCTCAAGGTATCTGTGCAGAACAGTCATGCCATGGGCTTCCTGCCCGTCCTCAAAATGATAATATATCTGCACATTACACATTAAGAAGCTTAGTAGACAACATAAATCAAAGAAGTAACAGTATATTCAAATGGAATACATTACTAGCATATGAATGATTGACATCCTACCCTAAACTCAGCATTAATCAGCTGCCGTGTACGGTCATCCACATCCGCCCACCTCATCCACGGGCTTGAGAATCGGTTGCGAACGATCCCAAGCAGCGTGTTCCTTGGCGTGGCGTCAAGGATACTACAATTGAAATTAATTCATTGCAAATTACAAAGAATATATAAGAACTAAATACTTATGTTATAGTAATACTATATATAATTACAAATTAATTACCTATGAGTCCCAACACGACATATAAGCGGCGCCTGGGGGGATTCCCTAGCAAGCCACGTGTTAGTCCCCGCGGAGGCCTACGTCGATCACCTATGTAGTGAAATACATAAATATTTATATAAACAAATATAATGTCAATACCAAATAAAATAAAAAATAATAAAATGTATCGCAATAAATTATGTAATTATACCCGACGATCCTACCGATCATCACGCGTAGATCGCCATCATTTACCCCGACACCGCACGCCCACCACGATCGCCATTATGTCGTGCGCATAATATGTATGTATCTTTGTCAAATCATAAAAAAATATTATTAAACATTCGTAAATACTATATTTGAGCACAATAACAAAGAGGATAACATACAGATACAACTAAAAGAAAGCAACATAAATAGTAACCTAAAAGGATACATCATAAATAGTAACCTAAAACAACTAACACCTTTAGTAGATTAATATAAGTTGAAGATAATGATTGCAGTACTACAAACTATTACATTTGAATACAACTAAAAGGACACAAAGTGTACATACTCCTAATCATTTATATCGTCAAAGCCATCAATATCAGAATCGTCATCTTCGAGCAATAGATCTTCACTACCGTTGTTATCACCATCTTCATCATCCTCAATGATTTCTTCAATTATAACTACCTCCTCAACAACATCATCTTCACTTTTGACAACGAAAACATTATCCTCTTCTTCAGTAGACTCACTAATAATTGTTACATCAGCAGGTGTGACACTAGTAGACTCGACTTTTAAAGGTTCATCGTCTGGACGAGGAGTTATGCCTTGAAAACCACGAGCTTTGGTGGTTATAACAACATGTCATGGGCTTGCAGGGGTTTTAACACTCCGCGCATAGTACACCTGTGTTGCTTGACTTGCTAAAATAAAAGGCCCGTCCATACCACTCATCAGTCTTAGTTTTGACTTAACGTTAACAGTCACCCGTCCTGATTTATTATCCACTTTAACTTCATTCTCAACATGAAACCAATGACAATTGAAGCAAACTAATTCTTTATGACCCCAATATTTGAGCACGACAACTTCTAGCAATCGTCCATACCAGTCATCCCAAATGTTATCATAGCAACTACCTTTCACCACAACACCAGAATCAGCAGAAGCGACTTCCCCAATATCGTAACACTAAAATCTATAACCGTTGACAATGTAGCATGTATAAGTATCTACAGATCTTTCAGGGCCATCGACTATAATCTTTAGCCGATTGTCAGCTAACTCATCTGTGAGGACCTAATGTACATTAACATAACATATTCTAAAGTTAATTACCCCATAAGAATAAATCTATTATGATAGATTCATTGAACTTGTAAAGGTTAGACTTACATGATCTTTAAACCATTGCAGAAATTTTCCATTTCTTAAATTTTTCAAATCCCCGTCCGATATACTCGGATTTGCTTCACGTACTTCAGCATCATATTGACTGCAGAACAGTTATATACTCAATGTGTTTATAAAGGAACTTGACACAATTACACCAGACATATATAGTTATGACTACTTACTAAATGTATGGCGCTACTTCTTTCATGTTGACAAGTGCATACAATGTGGAAGCTGCATTCTCACTATCGGTCAAGAATCGCCTTTTTTTTACCACCGAATGGGCGTACAAGATGACTAAAGGCCTGTTAATTCTCCATTTTCCTCATGCGCAACAGTCTGATTCCGACGTAAGCGATTGTGCTTCGTCTGAACATTCGGCTCAAAGTACAACGAGCAAAAATTAACAAGTTCCTCCATAACATAACTTTCAGCAATTGACCCCTCTACACGGGCTCTATTCTTCACCTTTTGCTTTAGATGTCGCATATACCTATGTGATATATAGATTAGCAAAAAAGAATGAACATTTTACCGTATTAAAAACATTAATGTCATTACCTCTCGAATGGATACATCCATCTATATTGTATGGGACCGCCAAACTTAGCTTCGTATGGCAAGTGAATAGGCAAATGCTCCATTGAATCAAAAAATGATGGGGGGAAGATCATTTCTAACTTGCACATTATTTCCACTATCTGCATCTCTATTTTATCTATGTCTTTGAGCTGAAGCTCCGTCAAGCATAGATCTCTAAAGAAATCAGAAAGCTCTGTCAGTGCTTCAACCACACGTTTCGGTAACAAGTCGATAAATGCCACAGGGATCAACTTCTGCATGAATACGTGACAATTATGACTTTAGAGACCCCAAAACTTCAACTCTTTGACTTTACAACACCTTGCTATACTCGAAGAATATCCATCTGGGAGCTTCAGTCCACTGATCCAATTACATATCAATATCAATTGTTCCCTGGTCAAAGTATATTCATCTTTAGGCGTTACCGTCTTACTACCCTCCTGATACAGCCACAGATCTTCCCTAATATTCATTTCTACCAAATCAAGCATCAAATTGTTGTTGTCCTTTGTTCTACCACTGACATCTAGAACTGTATAAAAAATGTTATCAAATACGTTTTTCTCGGTATGCATCGGATCTATACAATGATGGATGCAGAGTGTAGCCCAATAAGGCAGGTTAAATAACATAGATATGTGTGTCCAGTTGTGAACATTGTCGTAACCATAAGCTCGCTCTAATCTGTGATTCTTCCCTGGAGGTGAAAACTTCAAATGATTAATCCAACTCAACACTGCTGACCCAGAAAGAAGGTCAGGTACTTGACGTTTCTCTATTTTTTGATTGAATTGTCTACTCATCCGTCGATAACGATGTTCAATCGGCAAAAACTGTCTAGATGTTGCAAAGAAACTCATTTCCCCCCCATGTTTGAGCCATGCGACTTTAATCGACCCCATGCACAGGGGAACATGACAAGCCCCGTAAGTCGACCATCCACTGATCATTCCTAACGCCGGGAAGTCATTTATTGTCCACAGTAAAGTTGCCCTCATGTCAAAGTTCTGCTTAAGAGATACATCATAAGTTTGTACCCCTTTTTCCCACAACATCTTCAACTCATCAACTAACGGCTTGAGGTATACATTGATGTCTTTACTCGGACTCTTATCACCCGGAATCAGTAAAGGCTTGAACATGTAGGGATCTTTCATGCACATCGAAGGCGGGAGGTTATACACCACAATAATCACCGGCCAAGTTGAGTAGGGCTTTGTGTAAGGCCCGTTAAACGGATTAAACCCATCCGTAGCAATTCCAAGCCTAACATTGTGAACCTCTTCAGCAAACGAGGGGTGCTTGTTATCAAAATTTTTCCACTCAAGCCTATCTGCCGGGTGCATCAGTTGACCTTCGACTATGTCCCGTGTAGAGTTCCACCTCATATCCTTGGCGGTATGTGTTGACATGAACAACCGATGAAGCCTCGGGGCAATGGGAAAGTAACGTAAGATCTTTCTTGGCACGTCTTTTCCCTTTTTCTTGCGCTGTTCACGGTATCTACTAGTACCACAAATATCACATGACCTCTTATCTTTATTGACATCACCGTAATACAACATACAATCATTCTCACAAGCATCAATCTTCTCATACCCTACATTGAGCCTTTTGACCATTTTCTTCACATCATAGTATGACTCTGGTAACTTATTGCCTGCAGGTAAGCACTCCTTCACAATGCTTAACAGTTCATTAAAACCTCTCTCGCTACAGTCATGCTCGTTCTTGAAGTGTAAAAACTTAGTCAAGGCAGATAAGACGGTGTGCTTTCATGCTCATCATACAGTGGTGTGGCTGCTTCATGCAATAACTCACAGAAACCCTTAGCCCCGTCATTCGGCTCTTGCTCGACGCCATCATCATCCCTTGCCTCATATTCCAATCGGAAGTATGAACCAAAGTTAGCCTCGACTATCATGTTAGTACAGTCAAAGGTTTCGTCACCTCTAGATTCTGGTTCTGATTCATGTTCATCCAACCAGTTTCCCCATGATAGATCCATGTCGATAAACCCTCGCTTGAACCCATACATGCAAATAAGTCGCATATGACATCACTCCTTTCCTTCCACACTTCATTCACACACCTCTTACAAGGACATCTGATCTCATCGCCGCTGACTTGCTCAAATGCGAAGTTAAGAAACTGTTCAACCCCACTACGATACTCAGAGCTAAGCCCACTCTTATCACTGACTACCCTACATTCCATCCAACTTCGATCAACAGACATCTTGGACAATTGTCTGCTATATATATGAAAAGTCAGAAAAACACAATCAAGTCTCCAAGTTAATGTATATGCAAGCTTATGAGTTTCCTAACTTCATCTCCACCTCTAACGGTTAAGTCTTTATCCCATTCCGTGTGTGTCAGCCTCATCGATGTTAACAACTTGAACACATCTTTAAATTTTTTCAAATTTCAAGAAGACCTCCTCGTGGTCTTCAAGTACACGAAATAGACACATCGTAGTCTAAATATGCACCCGAAGAACGTCAAGAGATATATACTGACCGAAAATTCAACAAATATAAAGACGTGTTCAAGTCATTAACACCGACCTAAGTGAGATCGAAACATACAAGAACAGTCCCAAAACGTAGACTATTTGAGATTCACTCATACTAAGTGAATCTCAAACGGGTTTCTAAGCTTCCTAAACTATATGAAAATATGCACGTATGAAATTGAACTATTTCCTAGAACAAAAGGAATATTATATTATTGAGAATGAATTATGAACCCAAAAATTTTATGGTTCTTACTTATAAAAACTATTTTTGATTTTCTTTGACATAAAAGCTCATCAACACATAAAATGACCATGTCTAACCATAAAACATCATATAACATATATAAGCATGAGCAAAACAAACAACCAGGTTAAAAAGAGGTGAAACTTCATTTACATTGTGCATTGTCTATGTTAATATATATGTTGACCACTTAAACCAAAGGATTTTAATAAATGATCCTCGAATCACTAAGGACTAATATGGCCCTCGAATCACATCCAACAACAAAAGAGGCTCAAATGGATTGATATATGTAAAGCAACCTCTACAATATGGCTTTGATTACCAGCATAAAGTAGAAGCTCAAGATAATCAAATTAGTAGGAAGACAAAAAGGCATGAAGGGGAAGATAGATTAAAAACAAACATGGTTATGAGAGAATCAAACACAACTGAAACAAATGAATCTATAACATTTATACTTCAATGTAAGTGGAGACAGAGAAAATTGAGAGGTTCAAAATACCTTTCCAATATATGAAAAGTTCAAACTAGTAAGAATCAAACACAACCAAGTTCAGATGTTCATGATTATACAAGATTTCAACCCTTAATCTAATAAGTCGGTGTCAAAGTACATAACGAGACATCAATATCAAACATCTGTGTCAAAGAAAAATAGTAGGACGCGCAGATGTATTGGAACCAATAGTTTCATATGAGAATTGACATAACATACTTATCTATATATGCTAAAAAGAGATTCAATCAATCAGACTATAACAGGAATGTTTGATAGCCACATATTTCCCTAAAATTAATTTATCCAAAATATAACCAAGCAACATTCACGAACGCATTTGTTTGATGTCAGTCAAACATGAAACAAAATATTTAACTTGTCCTTTAATTAACACATTACATGGATACATCCACTGTGACACCCCCAAATCCGGTACTTCCATTTTCATAGGATTTGGTGTTCACTGTACAAATATCATCTATCTATCTACCCATAAATAAATGTAAACCATGCAATAGAAAGAAATAATAAATAAATCTTCCCTTATGGGGTTACATCAACTGTATAAAAATACAATCCCAGGTCACTCTAACCTTAAACATCTATGCGGAATCATAAACAATAACAAGTCTTAATAACATTAAGTCTGAAAATAAATACATAAGAACAATAAATCTTCCTCATTTGTTAACTTTGTCCTTGCCTTTACTAGTGGAAGGCTCGTCTGATCTTTCGTTCTTAACTGCAATGTTATTATTACGCAATAGTTAGCACGATTGCCCACAAGTATAATAATATAACAAATGAATAATAACATGCGAATAAATCAAAGACTTCTAAAATAGGAAACTCAGCTTATAAATCAAGAATGAATAGCAAGAGACAAACGAACTTCTGAGGGTCATAAGACCTTGAACTATGTGACAACCCAGAAAATTGGATTGTCCAGAAGTTAAGTTTAAAGAATTAGTTATTAATAAAATGAATTTTTATTAATACTAGTCTGTGCTATGTGTTTATTAATCATTCTATAACCTAAAATGATTATTAATCGGGAGGATTCTAGCTACGAGCTAGATTGAACGAGTAAGAATTTTCAAGACGAAAATAAAATTTTTCCGGGAACAAAATTATTTCTGGGGAAAAAGATGAAATAGGCATTATTCATCCGTTTCTGCTCGGAGATTTATTTTGAATTTCTGAGAAACGCGTAATGATAGAATTCTGAGACGAGATGGAATATTCAATAATATTTCAGTTATGGCAAAAATGAAGTTTTCGCCTGCGGACTTAAAACCTAAGGGTTCGGAAAAGTGAGTTCCGAGAATTTTATGATTTCGTATAATAATTAGAGTTATTATGCGCGAGAAATAGGAGTATAATACTAGTTATTATACAAGTATAGTACGAAGATTAGTACGTCGTAGAATACGAATATCGTACAAACTATATACGAAGAGAATACGAGAATGGAATGCGTAGGATACGATTAGTCTAAATGGACTTTGAAGAATCCAATTGGACTTGGATTATATCAAGCCCAATGGAATGTGTAATGAAGCCTAGGGTAGGCCCAGTAAGAATTAATTTAAGGCCCAGTGTTAGATTTAATTAAGTCCGATCCAAGAAAATAAATCGCGGATCGAACCGTTGGGTCACCGGACGGGTAAAACCCATGGGGCAACCCATGGGGGAGACCCATGGGCATGTGGGGTGGCCACTTGGCCACCAAGTAAGGGTGGTGGCCAAGTAAACTTGATGGCTAAGCCATGAATAGTAAGGAGGTTTGGTGAAATGACCAAAATACCCCTAGCCTTAAAAATCCATAAATATGAAGCTAACTTCATTGTTTTGGGATTTTGAAAATCCTACAACTTTGAGAGAGAGAGAGAGAGAGGGTTCAGATGGGAGAAAAGAGGAAAAGGAAGAGGAAAAGTTTGCCCGAGTGCACGCTTTTTTTGACAGAAGGAGATTAAAGAAGAACTGTAAGACCCCGAATTTTATGAAATAAAAGTATTCAATTTTTCTTATAATTATTATTCAGTAAATGGTTAAATTGATAAAAGTTTAAAGTTAAGGGTGATATATGTAAAATTTTCAACATACACAAGTGGTTATAAAATACTCATTTCTGTCGGGGAATATTCGTTTGGTCGTGGAATATTCTTGTTGTCGGGAATATTCGTACGACGGCGCAGTCATTTATGGGCCCCATAACAGAATAACTGTCGGATGAAGAAAATGACAAGTTTGAGTTTTTATAAATAACGACATAGTTGTTACCGTTAACACTGTTGGAATACCCGGTGGTTAAAAAATACAGTAATATGCGTGGTTGCACAGTAGCACACGGTATTGCACAGTATTTTTGAATTATTGATCCTTACGTAAGAAGGCACTACTCAATAATTGTTACAGTAGTTACTGTTCAATATTTTATTTTATTGATTCAATAATTGATGCGTTGATATTTAATATTATTGTTGTTTCAATAATTGTAACTGCACGGTATTTCCCATTATCAGATCAATAATTCATATTATTTGAATAATATTATTAGATAGCATTATTGGCAATGTCTAGAAAGTTATGTCTAAAGAGAGGTTTGGTCACCTAATTGTGCGCCAGTAAGGAGAAATCCTTATTGGAAAGCCCCCTCTTTCCTGGAAACTGCCTGGTTGTCATAATTGTGACTCTGTAATATTATTTATGAATAATTAATTATTAATTTATATGATAAGGAAATATTTATTTGATGTGGATATAAATGATGGATTTATTTATGTGGTTATAAATGAAGGAATTAATGTTGAGGTGTTTTATCAGTATTTTGTCGGATTGGAGGTATTAAAAACTCAAATTGGTGTTCTTAAAGATTTATTGCGTGAGTTTTAATTTTAATTCGACCGTTGGATCGTTGTGATTTTTGGATATGTTATACATATATGAGTTGAGTATATGTCCACAAATTTTGAACCGTTGAAAATTAACGTATGATTTGTTATGAATTTTAAAAGGTGTTGAAACGGTATTAAAAATCACTCGTTTGTGGATTTCAGATATTTCTGTTTGGAATTTAGAAAAACTCAAAGTTACAAAGTTGTAGAGAATTCAATTTCGTGTGGAATGGACATAAAATTCGTAATTTTCTTGATAAACGGGCTATTTTCTATGAATTACTGAAGTTTCAGAAAATAAAATAATTTTTATTAAATTTGGGTGGGACCCACTTTGGTTGGTGTAGAAAAAAAAAATATGTGCTGAATTTTGTTCAAGGTTGGCTGCTCAGATTTTCAGCAAGTTGGGCGTAGAAAAGGAAAAATTAAATAATATTATTTTATTATTTTAGTCTCCTTTGGCATTCTAGCATTTTCCTATAAATAGGCGCTTAAGTTAGAATTGAAAATCACACCAGAAACAAGTTTTCTTTCTCTCTATATTATCGAGTGTATTTTTGTGAGTATTTAGATACTTTGAGAGTTGTTATTCAGTGCAAGTTTCTTTCGACTTTACATCCGATGTTCCGGTCAGAAATACTGCTCTTTTGAGGTAAGAGATTTTAAGGATTATTATGTTTATCATGTTTCGTAATTTTTCTGACCTTCAAAAATTTTGGAAAAATTTGAAATGATAATTTGATGAGTTTCCTTGATTGTGTCCAAAAATGACGATTTTTGGATGTATTGATTAGGAGTTATGGATTTTATGAGAAAAGACTATTTTAAAAGTAAACCCTTATAACTCCTTGTGGTTAACTCCAAAATTGGTATATTTTAGTGGGAGTACATCTATATAACATCAGTATATTCTATAAATTTCGGAATTTTTGGACAAAAGTACAATTTATGATAAATGTCTAAATATTCGGCAGTTTTGGCCATGTGAAAAATAGTAAATGAATTTTAAAAATTCTGAGAAAAATATATGTTCAATATGGGACTATATTATGCTAAATCCCGGAAAAGAAATATTTTGGGCCCCGATTTGGTATTTTTCATGAAAATAGACTAGTTATGAATAAATAAATTAAATATGTTATGTGAAGTAACAAAATTGAAAAATAGGATTTTATGGCTTATATATGGTATATGCAGATTTTTGATGATGTTGTTGGTTATTGGTGATGAAATCTTATGAGTTTGACATTTTTGTATGATTAAATACATTAATTAGTAAAGTGTAAACAATTAAAATAAATTGTTTATAAGTTTAAGAAATGATTAAATATTGTGGTAATATTAATAAAATTAGATTATGAGATTATTAAGTGATTTATAACATTTGGATTAAGGTGTTATGAAATCATTAATTCATGAATATTACTCTTGAAATTAAATGCAGTTGTTGATCGTATTATTTTTATTATCATATATAACATTTTTATAATCCTGGTGAAGAAATTTCTCTTTGACTTAAGTGTAAAGATGGGTAGATTATTGGTATGATCGTGACTATGGGTTCTCTTTGGCCTGTAGTGCAAAGATGAATTGTTGATTGGTATGATCATAACCATTGAATTTACAATTGAATATTTTTAGCTTAAGTGCAAAGGTGAATTGATCAACATGGTTATAATTGTTGTTTATATAAATTTCTGAAATGATTATATATTTCTTTGAGATATGAATATCTTTGGCCTGTAGTGCAAAGATGAATTGTTGATGAATATCTTTGGCGTGTAGTACAAAGATGACTTGTTGTTGAATATCTTTGGCCTTAGTGCAAAGATGACCTGTTATTGAATATCTTTGGCCCGTACTGCAAAGATGACCTATTGCTGAATATCATTGGCATGTAGTGCAAAGATGAACTGTTAATGAATATCTTTGCCCTGTAGTGCAAAGATGAACTTATTAGTATGATTATGAACAGGAACTGTGAATTAGTATAACCATGATCTTTGATGTTTCAGGTAAAGACATGTGATGAAAAATATCTTCGTCTTGGATGAGAAGAGAAAATTAGAACTACAATTATGATTATGAGTTATTCACATGACTGTGAACAGGATTTGTTGATTAATGTTACAGGGTTAAAGCATTGTTGGTGGACTTTTAACATGGAGAAGATAATAAATTTTATGGTCTATTTGACTCTTCTAATGGATTGCTCGTTCCGCTGCAACTATGGTTGAAAAGTTTTATCATCTACTATATGTTCTAAATCTCTGAATTATTACTGATGAAGGCTATTGATAATTTAATTATCTTTAGTTATAATATTCTTTACTGCTAGTTGTGCTCACCCTTTTTGCTTCACAATTCCTTTCAGGTAATAGGAGTGTAGCTGGGTCGAGTGGGGATAACAGGGGAATAGTGTGGTGGTCCGAGACTATCAAAGTTTCTCAACACATTATAAAACGGCATAACAAACAATATTTAATTGTATTGAGGACCTAGGATGTGTGTGTCGTATATTATATGTTACTTAATAATTGATTTTGGTGAACAACAATAGGGTGAGGTGAACCCAACTTTGGAAGGGTGTTTTGCCTCTATCATATAAGATGTCTACTGACATTCAATCTCGTGTTATCATAAGAAAGGTTTGTGCACATCCACTTGTTGAGTATATCTACGAGCACTACCTATATGATCTTGGAGTTGGGTTGAAACATAATGTTCAATCGCAGACAGTGGAGATAGTTATATGTCAAGAGAAGACTCACCATTGGAAGGAACATGATAGTAACCTTCTCGTTTTTCTTTAGGGTCTACTGGATCAACCAAGGATAATTCTCTGGACATATGATATCTATCATTACTTAGATTAATGATAAAATTTTGAGACGAGATGGAATATTCAATAATATTTCAATAATGGAAAAAACGAAGTTTTCGCCTCCGGACTTAAAACCTAAGGGTTAGGAAAAGTGAGTTCCGAGAATTTTATGATTTCGTATAATAATTAGAGTTATTATGCGTGAGAAATATGAGTATAATACTGGTTATTATACAAGTATAGTACGAAGATTAGTACGTCGTAGAATACGAATATCGTACAAACTATATACGAAGAGAATACGAGAATGGAATGCGTAGAATACGATTAGTCTAAATGGACTTTGAGTTCATGGACTTTGAAGAATCCAATTAGACTTAGATTATATCAAGCCCAATGGAATGTGTAATCAAGCCTAGGGTAGGCCCAGTAAGAATTAATGTAAGGCCCAATATTAGATTTAATTAAGCTCAATCCAAGAAAAGAAACTGCGGATCGAATCGATGGGTCACCGGACGGGTAAAACCCATCGGGCAACCCATGGGGGAGACCCATGGGCATGTGGGGCGGCCACTTGGCCACCAAGTAAGGGTGGTAGCCAAGTAAACTTGGTGGCTAAGCCATGAATAGTAAGGCAGTTTGGTGAAATGACCAAAATACCCCTAGCCTTGAAAATCTATAAATATGAAGCTAACTTCATTATTTTGGGATTTTGAAAATCCTACAACTTTGAGAGAGAGAGAGAGAGGGTTCAGATGGGAGAAGAGAGGAAAAGGAAGAGGAAAAGCTTGCCCGAGTGCACGCTTTGTTCGACGGAAGGAGATTAAAGAAGAACGATAATCCGAACCTTAGTTTCTTCTAATTTTCTTTCAGTTTAATATGTTAAAAAACATAACTTAATGAAGATAAGAAGTAGATGAAGTTAAGAATGAATTCATATGGTTGAAATCTTGAGAAAACGAAGAAATAAGAATTAGGAAATTAGTTTATAAATTTCTTAAGGAAGTGTAAGATTCGTAAGGATTTTGAGCGATCCGAATGAATCTTATGAATGAGTAGCTCAAATAAGTAAGGAATGATGTTTTATAACATCAAATTCCAAGAAAAAGTAAAATTGTAATCCAAAATATCAATTAAAAAACGAAGAACACGCGAAGAACGCGAAGAACGTTGTTGATGGACAAATTTAAACCCATCATAGGATAATTGTTATTGATGGACAAGTTTAAAACCATCGCGTATAAGTTAGGTGCTTATTGCTTGGTTAGGAACATTAGAAACATTCATGAAGAACAGATTAAAACTGAGTTATAACAAAGTTATGGCGAAAATTTCTTAAAAGAAGAACGAGAATTAGAAAGTTAGTAAATGAACCCGAACGTGTAGGGTTTCATAATAATGTAAGATAAGGTATAAAACATGAGTCGTGGACTCAAGAAGAAATGAGTTTTGAATTCGGATGACCGAATTACGGACGAACGAACGAAAAATGTTAATAACATAAAATGAATAAAGAGCGAAGATTAAGCCAATAGAATGGCATGTTAATAGATTCAAAAGGAAGTTCTGTTTGAGGGTAATCGATGTACGTAAGATAAGGAAGAAAATGGCTTTGGAACGACCTCGTTCCGAGTTATAACGAATAAGATATTAGATTTCAAAGTCAGCGTCACAAGGTTGTAAAAGACTTAGAAAATTTTTCTAGGTTTCATGCTTGGCTTCGTAGCACGAGTCGGGCCTTGGGGGCCGGCGCCCCAGCGCAAGCTCAGGCCATTAGCTACTACTAAGTGCCACTACAGCGTGAAGGAAAGGGAAGGTCACGGCGCCGCAGCGCCGGTGCAGGGCAATGCCCAGAAATGAGATTTTTACTACTCAATTACTGGGGGGATGTGCAAGAAAGAAATATGAACATGTAATTCAACTAATATAACACTTAATTAAGTGTATTAAACCTTTGACGAAGGTTGAACGAAAAGATTAAATGATATTAAAAGATAAAGAATGTTGACGCGGGTTACGAAACCAATGTCTGGGAACCGTAGTCACAATGGAACGAACGTGAGGGATTGCTATAATTGTGATTCCTTAAACGTTGATTGACTAGGGTAATGAATAACATTTCGATGTTATGTCATGGTCATGAGAGTTTAATGTAAAACATTTAGACGCTATGAACACAACGTTTTTGCGATGAACGATTGGTCTTAACATACAACGAACCGTATGGCTTTGACATTAGAAAAGAATAATGAACATGGGGTTCAGGTGACGAGTAATGAATGAAAGTAATTAAAACCTTGGATCAAGGTTGAATAGAATTAAGAGGCAAGTAACGTAAATTTTGAATACGTAAACGATCCTTGTGAATCATATTCACGTTGAGCGAACATTCTAGGTATACATCGGTTGTATGACTTAGACATTGGCGGGAGTAGTAAGTAAGATATGAATTATCAAGAAAGCCGTAGCGAACGGTAATAAGATTAATGAAAGCCGAATGTGAGTCGGATGAGAATGTTAGAATGAAATGTAGCGTTAGACACTTGAACCGAGTTAAAAAGGTTAAGTGTACTGCGAATACTAAAATTAGAACCTACACCCGTGTATGGTTTGGCCGTAAGGTAATAAAGATCAATGATTAAACACATGAATGGTGGGAGAAGCTTGAATTAAGGACAAGTAATGCGTATATCATAAAAGAAGTCGAGTTAATGTTTATAACTTGGATGACGTTCTGAGTCGAATGAATCGGACGTTGTAAGATAAGAATAAAGTAATGTAAAAATGGTTAACTCTATAAATGCGTAGAATGAATATTGAATGATCGTCCTACGTATACAAAAGATTGTATGACCTTGAAAATAAAGAATGAATCTTGAGGTATGGCATTTAGTTGCCAGAAAGTCATAAGGAATAAGAAATTGACTTAACGAACATTATAGTTTAATAGTTCAGGTAAGTTAAGATGAATTTAGGTTCTAGTACAATCGTAACCTTTGATGGTTGACATATGGGAGCTGGGCTAAACAATTCCTTCAGAGAGCGAAGGTATATACAAAACCTGCAAACGATCTAACTCATTTGTTATGGGCATTGTAGATGAGGCGAAACTTGTTTGTTGGTTGTTTGTGGGAAACCACTCGAGTACCATATGGACTACTAGCAGAGACACGATGTGTCTTTGAGTCCAAGGAGAGTTATAAAAAGAAGATAAGAATGTAAATCATCAAAGATGATGAACGTGTTAAGTAAGACATCTCCAGTATGTCATGAAGCCAGATAACTTAGGTAAAGGAAGTTGGTCGCATAAACTTAGTTCGTAAGAACGTGAACCCTAAGAAGTAAAGTAAAGTAAACCAATGCGTAAGTCAAGTATATGACTAATTGGTATATGTGTTATTTCCTTATGTGCTACATAGGAATTGGAATAAGCAGTTCAGCGTAAACTATAAGCTATAGCTGTGCGTAAGGCAAGTTTCCTTACTTCATTCATATTTTAAATGAATGCTAGTTTATAAACTTCTCAGATGTTGAACTTGAGAAGTTCTGTCTATGTGCGAATGTGTGATATTTGTACAAGGTTTAGTCTGTATGAGGCCTGGTGCAATAATGTGAACACTTCGGTGTTTCTATGATATGAACTGTTCTGTGATTGAACTATTCAATATGAGCATGTTCTGTTTATACATGAACCGTTATTGTTTAGTATGTGCTATTGATACTAGCCGGACATAATGTGTATGAAAGAGAGTAGAGAATCAAAGGGAGTGTAACTAATGTTTTAAAATGATAGGAATCGAGATTTTTCTTATTATTCAAGCTGCTTCATAACCTTTGTTCGGTTATTGAAGTCTTACAAGAATGTTTGAATTCTTAATGTTGTTTGTTCAACTATTATGACTTGCTGGACAATTTGAATGCTCACACTTGCTTTAAATAAAAACATTTTCAGCGAACGATGTTAAAAAGAACTTAAGAATCCCGGAAAGATCAAGCTAATCGGTATCCAGAAGAAGTGCCATTCATTATATGAATGTGCGTGAGGATCAAGCGAAGACTTGTAATATAGAATGATAGAATTAAACTATAGAATAGTTTAATGAACGATTATGTATTCTTGGTGGCAGATAAAAGTCATTTGTTCAAGATGTAAAGAATAATGTAAATATTCATTATTTATAATGAAAGAGGTGTTAAGGTTTTAGAACCTGGGATTTAAGGATGTATGTTGTTATATTTAGCTATATAATGATGTATGTTTGGAAGAAGATGGGATCGTGACGTACGAAATCCAGATGTAAAAATAGACCGGATTTCGAGGCGTTACAAGTTGGTATCAGAGCTAATAGGTTATAAATCTTAGGTATGAGTACCTAAGACTATAATCGTAGAGAGAAGGATAAGGAGATCACCACGTGATCATAGTAAATCGTAGTAACAGGCGAGTTGTTAAACGATGAATGATTTATAGCTAATGCTATGAATGAATGGTACTACAAAGTAGTATAGGAAGAAGAAATTAGATTGAGTTGTAAAGGATAGTATACGCATTAAAGAAAATTCGTATTAAGTAAAGAGAAAGTTAGAAGTTGTAAGATTTCAATTGAGGACTCATGTGATAGCTGAGTTGTATGAACCTTTTTATGGACAGAGGTTTGTGCTGGGTGTAACAACCACTCAGTTTATTATATTGATAATCGTTGAAATTGGTCACGCTATCAAGATGTATATGATGAGAAGATGAATCTTTTCTCATGTATATACTTGATAGGTAGGGAAGGATAAGGTAGGTGCGAGTTCTTTAAACTCATACTTATGGTAAGTTCGTGACTCATAATTATATGGTATGTTTTTTAACTTCTCAGCGAATAGACGCTTATGGTCTGTGTGGGATAGTTCTTAAACTCATATTATTGTGGAAAGTTCCTGAACTCATAATGTGTTGTAAGTTGATGGATTGTACTAAGGTATAGGAATGTTTAGACTGAAATGAGTTATTTGCAGTAGACTTAGCATTGAAGGTGCTAGAGAAGGTTATATATTGTCACAAGTAAGACAATGAAGGAAGATGGAGGATAAGATATTCCAAGTCATCTAGCTATGCGAGATTTCGAAGTTTCTTGAATTCGTGCTGAAGTGCGCGTTTTGGAAAATGAAAGAATTGGTTCAATTTTTGGAACCAATGGATTTTAAAAGAACTATTCTTGATATGTCTATGCTAGTTGATTCGGCTAGACAGAATTTGATTTAAAATATCAAAATGATTTTATATCATCAGTGCATTTGATGCAAATATGGTAAAAGGATGGAGTTATTATTGCAACTGATCCTAGTGTTGGAAGTGATCTTAGGATCAACAACCCGCTATAATATGATGTATAATGACGAAGTCATAAACTGAAAAAGTCCTCAACGTACTGTGAAAAGTGCGGTATCATGACGTCATGAAACGTTTTGATGTATTCCAAAAGAATTTAAAGAATTGGTTGATGTCAAGTGAGTTGACTAGACGAATGTTTCAAGTTGATGTCCAATTTATTGGTATGGTCTAAGCTACTTGATTTGTCTAAGACGAATGGTATATCATGATTAAAAGAAAATCGAGCTTTCTTTGAAGAGCTATGCCGAACCAAATTGTTTTGGTGCAGAATCCAATGATTAAGTCTGAGGTGAACATACCCTGAAATGGGGTTATACGATAAGTTTGATCACCTACGTATGGAAGAGGTGGTTTACCTTCTTTGTGATTATAAACTGACCGTGTAAAAAGGGTTTACGGTGAAATACTATTAAACCTAGTAAGAGTTCATGGTCGATTTGACCCCTGAGCAAAAGTATGAAATGTTTTAAAGGAATCCTTATATTCCTAGTTATTCCTTTCACTTCATGATTCTTGATAAGTTATGAAGGGTAGGGAATGTATGAAAGATAAGAACTTCTTCGAAGAGAAGTTGAGAAGAAGTGTTAGCTAAAATTTTGAGGATGAAATTCTTTGAAGAATGGGAGAATGTGAGTACCCGGTAAGGGTTTGGTTTTAAGAAATTCGAGGACGGAATTTTTTAAGGAGGAAGAATGTGACAACCCAAAAAATCGGATTGTCCGAATTTAATTTTAAAGAATTAGTTATTAATAAAATGAATTTTATTAATACTATTATATGCTATGTGTTTATTAATCATTCTATAACCTAGAATGATTATTAATCGGGAGGATTCTAGCTATGAGCTAGACTGAACGAGTAAGAATTTTCAAGACGAAAATAAAATTTTTCCGGGAATAAAATTATTTTCGGGGAAAAAGACGAAATAGGCACTATTCATCCGTTTCTGCTTGGAGATTTATTTTGAATTTTCGAGAAACGCGTAATTATAGAATTACGAGACGAGATGGAATATTCAATAATATATCAAGAATGGCAAAATGAAGTTTTATATGCGGACTTAAAACCTAAGGGTTAGGAAAAGTGAGTTCCGAGAATTTTATGATTTCGTATAATAATTAGAGTTATTATGCGTGAGAAATACGAGTATAACACTAGTTATTATATAAGTATAGTACAAAGATTAGTACATCGTAGAATACGAATATCGTACAAACTATATACGAAGAGAATACGAGAATGGAATGCGTAGAATACGATTAGTCTAAATGGACTTTGAGTTCATGGAATTTGAGTTCATGGACTTTGAAGAATCTAATTGGACTTAGATTATATCAAGCCCAATGGAATGTGTAATCAAGCCTAGGGTAGGCCCAGTACGAATTAATGTAAGGCCCAGTGTTAGATTTAATTAAGCTCGATCCAAGAAAATAAACTGCGGATCGAACCGCTGGGTCACTGGACGGGTAAAACCCATGGGGCAATCCATGGGGGAGACCCATGAGCATGTGGGGCGGCCACTTGGCCACCAAGTAAGGGTGGTGGCCAAGTAAACTTGATGGCTAAGCCATGAATAGTAAGGTAGTTTGGTAAAATGACCAAAATACCCCTAACCTTGAAAATCTATAAATATGAAGCTAACTTCATTGTTTTAGGATTTTGAAAATCCTACAACTTTGAGAGAGAGAGAGAGAGGGGGGTTCGAATGGGAGAAGAGAGGAAAAGGAAGAGGAAAAGCTTGCCTCGAAAGTGCACGCTTTGTCAAATAAAGGAGATTAAAGAAGAACGATAATTCGAACCCTAGTTTCTTCTAATTTTCTTTAAGTTTAATATGTTCAAAAACATAACTTAATGAAGATAAGAAGTAGATGAAGTTAAGAATGAATTCATATGGTTGAAATCATGAGAAAACGAAGAAATAAGAATTAGGAAATTAGTTTATAAATTTTTTAAGGAAGTGTAAGATTCGTAAGGATTTTGAGCGATCCAAATGAATCTTATGAATGAGTAGGTCAAATAAGTAAGGAATGATGTTCTATAACATCAAATTCCAAGAAAAAATAAAATTGTAATCCAAAATATCAATTAAAAAACGAAGAACACGCGAAGAACGTTGTTGATGGACAAATTTAAAACCATCGTAGGATAATTGTTGTTGATGGACAAGTTTAAAACCATCGCATATAAGTTAGTTTCTTATTGCTTGGTTAGGAACGTTAGAAACGTTCATGAAGAACGGATTAAAACTGAGCTATAACGAAGTTATGGCAAAAATTTCTTAAAAGAAGAACGAGAATTAGAAAGTTAGTAAATGAACCCGAACGTGTAGGGTTTCATAAGAATTTAAGAAAATGTATAAAACATGAGTTGTGGACTCAAGAACGAATGAGTTCCGAATTCGGATGACCGAATTACAAACGAACGAACGAAAAATGTTAATAACGTAAAATGAATTAAGAGCAAAGATTAAGCCAATAGAATGGCATGTTAATAGATTCAAAAGGAAGTTCTATTTGAGGGTAATCGATGTACGTAAGATAAGGAAGAAAATGGCTTTGGAATGACCTCGTTCCGAGTTATAACGAATAAGATATGAGATTTCAAAGTCAACGCCTCAAGCTTATAAAAGACTTAGAAAATTTTTCTAGGTTTCATGCTTGGCCGCCAAGTGATGAGTCGTGCCTTGGGGGCCGTAAGTGTTGATGAAGCGCTGAGCTCGGCCCATTAGCTACCGCTAAGTGGTCGCCACAAGGAAAGGGAAAGGGAAGGAAGCCGCAGTACATGATAGCAGGTAGAAGCAATACCTGAAATGAGATTTTTACTGCTCAATTACTGGGAGATGTGCAAGAAAGAAATATGAACATGTAATTCAACTAATGTAACACTTAATTAAGTGTATTAAACCTTTGATGAAGGTTGAACGAAAAGTTTAAATGAGATTAAAAGATAAAGAATGTTGATGCGGGTTACAGAACCAATGTCCGGGAACCGTAGTCACAATGGAACGAACGTGAGGGATTGCTATAATTGTGATTCCTTAAACGTTGATTGACTAGGGTAATGAATAACATTTCGATGTTATGTCATGGTCATAAGAGTTGAATGTAAAGCGTTTAGACGATGTGAATGCAACATTGTTGCGATAAACGATCGGTCTTAGCATATAACGAACCGTATGGCTTTGACATTAGAAAAGAATAATGAACATGGGGTTCAGGTGACGAGTAATGAATGAAAGTAATTAAAACCTTCGATGAAGGTTGAATAGAATTAAGAGGCAAGTAACGTAAATGTTGAATACGTAAACGATCCTCGTGAATCGTATTCACGTTGAGCGAACGTCCTAGGTATACATTTGTTGTATGACTTAGACGTTGGCGGGAGTAGTAAGTAAGATATGAATTATCAAGAAACCCGTAATGAACGGTAATAAGATTAATGAAAGCCGAATGTGAGTCAGATGAGAATGTTAGAATGAAATGTAAGCGTTGGACACTTGAACCGAGTTAAAGGTTAAGTGTACGTGAATACTAAATGGGTAGAACCTACACCCCGTGTATGGTTTGATCGTAAGATAATAAAGATCAATGATTAAACCTGTGAACGATGGAGAAGCTGAATTAAGGACAAGTACGTATATCATAAAAGAAACCGAGTTAATGTTTATAACTTGGATGACGTTCCGAGTCGAATGAATCGGACGTTGTAAGATAAGAATAAGGTAATGTAAAATGGTTAACATTATATATGCATAGAATGAATATTGAATGATCGTCCTACGTATACAAAAGATTGTATGACTTAGACAATAAAGAATGAATCCTGAGGTATGGCATTTAGTTGCCAGAAAGCCATAAGGAATAAGAAATTGACTTAACGAACATTATAGTTTAATAGTTCGGGTAAGTAAGATGAATTTAGGTTCTAGTACAATCGTAACCTTTGATGGTTGACATATACGGGAGCTGTGGATAAACAATTCCTTCGAGAGAGAGAAGGTATATACAAAACTGGCAACCGATCTAACTCACTGTTATGGGCAGTGTAGATGAGACGGGAACTTGTTTGTTGGTTGTTTGTGGGAAACCACTCAGAGTACTATATGGACTACTAGCAGAGACACGATGTGTGCTGAGTCCTAGGAGAGTTATAAGAAGAAGATAAGAATGTAAATCATCAAAGATGATGAACGTATTAAGTAAGACATCTCCGCATGTTATGAAGCCGTTAACCGGTAAAGGAAGTTGGTCGCGTAAACTTAGTTTGTAAGAACGTGAACCCTAAGAAGTAAAGTAAAATATACCAATGTGTAAGTCAAGTATATGACTAATTGGTATATGTGTTATTTCCTTATGTGCTACATAGGAATTGGAATGAGCAGTTCAGCGTAAACTATAAGCTGTAGCTGTGCGTAAGGCAAGTTTCCTAACATCATTCTTATTTTAAATGAATGCTAGTTTCTAAACTTCTCAGATGTTGAACTTGAGAAGTTCTGTCTATATGAGAATGTGTGATATTTGTACAAGGTGGTAGTATGCATGAGGCCTGGTGCCACAATGTGAACACTTCGGTGTTTCTATGATATGAACTGTTCTGTGATTGAACTGTTCAATATAAGCATGTTTTGTTTATACTTGAACCGTTATTGTTAAGTCTGTGCTATTGATTCTAGCTAGACAGAATGTGTATGAAAGAGAATAGAGAATGAAAGTATTTCAAAGGGAATATAACTAATGTTTTAAAATGATAGGAATTGAGATTATTCCTATTATTCAGGTTGCTTCACAACCTTTGTTCAGTTATTGAAGTCTTACAAGAATGTTTGAATTCTTAAAGTTGTTTGTTCAACTATTATGACTTACTGGGCAATTGAATGCTCACACTTGCTTTAAATAAAAATATTTTCAGCGAACGATGTTAGAAAGAACTTAAGGATCCCAAAAAAATCAAGTTGATCGGTATCCAGAAGAAGTGTCATTCATTATATGAATGTGCATGAGGATCAAGCGAAGACTTGTAATATAGAATGATAGAATTAAACTATAGAATAGTTTAACGAACGATTATGTATCCTTGGTGGCAGATAAAAGTCACTTGTTCAAGATGTGAAGAATAATGTAAATATTCATTATTTGTAATGAAAGAGGTTTTAAGGTTTTAGAACCTGGGATTTAAGGATGTATGTTGTTATATTTAGCTATATAATGATGTATGTTTGGAAGAAGATGGGATCGTGACGTACGAAATCCAGATGTAAAAATAAATCGAATTTTGGGGCGTTACAGGTTGGTATCAGAGCTGATAGGTTATAAATCTTAGGTATAAGTACCTAAGACTATAATCGTAGAGAGAAGGATAAGGAGATCACCATGTGATCATAGTAAATCATAGTAACAGGCGAGCTGTTAAATGATGAATGATTTATTGCTAATGCTATGAATGAATGGTACTAGGAAGTAGTACGGGAAGAAGAACTCAGATTGAGTTGTAAAGGATAGTATACGAATTAAAGAAAATTCGTATTAAGTAAAGAGAAAGTTAGAAGTTGTAAGATTTCAATTGAGGACTCATGTGATAGCAGAGTTGTATTAACCTTTGTATGGGCAGAGGTTTGTGCTGGGTGTAACAACCACTCAGTTTATTATAGTGATAATCATTGAAATTGGTCACGCTATCAAGATGTATATGATGAGAAAGTGATTCCTTTCTCATGTATATACTTGATAGGTAGGGAACGATAAGGTAGGTGCGAGTTCTTAAAACTCATACTTATGGTAAGTTCGTGACTCATAATTATATGGTATATTTTTGAACTTCTCAGTGAATGGACCTTTATGGTCTGTCTAGGATAGTTCTTAAACTTATATTATTGTGGAAAGTTCATGAACTCATAATGTGTGGTAAGTTGATGGATTGTACTAAGGTATAGGAATGTTTAGACTAAAATGAGTTATTTTCAGTAGACTTAGCATTGAAGGTGCTAGAGAAGGTTATATATTGTCACAAGTAAGACAATGAAGGAAGATGGAGGATAAGATATTCCAAGTCATCTAGCTATGCTAGATTTCGAAGTTTCTTGAATTCGTGCTGAAGTGCGCGTTTTGGAAAATTAAAGAATTGGTTCAATTTTTGGAACCAATGGATTTTAAAAGAACTATTCTTGAGATGTCTATGCTAGTTGATTCGGCTAGACAGAAATTGATTAAAAATATCAAAATGAATTTTTATATCATCAGTGCATTTGATGCAAATATGGTAAAAGGATGGAGTTATTATTGCAACTGATCCTAGTGTTGGAAGTGATCTTAGGATCAACAACCCGCTATAATATGATGTATAATGACGAAGTCATAAACTGACAAAGTCCTCAACGTACTGTGAAAAGTGCGGTATCATGACGTCATAAAACGTTTTGATGTATTCCAAAAGAATTTAAAGAATTGGTTGATGTCAAGTGAGTTGACTAGACGAATGTTTCAAGTTGATGCCCAATTTATTGGTATGTTCTAAGCTACTTGATTTGTCTAAGACGAATGGTATATCATGATTAAAAGAAAATCGAGCTTTCTTTGAAGAGCTATGCCGAACCAAATTGTTTTGGTGCGGAATCCAATGATTAAGTCTGAGGTGAACATACCCTGAAATGGGGTTATACGATAGGTTTGATCACCTACGTATAGAAGAGGTGGTTTACCTTCTTTATGATTATAAACTGACCGTGTGAAAAGGGTTTACGGTGAAATACTATTAAACCTAGTAAGAGTTCATGGTCGATTTGACCCCTGAGCAAAAGTATGAAATGTTTTAAAGGAATCCTTATATTCCTAGTTATTCCTTTCACTTCATGATTCTTGATAAGTTATGAAGGGTAGGGAATGTATGAAAGATAAGAACTTCTTCGAAGAGAAGTTGAGAAGAAGTGTTAGCTAAAATTTTGAGGATGAAATTCTTTGAAGAAGGGGAGAATGTGAGTTCCCGGGTAAGGGTTTGGTTTTAAGAAATTCCGAGGACGGAATTTTTTTAAGGAGGGAAGAATGTGATAACCCAAAAAATCGGATTGTCCAGAATTTAATTTTAAAGAATTAGTTATTAATAAAATGAATTTTTATTAATATTATTATGTGCTATGTGTTTATTAATCGTTCTATAACCTAGAATGATTATTAATCGGGAGGATTCTAGCTATGAGCTAGACTGAACGAGTAAGAATTTTCAAGACGAAAATAAAATTTTTCCGGGAACAAAATTATTTTTGGGAAAAAAGACGAAATAGGCACTATTCATCCGTTTCTGCTTGGAGATTTATTTTGAATTTCCGAGAAACGCGTAATGATAGAATTCTGAGACGAGATGGAATATTCAATAATATATCAGTAATGGCAAAAATGAAGTTTTTGCCTGCGGACTTAAAACCTAAGGGTTAGGAAAAGTGAGTTCCGAGAATTTTATGATTTCGTATAATAATTAGAGTTATTATGCGTGAGAAATATGAGTATAACACTAGTTATTATATAAGTATAGTACAAGGATTAGTACATCGTAGAATACGAATATCGTACAAACTATATACGAAGAGAATACGAGAATGGAATGCGTAGAATACGATTAGTCTAAATGGACTTTGAGTTCATGGAATTTGAGTTCATGGACTTTGAAGAATCTAATTGGACTTAGATTATATCAAGCCCAATGGAATGTGTAATCAAGCCTAGGGTAGGCCCAGTACGAATTAATGTAAGGCCCAGTGTTAGATTTAATTAAGCTCGATCCAAGAAAATAAACTGCGGATCGAATCATTTGGAGTCATTTGGATGGGTAAAACCCATGGGGCAATCCATGGGGGAGACCCATGAGCATGTGGGGCGGCCACTTGGCCACCAAGTAAGGGTGGTGGCCAAGTAAACTTGATGGCTAAGCCATGAATAGTAAGGTAGTTTGGTAAAATGACCAAAATACCCCTAGCCTTGAAAATCTATAAATATGAAGCTAACTTCATTGTTTTAGGATTTTGAAAATCCTACAACGTTGAGAGAGTGAGACAGAGAGGGGGTTCGAATTGGAGAAGAGAGGAAAAGGAAGAGGAAAAGCTTGCCCGAGTGCACGCTTTGTCCGACGAAAGGAGATTAAAGAAGAACGATAATTCGAACCCTAGTTTCTTCTAATTTTCTTTAAGTTTAATATGTTCAAAAACATAACTTAATGAAGATAAGAAGTAGATGAAGTTAAGAATGAATTCATATGGTTGAAATCATGAGAAAACGAAGAAATAAGAATTAGGAAATTAGTTTATAAATTTTTTAAGGAAGTGTAAGATTCGTAAGGATTTTGAGCGATCCGAATGAATCTTATGAATGAGTAGGTCAAATAAGTAAGGAATGATGTTCTATAACATCAAATTCCAAGAAAAAAAAAATTGTAATCCAAAATATCAATTAAAAAACGAAGAACACGCGAAGAACGCGAAGAACACGCGAAGAACGTTGTTGATGGACAAATTTAAAACCATCGTAGGATAATTGTTGTTGATGGACAAGTTTAAAACCATCGCATATAAGTTAGTTTCTTATTGCTTGGTTAGGAACGTTAGAAACGTTCATGAAGAACGGATTAAAATTGAGCTATAACGAAGTTATGGCAAAAATTTCTTAAAAGAAGAACGAGAATTAGAAAGTTAGTAAATGAACCCGAACGTGTAGGGTTTCATAAGAATTTAAGAAAATGTATAAAACATGAGTTGTGGACTCAAGAACGAATGAGTTCCGAATTCGGATGACCGAATTACAAACGAACGAACGAAAAATGTTAATAACGTAAAATGAATTAAGAGCAAAGATTAAGCCAATAGAATGGCATGTTAATAGATTCAAAAGGAAGTTCTATTTGAGGGTAATCGATGTACGTAAGATAAGGAAGAAAATGGCTTTGGAATGACCTCGTTCCGAGTTATAACGAATAAGATATGAGATTTCAAAGTCAACGTCTCAAGCTTATAAAAGACTTAGAAAATTTTTCTAGGTTTCATGCTTGGCGCCCTTGATCGTCGTGCCTTGGGGGCCGGTCAGAAGCAGCGAGCTCATCCCATTAGCTACCGCTTGCTAAGTGGTCAAATGAAAGAAAGGGAAGGGCCTGCAATGCATGCATGCCGGCAGGCAGTGCGAAATACCCGAAATGAGATTTTTTTGCTTTCAATTACTTTGGGAGATGTGCAAGAAAGAAATATGAACATGTAATTCAACTAATGTAACACTTAATTAAGTGTATTAAACCTTTGACGAAGGTTGAGCGAAAAGTTTAAATGAGATTAAAAGATAAAAGAATGTTGATGCGGAGTTCTGAGAACCAATGTCCCGGAACCGTAGTCACAATGGAACGAAACGTGAGGATTGCTATAATTGTGATTCCTTAAACGTTGATTGACTAGGGTAATGAATAACATTTCGATGTTATGTCATGGTCATAAGAGTTGAATGTAAAGCGTTTAGACGATGTGAATGCAACGTTGTTGCGATAAACGATCGGTCTTAGCATATAACGAACCGTATGGCTTTGACATTAGAAAAGAATAATGAACATGGGGTTCAGGTGACGAGTAATGAATGAAAGTAATTAAAACCTTTGATGAAGGTTGAATAGAATTAAGAGGCAAGTAACGTAAATGTTGAATACGTAAACGATCCTCGTGAATCGTATTCACGTTGAGCGAATGTCCTAGGTATACATTTGTTGTATGACTTAGACGTTGGCGGGAGTAGTAAGTAAGATATGAATTATCAAGAAAGCCGTAATGAACGGTAATAAGATTAATGAAAGCCGAATGTGAGTCAGATGAGAATGTTAGAATGAAATGTAAGCGTTGGACACTTGAACCGAAAGTTAAAGGTTAAGTGTGCGTGAATACTAAATGGGTATAACCTACACCCCGTATATGGTTTGATCGTAAGAGATAATAAAGATCAATGATTAAACACATGAAACGGTGATGGAGAAGTTTGAATTAAGGACAAGTATGCGTATATCATAAAAGAAACCGAGTTAATGTTTATAACTTGGATGACGTTCCGAGTCGAATGAATCGGACGTTGTAAGATAAGAATAAGGTAATGTAAAATGGTTAACATTATATATGCATAGAATGAATATTGAATGATCGTCCTACGTATACAAAAGATTGTATGACTTAGACAATAAAGAATGAATCCTGAGGTATGGCATTTAGTTGCCAGAAAGCCATAAGGAATAAGAAATTGACTTAACGAACATTATAGTTTAATAGTTCGGGTAAGTAAGATGAATTTAGGTTCTAGTACAATCGTAACCTTTGATGGTTGACATATGGGAGCTGGGTTAAACAATTCCTTCAGAGAGAGAAGGTATATACAAAACTGGCAACCGATCTAACTCACTGTTATGGGCAGTGTAGATGAGACGGGAACTTGTTTGTTGGTTGTTTGTGGGAAACCACTCAGAGTACTATATGGACTACTAGCGAGAGACACGATGTGTCTTTGAGTCCTAGGAGAGTTATAAGAAGAAGATAAGAATGTAAATCATCAAAGATGATGAGCGTATTAAGTAAGACATCTCCGCATGTTATGAAGCCAGATTAGCTTAACCCAAAAAGGAAGTTGGTCGCGTAAACTTAGTTTGGAAGAACGTGAACCCTAAGAAGTAAAAGTAAAATATACCAATGTGTAAGTCAAGTATATGACTAATTGGTATATGTGTTATTTCCTTATGTGCTACATAGGAATTGGAATGAAGCGATTCAACGTAAACTATAAGTTTGTAGGCATGCGTAAAGGCAAGTTTCTAACATCATTCTTATTTTAAATGAATGCTAGTTTCTAAACTTCTCGGATGTTGAACTTGAGAAGTTCTGTCTATATGAGAATGTGTGATATTTGTACAAGGTGGTAGTATGCATGAGGCCTGGTGCCACAATGTGAACACTTCGGTGTTTCTATGATATGAACTGTTCTGTGATTGAACTGTTCAATATAAGCATGTTTTGTTTATACTTGAACCGTTATTGTTAAGTCTGTGCTATTGATTCTAGCTAGACAGAATGTGTATGAAAGAGAATAGAGAATGAAAGTATTTCAAAGGGAATATAACTAATGTTTTAAAATGATAGGAATCGAGATTATTCCTATTATTCAGGTTGCTTCACAACCTTTGTTCAGTTATTGAAGTCTTACAAGAATGTTTGAATTCTTAAAGTTGTTTGTTCAACTATTATGACTTACTGGGCAATTGAATGCTCACACTTGCTTTAAATAAAAATATTTTCAGCGAACGATGTTAGAAAGAACTTAAGGATCCCAAAAAAATCAAGTTGATCGGTATCCAGAAGAAGTGTCATTCATTATATGAATGTGCATGAGGATCAAGCGAAGACTTGTAATATAGAATGATAGAATTAAACTATAGAATAGTTTAACGAACGATTATGTATCCTTGGTGGCAGATAAAAGTCACTTGTTCAAGATGTAAAGAATAATGTAAATATTCATTATTTGTAATGAAAGAGGTTTTAAGGTTTTAGAACCTGGGATTTAAGGATGTATGTTGTTATATTTAGCTATATAATGATGTATGTTTGGAAGAAGATGGGATCGTGACGTACGAAATCCGGATGTAAAAATAAATCGGATTTTGGGGCGTTACAGGTTGGTATCAGAGCTGATAGGTTATAAATCTTAGGTATGAGTACCTAAGACTATAATCGTAGAGAGAAGGATAAGGAGATCACCATGTGATCATAGTAAATCATAGTAACAGGCGAGCTGTTAAACGATGAATGATTTATAGCTAATGCTATGAATGAATGGTACTAGGAAGTAATGCAGGGAAGAAGAACTTCAGATTGAGTTGTAAAGGATAGTATACGAATTAAAGAAAATTTGTATTAAGTAAAGAGAAAGTTAGAAGTTGTAAGATTTCAATTGAGGACTCATGTGATAGCAGAGTTGTATTAACCTTTGTATGGGCAGAGGTTTGTGCTGGGTGTAACAACCACTCAGTTTATTATAGTGATAATCATTGAAATTGGTCACGCTATCAAGATGTATATGATGAGAAGGTGATTCCTTTCTCATGTATATACTTGATAGGTAGGGAACGATAAGGTAGGTGCGAGTTCTTTAAACTCATACTTATGGTAAGTTCGTGACTCATAATTATATGGTATATTTTTGAACTTCTCAGTGAATGGACCTTTATGGTCTGTCTAGGATAGTTCTTAAACTTATATTATTGTGGAAAGTTCCTGAACACATAATGTGTGTTAAGTTGATGGATTGTACTAAGGTATAGGAATGTTTAGACTAAAATGAGTTATTTTCAGTAGACTTAGCATTGAAGGTGCTAGAGAAGGTTATATATTGTCACAAGTAAGACAATGAAGGAAGATGGAGGATAAGATATTCCAAGTCATCTAGCTATGCTAGATTTCGAAGTTTCTTGAATTCGTGCTGAAGTGCGCGTTTTGGAAAATTAAAGAATTGGTTCAATTTTTGGAACCAATGGATTTTAAAAGAACTATTCTTGATATGTCTATGCTAGTTGATTAATTGAAGCGAAATTGATTTAAAATATCAAAATGAATTTTTATATCATCAGTGCATTTGATGCAAATATGGTAAAAGGATGGAGTTATTATTGCAACTGATCCTAGTGTTGGAAGTGATCTTAGGATCAACAACCCGCTATAATATGATGTATAATGACGAAGTCATAAACTGACAAAGTCCTCAACGTACTGTGAAAAGTGCGGTATCATGACGTCGTGAAACGCGTTTGATGTATTCAAAAGAATTTAAAGAATTGGTTGATGTCAAGTGAGTTGACTAGACGAATGTTTCAAGTTGATGTCCAATTTATTGGTATGTTCTAAGCTACTTGATTTGTCTAAGACGAATGGTATATCATGATTAAAAGAAAATCGAGCTTTCTTTGAAGAGCTATGCCGAACCAAATTGTTTTGGTGCGGAATCCAATGATTAAGTCTGAGGTGAACATACCCTGAAATGGGGTTATACGATAGGTTTGATCACCTACGTATGGAAGAGGTGGTTTACCTTCTTTATGATTATAAACTGACCGTTTAAAAAGGGTTTACGGTGAAATACTATTAAACCTAGTAAGAGTTCATGGTCGATTTGACCCCTGAGCAAAAGTATGAAATGTTTTAAAGGAATCCTTATATTCCTAGTTATTCCTTTCACTTCATGATTCTTGATAAGTTATGAAGGGTAGGGAATGTATGAAAGATAAGAACTTCTTCGAAGAGAAGTTGAGAAGAAGTGTTAGCTAAAATTTTGAGGATGAAATTCTTTGAAGAAGGGGAGAATATGAGTACCCGGGTAAGGGTTTGGTTTTAAGAAATTCCGAGGACGGAATTTTTTTAAGGAGGGAAGAATGTGACAACCCAAAAAATTGGATTGTCCAGAATTTAATTTTAAAGAATTAGTTATTAATAAAATGAATTTTTATTAATACAATTATGTGCTATGTGTTTATTAATCGTTCTATAACCTAGAATGATTATTAATCGGGAGGATTCTAGCTATGAGCTAGACTGAACGAGTAAGAATTTTCAAGATGAAAATAAAATTTTTCCGGGAACAAAATTATTTTCGGGGAAAAAGACGAAATAGGCACTATTCATCCGTTTCTGCTTGGAGATTTATTTTGAATTTCTGAGAAACGTGTAATGATAGAATTCTGAGACGAGATGGAATATTCAATAATATATCAATAATGGCAAAATGAAGTTTTAAGCTGCGGACTTAAAACCTAAGGGTTAGGAAAAGTGAGTTCAGAGAATTTTATGATTTCAGTATAATAATTAGAGTTATTATGCGTGAAAATACTGAGTATAACACTAGTTATTATATAAGTATAGTACAAGGATTAGTACATCGTAGAATACTGAATATCGTACACAAACTATACGAAAGAGAATACGAGAATGGAATGCGTAGAATACGATTAGTCTAAATGGACTTTGAGTTCATGGAATTTGAGTTCATGGACTTTGAAGAATCTAATTGGACTTAGATTATATCAAGCCCAATGGAATGTGTAATCAAGCCTATGGTAGGCCCAGTACGAATTAATGTAAGGCCCAGTGTTAGATTTAATTAAGCTCGATCCAAGAAAATAAACTGCGGATCGAACCGCTGGGTCACTGGACGGGTAAAACCCATGGGGCAATCCATGGGGGAGACCCATGAGCATGTGGGGCGGCCACTTGGCCACCAAGTAAGGGTGGTGGCCAAGTAAACTTGATGGCTAAGCCATGAATAGTAAGGTAGTTTGGTAAAATGACCAAAATACCCCTAACCTTGAAAATCTATAAATATGAAGCTAACTTCATTGTTTTAGGATTTTGAAAATCCTACAACTTTGAGAGAGAGAGAGAGAGAGAGGGGTTCGAATGGGAGAAGAGAGGAAAAGGAAGAGGAAAAGCTTGCCCGAGTGCACGCTTTGTCCGACGAAAGGAGATTAAAGAAGAACGATAATCGTAGAGAGAAGGATAAGGAGATCACCATGTGATCATAGTAAATCATAGTAACAGGCGAGCTGTTAAACGATGAATGATTTATAGCTAATGCTATGAATGAATGGTACTAGGAAGTAGTACGGGAAGAAGAACTCAGATTGAGTTATAAAGGATAGTATACGAATTAAAGAAAATTTGTATTAAGTAAAGAGAAAGTTAGAAGTTGTAAGATTTCAATTGAGGACTCATGTGATAGCAGAGTTGTATTAACCTTTGTATGGGTAGAGGTTTGTGCTGGGTGTAACAACCACTCAGTTTATTATAGTGATAATCATTGAAATTGGTCAAGCTATCAAGATGTATATGATGAGAAGGTGATTCCTTTCTCATGTATATACTTGATAGGTAGGGAACGATAAGGTAGGTGCGAGTTCTTGAAACTCATACTTATGGTAAGTTCGTGACTCATAATTATATGGTATATTTCTGAACTTCTCAGTGAATGGACCTTTATGGTCTGTCTAGGATAGTTCTTAAACTTATATTATTGTGGAAAGTTCCTGAACTCATAATGTGTGGTAAGTTGATGGATTGTACTAAGGTATAGGAATGTTTAGACTAAAATGAGTTATTTTCAGTAGACTTAGCATTGAAGGTGCTAGAGAAGGTTATATATTGTCACAAGTAAGACAATGAAGGAAGATGGAGGATAAGATATTCCAAGTCATCTAGCTATGCTAGATTTCGAAGTTTCTTGAATTCGTGCTGAAGTGCGCGTTTTGGAAAATTAAAGAATTGGTTCAATTTTTGGAACCAATGGATTTTAAAAGAACTATTCTTGATATGTCTATGCTAGTTGATTCGGCTAGATAGAAATTGATTTAAAATATCAAAATGAATTTTTATATCATCAGTGCATTTGATGCAAATATGGTAAAAGGATGGAGTTATTATTGTAACTGAACCTAGTGTTGGAAGTGATCTTAGGATCAACAACCCGCTATGGTATGATGTATAATGACGAAGTCCTCAACGTACTGTGAAAAGTGTGGTATCATGACGTCATGAAATGTTTTGATGTATTGCAAAAGAATTTAAAGAATTGGTCGATGTCAAGTGAGTTAACTAGATGAATGTTTTAAGTTGGTGTCCAATTTATTAGTATGGTCTTAGCTACTTTATTTGGCTAAGACGAATGGTATGTCATGATTAAAAGAAAATCGAGCTTTCTTTGAAGAGCTATGTCGAACCAAATTGTTATGGTGCAGAATCAAATGATTAAGTCTGAGTTGAACATACCCTGAAATGGGGTTATACGATAGGTTGATCACCTACGTATGGAAAAGGTGGTTTACCTTCTTTGTGATTATAAACTGACCGTGTAAGAAGGGTTTACTATGAAATACTGTTAAACCTAGTAAGAGTTCATGGTCGATTTGACCCCTCAGCAAAAGTAAGAAATATTTTAAAGGAATCCTTATATTCCTAGTTATTCCTTTCACTTCATGATTCTTGATAAGTTATGAAGGGTAGGGAATGTATGAAAGATAAGAACTTCTTCGAAGAGAAGTTGAGAAGAAGTGTTAGCTAAAATTTCGAGGACGAAATTCTTTGAAGAAGGGGAGAATGTGAGGACCCGGGTAAGGGTTTGGTTTTAAAAAATTCCGAGGATGGAATTTTTTTAAGGAGGGAAGAATGTGACAACCCGGAAAATTGGATTTTCCAGAATTTAAGTTTAAAGAATTAGTTATTAATAAAATAAATTTTTATTAATACTATTATGTGCTTTGTGTTTATTAATTGTTCTATAACCTAGAATGATTATTAATTGGGAGGATTCTTGTTACGAGCTAGACTGGACGAGTAAGAATTTTCAAGACAAAAATAAAATTTTTCCGAGAACAAAATTATTTCCAGGGAAAAATACGAAATATGCACTATTCATTCGTTTCTGCTCGGAGATTTATATTGAATTTCTGAGAAACGCGTAATGATGGAATTTTGAGACGAGATGGAATATTCAATAATATTTCAGTTACGGAAAACCTAAGGGTTAGGAATAGTGAGTTCCGAGAATTTTATGTTTTCGTATAATAATTAGAGTTATTATACGTGAGAAATACGAGTATAATACTAGTTATTATACAAGTATAGTATGAAGATTAGTATGTCGTAGAATACGAATATCATACAAACTATTTACGAAGAGAATACGAGAATGGAATGCGTAGAATACGATTAGTCTAAATGGACTTTGAGTTCATGGACTTTGAAGAATCCAATTGGACTTGGATTATATCAAGCCCAATGGAATGTGTAATCAAGCCTTGGGTAGGCCCAGTGTTAGATTTTGTGACGCCCCTAAAATAGGTATACATCACCCATCTTGAGTCGCCAGAAAATACACTATAAAAATCATTTATAACTTAATTAATACAACTATCGTGCAAAATACGACGACATGTATACTATGAGTTTAAATATAAATACATATACCAACTCTGACTCATGTCACAATTGCACCTTACATAAAGGTACAGTCAAAAACTGTTTTAGAAATTAAAATCTTTGGAAAGTGCTCAAGAAACCTTCGTATACATGGAGGCCATGAATCTAAGTTATGATAGATATCATATGTCGAGAGAATTATCCTTGGTTGACCCAATAGACCCCAAAGAAAAATGAGAAGATTACTATCATGTTTCTTCGAATAGTGAGTCTTCTCTTGACATATAACTATCTTCACTGTCTCCAAGTGAAAATTATATTTCAAATAAACTCTAAGATCATATAGGTAGTGCTCGTAGTTATACTCAAAGAAGTGGATGTGCACAATCTGTCTTATGATAACACGAGGTTGTATGTCATTAGACATCTTGTATGATAATAAAAAAACACCCTTCCAAAGTTGGGTTCGCCTCATCCTATTCGGTTCACCAAAATTAAATATCAAATGACATATACAATCGACACACTTATCTAAAGTTCTCAATAAAATTATTTTCATACTATTTAGGAGAACCTCAACAAATATAGACCACCGCTCTATTCCCTGTTATCCCCGCTTCGAATTCCAAATACACTCTTATTACAGAAAGGAATTGTGAAGCAAAAGGTTGAGCATAACTAGCCCAATAAAGAATATCATAACTAAAGATAATTAAATTATCAATAGCTTTTATCAATAATATATCAGAGATTTAGAACATATGGTAGATGATAAAAATTTTCAACCATAGTTGCAGCGGAACGAGCAATCCATTAAAAGAGTCAAATAGACCATCAGGTCTATTATCTTCTCCATGTTAAAAGTCCACCAATAATGTTTTATCCCTATAATATTAATCAACAATTCCTGTCCATAATCATATGAATAACTCATAATCATAATTGTGATTCTGAATTCCTTTTCGCACCCAAGACGAAGATAATTTTCATCACCTATATTCACCTGAAACATCAAAAATCATAGTTATACCAAATCACAATCCCTGCTCATAATCATACTAATAAATTCATCTTTTCACTACGGCCAAAGATATTCATTAACAATTCATCTTTGCACTACAGGCCAAAGACATACAACTGTATTTTAGAAGAGTCAAGTAGAGCATGATATCTACTATCTTCTATGAATTTAAAAGTTTATTATCAATATTTTATCGTTGAGACTCAGCTTAATAAATATTCTACATCATCAAATCACCCCTGCACTACGGCCAAGGATATTCATTATTATCACATCTATGAATTAATATTTTATTGCTGAGACTTAGCTCAATAATTAATCCACATCATCAATTAATCCCTGCACTATAGGCCAAGGACATTCTTTTAGTATCACGACCACGAATTATCCATGCACTACGGGCCAAAGATAATCGTGTTTTCATCAACGGTCCTGATCATGCTATAAAACAATTCATCTTTGCACCCTTGGCCAAAGAGAATCCATAGTCATAATCATACCAAAAATTGTCCATCAATGCACTACGACTAATGAGGACTTTCTCCACATCATTTATAATATTACGGTCATGATTATACCGAATAATCCCTGGTCAAAATCATATCAAGTCCATCTATGCACTACAGGCCACATATGACTTTCAACATAATATATACATGTGGATCATGACAACGATATAAAGAATCAATCAAATGAGATAAAGGATAAATATTAAACATTTATAATATAAATTATCCAGGGTTCAAGAATATCCCAATGTTATCAATCACTTAATAATCTCATAATCTAATATCATTAATATTATAACAATATTTTAATTATTTCTTAAACTTATAAACAATTTATTTTAATTTTTTACACTTTACCAAATAATGAATTTAATCATTCAAAAATGCCATACTCATAAGATTTCATCACCAATGATCAAATCTCTTATCAAAAATCTGCATATACCCTATATAGGATTCGCAAGCCATAAAATCCTATTTACAACTTTTCAACTTCACATAACATATTTAAATCGTATACTCATAACTAGTGTATTTTCATGAAAAATACTAAATCAGTCCCAAAAATATTTCTTTTCTGGGATTTAGCAGAATATAGTCTCATAATGAACATATATTTTTTCAGAATTTTTAAAATTCATTTACTATTTTTCAAAAATCAATTTCTAATTAATTCCTTAAGAATTAGCTACTTCAAGTTTAACTCCAGAAATTCCCAAATCTTGGCAGGATCTTACACATGTTAACGTGATCTTCCAGTGTAAATTTTATGGTCATCGGAGTTATAGAACTCCGATTATAGCGTTTTTCGTCGGAAAAACCTAAATATTAAAATGGTTAGAACTTGCTCATTTTTGGACAGGAGGTACTTTATACCATATATTTTCATGTCCCAAAAGGCCAGAATTTTTCTCACAAATTAAGTGGTCGAAAATGCCCTTTTAAAATTTCTGGCAGTAGCTGTTTTCCCATTTTTCACTTTTTCATATTTTGTTAAAATCAGTCCACACGAAAATCTACAATACCTTTTCCAGTGATTCCACTTGGATAAGTTAGGAAACTCATAGATCTAACTCTAGAACTTTACCGCACTTAAAAATTCAAAATATAATAGGAGATATGGTCAATTGAATTTCATATTCCATTTTCACCAAAATCTGATTTTTCAACCCTTTGTGATTTCTAAGAAACTTTCATGTTTTCACATAATAACCAACATAACTCATCATAAGACTTACTAATACTTCATATATCCATGATTTTCATCAGTCGAATGCTTGTATTATGACTCTCATCATAATCAACGTAACCAAATCTTTTCCACAATTTAATAAGGAATAAATATAAAGGATCATTCACCATGCATGTGGTAATCCACATTGACAGGTTATTCCAACAGAATAATAAAGAATGAAATAACAGAAGGATTCATCATGCGTGCAATAGACTGCACAGATAGGTTATTCCTAACAAAATAACAAATAATGGAACAGTCCCGGTAAACGCCGAGAGACGGGATATTCCGAACGAATAATAAAGAAGCGGAACAAAGTCGGTAAAATTACATGACCGAGGATGTTCAACGAATAATAAAGAATGGAATAACAACAGAAATCACCATGCATGCGGTACTTCGCATAGACAGGTTATTCCAACAGAATAATAAGGAATGGAATAAAAGAATTTCACCAAGTATAGGGTAGTCCGCGTATACAGGTTATTCCAACAGAATAATAAAGAATGGAATAACAGAAGTTCTCTTCATGAATATGAAAGAAATAATACCCCTTACGAGTACAACAAATAATATCCCTTACCTTAGAATAAACTGGATATAGGAGTAGTGAAGTAGCAGAATACTTTTCTTCTTTCTCTCTATAGTTTTTCTCTCTAGAGTTTTAGTGAATTCGTAAGAAATAATGAAGGAATGAGCTTCTATTTATTGGAGAATGGACTGAATAGTAACCAATCCATGAATGGTCCAGATTGATTTACTTTTAAACGGATGATCCAGATTGGTTTACAATAAAATATAATATATTCTATTTATAATCTAATAAAACGAATAACTTTATAAAAGTTACTCTATTTTATATAAAAAGATTTTACTATGCAAACACTATGCAGGCACTATGCAAACACTATGCATAATAAAATATAATATATTCTATTTATTGTCTAATAAAATAGATAACTTTATAAAAGTATTCTGTTTTATATAAAAAGATTTTACTATTAGCCTAATAAAATGAATAACTTTATAGAAGTATTTTGTTTTATATAAAAAGCATTTCTGTTTTATTACATTAATAATACTAATAAAAAAAAACTTCATCATCACTTACTTTGAAAAATTTTCAAATGTCACCCTTAACTTTAAACTTTTATCAATTTAACTATTAACCAAAATAGAAAAATTGAATACTTTTATTTCATAAAATTTGGGGTCTCACAATCTCCCATCCTTATGAAATTTCGCCCTCAAAATTTACATACGTACCTGGTATTTCGAAGAGATGAGAATACCTTGCTTTCTTTTTGGATTGTACCTTCCCGGTTATTTCCTTTGTATCATGATTTTCCTATTGCTTATCTCCTGTGTTTCGGATATCATTCTAGAATATACCTTCAAAACAAAGGTTAATTGACATATCATAATTTGTCAACTTATCAAGTCAACAATTTCAGCTTAGGTAAGTCACACACTATCGAAGTATATTACTTGTAAGACCCCAACTTATTATTAATGAAATTGAATTTCCTCTATTTATTATTTTGAAATGGTAAGAGTTGATTTGATTAATGTGGTTAGTTATGGGTAAAGTGAGCAAATATTTCAAATAAGCAAGTGGTTATAAAATATTCATTGTTATCGAGAATATTAGTTTGGTCGTTGAATATTCTTCTTTCGGGAATATTAAATGCGACGGTAGCAACCTTATTATGTGGGTCCCATAACGAAAAGCGATTGGATGAAGGAAAACGACAAATATAAGTTGTTTATAAATAACGGCGTAGTTGTTACCGTTAATATTGTTGGAATACCCGGTGGTTAAAACACAGTAGCACACGGTATTGCACCAATTATTGATTCTTATAAGAAGGCACTACTCAATAATGGTTACAGTAATTACTGCTCAATATTTTATTTTGTTGATTCAATAATTGCTACGTTGATATTTTATATTATTGTTATTTCAATAATTGTCATTACACAGTATTTTCCATTATCGGAGCAATAATTCATATTATTTGAATAATATTATTAGATAGCATTATTGGCAATATCTAGAAAGTTCTGTCTAAAGAGAGGTTTGGTCACCTAATTGCGCGCCAGTAAGGAGGAATCCTTATTGAAAAGCCCCCTCTTTCCGGAACTACCACGGTTGCGATTGTGATTCTATAATATTATTTGTGAATAATTAATTATTAATTTATATGATAAGGAAAATATTTATTTTATGTGGATATAGATGGAGAAAATTTTAAATTGACAATTGTTGAAAAATTGATATTTTATCTTTTATGATAAATAATTCATTTAAATATATTATTATATTATAATAATATAATAATGGTGATATTTTTACAATGAATGTGGGATATATGAATAAATGAAGAGGAAGAGTATTTTTGTTACTAAAAATATTTAAAACATATTTTTCATGTTTGTAGACCCCATTTCTTAATTGAAATTTGATTATAGCCTGTAAAATCGCCCGTTTGTGGATTTCGGTCAATTTCTGTTTGGAATTTGGAAAAACTTAAACTTATAAAGTTGTAGAGAATGAAATTTTCTGTGGAAAAGACATAAGGTTCAATTTTTTTTGATAAAAGGGCTATTTATTATGAATTATTGAAGTTCTGAAGTTCTGGAATAATTCATTTTTGGAAGTTTTAATTATGTTTATTAAGAAAAACGTTTTTTTGGTTTTGTGGGCTACACTAACATGTGTAAAATAAGTTGAGATCGATTATCTAAGATGGGCGTGAAAATTATATATATATATATATATATATATATATATATATATATATATATATATATATATATATATATATATTATTTAATTTTACGCTTTGGTGTTCTAAGCAATTTCCTATAAATAAGGTGCTTAGGTTAGAATTGAAAATCACACCAGAAACTGAAGTTTTCTCTCTCTATATTATCGAGCGTATTCTTGTGAGTATTTTTATACTTTGAGTGTTGCTATACGGTGCAAGTTCCTTCATCATTATATCTGATATTCCAGCCAGAAGTACTATTCGTTTCGAGGTAAGGGATATTATATTTTTTTTATAAATGATATTATTTCCTTCAATATCATTATGATGGAATATTGGAAAGATTTTTCTTGTGAAATTCTTGTCTTTCAATGTCGGGGTTACTATTCACGTATACGACACTATTCACATATACGACACTATTCACGTATACGACACTATTCACGTATACGACACTATTCACGAATACGACACTATTCACAGAAAAATTAAGTTTTCAGTTTTTGTCCAAGATATCTATTATGGATACTAGCTTTGATTGTATCCATGTTTTGATCATTCTTGAATTTTACTTCACTATGATTATTTATGAAGTATTTTTGAACTCGGATTGTTTAAAATACGAATCCTTAATATTTGTTCTTTTGTTTCACTGAATTCGTTTTCTTTAAAATATTTTTCATCATTCTCAGTCCTAAATGATGATATTACTGAATATCTTTGGCCTGTAGTGCAAAGATTAATGATTTTCTTATGAATATCTTTGGCCTGTAGTGCAAAGATGAACAGGTGTTGAGATGAACATGACCACTGATGAATATCTTTGGCCTATAGTGCAAAGATGAATATTTGATTCAAGATGAATATTAATTGATGTTACAGGGATAAAATATTGATGATGGACTTTTAAATTCATAGATTATAGTAGATTTCATTCTCTACGTAACTCATCTATGAATTATTATTTCCGCTGTAAATATTGATCTGAACCTTGTTGTCTATTGTATTTTATCAGATTTTTTCCCTGTTGAAGACTAACGATAATTTGTTCTATATTATCTTAGTCATAATATTCTTTACTGGGCTTATCAAGCAGTTGAGCTCACCCTTTTCCTTTTTGTTCCATTTTTCTTCTCAGGAGGCGAGAATGTAACGAGTTCTAGTCGGGGTGTGGAATGATGGTTCTAGAGAGGTATTTTAGTAGTCCTCACCATTTTTTTAAAATAATGTATCAATAATTGTAATGAGGACTTATTTGAGTGTGAATATTGTCTAGATGATAATATTTGTATTTAAACTCATAGTTTATATGTTATATTAATAAAGTTGTAGTTGTGTGTGTACCATGTTATTAACGACTTAAAATGGGTGATGTGTACCTATTTTGGGGGCGTCACAGTTGGTATCAGAGCTTAGGGATATGATCTCTGGCGGAGATCGGGGAATAGAACTAGGAGGGGAGAGACGAGTAAATCCTTCGCTAGTGTGTCCTACCTAAGCTTATTTGTTAGTTGGTCAGTATAGAGGGATATTATGTGATATGTTGATTTCTTTAATTAACCCTTGTTTTATGGCAGTATTTGAGAATGTCGATTGAGAATGTTAACAGTGGAGTAAATGACACCGTGGAGACTCCTTTACTCACCAATGAGGAGAACGAGCAAGAGGCCGACAATGTTCCTCCTGTAAGCAACACCACTGATCAAACGATGAACGACAAAATTTTTAGAAGCTTTTTGCAGTTCATGCAAAATCAGACGAGGGAGACTCATGAACAAAATACAGGTGGTAATAATAACAATGCATGGTTTGTCACAGCCAAACAGTTCAAAGAGTTGGGACCACCAGAATTCTGGGGAAAGTCGAATCCGATTAAGGCAGAAACATGGGTCAAACAAATTACCAAGATATTCAATGTCTTAGGATGCACGGAGGAACAGAAGGTTCGATTCACCACCTTTATGTTCCGTAATGAGGCAGATTACTAGTGGGAATCTGTGAAGCGTACCCATCCAGCCGCACTCAGCATGTCTTGGGAGACGTTTCAGAAACTGTTCAATGACAAGTACTTTCCTAAAAGTATTCGTTATATGAAGGAAGTGGAGTTTATTAGATTGGAACAAAACAACGTGACGGTGTCCCAGTACGAGGCGAAGTTTGAAGAGTTATCCAGGTTTGCGCCTCATTTGGTGGAGAATGAGGAACGTATGACGCGGATGTTTTTGAGAGGTTTGAAACCCGGCATACGTCAATATGTCATTTCTCATTAATTTTCTCTCTATTCAGATGTTGTCAATAGGGCTCAATTATTAGAGCGAGATAACGAGTACGTTCAATCGAGGGACCACAACTAGGATCATACTGGTGACAGCAATCATCAGAACAACGATAACCAGCTGAGAAAGAAAAATACGGAAAAAAGCGGTAACCACTCTGGTGGTAATCATGGCCATGAATATAGAGGAAGCGAGTCAGGGGGAGATTTTAAAAAGAGGAGATTCAACATTGACAATGCAAAGACGTCAAAGACCAAAGAAGAATCGGGTTCTAAGGGAGGAGAAACGACCACCACCATTATGCTATAAATGCGGAAAGAGGGCATATCACCAAACCCGCGCCTACAAGTTCAAGGTATGTTATAATTATGTAAAGGAAGGACATATCGCTCGAGATTGTACAGTAGCGAAACCAAGTCCAGCGGGGATGGTGACTCAAAAGGCTGTCCCAGAAAAGTCAAAGTCAACGGTTCCTAGAAGATCCTTTGTCGAGACGGGTCAAAATGCGAGGAACTCAAACGAGGTGATCACGGGTAAGCTAATCATAAATTCTTGCGAAGTTTATACCTTACTAGATACCGGTGCTACCCAATCATTTATCTCTCCTACTTGTGCTCAACGTTTAAACTTGACTCTGGAGAAATTAGACTTTGATTTATCTATGGAGACTCTGTTAGGAGAAACGTTCATCACATCCACTGTTTATAAATCTTATTTGATCCAAGTTTGCACCATCATATTACTTGTTGACCTTATCTCTTTAAAGATACTTGCTTTTGATGTGATTTTAGGGATTGATTGGTTAACTACTCATCATGCCAAAATTGATTATTTTCGCAAGGTTGTTAGTTTTCATATTCCTAACCAACCTGTTGTAGGAATTCAAGTAACTAAACCACTAAAATCAATCACTGTCATATCAAGTCATAAAGCTATTCGTTTATTGAAAAACGAATGTCAAGCTTTCTTAGCCCATGTTATGGATTTGAATAAAGACACGTTGGATTTGAATAATATTCTTGTTGTTAGTAAATTTCCTGACGTATTTCCCAAAGAACTTCCCGGTCTACCCCCAGAACGTGAAGTTGAATTCTTTATTGATCTTGAACCTGGTACAAAGTCCATTTCTAAAACCCTATATTGAATGGCTCCTATTGAACTTCAGGAGTTAAATGTCCAACTATAGGAGTTATTGGACATTGGTTTCATTCGTCCTAGTACATCTCCTTGGGGTGCTCCTATTTTATTTATAAAGAAGAAAGATGGAAGTATGCTACTTTGTATTGACTATCGAGAATTAAACCATGTCACTATCAAGAATAGGTATCCGCTACCTCGTATTGATGACCTGTTTGACCATTTGCAAGGAGCATAATTTTTTTCAAAGATCGATCTAGATATCATCAGCTGAAGATTAGAACTGAGGATATTCCAAGGACTGCCTTTAGAACTCGGTACGGGCATTATGAATTCTTAGTCATGTCTTTTGGATTGACTAATGCTCCTGCGGCTTTCATGGATATGATGAACCGGATATTCAAGAAATATTTGGATCAGTTCGTTGTTGTCTTTATTGATGACATCCTCATATATTCCAAAAGCCGTGAAGATCATGAGCACCATTTGAAGCTGGTACTCCAAAGGCTTCGTGAAAACAAGCTATATGCCAAGTTGAAGAAATGCGAGTTTTGGCTTGAGGAAGTAGCATTCCTTGGGCACGTGGTGTCAAAACATGGAGTATCTGTTGACCCGACGAAGATTGAAGCAATACAAAGTTGGGAGCAACCAAAGACGGTAATCGAAGTACGTAGCTTTCTGGGCCTAGCTGGTTATTATCGGAGATTCGTGGAAGGATTTTTCCGAATCGCTACCCCGTTAATTCAACTTACTCAGAAAGATACAAAATTCGTATGGAGCGAGGAATGCAAGAAGATTTTTCAAGAGCTTAAGAGGAGACTCATTTAGGCACCTGTTCTGACAATACCATCTGGTTTGGATGGATTTGTTATCTACAGTGATGCTTCGGGCAAAGTGTTAGGATGTGTTCTCATGCAACATGGGAAAGTCATAGCCTATGCCTCCCGACAACTTAAAGAATATGAGAGGAATTATCCTACTCATGATCTAGAGTTGGCAGCAGTCATTTTCGCGCTAAAGATCTGGAGGTACTATCTATAAGGGGAGAAAGAGGAGATATATTCAGACCATAAAAGCCTCAAATATTTTTTCACCCAAAAGGAACTCAACATGCGGCAACGACGTTGGCTCGAGCTGTTAAAAGATTATGACCACTCCATTCAATACCATCCTGGAAAAGAAAACGGGGTAGCTGACGCATTGAGTAGAAGATCATATGCAGGAACGATTGCTATGATGTTAAGTATACGCATAGAACCAACTTTAATCGATAAAGTTAAAGTTGCTCAAGCCACAGACCCGGAGCTAATGTGTATGAAGAAAAAAGTACAAGAAGGTTCTATTCTAGAAGCAAGAATCGATGAAGAAGGAATACTTTGAGTACACTCCAGACTTTATGTTCCTAACGACTCTGATTTGAAGTACAAGATCATGATGGAAGCACACAATACACTATTTGCAATCCATTGCAACCACTTGAGATTCTGAAATAGAAGTGGGAACACATTACCATGGATTTCGTTACGGGTCTTCCCACGATTTCTCAAGGCATAAAGCTATTTGGGTTATTGTTGATAGAATAACGAAGTCTGCTCATTTCTTGCCGATACGGGAGAGTTATTCCCTTGAACGTCTTGCTCGTATGTACGTAAATGAGATTGTGAGATTGTATGGCATGCCAGTATCCATAGTTTTGGATTGTGACCCAAGATTCACTTCACGATTTTGGGTTAGTTTGCAAAAAGCTATGGGCACGGATTTACGATTCAGTTCGGCATACCATCCTCAAACAGACGGACAATTAGAGAAGACTATTCAAACTCTTGAAGATATATTAAGACTCTGTGTCCTAGACTTCAAAGGGAGTTGGGATAAGTATTTACCATTGGTGGAATTCTCCTACAACAACAGTTATCAGGCAAGTATAGGGGTAGCTCCATTCGAAGCTGCATTGTTGGGACCAGAGTTGGTACGTATTACTACAGAAAAGATCTAAATGATTCGACAACATATACAAATTGCACAAGATAGACAAAAAAGTTATGTGGATCTTCATCGAAAGGACGTGGAATTTAGTATTAGGGATCATGTATTATTGCGTGTTGCCACATGGAAGGGAGTTACAAGATTTGGGAAGAGAGGAAAGCTCAATCCACGATTTATTGGTCCATTTCAGATTCTTGACCGAGTAGGAAATGTAGCCTATAGACTCGCGTTACCTCCAAGTATGTCTCGTGTTCATAATGTTTTTCATATATCTGTACTTCGTAAATATGTGAAAGACCCAAACCAAATTATTGAGTTAGAACCGGATGAGATAGCCGAAGACTTAACGTACGAAGAGGTACATGTCAAGATCTTGGATAGGAAGGAGCATGTCCTACGTACAAAGGTCATACCCCAAGTCAAAGTTTTGTGGAGGAACCATGCTATTGAGGAAATGACCTGGGAGTTGAAAACGGAAATGAAAGCGAGGTATCCTCACCTTTTCGAAACACCAGGTACGTACGTCAATTTAGAGGACGAAATTTCATAAGGAGTGGAGGTTGTAAGACCCCAACTTATTATTAATGAAATTGAATTTCCTCTATTTATTATTTTGAAATAGTAAGGGTTGATTTGATTAATGTGGTTAGTTATGGGTAAAGTGAGCAAATATTTCAAATAAGCAAGTGGTTATAAAATATTCATTGTTATCAGAGAATATTCGTTTGGTCGTGGAATATTCTTACTATCGGGGAATATTCGTACGATGGCGTAGCCTTGTGTGGGCCCCATAACGAAAAACGATTGGATGAAGGAAAATGACAAATATAAGTTATTTATAAATAATGGCGTAGTTATTATACAATATTAATCTTCGCTGGAATACCCATGGTTTAAAACACGAAGAAGACACTGCAGTATTGCACAATTATTGATTCTTACGTAAGAAGGCACTACTCAATAATGGTTCACGATAATTCTTTGCTCAATATTTTATTTTGTTGATTCAATAATTGCTACGTTGATATTTTATATTATTGTTATTTCAATAATTGTCACTACATAGTATTTTCCATTATCGAAGCAATAATTCATATTATTTGAATAATATTATTAGATATCATTATTAGCAATGTCTAGAAAGTTCTGTCTAAGGAGAGGTTTGGTCACCTAATTGTGCGCTAGTAAGGAGAAATCCTTATTGGAAAGCCCCCTCTTTCATGGGAACGGCCTGGTTGCCAGTATTGTGATTTTGTAATATTATTTGTGAATAATTAATTATTGATTTATATGATAAGGAAAATATTCATTTTATGTGGATATAGATGGAGAAAATTTTAAAGTGACAATTGCTGAAAAATTGATATTTTATCTTTTCTGATAAATAATTCATTTAAATATATTATTATATTATAATAATATAATAATGGTGATATTTTTACAATGAATGTGAGATATATGAATAAATGAGGAGGAAGAGTATTTTTGTTACCAAAAATATTTAAAACATGTTTTTCCTGTTTGTGGACCCCATTTCTTGACTGAAATTTGATTAAAACATGTTTTTCATATTACTGAATATCTTTGGCATGTAGTACAAAGATTAATGATTTTCTTATGAATATCTTTGGCCCGTAGTGCAAAGATGAACAGGTGTTGAGATGAACATGACCAACTGATGAATATCTTTGACCTGTAGTACAAAGATGAATATTTGATTCAAGATGAATATTGATGATGGACTTTTAAATTCATAGATTATAGTAGATTTCATTTTCTACGTAACTCATCTATGAATTATTATTTCCGCTGCAAATATTGATCTGAAGCTTTTTGTCTATTGTATTTTATCAGATTTTTTTTCCTGTTGAAGACTAACGATAATTTGTTATATATTATCTTAGTCATAATATTCTTTACTGGGCTGGTTAAGCTCACCCTTTTCCTTTTTGTTACATTTTCTTCTCAAGAGGCGAGAATGTAGCGAGTTCTAGTTGGGGTGTGGAATGATGGTTCTAGAGAGTTGTTTTAGTAGTCCTCACCATTTTTGTAAAATAATGTATCAATAATTGTAATGAGGACTTATTTGAGTGTGAATATTGTCTAGATGGCAATATTTGTATTTAAACTCACAGTTTATATGCGGTATTAATAAAGTTGTAGTTGTTCCTGTACCATGTTATTGACGACTCAAAATGGGTGATGTACACCTATTTTGGGGGCGTCATATTACTCATCTCTCTCCTCCTAGTTCTAGACTCATATCTCCGCCAACGACCATATTCCTAAGCTCTGATACCAAATGTGACGCCCCCAAAATAGGTATACATCACCCATCTTGAGTCGCCAGAAAATACACTATAAAAATCATTTACAACTTCATTTATACAACTGTCGTGCAAAATACGACGACATGTATACTGTGAGTTTAAATATAAATACATATACCAACTCTGACTCATGTCACAATTGCACCTTACATAAAGGTACAGTTAAAAACTGTTTTAGAAATTAAAATCTTTGGAAAGTGCTCAAGGAAACCTTCGTACATAGGAGGCCATGAATCTAAGTTATGATAGATATCATATGTCCAGAGAATTATCCTTGGTTGACCCAATAGACCCCAAAGAAAAATGAGAAGATTACTATCATGTTTCTTCGAATAGTGAGTCTTCTCTTGACATATAACTATCTTCACTATCTCCAAGTGAAAATTATATTTCAAATAAACTCCAAGATCATATAGGTAGTGCTCGTAGATATACTCAGTAAGTGGATGTGCACAATCCTATCTTATGATAACACGAGGTTGTATGTCATTAGACATCTTGTATGATAGTGACAAAATACCCTTCCAAAGTTGGGTTCGCCTCACCCTATTCGGTGCACAAAAATTAAATATCAAATGACGTATATAATACGACACACTTATCTAAAGTTCTCAATAAAATTATTTCCATACTATTTAGGGAGAACCTCAACACCTATAGACCATCGTTCTATTCCCCTGTTATCCCCGCTCGACCCAGCTACACTCTTATTACCTGAAAGAAATTGTGAAGCAAAAGGGTGAGCACAACTAGCCCAATAAAGAATATCATAACTAAATATAATTAAATCAATAGCTTTTTTCAATAATAAATCAAAGATTTAGAACATATGGTAGATGATAAAACTTTTTAACCATAGTTGCAGCGGAACGAGCAATCCATTAAAAGAGTCAAATAGACCATCAGGTCTATTATCTTCTCCATGTTAAAAGTCCACAAATAATGTTTTATCCCTATAACATCAATCAACAATTCATGTCCACAATCATATGAATAACTCATAATCATAATTGTGATTACTCAATTCCTTTTCGCACCTGGATGAAGATAATTTTATCACCTATCATCACACAAACATCAAAAATCATGGTTATACCAAATCACAATCCTCCTTTCATAATCATTCTAATAAATTCATCTTTGCACTATGGCCAAAGATATTCATTAACAATTCATCTTTGCACTACAGGCCAAAGACATACAACTGTATTTTAGAAGAGTAAAGTAGATCATGATATCTACTATCTTCTACGAATTTAAAAGTTTATTATTACTATATTATCGCTGAGACTCAGCTTAATAAATAATTCACATCATCGAATCACCCCTGCACTACGGCCAAGGATATTCGTTGATATCACATCCATGAATTATCCATGCACTACGACCAAGGATATTCATTATTATCACATCCATGAATTAATATTTCATTGCTGAGACTCAGCTCAATAATTAATGCACATCATCAATTCATCCCTGCACTATAAACCAAGGACATTCTTTTAGTATCACGACCACGAATTATCCATGCACTACGGGCCAAAGATAATCGTGTTTTCATCAACGGTCCTGATCATGCCATAAAACAATTCATCTTTGCACCCTTGGCCAAAGAGTATCCATAGCCATAATCATACCAAAAATTGTCCATCAATGAACTACGGATAATGAGGACTTTTTTCACATCATTTGTAACATTATGGTCATGATTATACCGAAAAAATCTCTGGTCTTAATCATACCAAGTCCATCTATGCACTACAGACCACAGATGACATTCAACATAATATATACATGAGGATCATGACAACGATATGAAGAATCAATCAAATGAGATAAAGGATAAATATTAAACATTTATAATATAAATTATCCAGGGTTCAAGAATATCCCAATGTTATCAATCACTTAATAATCTCATAATCTAATATCATTAATATTATAACAATATTTTAATTATTTCTTAAACTTATAAACAATTTATTTTAATTGTTTACACTTTACCAAATAATGCATTAAATCATTCAAAAATGTCATACTCATAAGATTTCATCACCAATGATCAAATCTCTTATCAAAAATCTGCATATACCCTATATAGGATTCCCAAGCCATAAAATCCTATTTACAAATTTTCAACTTCACATAACATATTTAACTCATATACCCATAACAAGTGGATTTTCATGAAAAATACCAAATCAGTCCCAAAAATATTTCTTTTATGGGATTTAGCAGAATATAGTCCCATAATGAACATATATTTTTCTCAAAATTTTTAAAATTCATTTATTATTTTTCAAAAATGAATTTCTAATTAATTCCTTAAGAAATTAGCTACCTCAAGTCTAATTAATTTCTCACCAATTAAGTGGCCGAAAATGCCCTTTTAAAATTTCTAGCAATAGTTGTTTTCCCATTTTCACTTTTTCGTGTTTTGCTAAAATCAGTCCACACGAAAATCTATAACACCTTTTCCAGTGATTCCACTTGGATAAGTTAGGAAACTCATTGATCTAACTCTAGAACTTGACCACACTTAAAAATTCAAAATATAATAGGAGATATGGTCAATTGAATTTCATGTTCCATTTTCACCAAAATCTAATTTTTCAACCCTTTGTGATTTCTAAGAAACTTTCATGTTTTCACATAATAACCAACATAACTCATCATAACACTTACTAATACTTCATATACCCATGATTTTCATCAGTCCAATGCTTTTATTATGACTCTCATCATAATCAACGTAACCAGATCATTTCCATACTTTAATAAGGAATGAATATAAAGGATCATTCACCATGCATGTGGTAATCCACATAGACAGGTTATTCCAACAGAAAAATAAAGAATGGAATAACAGAAGGATTCACCATGCGATGCGATAGATCCGCATGCACGGGTTATTCCCAACGTAATAATAAATAATGGAACCCGGTCCCACGTAACGCATAGAGAGATATATTAAAGACAGAATAATAAAGAACAAAACCGAGTCGGTGAAATTACACCGGCAAGCGGATGTTCTAACAAAATAATAAAGAATGGAATAACAACGAAATCACCATGCATGCGGTACTTCACATAGACGAGTTATTCTAACGTAATAATAAATAACGGAACCGAGTTAAAGTAGAAATTAATGCCAAGCAGGATGTACCAACAGAATAATAAAGAATGGAATAATAACAGAAATCACCATGCATGCGGTACTTTGCATAGACAGGTTATTCCAACAGAATAATAAGGAATGGAATAAAAGAATTTCACCAAGTATAGGGTAGTCCGCGTATACAAGTTATTCCAACAGAATAATAAAGAATTGAATAACAGAAGTTCTCTTCATGAATATGAAAGAAATAATACCCCTTACGAGTACAACAAATAATATCCCTTTCCTTAGAATAAACTGGATATAGGAATAGTGAAGTAGCATAATACTTTTCTTCTTTCTCTCTATAGTTTCTCTCTCTAGAGTTTCAATGAATTCGTAAGAAATAATGAAGGAATGAGCTTCTATTTATAGGAGAATGGACTAAATAGTAACCAATCCATGAACGGTCCAGATTGATTTACTTTTAAATGTATCGGTCCAGTTTGGTTTATAATAAAATATAATATATTCTATTTATAATCTAATAAAACGCGAATAACTTTATAAAAGTTATTATGTTTTATATAAAAAGATTTTACTATGTAAACACTATGCGAGGCACTATACAAACACTATGCATAATAAAATATAATATATTCAAATTATTATCTAATAAAACAGATAACTTTATAAAAGTATTCTGTTTTATATAAAAAAAAAATTACTATTAGCCTAATAAAATGAATAACTTTATAAAAGTATATTTGTTTTATATAAAAAGCATTTCTGTTTTATTACATTAATTATACTAATAAAACAAAACTTCATCATCACTTACTTTGAAAAAATTTTAAATTTAACTATTCACCAAAATAGAAAAATTGAATACTTTTATTTCATAAAATTCGGGGTCTCACAGATTTAATTAAGCCAGATCCAAGAAAATAAACCGCGGATCGAACTGATGGGTCACCAGACGGGTAAAACCCATGGGGCAACCCATGTGGGATGGCCACTTGGCCACCAAGTAAGGGTGGTGGCCAAGTAAACTTGGTGGCTAAGCCATGAATAGTAAGGCAGTTTGGTGAAATGACCAAAATACCCCTAGCCTTGAAAATCTATAAATATGAAGCTAACTTCATTGTTTTGGGATTTTAAAAATCCTACAACTTTGAGAGAGAGAGAGAGAGAGAGGGTTCGGATGGGAGAAGAGAGGAAAAGGAAGAGGAAAAGCTTGCCCGAGTGCACGCTTTGTCTGACGGAAGGAGATTAAAGAAGAATGGTAATCTGAACCCTAGTTTCTTCTAATTTTCTTTAAGTTTAATATGTTCAAAAACATAACTTAATGAAGATAAGAATTATATGAAGTTAAGAATGAATTCATATGGTTGAAATCATGAGAAAATGAAGAAATAAGAAATAGGAAATTAGTTTATAAATTTCTTAAGGAAGTGTAAGATTTGTAAGAATTTTGAGAGATTCGAATGAATCTTATAAATGAGTAGCTCAAATAAGTAAGGAATGATGTTCTATAACATCAAATTCCAAGAAAAAGTAAAATCGTAATCCAAAATATCGATTAAAAAATGAAGAACATGCAAAGAACGCGAAGAACACGCGAAGAACGTTGTTGATGGACAAATTTAAAACAATCGTAGGATATTTGTTGTTGATGGACAAGTTTAAAAGCATCGCGTATAAGTTAGTTGCTTATTGCTTGGTTAGGAACGTTAGAAACGTTCATGAAGAACAGATTAAAACTGAGCTATAACGAAGTTATGGCGAAAATTTCTTAAAAGAAGAACGAGAATTAGAAAGTTAGTAAATGAAACCGAACGTGTAGGGTTTCATAATAATGTAAGAGAATGTATAAAACGTGAGTCGTGGACTCAAGAAAGAACGAGTTCCGAATTCGGATGACCGAATTACGAACGAACGAACGAAAAACGTTAATAACGTAAAATGAATGAAGAGCTAAGCCAATAGAATGGCATGTTAATGGATTCAAATGAAGTTATGTCCAAGGGTAATTGAAGTACGTAAGATAAGGAAGAAATTAGCTTTAGAACGACCTCGTTCCGAGTTATAACGAATAAGATATGAGATTTCAAAGTCAGTGTCTCAAGCTTGGAAAAGACTTAGAAAATTTTTCTAGGTTTCATGCTTGGCGCCGCAGCGCGAGTCGTGCCTTGGGGGCCGGTGCCGTAGCGCGAGCTCTGTCCATTAGCTACTGCTAAGTGGTCAGCGCGAAGGAAAGGGAAGGGCAAGGCGCCGCAGCGCCGGTGCAGGGCAATACCCAGAAATGAGATTTTTACTGCTCAATTACTGGGAGATGTGCAAGAAAGAAATATGAACATGTAATTCAACTAATGTAACACTTAATTAAGTGTATTAAACCTTTGACGAAGGTTGAACGAAAAGTTTAAATGAGATTAAAAGATAAAGAATGTTGATGCGGGTTACAGAACCAATGTCCGGGAACCGTAGTCACAATGGAACGAACGTGAGGGATTGCTATAATTGTGATTCCTTAAACGTTGATTGACTAGGGTAATGAATAACATTTCGATGTTAAGTCATGGTCATAAGAGTTGAATGTAAAGCGTTTAGACGATGTGAATGCAACGTTGTTGCGATAAACGATCGGTCTTAGCATATAACGAACCGTATGGCTTTGACATTAGAAAAGAATAATGAACATGGGGTTCAGGTGACGAGTAATGAATGAAAGTAATTAAAACCTTCGATGAAGGTTGAATAGAATTAAGAGGCAAGTAACGTAAATGTTGAATACGTAAACGATCCTCGTGAATCGTATTCACGTTGAGCGAACATTCTAGGTATACATTAGTTGTATGACTTAGACATTGGCGGGAGTAGTAAGTAAGATATGAATTATCAAGAAAGTCGTAGCGAACGGTAATAAGATTAATGAAAGCCGAGTCAAATGAGAATGTTAGAATGAAATGTAAGCATTAGACACTTTAACCGAGTTAAAGGTTAAGTGTACGTGAAAACTAAACGGGTAGAACCTACACCCCGTGTATGGTTTGACCGTAAGGTAATAAAGATCGATGATTAAACCTGTGAACGGTGGAGAAGCTGAATTAAAGACAAGTACGTATATCGTAAAAGAAGCCGAGTTAATGTTTATAACTTGGATGACATTCCGAGTCAAATGAATCGGACGTTGTAAGATAAGAATAAGGTAATGTAAAATGGTTAACGCTATAAATGCATAGAATGAATATTGAATGATCGTCCTGAGTATACAATAGATTGTATGACTTAGATGATAAAGAATGAATCCTGAGGTATGGCATTTATTTGCCAGAAAGCCATAAGGAATAAGAAATTGACTTAATGAACATTATAGTTTAATAGTTCGGGTAAGTTAAGATGAATTTAGGTTCTAGTACAATCGTAACCTTTGATGGTTGACATATGGGAGCTGGGCTAAAGAATTCCTTTAGAGAGCGAAGGTATATACAAAAATGGCAACCGATCTAACTCACTGTTATGGGCAGTGTAGATGAGACGGGAACTTATTTGTTGGTTGTTTGTGGGAAACCACTCAGAGTACCATATGGACTACTAGCAGAGACACGATGTGTGTTGAGTCCTAGGAGAGTTATAAGAAGAAGATAAGAATGTAAATCATCAAAGATGATGAACGTATTAAGTAAGACATCTCCGTATGTCATGAAGCCATTAACCGATAAAGGAAGTTGGTCGCGTAAACTTAGTTTGTAAGAATGTTAACCCTAAGAAGTAAAGTAAAGTAAACCAATGCGTAAGTCAAGTGTATGACTAATTGGTATATGTGTTATTTCCTTATGGGCTATATAGGAATTGGAATGAGCAGTTCAGCATAAACTATAAGCTATAGTTGTGCTTAAGGCAAGTTTCCTAACTTCATTCATATTTTAAATGAATGCTAGTTTCTAAACTTCTCAGATGTTGAACTTGAGAAGTTCTGTCTATGTGCGAATGTGTGATATTTGTATAAGGTGTTAGTATGTATGAGGCCTGGTGCCACAATGTGAACACTTCAGTGTTTCTATGATATGAACTGTTCTGTGATTGAAATGTTCAATATGAGCATGTTCTGTTTAGACATGAACCATTACTGTTAAGTCTGTGCTATTGATTCTAGCCAGACAGAATGTGTATGAAAGAGAGTAGAGAATGAAAGTATTTCAAAGGGAATGTAACTAATGTTTTAAAATGATAGGAATCGAGATTATTCCTATTATTCAAGCTGCTTTATAACCTTTGTTCGGTTATTGAAGTCTTACAAGAATGTTTGAATTCTTAAAGTTATTTGTTCAATTGTTATGACTTGCTAGGCAATTGAATGCTCACACTTGCTTTAAATAAAAACATTTTCAGCGAACGATGTTAGAAAGAACTTAAGGATCCTGGAAAGATCAAGCTTATCGGTATCCAGAAGAAGTGTCATTCATTATATGAATGTGCGTGAGGATCAAGCGAAGACTTGTAATATAGAATGACAGAATTAAACTATAGAATAGTTTAATGAACGATTATGTATCCTTGGTGGCGGATAAAAGTCACTTGTTCAAGATGTAAAGAATAATGTAAATATTCATTATTTGTAATGAAAGAGGTTTTAAGGTTTTAGAACCTGGGATTTGAGGATGTATGTTGTTATATTTAGCTATATAATGATGTATGTTTGGAAGAAGATGGGATCGTGACGTACGGAATCCGGATGTAAAAATAGACCGGATTTCGGGGCGTTATAAACTATGTCCTAGGTTGTCAAGTGTTTATACTTGAAACCTTTAACAGTCATAAGACTATGGACTCTTCTTCTCGTACTTAGGGGGATCAACCCTTAGTACCATACTGTGCACAATATCTTAACGCTAACACATAAGTAATCCCATATACAGGGTTGTTCATCTCAGCTTGACATTAGAGTCCGCACCAAAGGAAGTTTGGTTTGGATAATTTATCAAGGGTTCTGAAATTTAGAACGCTCATCAACTATGGACTAGTCGAATCATTAAGGGTTTACTAGTCTAACAAAGTTCAACAGTAACTGATAATTTAAAATTGAATAGCAATCTCAAAAGGTATAGAATAGAATAATTATTGTATAGCAAAATCATACTTTGAAAGATTAATACATTTTAATATAATAAAATGTACTTGATCAATAATAACGAGAATTTGCTCGATGTAAAGAGACAACTTATAAGCTCATATAAAGATAACGAGTAGGGTTAGGAAACTTGCCTCGTGCGTAGATTACACGTTAATTATACTCGCTCCTTGATTTAAATCCTACATATTACGTTCACAATACTAGTCAATTAAAATGTAACTAATCATCATACATTCATTCTTTTTGTCTAACTCGAATTATGACTATACTTAGTCAACTACTATACTCATTGTCACATAATTTACACTTCATGAATAATAAGCTAACTATGCGTTCAATCATTCAATTCACACATAAATGTGTTATTGACATGTTAAGAATTTATTTTAACACCTCATTATATGTCTAACATGTTTTTATGTTCATTAGATTAAGTTACGAACACGTTGTTAGACTTGAGCATTTTAAAAATTCATTTCTGGACCATTCTACTAAGTGGTATTTGCTTATTTCACTATTATCTTGGTTCTTGGTGTTTTGCAGTCAGATGGCGGCTATGACTTAAGACTTAAGCTAAAATGCATGGCTGAGGATTAGGCGTGGAGTTGGCGCCGCGGCGCGAAACTCCAGTTTCTGAATTTCTAGTTCGCAAAGTACATAGAATCAAGCGAAATTATCATTACATGATCATTAAATTCATCAAATTAAACATACCCACATACTAGAATTCATACATAATCATTACCCAACTTTTATATAGTGATTTTAACCAATTAAAACACATAATTACAAAATTAAAACATGCAATTTCACTGTTCTTGATGTTCTTGAAGGTTTTAAACACAAAACATAAAAATTAACACCACAGATTCGTTATGACACCAAATCCATCAATTCGAAGTTCAATTTCCTTCGTTTTAACATGTGATAACATAATCTACCGTTAAATTTCAAATTAAACAATAATTTGTAGCATACAAATTCCCATAAGGGCCATACATATGAAACTTATACTCAGTAACTTCATAAATCGATTTACAACATGTTTGAATGAAATTAATGTTATAAAAACATACATATATGATAATGAAACATATTATGATTATATATATATCATATATAAACATATAAGTTATTAATTTTTCAATTACAGAGACTTACAGTATATTTTCATAGAAAGTATAAACAACGTAAATTTGAGTTTTGGGGAAGAAGAGATTACCCAAAGCGTAGATGAGTATAATTGAAACCCTTCTCAAATTCTTCAATCACACAACTCACACTCTCCCTTAACAATTTCTCAATCTTTCTTTGTGATGCTTTGCCAGACATAGAAAATAAAAGAAGGAAGAAGACGTATATAAAAAAAAATAAGAACTGACGCATTATGGATGTCAGTTACCCATCATGGGTTAACTGCTCCCAACTCCCATCAGGGCTCCGTTTGGCTAGCCTTAAAAGGTTTATTCCCATTTAATTTTATAAATCTCTTATACTATAGTTTAAATTCTTTCACACCCAATTGCACAAAATATCTTATTTTAGTTTAATTTAATAAAATGTAATAATTTCTCATTTGATTCATATAGTCACATAATTAAATTTCTCATTAATTATGTCAAATTATTACTTCTCTAATTAATTATTTAATTAATTAAAATAGCATTATGCATATTAGATATTTCATTTAATTCAATAAGCTCACATCATTACATACTTCGAATAATAAAAATTCTCCACATTAATTTAATAAATATAACACATATAATTAAATTAATCAACTATAACTTCATTAATTAATTATTTAATCTAATAATTAATTCATTGAAAAATATTTATTCAATTCAATAAATATTTAAAATTAAAATACAAAATCTCGGTTGTCACATCTTTCCCCCCTTAAAAGGATTTTATCCTCAGAATCACAACTTAAATAATTTGTCCCATTACATTCCCCCCCCCCCCCCTCCTTACAAAGATTCTGTCCCCAGAATCGCTTATAATACTCTAAGTAAATAAATGAGGATAATTCTTCATCATATTCTCTTCGAGTTCCCACGTTGCTTCTTCAGCGTTGTGGTTCCTCCAAATTACCTTAACAGAAGGTATTACTTTATTCCTTAGATCTTGCTCTTTTCGGTGGACAATCTGAACAGGAATTTCTTCGTAAGATAAGTCTTTGTCAAAATGTAGGGGTTCATATTCAATCACGTGCTTGTAATCGGGTTAGTAGGGTCGTAGGACTGAGACATGGAAAATGTTGTGGACATTTTCTAGAGCTGGAGGTAAGGCTACCTCATAAACAACTTCTCCAATCCATCGCAGAACTTCAAAGGGTCTAATGAATCTTGGGCTTAATTTCCCTTTCTTTTCGAACCTGATCTTTCCCTTCCAGGGAGAGACCTTTAAGAACATACAACTACCCGGTTCAAACTCAACATTTTTACGGTGTGGATCGACGTATTTCTTTTGTCTATCTTGAGCTGCTATTAATCTTGTTCGGATCACTTTGACTATTTCTGCTATTTGTTGTACCAATTCCAGACATAGTAATTGTCTTTCGCCAACTTCATCCCAGTATAGTGGAGTTCTGTACTTTCTGCCGTATAATGCTTCATAAGGCGGTATGCCAATACTAGCGTGGTAACTGTTGTTGTAGCCAAACTCTACGAGCGGTAGATGATCATCCCAATTTCCTTTAAAGTCCATTATACAAGCTCTTAACATGTCTTCTAATGTCTGAATTGTTCTTTCACTTTGTCCATCTGTCTGAGGGCGATATGTCGTGCTCATTCATAACTGTGTACCCATGCATTATTGTAGACATTTTTAGAAGTTTGACGTAAAACGCGAATCTCTATCAAAAACAATTGACACCGAAACTCCGTGCCTTGAAATAATCTCTTTCACATATAACCTTGCCAACTGATCTAAGTTAAATATTATTTTGATTGGAAGGAAGTGTACGAATTTCGTCAATAGGTCAACAATAACCCATAATGCGTCGTAGTCTTTCTGAGTTATCGGTAGGCCAACCACAAAATCCATCGTAATATTCCCATTTCCATTCTGGAATCTCTAAAGGTTGTAGTAACCCACTCAGCCTCTGATGTTCTATTTTCACTTTCTAACATGTCAGGCACTTAGTAACACATTCTGCATCCTCTCTTTTCAAATTTGGCCACCAGAAATGTTGTCGAAGATCTTAGTACATCTTGGTACTACCAGGGTGAATCGAATATCATGAGTTATGAGCCTCGATCAAAATTTCTTCCTTAATCTTTGGTACTGGTTGTACCCAAATTCTACTCTTAAATCTTAGTATTCCTTCCTTATCCATCTTGAATCTTGATTCGGTTCCTTCGGATATCTTCTTTTTCACTGTTTTACATTCGTCATCGTGAAGTTGAGCCTCCTTAACTTTGTCTAATAGAGTTGTACCAGATTGCATCTGAAACAGCTTCTCATCAATCTCCATAGGACACTTTACTTCCAATTCCAGCTTTTCCATTGCTGAAGATAACTTCTCCTGTTTAGTCAATATCATGAGTTTCTCCCGACCTTTTCTACTTAAAGCATCTGCAACCACATTTGCCTTACCCGGATGGTATAAGATCTCACAATCGTAGTCCTTAATTAACTCCAACCACCTTCTTTGGCGCATGTTCAAGTCTTTCTGTGTAAAAATATATTTCACTCTTGTGGTCTGTATATATTTCACACTTCTCCCCATAGAGATAGTGCCTCCAGATTTTCAAAGCAAAAACCACGGCAGCTAACTCCAAGTCATGGGTCAGATACCCCTTCTCATAATCCTTCAATTGTCGTGAAGCATACGCAATGACTCTGCCGTTCTGCATAAGCACACATCCAAGTCCTTTATGCGATGCATCACTATAAATTACAAAATTTCCTGTGTCATCCGAAAGAGAAAACACAGGTGCTGAACTCAATCTCTTCTTTAATTCTTGAAAGCTTTCCTCACACTTCTCTGTCCAAACAAATTTTACCGATTTTCTAGTCAAATTCGTCAACAGAGTTGCGATCTTGGAAAAATCTTGAATGAATCTTCTATAATAACCTGTCAATCAGAGAAAACTTCTTACTTCTGACGGCGTCTTCGGTTGATCCCAGTTAATCACAGCTTCGACTTTGGAGGGATCCACCGAAATTTTGTCCCTATCGATCACATGTCCTAGAAATTGTACTCTTTCAATCCAAAATTCACATTTCAAAAACTTGGCATATAACTTCTCCCTTCTCAATGTCTCTAATGTTTCCCTCAAATGCTCTTCGTGTTCTTCCTTAGATTTCGAATATACCAAAATATCATCTATAAATACCACTACGAATTTGTCCAAAAACGGTTTGAACACTCCATTCATTAAGCCCATAAATGTTATAGGAGCCTTTGTTAGACCAAATGACATTACCAAAAATTCATAGTGACCGTATCGTGTTCTGAACGTTGTCTTCGGTACATCCTCTGGTCTCACCTTCAGTTGATGATAACCACCCCTCAAGTCTATCTTTGAAAAGTATCTTGCTCCCTTTAACTGATCGAACAGGTCGTCGATTCGCGGTAATGGATACCTATTCTTTATCGTGACCTTATTCAGTTCTCTATAGTCGACGCAGAACCGCATTGTCCCATCCTTCTTCTTCACAAATAAAATCGGCGCTCCCCACGGTGATGCGCTTGGTTGGATATACTTCTTGTCCAGTAATTCTTGTAGTTGGACCATCAGTTCTTTCATCTCTACCAGTGCCATTCGGTACGGTGCCTTCGATATTGGAGCCGTTCCTGGAGCCAAATCGATCACGAATTCAACTATTCTATCTGGAGGAAGTCCTGGCAAATCTTCCGAAAATACGCCCAGAAAATCTCTCACTCATCGTATCTCATCTATTTTGGATTCTCTTCGACGACTATCGACTATGTAAGCTAGATATCGTATACGCCTTTTGCCTTAACAACCTTCTGGCCTGCATCATCGTCAGACAACTCGCTTGTCTAGGCGACTTGCTTCCATAAAACACAACCTTTGACAGAGTCATAAGGTTAATACGCTTCTTCTAGCAGTTAATTACCGCCCCATAATTGGATAACCAGTCCATACCCAAAATAACATCTAATTCTCCAAGTGGAATAGGGATAAGATCTACGTTCATGATATTACCCTTAATATCCACTCTACAGTTCTTATGCACATACTTAACAGGGATTATTTCTCTATTCGTAATTTCTATGTTCATGGGGTATTCTAACTCATCCTTAAGCAATTCTAAGTTCTTAGCGAAGTCATCAGATATAAATGAACAAGTATCACCCGAATCAAATAATACATAAGCATTAACTTTATTGATCGGAATGATACCTGAGACCACATCGCGAGACTGCACTGCATCTTGTACTGTCATGTTGAATGTTCTGGCGGTCGGTTGGTTGGTTGCAGTTGGTCCTGCGATAGTCAGAGTGCTTCCACTGCTGTTTCCTCTATTCCCTCCTGATCCCGTCCCTCCAGATCCCTTCTTAGGACAATCCCTTGCAAGATGATCCTTTGAGCCAAAAGTGAAGCAGGCACCCTTCTTTGGGTTAGGACAGTTAGATGCTATGTGGCTTTCCTGACCACAATTGTAGCACACTCGTTTTCCCTTCATTCAAACTCCCAGATGAGTTTTTCCGTAGGTTTGGCATGGTTTGATCTTCTTCTTCTGTCCTCCTTGTTAACTTCCCGCTGACGAGTTATCAGACGACTTCCTCTTCTGAGTATTGCTACCCCCCGTGCTACTCCCACCAGTCTTGTTAATTCCTTCATTCTCACTCTTTTTCTTTTTTTGATCCTGATTATATTTAGTTACCGCATCGCTTCCACCTTCAGCGAGTATTACCTTCTCTAACACTCCAGCAAAAGTGTTCAATTGGAACATTGACACCTTGCTATACAACCAGGGCTTCAGTCCCTGCTCAAAATGTCTTGCCTTTCTCTCATCAGTATGCACTTGGTATGTGGCGAACCTAGCCAACTCGTTGAATCTTGTCGCATAATCTGCTACGGACATATTCCTCTATTTTAACTCCAGAAACTGAACTTCCATTTGGTTTTGCGAACTGGTCAGAAAATACATCTCAAAAAACATTTCCTTGAATCTCTCCCAGGTTATTACACCTTCTCCTCCCTGTACTTTGTTTGCCTGCCACCAATAATTGGCTTCAGACTTCAGCATGAATGTTGCGTATGCGGTTTTCTGGTCTTCTCTTACTCTAGCGACATCAAACACCTTCTCCATCTCCACAACCCAGGTTTGAGCCTCGATTGGGTTTATGGAACCCTTAAACTCTGGCGGTCCCACCCGCCATGAAATCCTTGAACGAGGTGTTTGGTGGAGCTTGTGGTTGATTGTTAATTTCTCCGGCTAATAGGTTCACCAATTGCTGAACAGGGTTAGCGTTGGCATCGTTGTTATTATTCATTGGTTCTTTATGAGCTTGTTATCGGTTTTATCTTCTTCTAGGCGGCATATTTCTGTTAAGAATATACGCTTATTAAGTCTTTATTCAATCCCTTAAACATTTAAGGCTTAACTAAAACATTTAATCATAATTCGCTTAACACATTATTTCGAATAAACTCTGACATTTTATTCAAATCAAAAGTTTTAACATCATACGATAGCATTACTGCTATTTACATCAATTATCCCGAGATAAAGAATCTATAGGATTTAAAGCATTAAAATATTCCCTTGTTTATAAACACATCGGAATTTACATCTTTAACTACCAGATAGGTTTCACATAAATAAACTAATCCTATCACTGCCTATTAAGGCGCTGAATAGCCTTGCCACGTTCCTCTTCCATGATGCGGGACATCGTCCTGCGATCTAGCATATATGATGGTAGACCTTCAAACTGGATTGGATACTTCATAACTCGATCCTGGGTCGCATCCATTGCATTTTGAAGTGTAGAGTACGTCTCCCTAAGCTTAGCCTTCTTCGCACGACAATCCTCTTCCGCAAGATCAGCACGACGTGACTCTCTTACCCAGCCCTCCTCTGCTATGGCCAGCCTTTTTGAGCTCTCTTTCAGATCCATCTTCAACTTTTCTATTTCTTCGAACTTCTCCTCGGTTTGACATTTCTCGTGAACCAAATCCCACTCAACGTTTCCTAAACGTGTGTGAAGAGTCACAATTTCCCCCATCCTTCTGCTCGATGGTAATTTTCTGGATAACAGTCCGTTCCTTTAGCTCTTGAACAGTGTCTTGTAACTCTATGTTACGATCATAAAGTGCATCATACATCTCAGTATCGATGGAGTTCGGTGGGAACTACTCTTCCTCCTCTTCTTTCTCAGAATCCTCCTCGGAATTAGTCTGAGGCTCATGCTCTTGACCAACAACAGTTATTAAAGGAGATGGCTCTCTCCGTACCAACTGCTCCCTGACGACATGAATGTCTCGAGGCTCCTCCTCTGTAGGTACTCGGGGTTCCTCCTCCCCAGCTCGACTAGCTCCTCTAACATCCAACATCCTGACAATAAAATTTTAAGTTTTAGTTACTAATCCGTGCTAGCGAACACATAATTTAACACATAAGCACATAAAGTCTTTTATTATCTTCAATGAATTAAGAAATTCATTTCTTATAACTCGATAAGAGTTTACCACCACTATGTTCTCAATCTCCTATAAGGCTACTACCTAAGGTTGTTCCCCCACCTAAGGTTCATAACTTACAGCTTTGATACCAACCTGTGACACCCCCAAATCGGGTACTTCCATTTCCACAGGATTTGGTGTTCACTGTACAAATATCATCTATTTATCTACCCGTAAATAAATGCAAACCATGCAATAGATAGAAATAATAAATAAATCTCGCCTTATGGGGTTACATCAACTGCATAAAAATACAATCCCAGGTCACACTAACCTTAAACATCTGTACGGAATCATAAACAATAACAAGTCTTAATAACATCAAGTCTGAAAATAAATACATAAGAACAACAAATATTCCTCATTTGTTAACCTTGCCTTTTTTACTAGTGGAAGGCTCAAATGCGATCTTTAGTTCTTAATCGCAATGTTATTATTACGCAAGAGTGAGCACGATTGCCCACAAGTATAACAATATAACAAATGAATAATAACATGCGAATAAATCAAAGACTTCTGAAATAGGAAACTCAGCTTTTGAATCAAGAATGAATAGCAAAAGACAAAAGAACTTATGAGGGTCATAAGACCTTGAACTATGTCTTAGGTTGTCAAGTGTTTATACTTGAAACCTTTAACAGTCATAAGACTATGGACTTTTCTTCTTGTACTTAGGGATCACCCTTAGTACTACATCTTATACATATATCTTAACGCTTAACGATAAGTAATCCCCTATACAGGTTGTTCATCTCGGTTTAACATTAGAGTCCGCACTCAAAGGAAGTTTGGTTTGGATAATTCATCAAGGGTTCTGAAATTTAGAATGCTCATCAACTATGGACTAGTCAAATCATTAAGGGTTCACTAGTCTAACAAAGTTCAACAGTAACTGATAATTTTAAATTGAATAGCAATCTCAAGAGGTATACAATAGAATAATTATTGTATAGAAAAATCAAAATTTGAAATATTAATACATTTTAATATAATAAAATGTACTTGATCAATAATAACGAGAATTTGCTCGATGTAAAGAGACAACTTATAAGCTCATATAAAGATAACGAGTAGGGTTAGGAAACTTGTCTCGTGCGTAAATTACACGTTAATTATACTCGTTCCTTGATTTAAATCCTACATATCATTTACGTTCACAATACCAGTCAATTAAAATGTAACTAATCATCATACATTCATTCTTTTTCTAACCCGAATTATGACTATACTTAGTCAACTACTATACTCATTGTCACATAATTTACACTTCATGAACAATAAGCTAACTATGCGTTCAATCATTCAATTCACACATAAATGTGTTATTGACATGTTAAGAATTTATTTTAACACCTCATTATATGTCTAACATGTTTTTATGTTCATTAGATTAAGTTACTAACACATTGCTAGACTTGAGCATTTAAAAAATTCATTTCTGGACCATTCTGCTAAGTGGTATTTTGGCAAGTGCCATCACATTATATCTTGTTCTTAACATCATGCTGGTGCAGTAGTGCTGCGACTTGAGACATGGCGTCATGCGGCAAGATCGCGTTCTTATGCATAAGGATTAGGCATGGAGTTGAGGCCAATGGCCTGAAACTCCAGTTTCTGAATTTCCAGTTCGCGAAGAACACCAAATCAGGCGAAATTATCATTACATGACTATTAAATTTATCAAATTAAACATACCCACATACTAGAATTCATACATAATCATTACCCAACCTTTATAGAGTGATTTTAACCAATTAAAACACATAATTACATAATTAAAACATGCAACTTCACTGTTCTTGAAGTTCTTGAAGGTTTTGAACACAAAACATAAAAATTAACACCACGAATTCGTTATGACACCAAATCCATCAATTCAAAGTTTGATTTCCTTCGTTTTAACATGTGATAACATAATCTACCGTTAAATTTCAAATTAAACAATAATTTATAGCATACAAATTCCCATAAGGGCCATACATATGAAACTTATACTCAGTAACTTCATAAATCGATTTACAACATGTTTGAATGAAATTAATGTTACGAAAACATATATATATGATAATGAAACATATTATGATTATATATATATATATATATATATATATATATATATATATATATATATATATATATATATAAACACATAAGTCATTAATTTTTCAATTACAGAGACTTACAATATATTTTCATAGAAAGTATAAACAATGTAAATTTGAGTTTTGGGGAAGAAGAGATTACCCAAAGCGTAGATGAGTATAATTGAAACCCTTCTCAAATTCTTCAATCACACAACTCACACTCTCCCTTAACAATTTCTCAATCTCTCTATGTGATGCTTTGTCAGACTTAGAAAATAAAAGAAGGAAGAAGACGTATATAAAAAAAATAAATAGGAACTGACGCGTTATGGATGTCAGTTACCCATCATGGGTTAACTGCTCCCAACTCCCATTAGGGCTCCATTTGGCTAGCCTTAAAAGGCTTATTCCCATTTAATTTTATAAATCTCTTATAATATAGTTTAAATTATGTCACACCCAATTGCACAAAATATCTTATTTTAGTTTAATTTAATAAAATATAATAATTTCTCATTTAATTCATATAGTCACATAATTAAATTTATCATTAATTATGTCAAATTATTACTTCTCTAATTAATTATTTAATTAATTAAAATAGCATTATGCTTATTAAATATTTCATTTAATTCAATAAGCTCACATCATTACATACTTCGAATAATAAAAATTCTACACATTAATTTAATAAATATAACACATATAATTAAATTAATCTACCACAACTTCATTAATTAATTATTTAATCTAATAATTAATTCATCGAAAAATATTTATTCAATTCAATAAATACTTAAAATTAAAATACAAAAAACTCGGTTGTCACATCCACTTCTTCAAGTCGTTAACATTCATATATGTATTACATTGAAATTTGGACTCTCATCCTGCACCAATGATACAAATGTCACTATTCGTGTCAAATTTAGAGCTAATAATGTAACATATCATTCGGAAACGGATATCATCTTTAAAAGCCAAAACAAAAGCAAAATATCGGCATGTAATTGAAAAGGATGGGATTTGGTCAACAAACAAAGGAGAATAAACAATGTACGGATGCATGGAAGCACTCAAATGGAATTGAAAGTTGTTTATTTAAACTATATATATATATATATATATATATATATATATATATATATATATATATGACGAGAAATGCCGCTTAATTTTCAAAGCATGGAATCCTTTAAGAATTGGATGAAAAGTATTAGACCCTAATAGAATGCAGACTTCATCAATTGCAATTGCTAGGTGCTATTTAAATGCAGCCAAAATGATAAATGAAGCTATATATCAGTGAATTTTATCACTGCCATACTTGGAGTCTATGACTAGCAGTTAAAAACATCCAAAACACCCAATGTAGCATACAATTATACAGCATGAATTGCATATGCACCATTATATTCCTAAATATAGAACAAGGAACAAATTAAAGAACTTCAGTTTCAAATATCATTGATTAAATAGATTAATTTCTACATAAACACTATGCAATTGAAATGGAATTGAAAAATTTTACCAAAATGAAGAGTAGAATAATTGAAAAATCATAGGGGCAAAATAAAGAAGGAATTGCAGCAAATTGGGCGGCGCTAGGCGGCGAACTAGGCGGCTGATAATGTGGGTGAAAATGATAAGTGAAGAACCAAATTCAATTGGACAAATCAATTGGTCGAGCTAGCTGAGGATCAAAAGCTCTGATATGCTTAGAATCAATTGGGGCGAAACCTACAAATCATGAGGGAAATAGAAAATAAGAGAGGGAATGAAAATATACTCATTGCCATCGAAGAAGGGTTTAAAATAAAAGACTTATTCTCGACGACATTGCCGTAGCTAATGACCCTGTCAATATATACTCATTCCCGACGGTAGTACCGTCGATGCTAACATTAGTGTCGTCGTGTGACGCCCCCAAAATAGGTATACATCACCCATTTTGAGTCGTCAATAACATGGTACAGAAACAACTACAACTTTATTAATACAACATAAAAACTGTGAGTTTAAATACAAATATTGTCATCTAGACAATATTCACACCAAAATAAGTCCTCATTATAATTATTGGTACATTATTTTACAAAAATGGTGAGGACTACTAAAACAACTTTCTAGAATCATCATTCCACACCCCGACTAGAACTCGCTACATTCTCGCCTCCTGAGAAGAAAAATGGAACAAAAAAGAAAAGGGTGAGCTCAACTAGCCTAGTAAAGAATATTATAACTAAGATAATATAGAACAAATTATCGTAAGTCTTCAACAGGGAAAAATCTGATAAAATACAATAGACAACGAGTTTCAGATCAATATTCGCAGCGGAAATAATAATTCATAGAAGAGTTACGTAGAGAATGAAATCTACTATAATCTATGAATTTAAAAGTCCATCATCAATATTTTATCCCTCTAACATCAACCAATATTCATCTTGAATCAAATATTCATCTTTGCACTACAGGCCAAAGATATTCATCAGTCGGTCATGTTCATCTCAACACCTATACATATTTGCACTACGGGCCAAAGATATTCATAAGAAAATCAACCATCTTTGCACTACAGGCCAAAGATATTCAGTAATACCATCATTTAGGACTGAGGATGATGAAAAATATTTTAAAGAAAACGAATCCAAGGAATCAAAAGAACAAGTATTATGGATTCGTACTTTAAACAATCCGAGTTCAAAAATACTTCATAAATAATCATAGTGAAGTAAAATTCAAGAATGATCAAAACATGGATACAATCAAAGCTAGTATCCACAATAGATATTTTGGACAAAAACAAAAATTTAATTTTTTTGTGAATAGTCTCAGATTCGTGAATAATGTCGATATCGTGAATAGTAACCACGACACTTAAAAAGACAAGAATTTCACATGAAAAATCTTACCAATATTCCGACATAATGATATTAGAAGAAATAATATCATTTTAAAAAAATAATATCCCTTACCTTGAAAAGATCAGTACTTCTAATTGAATACTGGGATATAGTCTTTGAAGGAACTTGCACCAGTATAGCAACACTCAAAGTATCAAAATACTCACAAGAATACGCTCGATAATATAGAGAGAGAAAGAGAGAGAAAACTTTAGTTTCTGGTGTGATTTTCAATTCTAACCTAAGCACCCTATTTATAGGAAAATGCTTAGAACACCAAAGCAGAAAATTTAATAAAATATAAATATATTTATATAAATTTTCCTTAGCCCACCTTTTTGACCAAAACATCAGCCACACATGTGCAAAAAACGTTTTTCTAAACAAAAACATTTAAAACTCCAAAAATCAATTCAGACCCGATACACCGGAACTTCAATAATTCACAATAAATAGCCCTTTTATCAGAAATATTCGAACCTCATATTTTTTCCATAGGAAATTCCATTCTCTACAACTTTGTAAGTTTAAGTTTTTCCAAATTCCAAGCAGAAGTTGACCGAAATCCATAAACGGGCGATTTTACGGGCTATAAACCAATTTCAGTCAAGAAATGGGGTCCACCGACATGTTTAACATGTTTTAAACATTAACTGTAACAAAAATACTCCTCATATACTCATATATCCCACATTCATTGTAAAAATATCACCATTATTATATTATTAAAATATAATAATATAATTAAATGAATTATTTATCAGAAAATATAAAATAACAGTTTTTCAACAATTATCACATTAGAAATTTTCTCCATCTATATCCACATAAAATGAATATTTTCCTTATCATATAAATCAATAATTAATTATTCACAAATAATATTACAGAATCACAATACTGACAACCATGTAGTTCCCAGGAAAGAGGAGGCTTTCCAATAAGAATTTCTCCTTACTGGCGCGCAATTAGGTGACCAAACCTCTCCTTAGACAGAACTTTCTAGACATTGCCAATAATGTTATCTAATAATATTATTCAAATAATATGAATTATTGATCTGATAATGAAAATAATGTGTAGTGACAATTATTGAAACAACAATAATATAAAATATCAATGTAGCAATTATTGAATCAATAAAATAAAATATTGAATAGTAACTACTGTAACAATTATTGAATAATGCCTTCCTACGTAAGAATCAATAATTGGTGCAATACCGTAATATTACCGTGTTTTAACCATCTAGTATTCCAACAATATTAATGGTAACAACTACTATTTGTTATTTATAAACAACTTATACTTGTCGTTTTCTTTCATCCAATCGCTTTCCGTTTATGGGGCCCACACAGGTTCATAGTCAAATGCGAATATTCCCCACAAAGAAGAATATTCCACGACCCAACAAATATTCTCTGATAAAAATGAATATTTTATAACCACTTGCATATTTGAAATATTTACGCATTTTATCTATAACTAACCACATTAATCAAATCAACCCTTACTATTTCAAAATAATAAATAGAGGAAATTTAATTTTATTTATAATAAGTTGGGGTCTTACACGTCACCTATGAGATTTCCCTCAACCGGGAAAGTCTGGCACCAAATAATAAGTACATTATCGATGACATACATTGGCGACGGGTATCCCGTCGAGAGTAACCTTATTAGCGACAGGGATTTCGCCGTCGGCAATGGGCCCGTCGGCAATGACCATTATTTTTGTAGTGGTACGGATTCAAGGTAAGTCTGAGTATGAATAAACAAATGTATTTCACATCGATTATTCAATGGGCACGCGAGGTTGCCAAAACTTAAACGTAAATACGTTTAAAGGATGGGTGTTTATCAACATAAAGTACTATAGGCTGATCACCTAGAAGTGCTAGTAAGAAATGTCGGACTCACGGTCTTAGTACCAAGATGTCCTTTTCATGAATAAAAGCTAAAGAGAATGTTCATGGTCTATGAACCTACTCAGAATTTTCAATCTACTATATGTTATTTGGAATTATTTTATGAGATGAGAAGTGTTATTCAATGTTTCATAGTATTTCATAACTATTGTTCAGTTATTGAAGAATAGTCATATGATTCTTGAAGTGGTATTTATATAATATATTGTTAGACTTGTTGAGCTAGTTGTGCTCACTTCTTGCTTGAATTATATGATTGGAGCTAAGGTCGAGCGAACCGAGGGCTCCAGTAGAGATAAAGGCAAAGTGAAGATGAATGATTACTTTATCTTGTAATAGACTAGTAAGTTGTATGTATCATATTACGATGAACAAAGAATGTAACGATTTCAGAACCTGGGAACGGGATATATTATTATTATTATTAATGTAATAAGAATGTCATTGATACACTTATTTTAATGTTGTTTCAATAGAATGAATATACAGTTTTGAGTACCGTGTTGCACCATCTATCAAGTTGGAAGATACCTAAATTTGGGGGCATCACAATGATTATAAATATGAATTGTGAATTTAACTATAATCTTTGGTGGTTCAGGTGAAGACGGGTGATGAAAGTTCTCTTATCTTGGGTACAACAAAGAACTATTCATGGGTATTACAGGGATGAAATATTAATGATGGACTTTTAATTTGGAGGAGATAGTAGACATTATGTTCTACTTGACTCTTCTAATGGATTATTATTTTCACTGCAATTGTTGATCTAAAACTTGTTGTCTATAGTATTCTATCAGATTTTTCCCTGCTGAGGACTAAGGATAATTTGTTCTACATTATCTTAGTTATAATATTCTTTATCGGCCTATTTGTGCTCACCCTTTTGCTTCACAATTCATTTCAGGTAATAAGGGTGTACCTGGGTCGAGTGGGGATAACAGGGGAATAGAGTGATGGTTTGTGACTGTTGAAGTTTCTCAATACATTATAAAATAGCATTTCAATATATAATTGTATTGAGAACTTAAAATGTGTGTGTCGTATTTTATACGTCATTTAATAATTGATTTTGGCGAACAACAATAGGGTGAGGAGAACCCGACTGTAAAAGCGTGAAAAATGCACCCCATTAGAATGAGGAGGACTGAAATATTCTTGTGTTCCCTTGAAGACTTGAAATATTTTTTTCTGTATTTTATATGACATTTTAATAATTTGGGTGTGTATATTCTTTTATTATAGTTTGTAAAATATTTGTATTGAAACTCTCAACTTATGTGTTGTCGTATTTTGCACGATAGTTTAACAGTTGTATAAATGAAGTTTGTATTTGGATTTAGTAGCTTGTATCTAGCGACTCGGAATGGGTTGTGTGGACCTATTTTGGGGGCGTCACATTTGGTATCAAAGCTTAGGGATATGGTTTATGGCGAATGTTTGAGATTAGAACTGGGAGGGGAGAGATGAGTAATATCCTTCGCTAGTGTATGTCCTACCTAAGCTGAATTTTCTTCATAAGTTAACAAATTATGATATGTCAATTAACCTTTGTTTTGAAGCTGTATTCTGGAATAATATTTGAAATGCAAGAGACAAGCAATGGAGAAATCATGATACAAAGGAAATGACTGGGAAGATAGAATCTGAAATGAAAGCAAGGTATTTTCACCTCTTTGAACTACCAGGTACGTAAATTTCGGGGACAAAATTTTATAAGGAGGGGAGATTGCAAGTCCCCAAAATTTATGAAATGAAAGTATTCAATTTTATTATAATTATTATTTTATTCAGAAAATAGTTATATTGACAAAAGTTTAAAGTTAAGGCTGATATTTGAAAATTTTACAAAGTAAGCAAGTTGTCATAAAATATTCGTTGTGTCGGAGAATATGTTAGAGTTTATGCCCTAGAGGCCAATTATTTGATATAATTGCTTAACGTTTTGATATTATATTTGATTAAACAAATGAATGATTTTATTATGGTTTTATTTATCATATTATATAAATGTTAACATAATAAAAAAATCCTTAGAATAGTGATACAAATTATATAGTTTCAAGTATGTGACTTGAACATGAGATTATATAATTACAATTAGTATCATTGTTCTTAAATATCCCTAGTCGAGTATCATTGTTGATGGCACAACAATGATGCATTAAGACTAGTATATGGATTGACTGATGACCAAATCTCATTGGTCATAAATATATGAGATATTAAGTCAATGTATAGGTACATGTTAGAGAACGGTGTACTGGACAGACCCACCATGAGAATTCTACGTGGAACATTATGCAAAGTGTCATTAGTGATTCTCATAGTGACAATGATGTAATGGTCCTTCGACCTAAAATTACTATATTACTACACGAGAATTTATGTACTTTGATATCATCAAATGTCACCTTTAATAGGGTGGACTATAAAGGTGATTATTAGGTACATCATGAATCGTTTGAGGAATATGAGTGATCTAGATGGAATTTAACTATCCTATATATTAGGGGTGATATCCATAGGCCTCTTGGTTGAGTAGGACTATGAAATGCATGGCCATGCTCAAATAGTGATTTGTTTCATATAGTCTACTCATTGATCAAGAAAATTCAGATTAAATTATGAAGAGTATGACACATTCCATGACTCGAGTTTAATCTGGGATATTAAGGTTAAAAGGATTAAATTACATTGAAACATTGGTCACTAAAAGGTTGCATCGAATCATCAATCTTATTATTACTTGGGTAGCAGTGATGCATTACTAGATGCCGCTCACTGTTTATAATTTTATAATATGATTTTAAAATTATTGCCAACGTAATAATAACCTATAGGGTTACACATATAGAACGTAATTAAAAGGAAATTAATTTAAATTGTAAAGATTTAAATATATCAATATGATTGATAGTATTTAAATTATGAATTTAAATTAATAGTATAATTTATATATAGATATATTAATTCAGAAAGACTTAATTAATATATATATATATATATATAAATTCGGATTTTATTAGGTTTTGAATAAATCCTTTTAATCGCTATATATATGATATGTAGCAGCCATTTTAGGTATTATTCATAAACCAAAAACCCTTGCCGCTCTTAGAGAGAGACTAGAGAGAAAACCTTTCGAAAATCATGTTCCTTTGGTGGCTAGTACCGCAAGTCCTTTTTGCAAAATCGTGCGACGGTTCGTGCTACGTTCATGTGGATACCATAGAGATGTAGTTTTGTGAGGAATTGCGTTAGAGATTCAAAGCGTTTCAGAAGCACTTTCATATTCGGTATAATTTCTTTACACTGAATTAATTGATTTTCGCATGGATCCTGTTTAGGGTTTCGAAAATTACTTTGATTATTTTATTTTTCCGCTGCGTTTTTATGCCGAAATCCCTACGGAATAATTGTTTGGTCATGGAATATTCTTTTTGTCAGGGAATATTCGTATGACGGCACAATCATTGGTGAACCCCACAACAGAATAACTGTCGGATATAGAAAGCGACAGAAATAACCTTTTTATAAAAATAACAGCAAAACTTTTACCGTTAACTATTGGAATATCGGTGATAAAAGAATAGTAATACGCATGGTTGCACAGTAGCACACGGTATTATACAATATCTCTAATTATTGATGCTTATGTAAGAAGTCACTCAATTCATTTAATAATTGCCACAGTAGTTGTTGCATAGTATCTTATATTATTGATTCAATTATTGTCACAGTATCATTTGCACAATATTTTATATTATTAAATCAATAATTGAGACAACACATTTATTCATATTATTATTTGCATTATTGACAATGTCTAGAAAGTTCTGTCGTGGAAAGGGGTTACGTTATTTAATTTCTCATCAATAAGGGGAAATCCTTATCGAAAAGCCCCTTCTTTCCTGGGAATGATCTTGTTGTCAATATTGTGAGTTATAATATTAATGATAAATAATTGTTGAAAGATTAAAAATGTGTTTATTGAAGATAAGTAATTTGTGGTAAATATTTATTCACTTTTTAGAGGGGTTTGTCATGAGGCGGTTGTCGTAAGTTTGACTTATTATTCCATGGGGAGATGTAATAATTTTTTGGACCTTCGGTTGTGGTTTTAATAGTAAATCAATATGGACCGTCGGTTACGGTTTTAATAGTAAATCAATTTGGACCGTCAGTTATGGGTTTAATAGTAAATCAATATGGACCATCCATTTTAATAGTAAATCAATCTGGACCGTCCGTGAATCAGTTACTATTTATTCCATTCTTCTATAAATAGAAGCTTATTTCTTCTTTCATTCTCACCAATTCGCTAAAACTCACAAGAGAAACTATAAAAAGAGAAACTATAGAGAGAAAGAAGAAGAGTATTTTGCTACTTCACTATTGCAGTATCCAATCTCTTACTAAGGTAAGGGATATTATTTGTTGTATTTGTAAGGAATGTTATTTTTCTTATTCGTAAGGGATGTTATTTTTCGTATTCGTAAGGGACATTATTTGTTATATTTTTAAGGGATGTTATTTTTCATATTCATAAGGGATGTTATTTTTCGTATTCTTAAGGGATGTTATTTTTTGTATCCGTAAGGGATGTTATTTTTTGCATGGTAAGCGATATTACTTTTCGTATTTGTAGGGGATATTATTATTCGTATTCGTAAGGGATATTATTTTTTGTATTCATTCTTTAATCTATGGGAATAACCTGTCTACGTAGATAACCGCATACATGGTGAATAACCCTTTGTACTCATTCTTTATTGGTGGAAAAGATCTATCTACGCGGATTACTGCATAACGGGTGAAAATCCATTTGCAGTTTCGTATATTATTTCTTTTCATATTCTTAAATCTAAACTTACTATGGTAAGTATTGCTTCTATAAACCCTGAAAGTAGTATAATATCCTTGAGTTTTGCGCTTCATCTAGTATCGTTTCATTGGAATATTGGGGGTGAACTTTCTTATTAAATTTCAATATTTTCATTCAGGGTACTATTCACGGGGTACTATTCACTCGGGTACTATTTAATCGGGTACTATGCACCAAGGGTACTTTTTGTGACGGGGTACTATTCATTCGAATACTATTCATGGGGTACTATTCATGACAAAAGTGATTTCTTTTATGTCCAAATTATTTTTGATACATGAATATCATTCTTGAATTTTACTCCATAATTAGTCATCATGTTAACCATTTAGAAATTCTTGAACTCTTGATAAATTGAATTATAAATCTCTAATGTTTATCTTGGATCTCACTTGATTGATTCTTTATATCATTGTCATCATTCTCATGCTCGAAATTGTGTATTGATATAATCATGACCTGTAATGTTACGGACAAATGATGTGGTAAAAGACATCTTTGGCCCGTAGTGCATAGATGGACTGTTGATTGGTATGATTATGACCAGGAATTATGTATTGGTATAATCATGACATGTAATATTACAGACAATTGATGTGGTAAAAGACATCCTTGGCCCGTAGTGCATAGATGGACTGTTGATTGGTATGATTATGACCAGAAATTGTGTATTGGTATAATCATGACCTGTAATGTTACAGACAAATGATGTGGTAAAAGTCATCTTTGGCCCGTAGTGCATGAATGGACTGTTGATTAGTATGATTATGACCAGGAATTGTGTATTGGTATAATCATGACATGTAATGTCACAGACAAATGATGTGGTAAAAGTCATCTTTGGCCCGTAGTGCATAGATGGACTGTTGATTGGTATTATTATGACCAGGAATTGTGTATTGGTATAGTCATAACATGTAATGTTACAGAAAAATTACGTGGTAAAAGTCATCTTTGGCCTGAAATACAAAGATGGACTGTTGATTATTTGTTTTACAGTTGAACATCTTTGGCCCGTAGTGCAAAGATGGACTGTTGATTATTGGTTTTACAGTTGTATGTCTTTGGCCCGTAATGCAAAGATGGACTGTCGATTATTGGTTTTATAGTTGTATGTCTTTGGCCCGTAGTGCAAAGATGGACTATTCATTTACATGATTATAAATATGAATTATGAATTTAACTATAACCTTTGGTGGTTAAGGTGAAGACAGGTGATGAAAGTTCTCTTTGTCTTGGGTACAACAAAGAAATGTTGATGGGTATTACAGGGATGAAATATTAATGATGGACTTTTAATTTGGAAGAGATAGTAGACATTATGTTCTACTTGACTCTTTTAATAGATTGTTATTTCCGCTACAATTGTTGATCTAAAACTTGTTGTCTATTATATTCTATCAGATTTTTCCCTGTTGAGGACTAAGGATAATTTTTTCTACATTATCTTAGTTATAATATTCTTTACCGGGCTTTTTGCTCACCCTTTTTCTTCACAATTCTTTTCAGGTAATAAGGGTGTAGCTGGGTCGAGCGGGGATAACAGGGGAATAGAGTTATGGTCTGTGACTGTTGAAGTTTCTCAATACATTATAAAATAGCATGTCAATATATAATTGTATTGAGAACTTAAATTGTGTGTGTCATATTTTATACGTCATTTAATAATTCATTTTGGCGAACAACAATAGGGTGAGGAGAACCCGACTGTGAAAACGACAAAAATACACCTCCATTAGAATGAGGAGGACATAAATATTCTCCTGTTCCCTTGAAGACTTGAAATATTTGTTGTTGTATTTTATATGAAATTTTAATAATTTGGGTGTGTATATAGTCGTATTATATTCAGTACAATATTTGTATTGAAACTCTCAGCTTATGTGTTGTCGTATTTTGCACGATAGTTTAATAGTTGTATAAATGATGTTTATATTTGGATTAAGTTGCGCGTATCTGGTGACTTAGAATGGGTTGTGTGGACCAATTTTGGGGGCTTCACATTTTATATTATTTTGGTATTATTTTGCTTAATATATGTGTTTCAAGGCTTATTAGGTCTTTTTCAGCTTGCAAGGGCATAAATGTCAATTTTCCCACATATCTCGAAGTAACTTATGCCAGAGCTTAAACACAGCATCGCAGTCACTTCTCACTCGCCAATCGTGACATCATCACAGAGCTGCAGTGTGACGCCCCCAAAACATGTATACATCATCATCTTGAGTCGCCAAATACATGGTACAAAATTCAAATACAACTTAATTATACAACAGTCGTGTAAAATATGACAAAACATAATATAAGAGTTTTAATAAGAATATTGTCATCTAGACAATATCCACACTCAATGGAGTCCTCAGTACATTTATTGTCACACTATTTAACAGAATAGTGAGGACTACTAATGCTATCATCTGGACCGTCACTCCATTCCCCGACTCGTCCCAGCTATATTCTCATTTCCTGAAGAGAATAGTGAAAGAAATGGTGAGCTCAACTAGCCCAGAAAGAAATATTATGACTAAGATAATGCAGAATAAATTATCATTAGCCTTCAACAATGTTAAACTGATAGAATATGATAGACAACAAGTTTAACTGCAGCGGAAAAATCAATCCATTACAAGAGTCAAATAGAGCATAAAATCTACTATCTTCTATGATTTAAAAAGTTTTTCATCAACTTTATCGCTGAGACTCAACTTAATAAATAAAATCGAATGATCCCTGCATCACGGCCAAGGATATTCATGTAATCATCAATGGTCATGACTATACCGAATAATTCATGGTCATAATCACACCAACAACTGTCCATCAATGAACTACAGCCCAATGAGGAATTTTACCACATCATTCGTCACATTACGGTCATGATTATACCGAATAATCCCTGGTCATAATCATACCAAGTCCATATATGCACGTAAGCCAAAGATGACTTTCATCACAATATAAGCATGAGGATGATAACAATGACATAATAATTCAATAAAACAAGTTCAAGAATAAATTTTAAAGATTTATAATTTTAACTTATCTAGAAATCAATAACGTCCAAATTGTCAACATGATACTTCTTTGTGGAGTAAAATTCAAGAATGCTCAGAAGAATATTTCCAAGAAAGATACTGGATGAAGCACAAATATACAGGATATTCTACTAATTTCATGGAGTATAGAAGCCAAAACTTTAACCAACTAAGTATAATTGAATATATGAAATCGCAAATGGATTTTTGCCCGCCATGCGGTAATCTACGTAGACATATCATTTCCACAATTTAATAAGGAATGAATACAAAGGATCATTCACCAGGCATGCGGTAATCCACATAGACAGGTTATTACAACAGAATAATAAAGAATGGAATAATGTAAGAATTCATCGTGCATGCGATAGACCATACAAACAAAGTTATTCCCAATGTAATAATAAAGAATAGAACCAGTCATCGTAATCAAATGCAGACGTGATATTCCAATGTAATAATAAAGAATGGGACCGTGTCATGCGTAATCCGCATGATATGATATTCTAACAAAATAATAAAGAACGGAACGGTCATGCGTAATCCGCATGCATGTGGATATTCCAATAGAATAATAAATAATGGAACCCGGTCCAACAGAATCCATGCATGCATGAGTTATTCCAATGTAATAATAAAGAATGGAATAACAACAGAATTCACCAAGCATGCGATTGATCACATGATGAGTTATTCCAATGTAATAATAAAGAATGGAATAATGTAAGAATTTTACCATGCATGCGGTACTTGATGCATACAAAGTTATTCTAACATAATAATAAAGAATGGAATAACAACCCTTACGAATATTGAAAGAAAATAACTCTCTTCATGAATACGAAAGAATAATACCCCTTACCTTAGAAGAAAACTGGATACATGAATAGTGAGGTAGCATGCTTCTCTTCTTCTTTCTCTCTATAATTTCTCTCTATAATAATTGCTCTATAGCTTTAGTGAATTGGTGATAAATGAAGGAAAAATGAGCTTCTATTTATAGGAAAATATAGTTTCGATAATTACACATTTTGGGGCTCAAAATATTACAGTATAATACCTTCATCTTTTTCTTTATTTTTAATTTAGTCCTGCAAGTATTATCAAACTTGCACCACCTCCCCTAATAGTAAATAATGTGAATCAATAGTTCAATCATGTGAATCAATAGTTATAGTCATGGGAAAATATGAATTACAGTATAGTACTTTCAACTATACCTCCATTTTTAACTTAGTAATGCAAGTATTATCAATCTTGCACCACCTCCCCTAATAGTATAAAAATGTGAATCAATAGTACACACATGTGAACAAATAGTTATAATCATGTGAATTAATAGCAATTAATTGGTCATTTATCCAGTTAATTACCTGATTGGTCAATATAACCTCCAGACATCAATTATTATCGAAATAAATGTCGATTTTCACTAACACTAATAATTCCAACACAATGGAACTATCCAACTCATCTTTAATCAACACAAACAAATTCATCATTAATATTATAATTCACAATATTTAACAACCAGGTCATTCCAAGGAAAGAGGGGGCTTTCTGATAAGGATTTCTCCTTATTGGCGCGCAATTAGGTGACCAAACCTCTCCTTGATAGAACTTCTAGACATTGTCAATATTGCAAATAATAATATGAATAACTTTGCTGTCTCAATTATTGATTTAATAATATATATTATACAGATGATACTATGACAATAATTGAATCAATAATATGAGAGATATGATGCAGCAATTACTGTATCAATAATTGAGTATAACTGAGTGACTTCTCACGTAAACATCAATAATCAATACCATGTGCTACTATGCAACCACGTGTATTACTGTACTTTTACTACCGGGTAGTTCAACAGTTTTAACGGTAACACTTTTGCCGTTATTTTTATAAAAAGATAATTCTGTTGTTTTCTAACTACGACAATACTTCTGTTGTGGGGACCACCAATGATTGTGTCGTCGTACGAATATTCCCTGTTAAAACGAATATTCCCTGACCAATCGAATATTATATAACCACTTGCTTACTTTGCAAAATTTGTAAATATTACTCACAACAATAACATTATATCAAATCCACACCATAATATTCAAAAATATATTTCAAGAAAATTATTCTTTATTCATAAAAGTTCGGGTCTTACAACCTCCCCTTCTTATGAAATTTTGTCCTCGAAATTAGGGTACGTACCTGGTATATCGAAGAGGTGAGGATATCTTGACTTCATCTCAGATTCTAACCCTAGGTCATTTCTTCCACATCGTGGTTTCTCCACAAAACTTTGACTTGAGGTATAACCTTGGAGCGTAGAATATGATCTTTCTTATCCAAGATTTTAACAGGTAACTCTTCATACGTTAAATCTTCCTCTATCTCTTCTGGTTCTAATTCAATAATGTGGTTCGAGACTTTCACATATTTACGTAATATAGATATGTGAAAAACGTTATGAACACGAGACATACTTAGCGGTAAGGCGAGTCTATAGGCCATAGTTCCTCTCTTTCCAAATCTCGTAACTCCTTTCCATGGAGCAACACGTAACAACACATGATCTCCAATATTAAATTCCACGTCCTTTCGATGAAGATCAACATAACTCTTTTTGTCGATCTTGTGAGGTTTTTATACATTGTCGGATCGTTTAAATCTTTTCCGTAGTCATACGTACCAAATCCAGTCCCAATAACGTTGCTTCACCATCCTCATCCCAGCATACTGGAGAACGACACTTTCTTCCATACAATGCCTCAAATAAATCCATGCCACTACTTGATTGATAACTATTATTGTAGGAAAACTCCACCAATGGTAAGAACTTGTCCTAACTTTCCTTGAAGTCAAGGACAGAAAGTCTTAATAAATCTTCAAGAGTTTGAATAGTCCTTTCCGACTGCCCATCCGTTTGAGGATGATATGCTGAACTAAATCATAAATTTGTGCCCATAGCTTTTTGCAAACTAACCCAAAATTTTGAAGTGAATCTTGGGTCTCGATCAGAAACTATGGATACTGGCATACCATGCAATCTTACAATCTCGTTTATGTACATACTAGCAAGACGTTCAAGTGTATAAGTTTCTCGTATCAGTAAGAAATGAGCAGACTTGGTTAATCTATCAACAATGACCCAAATCGAATCTATGCCTTGAGAAACCTTGGGAAGACCAGTAACGAAATCCATGGTAATGTGCTCCCACTTCCATTCTAGAATTTCAAGTGGTTGCAATGGACCTTTTGGCACTTGATGCTCCGCCTTGACTCATTGACAAATTAGACACCTTGAGATAAACCCCGCTATCTCTCTCTTCATATTGCTCCACCAAAATGTATGTCGAAGATCACGATACATTTTGGTACTCCCAGGATGGATTGCAAACGGTGTGTTATGCGCCTCAATCATGATTTTATACATCAAGTCAGAATCGTTAGGAACATAAAGTCTGGAGTTGACTCGAAGTATTCCTTCTTCATCGATTCTTGCTTCTGAAAAAGCACCTTCTTGAACTTTCTTCCTCATACGCATCAGCTCCAGGTGTGTAGCTTGAGCAGCTTTAACTTTATCAATTAAAATCAGTTCCACTCGTATATTCGCTATCATCACATGGGTCCCTGAAGTCTTTAACTCTATTTACATCCTTTCCAAGTCATACAAAATGGGCCTTTGCGTTGACAAAATTGCACTCGTGCCCGCATATGATCTTCTACTAAATGCGTCAGCTACTACGTTCACTTTTCAGGATGGTATTGGATGGTATGATCATAATATTTCAACAACTCAAGCCATCGTCATTACCGCATGTTGAGTTCCTTTTGAGTGAAGAAATATTTGAGGCTTTTATGATCAGTATAGATCTCCACCTTCTCTCCATACAGGTAATGCCTCCAAATCTTAAGCGTAAAAATGACTGCTGCCAACTCTAGATCATGAGTAGGATAATTACTCTCATATTCTTTGAGTTGTCACGAGCCATAGGCTATGACTTTCCCATGTTGCATGAGAACACATCCTAACCCTTTGCCTGAAGCATCACTGTAGATGGCAAATCCCTCCAAGCCAGATGATATTGTCAGAACAGGTGCTGAAATGAGTCTCCTCTTGAGTTCTTGAAAACTCTTTTCACATTCCTCGTTCTAATCGAATTTTATATCTTTTTGAGTCAATTGAGTTAATAGAGTAGCGATTCAAGAAAACCCTTCTATGAATCTCAGATAATAACCAGCTAAGCCGAGAAAGCTACGTACTTCGGTCACTGACTTAGGTTGCTCCCAACTTTGAATTGCTTCAATCTTTGCTGGGTCAACAATTATTCCATGATTTGATATTACGTGCCCAAGGAATGTAACTTTCGCAAGCCAAAACTCGCATTTCTTCAACTTGGCATATAGCTTGTTTTCACGAAGCTTTTGGAGTATCAGCCTCAAGTGTTTCTCATGGTCTTCATGAGTTTTGGAGTATATGAGGATGTCATCAATAAAGACGACCACAAAGTGATCCAAATATTCCTTGAATACTCGGTTTATCATGTCCATTAAAGGCAGCAGGAGCATTAGTCAATTAAGTTTTAATCTTCAACTGATGATATCCTGAACGGAGATTAATCTTTGAAAAGAATTTGGCTCCTTGCAACTAGTCAAACATGCATCAATACGAGGTAACGGGTACCTATTTTTGATGGTGACATGATTCAACTCCCGATAATCAATACAAAGTCGCATACTTCCATCTTTCTTCTTCACGAATAGAATAGGAGCACCCCAAGGAGACGTACTAGGGCGAATGAAATTGATGTCTAAGAATTCCTATAGTTGGGTTTTTAACTCCTAAAGTTCAATAGGAGCCATTCAATATGGGGCTTTGGAAATGGGTTTTGTACCAGATTCAAGGTCGATACAAAATTCAATTTCACGCTCTGGGGGCAGGCTAGGAAGTTCTTCAGGGAATACATCAGAACATTTATTAACAATAGAAATATCATTCAAATCTGACGTATTTTTATTTAGATCCGTGACATGGGCTAAGAAAGCTTGACATCCGTTTTTCAATAAACGAATAGCTTATGACTTGATATGACAGTGATTGATTTTAGTGGTTTGGTTGCTTGAATTCGCATAATAGGTTGGTTAGGAATATGAAAGCTAACAACCTTACGAAAACAATCGATTTTAGCATGATGAGTAGTTAACCAATCAATCCCTAAAATCACATCAAATACAAGTATTTTCAAGGAAATAAGATCGACAGGTAACGTGCGGTTACCAATTTGAATCAAACAAGACTTATAAACAGTGGATGTAATGAAGGTTTCTCCCAATGTAGTTTCAACAGATAAGTCAAAGTCTAATTTCTCTGGAGTCAAATTTAAACGTTGAGCGCAAGTAAGAGAAATGAAAGAATGGGTAGAATTGGTATCAAATAAAGTATAAACTTCACTAGAGTTTATGATTAGCTTACCCGTGATCACTTCGTTCAGATTCCTCGCTTTTTGGGAGGTTGCGACAAATGCTCTCCCTTGAACTACCAGTTTTGTCTTGTCTGGGACACCCTTTGATACCTCAATCCCAGCTGGACTTGACTTTGGTGTACGACAAAATTAGGTTAGGTGACCTTCTTTTCCACAATCGTAACACGCTTTGGACTGCATCGCGTAGTTTGGACTGATGTGTCCTTCCCCTCTACATTTGTAACATACGACCGGCGGTCGTTCTCCTTCCTTAACAATAGGTGTTGGTGCCAACGTCTTTCCATCATTGTTGAATCTCCTCTTCTTGAAATGTCCACTCTTATTGTCATGGCCATGATTACCACCGAAGTGATTACCATTTCTGGCATGTTGATTATCTCCACGCTTGTTGTCACTGCTTCGATGACTGCTACCACTGGTATTATCGACTTGTCTGCTGCTCTCTCTTGGTTGGGTTGACTCATTATCGTGCTCCAATAACTAAGCCCTATTCACAACATCTGAATACAAAGACAGTATGTGAGAAATTAGGTATTGACGTATCTCGGGTTTCAAACCTCTTAGAAACATCCGCGTCATTCTCCCCTTATTATCAACAAAGTGGGACGCAAACTGAGACAACTCGGCAAACTTAGCTTCGTACTGCGCTACGGTCATATTGTTTTGCTCAAGCTTGATGAACTCTACCTCCTTCATATGACGAATACTTTCAGGAAAGTACTTGTCGTTGAACAGTTCTTGGAACTTCTCCCAAGACATCTTTAGTGCAATAGGTTGAGTACGCTTTACAGATTCCCACCAGTAATCTGCCTCTGCTCGCAACATGAAGGTGACAAAGGGAACCTTTTGCTCCTCGGAGCATCCCAAGACATCAAATATCTTGTTTATCTGCTTTATCCACGTCTCCGCCTTAAGTGGTTTTGGCTCTCCAAAAAACTCCAGTGGTCCCAGCTCCTTGAACTGCTTAGCGGTGATCGTCCGAGAGTTGTCAGTGTTTCCACCTGTATTTTGGATAGGAGCCGCCCTCGCCTGATATTTCATGAAATGCATAAAACCTCTGAACATCCCATCATTCATCATTTGATTGTTGTTGTTTACCTGAGAATTATTGTCTTCCTGTTGCACATTATCCTGGGTATTAATCTGTGGTGACTCAACGGTCTCATGTGCTTCATTTCTTATCTCAATATTTTCGGATGTCATTTTCAAATACTGGCACAAAACAAGGGTTAATTAACATATCACATATTATCCCTATACTCTGACCGACCAATTAAATACCAAATAAACTTAGGTAGGTCATACTAGTGAAGGAACTCCCCGTCTTTCCCCTCTTAGTTCTTGTCTCTCATCTCAGTCAGGTATCATATCCCTAAGCTTTGATACCAACTGTGACGCCCCCAAAATAGGTATACAGCACCCATCTTGAGTCGCCAAATACATGGTACAAAATTCAAATACAACTTAATTATACAACAATCGTGTAAAATACGACAAAACATAATCTAAGAGTTTTAATAAGAATAATGTCATCTAGACAATAACCACACTTAATGGAGTTCTCATTACATTTATTGTCACACTATTTAACAGAATAGTGAGGACTACTAATGCTATCATCTGAACCGTCATTCCATTCCCCAACTCGTCGCAGCTATATTCTCATTTCCTGAAGAGAATAGTGAAAGAAAAGGTGAGCTCAACTAGCCTAGTAAGAAATATTATGACTAAGATAATGCAGAATAAATTATCATTCGCTGTGAGACCCCAAATTTTATGAATAAAGATTTAAATTTCTCGAAAGATTTTTTTCAAAATTATGGTGTGGATTTGAGATAATGTTATAGTTGTGGGTAATATTTATAAATTTTGAAAAGTATGCAAGTTGTTATATAATATTCGATTGGTCGGGGAATATTCATTTTAACAGAGAATATTCGTACGACGGCATAATCATTGGTGGACCCCACAACAGAATTATTGTCGGATTGAGAAAACGACAAAAATATTTTTATGAAAATAACGGCGGAAGTTTTACCATTAACTGTTGAAACACTCGGTGTTAAAAGTACAGTAATACGCGTGGTTTCATAGTAGCACACGTTATTGATTATTGATGCTTACGTGAGAAGTCACTCAATTTTGTTCAATTATTGCTACAATAATTGTTGCATAGTATCTCACGTTATTTGATTCAATTATTGTCAATATTTTATATATTATTAAATCAATAATTGAGATAACAAAGTTATTAATATTATTATTTGCAATATTAATGATGTCTAGAAGTTCTGCCAAGGAGAGGTTTGGTCACCTAATTACGCGCTAATAGGGAGAAATTCTTATTGAAAAGCCCCCTCTTTCCTGAGAATGACCTGGTCGATTAATATTGAAAATTATAATAATGATGATAAATGTTGTTAAATATATTGAAGTGTCTTTTATATGAAGTCACGAAAGTTTTATATATATATATATATATATATATATATAAATAAATTATGTTTTATTAGTATTATTAATGTAATAAAAGCAGAAAAGCTTTTTATATAAAATGTAATACTTTTATAAAGTTATTTGTTTTATTAGACAATAATTAGAATATAATATATTTTATTATGCATAGTGTTTTGCATAGTAAAATCTTTTTATATAAAAATGAATACTTTTATAAAGTTATTTGTTTTATTAGGCAATAATTAAAATATAATACATTTTATTATGCATAGTGTTTGCATAGTAAAATCTTTTTATATAAAACAGAATACTTCTATAAAGTTAATTGTTTTATTAGATTTTAAATAAAATATATATATATATATATATATATTATATTTTATTGCATAGTATCCTTTCTATTTTTCTATAAATAAGATGCTTAGTTAGAATTGAAATCACACCAGAAGTTTAGAGAATTCTTTTTTAATAATCTTGAGCGTATTTCTTTAGAGTTTAATAAAGCTTTGAGCGTAGTGCAAGTTTTCTTCAAGTATATCCCCGCCCTACCTGTCGGAGTACTCTTCTTTATAAGGTAAGGGATATTATTTTTTGTACTCGTAAGGGGTATTATTTCTTTTCTCTTCATGAAGAGAACTTCTGTTATTCCATTATTTACTATTCTGTTGGAATAACCTGTATATGCAAAGTACCGCATACATGGTGAAATTCTTCTATTATTCCAATCTTTATTATTCTGTTGTAATATCTTGTCTGTGCGTTTACGCATGACCTGGTTCCATTATTTATTATTCTGTTGGGAATAACCTGTCTGTGCGATCTATCACATGCATGGTGAATTCTTCAGTTATTCCATTCTTTACTATTCTGTTAGAATAACCTGTATATGCGAAGTACCGCATACATGGTAAAATTCTTCTATTATTCCATTCTTTATTATTCTGTTGGAATATCATGTCTGTGTGTTTACGCATGACCTGGTTCAATTATTTATTATTCACCGGAATATCACATACGTGCATTTACGCGTGACTGGTTCCATTATTTATTATTACATTGGGAATAACTTTTATGCATGCGATCTATCGCATGCATGGTGAATTCTTCAGTTATTCCATTCTTTATTATACTGTTGGAATAACCTGTCTATGTGGATTACCACATGCATGGTGAATGATCCTTTGTATTCATTCCTTATTAAATTGTGGAAATAATCTGTTTACGTGGATTATGATGAAAGTCATAATAAAAGCGTTGGACTGATGAAAATCATGGGTATATGTAGTATTAGTAAGTGTTATGATGAGTTATGTTGGTTATTATGTGAAAACATGAAAGTTTCTTAGAAATCACGAAGGGTTGAAAATCAGACTTTGGTGAAAATAGAACATGAAATTCAATTTACCATATCTCCTATTATATTTTGAATTTTTGAGTGTGGTCAAGTTCTAGAGTTAGATCTATGAGTTTTCTAACTTATCCAAGTGGAATCACTAGAAAAGGTGTTGTAGATTTTCGTATGGACTAATTTTAGCAAAGGAGTCAAAAACTGCAAAGTACCAAAAAGCTACTGCCCAGAAATTTAAAAGGGCATTTTCTGCCACTTAATTTGTGAGAAAAATTATGTCCTTTTTGGGACATTGAAATATATGGTATAAAGTACCTCCTGTCCAAAAATGAGCTCATTCCGACTTAAAATGAGCAAGTTATGACTATTTCAATATTTAGGTTTTTCCGACGAAAAACGCTATAACCGGAGTTCTATAACTCTGATGACCATGAAATTTAAACTGGAAGCCCACGTTAACATGTGTAAGATCCTGCCAAGATTTGGGAATTTCTGGAGTTAAACCTGAGGAAGTTAATTTCTTAATGAATTAATTAGAAATTGATTTTTGAAAAATACTTAAGGGAGTTGAAAAATTATAAAACAAATACTTGTTGTGTATGAAATATATGTATATATGTTTGGACAAAGGATAGAAAAATAATAAGTTGATTTAGTAATTTTTCATGAAAATGGTTTAGTTATAAACATATGAGTTAAATATGTTATGTGAAGTTGAAGAATTGGTAAATAGGATTTTAGGGCTTGAAAATCCTATATAAGGTATATGCAGATTTTTGATGAGGGATTTGATCATGGGTGATGAAATCTTATGAGTCTGGCCTTTTTGAATGATTAAATGCATTATTTGGTAAAGTGTAAACAATTGAAATAAATTGTTTATACGTTTAGGAAGTGACTAAAATGTTATTATACTATTAATAATATTAGATTATGAGTTTATCAAGTGATTAATAATATTTGAATAAATTTAAAGTCTTTAATATTTATCCTTGTTTTCGTTTGATTAATGCTTATATCATTGTTATCATCCTCATGCTCATATTGTGATGAAAGTCATCTTTGGCTTACGTGCATTGATGGACTTGGTATGATTATGACCAGGGATCATTCGGTATAATCATGACCTGTAATGTTATTAATGATGTGGTAAAAGTCCTCAGTGGCGTGTAGTGCATTGATGGACAATTTTTGGTATGATTATGACGAGGGATTATTTGATATAGTCATGACCATTGATGATTTAATGAATATCCTTGGCCCGTAGTGCAGGGATGACTCGATGATGTGGTTTTTTTATTAAGCTGAGTCTCAGTGATAAAAATTGATGAAAACATTTTAAATCATAGAAGATATTAGATATCATCCTCTACTTAACTCTTCTAATGGATTGCTTATTCCGCTGCAGTTAAACTTGATGCCTATTGTATTTTATCAGTTTAACATTGTTGAAGACTAATGATAATTTATTCTACATTATCTTAGTCATAATATTTCTTACTGGGTTAGTTGACTTCACCCCTTTCTTTCACTGTTCTCTTCAGGAAATGAGAACGTAGCCGGGACTAGTCGGGGAACGGAGTGACTCTCCAGATGATAGTATTAGTAGTCCTCACTATTCTATTAAATAGTGTGACAATAAATGTATTGAGGACTCCTTAGAGTGTGAATATTGTCTAGATGACAATATTCTTATTAAAACTCTCAATTTATGTTTTGTCATATTTTACACGACTGTTGTATAATTAGTTTATATTTGTATTCAGTACCTTGTATTTGGTGACTCAGAATAGGTAATGTATACCTATTTTGGGGGCGTCACAGTTGGTATCAAAGCTTAGGGATATGATCCCTGGCTAAGATGTGAGACAAGAACTAAGAGGGGAGAGATGGGAATTCCTTCGTTAGTATGACCTACCTAAGTTTATTTGTTATTTAATTGGTCGGTCAGAGTATAGGGATAATATGTGATATGTCAATTAACCCTTGTTTTGTGGCAGTGTTTGAAAATGGTAGCTGAAAATGTTAACAATGGAGCGAATGACGCGAATGTTTCTAAGAGGTTTGAAACCTGAGATACATCAATACCTCATTTCTCACAAACTTTGTTTATATTCAGATGTTGTGAATAAGGCTCAGTTATTGGAACGCGATAATGAGTCAGCACAACCAAAAGGCAACGACCAACAACACGATAATAATCTTACCAGTGGCAACGGCCACCAGACGTAGAGGAAATTTTCATGCCAAGAATGGTAATCACTTCGGTGGTAATCATGGCCAAGATAATAGAAGTGGAAACTTCAAGAAGAGAAGGTCATTTAGCTTGATTTTATCGTATAGTGAAGTCAAGTCCAGCTGGGACGGTGGCACCAAAGGCGGATACGGACAAAACAAAGTCGGTGGTTTCAGGAAGAGCGATTTTCATGACTTCTCAAAAAGCGAGTAACCCGAACAAAGTTAGCATGGGTTAGTTAATTATAAATTTTTGCGAAGTCTATACCTTATTTGATACTGGTTCTACCCATTCTTTTATCTCTCTTGCTTGCGCTCAACGTTTAAATTTGACTCCAGAGAGATTAGACTTTGACTTATCGATTGAAACTTCGTTAGTAGAAACCTTCATTACCTCCACTATTTATAAATCTTGTTTGATTCAAATCGACACTTTCACGTTACCTATCGATCTTATCTCTTTGAAAATACATGCATTTGATACGATTTTAGGAATCGATTGGTTAACTACTCATCATGCTTTTCGTAAGGTTGTTAGTTTTCATATTCCTAACCAACCTATTATGTGAATTCAAGCAACCAAACCACTAAAATCAATCATTGTCATATCAAGCCATAAGTAAGGAGCCCCGAGCCTTTCACTGGTGACTTCCAAGTCTTGGAATACACCAAACCCACAATATCCGTAGGGGACATCATGAATAATGGTGGCAAGTTGATAGATATCAATGTGACGTGCTATCCAAGTCTTGGATGAGAGTCACAGTTTTGAATGATATTTTTATTATTAATAAATTTCTTGACATATTTCTGAAGACTTCTTAGCCTACCCCTAGAGCGTGAAATCAAATTTTATATTGACCCCAGTATAAAACCCATTTCTAAAACCCTCAAGTATTTCTTCACCCAAAACGAACGTATAATCGCCAAAGACGATGGCTCGAGTTGTTTGAAGGTTACGACCATTCAATACCATCGTGGAAAAGTGAACGTGGTAGGCGATGTGTTGAGTAGAAGATCGTATGCGTTCACGAGTGCGAATATCTGAACCTACGTGAAGATAACGAATATATGATTAGAACAGACTTTAGTCGATAATGTTAAAAAGGCTTCTAAAGCTACGGACTTGGAGTGATGAATACGAAGAAGAAGGTTCAAGAGGGCGTTATTTTAAAAGCAAGAGTTGCTGAAGAGAGGAAATCTCAACCCTCGATTTAATTGGCTCATTTGAAATCCTTGATCGATTAGGAACTATGGCCTATAGACTCGTTTTACTGCCAAGTATGTCACGTGTTCATAAAGTTTTTAACGTATCCATGTTACGTAAATATGTAAAAGACCCGAACCACGTTATTGAGTTATAACCGGACAAAATAGCGGAAGATTTAACGTATGAAGAGATTCCTGTTCAAATCTTGGATAAGAAGGAACATATCCTACGCTCCAAGGTTATACCTCAAGTCAAGGTTTTGTGGAGAAACCACGATGTTGAGGAAATGACCTGGGAGTTAGAATCTGAAATAAAATCAAGGTATCCTTAACTCTTCGGCATACCAGGTACGTACATAAATTTTGAGGGAAAAATTTCATAAGGAGGGGAGATTGTGAGACCCCAAATTTTATGAATAAAGATTTAAATTTCTCGAAATATTTTTTTCAAAATTATGGTGTGGATTTGAGATAATGTTATAGTTTTGGATAATATTTATAAATTTTGAAAAGTATGCAAGTTGTTATATAATATTCGATTAGTCGGGGAATATTCGTACGACGACACAATCATTTCTGGACCCCACAACGGAATTATTGTCGGATTGAGAAAACGAAAAAAATATTTTTATGAAAATAATGGCAGAAGTTTTACCATTAACTGTTGAAATACCCTGTGTTAAAAGTACAGTAATACGCGTGGTTTCATAGTAGCACACGTTATTGATTATTGATGCTTACGTGAGAAGTCACACAGTTTTGTTCAATTATTGCTACTGTAATTGTTGCATAGTATCTCACGTTATTTAATTCAATTATTTTGGATATTTTATATATTATTAAATCAATAATTGAGATAAAAAAAAGTTATTAATATTATTATTTGCAATAGTATCTGCATAGTGTTTGCATAGTAAAATCTTTTTATATAAAACAGAATACTTTTATAAGGTTAATTATTTTATTAGATTTTAAATAAAATATATAAATATATACATATATATATATTATTGCATAGTATCCTTTCTATTTTTCTATAAATAGGATGCTTAGTTAGAATTGAAATCACACTAGAAGTTAAGAGAATTCTCCTTCTATAATCTTGAGCGTATTTCTTTAGAGTTTAAGAAAGCTTTGAGCGTAGTGCAAGTTTTCTTCAAGTATATCCCCGCCCTACCCGTCGGAGTACTCTTCTTTATAAGGTAAGGGATATTATTTGTTGTACTCGTAAGGGTATTATTTCTTTTGTCTTCATGAAGAGAACTTCTGTTATTCCATTCTTTACTATTCTGTTAGAATAACCTGTATATGCGAAGTACCGCATACATGGTGAAATTCTTCTATTATTCCATTCTTTATTATTCTGTCAAAATATCCTGTCTATGCATTTACGCATGACCTGTCACTACTACAAAACATTAAATAGACAACGCGAAAAAAATGTTGTGGTTTCAGTCTTAAAAACGTCGTGGTTAAAGGTGTTATCTATTTGACACCCTTACACAACGTTTTTAAAACGTTGTAGTTAAGCACAATACACAACATTTTTTAGGAAAAAACGTTGTAGATTTGTTTTTCAAAAATTATCATATGCTTAAAAACGTTGTAGAAGATATGATTCCACAACGTTTTTTGGATAAAAACGTTGTTGTTTAGTATATCATACAACGTTTAAGCACATTTACACAACGTTTTTAAAATGTTGTAGATTGACTTGGAAAAAAAATAAAAAAATTGTGATTCACCTATATTACCAGTACACCTGCAATCTGCTAATGTCATGATATATAGGTTAAAGGTCTAAATTCTCATTTAAATTTAAAGCCAAAATGTATCAACCATTCAGAATACATCCCAATAATACCATTCGTTTACGGTTTCAAATTACTACATCCACAAAATAAATTCAAGGAATTAGAGACTAAGTTTAAGGCAGGTTGTTACAGCATTAAAGCAGGTTGTTACAAAAAGCTTCGCAGCAGCTTGCCCACTTGTCGGACCAACATTCTCCTTGTCATCCTGGCTCCCTTATGCTCCAGCTGGATAAGTATAATAGCAGCAGATATAGTCACTATTGTTCACATATAAATGAAGTACCCATTTTTTCAGTCCACTACAAGTGTTTGTCCCCTCATTGCCGCTGGCCTGAGTTTCACTGCTAGCAGGAAGCATTGATTTGAGCCTCTCCAAAACAAAACCAGCTTAAGTCATGGTGGAAGCTCTTTCAAAATCCGAACCTCATCCCTCAAGGATGTTATGAAATGATCAACATCAAATATGTCCTTAAACTCACTGCCACATTGATAGGCAATCTTAGGAAATATGAAGAGAGTAGCCACACAGAATCTATGGCAGTCAAGATGATAAACGATTACAACTATGTCCACTTAATAGAACAAAACTACTGAACCCACCTTGGATCTGCCCAAAATGAAGTTTTGTCCAGTTCCGGCACAATAAGAGTGACATTCAGATATCTTGCAATAGCAACCATGTCACAAATCTGCAGAGCAAATAATCACAACAACAAAATTTCATATGGACCCTAATTACAGAAGCAAAATTCATGACAGTATTAATTATGATAAAAGAAGCCAGTAACTCACTGACTGCTCGATTCTCAAGCTGCAGACAACATGGGGTTGAAGGTTCAGTTACTTGCCCAGGTGAAAAAAATATATGAGGAAATTTGATGAAGGAGATGGGTGAAAAAAATGACATTAAGCAGACAAACATTCAATAGGAACCTTAAAAGTCTGAATACTAAAAGAACAGAAAACTAGAAAAGTATAAATTGCACTTAAAGTTTTGGATGCTTAATAATGGAAGGTGCACATAACAGTGAAATTTTTAGAAAAAAATACAAAATGGCACATAGTTATGGTTTGATGCGCTAGAGTAGAACATGCCTTGTTAAGTGGCTCAGGCTTGGGAATAAGTTTTATATGAACATTGGAAAGCAGCAAAATCAAATTTTCCCACTGGTTCCTGACATTGTCTCTCTGTAGACACCAATATACACGGAAGAAAAGTAATTACATCACAAAAGTAATACAACAACTATAGGCAAATAATTTCTCATTCTGTAGTTAAGAACACATCCCTGAAATCCAAACATGGCCATTAGCCAATCATGAACATCTAATTCCTCTTTCTGCCTATGCTGATCAAATGTGGTTGGCCACTTCAAGCCACTCGTGTTTAGCAGTGCACCCACAGCTGCTTTAACCTGGTATAGAAAGAGGCTAAAAGAGTGCAAAAACTTAAACATCCTGACAACACACCAGGTAGGCTTCATGCATGTGTGTGCTTGTGGTACCTCTTTTAACTGCATGATGGCTTGTGATGCACCAGCAGAATCCAATGGAAGAATGTTATAGGGAGTATAGATTTTTTTCTTTGCCCGGACATCTTTCGCTGAAGTAATAATCTGCTCATGAAGGTATATATTCCATGGCTCCTAATGCAATTCATACACCATATTGCTCGATATGAATCAATAGTGTAAAAAGTACTAACCTCAGGAGCAACTTCTTTGACTTTCTCATATATGTTAACAGCGCAGAGGACTTCAAGAAGCACAGCAGTTGTCTGACTCGGCACTGTTATTTTAAGGGTTTAACCAATTAATCAATTGGCTCTCATCAGAATTGTTGTTCAACCTTGATCGCAACAAGGGAGGGGGAGAAGAGAAGAGAATAGAAAATTACAAGGCAATGCTGCTAGAAAATAGAGTGCATGATTTACCTGTACGCTTGCTCTCCCTTGTCAAGTACTAACATAGTGTTCATAATAAAAGATCCCAATTTCCTCGTAAAAACATTTATCATTATAAAAATTTTGCTCGCAAAAACATTTATCATTATAAATCAGGTAAATCACTGCGAGTTGAGCCATAACATGTTTTCTATTAACAAGATGTGTTATGTCCATTATAAAAAATGAACATCTTGTTAAACCCCAATGCAACCATACCAACTCTCTTATGGATCAAAGTTAAATTTTGATGAGTATCTTCACAAATTGTAGAACAAATTTTCCCGGGGCACATAACCGTTAAAACTGATGCACAAAAATTAGCTCAGAAAGTAAAGAAATGAAGATAGTTCAAATAGAGAAATGAAAACCCCAAAAACCAAACTCATCAAGCATAGTTGGAAAAACAAAAAATAAAAACAAAAACAAAAACAAAACAAGAACCACTGAACTAATTTAGACTTCAAAAACACATACCCTAGTCAAATTCCAGGAATATTGTCAGAATCTGCATATTTAAAGAGAATTTCAATTGGGTATCTCCAAAATCACATCAAAACACTTGCACATACCAAGAATTCTTTCAAAGATTCCACATTTATCAATAGTTTCATCTGGGTATCTCCAAAAACGTATAAATTGAAAGAATAACTATAGCAAAAGAAGTCAAAGGTACTTACCAATGGAGCTCAAACTCGAAAACCCCTGTGTGCATTTGGAGACCTTTTAACTGACTGGTGGTCCATCTCACAAGTACAATTTCATAGACAAATTTTTGGCTACACCCAGAATCAATTTAAGAATTAAACAAACTTTACAGACTTAAATCAAGACCTCTTCAACCAACAATCTTTAAATCAAAATCCCAAAAATAAAAATCTAAAATAGAATTCCACATTCCCCAAGCTAGTCAAGTCACATCTCTTCCAAAAAAATACAAGAAAGGAAAAGACCATTTGCAGAGTTCTACCCAAACCTCCAAGCCCAACTGTTATTCTGTAGAACTCCTGAGCAGTTCTAGCATCCCAGCATCTTATAAACCTGACATTTTTCATAATCTTCGGAGAATATAAACCATATGTACCACAAAAATGTCACTGGCTGCTTGGCAATATTAATATTTAATACTAAATTTATATCAAAGTCCATCATATTGAAAATCTAAACACGCAGTCACACGTAAATCATGCAGCAGAATTAAGCAATAAGGGAAATGATGCACTGTGCACTAGTCTTTTATATAAAATAATTACACATACCCATTGCTACTCCCTGAATATATCTTATTTGCATCAGCACTCCAAGTCACACTCAAGGCACGGCCTGCAAACAATATACATATTACTTCCTACTAAACCATTACCCAGGTAATAGAAGATGTACAGAAGGAATTGAACTTCAACAATAGTTTGGTAGCTTAAGGTAATTCCATTATTATGAATTAGTTAGAATTGTTTTGCAAAAAATACAAAATGATGAAAAATGCACATTACACTGCTCATTTTGGAAATTTAGAAAGAAAAATAATGACCTGTATTCGCCTTCTGCATTGAAATGATTGGAAAACATCAAACTTAGCAATATATTAGGTAATAATATAGAAACAGACCTTTTGTGTCAAATCAAACAGGTCCCACTCCGAAACTGATCCATTAATGCTCGAAGAAAACATCCTACCAGCCGCCAGGAAGCCACTCGAACTAGACCGGCACCAAACCAGGGATGAAACTCTCGAATTAGGGTCTACATGTATCGTCTGTACATAGAAAAATAAATACTAAATAAATTTCAAACACATAGGAAGAAAACTTAGCAAGGAGTGGGTGTGTACTAGCTGACAATGCCAGCCAACTGAGCCAGGGAGACGAGCCAAATCTCAAGGGAGCTTAGAGCGGTGGCGGCGAAGAAGTTGAAAGACAGATAACAGGGCTAGGATTTGAGAAGTGGAGCTCTCTCCTCTCCACCTTCCACTTCAACCCTCTGCAACAAAAGTTATTTCTGAACATATTTTGTGACAGTCGGTCGGTGGAGAATCGAAAGATCTGAAGCAACCAGATGATTTAGGGGGAGAGGTAAAAGATTTTGTGTGAAAAATCCGAAGGAGGGAATATCAGATTGGGGGAAAATTAGGGGAAAAGTAAGGAGGGAATGAAATTAAAGTATAGGAAACGTTTTAAGCTCCGTGTTTTCACTTTCGCATGTTTTATTTTAAGCTCCGTGTTTTGTTTGATAGACAACGTTTCTAAAAAAAATTGTTATCTAGTTAAATCAAAAAAATATCCTTTTAAATAGATAACATTTTTACATATATATATCTATAATGTTTTTTTAAAAACGTTGTGAAAAAAAATACCACAACGTTTTTATAAAAAATGTTGTGGGTTAAGTGTTGTCTATTTAGTACTTTGTACTGGTGTGGTTCCATTATTTATTATTCTGTTTGGAATAACCTGTCTGTGCGATCTATCGCATCCATGGTGAATTCTTCAGTTATTACATTCTTTACTATTCTGTTGGAATAGCCTGTATATGCGAAAAACCGCATACATGGTGAAATTCTTCTATTATTCCATTCCTTATTATTCTGTCAGAATATCATATCTGTGTGTTTACGCATAATCTGGTTCCATTATTTATTATTCTGTCGAAATATCCTGTCTGTGCGTTTACGCATGACCTGGTTCCATTATTTATTATTCTATTGGGAATAACATGTTTGTGCGATCTATCGCATGCATAGTGAATTCTTTAGTTATTCCATTCTTTATTATACTGTTGGAATAACCTGTCTATGTGGATTACAACATGCATGGTGAATGATCCTTTGTATTCATTCCTTATTAAATTGTGAAAATGATCTGTTTATGTGGATTATGATGAAAGTCATAATAAAAGCCTTGGACTGATGAAACCATGGGTATATGTACTATTAGTAAGTGTTATGATGAGTTATGTTGGTTATTATGTGAAAACATGAAAGTTTCTTACAAATCACAAAGGGTTGAAAATTAGATTATGGTGAAAATGGAACATGAAATTCAATTGACCATATCTCCTATTATATTTTGAAATTTTGAGTGTGGTCAAGTTCTAGAGTTAGATCTATGAGTTTTCTAACTTATCCAAGCGGAATCACTGGAAAAGGTGTTGTAGATTTTTGTATGGACTGATTTTAGTAAAGGAGTCAAAAACAGCAAAGTACCAAAAAGCTACTGCCTAGAAATTTAAAAGGGCATTTTCTACCACTTAATTTGTGAGAAAAATTCTGGCCTTTTGGGACATAGAAATATATGGTATAAAGTACCTCCTGTCCAAAAATGAGCTCATTCCGACTTAAAATGAGCAAGTTATGACTATTTCAATATTTAGGTTTTTTCCGACAAAAAATGCTATAACCGGAGTTCTATAACTCCGATGACCATGAAATTTAAAATGGAGGCTCGCGTTAACATGTGTAAGATCCTGTCAAGATTTAGGAATTTCTGGAGTTAAACTTGAGGTAGCTAATTTCTTAAGGAATTAATTAGAAATTGATTGTTGAAAAATACTTAAAGGAGTTGAAAAATTATAAAAAAAATACTTGTTGTGTATGAAATATATGTATATATGTTTGGAAAAAGGATAGAAAAATAATAAGTTTATTTAGTAATTTTTCATGAAAATGGTTTAGTTACAAACATATGAGTTAAATATGTTATGTGAAGTTGAAGAATTGGTAAATAGGATTTTAGGGCTTGAAAATCTTATATAAGGTATATGCAGATTTTTGATGAGGGATTTGATCATGGGTGATGAAATCTTATTAGTCTGGCCTTTTTGAATGATTAAATGCATTATTTGGTAAAGTGTAAACAATTGAAATAAATTGTTTATACGTTTAAGAAGTGATTAAAATGTTATTATAATATTAATAATATTAGATTATGAGTTTCCTAAGTGATTGATAATATTTGGATAAATTTAAAGTCTTTAATATTTATCCTTGTTTTCGTTTGATTAATGCTAATATCATTGTTATCATCCTCATGCTCATATTGTGATGAAAGTCATCTTTGGCTTATGTGCATTGATGGACTTGGTATGATTATGACCAGGGATCATTCGGTATAATCATGACCTGTAATGTTATAAATGATGTGGTAAAAGTCCTCAGTGGCCTGTAGTGCATTGATGGACAATTTTTGGTATGATTATGACTAGGGATTATTCGGTATAGTCATGACCATTGATGATTTAATGAATATCATCAATGGTCATGACTATACCGAATAATCATTGGTTATAATCACACCAACAATCGGCCATCAATGAACTACAAAGCCAATGAGGACTTTTTACCACATCATTTGTCACATTACTGGCCATGATTATACCGAATAATCCATGGTCATAATCATACCAAGTCCATCTATGCACGTAAGCCAAAGATGACTTTCATCACAATATAAGTATGAGGATGATGACAATGACATAATAATTCAATAAAACAAGTTCAAGGATAAATTTTAAAGATTTATAATTTTAATTTATCTAGAAATCAATAACGTCCAAATTGTCAGCATGATACTTCTTTGTAGAATAAAATTTAAGAATGCTCAGAAGAATATTTCCATGAAAAGATACTGGATGAAGCGCAAATATCCAGTATATTCTACTAATTTCATAGAGTATAGAATCCAAAACATTAACCAACAAAGTATAATAGAATATATAAAATCGCAAATAGATTTTTGCCCGCCATGCGGTAATCAACGTAGATATATCATTTCCATAATTTAATAAGGAATGAATATGAAGGATCATTCACCAGGCATGTGATAATCCACATAGACATGTTATTTCAACAAAATAATAAAGAATGGAATAACAGAAGAATTCACCAGGCATGCGATAGACCGCACAGACAGGTTATTCTCAACAGAATAATAAAGAATGGAACCAGGTCATACGCAATCCACACAGACAGGATATTCCAATAGAATAATAAGGAATGGAACCAGGTCTTGCGTAATCAGCACAGACAGGATATTTTAATAGAAAAATAAAGAATGGAACCAAGTCATGCGTAATCCGCACAGACAGAATATTCCAATAGAATAATAAAGAATGGAACCAGGTCATGCATAATCCGCATAGACAAGATATTCCAACAGAATAATAAAGAATGGAATAACAACAGAATTCACTAGGCATGCGATAGGCCATTGCATAAAAGTTATTCTAATGTAATAATAAAGAATGGAATAACGAAAGAATTTCACCATGTATGCGAGACTTGCGTATAAAAGTTATTCCAACATAATAATAAAGAATGGAATAACAACCCTTACGAATATTGAAAGAAAATAACTCTCTTCACGAATACGAAAGAATAATACCCATTACCTTAGAAGAAGACTGGATATAGGAATAGTGAGGTAGCATACTTCTCTTCTTCTTTCTCTCTATAATTTCTCTCTATAATAATTGCTCTATAGCTTTAGTGAATTGGTGAGAAATGAAGGAAGAATGAGCTTCTATTTATAGGAAAATATAGTTTCGATAATTGCGCGTTTTGAGGCTCAAAATATTACAGTATAATACCTTCCTCTTTTTCTTCATTTTTAATTTAGTCCTGCAAATTATTATCAAACTTGCACCACCTCCCTAATAGTAAATAATGTGAATCAATAGTTCAATCATGTGAATCAATAGTTATAATCATGTGAAAATACGAATTACAGTATAGTACCTTCAACTATACCGCCATTTTTAACTTAGTCATACAAGTATTATCAAACTTGCACCACCTCCCCTAATAGTACAAGAATGTGAATCAATAGTACACGCATGTGAACAAATAGTTATAATCATGTAAATTAATAGCAATTAATTGGTCATTTATCTGGTTAATTACCCGATTGGTTAATATAACCTCCAGACATCAATTATTATCGAAATAAATGTCGATTTTCACTAACACTAATAATTCTAACACAATGGAACTATCCAATTCATCTTTAATCAACACAAACTTATTCATCATTAATATTATAATTCACAATATTTAACAATCAGGTCGTTCCCAGGAAAGAGGGGGCTTTCCGATAAGGATTTCTCCTTATTGACGCGCAATTAGGTGACCAAACCTCTCATTAATAGAACTTCTAGACATTGTAAATATTGCAAATAATAGTATGAATAACTTTGCTGACTCAATTATTGATTTAATAATATATATTATGCAGATGATATTGTGACAATAATTGAATCAATAATATGAGAGATATGATCGCGACAATTCTCAGTAGCAATAATTGAGTATAACCGAGTGACTTCTCACGTAAGCATCAATAATCAATCTACCGTGTGCTACTATGTAACCACGCATATTATTCGTACTTTTTTACTACCGGTAGTTCAATGGTTTTTAACGGTAACACTTTCGCCGTTATTTTTATAAAAAGATAATTCTGTTATTTTCTAACTACGACAATACTTCTGTTGTGGGGTCCACCAATGATAGTGCCATCGTACGAATATTCCCTGTTAAAACGAATATTCCCCGACCAATCAAATATTATATAACCACTTGCTTACTTTGCAAAATTTGTAAATATTACCCACAACTTTAACATTATATCAAATCCACACCATAATATTCAAAAATATATTTCAAGAAAGTTATTCTTTATTCATAAAAGTTGGGGTCTTACATGCAGCGCCCAAGATCTTTTATAAATTGGCGCTGCATCACCACTTATGGACCAAACGTGTTGACTCAACGCTGCAGCGCCGCTGATGAATGGGTAATATACCCATGAATTGGATACATTCGGGATTAATTTATTGTGTTCTCAAGTCTTTTAGAATAGTTTTTAAGTGTTTGTGTGTAATAACCGTGAATTTTAAGTCACCATGTATGTATGTACATTTTTTTTTACTTTGTGTTATATATGGATACATACATTTATGGATTTCATTAAAAATGAAAGCATTGTGACCTAATTATACATTAGGTAAGGATATTAAATAACCTAAGGGTTATGGTAACACGAAAAAGTTAGTATTTTATATGTATACTAACTTAAGTGGGTAAACTTAGTATTTCAAGTGACTAATAATTTTAAACCTAATTCTTGTAAATCTAATTAGGTTATGAGATAAAATCATATGTAAAAGTAATTAAACTTCATATGATTGGAGATGAAAGCCCTAAATTATCAAATTGGGTAACATTATTAAAATTGTTGGACTATGTTTTTATCTAGCCCAAATCAATTAAAAGAAAAGCCCAAGGAAAATAAAATGTAATCCAATACTTAGCCCACTTGATTGGGGGTATTCTAGACATTTGATTAATCAAAATTGGGCATTTAAAATAAAAGCTAAATGGTGGATATTATGAGGATCCTAAGTGGATTAATTAATCTAGCTTGTCCATTAGTAGACATGATTAAACATAAGGACAATGTTGTAAGGCTCCCATTGGTTTGCCACTCCATTATGCACATTTAATCATGTTTAACCTAAGGTAAGTAATAATACAAAGTGTTTTACCTAATGGGCAACAAAATGATTGTGGGAGAATTAATAATGAATTGCCCATTATATTTTGAATGCACATCTCATTCTTCCAACACTTCATTCAGTATTCCAACATTTCATTTTCTCTCCATCTTCTTCATCTTCTTCTTCTATCTCTTGCTCCCAAGCTAGCCAACTTCAAAGAGAGAAAAGAAAGAGAGATTTCATCCATAGAAAGAAAAAAAAATATATAGGAGTGCTAGTTGTTTATGCCCCTAAGTTTATTAGTTACTTTGGAAAATCAAGGAAGGTAGCCACTAAGTCAAGGTATAATGTACCTTCATCTTCTTCTCTTACCTTGTTTTGATAGCTTGAGTTTTGATGGAGTTATGTACAACTACTCAAGATACACTAGTTATACATACCATCATACATGGAACTAAGTATCTTGAGTGTTGGATCTAAGGCTTAGAGGAAGAAAATGAGCATATGTTCTCCAAGGGTGAAAACTCTTGTTTTCTTCCACTAAATCTTGTGTAACTCAAGTTCTACAACTTGGAATTATGATCCGTCGAAGGGGGTGCTAGATACATGAGTTATCTAGTAAACCCAAGTGGTAGATCACAAATCTAGTAAGTTTTGAAACCTTTAAGATTATTTTTCCCAAAACAGTCCACTTTATATGCTAAAGCTTTGAAACTCTAAATCAGCTACTGACTTGTTTTTCATGAGGCTGTTTCGGTCAGTTCCTTGTCTTGTAAAAATCTGGAAAAATATTACAGAGGTACCTTATGAAGTTATCTACGGCGTAGGAAAAAAACGGACACGTTTGAGTTATATATTGTGCGTAATGACTATTTCCGTAAAGGTCTCCATAAATATTATCCTACGAATATCTCACTGTGTATACACTGGAAAATTCCAAAATTTTTACAGTAGCTTCATATATGTTAAGAGAGCATACCCTGAAAATTTCAGATTTTTCTGAGTAAAACTCAATTTATGAAAAATAGAGCAAGATCCGAGTGTTTTGGACACTCTAAAAATAGTAAATCATTTTCTAAAATTCTACAAAAATTAGAGGATCATTGTTGGTTCATATTCTGTTAAAATCCAGAAGCTGAGAATTTTTGGAATCATTTTGCTATTTTTCCTAAAAATGATTAGGTTATGAATAAAAGGAAATAAATAGTTAAATGATGCCTTTAATGAGAAAAATATGATTTTTATGCTTGAATGCTCATAATATATTATATCATGACTATCTTAGGGCATTTTGGTAATTTATAATTATAAATATTACTTATGACCTTTTATGGATATTAAATAAGAGGTTATTAAAGGATGAACAATTAGAATAAATTGTTTATTAATTTAATAAATCATTGGAATATTATTATAATACTAATAATATTATAATATGATGTTGTTATGTAAATAAAAATATTAGATTAGAGTATTATTATTAAATAATAATATTCGAGATTAAATAAAATATTATTAAATGATTAATAATATTAGTAAGTGAATAAAATATTATTAAATGATTAATAATATTAGTAAGTGAATAAAATATTGGTAAATGATTTAAAGTATTATTAGTGAACCAATAATACTAGAAGGTGAATTAATATTATCTAAGTTAATAATATTATGTGAATTAAAGGTAGTCGTTAATTAATAATAGCACTATCTAGGCATGATAATGTTTATAAGAACTTATTTGTAATGTATGATATCTATGTGATTACATAATCTGATGTTATGCATTGACTAATTGAAAGACTAATTATAGGTCTCTCAAAGGAAGATAATTTAACTACATAGTGGATAGAAATTTATTTCGTAGCTGTAACCTACGATCGAGGGAAGTTTCCTAACTCAACTTGAGTTATTATTTTCAAAGCATATTAGTGAATAATTATTGATGATTATTCACGTCTTTATCGATTATTGAAATTAGCACTTTGTGCAATTGAATTCCGATTCTCTGCCATTGAATCGTGAATTAAATTAAAGTTCTTCATTTATGAACTGCTTTTATGGGATAGATCTATGCTAATTGTATCGGCTAGATCAAGCATGTCTAAATTTGTTAAATCAAATGGATTTTAAATAAGCGTTCTTATTAATTGATATGGTAAGGACTCTTGGTGAGAAATGAACAAATTTGATTAAGGCATGATATCAATGTCGGATTATTAAGTGTTTATGCATAAATCACGGGGTATGAAAGGTCGATCCTTGACTACCAAAACTTTTTAAAAGGTCCATTTAAATCATTGAGCACCTTGGCAAATGTTCATGGTTATTCAAAACCACTCGATTCATGTTATTCAATTATCGAATATTCAATTGTTGATTATTAATTCATGTTCCTTCACAATCTTATATTATTGTTGAACATTGAAGGCAATATTTCTTTCTAAGTCATGATATATATCCTTTGTCTTTATAAACTTGTGAAGCAAATTAGTTGCTTACTCTTGCTATATCATGACCTCTATTTTCGATTAAGCAGAAGGATCTAATCACGAAGGACAAGGGCAAGGGCAAGATCCGAGGAGTAATTTTAGAATGAATGTTAAATTAGTTATTATCTAATGGAATTTCTTGAGTAAACTATTTGTATTATAAATGGTGTATTTAAAGTTAAGGTTAGAGAGACCTTGGGACCATGTTTTGAGACTTTTGTATAATGAACAATGTATGTTTATTATTTGAAATAGTTATAGAATGCTTATGATGATGATAGGATTGTGAGCACTTTGAATCGAGAGGTTAGAGAACTTTGGTTTTGGGGGCGTCGAGGTTTGGTATCAAAGGCATAGGTTATAAACATTAGGAATCACGAAACCTAGGTTATAACCTTAGTAGAAAACTCTTACGGAGTATGTTAGGAGATGGATTGTGGAAATTCATCGAGTATGTGTTGTACTTAATAAAATATTATTTCATTTCATCAATGGATATATTTTATTGTAGTACTGATGTTGTATCCTTGTTTTATAGGATGTTAGGTGATAGTCAGGGGAGCCATTCTGTAGACTAGGAGGAGGTCGTCCCAGAGGAGGTGTCGGACACCTCGAAGGTTGTGATGATTAGTAACCTATTAGAAAAAAACCATGCTCAGGAGCAAAGGATTTTGCAGTTGGAGGCGGAGAATATGAACCATCAACACACGGAGCGGCGGATAAGGATCTTGCTTATCGTGCATGAATGGAGCTAGCAGAGATATGAGTCCAAATAGAAGCGGAGAAGAAGGCAAAGTTCGCGACATTGAGAGTAGAGCATCCGGCGTCTGAGTGAGTTTGACGTAGAGATTGCAGACAAGATACGGGTGGAAGAAGTATTTCATAAGTCGGCCAAACAGGTGGACCTATTAGAGATGGCACTGGATGCCATGAAGGTCAGAGTGGAGACTTTAGGACTGGCATTAGACGCTGCGTATGAGGGCCAGCGCAGTGGGGCTAGGAGGGTCCACTCTGAGATAGGAGAGTCTAGTCAATCCGTTCGACGTAGAGTTCTGGAGTAGTTGCTTCCCTAGGAGCCTGTGCAGGTGACCTGGCAGGGCCACTAGTGGTGATGATGTGATGGCCAGTTGTAAATAGATGCATTAGTACCTTTCTTGTTGTGTAATAAGGTTTTATGTTGATGTAAACCTCAACAGGTGTGAGGTAGTAAATGGTTAGGTACTTTCCCTAATTGTGTTTGTAGGGAGGTATCATTATGAGTTAATCCCATCTTTTGTGTTAAAATGGGATAGTAGCATTTATAAAATATACCTGTATTAACCGTGTAAGTCACTGAAGATTGGTGTATGAATATAAATGCAGTATTATTATGATATGTGTTAGAAAATTTTAAATAGTAAATTTTCTATTTAATGTTATGTGAATTCAGTAGACTGATTTGGAAAATGTTCTTTAAAAACAAACTTAACCCACTAAGCAGGGAGAAAGACTTCCAAATCTTGGTAACTTAAAACTCTCACATAATGATCATCTGATTGTTTAAATAAATAGCATATTACATACTAAGTAATCATATGATAATAAATCCGAGTAACGTGTTAGAATTTTTGTTTCACTAGATAATGGCGCGCAGACGTGGACTCAGGAACCAAGATATTGAAGAGTCAATTAATAATGCGTGGGGATCTCAACAAAACCCAATGCAAGATTTTATTAACATGATGGTTGAAGCCATGAGAATCAAGCTCAACTGCAGAAATCATCGCAGAACACCTAAATAGTAAACTTTAAGGACTTCAAGGCGAGGGACCGCCAGAGTTCGAGGAGGAACAATGGACCTGATAGAAGCCCAAATGTGGGTAAAGGAGATTGAGAAGGCCTTCGTTATTGCTAGAGTAGCGGAAGAACGAAGACAATTTTGCTACCTACTTAATGAAGGGGAGGCTAGCTATTGGTGGGATGCCAACGAAACAAAGCCGGAATCGGAATCGTGACTTGGGAAGCATTCAAGAAGTTGTTCTTTGAGAACTACTTCCACGAGAGTGTTCAAGCAAGAATGGAGATCAAGTTCTTGGGCTGAAACAGGAGAATATGTCGATGTCGAGTATCTTGCGAAATTCAATGAATTGGCGGATTCGCTCCACATCGGTGGGACACAGAGGCGAGAAAGCGAGAAGGTTTGAAAATGGACTAAAGCCGTGGATTTACAAATCACATCATTCTCAACTCTGTTGGAAAAAGCTCTTATAGCGAAGGAGGAAGCGGCGGTCTCAAGATACTGATCGGAGAAGAACAAGAAAGCGCGAAGGTGGGAATCAAAATGTCGGCGATGGCGGTGGCAACAATAAGAAGCGGAAATGGAGCGGTGGGGTAGTAATGGAGATCGCAAAGAAGCGTGCAACAAAAAGAAGTCGATTGGGAGGAGGCTGTGGAAAGGGTCACTCGGGGGAGTGCTTGAAAGGAAAAATGATATGTTATACATGTGGGCAAGAAGGGCATACCTCACCCAATTGTACTAAGGTGAAGAAAGGAGGTTGCTTTAATTGTGGTGAAGTGGGACATCGGATCAAGGATTGCCCGAAGAAGAAAAGCATGGATGGCGGAAATGGCAACAGGGGCAATAACACAAAGACAACCAATGGAGGACCATTTCAATGAAGCAATGCCAACAAACCACGGACATTCAATATGACGAAGGCAAGATGCGTGGCATCCGGGGAGGTGGTGTCGTATAATTCCGATCAATGATATAAATGCCTATGTGTTATTCGATTCGGAGCTTCATGTTCTTTTGTATCGATGAATTTGCTCAAAGATTAAGTTTACCTCATGAACTATTAGAACACCCAATGAATGTAGAAGTAGCAAACAAAGAAATTATCCTCCGTAGACTACATCTATAGGAACTGCTGTGCTAATGTGTAAGAGGTTTTAAGCTTAACGTGGATTTGATACCGATTTCGTCTCGGAGAGTTTGATGTAATCCTTGGGATGGATTGGTTATCAAGTCATGGAGCCATCATTATTTGTAAGAAAAAGTGCGTACACCTAAAGACTCCGAATAAGTTAAAGGTGGTATTTTATGGCAGTAAATCGCCAAGACAATCTTGTTGTCTGACGATGATGCAAGCAAGGAAGTTGCTTAGGAAGGGTTGTATAGGTTATTTGGCTCACGTTGTGGATACCCGCAGAATCGAGGGTGAACTGGGTCAAATACCTATTGTAAGGGAATTCGTTGACGTTTTCCCAGATGAAATTCCGGGATTGCCACCAGATAGAGAGATAGAGTTTGTTATCGATTTGGCACCAGGGACATCACCGGTATCCAAAGCGCCGTATCGTATGGCTCTGTAGAAATGAAGGCTGATGGTTCAACTACAAGAGTTGTTAGATAAGGGATACATTCGACCAAGCGTATCACCATGGGGAGCACCGGTCTTATTCAGTAAAGAAGAAGGATGGGTCATTAAGACTTTATGATCGACTACCGAGAGTTAAACAAGGTCACCATTAAGAATAAATACCCATTGCCCGGGATCGACGATTTGTTTGATCACCAAGGGGCAAAATACTTTTCAAAAATTGACTTGAGGATCGGGTTATCACCAACCTGAAGGTGAGACATGAGGATGTTCCAAAGACGGCATTCTTAACTTCCAGTATGGACACTTTGAGTTTACGGTAATGTCTTTTGGGTTAACTAATGCACCAAAGACATTCATGGATTTGATGAGCGAGTGTTTAAGCGGTATTTGGATAAGTTTGTTGTCGTGTTCATCGGCGACATTACGGTATATTCCGAGACGGAGGAAGATCACAATCGAACATCTAAGGAAAGTGTTGGAGACGTTAAGGAGGGAGAAGTTGTATGCAAAGTTCTCCAAGTGTGAATTTTGGTTGCGGAGAGTGCAATTTTTGGGTCACGTTATCGACAAAGATGGTGTTTCGGTAGATCCAGCAAAAGTAGAAGCGGTTATCAATCGGGAACGACCAAAGACACCGAAGCGAAATTAGGAGTTTCTTGGGATTAGCAGGATACTATCGAAGATTCATCCAAGATTTTTCAAAGGTAGCATCGCCATTGACCAACCTTACTAGAAAGGCAGTGAAGTTCGTTTGGACGGAAAAATGTGAAACAGAGTTTCATGGAATTGAAGAAGAGGCTCGATCCAAGCACCGTGTTGGCTTTTAAGACACAACACGGGAGGATTTGTAGTGTATAGTGATCGTCACACAAGGGTCTTGGTCAGGTCTTCGATGCAAAGATGGCAAGGTTATTATTACGTCGCTTCACGCCGCCTAAAGGACTATGAGAAGGGTTATCGACTCATGACACGGAGTTAGCAAAAGATAGTTTTGCCTTGAAAATTTGGAGGCACTATTTGTATGGAGAGAAGTGTGAGATATATACGGATCATAAGAGTCTAAAGTATATCTTCACCTAGAAGGAGCTAAATATGAGGCAGCGCCGATGGCTAGAATTGATCAAGGATTATGATTGTGAGATTCTGTACCATCCAGGCAAAGCAAATGTAGTGGCTGATGCCCTGAGCAGAAAAGGCAGAGAGAAGTTATTGAAGTTAACCATTCAAGAGGAATTGGTGAAGGATTTCGAACGACTTGACTTAGAGGTTAAGTACCCGACGGAGGTCAATGAGAAATTATTTACTGTGGCAGCGAGCCCTACTTTATTAGATAAGGTTAAAGAGGCTCAAGAGAAGGACGAAGATCGTGATAAAGATCAAGCGGTTAAGTTAATCAAGGGATGAATTGAAATACAAGATTGATGGCACCGATTTGCTAAGATTTGAAGGACGAATTTGGAATGCAGATTAATACCGTAACTAAGAGAAGAGATTCTGCAAGAAGCACATAATCTGAGGTACTCGATACACCGAAGCACAAAATGTGTATCAAGACTTACGTCAACACTTTTGGTGGCCAAACATGAAGAGAGATGTTGCAGAATGTGTCAGTAAATGTCTAACTTGTCAGAGAGTCAAGGAAGAACATCAACGACCGAGTGGACTATTACAGCCTTTAGAGATTCCAGAGTGGAAATGGGAGCACATCACGATGGATTTTGTGGTGGGACTTCCAGCAACGTAAAAGGGACACGATGCCATATGGGTGATCGTAGATCGTCTTACGAAGTCGGCTCACTTTTTGCCGATCAAGATCGTGTATAGTCCGGACCACCAGCCAAACTATACATCAAAGAAATTATATCGAGACATGGCGTGCCAAAGATTCTATTGTGTGGGATAGGGATCCGCGTTTCACGTCAAACTTCGGAAGAGTCTTCAAGAAAGAATGGGGACGCACTACGGATGAGCACCGCGTATCATCCATGAGCCGATGGGCAAAGTGAGAGAACGATTCAAACACTTGAAGACATGCTCGAGCTTGTGTGATGGACTTCAAGGGTAGTTGGGAGGATCATCTTCCATTGGTAGAGTTTTGCATACAACAATAGCTACCACGCCAAACATCGGAATGCCGCCTTACGGCTAATCAGATGGGAGGAAATGTAGAACGCCCAGTATCTTTGGGATGAAGTGGGTGAACGTCAACTGTTGGGGACCGAAATTGGTGCAGCAGATCAGTAGAGACCATTAAGGTGATTAGAGCCCGATCGGTAGCGACTCAAGATCGCCAGTAAGAAGTATCTGCGGACTTACATCGCCGAAGCGAGATTTTGAGGTGGGAAGCCATGCATTTTGAAAGTATCTCCTTGGAAAGGAAAGATAAGGTTTGGAAAGAAAGGTAAAATTTGAGTCCTAGATTTATTGGACCTTTTGAGATCTTGAAGAAGATAGCGCGAAGTGGCGTATGAGGTAGCTCTACCTCCTGAACTGGAACATATTCATAATGTGTTTCATGTGTCAGTGCTACGACCATATAAGCCTGATTACAAGCATGTGATATCGTACGAGCCAATTCAGGTCGAAAAAGATTTATGTACGAGGAAATTCCATTGAAGTTTTAGATGAGAAAGGAAAGTAAATTGCGAAATAAGGTTATACATTACGTAAAAGTTCTTTGGAGGAACCACAATCTTTGAAGAAGCTACGTTGGAACTTGAAGAAAGGATAAGAGAAAATTACCCACACCTTTTTGAGTAACCTTATATGTAATTCCGGGGACGGAATTCTTATAAGGGGAGGAGGATGTAATAACCGTGAATTTTAAGTCACCATGTATGTATGTACATTTTTTTTTTACTTTGTGTTATATATGGATACATACATTTATGGATTTCATTAAAAATGAAAGCCTTGTGACCTAATTATACATTAGGTAAGGATATTAAATAACCTAAGGGTTATGGTAACACAAAAAAGTTAGTATTTTATATGTATACTAACTTAAGTGGGTAAACTTAGTATTTCAAGTGACTAATAATTTTAAACCTAATTCTTGTAAATCTAATTAGGTTATGAGATAAAATCATATGTAAAAGTAATTAAACTTCATATGATTGGAGATGAAAGCCCTAAATTATCAAATTGGGTAACATTATTAAAATTGTTGGACTATGTTTTTATCTAGCCCAAATCAATTAAAAGAAAAGCCCAAGGAAAATAAAATGTAATCCAATACTTAGCCCACTTGATTGGGGGTATTCTAGACATTTGATTAATCAAAATTGGGCATTTAAAATAAAAGCTAAATGGTGGATATTATGAGGATCCTAAGTGGATTAATTAATCTAGCTTGTCCATTAGTAGACATGATTAAACATAAGGACAATGTTGTAAGGCTCCCATTGGTTGCCACTCCATTATGCACATTTAATCATGTTTAACCTAAGGTAAGTAATAATACAAAGTGTTTTACCTAATGGGCAACAAAATGATTGTGGGAGAATTAATAATGAATTGCCCATTACATTTTGAATGCACATCTCATTCTTCCAACACTTCATTCAGTATTCCAACATTTCATTTTCTCTCCATCTTCTTCATCTTCTTCTTCTATCTCTTGCTCCCAAGCTAGCCAACTTCAAAGAGAGAAAAAAAAGAGAGAATTTCATCCATAGAAAGAAAAAAAATATAGGAGTGCTAGTTGTTTATGCCCCCTAAGTTTATTAGTTACTTTGGAAAATCAAGGAAGGTAGCCACTAAGTCAAGGTATAATGTACCTTCATCTTCTTCTCTTACCTTGTTTTGATAGCTTGAGTTTTGATGGGGTTATATACAACTACTCAAGATACACTAGTTATACATACCATCATACATGGAACTAAGTATCTTGAGTGTTGGATCTAAGGCTTAGAGGAAGAAAATGAGCATATGTTCTCCAAGGGTGAAAACTCTTGTTTTTCTTCCACTAAATCTTGTGTAACTCAAGTTCTACAACTTGGAATTATGATCCGTCGAAGGGGGTGCTAGATACATGAGTTATCTAGTAAACCCAAGTGGTAGATCAAAATCTAGTAAGTTTTGAAACCTTTAAGATTATTTTTCCCAAAACAGTCCACTTTATATGCTAAAGCTTTGAAACTCTAAATCAGCTACTGACTTGTTTTTCATGAGGCTGTTTCGGTCAGTTCCTTGTCTTGTAAAAATCTGGAAAAATATTACAGAGGTACCTTATGAAGTTATCTACGCGTAGGAAAAAAAAACGGACACGTTTGAAAGTTATATATTGTGCGTAATGACTATTTCCGTAAAGGACTCCATAAATATTATCCTACGAATATCTCACTGTGTATACACTGGAAAATTCCAAAATTTTTACAGTAGCTTCATATATGTTAAGAGAGCATACCCTGAAAATTTCAGATTTTTCTGAGTAAAACTCAATTTATGAAAAATAGAGCAAGATCCGAGTGTTTTGGACACTCTAAAAATAGTAAATCATTTTCTAAAATTCTACAAAAATTAGAGGATCATTGTTGGTTCATATTCTGTTAAAATCCAGAAGCTGAGAATTTTTGGAATCATTTTTCTATTTTTCCTAAAAATGATTAGGTTATGAATAAAAGGAAATAAATAGTTAAATGATGCCTTTAATGAGAAAAATATGATTTTTATGCTTGAAAGCTCATAATATATTATATCATGACTATCTTAGGGCATTTTGGTAATTTATAATAATAAATATTACTTATGACCTTTTATGGATATTAAATAAGAGGTTATTAAAGGATGAACAATTAGAATAAATTGTTTATTAATTTATTAAATCATTGGAATATTATTATAATACTAATAATATTATAATATGATGTTGTTATGTAAATAAAATATTAGATTAGAGTATTATTATTAAATAATAATATTCAAGATTAAATAAAATATTATTAAATGATTAATAATATTAGTAAGTGAATAAAATATTATTAAATGATTAATAATATTAGTAAGTGAATAAAATGTTGGTAAATGATTTAAAGTATTATTAGTGAACCAATAATACTAGAAGGTGAATTAATATTATCTAAGTTAATAATATTATGTGAATTAAAGGTAGTAGTTAATTAATAATAACACTATATCTAGGCATGATAATGTTTATAAGAACTTATTTGTAATGTATGATATCTATGTGATTACATAATGCGATGTTATGCATTGACTAATTGAAAGACTAATTAGAGGTCTCTCAAAGGAAGATAATTTAACTACATAGTGGATAGAAATTTATTTCGTAGTCAGTAACTCTACGATCGAGGCAAGTTTCCTAACTCAACTTGAGTTATTATTTTCAAAGCATATTAGTGAATAATTATTGATGATTATTCACGTCTTTATTGATTATTAAAATTAAGCACTTTGTGCAATTGAATTCCGCTTCTCCGCCATTGAATCGTGAATTAAATTAAAGTTCTTCATTTATGAACTGTTTATGGGATAGATCTATGCTAATTGTATCAGCTAGATCAAGCATGTCTAAATTTGTTAAATCAAATGGATTTTAAATAACTGTTCTTATTAATTGATATAGTAAGGACTCTTGACTGAGAAATGAACAAATTTGATTAAGGCATGATATCAATGTCGGATTATTAAGTGTTTATGCATAAATCACGGGGTATGAAAGGCTGATCCCCTTGACTACCAAAACTTTTTAAAAGGTCCAGTTTAAATCACTGAGCACCTTGGCAAATGTTCATGGTTATTCAAAACCACTCAGTTCATGTTATTCAATTATCGAATATTCAATTGTTGATTATTAATTCATGTTCCTTCACAATCTTATATTATTGTTGAACATTGAAGGCAATATTTCTTTCTAAGTCATGATATATATCCTTTGTCTTTATAAACTTGTGAAGCAAATTAGTTGCTTACTCTTGCTATATCATGACCTCTATTTTCGAGTTAAGCTCAAGGATCTAATGCGAAGGACAAGGGCAAGGGCAAGATCCGGGGAGTAATTTTAGAATGAATGTTAAATTAGTTATTATCTAATGGAATTTCTTGAGTAAACTATTTGTATTATAAATGGTGTATTTAAAGTTAAGGTTAGAGAGACCTTGGGACCATGTTTTGAGACTTTTGTATAATGAACAATGTATGTTTATTATTTCGAAATAGTTATAGAATGCTTATGATGATGATAGGATCGTGAGCACTGAATCTGAGGTTAGAGAACCTGGATTTGGGGGCGTCACATTGTGTCTATTCATGCATGTTTTATATTGTTTTATAGGAATTGGGTCAAAACTTACTTGGATCGACGTTTGGGGTTGCTAGATTCGAGTTTTCGGCTTGCCATTTACATAACAGTCACTTTAGAGCCAATTTGAGTATTTCTCTGGACATTATTTCGAAAACCTTAAAGGACGAAAGTTGTATATCTACATCTTCTCTTTCTGGATCATCTTGAATCATCAAAATCGGAGTTCGAACGAAGATGTTATGGCCATTTTTCCAAAGGACGTCAGAGTAGAAAATGTCAGAAATTGTTTCAGCACCTGGGCGCCCAAATCAAGCTTATGCTCAGCGCCGGGGCACTATAATGCAGTGTTCCAGCACTGTGCCCAGTGCCAGGGCACTGGGGAAAGGTTTGGTGAGGCTTGAACGCATTTTGGGGCGAATTTTGACACTTTTCTAACTCCAAATTGGATTGGATTTGTTCCTAAGCTAAAATTGGACTTGTAACCTATAAATACATGATGTAAGGCATAAAATAAAGGGAGATTATATAGATTAGATTAGAGATACACTTGATTAGATTAGAACATAAACTCTAGTTCTTATTAGTTTTGGAGATTTAAGCAACTTGGAGACCATTGAAGAAAAAGAGCAGGAGCTTGAGGAAGATGGAGATTTGCTGACAAAAAATTTATTCTCTTCTCTAATCTTACTTTTATCTTTTAATGTCTATTCAATTGTGGGTTCTTGGTTTTAATTCATTAATAATGAACTAAATTTCATTTATTAAGACTACAATTGAACCTTTTAGGCCTATGAATTAATTATTTGACTTATTCCAAGTATTTATGTCAAGGTGAATTGTTTATCATGTTTTGTGCTTATTGATTAATTATTTGATCAGTAATTACCTTGTTACTCTAGAAGGATTCGGGATAGGAGATCTAGGGTTAGAACTGTTAATGATAACATGTATGCTTAATTATTTGCATGACGAATAATTAGGGTCATGAATTGAATAGGAATATCTGTTCACTGCATATAACAAGTTGGGAATTGGGATTGAAAAAGTTTGATTTAATTTTTTTGCATAGGAATATCGCAAGATTAATTGGATTAAATAGAAGTTAATTGATCACTTGGAAAAGGGCTTTTGACACTTGGAAATCCTGTTAACAATTCATTAGGCATAATAATTGGGATAATTAGATAATTAGTTTATAGTTCATAATTAGGGATATTGTAGTCTTAACCTTTATTTATTTTAATTCATTTATAAAGCAGTTCAGTTTAATTAGTTAATATAGTTTTCTTAATTAGAAAAATCACGATTTGAGATTGTTTAAATAAAATTAGTTTGGTTAAGAACTAGTACTTGGTGATTTTTATTAAATAATTTCTGGTGGGAACGATACTCTACTTTTTCTTTATTACTTGTTGACCATGTATACTTGCATCTATTCATTGACATGCATGTTTTATGTTGTTTTATAGGAATTGGGACAAAGGTTACTTGTTTCCACGTTTGGGGTTGCTAAATTCGCGTTTTCGGCTTGCCATTTACACAACAGTCACTTCAGAGACAATTTTAGTTTTGCTCTGGACCTTATTTTGCAAAACATATAGGATGAAAGTTGTTGATCTACATCTCCTCTTTACGGAACATCTTGAATCATAAAAATCAGAGTTCAGAGGAAGAAGTTATGGCCATTTTCCCAAAGGACGTCAGAGCAGAAAATGTCAAAAAATGTTCCAGCGCTGGGCTGCCCAAATCAAGCTTATGCTCATCGCCAGGGCGCTATAATGCAGTGTTCCAGTGCCGTACCCAGTGCCGAGGCGCTGGGGAAGGGATTGGTGAGGCTTGGACGCGTTTTAGGGCGAATTTTGACACTTTTCTGACTCCAAATTGGATTAGGTTTGTTCCTAAGCTAAAAATTGGACTTGTAACCTATAAATACATGATGTAAGGCATAAAATAAAGGGAGATTGAATAGATTAGATTAGAGATACACTCCATTAGATTAGAATATAAACCCTAGTTCGTATTAATTTTGGAGATTGAAGCAACTTGGAGACCATTGAAGAAAAAGAGCAGGAGCTTGAGGAAGATGGAGATTTGCTGACAACAGATTTATTCTCTTCTCTAATCTTACTTTTTTCTTTTAATGTGTATTCAATTATGGATTCTTCTTTTTAATTCATTAATAATGAACTAAATTTCTTTTATTAAGACTACAATTGAACCTTTTATGCCCATGAATTAATTATTTGACTTATTCCAAGTATTTATGTCAAGGTGAATTATTTATCATATTTTGTGCTTATTGATTAATTATTTGATCAGTAATTACCTTGTTACTCTAGAAGGATTCGGGATAGGAGATCTAGGGTTAGAACTGTTAATGATAACATGTATGCTTAATTATTTGCATGACGAATAATTAGGGTCGTGAATTGAATAGGAATATCTGTTCACTGCATATAACAAGTTGGGAATTGGGATTGAAAAAGTTTGATTTAATTGTTTTGCATAGGAATATCGCAAGATTAATTGGATTAAATAGAAGTTAATTGATCACTTGGAAAGGCTTTTGACACTTGGAAATCCTGTTAACAATTCATTAGGCATAATAATTGGGATAATTAGATAATTAGTTTATAGTTCATAATTAGGGATATTGTAGTCTTAACCTTTATTTATTTGAATTCATTTATAAAGCAATTCAGTTTAATTAGTTAATATAGTTTTCTTAATTAGAAAAATCACGATTTGAGATTGTTTAAATAAAATTAGTTTGGTTAAGAACTAGTACTTGGTGATTTTTATTAAATAATTTCTCGTGGGAACGATACTCTACTTTTGCTTTATTACTTGTTGACCATGTATACTTGCATGTATTCATTGACATGCATGTTTTATGTTGTTTTATAGGAATTGGGACAAAAGTTACTTGTTTCGTTGTTTGGGGTTGCTAGATTCGCGTTTTCGGCTTGCCATTTACACAGCAGTCACTTCAGAGACAATTTTAGTTTTTCTCTGGACCTTATTTCGCAAAACATATAGGATAAAAATTGTTGATCTACATCTCCTCTTTACGGAACATCTTGAATCATAAAAATCAGAGTTCAGAGGAAGAAGTTATGGCCATTTTCCCAAAGGACGTCAGAGCAGAAAATGTCAAAAAATGTTCCAGCGCTGGGGTGCCCAAATCAAGCTTATGCTCATCGCCGGGGCGCTATAATGCAGTGTTCCAGTGCCGTGCCCAGCGCCGAGGCGCTGGGGAAGGGATTGGTGAGGCTTGGACGCGTTTTAGGGCGAATTTTGACACTTTTCTGACTCCAAATTGGATTAGGTTTGTTCCTAAGCTAAAAATTGGACTTGTAACCTATAAATACATGATGTAAGGCATAAAATAAAGGGAGATTGCATAGATTAGATTAGAGATACACTCCATTAGATTAGAACATAAACCCTAGTTCTTATTAATTTTGGAGATTGAAGCAACTTGGAGACCATTGAAGAAAAAGAGCAGGAGCTTGAGGAAGATGGAGATTTGCTGACAACATTATTCTCTTCTCTAATCTTACTTTTTTTTAATGTCTATTCAATTATGGATTCTTGGTTTTAATTCATTAATAATGAACTAAATTTCTTTTATTAAGACTACAATTGAACCTTTTATGCCCATGAATTAATTATTTGACTTATTCCAAGTATTTATGTCAAGGTGAATTATTTATCATATTTTGTGCTTATTGATTAATTATTTGATCAGTAATTACCTTGTTACTCTAGAAGGATTCGGGATAGGAGATCTAGGGTTAGAACTGGAAATGATAACCTGTATGCTTAATTATTTGCATAACGAATAATTAGGGTCGTGAATTGAATAGAAATATCTGTTCACTGCATATAACAAGTTGGGAATTGGGATTGAAAAAGTTTGATTTAATTGTTTTGCATAGGAATATCGCAAGATTAATTGGATTAAATATAAGTTAATTGATCACTTGGAAAAGGGCTTTTGACACATGAAATTCATGTTAACAATTCATTAGGCATAATAATTGGGATAATTGGATAATTAGTTTATAGTTCATAATTGGGGATATTGTAGTCTTAACCTTTATTTATTTGAATTCATTTATAAAGCAATTCAGTTTAATTAGTTAATTTAGTTTTCTTAATTAGAAAAAATCACGATTTGAGATTGTTTAAATAAAATTAGTTTTATTAAGAACTAGTACTTAAATAATTTCTCGTGGGAACGATACTCTACTTTTACTTTATTACTTGTTGACCGTGTATACTTGCATGTATTAATTGACATGCATGTTTTATATTGTTTTATAGGAATTGGGACAAAAGTTACTTGTTTCGACGTTTGGGGTTGCTAGATTCGCGTTTTCGGCTTGCCATTTACACAGCAGTCACTTCAGAGACAATTTTAGTTTTGCTCTGGACCTTATTTCGCAAAACATATAGGATGAAAGTTATTGATCTACGTCTCCTCTTTACGGAACATCTTGAATCATAAAAATCAGAGTTCAGAGGAAGATGTTATGGCCATTTTCCCAAAGGACGTCAGAGCAGAAAATGTCAAAAAAATTTCCAGCGCTGGGGTGCCCAAATCAAGCTTATGCTCAGCGCCAGGGCGCTATAATGCAGTGTTCCAGTGCCGTGCCCACGCCGAGGCGCTGGGGAAGGGATTGGTGAGGCTTGGACGCGTTTTAGGGAGAATTTTGACATTTTTCTGACTCCAAATTGGATTAGGTTTGTTCCTAAGCTAAAAATTGGACTTATAACCTATAAATACATGATGTAAGGCATAAAATAAAGGGAGATTGCATAGATTAGATTAGAGATACACTCCATTAGATTAGAACATAAACCCTAGTTCTTATTAATTTTGGAGATTGAAGCAACTTGGAGACCATTGAAGAAAAAGAGCAGGAGCTTGAGGAAGATGGAGATTTGCTGACAACAGATTTATTCTCTTCTCTAATCTTACTTTTTTTTTTTAATGTCTATTCAATTATGGATTCTTGGTTTTAATTCATTAATAATGAACTAAATTTCTTTTATTAAGACTACAATTGAACCTTTTATGCCCATGAATTAATTATTTGACTTATTCCAAGTATTTATGTTAAGGTGAATTATTTATCATATTTTGTGCTTATTGATTAATTATTTGATCAGTAATTACCTTGTTACTCTAGAAGGATTCGGGATAGGAGATCTAGGGTTAGAACTGGAAATGATAACATGTATGCTTAATTATTTGCATGACGAATAATTAGGGTCGTGAATTGAATAGGAATATCTGTTCACTGCATATAACAAGTTGGGAATTGGGATTGAAAAAGTTTGATTTAATTGTTTTGCATAGGAATATCGCAAGATTAATTGGATTAAATAGAAGTTAATTGATCACTTGGAAAAGGGCTTTTGACACATGAAATTCATGTTAACAATTCATTAGGCATAATAATTGGGATAATTGGATAATTAGTTTATAGTTCATAATTGGGGATATTGTAGTCTTAACCTTTATTTATTTGAATTCATTTATAAAGCAATTCATTTTAATTAGTTAATTTAGTTTTCTTAATTAGAAAAAATCACGATTTGAGATTGTTTAAATAAAATTAGTTTGGTTAAGAACTAGTACTTAAATAATTTCTCGTGGGAACGATAATCTACTTTTACTTTATTACTTGTTGACCGTGTATACTTGCATGTATTCATTGACATGCATGTTTTATGTTGTTTGATAGGAATTGGGACAAAAGTTACTTGTTTCGACGTTTGGGATTGCTAGATTCGCATTTTCGGCTTGCCATTTACACAGCAGTCACTTCAGAGACAATTTTAGTTTTGCTCTGGACCTTATTTCGCAAAACATATAGGATGAAAGTTATTGATCACGTCTCCTCTTTACTTTAACATCTTGAATCATAAAAATCGAGTTCGGAGGAAGAAGTTATGGCCATTTTCCCAAAGGACGCCGGGCGTAAAATGTCAAAAAAAATGTTCCAATACTTGGTCGCCCAAATCAAGCTTATGCTCAGCCTTGAGGCACTATAATGCAAAGTGTTCGATCATCGTGCCCACTTAGAGGCGCTGGGAAGGATTGGTGAGGCTTGGACGCAGCGTTTAGGCGATTTTGACACTTTTCTGACTCCAAATTGGATTAGGTTTGTTCCTAAGCTAAAAATTGGACTTGTAACCTATAAATACATGATGTAAGGCATAAAATAAAGGGAGATTGCATAGATTATATTAGAGATGCACTCCATTAGATTAGAACATAAACCCTAGTTCTTATTAATTTTGGAGATTGAAGCAACTTGGAGACCATTGAAGAAAAAGAGCAGGAGCTTGAGGAAGATGGAGATTTGCTGACAACAGATTTATTCTCTTCTCTAATCTTACTTTTTTTTAATGTCTATTCAATTATGGATTCTTGGTTTTAATTCATTAATAATGAACTAAATTTCTTTTATTAAGACTACAATTGAACTTTTTATGCCCATGAATTAATTATTTGACTTATTCCAAGTATTTATGTCAAGGTGAATTATTTATCATATTTTGTGCTTATTGATTAATTATTTGATCAATAATTACCTTGTTACTCTAGAAGGATTCGGGGATAGGAGATCTAGGGTTAGAAGCGAAATGATAACATGTATGCTTAATTATTTGCATGACGAATAATTAGGGTTAAATGAATTGAATAGGAATATCTGCTCACCGCATATAACAAGTTGGGAATTGGGATTGAAAAGTTTGATTTAATTGTTTTGCATAGGAATATCGCAAGATTAATTGGATTAAATAGAAGTTAATTGATCACTTGGAAAAGGGCTTTTGACACATGAAATTCATGTTAACAATTCATTAGGCATAATAATTGGGATAATTGGATAATTAGTTTATAGTTCATAATTGGGGATATTGTAGTCTTAACCTTTATTTATTTGAATTCATTTATAAAGAAATTCATTTTAATTAGTTAATTTAGTTTTCTTAATTAGAAAAAATCACGATTTGAGATTGTTTAAATAAAATTAGTTTGGTTAAGAACTAGTACTTAAATAATTTCTCGTGGGAACGATACTCTACTTTTACTTTATTACTTGTTGACCGTGTATACTTGTATGTATTCATTGACATGCATGTTTTATGTTGTTTTATAGGAATTGGGACAAAAGTTACTTGTTTCGACGTTTGGTATTGCTAGATTCGCGTTTTCGGCTTGCCATTTACACAGCAGTCACTTCAGAGACAATTTTAGTTTTTCTCTGGACCTTATTTCGCAAAACATATAGGATAAAAATTGTTGATCTACATCTCCTCTTTACTGGAACATCTTGAATCATAAAAATCGAGTTCGGAGGAAGAAGTTATGGCCATTTTCCCAAAGGACGTCGGAAGAAAATGTAAAAAAAAATGTTCCAAATACTGGGTGCCCAAATCAAGCTTATGCTCATCGTAGGGCGCTTATAATGCAGATGTTCGATTGCCATTTGTTAGCCGGTAGCGCCAGAAAAGGATTGGTGAGGCTTGGACGCGCTTTTAGAAGCGGTTTTGACACTTTTCCGACTCCAAATTGGATTAGGTTTGTTCCTAAGCTAAAATTGGACTTGTAACCTATAAATACATGATGTAAGGCATAAAATAAAGGGAGATTGCATAGATTAGATTAGAGATGCACTCCATTAGATTAGAACATAAACCCTAGTTCTTATTAATTTTGGAGATTGAAGCAACTTGGAGACCATTGAAGAATAAGAGCAGGAGCTTGAGGAAGATGGAGATTTGCTGACAACAGATTTATTCTCTTCTCTAATCTTGCTTTTTTTTAATGTCTATTCAATTATGGATTCTTGGTTTTAATTCATTAATAATGAACTAAATTTCTTTTATTAAGACTACATTTGAACCTTTTATGCCCATGAATTAATTATTTGACTTATTCCAAGTATTTATGTCAAGGTGAATTATTTATCATATTTTGTGCTTATTGATTAATTATTTGATCAGTAATTATCTTGTTACTCTAGAAGGATTCAGGATAGGAGATCTAGGGTTAGAACTGGAAATGATAACATGTATGCTTAATTATTTGCATGATTTAATAATTAGGGTCGGAATTGAATAGGAATATCTGTTCACTGCATATAACAAGTTGGGAATTGGGATTGAAAAAGTTTGATTTAATTGTTTTGCATAGGAATATCGCAAGATTAATTGGATTAAATAGAAGTTAATTGATCACTTGGAAAAGGGCTTTTGACACATGAAATTCATGTTAACAATTCATTAGGCATAATAATTGGGATAATTGGATAATTAGTTTATAGTTCATAATTGGGGATATTGTAGTCTTAACCTTTATTTATTTGAATTCATTTATAAAGCAATTCAGTTTAATTAGTTAATTTAGTTTTCTTAATTAGAAAAAATCACGATTTGAGATTGTTTAAATAAAATTAGTTTGGTTAAGAACTAGTACTTGGTGATTTTTATTAAATAATTTCTCGTGGGAACGATACTCTACTTTCACTTTATTACTTGTTGACCGTGTATACTTGCACGTATTCATTGATTGCGAAATTGATCAACAGCCGCTCCAAGGCTTAATCTTGGCGTTGCAATGCCAACTCTGGTTCTCAGGCAGAGAAGAGGTTGATTTAACCTAGCTTTAAGAAAAACACATGTATATATGTTAAAGGGGCAGCCTCATTGCAAGATATCTCATATTCCCTTTCTGAGAACTAGTTTCTCTCTCTCTTGTAGTTTTCTCCCATTTTCTATTAGGTAATGTTTGTAAATATAGTTTATATAGATTAGGGAGATGCTTGGGATTTCATGGAGCTCAAGAGCAATTAGCATCATGGATTGGAAAGCTTAAATGGATTGAAATTCTTGGAGACTGAAGAACTTTGACAGAGTTTATTCTTATCCATTTGTTTCCTTTGATTTTGTAATCCATAAATGTTGTTTTTATTTCTACTTATATTTAGTTCAAGAGCTAAGAATTAATTATTGCCTCTAAGGTTATAATGGAAACCTTTGTTAATTTTAATTGAATGCCTTATCTCTTTGGTTGGCACCATATGGTTTGGTTCAATATATTCATGCTTAATGATTCTTGCTAAGAAATTAGTGATGATTTTGGTAAACTATATGATATTGAAAGAAGGATTATAGATTTACACCTTAATATATTGGCATGTGATTATGAGTTTTCGAATTGATTCGACTGCCTAATTTGTGTATAGAATAGACATATATCAGTGCACCACGTGTGACCTCATTGAGAACTTATGCTTTAAATCCTTGTTATGGTTAATTCGCATAGACATGTGTAGGATTATGGCTTATCTTGGATGTTCTTTTCTATTTTATTCCATATCGAGTTGATCTAGAGAGGATATGTTTGTACACACCTCGAAAGAGGTGTATGAGCAGTTGTGTGTTCTCGATCGACAAACTGTCATGACCACTAAGACCAAAGAGAGAAGGGTAGGATGTTTGATGAAACATAGCACACCAGGTGTTTGACAAAATGTCAGTGTGGGGTGAAGTTATGACCTTAGCTTGTAGCACCTTTGATACCATTCATTATCCATTTACTTGCTTTGATAATTAGATATAACTAGATTAGTTACACATCTGTATTTCTGCTGTTCGAATAAGACTTAAGCGATACAAAGTCGGTATTTGGTAAATATTAGTGATATTTCTTCGTGGGTATGACACTTTTCTTATCACTATATTACTTGTTAGACCACGTATACTTGCACGTGTTTAGTGATTTTAAAAACGAGCAACAAGGTTTTGGCGCTGTTGCCAGGGAATTATTATTCTAATATTGTCCAATATTAATTTCAATCAATTTAGTCTTAATTTGAACGTATATATATTTATTTCTTTTATTTGTTTGATCTTCCTTTTTGTTTTTAAGCTTACAGGTTATGGACGATCAATGTTATCAATGACCTTTTAAGAGGACGACACAACCAAGATCGGAAGAAGGACTTGAGCAATTGTAAGATCAAATTTCAAATCTCTTTGGGTTTTATGACAATCTTGAGTGTCAGTCCACTTAGAATGCCTATTTTCAGGAACAAACTGACAATGAACTGACTCACTATCATCCAGACTGTCAGGGTTATCCAAATTCTTGGGACTACAGTCAAGAGCAGTATCATGATCCAAATTTTTCCTATTAGAAAGAATTTGAATATCAGTCTCCCCCGCAATATAAGGAGACATTTCAAACCAATGAGAGCCCTTCAGTATACTTAAAACAAGAAGAAGATAAAATGCTTGAAGAGCTCCTTACCAACTTTATAGAGAGAAATGAGGTTCGAATGGCGAACCAAGACACCTCATTGCAGAGCCTCGAGAGTCAATTTGGACAACTCGTCAATGCCATCACAAGTTCACTTTAAAGCAATCTACCAGTCATAACTAATCACAACGATGAAGTTATAGAGCATTATACAGTGAGTACGCAAGGAGAAGGCGATAAGTCTCACAAAGTTGCTAAGGGAGATGTCGAAGTGCTTATTGACCAACTTGTAGAGTCTAAAAATGGAGAAGAGAGGATCACGAGTGGTTGTATTGTTAAAACTAATGAAAAGTTGGAAACTACACTCATAGTTGTTGAAACCATAGAGGGCCCACTAGAGCATATTGAACGATTTTAGTTTGATGAGAAAGATGAATTAGTGGATAATTCAAGTGGTGAACGATTCTTCGTGCCAATGGGTGAAGTGAAGTTTAGGGATGACCAATCATTCATGACTGTCATGAGCATCAAGGAGTTGACTAATAGGTGGCATGAAATGGTCGTCTTCGCATATGAGTTGGATTGAACGGTAGTGGAATAGTTAAGCCGAAGTCTTTAAAATAAGCACTTGATGGGGAGGTACCCCTATCTCAGTATCATTCTGTTACCCTCTTAGCTTTTATTTAGGATATTTAGGCTGTTTTTGTTTTTGTTTATATATATATAGTATTATACGTACTACATTTTGGGTTAAAGATAAATTTTTGGTTATGTGTGTTAATTCGTTGCATGGAGATCCATAGAGGTCATCTTTTGGGTTTCAACTGTCAGTTCATTCTTATTAAGTGTTGATGTGCTTATATATGCTTTTTAATGAAAAATATTTCACTGATGAAGGTACGACGCCACGACGTCATGTTTTAAACTACAGTCAGCGTTGCAGCGCCTTCATCAATGTGCAGTTTTTCAAGACAAAGACCTTCTTGGCCTTGATTTAACTTGGTAGGTATATTGCATTTCATCACCCGTAAAAACCCATCGGAAATACGTGTTGCGATTATATTTATTACTGTATCTAGCGCTGTAGTGCCACTTAAAAATCCAGGTTTAAAGATCGGCGCTGCAGTGCCTCTCAAAGAAGAAAAGGCAGCGCTACAGCGCCATCAATGAATTTTTGTTGGTTTTATTTGGGCATAGCTCGGCAGCTGTGCATTTAATTTCCTCATTTTGTTGCATCCTTCTCGTACGACACCATTTTCTCCCAGCTAGTCTCTTAATTCACCACAGCAACCAATTTCTTGCTCTCACCAATCAAATTCGGCCTCAAATCACTTCCTAAAATCGGGTCTTCCCAGACGATTGATACTGCTAGGGTTATCCAAGTTCAGGTATAGTGTCTATAGTCTATTTTTGATATTAATTGTTCGTTGACTGATTAGTTGGGAAAATTGCTGGCTTATTGCTGAATGATATTGGGTTGTTGCTATTATTATTCTACTCGGGTTTGAGGTGCTTAGAACAATACTTGTTAGAGTTGTTCAAGGCAATGAACATCAAATGTTTGATAAAAGGTCTAAGAAAGAATTTACTGCAAGTTGCCTCTGATTTGGCATCATTGAGCTCGTGGGTTGTGTTAGGTTTCAAATAGACTTTCACAGTTTCATTGTTAGCATCTGTAGTTAGTTGATTAAGGTTTAGTTGGTGGCTTCTTGTTTGGGGTTTAAATTCAGCCTGTGATCTATTATTGACTGAGAATTCTGACATGGCTTCTAAGAGATAGAAACTTAGCATCGGCGGCTCCTCGTCAGCAGCACTGCAATGAGACCAAGCCAAGTTTGTCAGCGGGGCAGCGTTCGCACGGTACAATTGAACTTTTGTTAAGCAAAGCTTGGTGCCTGAGAGGGGCTTGAGGCCAAACCCTAATAAAGATGGGGATATAATGACCATGATCCCATAAAAGAAATGGGTGCACTTTACCAAATAGCCTAGGTCAGTGAATTTCACTCTGGTACAAGAATTCTACGCCAATGTTAGTCCTGAAGGTCCACCAGTGGTTCAAGTGCGAAGCCAGGCAGTGGCTTATGACAATGTAATGCTCAATGCTATTTTTAATATGCCAAACCACTCAGGCTCTGATTACGTGGAAAATGGGACTCGACATGATTACCTAACAAATGGGCTTAACAATTATAACTTGGATGACATTATAAAGTGACTTTACAAACCCGGCACAGTGTGGAAGACACATGAATCCACCGGGGAGAAGACGAGTGTCCCTCACCATACCCTTAGTTGCTATAGGAAAGCATGGTACAATTTCATTTGTGCTGATATCATGCTTAGTCGTCACCACAGTGATATTACCAAGGAGCGAGCGGTCCTACTCTTTGCTATTATCACCGACCTCGACGTTGATATTGGTGTCTGCATTCAAGAGTCCATTTTAAAGGCAATCAAGGGTACTACATCTAGGGGACTCCCATCCATCATGGATTACCAGACTGTGCTGACGGGCTAGATTGCAGTGGAGAGAGGATGAGGTCCACCAGCTACCCATGGGTGTCATAGATCACTCCGTCATTATGCGATTCAGTGGGTGGGATGGAGCAGATCCTCATCAACACGGTGAGGGCTTCCTCCCTTCTTCTCGACCTCTGTAAAACCCCGAATTTTATGAAATAAATATTTAATTTTCTCGAAATATTTTTGTATTATGGTGTGGATTTGATATAATGCTTTAGTTGTGGGTAATATTTATAAATTTTGCAAAGTTTGCAAGTTGTTATAAAAATAACGGCGGAAGTTTTACCGTTAACTGTTGAAATATCTGGTGTTAAAAGTACAGTAATACATGTGGTTGCATAGTAGCACACGGTATTGATTATTGATGCTTACGTGAAAAGTCAGTCAGTTTTATTCAATTATTGCTATAGTAATTGCTACATAGTATCTCACGTTATTTGATTCAATTATTGTCGATATTTTATATATTATTAGATCAATAATTGAGACGATACATTTATTCATATTATTATTTGTAATATTGACGATGTCTGGAAAGTTTTGTCGAGGAGAGGTTTGGTCACCTAATTGTGCGCCAATAGGGAGAAATCCTTATTGGAAAGCCCCATCTTTCTTGGGAACGATCTGGTTGTTAAATATTGCGAGTTATAATAATGATGATAAATGTTGTTAAAAATATTGAGGGGATTTTTTTATGAAGTATTTGATGTAAATTTTGCTTATTTTACGGACCCCCCATCTTTCCATTGTTCAAAATAATCGGTAAAAAGTTTTGAAGTATATATGTAATATAGTGGGACCCACATGTGATGATGACATGTTGGTGAAAGGGGAATACGTGGGGCCCACGTGTAGAAAAATGAAATGGGGGGAGAAGAAATGGAAACTCACGGATGGAATACGGGAGGTAGAAAAGGGATACCATTATTAGTGTTATTACATATGTGTGTGTGTGTGTATGTGTGAATGTGATATTTATATATATATAGTATGTGGGTGAGTATATATATATATATATATATATATATATATATATATATATATATATAAAACTTATGTATATGTAAGGTAATATATATATATATATTATAATAAGTTTTGTTTTATTAGATTAAAAATAGAATATATTATATTTTATTATGCATAGTGCCTGCATAGTGTTTGCATAGTAACTCAGAAAAATTTTCAGTCGATTTGTGTTGCCCGTGATTTTATTCATGTGCAGTCGGTGAGAAAAAAATTTAAATAGTACCATTTTCATTCTCTTATAAATAGGATGCTTAGTCAGAATTCAAAATCACACCAGATTCAGAGAATTCTTCTTCAATAATATTGAACGTATTTCTTTCGAGTTTTACGAAGCTTTGAGTGTAGAAAACAGTGAAAGTTTTCTTCAAGAATATCCCCACTATACCAGTTGGAATACTCTTCTTTTAAGGTAAGGGGTATTATTTATTTCATATTCGCTTACAATATTATTTGTTGTATTCGTAAAAAAATTTATTTCGTTCAATATTCGCAAGAAATATTATCTTTGTTTAATATTCGTAATGAATATTATCTTCGTTCAATATTCGTAAGGAATATTATTTTTTGTTCAACAGTTGTAAGGGATATTATTTTTATTCAGTATTCATATGAAATAATATTTTCTTCCAAACTCTGTAGTATGTCAGTAATATTATTTCGTTTCAGGTTTCTAATTCTACACTCATTTTATTAAAGTTTTGGCTTCTATACTCCATAAAATTAGTACAATATCCTTGATATTTGCGTTTCATCCAATATCTTTTTATGAAAATATTATTCTGAGCATTCTTGATAAGTTTTAACTTTTTCATGTCGGAGTACTATTAACGGGGCTACTCTTCCCAAAATACTATTCACGGGGTACTATTCACTCAGTTACTATTCACCTGGGGTATTATTCATGACAAAAATTGATTTCTTTTTGGTCCAAATCATTTTTGATACAATATTATTCTTGAATTTTACTCCATAAAATAGTATCATGTTGACAAATTGGAAATTATTGAATTTTGGATAAATTAAATTGACAAAGTCTTTAATATTTATCCTTTTCTTTTATTTAATTGAATTCCTATATCATTGTCATCATCCTCATGTTTATATTATGATGAAAGTCATCTATGGCCCGTAGTGCATAGATGGACTTGGTATGATGATGACCATGGATTATTCGGTATAATCATGACAGTAATGTTACAAATGATGTGGTAAAAGTCTTCATTAGCCCGTAGTGCATTGATGGACAGTGGTTGGCATGATCATGACCATTAATAAAAATACGAATATCCTTGGCTCGTAGTGCATGGATAATTCGTGGTCGTGATACTAATGAATATCCTTGGCCGTAGTGTAGGGATAATTTGATGATGTGGATTATTTATTAAGCTGAGTCTCAGCGATAAAATTGATGATAAACTTTTTAAATCATAGAAGATAGTAGATATCATGCTCTACTTGACTCTTCTAATGGATTACTTGTTCCGCTGCAGTTAAACTTGATGTCTATTGTATTTTATCAGTTTAACATTGTTGAAGGCTAAAGATAAATTATTCTGCATTATCTTAGTTATAATATTTCTTACTGGGCTAGTTGAGCTCACCCTTTGATTTCATTGTTCTCTTCCGGAAATGAGAATATAGCTAGGACTACTCGGGGAGCGGAGTGACGGTCCAGATGTTTGCATTAGTAGTTCTCACTATTTTGTGAAATAGTGTCAAAATAAATGTAATAATATTGAATTTGAGTTTGGATATTGTCTAGAAGACAATATTCGTGTTGAAACTCTCAACTTATGTTTTGTCGTACTTTACACGACAATTGTATAATTAAGTTGTATTTGAATTTTGTACCATGTTTTGGCGACACAGAATGGGTGATGTATACCTATTTTGGGGGCGTCACAACCTCCACCTCCTTCTTCAGAAGTCGGCACATCTGCTCACCCTATTAAGTTAGAGTCGTCTTCAGCTGGGCCATTGGCAGAGATTTTAGCCTTTATGAACCTCCTACACCAAACGGTGGACAAACAAAGTAGGAGGATTGATGTTGTAGCCCAGAGGCAGGATCTATTCATGCAATATCATGCTGAGTTCGCCAACACTATAGTGAGCATTTATGTAGCATCTGGCGGCGATGACACTGATTCTATGTCATTCCAGTTCCCAGAGCCTTCGGTCTGCCCTCCATATCCACCACCATCTCCTGAGGCAGACGGCGATGGCAAAGGCGAGTTCCAAGGTGGGGACGAGTGACTACATCGACACGGCAGTCCCTCATATTTTGATTGTTGCATCACTAGACAATGAGAACATTGCCTGATTCAAGTCTGGGGAGATTTCTATTTTATTATTATATATGAATTGTTATGTATGAACTGCGATTTTGACTTCATTTTGGGCGTGATTAGCCTTTGATTTATTATGTTTTGGTATTATTATGGGTGGATGCCATGAACAATTTTTGTTATTATTAATGGATGCTTTGATTATTATCAGCATGTATGTTTAGTTTATAGCCATCTTTTGGGACTTATATAGATTAGTATGTTTGTGCTATGTTAATGGCTTTATTACACTATTTTGAGCTATTATTATGCAAGGGTTTTATATAGTTTATAAATTTTTTATTATGGCTAATGATAAGCGCCGGGTGATTATGTCTATTTCTTAGAGTTTGTGTCAAGAATGCATGGATGAGGGGTTAGTTTAGTTGATAAGTTGAGACAGTGAGCACCGACCAACTATTATAACTGTTATATTTTTGATATGGTTTGTGTGGTTATTGTTTTGAAAATGTGTTCATTTGGTTGAACTTACATGAATACAAGGTAATAGAAGACTTAGACGCTTACACAGTTTCGGATCTTGGATTCTAGTGTGTTTTCATATAAAAAAAAAAGAATAGTATGAGCCTTAGTTGACCAAGTTTGGTTACGTGGCCTCTGTTGCTTGAGTCATTAGATCCTTAAGGGTGTTCTACACCTAGTGCCCTAAAGCATGGCTTGGGAGTCATTGATCAAAAGCTCATTAATGGATAACTTTGAATAGCCTAAGGTAATTAAGCATTGCACGATCTTCCTAAAGGTTTTGTTTGTTAATGTATAGAATAAAAGTCTAATTTGGCTTAGTTTTCTTATGTGTCCTTTATTGCTCGAGTTATTAGATTCATAGGGGTGTTCTACACCTAGTGCCATAAAGCCATCTAGCTTGGGAGTCACTGATCAAAAGCTCATTAATGGGTAGTGTGACAACCCGGAAAATCGGATTGTCCAGAATTTAAGAGTTAAAGAATTAGTTATTAATAAAATGAATTTTTATTAATACTATTATGTGTTATGTGTTTATTAATCATTCTATAATCTGGAATGATTATTAATCGGGAGGATTCTGGCTACGAGCTAGACTGAACGAGTAGGAATTTTCAAGACGAAAATAAAATTTTTCCGGGAACAAAATATTTTCGGGGAAAAAGATGAAATAGGCACTATTCACCCGACGAAACCCTAAGGGTTAGGGTTTGAATAACCTAAGCTGTTCTGAGAGTTCGGTATGTCAAAATGACATTCTGTCGAAAGATTTGACGAAAAAATATCGTGAAATGTTAAGTAAACCGATAAAAGTTTTTCTCAAAAAACGTGCAGAAATCGAATAAAATAAAAATGACGAAAAGTACTGTTATGTACTTTTCACTCGTTTAGCTACGTTAGGGGAAAACGTGAAGGAAAACGCTTATCGTGGAAAAGGGTTTTTCAGTTTTTCAGAAATCCGAAGAATACGTAAAAGTTAATTTATAAAGGAAAGGCGAAATATCCAAAAATATTTGGATTTCAAGAATCGCAGTTTTTAAAACTGTCAGACGAAATCCAAAAGACGGAAGCACGAAGCTTCCAAGGGAAGCTACCTAAGGAGGTGGGGCGGCTACTTGGCCACCGAGTAAACTTTGTGGCTAAGTTTGGAATAGTAAGGAGGTTAGGGGTGAAAAGACAAAAATGCCCCTAGCCTTGGTTTTCTATAAATAGGAAGCTCATTTCATTATTTTGGGATTTTGAAAAAAATCCTACAACTATGAAAGATAGAGAGAGAGGGTCGGATGGGAGAGTAAGAGGAAGAGAATGAGGAAAAGCTTGCCAAGTGCACGCTTTGTCCGACGAAACGGAATTAAAGAAGAACGGTAATCCGAACCCTAGTTTCTTCCAATTTTTCTTTAAGTTTATTATGTTCAAAAACATAACTTAATGAAGATCAGTAGTAGATGAAGTTAAGAATGATTTCATATAGTTGAAATCATGAGAAAATGAAGAAATAAAAATTAGAAATTTAGTTTTTAAATTTCTTAAGGAAGTGTAAGATTCGTAAGGATTTTGAGCGATTCGAATGAATCTTATGAATGAGTAGGTTAAATAAGTAAGGAATGATGTTTTATAACATCAAATTCCAAGAAAAGTAAAATCATAATCAAAAATATCGATTAAAAACGAAGAACACGCGAAGAACGTTGTTGATGGATAAATTTAAAACCATCGTAGGATAATTGTTGTTGATGGACAAGTTTAAAACTATCACGTATAAGTTAGTTGCTTATTGCTTGGTTAGGAACGATAGAAACGTTCATGAAGAATGTATTAAACTGAGCTATAACAAAGTTATGGCAATATTTTTGTAAAAGAAGAATAAGAATTAAAGAGTTAGTAAATGAACCCGAGCGTGTAGGGTTTCATAAGAATGTAAGAAAACATAGAAAACGTGGGTCGTGAACTAAAGAACAAAAGAGTTCCGAGCTCGGATGACCGAATTACGGACGAACGAATAAAGAACGTTAATAACGTAAAACGAACGAATAGCGAATATTAAGCCAATTGAATGGCATGTTAACAGATTCAGAATGAAGTTTTGTCCATGGGAAATCAAAGTACGTAAGATAAGGAAGAAAATGGCTTTGGAACGACCTCGTTCTGAGTTATAACGAATAAGATATGAGATTTCAAAGTCAGCGTCTCAAGCTTGTAAAAGACTTAGAAAAATTTTCTAGGTTTAATGCTTGGCACCGCGGTGCAAGTCGTGCCTTGGGGCCGGCGCCGCAACGTGTGCTTGGGCCATTAGCTACTGCTAAGTGGCGCCGCAAAAGCAAAAAAAAGAGGCACGTGCCACGACACGGTCAGGGCAATACCACCCGTAAATGAGATTTTAAGCGCTTTCAATTTCTCGAGGGATGTGCAAGAAAGAAATATGAATATGTAATTCAACTAATGTAACACTTAATCAAGTGTATTAAACCTTTGAGGAAGGTTGAACGAAAGGATTAAATGAGGTTAAAAGATAAAGAATGTAGACGCGGGTTACGGAACCAATGTCCAGGTACCGTAGTCACAATGAATCAAACGTGAGGGATTGCTATAATTGTGATTCCTTAAACTTAAATTGACTAGGGTAATGAATAACATTTCGATGTTATGTCATGGTCATGAGAGATGAATTTAAAGCATTTAGACGTTGTGAACCCAACGTTGTTGAGATGAACGATCGGTCTTAGCATACAACGAACCGTATGGCTTTGACATTAAGAAAGACTTATGAACATGGGGTTCAGGTGATGAGTAATGAATGAAAGTAATTAAAACCTTGGATGAAGGTTGAATAGAATTAAGATGCAAGTAACGTAAATGTTGAATACGTAAACATTCCTCGTGAATCGTATTCACGTTGTGCGAACGTTCTAAGTATACATTGGTTGTATGACTTAGACGTTGACGGGAGTAGTAAATAAGATATGAATTATCAAGAAAGTCGTAGTGAAAGGTAATAAGATTAATGAAAGCCGAATATGAGTTAGATGAGAATGTTAGAATGAAATATAAGAATTGAATACTTGAACCAGCGTAAAGGTTGAGTGTACGCAAAGATTAAATGGGTAAAACCTACACTCCGTGTATGGTTTGACCGTAAGGTAATAAAGATCAATGATTACACCTGTGAACGGTGGAGATGCTGAATTAAAGACAAGTACGTATAACATAAAAGAAGTCTAGTTAATGTTTATAACTTGGATGACGTTCCAAGTCGAATGAACCGGACGTTGTAAGATAAGAATAACGTAACTTAAAATGTTTAACGCTTTAAATGCGTAGAATGAATATTGAATGATCGTCCTGAGTATACAAAAGATTGTATGACTTAGACGATAAAGAATGAATCCTGAGGTATGGCATTTAGTTGCCAGAAAACCATAAGGAATAAGAAATTGACTTAACGAACATTATAGTTTAATAGTTCGGGTAGGTTAAGATGAATTTAGGTTCTAGTACAATCGTAACCTTTGATGGTTGACATATGGGAGCTGGGTTAAACAATTCCTTCAGAGAGCAAAGGTATATACAAAACTGGTAACCGATCTAACTCACTCTTATGGGCAGTTGAGATGAGACGGGAACTTGTTTGTTGGTTGTTTGTGGGAAACCACTCAGAGTACCATATGGACTACGAGCAGAGACACGATGTGTGCTGAGTCCTAGGAAAGTATCAGAAGAAGATAAAAATGTAAATCATCAAAGATGATGAACGTATTAAGTAAGACATCTCCGTATGTCATGAAGCCGTTAACCGGTAAAGGAAGTTCGTCGCGTAAACTAAGTTTATAAGAACGTGAACCTTAAGAAGTAAAGTAAAATAACCAATGCGTAAGTCAAGTATATGACTAATTGGTATATGTGTTATTTCCTTATGTGCTACATAGGAATTGGAATAAGCAATTCAGCGTAAACTATAAGCTGTAGCTGTGCGTAAGGCAAGTTTCATAACTTCATTCATATTTTAAATGAATGCTAGTTTTTAAACTTCTCAGATGTTGAACTTGAGAAGTTCTGTCTATATACAAATGTGTGATATTTGTACAAGGTGTTAGAATATATGAGGCCTTGTGCCTGATGTGAACACTTCCGGTGTTTCTATGATATGAATCGCTCACGTGATTGAACTATTCAATATAAGCATGTTACGCTTATACATGTACTGTTATTGTTAAGTCAATGCTATTGATTCTAGCCAGACAGAATGTGAATGAAAGAAAGTAGAGAATGAAAGTATTTCAAAGTGAATGTGGTTAATGTTTTAAAATGATAGGAATCGAGATTATTCCTATTATTCAAGCTGCTTCATAACCTTTGTTCGGTTAATGTATGTTGTTATATTTAACTATATAATTATGTATGTTCGTAAGAAGATGGGACCGTGACGTACGGAATACGGATGTGAAAATAGACTGGATTTCGGGGCGTTACAGGTTGGTATCAGAGCTAATAGATTATAAATCTTAGGTATGGGTACCTAAGACTATAATCGTAGAGAGAAGGATAAAAAGATCACCACGTGATCATAGTAAATCGTAGTAACAGATGAGCTGTTAAACGATGAATGATTTATAGCCAATATTATGAATGAATAGTAGTACGAGGTAGTACAGGAAGAATAACTCAGATTGAGTTGTAAAGACTAGCATACGAATTGAAGAAAATTCGTATTTAGTAAAGAGAGATTTAGAAGTTGTAAGATTTCAATTGAGGACTCATGTGATAGCTGAGTTGTATGAACCTTTGTATGGGCAGAGGTTTGTGCTTGGTGTAACAACTGCTTAGTTTATTACAGTCATATACATATTAATCATTAGTGATAATCAATATGTATATGACGAGAAGGTGAATTTTTTCTCATTATATACTTGATAGGTAGAGAACGATAAGGTAGGTGCGAGTTCTTAAAACTCATACTTATGGTACGTTCGTGACTCATAATGATATGGTAGGTTTTTGAACTTCTCATCGAATGGACGCCTATGGTCTGTCTGGGATAGTTCTTAAACTCATATTATTGTGGAAAGTTCCTGAACTCATATTGTGTGGTAAGTTGATGGACTGTACTAAGGTATATGAATGTTTAGACTGAAAATGAGTTATTTTTAGTAGACTTAGCATTGAAGGTGCTAGAGAAGATTAAGTATTGTCACAAGTAAGACAATAAAGGAAGATGGAGAATAGTATATTCCAAGTCAGCTAGCTATGCTAGATTTCGAAGTTTTTTGAAATTGTGCTAATGTGCGCATTTTGAAAATGAAAGAATTGGTTCAATTTTTGGAACCAACAGATTTTAAAAGAACTATTCTTGGTATGTCTATGCTAATTGATTCGGCTAGACAGAAATTGATTTGAAATATCAAAATGAATTTTATATCATCAGTGCATTTGATGCAAGGATGGTAAAACGATGGAGTTATTAATGCAACTGAGCCTAGTGTTGGAAGTGATCTTAGGATCAACAACCCGCTATGGTATGATGTATAATGACGAAGTCATACACTGACGAAGTCCTCAACGTACTGTGAAAAGTGCGGTATCATGACGTCATGTAACGTTTTGATGTATTGCAAAAGAATTTAAAGAAGTAGTCGATGTCAAGCGAGTTGACTAGACGAATGATTCAAGTTGATGTCCAATTTATTGGTATGGTCTAAGCTACTTGATTTGGCTAAGACGAATGGTATGTCATGATTAAAGAAAATCGAGCTTTCTTTGATGAGGTATGCCGAACCAAATTGCTTTGGTGCGGAATCTAATGATTAAGTCTGAGGTGAACATACCCTGAAATGGGGTGATACGATAGGTTGATCACCTACGTATGGAAGAGGTAGTTTACCTTCTTTGTGATTGTAAACTTACCATGTAATAAATGTTTATAGCGAAAGGTTGTTTAACCTAGTATGAGTTCATGGTCGATTTGACCCCTCAGCAAAAGTATGAAATGTTTTAAAGGAATCCTTATATTCCTAGTTATTCCATTCACTTCACGATTCTTGATAATTTATGAAGGGTAGGGAATGTATGAAAGATAATAACTTCTTTGAAGAGAATTTGAGAAGAAGGGTAAGCTAAAATTTAGAGGACGAAATTCTGTGAAGAATGGAAGAATGTGAGAACCCGGGTAAGGGTTTGGTTTTAAGAAATTCCGAGGACAGAATTTTTGTAAGGGGGGAAGAATGTGACAACCCGGAAAATCGGATTATCCAGAATTTAAGAGTTAAAGAATTAGTTATTAATAAAATGGATTTTTATTAATATTATTATGTGTTATGTGTTTATTAATCATTCTATAATCTGGAATGATTATTAATCGGGAGGATTCTGGCTATGAGCTAGACTGAACGAGTAGGAATTTTCAAGACGAAAATAAAATTTTTCCGGGAACAAAATATTTTTGGGGAAAAAGACGAAATAGGCACTATTTACCCGATGAAACCCTAAGGGTTAGGGTTTGAATAACCTAAGCCATTCTGAGAGTTCGGTATGTCAAAAAAACATTCCGTCGAAAGATTTGACGAAAAAATATCATGAAATGTTAAGTAAACCGATAAAAGTTTTTCTCAAAAAACGTGCAAAAATCGAATAAAATAAAAATGACGAAAAGTACTGTTATGTACTTTTCACTCGTTTAGCTACGTTAGGGGAAAACGTGAAGGAAAACGCTTATCGTGGAAAAGGGTTTTTCAGTTTTTCAGAAATCCGAAAATACGTAAAAGTTAATCTATAAAGGAAAGGCGAAATATCCAAAAATATTTGGATTTCAAGAATCGCAGTTTTTAAAACTGTCAGACGAAATCCAAAAGACGGAAGCACGAAGCTTCCAAGGGAAGCTACCTAAGGAGGTGGGGCGGCTACTTGGCCACCGAGTAAACTTTGTGGCTAAGTTTGGAATAGTAAGGAGGTTAGGGGTGAAAAGACAAAAATGCCCCTAGCCTTGGTTTTCTATAAATAGGAAGCTCATTTCATTATTTTGGGATTTTGAAAAAAATCCTACAACTATGAAAGATAGAGAGAGAGGGTCGGATGGGAGAGTAAGAGGAAAAGAATGAGGAAAAGCTTGCCAAGTGCACGCTTTGTCCGATGGAACGGAATTAAAGAAGAACGGTAATCCGAACCCTAGTTTCTTCTAATTTTTCTTTAAGTTTATTATGTTTAAAAACTTAACTTAATGAAGATCAGTAGTAGATGATGTTAAGAATGATTTCATATAGTTGAAATCATGAGAAAATGAAGAAATAAAAATTAGAAATTTAGTTTTTAAATTTCTTAAGGAAGTGTAAGATTTGTAAGGATTTTGAGCGATTCGAATGAATCTTATGAATGAGTAGGTTAAATAAGTAAGGAATGATGTTCTATAACATCAAATTTCAAGAAAAGTAAAATCGTAATCAAAAATATCGATTAAAAATGAAGAAAACGCAAAGAACGCGAAGAACGTTGTTGATGGACAAATTTAAAACCATCGTAGGATAATTATTGTTGATGGACAAGTTTAAAACCATCACGTATAAGTTAGTTACTTATTTCTTAGTTAGGAACGGTAGAAACGTTCATGGATAACAGATTAAACTGAGTTATAACGAAGTTATGGCAAAATTTTCGTAAAAGAAGAATGAGAATTAAAAAGTTAGTAAATTAACCCGAGCGTGTAGGGTTTCATAAGAATGTAAGAGAACTTAGAAAACGTGAGTCATGGACTCAAGAACGAATGAGTTCCGAGCTCAGATGACCGAATTACGGACGAACGAATGAAGAACGTTAATAACGTAAAACGAACTAAGAGCGAAGATTAAGCCAATTGAATGGCATATTAACGGATTCAGAATGAAGTTCTGTCCATGGGTAATCGAAGTACATAAGATAAGGAAGCAAATGGCTTTGGAATGACCTCGTTCCGAGTTATAACGAATAAGATATGAGATTTCAAAGTCAGTGTCTCAAGCTTTTAAAAGACTTAAAACATTTTTCTAGGTTTCATGCTTGGCGCTGCAGTCATGAAGTCGTGCCTTTGAAATGTCATCTTTGCAATATGAAGCTCAGACCATTAGCTATCATACTAAGTGAAATACAGCGATGAAAGAAAGAGAATGAATGGCACTTGCAGGCGCCAAGTCTTGAGGCCATACCAGAAATGAGATTTTAACTGCTCAATTTTCTCGAGGGATGTGCAAGAAAGAAATATGAATATGTAATTCAACTAATGTAACACTTAATCAAGTGTATTAAACTTTTGAGGAAGGTTGAATGAAAAGATTAAATGAGGTTAAAAGATAAAGAATGTAGACGCGGGTTACGGAACCAATGTCCAGGAACCGTAGTCACAATGAAACGAACGTGAGGGATTGCTATAATTGTGATTCCTTAAACTTTAATTGACTAGGATAATGAATATCATTTCGATGTTATGTCATGGTCATGAGAGATGAATGTAAAGCGTTTAGACACTGTGAACACAACGTTGTTGCAATGAACGATCGGTCTTAGCATACAACAAACCGTATGGCTTTGACATTAAGAAAGACTTATGAACATGGGGTTCAGGTGACGAGTAATGAATGAAAGTAATTAAAACCTTGGATGAAGGTTGAATAGAATTAAAATTCAAGTAACGTAAATGTTGAATACGTAAACGATCCTCGTGAATCGTATTCACGTTGATCGAACGTTCTATGTATACATTGGTTGTATGACTTAGACGTTGACGGGAGTAGTAAGTAAGATATGAATTATCAAGAAAGACGTACCGTACGGTAATAAGATTAATGAAAGCCGAATGTCAGTCGGATGAGAATGTTAGAATGAAATGTAAGAGTTGAACACTTGAACCGGCGTAAAGGTTGAGTGTACGCAAATATTAAACGGGTAAAACCTACACTCCGTGTATGGTTTTACCATAAAGTAATAAAGATCAATGATTACACATGTGAACGGTGGAGATGCTGAATTAAAGACAAGTACGTATAACGTAAAAGAAGTCGAGTTAATGTTTATAACTTGGATGACGTTCTAAGTCAAATGAACCGGACGTTGTAAGATAAGAATAACGTAACGTAAAATGTTTAACACTTTAAATGCATAAAATGAATATTGAATGATCGTCCTGAGTATACAAAAGATTGTATGACTTAGACGATAAAGAATGAATCCTGAGGTATGGCATTTAGTTGCCAGAAAGCCATAAGGAATAAGAAATTGACTTAACGAACATTATAGTTTAATAGTTCGGGTAGGTTAAGATGAATTTAGGTTCTAGTACAATCGTAACCTTTGATGGTTGACATATGGGAGTTGGGCTAAAAAATTCCTTTAGAGAGCGAAGGTATATATAAAACTGGTAACCAATCTAACTCACTGTTATGCGCAGTTGAGATGAGACGAGAACTTGTTTGTTGGTTATTTATGGGAAACCACTCAAAGTACCATATGGACTACTAGCAGAGACACGATGTGTGCTGAGTCCTAGGAAAATATAAGAAGAAGATAAGAATGTAAATCATCAAAGATGATGAACGTATTAAGTAAGACATCTCCGTATGTCATGAAGCCATTAACCGGTAAAGGAAGTTGGTCGCGTAAACTAAGTTTATAAGAACGTGAAACCTAAGAAGTACATTAAAGTAAACCAATGCGTAAGTCAAGTATATGACTAATTGGTATATGTGTTATTTCCTTATGAGCTACATAGGAATTGGAATGAGCAGTTTAGCGTAAACTATAAGTTTTAGCTGTGCGTAAGCCAAGTTTCTTAACTTCATTCATATTTTAAATGAATGCTAGTTTCTAAACTTCTCAGATGTTGAACTTGAGAAGTTGTGTCTATGTGCAAATGTGTGATATTTGTACAAGGTGTTAGAATATATGAGGCCTTTTGCCACAATGTGAACACTTCAGTGTTTCTATGATATGAACTGTTCTGTGATTGAACTATTCAATTTGAGAATGTTCTGTTTATACATGAACTGTTATTATTAAGTCTGTGCTATTGATTCTAGCCAGACAGAATGTGAATGAAGGAAAGTAGAGAATGAAAGTATTTCAAAGTGAATGTGGTTAATATTTTAAAATGATAGGAATCGAGACTATTCCTATTATTCAAGCTGCTTCATAACCTTTGTTCGATTATTGAAGTCTTAAAGGAATGTTTAAATTCTTGAAGTTGTTTGTTCAACTTCTTTGACTTCTGGGAAATTGAATGCTCACACTTGCTTTAAATAAAAACATTTTCAGCGAACGATGTTAGAAAGAACTTAAGGATCCCGAAAAGATCAAGCTGATCGGTATCCAGAAGAAGTGACATTCATTATATGAATGTGCGTGAAGATCAAGCAAAGACTTGTAATATAGAATGATAGAATTAAACTATAGAATAATTTAATGAACGATTATGTATCCTTGGTGGCGGATAAAAGTCACTTATACAAGATGTAAAGAATAATGTAATTATCATTATTTGGAATGAAAGAGGTTTTAAGGTTTTAGAACCTGGGATTTGAGGATGTATGTCGTTATATTTAACTATATAATGATGTATGTTCGTAAGAAGATGGGATCGTGACGTACGAAATCCGGATGTGAAAATAGACCGGATTTCGGGGCGTTACAGGTAGCTCTGAATAGCCTAAGGTAATTAAGTACTATACAAGTCAGATTTTAATGTCTTCATACTAATGTCTTTAGATCCTTTCTTACATCTGCGCATTGTTCTTAATGCTTGTTGATTGCTTGAGTTACTAAGTTAACATATTGGTTATTACAATCGATTATGTGAGCTTATTCTAAGTTATGATGGTTGGTCTTCACACACACATATAGAATGAATCGAATACAGTCTTATGCTTTGAAATTGATTGATCCCTTATTCATATTTATGTCTGTCCTGTTCTTTGAGAGTGGCTATGATTGAGCTTAAAGCCAAGTTGCTAGTATATAGTTTAATACTTCATTCGCGTTATTATTTTACTGTTGTCTTTTCTGTGGTAGATAGTTTTGCTTGAGGACAAGTAAAGGCTTAAGTTTGGGGGTATTTGATGAGTGGGATTTATACCCACGAATCGGATCCATTATTTCTTAAGAAGTTTCTTGATCTTCGTAGTTTCTATAGCTTTTATATTATTTTTGGTATTATTTTGCTTAATTTATGTTTTACAGGGCTTATTAGGTCTTTTCTGGCTTGCAGGGGCAAAAATGTCAATTTTCCTACACCTAAGGCATTCTGAGACTCCTACGCCAAAAAAAACCGGCACCGCAACGCCCTACACGGACAATCGTGAGATCATCATAGAGTCAGCCAGCATACCTAAATCCTTTACAAATTGGCAGTGAAACGCCATTTATTGACCAAACATGCTGACTCAGCGCTGTAGCGCCGCTCCAAGGCTTAATCTTGGCATTGTAGCGCCACCTCCGATTCCCAGGCAGAGAAGAGCTGGATTTGACCTAGCTTTAAGAAAAACACATGTATATATGTTAAAGGGGCAGCCTCCTTGCAAGATATCTCATATTCCCCCTCTGGGAACTAGTTTCTCTCTCTTTTGTAGTTTTCTCTCATTTTCTATTAGGTAATGTTTATAAATATAATTTAGATAGATTAGGGAGATTCTTGGGATTTCATGGAGCTGAAGAGCAATTAGCAACATGTATTGGAAAGCTTGAATGAAATGGAATTCTTGGAGACTGAAGAGCTTTGACAGAGTTTATTCTTATCCATTTGTTTCTTTTGATTTTGTGCATGCAACAACTCTATAGCTATTTCTGGCTGCTTAAACGGACGAATTAAAGGTAAATTAAAAACTAAAATGATTATCAACTCACATTAACTAATTAACAAACGAAGAGATTCAAATTGGAGAGATATGGGATCCTAATGTCACTTAATGCTTTACCTAGATTATACACCTCATGTTAAACTTGATTAATTACTATGGATTGCTAGCGAGAGCACGAAAGTGAGACATGACTATTTTTCAATACACCATGTCCATATCACATAAAATCCACAAATATAGATAGAATTCATATGAGCAACAATATTTCCTAACCCACTATATGTCTATGTGAATTACAAGTAATATCAATTCAAGTGCAATCTCTCTCAGCGACTATACATGGTAAGCCGGTATATGTCTATCCAGACTACGAATCACAAAATCTATCACATGTAAATTTCATGAACATATGCCAACACGGTCAGATCTGAGCTTATATTTCCTCTTTCCATTCCATACAAGTTATTAGGGTAGATGGTGATCAAGCATCTAAGAAATAAGCACAACCAAGTTAGACAATCCAAATATAATTAATCAAGCATAACTACAAGGCATGTACATTTGAACTGTATAATAAGCTTCATTAGAATCCCATAATAGTGGTTAGTTCATCTCTGAATCAACAACCATTATGGGATATAAACCAAGCATGAGAAATCACAATGAAAATAAAGAGATTAAAGAGAGTAGAGAATACAAATTTGTTTATTCCCTGCTCAAAGCGAGCTTCCAAACTCAGTTCATAACCACAATCGATCCAAAATAAAACTTCAATATTCACAAGCTACTAGATCTAAAGAGAAAAGCAAAATAGTAGTAGAAAGCTATGAAATCTCTCTAGCTCTATGAAACCCTAAAATAAAAAATATAACTGATAATAATGATGTCTCATAACTAGCAAATACACCCCCTTATAGTAATCACGCTACAACAGACTTAAAATGAAAAGTTAAAGTTTTTATCAGTTTTGATCGGGCGCACGAGCTACCTCAGATAGCAATTGGAGTGCGGCGGTGGGTCGGTCACTGAATTCTTTTGGCGCCAAGCCTCGGAGTTTCCTTCTTGTTGGCGTGGTCGCGTGGCTGCGTTCTGCTGCACTCTGCGACTATCTTGCTGTTGGTGTTTTACTGCTACATTGCTCCTACTTCATTCTTCTTTTTCCTTCACTTACTTCTTCATTCTTCACTTGACTTTTAGATGTCCTCCTCACATGCACTTGCTCAGCTTCATTCCTCATTCCAGCACAAGCTCACCATGCTTTGCCACTTCCATGCTATTGTCATGCCTTGGTAGTTTCCTTAATGCAATCCTAAAAATAAAGATAAAAAGAAATCAAACAATACTAAAAATACTTAAGTTTAAGCATAATTCTAGCAAGTTGATAGCCAATAAGTAAGTATAAAACCTACTTATCAACACCATATGGTTTGGTTCAATATATTCATGCTTAATGATTCTTGCTAAGAAATTAGTGATGATTTTGGTAATCTATATGATATTAAAAGAAGGATTGTAGATTTACACCTTAATATATTGTCATGTGATTATGAGTTGTCGACTTGATTTGACTACCTAATTTGTGTATAGAATAGACATATATATGTGCACCATGTGTGATCTCATTGAAAACTTGTGTTTTAAATCCTTGTTATGGTTAATTCGCATAGACATGTGTAGGATTATTGCCTATCGGGTGGATCTAGAGAGGATATGTTTGTACACACCTCGAAAGAGGCGTATGAGCACTTGTGTGTTCTCGGTAGACAAACTATCGTGACCACTAAGACCAAAGAGAGAAGGGTAGGAAGTTCGATGAAATATAGCACACCAGGTGTTTGACAAAATTTCAGTGTGGGGTGAAGTTATAACCTTAGCTTGTAGCACCTTCGATACCATTCGTTATCCATTTACTTGCTTTGATAATTAGATTTAACTAGATTAGTTACACATCTGTATTTCTGCTGTTCGAATAAGACTTAAGCGATACAAAGTCGGTATTTAGTAAATATTAGTGATAATTCTTCGTGGGTACGACACTTTTTATATCAGTGTATTACTTGTTAGACCGCGTATACTTGCGCGTGTTTTGTGATCATGAAAACGGGCAACATAAACAAGCCTTCATCACTTGTTTGCTTTACCCTTTCCCTTACTAGTGGATACTCGTCAACTCTTTCGACCTTAGCTACAATGTTATTATGCAAGAGTGAGCAACAATTGCCCACAAGTATTAATAATAATAATAAAAAATAATAATAATAATAACATGTGAATAAACAATGGATACTGGATAAAAGAAAGCTCGACTTTTGAATCAAGATTAGGAAAACAAGAATCAAAAGTACATCTGAGGGTCACAAGACCACGAACTATGTCCCAAGTTATCAACTATTTTTACTTTAAACCTTTAACAGTCATAAGACTATATCGACCTTACTTTTCGTACTTAGGGGGATCAGCCCTTAGTACCATATAGTGCACAACATCTCAACGCTATTGCATAACATAATCCCCTATAAAGGGTTGTTCATCTCAGTTTGACATCAGAGTCCACACAAAAGGAAGTTTGGTTTGGATAAGCTTCAATAGTAGTTCTAGAATTTAGAACACTCATCAATTATGGACTAGTCTAGTCATTCAAGGTTTAATAATAAAAATCGATACTCAAAACAAATAATGAATCTCGAAGGTATACAATTGAATAACAGTGTATAACCGAAGTAATACTTTAGAACATTTCATCTGAAATCATGAACTTGAATTAACGAGAGTAAGATTTTGTTCAATATAAGAATAGGATTTATGAACTTGTTCAAAGAATAGGGTAAGAAACTTGCCTCGTACAAAGATTATGTATTTACTATTCACGTTCCTCAATTTAATCCTACATACCATTTACATTCACAATACCAATTATTATAACATAACTAGCATCATAAGTACATTCTCTTCTAACTTAACTAAACTCTAATTATGATTATATTAATCAAATCACAACATTAGTTCTCACACATTATTAGACTTCACGAATGACGAGTTAAATACGCATTCGACTTATCAATTAAACACGTAAGAACATCATTGATATGTTAAGAATCTATTTTAACATCACATTATATGTTTAATACATTTTCATGTTCATTATATTGGGTTAAAATCACATTTTCTAGACTTAAGAAATTAATTAAAAAAATTTAAAAAATCAGAGAGTGGCAATCAAGTAGTCACGCTTCCACAAGCTTAAAATTGACGTCATGAGAGCAATCGCCACACGCAGCTAAGTCTTCTAAGAGGTCTTTGCGGTATTTCTTGGCGATTTGATTCATGATTTAAAGCATGATTTTAAAACTTAAATCACATAAACAACTAAATCAGTCTGTTTAAGTTTCGTTTTTTCGTTTTTACATGTATAAACATAATCAATCATCAATTCACCGATTAATATGCAATTTAACATAAATTTTCATACATTTAAGCCATATTCATACATATTTCTCTGTAAACTACAAAACTCCAACTTAAACATGATTGCATGGATTTGATTACTCTAAATCACATACAAATCATATACAAATGCATTATGCATGCTAATAAACATATTTACTCAAATTCTTAACAATTTGGCCATCAAACTTCATTTATAGAGAACTAAAATGAACTTTCATGGAGAAAACTCAAGAACGTAAATTAAAGTTTGAATATAAGAGATTACCCTTGATTGTTTGTTTAGATTAGTAGGAGATGATAGAAACTCCTTTAATTGTCCAACTTCTTCTTCTTCAATCTCACAATTCTCTCAAATTTTCTCTCTATTCTCTCTGTATTATGTTTTCAGACTTAGCAATATGAAGGTTATAACTATACGTATAATATTAATAATGACGTTCGTGGGTATTAGTTAAGCGCACTAAGGCTTTAACTGATCCCACGTTCTCAGGGTCATATTTGGCTAGCCTTTAAAAGGCTCTTTTCCATTTAATTTAATTAACTTTTTTATTATATAGTTTATTAGTCACACTTTAATTAATCAAATTATATCAATTAAATTTAATTAAATTAAAGCTAATATTACTCATTAAATTTGTGACAACCCGAGAATTTGGACAATATAATAAAAATCTTAAAAGATTGAATTAAGGTTAAATAATAGACCTAGATAAAAAATAAGTGAATGGATTTAAGATTTCTGGGAAGGAATTTTGTGAATTTAAACAAATTTTGGTGAAGGCATACAATGTTAAGGATATAAGTGTATATGTTCTGTGTATATGATCATTTATGTGTACAGAATATGGTTAAGGGTCAAGGGTTGACCAGATAAATTATATTAGTTTCCAAACCCTAATATTATATTAAGAACATCGACGTTCAGTTAGAAAACCATATTGATATGATAGAAATCCTAATACCAGCTTTGGAAACCCTAATTTTAGTTATGGGAATTCGAAACTCTAACCGGGAATATTAAAACCCTAATTTGAAATTCAAATCAGAATTTAGGACGGTTAAGTAATTTTGTTATGTGATTAATGACGTGTGTTATTAATTATAACCTAATTAGGGAAAACCCTAATTGCTATTTTAGCAATTTTAAGTAGGAACCATTAATCCTAATTACAAGCCCTAATGTGATTAGAAAATCTTAATATAATTAGGAATTCCAAATTATAATTTAGAAATCTTAATTTTCTATTCTTAAAACCTATTAGAAAATCCTAGAAATTTATTTTCCAAAACCTTAGGGTTAAACCATAAAGGTTAAACCCTAAGGGTTGTAGCAAATGTCAATTATGCCATTAAAATTGGAAGCAAAAAGACCAAATTGCCCTTTTTGTATTCTTTTATTAGTTAGTGTGTGAATCTTGCCCTACTTGTGGTTGTTCACCAACCCTAGCTCTAGCATGTGACTTATATCTCACAATCTCAACCACATTTCATCAACTATACATTGAATCAAGAATTATAAATAGAAAAGTAAGTAAAGTAACTTACTTTCCTTAACAAACCCACCAAGCCATACTCTCTCTCCAATTTCGAAAATGTAGAGTGAGAGTGAGTGATCAGTTGAGATAATATCATATCTTAACACTCCATGATTAGCAACAAACGATCAGATTCAAGATCAAAGCCTTAAAAGTTATAAAACCCTAAACTTAGAAATCCTTATGATTCATGTTAATCTTTGTGTTTAGATTTTAAAAGTTGTGTAATAGGATATTATTGAGTGATCTGGGTTGTAATAACATAGATCCATAACATCTAGATGCACGAAAATCAAGTTTTTGAAAACTGTTTAAGAACCCTAAAAGTTGTCTGACAAGCATATGTCAGGACCCATAGATCTTTACCTGTTAGTTGTTTGTTGTATTTTATGTTATAGATCTGTTCTATGTCATGTGGACTATGATCTGAAACTGTAATCAGGGTCAGATCATGTCTAGATCTTAAGATATAAGCAATCAAACTTAGTTGACCTATCACGAAAACTTAGTTTCTGGACAACCCAGAAACCCAATATTGGTCTGACAATGTTTTTTAGCCTTTAATCTTGCTACTGATAATGATTTTGGCCATGTTGTTGTATTAGATTTGTAGACTGACATGTAGGGTACATGATCATGCCTTTGTAACACTTAGATCCTACACTGGATCAAAGTTATGGAGAGTCAAAGTAGGCTTGACCTTTTGTTTTGGTGATTTTCTGGAAAACCCAAAAAATTGAATAGCCAGTTTTCTGACATGGTTTGACCATGCCAAATCTTGCTCATGTGATGATGTTATGATGATATGATGTTATAAACTTTTACCCTAACATCTCTTCTACAAATTTGAACCTTTAGAACATACTTAGCAAGCCCAGAACTTATGATTCAAGGCTTTGAAAATAGGTACCTCGACTGTTCTTCATTTCTGAAAAACCCAAAAATTGAAGAACAGGTCTGACAATGATTTGTAGAGCTTAGATCTCTCTGATCTGTTGTAGAATGGATGTGCAACTTGATTTTAGTTGTAGTATTACACTTATATTACATGATTGTTATCATTATCTGTCCAGAAATCATTAGCATCTTAGATAAAATTGTGGTCAAACTAGCTAACTTGTTAACTGACATTGCATGTTCATAGTTGATGAAGAACACCTATATATTATTTGACAGTTACCTACTATTTATAGGGACCTTTAGTGACACTTTAATTATGAAATTATTATTTTTATTAAATAATTAGTAAAAAATAGTTTTAATTATTAAAAATACTTAATAAATTCCTAAAAATTATTTTAAAGCCTAAAATGGGTTTTTAATAATTTTAAATATATTTCATTAATATTTAATATTTTTAGAATATTCATGGTATTTAATTTATTTAATTATAATATTAAATAAATTACTTAAAAATGATTTTAATACTTGAAAAATTATTTAAAATTATATTATGGTATAAGAAAATATTTGAAGTTATTTTAATGTCTTTTAATATTTTGAGATGAAGTTTATTAATAAATTAATATTAATGATAATTAATTTATTTAGTAAATGTATTAAATAAATTATGGAAAAATAGAATTAATGATTTAAAAGTCATATAAAAATGATTTAAGGGTTATAAAAATAATTTAATTTATAAAATATAACTTTTGATATTTTGTCAAAAAAATACATTAATATTTAATTTTAATGGAAATTATTTAATAATGGTTTTAATTACTTTAAAATCATTTACATGCGATAATAAAGTATTAAAAATACTTTGAGATATTATAAATAATTTATAATATTATGTCATGATTTTTATTAATATTTGATATTAAATAAGTATTAATGATAAATAGAATTTTGTGATATTTAAATCGTATAAATATGATATTAATGATTGAAAAATCATGATAAGTGGTAATAATTATCTGAAAATTATTATGAGCCTATGAAAATTATTTTGACAGATAATAAAATTATCTAAGATAATTGTTAAGTGTTTAGACAGAGTCTTATGGATAATAGGCATGTGGATTATCCGACTATGCTGTCAGGATGTCAGAATTGTACCGGACTCAACTCAAACTGAAATAGTTTGACTTGATGCCAAAGTCTTAAGTGTTTTATAGACTGATAGGGATACGTGTTTATGTGATTAGGTTATTTTATATCGGTAATTAGCAATAGCTACTATAATGATATTATTCTAATATTTGGAGATCGGTATTATCTATATTAGGTTTTCAGACAAAGCTAAATAGGTTGTGTAACAGTAATCAACGGAACATGCAAGTTTTCTCTAACTCGACCTCAAGTTGTTCATTCAAAAATATTTATGGCTAATCATTGCTGATTACTATGTCTATAAATTTTTTAATCATACTCTGTGCATATTGCATGTATTCATCAGGTGTGAATGACTGATCACCTTCATTACCATCTGGTTCAAATATATTTGTTTATGTTAAATGTTTATTCAGCTATAAAAGTTTATTCATGCTAGTTCACAATTATATTGTTGAATGTTAGCTAGCTATTATTCAAATTCTTTCAATCATGATATATCCTCAATTAAACTTATACTTGCTGGGCAAACTTGTTGCTCACCCTTGCTATATCATGATAAATATTGCAGATTAGGCGAATATGTCGGATACAAGGAAAAGTCAAAACCAAGTACAACTTTGGAGTATATGTGCAGCTAGATTTGTAACAATAATGTATCATAATAACAATGTATGTTAGATAGGATATTGATTCAGATATTATGTGAAGGTTCTCGACCCTTGGGATTAGTGTGTAATATTTAATGTATAAATAATTTATGTTTATATCTTTCGCAATAGTTATAGAAATAGTATACCAGATCCTTGGTGTTTAGGACCGGGATTTGGGGATGCTACAAAATTAATTGTCACGTAATTAAAATTCTCATTTATTAATTATGACAAATCATTAAATCTTTAATTAATTATTAAATTAATTAGAACAACAACATTAACATTATTTAACAACTCATTTAATTTAATTATCTCAAATAGATTCACGCTTTGAACTTTCACATTACTCAACGCTAATTTAATTAATGCAACACATTTAATTTAATTAAACTACCACAACTTTATCAAATATTTATTTAACTCCATAAATAATTCACAAAAATATTTATTTACTTCAATAAAAAATCTCGTTCGTCACACCTGAATTCCTGGATTAAACATAAAACACAACGAATCAACAAATATTTTTGTCTAATCATGAAGAATTCAAATAAATCAAAATCACATGCATAGTCTACTAGAACAATATTCAAAACACTTCCCGGTAGATTTCCTATGCATAGAACGGAATGAATTGCACGATCCATGATTTCCTCGATGAATATGATCCCATTACGAATCTGTAAAACACTAAGAACCTTCCTCTTTCCATTGATATTAACAATTTCAAGATCAAGTAATAATATCAATGGAACAAAAAGGTCACAATCACAAGATGAAAACTTAATAGCATATCGACGATGATCACAAACAAACTTAACACATGCTGTAAAATTTTCTAAATTGTTAACACAAACTGGAATATCATCAAAATAGATAATAATAAGTTTTCCCATGAACGAATGCAAAATATGATTCAACAATCCCATGGTAATATGCAATGCCTCAGTTAATCCAAGTGAACTAACTAAACATGCAAATAACCCATATCTCAATCTATATTGATGATAAAAACTTCTCAAATCAAAATCATATGATAGCAAATTATGCAATGAAGATTGCCCTAATGAAACAACATGATTACTACAACTGTTAACTATCGACATCTCATGTAAATATTGACTAGCATGTAAACCTAACTCAACATATGGATAAGAAACCCTAGAATGAATGATAAGTAGTTTTATAGCTAATTATCTTAATATCAATTAACTTCAATTGTTACTTAAACTCATTCGTTTTAGTAGCTTTTCATGCATTTTTGATATTTTGTGTAGATTGTATGTTTGGGAACTTACTATGTGGCATTTAAAGCTTAAAGGATTGTGTGGATGCTAAAAGAAACAAGTTTGTAAGTGATGGCATAGGAGTGCACTAGCTACAGCAGAAAATAGAAATTAGGATATGATGTGTGGCGCAGTTACTCCCACTTTGGCCTTAGGTACAGTGCAGCTGCGCCGGGTCTTTTATCATGGATGCTGTAGTGCAGCTATGCCCCATTTAGCCTTGTGGGTAGCGCAGCTGCGCCGGTTTCCAAATTTTAGTAATTGACTTTTTAATTACTTGGACAAATGAGACTTGTTCGTGGGAAGGGAAGGAATCAAGAATTAGTATAAATATGGTATATTTACAGTTTGTAATAGGGGAGACTAGTTCCAAGACTCCATAAAATCCCTCTCAGAATAGATTTCTATTAATTTTCATCTTTAGTTTCTTTCTTAGATTAGGAACCCTAGATTAGACTAGAACTGAATAATGAAGCTATTGATCATCATTAGAGAATCAGATGGGAAGCAAGAGAATGCATATTTGTTTATCTCAATTCTAAATTCTTTTCTTATTCTATTTTTATCTTTTAATGCTTAATAAATTGTGGATGATGGATTCTAGTTCAGTTACGAATTAAACTTTGTTTTTAGATTTTTATGGATCTTATAGTGTATTTTACTTTGATATACTTCCTTGTTAGTCTTATTAGTTGTATTTAGATTGTCTATTATGGTTTGCCCTTAATTGCTTAATTGCCTAGCTAACAATTACTGTGAGAATCCATATGAACTTGAGAGATAAATTATGGGTTTAGATCTGATCATAATAACATGTATTTATGTGTTCTACATGGCATTAAAATTTATGATGTGTGCCTAGGATAAAGATTTACCAAAGCATTGCATGTAATCTAATAAGAACTTGCACTTCAACCCTTTTTAATTGTAATTCACATAGAGATATAATGGATTAGTTAATTAGGGTGTTCACTTTGATTCTATCATCTGTAGATTTGATTTGATATGAATATAGTGCATTGAGAGATGGCTATATTTTGCTTTCGTGTTCTTGATTAACAATCCAGAATAATTAATTTGGCTTAACAGGAAGTGTGTTGATTTAAATAAAGCAATAAGTGAAATTGTAATCTCAAGTCTTCAATATCTTATTTCATTCTAGGGATTATTAGTAATAGTTTAATTAATTATTTTAATTCAACATACAAAATCATTTGTTTAAATAAGATTAAATTGATTATGGGTTAGTAATTGGTAATTTTTGTTAAATAATTCTCTGTGGGATTGATACTCTACTCATCACTTTATTACTTGTTGATCACGTATACTTGCATGCAGTGCTTAATTAAGATTACACACAACAAGTTTTTGGCATCGTTGTCGGGGAATTAGTTTAATAAAATTTTGCCAATATTAGCTTCAATCAAATTAGTCTTAATTTTAACATTTTTTCTTTCTTTCTGTTTATTTAATTCTCTTCCTATTTTTCTCTCTTTTCAGGCACCATGGCTGGATGCAATTATTAATGGCCATATTCGAGTATAACTCAGCCAAGGGACACATGGATTGATGAACTCAATGGAATTTGTGCATTATCAACACAACTTGAGACACTTTCGAGGAGGTTAGACGTTTTTACAGCCCAATATATTCAAAGGATATCAGTTACTTGCAATTATTATGCTAGAAATCACCCGAGTAATCAATGCACCATCTTTCTTGGGCCGTTCAGTATGGTGATAACTGCCTCAACCAGTATGCATATGCCAATTATCATCGGGCATCACCCAGATTCTTCATAGAGTTGTAATTATGAAGATCAATATTATGCTCCAAATGTAAGACCCCAACTTTTATGAATAAAGATTAATTTCTCTCGAAATATATTTTTTAATATTATGGTGTGGATATAATATAATGTTATAGTTATGGGTAATATTTACAAATTTTTTAAAGTAAGCAAGTGGTTATACAATATTCGATTGGTCGGGGAATATTCGTTTTAACAGAGAATATTCGTACGACGGCACAATCATTGGTGGACCCCACAACGAAAGTACTGTCGTAGTAAGAAAATGACAAAATTATCTTTTTATAAAAATAACGACGGAAGTGTTACCGTTAAAACTGTTAAACTACCCGGTAGTAAAAGTACAATAATACGTGTGGTTGCATAGTAGCACACTGTATTGGTTATTGATGCTTACGTGAGAAATCACTCAGTTACACTCAATTTTGCTAAAGTAATTATTGCATCATATCTCTCATATTATTGATTTGATTATTGTCACAATATCATCTGTATAATATGATATATTATTAAATCAATAATTGAGACGATAAAGTTATTCATATTATTAAATTACAATATTTATAATGTCTAGAAGTTCATCGAAGGAGAGGTTTGGTCATCTAATTGCTACGCCAATAAGGAGAAATCCTTATCTGAAGCCCCTCTTTCCTGGGAATGACCTGGTTGTTAAATATTGTGAGTTATAATATTAATGATAAATAAGTTCGTGTTGATTAAAGATGAAATTGATAGTTCCATTGTGTTGGAATTATTAGTGTTAGTGAAAATCGACATTTATTTCGATAATAATTGATGTCTGGAAGTTATCGGGTAATTAATAAGATAAATGAGGAATTAATTGCTATTAATTCACATGATTATAACTATTTTTTCACATTCATGTACTATTAGAAGAGTTGGTGCCAGATTGATAATACTTGCATGACTAAGTTAAAGATGGAGGTATAGATGGAGGGACTATACTGTTATTCATATTTTCACATGATTATAACTATTAAATCAATTGATTGAACTATTGATTCACATTATTTACTATTAGGGGAGGTGGTGCAAGTTTGATAATACTTGCAGGACTAAATTAAAAATGAAAGAAAAGTTGGAGGTATTGTACTGTAATTTTTCGAGCCCCAAAACGTGCAATTATTGAAACTATATTTTTCTTTAAATAGAAGCTCATTATTCCTTCATTTCTCACCAATTCACTAAAGCTATAAAGCAATTATTATAGAGAGAAATTATAGAGAGAAAGAAGAAGAGAAGTCTGCTACCTCTCTATTCCAGTATCTAGCTTTATTCTAAGGTAAGGGGTATTATTTCTTTCATTTTCATGAAGAGAGCTTCTGTTATTCCATTCTTTATTATTCTATTGGAATATCTTGTCTGTGCGTATTACGCATGACCTTATTCCATTATTTATTATTTTGTTGGAATAACCTGCCCGTGCGGTCTATCGCATGCCTGGTGAATTATGTTGTTATTCCATTCTTTATTATTCTGTTGGAATATCCTGTCTGTGCGGATTTCGCATGACCTGGTTCCATTCTTTATTATTCTGTTGGAAATAACCTGTCTGTGTGGTCTATCGCATCCATGGTGAATTCTTCTGTTATTCTATTCTTTATTATTCTATTGGAATAACATGTCTATATGGATTACCACATGCATGGTGAATGATCCTTTTATATTCATTCCTAATTAAATTATGGAAATGATCTGTCTACGTGGATTACCGCATGGTGGGCGAAAATCCATTTGCAGGTTTATATATTCTATTATATTTAGTTGGTTAAAGTTTTGGCTTCTATACTCCATGAAATTAGTAGAATATCATGGATATTTGCGCTTCATCCAGTATCTTTTTCATGGAAATATTCTTCTGAGCATTCTTAAATTTTACTCCACAAAGCAGTATCATGTTGACAATTTTGACGTTTCTGAGATCAGGATAAATTAACTTATAAATCTTTAAAATTTAATTCTTGAACTTGTTTTATTGAATTATTATGTCATTGTCATCATCCTCATGTTTATATTATGTTGAAAGTCATATGTGGCCTATAGTACATAGATGGACTTGGTATGATTATGACCAGGTGTCGACGTCGGGATTTTTTAGTGTCCCTTTTGGTTACTTGTTATTTGGTGTTATCGTGTTAATGCGAGATTTGTTTGAAAAAACAAGTGAAAAAGGTCTGACATATATAATGTCGACTATTTGACTTTAAGAGTTGCCAGTTGGTGTATTTAACTGGTTGCACCAATGCAACCGAAAAGGTTTGCACATTGACCCAATGATGTGACACTGCTAAACGGGTCGGTTAAACCAAGATTCATTTGGGTCTGGGGGCTTGATTATGTGGAGGGAAGGTGTTAGGTAACCCCCGACATCCGTGTTGCCACGATGACCGCCACTTTTCAAAGAAACTGTTATATGAATGTGTATGTGTGTGTGTGGATCAATGTGCAATTATTTGGAAGTAGTGTTGTACCTCGTTCGTACCTATATACATAGGATTTGAATTTATGAAAAATTCAATTTTAAACAAGATATATCAATGAAGTTTTGTAAAAAGAGGTTTTTCAAACCCTGTGCTCAATAGTAATTGAGGCCTTTGATACTTCCATTTTATTATTAAATGTTCAGCTTGTTTGCTTTTATTTTTGAGATGCGAGGCATCTTCGAGAAAATAATATACAACAGTGCCAAACTCCTCATGGGCATGAAAACCATCCAAGGAAATTCAGACACTTTAAATAATGTACAAGCCACTTACAACTAAAAAATGTCCATCACGGGAACCGAATCTAGATTCAGTAGACTGAATCTGTGATCACATGATTCCTAGGTTCACATGATACTGCAGTTTATATGGAAAGCAGTAAGTAGTTATATATATATATAAGTAGAAATATATATATATATATATATATATATATATATATATATATATATATATATATATATATATATATATATATATATATATATATAGATATGATCAACCACCACGAAGCAACTCCATGGGGGATAGGAAATTTAAATATATAAAAGCGATAAATATATATATGGACATAAACAACCACCATGAAGTAAACTCCAGGCGGGACCAGAAAAGTAAATAAAGCAATAAATGCAATCAACTGCCATAAAGTAAACTCCAAGCAGGACGAAATGTAAATAAAGCAGTAAAAGCGATCAACCGCCATGAAGTAAACTCCAGGCGGGATGAAATGTAAATAAAGTAGTAAAAGGCCACGAAGTAAACTCTAGGCCTGACAGAAATGTAAATATATATGTATATATATATATAAGCAGTAAACGCACCGGATGTAAATCTAGGCTCATCGGATATGTCCAACAACAATTATATATATATATATATATATATATATATATATATATATATATATATATATATATATATAAAAAAGCACGTAAATGCTCGGATATAAAATCTAGGCTCATCGAGATATATTCCGATAAAAGTTATATATATATATATATATATATAAAAGCAAGTAAACGCCTCGCATCAAGTCTAGGCTCAATCGAGGCATAACTCAATAATGTTAGTCCATTTATAAAATATATACATATATAAGTATATATATAGACATAAATGAAAACCACAGACCAAAGTTCGGGCATAAACACAAAAAACGACTCTCAATGTGTATAACGGTGTGGGCAAAGATGAAAAGAAAGGCTTTATAGAATATAAGAAGGCTTACAGTGGGCTGCCAATGTAGACTTCTATGAATCTATATGGATAAACACTCAGCTCCTGATGGATAAAAGTATAGCTATATGTGAGCTAACAGATGTTTAAAATGACGAAACACTCAATATGGGTGTGTATAGAGCAAATTGCACAGGGCTTCCTCGCCTTTTTCTCCCCCAAAATGGCTAGCCCAAGCCCCATATATATAGAACTGATGGCCGCAGGTGTACCTGTGGTAGCCTCTGATACACCTGCGGCTGGTCGTGGTGCATCCGGGCCTCGCGGGTCCCATCGTCTCAAAGTACGTGCACTCGTGCAATATAATGTCCGCTCAAACTTGTAGAACTTCAATCTGAGCATCCGAACGAGGTATACAAGACCATCTTCAGACTGTTTTGTCTAGAGTTATGCAATGACATGGGATTTTCCCTTTTTGATTCCAGGAAGATGGGTCCATAACCGAAATAGCATTCTCGGGTTCTCGTCAGGCAATCCGGTGAGCTGTTTCGCGTAGTTTTCACTCCGAAGTTAAGATATGAGTCTCGTGGGACTAATTTTGAATCAATTTGAGTTGACATGAGTGTATTTGATTTAAAGTGAAGTTAAGTTGGCAAAAATGACCATTTTGCCCCTCCCGGGGTTATCTCCAATTTTCGCACAGTTGTAGCAGGTTTTTCCCAGGGTTATCTTTGAGATGGTCATACTGTTGACTCTAAATGTACTCAGGGTTATCTCTGAGGTTGGAATTGATGTTGTGGTCCTCCAGGATTACCTCTGGAGTTTTAAAAAGATGTTTTGCCCTCCTGCACAGTTAGTAACAGGAAAAGAAAATTTCGAGTGTCTACAGATGCCCCTCTTTATCATGTTCATGCAATATAATGGAATGAACATGATAAAGATTAGTAGACACTTAAAACATGACAATGTATTTTCAATGATGCAGATCGCAATGTAGTGAATGTGATGATTAATGTTAAAAATATTTTTGCAAATCGCAGTTCGCAAATCGCACATCGCACTTCGCACTTCACGACAAACTGCAAGCGTAGAAAAGTTTAATCCTGTCTTCAGGATAAACTTAAAGTGTGAAAGGTTCAATCCTGCCTTCAGGATACCCAAAATTGTATGAAAGGTTTGAAATGAAGTGAAACCAGGCTGCTGGTTTGAAGTGTATGTTTTCCTGAGGGGCAGAAGAGTATGTAGAAAGGAAAGGGTTCAAAACCGGAATGACTGGTGATTTGATGATCAAAACTAGGATGTTTGTTTGATGGTAACCTCAGACATAGTACCATTTTATGGTGTCCGAGTTGATAAGTTATGGAAATTCATTGCCATCCATTTCCTGCAATCTGAGAGCACCTCATGTCAATACCTCCTTGACAACAAATGGGCCTTCCCAGTTAGGAGCGAATTTTCCCTTAGATTGATCTTGGTTATCAATGATCTTTAAAACCAAGTCATGTTGTTTGAACTGTCGTAGTCGGACTTTTTTGTTGTAGGATCGTGCAATCCTTTGCTGATATAACATACCATGGAAGATAGTCGTGGTTCGCCTTTCATCTATTAGAGATAATTGGTGATACCTGTCTTGTACCCATTGGTCTTCATCCAACTGAGCATCCATCAACACTCGGAGGGATTCCATTTCCACCTCTATGGGGAGCACTGCTTCCATCCAATAGGCTAATGAGTAAGGGGTTGCCCTAGTGGAAGTACGCATAGAAGTTCTGTAGGCTAATAAAGTCAAAGGGAAGAGGTCAGGCCATCCTTCGTGATTGGCGGACATTTTCTGCATGATCTTTTTGATGTTTTTATTAGTCGCTTCAAAAGCGTTATTCATCTTTGGACGGTAGATGACGGAGTTAAGGTGTTTGATGTGGAATTTTCTGCATAACTCCTCCATCATTTTGTTGTTGAGGTTCTTAACATTGTCTGACACAATGACCTCTGGTTTTCCATATCGACAGACAACATTGTTTCTGATGAAAGCAATGATGACTTCTTTAGTAACCCTAGGGAAGGATGTTGCTTCTACCCATTTGGTGAAGTAGTCAATCATGGTGAATATAAATCGATGTCCATTACTGGCTTTGGGCTCGACGGGCCCGATCACGTCCATTCCCCACATTGAGAAGGGCCATGGCAAACTCATATTGTGGAGTTCCCTTAGAGGGGCGTGGATAGCATTCCCATGAATTTGGCATTGATAGCACCTCTTGACGTGATCATCACACATCCACTTTGAGTGTAAGCCAAATAATGCCCTGTTCTAAGGATCTTCTTGACAAGTAGGGGTCCGCCATGTATGAGGGACCCACAGACTCCACCATGGATCTCATCCATGAGTCTCTCGAAGCTTGGTCTTTATCCAGACATCTGAGGAGACCTAATCCTGCATCTCTTTTGTAGAGTGCATCTCCGCTCAGGAAGAATTTTATAGCAAGTCGATGAATCCGCCTCTTCTCAGTTAGGCTCGCCTCAGTGGGTGTAGTTCCATCTCGCAGATACTCCTTGATGTGCTGATACCAAGGGTTGTGGATGGGAGGTAGTTCATCCGATACTTCTCCAACATAGTTCCCATAGACTGGGGCTTTTTGCAAAGCAAATGGGATACTTGGCATGTTTTCCTTGTCAGGTATGTGAACCGAGGAGGCCAACGTTGCTAATGCATCCGCAAAATCATTCCAATTACGAGGAATGTGTAGAAAGGAGATTTCTTCGAACTCCAAAGCTATCTGTAGAACTTGCCGATAGTAAGGCAGTAAATGTAATTCTTTAGTTTGATAGATTCCTGTGAATTGTCTAATTACCAATTCGGAATCTCCAAAGCCAATTAACCTACTGATGCCCATTGAACGGGCAAGTTTTAGCCCTATGATACAGCCTTCATACTCAGCTGTGTTGTTGGTGCTGACAAACTGTAATTTAACGGCGATGGGATACTGCTCCCCCATACCGAATACTAGAACTGCTCCAGCTCCAGAACCTTCTGCGTTAACAGCTCCATCAAAATACATTTTCCACGTACAACATGTATCGTATTGATGTTGTTGCTGAACTGTCATTACCCCTTCATCGGGGAAGTATGTTTCCAAGGGTTTGTAGTCCCCTGCAGGTGTGGCAGCCAGTTGATCCGCAATTCCTTGACCTTTGACGGACTTTTGCGTCACGTAGACGATGTCAAATTGTTGTAGGATCAACTACCATCTGGACAGTCGACAATTCAGTATGGGCTTACGGAACACATACTTGAGAGGATCCACGCGGGATATGAGATGGGTTGTGTGACCATGGAGGTAATGTTATAACCATATGGAAGCCCATGCTAAAGCACAACAAGTCTTCTCAATCAAAGTGTACTTGTGTTCACTGATGCTGAATCTTTTGCTGAGGTAATAGATAGCTCATTTTTGGCCTCTATCATCTTTTTTTGCTTCAAAGATACAACCCCATGGCATTGTCATTTATGGACAGGTACATGAATAGGGGAACATCATCCCTGGGAGGTACCAAAATAGGAGCGTTAATCAGTTGCTCTTTGATTGTAAAATAGGAGGTACATGAATAGGGGAAATTCAGACACTGTAAAATAATGTACAAGCTGCTCACAGCTGAAAAAGGTCCATCATGGGAACCGAATCTAGATTCAGCAAACTGAATCTGTGATCACATGATTCCTAGGCTCACATGATATTGCAGTTTGTATGGAAAGCAGTAAGTAGTTTATAAAAGCTGTAAATATATATATATAGACTTGATCAACCACCACGAAGTAAACTCCAGGTGGGACGAAATGTAAATAAAGCTGTAAAAGCGATCAACTGCCACGAAATAAACTCTAGGAAGGACGGAATGTAAATAAAGCTATAAAAGCGATCAACTGCCACGAAGTAAACTCCAGGTAGGACAGCATGTAAATATATATATATGTACATATATATATATAAAAGCAGTAAACGCACCGGATGTAAATCCAGGCTCATCGGATATGTCCGACAACAATTATATATATGAATATATATATATAAAAGTAGGTAAATGCTCCGGATATAAAATTCAGGCTCATCAGATATGTCTGACAACAATTATATATATAAGTATATATATATATATATATAAAAGCAAATAAACGCTCCAGACATAACTGTAGGCTCAATCGAGACATAACTCGATAATGTTAGTCCATATATAAAATATATACATATATATAAGTATATATATACAGACAGAAATGAAAACTACGGACCGAAGTCCGGACAAACGCACACAACACGACTCTCAATGTGTATAACAGTGTGTTCTAATATGGAAAGAAGGCTTTGTAGAATGTAAGAAGGCTTATAGTGGGCTGCCAAAGTAGACTTTTATGACTCTATGTGGATAAACATTCAGCTCCCACCAGATAAAAGTATAGCTATATATGAGCTAATAGGTGTTTAAACTGAGGAAACACTCAATATGGGTGTATACAGAGTAAATTGGACAGGGCTTCCTCGCCTTTTCTCTCTCTTTCCTCTCACAAATGGCTGACCCCAAGGTCTATATTTATAGACTGATGGCCATAGGTACACCTGCGGCAGCTGCGGTTATACCTACGGCTGGTCGTGGTGCATCCGGGCCTCGCAAGTCCTATCATCTCGAAGTACGTGCGCTCATGCACTTTAATGTCGGCTCGAACTTGCAGAACTTAAATTCGAGCATCCGAACGAGGTATATGTGACCTTCTTCGGACCGCTCGTGTCGAGAGTTACACAATGACATGGATTAGAGGTTATACGAAGTCATGAAGAGGGGTCCATGCCCATGGTCTTCAAGCTTCAAATTCTATCCAAGGTACTGCCACGCGTAATAGTCACTCGGGATTGTAACTCCTCGATTCTTGTGGGACATCGTTGGATGTATGTATGTATGAAGTGTTGAGACGACGCGTAGGTGTTGAAGGGGTAAGATGAAGTTTGACTCTTCGCCAGGGTTATCGTCGGTTTGAGTTGAAAGCAGACGTTGCTCAGGGTTACATCTGAGATTGGACTACTGCAAGTATTTGAATGTCGTAAGGTCATCTTGTGAGAGTGCCTATCTGCCCGGTGTTATCTCCGGGTCTGAGGTATGAGTGCCTCGGCAGGAGGTCTGAGCTTGAAGCTGATAGCATGCATTTGAAATAAGCATTTCCGGAGTTATTGCCGGAACTGCAACAGCACTCCTTGGGGTTATCGCCAAGGACAAAACTCGGGGTTATCTCCGAGGTTGGAAATGATCCTTCCAGTGTGTATTTCGGGGTTAGAAATGGTGTTCCCGGGGTGTGTTCTGGGGTTGGGATTGACTTCTGGTAGTATCCAGAATGGATGTAAGCTATCTTCCAGGGTTATCACCGAAAGACAAATCTGCCCTCCTGCAATGTCAGTAACAGGCGAGCAGAAAATTTCGAGTGTCTACAGTGGATATTTTCTAGATGACAATATTCTTATTAAAACTCTTAGATTATGTTTTGTCGTATTTTACACGACTGTTGTATAATTAAGTTGTATTTAAATTTTGTACCATGTATTTGGCGACTCAAGATGGGTGATGTATACCTGTTTTGGGGGCATCACACCAAATCCAACATACACTCTGAAATTCTCATGTCCGCCTCCACTGCCACAAGAAGAAAAGTCAAATTTAGAGGAATTCATGTTAAAGCTCATAGCAAACCAAGAGGAGAGGATGATGAGTCAAGAAATATTAAGCTATAATTTTCAAAACCAGATGGAACAACTCATCACTACTTCAACCCATGGTTGTCAATACATGGATTCCAAAACAAAGACAGATAATTCAGGGTTAGAGGAATTGTTGTCCAAGTTCGTAGCATCAAATGAGGAGAGGAGGATTAATCAAGAGAGGTCAATTCAAAATCTTCAAAATTAGATAAATCAAATGTTCAAAGCCTTGAACAATTGTCCTCCAAATAATTAGTGTTATGACATGGATTCCGAGATTGACGAAGTGCCTGAACCAAATCTACAACTGGATGAGACACTAGATGATGAAATAGAGGAGACAAGTGGGGATAATGAAAATAAGGTCGATGAAGAACTAACTATGAGTACTAATGATGATGAGCTGATGTTACTAGTTCCCTAAATGCCTTCTCCACCAAAGATCAAGGATCCAGTTAGATTTGCAAAGCCATGTCCGCTTGGTAGTCATGTCATCGGGAAGACGCTTTATAACTTGAGGGCTAATGCAATTTTAGATCCATGGTTGAATGAAAAAGAAAGGGAATTGGAAGAGACCATTATGTTTGACGAGCCTCAATGCCCAATTCAAATCACACACATAATGGAGAAAACACACAGATGATGGATGATCATAAATGGGATCCTGTCTACGAAAAGCAAGCGGGTGGGTTTGATTTCAAAGCTATTAATAATGGGAATCTCCCAAATACTACATTTCTCCTGATGGATGGAGAATTCCTCAACTTTCGTAGAGGAATTGGATAGCATTGACCAGACAAAGTCAGGCTAAAAGACTGTAAATCAAGCGTTCGATGGGAGGCAACCCATCCAATCCAATCTTTTCTCCATCTATGTTAACTCTTATTTACATTTTATTAGTTTTAGATGTTTAATTTAGTTATGTTAATAGGATGTTTATGTTAATTCTCAGGTGCAAAATTTGATTGGTCAATGTATTGCACTACAAAAAAGTGGAACAAAACTAAGCAAGATTTGGCTTAGGGTAGCGCAGCTGCGCCCATGCCTAAGCCAAATCTGGCATGGTTGGGCCTCATGCGAATCTGAAATCAAGAAAAAAATACAAAGATAGTCATTGCGCCTCCTCCAAGTCAAAATCGGTGCAATCGCACTAAAGCTCAAGTCGCTTTTTAAAAAACAAATAAAGAGCCGTATCACACATAACATTTAGTTCATTCAAACTTTTAACTCCCTCTCTGTCTCAAAACCGAATCCCACAAGAACCCCAAATTACTTCTACTCCTCTTCAAAATCCAATCCAATAACCTCCAAGCTTCAGATTCAAATCCACCAACACTCTCTTTCTCCAACATACACCCTAATTTCATTTTTCCCCAAGTGAAATTCCCGAATTCTGCACAGTTCAGGGAGTTTTCAGAGTTGCACACTATCTATTCACTCAAAAGTCACAGAGGAGTTTAGGGTTTATTTGTCAGTATATTCATCAAGTCAACTTGCTCAAATCATGACACCCAAAAGGATTCCCACCCCATCTCCTTCATCTAGCAGTGATCCTAAGGGTGAAGGTAGTAACAGAGATATACTAGACACCTCTAGGTTTGTAAACCTTTTAGCCCAACACCATTATCTGGATGTTCTAACAGGAAAATCATTCATGCAAGAGAGGGGCTTCAAACCTGGAAGGGAGGATGGGAAGCTGAAGGACCAAATTATTGCACATGGTTGGACTCTAGTGGTAGCCAAGCCAGTGGCTGGCCCAATGTCAATCGTTAGAGAGTTTTATGCCAATGCTCGAGAAACACAGAATGGCATATCATATGTGATATGGAAGAAAGTACACTACACCAAACAAGCAATCAATGAATTATTTCACGTTGACACACTCCCATCTAGTGCATCAAATTGGGCAGAATCTCAGCGGTTTGAAACTGACTTGGATAAGCTGATAAAGGAGTTGGGAAAATCAGGCATGAAGTGGACAACCAAAGCTGGAATCGACAGAAAAGTGCACTTCCCACAGACCACACTGAGTCATTATGCAAAGGCATGGTGCAGTTTCATATGTGCTAGTATACTCCCGACCAGCCATCATGCAGATGTCACAACTAATAGAGCTATATTACTATATGGCATACTCAAAGGGAAAACAATTGACATCGGGCACATCATTAATCAATCAATGGTGTGATACATGAGGGGAAATACTTATGGGGGAATCCCACATGCATCAATCATTACTCGGCTGTGTTTAGCTATGGGAGTAGATTGGGATACTGAGGCTCTACAGCTGCCGATTGATCACATGACTATACAAAAGTACACTATTTGGAATGGTGCAGAGTCTCATCCCAGGTGCTTGGGTTTCATTCTGCAAGAAAATGAGTCAGACAGTGATGAAGAAGAGGATAAAGAAGGAGAATAGGAGGCTAACACTGCTCCACAGACATCAAAGGCACCTCCAGGGTACTATGACAGGCAGGAGCGTGAGATACGCCACCTCCAAAGAAGAATGGATGCGATGTATACTAACTTCCAGGCCTTTACTGTTGATTTTTCTGGAGTATTATCAGATGCGGTTGGCCAGCTGGGAGCAAGAGTCCAGTTTTTGACTTTTGGAACCGCCACTCCATATCCACCGCCAGACACTCCACCTGAGCAAGAGGAGGATGGCAATGACGAGTCCACCTATGGAAGTTTCTTTAGCATTTACCTTCCAATGAGGACATTGTTAATTTTAAGTTTGGGGGTATTAGCTGCGTTGCATTGTTAGCATAAAATTGCATGTGTAGTTTAACTTTTAGTTAAGTTTAGTTCATATAGCTGTGTTCTAATATGTTTGAATTCTAGTTTAGTTTTAGGTTTCATTAAGTTGAATTGTTAGTTTATTTTGCTATTAAAAATGGAAAAAATTGAAAAATCCTAAAAGTATTAGTTAGTCTACTATTTTTATATTGCATTTAGTGTGACACCCCCAAAATAAGTCCAATCCACAACCCATTCAAAGTCGCTAAATACATGGTACAGAAACAACTACAACTTCATTATTACAATTGTCGTGCAAAATACGACAACGCATATACTGTGAGTTTAAATATAAATATTGTCTTCTAGACAATATCCACACTCAAATAAGTCCTCATTACAATTATTGATATACTATTTTACAAAATAGTGAGGACTATTAAGACAACTATTTTGAATCATCACTCTACACCCTGACTAGTTCACGCTATATTCTCACCTCCTAAGAAGAAAAATGGAACAAAAAGGAAAAGGGTGAGCTCAAATAGCCCAGTAAGAATATTATGACTAAGATAATGTACAACAAATTATCCTTAGTCTTCAACAGGGAAACAAATCTGATAGAATATAATAGACAATAAGTTTCAGATCAATATTCACAGCGGAAATAACAATTCATTAGAAGAATTAAGTAGAGAATGAAATCTACTATCGTCTATGAATTTAAAAGTCCATCGTCAATATTTTATCCCTGTAACATCAATCAATATAAATCTTGAATCAAATATTCATCTTTGCACTACAGGCCAAAGATATTCATCAGTTGGTCATGTTCATCTCAACACCTGTTCATCTTTGCACTACGGGCCAAAGATATTCATCAGGAAATCATTCATCTTTGCACTACAGGCCAAAAATATTCAGTAATATCATCATTTAGGACTGAGGATGATGAAAAATATTTTTAAAGAAACGAATCCAGTGAAATAAAAGGACAAATATTAGGGACTCGTACTTCGGTTTATCCATGTTCAAAAACACCCCATAATATATCATAGTGGAGTAAAACTCAAGAATGAAGATCAAAACATGGATACAATCAAAGATAGTAACACAAATAGATAGTTGGGACAAAGAAGAGAAAATTTCATTTTTCGATAAATAGTGTCGTATTCGTGAATAGTGTCATATACGTGAATAGTATCGTATACGTGAATAGTAACCCCAATACAAAAAGGTAGAAATTCCATAATAAAATTCATACCAATATTTTGGCATAATGATATTGAAAGAAATAATATCATTTACGAAGAAAATAACATCCATTACCTCAAAAGAATAGTATTTCTGACTGGAATATCGGATTTAATACTGAAAGAAACTTGCACTGTATAGCAACACTGAAGATATCTAAATACTCACAAAAATACACTCGATAATATAGAGAGGGAAAACTTTAGTTTCTGATGTGATTTTCAATTCTAACCTAAGCACCCTATTTATAGGAAAATTTAATAAAATAATATTATTAATAACAAAATTCATACGCCTACTTTGAATTCAGATTCCATCATTTCTCACGTGCAAAAGTACAATTATGGGGCCCACCTTCTAGAAATCTCCACCAAAAATATTTTAAACCATTTATAAATTCAAAAACTTCAGTAATTCATAATAAATATCCCTTTTATCAGAAAAATTCGAATCTTATGTCCATTCCATAGGAAATTGAATTCTCTACAACTTTGTAGCTTTAAGTTTTTCCAAATTCTAAACAGGAATTGACCGAAATCCACATACGGACGATTTTACAGGCTATAATCAAATTTTAGTCATAAATGAGGTCTATCAACATGTTTAACATGTTTTTAGCATTTATTGTAACAAAAATACTCTTCCTCCTCATTTATTCATATATCACACATTCATTGTAAAAATATCACTATTATTATATTATTATAATATAAAAATATATTTAAATGAATTATTTTATCAGAAAAGATTAAATATCAATTTTCAATAATTGTCACTTTTCTAAAAATTCCTCCATTTATATCCACATAAATAAATATAAATCAATAATTAATTATTCACAAATAATATTACATAATCACAATAATGACAACCAGGTCGTTCCCAAGAAAGAGGGGGATTTCCAATAAGGATTTCTCCTTAATGGCGCGCAATTAGGTGACCAAACCTCTCCTTAGACAGAACTTTCTTAGACATTGCCAATAATGCTACCTAATAATATTATTCAAATAATATGAATTATTGATCTGATAATGGGAAATAGTGTGCAATTACAATTATTGAAACAATAATATAAAATATTAACGTAGCAATTATTGAATCAATAAAATAAAATATTAAACAGTAATTATTGTAACAATTATTGAGTAGTGCCTTCTTACGTAAGAATCAATAATTTGTGCAATATCGTGTACTTCTTTTGTGCAACACCGCGACATCAGTATTTTAACCAATGGGTATTCCAACAATGTTAGCCCAGAATAACTACGTCGTTATTTATAAAAACTCATACTTGTCGTTTTCTTCATCCGCCATTTTTCAAGCATGGGCCCCACAAATAGGCTGCTTGGCAGCATTTAATATTCCCCGACAAAGAAGAATATTCCACGACCAAACGAATATTCCCCCACAACAATGAATATTTTATAACCACTTGCTTATTTAAAATATTTTCACATTTTACCAATAACTAACCACATTAATCAAATCAACCCTTACTATTTCAAAATAATAAATAGAGGAAATTCTATTTTATTGAAGAAAAAAAAATTGGGGTCTTACAACCTCCCCTCCTTATTAAATTTTTTCTCGAAATTGACGTTCGTACCTGATATTTCGAAAAGGTGAGGATACCTCGCTTTTATTTCTGATTTCAACACCCAGGTTATTTCTTCAATAGCATGGTTCCTCCACAAAACCTTAATTTGCGGTATAACCTTTGTGCGTAGGACATGCTTCTTCCTATCCAAGATTTTGACAGGTACCTCCTCGTATATTAAATCTTCAGTTATCCCGTCTGGTTCTAACTCAATAATGTGGTTCGGGTTGTCCACATATTTACGTAACATCGATACGCAAAAAACATTATAAACACAAGACATACTTGGCAGTAAAGCGAGTCTATAGGCCACAGTTCCTACTCGATCGAGGATTTTAAATGGACTAATAAATTGAAGGTTTGAGCTTTCTTCTCTTCATCGACTCTTACTTCTAAAATAACGCCTTCTTTCACCTTCTTCTTTATATCCATCAGCTTCGGTGTGTAGCTTGAGCGATTTTAACTTTATCGATTAAAGTCAATTCTACTCGTATATCATCACGTGGGTCCCTAGAGTTTTTAACTCTATCTCTATCTTTTGTAAGTCATACAAAATGGGTCTTTGTGTTCGACAATATCGCACTCGTACCGGCATATGATCTTCTACTCAACACGTCAGTTACCACGTTCATTTTTCCAGGATGGCATGGTCAGAACAGGTGCCGAAATGAGTCTCCTATTGAGTTCTTGGAAGTCCTTTTCACATTCCTCGCTCCATTTGAATTTTGTATCTTTTCGAGTCACCTGCGTTAATGGAGTAGCGATTCAAGAAATCCTTCCACGAATCTCCGATAGTAACTAGCTAAGCCTAGAAAGCTACGTATTTCAATTACTGACTTAAGTTGCTCTCAATTATGACTCATATCACAATCTTGGATAGCACATCACAATGGCACCAATCAGGTTACCACCGCACGAATATAACATCCCCTACGGAGAGTCTGGTTTCGGTGCATTCCACAAAGGAAGTCACCAAATAGAGGCTCGGGTACCAACTTCTTATAGTTGGGTTTTTAACTCCTGAAGTTCAATTGAAGCCATTCGATATGAGATTTTAGAAATGGGTCTCGTACCGGGTTTAAAGTCGATACAAAATTCAATATCACACTCTGGGGGTAGACCAGGAAGTTCTTCAGGAAATACGTCAAGAAATTCATTAACAACAGAAATATTATTCAAATCTGACGTATTTTTGTTCAAGTTCATGACATGGGATAAGAAAGCTTGACATCCGTTTTTCAATAAACAAATGGCTTTAACGCTTGATATAAAAGTGATTGACTTCAATGGTTTGGTTGCTTGAATTTGCATAATAGTTTGGTTAGCAATATGAAAACTAACAACCTTACGAAATAATCAATTTTAGCATGATGAGTAGTTACCCAATCAATCCCTAAAATCACATCAAATGCAAGTATCTTTAAAGAGATAAGATCAACAGGAAGGGTGAGGGTACCAATTTGAATCAAGGAAAATTTATAAACAGTGGATGTAACGAAAGTTTCTCCTGACAAAGTTTAAACAATTAAGTCAAAGTCTAAGTTTTCAAGAGTCAAGTTCAAATGTTGAGCACAAACAAGAGAGATAAAAGAATGGGTAGAACCAATATCTAATAAGGTATAAACTTCGCAATAGTTTATGATTAGCTAACCCATGATAATTTTGTTTGGGTTCCTCGCGTTTTGGGCAGTCACGACAAACGCTCTTCCAGGAACCGCTGACTTTGACTTGTCCGGGATAGCCTTTGGAGTCATCATCCCTGCTGGACTTGGTTTTGCTACAGAAAAATCTCGAGCTATATGACCGTCTTTTCCACAACTAAAACATACCTTGGAAGGTCAGAAATAGTTTTGGGCTTATATTTCCCTCATCTCCGTGATTCAGAGATCTAACCGGCCGGTGTCGTTTCTCCTCCCCTAGAATTTGTTATCGTGTCTTTGGTCTTGCCGACGACGCCTTCCTGTCATTGTTGAATCTTCTCTTTTTGAAATTTCCACTTGACTCACATTTCTTATTATCTTGGCCATGATTACCACCGAAGTGGTTACCATTTTTGGCATGGTAATTTCCTCCGCGATGATTATCATTGTCCCGATGGCCATTGCCACCGGTACGATTATTATCGTGTTGTTTGTCGCCCGGTTGAACAGACTCATTATCTCGCTCTAATAATTGAGCCATGTTCACAACATCTGAATATAGAGAAAATTTATGAGAAATGAGGTATTGACGAATTTCGAGTTTCAAACCTCTCAGAAACATCCGCGTCATACGTTCATCATTCTCTACTAAATGAGGTGCAAACTTGGATAACTACGCGAACTTAGCCCCGTACTGGGACACAGTCATGTTGTTATGTTCCAGTCTGATAAACTCTACCTCCTTCATATGACGAATACTTTTAGGAAAGTACTTGTCATTGAACAGTTCTTGGAACTTCTCCCAAGACATCTCGAGTGCGGCAGGCTGAGTACGCTTTATGGACTCCCACCAGTAATCTTCCTCTCCTCGCAACATGAAGATGGCAAAGGGAACTTTTTGCTCCTCGGAGTATCCCAAGACATCGAATATCTTGGTAATTTGCTTGACCCACGTTTCCGCCTTAATCAGATCTGAATTTCCCCAGAACTCTGGTGGTCCCAACTCTTTAAACTGCTTGGTTGTGACAAACCGCGTGTTGCTATCATTTCCACCCGTATTTTGTACACGAGTCTCCATCGTCTGATTTTGCATGAACTGCAAAAAGCTTCTAAACATCCCATCATTCATCGTTTGTTTGGTAGTGTTATTTATAGGAGGAATATTGCCTTCCTGTTGCACGTTCTCCTGGTTGGTGATTAGAGGTATCTCAATGGTCTCATTCAGTCCCTTATTAATATTTTCAGCTGTCATTCTCAAATACTGTCACAAAACAAGGGTTAATTAAACAAATTAACATATCATATATTAACCCTATGCACCGATTGACCCATTAAATACCAAATAAGCTTAGGTAGGACACACTAGCGAAGGATTTACTCGTCTCTCCCCTCCTAGTTCTATTCCCCGATCTCCGCTAAAGACCATGTCCAAAATAGGTCCAATCCACAACCCATTCTGAGTCGCCAAATATATGGTACAGAAACAACTACAACTTCATTATTACAATTGTCGTGCAAAATACGACAACACATATACTGTGAGTTTAAATACAAATATTGTCTTCTAGACAATATCCACACTCAAATAAGTCTTCATTACAATTATTGATATACTATTTTACAAAATAGTGAGGACTATTAAGACAACTATTTTGGATCATCACTCTACACCCCGACTAGTTCCCGCTATATTCTCACCTCCTAAGAAGAAAAATGGAACAAAAAGGAAAAGGGTGAACTCAACTAGCCTAGTAAAGAATATTATTACTAAGATAATGTACAACAAATTATCCTTAGTCTTCAACAGGGAAAAATATCTGATAGAATATAATAGACAACAAGTTTCAGATCAATATTCGCAGCGGAAATAACAATTCATTAGAAGAGTTAAGTAGAGAATGAAATCTACTATCATCTATTAATTTAAAAGTCCGTCATCAATATTTTATCCCTGTAACATTAATCAATATACATCTTGAATCAAATATTCATCTTTGCACTACAGGCCAAAGATATTCATCGATTAATCATGTTCATCTCAACACTGCTCATCTTTTACACTACGGGCAAAAGATATTCATCGAAAATCATTCATCTTTTGCACTACATGCCAAAAATATTCAGTAATATCATCATTTAGGACTGAGGATGATGAAAAATATTTTTAAAGAAACGAATCCAGTGAAATAAAAAGACAAATATTAGGGATTCGTAATTCGGTTTATCCATGTTCAAAAACATCCCTTAATATTTCATAGTGGAGTAAAACTCAAGAATGAAGATCAAAACATGGATAAAATCAAAGATAGTAACAAAAATAGACAATTGGGACAAAGAAGAGAAAATTTCATTTTTTGGTGAATAGTGTCTTATTCGTGAATAGTGTCATATACGTGAATAGTGTCGTATACGTGAATAGTAACCCCAACACAAAAAGGTGGAAATTCCACAATAAAATTCATACCAATATTTTGGCATAATGATATTGAAAGAAATAATATTATTTACGAAGAAAATAATATCCCTTACCTCAAAAGAATAGTATTTTTGACTGGAATATCGGATATAATGCTAAAGGAAACTTGCACCGTATAGCAACACTCAAGATATCTAAATACTCACAAAATTACGCTCGATAATATAAAGAGAGAAAACTTCAGTTTCTGGTGTGATTTTTAATTCTAACCTAAGCACCCTATTTATAGAAAAATGCTTATAACACCAAAGCAAAAAAATTAATAAAATAATATTATTAATAACAAAATTCATACGCCTACTTTGAATTCAGATTCCAGCATTTCTCACATGCAAAAGTACAATTATGGGACCCACCTTCTAGAAATCACCACAAAAAATATTTTAAACCATTTATAAATTCAGAAACTTCAATAATTCATAATAAATAGCCTTTTTATCAGAAAAATTTGAATCTTATGTCCATTCCATAAGAAATTTAATTCTCTACAACTTTGTAGCTTTAAGTTTTTCCAAATCCTAAACAGAAATTGACCGAAATCTACATACGGACGATTTTACAGGCTATAATCAAATTTCAGTCAAAAATAGGGTCCACCAACATGTTTAACATGTTTTTAGCATTTATTGTAACAAAAATACTATTCCTCCTCATTTATTCATATATCACACATTCATTATAAAAATATTACCATTATTATATTATTATAATATAATAATATATTTAAATGAATTATTTTATCAGAAAAGATAAAATATCAATTTTCAACAATTGTCACTTTTCTAAAAATTCTTCCATTTATATCCACATAAATAAATATAAATCAATAATTAATTATTTACAAATAATATTACAGAATCACAATAATGACAACCAGGTCGTTCCCAAGAAATTGGGGGCAATAATTAGCCATTGCCAAAACCTCTCCTTAGATAGAACTTCCTTAGACATTGTCAATAATGGTATCTAATAATATTATTCAAATAATATGAATTATTGATCTGATAATGGGAAATACTGTGTAGTGACAATTATTAAAAGAATAATATAAAATATTAACGTAGCAATTATTGAATCAATAAAATATTATATTGAACAGTAATTACTGTAACAATTATTGAGTAGTGCATTATTACGTAAGAATCAATAATTGGTGCAATACCGTGCTATATCTCTTGTGCAACACCACGACATCAGTATTTTTAACCATCTATTATTCCAACATCGTAATTAGCGTGAATAACTACGCTGGTTATTTATAAAAACTAATACTTGCCGTTTTCTTCATCCGCCATTTTTCGTTATGGGGCCCATTAACTAGGTATCAGTGTCGTCGCATTTAATATTCCCCGACAAAGAAGAATATTCCACGACCAAACGAATATTCCCAGACAACAATGAATATTTTATAACCACTTGGTTATTTAAAATATTTGCACATTTTACCCATAACTAACCACATTAATCAAATCAACCCTTACTATTTCAAAATAATAAATAGAGGAAATTCTATTTTATAAAAAAAAAATAAAAAATTGGGGTCTTACATTTAGTCTATATTTGCATGATTCCAGCTGTTAGATAGTTTAAGTCTGTTTTGGCCAATGATGAGATTGGAATTGCGTAGACAAGTATAGTATTGATTTTTTAGACTTTGATATGAATTAGATCTTTATCTGTTTGAAACTGATATATTAACGATAGCATATTAAGAAATAGCTATGTTGACTGATTGAGTCTAAATGGATACATAATGGAACTCTAAAGGATAATGCTAGTTTGAATGAAAGAAATTCATGAATAGGCAGAGATGGCTAAGATTAGACAAGAACCTAAGTTTGGGGGAAAATTTGGGATATATAAGCCAAAAAAAAGAAAAAAGAAAAAAATGTATGAATAAACACCGTGGCTAGTCTAGTTATGTGGCCTTTATTACTTGAGTAAGTACGCCTAAGGGGATGTCTCTACACCTAGCGCCCTAAAGCCTGACGGTTTGGGAGTCGTTGGTTGAAAGCTCGCTAAGGGGTAACATTGAAAAGCCTAAGAGAACTAGGCATTGCACAGCCATGAGGAAAATAAAAAATGAAAAAGAGCAAAAAGTCCCCGTATGTGAAAAATAAAGCATAAGTATCTCATTTTGACCTTTGAATTTGGTAACTGTTTGATTTTAGCTGAATCTTTCTTATTATTGGATTTTTTGACTTTAAGCTGTATAATTCCTTTAAAGAGGTCTATTATGTGTTTTATTTAACTTTACATCAGTTAGCATGGTTGTTGAGCACACACGCACTATATCAGTTATGATAGGTTTAGATTTGGCAATTGATTGGGAAGTTATTGATTTGTCTTGGTATGATGTATTGTCATGTTTAATTGATTTCTCTGAGGCCATGTAAATAGACTATGTTCTGTCTATAGCTGGATTTGTAGGCATTCAGTTAGTTGCTTTGCATTGTGTGTTGTAGCTTGAGGACAAGAAACGATTTAATTGTACGGGTATTTGATAAGTAGTTTTATAGCTAACTATCCTAATATCAATTAACTTCAATTGTTGCTTAAACTCATTCATTTTAGTAGTTATTCATGCATTTTTAATGTTTTGTGCAGATTGCATGTTTGGGAACTTACTAGGTGGCATTTGAAGCTTAAAGGAATGTGTGGATGCTAAAAGAAACGAGTTTGTAAGTGATGACATAAGAGTGCAGCAGCAGCAGAAGAAAGCTGAAATCAGGATCTGGTGTATGACGCAGTTGTGCCCAATTTGGCCTTAGGTGCGGTCAGGACTCTGTAGAGTCTTTTATCGATTAGGCCCAATTTGGCCTTGGCCTTGGGTGCGATCTGATCTGATAGAAGAGAATTTTTTGAGCCAATATTTATATATACTTAATATATAAATATATATAGTGAAAATGTGAATATTTGCAAAACGAAAAATGCAGTAAGTGTTAACGGGATAGAATGTTTATAAATGAGACAATGGCCCAAGTAGATTCATGAGTGGGAAAAATAATAATATAAAAAATATTTATATTAAAGGAATAATATAGTAAATTGAATTTTACTATAAAAGCTATTTATTAGTTGTTTAAGTCCCGAATTAATGAGTAAAGGCATAAGATATTCCTAAAGTGGAATATAAATGATTGAAGCTTCAAAGTGTAAAATATTTACATACTAAAATGTGATGGCCCTTTATTTGGTGTAAAAAGGTTAAAATGAATTAAGTTTCAAAATAAACTAATATTCGTTTTGAGTAATAATAAATAATATTAGTTTGTATAAAACTAATAATTATTATTGATGAATATACATGCATGTTTTGTGACATATTCAATTATCTAATATGTGTGTACATGTAAATATAATTTTGTAGGAATTGTAGAGAAACTCTAGGTTAACTTTTGTGGTAATCTCCAATCAAAGCAAGTTTTTCAGTTCTATTATGTTTGTGGATTAAACGTGATTATGTGGTGAGTTACATACCATGGTTTATGAATTGTTAAAGTCAAAATATGGCTAAGTTAATTGGGTTATGGAACTCAATATATATGTAATATGTGATAGCACATGTTGTATGATGTAACTCGATAAATTAGAAATGTATAATGTATGAATGTATGCTTTGTAAGGAATTATTTTTGCATGTAGGATATGCATAGTAAAGAATATATGTTGCATGCAGATATGCATAGTAAAGGAAATATAGTGCATATGAAATTGTGTGCTATGTGAAACATGATAGACTGTTAAATTTGTTGGGCTGTTAAGCTCAATCTTGCAACACAAACCTTTTGTAGGTTAATGATGTTAAGCAATATTACTTGTTATACGGATGATGAAGATTGAACGATGTGCAAAATGAATACATTTCCTTGAATTAGAAATGGTATAAATCTATGATTGATAGTTTTGTCAAATGTAATTGGCAGTTATGTATAGTTTGAAATATGGAATGGATAAAGAATGTTTATTCTGAAATGAGTATAGATATGATTCTAAAATAAATGAATCATCGATAGAAAAGATATGAAGTATTGAGACTTAAGCTTTTAATACGTTTACATGGATTATACAAATCATATAATAAATATGATTCTAGTATAAAGAAGAATTGTAAAGGTTGCGATTCAGGGAATGAATGAATGGAAAAAAAATATTCCATATTTATAGCTATTTTAACATTAAATAATGTTTTAAAGCTAGAACAAGATAATATTAACGCACAAGATCGAGAAGGAAAATAGTCCCGATTTTGGGGGCGTTACAGTTGGTATCAAAGTTGTAGGTTATAAACCTTAGGTAGGTGTACCTTAGGCTATAACCGCAAAGATGAGGATAAGGAATGAACTCGAATAGAGTTTAATGTGTTACTCAAATAGAGTTTAATTTGTTAAGAGATGAATTTGGGAAATTCATTATTAAGTAAATAAGATTCAAAGAAGAATCTTGAAAAGTTATAAAGATCCAGAGTTACCTAACTCTGATGTTAAAGACAAAAAGTCATAATGAATAGATAGAGTCTATGAGACTAAAAGTATAAAGGGAAAGGAGATTGTAAAAAAACGATCATAAGTTAGAAAGAATCGTAATATAACACGATTATAAGATAAGATCACAACGTGATCAGATTGAATAGTAGAAAATTTATGAAATGATTGGAATGATATAGCTTAACGCTATAAAGAGAATGTACTATGAAATGGTATTATGCAAACTCGGAAAAGAGTTGTAGATGATGAGATACGGATTAAATAAAATTCGTATTGAGTAAGGGGAAGCTAGAATTGGGTGGGATTTCAATTGAGAACTCATGTCAGCAGCTAAGTTGTATGATTCTTTGTATGGATGGGGAATTGTACTTAGTGTAACAACAACTTAGCTTTTGATAGTGATAATCATTGAAATTTTTGTGTCGCGCTATTTGATATATACTTGTTGAGAAGGTGATTCTTTTCTCATGTGTATAAGGGATAGGTAGAGAATATAAGATTAGGTTAGATGATATTAAGATTAGGTACGGTTCTTAAAACTAATGCATATGGTAAGTTTGTGACTCATAATCATATGGTACGTTTTAAACCCCTCAGCGAATGGACGCCTATAGTCTGACTAGGATAAGTTTCTAAACTCATATGATTACAGCAAGTTCCTGGATTTCCAAAGTGTGGTAAGTTTGATGAACTGGGGTATAACTAAGTGTGAATGGAGTATTGAGGATGATAGGAATAGATAAACTTATTAAGCAATGGATCATTAGAGAAATTGAAGTTGATGGCGGAAGCATAGGTATTCCAAATCTTCTAGCTATGTTAAACTTCAAAATTTTTGACATCAAGCTAAATTCGCACTATAGTGCCTTTAAAAATGAATTTTGTTATCAGTAACATACAGTGACAAAGGTGTGTATGTGGCTGTGAACCACTAACATCTCGTTATCTGTTACGACATGGTAACACTAAAATTGATTTTTAATGGTTTTGAACCATTTAAAGAAGAGTCTATACTAATTGCTTCGGCTACACAAAAATGATTTGAAATATATTAAAATGTATTTTATATATCATCAATTCATCATGGAACCTAGTGTAGAGATGATAAAAATGATGGAGTCATCAATGCTGTATTACTTAGTGTTGGATGTGATCTAAGGATCGTCAACCCACTATGGTATGATGTAGTATGATAAAATCACCAAATGACGGAATCCTCAAACGGACTGTAAATACAGTGCGGTATCATGACGTCATAAAATGATTTTTAGAATTTTAAACCAGTTAAAGAAAAGTCAATGCCAATTATAGTGGTTAGACAAATGTTTCAATTGATGTTCGAATTATTAATATGTGTCTAAGCTATTTGATTCAGCTAGGCAAATGTTTATGAAAATTCAAGTATTCTTTGAGAATTTATCCCAAACCAAATTGTTTTGGTGCGGAATCTTATGCTAAGTCTAAGGTGAACAACCCTGATTGGATAAAATAATCCAATCTAGTAGCGCAAATAGTCGCTAAACAAGATTGATATGTTGTGCACGACGTAGGGTACGATAGGCTGATCACCTAACGTACTCGTATCTGTACTAGGTTGATCACCTAGTACAACATGTTTACAGAATTGGTTGCGATGAATACCGTTAAACCTAAGAGTTCATGGTCTATATGACCCCTCAGCATAATATGAAAAGTTTTTAACTCCTTAAAAAAGGTAACAATGGTTGAATGAGATGATAGAAGAGAAATCCTCAGAGGAGGAAAATGTAAAGGTTAAATTTAAAACCTATTTTCGGTGAAGGAGAAGCAAAGATTAGTAGACTGTACTTTCGGGGACGAAATTCTTAGAAGAAGGGGTGAATGTGACAACCCGAAAATTTAGAAGATCTTGAATGATTAAATTAAATGTTAAAGTTTAAAACCTAGAGTGAAAATAGATGATTTATTTTAAATTTTTAAGAAAAACTAAGGAAATGGTACGTTAAAATGATTCAACGATAAGGTTACGAGAAAGAATAAGATCTAAACCGATTAAGAATGATTCAGTATTGTGATTCCGGGGACGGAATCCTTATAAGGGGAAAAGAATGTGATAACCCAAATTTGTGGGTAATATTAAAATAATAAATAAATAAATAAAATTCTTATTATATAATATGTTGTATGATATTTTATTGCATAAGTGGGTATGAACTATACAATATGTGATGTTTATACTTAATAAATATATTAGTATTATATATTTATTATATGTAAATAAATTGTAGGGGTAATTTAGTAAAGTAAATGAGATGAGTATAATTAAAATAATCTATAATAATTAATTATTTTAATGTGGTGAATTAGTGGCATTAAATATATACTTAATGTATAACCACCCTTTTATTGAAGAAATCATGTATTACATTATTGGAGGTAATGTATGTATGTTTTAATGTAAGTAAGTATAGTATTATATTTATTACAATTAAATTGTAAAAATAATTTATAGAAGGAAAAGAAAGTAATTAGTATACAAGAATTATTGTATACTTTAAATAAATGATATTCAAATAAATTCTAGAGTTGAATTATTTTAATAAAGAAAAATATAATTTTAATTATAATATCATATTTACTAAATAAAGTTCCATTTATAAGGTAAATATATTAAGTTATACTTATTGTATGTAAATAAATTGATATAAACAATTTATAGGGTGAGCGAATAAATTTATTATTTATTTTCTATATGTGATGTGAGTACATGTACATTATAAAGAATATTTGCAAGGGGATAAATATAAATATATATTTATTACGCAGGGAAACAAAATTGTTGGGAACAATTTTTGCATAATGAAGCAAAAAGAGGCGGGTTAAGCATATAATATTTGAATATACTTTATCCAAGAGTATTAGAATAAATTCTTAGATAAAATTAATTTAATTAAGAAAAGATATTATATTTATCGTAATATCTTAAGAGAGTAAATAAATTATTAATTGAATTTATGATAATGAGGTAAATATATTATATTATAATATCTTGGGTATGTAAATAATTGTATTTACATAAGAAATTATGTGTAGCATATTTATTTTATAATTATAAAATAAATATGTAATTTGAGTATGTTATGTTATATTTTATAAAATTTATATATCAAAGATGAGTTATGTAAATTATATGATTCCAAGAGGGTAAATGTAATAAACCGGGATTTCAAATAATCCGAATTTTATGAATATATTTTTTTTATTTAATATTGATATTGATTATCAATATTAAGATGAGAATTTGTGATATGAGTTTAGAGAATGATTCAATTTGTGTATTGACTGAGAAACAAGAGTAGAGTTGTGCTTAATTGAGAATAGAAAAACCCTAACCCTAAGTCCGGATAGGGATTCGATAGAAAATACAGTTATAACTGTATCATTGAGTACGTGTTTGTACTATATACAATTTTAATCAGTGATTGATCGAGTAGGGTATAACATTAGTAAACCTTAATAAGGGATTAGAAACCCTAACCCACAGTTAGGAACCCTAAACAAATGACGAGAAGCCCTAATTTTACATTTGAGAACCCTAAGGCCTAATTAGGAAACCCTAATCCTAATTAGTAAGCCCTAATGTGATTGATAACATTTAATGTAATTAGGAAATACTAATTATATTTTTGTTATCTTAATTTTCTATTTTTAAAACCCTAATTTGAAAATTTTTAGAAACTAAAGTTGTAAAACCTAAGGGTTAAAACCTTAGGATTAAACCCTAAGGGTGAGATCAATTGTCAAGAATACCATTAAAATTAAAATGCAAATGACAAAATTACCCTTTTTCATTCTTTAATTAGCAAACTTGTAAATCTTTCGAAATCAAGAGTTGGTGACCTAATAATTTGACTTGGTGAATAAAAATCTCAGCAAATCAGCCTCTCATTGATAGCTATATTAGATCATGCATTGCATCTAAGGATTTATAAGAGATAAGAGAGAGAAAGTCTAGCATTTTACTTATTTTGCACTCTAGCTCCCAACAACTCATTCACTCTCCCAACCTCCGAAAATTTCAAGTGTTTCAGTTCCTAAAACACCTCTTAGAACACCTAGATCAGATTTGGAAAGCTAAGATCAAAGATTAGCAAGAGAAGGTATAAACCCTACCTCATTCTAGATCTTGTATGCTTAGTCAAAAAATTATGTTTATGTGTTTATATGTGTGTTAGAGGATGTTTTATGGTGGTCTATGTTGATATAACATAGATCCATAGCATCAAATAGCTTTAAAAAGTGAAGTTTTCAAAAACTGTCCAAGAACTCAAAGTGTCGTCTGACAACCGGATGTCAGTGGCCGTAGATTCTTGTCTGTTTATTATTTTTGTTATTTTATGCTTTGGATCTGTAGTCTGACATGAGGACTGTAATCTTGAAGTGGAATCACAGCCATTCCATATCTAGATTGCAAGTTATTTAAGGTCAAAGTCGATTGACCAGGCTATTTCTGGGTAACCCAGAAATCCTTAGGCAGCGTCTGACAACGTTTTCAAGCTCCTTTATATGTCAGGTTTTATGAGTTATGATGATGTGTTTGTATCCAGTTTGTAGCCTGTAATGTGGACTATAGATCATGGCCTTTAGATCCCTTAAAACATCAACAGATTGAACGTAGTAAGTGGTCAAACCAGGCCACTCGGTCACGGTTTAAGTTTCTAGAAAACCTAGAAACTCTATAAACAAAGTTTCTAACGAAGTTTGACCGAAAGGATAATTTGTGATTCTGTTATTGTTGGACTGAAGTCATGTTATGTATATGTTCCTTGATATAAGGACTACAGATTCGAATTATGAAATCACAGGAATCATGACTGGAACCTAGATTAAATGGAGCTAGAAAGTAGGCACTCGAATCGCCTGGTTTCGGAAAACCCGAAACGCTTAAATAAGAACTTTGTAAGCCCAGATCTTCATGATGTGTTGATGTATGACCTAGATATTTGTTGATAGTTGTAGTATTACATACTTACTACAATATCAATGCTTGAGATATTTGCCTGAACATGGTCGATCAGAAATTAAAGTTCGGTCAAACCATGACCCTTGAGAACCGGCCTCTCAGTGTTCTTGAGGCTCAAGAACACCAACAAATAAGCTGATTCTTCCGCTATAGGCTATAGCGACGGTTTTTATTATTTTAATTTTCTGATTTTTCGAAAATTGACTAAAAATAGAAAATAAATTCTAAAATTTACAAAAATGGTTTTAAAAATTATTTTAAATTATGAAAATAATTTTTAACTATTTAGGGATATTTTTCATTAATATTGATAATTATTTAAATATTAATGATATTCAATTTATTTAATTAGTTTATTAAATAAATTAGAGAAAAATGATTTTAATATTATAAATATCATTTTAAATAAGAATAAAGTGTTTAAAAATATTTTGAATTATAAAATGTAATTTTCAATATTTTTGGAGAATTTTCATTAATAATTTAATATTAATGATATTAGATTTATTTAATTATTGTATTAAATAAATGAGTTAAAATAGTTTTATTCATTTAAAAATCATTTTTAAATAAGAATAACGTGTTTAAAAATATTTTGAATTATAAAATTTAATTTTCAATATTTTTGAAGAATTCTCATTAATAAATTAATGATATTAGATTTATTTAATTATTAAATTAAATAAATGATAGAAAAATGATTTTATTAATTTAAAAATCATTTAAAAAATGAGAAAAATAATTTTAAAATATTTTGAGTTATAATTAATGACTTTTAATATTTTTATGATAAATTCATTAATATTTAACTATTAATGGTGATGATTTAAAATGATTTTAATTATTTTAAAAATTATTTAAGTAGAATATTGATGATTTAAAAATATTTTAAGTTATTAATAATAACTTTAATATTTTGGCAATTATGTCATTAATATTTTTATATTATTAAATATTAATAATGATAAGATTATTTGATAATTAAATCATTTAAAAATAATTTCAGTATTTAAAAAATTATTATAAATTATAATAATTGTTAGAAAATTATTAACAAGCTTCCAAAAAATATTATAAATGATATTTTACTTATCTAATATAATATTGAAGCTTAGAGACCAAGTTTAATTGACAATAAGTGTTAATTGTCGGATAGGGTGACCAAGGCACCAAGATGAAACCGAAGTCCAAACAGACCAAACTAGTTAGACTTGAGAAGTGTTTATATAGGTTATAAATACTGATGTGACTATGTGGTAATGTGTCTAGGAGAAGTATTGACTGTAAATTGCAGTATTGTGTGTTGTGAATTATTGTGCTAATTGTAAGACCGATATTGTGATTATAGGTCTTTCAAATGCAGATAAGTATATTGTGTAGCAGTAATCAACGCGAAAGGCAAGTTTCCTAACTCAACCTTGAGTTATATCTTTCCAAATATTATGGTGGTTAATTATTGTTGATTAGACCACGTCTGAGAATTTATTGTTGATTATTCGCAGTTAGTGCACGTTTATTAATTCAAATTGACTTAGTGATTCTGAGAATATATATTTGTAGAATAATTGTTATTGGATATTCACATCCGTAGAATCTATTGGTGATTGCAAATAGTATAGATAATTCATGTCTATTGTTGAATCATGTTGAGAAATGTCTTAGCCAATTGTTCTGGCTAGACAAATATTTCTTAGAACTTGATAAGTTCGAGAAGATAAGATAAGATAAGAGAATTCAATTATTATTGATAGATCGATGTCAATTGTTTTGGCTAGATCAAGAAAGTAAATTTGATAAGTTCGAGAAGAGAATAGAAGAGAAGTGATTAGATTTTGAAATCATTGTATTTCGTTGCTAAATCAAATTTTGATTCTAAGACTGAGAAGAACAACCTTTTTAATAAAAAGGGGGAGAATTTTTGGTCGTATATTCGGACATTGCGTACTTTTTAAGTATTATGCATAATATAGGGTATAATAAAGCTGATCACTTTATATACTTGCAGAGGGATATGATTTAATCTTTATGGTTATCTGATACACCTGGGTATATCAAAGTATATCTTTGATAGTTACTCGAGAAGAGAAGTTCTAGATCCTTTGTGATCACTCAGCATAACTCTGGAAAATATTTCCATGCTATTATTTGGGTATATCAAAATAAATCTTTGATAGTTACTCGAGAAGATAAACTTCAAGATCATTTGAGATCATTCATCTTAAACTTTAGACAATTCTTCTAAATTATTATTCAATTGAACATCGTAAAAAACTTTGAAAGCGTTGTACCCTTTCATTATTGAACTATTGCGTTGCATAAGTTGTGAGAAGATTGGTTAGAGAAGACAAATTATTCAGCTGTTTCAAAGTTCTCCGAACTTTGGTTTCATTCTATGAAAATAGATAGTCTGTTATTCTTGATTCTTATACCTTCATTGTATATCTTAACTTGCGGGGTAAATTCGTTGCTCTCCCTTGCTATATAAAACTTTTCAGCTAGGGACGAAGTGGCAGGAGGTGCTGTGAAGGACAAAGGCAAAGGCATAGTGATAAATTAGTTATGAATAATATTATTATTATGTTATGTTTGTAAACCCTTTTTGTATAACTAAAGGGCATGTTTGTAATGTTAAGGTTAGATAACCTGGGATGAATGTATTAACTATATCAGTTAATGTGATGTAATATTCTATTCATCAATGAATGTGTAGTTAGATGTTAATTATATTGTGGATTGTGAGCACCAAACTTGGGGGTCAAGTAACCCGGATTTGGGGGTGTCATAGTAAAATAAATTAAGGAGATTTATGTAGTAACTTTTTTGATTAAATTAAGTTACTAAGATTGGGTAATTAAATAACTTAATAAAGTATGGAGGTGAATTATGAAAGTTAAGGGAGAATTGTGCGAGTTAAGAAAACCTTAGGGTTAAAAACCTAATATTTGAAATATAAGAAAATATCTTAAGGAATATGCTAAAGAATAAAGAATATTCTGAGAATATGCTAAGAATATGTCAGGGGGTGATTTGCATGCTTTTAAAGACGAGGGGGAAGACTAGAGAAGACTTAAGTTGGGTGACCAACTTATAAGAAATTGAAAGTAGCTTTTATATAAGCAAAATCAAAATTTACCTATATTCATTTTAGCCAAATTTGTTACGTTTAGAGAGAGAAAAGAAAATTTGAATACGGAAATTAAGCTAAGTTTGGTAAGTTGTTGTAAAAGCATGAGGTGTCATAATACTAGTAAATTGAGAAGACCACTAAATGGTAATGTAATAATATATGGAGTTGTATCAAACCAGAGATAATATTAGCTTTCCTTATTCTTCTACTCGATCCGTTCCATTCCATTTCATTTTTTTAGCGGATGAGTATACATAATCCATTCAGACCAAACCAAGTCCCAAAATTTTCTAGAATTTGTTGGGTTCGACTAAAGAGGGAAAAGAGCTTAATGGAATTTCAGCTGTGGAAAAAAAAAATTGAAACATTCGGCATTAAGGAGTACTATAACATCGCTGAACTAGAAATTTGCAGCAAACTAAGAGGTAATTACCCCTTTGCAATATTTATATTATGTTATATGAGAATTACTCCATTAGTTGGTTAATAGTATATTTAACTGTGAAATGGATTATCATTAACTGAAATAGAGCAAAGGAGAATAGGTTGGGTTGTGAGAAGTAATAAGGTGGAAAAATGAGGCTGGAACTCAAACCAAACCTTAAAGAAATCTGAACTTTAAAAGAACACACACCACTTATTTGATAAAAGTCCTGTATAGATTATTTTTATTAAAAACCAAGTATTAAGCGAATCTGAGGATAATGAGATGTATATTTACACTATATGTAGATGATTAAAGAGTTTGGACAAGGTATATGAAGCCTTAACATCATCCAAGTGTAATCAAAACTCACAAAATAAAAGATTTACAAAGAACCATGTTGGACAGTTTTTGGGACTGAGCTTGAGGACCATTTGTGCTTTTTGATTTATGTCTAAAATCTTAAATTGATGATTGTTATGTTATATCCCTCGAAGTTCTGAAGATTTCCTAACTTGAATGAACCAAAACGGAGTTAAAATGAATCTGTGGTGGTGAAGATTTTAGTAAACCATGTCTAGAAATGAAAACTGAATGAACAGTGACTATAGTGTCAAATTCAAGAATATCTATGTTCCCTGAAAAATTCTGAGTTTCTGGGTAGTTGTAGTGCACTGAGTTAGGAAGCCATAGGCTTTAGAATGACCTTATTCCGACCACAGATGAGGGAGTTATGCTGATTGAAAGGAAATGTGTCGAATTTGTCAAACTAGAAGTCAGCAGCAGGACGTGCTATTCGAGACACTATTTCGATCAGTTAATATTTCCAAAAATTCTAGGCTTTTGGTATGTTATATTACATTGAATAAGCTTTCCAAAGACTCCAGAACAGACTAATTCCAACTTTGGAGCAAAAAGTTATGACCTTTCAAAGTAGTCACGTCAAAATTGTCTAACCAACTCGGGGCAGTCACCTTGAACGAATTTTCTGGAATTCTGTGTTTTAAATTTGGAAATGGTCAAAGAATAAAAGTTGTAGTCCCGAAAGTTAGCTTCGGGTGGGCTCGAGAATCACTAAAAAATATTTTGAAACAAAAAAGTTATGACTATTTTAGCGAGAGAGGGTAAAGCCGAAATGAAAGTGAAAAACAATTATGAATATACACTTTTGGCGCTCTATTTCGGCTGCCTAATGAACCCGAAATGGGGGTTACATATTTTTTTAAAATAGTCTCATATGATACGAAAAACATACTAAAATTTGGAAACTTTTTGATAAGCGAGCAAGGTGTGACAAAATTGCAAAGTGGCTCATTCGTTATGTAAGGCGGCCAACGCTTTGCGGTCACAGTACACAGGCCTTCTTCATTGTCAAATTCTTGGCGATCGCTTTTTGAGCTTTTGTTTTTTTTGATCAATGTTCGTAGCTTTTTTTAGTGTTTAGAAAATTTTTAAATGTACTATGTCATAAGGTCTATAACATACTAGAAATTTGCCACAATTTGATTAATGGTTTAAGAATTAATAATAGGCGAACAGGCATGTCGAAACTACAATTTGGGAGACGCTGAATGTAGTCATGATGGGCTGTTTTGACATTCGTCGTTCCAAACTGTGTTTGGGCTAAATTTAAGACAATATTATATCTAATAAAGTTCCAAGAGAAGAGATTTGACTGTATGTGATATTTTACGTCATGAAACTTCCTTTCGAACATAAATAATGCAATAAAAATATTATATAAATATAAATTTGCATATTTAAGCGAATGTAAGCTGGGATTGACATGAAAAATGGTTTTATAACGAAACGAAAAGTATGGAACCATTAAAAAGTTGTAATAATCATAAAAGTGATGCAATAAAGATTTGTGGGGATCAAAATGGAATTTTTGAGCCAATATTTATATGTACTTAATATATAAATATATATAGTGAAAATGTGAATATTTGCAAAACAAAAAATGCAGTAAGTGTGTTAACAGGATAGAATGTTTATAAATGAGACAATGGTCCGAGTTGACTCATGAATGGGCAAAATAATAATATAAAAAATATTTATATTAAAGGAATAATATAGTAAATTGAATTTTACTGTAAAAGCTATTTATTAGTTGTTTAAGTCCTGAATTAATGAGTAAAGGCATAAGATATTCCTCAAGTGGAATATAAATGATTGAAGCTTCAAAGTGTAAAATATTTACATACTAAAATGTGATGGACCTTTATTTGGTGTAAAAAGGTTAAAACAAATTAAGTTTCTAAATAAACTAATATTCGTTTTGAGTAAGAATAAATAATATTAGTTTGTATAAAACTAATAATTATTATTGATGAATATACATGCAGGTTTTGTGACATATTCAATTAACTAATATGTGTGTACATGTAAATATAATTTTGTAGGAATTGTGGAGAAACACTAGGTTAACTTTTGTGGTAATCTCAAAGCAAGTTTTTCAGTTCTATTATGTTTGTGGATTAAATGTGATTATGTGGTGAGTTACATACCATGGTTTATGAATTGTTAAAGTCAAAATATGACTAAGTTAATTGGGTTATGAAACTCAATATATATGTAATATGTGATAACACATGTTGTATGATGTAACTCGATAAATTAGAAATGTATAATGCATGAATGTATGCTTTGTAAGGAATTATTTTTGCATGTAGGATATGCATAGTAAAGAATATATGTTCTATACAGATATGCATAGTAAAGGAAATATAGTGCATATGGAATTGTGTGCTATTTGAAATATGATAAACTATTAAATTTGCTGGGCTGTCAAGCTCAATCTTGCAAACACAAACTTTTTGCAGGTTAATGATGTTAAGAAATATTACTTGTTATAAGGATGATGAAGATTGAATGATGTGCAAAATGAATACATTTCCTTGAATTAGAAATGGTATAAATCTATGATTGATAGTTTTGTCAAATGTAATTAGCAGTTATGTATAGTTTGAAATGTTGAATGGATAAAGAATGTTTATTCTGAAATTTGTATAGATATGATTCTAAAATAAATGAATCATCGATAGAAAAGATATGAAGTATTGAGACTTAAGTTTTTAATACGTTTACATGGATTATACAAATCATATAATAAATATGATTCTAGTATAAAGAAGAATTGTAAAGGTTGCGATTCAGGGAATGAATGAATGGAAAAAAAATTATTCCATATTTTTAGCTATTTTAACATTAAATAATGTTTTAAAGCTAGAACATGATAATATTAACACACAAGATCGGGAAGGAAAATAGTCCCAATTTTGGGGGCATTATAATTTTGTTTTCGTGTTCTTGATTTACAATCCAGTATAATTAAGTTGGCTTAATAGGAAGTGTGTTGATTTAAATAAAGCAATAGGTGAAATTGTAATCTCAAGTCTTCAATATCTTGTTTCATTTTAGGGATAGTTAGTAATAGTTTAATTAATTATTTTAATTCAAAATACTAAATCATTTGTTTAAATAACATTAAATTGGTCATAGGTTAGTAATTGGTAATTCTTGTTAAATAATTCTCAGTGGGAACGATACTCTACTCATCACTTTATTACTTGTTGATCACGTATACTTGCGTGCAGTGCTTAATTTAGATTAACCTAACAATAAATACCATGCAAGTAATAACGTTGAGAACGAGAATACATATCATGATCATAAACTAACTTAACATACATCAAATATCCATAATAGTTTATAATAAAGATGATCCTATCATCAAAATAGCTAAACACAAATTTATCCATGGAAGCAGGCAAAATATGTTTTAAATAATGCATAAAAACACTAGATGCATCAGTTAATCTAACAGAAATAACTAACCATCTATAAAAATCACATGTTAAAATAATTTTCTATTTTTCACATTCCCCCATGCTAATTTCATTAGGCATTGTCATCTTATGATCATTATCACATGTAGATAAAACATGAGAACTAAACAATTTATCAAGCATATTATCTAAACAAAGATAAAAATAATGATACTTGTTTATTAATTCAAAATCGATGCACAAATTCTTTGTCCCGTCTTCCTTAGGTACTATGATCTTATAATTAGCACACGAATTCATGTCTCCTCTCATGATACCCACTTTCATCAACTCCCAACCCGCCTTGGTAACTCTATCGCCTCCTCGGGAATACTATCAGCTGATTGATATGGAATGATAGCACGGGGTATATCATCCACAACCTATATAAGAGAAAAATACAACTAGACAAAGAAAAGTTATCCTTGTTAGTATTTAAAAGCTCCATCTTGTATGACTATACAAATATTGGCTTTTCAAAATACAACTCACTTTCCAACTCACTCTTTTTTTATAGTAACATATTTCTTCTCTCTCTTCTTTATGTTCACCCTCTCATTTGTTTTTCTCTCGTTTATTTTTAAGCTCACTCTTTTCATTCTCTCTTTTCTTTTCTCTCTCACTCTTTTCAACTTTTTCTTTTACATTATCAATCTTTTGAACAATTTCTTTTTATCGATCTTTTTCACATGTATTTTCTACTACAAACTCATCTTCTTGATCATTAGAACCCAATAGCTCTCCTTGGACTGCATATTCGATTATATCTACTTCCTCCCTCAGCTGAACTTGTTCCTTTTACGCCTTAGATGTATATTGTAGCTGCATCTAATAATCTTCCCTTAAATTCTTTATTGTCTTAGGAGTGTCTTGTGGTTATCTCCAATGCGAATCCTCTTTGTTTACGTGTCTGCAAACCATATTATTATCGTCTACTATAGTAAACAGATTTCTCATAACAGTTTTTAATTATGCCCATGTATTGTTCGGATGCTCTCCATATATTCTTTTGCTCAACTCCCGCCAACGAACCGCACGATCGGAGAACTCTTGAACTGTCCATCTAATCTTCTCACGCTCGGAATAATCATTATAGGCAAACTAATGATCCATCCTTTTATCCCATCTCAAATAACTAAAACCTGCCATGGAAAGTATTCCTTCGAGACCCATAAGAACTTTCATAATTGTAGCCATACATGTTTGCTGCAAAACAAAGGTTAGTAGATAAAAAAATTTCTCGCACACTCCCTTAAGTGTTTCGCTCAAACAATGATGAATCACTCGTGTATACGCTCAATTTGGCTTTTACCCTATAAGAATCTTACACTTTTGGCTTTTACCTCTAATATTCTCTCTTGTAGGTTCTTTTTGAATTCACCAAATAAATTCACAGTTTTATAATGAAATTCAAAAGTAATTTATCAAGAACAAAATATAGAAGGTATGACTATTAGAATACCACAAAATTACATATTGATTGCCTTGTACTCCTCTTGTATGCCTCTAAATTTTTCGAGTAGGTTTTTCCCAAAAACTTATTGTGTTCCTTGTCAGAATTGATGTTGAACAGTAATGATAGAATGATCGGATGGTAGAATGGTGTACTACAAGTTTGGTTAGCACAGTAGAAATAGAATCTGATTTTTTTTCTTTTTTTCACGACTTTTTTTATAATATATATTTCGACAGAAAATTAAGATAAGTAACTAACTAGAAAGCTTAGCTTTGATACCAAATGATATACTCCATGGCACGCTTTCGTGAGGTGGTCGTTGTAAGACCCCATCTTTTTATGAATAAAGATTTAATTTTCTCTAAATATTATTTTGAATAATAAGGTGTGATTTGATATAATGTTATAATTATGGGTGATATGTGCAAATTTTGCAAGTAAGCAAGTTGTCATAAAATATTTGTTTGGTCGGAGAATCATTGGTGGACCCCACAACGGAATTACCTTCGGATTTAGAAAGCGACAAAAATAACCTTTATATAAAAAATAACGGCAAAACTTTTACCGTTAATTGTTGAAACATCTGGTGATAAAAGTACAGTAATACGCGTGGTTGCACAATAGCACACGATATTGTACAGTACCTCTTCTGATTATTGATGCTTACTTAAGAAGTCAATCAATTTTATTCAATAATTGCCACAGTATTTGCTGCATAGTATCTCATATTATTGATTCAATTATTGTCACAATATCATCTGCACAATATTTTATATTATTAATCAATAATTGAGACAACACAGTTATTCATATTATTATTTGCATTATTGACAATGTCTATAAAGTTCTATCGAGGAAAGGGTTTAGGTTATTTAATTGCGCGTAAATAAGGAGAAGTCCTTATCGGAAAGCCTCCTCTTTCCTGAGAATGATCTGGTTGTTAATATTGTGAGTTATAATATTAATGATGAATAATTGTTGAAAGATTAAAAATGTGTTTATTAAAGATAAGTGAGTTATGGTAAATATTTATTAAATTATTTATATAAATATAAGGGGTTTTCATGAAGTATTTGTTATAAGTTTGGCTTATTACATGGACCCCCACTTACTCATTTTTCAAAATCGCTGGTAGAAAGTTATCTCAGTTTTATTTTTTTTATTATTATAATAGTAATAAAACAGAAAACTTTTTATATAAAACATAATACTTTTTATATTATATATAAAGTTATTCTTTTTATTAGATTATAAATAGAATATATTATATTTTATATAAAGTTTTCATTTTATTAGAATATTTTATTGCACAGTAATGAATAATAAAATCAAAACATTTTGCCTATTCTGCGCCCGCGAATTCTCTACTATGCACCCGTGATTTTTTTTATACATAGTATCATGTCATTCTCCTATAAATAGGATGCTTAGTTAAGAAATGAAAATCACACCAAAATCAGAGAATTCTTCTTCTATAATATTGTGCGTATTTCTTTCTAGTATAAGGATACTTTGAGTGTAGCAAATAGTGCAAGTTTTCTTCAAGAATATCTCCGCTATACCAGTCGAAATTACTCTCCTACTAAGGTAAGGGATATTAATTTTGTTCAATATTGTAAGAAATATTATTTTCTTCCATACTCTATAGTATGTAAGTAATATTACCTTGTTTCATATTCCTAAATCTACACTTATTTTGATAAATATTGCTTCTATACTCCTTGAAATTAGTAGAATATCCTTGAATTTTGCGCTCCATCTAGTATCGTTTTACTCAAATATTTTTCTGAACTTTCTTAATAAATTTTAATCTTTTCATGCCAGAGTACTATTCATGGGGTAATATTCACTCGGGTACTATTCACTCTGGTACTATTCACCTGGGGTATTATTCACGACTGATGAGTGAGTTTTATACTCATAATTGAATGTGTTTGAGCTTAATCTTTTGGTTGATTTTAAGTGTTTGTGTCTATTCATGCATGTTTTACATTGTTTTGTAGGATTTGGGACAAAAGTTACTTGGATCGACGTTCGGGGTGGCTAGATTCGCGTTTTCGACTTGTTATTTACACAGCAGTCACTTCAGAGCCAATTTGAGTATTTCTCCGGACCTTATTTTGAAACACTTAAAGAATGAAAGTTGTAGATCTACTTCTCCTCTTTCCGTATCATCTTGAATCATCGAAATCGGAGTTCGGAGTAAGAAGTTATGGCCATTTTCCCAAAGGACATCGGAGCAGAAAATGTCGAAAGTGGCAAAAAGGGCGGCAAAGGTGGTTTGAGCGCGAGGATTTGACGTCAAGCCAACAAGCGCCGGGGAAGGAAGAACTTAGTGATGGTCCGGACGCCGCGTTTGGTAATTTTGACACTTTTTTGACTCCAAATTGGATTGGGTTTATTCCTAAACTAAAAATTGGACTTGTAACCTATAAATACATGATGTAAGGCATAAAATAAAGGGAGAATACATAGATTAGACTAGATTAAACACTCCATTAAATTAGTATCTAAACCCTAGTTCTTAATTAGTCATAGAAGATTGAAGCAAATTGAAGAACACTGAAGATCAAGAGCAAGAGCAAGAGGGGAGCATCAGATTTACTGACAACAGATTTTATTCTCTTCTTTTATCATACTTTTATCTTTTAATGTCTATTCAATTGTGGATTCTTGGTTTTAATTCATTAATTATGAACTAACTCTTTTATTAAGATTCTAATTGAACCTTTTATGATTATAAATTAGTTATTCAATTTATTCCAATTATTTATGTTGAAGTGAATTGTTCATTTTGCTTTGTACTGATTGATTAATTATCTGACCAATAATTACCTTGTTACTCTAGAAGGAATTGGAAAAGGAATTCTAGGGTTAGAACTGGGCATGGTGACATGTGACTTAGTTATTTGCACAGTGAATAATTAGGTTTGTGAATATAATGGAAATATATGTTCGCCGCATGTAACACATAAGGAATTGGGATTGTAACGAGTTTAATTCAATTATTTTGCATAGGAATATAGCAAAATTAATCTGGATTAAATAGAAGGCAATTGATCACTTGGAAAAGGGCTTTTGGCATTTGAGAATTCCTGTTAACAATTAAGTAGACATAATAATTGGAATAATTGGATAATTGATTTATAGTTCATAATTGGGGATATTGGAGTCTTAATCCTTATTTACCTAAATTCAATCAAATCTTAGTTTTGTTTATTTGCTTTCTTTTAGACTAATCTCTTTTAATTATTTAATTTAGTTTTCTTAATTAGAAAATTCATAATTTGCAATTGTTTAAATAAAATTGATTTGGTTAAGAGTTAGTATTTGGTAATTTTTATTAAATAATTCCTCATGGGAACGATACTCTACTTTCACTTTATTACTTGTTGACCGTGTATACTTGCACGTATTCATTGATTGCGAAATCGATCAACAACGACAAAATTGGTTTCTTTTCTGTCTAAATTATTTTTGATACATGAATATCATCCTTGAATTTTAATCCACAATTAATTATCATGTTGACAATTTGGGACATTCTTAAACTCTGGAAAAATTGAATTACAAATCTTTAATATTTATCCCTGATCTCACTTGATTGATTTCTTATATCAGTGTCATCATCCTCATGTTTATATTGTGATAAAAGTCATCTTTGGCATGTAGTGCATAAATGGACTATTGATTGGTATGATTATGACCAGGAATTATGTATCGGTATAATCATGACCTGTAATATTACAGACAAATGATATTGTAAAAGTCATCTTTGGCCCGTAGTGCATAGATGGTGTGACACCCCCAAAATAGGTATACATCACCCATCTTGGGTCACTAAATATATGGTATTGAATACAAATACAAACTTAATTATACAACATGAGTTGAGAGTTTTTACACGAATATTATTTTCTAGACAATATCAAAACTCAAATGGAGTCCTCATTACATTTATTGTCACACTATTTTATAGAATAGTGAGGACTACTATAACACCATCTCGGACCATCACTCCGTTCCCCGACTAGTCCCGGCTACGTTCTCATTTCCTTAAGAGAATAATGAAAGCAAAAGGGTGAGCTCAACTAGCCCAGTAAGAAATATTATGACCAAGATAATGCAGAATAAATTATCATTAGCCTTCAACAGTGTTAAACTGATAAAATACAATAAACATCAAGTTTAACTACAGCGGAACAAGAAATCCATTAGAAGAGTCAAGTAGAGCATGATATCTACTATCTTCTATGATTTAAAAAGTTTTTCATCAACTTTATCGCTGAGACTCAGCTTAATAAATAAACCACATCATCGAATCATGTCTGCACTATAGGCCAAGGATATTTATGTAATCATCAATGGTCATGATTATACTGAATAATCCCTAGTCATAATCATACCAACAACTGTTCATCAATGCACTACGGGCTAATGAGGACTTTAACCACATCATTTGTAACATTATGGGTCATGATTATACCGAATGATCTCTGGTCATAATCATACCAACCAATAGTCCATCTATGCACGTAAGCCACATATGACTTTCATCACAATATAAGCATGAGGATGATGACAATGATATAAGAATTCAATTAAAAGAAAGCAAAGGATAAATTTTAAAGATTTATAATTTAATTTATCCAGAATTTAATAATGTTCAAATTGCCAACATGATACTTCTTTGTGGAGTTAAATTCAAGAATGATATTGTATCAAAAATGATTTGGACCGAAAAGAAATCAATTTTTATCATAAATAGTACTCCATGTGAATAGTACCTCATGAATAGTACTTCAGGAATAGTACCACATGAATAGTACTTTGTGAATAGTACTTCATGAATAGTACTTTATAAATAGTACTTTACGAATAGTACTTTGGGAATAGTACCTGTGAATAGTACTGTATAAAAGAATAGTACTCATGGACAGTATTTCGGCATGAAAAGCTTAAAATTTAATAAGAATGTGCAGAAAATATTCTTGTGAAACGATACTAGATGAAGCGCAAATTTTATGGATATTCTACTAATTTCACGGAGTATAGAAGCAATACTTTAACAAAATGAGGGTATAATTAGGAATACAAGACGAAATAATATTACTCATATACTACATAGTATGGAAGAAAATATTATTCTTTATGAATACTGAACAAAAATAATATCCCTTACCTCAGAAGAAGACTAGATACTGGAATAGTGAGGTAGCAGACTTCTCTTCTTCTTTCTCTCTACAGCTTCTCTCTCTATAGCTTCTCTCTCTATAATTGCTCTTGTGAGTCATAGTGAATTAGTGAGAATGAAAGAAGAATGAGCTTCTATTTATAGAAAAATATATTTTCAATAATTACATGTTTTGGGGCTCGAAATATTACAATATAATACCTTTATCTTTTTTCTTCATTTTTAATTTTGTCATGCAAGTATTATCAAACTTGCACCACCTCCCCTAATAGTACATCATGTGAATCAATTGTACATTCATGTGAATCAATAGTTCTATACATGTGAAAAAAATACTTACAGTATAGTACCTTCATCTAGACCTCCATTTTTAATTTAGTCATGCAAGTATTATCAATCTTGCACCACCTCCCCTAATAGTACATGCATGTGAATCAATAGTACACACATGTGAACAAATAGTTATAAGCATGTGAATTAATAGCAATTAATTGCTCATTTATCCAATTAATTACCCAATTGGTCAATATATCCTCCAAACATCAATTATTATCGAAATAGATATCGATTTCCACTAACACTAATAATCTCAACACAATCCCAGGAAAGAGAGAGCTTTCCGATAAAAATTTCTCCCTATTGGCGCGCAATAAGGTGACCAAACCTCTCCTCGACAGAACTTTCTAGACATCGTCAATATTGCAAATATAATATGAATAACTTTGTCGTCTCAATTATTGATTTAATAATATAAAATATTATGCAGATGATACTGTGACAATAATTGAATCAATAATATGAGAGATATTATGAAGCAATTATTGTAGCAATAATAGAGTATAACTGAGTGACTTCTCACGTACGCATCAATAATAAATACCGTGTGCTACTATGCAACCAAAGCGACATCGACTTTTTACCACCGGTAGTTCAACAGCTTTTACAAGAAAACTTTCGCCGTTATTTTTATAAAAAGGAAAATTCTCTCGTTTTCTAACTACGACAATACTTCCATTGTAGGGTCTACCAATGATTGTGTCGTCGTAAGAATATTCCCTATTAAAACGAATATTCCCCGACCAATCGAATATTTTATAACAACTTGCTTACTTTGCAAAATTTATAAATATTACCCATAACTCTAACATTATATCATATCCACACCATAATATTCAAAAATATATTTCGAGAAATATTATTTTTTATTCATAAAAGTTGGGGTCTTACAACCTCCCCTTCTTATGAAATTTCGCCCTCGAGATTAGGGTACGTACCTGGTATGTCAAAGAGGTGAGGATACCTTGACTTCATTTCAGATTCTAACTCCCAGGTCATTTCCTCCACATCGTGGTTTCTCCACAAAATTTTGACTTGAGGTATAACCTTGGAGTATGAATATTGTGACGAATGAATTGTTTGAATTGTTATTCTGGGGACAGAATCCTTGTAAGTAGGGAATGATGTAACATTCCAGAATTTTTAATTGTTATATTAAATATTTGTTGAATTATATAAGTATTTAATGGATGTGTTTATGGTTGAATTTGTAATTGTTCAAATTTGATTCGATTTGATTAATTATTTGTTAAATAAATAATTAAGGAAATTAATTATTTTATTCTAATTTAATTTAACTATTAAATTAGAGAGTTTTAATTAAATGAATTATTATATTTGAATTTGAATTTTTAATTAAAAAGATGTGTTAGTTGATTAAATAAAGTTATAATTATATAGAAAATTATAATTTGGTGGTATTAATTTATGTGTTAAAGTAATATAATAAATTATTATTAGAATTAATTTAATTAATTAAAAGTGTGACAAATAACCTTTTATAAAAGAGTTATTAAAATAACTTAAAGGAGTTTAATTCGCTTTTGCCAAAACAAGGCCTATTGCCTATTAAGTCTTTAATCTAATTATGTTTTACCAAACAAGGCATAAGGAATAAATGATTATATTTTTAGTAAGTAACCAAACAAGCCTTATGGCTTTTGATTTTCAAAATTTGTATAACTGATATCAATTATACTTATATTTATATTATATAATTACTATATATTATATCTTATACGTTCTATTTCTAATACGTAAGATTAGAATAGAGGGGTAAGAGATAAGAAGAGAGTTTACAAAGAGAAAAGAAGAGAGGATTGGGAGAAGGCTAGAGAATTTGATAAAGGAATTGGGGAGAAGAAGCTTGATAATCAAAGGATAGCCATTATCTTCCAACTCTAAGGAATCATCTAAACTCTGTTACTATTTTTCTTTTCAAAAGTTATAGTTGTATTTTCTCTCTCTCTCAATTTTCTCTATAAAAGCTTTGTAGAAATTGAATTAATTTTTATGTGTGTGGCTTTATATGATAAACTAGTGTTGTAAAACTATTTTCATAAGTTATATATGAGTATAGTTAATGAAGTTATGATATGTATGTAATTTATGAAGAAAACTATTTTACAGAGAGTTTATGTGAATGAATATGGTTTAGTTTAAGGTAGAAATTAAGGGTTAATTAGTTGTTTAGTTAATAAATTGACTATTAAATTTGATAGAGTATGTATAAATATTGATAAAGTGCTTTGAATTAACTGTTTTGGTTGAAAAACAAAATCACAGTGTTGATTTTCATTGAAAACATCAAAAAGTGAATTTTTATCAAAAACAGTGAAATTGGATGTTTTAAATTCGTTGTTTATGTTGTTTTATAGGTAGAAACATGTTAAGAGTCTTTGAAATATTTTTATATGAAGTCTCTAAATGAATTACTTGATAATTAGGCTGTTAGAAAGTAGCTTGTAGGCCAAAATTGGCTTTTGTTCATGATGTTCTTGCCGTTCATTGTCGTCAAGTTCTGTAGCCGGCGGTACGCAAGCAGTATGGTCTAGCAAGATACATTTGTCACTTATTTATGCCAAATACCACACCAAGAAACCACGGCCTATTAGTTTAATTCTCGCCACTTACGTCAACAACCACACTATAAAGCTGTGGTAGCCAGTAAGCGTGAGTTAGCAGAATGGTCTGATAATGTACTTTTTATACTCAAAATCTGAAAGGATTGTTATGTGTTAATAGTAGGACTGTTAAGTTATGATTTCAGTATTTCTATACCATGAATGAGCATGTTATTAACAATTAACTTGTTTTGTAACGTGATTATGTGATTAAAAATAAAATCTTACATGATGAGTGTGATAAGTGGATTTTATGTCCACTTATTCGGTATCTTTTACTTGAATTAGTTGCTTATATTCATGTGTCTTAGTTACTTTTCATGCATTTTGTGTTTATTTTGTAGATCTTATGCTTGGGAACGATGTGAGCGATTATTGGTATGAAAACGCAAGAAAAAGCAAGGAAAATGTAAAGAAAAGCAATCCGAACATCATTTGGGCTTTCATGTTTACTTCATGTTCTTGGTTTGGAACTTAGCTTACATTGTAGAGCGTCTTCGTAGCTTTTTGGAACATCTTGAATCATTCTAATCGGAGTTTGGATGCAAGAGTTATGATCTTTGTACCAACAGACGTCAAACTTCATTTATTTTGGTTAGCTATTTTCATAAGAGTCCCTTCCAGCCCAATTTCAGCCTTGATTCGTCAATAATTTCTCAATCCTCAAAGAATGAAAGTTGTATATCTCATCGATATCTTCGATTTGATAGGTAGAAGGCCCCTTAACTCTTCCCGGATCAAAGGTTATGGCCATTTTACCAGAGGACAATGCAAAGAAAATGGACATGGCAAGACAAAAATTGTGCGCTGCCAAGCGCGACCCTCGAGCAAAAATGCGAGTTTACGTCACGTCATACTACATGCAATTCTTCAAAGTTAATTCTGCTTGCAAGGACGACTTCTATGACGACCACAGCTAACTTTTCATTAAACAGAGCAATTGAAGTGTAATTGAGAGAGGGGTTCAATTAGGGCTTATATATTAGACGTATTTTCATTATGTAAGATATATTCCACCCTTTGGGGGAAGAGATAGCTATTGTCATCTTCTCTCTTTAATTTCAATAATAGAATAGAGTAGATTAGTGTAGGTATTTTCTAGAGTTGATTGGATTGGAGACTTGAAGCAATTGGAAATCATTAGAGATTCAACCTTGGCTCAAGAGAACAGATTTGCACTACAATTCTCTACCCTTATTCTCTCTTTGATTGCTTATTGTATCTCATGATGCGTTTTCAATATGTGGATAATAGCATTAATTCAATTATGATTTAAATTCTATTCTGAGATTGCAATGGATTCTATGGCTTAGTTTAATCTGATATATTTCATTGTTAGCCTTATTGATTGCTATGGGATTGTCTATTAAGATTTATGCTTATTTGCTTAGTTGATTGGCCATCAATTACTGTGATAACCCATATGAACTTGAAAGATGAAGTATGGGTTTAGATCTGATCTTGATAGCTTGTGATTGTATATTCTACATTATGATGGGATGTATGATTTGTGCTTAGGATAGACATATACCAAAGCGCCACTCGTAGTCAATTGAGAACTTGGGCTTAAACCCTAATTATTTATAAATCACATAGACATATAGTGATTTAGGTAATGTGGGTGTTCATGTGTATTCTATCAATTGTGGATTATATGTGATATGGGTATGGTACATTGAAAGATGGCTATACTTTACTTTAGTGTTCTCGACTAACAAACCGGTACAATTAGTTTGGCTTAACATGAAGTGTATGGATTTAAATTATTCAGTAGATGAAATTGTAATCTCGGGTCTTCATTATCTAATCTCACTCTAGGAATATTTAGATTTATTTAATTTTATAGTTTAAATATAAAATATACTATCATTCGTTTAAATAAGACTGAAATGGTTATGGGTTAATGCTTAGTAAACTTTATTAGTTAATTCCCTGTGGATCGATACTCGACTTACTCTGTATTACTTGTTGACGCATGTATACTTGCATGAGTTAGAGCTCTTTTATCAGAACTAAAAAAGAGGCAACAAGTTTTTGGCGCCGTTACCGGGGAATTAGCTTAATAAATTTTTGATAACATTAATTTCAATCAAATAGGTCTTAATTTAAACATTTTTATTTTGTTTTAATTATATTCTTATATTTCTCTCTTTTCAGGTACTATGGGTGACTTTTCTTATCACTGGCCTTTTGCAAATAGGACTCAACCAAGGGACATAAGCACTGAGGGACTCAATGTATTTTTTACATTGTCGGCACAAATTAAAAAACTTTTGGAGAGGTTGGATGTTCTTGCAGACCAACCTACTCGAGGGATAGAAGTTACATGTGAATATTGTGCTGGCGAACACCCCAGTTATCAGTGCAACATCAGTTTTGGATAAGTACAGTATGGGGGTGATTACTCCAATAGCTATGCCAATCCTAATTATCATCAAGGTTGGGGGTATCACCCAGATTATGAATGGAGTTATAACTATCAAGACCAATACTGCACCCCAAGTCCAACATATCCATCGGATTTCTCATATCCGCCTCCAATGCAACAAGAAGAAAATTCAAGGTTGAAGGAATTCACGTCAAAAAGCATAGAAGACCATGAAGAGAGGATGATGAGTCAAGAGTTATCAAGCCAAAATCTTAACAGACAGATGGAATAACTCATTAACTCCTCAGTGAATGGTCCTCAATACATGGATTTCGAAACTGAGAAAGATAATTCAAGATTAGAGGATTTGTGGTTCAAATTTGTAGCATCAACTGAGAAGAAGATGATTGAGCAATAAAGTTCAATTCAAAATCTTCAGAATCAGATGGATCTAATGTTCGAAGCCTTGAACAATCGCCCTCCAAACAATTGGTGCTATGACATGGACGATGAAACCGATGGAGAGCCGTAAGTGTGCATGCTACTTTAATGAACTGAAAGGAGTGGACATAGAGGAGACAATGGGGGTATATGGAAAATGAAGAACATGAGCTGACTTGTATAATACCCCAAGTGCCTTCTTAATTAGAGTTGAAAATTTTAGTGAACTTTGCACACCCATGTCCCCTTGGTACTCACATCTAAAGCAAGAATTTCTGTGATTATGAGGCCTCTTACAAACCATGGTGGGCTGAGGAAGAGATAATAGAAGAAGAAAATCCTATTGTATCTGTCATGCCTCAATGCAAAAATCTATTCACAGATACAACGGGAGAAGTACTTGGCGATGCAATAGAAATGGAGACATCGTGTACAGGAAATATGCTAGGTGACTTCAATCCGAAAATTCTCATGACGGGGAACCTACCAAAGCACATAGCGGTTCTAATGGATGGAGGGTTCCTAGCTTATCGTAGAGGAATTAGATAGCGGTGCCAAGAAAAAAAGTCCAACTAAAGGACTATAAACCGAGCGCTCGATGGGAGGCACCATATCCAATCTTTCTCCCTCCTTGTTTAATTCTTATTTACATTTCCATATTTAGTAGATGTTAGATAGTGGTAAATCTTAATAATAGTTTTATTATTTCTCCTCTCAGGTTCAGTCCAATTGCTATAAGCATTAAAGATCAAACAGAAGTTATAAATTTGAAGCTGCCAGAGTACAGGGTCTCATGGCCGCTACCAACTACTAAAGCCAAACAACGCCATGCAACACGCCTATATACTCGACATACAAAAAAAATTACTAAATTTTAGAATTTCTAACTCAAGCATTCGGACAGTTAGAAGCCCACACTCAGTCTCAACTATAGAATATCTCAAACTTAGTCATCGCCTGATATACCATCGGATCATAAGGAGGCGAATGGAGATGACATTGCCACTTAGGGGAGTATTCTTTCACTTTTAATTACAATGAGGGCATTGTTTATTTTAAGTTTGGGGGTATTGGGTTGTAGTGAGTAGTTGTTGCATATAGTTAGTTGCATATAGTTTGATTGCATGTTTAAGTAATGCATGAGTATGAATTTTGTTGCATATAGCATGTTTATTTTTTTTAGTTTTCTTTTGTCTTGTTTACTTAGTATGTGTTTAGTTGCATAACATTGCATAATCCTAGGTTTTTAGTTAGTTGAATTCTAATTTGGCCAATGATGACATAGAAATTTGATAGATTTTTGAACTTGGTTGATATCTTGAGCTTAGTTATAATTTTATACATGATATAATTCATGCCTGCTGTTTAGATGTTACCGGGTAGCACGACAATGTTCCTATTTGCTTGTTGGTTAAGATTAGCATGCTTGTCTGCTAAGAGGAAAATGTTGTTTTTAATGATAGAATTGTGTAGAAAGTGAGTAATGACTATGAAGACACTGAAACTCAAGTTTTGGGAACGTATGGGTATGCTTGCTATATATAAAAAAAAGAGAAAAAGAAAAAGATTAAAAAAATAGAAAAAGTTGAATAAACACCGTGGCTAGTCTTGTTTCGGGGCCTTTGTTACTTGAGTAAGTACGCCCGAGGGGATTGTCTCTACACCTAGCGCCCTAAGGTCTTAATGGTCTGGGAGTCGTTGGTTGAAAGCTCGCTAAGGGGTAGCACTGTTAGACTAATGGAATGAGACATTGTACAGTCATGGGAAATATAAAAAAAAAATTCAATAAACACCAGAAAAGTGCGAAAATCGCCCTCGTGAGTAAAAACAAAGCAAAATAAACCCATTTTTGAACCTTAATTTGTATTGATGTGTTGGAGTAGTTGATGTCTCATTAGCATATGCAGTTCTTGATTTAAACTTCAATTTTCTGTCTTAAGCAATAAAGCATGTGGTATCTTCACCTTTGTCAAGCTTATCTGTGAACACATCACACACACACAAAGATCTTTATAAGAAAGTTAGGATTATCTCGATTGTATGTCATTATGCCTTTAGCTTAGTTTGATGCTTTGTTCTTGGATCTTGATATTTCTCTGAGGCATATCTCATTGGAATTTTTAACATGGCTGGAAATCTTGGGATTCATTGTCATAGTAACATAACTTGCATAGCATGTAGATTGCATTATGTTGTGTTGCTTGAGGACAAGCAACGGTTTAAGTTTGGGGGTATTTGATAAGTGGATTTTATGTCCACTTATTCAGTATCTTTTACTTGAATTAGTTGTTTATATTCATGTGTCTTAGTTACTTTTCATGCATTTTGTGTTTATTTTGTAGATCTTATGCTTGGGAACGATGTGAGTGATTATTGGTATGAAAACGCAAGGAAAAGTAAGGAAAATACAAAGAAAAGCAATCCGGACATCATTTGGGCTTTCATGTTTACTTCATGTTCTTGGTTTGGAACTTATCTTACATCGTAGAGCGTCTTCGTATCTTTCCGGAACATCTTGAATCGTTTTAATCGGAGTTTGGATGCAAGAGTTATGATCTTTGTACCAACGGACGTCAAACTTCGCTGTTTTGGTTAGCCATTTTCATAGCAGTCCCTTCCAGCCCAATTTCAGCCTTGATTCGTCAAGAATTTCTCAATCCTCAAAGAATGAAAGTTGTAGATCTCGTCGATATCTTCAATTTAATATGTAGAAGGCCCCTTAACTCTTCCCGGATCAAAAGTTATGGCCATTTTACCAGAGGACAATGCAAAAGAAAATGGATCATGCAAGGCGCATGCAATTTGTTTTGTGCGCGCACGTACGACCTCGAGCAAAAAATGCGAGTTTACGCAAAATCACGCGCCAGGCGACCCTTTCAAAGTAATTCTCTGCCGTACCACAGCGACTTCTAGCGATGACCACGGTGACTTTTCATTAAATGAGAGCAATTGAAGCGTAATTGAGAGGGGGTTTCAATTAGGACTTATATATTAGACGATTTTTCATTATGTAAGATATATTCCACCCTTTGGGGAAGAGATAGCTATTGTCATCTTCTCTCTTTAATTTCAATAATAGAATAAAGTAGATTAGTGTAGGTATTTTCTAGAGTTGATTGGATTGGAGACTTGAAGCAATTGGAAATCATTAGAGATTCAACCTTGGCTCAAGAGAACAAATTTGCACAACAATTCTCTACCCTTATTCTCTCTTTGATTGCTTATTGTATCTCATGATGCATTTTCAATATGTGGATAATAGCATTAATTCAATTATGATTTAAATTCTATTCTGAGATTGCAATGGTTTCTATGGCTTAGTATAATCTGATATATTTCATTGTTAGCCTTATTGATTGCTATGGGATTGTCTATTAAGATTTATGCTTATTTGCTTAGTTGATTGGCCATCAATTACTGTGACAACCCATATGAACTTGAAAGATGAAGTATGGGTTTAGATCTGATCTTGATAGCTGGTGATTGTATATTCTACATTGTGATGGGATGTATGATTTGTGCTTAGGATAGACATATACCAAAGCGCCACTCGTAGTCAATTGAGAACTTGGGCTTAAACCCTAATTATGTATAAATCACATAGACATATAGTGATTTAGGTAATGTGGGTGTTCATGTGTATTCTATCAATTGTGGATTATATGTGATATGGGTATGGTACATTGAAAGATGGCTATACTTTTACTTTAGTGTTCTCATTAACAAACCTAGGGTACAATTAGTTTGGTTTAACATGAAGTGTATGGATTTAAATTATTCAGTAGATGAAATTGTAATCTCAGGTCTTCATTATCTAATCTCACTCTAGGAATATTTAGATTTATTTAATTTTATAGTTTAAATATAACATATACTATCATTCATTTAAATAAGACTGAAATGGTTATGGGTTAATGCTTGGTAAACTTTATTAGTTAATTCCTTGTGGATCGATACTCGACTTACTCTGTATTACTTGTTGACGCATGTATACTTGCATGAGTTAGAGCTCTTTTATCAGAACTGAAAAAGAGGCAACAGAGTGTACTTAGTTATGTTTGTAAAGTGGTAGTGACTAACTATGTCATGATGACATATGTATATAGGATATTATGATTCGAATTGTTCGGTTTAATCTATGTGCAAGGCAAGATCTCTAATCCATTATCTTGTTGAACCAATTATTGTTTCCAATTCGATTACAATATAATGATGCAAGGTTTCTAAAACTTTAATTTTGATATTGAGTAAGTTATTCTTGTATTTAACATATTGTTTAGCATGCAAATTTATGTATACTAATGTTGAACAGTTTTATCGTTCAAATTGCTATGCATGCTTAGTATTCAATTCTAAATAACCTTGGCTTAATATTATTCAAGCAATGTGTGTTATAGTTATTCAAGGTGTATGTTATTAGATTATTCCTAAAGAATGATTTTAATTTACCATGCCGATTCAATTACGATTATTCTATAATATGATGTTATTAGTTTTATTCAACTAATCCTTAGTTGATGTTCGTTGAATTCCAAATTACCTTGAAATGTATCCAAACCAAACTCACTTTGGTCCGGACTTGTACTCTAAATACTGAGATGAACAACCCTATTATTTGGGGTAATTTACGATTAGCGTTGAAATGTTTGTGCACAATACATTGTACGAAGGGCTGATCCCCCTAAGTACGAGGAGTCCCTATAGTCTTATGATAATTAAAGTTTAATTTGAAAAATTAGTTATAACTATGGACATAGTTCATGGTCTTAGGACCCTCAGTTATATACTTCAGATGTTGATAACTCATATTGTTTACTTCTATCGAGCCTATTATTTGATAGTTGTTGTAAAGATTTTATTTCCATTCATTGTTGTTTCCAAGTGAGCTTTGTTTGCTCACTCTTGCTTATATAACTATTACAGTTAAGGATGACAAGGTTGATGTACCTAGCACTAGTAAGGGGAAAGGAAAGATGATCAAGTATTGAAGGCTTGTAATATGTTAATATTTTATTATCAGTCTTAATTGAATGGTTGTAATGAAGTTTATTAATTTTTCCGCATTTGAATGATTGTATTTAAAGGTTAGACAACCTGGGAGATTTTATTATGTACCCCTTTAATGGGGAAGGTTTTTATTATTCAATTTTGTTGTGATTGGGTAGTTAGATATGAATGTTTGATTAAGTGAACACCAAATCCTGTGGGAATGAAGTACCTGGGTTTGGGGGTGTCACAAGTTGGTATCAAAGACTTAGGTTATGAACCTTAGGTGGGGTAAAAGCCTTAGGACGTAACCTTTGCAAAGATAGTAATGATAAACTCTTATCGAGTTTTAAGGAAGAAGTAATAAAACACTTATGTGCTTACGTGATTACAACTTATGTGCTCGTGAGTGTTGAGTAATAACTAAAACTTAAAAAAATCTTGTTGTCAAGATGGCTAATGTCGGAGAATCTAGTCAGGCTAGGGAGGAAGGACCTCAGATGCCTAGAGAGGAGGAATCTCGTGACATTCAAGGATTTGGGAACAACTACTTCCATGGGAGTCAACCCCGTTACTTACGGTAGTTGAAGATGAGGATGATGATGTAGAAACAGATGAAGAAGACCCTGTTGAGCTGCCACGGATGGATGAAGAGGATGAGGAGGAAAGGATTCCACTTAACTTGATAGCTGGCCGTATATACGATGAGGTGCATGACCGCAATGTAGAACTTCAAGATACAGTCGAGGAGTTACAAGAGATAGTTGCTAAACAACAGACCTCGATGGCACAGAAGGATGATGAAATTCAGGACCGAGAAGAACATCTGAGCAATGTTGAAGATAAGCTGATTCACACCGAAGGAGAGAACGAGCGAATGAGAGCAAAGATTGCAGAATTGAAGAACAAGTTGAAAGAGGAATCTACTAAGAGGGCAAGAGCCGAAGATGCGTACGAGGAAGCTGATCAACGAGCCGAAATAGCAGAGGGAGACGCACAAGCAAAGAGAATGAAGATGCAGGAAATGAATAATGTGTTTAACACAGTGATTAATCAAGCTCAGGATCGGGTCATGGGTTATCCGATTCAGTTTGAGCCGCTGCCATCGTACATACTAGATCGACGAACCATGTTCCGAATTATGGAAGAAGAGCGTCGTAAGGCTATGCAGTATCTTAGTAGGACATCGTAGGTAGTGTACTTGATTTATGATTTATGTTAATCTCAAGTGTTATGTAACCTATGGGGTATGATGTTGATGTCCTGAAACTTAAGTAGTTCAGGAAAATAATGTAAATAGCTGTGATGCTATTGATATGATTTTTTCAAAGAATTAAGTATGAATAAAAGTTATTATCTTCTTTTATCCAAAGTGTTATGTGTTATGTGGTGATTACTTTTATGGGGGCAAGTTAAGTAAAAATTACTTAAATAAGTTGAGTAATAATCTAATGAGTGTACTTTTAATAGAAAATGCCTCCAAGACGTCAACCACCCCGACAGAGAACCACTGAAGGAACCAACAACAATAATGCAGAAGTTAACCCTGTTCAGCAGTTGGTGACGTTACTGACAGGTGCACTGCAGAATCAACCGCAGAACCAACCACAAAATTAAGCTACAACGTTTAAGGACTTCAAGGCGGTTGGACCACCAGAATTCTGTGGGTCCATGAACCCGGTTGAGGCTCAGACTTGGGTCATGGAGATAGAGAAGGTGTTCGATGTTGCGAGAGTAGGGGAAGATCAGAAAACTGCTTTTGAAACATTTATGTTGAAAGCAGAGGCTAGTTATTGGTGGCAGGCCAATAAAACTCGAGGAGGACTAGGGGTTATGGCTTGGGATAGGTTCAAGGAGATGTTCTTCGAGACCTATTTCCCAAAGAGCTCGAAGAGTCAGTTAGAAGTTCAGTTTTTAGAACTAAAATAGGGAACAATGATGGTGTCAGAATATGCCGCGAAATTCAATGAGTTGGCGAGGTTTGCGCCATACCACGTCAGCACTGTTGAACGCAAGGCAAAGAGATTTGAACAGGGACTGAAGCCCTGGTTGTATAGTAGGGTTTCCTTGTTCCAGTTGAAGACATTTGCAGCCGTAATGGAAAAGGCAATTCTCGCTGAAGATGGAGGCAAGGCTGTAACCAAGTTCAATCAAGAACAGAAAAAGAAAAAGAATGAAGTGGAGGTTAAGAATGGAGTTGGTGGTAGTGGAAATGGTAACAATAATCTGAAAAGAAAGTGGAATGAAAATATGGGTCTTTGGAAATCGCCAGAGTAACCAAAGCAGAGTAAAGAAGTTTGAAGCATGTGCTACATGCGGGAAGTTTCTGGGGTGTATGCTTGATGGGGAAACAAGTATGCTTTAGCTGTGGCCAGGAGGGTCACATCGCCCCAAATTGCAATCAACCTAAGAAGAACGTTTGCTTCACATGCGGGTCCAAGGATCACTTTGCTCGTGAATGCCCTAAGAAGAGATCTGGTGAGGCAAATGGAAACAAGGGAAGTGCTAGTGGAGGTACGCTGACTATTGTTGGGCCAACATCAACAAATAAGCCCACAGTAAGAACCTTCAACATGTGCAAGATGCTGTACAATCAAAAGATGTGGTGTCAGGTATTATCCCAATCAATGATATTGATGCTTATGTATTATTTGATTCAGGTGCTACTTGCTCATTTATATCTGATGAATTTGCTATGAGATTAGGATTGCCTAGTGAAGAATTGAATTTCCCTTTAAACATAGAAATTGCGAATAAGGAAGTAATTCTGTTAGGATCGATATCTGAAGCTGTAAGGTGAATATTAAGGAAATATTTTGATGGTAGATTTAATTCCGATTAGGCTTGGAGAGTTTGATGTTATTTTGGGAATGGATTGGTTGTTCAATTGTGGAGCGATAATTGATTGCCAAAAGAAATGTAAAAACCTTATGACTCAAAATCAAAGGTAGTTTTCAATGGTAGCAAATCGCCTAGACAAATGAGATGTCTGGCGATTATGCAAAGCAAGAAATTGTCGAGTCAAGGTTGTGTGGGTTATTTAGCTTACATAGTTGATCGCATTGAAGAAGGGTGCTGGCCTGGAAGAAATACCGGTGGTTAGGGAATTTGTGGACGTGTTTCGGAGGATTTGCCAGACTTCCACCGACGGAGAAATCGAGTTCGTGATCGACTTAGCGCCAGGAACCGCTCCGATATCGAAAGCCCTATACAGAATGGCTCCGGTAGAGATGAAGGAACTGATGGTACAACTGCAAGAGCTATTGGACAAGAAATACATTCAATGAGTGTGTCACCGTAGGGAGCACCCTGTTATTCAATAAAGAAGAAGGATGGGTCAATGCGTCTTTGCATTGATTATAGAGAGTTAAACAAAGTCACTATTAAGAATAAATATCCACTGCCGAGAATAGATGATTTGTTTGACCAGTTGAAGGGTGCTAGATATTTCTCAAAAACAGATTTGAGAAGTTGGTATCATCAACTGAAGGTAAGGAAGGAGGATGTACCAAAGACGGCATTCCGAACTCGGTATGGATATTACAAAATTTTGGTGATGTCTTTTGGTTTGACAAACGCCCCTGCAGCGTTCATGGATTTGATGAACAGGGTGTTTAAACCATTTTTAGACAAGTTTGTGGTGGTGTTTATCGACGATATTCTGGTGTACTCTAGAACTCAAGAAGAACACATGGAACACTTACGTCTAACGCTGGAGACGCTAAGAAAGGAAAAGTTATACGCGAAATTCTCTAAATGTGAATTCTGGTTAGAACATGTACAATTTCTTGGGCACGTAATTGACAAGGATGGAATTTCAGTGGATCCATCAAAGGTCGAAGCTGTGATAAATTGGGAACAACCAAGAACTCCATCAGAAGTAAGAAGTTTCTTGGGATTGGCAAGGTATTACAAATGGTTTATCCAGGATTTCTCCAAGATTGCCACTCCGTTGACAAATTTGACGAGAAAATCTGTAAAACTTGTTTGGACGGAGAAGTGTGAAGGAAGTTTCCAAGAATTGAAAAAGAAGTTAAGTATGGCACCTGTGTTGTCATTACCAGATAATACAGGAAATTTTGTGGTGTATAGTGATGCTTCACACAAAGGATTAGGACGTGTCCTTATGCAGAATGGAAAAGTCATCGCGTATGCATCAAGGCAATTGAAAGACTATGAAAAAGGGTATCCAACTCATGATTTAGAGTTGGCGGCGGTTGTGTTTGCTTTAAAAATATGGAGACACTATCTCTATGGAGAGAAATGTGAGATTTACACAGACCATAAGAGTCTGAAGTACATTTTCACTCAGAAAGACCTGAATATGCGCCAAAGGAGATGGATGAAATTGATAAAGGATTACGATTGTGAGATCTTTTATCATCCAGGTAAAGCAAACGTGGTTGCAGATGCCTTGAGTAGGAAAGGCAGAGAAAAATTGATGTTGTTAACTGATAAGGAGGAGCTTATTTCAACAATGTCAAGGTTAGAGTTGGAAATCCAATTTCCAAAAGAATCCGATGAAAAACTATACCAGATGGAAGCCAGTCCAACTTTGGTGGACAAAGTGAAGAACGCTCAACTGCAGGATGCGGTATGCAGAAAAATAAAGGAGGGTGTACTTGAAGGAAGGGAGGAAAAATTCAAGGTTGATACTGAAGGAATGCTAAGATTCGAGGGACGAATCTGGGTTCCAACAGTACCAGATATTAAAGAAGACATCTTGACAGAAGCTCATAACTCGAGATATTCGATTCATTCGGGAAGTACGAAGATGTATCAAGATTTGCGGCGACATTTTTGGTGGCCAAATATGAAAAGAGACGTTGCAGAATGCGTTGCAAAGTGCTTAACATGTCAGAGAGTCAAGGCCGAGCATCAAAGTCCAAGCGGATTACTTCAACTGTTGGAGATACCGGAATGGAAATGGGAACATATCACAATGAATTTTGTGGTAGGTCTCCCAATGACTCAGAAAGGATACGATGCGAAATGGGTGATAGTGGATAGATTGACAAAATCTGCACACTTTTTACTAATAATGTAAGACCCCAAATAATTAATAAATGAAATTTAATTTCCTCTAATTATTATTTTGAAATAGTAAGGGTTGATGTGATTAATGTGGATAGTTATGGGTAAAATACGCAAATATTTCAAAATAAGCAAGTGGTTATAAAATATTCATTGTTGTTCTGGGAATATTCGTTTCGGCCGTGGAATATTCAATCGCTTGTGGGAATATTATTGCGACCAAGCCAAGCATACCATATGTGGGCCCCATAATGTAAAGCGATTGGAGGAAGAAAATGACAAATATAAGTTGTTTAAAAATAACGGCGTAGTTATTACCGCTTTACCTTCGTTAGAATACCCGGTGGTTAAAACACGATGTACGCCGTTGTTGCACAAGAAGACACGCAGTATTGCACCAATTATTGACCCTTACGTGAAAGGCACTACTAAATAATGGTTACGATAATTCTTTATTCGAAGATTTTATTTTATTGGTTCAATAATTGTTGCGTTGATATTTTATACCTTTGCATTGTTTTAATAATTGTCATTACACAAGATTTTTCATTATCGAAGCAATAATTCATATTATCTCGAATAATATTATTAGATAACATTATTGGCAATGTCTAGAAAGTTCTGTCTAAGTAGAGGTTTGGTCACCTAATTGCTTGCGCCAAGATGGAGAAATTCTTATTGAAAGCCCCTCTTCCTGTGAAACCGCACAGTTGTCAATATTGTGATTCTGTAATATTATTTGTGAATAATTAATTATTGATTCATATGATGAGGAAAATATTGATTTTATGTGGATATAGATGGAGAAAATTTTTAATGTGACAATTGTTGAAAATTGAAATTTTATTTTTTTCTTCGATAAAATAATTCATTTAAATATATATATATATATATTATTATATTTTAATAATATAATAATGGTGATATTTTTACAACGAATGTGGGATATATGAATATACGAGGAGGAAGAGTATTTTTGTTGCAATAAATGTTTAAAACATGTTAAACATGCTCTATGTGGACCCCATTTATTGACTAAAATTTGATTATAAATTCTAAAATCACCCGCTTATAGATTTTGGTCAATTTCTGCTTGGAATTTGGAAAAACTTTCTTCTGCAAAGTTGTAGAGAATTGAATTTCCTATAAAAACTCGCGAGATTCAATTTTCTGATAAAAGGGCTATTTATTGTGAATTATTGAAGTTCAAGGTTCCTCATTTAACATACATGACAAGTTCAAAAAAATTGATTCAAGGTGTGCGTAGAATTATTTTTATAAATAATAATATTATATTAAATTTTACGCTTTGGTGTTCTAAGCAATTTCCTATAAATAGGTGCTTAGGTTAGAATTGAAAATCACACCGTAAACTGAAGTTTTCTCTCTATTTATCGAGCGTATTCTTGTGAGTATTTTGAGTATACTTTGAGTATTGCTATACGGTGCAAGTTCAAGTCATAGCCTATATCCGGTATTTCAACTAGAAGTACTGTCTTTCGAGGTAAGGGATGTTATTTTCTTCTCAAATGATATTATTTCTTCAATATCATTATCTTCAAAATATTGGTTGGAACTTTTTATCAAATTTGGAACTTTTTCATGTCGGGGTTACTATTCATGAGTTACTATTCATGAGTTACTATTCACGAGTTACTATTCATGAGTTACTATTCACATATTCACGAGTACTATTCACGAAGCGTGAAGATGTTTTTTTTGTGAAATTTCTATCTTTTGGTGTTTGAGTTACTATTCACGATATCTGGACTATTCACGATACTGACACTATTCACGAATACTGCACTATTCACCTAGAAAATGAAATTTCTTCTTTTGTCCAAAATATCTATTGTGTATACTAGCTTTGATTGTATTGTGTTTTGATCATTCTTGAATTTTACACCACTATGATTATTTTTGAGGTATTTTTGGACGTGGATAAAACAAAGTACGAATCCTTAATCCTTAATCCTTAATCCTTAATCCTTGTCATTTTGTTTCACTGGATTCGTTTCTTTAAAAATATTTTTCATCATCCTCAGTCTTAAGTAATGATATTATTGAATATCTTTGGCCTGTAGTGCAAAGATGAATGAGTTATGATGAATATCTTTGGCTTTAGCAGTGCAAAGATGAATGATTTCGATGAATATCTTTGGCCCGTAGTGCAAAAGATGAATGATTTCGATGAATATCTTTGGCCCGTAGTGCAAAAGATGAACAGTGTTTAGATGAACATGACCAATCGGTGAATGTCCTTGGCTCAGTAGTGCAAGGATGAATATTTGATCCCGGATATATATTGATTGATGTTACAGGGATAAAATAGACGATGAACTTTAAAATTCATACATAGAAGATAGTAGTTTGCATTCTCTACTTAACTCTTCTAATGAATTATTATTTCACCATGAATATTGATTTAAAACTTGTTGTCTATTGTATTCTATTATATTTTTCCCTGTTGAAGACTAACGATAATTTTGTTGTATATTATCTTAGTCATAATATTCTTTACTGGGCTAGTCGAGCTCACCCTTTTCCTTTTTGTTCCATTTTTCTTCTCAGGAGGCGAGAATATAGCGAGTACGAGTCGGGGTATGGAATGAAAGTTCTAGGGAGAGTTGTTTAGTAGTCCTCACCATTGTTGTAAAATAAAGTATCAATAATTATGATGAGGATTTATTTGTATGTGGATATTGTCTAGATGGCAATATCTGTATTTAAACTCACAGTTTATATGTTGTAATAATAAAGTTGTAGTTATTTCTGTACCATGTATTTGGCGACTCAGAATGGGTTGGATGGAATGGACCTATTTTGGGGGCGTCACAAATAAAGATTAGATTCAATCTTGAACAGCTGGCAAAGTTATATGTTAAAGAGATCGTGACGAGACATGGAGTTCCAGTGTCAATTATGTCAGATAGAGATCCGAGGTTTACATCAAACTTTTGGAAGAGACTATAAGAATGTATGGGAACACAGTTGCGAATGAGTACGGTATATCATCCGCAAACAGATGACCAAAGTGAACGAACGATTCAGACATTGGAAGATATGTTGAGATCATGTGTCATGGATTTCAAAGGAAGCTGGGACGAACAATTACCGTTGGTGGAATTTGCCTACAATAACAGTTACCACGCAAGCATCGGCATGCCGCCTTACGAAGCATTATACGGCAGGAGGTGTAGAACTCTACTGTGCTGGGATGAAGTCGGCAAACGTCAACTGTTAGGACCAGAATTGGTACAACAAACTACTGAGGTTGTCAAACTCATCATAACAAGATTGATAGCTGCTCAAGACAGATAAAAGAAATATGCTGATCAACACAGACAAGATCGTTCATTCGACGTAGGAAATTACGTTTTCCTAAAAGTTTCACCTTGGAAGGGAAAAAATCAATTTGGTAAAAAGGGGAAACTAAGCCCGAGGTTTATTGGACCCTTCGAAGTTCTGCGAAAAGTTGGTGAGGTGGCTTACGAGGTAGCTCTCCTTCCAGAATTGCAAAACATTCATAATGTTTTTCACGTTTCGGTGTTACGACTATATAAATCTGATTACAAGCACGTGATCGAGTACGAACCATTGCAGTTTGAGAAAGACTTGTCCTATGAAGAGGTTCCTATCCAGATAGTCGACAGGAAAGAACAAGTGCTCAGAAATAAAGTGATACCTTCTATGAAGGTAATATGGAGAAACCACAATGTCGAAGAGGCTACGTGGGAACTCGAAGCTGAAATGATGAAGAATTACCCTAAGTTATTTGTTTAATCTGTGTCTTCGATTCTGGGGACAGAATCTTTGTAAGTAGGGGAGAATGTGACGAATGAATTGTTTGAATTGTGATTCTAGGGACAGAATCCTTGTAAGGAGGGAATGATGTAACATTCCAAAATTTTTAATTGTTATATTAAATATTTGTTGAATTATATAAGTATTTAATGGATGTGTTTATGGTTGAATTTGTAATTGTTCAAATTTGATTCGATTTGGTTAATTATTTGTTAAATAAATAATTAAGAAAATTAATTATTTTATTCTAATTTAATTTAATTATTAAATTAGAGAGTTTTGATTAAATGAATTATTATATTTTAATTTGAATTTGTAATTAAAAGGATGTGTTAGTTGATTAAATAAAGTTATAATTATATAGAAAATTATAATTTGGTGGTATTGATTTATGTGTTAAAGTAATTTAATAAATTGTTATTAGAATTAATTTAATTAATTAAAAGTGTGACAAATAACCTTTTATAAAGAAGTTATTAAAATAACTTAAAGGAGTTTAATTCAGTTTTTGCTAAACAAGACCTATTGCCTATTAAGTCTTTAATCTAATTATGTTTTACCAAACAAGGCATAAGAAATAAATGATTATATTTTAGTAAGTAACCAAACAAGCCTTATGGCTTTTGATTTTCAAAATTTGTATAACTGATATCAGTTATACTTTTATTTATATTATATAATTGATATATATTATATCTTATACATTATATTTCTAATACGTAAGATTAGAATAGAGGGGTAAGAGATAAGAAGAGAGTTTACAAAGAGAAAAGAAGAGAGGATTGGGAGAAGGCTAGAGAATTTGATAAAGGAATTGGGGAGAAGAAGCTTGATAATTAAAGGATAGCCATTATCTTCCAACTCTAAGGTATCATCTAAACTCTGTTATTATTTTTCTTTTCAAAAGTTATAGTTGTATTTTCTCTCTCTCAATTTTCTCTATAAAAGCTTTGTAGAAATTGAATTAATTGTTATGTATGTGGCTTTATATGATAAACTAGTGTTGTAAAACTATTTTCATAAGTTATATATGAGTATAGTTAATGAAGTTATGATATGTATGTAATTTATGAAGAAAACTATTTTGCAGAGAGTTTATGTGAAAGAATATGGTTTAGTTTAAGGTAAAAATTAAGGGTTAATTAGTTGTTTAGTTGATAAATTGACTATTAAATTTGATAGAGTATGTATAAATATTGATAAAGTGCTTTGAATTAACTGTTTTGGTTGAAAAACAAAATCACAGTGTTGATTTTCATTGAAAACATCAAAAAGTGAGTTTTTATCAAAAACAGTGAAATTGGATGTTTTAAATTCGTTGTTTATGTTGTTTTATAGGTAGAAACATGTTAAGAGTCTTTGAATTATGTTTATATGAAGTCTCTATATGAATTACTTGATAATTAGGCTGTTAGAAAGTAGCTTGTAGGCCAAAATTGGCTTTTGTTATCTTTGTCTGCCAAGTCTATAGTTATTGTATGCATATTCTTTACTAGCAATACATTTGTCGGCATACAGTAGTAACCTCGGAGTTTAATTCTCGCGTCATTATCACCATCCACCGCAATGCCGAACCACAGTATAAACTATGGCGCCACAGCGCGAGTTGGCAGAATGGTCTGACATTGTACTTTTTGTACTCAAAATCTGAAGGGATTGTTATGTGTTATTAGTAGGACTGTTAAGTTATGATTTCAGTATTTCTATACTATGAATGAGCATGTTATTAACAATAACTTGTTTTGTAACGTGATTATGTGATTAAAAATCAAATCTTACATGATGAGTGTACTTAGTTATGTTTGTAAAGTGGTAGTGACTAACTATGTCATGATGACATATGTATATAGGATATTGTGATTCAAATTGTTTGGTTTAATCTACGAGTAGGGCAAGTTCTCTAATCCATTATCTTGTTGAACCAATTATTGTTTCCAATTCGATTACAATATAATGATGCAAGGTTTCTAAAACTTTAATTTTGATATTGAGTAAGTAATTCTTCTATTTAACTTGTTGTTTAGCATGCAAATTTATATATACTAATGTTGAATAGTTTTATCGTTCAAATTGCTATGCATGCTTAGTATTCAATTCTAAATAACATTGGCTTAATATTGTTCAAGCAAGGTGTGTTATAGTTATTCAAGGTGTATGCTATTAGATTATTCCTAAAGCATGATTTTAATTTACCATGTCGATTCAATTACGATTATTCTATAATATGATGTTATTAGTTTTATTCAACTAATCCTTAGTTGATGTTCATTGAATTCCAAATTACCTTGAAATGTATCCAAACCAAACTCACTTTGGTGCAGACTTGTACTCTAAATACTGAGATGAACAACCCTATTATTAGGGGTAATTGACGCTTAGCGTTGAAATATTTGTGCACAATACATTGTACGAAGGGCTGATCCCCCTAAGTACGAGGAGTCCCTATAGTCTTATGACTGTTAAAGTTTAATTTGAAAAATTACTTATAACTATGGACATAGTTCATGGTCTTAGGACCCTCAGTTATATACTTCAGATGTTGATAACTCATATTGTTTACTTCTATCGAGCCTATTATTTGACAGTTATTGTAAAGATTTTTTTTCCATTCATTGTTGTTTCCAAGTGAGCTTTGTTTGCTCACTCTTGCTTATATAACTATTACAGTTAAAGATGAATAAGTATTGACGGCTTGTAATATATTAATATTTTATTATCAGTCTTAATTGAATGGTTGTAATGAAGTTTATTAATTTTTCCGCATTTGAATGATTATATTTAAAGGTTAGACAACCTGGGAGATTTTATTATGTACCCCTTTAATGGGGAAGGTTTTTATTATTCAATTTTGTTGTGATTGGGTAGTTAGATATGAATGTTTGATTAAGTGAACACCAAATCCTGTGGGAATGAAGTACATGGGTTTGGGGGTGTCACAAGTTGGTATCAAAGCCTTAGATTATGAACCTTAGGTGGGGGAAAAGCCTTAGGAAGTAACCTTTGCAAAGATAGTAATGATAAACTCTTATCGAGTTTTAAGGAAGAAGTAATAAAACACTTATATGCTTACATGATTACAACTTATGTGCTCGTGAGTGTGGAGTAATAACTAAAACTTAAAAAAATCTTGTTGTCAAGATGGCTAATGTCGGAGAATCTAGTCAGGCTAGGGAGGAAGGACCTCAGATGCCTAGAGAGGATGAATCTCGTGACATTCAAGTGGTTTGGGAACAACTACTTCCACGGGAGTCAACCCCGTTGCTTACGGTGGTTGAAGATGAGGATGATGATGTAGAAACAGATGAGGAAGACCTTGTTGAGCTGCTACAAACTGATGAAGAGGACGAGGAGGAAAGGATTCAACTTAACTTGATAGTTGGCCATATATACGATGAGGTGCATGACCGCAATGTAGAACTTCAAGATACAGTCGAGGAGTTACAAGAGATAGTTGCTAAACAACAGACCTCGATGGCACAGAAGGATGACGAAATTCAGGACCGAGAAGAACATCTGAGCAATGTTGAAGATAAGCTGATTCACACCGAAGGAGAGAACGAGTGAATGAGAGCAGAGATTGCTGAATTGAAGAACAAGTTGAAAGAGGAATCTACTAAGAGGGAAAGAGCCAAAGATGCGTACGAGGAAGCTGATCAATGAGCCGAAATAGCAGAGGGAGACGCACAAGCAAAGAGAATGAAGCTGTAGGAAATGAATAATGTGTTCAACACAGTGATTAATCGAGCTCAGGATCGGGCCATGGGTTATCCAATTCAGTTTGAGATGCTGCCATCGTACATACTAGATCGACGAACCATGTTCCAAATTATTAAAGAAGAGCGTCGTAAGGCTATGCAGTATCTTAGTAGGACATCGTAGGGAGTGTACTTGATTTATGATTTATGTTAATCCCAAGTGTTGTGTAACCTATGGGGTATGATCATGATGTCCTGAAACTTAAGTAGTTCAGAAAAATAATGTAAATAGTAGTGATGCTATTGATATGATGCTTTCAAAGAATTAAGTATGAATAAAAGTTATTATCTTCTTTTATCCAAAGTGTTATGTGTTATGTGGTGATTACTTTTATGGGAGTAAGTTAAGTAGAAATTACTTAAATAAGTTGAGTAATAATCTAATGAGTGTATTTTTAACAGAAAATGCCTCCAAGACGTCAACCACCCCGACAGAGAACCACTGAAGGAACCAATAACAATAATCTTTGAGTTAACCCCTGCTCAAATTTGGTGACGCGCATCGAAGTGCAATTACGCAGAATCAACAATAGAACTAACCACAAAATCAAGCTACAACGTTTAAGGACTTCAAGGCGGTTGGACCACCAAAATTTTGTCCATGAACCCGGTTGAGGCTCAGACCTGGGTCATGGAGATAGAGAAGGTGTTCGATGTTGCGGGAGTAAGGGAAGATCAGAAAACTGGTTTTGCAACACAAAGTTAAAATTGTTAGGAACACAAAGTCTGAAGTTGACTCAAAGTATTACTTCTTCATCGATTCTTTCTTCTAGAATAGCACCTTCTTGCACTTTCTTCCTCATACGAATCAGCTTCAATTCTATAGCTTGAGCAGCTTTAACTTTATCAATTAAAGTTGGTTTTACTCGTATATTCACCATCATCACATGGGTCCCTGAAGTCTTTAACTCTATCTCCATCCTTTGTAAGTCATACAAAATAGGCCTTTACGTTGACAATATCGCACTCGTACCCGCATATAATCTTCTACTCAATGCGTCAGCTACTACGTTCATTTTTCCAGGATGGTATTGAATGGTATGATCGTAATCTTTCAACAGCTCAAGCCATCGTCGTTGCCGCATGTTGAGTTCCTTTTCAGTGAAAAAATATTTGAGGCTTTTATGATCCATATAGAACTCCACCTTCTTTCCATATAGGTAATGCCTCCGAATCTTAAGCGCAAAAACGACAGCTGCCAACTCTAGATCATGAGTAAGAAAATTCCTCTTATATTCTTTGAGTTGTCGTAAGGCATATGCTATGACTTTCCCATGTTGCATGAGAACACATCCTAAACCTTTGCCTGAAGCATCGCTGTATATGACAAATCCCTCCAAACCAGATGGTATTATCAGAACAAGTGCTGAAATGAGTCTCTTCTTGAGTTTTTCAAAACTCTTCTCACATTCCTCGCTCCAATCGAATTTTGTATCTTTACGAGTTAGCTAAGTTAATGGATTAGCGATTCGAGAAAATCCTTCCACGAATCTCCGATAATAACCAAATAAAACCCGTAGAAGCTACGTGCTTGATTGGCCATTGACTTAGGTAGCTCCCAGCTTTGAATTGCTTCAATCTTTACCGGGTCAACAGATATTCTGTGATTTAATATCACGTGCCCAAGGAATGCTACTTCCTCAAGCTAGAACTCTCATTTCTTTAACTTGGCATATAGTTTCACGAAGCTTTTAGAGTATCAGCCTCAAGTATTGCTTATGATCTTCACGGCTAATGCCCTTACCGAGTTCTGAAAGCAGTCTTTGGAATGTCATCAATTTTAATCTTTAATTGATGATATCTGGAACGAAGATTGATCTTTGAAAAGAATTTGGCACCTTGCAACTGGTTAAACAAATCATCAATACGAGGTAGCGGGTACCTATTTTTGATGGTGACATGATTCAACTCCCGATAATAAATACAAAGTCACATACTTCCCCCTTTCTTCTTCACGAATAGAACAGGAGCACCCCAAGGAGACGTACTAGGACGAATGAAACTGATGTCTAACAATTCCTGTAGTTGGGTTTTTAACTCCTGAAGTTCAATAGGAGACATTCAATATGGGGCTTTGGAAATGGGTTTTGTACCAGGTTCAAGGTCGATACAAAATTTAATTTCACACTCTGGGGGTAGGCCAGGAAGTTCTTCAGGGAATACGTCAGGAAATTTATTAACAATAAAAATATCATTCAGATCTGACGTATTTTTATTTAAATCCGTGACATGGGCTAAGAAAGCTTGACATCCATTTTTCAATAAACGAATAGCTTTATGGCTTGATATGACAGTGATTAACTTTAGTGGTTTGGTTGCTTGAATTCGCATAATAGATTGGTTAAGAATATGAAAGCTAACAACCTTACAAAAACAATCGATTTTAGCATGATTAGTAGTTAACCAATCAATCCCTAAAATAACATCAAATGCAAGTATTTTTAAAGAGATAAGATCGACAGGTAACGTGCGGTTACCGATTTGAATCAAACAAGACTTATAAATAATGGATGTAATGAAGTTTTCTCCCAACGGAGTTTCAACAGATAAATCAAAGTCTAATTTCTCTAGAGTTAAATTTAAACGTTGAGCGCAAGTAGGAGAAATAAAAGAATGGGTAGAACCGGTATCAAATAAGGTATAGACTTCGCTAGAGTTTATGATTAGCTTACCCGTGATCACCTCACTCGGATTCCTAGATTTTTGGGAGGTTACTACAAATGCTCTCCCTTGAACTACCGGTTTTGTCTTGTCTGGAATGGCCTTTGATGCCTCTATCCCAGCTGGACTTGACTTTGGTGCACGATAAAATTGAGCTAGGTGACCTTCTTTTCCACAATTGTAACACACTTTGGACTGCATCGCGCAGTTTGGACTGATGTGTCCCTCCCTTCTGCATTTGAAGCATACAATCGGTGGTTGTTCTTCTTCTTTATCAATGGGTGCTGGTGCTGACGTCTTTCCATCATTGTTGAATCTCCTCTTTTTGAAATTTCCACTCCTATTGTCTTGGCCATGATTACCACCGACGTTGTTTCCATTTCTTGCATGTTGATTACCTCTACGTTTGTTGTCACCGCTTTGATGACTGCTACCACTGGTATTATCGACTTGTCACCTTCTCTCTCTTGGTTGGGTTAACTCATTATCGCGCTTCAATAACTTAGCCCTATTTACAACATCTGAATACAAACATAGTTTGTGAGAGATGAGGTATTGACGTATCTCGGGTTTCAAACCTCTTAGAAACATCTGTGACACCCCTAAAATAGGTATACATCACTCATCTTGAGTCACCAGATACATGGTACAAAAATTCAAATACAACTTAATTATACAACAGTCGTGTAAAATACGACAAAACATAGCTGAGAGTTTAAACAAGAATATTGTCATCTAGACAATATCCACACTCAATGGTGTCCTCATTATAATTATTATCACATTATTTCGTAGAATAGTGAGGACTACTAAAGCCATTTATCCTGGACCATCACTCCATTCCCCGACTCGTCCCAGCTATATTCTCATTTCTTGAAGAGAACAATGAAAGAAAGGGTGAGCTCGAATAGCCCAGTAAGAAATATTATGACTAAGATAATGCAGAATAAATTATCCTTAGCCTTCAACAATATAACAACTAATAAAATACAATAGACAACAAATTTTAGATCAACAACTGTAGCGGAATAAGCAATCCATTAGAAGAGTCAAGTAGAGCATAAAATCTACTATCTTCTATGATTTAAAAAGTTTTTCATCAACTTTATCGCTGAGACTCAGCTTAATAAATAAACCATATCATTGATTCTTCCCTGCACTACGGGTCAAGGATATTCATTAAATCATCAATGGTCATGACTATACTGAATAATCTCTGGTCATAATCATACCAAAAACTGTCCATCAATGCACTACAGGCCACTGAGGACTTTCACCACATCATTCGTCCCATTACGGTCATGATTATACCGAATAATCCCTGGTCATAATCATACCAAGTCTATCTATGCACGTAAGCCATAGATGACTTTCATCACAATATAAGCATGAGGATGATGACAATGACATAATAATTCAATAAAACAAGTTCAAGGATAAATTTTAAAAATTTATAATTTAATTTATCCAGAAATCAATAACGTCCAAATTGTCAACATGATACGGCTTTGTGGAGTAAAAGTCAAGAATAATATTCATGTACCTAATATAATTTGGATAGAAAAGAAATATATTTTTCGGGTGAATAGTACTTCGGGAATAGTACCCCGTGAATAGTACCCCGACACGAAAAGTGCCTCAAATACCCGAGTGAATGATACTAGAGTGAATAGTAATTGAGTGAATAGTAACCCATAAATAGTACTCCGACATGAAAAGTGCCCCGAATACCCGAGTGAATAATACTAGAGTGAATAGTAATCGGGTGAATAGTAATCTATGAATAGTAACTCGTAAAAGAAAAATACCAAAGAAAATGATATTCCGTGACGAGTACCAAAGAAATGATATCTCATTCGAGTATAATAGAATATACAAAACTGCAAATGGATTTTCACCCGCCATGCGGTAATCCACGTAGATGCATCATTTCCACAATTTAATGAAGAATGACTACGAAAGGTCATTCACCATGCATGCGTAATCCACATGACAAAGTTATTCCAACGAATAATAAAGAATGGAATAACGAAAGAATTCATCGAGCATGCGATAGACCACATGCATGTGTTATTCCCAACAAAATAATAAAGAATGGAACTGTGTCACGCGTAATCCGCACTTGCATGACGATGGATATTCTAACGTAATAATAAAAAATGGAACCAGTCATGCGTAATCCACACGTATAGGATATTCCAATGTAATAATAAAGAATGGAATAACAAATGAAATTCACCGATATGATGATAGATCGCACATGCAGACGGGTTATTCCAATGTAATAATAAAGAATGGAATAACGTAAGAATTTCACCATGTATGTAGTACTTGCATAGACAAAGTTATTCCAACATAATAATAAAGAATGGAATAACAACCCTTATGATTATTGAAAGAAAATAACTCTCTTCATGAATACGAAAAGAATAATACCCTTACCTCAAAAGAAAGACCGGATACTAGAATAAAGGAGGTAGTGGAGACTTCTCTTCTTCTTTCTTTATAATTTCTCTCTATAATAATTTCTCTATAGCTTTAGTGAATTGGTGAGAAATAAAGGAAGAATGAGCTTCTATTTATAGAAAAATATAGTTTCAATAATTGCACGTTTTGGGGCTCGAAATATTATAGTATAATACCTTCCTCTTTTTCTTCATTTTTAATTTAGTCCTGCAAGTATTATCAAACTTGCACCACCTCCCCTAATAGTAAATAATGTGAATCAATAGTTCAATCATGTGAATCAATAGTTATAATCATGTGAAAATACGAATTACAATATAGTACCTCCATCTATACCTCCATTTTTAACTTAGTCATGCAAGTATTATCAATCTTGCACCACCTCCCCTAATAGTACAAGAATGTGAATCAATAGAACACATATGTGAACAAATAGTTATAATCATATGAATTAATAGCAATTAATTCCTCATTTATCCGATTAATTATCCGATTGATCAGTATAACCTCTAGACATCAATTATTATCGAAATAAATGTTGATTTCAATTAACACTAATAATTCTAACACAATGGAACTATCAATTTCATCATTAATCAACACGAACTTATTCATCATTAATATTATAACTCAAAATATTTAACAACCGAATCGCTCCTGGAAAAAGGGTTTTCCGATAAGGATTTCTCCTATTATCGCCGCTGATTAGATTATCTAACCTCTCCTCGATGTAACTTCTAGACATTGTCAATATTGAAAATAATAATATGAATAACTTTGTCGTCTCAATTATTGATTTAATAATATAACATATTATACTGATAATAATCTTGACAATAATTGAATCAATAATATGAGATATGATGCAAAGAATTATGTAGCAATAATTGAGTATAACTGAGTGACTTCTTATGTAAGCATCAATAATCAATACCGTGTGCTACTATGCAACCACGCGTATTATTGTACTTTTTATACCGAGTAGCTCAACAGTTTTAACGGTAACACTTTTGCCGTTATTTTTATAAAAAGATAATTTTGTCATTTTTTAACTACGACAATACTTCCGTTATGGGGTCCACCAATGATTGTGCCATTCGTCATTTAATATTCCCCGACAAAAAAGAATATTCCCCGACCAATCGAATATTATATAACAACTTGCATACTTTGCAAAATTTATAAATATTACCCACAACTATAACATTATATCAAATCCACACCATAATATTCAAAAAAAAAAATTCGAGAAATTTAAATCTTTATTCATAAAATTTGGGGTCTCACAACATCCGCGTCATTCTCTCCTCGTTATCAACCAAGTGTTACGCAAACCGGGATAACTCGGCAAACTTAGCTTCGTACTGCGACATGATCATATTGTTTTGCTCTAGTTTGATGAACTCTACCTCCTTCATGTGACGAATACTTTTGAGAAAGTACTTGTCGTTGAACAGTTCTTGGAACTTATCCCAAGACATCTTTAGTGCGGTAGGCTGAGTACGCTTTATAGATTTCCACCAGTAATTTGCCTCTCCTCGCAATATGAATGTGGCAAAGGGAATCTTTTGTTCCTCGAAGCATCCCAATATATCAAATATCTTGGTGATCTGTTTTATCCACGTCTCCACCTTAAGTGGTTTTGGCTCCCCCAAAAACTTCGGTGGTCCCAGCTCCTTAAACTGCTTAGCGTGACTGTCTGAGAGTTGCCAGTGTTTCCACCTGCATTTTGAACAGGATTCGTTCTCGCCTGATGTTGCATGAATTGCATAAAGCCTCTGAACATCCCATCGTTCATCATTTGGTCAGTGTTATTGTTTTTCTGAGGATTATTGCCTTCCTGATGCACATTATCCTGGGTATTGATCGTTGGTGACTCAACGATCTCATGTGTTTCATTGCTGATCTCAACATTTTTAGATGCCATTTTCAAGCACTGCCACAAAACAAGGGTTAATTGACATGTCACATATTATCCCTATACTCTGACCGACCAATTAAATACCAAATAAACTTAGGTAGGTCATACTAGCGAAGGAATTCCCCGTCTCTCCCCTCCTAGTTCTTGTCTCACATCTTAGCCAGGGATCATATCCCTAAGCTTTGATACCAACTGTGATGCCCCCAAAATAGGTATTAATCACCCATCTTGGGTCGCCAAATACATGGTACTGAATACAAATACAAACTTAATTATACAACATGAGTTGAGAATTTTTACACGAATATTGTCTTCTAGACAATATCCAAACTCAAATGGAGTCCTTATTATATTTATTGTCACACAATTTTATAGAATAGTGAGGACTACTATAACACGATCTCGAAAATCCGCCGAGGCGGGCATCACTTTTCCTATTGCGGTGTCCTTTGGTAAAAGGGCCATAACTTTCTCGTCCGAACTCCGATTGAGGTGATTAAAGAGGCTCCGGAAATCAAACGAAAAGATCTACAACTTTTATTATTTGATGATCGAAAGATCGTGGCTGGTTCAAGGTTGAAATCAAGCTTAAAGGTATTGTTATGTATTTGGCAAACTGAAAACTCCAAACTTTGATCTCTGTTGCATGATGAATGTATTTCCTTAACGCTTGAACCCTTCCTCTTCGTTCCATGCATTCTAACCTCATATTTGTCGCGTGATAGATTGTAAGTTCATATCCATGCAATGTACACATACGACACCAATTAACTTGAACTCCAATGTAAGCATCCTAGGGTTAAATTCAGTCCAACTACTCATAATCATTCGTTGAACCCTTGGAACTCGAGTTGAGTTGTTGTTGTTTGATGTGAGCCTAGTCAGATTGTTATCATTTCTTTCGTACTTTAAAGGATGAGTCAGGTACAATGTTTTATTTTTTTAAAAATGGTAATAAGTACATAAATTAAAAGGATAAATATGTTATTTACGAAGATTCACTAGTATATAAAAAAGACTCACTATTTTATATAATTTTGTGGGATCACTAAGGTTAAATTTAGAACTTTTTCCTACTCTCTTTCTCCTACTTTACTTCTCTTAATTTGCATGAGAAATGTAAGACCCCGACTTTTATGAATAAAGATTAATTTTCTCTAAATATCATTTTGAATATTGTGGTGTGGATTTGTTATAATGTTATAGTTGTGTGTAATATTTATAAATTTTGTAAAGTAAGTAAGTTGTCATAAAATATTCGTTTGGTCTGGGAATATTCATTTTATCGTGGAATATTCGTGATGCGACCACTCAGACAATCATTAGTGGACCCCACAATGTAATTACTATCTCGAGTTAGAAAAACGTCGTAAATATCTTTTATAAAAGTAACGCGCGAAAAGTTTTACAATTAACTGTTGAAATACCCTATGATAAAGAACAAAGAATATGCTGTGGTCGTTAAGAGTAGCACACTCAGTATTGATTATTAATGCTTACTTCGGAGAAGTCACCGATTTTATTCAATTATTGTCACGATAATTCTTTGCATAGTATCTCACGTTATTGATTCAATTATTGTCACAATATTTTATATTATTAAATCAATAATTGAGACGACAAAACTATTCATATTATTATTTGCATTATTGACGATGTCTTGAAAGTTCTGTCAAGAAAAGGGGTTTGGTCACCTAATTGTGCGCCAATAAGGAGAAATCCTTATCGGAAAGCCCCCTCTTTTCTGGGAATGATCTAGTTGTTAATATTGCAAGTTATAAATGATGAATAATTATTGTTCAAAAATATGCTTAGTGAAGCCATGTGAATTGAGATAAATAGAGGGGTATTTTATGATGTATTTGTTGTAAATTTTGTTTATTACATGGACCCCCACTTACCAATTTTTCAAAACTATCGGTAGAAAGTTATCTCAGTTTTGTTATATATATATATATATATATAAATATATATATATATATATATATATATATATTATAATAAATTTTCTTTTTTATGAAAAATAGAATATATTATATTTTATTATGTATAGTTTTTGTATAATGTCTGCATAGTATTTGCATAGTAAAAAATCAAAAAAAATTCTGCAAAATTTTTGGTGTCCGTGATTTTCCCACTGTGCGTTCGTTTCTAAATAGCATCCTTTCATTCTCCTATAAATAGGATGCTTAGTTTAGAATTGAAAATCACATCAGAATCAGAAAATTCTTCTTCTATAATATTAAGCGTATTTCGTTAGAGTTTAAGGAAGCTTTGACTGTATAAAACAGTGCAAGTTTTCTTCAAGAATATCACCGCTATACCATTCAGAAGTACTCTCCTTTTAAGGTAAGGGATATTATTTTTGCTCAATATTCGTAAGAAATAATATTTTCTTTCATACTCTGTAGTATGTAAGTAATATTATTTCATTTCAGATTCTGAATTCTACACTCATTTTGATAAGTATTGCTTCTATACTCTTTGAAATTAGTAGAATATCCTTAAAATTTGTGTTTCATCTAGTATCTTTTCACGAAAATATTATTCTGGACATTCTTGATAAATTTTAATCATTTCATGTCGGGGTACTATTCACGGGGTACTATTCTTGAAGTACTATTCACAGGGTACTATTCATCCGGGGTACTATTCATGGGAAAAATTAATTATTTTTTTTGTCCAAATTATTTTTGATACAATATTATTCTTGAATTTTACTCTACAAAGCAGTATCATGTTGACAATTTGGACATTATTCAATTCTCGATAAATTGAATTATAAATCTTTAAAATTTATCCTTGCTCTCATTTAATTGAATTCTTATATCATTGTCATCATCATGATGCTTATATTATTATGAAAGTCATCTTTGGCCCGTAGTACATAGATGGACTGTTGATTGGTATGATTATGACTGTGTATCGGTATAATCATGACTCGTAATGTTACAAATAATTTGGTAAAAGTCCTCATTGGCCCGTAGTGCATTGATGGACAGTTGTTGGCATGATCATGACCATTGATGATAATATAAATATCATTGACCCATAGTGCATGGATAATTCGTGGATGTGATAATAATGAATATCATTGGCCCGTAGTGCATGGATAATTCAGTGATGTTGATTATTTATTAAGCTGAGTCTTAGCGATAAAATTGATGATAAACTTTTTAAATTATAGAAGATAGTAGATATCATGCTCTACTTGACTCTTCTAATGAATTGCTTGTTCCCCTGCAGTTAAACTTGTTGTTTATTGTATTTTATCAGTTTAACACTGTTGAAGGCTAACGATAATTTATTCTGCATTATCTTTGTCATAATATTTTTTACTGGACTAGTTGAGCTCACCCTTTTGCTTTCATTGTTCTCTTCAGGAAATGAGAACGTAACTGAGACTAGTCGGGGAACGGAGTGATGGTCCGAGATGGTGGCTATAATAGTCCTCACTATTTTATTAAAATAGTGTGATAATAATTGTAATTAGGACTCTATTTGAGTTTGGATATTGTCTAGAAGACAATATTCGTGTCAAAACTCTCAGCTACGTTTTGTCGTATTGTATAAATGAAATTTGTATTTAAGTTATGTACCATGTATTTGACGACTCAAAATGAATAATGTATACCTATTTTGAGAACGGCACAAAAAATATACTTTAAACATCCAAAATCCTTTGGAAGGAGTATGATGTTTTGTTTGGTGCATATTGTAGTCCAAACCTGACAATATGAGCTAAAACTCATTGAGCAGCCATATCCATCCATAATAAATGAGTCTGAGTTACAAATTATAAGCTAAAAATTTTAAATAATTGCACCCATATCCACCCATATAATATACGGGTGTGAATCGATACTCGGTCTCATTTATTTATTCACTTATTATTAAACGTTAACCTATTCCAAAATTATATACTTGTTCTCCCTAAAAATTTTAAACTGATTCTTATTCTCTCTAAAAAAAAGTATTCTCTTATTAAAAATTATTATTTTCTCTCTCCAAAAAATTATTAAAGTGCTAGTATGAACAATATTAGAAGGATCTTGATAGTATGTTTTGAGCCGCAAGTCCCGGCGGCATTTCCACAATTTCACATTAATTAACGTGACCATCTTCTAGACTCCTATAATTTATTAAACTCGAGATTCTCCTGAACTAGTTTTGCATGTTATTACTGGTCAAACTTCATAAATTGCACAACTTAGTGAGTATATATATTCCTCCATTCAAAATGATAAAACTTATTTCATGATTTTTATTTATATTTGATCTCAAAAAAAATAGAGGTAGAAAATAATATAAAATTTTAAAGAGATCAAGTTTTATAAAACTTTAGAGGGAGAACTCTATTTATTTTTTGTATAAAGAGATATAGATAAAATTTAGAAGTAGAAAGTTATATTAATTTCTAAATAGAGAAATTTCTATAAAATTTTAGAGTGAGAAACTAAAAATAGGATATTTTCATAGAGAATGTGAGAAATATAACATCTATTTGCTATAGATCAAAAAGTGGCATATAACATCTATATCGTCGGATTAACAAATGAAAGGCTGAGATTTGATTTGGGAACACGGCGTCCGCTAGTATTACTAGTGGACGTAGGGAATGAAATAATTAGACACTTTTGCCCCCATTTAGCCAAGAACAATCAGTTCAGAGAGAAATTAATCCTACTGTCCATGCTCTTCCTTGCCCCAGATTACACAATCCTTCTTGCGGCCTACCCGTTCTCATCATGCCTCTCTTTCACCTTGTTTCTCTGATCTCTTTTTTTTTTTTTGCTTTTCCGACAGCCAAGAAAAGAAATTCCAAACAGCTCCTTTCCGACTGATCTGTTGCCGAGTCCGAGGGTTTGATGGTTGTGGTTTTTCTTTACTTAGCCTAGTTGGGGGATTTTTGGTGTTCAAGTATGATGATTTGATCTTGTTGGGGGGATTCTTGATGGAGGTCGGCTCTGATTTGGAAGGCTCCTACAGGGTTTGTCTTCTTAATGATGGGTGATTGCAATGGATGGTACGGGAAATGCATTCGAGTCTGCTGTCTATTCTACAGATCTTCGACAGATATGTATGTGGAGCTTCTTTGCTTTCTTACTGAGAATTGGAGATGTTTTCCTCTTAAATCTGTTGATGACATACCACTTCTCAAATATATAACTTATATTGGGGAGATAATGCTCTGTAGCTTGTCACAGATTAGAAGTGAATCGATAAGGATTCATCTTATTTGGGATGATGAGAAACATCCATGGCTAAACAAGAAGAATCTAGCAATGGGGTGTCCTAGTAGTACTTTTTTCTTTCCTGATGATGTTGTTTCTGCTATTTTGAAGCATGGGAGACAACATATTTTGAAAACATGGTTGACATTTGTTCAGGTGAATGTGGTGGTCACCGATGTTTATGGTTACAGTTCCAGAATTTGTCATCTTTTCAAAACATCAAAAGATCCAAGACATATTGTTGTATTATCTCATTTATTATATCACTCGGTGTTAAAGAACTACATTAGAGTGTTTGATGTCTCTAGTATATTGTCTACCTTACCAGTGGTTGATGCACAGGAAAATGTGGTGCCATGCACCAATACATTAGTGATGTGATAAAATATGTAAATCGTAAGTCACATACATTGTCGAATTGAAGAAGCTGGCAAGATGCGCTTCGAACCCACGTAGATTAGATTAATTCTTTAATATATCCTTAATTAATATTTTAGGCAAATTAGAAACAAAAATGGTGGAGAAGATTTTTTAACTAAATTATGCAAACTATTAATTAATGACGAAAACTATTAATGAGAAAAGATACCTAAGAATTAGAATCCACCAAATATTAATATAATAAATAATTTCTTATTTCCTAAATCAATTCTCAAATTATTTCCCCTTCCCCTTTAAAAATAATGATTCATATAATTAATATGGGCAAGCATAAGTTATGAAAAATTCACAGATTAACTATAACTTATCTAAACCTCGCAATCAATATAAAAATCATATGCAATTTATGCGGAGGAAAATATGAAGGTGAGAATAATTAGGCATTAATTTTGGATCGGAAAGAAAATACTTTTATGAAAATACTTAGTTTCATCATAATCTTAGGTATTAGAAATTTAGCTAGCCATGAAATTAAAAACAAAAACAAATAATATTAGTACTACTATTCGCTTGAAATAAGAACAATAATTAAAAAGAGAATTTCTATTATATAAATAAAAGAAAGTGACAAATACTCCCTGAAAGTAGTACCACAAGGTCCACAACTGATTGGAATAAGAGAAAGGACAAACTCTAAATATCTTACTCCTTCCTAGACTAGTGAAAAACTGAGAAAAAGAAAATAACAAGTGGTGCCTTTTTTTCTAAAAAAAAGATCTTATTTATAGGAAAATAACTTTGAACTCTAATTTAGATTCATTGAACTTTGGACACTTTGGTTCCTTTTCCATGTAGGATTCAACTTCCTAAGAAGAATCAACTTCTCAAAAAGATCTTCAGATAGACTTTTCTTTCTTTTGTTGGATTTGACTTGCACACTAAGATTGTTCCACCTCTTTCCTTCTCCTGGTAGGATTCTTCTCGGACATTCCTTATATGACTAAGAGCATTAAATATCGCTTGATCACCAAGATTTTGACTTTATTACAACAAACATTAAATCCTACAAAATAAAATAAAATATATTAATTTAATAAACTAATATAATTAAAAGGACAAAATTAGGGATAATTAAATATATGAATTACGTGTCTATCAATTAGTACCTGCTGCAGGAAGTAGATCGATAAAATTGTTTGGTTCTGATAATGCATATACTGCGGATAATAAGTATGTTATACTAGGAGAGGTGTATGTTGAACCTGCTGAAATTGCTAGAAAATATACCCCGGAAAAAAAACTGCTGGAATTTTTTGAGAAGTACTCCAAAACTTGTGATTTGCCTGATCTTTTCCCCAAAGATGCCTCACTACAAGTAGCATCTACTAAACTGACCAGTGATCAAGCTCTATTGCTTCTGAATTGGATCCGGAATCTAAAAGCTAAGAAGTATGATTTTGTGAATTGTATTGATGAGAGTTGGGTGTTGTTGCAGTGGATTGTATTACTGGCAGAGGAATACAGGCGGAGCAATTCATGTTGGGTTTGGAACTTACAGTCCGCTAGTAAGTCTAGCGGACGCTTTGCCTACTGTTATTCCTAATAGGCTAAGTGGGGGGCAAAAGTGTCTAATTATTTCATTCCCTATGTCCGCTAGTATTACTAGCGGACGACATATTCCCAAATCAAATTCCAGCCTTTCATTTGTTAAACCGACGATATTGATGCTATATGCCACTTTTTGATCCATAGCAAATAGATGCTATGGATCATTCTCCTATATATACAGAGGAGATTCTGTCCTCGACCGACGAGTTAAAATCTTGGACCCACATTTTTATTTTATTTTTTGGATTTTTTTTTGGTTTTTATGCATGCAGACATATTTTGCTATATGTACCCAAATCACACAAAAAACACTGTACTATATAAAAATTCAAGTTCCATAACTTTTTATTTTCTTTTTAGTTATTTAAAAAAAAAAACAAAAAAAAAAAGAAGGACCGGACTTTAAACTTGTCCTGGAGTTTGGACAGAATCCATTTATATATATATATATATATATATATATATATATATATATATATATATATAATTTATCTATGGCTCAAATTTGAAATATGAATTTATAACAGTCACTTACAACTTACTCAATTTTCAACCCATTAAATGTTACCTATATAAATCCAAAGCGACTTATAGCCGTCCAAATCCACTCACACTCGATCATTCACCGGGTCAATTTTGATCCTATCTCTTTTCCCCTCCCCTTCTTTTACATTCTCTTTTTTCTTTTCTATAAGTTTGATTTGAGCATGTGAATTTCCTAGTACTAACGATAAAAGCCTAGTCTTGATTGAATCAGATAAAATAAAATGTCACCAAAACAAATAAATAATAATAATAATAATAATGGTGTTGAAGCATGAAAATTTATTGTATTAATAATTTATGACATGTCATGACCAATTTAATACAAGTGAAAAAAATTAAAATTTGATCATCAATATTTTGATTATAAAAATTAAAAAGTTGATCACCAAAGTGAAAAAAAAATTAATAGTTTAAAATAATAACTTATATCTAAGTCTTTTTTTCAATAACAATTGGACTATTTGATCGAACCCATAACTCTTGCAGCAGAGAAATATTTCGATTTAATAATCGGTAGAGGTCTAAAAATATTGGTTCAGGCATGGAACACACCATTTACCGTGTTGCTGATGTAAACAAGTACCATGCAAATCACGAGCATATAGCAAGATAAACCAAGTTTCAACCAAAATGGGAAATTTACATTATTCAAAAGTCCAGATAGTTTGAATCAAATATGAGATGAGACAAGTCCACAAAAGAGGCTGGTTAGAGTCACTAGCTCGTCCATATTTACCAGTTGCCCCCCCCCTCTCCCTGTAATTTCTGTTGGAATATTTTATTTCTTTATGATTATTGGGCTTACATATTGTATTAATTTAATCACTTTATTTATAAGTTTGGTAATTAATTATATGACCTATAAATAATATTCCTAATAGTATTCTAAGCATAATGGGCCCTTGCGGGTTTGTCTTGATGGACGATTTTGACCCTGGTTATTCTATAAATAAAATAGTTAGAGTTTGGTCTCAATTGTCATCTCAAAAACTTTATACACATCTATACATCCATCATAAGATTGAGAGATGCAATTGAAGACCTTTACCCTTAAGCGCAGCGGAAGTGTGATACATACAAGATGACTTCTCTCAATTCATGTAAATACTTGATAGGAATAATTTTATTTTATATTTTGATGATAACAATTATGTTTGTAATAAATATGTAATTATTTACTTATTTTATTATTTTCTGTTTTTACTTGAATTAATTCTTATTGACCTTGATAAATTATATGTGAAGTGTTAAATAAATTAATTCATATAATATTCAAGGCAAGAAAACCTTATTTCTTTTCTAAACTAAAGTTGGGCAAAATATTTTTTTTATAATAAAACAAATAATATACAAACAAATACATAAACATATATATGTATATTATATTCGGTAGTGTATATATATATATTAGCGTGTGCATGTGCGTATAAAACATGTGTGTGCGTGCTTAATCTTATTAAGTGTAGGGAGGATGAGCTGGCAATTTTTTTTTACCGTGACTTTTTGTTTTGGGACAATAGAAACCAAGACTGCTAAAATAATTTTCAAAAATCTTGGTCAAAGAAATAAATGCAATGAAGATAAAATTCGGCCCGCCAGATTTTGTTCTTCTACCGCGTAAAAGTTTGCTTTAATTTAGACAGTTCAATTCAAAAATACTTGATCAAAACTTTGCATTCAAAAATCAATTTTCAAATTTACATTTTTGTCCCAACTTCAAAAAATTCTATAAATAGGAAGTAGTTTATTCATTTGGTTTTTATCAATTCAGTGAAAAGAAAATCATACTCTCCTTGCCTATATTCTCTAAATTTTATATCTTTTCTAATTATTTTTGAAGAGAAAAATTGGTCCAAGTATTGAGATAAGTTTAAATTCTGTTGAATTATTTCTTACTTGCATTATATCTATAGATATACAAATACATATTATTCTACACAATTCTATATATCTATATTTCATCTATTTATCAAATAAAAGGATACTTGCCATGTAAGGCTACATGAGATACACCTCTACGGAGAGGAATTCAACCATACGATTCCTTATAGTCTTCAAGAACCTTTTATTGATATTATTTATATAAATATCGTAAATGATCGACACTTGATAGCTCAAAAGACACCTGAGATCTTGCTCCAAAAGAGTAGTCATTCGAACTGAATTTGAGAATCGTAGTGATCTATTGAAAATATTTATATAAATATCAATTGTGAAAATTATAAATTTTGTCATACTTAAACGTCGCAAGGCTACGGAGATACACCTCTACTAAGAGGAATTCGAACCGTACGATTCCTTATAGTACTAAGTGACATTATCTATAAAAGTTCACATAATAGATAAAATATTCTTATATATTATTTGAGTTAAATAAATAATATTTGTTATGTCAGTTTGCGCTTAACTGAGATTATATTTGATAAAAATTGTTTAATTCGATTTATTCTCTTATTCAAGAATTGATTCATAAAAAATAAATTATATAATACTTAGTAAAAATTAACTAAGAAACAATTCTATATTATCTATAGAAAAACACTCTTTATTTTATAGAATTGATAATTCTTTATAAAAGTGCTTTAATATCATATACTTGCTTAATCAGAAGCATAAGTGAATCTAAACAAAAGCTCTATCTGCTTTAAAGAAGCTTATTATTGAATATAAAAGTCCTTGAACTTTTATACTGATATATTTGTTCTTAATTTTCTATCTGCTTATTTGAGAAGTATCAATCTGTACTAAATTCTTATCTGCTTATTTAAGAAGCACTTTATTGTAAACTTATTTGTAAACAGAGAAAGGATTAGAGTTAGTTTATTTTATGTACATATGAGAAAGACGAGTAATTCTTCGACCAAGACCAAAGTCTTAGAGAGGTCAGCAGGAAGTTGGGTCTCTAGTATACTTGTGAGGTGAGAAAGAGGTTGTTATTTCAAGACCAGATCATAGAATAGAACTAATCTCAAAAGGGTGGTACAACTAAACTTGAGGAAGGAGCGGGAAGCTTGCTGTCTAAGATAGAATAGTTGAATAGTTGGAAGTTTGTCTGTAAAACTTTGTAAAGGCTTCTCCGCCTGTTGAAGGAGTAATTATTACTGATAGTAATAGGATCTCAAGTTCCAAGTAGTGACTTGAGACTGGACGTAGCAACATACCAAAGGGTGTGTGTTGTGAACTAGATAAATCTCTGTGCATTGTGATTGAATTTTTATTATCTTGCATGATAATTACTAAAAACTGCTAATTAATAACTAAAAATTCAAAAAGGCTTAAATATAATTTTTTTACCGATAATAATCTATTCAAGCCCCCCCCCCCCCCTTTAGATTATTATTGACCTTTCAATTGGTATCAGAACAGTGCTCTTTAACTTGTTTTTTTAGTATATATAGGCATATCTAAGAGTAGATCCATGGCCTACAATGCTACCGGTTGCGGGGAAGGACTGTCTATGTCTAGACCTCCACTATTTGATGGTACAAATTTTGCCACTTGGAAAAACAAATTCAAAATCTATGCCAAATCCCAAGGAATCAAAATTTGGTGTGCCATTGAACGAGGTGTACAAATTCCCACCAAAATTGAAGGAGAAAAGACTGTCGAAAAAGACATATATGAATTCACCACTTAAGAAGAAGAGATCATGAATATTGCTTCCCGTGCAGAACAAGTACTAACCAGTGCTTTGATTAAAAAAGAATACAAAAGAGTTAGTGTGACGCCCCCAAAATAGGTATACATCACATATTCTGAGTCGCCAAATACATGGTACAGAATACAAATACAATCTTTAATATACAACAAGGAAGCTGTGAGTTTTAATATAAATATTATCTTCTAGACAATATCCACTCTCAGAATAAGTCCTCATTATATTTATTGTCACACTATTTAACAGAATAGTGAGGACTACTAATACTATCATCTGGACCATCACTCCGTTTCCCGACTAGTCCGATTCGTTCTCATTTCACAAGAGAACAAAGGAAAGAAAAGGGTGAGCTCAACTAGCCCAAGAAGAAATATTATGACTAAGATAATGCGAAATAAATTATCATTAGTCTTCAACAAAGATTAAACCGATAAAATACAATAGACATCAAGTTTAACTGCTAGTTGAAATATGCAATCCATTAAAAGAGTCAAGTAGAGAATAAAATCTACTATCTTTTATGATTTAAAAAGTTTTTCATCACTTTTATCACTGACTCTCGACAATAAATAATCCACATCATCCCCGCACTTTTCTGACCAAGGATATTCATAAGTATCACAACCATAAATTATCCATGCACTACGGGCCAAGGATATTCGTGTATTCATCAATGGTCATGATAACGCCAACAACTATCCATCAATGCACTACGGGTCAATGAGGACTTTTACCACATCATTTGTAATATTACGGTCATGATTACACCGAATAATTCCTGGTCATAATCATACCAAGTCCATCTATGCACTACAGGCCACAGATGACTTTCAATAAAATATAAATATGAGGATGATGATAATGATATAAGAATTCAATAAAACAAGTTCAAGAATTAATTTATTCAGGAACTAATAACGTCCAAATTGTCAACATGATATTTCTTTGTAGAGTAAAATTTAAGAATGCTCAGAAGAATATTTCCACGAAAAGATCTTCGGATGAAGCCGCAAATATCAAGGATATTCCACCAATTTCATGGAGTATAAAAGTCAAAACTTTAACCAACCGAGTATAATAAAGAATGGAATAACAAAAGAAATCACCATGCATGCGGTATTTAGATAGATGAAGTTATTCCAATGTAATAATAAATAACGGAACCGTGTCAAAGCGTAATACGCACCGATAGGATATTCCAAATGTAATAATAAAGAATGGAATAACAACAGTAAATCACCAAGTATAGGGTATCATGCATATATAAGTTATTCCAATGAATAATAAAGAATGGAATAATGAAGTTCTCTTCATGAATATGAAAAATAATACCCCTACCTTATAAAGAAGAAGAGTACTCCACTAGAGGGTGGGGATATACTTGAAGAAACTTGCACTCACGCCAAAGCTTTCTTAAACGCTAAAGAAATACGCTCATATAGAAGAATAATTCTCTCTACGCTTTCTCTCTCTAGAGTTTCAAAGAATTCGTAAGAAATAATGAAGGAATGAGCTTCTATTTATAGAAGAATGGATGAATAAGTAACTAATCCATGAACTCTGTCCGGATCAATTTACTTTAAATGGATGGTTCGATTGATTTTCAATAAAATATAATATATTCTATTTATAATCTAATAAAATGAATAAATTTTAAAAATATTTTACTATGCAAACACTATGCAGTACTATGCAAACACCGCATAATAAAATATAATATAATCTAATTATTGTCTAATAAAATGTATAACTTTATAAAAGTATTCTATTTTATATAAAAGATTTTACTATTAGCCTAATAAAACGAATAACTTTATAAAAGTATTACATTTTATATAAAAAGCTTTTTTTTTATTACATTAATAATACTAATAAAACAAAACTTCATCATTATTATTATTATTCACATTATTAATCGACTGTGTCGCTCCTGTGAAAGACGGGGCTTTCCAATAAGGATTTCTCCTATTCAAGCACAATTAGGTGACCAAACCTCTCCTCGGCGTAACTTAGACATCGTTAATATTGCAAATAATAATATTAATAACTTCATCATCTCAATTATAAAATATCAACAATAATTGAATCAATTAACGTGAGATACTATGCAACAATTCATCAAGCAATAATTGAACAAAACCGAGTGACTTCTCACGTAAGCATCAATAATCAATACCGTGTGCTACTATGCAACCACGCGTATTCCTGTACTTTTAACACCGGATGTTTCAACAGTTAACGGTAAAACTTCCGCCGTTATTTTTATAAAAAATATTTTTGTCGTTTTCTCAATCCGACAATAATTCTGTTGTGGGGTCCACCAATGATTGTGCCGTCGTACGAATATTCCCTATTTAAAACGAATATTTCCCGACCAATCGAATATTATACAACAACTTGCGTACTTTGCAAAATTTATAAATATTACCCACAACTATAACATTATATCAAATTCATTCAAAAATGATAATTATAGAAAATTCATCTTTATTCATAAAAGTTGGGGTCTTACAATCTCCCCTTCTTATGAAATTTCACCCTCAAAATTAGGGTACGTACCTGGGTATGTCAAAGAGGTAAGGATACCTTGATTTCATTTCGATTCTAACTCCCAGGTCATTTCCTCAACATCGTGGTTCCTCCATAAAACTTTGACTTGAGGTATAACCTTGGAGCGTAGAATATGTTCCTTCTTATCCAAGGTTTGAATAGGAACCTCTTCATACGTTAAATCTTCTGCTATTTCATCCGGTTCTAACTTAATAATGTGATTCGGGTCTTTCACATATTTACGTAACATGGATATATGAAAAACATTATGAACATGAGACATACTTGGCAGTAAAACAAGTCTATAGGCTACAGTCCCTACTCGATCGAGGATTAAAAATGGGCCAATGAATCGAGGATTAAGCTTTCCTCTCTTTCCAAATCTTGTAACTCCTTTCCATGGAGCAACACGTAACAACACATGATCTCCAATATCGAATTCCACGTCCTTTCGATGAAGATCAGCATAACTCTTTTGTCGATCTTGTGAGGTTTTTATACGTTGTCGGATCGTTTGAATCTTTTTCGTAGTCATACGTACCAACTCCGGTCCCAACAACGTTGCTTCACCCACCTCATCCCATCATATTGGAGAACGACACTTTCTTCCATACAACGCTTCGAATGGAGCCATGCCAATGCTTGCTTGATAACTGTTGTTGTAGGAAAACTCCACCAATGGTAAGAACTTGTTCCAACTTCCCTTGAAGTCAAGGACACAGAGTCTTAATAAATCTTCAAGAGTTTGAATAGTCCTCTCTGATTGTCCGTCTGTTTGAGGATGATATGCCGAACTAAATCGTAAATCTGTGCCCATAGCTTTTTGCAAACTAATCCAAAATCGTGAAGTGAATATTGGGTCTCAATCAGAAACTATGGATACTGGCATACCATGTAATCTTACAACCTCGTTTATGTACATACGAGCAAGACATTCAAGTGTATAAGTTTCTCATATAGGTAATAAATGAGCAGACTTGGTCAATCTATCAACAATGACCCAAATTGTATCTATACCCTGTGAAACCTTGGGAAGTCCAGTAACGAAATCCATGGTAATGTGCTCCCACTTCCATTCTGGAATTTCAAGTGGTTGCAATGGACCTTTTGGTACTTGATGCTCCGCCTTGACTCGTTGACACGTTAGACACCTTGAGATAAACAGCACTATCTATATCTTCATATTGCCCCACCAAAATGTATGTCGAAGATCATGATACATTTTAGTACTCCCAGGATGGATTGCAAACGGTGTGTTGTGCGCCTCCATCATGATTTTATACTTTAACTAAGGGTCGTTAGGAACACAAAGTCTTGAGTTGACTCGAAGTATTCCTTCTTCATCGATTCTTGCTTCCGGCATATCACCTTCTTGTACTTTCTTCCTCATATGCATCAGCTCCAGGTCTGTAACTTGAGCAACTTTAACTTTATCGATGAAAGTCGGTTCCACTCGTATATTCGCCATCATCACTTGGGTCCCTGGAGTCTTTATCTCTATCTCCATCCTTTGCAAGTCATACAAAATGGGCCTTTCGTTGACAATATCGCACTCGTGCCAAGCATATGATCTTCTACTCAATCGCCGCGGCTACCACGCTCGCTTTTCGGGGATGGTATTGATGGTATGATCATAATCTTTCAATAGTTCAAGCCAACGTCGTTGTCGCATGTTTAGTTCCTTTTGAGTGAAGAAATATTTGAGGCTTTTATGATCCGTAAAAAGTTCTCCACTTTCTCCCCATACAAGTAATGCCTCCAAATTTTAAGTGTGAAGACAACAGTTGCAACCTCTAGATCATGAATAGGATAATTCCTCTCATATTCTTTGAGTTGTCGAGAGGCATAGGCTATTACTTTCCCATGTTGCATGAGAACACATCCTAACCCTTTGCCCGAAGCATCACTGTAGATGACAAATCCCTCCGAGCCAGATGGTATTGTCGAGCAGTGTTGAAATGAGCCTCCTCTTGAGTTCTTGAAATCTCTTCTCGATTCCTCACTCCAATCAAATTTTGTATCTTTCCGAGTCACCGAGTTAAGGAGTAGCGATTCGAGAAAACCCTTCTACTGAATCTCCGATAATAACCAAATTTAAACCGAGAAAGATATGTACTTCATTACTAATTTAGGTTGCTCCCACTTTGAATAGCTTCAATCTTTCTTTGGGTCAATGGATATTCCATGACTTGATACCACGTGCCCAAGGAATGCTACTTCCTCGCCGAACTCGTATTTCTTCAACTTGGCATAAAGCTTATATTCACGAAGCTTTTGAAGTATCAACCTCAAGTGTTGTTCATGATCTTCACTACTTTTGAATAAATAAGGATGTCATCAATAAAGATGACCACAAAGTAATCCAAATATTCCTTGAATACTTTGGTTCATCATATCCATGAAGGCATCAGAGCATTAGTCAATCTAAAAGACATGACTAGGAATTCATAATGCCCGCATCAATTCTCGAAACCGTCTTTGAAATGTCATCGGTTCTAATCTTCAATTGGTGATATCCGGAACGAAGATCAATCTTTGAAAAGAATTTGGCGCCTTGCAACTGGTCAAACGGGTCATCAATACGTGGCAATGGGTACCTATTTTTGATGGTGACATGATTCAACTCCCGATAATCAATACAAAGTCGCATACTCCCATCTTTCTTCTTCACGAATAGAACAGGAACACCCCAAGGAGAAGTACTAGGACGAATGAAACCGATGTCTAACAATTCCTGCATTTGGGTCTTTAACTCCTGAAGTTCAATAGGAGCCATTCGATATGGGGCTTTGGAAAAGGTTTTGTACCAGGTTTAAGGTCAATACAAAATTCAATTTCACGCTCTGGGGGTAGGCCAGGAAGTTCTTCAGGGAATACGTCAGGAAATTCATTAACAATAGAAATATCATTCAAAACTGACGTATTTTTGTTTAGATCCGTGACATGAGCTAAGAAAGCTTGACATCCGTTTTTCAATAAACGAATAGCTTTATAGCTTGAGATGACAGTGATTGATTTTAATGGTTTGGTTACTTTAATTCGCATTATAGGTTGATTAGGAATATGAAAGCTAACAACCTTACGAAAATAATCAATTTTTTCATGATGAGTGGTTAACCAATCAATCCCTAGAATTACATCAAATGCAAATATTTTCAATGAAATAAGATCGACAGGTAATGTGAGGGTACCGATTTGAACCAAACAAGACTTATAAACAGTAGATGTAATGAAGGTTTCTCCCAATGAAGATTCAACAGATAAATCAAAGTCCAATTTCTTCGGAGTCAAATTTAAACGTTGAGCGCAAGTCGGAGAAATAAAAGAATGGGTAGAACCGGTATCAAATAAGGTATATACTTCGCTAGAGTTTATGATAAACTTACCCGTGATGACCTCATTCGAGTTCCTTGCTTTCTGGGAGGTCACGACAAACGCTCTCCCTTGTACTATTGGCTTTGACTTTTTTGAGGCGTCCTTTGGTTTCTCCATCCTAGCTGAACTTATCTTCGGTGAATGACAAAATTGGGCTAGGTGACCTTCTCTTCCACAATTAGAACATGCTTTGGATGGCATCGCACAGTTTGGACTGATGTGTCCCTCCCTTCCGCATTTGAAGCATATGATAGGTGGTTGTTCTCCTTCCTTAATAACAGGTGCTGATGCTGACGTCTTTCCATCATTGTTGAATCTCCTCTTCTTGAAATGTCCATTCTTATTGCTTTGGCCATAATTACCACTGAAGTGGTTACCATTTCTGGCATGTTGATTCCCTCCACGCTTATTATCACTGCTTCGATGACTGTTATCACTGGTATTATCATTTTGTCGGCTGCTCTCTTTTGGTTGGGTTGACTCATTATCGCGCTCCAATAACTGAGCCCTATTAACAATATCTGAATACAAACACAATTTATGAGAGATAAGATATTGACGTATCTTGGGTTTTAAACCTCGTAGAAACATTTGCGTCATTCTCCCCTCATTATCAACCAAATGGGACGCAAACCGGGATAGCTCGGCAAACTTGGCTTCGTACTACGACACGGTCATGTTGTATTGCTCTAGTTTAATGAACTCTACCTCTTTCATGTGACGAATACTTTCGGGAAAGTACTTGTCGTTGAACAGTTCTTGAAACTTTTCCCAAGACATCTTCAATGCATGGCAGGTTGAGTACGCTTTACAGATTCCCACCAGTAATCTGCCTCAAGCATGACATGAAGGTGGCAAAGGAACCTTTGCTCCTTGGAGGAACCCAAGACTTCAAATATCTTGTTGATCTATTTTATCCACGTCTCCACCTTAAGTGGTTTTGGCTCTCCAAAACTCGGTGGTCCCAAATTGAACTGCTTGGCGGTGGCCGTCAGAGAGTTGCCAGTGTTTCCACCGCATTTTGGATGTGAGCCGCCTCTCTACCGATGTTGAATGAATTGCATGAACCCTCCTAGTTCTTGTCTCACATCTTAGCCGTGGATCATATCCTAAGCTTTGATACTAAATGTGACGCCCCCAAAATAGGTATACATCACCTATTCCGAGTCGCCAAATACATGGTACGAATACAAATACAATCTTTAATATACAACAAGAAAGTCATGAGTTTTAATACAAATATTGTCTTCTAGACAATATCCACTCTCGAATAAGTCCTCATTACATTTATTGTCACACTATTTAATGAATAGTGAGGACTACTAATACTATCATCCGGACCGATCACTTCGTCCCCGACTAGTCCGTTCATTCTCATTTCCTCAAGAAACAATGAAAGAAAAGGTGAGCTCAACTAGCCCAATGAAGAAATATTATGACTAAGATAATGCGAAATAAATTATCATTAGTCTTCAACAAAGATCATTAAACCGATAAAATACAATAGATATCAAGTTTAATCTGCAGTAATGAACATGCAATCCATTAAAAGAGTCAAGTAGAGAATAAAATCTACTATCTTTTATGATTTAAAAGGTTTTTCATCACTTTTATCGCTGAGACTCGGCTTAATAAATAATCCACATCATCCCTGCACTACGGGCCAAGGATATTCGTGTATTCATCAATGGTCATGATCATTCCTACAACTGTCATCAATGCACTACGGGCCAATGAGGACTTTTACCACATCATTTGTAATATTACGGTCATGATTACACCGAATAATCCCTGGTCATAATCATACCAAGTCCATCTATGCACTACATGCCACAGATGACTTTCAACAAAATATAAATATGAGGATGATGACAATGATATAAGAATTCAATAAAACAAGTTCAAGAATTAATTTATTCAGAAACTAATAACGTCCAAATTGTCAACATGATACTTCTTTGTAGAGTAAAATTTAAGAATGCTCAGAAGAATATTTTCACGAAAAGATACTGGATGAAGCCTAAATATCAAGGATATTCCACCAATTTCATGGAGTATAGAAGTCAAAACTTTAACCAACTGAGTATAATAAAGAATGAAATAACAAAAGAAATCACCATGTATGCGGTACTTGATAGACAAAGTTATTCCAATGAATAATAAATAATGTAACCAGTCAAAGCGTAATACGCTTGCCGAGCGGGATATTCCAAATGTAATAATAAAGAATAGAATAACAACAACGAAATCACCAAGTATAGGGTAGATCACAAGAAATGTGTTATTCCAATGAATAATAAAAATGGAATAACGTAAGTTCTCTTCATGAATATGAAAAAAGAATACCCCTTACCTTATAAAGAAGAGTACTCCGACGGTAGGGCGGGGATATACTTGAAGAAACTTGCACTACGCTCAAAGCTTTCTTAAACGCTAAAGAAATACACTCAAGATTATAGAAGAATAATTCTCTCTATAGTTTCTCTCTCTAGAGTTTCAGTGAATTCGTAAGAAATAATGAAGGAATGAGCTTCTATTTATAGAAGAATGGACTGAATAGTAACCAATTCATGAACGGTCCAGATCGATTTACTTTAAACGGACGGTCCAGATTAGTTTTCAATAAAATATAATATATTCTATTTATAATCTAATAAAATGAATAAATTTTAAAAAGATTTTACTATACAAACACTATGCAGGCACTATACAAACACTATGCATAATAAAATATAATATAATCTAATTATTGTCTAATAAAATAGATAACTTTATAAAAGTATTCTGTTTTATATAAAAAGATTTTACTATTAGCCTAATAAAACGAATAACTTTATAAAAGTATTCTATTTTATATAAAAAGCTTTTCTATTTTATTACATTAATAATACTAATAAAACAAACTTCATCATCATTATTATTATTCACATTATTAATCGACCAGGTCGTTCCCAGGAAAGAGGGGACTTTCCAATAAGGATTTCTCCCTATTGGCGCGCAATTAGGTGACTAAACCTCTCATTGGCAGAACTTCTAGACATCGTTAATATTGCAAATAATAATATTAATAACTTCGTCATCTTAATTATAAAATATCAACAATAATTGAATCAATTAACGTGAGATACTATGCAATAATTACTGAAGCAATAATTGAACAAAACTGAGTGACTTCTCACGTAAGCATCAATAATCAATACCATGTGCTAGTATGCAACCACGCGTATTCCTGTACTTTTAACACCGGGTGTTTCAATAGTTAACGGTAAAACTTCCGCCGTTATTTTTATAAAAAATATTTTTGTCATTTTCTCAATCCGACAATAATTTCGTTGTGGGTCCCACCAATGATTGTGCCGTCGTACGAATATTCCCTGTTTAAAACGAATATTCCCCGACCAATCGAATATTATACAACAACTTGCGTACTTTGTAAAATTTATAAATATTACCCACAACTATAACATTATATCAAATTCATTCAAAAATGATAATTATAGAAAATTCATCTTTATTCATAAAAGTTGGGGTCTTACAGTTAGTAACTATAAAAATGCAAAAGAAATTTGGGAAAAATTGATTGTAACCTATGAAGGTACCAATCACATCAAAGAAACCAAAAAAGGCGCTCTAATTCAAGAGTATGAAAGTTTCAAACTTGAAGAATACTCAAAGCTCAAAGCTCTTCCAAAGAATACTACAAATGAGAAAAACAGAAGAATACTCAAAGCTCTTCCATCCATCTGGAAAATGAAGGTCACCGCAATAAAAGAAATGCAAGATCTAACCACATATCTTATGGATAATCTTATCAGGAATCTTTGTGCCCACGAAGTTGATATGTTCGTCGAAAAGGCTGGATCAGATACAGATCTCAAAAAGAAAGGAATCATCTTCAAAGCCCTTTTGGTGGATCAAGAAAGTGACGATGAAGAATTAAATGAAGAACTTCTTTGTCTAGACAACAATGAAGTTGCTCTACTTTCTAGACAACTCAGAAGAGTAATTCAAAGCAAAGCAAGAAAATATGGCAAAGGCTTCATGAAAACAAACAACTTCAACAACTTCAAAGGTAGATAATTTTTCAAGCCAAAGACACAAGGAGAAAATTTCAAAGCAAGTAACAACAACTTCAGAAACACCAATGAAAATTCAAACACATGTTTCGAATGTAAGCAGCCTGGACACTTCAAGAAGGACTGTCCAAAACTAGTCAACAATAAAGTTCTTGTAGCTGAAGAAGGATGGGATCTAAATGACGAGGAAGAAACTGTTGAGAAAATCAAAAAATTGCAAATCTCTGCTTAATGGCAGATAATGACTCATCACCAAGATCTGAGGTAAATTCTGAACACCAACTACCTAGCACTTCATTTTCTTCATACACACTAGAAAATATAAATGAAGAACACTATGAATTACAAGAAGCTTATAGTCAGTTATATGGAAGTAATGAACTGTTAAAAGAAGAATTAGAAAGATTAAGAAAAATAAATATATGTCTTGAAATTGAAAATGCAAATTTAATTATCACCGACGAAAGTTAAAATGAAATAAACTTAGAAAATAAAGAAGAATTAGAACAACTTAAGAAAATTAATAAAAATCTTGAAATAGAAAATTCCTCACTTATTATCTCTATTGAAAATCTTGAAATTGAAAATTCAACACTTGTTGTAATCAATGAAGATAATCAAGTGCAAAATCAAGCTGTAATTGAAGAAATTAAAAATAAAAATTCAAGTTTAAAGTTAGAAATAGAAAACCATAATGACATAATTGAAAACTTAACCAAAGAACGTGAAGATTTAAATAATATAATTTATAAATTTACAAAAGGAAAAGAAAATCTTGATGCCATGTTAAATCAATAAAAATGTAGCTTTAATAAAGAAGGTTTAGGATATACCAGTGAAACAAGTGAATCAAAAGATAAAGGATTATATCACGTTAAAATTAAAGAAAAAGAAAGTCATATATCACCCTTCACAAAATGTTCCTATTGTAACAGAAATGATCATTCATTTTATATGTGCAATGCTAGAAATGGAAACTATAAAGGAAAAATGATTTGGGTTCCCAAAGGAACATATACTGCACCAACCATCACAAGACGAGAATTTCACAAACAACATTATCATACTTCTCACAATCCAATTACTCATAGAATGCTTTTCTCTACTAAGATTGATTATCCTATGCCGAGATTTGTAAAGGAAACTTCAAATGCTCCTTATACAAAATGGAAAACTCACCCTAAGGACCCTTCAATTTAAAGGGTACCAACTTGTAAAATTAGTACATATATTGCAGGTATGTCTTGCAGCTTATATGAATAAAAGAAAATGGTTTCTTGATAGTGGATGCTCTAGACATATGACTGGAGATAAATCCAAATTAAGAAATCTGCAAGCTACAGACTTTGGTGAGGTAACTTTTGGAGATAACAATAAAGGTAAAATAATTGGAGTTGGATGTGTTGATAATAAACACATAACTATTTCCAATGTTCAGTTAGTCACTGAACTAAGGTATAATCTTCTATCTATCAGTCAACTATGTGACAGTGGTTTTAAAATATCCTTTAGTACACATAATTGCTCTATTTTTGATCAAACTGGTAAATTAATCTTAGTTTGTCCTAGATATCAAAACGTGTATACTTGTGACTTAGATGCATACTCTCACTTAGATAACATATGTCTTATTTCTACAAATGAGGATCCTTGGTTATGGCATCGTAGACTAGGACACATCAATATGAAACTAATAAATAACATTTATTCTAAAGAACATATCCGTGGTCTTCCTAAATTAAATTTTTTTAAAGACCACATCTGTGAAGCTTGTGAATTAGGTAAAAAAATTCATGCATCCCATAAACCTAAATTTACTGTATCAACCTCTCGACCCTTAGAATTGATACACATGGACCTTGTTGGACCTATCCCTAAACACAACATGGGTGGTGTTGTATATATTCTAGTTTTGGTTGATGATTCTTCATGATTTACATGGGTTGATTTTCTAAAATTTAAAAATGAGGCTATTAATTCCTTTTCTACTCTGTGCAAAAAGATTCAAAACCAACAGGGGAGTTCGATTGTTTATAATCGACCTGATCATGAAAAAGAATTTGATAATTTTGATTTCATTATGTTCTGTGATGAGAATGGTATAAGTCACAACTTCTCTGCTCCTTATACACCTCACTCAAATGGTGTAGTTGAAAGGAAAAATCATTCTTTGCAAGAAATGGCAAATACCATGTTAAATGAATACCGTCTTCCAAAGTATTTCTGGGCTGAAGCAGTGGCAACATCATGTTATATATTGAACAGAGTTTTATTAAGACCTATTTTGCTCAAAACTCCCTATGAGCCTTATTATAAAAGAACTCCAAAAATAATCTATTTTTCGTGTTTTTGGGAGCAAATGTTTTATTCTAAATACCAAAGGACACTTGTTGAAATTTGATCCTAAATCTGATGAAGGAATATTCCTTGGATACTCTTTGAATAGTAAAGCATACAGAGTTTTCAACAAAAGAAGTCTAGTTGTGGAAGAATCAATGGATGCGACTTTTGATGAAACTCAGCCTCCTCCAAAATATAAAGAACTGACTGATAATGATGTTGTCATTGAAGATATTCTCAGAAATATAGAAGAAACAAAACTAGACAATGCATCTCGACCTATTATTGAGAATCCCCTTGAAAATATCATTCCTCAGTTGGATGATTTTCCCAAAGAGTCTCATGTTATTAAAAATCACCCTATAGAAAATGTTATTGATAACATTGAAAAAGGAGTTATCACTAGATGACAAGCACATAATCTAGCCGGTCACTTGTCTTTCTTGTCTCAAATTGAACCTAAATTGATAAAAGATGCCTTACTAGATGAAGACTGGATAATGGCTATGCAAGACAAACTTGAACAATTCACTAGAAACAAAGTATGGAAATTAGTCCCATAACCCAAGGATGTTTCAATTATTGGAACCCGATGGATATTCTGTAATAAACTTGATGAAAATGGAACTGTTATTCGTAATAAAGCAAGATTAGTTGCACAAGGATATAATCAAATGGAAGGAATTGAATATGATGAAACATATGCTCCTCGCTATAGAATTGAATATATTCAGATATATGTTATTAGCATTTGCATGCCATAAGAATTTTAAAGCTGTTTCAAATGGATGTGAAATATGCATTCTTAAATGGTGTTATAGAAGAGGAAGTTTATGTTAAACAACCTCCTGGATTTGAAGATTTTAGTCATCCTGAATATGAATATGTTACTAAATTTTTGTTGAAAAATGGCTTTAAACGAGGAACTGTTGATACTACCTTATTTACTAAAAATAAAAATGATGATATTTTGGTAATTCAAATATCTGTTGATGATATTATTTTTGGCTCTACTGACATTACTATGTGCAATGATTTTTCTGAAAATATGAGTAAAGAGTTTGAAATGAGTATGATGGGAGAATTAAACTTCTTCTTTGGACTGCAAATCAAACAAGGAGAAAAAGGTATTCATATATCTCAGTCTAAATACTGTAAAGAAATGATCAAGAAATTTGGCCTAGAATTAGCAAAACCTCTTAACACTCCTATGTCAACAACTAATAAATTAATTATTGACGAAAATGAAAAATCTGTTGACTCAAAGAAATATAAAGGAATGATCGGAAGTCTATTATATATAACTGCTAGTAGACCTGACATCATGTTTAGTGTTTGTAAATATGCCAGGTTTCAAGCTAATCCTAAAGAATCTTACCTGACCGCAGTAAAAAGGATCTTTCGATATCTTAAAGGAACTACTGAATTGGGTCTATGATATCCTAAGGATCAACCTTTTAATCTAGTATGTTTTTCAGACTCTGACTATGCAGGTCATCATGTTGATCGAAAAAGTACCAGTGGTACCTGCCAATTCCTAGGAGGATGTTTGGTTTCTTGGTTTTCTAAGAAACAGAACTCGGTCTCTATTTCAACCAATCGAAGGTAATATGTTGCGGTACCGCGATCGACATGCTATGCTCAAATCATGGATGAAACAGGACCCTTCATTGATTATAATTTAAAATTTGACTGTGTTTCAATTTTATGTGATAATACCAGTACAATAAATCTCAGTAAAAATACAGTCTTGCATGCTAGGTCAAAACATATAGATATTAGGCATCATTTTTTACGCGATCATGTTAATAACGGAAACATCAAACTAGAATCTATTTACACTGAATTAAATATAGTTGATATATTTACTAAACCACTAAGTTCAAAAAGATTCTGCAAATTAAGAATTGAGTTAGGGATGCTAGATATTACTTCTTAATTATTTTAACGTGTCTAAACAAATTTTAATTTATCTTCTACTTCATTATTTTTATAATTATATTATATATATGTATTCTCGATAATATTTTATAAATAGACATATAATTTTTATTTTAGTTTCCTTTTCTTCTAAATTATATGTATTAAACTATATATATATATATATATATATATATATATATATATATATATATTCTTATAATTATTTTAATTTTTTTTTGGCTAAGTTAAATATTTAAATATTTTTCTTAATAAAAATGATTATTTTATCCTTATTAAAGTAGGGTATATTATATATATATATATATATATATATATACTTTTTAAAGATTAAATCTACTCCATCAAATTTTTTGCATATCCAATGGTCGACCTCATCCAAGCTGTGTCCCACTTATCCAACCAATCAAATTCAACCATCCAAAACACACAGATCATGCTTCAGAACCATCCGATCAAGACTAAGGATTGATCTGAGCCTTTGGATCATGTTTTACAAAGAAGCACATCTCAGATTAATTTATAACCGTTGATCTTGATCTACTCATGCTTCCTTACCGTTAGATTTACCTGGTAAGCCAAAATATATATACATATTTTAGCAATTTTTAATTTCATTTTGATTTTGTTCTTTCTCTCTCTTCTCTCACGCGTCTCCGTTTCTCTCTTCTCTCATCGTCTCCGATCTCTTCTCTCTAATCTACTTTTTCGATGACGATCTATTCCTGTCTTCCTCTTCTCTTAGTCTTGATACTCATAATTTCAAAATTTTTGGTATATTCAATCGATTCATTTTTGAGTCGTTAGCCAGTTAGGGTTTCGGGTAAATTTTTTTTTTGGTATGCTCAATCAATCTATTTTTGAGTCTTTCGCTAGTTAGGGTTTTTGTTGAATTTTTTCATTCTTGTTCTACAATTTTCAAAAACGTGTATGTGATCTTCTCAGATTTTTACCAAAAATTGTTTCTCTAGTCTTAAAATCTTAGGGTTTCGGTCAAACTTTTGTTTATTCTAAGATTTTCGAACACTTGCAGGTGTTCCTTTTGTTCAATTTTTTTTTTCTGAAAATTAACTATATGAATTTTTTTTTGTTTAGGGTTTATTCGTTGAACTCAACTACATTTTTTTTTAAAAAAATCCATCTAATTTCCAATCAACTTTTTAACAATTTTTTTTGGGTTTCTGATTTTCTGTCTGGATCTGAGAATGCTTGTTCAAAGTTTTTTGAACACTTGTGTGTGTTCTTCTGTTTACCAAAATCGTATATATTTTGTTCAAAATCCATATATCTTTCTTCAAAATCGTCTTTGGGTTTTCTGATCTGATTTTTTTGTTAATTGTTTCATTTTTTTTCTAAGTTTTTTTTGTCAACAAACATTTTCTTTGCAGAATACATTATGTTTTATAAAATAAATCGTGTTGATTTTTTTTTACTCCATTAAAATGTTAGGGTTTTATCTCAAAATCATATCTATTGTTCAAATCAATTTTTTTTGCAACTCTTCTGACCTTAAAACTTTTTACAAATTTTTAATTACTATCTTTTTCTACCGATGCAAGCCATTTCGTCTACCTCATCACAATCCCTGTAATTACTGGTAAGCTCTGGAAAGATCTGTTGACAATTTTTACTTTCTGGGAATTCTTTAAAAAACCCCATTTTTTTAAAAACCCATTTTTGTTCGTTTTTAATTCTCATCTCATTTTATTTTAAACAGAATTTTTTTTTTCTGATAAGTTTTTCTTTAAAATAAAACCCCCCACTAAATATGTATATTAAAACCAATCACATATCTTTATGTTCTTCAAATTTTTGCTGACCTTTATTTATTCCGTCATAAAAAAATATATATATATATATATATATATATATATATATATATATATAAATGCATATCTATATGTCTCTGCATCTTTGTTGGGCTCGCTGCTGCTTTCACTAAGAAATACATACGAAGAAGGGCTTAATATACTAAAATTGGTATATTACCAACTCAGGTATAAACTCTCTATCTCTCTGAATATTCTTTTTTGTGTGGATACTGATGTCCACTGGATTTACTTTTGTCTGTCTTATATATTGTGTGGATACTGAGGTCCACTGGATTAATTGTTTTACTGCTATCTGCTCTCTCTTCAGATTTTCTATAAATGAAAAATATTTCAAATTACCTGCCCCCCCCTTGAGAAACTGTGTTCTAAAATGATAATTTCTTGCCGTGTTTATCAACACAATTTTTAAATGATACATCCCTCCAGCTTTGGTAATCATTCTTAAGTTTGACTGAAATCTTTTGTTCTCTATGTTCTTCTTATAACATGTGGATTTTTTTTACCTTATTAAATAATTGATTTTTTTTAAAAAAAATGTTTACCCCACTGTTTAACTTAAATAAGTTTATTGTTCTACAGTTTTACTTCCTCCCACCTCAGTTTATTAAATGCGTCCTCTACTTGATTACTTGAGTGTATATTACTTGCCGCACATCATATCTCTTCTCTCTATCTATCTATATAAGTTCTTTCAAAATGTTGCATCTCTATATAACTTCCCTTTGCAGTTTAATCTTTTCTCCTATATTTCCTGCATCCATACTTATCATGAGTAACTTATTTTCTTCTAAAAGAAAAACTCTTCCTCTAAATTCTGAGTTGCAATTTTTAAATGTTGTCCCTCATCTTACTACTGCCTCTGCTTAGTCAAAATATTGGTCTATGAGACACAACCTGTGTCCAGGAAATGTCATCACATTTCACAGCTTTCCAAAACTGTTTGATATTTTCAAAAATGTTGGATGGGAATGTTTGGTTTCATTCTATGACAAGTCTATTTTTCCCAGTCTTGTGGCTGAATTTTACGCTCATATGGAGTTTTCACATGACTCCTCTAGTTTATTAAAGACCCTTACTACTTGCATTCAAGGACAAACTTACATCATAGATGAATTATTTCTTGTTCATGCCCTTCAGTTGCATCCTTCCACTCTTGAATTACCTAGGATTAATTCATATCTTCATCCATCTGGCATATCTGTGGAAGAATGCATGCTATTCAAGTTTAATTTGTCTGTGGTAACTGATCAAATGGTACAAGCTATTTTATTTGACTATCCATGCAAAGTTGGTCTGGAGTTCTTAACTGCTGAGTGTCAATTTCTAGGCAAAATCTTAAGAAATAATTTTATGCATGTCCGTGATGATAGAAAAATGTTACCTTTTGATTTGGAACTCATCAAAAGTCTGTTAAATGAATGCATGCCCTATAATCTATCCTAATTTTTGTTGTCTTCGTTTGAATACTATTTTCAAAATAATTGCCTTGGTTTTGGTCTACTTCTTACACATATCTTCCACTATTTGAATCTTCCTTTGTCCAATCTTCAATCTCAATTATTCCCTACCAGTAACATCGTCTCTCATCTAAATCTGCCACCACAGCCTCTCATCATTTTTAAACCACTTGATCATGAAAATCTTGAAGCCAACATCAACATGGCTACCAAAATTGACTCCCTAAATAGTATAAACCAACTTTTATTGCAAAATCAACCACTCATGTTGGACAAATTAGAAGATGTTCAACTCTCCTTGCACACAATTAAATCGGTGGTTTGCCTGCTCTTGGAAAATAGTAACCTATTGATGGATCCCTTCAATGTCTGTACCTCTACTGACCTCAATGTTCATGTTCCCCCACCAGCTGATCCTGAAGGAAACATTCCTGATCTGTCTCATTTCTCTCCTCTCGATCTTGAGGAAATCTGACTTTGTACTAACTCAACTAACTATTTGGCTGCCTGTAATCCTTAATCCCTCTTCCGTCTACTGTTTCACATTACTACTACTACTACTTCTTTTCACTTGGTATTATATAAGTTTTAACTAACTCTTTTTGCAGGATTTCTAACATATTTTCTGTAGGTTCACACTTTTCTTTTACCCTGTCATTTTTTATGATGACAAAGGGGGAGAAGAAAAATATATAATTATATATCTGCTATGAATGGAATATATATGAACTGCCATGAATGGATTATACAAATTGCTATAAACTGCCATGAATGGAATATATGTGACGCCCCCAAATTCTCTACATTCACTGTAGCCAATTTGGTGCTCACGTAAATATTCTATAAGATAATAATTCCTATAAATCCAAGATTCACAGTACTCATAGTAAATAGTAGTTCTCGTCAGAACAATCATTGTAACTGAGTAACCTCACTTGGATGTACAGGTTTAGTATCTTATAGATATTTCTTCAATATCTACGACTCTTATCTATCTGACCTCCATAGTATTAATGGTAGGGTTCTTGGAACTGAGTGAAGTTCTACCTCAGTGCATCAGAGAAGCCCAATGTCTGTTAACACTATCATTCAGATATATAGTTCATATAGACACTGTATACTTTTCTAATTCCATTAGAATAACAACTGAATACTTCAACTAATAATATACTAAACCAATAATATACCGATACATTGATTCAAAAGGTCGTTATTATTACATTATAGCTATCAACATGTTATCCATGTCTTTATCCTTTTATCCACAATATCGGAACTTCTGGAATATATTCTTTCTATCTACAAATGAATAAAATATTTGCAGGGATAAGCTACAGAATGCTCAACAAGTTTTGAACAATAAACAAATGTTATACATATATCAATTCTAAAATAAATGAACATAAAGTTCATAGTAGTGCCATAAGTATATACTGAGGTTTGTCAACCAAACCCCGCCAGTTTCGAATTTCTGTCAGTTCTGTAAACTTAGAAATCCGGGTTGATCCGCTCAACCAAACAAAACTAGGAGTATGTATATCATCCTCTAAATACTATCCGATCATTGCTATAAATGTTGGAGACAACTTACTATTGCCAAGGATAACCATAATTGCTTCTGAGCGCTTTTTCACTGGGTTCTAATAGTGTCAATAGTGTATATATATCAAGACCAAACAAAATTTCTTTTTCACAAACTGTGCTTTTATACATTGGTACCAAACAAAATTGGTTTCTCGCAAACTATGCTTTGATATCAAATCAAAAACATTTTTCCACAACAATATCTCATATGACTTGGTTATGTTTGAACAATAAATCATAACCTTTAAATAACAAAATTCATAAACACTAAGTATCACCAAATCATAACTGATAAATATTAAATTTTCATTTAATAAAGTAATTTAAATGAAGCTTGCATTTGAAATATAAGATTTGCAATGAAGTGCGAAAAACTTGTCGCTCGCCTGATTTATCAACTAATTTATAATACTCGGACGCTTCACTTAACCTAAATATGTTCATTGTAGTAATTAGAACCAATAACAATTGATATTTAATCAATTTAATAGTGTATGGGTTGTATTCGATATCTATTCAGTGTTTTATAACTTGATCGGATAGTTATTGTATTATCTTTCGAGTAAACTTTGTCTAAGAGTTTACATATTACTTGAAGTATTATTTATAATAATTTCTACAGGCTTAAAACCATTTTTAAATGATTAATATTAATTTTAACTAATTTATTAATAATCAAAATGACTTTAGAGTCATTAATATTATTTTTAAGTAATTAATAATCATTTGTAATGATTTTTAAATCATCACTATTATTTTCAAATAATTTTATTATTATTGATAATGATTTTTAAATCATTATTTTCATTTTAAATAATTTAATATTATTTAAAATGATTTATTATTATTATTATCTAATTTATTACCAATTAAAATGATTTTAATAAATCATTAATATAATTATTAATTATTCATAATATTATTAAATCATCAATATTATCTTTAAATAATTTATTAATAATGATTTTAAATAATTAGTTTTCATTTATTATTATTTAAAATAATTTATTATCATTTTATTAATTTATTAAATAGCATTATTAATTAATTTTATTATCATTAATATTCAAATAAATTTAATAATGAAATTTCATGTCAAAATATTAAAACTTATTTATCATGATTTAAAATGTATTTTAGGAATTAATTATTAATTTATAATAATCATTTGGTATTTATTTCAATTTATAATATTATTTTTATTATTTTTAATCCAAATTGTCGCTAAAGGTCACTTATAGTGACAAAACTGTCGCTATTGGTGTTCTTCGCCCACTAAAGAACACGAAAGTCAATGTTCAGTACGTATGTTTGACCGACTTTAATTCCTAGCTGATGATGTTTTTAATCATGCAAATGATTCAAAGGTGTAGTACTAATGTAGTACTATGAGAATAAACTAATTGGGTGATCTAATTACATCACATAAGCGAGTTATAGATGGTCAAAATACCCCTCAAGGCCTGATCTTGAGTTTCTAGGTAACCCAGAAACTCGATCAGTGTCAAACCTCCTACTTCAACATCCAATAACTTGGATCCTAGGTATTAGATATGTGTTATAAGGTAACCATTATATAGTATACATGTCATACTACACTAATACAACATCTAAAGGTGCATAACAACATCAGAGGATCATAATTTAGACGGGTCAAACTGACTGTCAGGCATGTCCAAGAACTTTCTGGGTTACCCAGAAATCTGGGTAACCAGTTTCGAGACCCTACTTTTAATCTATCATATCTTGCACTCGTTTGATTTAATGAGTGATATATGGTCATGGGCTGGTATTCTACATGACAGGGTTCAACAATATAACAATTATACGATCCAAACACTTGTCAGAGTGAAGATCAAGACCTTTAAACATCTTGTCAGACGCTGTTCTTGAGTTCTGGGTTTTCCAGAAATTACAAACTTGATCGGTTAACGGGTTTTGACTACTAATATCTTGCAGTCTAAACATCATATGATCCTATTTTCACTTCTAGATTACTAAGCTCACAACATTCTACAAATATAATACATCAAACAACTCAATCATCTAACAGATTCGGATTTAAGGGGCCTGACATTCGGTTGTCAGAAACACTTTAGTGTTCTTAACTGTCTATGCAAATCTTCATTTTGAAGCTTTTAACTATTATAGATTTGTATTTTAGCAACCCAGATCACTTATTAACATGTTATTTAACATCTCTAAACATTAAAACATAACATCTATCTAAGCTTTCAAGATCTAGGACCAATTTAGGGTTTCTTACCTTTTAGGCCAAAACTTTAATTTCTTCCTTCCTGTTTCTAATCCAGTTTTATGGTTACTGATTATAGACTATATATGTAGTATTTTGAGAGTATTATTAGTGACTTAGAGAAGAAGGCCCTTATGGCTAGAAAGTTGAGATATTTCCTAACTTTTAAACCATTTTACAAGCTAAGTCTTGATTCAATGACTTCAATTTGTTGCTAGGTGTCAAGGACAGCTGGTGGTGTTTATTTTTAACACATGTTACAAATCTTTAGAGTGGGGAGTCATAGGTTTAAGCTTATCACCAAAATTTGGAAGATAAAGGGTATTTTAGTAACTTCCTATGTACTAAGGGTACTTTTGTGATTTCCCAATCAACCTTGAGGTTAATTTGGTCATTTATATATTGGATTTAGACACATGACAAATCTTGGTGGTGAGTCACCAAGATTTATGTTTATCTTTTGTTAAAAGATAAGCTCGAGGGTATTTTGGTCTTTTTACCCCTACTAAGGGTATTTTGATAATTTCCATATTATCCATAGGGTTATTTTAGTCATTTCACATACTTCCCTAATATTTTTAATCCTTAGGTTTTGATAACCAGTATTAAGGTTCCTAATTAGATTTTAGGGTTCCAAAATTAAAATCAGGGTTTACCGTACATGTAGATGTATTCACATATACTTTTCAAAATACTCTCCAAACATTCTTACTATTACAAATATTTCAAAACCTAACTTTTATCTTGGACATTTCCGCTCCCTTCACCTGCTGGTTTGAATTTGAGGCTTTGTTTCCCCCTTAGGTTGAGATTTATGGGTTTTGGATAAAATTTTGCTATGTGTCCCCCCACCTCGCAATTGAAACACTTAATCCTGTTGATCTTATTATTTCTATTATACTTCTGCTGTGGGCAACTATTTTCATAATGCCCAACGTTTCCACAAGTAAAACATTGAGCCCCCATAAAGATACATACCTTTCCGTGCTTCTTCCCACAATTACGACACCCTTCACTCCTTTGGTTGGTGCTCCTATTTCCCTTTTTCCCAGAATTATTTGGAAAATTAACATTCCTCTTTCTTTTATGATCTCCCTTCATTTGACAGTCTTAATACCTCATTTTTTGATTCCCTAGTCCCCTTCAATTTTGATGGTCCTGAAAATTTAAAATCCAAGGTAATCCTTAAAGTATTAGGTTCAACTTCTGGTGGATCCCCTGACCTCCATCGTGAAGCATCTAGTAACACATTTACCAACTGTTGAGTTGGGTTTGTCTCTAACTGATTTTCGTCAATTTCTGCTGGTGATTTCCCTTGTGATGCCATTTATCTATAATTAGCAATTAACTACATATAAGCATAATAATCAATTAATTTAAAAAACAAGGTGTATGTATTCAATTACATTCTATATACTCCAAGAAAATTTACCAACTAATGATTTATATAATTTCACTAGTTTTCTCCCAACGAATTCTTACACTAAGAACACCATACTATTACAAACTACAGCTCCTCTACTACTTTCTGTTCCCCTTAGCCTCTCATCCTCTTCATTTCCCTTCTCTTTACTTAACCTTGATACTATCGATCATCCCTTTTATGGATATTAAAAATTTCTCCAGCGTCTACTTAAAATCTATACAATTTCTTCTCTTTGTAATGTTACTCCAATTTCTTTTCCTTCATCTTCTGTTGTCCCTCTTTCTGGCTCTATATGAGCCTTATAAAAACTTTAATCTCCCTCTTCACTTAACTCCAACTTCGATACTCTTCCTGAGCATTCTCTAAATCTACCACAGATTTGTCTTTTATAGCTTCAACTACTTAGTTGTAAACTACTTCCCTTGATACTTCCTCTATTCTATCCCTCAAATCATTCTTCATTACTACAACCTATTATGGTTCAAATACTATCTCAGGTAAAACAATCAGCTTTTCTCTCAGTATATGAATACACTTAACTCCTTCACTTACCAAATTATCAATTCAATATCATTACTTATATAATAATCTATTCCTCCACTTCTACTGATGAATTTCCTTAATTCATCTCTTACCAACTTAACTTTGGTATATCTCTCTATTACTGCTCTTTCTCTAATACTAAATCTCTTATTTTCTCACAATAAGCTCTAAACTTCTTGTCAATTTCAACTTCAAATTTCCCCCCTTCCAGGTCACTTCCTAAATCCATCGCTATCTCCCTTCTTACAACCTAAATTGTCTCCATATGTTTAAAAACATTTATAATATCTTCATTCTTACAACTTTTCTTTGTCTATTCTAGACATTCCTATCATCTCCAAAGTATTTCCCTGCAATGAGTATCTAACTCATTCCATATCTCTAAGTTTATCTCCTTATTACCTTCACTACAATCTCTCAGGTCATATCCTAAGGTATTCCTACCCTAGCTCTATAACCTACTGCTCTGATACCAAATTGTGACACCCCCAAATTCTCTACATTCACTGTAGCCAATTTGGTGCTCACGTAAATATTCTATAAGATAATAATTCCTATAAATATAAGATTCACAGTACTTATAGTAAATAGTAGTTCTCGTCAGAACAATCATTGAAACTGAGTACCCTCACTTGGATGTACATGTTTAGTATCTTATAGATATTTCTTCCATATCTATAATTCTTATCTATCTTGTAACAATCCAAAAATTTAAATCATAATTTTAAATATTTATGGAATTATATAAATATTTAATTAATGTGGTTATTGTAGAATAAATATTTATTTAATTTGATTTGATTTGATTATTTATTTGTTGAATAAATAATTAACGAGTTTAGGAAATTGATCATCATGAGATAATATTTTAATATTTGATTAAATAAAATTATAATTATAAAGAAAATTATAATTATTCCGTATTGATTTATGTGGTGAATTAATTTAATAAATTATTATTAGAATTAATTGAATTGAATATTAAAATTTAATTAATTAAAGTGTAACCATAAACCATATTATAAAGGAGTTATTAAAATAAGTTAAGGGAGGTTAATTCAGTTTTTGCCAAACAAGACTTACTGAATGTTAAGTCTTTAGTTTAAATCTGTTTTACCAAACAAGGTGTAAGCTTTAATGGGTTAATTTTTAGTTGGTTAGCCAAACAAGCCTTATGGCTTTTGAGTTTAAAAAAAACTGATGTCAGTTAAAGTTATAATTATATTATATACTTAATACATATATTATATCTTATACGTTATATTTGGTTTAGTACGTAAGTTAGAGTTTAGAATAGGGAGAAAGACGAGGAAGAAAAAGAAGAGAAGAAGAAAATTACAGAGAAAAGTAAGAGAGAATTGGGAGAAGTCTAGAGAGAGGAATTGGGGAAAAAGAAAGCTTCATAATCAAAAGAATAGCCATCATCTTCTAAAATTAAGGTATCCTCTTGCTTGTATTTTTCAAAAAGTTGTAGTTATATTCTCGTCTAAAATTCTCTGTAAAAACTTTGTGAAGGTTGAATTATTTGTTGTATATAGTTTTATATGATAAATTGTTTTCATAAGTTTATATATGAGTATAGTGAATGAATTCGTGTTAAGTATCTATTATGTGAAGGAAATCAGATTACAGTGAATTGGTATGAACATATATGAATATGGCTTAGTTTAAAGTAAAATTAAGGTTTAATTAGTTGTATAATATATAAATTGACTATTGAATTCGAAAGAGGATGAATAAACATAAGCATAGTATGTTGAATTAACTGCTTTTGGTTGAAAAAAAATCAAAGTGATGATTTTCACCTTTGAAACTTTCAAAAAGTGAAGTTTTAGCAAAAATAGTGAAAATTAATGGTTGTAATTTGGATGTTTATGTTGTTTAGATGGCTAGAAACGCGTTAGAAAACATTAGATTATATTTCTGTAAACATATTACACCTTAGATAGGTTGATATAGTTGTTAGAAAGGAGTTTGGAGGCCTAATTTAGCTTTCCATAGAGCTGCATAGCATAAAATCGCAAAACGCAGTATGGATCCTCATCCCTTGGCTCCCAACAGTAAAAACTCACTTTGTGAAGAGTAGTCTGCTAAGCCAAATTTTGAAAAAAATAATCTAACAGAACATGTTTTTACTAAAATGAGCATAACGTTTTTATACGAACTCGGATTGATGCGACTCAAGATGATTCGGAACGAGGACGAATAGGCCTATAACTTTTATGCTTTTAGTTTTTCAATTTGAAATCGTTATGAAGGGTCAAAATGGCCATCTTTAGGACTGTTGTGTATTTGGAGGCAATCGGAGGGCGTCGGTATGCGCGAATGCAAGTGCAATCCTTTGTGTATTAGTATAACCTAATGATAACATGTTGGACATGTAATAGGATATTGTATCAAGTTGTTAATGTGTATGTGATGCAATGACATGATCACTTAAGTAGTTATAATAAAGCTAAAAAGTAATGTTCATGAAAAGATGTGATGTTGTTTAAACTTAAACTTAGTTAGTAGCTATACTAAAAGTGAGAAAGCAACTCATGAAGTTAATGTTAGTGTAACTAATGTGTATTGTCAATACATATGGTATGTGTAGGACTTGTGGTGAACGTGAGTAGTGATTGTTTAACCTACGCACGAGGCAAGTTTTCTAACTCTACATTTATATTGAGCTAGTTTCTAAACTTATTTTTTTACATTAGGCAAGCTCTCAAATTCTACTTTTACAATTAATCAAGTTCTTGTATCTAGTTGCTTATGATTTCTAAATCCTATTTTGATATTGAACAAGTTATTATTGTCTTTAACTTGTTATCTAGCATGCAAGTTTACATATTATGATATACTAATGTTGAACAAGTTTTATCATTCAAATTACTATTTGTTATGCATGCTTAGTACTCAGTTCTAAATAACCTTGGCTTAATATTGTTCAAGCAAGGCATGTTATGATTATTCAATGTTTATTCTATTAGTTTATTCCTAAAGCATGATCCTAATTTATAATGTCAATTCAGTTATGATTATTCCATAGCATGACGTTATCAATATTATATTCAACTAATCCTTAGTTGATGACCGTTGAATTCTAAATTACCTTTGAAGTGTATCCAAACCAAACTTACTTTGGTGCGGACTTGTACTCTAAATACTGAGATGAACAACCCTATTATCAGGGGATAATTTACGCTTAGCGTTGAAATGTTTGTGCACAATACATTGTACGAAGGGCTGATCCCCCTAAGTACGAGGAGTCCTTATAGTCTTATGACTGTTAAAGTTGAAGTTGAAAGATTACTTACAACTGTGGACATAGTTCGTGGTCTTATGACCCTCAGATATATATTCCATATTTTGATTCCAGTCTTTGGTTATCATTGATAGAGTACTAATCAGTTTTGATGAGCCTATTCATTGGCAGTTGTTATTATCATGTTGATTCATTGTTATATCTAGTGAGAAATTATTTTGCTCAGTCTTGTATATACATACACTCTTTGCAGCTAAAGTTGAGAAGGTCGACGAACCTACAACTAGAAAAGAAAAGGGAAAAATATACAAGTGATGGAGACTTGTAATTTTATTTTATTGTTATAATGATAGACTTTTATTTAATGATATGATGTAATAATTTTTTACGCACTTGTATGATGTTTAAGGTTAGATAACCTGGGATGTTTTTGGATTTAATGATGTAACCCTATTTAAAAGGAAGATTTATGGTTTAAATATTATTTTATTTGGGTAGATAGTATGAATGTATGGATAGTAAACACCAAATCTTAAGGGAATGAAGTACCTAGGTTTGGGGATGTCACATATCTGACCTCCATAGTATTAATGGTAGGGTTCTTGGAACTGAGTGAAGCGCTACCTCAATACATCAGAAAAGCCCAATGTCTGTTAACACTATCATTCAGATATATAGTTCATATAGACACTGTACAATTTTCTAATTCCATTAGAATAACAACTAAATACTTCAACTAATAATACACTAAACCAATAATATACCGATACATTAATTCAAAAGGTCGTTATTATTACATTATAGCTATCAACAGGGTATCCATGTCTTAAGCCTTTTATCCACAATACCGGAACTTCTGGAATATATTCTTTCTATCTGCAAATGAAGAAAATATTTGCAGGGATGAGCTACAGAAAGCTTAGCAAGTTTTGAATAATAAACAAATATTATACATATATCAATTCTGAAATAAATGAACATAAAGTTCATAGTAGTGCCATAAGTATATACTGAGGTTTGTCAACCAAACCCTCACTGCTTTCAATTTACATCGATTACAGAAACTTAGAAATCCGGGTTGATCCGCTCAACCAAACAAAACTAGGAGTATGTAGATCATCCTCTAAATATTATCCGATCATTGCTATAAATTTCAGAGACAGCTTACTACTGCCAAGGACAACCATAATTGCTCACCGACAGTTCCTCACTGGCGGTTCTAATAGTGTCAGTATATATATCGGCACCAAACAAAATTTCTTTTTCACAAACTGTGCTTTTATACATTGGTACCAAATAAAATTGGTTGCTCGCAAACTATGCTTTGATATCAAATCAAAAACATTTTTCCACAACAATAGCTCATATGACTTGGTTATGTTTGAACAATAAATCATAACCTTTAAATAACAGAATTCATAAACACTATGTATCACCAGATCATAACTGATAAATATCAAATTTATCATAAGTAATGTAAATAGCAGTGATGCTATTGTTCTTATGCTTTCAAAAAAAAAAAGATTATGAATGAATAAAAGTTATTATTTTACTTAATTCCAAAGTGTTATGTGGTATGTGATTATTCCTTTTATGGGCGCAAGTTAAGTAGAAATTACATAAAAGAGTTGAGTAATAATCTAATGAGTATATTTTTCAACAGAAAATGCCTCCAAGACGTCAACCACCCCGACAGAGAACCACTAAAGGAATCAATAACAATAATGCTAAAGTTAACCCCATTCAACAACTAGCGACGTTATTAACAGGAGCATTGCAGAATCAACCTCAGAATCAAGGTACAACGTTTAAGGATTTCAAGGCAGTTTGACCACCAGAATTCCGTGGGTCCATGAATCCAGTTGAGGCACAGACCTGGGTCATAGAGATAGAGAAAGTGTTCGATCTTTGCCAGTAGGGGAGGATCGGAAGATCCTTTTGCAACATTCATGTTGAAAGCGAGGCTAGTTATTGGTGGTAGGCCAATAAAACCCGAGGAGGTCAAGGATTATGACTTGGGAAAGGTTTAAGGAGATATTCTTCGAGACCTATTTTCCGTAAAGTTCAAGAGTCGACTAGAAGTGCAATTTTGGAACTAAAGTAGGGAACGATGTGTTCTGTCTCGAGTATGCCGCAGATTCAATGAGTTAGCGAGGTTTGCGCCATATCAAGTCAAAGACAGAGATGAACGCAAGGCAAAGAGGTTTGAATAGGACCAAGCCTTGGTTATACAAGAGGGTCTCTCCTGCTCCAAATAAAGACATTTACAAAGATAATGGAGAAGGAAATTCTTCTTTTGAAAGTGAAGCGAGGTCAGAATTAAGTTCAACCAAGAGCAGAGAGAAGAAGAAAATGAAGGTGAAGCTAAAAATGGTGGAGGTAGTAACAATGGAAACAACAACAAAGAATCTAAAGAGGAAATGGACTGAAATGTGAGTCTTTGGAAGCCATGAGGGTAACCAACAAAATAAGAGTTGAAGCATGTGCTACATGCGGGAAGTTTCACAAGGGTGTGTGTTTGATGGGGAAGCGAGTATGCTTCAACTGTGGCTAGGAGGGTCATATCGCCCCAAATTGCACTTAATCTAAGAAGAACGTTTGCTTCACATGTGGGTCCAAGGATCATTTTGCTCATGAATGCCCTAAGAAGAAGGCTGAAGAGACAGCAAGAAATAATGGAGGTAGCAGTGGAGGTACGTGGACCATTGCTGGACCAACGGCATCAAACAAACCCACAGCCAGGACCTTCAACATGACTGTGCAATATCTTGTACAATCAAAAGATGTCATGTTAGGTATTATCCCAATCAATGATATAAATGCATATGTATTATTTGATTCGGGTGCTACTTGCTCTTTTATATCTGATGAATTTGCTAAGAGGTTAGAAATACCTAGTGAAGAGTTGAATTTCCCTTTAAACATAGAAATTGCGAATAGGGAGGTAATTCCTGTTAGATTCGTATACAAGAACTGTAGGGTGAATATAAAGGGGAATGTTATGAAAGTAGATTTAATCCCGATAAAACTTGGAGAGTTTGATGTGATATTGGGAATGGATTGGCTATTCAATTATGGAGCGATAATTGACTGCTGTTGAGTAAAATCTAGTTACACACAGCACGCAAGTATACGTGGTCAACAAGTAATAAAGTGATAAGTTGAGTATCGTTCCCACAGGGAGTTCTAATTAATAAATTTCAACTACTAATACTATATCAATTCAATTTTATTCAAACAACCAGAAATTGCGATTTTCGAATTAGTAACTCAAAATTAAACACTTAAAGATACTTTGTACTAAGATAAACAATTAACTAAGCTATTACTTGAGTGAATGACTTCCTCAGAGATAAATATTAAGACTTCAATATCCCCAATTATGAATTATAACTCGCTTATCTAATCATCCCAATTACTATGTCTCATGGATTGTTAATGAGAATTTTCAAATGCCAAAAGTCCTCTTCCAAGTGATCAATTGACTTCTATTTAACCCAGATTAACCTTGCTATATTCCTATGCAAAACAATTGGATTAAACTCTTTCCAAATTCCAATTCCTTATATGTTACATGCGGTGAATGATATTTCCATTCAATTCACAAACCTAATTATTTACCGTGTAAATAACTGAGTCACATGTCATCATGTCGAGTTCTAACCCTAGAATTCCTCTCCCAATTCCTTCTAGAGTAACACACTAATTATTGGCCAAATAATTAATCATTAAAATCAAAACATGATAAACAATCCACTTCAACATAAATAATTATAATGACATAATAACTAAGTTATAACCATAAAAGGTTCAATTGAAATCTTAATTAAAGAATTAGTTCATCACGGAAATAAGAATCATTATTTGTTGACAAATCATCCTTAAAGAATTACAAATTAAAAATAAGGAGAAAAAGAAGAAACTCTGTAGCCAATCTTGAAGCTCCAAGTAATCTCCTGTAATCTTCAATGGAAAAGCTCCTTCAATCCTCTCTGCCAAATAAATCCAATCCCCTTTAATTCAAAGAATTAGTTTCTTTTTATAGTCCCCACAATCCTCCTCCAATTAGGTTTTATTATTAGCCCTTAATAGGCAAACTGTAAGTCAAACGCTAATCCGTCCGGCGCGCTGCGAGGCTCAAATACAAACCGAGGATAGTACAATTTCAATACATTTTGCCACCGACTTCATTGAAATTACAAAATTGCCATTCAATGCTTGAAATTCCCATAATTCCCCTTCCAGCTTCCAAATCTGCCAAATAAGATATAAACACAATAAAAATGCTACTAAATAACTTAAGAATGCAATAATTTAAGGCTAAATATATCCGAATTATGGGTATACTACCCATTCATCAAACACCCCAAACTTAAATCGTTGCGTGTCCTCATGCGACAAAGCCTAAGATCACCAAACAAAACTAAACATCATGCACATGCAAACTATTTATATTTATATGTTCGTAATTCCAAAGAATCCAAGAGCTCACGTAGATCCATATGCCTCGTAAAATCACGTAAACATGCTAATTCCTCATGTAAAAAGCAATTCGACAATATCCCAACAATCAACGGATCTAAATCATTATTATCGATATTAGCGTGTGTCCACGACCATGCGAACCCATGAAAGACAAAAATATGAGAGAGAATAACTTTCTTAGTAGGCATCATACAATTGTGAACTTGAGAACTCATCAAATAAACTTGTTTCAACCGAACTCAAAACACTTACCCGAATTCAACAAAACCCAAACTAGAATATATATTTATTTTTATTTTTTTATTTATTTTTATTTATTTTTTATTTATTTTTTACGTAAATGACCGCGGTAATGTCTCATCCCATTAGGCTAGCAAAGTGTTACCCCCTTAGCTAGAGCTTTCACCAACGACTCCTGCACTATTTAAGACCTTAGGGCGCTAGGTTTTAAGATACCCCTTGAGCGTATTTCTCTCAAGTAACACAGAGCCCAAAACAAGACTAGTCACCTCAGATATTATCATTATTATTTATATATATTTTTTTTTTATTTATTTATTTTATTTTTTTTTTATAGATGGTTGGTGAGTGCTTTTACACTCCATCTCACGCTTGTGTTTATGGGGAGTGGTTCCCTCAACCCACCACAAGACTCAACATTTTTTGTTTTTAAAGTTATATTCCAAATGTTTCCCCAAACTAGAGTTTATGCATGAATTCACCTTATCTAGTTATTCAAATTGTTCTTCCATATCACTAGCAATCCCCTTTAGAACTCTATTCTCTAACCATTTAAACTATCATAGCTAACATGGTCGCTTTTATTTCCAAGTGCCTTCTTATAATATCAATGTCAAATGATAAAAGATCCAATTCAAGTCACGAAAATCATATCACCGAATCAACACTCCTTACTAGACGTGTTCATGCAATTCTACTTTCCTCATTGGCCCCCAGATATACGCACTCTCAAAATCCGGAATTAACATGCAATCCTAAATGCAACTTTACTAATAATCAATCCACAAACTAATAATAAACCACACCGGTGAAAATAAACGAAAACGAACCACACCCCAAACTAAGCTAGAGCAATGTCCTCATGCGAAAAAAAAAGTCAAAATAAAATAGAGGACTTCCCCGATTTAATTTATTCTCATTGGGGAGCATCATCGCCCTCGCCATCATCTCTTGATCGGACGGGAAATCTCGCGCGAGCAGGGAGCCGTAGGGAAATGGCTAAGTGGAATGCCCGGATGGGTCTGGATGGTCAGTGCATTCTGTGCAGCAAATTGGTCGACTAAATACTTGTAAATCACGTCTTGACGTTCCGATAAGCGCACATTCTGGGACTCAATGTTGTAAAACTAGCCGTCTATCTCTCGCTGGACAGCTTCGGGGACCACACCTCGATGAGCAGCTGTCGAGGGGTCGTAAGGAGGGGGGGCCTGAGGTGGTGGGGCTCGTGGAGACGTAACGTGGGGGATAATGAAACCCAGTCCCCTAGGGTGATTAGCACCACCGGACCACACTTTATAACGACGGATCAAGTTGTGGTCCAACACGGGCATAGGAGTTTGAATCATCTCGTCTGATTTCCATTTGACCCCAAACTTAGCACATAAGACGCAGATCAGGGACGGATGTGGTAGCCCTCCTGTGGTCCCGCCGCGAGATACGTGGAGCATCGATTCTTTGAATAAGATGGCCGACATCGATTCGTAGGCCTTGTATGATGGAGTATAATAATAGACAACCCTTTCTTTGGTAACGTGACTCACATGTGTGCGGGGGCATCAATTTCAGCATATGAAGGCATACCATGCCTTTCCATATAGACCGAGGTGAGACAATGGGAAGGTCATGTCGCCACGCCATGGATGGACCAAGTAGTGCGGTTGACACAACTCCCGAATAATCTTTTCATAGTCCTACCATCACTCACTAAAGCGAGCATATTCATCATGAAGGCCCTCTAAGGGTAGTTGATAGCACCCATTGATATCCTCCTCGCCAAATTCCACGGCCTTACCTCCGACAAACACCCCATAATGGTCATGCTCAGCAAGTTGGCATAGAATTCTTTGACCACTGCAATCATCGCTATGTCAGTCGTTTCTGAGGACGAACCGATTCACGCCAAAGAATCATCATCGCGATGTCTCCATCCTTGTTTTGATCGGGACGGAGACCCGCTCGGGGACTATCGAGCGGGTGGCCATGCTAACAGAAGCGTTCTTGAGCCGTAACACTAACAAAACGCTTCATTGTCAAATTTTGGCGAGGAAGTTGAAGTGGCCCTTAACCACGAGTCTGCGATGACGTTTGGATGCCATGTCGAGAATTCTCGCAAATAAAACATATTCATAGTTAAGCTTTAAAAGAATGTACGGTTGGATAAATATGCTTTAGCAATGACATAGAAATTGTATAAAACACCTAGTAGTGTGAGAACGCAGGGGGTGAGGCATGAAATCAAGTAATATGTAAGCTACACAGATTATTAAGTCGATAATTTGTCAAACACCTAGATAAAGAATCGAGAACTTGTTCAATCCATTATTAATTCCCTGTCTATTCATGCCATGCATGTAGCGTGCATGAATCTCGTGTGTAGGAGTACGTCACACATCAATGCGTTATCTATATGCTCCATTAGATTTCCAGATGACAAGAATAACGAATGAAGAGCATCTTAATTCGCAATAATTGAAAAACACATCAAATCATACCTTTGTTACTTCTAAAGAAGTTGAGGGGTAGAATTCGCACACAAGATGCAACGACCATTATGAAATGAAAGGACGGAGTGATGCGTGGTGGATGAGTGGAAGACAATTATCCAAGGTTTAATGACTTTGTGCTATGAAGATGGAGAGAGGGTGACTGACCTGCTTTGCCGGCGTGTGGAAAGAATTTGGGATAGAAGGGCACGACAAGGTTTTAAAGTACCGAGGCTAACTCGACCCAGCCAACGGGCGCTGGGTTATAACTCAGCAGGAGCGCCGGCAACCGGGCAAGCGTGAATCGATTGATGCTCAGTACGGGCGCTGGGTTTGAATCGAAGATGCAATGGCGGGCGCTGGGCCCTATTTTCAGTTTCTGGAGCCTAGCGCCGGGGCGCTGTGATTGTACTAGAATCCAGCGCCGGGGCGCTGGGCCTTGTCTTCACCTTCTGGAGCCTAGCGGCAGGGCGCCGTGATCTCAGTGATGTGGGCGCCAAGTACTGGAATGACCTGTAATGCGTGCATACCGGACCAAAGTAGGAATTAGTTTAATAAACGTGAGTCTTCTACTACGTAATAATAAAGGAAAATAAGAAAAGTTTAACTCTAAGAGGCATAAAATCAAATAAAACGAAAAAGTTATGAAATCGCATGGGTTGCCTCCCAAGAAGTGCTTGGTTTATAGTCGTCACCCGACTTTTTGCGGTGTTGGTCGGGTTGCCACTGGGTCCGAGAGGTACTCGACCGTAGCTTGGCGCTCGATTGGTCCGCTCCAATAGTGTTTCAGACGTTGACCGTTGACCTTGAATGTACGCTTTGAATTCGGTTCCTCAACCTCAATGTTTCCGTGGAGTGACAGATATGACTACAAATGGTCCGCACCACAATTTCAATTTTCCTCGAAATAGACGCAAGCGTGAGTTGAATAAAGAGTACTTGATGGCCCGGCATGAATAATGTTCTATCGAGAATTTTTTATCGTGCCAAGATTTGACTTTCTCCTTGTATAGCTTAGCGCTTTCGTGGCGTTGAACCCGAATTCATCCATCTCGCTCAACCGCAGAACTGCTTTTCACCGCCGCTTCTAGATCAAAGTTTAATTTCCGAATGGCCCAAAGGTGCACTTCGTGTTCTAGCTCGACCTAAGATGACACGCCTTTCCAAAGACCATTCTCAGACGGGGACATGCCGATCGGGTTTTTGTACTGCTCGATAAGCCCATAGAGCGTCGTCAAGACGCGCACGCCCAATCTTTTGTGATGGATTGACTACTTTTTCCGTGATCCTCTTAATTTCCGATTCGACACCTCTCGCAGGCCATTGGTTTGTGGGTGATATGCATTGCAATTTTGTGATTTAACTCCATATTTTACAAGCAATTTAGTGAACTGCTTGTTATAGAAGTGCGTTCCCTCATCACTTATTATAGCCCTTGGTGTCCCAAATTTGGTAAAATGTTTTTCTTTAAGAATCGGGTGACAACGTTGGCATCATTCGTGGGTAATCTTGCGGCTTTCTACCCATTTGGAAACATAATCGACCGCTAATAAGATATAACGATTATTCAGCGAAGATGGGAATGGTCCCATAAAGTCGATACCCCACACGTCGAATAGTTCCACCTCTAAAATTGTGTTAAGTGGCATTTCATTGCGCTTGGAGATATTACCTACGCGTTGGCATCGATCGCATTTTAGCACAAAGAGATAAGCATCTTTGAATAAAGAGGGCCAGAAGAATCCCGATTTGTAGTACTTTGGTCATTGTAGACGATCATCGGAATAATGACCTCCGTAATCGAGGAGTGATGGTGGCCTAATATACTATCCATTTCTTCGTGAGGTACACATCGCCTTATCATTTGATCTCGCATACATGCTTTAAATGTAAATGGTTCATCCTAAAAGTATTGTTTCTCATCGTGGAGAAACTTCTTCCGTTGTTGTGATGTCAAATCCGGCCAGTAACACCTTGGCAACCACATAGTTGACATAGTCAAGATACCAAGGTAGTATGGTAGTTACCCTAACAGCTTGCTCATCCGGAAATTCCTCATTAATCAATCGAGTTGTCTTCTTTCTGCTCCTTTTATTTTCCAACCGAGATGTATGATCCGCCACTTGATTTTCTCGTACCTTTTCTCATCCCTTGATCTCCGGATCAAATTCTTGTAACAACAAAGACTCACCAGATTAATCGTGGTTTAGCATCTTTCTTCTCAATCGATATTTAATAAATTTGAATGATCGGTGTAGACAATTACCTTAGTGTCGAGGAGATAAGCTCTGAATTTGTCAAACGCAAACACCATCGCAAGTAATTCCTTTTCGGTTGTTGTGTAGTTCAATTGGTATCCGTCAATGTCTTACTAGAGTAATAGATAGTATGAAAAATCTTATCATGACGTTGTCCCAATACTGATCCCACCACGTAATCATCAAGCGCCGCACATCAATTCAAAAGGTAAAGACCAATCCAAGCGCTATAAATGACCGTGCAAAGACCAATTTCTTCTTTAATACCTCAAATGCCTCGATGCATGCATGATCCATCTTAAACGGTACATCTTTCTCCAAGAGTGAGCATAGGGGTTTGAGATCTTTGAAAAATCTTTAATAAAGCGCCTATAGAACCCCTGCATGTCCCAAGAAACTCAAATGCCTTTTACACGATGAAGAAGAGGAGGCGCTTTCAATTGTATCAATCTTCGCTCTATCCACCTCCAATCCGGATACGAAACCTTATGTCCCGTAATAACCCCTTCTTGTACCATAAAATGACATTTTTCCCAATTAAGTACCAAAGTTAGTCTCCACACATCTTTTTAACACCAAGATCGATTATTCAAACACGAGTCAAAACTATCATAGCCAACACCGAGAAATCATCCATGAACACCTCTAAATTACGCTCGACCATATCGGAAAAGATTGCCATCATACAAATATTGAAAGGTCGCCAAGACATTACATAAACCAAAGGACATACGCCGGAATGCAAACGTCTGGTATGGACATGTGAACGTGGTCTTTTCTTGATCTTCCTAAGCTATGGCAATTTGATTGTACCTGAATATCCATCTAACAGATGATAGAATTGATGTCCCGCTAACTCCGTCCAACATCTCGATCAATGAACAGCAAGGAAAGTGATCCTTGCGTGTGGCTTTATTCAACTTACAGTAATCCATACATACTCTCCAAATTAATAGCTTCTTGTCGGGATAAGCTCATGCGCTTCATTTTTTACCACAGTTATGCCCCCTTTTTTCGGTACACACTGTACAGACTTACCCATGAACTATCTGAGATTGGGTAGATAATACCGACATCCAACCATTTTATAATTTCCTTCTTCACCACCTCTTTCATAATGGGATTTAACCTTCGTTGCATCTCAATGGTTGGTTTTGATCCCTCTTCCATTAAAATCTTGTGCATACAGAAAGAGGGGCTAATACCTCGAATGTCCGCTATAGTCCACCCAATCGCTGTTTTGAACTCGCGCAGAACTCGTAGCAATTTTTCTTTTTGGGTGTCGCTTAACGTTGTCGAAACAATAACCGGTAGAGTCGAGTCTTTCCTAAGTCGCATATTCAAGATGAGAGGGAGTGGCTTTAATTCCAACACCGGTGGCACTTCTATCGAGGGTTTGCACTTTTTTCTTCCGCTTTAGGCCTTTCCGTGGTGTCGAATGATTGATTATTTTTCCTAGAGAATGATGGTGTGTCTAGCCATTTGACTCGCTTTCATTATCTCGCATCCGCACTATCGTTGTCTGTTTCTAACCATCATGGATTCTATCGGATCCTCCGAGTAATGGCAAAAAAATCTTGTGATTCACCATCTCCTCCATTACATCCACCCGCAAACACTCACCTTTTTCCTTTGGATACGACATTGCTTTAAACACATTGAAAGTGACGTGTTGATCGTCAACTCTCATCGTTAATTCTCCTTTTTTGCACGCCGATTAACGCTTCTCCTGCTGCTAAGAATGGTCGTCCGAGAATGATGGGCGCTTCAGTGTCCGCTTCACAATCCAAGATAACGAAGTCTCTTTGAAAGATGAATTTATCCACCCTTACTAATACGCCTTCAACGATACCTCGTGGATATGTAATCGATCGGCTCGCTAACAAGAACCGATATTTGTCGGTTTAGATGCTTGGAGCCCGAATTGACGATGAGATCGATAATGGCATTAAATTAATATCGCCCCCAAATCACACAAATATTTCCCCGCGATTACCAATGTCGCATGGAATAGAAAAGCTACCGGATCTTTCAACTTAGGAGGTAACTTGTTCGAATAATTGCGCTACATTCTTCGATTAAGCCACCGCTTCAAAATCCCCGCTTTCCTTTTCTTTGATAAAGACATCCTTCATGAACTTAGCGTAACTTTCGGCATGTGTTCTAAAGCTTGGCCGAATGGGATGTTGATATGCAATTTTTAAAAATATCCAAAATCTTAAATACCGCTTATCTAACTTGGATTTCAAATCTCTGCAGATATGGTATGGGTGGCATTGTTGTAGATGACCCCTGTGCATTTTCCTCTCCTATTTCCTCTTTATCTTTCCTTGCTTCCACAACCTCTTCTCGCTTTGGTTGTTGCGTTATCCCCTTGTCCTTATCCTTAACTCGCTTGCGCCCTTCCCACTTCAGAAGATTACCGCCTTAAAGGTGCTCATTTCTGCCGGATTTATTTCATCACTCGGGCGCCTCCTAGTGGATTTCGGTATTCAATGCATGTGCTATTTGTCCCAATTGATTTTCCAGATTCTTTAACGATGCCCCATGGCTTTGCAACGTCATATCTACTTGATTCAATTTCTTGTCTTGTTCCTCGTTCTTTTGTGTCGAGGCTCTAATAAACTTTTCCAAAGTCGCTTCCCAACTTGATACCCTCTCTCGTTGTTGAGGTTGATTTTGGAATCCGGAGGTGTGTGTGTTGTTTAGGTGGTTGAGTGCCGCAGTTGATTGTTACTCCATGAGAACCCCGGATGATTCTTCCAACCCGGATTATAGGCATTTTGGGTAGGATATGGTTGGGTTGAACGATTATAATTTCCTACGAATCGTTGATTCCGAATTTATGGCGATTGATCCGTAGCATGACCCCAAAGACACAACTCACAAACCATCGCTACTCTTGCCGTGTGGCTTGTGGATGCCATGTTTCTATATGCTTAGCTATTGCAAATACACTTGTCTTATTAATCGCAATAAGGCCCACTTCATATTTTCTTGATGCTTTTGGATGGTTGGTCCTTGTCATGGGCCACTGATAGTTGTTGGTGGCCATTGTTTCTAACAATTGATATGCCTCATCAAAATTTTTGGACATAATCGCTCCTCCCGCTGCTGCATCAATACTAGACCTCGTGGATGCGTGCAAACCATCACAAAATATCCCTAATTGCATCCACTGCGGAATTCCATGATGAGGGCATTTACGAAGCATATCCTTAAACCTTTCCCACGCCTCATATAACGATTCCGACTTAAGTTGTGCGAAAGTATGAATGTCGTTCCGTAGTTTTGCCGATTATCTGGTGGGAAGAACTTAGCTAAATTTTTTTGAGCTAAGTCATCCCATGTGGTGATTGATCCAGGAGGCAAGGAGTGTAGCCAGCTTCGTGCTTTATCTTTTAAAGTAAACGGGAACATCCTCAACCTTATAGCGTCTTCCGATACATTGTTAAATTTGAAGGTATCGCAAACTTCCAAGAAACTCAAGATATGCTCATTAGGATCGTCTATCGAATTACCCCCAAACTGGCACGTATTCTGTAGCATCTGAATTGATCCCGGTTTTATCTCGAAACTGTTCGCATTGATTGCCGGTCTCTTAATACTTGACCAGTAAATCAGAACATTTGGCGTATGTAATCCTAAGTGATTTCGCTCGTTCTTCTGCCATGGTCACGAGTAAGTCTTGGGTTGTCGGGCTTCTTCTTCCAAATGTATCACCTCACTATTCAACTCACTACCGTTCGAACTCCTTCTCAAGGTTGTCTCAGATATCGTAAGAAGTTCCTTTCTAGCTTTCGATCTAGTGTGCATACACGAATTCCTCGCCAATCCAAGAAGAAAGATTACGTAGTGTTCAAATTAAAATCGAATTGATTATAACTAATATGAAATTAATATTAATAAAAGAAATTCCCAAAGAATGGCGCCAAAAACTTGTTGAGTAAAATCTAGTTACACACAAAGACGCAAGTATACGTGGTCAACAAGTAATAAAGTGATAAGTTGAGTATCGTTCTCCCGTGGAGTTCTAATTAATAAATTTCAACTACTAATACTATATCAATTCAATTTTATTCAATCAACCGTAAATTGCGATTTTCCTCAATTAGTAACTCAAAATTAAACACTTAAAGATACCGTACTAAGATAAACAATTAACTAAGCTATTACTTGAGTGAATGACTTCACCAGTAGATAAATATTAAGACTTCAATATCCCCAATTATGAATTATAACTCGCTTATCTAATCATCCCAATTACTATGTCTCATGGATTGTTAACAGAATTTTCAAATGCCAAAAGTCCTCTTCCAAGTGATCAATTGACTTCTATTTAACCCAGATTAACCTTTGCTATATTCCTATGCAAAACAATTGGATTAAACTCTTTCCAAATCCCAATTCTTTATATGTTACATGCGGTGAATGATATATTTCATTCAATTCACAAACCTAATTATTTACCGTGTAAATAATCGAGTCACATGTCATCATGTCGAGTTCTAACCCTAGAATTCCTCTCCCAATTCCTTACAGAGTAACACACTAATTATTGGCCAAATAATTAATCATTAAAATCAAAACATGATAAACAATCCACTTCAACATAAATAATTATAATGACAGAATAACTAAGTTATAACCATAAAAGGTTCAATTGAAATCTTAATTAATGAATTAGTTCATCACGGAAATAAGAATCATTATTTGTTGACAAATCATCCTTAAAGAATTACAAATTAAAAATAAGGAGAAAAAGAAGAAACTCTGTAGCCAATCTTGAAGCTCCAAGTAATCTCATGTAATCTTCAATAGAAAAGCTCCTTCAATCCTCTCTGCCAAATAAATCCAATCCCCCTTTTAATTCAGCAATTAGTTTCTTTTTATAGTCCCCCACAATCCTCCTCCAATTAGGTTTTATTATTAGCCCTTAATAGGCAACCAGAAGTCAAACGCGCTAATCCGGTCAACGCCGAGGCTCAATACCTTGCCACCGAGGATAGTACAATTTCAGCTATTGCCAACCGGACTTCATTGAAATTACAAAATTGCCATTCAATGCTTGAAATTCCCATAATTCCCCTTCCAGCTTCCAAATCTGCCAAATAAGATATAAACACAATAAAAATGCTACTAAATAACTTAAGAATGCAATAATTTAAGTCTAAATATATCCGAATTATGGGTATACTACCCATTCATCAACTGCCAATAGAAGTGTGTAAACCTTATGACTCCGTCAAAGGTAGTTTTTCAAGGTAGTAAATCGCCTAAAAAAAAAGAAATGTCTGAAGATGATCCAGGCCAAGAAGTTATTGAGTAAAGGTTATGTAGGGTACTTAGCCTACATAGTCGATACTCAAAAGGGGAAGGGTGTGAAACTGGAGGAAATACCAGTGGTTAGGGAATTCGTGGATGTGTTTCTGGAGGATTTGCCAGGACTTTCACCTGACAGAGAAATTGAGTTCGTTATCGACTTAGCGCCAGGAACCGCTCCGATATCGAAGGCCACGTACAGAATAGCTCCGGTAGAGATGAAAGAACTAATGGTACAACTGCAAGAACTGTTAGATAAGAGGTATATTCAACCGAGAGTATCACCGTGGGGAGCACCAGTGTTATTCGTGAAGAAGAAGGATGAGTTAATGCGTCTTTGCATTGATTATAGGGAATTAAACAAAGTCACTATTAAAAACAAGTATCCACTGCCAAGAATAAATTACTTGTTTGATAAATTAAAGGGTGCAAGATATTTCTCAAAAATAGATTTGAGGAGTGGGTATCACCAACTGAAAGTGAGGAAGGAGGATGTGCCGAAGACGGCATTCCGAACTCGGTATGGACATTGCGCATTTTTGGTGATGTCTTTTGGTTTGACAAATGCCCCTGCAGCGTTCATGGATTTAATGAACAGGGTGTTTAAACCATTTTTAGACAAGTTAGTGGTGGTATTAATCGTTGATATTTTGGTGTACTCCAAAACTCAAGAAGAACACGTGGAACACTTACGTCTGACGTTGGAGATGTTAAGAAAGGAAAAGTTGTATGTGAAATTCTCTAAATGTGAATTTTGGCTGGAACGTGTACAATTCCTTGGGCATGTAATCGATAAGGATGGAATTTCAATGGATCCATCAAAAGTCGAAGCTGTGATAAATTGGGAACAACCAAGAACTCCATCAGAAGTGAGAAGTTTCTTGGGATTGACAGGCTATTATAGACGGTTTATCCAGGATTTTTCCAAGATTGCCACTCCATTGACGAATTTAACGAGAAAATCTGTAAAATTTGTTTGGACGGAGAAATGTGGAGAGATTTTTACGGAATTAAAGAAGAGGCTCAGTGTGGCACCTGTGTTGTCATTACCAGATAATACATGAAATTTTGTGTATAGTGATGCTTCACACAAAGGATTGGGTTGTGTCCTTATGCAGAACGACAAAGTTATTGCATATGCATCAAGGCAGTTGAAAGACTATGAGAAAGGATATCCGACTCATGATTTAGAGTTGGCGACAGTGGTGTTTACGCTGAAAATATGGAGACACTATCTCTATGGAGAGAAATATGAGATCTACACAGACCATAATAGTCTAAAGTATATTTTCACACAGAAGGACATGAACATGCGTCAAAGGAGATGGATGGAATTGATAAAAGATTATGATTGTGAGATCTTTTATCATCCGGGCAAATCTAATGTGGTTGCAGATGCCTTGAGTAGGAAAGGCAGAGAAAAATTGATGATGTTAACCGATAATGAAGAGCTCATTTTAGCAATGGCAATATTAGAGTTGGAAAACAAATTTCCAAAAGAATCTGACAAAAAAGTGTACCAGATGGAAGCTAGTTCAAATGTGGTAGACAAGGCGAAGAACGCTCAACTACAAGGTGAAGAATATAGAAAAATAAAGGAAAGCGTGGTTGAAGCTAAAGAAGTGAAGTATAAAGTTGATACGAAAGGAATACTAAGATTTGACGGACGAATTTGGGTTCCGGCAGTACAAGATATTAAAGAGGAAATCTTGGCAGAAGCTCATAGCTCAAGATATTCGATTCATCCGAGAAGTACAGAAATGTATCAAGATTTTCAGCGACATTTTTGGTGGCCAAATATGAAAAGAGACGTTGTGGAATGCGTTGTAAAGTGCTTAACATGTCAAAGAGTGAAGGCAGAACATCAAAGGCCAAGCGGATTACTTCAACCATTAGAAATATCATAATGGAAATGGGAGCATATCACAATGGATTTTGTGGTAGGACTTCCAACGACTCAGAAAGTATATGATGTGATATGGGTGATAGTGTGATATATTCTTTCTATCTGCAAATGAAGAAAATATTTGCAGGGATGACCTACAGAAAGCTCAGCAAGTTTTGAACAATAAAAAAATATTTTATATATATCAATTCTGAAATAAATGAACATAAAGTTCAGAGTAGTGCCATAAATATATACTAAGGTTTGTCAGCCAAACCCCGCCTATTTCGAATTTTTGTCAGTTCTGTAAACTTAGAAAACCTTATTGATCCGTTCAACCAAACAAAACTAGGAGTATGCATATCATCCTCAAATTATTATCCGATCATTGCTATAAATGTCGAAGATAGCTTACTACTGCCAAGGACAACCATAATTGCCCACCGACAGTTCCTCACTGCCGGTTCTAATAGTGTCAGTATATATATCGGCACCAAACAAAATTTCTTTTTTCACAAACTGCACATTTATACATTGGTACCAAACAAAATTGGTTTCTCGCAAACTATGCTTTGATATCAAATCAAAAACATTTTTCCACAACAATAGCTCATATGACTTGGTTATGTTTGAACAATAAATCATAACCTTTAAATAACAGAATTCATAAACACTAAGTATCACCAAATCATAACTGATAAATATTAAATTTTCATTTAATAAAGTAATTTAAATGAAGCTTGCATTTGAAATATAAGATTTGCACGAAGTGCGTGAAAAACTTAATCCGCCTCGGATTTATCGCCTAATTTATAATACTTTAACGGGCTCGCTCTACGCAACCTAAATATGTTCATTGTAGTAATTAGAACCAATAGCAATTGATATTTAATCAATTTAATAGTTTCTGGGTTGTATTCGATATCTATTCGGTGTTTTATAACTTGATCGGATAGTTATTGTATTATCTTTCGAGTAAACTTTGTCTAAGAGTTTACATATTAATTTAAGTATTATTTATAATATTTTCTAGAGGCTTAAAACCATTTTTCAATGATTAATATTAATTTTAACTAATTTATTAACAATCAAAATGACTTTAGAGTCATTAATATTGTTTTAAGTAATTAATAATCATTTTAATGATTTTTAAATCATCACTATTATTTTCAAATAATTTTACTATTATTGATAATGATTTTTAAATCATTATTTTCATTTTAAATAATTTAATATTATTTAAAATGATTTATTATTATTATTATCTAATTTATTACCAATTAAAAATGATTTTAGCAGTCATTAATATAATTATTAATTATTCATAATAATTATTAAATCATCAATATTATCTTTAAATAATTTATTATCACCGATAATGATTTTTAAATCATTAGTTTTCATTTATTATTATTTAAAATAATTTATTATCATTTTATTAATTTATTAAATAGCATTATTAATTATTTTATTATCATTAATATTCAAATAAATTTAATATTAATGAAATTTCATGTCAAAATATTAAAAATTATTTATCATGATTTAAAATGTATTTTATGAATTAATTGTTAATTTATAATAATTATTTGGTATGTATTTCTATTTATAATATTATTTTTAGTATTTTTAAACCAAACTGTCGCTATTGGTGTTCTTCACCCATTGAAGAACACGAAAGTCAATGTTCAGTAGGTAGGTTTGACCGACTTTAATTCCTAGCTGATGATGTTTTTGATCATGCAAATGGTTCAAAGGTGTAGTACTAATGTAGTACTATGAGAATAAACTAATTGGGTAATCTAATTACATCACATAAGCGAGTTATAGATGGTCAAAATACCCCTCAAGGCCTGATCTTGAGTTTCTAGGTAACCCAAAAACTCGATCAGTGTCAAACCTCCTACTTCAACATCCAATAACTTGGATACTATGTATTAGATATGTGTTATAAGGTAACCATTATATAGTATACATGTCATACTACACTAATACAACATCTAAAGGTGCATAACAACATCAGAGGATCATAATTTAGATGGGTCAAACTGACTGTCAGGCATGTCCAAGAACTTTCTGGGTTACCCAGCAATCTAGGTAACCAATTTCGAGACCCTACTTTTAATCTATCGTATCTTGCACTCGTTTGATGTAATGAGTGATATATGGTCATGGGCTGGTAGTCTACATGACAGGGTTCAACAATATAACAATTATACTATCCAAACACTTGTCAGAGTGAAGATCAAGACCTTTAAACATCTTGTCAGACGTTGTTCTTGAGTTCTGGGTTTTCCAGAAATTACAAACCTAATCGGTCAACGGGTTTTGACTACTAATATCTTGCAGTCTAAACATCCTATGATCCTATTTTCACTTCTAGATTACTAATCTCACAATATACTACAAATATAATACATCAAACAACTCAATTATCTAACAGATTCGGATCTAAGGGGCCTGACATTCGGTTGTCAGACACACTTTTAGTGTTCTTGACTGTTTATGCAAATCTTCATTTTGAAGCTTTTAACTGTTATAGATTTTTATTTTAGCAACCCAGATAACTTATTAACATGTTATTTAACATCTGTAAACATTAAAACATAACATCTATCTAAGCTTTCAAGATCTAGGACCAATTTAGGGTTTCTTACCTTTTAGGCCAAAACTTTGATTTCTTCCTTCCTGTTTCTGATCCAGCTTTATGGTTACTGATTATAGACTATATATGTAGTATTTTGAGAGTATTATCAGTGACTTAGAGAAGAAGGCCCTTATGGCTAGAAAGTTGAGATATTTTCTAACTTTTAAACCATTTTACAAGCTAAGTCTTGATTCAATGACTTCAATTTGTTGCTAGGTGTTAAGGACAGCTGGTGGTGTTTATTTTTAACACATGTTACAAATCTTTAGAGTGGTGAGTCATAGATTTAAGCTTATCACCAAAATTTAGAAGATAAAGGGTATTTTAGTAACTTCTTATGTACTAAGGGTACTTTTGTGATTTCCCATTCAACCTTAAGGTTAATTTGGTCATTTATATATTGGATTTAGACACATGGCAAATCTTGGTGGTGAGTCACCAAGATTTGTGTCTATCTTTTGTTAAAAGATGAGCTCGAGGGTATTTTGGTCTTTTTACCCCTACTAAGGATATTTTGATAATTTCCATATTATCCATAGGGTTATTTTAGTCATTTCACATGCTTCCCTAATATTTTTAATCCTTAGGTTTTGATAACCAGTATTAGGGTTCCCTAATTATATTTTAGGGTTCCAAAATTAAAATCAGGGTTTACCGATTATGGTTTGGTAATCCGATTTAGGGTTTCCTATTACTCATTTAATTTCCATGATAAATTTTATACTTAATCTTACATCAACATACCTAGTATGATATTCAATATCATAACTTCCTCTTGATACCCCTAATTAGGGTTAGGGTTCATTTATTAGGGTTTAGGTTTCCTAAATTGAAAACTAGGGTTTACTAAGTTTGTACCCTAACCGATCAATCACTGATCTTCAATTCTGCATCGTACAAACACATATTCATTAATACAATTTTTATAACTGAATTTTCTACCAAATCCCTATCCAGACTTAAGGTTAGGGTTTTTATTCTCTTTTATGAACAACTCTACTCATATTTTTTAGTCAATACACAAACTGACCACTTCTCTAGACTTGTATCACAGATACTTAACACAATATTGATAATCAATATAAATATTAAATAAATACAATAAAAATAAAAATTTATTCATAAAATTCTGGATCCTCACAATATATATGAACTGCCATGAATGGATTTTCTTAACTGCTACAAGGGTTCACAGTTTAAAGGGAAGTTTTCTTAAAAACTAAAAATATTTTTATAATTGATCATCAAAAAGGGGGAGATTCATAGGAATAAATTTATTTTATATTTTGATGATAACAATTATGTTTGTAATAAATATGTAATTATTTACTTATTTACTTATTTTCTATTTTTACTTGAATTAATTCTTATTGACCTTGATAAATTATATGTCAAGTGTTAAATACATATATATCAGTGTGTGCATGTGCGTGTAAAACATGTGTGTGCGTGTTTAATCTTATTAAGTTTAAGGAGGATGAGCTGGAAATTTTTTTTACCGTGCCTTTTTGTTTTGGGACAATAGAAACCAAGACTGCTAAAATGATTTTCAAAAATCTTGGTCAAAGAAATAAATGCAAGGAAGATAAAATTCGGCCCGGCCAGATTTTTTTCTTCTACCGCGTAAAAGTTTGCTTTAATCTGGACCGTTCAATTCAAAAATAATTGATCAAAATCGTGCATTCAAAAATCAATTTTCAGAATTACGTTTTTGCCCCAACTTCAAAAAATTCTATAAATATGGAGTATTTCATTCATTTGGTTTTTACCAATTCAGTGAAAAGAAAATTATACTCTCCTTGCCTATATTCTCTAAATTTTATCTCTTCTTACAAAAGTTTTGATTATTTTTGAACAGAAAAATTGGTCCACGTATTGAAATAAGTTTAAATTCTGTTGAATTATTTCTTACTTGCATTATATCTATAGATATACAAATACATATTATTCTACACAATACTATATATCTATATTTCATATATTTATCAAATAAAAGGATACTTGGGCCGTATAAAAATACTTGAGATACACCTCTCTACTTGAGAGGAATTTGAACCGTACAATTCCTTATAATCTTCAGTAACCTTTTATTGATATTATTTATATAAAAATCATAAAATAGATACGACACTTGATAGCTCAAAACGACACTGAGATACTGCTCCAAAAAGAGTAGTCATTCGAACTGAATTTGAGAATCGTAGTGATCTATTGAAAATATTTATATAAATATCAATTGTGAAAATTATAAATTTTGTTATACTTAGGCGTCATGAAGGCTACTTGAGATACACCTCTACCAAGAGGAATTCAACCGTCTTTATTCCTTATAGTACTAAGTGATATTATCTATAAAAGTTCACATAATAGATAAAATATTCTTATATATTATTTGAGTTAAATAAGTAATATTTGTTATATCAGTTTGTGCTTAACTGAGATTATATTTGATAAATATTGTTTAATTCAATTTATTCTCTTATTCAAGTATTGATTCATAAAAAATAAATTATATAATACTTGGTAAAAATTAACTAAGAAACAATTTTATATTATCCATAGAAAAACACTCTTTATTTTATAGAATTGATAATTCTTTATAAAAGTGCTTTAATATCATATACTTACTTAATCAGAAGCATAAATGAATCTAAACAAAAGCTCTATCTGCTTTAAAGAAGCTTATTATTGAATATAAAAGTCCTTGAACTTTTATACTGATATATTTGTTCTTAATTTTCTATCTGCTTATTTGAGAAGCATCAATCTGTACTAAATTCTTATCTGCTTATTTAAGAAGCACTTTATTGTAAACTTATTTGTAAACATAGAAAGGATTAGAGTTAGTTTATTTTATGTACCTGTGAGAAAGACGAGTAATTCTTCGACCAAGACCAGAGTGTTAGAGAGGTCAGCGGGAAGTTGGGTCTCTAGTGTACTTGTGAGGTGAGGAATACGCTGTTATTTCAAGACCAGATCATAGAATAGAACTAATCTCAAAAGGGTGGTACAACTAGACTTGAGGAAGGAGCGGGAAGCTTGCTGTCCAAGATAGAATAGTTGAATAGTTGGAAGTTTGTCTGTAAAACTTTGTAATGGCTTCTCCGCCTGTTGAAGGAATAATTATTACTGATAGTAATAGGATTCCAAGTTCCAAGTAGGGACTTGAGACTAGACGTAGCAACATACCAAAGGGTGTGTGTTGTGAACCAGATAAATCTCTGTGCATTGTGATTGAATTTTTATTATCTTGCATGATAATTACTAAAAACTGCTAATTAATAACTAAAAATTCAAAATGGCCTAAATATAATTTTTTAACTGATAATAATCTATTCAACACCCCCCTCCTTTTAGATTATTACTGACCTTTCAGTACTTAATATTATGATTATTGATTTTATTTTTATTCTATTCAATAACACGCTCCTGTATAATTTATTCAACATCTGGTATCAAAGCAAAGGTTACGCTATTGTATAGAATAAATTCATTACGTTGTTATGCTAGAAATTTTATTTTTGCATAACCTCTTTATTGGTATAATATAAAATTATTCAGTATATTTTATGAAAATGAATTTCTGAAAGTAACGTTAATCTGCCAATTTAGCATACAAATTCTGATTATCATATATGTTAACGTTTCCATACATTATCAATATATATATATATATATATATATATATATATATATATATATATATATATATATAATGTAGTACGTAATTAGTAATATATAATAACCATTCGTTAATTATGCAGCTTATTATATAAGTTCAATAGTGAATATATATTGTTTATAATGTTATGTGTGAATAGAAACATGAATATTAAAACAATATATGTTAAATTTATTATTTATTATGTCTACATAATATTATGATATTCTTATGCCCTCATGTATTCATGTTAAAATTAACGTGATTATTTTATAATTAATTAATGTTCATAATTATATTTAATTTAAAATTTTGAACATAATGTGATATATTATTAGGGTTTTTAAGTTGTTACATGTAAATTATAAGTAATGTTACTTTTCAAACTTGATTAATATATTTTCTAAAGAAAATTGAGTTTGATCATAATAATTTGCGTGTATGCGTGATTCTTTTATTGTTAAAATTAATAATAAGCCCAACGGAGGATTATTAATTGAAACAATTAAAGATTAAGAAAAGTCACATAATGTTACATTTAATAAATAAAGATTTTAATTTTACCCAACGGAAAAATTAGAATTAGAATTTATTAAATGAAATTTTATTGCATAAGTAACATGTTTATTTCATTTCTGCCCAACGGTGATGCATGGATAAATGTGTTTTGCATTATTTTATGGAGATGTTATTAGTATATTATTAATTGGACCAACGAAAAATTAATAATTATGCACCAATATCTCATTAAAATCTATTATTTTGGGTGTTGTAAATAGATTTTATATAACTAACTGCTTGCCCTACAGTTGGTTTTTATTATGATTAATTATTAATTATTGTTGTACATTGTGGATTTCTTTTAGTTTTTTATAAGCATGCTTATGAGCTTGATTGTGTTTCAGCATTGACTCCAACTAGTATTTTTGGGTATCTCTCTAGAATTGAAGCCTTGAATGGAACTAATTTTACTTTTTGGAAAGAGCAAGTGAAAATTGTTCTCGGCGTTATGGATTTGGATTATGCATTACGAGTTGATCCTTCTGCTTCACTTACAGATACAAGCTCAATTGAGCAGAAATCTATTTATGAAAAGTGGGAGCGGTCCAACCGCATGTCCCTTATGATTATGAAAAACTCTATCACGACAGCCATTCGAGGATCCATTCCCAACTCTGAGAATGATAAAGAGTACTTAACTTTAGTTGATGAACAATTTAAGGGTTCTTCTAAAACTCATGCAAGTACCCTTATTTTTAAAATGCTCACTAGCAGGTATGATGGGGTTAGTGGAGTGCGCGAGCACATTATGATGATGAGCGGCATGACCTTTAAATTAAAGGGTATGGACATGGCGATTTTTGAGGGATTTCTTGTTCACTTCATTACGACTTCTCTTCCTGAACAGTTTGATCCATTTAAGATAAATTATAACATGCAGAAAGAAAAATAGAAGATGAGAGAGTTAATTGCCATATGTGTCCAAGAAGAAGAAAGGCTTAATATTGAAAAACCTAATATTGCTCATTTGACTACCACTAAATCTCATAAGAAGAAGGCTCATAAAAATGGAAAAGGTTTTAAGAATAAGAATAAACAAATTTCTACTAAAACAAATAAGGCAAGTTATTCAGGTAACAACTCTGAGGCAGGTCCTAAATGTCACTTTTGTAAGAAGTAAGGACATATTCAGAAAGACTGCCCTAAATTCAGAGAATGACTTGAAAAGAAAGGTATATCATCCTTCAATTATGTAACTTATGAATCCTTTCTAATTGATGTTTCTTCTAATACATGGTGGCTTGACACTGTTGCTATGGTTCACATTACTAATTCATTGCAGGGATTCCTTTCAAAGAAGACACTCTAAAAGGGGGAAAGAACGATTAAAGTTGGTAATGGAGAGTCTATACAAGTTGAAGCTGTAGGAACTCTTCCTTTAGTTTTGGAGAGTGGTTTCATCTTGTATTTATATGATACACTTTATGTTCCCAGTATGACACATAATTTAATTTCTGTATCTAAAATTGGCGTGGATGGATTTTCGTTTAAGTTTGAGAATAATAAAATAATTATTTCATCATTACTCTTATGTTATTGGTTCTGGCGCTTTAGAGGGAAAACTCTATAAGATAAATTTGTATAATGTCTTTTCTGAATCCTTGTTAATAATGAATGTTACAGAAAGTGCCTCTAAAAGTGGAAATAAGAGAAAACTAGATAATGAGAATTCTTCAAAATTATGGCGTCAACGCTTAGCCCATATTTCAAGAGACAGAATGCAACGTCTTGTAAAAGATGGAATTCTTCATTCACTAGATTTTTTTGATCTTGACCATTGTATTGAATGTATAAAAGGAAAATTTGTGAAAGGTAATAAGAAAGGAGCAACAAGAAGGAGTGCACTTCTTGAGGTGATTCACACTGATATATATGGACCATTTTCTCCATAAATTGGTGGACACAAATCTTTCATTACGTTCATTGATGACTATTCTCGTTATACTTATGTCTACCTGATTAATGAAAAATCTGAATCACTAAATATGTTTAAAGTTTTCAAGGCTGAAGTTGAAAATCAACTTGACCGAAAAATTAAAGTACTGAGATCAGATAGAGGCGAAGAGTATTATGGTAAACACTCCGATACAGGTTATAGTCATGGCCCATTTGCCTTATTTTGTCAAGAAAATGGAATCGTCACTCAGTATACAATGTATGGTACACCGCAGCAGAATGGTGTAGCTGAGAGGCAAAATCGTACTCTTATGGATATGGTACGTAGTATGTTATGCAATTGTAGCTTACTTGTGTTTTTTTGGACTGAGGCATTAAAGACAGTTGTTCATATTTTGAACCGGGTTCCTAGCAAATCCGTCCCTAACACTCTTTATGAAATTTGGACAGGTAGGAAACCTAGTTTAAAATACTTACAGGTGTGAGGTTGTCCAACCGAGGCTAAGATTTTTAATCCACAAATAAAGAAACTTGACTCTAAAATCATTAGTTGACATTTTATTGGATATCCTGAGAGATCTAAGGGTTTTCGATTTTACTATCCCTTGCATACCACTAGAATTGTTGAGACTAGGCATGAAATTTTTTTAGAGAATAGTGATTTAAGTGGGAGTGGTGAGCCTAGAAAAATTAATCATGAAGAAAATAGGTTTTATGTTTCTAATCCTGTAATTCAAGAGGGTGAGGCACAATAACCTCCTATTGAGGCGAATGATGCCCCTGAGATAGCTGAGCCACCACCTAATGTCGAAACCCACATTATTGAAAATTATATTCCTGAAATTGTGCAGCCTTTACGTAGGCTCGAAAGACCTAGAAAGCCTATTAAACTTGATGATTTTATAACCTATCTTAGTGAGATTAGCTATGATTCAAGTAAGATTAGTAATCATATCTCCTATAAAGAGGTCATTACGAGTGCTCAATCAACTAAATGGCTTGAAGCCATGAATGATGAGTTGAAATCAATGGAGCTTAATAATGTTTGGGATCTTAAAGAATTACCAAAAGGTTTTAAACTTGTTGGTTGCAAGTGGGTCTATAAGACCAAATTAGATCCTAAAGGGAACGTTGAAAGGTATAAAGCTAGATTGGTTGCCAAGGGTTTCACTCAAAAAGAAGGTGTGGATTATAATAAAACTTTCTCTCCAGTATCCAGGAAAGATTCATTTAGAATAGTCATGGATTTAGTACGTCATTATGATTTAGAGTTACATCAGATGGATGTTAAAACTGCATTCCTTAATGGTAACTTGTATGAGAATGTTTATATGGCACAACTAGAAGGTTTTTGGTTAAAGGCAAGGAACATATGGTATGTAGACTTAAGAAGTCCATATATGGGTTAAAACAGGCTTCTCGACAATGGTATCTTAAGTTTCACGAGGTGATGAGTAATTTTGATTTTAAGAAAAATATAGTGGATCAATGTATATACTTGAAGGTCAGTGGGAGTAAATTTGTTATTCTTGTTTTGTATGTTGATGATATACTACTTGCAAGTAATAACTTAGACATGTTGCATAAGACCAATTGTTTCCTTTCTGGAAATTTTGATATGAAGGATCTCGGTGAAGCCTCTTATGTTATAGGTATTGAAATTCATCGAGATAGGTCTTATGGGATATTAGGATTGTCCCAAAGAGCTTATATTGACAAATTTCTTAACAAATACAACATGCAAAATTGCTCCCCTAGTATCGCCCCTATTGTTAAGTGTGACAAATTTGGCTCATATCAATGTCCTAAGAATCAACTTGAACGTGATCAAATGAATCTTATTCCCTATGCTTCTGTGGTTGGGAGTCTTATGTATGCTCAAGTTCGTACACATTTAGATATAGTGTATGTTACTGGCATGTTTGGACGCTACCAGTTAAATCCATGTTTGGATCACTGGAAAGCAGTTAAAAAGGTTTTACGCTACTTATAGGGTACTAAGGATATTATACTTACATTTAGAAAAATAGATAACCTTTAAGTTATTGGTTATTCTTATTTTGCTAAGTGTAAAAACGAAAAGAAATCTACATCAGGGTACATCTTTATGCTTTCAAGAGGCCCTATTTCGTGGAGAACTCATAAGCAGGAGTTAACTACCACTTCCACGATGATAGCAGAATATGTGGCTTGTTATCATGCTACTTGTCACGCCATATTATTAAGGAATCTTATTTCAGAACTTAAGGTTGTAGATTCCATTTCAAGGCAATTGAAAGTATCTTGTGAGAATAGTTTTGCTGTTAGTTTTTCCAACAGCACCATTTCGAGTGGTTCTGGACTATACCTCGACACTAAATACTTATTTGTTAGGGAAAGAGTTAAAGATCAAAATGTTGTTATTAAGTATATTAGTACGCATGATATGTTAGCGGATCCACTTACGAAAGGCTTACCACCCAAGCTCTTTTTAGAGCATGTTGTCGGCATGGGTTTAACTGGTAGTCTTAATTAGTGAGTTATTTTAATGTAAGACAACAATTTTGAGCTCGTTGTTTTGAACTTCACATTATGTTTATGGTTTGCTATTCTCTTTATTGTGCACACTTGAGAATTGTGAGAAAACGGTACGCGGGTAATGCTTTGGACCATATGAATGAGTTTAATCTATTACCACTTATGTAAACTCTATTCATATCTATTATGCTTAATGTTAATCTTTGTTTTAATAAAAGTACTAATTGTGTAACTAATGGGGATCTTGTGTTAATAGTGACAAAAAGATTGTATTAATTCGCATTGGTATTTTTATTTGAACAAGATGTAGATATTAAATTAATACTTGGCCAAATTAATGATTGTAAGCATTATGTTTTGTATATAAATAGTATTTCGGCCAAGTGGGAGAATGTTAGAATATTTTATTTTCTTATGTGGCCTCTACTATTTATGTAATTATTGGGCTTATATATTGTATTAATTTAATCACTTTATTTATGGATTTGGTAATTAATTATGTGACCTATAAATAATATTCCTAATAGTATTCGGCATAATGGTCCCTAGGGTTTCATAATCTTAATGGATGATTTTAACCCATAGTTATTCTATAAATAAAATAGTTAGGGTTTGGTCCCAATTGTCGTCTCAAGAACTTTATACACACCTACATATCCATCATAAGATTGAGAGGGGCAATTGAAGACCTTCACCCTTAAGCGCAGCGGAAGTGTGATACATACAAAATGGCTTCTCTCAATTCATATAAGTACTTAATATTATGATTATTGATTTTTTGATGCCCCCAAATCCGGGTATCTTCCAACCCGACATATGGTGCTACAGTTCACACATACATTCAATTAAAATGCCTTAAAAGAACGAATATGTCTTACATATATTCCAAATAATATTACCATTCCCCAGGTTCTTAATAACCATTACATTCTTTCTTGTCATAATCCTAAATAATAATAACATTCAACATATACTATTACAAAAGCAATCTATTGGTTCGCCTTAGCCTTCCCTTTATCTTTACTGGATCCTTCGGTCCGTTCGGTCTTAGTTGCATTCATATGGTTCAAGCAAGAGTGAGCATAACTAGCTCAGCAAGTATGACAATTCTATTTAAACAATATGCTTGAAACATACAAATCGTATATCTTCAATAACTGAACAATATTTATGAAGTACCATCGATAATTCAAAATAGCACTTCTCTTTTCGTAAAATGTTTTACAATGAACAACATTCAGTAAAACATCAATTTCAGTCCAAGACCTTGAGCATTTCATACTTTCTTTGAAAAGGACAAACCGACACTATGTCTGTAAGTCCGGCATTACTTACGAGCACGTCTAGGTGATCAGCCTATAGTACTCTATGTTGTACAACACTAATTTCTTTAAATGTATGTACGTTTAAGTTATGGTAACCTCACGTGCCTGTCGTTTGACGACAAAACATTTGTTTAGCATACTCAGTCTTCATTTGAAAACCATACCAACATACTTTGGTAAAACTTGACGACAGTTCAATAGTTTATAAGAAATCCACAGCAACATCTTAAGTCTAGCTGAAGGAATTGGCTTCGACTTCATCATACATCAATTCATGCGTAAGAGACATGAATCACAAAGCTTGTCTAGATTGAACATAGATAAGGGTTAGAAAACTTGCCTTTAGGGTCTGCTACGGTTACTATACTTCTCCTTTGAAACTTTAAGGTTTGTATAATATATAACCAAATAACATACTACATTAGGTCATGAACAAGCATGCATAGTTCCTAATGTATCTTACCCTTCTTCTCAATTTAATTGGTCCTTAGATTATTTAACATTGATTCAAGTTTATCGCATTACCTTGTTCTTACGTTCAATTAATCTTCCTTCAACCTTTATTAGTTAAGTTAAGGTTTTCAACATCTTAATTGATGTTACTTTAGGTTTAATATAGATATGCATTACCATTAATCAATTAGCTCTTTCCTTTCATATTCAAAAACATTCATTTCTAGGTCTTGTCTAGTGCTGGCGTTGCGGTGCCAACTTCTCCTCTCTAAGCCGTCATGCCATGGTGCCACTCTTCAAATGGTCGAGGTCCGAAACTTCAATGCAAAAAGACGAGTCTTAGTGTTACATGCGCTCAGTAGCTTTTGGGCATGTTTGGTATCATAATCCATCTCATGTTATCAGTCAGCTGCCATACGCCACTTTCGCACCAAAAAAACTATGATGCTTTTCTTACATAAACGAATTTCCCGAGCTCCTAAATTGTTCATTTTAAGTCCGAATTGGCTCGTTCAAAAGCCATTACCTCAAAAATCACATATTCTAAGTGTTCATGCAAGAATTTTACATTTTTGAATCCGTTAACTTAAAATTCACCTTTTAGTTCATTTTAACAAAAACGATAAACGTTCGTGAACGTTCAACGCTCGTTTCTTCGTTCTAAGTTAGAATTTGGTCATTTTCGAGTTTGCAACTCTAGAATGCCAAATGATACTATTCTCCATCGAAAACCAACGTTTCTGAGCTCAATGTCAAAATTTGACTTCCATTTCGAGAACTTCACGATTTCGACGATTATCGTCTAAACCGTGAATTTCGCCATAACTTCGTTACTTGAGATTTTTAAACCATTTCAAATGGATTCATTCCATTATACTAACATCCTAACCAAACATATTTCAATATCTTATACACATGATAAGTTTTTACATGTTCATCATGAGTTCATAACTTCATTTATTGCTTATCTTACAACATAACTTATTTAAGGCTTAAGTCTTTTGATTAATCATTCTCATCACTTCTTAGCATACAAGTTCTACCACTACTCACTTCTCTAATAATTGAAGAGAGGGAGAATCATGATTTAAGATCATTACCTTTAATGATCACTTGGTTAATCTTTGTTCTTCTTCTTGTTTCTTGAACTAACAAATTCTAGATTTTCTAGCTTTTTCTCTCTAACAAATAAGCACTTATAATGTTGGTGGAAATCTAATAAGTAAATAATGAACTAGCTCATCTCTTATTTATAGAAAAAGCAAAGTGAGGGCTTAATGGACATTTAGGCCATCCACCTCCTTACTATTCATTACTTGGTCATTACATAACTTATCATTTGCTTGCTCACCAAGATCACCCATGTGATCATGGGGCCCATATGGGTTGCCCCATGGGTCATACTTACCCATTGGATCGATCCACAGATCTGGTTCTTAAATTGGGCTTTTAGTTTAATTAACTTAACTTATGCTTTGGGCTTGCATTAAACAAACATTGGGCTTGTTCATTAATTCCAATTGGACTTAACCAATCCTACACTTGGGCTTGTATAATTCCTAAGTCCAATACACTTGGCTTAAAGCCTTATAACATATAATCTACATATTATACGTGTATACTAACTCGTATTGTGACGCCCCCAAAATAGGTATACATCACTCATTCTGAGTCGCCAAATACATGGTACAGAAACAAATACAACTTCATTAATATAATTGTCGTGCAAAATATGACAACATATATACTGTGAGTTTAAATACAAATATTGTCTAATAGACAGTATTCAAACTTAAAAGGAGTTCTCATTACAATTATTGATACACTATTTTACAAAAATAGTGTGGACTGCTAAAACAACCTTCTAGAACCATCACTCCATACCCCGGCTAGATCCTGCTATATTCTCACCTCCTGAGAAGAAAAATGGAACAAAAAGGAAAAGGGTGAGCTCAACTAGCCCAGTAAAGAATATTATGACTAAGATAGAGAACAACAATTTATCGTTAGCCTTCAACAAATCAAATAAAATATAATGGACAACCAGTTTTAGATCAATATTCGCAGCAGAAATAACAATTCATTAGAAGAGTTAAGTAGAGAATGAAATCTACTATCATCTATGAATTTAAAAGTCCATCATCAATATTTTATCCTCAGAACATCAATCAATATACATCTTGCATCAAATATTTATCTCTCGCACTACGGGCCAAAGATATTCATTTGTATCACCAGTTGGTCATGTTCATCTCAACACCTGTTCATCTTTGCACTACGGGTCAAAGATATTTATTAAGTAACCATTCATCTTTGCACTACAGGCCAAAGATATTCAATTATGTCATCATTTAGGACCGAGGATGATGAAAACTGTTTTTAAGAAACGAATCCAGTGTGACAAAAGAACAAAGATTAGGGATTCGTACCTTAGATAATCCAAGTTCAAAAATACTCCATAATAAACCATAGTGGAGTAAAATTCAAGAATGAAGATCAAAACATGGATACAATCAAAGATAGTAACCATAATAGACATCTGGGACAAAGAAAAGAAAATTTTATTTTTCGGTGAATAATGTCGTATTTGTGAATAGTGTCGTATACGTGAATAGTAAACCCGATACAAAAAGGTAGAAATTCCACAATAAAATTAATACCAATATTTCAGCATAATGATATTGAAAGAAAAAATATCATTTACGAAGAAAATAACATCCTTTACCTCAAAAGAACAGTACTTCTGATCGGAATATCGGATGAAATGTTGAAGGAAACTTGCACTGAATAGCAACTCTCAAAGTATCTAAATACTCAAAAAAATACGCTCGATAATATAAAGAGAGAAAACTTATGCTTCTGGTGTGATTTTCAATTCTAACTAAGCACCCTATTTATAGAAAATGCTAGAACGCCAAAGGAGACTAAATTAATAAAATATTAATTTATTAAAAAATTTCTACGCCTACCATCTTTGCCCAAAACTCAGCACACCTCTAATGGGGCCCACCAAGATCAGATTTTTACACAAACCAAAAGTGGGGCCCATCATGTTTTTAAATAAAAATATTTATTTCTGAAACTTCAATAATTTATAATAAATAGCCCTTTTATCAGAAAAATACGAATTGTGTGTCCATTCCATAGGAAATTAAATTCTCTACAACTTTGTAGATTAAAATTTTTCCAAATCCCAAACAAAAAATGCTCGAAATCCACATACGAACGATTTTTAATACCTCCATTCCGATAAAATACTGATAAAACACCCCAGCATTAATTCCTTCATTTATAATCACATAAAATAAATATTTTCCTATCCTTCATTTATATCCACATAAAATAAATATTTTCTTATTATATAAATCAATAATTAATGATTCACAAATAATATTACAGAATCACAATTATGACAACCAGGTCGTTCCCAGGAAAGAGGGGGCTTTTCGATAAGGATTTCTCCTTACTGGCACGCAATTAGGTGACCAAACCCCTTTCCTAGACAGAACTTCCTTAGACATTGCCAATAATGCTATCTAATAATATTATTCAAATAATATGAATTATTGATCTGATAATGGGAAATACTGTGCAATGACAATTATTGAAACAACAATAATATAAAATATCAACGCAGCAATTATTGAATCAATAAAATAAAATATTGAATAATAATTACTATAACAATTATTGAGTAGTGCTTCTTACATAAGAATCAATAATTCAAAAATACTGTGCAATACCATGTGCTATTTTGCAACAACCATGCCAGACATCAGATTTTAACCACCAGGTAATCCAACAGTGTTAACGGTAACAATTACACCGTTATTTATAAAAACTTAAACTTGTCGTTTTCTTCATCCGACCATTTTCTGTTATGGGGCCCACAAATGGCTACGCTATCGTACGAATATTCCATGACCAAACGAATATTCCCCGACAACAATGAATATTTTATAACCACTTGCTTATTTTTCAAAATTTGCACATTTCACCCATAACCAAAGCATTATATCAAATTAACTCCTTATTCTTTTAAGATAATGAATAGAGGAAAATTAGTTTTATTTATAATAAGTTGGGTTCTTACAACCTCCCCTCCCAGGTCATTTCCTCCATAGCATGGTTTCTCCACAAAACCTTGACTTGTGGTAAAACCTTTGTTCGTAGGACATGCTCTTTCATATCCAAGATCTTGACAGGTACCTCCTCATACGTTAAATCTTCGGCTATCTCGTCTGGTTCTAACGCAATAATGTGGTTTGGATCTTTCACATATTTACAAAGCATAGATATATGAAAAATATTATGAACACGAGACATGCTTGGAGGTAATGCGAGTCTATAGGCCACATTTCCTATTCGGTCAAGAATCTCAAATGGACCAACAAATCGTGGATTGAGCTTTCCTCTCTTCCTGAATTTTGTAACTCCCTTCTATTGAGCAATACGTAACAATATATGATCTCCAATATTAAATTCCACGTCCTTTCGATGAAGATCAGCATAACTCTTTTGTCGATCTTGTGAGGTTTTTATACGTTGCCAGATCATTTGAATCTTTTCTGTAGTCATGCGTACTAATTCTGGTCCCAAAAACGTTGCTTCACCCACCTCGCCCCAACATACAGGAGAACGACACTTTCGTCCATATAATGCCTCGAATGGAGCCATGCCTATACTTGCCTGATAACTGTTATTGTAAGAGAATTCCATAAATGGAAAGTACCTATCCCAATTTCCTTTGAAATCTAGGACACAGAGTCTTAATAGATCTTCAAGAGTTTGAATAGTCCTTTCTGATTTCCCGTCCGTTTGAGGATGGTATACCGAACTAAATCATAAATCCGTGCCCATAGCTTTCTGCAAGCTAACCCAAAATCAAGAAGTAAATCTTGGGTCACGATCCAAAACTATGGATACTGGCATGCCATGCAATCTCACAATCTCATTCACGTACAAACGAGCAAGACGTTCAAGGGAATATGTCTCACGTATAGGCAAGAAATGACAAGACTTGGTTAATCTATCAACAATAACCCAAATCGCATCTATACCTTGAGAAAGCTTGTGAAGACCCATAACAAAATCCATATTAATGTGTTTCCACTTCCATTTTAGAATCTCAAGTGGTTGCAATGGACCCTTTGGCACTTGATGCTTTGCCTTTATACGTTGACAAGTTAAACACCTCGAGATAAACTCCGCGATCTCTCTCTTCATATTGCTCCACCAAAATGTATGTCGAAGATCATGATACATTTTGGTACTCCCTGTATGGATTTCAAATGGTGTGTTGTGTGCCTCCATCATGATTCTTTGCTTCAAGTCAAAATCGTTAGGAATGCAAAGTCTGGAGTTGACTCAAAGTATTCCTTCTTCATCGATTCTTGTTGCTGGAATAACACCTTCTTGTTCTTTCTTCTTCATATGTATCATCTCTGGGTCTGTGGCTTGAGCAGCTTTAGCTTTATCGATTAAAGTCGGTTCTACTCGTATGTTTGATATCATCATGTGGGTACTTGGAGCCTTTACCTCTATCTCCATCCTTTGCAAGTCATACAAAATAGACCTTTGTGTTAACAACATTGCACTCGTACTCGCATATGATCTTCTACTCAATGCGTCAGCTACAACGTTTGCTTTTCTAGGATGATATTGAATGATATGATCGTAATCTTTCAATAGCTCGAGCCAACTTCGTTGCCGCATGTTGAGTTCCTTTTGGGTGAAGAAATATTTGAGGCTTTTATGATCCATATAAATCTCCACTTTCTTCGCATACAGGTAGTGTCTCCAAATTTTCAACACAAAAACGACTGTTGCCAACTCTAGATCATGAGTAGGATAATTCCTCTCATATTCTTTGAGTTGTCGCGAGGCATAGGCTATGTGTGACACACCCAAAACAGGTATACATTACCCATCTTGAGTCGCCAAATACATGGTACAAAATTCAAATACAACTTAATAATACAACTGTCATGTAAAATACGACAAAACATAAACTGAGAGTTTTAATATGAATATTGTCTTCTAGACAGTATTCAACTCAAATGGAGTCCTCAATACATTTATTATCACACTATTTCATAGAATAGTGAGGACTACTAATGTTATCATCTGGACCGTCACCCGCTCCCCGACTAGTTCAAAGCACGCTCTCATTTCAAAGAGGACAATGAAAGCAAAAGGGTGAGCTCAACTAGCCCAAAGAAGAAATATTATGACTAAGATAATGCGAGAATAATTTATCGTTAGCCTTCAATAAAGTTAAAACGATAAAATATAACAAACATCAAGTTTAACTGTAGCGAAACAAGCAATTCATTAGAAGAGTTAAGTAGAGCATAAAATCTACTATCTTCTATGATTTAAAAGGTTTTTCATCACTTTTATCGCTGAGACTCAGCTTAATAAATAATCCACATCATCGAATCACCCCGCATTTACTACTACTTAAGGATATTCTTTAGTATCATGACCACAAATTATCCATACACTATGGGCCAAGGATATTCGTGTATTCATCAATGGTCATGATCATGCCAACAACTGTCCATCAATGAATTACGGTACAATGAGGACTTTTACCACATCATTTATAACATTACGGTCATGATTATACCGAATAATCCCTGGTCATAATCATACCAAGTCCATCTATGCACTACAGGCCACAGATGACTTTTAACATATTATAAATATGTGGATGATGACAATGATATAAGAATTTAATAAAACAAGTTCAAGGATAAATTTTTAAAAATTTATAATTTAATTTATCCAAAAATTAATAAAGTCCAAATTGTCAACATAATACTGCTTTGTGGAGTAAAATTCAAGAATAATATTGTACCAAAAATAATTTAGACCAAAAACGAATAAATTTTTATCATGAATAGTACTTGAGTGAATAGTACCCCGTGAATAGTACTTTGGGAATAGTAACCCCGTGAATAGTACTCTGACATGAAAAAGTTAAAACTTATCAAGAATGCTTAGAATAATATTTTCATGAAAAAATACTGGATGAAGCGCAAATATCAAGGATATTCTACTAAATTCATGGAGTTTAGAAGCCAAAATTTTAACAAAATGAGTATAGAATTTGAAATCTGAAACCAAATAATATTACTTACATACTACAGAGTATGGAAGAAAATATTATTTCAAGCGAATATTGAACAAAAATAACATCTCTTACCTTGAAAAGAAGAGTATTCCAATTGGTATAGCGGGGATATTCTTGAAGAAAACTTTCACTATTTTCTACGCTCAAAACTTTCTAAAACTCTAAAGAAAAACACTCAATATTATAGAAGAAGAATTCTCTGATTCTGGTGTGATTTTCAATTCTAACTTAAGCGCCTATTTATAGGAAAATGCTAGAACGCCATAAGAGACTAAAATAATAATATAATTTTTTCTATGCATGCATGCTTTGAACAAAACTCAGCCACCACAGTGGGGCCCACCCAAAATCAGCACATGTTTTCTACACCAACCAAAAGTGGGTCCCACCCAAATTTAATAAAAATTATTTTATTTTCCGAAACTTCAGTAATTCATAATAAATAGCCCTTTTATCATAAAAATACGAATTATATGTCCATTCCACACGAAATCGAATTCACTACAACTTTGTAGCTTTAAGTTTTTCCAAATTCCAAACAAAAAATATCTGAAATCCACAAACGGATGATTTTCAACACCTCTTAAAATTCATAACAAATCATACGCTAATTTTTAACGGTTCAAAATTTGTGGACATATACTCAACTTATATATGTATAACATATAAAAAAATCACAACGATCCAACGGTCGGATCAAAATTATCACTCACGCAATAGAGCTTTAAGAACACCGATTTGATTTTTTAATACCTCCAATACGACAAAATACTTATAAAACACCTCAACATTAATTCCTCCATTTATAACCACATAAAATAAATATTTTTCTATCCATCATTTATGTCCACATAAAATAAATATTTCTTTATCATATAAATTAATAATTAATTATTCACAAATAATATTACAACCAGGCCGTTCCCAGGAAAGAGAGGGCTTTCCAATAAGGATTTCTCCTTACTGGCGTGCAATTAGGTGACCAAACCTCTCCTTGACAGAACTTTCTAGACATTGCCAATAATGCTATCTAATAATATTATTCAAATAATATGAATTATTGATTTGATAATGGGAAATACTGTGCAGTGACAATTATTTAAACAACAATAATATAAAATATCAACGCAACAATTATTGAATCAATAAAATAAAATATTGAATAAGAATTATTGTAACAATTATTGAGTAAGGCCTTCTTACATAAGAATCAATAATTCAAAATATTGTGCAATACTGGTAATACATCTTTATGCAACAACGCCAGACATCAGATTTTAACCATCAGGTATTCCAAAAGTGTTAACGGTAACCACTCGCCGTTATTTATAAAACTAAAAATTGTCGTTTTCTTCATCCGACAGTTATTCTGTTGAGGGCCCACAAATGGTTGTGTCGTCGTATGAATATTCCCCGACAACAAGAATATTCCACGACCAAATGAATATTCCCCAACAAAAATGAGTATTTTATAACCACTTGCGTATTTTGAAAATTTTATATATATCCCACAACTCTAACATTATATCAACTTCACTCCATAATATTCAAAAATGATATTTATAGAAAATTCATCTTTATTCATAAAAGTTGGGGTCATACAACCTCCCATTCTTAAGAAATTTCGCCCTCGAAAGTAGGGTACGTACCTGGTATGTCGAAGAGGTAAGGATACCTTGATTTACTTTCAGATTCTAACTCCCAGGTCATTTCCTCAACATCGTGGTTTCTCCACAAAACTTTGACTTGAGGTATAACCTTGGAGCGTAAAATATGCTCCTTCTTATCCAATATTTTAACAGGAACCTCTTCATACGTTAAATCTTCCGCTATTTCGTCCAGTTCTAACTCAATAATGTGGTTTGGGTCTTTCACATATTTACGTAACATAGATATGTGAAAAATGTTATGAACACGAGACATACTTGGCGGTAAAGCGAGTCTATAGGCCACAGTTCCTACTCGATCGAGGATTAAAAATGGGCCAATGAATCGAGGATTGACCTTTCCTCTCTTTCCAAATCTCGTAACTCCTTTCCATGGAGCAACACGTAACAACACATGATCTCCAATATCGAATTCCACGTCCTTTCGATGAAGATCAGCATAACTCTTTTATCGATCTTGTGAGGTCTTTATACGTTGTCGGATCGTTTGAATCTTTTCCATAGTCATATGTACCAACTCCGGTCCCAATAATGTTACTTCACCCACCTCATCCCAGCATACTGGAGAACGAAACTTTCTTCCATACAACGCCTCAAATGGGGCCATGCCAATACTTGCTTGATAACTGTTGTTGTAGGAAAACTCCACCAATGGTAAGAACTTGTCCCAACTTCCCTTGAAGTCAAGGACATAGAGTCTTGATAGATCTTCAAGAGTTTGAATAGTCCTCTCTGACTGCCGGTCCATTTGAGGATGATAAGCCGAACTAAATCGTAAATCCGTGCCCATAGCTTTTTGTAAACTAACCCAAAATCTTGAAGTGAATCTTGGGTCTCGATCAGAAACTGTGGATACGGGCATACCATGCAATCTTATAATCTCGTTTATGTATATACGAGCAAGACGTTCAAGTGTATAAGTTTCTCGTATAGAGAAGAAATGAGCAGACTTGGTCAATCTATCAACAATGACCCAAATTGCATCTATGCCTTGAGAAACCTTGGGAAAACCAATAACGAAATCCATGGTAATGTGCTCCCACTTCCATTCTAGAATTTCAAGTGGTTGCAATGGACCTTTTGGTACTTGATGCTCTGCCTTGACTCGTTGACAAGTTGAACACCTTGAGATAAACTCTGCTATCTCTCTCTTCATATTGCTCCACCAAAATGTATGTCGAAGATCATGATACATTTTGGTAGTCCCGGGATGGATTGCAAATGGTGTGTTGTGCGCCTCCATCATTATTTTATACTTTAAATCAAGGTCGTTAGGAACACAAAATCTGGAGTTGACTCAAAGTATTCCTTCTTCATCGATTCTTTCTTCCGGCATAGCACCTTCTTGCACTTTCTTCCTCATACGCCTCAGCTCCAGGTCTATAGCTTGAGCAGCTTTAACTTTATCGATTAAAGTTGGTTCTACTCGTATATTCGCCATAATCACATGGGTCCCTGGAGTCTTTAACTCTATCTCCATCCTTTGCAAGTCATACAAAATGTGCCTTTGCGTTGACAATATCGCACTTGTACCCACATATGATCTTCTACTCAATGCGTCAACTACCACGTTCGCTTTTCTAGGATGGTATTGGATGGTATGCTCATAATCTTTCAACTGTTTAAGCCAACGTCGTTGTCGCATGTTGAGTTCCTTTTGAGTCAAGAAATATTTAAGGCTTTTATGATCAGTAAAGATCTCCACTTTCTCCCCATACAAATAATGCCTCTAAATCTTTAGAGCAAAAATGACTGCTGCCAACTCTAGATCATGAGTAGGATAATTCCTCTCATATTCTTTGAGTTATCGTGAGGCATAGGCTTCCCATGTTGCATGAGAACACATCCTAACCCTTTGCCCGAAGCATCACTGTAGATGACAAATCGCTCCGAGCCAGATGGTATTATTAGAACAGGTGCTGAAATGAGTCTCCTCTTGAGTTCTTGAAAACTCTTCTCACATTCCACGCTCCAACCGAATTTTGTATCTTTCCAAGTCATCTAAGTTAATGGATTAGCGATTCGAGAAAACCTTTCTACGAATATCCGATAATAACCAGCTAAGCCGAGAAAGCTACATACTTCGGTCACTGATTTAGGTTGCTCCCAGCTTTGAATAGCTTCAATCTTTTCCAGCTCAACAGATATTCCATGACTTGATACTACGTGCCCAAGGAATGCTACTTCCTCAAGCCAGAACTCGCATTTCTTCAACTTGGCATAAAGCTTGTTTTCACAAAGCTTTTGGAGTATCAGCTTCAAGTTTTGCTGATAAGTAGGTTTTATACCTACTTATTGGATATCAATTCATGAGAACTATGCCCATCTCAAGTACATTTTAGTGTGTTTTTAGTTACATTTTGTGTTATTTTGTATTGCATATACTGAAAACTCCTATGGTGTGAAAGTGCAGGAAAATGGCATAGCTCGACATTAGTATGTGGCATGAGATCAGTAATGGCATGGCACGAGGGTCAGTTGGACAGAAGAAATGGAGCATCGATGGACAATGAAGCAAAAGCAGCATGTCAAAGGTTCATTAGCAGCATGACAAGAAAGCAGCAATAGCAGAACATAAGAGTGCAGAGTTCAGGAGCCGCGCGGCCAAAAGAGCTAAGCGCGCGCACCAAGCGCACACACCGCGAAGCTAGAACGCGTTAGCGGCGCCACTTTGTGTTGCACTAAAGCCTCGCGCGGCCACGCGCGTTATTGACTGAAGTTGCTGACTTTATTTTAATTTTTAAATTTGAAGAGTTTGAGTTGGTATAAACTATTCTGGTTGGTACCAGACGCGATCATCTTTAGTTTTTACGAGTTTTTCATAATATAGAACTAGGGTTTTACGCTTTGAACGAATTCCAACGTGGAGCCAAGTATAGACTTAATATTTTCTACTTCTTCTTTGGAATTCAATCATTGTTTATGAACTACATTTATGTTGCTGGAGATTATTGAGGATTTGAACAACACTTTTGGATTATAATCAGCAATTGGGTTTGATCAATTCTATCTTTTCTCTCGATGGTTTTTAGTTATTTTCCATGTGTTACTCTAATCCCATAATGGCTTTTGGTTCAGACATGAACTAAAATCCATTATGGGATTCTAACGGAGTTTAATATGTAGTTTAATTGATGGCTTGATTGTTGGACTGTTTGTGTATCATCAGGAATTTCTATTATGGTTGATTTGAATGCATGAATGATTGATCACCATTCAGTTTATGTACTTTTATGGAATTGAAAAATAACATGTGAGTATGGTTGTAATCATGATAGCATGCGTATATGGAGTTGAATTATCTAGCTTTATATTTTGTGAATCAGATAGAAATATACTGCTTCACTGTGTGTAGTATATAAGGGCTTGTGCTTAAATTCAATATGGCTGTAATTTCACATAGAAATATAGTGATCTTGGTTTTATTAAAGATTACAGATGTCTATTGTATGTGGATGTTATGTAAGTAGGTCATAATACATTGAAAAATGGTTATGTCTACGTTCGTGCCCTTGGATAATTGTCTGTGATACGTGAATAGTTTTGCATGACGGTGGTAATTAGATGAACTATTAAATGAAGTTAGGATTCCATTATTTCCAGATTTGATTTATTACATTAATATTCTTCTTTTATTCATTATTTGAGTTTAGAGTAATTCAAAATCATAAGTATTCGTTTAAGCATATAAAAATAGTGATACAATTGATGCATAATAATTTAATTTAGAAACCTTTCTCCATGGATCGATACTTTACTTACTCTATATTACTTGTTGACCCATGTATGCTTGCATAAGTTAGAGTCCTTTTGTTAGAACTAAAAAGGAGGCAACAAGTTTTTGGCGCTGTTTCCGGGGAAAGGCGTTTAAATTTTTATTATTATTATCATCAGTTTTAAGCTATATTGTATGACTTAAACAAATCTAATCTTATCTCATTTCTATCTTTGTTTTTGTTTTTGTTTCAGGTACTTGTATAATTTTTATGCACACATGATCATCCAATTCAGAGTTGATACCAGCACAGGACAATATTAACGGGAGAGGTTGGAAAGCGAGAGTGCGTAGAAATTTACAAGCAGAGTTAGAGGGTACTACATCTAATATGGCAGCCGAGGGACAAAGAGAGGAGCAAAGAGCTTTAAGGGACTATTCGATGTCGAACATTAATGGACTACAGTCGAGCATAGTCAGGCTAGCGATAGCAGCCAACACCTTTGAGATAAAATCGGGCACTATTCAGATGGTGCAGAATTCGGTACAGTTTGGGGGTGCTGCTACAGATGATCCTAATGAGCACCTATTGAGCTTTATTGAGATTTGTAACACGTTCAGATATAACGGGGTGATGGAGGATGCTATTAGACTAAGACTGTTTCCATTCTCATTGAGGGATAAAGCGAGAAGTTGGCTTCATTCTTTGCCTTCAGGATCAATTACTACATGGGAGGACCTAGCACAGAAGTTCTTAGCCAAGTTTTTCCCAATGGCTAAGACTGCGAAAATGAGGACATCAATCTCTCAATTCGAGCAACAACAGGTTGAATCTTTATATGAGGCCTGGGAGAGATACAAAGAGATGCTAAGGAAGTGTTCGCACCATGGTATGCCAGATTGGATGGTGATCAACACATTCTATAATGGATTAGGATGGTAGTCGAGGCCAATTGTAGATGCAGCTACAGGAGGAGCTTTATGGGCAAAGAGTTATGAAGAAGCTTATAACCTTATCGAGACAATGGCAGCGAATGATTTTCAAAACCCTACAGCCAGGATGCCACATCCCAGAGTTACAGGTTTGTTGGAAGTGGATGTTATCACTTAGTTGTCAGCACAGATGGCAGCCATGGCGAAGACAGTTCCCTTTGTGTGTGAAATTTATGAAAGGTCACACTCAACTGATCAATGTGCTATTAGCTCGGAGTCAGTACAGTATGTGAGTAATTACAGGAAGGATCAAGGCCAATTTCAAAACACATACAACTCCAATAACTGCAACCATCCTAACTTCAGTTGGTCAAATAATCAAGGAAATCAACAAAGTCGGGCTTTTAAATAAATCACCAATTTCATCCACGGTCAACATGACCACGGTTTACACCAAGACCACCTTTTCCACCGGGATTTTCGCAATAACAACAACATCACACTCCAGCTGCACCTCGGTAAGAAAAGAAATCAGAAATAGAGGAGATGATGATGAAGTACATGGAAAACACAGAGGTAATGATCGAAAGCCAAGCAGTGGCAATTAAAAATTTGGAAACTCAAATGGGGAAAATGGCGAGCATACTTAACAAATGGGGTCATTGCCAAGTACTACGGAGGCAAATCCAAGAAGAGAAGGGAAGGAACAATGTCAGGCAATCACATTAAGGTCTAGGAAATAGTGTGCAGGAAATCAACCCATGCCAAGGCTTCGTGCCATGTTATCTTTGGGGAAGGCACAAATGCCATGCATGAGGAAAATATATGTCTGATGAGAAAGAAAACAAGGAAGGTTCTGAGTTACTGCAGGAAGAGGATAATAAAGCAGGTTTAGTTGAGAAGCCCGTGAGTAAAACACCACTAGTTCATCCTCCGGTTCTGTATCCACAGAGATTGAATAAGCAGAGGGAAGATAAGCAGGTCAGCAAGTTCTTGGAGGTCTTTAAAAAGCTGCAAATTAATATACCTTTCGCTGAGGCATTGGAACAAATGCCAAGTTATGCAAAGTTTATGAAGGGTATATTGTCAAGGAAGAGGAGATTAGAAGAGTTTGAGACAGTGGCCTTGACAGAGGAATGCAGCGCAGTGCTTCAGCACAAATTACCTCCAAAGCTGAAGGATCCGGGTAGTTTCACAATTCCATGCACGATCGAAAAGATGAGCTTCAGTAAATGTCTGTGTGATCTTGGGGCAAGCATAAATTTGATGCCCTTGTCAGTATTCAACCAGTTGGGATTGCCGGCTCCAAGGCCGACAAATATTTCTTTACAGTTAGCTGATAGATCCATCACGTATCCACAGGGAATTATGGAAGATGTATTGGTAAAAGTGGATAAATTTATCGTTCTGGCTGATTTCATCATTTTGGATTACGAAGAAGATAAGAGTATACCAATCATACTTGGGAGACCATTCTTAGCCACAGGAAGGACCTTGATTGACGTTTAGAAAGGTGAACTCACTATGCGTGTTCATGATCAGGAGGTTACCATTAACGTATTCAAGGCAATGAAGTTCCCAACAGATGAAGAAGAATGTTTTAGAGTTGATTTGGTGGACCATGTATTAAATGATGAAGTTGAGAGTCTGGTGGATTATGAATCGTTGAGAAGTGTTATTGCTGAAAATTCAGAATTAGAGAATGAGGGATTTAAAGAACTTGTGCAATTTCTGGATACTTCTCCCCAATTTAGAAAATTCAAAACTCATGTTGAGCCATTGAAGAAAGCTGGAGAGACGTTAGAAAAATTGAAGCCATCTCTTGAGACACCTCCAGAACTTGAATTAAAACCACTTCTAGATCATTTGAGGTAAGCATTTTTAAATAAAATTCAAAGCTACCTGTGATTATTTCTTCTGTACTAACATCTTTTCAGGAAGAAAAACTGCTACGAGTCCTTAGAGAGTTCAAGTCGACTATTGGGTGGACTATAGCAGACATAAAAGGGATTAGCCCTTCTTTTTGCATGTATAAGATCCTATTGGAAGATGGTAGTAAGCTGTCGGTGGAGCAAAAAAGAAGACTTAATCCGATAATGAAAGAAGTGGTCAAGAAAGAAGTTTTAAAATGGCTGGATACAAGCATAATATATCCGATTTCAGATAGTGCATGGGTGAGCCCAGTGCAATGTGTACCGAAGAAGGGTGGTATGACTGTGGTTTCAAATGAGAATAATGAATTGATTCCAACATGAACAGTGACGAAGTGGAGAGTCTGCATGGATTACCGCAGGCTTAACAAAGCTACAAGGAAAGATCACTTCCCACTGCCATTCATTGATCAAATGTTGGATAGACAAGAAGGTCATGAGTATTATTGCCTTACGGATTGGTTATTCAAAGCTACAATCGATTATGATAGCTCCGTAAGACCGTGAAAAGACAACCTTCACATGTCCATATTTACACTTTTTGCTTTCAGAAGGATGTCTTTCGGATTGTGCAATGCTTCAACCACCTTTCAGAGATGCATGATGGCTATTTTTTCGGATATGGTGGAACAGAATGTGGAGGTATTCATGGATGATTTCTCAGTATTTGGGGATTCTTTTGATTTATGCCTTAAGAATTTGGTGATGGTCTTGAAAAGATGTGTTGAAACAAATTTAGTACTGAATTGGGAAAAGTGCCATTTTATGGTACAAGAAGGAATTATATTGGGACACAAAGTTTCAAAGAAGGGACTTGAGGTGGACAGGGCTAAGCTGGAAACTATTGAGAACTTGCCACCACCTACTTCAGTAAAAGGTGTTCGCAGTTTTCTTGGACATGCAGGTTTCTACCGCAGATTCATCAAGAACTTCTCTAAGATAACTAAACCACTATGCAGTTTATTGGAGAAGGATGCACAGTTTAAATTTGATGAGGCTTGCGTGTCAGCATTTGAGCACTTGAAGGGGAAATTAACTTCGGCACCAGTTATTACTGCTCCAGATTGGGATTTGTCATTTGAGTTAATGTGTGATGCCAGTGATTACGCTGTGGGGGCTATTTTGGGTCAGAGAAAGAAGAAAATTTTTCATGTGATCTATTATGCCAGCAAGACTCTTATAGATGCGCAGTTGAACTACACCACCACAGAGAAAGAGTTATTGGCAGTGGTGTATGCCTTTGATAAATTTCAAGCATATCTGATTGGTACAAAGGTGATAGTGTACACGAATCACTCGGCAATTTGACATTTAGTGGCAAAGAAGGATGCCAAACCCCGTTTGATCAAATGGATATTATCATTGCAGGAATTTGATTTGGAGATCAAGGACAGAAAGGGCACTGAAAACCAAGTGGCGGACCACTTATCTCGACTAGAGAATTCAGAAAGTGAGGTAGACGACAAAGTTGTAATTAATGAATCCTTTCCAGATGAGCAGCTGTTTGTGGTGAAAGGGGAAGTGCCATGGTTTGCAGACTACGTGAACTATTTGGTGAGTAAGATGGTACCTTCTGACTTGGTGGGTCATCAAAAGAAAAAATTTATGCATGATGTCAAATGGTATATATGGGATGAGCCATATTTGTTTAAATAGTGTGCTGATCAAATGATAAGAAGGTGTATCTCGTATAGCGAGATCGAGGGGATTTTGTAGGATTATCACGCTTCTTTTTATGGGGGTCACTATGGTGGAGAGCGAACAGCGGCTAGAGTGCTACAAGCAGGATTCTACTGGCCGACAATCTTCAAGGATTCATATAGTTTCGTCCAAAGATGTGATAGATGTCAGAGAGTCAGGAACATTTCAAAAAGAAATGAAATGACATTGAACACAATCCTCGAAGTGGAAATTTTCGATGTGTGGGGGATAGATTTCATGGGTCCTTTCGTTTCTTCTTACAGAAATCTTTACATCTTGCTTGCGGTGGATTATGTGTCAAAGTGGGTAGAAGTGGCAGCTCTTCCAACAAATGATGCCAAAGTAGTCCTCAGGTTTTTGCAGAAGAGTATTTTCATGAGGTTTGGGACTCCTAGGACCATCATTAATGATGAAGGCAGTCATTTCTACAACAGGCAGTTTACAACTTTGTTGGCTAAGTATGGGGTGAATCCCACTAGGAAAGATTGGTCTTTAAAGCTTGATGATGTTGTTTGGGCATATAGGACTGCGTACAAGACTCCGTTGGGCATGTCACCTTTCCAGCTAGTCTACGACAAAGCATGTCACCTTCCTATGGAGCTCGAGCATAAGGCATATTGGGCGATTCAGAAGCTCAATTTTGATTTGAAAGCTGCAGGGGAGAAACGCCTACTCCAACTCAACGAGTTGGATGAATTCCGATTACAAGCATATGAAAATTCTAAGCTGTACAAGGAGAAGGTGAAGAAATGGCATAATCGCAAGATCATAGAGAGAAAATTTGAGCCGGGACAAAGAGTTTTTCTTTTCAACTCCAGACTTAAACTTTTTCCCAAGAAGCTAAAATCAAGATGGTCAGGGCCATTTATAGTGAAGACTGTCTTCCCGCATGGTGCGGTAGAAGTATTTGATAAGTTTCTAGACAAGCCTTTTAAAGTGAATGGACAACAATTGAAGCATTACTTTGGTGGCAAGGTGGACAGACAGAAAGTCACCTCAATTCTTTCTTCGACGTGATTGAATCAGAGATAATCAAGCTAATTGACTATAACTTAGCGCTTGATGGGAGGCAACCCATTATTTTTATCTCTACTTTCTATTTATTCAGTTTAGGTTGTTTTTGTTAGTTCATTTTCATTTGTAGTTGTGATAGTTTGATAGCTTTGCATAAATATATTAGTAACTGAATGTCATATGATTTTGTTTGTGTAAAGCATAGAAATTATAGTGTTAAGATAGACACTCATTCTTATTTAGAAAATCATGTTTTGACAGTGTTTATTGGTGATATTGTAGGTGTATTGGATTGAATGCATTACTATCTTGAAGTATTGGGAATGAAAATTGACAGTGCAGGAATCAGAGATGTGTGGCCGCGCCTGGAAATGCTTTAGAAACCGTGCAACCGTAATTCTGTGCAGAAAAAGGCACTCGCGCGCCCGCCCCCACATCTTCATTGAAAACGGGCGCGGCCGCGCCTAGAACCGGAATTTGAAAAAAAAATTGGGTTTTAAAACGTGTTGTGACTCATATCTTCTATCACTTGATATAATAGAGAGGCGTATTCTCTTGCTTTCCACATCACGCATGACTTCTCATCTCCAAAATGGTTACCAATTACTCTATTACCCACGATTCTACCCACGATCGATTGCTACACTGATAAAACCTAGGGTTTCAGAGTGGTTGTGCGAAATCAGTTTGGGGGTTATTCACTTCATCAACTATCACTCACGATTTTATAAGGCAAGTCATCTTCTTTTTCATTCAATCTCAGATGGGTCCTAAGCATGCTCGATCTCGCACCCCTGAATCATCATCTGCTAGTCGTCAAAGCGGGGACAATGTTGATTTTACAAAGTTTATTAACTTGGATGCTCAAGTAGAATATTATCGCATTGTGGGGAAGTCGTTTGTTTGGGAAAGAGGATTCAAGCCCGACATACAGGATGGTCAGTTGGTACAGACATTAGAGAGCGGTGTTGGCAGGGTGTGTGTTCTACGCCAGTGGCTACACCTATGGCTGTCGTGCGGGAGTTCTATGCTAACGCAAGGGAAACAATGAATGGGTCCTCTTTTGTTCGTGGAATTCAAGTGGACTACAGGCCGAGAGCTATTCGTCAATTGTTCAATTTACCCGACCCTCCGGCTGGGCGAAAAAATTGGGTGGAGGCCAAATGTTTGGAGACGGATTTGGATGAGGTGATCACTGATTTATGCATTCCGGGAACTCAATGGACATGCACGTCGGGCACTAATCACCCTAAGACCTTCTCGGCGTCCATTCTCAACCGTTATGCAAGGGCCTGGAATTTGTTTGTGTGTGCTAAACTCATGCCATCCTCTCATCAACATGAGATTACAGTTGAGCGCACCATCATACTATGGGGGATTATTGTGGGCAAGTACATCGATGTAGGTCACTTGATAAATCAGAACATGGTGAGATATATGCGGGGTAGTACCACGGGCAGTATTCCACATGCCTCCATAGTGACCCATTTATGTACCAAGGCAGGAATTCGGTAGACAGATGAGCAGTTTCACTTCCCGAGTCAGGACATTACGCATGCTACCATAGAAAGATTTGAAGATTGGGAAGGGGGTACACCGCATCCCAGAGGAAAGGGATTTATTCTTCGCCCAACATCGTCTACACCATCACCGCAGCCCTCCAGGACAGATGAAGCGGGCTCGTCAACTCAAGCTACCGATGTTACAAGGGATCGATAGCTCCAAAGGTTGGAGCGAAAGGTCAACGCTATATATGACAACTTTGCAGCGTTTGTAATGGGTTTGACAAGGTCACTAACAGAGGCATTTGCACAGTAGGGGACAATGCTTGAGTGGCCACAGTTTGGGATGGCCGTGCCATTTCCACCACCGGATTCACCACACGAAGAGGGTAGTGCAGTTGATGAATAGGGGAGTTTCTCGAACCCTTTACCTTCATTCATTGAGACAATGAATACTTTAAGTTTGGGGGTATTGGGTATTAGGGTAGTTATATATGGTATTTGCATGATTAGTTTGAATTTTGCATGTTTATGTGTTAGATTAGATAATAATTAATTGCAAAAAAAATTTCATTTTTTTTGTCATTATTAAGTGTGTTAGTATATGTTTAGTTGCAGCTGATGTTTAGTGCATGTCTCACAAATTCTGGCTTTATGGAAGTTATGTCTATCCTATGATGAAAGTGAATTTTGAAGGATTGTTGAGTATTTTGGATAACATGAGCTTAGATATAATGTTTTACATGATGTAATTCATGATGCTGTTTAAATGCTTTCTGTTTGCACTGTCGTGTTCACAATTGCTTGTAGGCATGAGAATTATATGTTGCATTGCTTGATAGAAAATGTGGTTTTAAAAAGAGAATTATGGGGAAACTGGACTTAGACTGTACAAAACATTGATAATCAAATTTTGGGAATACATGGGTATGCTATATATAAAAAAAATAGAAGAAGAAAAAGCTATCTTGAAACCTTCTTGAGCTAAATGATTGACTCTTTGGAAGGGGCGAGATGGAGCGTAAAACGCACTCGCTATATATAAAAAAAGCAATAAACACCGCGAGAAAGAGCGAAAATCGCCCTCGTGAGTAGAAATAAAGCAGTTAAATCCATTGTTGAACCTCAGTTTGTTTTGATATGTTGGAACAGTCTTTATTTCATAAGTATACATGAATCTTGATTTAGACTATAATTTTCTATTCTAAGCAGTTTAGCATGTGTAGTCTTGCTTTAATCAAGTTTTGGTGAACACAACACACACACAACATCTTTATAGCATATATGAATTATCTGAGTGTATGATATTATGCTTATAGTTTGGTTTGAATTTGTATTCTCGAATCTGGATAATTCGCTGAAGCGTTTTGGACTGAAATTCTGTTATGGCTGGAAGAATGTGAGACTGGTTTGCATCATAATCTAGTTGCATAGCATGTAGTTGCATTTTTAGTGTTTTATGTTGTATGCATTGCTTGAGGGCAAGAAATAGTTCAAGTTTGGGGGAATTTGATAAGTTGGTTTTATACCTACTTATTGGATATCAATTCACGAGAACTATGCCCATCTCAAGTACATTTTAGTGTGTTTTTAGTTGCATTTCGTGTTATTTTGCATTGCATATACTGAGAACTCCTATGGTGTGAAAGTGCAGGAAAATGGCATAGCTCGGCGTTGGTATGTGGCATGAGATCAGTGATGGCATGGCACGAGGGTTAGTTGGACAGAAGAAATGGAGCATCGATGGACAACGAAGCAAAAAGTAAAGATGTCAAAGGTTCAAGAAGCAAGATGACAAAAAGCAAAGAATAGCAGGACACAAGAGTGCAGAGTTCAGGAGTCGCGCGGCCAAAAGAGCTAGGAAGTGCGCCCACCACACACACCGCCGCAGTAAACTAGAAAGCGTTATCAAAGCTACCACTGTGTTGTCAGACTAGAGCCTCATGTGCACTGTATATATAACCCGATATTTTCTATACAAATAAATTAAAAATTTTGCGTATAAATTTTTTTTTATTTTAAATATAGGGATTATGTGCCAAGATAATATGTGTATGTATTTATGTGATATATTTATTACATGAATGATTTTAAATAATTTTATTTTAGAATTATTGATTGTTATAAACTATATTATTATAATAATTAATTTTATAGTAGAAATGTTTTTATTAATTATTTTCCATGAAAGTATAATTATATATTATTTATATAATATATGAAATGATTTTTAGAATAATTATAATAATTATTTTATTATACAAATTTTAGTACAGATTATTAATTAATTGTTTTAACTTAATTAATAATGTTAAGTATGACAGATAATTCAGATATGGAATCTAAACCCTAATTTTGGATTTTGATCAAGGAATGAGAATAATAATATAATATTATTTATATTTTGATTTTTTAGTGCTATAATTATATACTGTATGTATGTGGACTGACAATGATTGGTCAGTTATGGTGTAATATGTCAAACCCTAGTTTTACTGTGGAAACCCTTATTTGAAACTCAATTGTGAGTCCAAGACTATTATATAACTGTGTTGTATGATTTTGCGATTAACTAGGTCAACCCTAAGTAGCATTTAGATATATTAATTTCTTGAAATCCTAGTTATTAATTATAAACCCTAATTATGATTTGGTAACCCTAATTACCAAAAAATTATAAACCCTAATTGCTAATTAGCAAGGATAATTATAATTATTATATAATACCCTAATGTTCATGTATGATTAGAACCCTAATCAAATTAAGAAAACCCTAATTATAAATTTTACAAACTAATTATATTTTATTTTTAAACCCTAAATAAATAATTTGGGTAACATATATTAAAATTGTTAGACTATGATTATTACATGGCCCAAAACAATTATGGGAGAAGCCCAAAAGAAATCAAATACAAGCCCAAATTTAGTCCACATAATTAAGGGTATTTTAGACCTTTGATTTATCTAATTTATGCATTAAAATAAAAGCTAAAAGAAGGAATTAGTGGACATATATATAGCTGGCCACTTTAGGCCTTTTAAGGCAACAAATTAAGTTAATCAATGTCCAAAAGTTGAAGTCTTACACACAAGTACATAGGTGTCAATCTCCCATTGGTTGCAAATCTATTAAGCACCCTTAATCACATGATTAGGCCAATTGAAGAGATAAGGTGTAGTCTTTTATCCATGGGGCAACAAGAGTATGGGGGATAATAGTTAAATCCCACATTTGCTAGACTTCTATAAATAGATTAGAGAGAGAAATAAGTCATTTTGCAAGCATTTTACTCAACCCTCATTCTTAACTCTCTCAAGCTCTCACCTTCAAAATTTATAAGCATTTCAATCCCTAAAACCAGCCCCACGAAATCCACTAACAAATCAGAAGCCCAAATACAAGATAGATCAAAGAAAAGGTATAAACCCTAGCCATGAAATCTGACCTTTGATCTGTTGTTAAATGTTAAGTTTGTTGTGTTAAATATGTTGTATGGAGTCTAATTAAGTGATCTGGGTTGATAGATGTTAGATCCATAACATCTATAGGCTCAGATCTAGCATTTTTCAAAATCTGGGAATTTTTACTTTTGGGGTCTGACAACGAATGTCAGTGGCCACCAATCTTTCTCTGTTATGTGTTTTTGTTGTTTAAAGCTTTGAATATGTAGTATGATATGTAGTCTTTCATCTGGGCTTGAAATCAGGCTTAGATCTTATCTAGATTGCAAGATATGGAAGGTCAAACTGCGTTGACCGACCATGATTTCTGAAGGTTTCGGGCAACCCGTAAACTATGAACAAGCGCGGCGATGTTGTATTCAAGCGTCTAGATCTGTCATTGTGTTGATGTTTTAGTTTGATTGTTGTGTCTAAGTTGTAGTCCAGTATATCAACTCCATATTTATGCCTTAAAAGTTCTTTAAAATTTAACGAGTCGATCGTAGTGGTGATCGGTCAGTGGTACGTGTATACCACGGTTACGTTTTTTGGAAATTCCAGAAAACTTCAAGAACTTGTTTCTGACAGCAGTTTGACCGGACCTTTTATGCTTGATATTGTGTTGTTATGATGAGATTTTGTGATGGATCTATAGTCTTACATGTTGTCTACAAGCAGGAACTTTTAGATCAAAAAAATAACACTTAGATCACAAGTTGTGGAAGCCCAAATTAGGCTACATGAACTATTCTTCATTTCTGGGTAACCCAGAAATGAAGAACAGCCTCTGACAGTTACTTTACGCCCTTAGATCTCTTTGGTTATGCATGTTTTAATCATTTATGTTGTTGGGTCTTGTAGTGGTGCATTTATACTACACGATCTGACCAAAAACGAGTCCAGAAACACACACTAAATTAGTTTGCATGAAGAACGCGAAGAACACCTCAAATACTTTTACGTCATTATAGATGGTCTTTAATGATGATTATTTATAAAATTATATTTTTATTAAATAATTATAGAAAATTAGTTTTTAATTATTAAAATACATAATAAATTATTAAAAATTATTTTAAAGTCCTAAAATTATATTTTAATTATTTTGGATATATTTCATAAATATTTAATATTTTTGGAATATTAAAGGTATTTAATTTATTTAATAATTATATTAAATAAATTATTTAAAATGATTTTAATACTTAAAAAATCATTTAAAATTATATTATTGAATAAGAAAATATTTTAAGTTATTTTTAATGACTTTTAATATTTTATGATGAATTTCATTAATTAATTTAATATTAATGATAGTTTAGTTAATTAATAAATGAATTAAATAAATAGATTAAAGATGATTTTATTATATTAATAATTATTTTAAATAATAATAAGGTATTTAAAAATACTTTTAGTTATAAAATATAACTTTCAATATTTAAAGGTGAATTTCATTAATTAATTATTATTAATGACACTAAGGTTATTTAATAATTATATTAAATAAATTAGTTTAATAATAATTTTAATATTATAAAATTATTTTAAATAAAAATAAAGTGTTTAAAGATATTTTAAGTTATAAAATATAACTCTTTATATTTAAAGAATAATTTCATTAATAATTTAATATTAATGATATTTATTTAATATTAATGATATTAAATTTATTTAATAAATATATTAAATAAATAGTTTAAAAATGGTTTTATTGATTTAAAAATCATTTAAAAAGGATATAAATGAATTAAAAATATTTTAAGTTATACTTAACGAATTAATTAATATTTTGATAAATGGTACATTAATATTTAAATATTAATGGAAAATATTTATAAATGATTTTAAATGTTTTAAAAATCATTTAAGGGTAATATAAATGTTTTAAAAGTATTTTGAGTTATTATAAATAACTTTAATATTTTGATAATGGTTTCATTAATAATTTAATATTAATTAAATATTAATGATATTAGAATTGTTTGATATTTAAATTATTTAATAATGATTCCGGTGTTTGAAAATTCATGATAAATTATAATAATTATTTAAAAATTATTGTAAGTCATTTAAAAATAATATGACTGATATTTATATATATTGAGCTACAGAATAGAGTCTTAGACTCAATAATTACCCGATAAAGCTGTCGATACACCGACATGTTTCAAAAATTGATCTGGACTTAGATATTTTGACTGTATTAATGTTTGTTTGTGATGTAATGATTGTTGAACATGTGTGATAATGTGATTAGGTTATGTGCTGACTGTGAAATGCAGTACTATGTGTTATAGTATATTGTTCTAATCGAACGAATGATCTGATTAATGATAGGTCGTGATATAAAAGATAAAACTAAGTTGCGAATTATAAGAAGTGCATCAGGCAAGTATCCTACCTTTGTATTTCCTTTATGAAATGGACATGAGTAAGAATGTTTCAGAATTATATTATTACTGTACAGATTATTAGCACTATATTATATACGCTCATTGATTATCAACATGTTAGTATATGGTAATTCAGATATATATTATGTTCGTTAATTTCTATAAAATGGTTATACAAGTGTTCCCACTTGGATAATCATTGCAGTTAACCACATGTTGATACACCTTTCTTAATTACCCGTATATATATATATATATATATATATATATATATATATATATATATATATATATTGAATTATAGATTATTGTTGAATAAGATAAAACCTACCTATTATCCAACCGAATTGCTTTGGTTTGGAACCCCGACAAGTATGAACATCCCATTCATGGGAAAAATTTTATGTGCTCAAGGTACGTGAGTGAACGATAATATCGTTTTGTAATGTAGTATTGATCAATATACAGGTACAACGGGCCGATCACCCCCGCGTCGTTCGTAAGTTATGACGGTTTACGAGATGAAGTTCTGCTTTAACCTTTTGAAAATGAAAACAATGTTCATAGTATGTCCCTTAACCCTATTTATAGTCGAGACGTAGTTTTAAAAAATTTGAAAGAGGTTGTTATGTTATTATTATCGCCTGATTACTTCACAACTATTGATTTGTTGTAGAAGGGTAGTATAAAGAAAATATTTAAATTCTTTCAGCTTACATATATATAATTGCTATTACTTGTTGGGCACTCAAATGCTCATCCTTGCTTAATTTAAATGTTTTCAGCTAAGTGTGAACAACCTGAAGGCTCTACTAGGAGCAAGGGAAAGGGAAAGGTTGCTGAATGATTTCAATGTTATTCTATGTAATAGTTTAATATTATTAAGACAACTTTATATATTTAATATCATGTATTGTAAGGAATGATTAAAGGTTACGTACTTGAGAGCTAGACTTTGATAATTATGTAAATTAAGTTTAATATTTATATTATTGTTATTATTATTAGTATTTTTCGCTCATAGAGATGGAATCGAAGAAAATCGAATTCTGTGTTTCAAGTACACGAATTTGGGGCTTTATGACCACGCCGTCATTAGTCAAGTTCTTGACTTTATTTTAATTTTTAAATTTGAAGAGTTTGAGTTGGTATAAACTATTCTGGTTGGTACCAGACGCGATCATCTTTAGTTTTTACGAGTTTTTCATAATATAGAACTAGGATTTTACGCTTTGAACGAATTCCAATGTGGAGCCAAGTATAGACTTAATATTTTCTACTTCTTCTTTGGAATTCACTCATTGTTTATGAACTACGTTTATGTTGTTGGAGATTATTGAGGATTTGAACAACACTTTTGGATTATAATCAGCAATTGGGTTTGATCAATTCTATCTTTTCTCTCAATTGTTTTTAGTTATTTTCCATGTGTTACTCTAATCCCATAATGGCTTTTGGTTCAAACATGAACTAAACTCCATTATGGGATTCTAACAGAGTTTAATATGTAGTTTAATTGATGGCTTAATTGCTGGACTGTTTGTGTATCATCAGGAATTTCTATTATGGTTGATTTGAATGCATGAATGATTGATCACCATTCAGTTTATGTACTTGTATGGAATTGAAAAATAACATGCGAGTATGGTTGGAATCATGATAGCATGCGTATATGGAGCTGAATTGTCTAGCTTTATATTTTGTGAATCAGATAGAAATATACTGATTCATCGTGTGTATTATATAAGGGCTTGTGCTTAAATTCAATATGGCTGCAATTTCACATAGAAATATAGTGATCTTGGTTTTATTGAAGATTACATGATGTCTATTGGCTTGAATTCGCATAATAGGTTGGTTAGGAATATGAAAGCTAACAACCTTATAAAAATAATCAATTTTTGCATGATGAGTAGTTAACCAATCAATCCCTAAAATTACGTCGAATGCAAGTATTTTCAATGAAATAAGATCGACATGTAATGTGAGGGTACCGATTTGAACCAAACAAGACTTATAAACAGTAGATGTAATGAAGGTTTCTCCCAACAGAGTTTAAACAGATAAGTCAAAGTCTAATTTCTCCAAAGTCAAATTTAAACGTTGAGCGCAAGTAGGAGAAATAAAAGAATGGGTAGAACTGGTATCAAATAAGGTATAGACTTCGCTAGAGTTTATGATAAGCTTACCCGTGATGACCTCGTTCAGGTTTCTTGCTTTCTGGGAGGTCACGACAAACGCTCTCCCTTGAACTACCGGCTTTAACTTTTCTAGGACGGCCTTTGGTGCCTCCATCCCAGCTGCACTTATCTTCGGTACGCGACAAAATCGGGCTAGGTGACCATCTCTTCCACAATTATAACACGCTTTGGACTGCATCGTGCAGCTTGGACTGATGTGTCCCTCCCCTCCGCATTTGAAGCATATGATAGGTGGTCGTTCTCATTCCTTAACAACGAGTGCTAGTGCTGACGTCTTTCCATCAATGTTGAATCTTCTCTTCTTGAAATGTCCACTCTTATTGTCTTGTCCATGATTACCACCGAAGTGGTTACCATTTCTGGCCTGTTGATTCCGTCCACGCTTGTTGTCACCGCTTCGATGACTGCTACCATTGGTATTATCATTTTGTCAGTTGCTCTCTCTTGGTTGGGTTGACTCATTATCGCGCTCCAATAACTGAGCCATATTCACAACATCTGAATACAAACACAGTTTATGAGAGATAAGGTATTGACGTATCTCAGGTTTCAAACCTCTTAGAAACATTCGCGTCATTCTCTCCTCATTATCAACCAAATGGGACGCAAATTGGGACAAATCGGCAAACTTGGCTTTGTACTGCGACACGGTCATGTTGTTTTGCTCCAGTTTAATGAACTCTACTTCTTTCATGTGACGAATACTTTTGGGAAAGTACTTGTTGTTGAACAGTTCTTGGAACTTCTCCTATGACATCTTCAAAGGTGGCGAGTTGAGTACGCTTTCTGATTCCCACCAATGAATCGCCTCTTGCAAGAACATGAAGGTGGCAAAGGAACCTTTTGCTCCTCAAGCATCCCAAGACATCAAATATCTTGTTGATCCGCTTTATCCACGCCTCCACCTTAAGTGGTTTTGGCTCTCAAAAACTCTACGGTGGTCCTAGCTCCTTGAATCGCTTAGCGGTGGACCGTCCGAGAGTTGCCGGTGTTTCCACTGCATTTCTACGTGAGTCTCTCTTGCACGATGTTGCATGAATTGCGAGAAAAGCCTCCGAACATTCCATCGTTCATCATTTGGTCAGTGTTGTTATTTGCATGAGGATTGTTGCCTTTCTGATGCACATTATCCTGATTGTTGATCTGTGGAGACTCAACAGTCTCCTGTGCTCCATTGCTATTCTCAACAATCTAAGATTTCATTTTCAAATACTACCATAAAATAAGGGTTAATTGACATGTCACATATTATCCCTATACTCTGATCGACCAATTAAATACCAAAATAAACTTAGGTAGGTCATACTAACGAAGGAATTTCCCGTCTCTCCCCTCCTAGTTCTTGTCTCACATCTCAGCCAGGGATCATATCCCTAAGCTCTGATACCAACTGTGATGCCCCCAAAACAGGTATACATCACCCATCTTAAGTCACCAAATACATGGTACAAAATTCAATTACAACTTAATAATACAATTTTCGTGTAAAATACGACAAAACATAAATCGAGAGTTTTAATAATGAATATTGTCTTCTAGATGATATTCAACTCAAATGGAGTCCTCAATACATTTATTATCAACACTATTTCATAGAATAGTGAGGACTACTAATGCTATCATCCGGACCGGCACACTCCGCTTCCTCGACTAGTCCCTGCTTACGCTCTCATTTCTCAAGAGGACAATGAAAGCAAAAGGGTGAGCTCAACTAGCCCAGTAAGAAATATTATGACTAAGATAATGCAGAATAATTTATCGTTATCCTTCAACAGTGTTAAACTGATCAAATGTAACAAACATCAAGTTTAACTGCAGCGGAACAAGCAATCCATTAGAAGAGTCAAAGAAAGCATAAAATCACCTATCTTCTATGATTTAAATTTCATCACTTTTATCATTGAGACTCAGCTTAATAAATAATCCACATCATCGAATCACCCCTGCACTATGGCCAAGGATATTCTTTAGTATCAGGACCACAAATTATCCATGCACTACGGGCCAAGAATATTCGTGTATTCATCAATGGTCATGATCATGCCAACAACTGTCCATCAATGTACTATGGGCCAATGAGGACTTTTACCACATCATTTGTAACATTACAGTCATGATTATACCGAATAATCCCTGGTCATAATCATACCAAGTCCATCTATGCACTACAGGCCACAGATGACTCTCAACATAATATAAACATGAGGATGATGACAATGATATAAAAATTCAATAAAATAAGTTCAAGGATAAATTTTTAAAGATTTATAATTTAATTTATCCGTAAATCAATAACGTCCAAATTGTCAACATGATCTTTGCTTTGTGGAGTAAAATTCAAGAATAATATTGTACCAAAATAATTTAGACCAAAACGAATAAATTTTTATCATACATAGTACCCCAAGAATAAGACTTTCGAGTGAATAGTACCCCGTGAATAGTACTCTGGCATGAAAAAGTTAAAACTTATCAAGAATGCTCAGAATAATATTTCCATGAAAAGATACTGGATGAAGCGCAAATATCAATGATATTCTACTAATTTCATGGAGTTTAGAAGCCAAAACTTTAACAAAACGAGTATAGAATTTGAAATCTGAAACGAAATAATATTACTTACATACTACAGAGTATGGAAGAAAATATTATTTCAAGCGAATATTGAACAAAAATAACATCTCTTACCTTGAAAAGAAGAGTATTCTAACTGGTATAGCGGGGATATTCTTGAAGAAAACTTTTACTGTTTTCTACGCTTAAAGCTTTTTAATACTCTAAAGAAATACGCTCAATATTATAGAAGAAGAATTCTCTGATTCTGGTGCGATTTTCAATTCTAACTTAAGCGCTTATTTATAGGAAAATGCTAGAACGCCATAAGAGACTAAAATAATAAAATAATATTACTCCCTCCGTCCCATAGTTATAGGCTGATTTTCCATTTTGAGAAGTCCCAATATATAGGCTACTTACTATTTATAAAATTTAGTTGGTTCATTATTTTACTTTTATGTCCTTATAATAAATATTCAACTATTACTCTTTTTTTGAAGAAACAACCTTCAATGTCATTATTTTTATCACCATATTTAATGTTGTTGTATTCTCAATAAAAGAATTCAACTTTTTAGGCTTTACTAGTTTAACATATTTTGTGTATAAAAGGCAATTGGACCAACAATCAATGAAGTTAAGAGTTTCAATGTGATAAGTAAGGAGTAATTAATTTATTCATTAATTCTATATTAAGGGGTATATGTGGAAAATTTGTGTTAAAAATTAACTTAAACTGATTTTCTTAAACTATGTGCCAAAAGAAATCAGCCTATAACTATGGGACGGAGGGAGTATATTTTTTTTCTACGCATGCATGCTTTGAACAAAACTCAGCCACCACAGTGTGGCCCAACCAAAATCAGCACATGTTTTCTACACCAACCAAAAGTGGGTCCAACCCAAATTTAATAAAAATCATTTTATTTTTCGAAACTTCAGTAATTCATAATAAATATCCCTTTTATCATAAAAATATGAAATTTATGTCCATTCCACACGAAATCGAATTCTCTACAACTTTGTAGCTTTAAATTTTTCCAAATTCCAAACAGAAAATATTCGAAATCCACAAACGGATGATTCTCAACACCTCTTAAAATTCATAACAAATCATACGCTAATTTTTAACGGTTCAAAATTTGTGGACATATACTCAACTTATATATGTATAACATATAAAAAAATCACAACGATCCAACGGTCAAATCAAAATTATCACTCACGCAATAGAGCTTTAAGAACACCGATTTAATTTTTTAATACCTCCAATCCGATAAAATACTGATAAAACACCTCAACATTAATTCTTCCATTTATAACCACATAAAATAAATATTTTTTTATCCATCATTTATGTCCATATAAAATAAATATTTCCTTATCATATAAATTAATAATTAATTATTCAGAAATAATATTACAGAATCACAATAATGACAACCAGCCGCTCCTCGTGAAAGAGAGGGCTTTTCGATAAGGATTTCTCCTTATTATGCCAATTAGGTGACCAAACCTCTCCTTGACAGAACTTTCTAGACATTGCCAATAATTCTATCTAATAATATTATTCAAATAATATGAATTATTGATTTGATAATGGGAAAAACTGTGCAGTGACAATTATTGAAAAAACAATAATATAAAATATCAACACAACAATTATTGAATCAATAAAATAAAAATTGAACAGTAATTACTGTAACAATTATTGAGTAGTGCCTTCTTATGTAAGAATCAATAATTCGAAAATATTGTGCAATACTGCAGTGCATCTTCAGGCAACAACGCCAGCGTATCTTGTATTTTAACCACCGTGTATTCCAACAAGATTAATAAAGAACCACTACTGCAAGTTATTTATAAAACTCAAACTTGCCATTTTCTTCATCTGACAGTTATTTTGTTAGGGGCCCACAAATGGCTGCGCCGTCGTACGAATATTCCCCGACAACAAGAATATTTCATGACCAAATGAATATTCCCCAACAGAAATGAGTATTTTATACCCACTTGGGTATTTTAAAAATTTTATATATATCCCACAACTATAACATTATATCAAATTCATTCCATAATATTCAAAAATGATATTTATAGAAAATTCATCTTTATTCATAAAAGTTGGGGTCTTACACTATGACTTTCTCATGTTGCATGAGAACACATTCTAACCCTTTCCCTGAAGCATCGTTGTAGATAACAAATCCATCCGAACCAGATGGTATTGTTAGAATAGGTGCCGAAATGAGTCTCCTCTTGAGCTCTTGGAAACTCTCCTCGCATTCCTCGCTCCATACGAATTTTGTATCTTTCTGAGTCAACTGAGTTAACGGAGTAGTGATTCGAGATACTCTATGTTTTGAAACCACGTGCCCAAGGAATGCTACTTCCTTAATCCAGAACTCGCATTTCTTCAGCTTGGCATATAACTTGTTGTCACGAAGCCTTTGAAGTACTAGCTTCAAATGGTGCTCGTGATCTTCACGACTTTTGGAATAGATGAGGATGTCATCAATAAAGATAACAACGAACTGATTCAAATATTCCATGAATACACGGTTCATCATATCCATGAAAAAAGCAGGAGCATTAGTCAACCCAAAAGACATGACTAAGAATTCATAATGCCCGTACCGAGTTTTGAAGGCAGTCTTTGGAATATCCTCAGTTTTAATCTTCAGCTAATGATATCCAGAATGAAGATCGATCGTTGAAAAGAATTGTGCTCCTTGCAACTGGTCATACAGGTCATCAATGCGAGGTAGGGGATACCTATTCTTAATGGTGACATGGTTCAATTCCTGGTAGTCAATACAAAGTCGCATACTCCCGTCTTTCTTCTTTACAAATAAAATAGGAGCACCCCAAGGAGATGTACTAGGACGAATGAAATCGATGTCTAACAATTCCTGTAGTTGGACTTTTAACTCCTGAAGTTCAATAAGATCCATTCGATATGGGGTTTTAAAAATGGGCTTTATACCCAGTTCAAGATTAATAAAGAATTCAACTTCATGTTCTGGGGGTAGACCAGGAAGTTCTTCAGGAAATACGTCAGGAAATTCACTAACAACAGAAATATTATTCAAATCTGACGTGTTTTTGTTCAAGTCCATAACATGGGCTAAGAAAGCTTAACATCGGTTTTTTAATAAACGAATGGCTTTATGGCTTGATATGATAGTGATTGACTTTAGTGGTTTGGTTGCTTGAATTCGCATAACAGGTTGGTTAGGAATATGAAAACTAACAACCTTACAAAAATAATCAATTTTAGCATGATGAGTGGTTAACCAATCAATCCCTAAAATCACATCAAATGCAAGTATCTTTAAAGAGATAAGATCAATAGGTAATGTGATGGTGCCAACTTGGATCAAGAAAGATTTATAAACATTGGATGTAATGAACGTTTTTCCTAACGGAGTGTCCACAGATATGTCAAAGTCTAATTTCTTCGGAGTCAAGTTTAAACGTTGAGCACAAGCAGGAGAGATAAAAGAATGGGTAAAACCGGTATCTAGTAAGGTATAAACTTCACAAGAGTTCAAGATTAGCTTACCCGTGATCACCTCGTTCGGGTTTTTTACATTTTGGCCAGCCACGACAAACGCCCTCCCTTGAACCACCGACTTTGTTTTGTCCGTAGTCGCCTTTGGTGTCGCCGTCCCAGCTGGACTTGACTTCATCATCGGAAAAAATCGGGTTATATGACCATCTTTTCCACAACTGAAACACACCTTGGAAGGCTGTGAAGAGTTTGGACTTATATGTCCCTCCTCTCCACATCTGTAGCATCTAACTGGCGGTCAATCTCCTCCCCTAGAATTTATTGTTGGTGCTGGTGCTACTGTTGATGTCTTCCCGTCATTGTTGAATCTCCTCTTTTTAAAATTTCCACTTGACTCACCTCTCCTATTATCATGGCCACAATTACCACCCGAGTGGTTACCGCTTTTGTCCATATTTTTCCCTCCTCGCTGGTTATCATCGCTCGATGATCACATCATCTTAGATGACCACGGTTGTGGTCCCTCTCGTTGAACATACTCATTATCTCGCTCTAATAATTGAGCTCTGTTGACAACATCTGAATACAGAGAAAATTTGTGAGAGATAAGGTATTGACGAATCTCGGGATTTAGACCTCTCAGAAACATCTGCGTCATATGTTCTTCATTCTCTACCAAATGAGGTGCAAACCTGGATAACTTTGCAAACTTTGCCTCGTATTGGGACACCGTCATATTTTTTTGTTCCAGTCTAATAAACTCTACCTTCTTCATATGATGAATACTTTTAGGAAAGTACTTGTCATTGAACAATTTCTGAAATCTTTCCCAAAACATGTTGAGTGCGGCTGGCTGGGTACGCTTCACAGATTCCCACCAGTAATCTGCCTCACCACGGAACATAAAGGTGGCGAATGGAACCTTCTGTTTTTTCGTGCATCCTAAGACATCGAATATCTTGGTAGTTTGCTTGACCCACGTTTCTGCCTTAATTGGATCCAACTTTCCCCATAATTCTGGTGGTCCAAACTCCTTGAACTGCTTGGGTGTGACAAACTGCGTGTTGCTATCATTTCCACCCGTATTTTGTACACGAGTCTCCCTCGTCTGATTTTACATGAACTGCAAAAAGCTTCTAAATATCTCATCATTCATCGTTTGCTCGGTAGTGTTGTTTACAGGAGTAATATTGCCTTCCTATTGCACGTTCTCCTGGTTGGTGATTGAAGGTTGTTCCATGGTCTTATACACTCCATTGTTAATGTTCTCAGCTGCCATTCTTAAAAACTGCCATAAAACAAGGGTTAATTTAACAAATTAAAATATCATATAATATCCCTATATTATGACCGACCAACAAATAAGCTGAGGTAGGACACACTAGCGAAGGATTTACTCGTCTCTCCCCTCCTAGTTCTATTCCTCGATCTCCGCCAGAGACCATATCCCTAAGCTCTGATACCAACTGTGACGCCCCCAAAATAGGTATAGATCACTCATTCTGAGTCGCCAAATACATGGTACATACAACTTCATTAATACAATTGTCGTGAAAAATACGATAAAACATATACTGTGAGTTTAAATACAAATATTGTCTAATAGACAGTATTCAAACTCAAAATGAGTCCTCATTACAATTATTGATACACTATTTTACAAAAATAGTGAGGACTGCTAAAACAACTTTCTAGAACCATCACTCCATACCCCGGCTAGATCCTGTTATATTCTTACCTCCTGAGAAGAAAAATGGAACAAAAAGGAAAAAGGTGAGCTCAACTAGCCTAGTAAAGAATATTATGACTAAGATAAAGAACAACAATTTATCGTTAGCCTTCAACAAATCAGATAAAATATAATGGACAACCAATTTTAGATCAATATTCGCAGTGGAAATAACAATTCATTAGAAGAGTTAAGTAGAGAATGAAATCTACTATCATCTATGAATTTAAAAGTCCATCATCAATATTTTATCCCTGTAACATCAATCAATATACTTCTTGCATCAAATATTCATCTTTGCACTACGTGCCAAAGATATTCATTTGTATCACCAGTTGGTCATGTTCATCTCAACACCTGTTCATCTTTGAACTACGGACCAAAGATATTCATCAGGTAATCATTCATCTTTGCACTACAGGCCAAAGATATTCAGTTATGTCATCATTTACGACTGAGGATGATGAAAACTGTTTTTAAGAAACGAATCCAGTGGGACAAAAGAACAAAGATTAGGGATTCGTACTTTAGATAATCTAAGTTCAAAATTACTCCATAATAAACCATAGTGGAGTAAAATTCAAGAATGAAGATCAAAACATGGATACAGGCCAAAGATATTCAGTTATGTCATCATTTAGGACTGAGGATGATGAAAACTATTTTTAAGAAACGAATCGAATGGGACAAAAGAACAAAGATTAGGGATTCGTACTTTAGATAATCCAAGTTCAAAAATACTCCATAATAAACCATAGTGGAGTAAAATTCAAGAATGAAGATCAAAACATGGATACAATCAAATATAGTAACCATAATAGACATCTGGAACAAAGAAGAGAAAATTTCATTTTTCGGTGAATAGTGTCGTATTTGTGAATAGTGTCGTATACGTGAATAGTGTGGTATACATGAATAGTAATCCTGATACAAAAAGGTAAAAATTCCACAATAAAATTCATACCAATATTTTAGCATAATGATATTGAAAGAAATAATATCATTTACGAAGAAAATAACATCCCTTACCTCAAAAGAACAGTACTTCTGACCGGAATATCGAATGAAATGTTGAAGGAAACTTGCACTGAATAGCAACTCTCAAAGTATCTAAATACTCACAAAAATACGCTCAATAATTTAGTGAGAGAAAGCTTATATTTCTGGTGTGATTTTCAATTCTAACTAAGCACCCTATTTATAGGAAAATGCTAGAACGCCAAAAGATACTAAATTAATAAAATATTAATTTCTTAAAAAATTTCTACGCCCACCATCTTTGCCCAAAACTTAGCACACCTCTAGTGGGGCTCATGTGACGCCCCTAAATCCAGGTTCTCTAACCTCAGATTCGGTGCTCACGATCTATCATCATCATAAGCATTCTATAACTATTACAGAATAATAAACATACATTGTTCATTATAATAAAGTTTCATAACATGGTCCCAAGGTCTTCTTAACCTTAACTTAAACACACCATTCATATTACAAAAGGTTTACATAAGAAATCCCATCAGATAATAATAACTAACATTCATTCTAAATTATTCTTGGATCTTGCCCTTGCCTTTGTCTTTCGTATTGGATCCTTCGCGCTTAACTTAAATAAATGTCATGAAATAGCAAAGGTAAACAACTAATTTCCTTAGCAAGTTTATATAAAAGGGAGATATATCATGACTGGGAAGAAGTTTTGCTTTCAATGTTCAACAATAATATAAGATTGTGAAGAAACATGAATTAATAATCAACAATTGAATATTCGAATAATTGAATAACATGAATTGAGTGGTTTTGAAATAACCATGAACATTTGCCAAGGTTCTCAGTCATTTAAACAGGACCTCTTAATAAGTTTTGGTATTCAAGGGGATCAGCCTTTCATACCCCATGATTTATGCATAAACACTTAATAATCCGGCATCGGTATCATGCCTTAATCAAATTCGTCATTTTCTCAGTCAAGAGTTCTTATCATAAGAATTTAATAAGAACAGCTTTTTAAAACATATTTGATTTAACAAATTTAAACATGCTTGATCTAGCTGATACAATTAGCATAGATCTATCTCATAAACAGTTCATTAATGAAAGAACTTTAATTTAATTCACAGTTCAATAATAATAGAACAGGAATTCAATTGCACAAAGTGCGAATTTCAATAATCATTATAGATGTGAATAATCATCAATAATTATTCACTAACATGCTTTGAAAATATTAACTCGAGTTTGAGTTAGGAAACTTGCCTCGTTTGTAGATTACGGCTACGCAATTAAATTCTATCCACTAGGCAGTTTAATTATCTTCCTTTGAGAGACCTATAGTTAATCTTCAATTAGCCATAGCATAACATTAAATTATGTAATCACATAGTTATTACATTTAGTTCTTAGAAATATTATCCTGCCTCGATAATGTTACTATTAAATAACAACTACATTTAATTCACTTAATATTATTAATCTTGATATATAATATTTAATTCACCTCTTAGTATTATTAGTTCACTTTTATTCGCTTACTAATATTATTAACATCTTAATAATATCTTAGTACTTTACAAATATTATTAATCCTCTTAATAATATTTTAATCATGCATTAATATTATTACTTTAATAATATCTTACTTATGCTTTAGTATCATTAATCAATTCATAATACTTTTATTCATTTACCAATAGTATTAATATTTTATTCATTTACTAATATTATTAATCATTTAATAATATTTTATTTATTTACTAATATTATTAATTATTTAATAATATTTTATTCCTTTACTAATGCTATTACATTTTTAATAACATTTTATTTAATCTCTAATATTATTATTTATTTAATAATATTTTAATCATTTAATAATTCATTAATTTAATATTATTAATCTTTTAATAATATTTTAATCTAAGATTAATATTTTAATCTAATATTATTAATCATTTAATAATACTTTAATCATTTATTAATGCTTAAATCAAATATTATTAACCATTTAATAATATTTTAATGAAGTTTTAATCTTAATATTTTTATTTACTTAAAATACCATATTCTAATATTATTAATATCATAATAATATTTTAATAATTTATTAGATCAATAAACAATTTATCCTAATTGTTCACCCTTTATAAAACCTCTTATTTAATATCCATAAAAGGTCATAAATAATATTTTTTATTATAAATTACTAAAATGCCCTAAAATAGTCATAATATTATATATTAGGAGTATTCAAGTATTAAAATCACATTTTTCTTATTTAAAACATCATTTAACTATTTATTTCCTTTTATTCATAACTTCATCATTTTTAGAAAAAATACCAAACTAATTCCAAAAATTCTTCTTTTCTGGATTTGGATAGTATATGACCCAACAATGATCCCCAAATTTTTCTAGAATTTTAGAAAATGATTTACAAATTTTAAAGTGCCCAAGACACTCGGATCTTGCTTCATTTTTCATAAATCGAGTTTTTCTCAGAAAAATCTGAAACTTTTAGGGTATACTCTCATAACATATATGAATATACCGTACAATTTTTGGAATTTTCTCATGCATACACTGTGAGAAATTCGGGTGTTAATATTTAGGAGTCCTTTACGGAAATAGCCATTACGCACAACCTATAAATCGAAACGCGTCCGTTCTTTTTCCTGCACGTAGATAACTTCTTAAGGTACCTTTGTGATTTTTCCCACATTTTTAAAAGACCTGAAACTGTCCGAAACTGCCCTAAGAAAAATGGGGACAGTAGCTTTTTAGGGTTTTAAAACCTTAATACTCTATGTGGACTGTTTTGGGGAAAACACAATACTTGCTAGATTTGTGTTCTACCACTTGGGTTTACTAGATAACTCAGGTATCTAGTACCCCCCCCCCCCCCCCCCTTCGACGGATCACAAATCCAAGATGTAAAACTTGAGTTACACAAGATTTAGGGGAAGAAAAATAAGGGTTTAACCCCTAGGAGAACATATGCTCATTTTCTTTCTCTAAACCTTTGATCTAACACTCAAGATACTTCATTTCATACATGATGATATGTAGAACTAGGGTATCTTGAGTATTAGTTAATAACCCCAACAAAACTTGCTATAACATAAAATAGAAAAAGAAGATGAAGATTAGGTTATACCTTGATCTAGTAGCAACCCTCCTTGATTTACCAAAGTAACATATAATCTTAGGGTGCATTACACAAGCTAGCACACTCCTCTCTTACTCTTCCAAAAACTGAACCCCTCTCTCTCTTTTCTCTCTTAGTATTTGCTAGCTTGGGAGAAAATAGAAGAAGAAGAAGAATAAGAGAAAATGAGATGTCTAACAAATGAATGTGGTGATTTAGCTAAGATCCCCCATACTTTTGTTATCCCTTGGATAAAAGGTTTTGCCTTATCTCTTTCAATTAAGCCTAATCATGTGATTAAAGGTGCTAAGTAGATTTTCAACCAATGGGAGATGGACACACTTGTACTTGATGTAAGAGTTCAACCAATGGGAGATGGCCTAATGTGGCCGATCCCTTTGACCCATTATCTCCTCCATTTTTGTGACAACCCGAATTTTTAAAAGTTATTAAATTAAGAATTTAATAATTAAAAAAATTCTTATCATGATATCTATTTATTTTCAATTATGTGTCTTGGTGTGAAAAAAAATTAAATTTTTATGAGATTTAATAGTTGATTAAACTATTAAAGGAAATAAAAGAAATTAGTCACAACAAGGAATTTGGTGGCAAGGGAAATTAACCCTATAAATATTGAGTAATTTAAATTAAGTTGAAACTATATTATGGAATAATATTGTTTGAATATTAAAACCTTACTTGGTTGTGGTGTTGTAGTAAAGTGGATAAAAGAGTTAATTCATTAATTAAATACTGAGTTAATATACGAGTTTTGCTAATTAAATTTGGTATTCTTAATATATATTACATATCATGGTAATATATGAAAATGTTTAGTATCTTGAATGATGTTAATAAAATATAAATTGATGGTGAGAGAAGAAAAACCAATATACCTATAAATAATTATTGGTTAGAGGTTAATAAATTAAATTAATATTTAAGTAGTGATTAGATGTATGGATTAAATAAATTGTATTGAGACAATTTATACGAGGAAAGGAATTAAATAATTATATATTATAATTGTATGATTCATTTGAGTTAATTAAAATAATTGATGGAATAAATATTAATTATTTTAATGGAAAGGTTTATTTTAAGTTGAGGTGTTATGAATATAATTTTGTAATGTATGGAGTAATAGTTATACATATTCTAATTGTATAATTATTCAATGTAGCTAGCTAAATAATTTAGCAATAAAATATAGTGTGACATAGGTATCATATAGTAAAAGGGAATATTAAAATAAACAAGAAGAGAGCCTAATGGAGTTAGCCAAACAAGGCTTAGAGACTCTCCATATTTTTAACGGCTGGAGACTTTTCCTTTGTATAACTGATAACTTAACTCACGTATTCTTCTAAAGCCTTAGAGCAGAAAAAGAGAGTTATGAGGAAGAGAGTGATTCTCTGTTTATTTTGCTAAAGAGTTGGAGTATCAAGGTTCTTATTGTTCTTCTTCCCAACAATCAAGGATATAAGGTATAAATTTCTACTAATGTCTAGGTTTTGATTTCTTAGTGATTATCTACTGTAAATTGGTAGTTATATTGGATTGATACATGTATGTATCTTGTTATAACCTGCTAATCATCAGTTGTGAGTGTTACTCGATGATTAACTTCATGAAATTTGGGTTTATAGGGAGAAAAGTAATAACAGTGTATGTTTATGAAAAATGGCTTAATAAAGTACAAATTTTATGCCCTATATGTGTTATAATCTGTAAATTGAGGTTGGATTATGTTAATATGTGAAGAAACGAAAGCGGCGTAGTTTAAATCATGTTAATCAGTTAACTAACGAAGTCGTGGCGATCGAATTTGCTAAATTTGTTAAAACATGAAAATAGAGTATGAACATGTGTTTTGGGTCAAGTTTTAGGATGATTAATGTTTTTATAAATTGTTAGAATTCTAGTATGTTGTAATTCTATGAATTACGAATCCATATAATCAAAAACGGACTAATTTGGATGAGTATAACTCATGTTATGATCATTGGAAGGAGTATAGGTCTGCAAAATCGTGAAGAGCGAGCACGAGGGGTCGTTTCTGCGACTTTGGGCGCGATTTACTTGGCTTTATTTAGGCCATTTAGGACCAGTACCTTCAAAGCTTGATGTCGGGTAGACTGGTGACCTGCTGTAGTAAATTAGGTTAACTTTTTCATACGAACTTCGATTGAGGTGATTCAAGATAATCCAGAACGAGGACGAATAGACCTACAACTTTTATTCTTTAAGTTTTCCAATTTGAGGTCGGGAATAATAGTCACAATGGTCATCTTTGTGATTGATGCGTATTCGGAGGCAATCAGAGGGCGTCGGACATGCACATACACAAGTATAGTGATGTCGATGATAATAGATGTTGTTCTAAGTTATATAACATGAATATTATGAAGTATAATGATGCTTAACATTAATAAATGATATATTAGATAAGTTGTATCGCATACTAAGCACACACAAGAGAGACAAATTAGGTGATTTAATAAACGTCGAACGCTTAGTGATGATAAGTGATAATGAATGTAAAAAGTGTTTTAAATCAAATGAAATGAATATAATAAGATATTGAATAGTGTTAATATAAAACCAATAAGTAGTCCTAGCAAGACTTAAACACTTGAATGAACTTCGAATATGAAACATAGTGAGCTATACGTCAAAAGTTAACACAATCAAATTAAACATTGTGTATTGATAATAGGAAGGGTTATGAGATATAGAGTAAAGTTTACATTACAACTACTATGCATTGCTATGTGACTAATAGTTGATGTGCATGATTATATAATTGTGTAGGGCACATGAAGTGCAAATAGCTGTAAGCTGTTAAACTATTATTGGTAAACAACGATCAAGGCAAGTCTTTCGGTTCCTATTTGCTATGTGGATTTGATTGTTTTAAATCTTTATTGCAAAGAGCATGATGTGTTATATATATGTTGAATGTATGAAATGTTAAAGTCAACTTATGACTACGTTGGTTGAGTAAAGCATGTTAATTGAGTAAGGAACTCAATCTTTATACTTGTTATATGAACTTTAATATGTATGTTATGTTAATTCAATTTTTATGAGATATCTGTTGAAAATGTTATTATGTACTATGTGATGCATGAAAACTGTTAGATTTTGCTGGGCTGTCGAGCTCAACCTTGCAAATAATCATTTTTGCAGGTTAAGGATTGAAGGTAACACTAAGTGCTACTTGAAAGACATGAATCAAATGTAATACATAAAGACTATTATTATTTTAGCTAAAGTTGTTATTTCTTTAAACCATAATTAAGGTTCATGAGATGTACTCAATGTTTTATGTATGTATGTTTTATGTTGAGTTGTAAAGTTAAAGTTTGATCCGTCCGGTGTATAAAGGATATTGATTTGATATGTAAGTATATATATTAACTCTGATAAAGTGAATCATGGATTATATATGATTCAAAGACATGTAGATGATAAAGGTTTTGATTCAGGGAATTAAAGTAAAGAGATAGAAAAGTTTAAATTATTCCGTATTTTATTGAGTTTAACATCGTTTAGTGATGTAAAATTAGAGGTTGAAGGTATTATTAACGACCGAAGCCGAGAATTAAATTGTATGAATTTTGGGGTCGTTACAATTTTGCTTTTATTTTGATGCACAAATTTGATTAATCAAAAGTCTAAAATACCCTTAATCAAGTGGGCTAAGTATTGGCTTGTATTTTATTTCTTTTGGGCTTCTCCTTTAATTGTTTTGGGCCATATAATGAACATAGTCTAACAATTTTAAAATATGTTACCCAAATTGTTTATTTAGGGTTTCCATTCCCAATCTTATGAAATTTAATTACTTATACATGTGACTTTAGCTCATAACCTAATTAGGTTTACTAGAAATAGGTTTAAAATTATTAGTCACTTGAAATAACAAGATTATCCACTTAAGTTAGTATACATATTAAATACTAACCTTTCCTTATTACCATAACCCTTAGGTTATTTAATTGACTCACCTAATGTATAATTAGGTTACGAAGCTTTCATTTTTAATGAAATCTATAAATGTATATATCCATAACTATAGTATATATGTTTATTGATCCATGCACCACTTTACATATGTTGTCACATATTAAATCACTATATAACACAAGGTTTTAAATATCAATAATGTACATACATATATAGTGGCTTAAAATTCAAGGTTATTACATCCTCCCCCCTATCGTAATTTCGTCCCAGGAATTACATATAGGGTTACTCAAAAAGATGTGGATAATTTTCCCTCATCTTTTCTTCGAGTTCCCACGTAGCTTCTTCAACATTGTGGTTCCTCCAAAGAACTTTTACATAATGAATAACCTTATTTCGCAATTTCTTCTTTTTTCTATCTAAAATTTCAACATGAATTTCCTCGTACGACAAATCCTTTTCGACCTGAATTGGCTCATACGATATCACGTGCTTGTAATCAGGCTTATATAGTCGTAGCACTGACACATGAAAAACACTATAAATATGTTCCATTTCAGGAGGTAGAGTTACCTCGTACGCCACTTCGCCTATCTTCCTCGGGATCTCGAAGGGTCCAATAAAACTCTACTTGGTCATTGCACAGATTCTGTCCCCAACAATGACGCGTTCACCCTCTTCATCCCAAAGATAAGGCGTTCTACATTTTTTCCCATACAAGATTGCAAATGCGGCGGCATTCCGATCTTCAAGTGATAGCTATTATTGTATACAAACTCTACTAATGGAAGATGATCCTCCCAGCTACCCTTGAAGTCCATCACATAAGCTCTGAGCATGTCTTCAAGCGTTTGAATCGTTCTCTCGCTTTGTCCATCGGTCTGCGGATGATACGCGGTGCTCATCCGTAGCTGCATCCCCATTCTTTCTTGAAGACTCTTCCAGAATTTTGACGTGAATTGCGTATCTCTATCCGATACAATAGATATTGGTACGCCATGTCTCGAGATAATTTCTTTGATATATAATTTGGCTAGTTGGTCCAAACTATACCTGATCTTAATCGGCAAAAAGTGAGCCGACTTCGTAAGACGATCTACAATCACCCATATGGCGTCATGCCCTTTTTGCATTACTGGAAGTCCCACCACAAAATCTATCGTGATGTGCTCCCATTTTTACTCTGGAATCTCTAAAGGCTATAGTAATCCACTTGGTCGTTGATGCTCTGCCTTGACTCTCTGACAAGTTAGACATCTGTTGCCGCATTCTGTAACCTCTCTCTTCATATTTGGCCACCAAAAGTGTTGACGTAAAGCTTGATACATCTTTGTGCTTCCTGGGTGTATCGAGTACCTCGTACTGTGCGCTTCTTACAAAATATCTTCTCTTAGTTCTGGTACTAATGGTAGCCAAATTCATCCTTTGAATTTCAGCAGTCCGGTGCCATCAGTCTTATATTTCAATTCATCCCCTTCAGCTAACCGCTTCTTGATGTTGTCGCAATCTTCGTCCTTCTCTTGAGCCTCTTTAACCTTATCTAATAAAGTCGGGCTCGCTGCCACTATAAATAATTTCTCATTGGTCTCCATCGGATACTTAACCTCTAAGTCAAGTCGTTCAAAATCTTTCACCAATTCCTCTTGAATGGTCAACTTCAGTAACTTCTCTCTGCCTTTTCTGCTCAGGGCATCTGCCACTACATTTGTTTTGCCTGGATGGTACAGAATCTCACAATCATAATCCTTGATCAATTCTAGCCATCGGTGTTGCCTCATAGTTAGCTCCTTCTGCGTAAAGATATACTTCAGACTCTTGTGATCCGTATATATCTCACACTTCTCGCCATACAAATAGTGCCTCCAAATCTTCAAGGCAAAAACTATTGCTGCTAACTCCAGGTCATGAGTCGGATAACCCTTCTCATAGTCCTTCGGCTAACGTGAAGCGTACGCAATGACCTTGCCATGCTATATTAGTACACAGCCAAGACCCTTGTGTGACGCATCACTATACACTATAAATCCTCCCTTGTTGTCTGGTAAAGCCAACACAGGTGCTTGACTGAGCCTCTTCTTCAATTCCATGAAACTCTCTTCACATTTCTCCGTCCAAATGAACTTCACCGTCTTTCTAGTAAGGTTGGTCAACGGCGATGCTATCTTAGAAAAATCTTGGATGAATCTCCGATAGTATCCTGTTAATCCCAAGAAACTCCTAATTTCTATTGGCGTCTTTGGCTGTTCCCAGTTGATAACTGCTTCTACTTTTGTTGGATCCACCGAAACACCATCCTTGTCGATAACGTGACCCAAAAACTGCACTCTCTACAAATAAAACTCACACTTGGAGAACTTTGCATACAACTTCTCCCTCCTTAACGTCTCCAACACTATCCTTAGATGTTCAGCGTGCTCTTCCTCCGTCTCTGAAAATACCAGAATGTCATCGATGAACACGACAACAAACTTATCCAAATACTATTTAAACACTCTGTTCATCAAGTCAATGAATGTTGCTGGCGTATTCATCAATCCAAAAGACATTACCAGAAACTCCAAGTGTCCATACCGAGTTTTGAATGCCGTCTTTGGAATATCCTCCTGCCTCACCTTCAGTTGGTGATAATCGATCCTCAAGTCAATTTTTGAAAAGTATTTCGCCCCCTTCAACTGATCAAACAAATCGTCGATCCTAGGCAATGGGTACTTGTTCTTAATGGTGACCTTGTTCAACTCTCGGTAGTCGATACAAAGCCTTAATGACCCATCCTTCTTCTTTATGAATAATACTGGTTCTCCCCACAGTGATACGCTCGGTCGAATGTATCCCTTATCTAACAACTCTTGTAGTTGAACCATCAGTTCCTTTATTTCTACCAGAGCCATATGATACGACACTTTGGATACCGGTGATGTCCCTGGTGCCAAATCGATAACAAACTCTACCTCTCTATCTGGTGGCAATCCCGGAATCTCATCTGGGAAGACATCAATGAATTCCCGTATAATAGGTATCTGACCCAGTTCACCCTCGACTCTGCGGGTATCCACAACGTGAGCCAAATATCCTATACAACCCTTCCTAAGCAACATCTTTGCTTGTATCATCGTTAGACAACAAGATTGTCTCAGCGATTTACTGCCATGAAATACCACCTTTGACTTATTCGGAGTCTTTAGGTGTACGCACTTTCTCTTACAGTTAATGACCGCTCCGTGACTCAATAACCAATCCATCCCGAGGATTACATCAAACTCTCTAAGACGAATCAGTATCAAATCCACGTTAAGCTTAAACCCTCTTACATCAGCACAACAGTTCCTATGGATGTAGTCTACAGGGATAATTTCTTTGTTTGCTACTTCTACATTCATTGGGTGTTCTAATAGTTCACAAGGTAAACTTAATCTTTGAGCAAATTCATCGAGATCGAAAAACACATGAAAGCTCCCGAATCGAATAACACATAGGCATTTATATCGTTGATCAGAATTATACCTGACACCACCTCCCTGGATGCCACGGCATCTTGCACTGTAATATTGAATGTCCTCGATGTCGGCTTGTTTGGATGGGCTGGTCCTCCACTGGTTGTCCTAGTGTTATTGCCCCTGCTGCCATTTCCGCCATCACTGCTTTTCTTCCTCGGGCAATCCTTGATCCGATGTCCTGCTTCACCACAGTTAAAATAACCTCCCTTCTTCACCTTAGGGCAATTGGGTGAGGTATGCCCTTCTTGTCCACAGGTATAACATACCGTTTTTCCCTTCAGGCACTCTCCCGAGTGACCCTTTCCACTATTTCCACACATTGACTTCTTCTGTTGCATACTTCCTTGCTGACTCTCCATATTACTACCCCCACTTCTCCATTTCCGCTTCTTGTTGTTGCTACCGCCATTGCTAACATTCTGATTCCCACCTTTTACTTTTTTTCTTGTTCTTCTCCTGATTGTACTTTGAGACCGTTTCGCTTCCACCTTCCGCTATGAGAGCTTTCTCCAATAGAGTTGAGAATGACGTGATTTGTAAAACCGCTACCTTACTGTAAATCCATGGCTTTAGTCCATTTTCGAACCTTCTTGCTTTCCTCACCTCCGTGTCCACCTGATGTGGAGCAAATCTGGCCAATTCATTGAACTTCATAGCGTACTCTAACACTGACATATTCTCCTGTTTTAATTCCAAAAACTTGATCTCCATTCTCGTTTTTGTACTCTCAGGGAAGTAGTTCCCAAAGAACAACGTCTTGAACGCTTCCCATGTTACGATTCCAATCCCGGCTTTGTTCTGGTTGGCCTCCCACCAGTAGTTAGCCTTACCCTTCATTAAGTAGGTAGCAAAAATTATTTTCTGCTCTTCTGCTACTCTAGCAATAATGAAGGCCTTCTCAATCTCCTTTATCCACGTCTGGGCCTCTATCGGGTCTATTATTCCTCTAAACTCCGGTCGTCCTACTGCCTTAAAGTCCTTAAAGTTGACTAATTGGTTTCCCGCCTGATTTTCTGCAAGTTAAGCTTGATTCCTCATAGCTTCAGCCATCATGTTGATAAAGTCTTGCATTTGGTTTGGTTGAGCTCCCGCTGCATTATTAACTGACTCTTCAATCTCTTGGTTCCTTAGTACACGTCTGGGCGGCATTATCTAGTGAAACAAAATTCTAACACGTTACTCGGGTTTTATTATCATATATGTACTTAGCATGTAATACGCTACTGTATTCAAACAATCAGATGATCATTATGTGAGAGTTTTAAATTACCAAGATTTGGAAGTCTTTCTCCCTGATTAGTGGGTTAAGTTTGTTTTAAAAAAAAAATTCCAATTCAGTCTACTGGATTCACATAACATTAAATAGACAATTTACTATTTAAATTTTCCAACACATATCATAATAATTCATTTATGTTCAATACAGGTATATTTTTATAAATGTTATTATCCCATTTTAAACACAAAAGATGGGATTAACTCAAAATGATACTCCCCTACATACACAAAAAGGGATACTACCTAACTACCTACTACCTCACACCTGCTAAGGTCTACATCAACATAAAACCCTATTACACAAAAGGGGTACTAGTGCATCTATCTACAACTGGTCCATAGCATAATCATCACTGGTGGCCCTACTGGGTCACCTGAACAGGCTCCTGGGGAAATAACCCCTCCATAACTCTACACCGAATGGATCGACTCGACTCGCCTACCTCCACGCGAGGCCTAACACTCAGTCCCTTCTGGCTCTGGAAGGCTGCATCAAGCGCTAGCCCTAGTGTCTCTATCCTGGTATCTTTCGCCAGTAGCTCACCTTCCAATTGGTCAACCCTCTTAGCTGCATTATACCATGCTTCATCCATCCTAGTCCTTTCCAGCCTTTCCACCTCAAGGTCAACAATCAAGGCCTGAAGCTGCACCCTCAGCATCCCAACTTGCAACTCTGACTCATCCAACTTTCCCTTTTGTTCGACTACCTCCATATGGGCTTGATAAGCCACATCCTTATATTGACCTTTTGTGAACTGGAGTGTGTGGTTTTCAACCTCTAGTTCTCCCACTCTGCCTTCTAATTGATTGATTCTCCTCAACAAATCCCCTATCAGAGGACCATGAGGGGATTCTTCCGTGACCTCACGCTCAATGGGCTCTTCCTCCACTGAGTGACTTCCCCGGTGTTCTTCAAACATCCTACAAACACTATAAATAAAACCAACATCAGTACCACAATAAAATATATTCATTGATAAAATGAAATGATATTTTATTTAGTACAACTGAAACTTGATGGATCTCCTTAACCCATCACCTACATACTCTATATGAGTTTTCTACTAAGGTTATAACCTAGGTTTCGCATTCCTAATGTTTATAATCTACGGCTTTGATACCAACCTGTGACGCCCCCAAATCCAGGTTCTCTAACCTCAGATTCGGTGCTCACGATCTATCATCATCATAAGCATTCTATAACTATTACAGAATAATAACATACATTGTTCATTATAATAAAGTTTCATAACATGGTCCCAAGGTCTTCTTAACCTTAACTTAAACACACCATTCATATTACAAAAGGTTTACATAAGAAATCCCATCAGATAATAATAACTAACATTCATTCTAAATTATTCTTGGATCTTTCCCTTGCCTTTGTCTTTCGTATTGGATCCTTCGGGCTTAACTGAAATAAATGTCATGATATAGCAAGGGTAAGCAACTAATTTACTTAGCAAGTTTATATACAAGGGAGATATATCATGACTGGGAAGAAGTTTTGCTTTCAATGTTCAACAATAATATAAGATTGTGAAGAAACATGAATTAATAATCAACAATTGAATATTTGAATAATTGAATAACATGAACTGAGTGGTTTTGAAATAACCATGAACATTTTCCAAGGTTCTCAATCATTTAAACTGGACCTCTTAATAAGTTTGGGTATTCAAGGGGATCAGCCTTTCATACCCCATGATTTATGCATAAACACTTAATAATCCGGCATCGATATCATGCCTTAATCAAATTCGTGCTTTTCTCAGTCAAGAGTTCTTATCATAACAATTTAATAAGAACAGCTTTTTAAAACAAATTTGATTTAACAAATTTAAACATGCTTGATATAGCTGATACAATTAGCATAGATCTATCTCATAAATATTTCATGAAAGAAAGAACTTTAATTTAATTCACAGTTCAATAATAATAGAACAGGAATACAATTGCACAAAGTGCGAATTTCAATAATCATTATAGATGTGAATAATCATCAATAATTATTCACTAACATGTGTAGACACTCAAAATTTTCTGCACGCCTGTTACTGACATTGCAGGAGGGCAGATTCGTCCCTGGAAGACAGCTGACATCCATTCCGGATACTATCGGAAGTTCAGTTCCAACCCGAAACACAAACCAGGAACATCAGTTCCAACCCGGAACACAAACTGGGAGTGTCATTTCCAATCTCGGAGATAACCCCGAGGTATGCAGATCAAAAGACCGGCAATAACACCGAAGAGGACAGTTCTATCTCGGCGATAACACCGTGACATTCAGTTCTAGTCCCAGAACCAACACTCAGAGTAGCGAATCCATCCTTGGTGATAGCCCCAAGGGATGCCATTGTAGTTCCGGCGATAACTCCAGAAATTCTTGTTTCAAACACATGCGATCAGCTTCAAGCTCATACCTCCTGCTGAGGCACTCATACCTCAGACCCGGAGCTAACAACGGGCAGACAGGCACACCCACAGATGACAGTGAGGCATACAAACAAGCATTCCAATCTCGGATGTAACCCTGAGCAACATCTGCTTTTCGCTCAAACTGGCGATAACCCCGGTGAGGAGTCAAAATGTCTTCTTAACGCCTCAACATTTTTTCTCACAAGATGATATCGTGGCATACCAACAAGTAGTCCAATCTCAGATGTAACCCTGAGCAACATCTACTTTCAACTCAAACCGGCGATAACCCCGGCGAAGTGTCAAACATCATCTTGCCCCTTCAACCCCTGCACGTCGTCTCAACACTTCATACATACATACATACATACATATAACAATGTCCCACAAGAACTGAGGAGTAATAATCTCGAGTGACTATTACGCGTGGCAGTACTTTGGATAGAATTTGAAGCTTGAAGACCATGGGCATAGACCCCTCTTCCTGACTTCGTACAAAATCCATGTCATTGCGTAACTCTCGACATAAGCGGTCCGAACAAGGTCAGATATACCTCGTTCGGATGCTCGGATTGAAGTTCTGCAAGTTCAAACGGACATTACAGTGCATAAGTGCACGTACTTCGAGACGATGGGACCAGCGAGGCTCGGATGCACCACGACCAGCCGCAGGTACAACCGCGGCTGCTGCAGGTGTACTTGTGGCAATCAGTCTATAAATATGAGCCTTGGGGTCAGCCATTTGAAGAAGGAGAGAAAAAGGCGAGGAAGCCCTATCCATTTTACTCTGTATACACATATTTTGAGTGTTTCCTCATCTTTAAACACTTGTTAGCTCATATATAGCTATCTTTTATCCAGCGGGAGCTAAGTGTTTATCCATTTAAAGTCATAGAAGTCTACATTGGTAGCCTACTATAAGCCTTCTCACATTATATAAAGCCTTCTTCTCATATTAGTACACACTGTTATACACATTGAGAGTCGTGTTGTGTGCGTTTTCCCGGACTTCGGTCCATGGTTTTCATTTCTGTCTGTATATATATACTTATATATGTATATATTTCATATATGGACTAACATTATTGAGTTATGCCTCGATTGAGCCTAGACTTCAGTCTGGAGCATTTATTGCTTTTATATATATATATATATATATATATATATACTTATATATAACTGTTGTCAGACATATCTGATGAGCCTAGATTTACATCTAGTGCGTTTACTGCTTTTATATATATATATATATATATATATAACTGTTGTCGGACATATCCGATGAGCCTGGATGCACATCCAATGCGTTTAATGCTTATATATATATATATATATATTTATATTTTTGTCGAGACACTGGAGTTTACTTACATTGGCCTTTTATTTTTTATTTACATTTCATTCATGCACTCGAGTTTACTTACGTGGCGATTGATCGCTTTTACACACTTTATTTACATTTAGTCCCACAGAGTTTACTTAAGTGGTGGTTGATCATATCCATATATATATATATATATATATATATATATATATATATATATATATATATATATATATATATATATATTACCGCTTTTATATATTTACATTTCCGATCCCCATGTAGTTGCTTTTCAGGTGATTGATCATGTACGTATATATATATTTACTTTTTTATATATATAATCGCTTCGCTTTCCATACAAATTGTAGTATCATGTGAGCCTAGGAATCATGTGATCACAGATTCAGTCTACTAAATCTAGATTCGGTTCCCATGATGGACATTTTTCAGCTGTAAGCAGCTTGTACATTATTTTACAGTATCTGAATTTCCTTGGATGGTTGTCATGCCCATGAGGAGCTCGGCACTGCTGTATATTATTTTCTTGAGAATGCTTCGCATCTCGAAAATAAAAGCAAACAAGCCGAACATTAAATAATAAAATGGAAGTATCAAAGGCCTCAATTACTATTGAGCACAGGGTTTGAAAAACCTCTTTTAAAAAATGTCATCGCTATATCTTGTTTAAAACTGAATTTTTCTATAAATTCAAACCCTATGTATATAGGTGCGGACGAGGTACAACACTACTTCCAAATAATTGCACATTGATCCACACACACACACACATTCATATAACAGTTTCTTTGAAAAGTGGTAGTCACCGTGGTAACACAGATTTCGGGGCGTGCCTAACACCTTCCCTCCTCATAATCAAGCCCCCGGACCCAAAATTAATCTTAGTTTCACAGACCCGTTTAGTAGTGTCGCATCACTGGGTCAATGTGCAAACCTTTTCGGTTGCATTGGTGCGACCAGTTAAATACACCAACTAGCGACTCTTAAAGTCAAATCGTCGACATTATACATGTCGGACCTTTTTCACTTGATTTTTCAAACAAATCTCACATTAACATGAGAACACCAAAGAACAAGTAACGAAAAGGGACACTCCAAAATCCCGACGTCGACAGGTGCCGACTCTGCCGGGGAATCCAGTAAGAGGGTTTAAGCCGATATTACAACCTTTTCAAAATTATTATATGCTTGTGTGTGAATGTTGCATTTACATTTCTGATGAATGTGTATGAATACATTTTTATTTACTGCACTTCTAAATATCTATCTGTGATATTAGTGCTTCGCACATGTCATCATTTTGCATAAACGGTGAGACACGTTGTATGTGAATGTATGTTGTGTGGTTCCTCCATCAGGAGGCTATCCTGTCGGTGTTTGATTACTGGACTCGCGGGAAGAATAATTCCAGCGAGGCTCAAGAAAGGCACCAACCAGATTCGCTCCAGTTGAAAGACCGGATTAACTTCCCGTCAAGTAAATTGCGTTAAGTAAAGTCGCGAGAGTAACCCTAAGATAGGTCAACCTCTGATAAACCAAACGCGGAGGAAAGTCTCTTCATACTTTCCATTTTCAATTACTTGTAATTTTATTCCATGTTCATCCATATGTAATGGAAAATATGAAGAATATCTGTGCATGCATGCATGTTATCAATTAACAACCGATTTTGCAGGACAAAAATTCCTAAAATAGACATGTTATGATAACATTTACATTACCCTAAGACTAAACTATGTAAGTCTTTTGTACGGAAGCAATTGGGCCTGCTACCCGCTCAAAATCCAAAAAGGCCACAAGCCTACAGCCACTCATGTCTTCTTCTCGACGGATAATGTCAAGTTTCCCGAGAAGAATTTGACCGGATTGAGTAAACAAATTACAGACTTGGTTGTTCTACTGAAAGAATTGCACCAGCCCACTCAAGGTACGAAGATACCTACAAATACGTAATCCTCTACACAAGGAGGAGTTCAAGGTGCGAAAAGACAATTCCGTAACCTCGATTGGATACTGACCAACAAAGACCACAAAAACACCCATCTCAAAGGAGATCCAGACACCGGTGATATTAGGAAGAAGGTCCTTCAAATGGAGGAAACTATTCGTTTTCTCAAAGGGATTGGAACACATGGCAGTGTTTCATATACAGACCTTTGCATATTTCCTGGTGTTCATTATCCAGAGAAATTCAAGACCACTGATTTTGAGAAATATAACGGATTAGGGGATCCTTATACACATTTAAAGGTGTTCATTGGAGAACTTGGATCTTATGAGGAAAATGAAAAGCTCAGAATGCAGCTATTTCAGAAAAGTTTGACTGGAGAAGCCCGTTTATGGTATACCAGATTAGACAACTTAAAGATCCATAGCTGGGAAGAGCTGGCTCACGCCTTCTTCACTCAATACAGTTTTCAATCTCAGATGGCTCCTGACCGGTATCAAATCACCAAGGTCAAGAAACAGTCTAATGAGTCATTTAGAGAGTACGCTCAAAGGTGGAGGCGCCTTGCTGCTAAGTTATTCCTTCCATGACAGAATCAGAAATGGTCATGACTTTCATAGATATATAGGAAGCTCCTTTCTATGAAAGAGTTCTAGTTGGTATTAGCAAACCATTCTCTGAAATGATCAAGCACGGAGAAATGGCTGAAATGGGATTGAAGTCTGGTAAAATTCAAGACCTAGCCGCTCTTAAAGTTGTTGTTGAGCACATCCAGTCCGGATCTTATGGAAACAACCCCCGTAGGGTCCATAAGAAGAAAGAGGATGATGTTTCCTTGATACTACAAGGACAAAAAGGCAATCAAAGCATGCCTATGCAGAAGAGAAACTACTCCCCTTTTCCAGCACAATCTTCAAACCCTCCATTTCCTAAAAGTGGAGAAGTAAAGCGACCTCGAATGTTCACACCCTTAAGGGACTCGCTCGAGAATATTCTTGCTCTTCTGACTGCTCAGAAGAAAATTACACATCTTCTTCCACTAGCCAACCCTAATGGGAGGGATTTTAATGCTACTCGGAAGTGTGTTTATCATGCCAGAGCACCTGGACATGATACGCAAGATTGTTGGGCCTTGAAACATAAGATTTAAGATCAAATAGACAATGGTGAGATCGTGGTCACCAAACCAGATCAACCTCATGTGCAAGACAACCCTCTTCCTCAATACAAAGAAGAAGAGGTCAACATGATTAGTTGGAGCACTGGACAAGGTTCCAATTCTAATGGCGAATCATCCCAACCCATCAAATACGGTGTTAACAAATGGGATTATGCAAAGTTCCAGTTTACCATTAAACAAGCGATGAAAGCTCTTTACAAATAAAAGATGAGCAATTGACGGAACTGGTGACCCACCAGCATCAAGTCACATGCCAATTAATCAGGCAGGAGCATGCCTATCTCCTTCCTTTTGTTATGAATTCTTCCTCACCACCTTCAGAAAGCGAAGCTATGGAGGATAAGGTTGCGAAGAGAGAAAATGCTAAAGCCCATCGGGATTTTGCCAATCAGAGAGAATTCACCTATTTGGGCCAATCTATGGAGGAGATACTGCAGATGTTGATCAACGAAGGAAGAATTGCCTTCCTTCTCCCTCCAATCAATCCCCGTTCAGGACAGTTTAATTCTGATGAAGTGTGTCAATATCATTCACATTCTCCCGGTCACAGCACAGAAGAATGTTAGGCACTCCGCCATCTCATTCAGAATCTTATTGATAGCGATGTCCTGCAAATAGCAGATGATTACACTGTGCAACTCAAGGGTGGGAATGCATGTCCTACCAAATGGAAGGGATCATTGGCAGTTATATCCGAAGTGGATGATGAGATTGTCAAAGTATTTCCCATACAACAAATTTAACTCAAAGGAGCTGACAATCCTTTGAAAGTGGCCGCACCAGAGCTAATTTCTTTATCTTTCAGACCACAATATCCTGTTGTCAGCTTACACAAAGCTCCATGGAATTATGGAAAAGCTGAAGGATCCACGTCTCATACTACTACTACAGTGTCGAACGATAATCCACTGTTTCTTCCTCAACGGGTTATTAAACCTACTTGCGAAGCAAAGGGGAAGTTGCCCATGGAGAAGATTGAAAAATTCCTCGGCACTATGGGCCACAATGAAGCCAAAGTGGTTTTAAGCTTGCGAGAAGCTCCACACCAGATTTCAATACTGGACTTGGTTTTCTCTTCTAAGGATCATCGGAAGATCTTACTGAAGGTTTTGGAAGATTCCTACTTGCCAAAATCAGTGGATGTGGAAAAATTTCAACATTTGGTTGATCACATTTTCAACAACAATGTGATATCCTTCACTGATGACGACATACCTCTCGAAGGGACCGGTCATTGCAAGCCTCTGCATATTACAGTTTTGTCTTCTGGGTACATGTTAGCTGGAGTTTTGATAGATGGAGACTCATCTCTAAATATTTGTCCTTATGCCACCTTGGTAAAGATGAATATCAATCTCAAGAGCATCCAAAGCAGCCATACGGTCATCAGAGCTTTTGATGGATCCCGACGAAATTCTGTTAGAAAGATTGAATTGCCAATTGAGATTGGTCCAAATACATTCAATGTATCTTTCCACGTCCTCAAGATAGACTCGAGGATACAACTTTGTTATTGGGAGGCCATGGATACACATGGTCGGAGCTATTCCTCCACCTTACATCAACAACTCAAATACATTATCAACAACAGTCTAGTCACTGTCAATGCTGTGTCGGAATGTCCTGAACAAGGAACTCTACCAATTATCGCCTTCAATTCGGAAGTTGAACCTAAGCGATTCCATACTCGGAAATGAGTAACACGCAATACCATTCTATTGGGCGCCACTTCCGTACCCAAGATTTACGATGAGGTTATGTCGGCCACTCAAGAAATGATGTTATTTGGTCATCAACTTTGGACAAGGGCTTGGTAAAGATAAGCGGGGTATTAAGCACCCTATCCAAATGTCCAAATAAATTAGAAACGATCAAGCTGGGATATTCGCGATTCAAGACACATGAATCCTCATAAGCACAAGCGAGTTCCTCGAGCTTCATATGACGCATGATTTTCTATACCTTTACCTCATGAGTTGATGCAATCTCCAGTAAAGGTTCTAGCCCATGTTGTGGCTATGCTGTTTCTGAAATCAGTGCCAATCAAAGCAAAAGAGGTGTTGATTCCTGATCCCGAGGCTGAAGAAAAGGAACGGAAACGTAAACATGAACTTACCTTGATGATGGCAGGCATACGCGTCATTGTTCATGATGAACATACAAATAGATACACCCCAAACGATGATTGCCCAGATGTCATGGTTATCATTCGGAAAAGGAGGACAATGACGATCCTTCCATCACTACAAGTCCTTCAGGACTTTGCCCTCGACAATTGGAGCAGCACTCCATGCATTGGTCGACGAGGGTAAAATGGGCAGAAAATCCCTCTGCCCTGTAGATAACTTTAACTTCTTTCTTTCCTTTACAGTACTAGCAGTTATTTTATCAAGTACATGCTAACACTTTTGTATGATCGAACAGTTGCATATATTAAGTGAAAGCATCTTTGTTTCAGGACTCTGAATTTAGATATGCATGTATTTGCTGATGAGGTGCCTTCTCTCCACAAGGGCTGTAACTTTGATGCAAAGTTGGACTCAGACTTGATGGACATACAAGAGGACATTGAGACACCTCAAGAGATTAAGGAATGGGTCACAGACAAACCCAAACCCAATCTTGATCAAACTACTTCTTTCAATATTGGAACCTTAGACAACCCTAAACTAATCCAAATTGGTTCAAACCTTACCACAAATCAGCGGAATGACATGGTTGCACTATTAACCCAATTCCAGGATGTGTTTAAAGGTTAAAGAAGAAATTGTGAAACAATTTAAAGCTGGCATTATCATGGTGTCTACATATCCGGAGTGGATATCCAACATTATTCCGTGCATCTAAACCAGAGGAGAAAGGTGCGAGTCCGTATGGATTAATGGATTTGAAGAAAGCTTGCCTTAAAGATAGCTTTCCTGTGCCCTTTATCCACATTCTTATTGACAATACTACTCAATACAGCATGTACTCCTTTGCTGATTACTTTGCAGGGTACCATCAAATTATGGTCGCTGAGGAATATCGTGAGAAAACTGCTTTCATCACGCCTTGGGGAACTTTTTGCTGCAGACGGTTGTCATTCGGCCTCATCAATGCCGGGGTAACCTATCAGCGAGCTATGATGGCTCTTTTCCACGATTTAATGCATAAAGAGATAGAGATCTATATGGATGAAATCACTATCAAATCCCGAAAGGAGGAAGACCACTTAGACCATCTCAGAAAACTTTTCAACAGGTTGCGTAAATACAACTTGAAGTTGAATCTCGCCAAGTCGCCTTTGGTGTTAAGTCGACCAAGTTGCTAGGTTTCTAGTCGACCACAAAGGTATTGAATCGGATCCTACCAAAATCCAGCCATCAAGGAAATGCCCATTCCTCGACAAAGAAGGAAATACGGGGATTTTTGGGAAGGATCAACTTCATTAGCAGATTCATATCTCAACTCACAGCAACCTGTGAGCCAATCTTCAAGTTATTAAGGAAGAACACCTCCATGAAATGGAATGATGAGTGTCAGAAAGCCTTCCTCACAATCAAAGAGCAACTGATTAAAGCTCCTATTTTGGTACCTCCCAGGGATGATGTTCCCCTGTTCATGTACCTGTCCATAAATAAAAATGCCATGGGCTGTATGCTGGGGCAAAAAGACAATAGAGGCCAAGAACGAGCTATCTATTACCTTAGTAAAAGATTCAGCATCAGTGAACACAAGTACACTCTGATTGAGAATACTTGTTGTGCTTTAGCAAGGGCTTCCATGAGGTTACAGCATTACCTCCATGCTCACACAACCCATCTCATATCCCGAATGGATCCTCTCAAGTATGTGTTCAGTAAGCCCATACTGAATTATTGACTGTCCAGATGGCAGTTGATCCTACAGCAATTTGAAATCATCTACGTGATGCAAAAGTCAGTCAAAGGTCAAGGAATTGAAGATCAACTGGCCGCCGCACCTGCAGGGGACTATAAACCCTTAGAAACATACTTTCCCGATGAAGGGATAATGACCGTTCAACTACAACATCAGTACGATACATGCCGTATATGGAAAATATATTTTGATGGAGCTGTTAACGCAGATGGTTACGGAGTCGGAGCGCTTCTAATATCCGATGCAGGGAGCGATATCCGTCATAGTCAAATTGCGATTTGTCGGCACCAACAACACAAATGAGTATGAAAGGTCATATCATGGGGCTAAAACTTGCTCGTTCAATGGGCATCAGGCGGTTAACTGTCTTTGGGGATTCCGAATTGGTAATCAGACAATCCACTGGAATTTATCAAACCAAAGAATTACATTTACTGCCTTACCATCGGCAAGTTATACAGATGGCTTTGGAGTTCAAAGAAGTCTCATTTCTACACATTCCTCGTAATAGGAATGATTTTGCAGATGCATTAGCAACGTTGGCCTCCTTGGTTTACATACCTGACAAGGAAAACATGCCAAGCATCATGTTTGCTCTGAAAAAAGCCCCAGTCTATGGGAATTATGTTGGAGAAGTATCGGATGAACTACCTCCCATCCATAACCCTTGGTATCAATGCATCAAGGAGTACCTACGAGATGGATCTACACCCACTGAGGCAAGCCTAACTGAGAAGAGGCGGATTCATCGACTTGCTATGAAATTCTACCTGAGCGGAGATGCACTCTACAAAAGAGATGCTGGATTAGGTCTCCTCAGATGTCTAGATAAAGACCAAGCTCAGAGACTCATGGATAAGATCCATGGTGGAGTATGTGGCCCTCACATGAGCGGATCCCTACTTGTCAAGAAGATCCTCAAAACAGGGCATTATTGGTTTACACTCAAAGCTGACTGTGATGATCACGTCAAGAGGTGCTATCAATGCCAGATTCATGGGAATGCTATCCACGCCTGTAAGACCCCGAATTTTATGAAATAAAATTATTCAATTTTTTCTTATAATTATTATTCAGTAAATGGTTAAATTGATAAAAGTTTAAAGTTATGGGTGAATTATGTAAATTTTACAAAATCACGCAAGTGGCTATAAAATATTCATTGTTGTTGGGAATATTCGTTTGGTCGTGGAATATTCTTTACGTGGGGAATATTAAATGCGACGGCCTTGATCTTTTGTGGGCCCCATAACAAAAAAAGCGATTGGATGAAGAAAAACGACAAATATAAGTTGTTTATAAATGACCACAGTAGTTATTCACAGATTAATCTTTGTTAAAATACTCTCGTGGTTTAAAACACAAGAAGTGCTTTGCAGTATTGCACCAATTATTGATTCTTATGTAAGAAGACACTACTCAATAATTGTTACAGTAATTACTGTTCAATATTTTATTTTGATTCAATGATTGTTGCGTTGATATTTTATAATTGTCACTACACCAAGATCTTCCATTATCGAAGCAATAATTCATATTATCTGAATAATATTATTAGAAAACATTATTGGCAATGTCTAGAAAGTTCTGTCTAAGGAGAGGTTTGGTCACCTAATTGCGCGCCATTAAGGAGAAATTCTTATTGAAAGCCCCTCTTTCTGTAATATTATTTGTGAATAATTAATTATTAATTTATATGATGAGGAAAATATTGATTTTATGAGGATATAGATGGAGAAAATTTTAATGTGACGATTGTTGAAAATTAATATTTTATCTTTTTTCGATAAAATAATTCAATTAAATATATTATTTTAATAATATATTAATGATGATATTTTTACGATGAATGTGGGATATATGAGTATATGTGGAGGAGGAGTATTTTGTTACCAAAATATTTAAAGCATGTTTTATGTGTGGTGGACCCCATTTCTTGGATCAAATTTGATTATAGCACAGAAAATCGCTCATTTGTGGATTTTGATTCAATTTTTGTTTGGAATTTGGAAAAACTTTCTTCTACAAAGTTGTAGAGAATTGAATTTCCTATAAAAATTTGCGACATTCGAATTTTCTGATAAAAAGGGCTATTTATTGTGAATTATTGAAGTTCGGATTAATTAATTATTATTTTTTTTTTTGGAGTTTTAAATTAATTAATCGAGAAAAACGTTTTTTTAATGTGTGGGCATCTTTAACACATGCTTAGTTGCTGAAATTGGTTGATGCTAGGTGTGCGTGAAGATTATATATATATATATATATATATATATATATATATATATATATATATATATATATATTAATATTTTAATAAATTTTCTGCTTTGGTGTTCTAAGCAATTTCCTATAAATAGGGTGCTTAGGTTATAATTGAAAATCACACCAGAAACTGAAGTTTTCTCTCTCTATATTATCGAGCGTATTCTTGTGAGTATTTTGAGTATACTTTGAGTATTGCTATACGGTGCAAGTTCGTTCAGCGTTATTCCAGTCAGAAGTACTGCTCTTTTGAGGTAAGGGATAATAAGGGATTTTAAGGGTTATTATTTCGAAATTCTTCTGAACCTTCAAAAATTCTGGAAAAAATTGAAATGATAATTTGATGAGTTTTGTTGATTGTGTCCAAAAATGGCGATTTTGGATGTATTGATTAGGAGTTATGAATTTTATGAGAAAAGACTATTTTAAAAGTAACTACTTATAACTCCTTGTGGTTAACTCCAAAATTGATGAAATTTTTATTGGGAGTACATCTATATAATATCAGTATACCCAGTGAATTTCAAAATTTTTGGATAAAAGTACAATTTATGATAAATGTCCGAATATTCTAATTGGTTTTGGCCATGTGAAAAATAGTAAATGAATTTTAAAAATTTTGAGAAAAATATATATTCAATATGGGACTATATTCTTCTAAATCTCAGAAAAGAAATATTTTTAGAACTGATTTGATATTTTTCATGAAAATGTTCTAGTTATGAGTAAATGAATTAAATATGTTTTATGAAGTAAGAAAATTAGAAAATAGGATTTTATGGCTTGAGAATCATATATGAGGTATATGCAGATTTTTGATAAGGGTTTTGGTTATTGATGATGAGATCTTATGAGTTTGGCATTTTAAGATGATTAAATGCATTTATTAGTAAAGTGTAAACAATTAAAATAAATTGTTTATAAGTTTAAGAAATGACTAAAATATTGTGGTAGTATTAATAATATTAGATTATGAGATTATTAAATGATTTATAATATTTTGATTAAGTTGTTATGAAATCATTGATTTATGAATGTTACTCTTGAGATTAAATCTATATGTTGATTATATTGTTTTTATATAACATTTTTATAACCCTGATGTTGAAATTCTCTTTCACTGGAGTGTAAAGATGGGTAGATTATTGGTATGATCATGACTAGGGTTCTCTTTGCCGATGGTGAAAATTTGAATTGTATTTGGTATGATCGTGACCATTGAATTTATAATTGAATATCTTTAGCTTAAGTGCAAAGGTGAATTGATCAACATGGTTATAATTATTGTTTATATAAATTACGAAATGATTATATATTTCTTTGAGATATTAATATATTTGGCTGTAATGCAAATATGAACTGTTGAGGAATATCTTTGGCACAGAGTGCAAAGATTAATTGTTGATGAATATCTTTGGGTCGTAGTGCAAAGATGACTGTTGTTGAATATCTTTGGCTCAGAGTGCAAAGATGAATCTGTTGATGAATATCTTTGGCTGTAGTGCAAAGATGAATCTGTTGATGAATATCTTTGGCCGTGGTGCAAAGATGAATTTATTAGTATGATTATGAGCAGAACCGTGATTTGGTATAACCATGATCTTTGATATTTCAGGTAAAGACAAGTGATGAAAATTATCTTCGTCCTGAATGAGAAATGGAATTTAGAACAACAATTACGATTATGAGTTATACATGTGATTGTGGACAGGAATTGTTGATTGATGTTACAGGGATAAAACATTGTTGGTGAAATTTTTAATGGATAAAACTTTATAGTCTATTTGACTCTTCTAATGGATTGCTCGTTCCGCTGCAACTATGGTTGAAATTTTTTTATCATCTACCATATGTTCTAAATCTCTGATTTATTATTGATGAAGACTATTGATAATTTAATTATCTTTAGTCATGATATTTTTACTGAGCTAGTTGTGCTCACCCTTTTGCTTCACAATTCCTTTCAGGTAATAAAAGTGTAGCTGGGACAAGCGGGGAACAACAGGGGAATAGAACGGTGGTCTATAGATGTTGAGGGTGAGGTGAATTCAACTTTAGAAGGGTGTTTTGTCACTGTTATACAAGATGTTTAATGACATACAACCTCGAGTCATCATAAGACAGGATTGTGCTCATCCACTTGCTGAGTATATCTACCAGCACTACCTATATGATCTTGGAGTCTATTTGAAATTTAACTCTCAATTAGAGACAGTAGAGATAATGATATGTCAAGAGAAAACTCACCATTGGAAAGAATATGATAGTAATCTTCTCATTTTTCTTTGGGGTCTATTGGGTCAACCAAGGATAATTCTGTGGCCATATGATATCAATCATAACCTAGTAGCATGGCCTCCCATGTACGAAGGTTTCCTTGAGCACTTCCCAAAGATTCTAATTTCTAAAACAGTTTTTGACTATACCTTTATGTAAGGTGTCACTGTGAGGTGTTGTCCACGGTTGAGACATGTGTCACATTTGGTATATATTTGTATCCAAACTCACAGTATATGAGTTGTTGTATTTTACACGACAATTGTTGTAATAAAGTTGTAGTTATTTTCTGTACCATGTATTTGGCGACTCAGAATGAGTTGAATGGAATGGACCTATTTTGGGGTCGTTACAACGCCCCTCCAAGGGAACTCCATAATATGAGTTCGCCATGGCCCTTCTCAATGTGGGGAATGGACGTGATCGGGCCCATCGAGCCCAAAGCCAGTAATGGACATCAATTTATATTCACCATGATCGACTACTTCACCAAATGGGTAGAAGAAGCCTCCTTCCCCAGGGTTACTAAAGAAGTCATCATTGCTTTCATCAGAAACAATGTTGTTTGTCGATATGGACAACCAGAGGTCATTGTGTCAGACAATGCTAAAAACCTCAACAACAAAATGATGGAGGAGTTATGCAGAAAATTCCATATCAAACACCTCAATTCCATCATCTACCGTCCAAAGATGAATGGTGCTATTGAAGTGGCTAATAAAAACATCAAAAAGATCATGCAGAAAATATCCGCCAATCACAAAGGATGGCCTGACCTCTTGCCTCTGACTTTATTAGCCTACAGAACTTCCATGCGTGCTTCCACTGGGGTAACCCCCTACTCATTAGTCTATGGGATGGAAGCAGTGCTCCTCATAGAGGTGGAAATGGAATCCCTCAGAGTATTGATGGATGCTCAGTTGGGTGAAGACCAATGGGTACAAGACAGGTATCACCAATTGTCTCTAATAGACGAAAGGTGATCCGCGGCTATCTTCCATGATCAGTTATATCAGCAAAGGATTACACGATCCTACAACAGGAAAGTCCGACTAAGGCAATTCAAACAACATAACTTGGTTTTAAAGAAGATCATTGACAACCAAGATCAATCTAAGGGAAAATTCGCTCCTAACTGGGAAGGACCATTTATTATCAAGGAGGTATTGACAGGAGGTGCTCTCAGATTGCAGGAAATGGATAGCGATGAATTTCCACAACTTATCAACTCGGACACCTTGAAACGGTACTATGTCTGAAGTTACCATCAAACAAACATCCTGGTTTTGATCATCAAATCACCAGTCATTTTGGTTTTGAGCCCTCTCCTTTTTGCATACTCTTCTGCCCCTCCGAGAAACATACACTTCAAACTAGCAGCCTGGTATCACTTCATTTCAAACCTTCCATACAATTTTGGTTATCCTGAAGACGGGATTTAACCTTTCACAATTTCGGTTATCCTGAAGATGGGATTGAACCTTTTCTACGCCTGTAGTTTATCCTGAAAACGGGATTAAAATTTTCTACGCTTGCAATTTATCCTGAGGATGAGATCAAACTTTTTCCACACTTGCAGTTTATCCCCATTATGGGATCAAACTTTCTTCTCCCACAGTATAGCCTGCACATGGGATTCACGCTTTTTCTTGAATTGCGATTAAGTCACGAGGCGAACTACGTCGACCGATCTCCCCGATGCACGGGGTACATAGGCAACCATATTCTATATGGCCCTATCCGCAATAAAGAAAAACAACAAAAACATTTCTACACCCATCTGCCTTTCACATTCAGCGTTGAACCTCTTACACTAAGTTCGAACTATGCAAACTTGATCTCCTCTTCAATAGGAGTACGTAGGCAGCCATTTATGGTTCAGTCTAACCCCTACCAGAACAAAAATTCCTGTCACACAGTACTGGGATCAACCTTCAATTCACCACATTTCATCGATTTTAGATCAAAAGGATGGAATTACCCCACCTCTTCTCACAAATAGAAGATTCGGTGACCATCTAAGATGCGATCGTGCCTCAAAGATCAATACCAACCTATAAGAGATGGAATTAACTAGGCTTCTCATAAATAGAAGTACTGGCGACCATCTGTGGTGATGTCAATCTCAGAGAGGAAGAAACTACCCTACTCTCTACTTTTCCATACAGATACCAGTCCCAAGACACCAAAGATGGTAGGGATTTACAGAAATCAATGATCCGTTCTGAGAGATCTTGCGACGTCTCAATGTCCATCTATCAAGGATAAGTTTAGAATGCATCAAGATCACAAGGCCCTGAAGAAACAGGCAAATATCAAGCAAGTATCAAGGCATAACTAAAAGGGAAGTGAATCAAAATATATTTCCCTGCCATACATAATACTATTTGATATATACATATATGTTGTACATGACAAAATGGCTAAGCTAGTGCATGCGAGGAAAATATAAAAAGCTATCTACGATCTGTATGTATGCGGACTATCGATCTAACATAGCATCCTCTCTCTGAAGATTTGGAGGTAGCAATCGCAAGCTCACCTTGAGGGTATCTACACGAGCTAGCAGATTAGAGGCTAATTGCATGGTGGCATAATGCTCATCAATGTAAGCATTCATGTCGGCAAGACTGGAAGTCATCTAGGATCTAACGGAAGTACTATCTGCAATGGCCACATCCCTAACAGATAATGCGGCATCTCGCTCCCCAATCAATGCATCCCTAGCTGATATAGCCTCATCCCTCTTTAATTGAGTGGCATCTCTCTCATCAAGAGCTGTCAACATCGTGGCCCTAGCCTGATCTCTATCATAGGTCATCAGATGTAAGCTCTGCTCCAAATCTTGTCTTTGAATCTTCGAAAATGCATGTGGCACTTCGGGGTGGGAGAATCCATCACAAATCTTTGGCAAGCAAGCGGTTAAATCATCGATAGAATAATAGCCTCCTCTATAGGCTCCTCATCGTCGAGAATCAATCCCTGCTGTGGATACTACCGCAACCGATCAGGTCTCATGTCTCCATCCATACTGGAATACTCGCAGCGAACAACCTTTGGATGATTGACGAGAAAACTTAGTCGACCCTCGTGATCCCGCAAGAGACATACAACCTGGATCTGTCCTCCGCTGATAAACGGTGTGAAGCGAAACGCTGACTCACTGCCCCCTCATACGGATGAAAATCCTGAAATTGGTCAAACTGACACATAACGGCCAATGGGTGGTAAGTGATCATGCCCCTCAAACCAGCTAGAGGGAGATAATCCATGCCTAGAGCATGAGTAATGAAGCTGTAGGGTGAACTAAGCCCTAAACACGGCAATATAGCAAATGGATCTCTAATCCCTGCCAGAAAAGCTGACCATGATGCAGCATTTGTACACTCTGCAGGCTGGAAGGAGTACGACATGGCTATATCATGGGTGAAACAAAACCCCTGCCGTCTAAGTGTACCAATCGGTCTCAAGTGTGACATAAACCACACATACAGCATGACCGAGCTACTTGTAAACACTCATGTTGGATAAGTGCAGCAGTATGTAGCTGACCTCAGAGTCTCTACAATGATCATCGGTACAATGGTATGACCCTCCCTGAGAGCTCTCACTGCCATAATGACGCCGATATCCAGCTCATCCATGTACCGTGGTATGAAGACGTATGACAATATGCATAGAAGCAGTACATCTACTCTGGCTGAACGCCAATGGTCCTCCGGTGTGGTGAAATCCCTAGAATGTCATGCATAGCTATCCTCAGAGCCAAACCTATAAAACAGGAAACGCTGGGATATTACGTGGCCGGATGTAATCTCGTCCTGGACCACTCTACGTCTCAATCCGGTGAGGGTCATGAACTGTCTGCTCATGTCTCCGATAGCCATATGCATCTGCAAGGTCATCCCAAAGAACAATTGTCAACCATGCATACTCCTCCAAAGTAGAGTCAACTCCACAGGTCCCAAATCGGAAAACTCGCCTCTCGATACCCAAAGGCTTTCAAAGCATACCCTCTAAAAATCTTGTGGGAACCTGAAACATCAACAGGGTCATAATATGTTGTAGCAAATTATCTACGATCACCATGTCTGATGGTGATATACTATCATACCATGAGCGCATACCAGATACCACCAAAAATGGTGGGGTATGATCAATACGGCTAACTGTCGAAGAAGACATCTATACGGGCCATTTTATAAGACCATCCAGGGGTCAATACTGAATATCTCTGGACATACATACATATGCATAACATAGTAACATGCATGATACAATAGATGGCAATATGATATAGGAATGGAAAAGCGTATACATTCCTAAGTATATCATCATCTAATACATCTCTGTCTGGCTAAAATACGAGGAAATGGGGAAAGCTACCTAACATCTAACGAGAGGCCTATCAAAAGATATAGCGAGAATGGGGAGAAGCTACCCAAAGCTGCCTAATGAGGCCTATCAAAGAGATAGCGAGAAATACATCATAAAAAGTCAATGGTGTCGATGTCTACATCATCGATATTGTCCACCTGATGTAACTCCTCCTAAGTCACTGGATATCTATCTACAGGGATGTCAGGCCAATACAAGGGAGGATCTGCACTAGCAAAGCCATATGGGTCACCTGAAGGGCCAGCGCCAGAGCTAGAAGGATCAAAAGTATCTGCCTCTAAAGGATATCTGCCCAAATGCCAAATGAAAAGATGTGTCTGGTCTAACTGTCGGGTCAATCTGTCAATCTGTGTCACATGAGTCGGATCTCTGACACAGGCTAGCCAATCCGTTATCATCACAGATCCTGGAACCATATCCCCCATAAACTGTGTGGCGCGGGTCTGAGCTCCAATAGTACAAGGGATCCACCAATGCTGGAACATCTCCTAAGACCAGGGGCCCTCTGACAATGTAAAACCGTCAATCCCCATCAATGGGATATCAATGACAGGTGACTACGAAATAGGCCAACAACGCCTGGCAGGAGGCAAGATCAGCATACGGATCTCATCTATAGTGCTCCTAATAGCACGCTCTCCTAAATAGAGCTCACATCCTCCATCTGTGAAGAGAGGAATCCTGCGGGTGGAAATGACGTACTCAACTTCAGTCGGGTACCCATCCTCAAAACCAACTCCCAAATGCTCTCCAAAGTAGGGAATCCATGTGATGACATCGGCTATCAACAACTCCAGCTATAGGCAACAATGAGTGAAACCCTCAGCAACAGGGACCTCCGCTAGTATGGAATGATGCCATCTCCGTCCTCGTGGATAGGTATCTAAACCTAACACGCTCATAGGACGCAAACAGGGAAACCTCTCATAGGCCCAAAACTTCCAACACAAAGGCAAACATTTGCTGTCAGTAAACACTCTTAACCTATACATGGGAAAAGATAAGAGAAACACTCACCAGCAGAAATGGGTAGAATCCTAACCACGCCTCGATCAAGCCTTGAGACCGCATGTGCATTCCCCTAAGGAAATAGGCAAAGGTGTAGGAACCCCAATCATACTCTCCTATACGGTCCACATGTCGAGTGGCGCAAATCAAAGCGAAGGACATCGTAGAGGAGTTATCTGCTATGAAGCAGCCCCTAATGATCATCAGGAACAATTGCTGAAGAATGCGATCCCTGACTCTCACATCATCGGGTATGGGCTCACTCAACAGCCCGCTCATAGCATCTACGCTCAAAGGACCCATACGAACAGTCTCGCCCTTGAGCGCCTCCGCCGGAACTCCCAACAAGGATCTGACGGCAGTAGGGGTGATATCCGCCGTGCAAGGCACCGGATCCCCTCCAAACTCCATACCTATGATAAACTGCCAATCCATCGGCGTCATCATCACCTCACAGTCCAACAAATGGAGTGACTGAGTCTGGTGAAACCACCACTCAGATAATGCCCTGAGGTAACCCCAAGGACAGCGATGGGGTAGAATAGAGAAGAACATCCCAAATCCCCATCCATGAACGATCACTCTGTAGTCATCATGGAAAGCCTGATACATAGAGTGGATGCTAAACCAGTTCCCTCGAGGATGTGTGAAGCCGGGAACCTACATCAAATGCAGATCAACATGAGAATCCTTGACTCCTCATCAATAGGAAATAAGTAAGATTAAAGATCTAACTTCATACCTCGTTTGCGTGCAGGTATACTGAAGGATGCCTACTCAAGTCACCTAGAAGATCTGGGTTCGCCACTTGAATACCTAGAAATTCCCTACGGGGAACACGTACAGCAGGAGCAGGAACCTCAATCGGTACATCCTCCTCCTCGTCCTCAACATTCGGCACTTCAACCTGAATAGGACGTATTACCGCCTCCACTAAATGACGAGGTCATGCAGCCGAGAATGGCGTTGAGGCTCTTGAAGCTCTCCTTCAGTATACCGAGAAATGGTCTGCGCGGAATCTGCTTCTACCGATCCAGATCCATAATATCTGGACAACAAGTCTCCAAATCACCTCAGAAAGGGTGTGCTAATTTCTTACCTAGAGCTTTTCAAAATGCATTGTTTTAACATACATCTACAGTAGAGTTAAAAATGCATGACTACCCAGTACCTATATTTTGGGAAAATTTTGCCATAGCCCCCTTTGTAAATGGGACTATCCACATGCACATAGGCATGACTAGGTGGCCATTCAGTAGCACACCTATACACAGTCATATACATCCTACATGCATTATCACATCACAGTAAAAAAATCCGTAAGGGTAGTCTAATTACCAGGATTATTTTACTTTTATGCCTTTATTCATTTGTCCTCAGATAGGATAAGAAATGACAGTAAAAGGTGCCAATTTGACTGTTTCAAAAGTCGAATTTTTTTTACATCATTATGTTCAGCATGGTTTAATACTAACATTTACTATGTTGAATATTTTTTATCAAGTCATATCAGCATGCATATTTACTACTATGTGTCTAAATGCATTTCATGTGATAAGTCATTTTCCAACTGATAAAAATTGGAAAAAATACATGCATACGTTACCGGGATGTGATGAAGAACGCGGCATATGGTGGTAGAATATGCGAAAAGTTGCCCAAACTCAGTAGATCTGAAGAAGAGCTCTCATATTTCCTTCGCTGCGCAACTTGAAAATGACTTAAGAAAGCAACCATTGGCCTATACATAGGCACGGTTGGCTGCAGACTCACCTGCGGCTCCTGAAGGTGTACCTATGGCACTTCTATATGGGTCTCACACCTTCGGCTCGCTCCAGTTAGAGTTACAAAGGAGGTCTCACAAGCTGAAAAGGCCAAATCAGGAATAAAAATGCTACGCGATTGAGCGGAATAGCCTGAAATCCTGGTTTCTTGCCGGTCAGAGTTAAACTCCCGTCGTCTCAATGGTATTCGCCTGAATGCAGGGTATATTATACCAATGAGCTCAGCTTTCACAGATCATGCTCGGCAATACCCCACAAAGGTCCGATGCAGTCATTTGCAGGGTCACAACCCTAAACCTCCTCGGCGGGGGTTACAACGCAAAACCACGAAATACTAAACCTCCCCGGCGGGGGTTACAACGCCGAAGTTACAAACTGATAAAGTATCCCCGGCGGGGGTCACAACGCACATCTTTCAAGCATCTACGTATTCCCAGCGGGGGTTACAATGCAATGCAACCATTGATACACACATCAATGAAGGTCAAGCAACCATGACGTCATGTCAGCCGATGGCAAGTAAACCCATCGAAGCAACTCATTTATGTATCCCCGGCGGGGGTTATAACGCAATGCTACCATTGACACATACATCAATGAAGGTACTTCTGACCGGAATATCGAATGAAATGTTGAAGGAAACTTGCACTGAATAGCAACTCTCAAAGTATCTAAATACTCACAAAAATACGCTCGATAATATAGAGAGAGAAAGCTTATGTTTCTGGTGTGATTTTCAATTCTAACTAAGCACCCTATTTATAGGAAAATGCTAGAACGCCAAAGGATACTAAATTAATAAAATATTAATTTATCAAAAAATTTCTACGCCCACCATCTTTGCCCAAAACATAGCACACCTCTAGTGGGGCCCATGTGACGCCCCCAAATCCAGGTTCTCTAACCTCAGATTTGGTGCTCACGATCTATCATCATCATAAGCATTTTATAACTATTACGGAATAATAAACATACATTGTTCATTATAATAAAGTTTCATAACATGGTCCCAAGGTCTTCTTAACCTTAACTTAAACACACCATTCATATTACAAAAGGTTTACATAAGAAATCCCATCAGATAATAATAACTAACATTCATTCTAAATTATTCTTGGATCTTTCCCTTGCCTTTGTCTTTCGTATTGGATCCTTCGGGCTTAACTGAAATAAATGTCATGATATAGCAAGGGTAAGCAACTAATTTACTTAGCAAGTTTATATACAAGGGAGATATATCATGACTGGGAAGAAGTTTTGCTTTCAATGTTCAACAATAATATAAGATTGTGAAGAAACATGAATTAATAATCAACAATTGAATATTTGAATAATTGAATAACATGAACTGAGTGGTTTTGAAATAACCATGAACATTTTCCAAGGTTCTCAATCATTTAAACTGGACCTCTTAATAAGTTTGGGTATTCAAGGGGATCAGCCTTTCATACCCCATGATTTATGCATAAACACTTAATAATCCGGCATCGATATCATGCCTTAATCAAATTCGTCCTTTTCTCAGTCGAGTTCTTATCATAACAATTTAATAAGAACAGCTTTTTAAAACAAATTTGATTTAACAAATTTAAACATGCTTGATATAGCTGATACAATTAGCATAGATCTATCTCATAAATATTTCATGAAAGAAAGAACTTTAATTTAATTCACAGTTCAATAATAATAGAACAGGAATTCAATTGCACAAAGTGCAAATTTTAATAATCATTATAGATGTGAATAATCATCAATAATTATTCACTAACATGCTTTGAAAATAATAACTTAAGTTTGAGTTAGGAAACTTGCCTCGTTTATAGATTACGGCTACGCAATTAAATTATATCCGCTAGGCAGTTTAATTATCTTTCTTTGAGAGACCTATAGTTAATCTTTCAATTAGTCATAGCATAACATTAGATTATGTAATCACATAGTTATTACATTTAGTTCTTAGAAATAATATCCCACCTCGATAATGTTACTATTAAATAACAACTACCTTTAATTCACTTAATATTATTAATCTTGATAATATTTAATTCACCTCTTAGTATTATTAGTTCACTTTTATTCGCTTACTAATATTATTAATATCTTAATAATATCTTAGTACTTTACTAATATTATTAATCCTCTTAATAATATTTTAATCATGCATTAATATTATTACTTTAATAATATCTTACTTATGCTTTAGTATCATTAATCAATTCATAATACTTTTATTCATTTACCAATAGTATTAATATTTTATTCATTTACTAATATTATTAATCATTTAATAATATTTTATTTATTTACTAATATTATTAATCATTTAATAATATTTTATTCCTTTACTAATGTTATTATATTTTTAATAATATTTTATTTAATCTTGAATATTATTATTTACTTAATAATATTTTAATCATTTAATAATACTTTAATTTAATATTATTAATCTTTTAATAATATTTTAATCTAAGATTAATATTTTAATCTAATATTATTAATCATTTATTAATACTTTAATCATTTATTAATGCTTAAATCAAATATTATTAACCATTTAATAATATTTTAATGAAGTTTTAATCTTAATACTTTTATTTACTTAACAATACCATATTCTAATATTATTAATATCATAATAACATTTTAGAAATTTATTACATCAATAAACAATTTATCCTAATTGTTCACCCTTTATAAAACCTCTTATTTAATATCCATAAAAGGTCATAAATAATATTTCTTATTATAAATTACTAAAATGCCCTAAAATAGTCATAATATTATATATTAGGAGTATTCAAGCATTAAAATCACATTTTTCTTATTTAAAACATCATTTAACTATTTATTTTGTTTTATTCATAACTTCATCATTTTTAGGAAAAATAATAAACTGATTCCAAAAATTCTTCTTTTCTGGATTTGGACAGCATATGACCCAACAATGATCCCCAAATTTTTTTGGAATTTTAGAAAATGATTTACTAATTTTAAAGTGCCCAAAACACTCGGATCTTGCTTCATTTTTCATAAATCGAGTTTTGCTCAGAAAAATCTGAAATTTTTAGGGTATATTCTCATAACATATATGAACATACTGTAAATTGTTCGGAAGTTTCCCATGCATACACTGTGGGAAATTTCGGTGTTAATATTTAGGAGTCATTTACGGAAATAGCCATTACGCACAACCTATAAATCGAAACGCGTCCGTTCTTTTTCCTACACGTAGATAACTTCTTAAGGTACCTCTGTAATTTTTCCCAAATTTTTAAAAGACTTTAAACTATCCGAAACAGCCCTAAGAAAAATGGGGACAATAGTTTTTTAGGGTTTTAAAACCTTAATACTCTATGTGGACTATTTTGGGGAAAACCGCCCCCATGGCTTCAATACTTGCTAGATTTGTGTTCTATCACTTGGATTTACTAGATAACTCAGGTATCTAGCACCCCCCTTCGACGGATCACAAATCCAAGATGTAAAACTTCAGTTACACAAGATTTAGTGGAAGAAAAACAAGGGTTTAACCCCTAGGAGAATATATGCTCATTTTCTTACTCTAAACCTTTGGTATAACACTCAAAATACTTAGTTCCATTCATGATGATATGTAGAACTAGGGTATCTTGAGTATTAGTTCATAACCCCAACAAAACTTGTTATAACACAAAATAGAAGAAGAAGATGAAGATTAGGTTATACCTTGATCTAGTAGCAACCCTCCTTGATTTACCAAAGTAACATATAATCTTAGGGTGCATTACACAAGCTATCACACTCCTCTCTTACTCTTCCAAAAACAAACCCCTCTCTCTATTTTCTCTCTTAGTATTTGCTAGCTTGGGAGAAAATAGAAGAAGAAGAATAAGAGAAAATGAGATGTCTAGCAAATAAATGTGGTGATTTAGCTAAGATTCCCCATACTTTTGTTGTCCCTTGGATAAAAGGCTTTGCCTTATCTCTTTCAATTAAGCCTAATCATGTGATTAAAGGTGCTAATTAGATTTTCAACCAATGGGAGATGGACACACTTGTACTTGATGTAAGAGTTACTAATTAAGAAACTTTCTTAGCATAATTTTGTTGCCTTAAAAGGCCTAATGTGGCCGGTCCCCTTGCCCCATTATCTCTTCCATTTTTCTTTTATTTTAATGCACAAATTTAATTAATCAAAAGTCTAAAATACCCTTAATCAAGTGGGCTAAGTATTGGCTTGCATTTTATTTCTTTTGGGCTTCTCCTTTAATTGTTTTTGGCCATGTAATGAACATAGTCTAACAATTTTAATATATGTTATCCAAATTGTTTATTTAGGGTTTCCATTCCTAATCTTATGAAATTTAATTACTTATACATGTGACTTTAGCTCATAACCTAATTAGGTTTACTAGAAATAGGTTTAAAATTATTAGTCACTTGAAATTACAAGATTATCCACTTAAGTTAGTATACATATTAAATACTAACCTTTCCTTATTACCATAACCCTTAGGTTATTTAATTAACTTACCTAATGTATAATTAGGTTACGAAGCTTTCATTTTTAATGAAATCTATAAATGTATATATCCATAACTATAGTATATATTGTTAGTTCCCGGAGGCACAATAGATATCTAGAAGGGGGGTTGAATAGATAATTAAAAACTCTTGTTTTAATCTCGTTAATATGATTGTGATTAATTCTCAGTGGAATGAGTATATGATAAAGCTTCTTTGAGATATCTTGAATTAATGAGAGTGAGGCAGTTATAACAGTTATAGCAATTATAGCAGTTATAGCAGTTATAATGAACACAGTAGTTTTAAGTGGTTCAGAGCACTAAAAGCTCCTAATCCACTCTTCTACTCCTTGAGTAGGAAATCCACTAAGGATGTCTGTTACACTTCTTGAATCTCACAGATTCCTTCTAGACCAAAGAGCCTAGCACTTCTTAGTTCACTCTTGAACTCTTCAAGTCCAGCAGACTTAGTTCTTTATAGTTCACTTAGAACTCATCAAGTCCTTCAGACTTGGAACTTCTCACTTCAGTAGATTGGTTGTTGTTGAGATCGTGATTGGTGCTACTCAGTTGCTATTAAGCACTTGTTCGAAAGAACTGAGTAGCTGAGCAAGCTTTCTATCTTTCTCGGATCGTAGAGTTGAGCGTTGAGTGTTCTTACACATTTTTGTTCAATACTTGCTTATCTTTCTCATCTATCTGTGTTCTGTATATATGTGATCTTGAAATCTATCCATTGAAGTCTTTTGAAGAAGCATTAAATGCGTTTAACCTTTCTGAACTTTGATGGAGACTTTTCTGCACATCTTCTGAATTTCACTCTGGCCCACTGACACATCAGACTGCTTTCTCACCTACCACCTGAAATGGTGTTTTCCTCTGCCTAATGGTCCTTTTCTTAGCTTCTTGAGTACGTTCCTTTTGATCAATACTAAGGATATCTTTTGTACCATTGGGACTGGTGAGTGCTTCAACATTCAAAACCCATTCCATATTTGTTGGAATTCTTCTTCAAACAAAAGGTAGGGCTTGATGCTTCTGACACAAGGTAGATGACACTCTACTATCCATATCGTAGTGTCTTGTCATATTGGTGCTTGTTCTTAAGAGAACACTACGATTTCTTACAGGGATTTGCACACTACGATCTTTTCACATGACGATCATCACTTGCTTGTTTTGCAGACTTAACGTTTTCGAGAGCACACTACGATCTCTGAGTTAGCTTCGAAAAACGTCTGGACCACTCTACGATTTTTGAAGAGGTCCTTCAAGGCAAATACACTATGATCTTCTAAGCTCTACTATCTTGCCTTGGCTTCTGCAATCTGTTGATTAGCTTGATAGACTACGATTCCTGTTGAACCCTATATGTACGTTTCACAATAGATCAACCTAACATATTTGATCTCTTTATCTATACAAGTGAGCATTAAAGGCTAAGATCAACCTAACAAATCACTAAGTCCTTGTACATATATTCCTCGAAGGACTTTACACATAATCATGAGCATTTATATTAAACATCAAATCACAATATGCATTCTTCTAACAATCTCCCCCTATTTGATGTTGACAAAACCAAGGAGATTTATTTTTATGATTATTAAATTTTATATGCAGTTGCAGCAAAGTAAACATGACTTAGTATTTCAGTGAGCAGCTGAAATTTCTAGAGAATAAGCATGAATTTATTGATGTATGAAGACAGATATTACATTTAAGTTTGACTACATCAATACAACTTAAAACTCAACTTATCTCTATTTCTTCGGCCTTTTGCTTCTTGGAGGATTTGCATATTCCTCAGCTCTCCTCTTTCTGCTTGATTCATCTCTTCTGGCCAAATCTTGCAGCTCACTTAGAAATCGTAGAGTTGATAGGATGTGAGAGCATTAGGGAGAGGATCTTATTTGGTTCCTCAGTTATAGAACTTTGGGATTCTGCAATTGGAAATTGATTTAGTGGATGTAAAATCACTTCCAACCATTGTGGTAATTCATAAAATTGATTGAATGAGGATGATGGCAAATGATTAACTCTAAAAAGAGTTGGGATAGATAGTACCTCAAGTTTGTTCTTTGAGGAAGAATTGTTGGTGAGAAGCTTCTTGGCAAAATTGAATCTCCTTGGGAATCCATTGGCTAGCACTGAGATAGCCGGATACTCTTTGAAGCTCAAAAACATGTGACTCCAAGAGTTTAGAATTTGAGCTTGATGGAAGGGCATCATAGGTAGATATGCAAACAGTTGTTCATAGTTGTCTCTTTTGTGCCCATCAATGCCCACAGCTATAATCTCTACCTCATCACCTTCATCCTCTTTTCTGCTTTCGTTGGATGATTCCGTTATCTCAATGGCCTCATGATGTTCTTGCATTAGTTCTTCTTCATTTTTTCCCGGAACCTCTTCTCTGTCATAAAGATGTCATGAGCCTCCCTCTCACCGTGATCATCTTCCTGTACTATTAATAGCTCCCCCTCAACTGGGGCACTTCCTATGATGGGAGTTTCAGCCATCTCCCCCTCAATAGGTGTATCCTCTATCATTAGATCTTCAGGTGTCTCCCCCTTAGTTTGAGCTTTGACTATTTGGCTTTCATTTGCTGGTTCCTTTTCAGTAGCCAATTCTTTTTCTTCCCTCTTTAGTGCTTTCTCATTGACAAGAATATATTTCTTGACCAGTTTCCTTCTTGGCTTTTTAGGCTGAGCCACAGCCTTAGGACTCTCTTTAGTTTTATCCTTCTGATCAGCCAAAATGTTTGTTGCAGCTACTTCCTTGTTTAGTTTGGTCTCTACAATCGGCAGAGACTCTACGATCGAAGAGATTGATGGCCTTTTGGTCTTGTGGCTGATTTTATTCTTCTTCAGCAGCTGAGATATGGTTGCTCTATCTTCGTTTGCCTCAGCCTACTGTTGCTTCCTTCTTAGGATCCTTAAAGTCTCAATGTCTAAGGACTCAACGGGCTTATCAGTAGTGGATCCTTGAGGTTCTTTTGTAGTTCTGGCTTTCAGCTTCCTTTTCCCTTTGCTTTTTCTGATTAAAGCAATGGGTTCTTCCTGATTAGCTTCTTCTTCTTCTTCAGTTTCTTTGACAACTGACATGTTTCCTAGCACTCCCGATTCCTTTATTTCACCAGTTCTTCCACTAGATTCAGACATCATCCTCACATTTTCAGCTGGATTCCTTTTCCAGTTCTCAAATAGTTGTTGGGTCATTCTACGATTTGGATTGATGGCTTCACCTTCATCGTCCTCAATTAAATCACCAAGAGTAGCCTGTAGGATAATGCTTATAAATCGCCCATAGAGCATTTTTTGAGAGCTCTTCGTCTTCTTTGAGCTGATTAACCACTTCCCAATCCATTCAAGTAGTAGATCCCCATAGTTGAGTTGTATTTCATAACATATGGCAGTCATGAGCTTGAGTTGCACCTCATTCACAGAGTCATGACCTGAGCTTTTGCAACATATACATTTTCCAACAATATCAACTAGAAATGCATACCTTTGTGGAAACTCCTTCTTCTTGTATCCTTTGACAGAGGGAGATTTCTTGTGGTGCATCTTTTTGAGTCCCTTATGGAAGTCTATGATATCTATGGACATATATCCTTTAGGCTTGAGACCTAGGGCTAGATTGATGTCTTCAGCCTTTAGTCTGATTTCCACATTCCTGACTTTCGCAGAGATGGTGTTGTTTTCAAATACACCATTATTGTAGAATTCTTTTACCAGCTTCGAGTAGATCAATGTGTCTGTACCCAAAGCTTCTTCGAGACCCGCTTTCTTCAGTAGTGATAGAGTCTTGTGAAATTTGGGTTCAGCTATTTTGAACTCATCAAAGCAGAGTCTGTAGCCGGAGATAACACTGGAAGCTGCCATTGATTTCTTTGCAGGAAGTGGGACTGACTTAGCTTTCTACTGATTTAGGGTTTTTTCTTGAGAGAGGAAGAGAGAGATGATTTTTTGAACTTTAGATTTCAAAAATACGATTTTAATTTGGTCTTGTAACTTCCCTCTCTCCATTTTGTTTAGTGGGACAGGTGTCGAATTTTGCTTGGCTCTACGAATTTGACAGAGAAGGATTGTACTGAATTGCCCTTAACTCCTTCTGAGCTAATGTATTTTTCAGTAGGACTACGGTCGTTGAGATGGTCCTTGGAATCGTTGAGTCTGTTCTTCCATCATTGAGTCTGTGTAGCAGTCGTCGTGTCTGAGCTGTAGAGTCTGAACTGCGATCGTTGAGTCTAACTATCAATCATAGAGTCTGATCAAGTCCTCGTGATGAACCTTTCTTAGTTTAAGGTAGCTCAGGAAGGGCCAACCTCATTGATTAAATCAAGGGTTAGGTTGGTCCCTGAGGTACTTAACAGAGAGATATTGCTTTATTTTATGCTTGATCATCATAGGGTGCTCCTTTGGTTTTGTTGATATAGCTCTGCTATCATTGAGTCTGCACCACGATCGTTGAGTCTTTACTGCGATCGTTGTCATTATATGACACTTTGGTTCTACGATCGTGGTCTTCCTTTGATCATGTCTATGATTTCAAACATAGCCTTTAAACATGTATAGTTAGCACATACTAGAACATATTTTTCATGGTTGTAAGTTAAGCATGCCTAGCTCACTTATTAACTTGTTAAATCTGGATTCATCTAGGGGCTTTGTAAAGACATCAGCAAGTTGATTTTCAGTTGGGATATATTGTAAAAATATAGTTCCATTTTGCACATGATCCCTAATGAAGCTATACCTTATTTCTATATGCTTAGTCCTAGAATGCATGACAGGATTATGAGTTATAGCAATTGCACTTGTGTTATCACAGTGAATAGGTATGGATTTGAATTCAAATCCATAATCTGCTAGATAATTTTTCATCCATAAGATCTGAGCACAGCAACTGCCAGCAACAATGTATTCAGCTTCTACAGTTGAAGTGGATACTGAATTTTGTTTCTTGCTAAACCAGGACACAAGTCTGTTTCCTAGCAATTGACAGGTGCTACTGGTACTTTTTCTATCAATTTTGCAGCCTGCAAAATCAGCATCTGTGTATCCTGTTAGCTCAAATGAGGACTCCTTTGGGTACCAAAGCCCCAAGTGGGGTGTACCTTTGAGATACCTGAAAATCCTCTTTACAGCAGTTAAATGAGATTCTTTAGGACTAGCCTGAAATCTAGCACAAATGCATGTTGCAAACATTATATTTGGTCTACTGGCAGTTAGATATAGAAGAGAGCCTATCATACCTCTGTATTGAGTTATATCAATACTTTTACCTTTTTCATCTTTGTCGAGCTTAGTTGCGAGGAGCAATTGGGGTTTTTTCATGGGAGGTTTGATTCCATGCCATACTTCTAAAGTAAGTCTTTAATGTACTTGGCTTGGTTGATAAAGATTCCTTCATCAGTCTGCTTTACTTACAGTCCAAGGAAGAAGTTCAGCTCACCCATCATGCTCATTTCAAACTTGCTCTGCATAAGCTTGGAGAATCTCTTGCATAACTTTTCATCAGTAGGCCCAAAGATAATATCATCAACATATATTTGAACTAATAGGACTTTATCTTTATGTTTTCTAAAAAATAGTGTGGTATCTACTCTACCTCTAGTGAATCCATTTTCAATAAGAAAGTTAGTCAGTGTTTCATACCATGCTCTAGGTGCTTGTTTAAGACCATATAAGGCTTTGTCTAATCAAAAAGACATAATTACAAAGAGATGGATTGATGAAACACGGAGGTCGCTCTCTATAAACTTCTTCTTGAAGTTCTCCATTCAAAAATGCACTCTTGACATCCATCTGAAAGACCTTGAATTTCATGTGAGCAGCAAAGGCAAGAAATATTCTGATGGCTTCCAGTCTGGCAACAGGTGCAAATGTCTCATCGTAGTCAATGCCTTCTTCCTGAGAGTAGCCCTTGGCCACTAGTCTTGCCTTATTCCTGGTGATGACTCCATCTTCATCCATCTTGTTTCTGAAAACCCACTTGGTTCCAATTATAGGATGGTTCTTTGGTCTTGGAACTAATCTCCATACTTTGCTTCTCTCGAACTGATTAAGTTCTTCTTGCATGGCCTCTATCCAGCTGGAGTCTTCCATAGCATCCTCTATCCTTTTTGGTTCTATTTGAGATAGGAAGCTTAGATAGAAGCATTTATTTTGAGTAGCAACTCTTGTTTTGACTCTTGCATTCGGATCTCCAATGATTAGATCTTGAGTGTGATCTCTTGCCCATCTGCTTCCTGTTGGGACATCAGTTCTTATGCCTTCTTGTCTTAGATCTTCAAGATCTATTTCTTCTTGATGTGGAGGTTCATTGTCTAGCATAGGCCTCTCTACGATCTCATTCCCTTGCTCAACAATTTCACTGTCTGGTACTACGATCGTAGTGTTGAGCTCGACGACCTCGTTCATAGTGTCTGAACTGTTAGTCGCAGTATCTTGAGGCATTGTTTTGTCTAAGTCTGTTTCATCATAGATAATGTGAATCGAGACTTCAACACTCAGTGTCTTCATGTTGAACACTCTGTAGGCCTTGCTGTCTGTTGCATATCCAAGAAAGATTCCTTCGTCTAATTTTGGTTAAAACTTTGTCAAGTATTGCTTTCCATTGTTAAGAATGTAGCATGCACAACCGAAGACATGAAAGTAGCTGACACTAGGTTTTCTTCCTTTCCACATTTCATAGGGAGTCTTCTTAATCGTAGAGTGTATGAGTGATTTATTCTGTGTATAACAAGCAGTGTTGATCGCTTCTGCCCAGAAGTACTCAGGCAGATGAGCTACTGCTAGTATAGTCCTTCCAACCTCAATTAATGTCATGTTCTTTCTCTCAGCAACTCCATTTTGTTGAGGAGTTCGTGGAGCTGAGAAGTTGTTACTAATGCCATTTTCTGTGCAGAATTGGTCCATTTCTGAGAAGTCGAATTCTCTGCCATGATCACTCCTTATAGCCTTGATTTTCTCTCCTTTCTCGTTCATCACAAGTTTGAACATTTTGATTAGCTGGGAACTTGTCTCATCTTTTGAGGTTAGAAAGAACACTCATGTAAATTTGGTGAAGTCATCGACTACGACCAGAGAGTATCTCTTTCCTCCAAGGCTCGTTGTTGGAATTGGCCCAAAAAGATCCATGTGTAGCAGCTGCAAAGGCTTGTCAATTGAATTGACAGTTTTGCTCTTGAAAGTGTTTCTGGTCTGTTTTCCAAGTTGACAGGCATTGCACGGCCTTTCTTTAATGAAGTTAAACTTGGGTAGGCCTGCAACTAGATCTTTTGAAGCTAATTTGGACATGCTTTTAAAGTTGAGATGAGACAGTTTTCGATGTCATAGCCAGCTTATTTCTTCAGATGCTTTAGCTAGAAAGCATATTGTCTCGTCTGAGCTCAGTTTTCCAAGATTTACTGTGTAGACATTTCCTTCTCTTGTTCCGGTTAGCTTCACAGCAGATGTCTTCAGGTCTCGGACATGACATTGATTGTTGAGAAATGTTACTTGATGACCCTTATCGCAGAGTTGGCTAATGCTTAGAAGATTGTGTTGTAGTCCTTCCACATAGGCCACTTTGCTGAAGGATACCACACCATTTCCAGCTGAGCCATAGCCTCTTGTCTTGCCAGAGCCATTATCTCAAAAGATGACTGAGGGACCCTCCTTCTCTATGTAGTTAGACAGAAGGGCTTTGTTCCCAGTCATGTGTCTTGAACATCCACTATCCAAATACCAGGTTGTGTTCGTGGAGCTCTTTTCTTGAGGTAACATTAAACCTTCATTTTGGTACCCATACTTGCATGGGTCCTACTATGTTAGTACCCTTGGGGACCCAAATCTGCTTGATTTTGGGTCTCACATGCATGGAATTATAATGACACTTTGCGGCCTTGTAGCCAACTCTGTAGCACACAAAATATTTGATATGATGCATGTTTTGTGTGTGTGTGTGTGTGTGAAAGTTCTTCCTCCATTTAGACTTTTTTGGGTTATTGGTTATCCTCCTGCTAGGCTGATATTCCCTTTTCCATGTGTTCTCTTGTTTCATTATTTGTGAGGAGTGTATCTTACTTCTATTGTATCTTCCTAGTTGGTTTATAGAGTTGGTTTTATTGGACTCTATAATCCTTCAAGGTTGATGAGTAGTAGCTAGATTACTCTTCTCTTTTCTGAAACCTAGACCAGCATGAGATCCCTTACTCCTGGGAATATGAATTGAATCAGCTGGGTAAGGTTTGACAGGCTCATCCTTCTGTGAGGATTTCACAAATATAATGCCTCTACTGGAACCTGAAGCATTACCAATGCTAGTTTCCTTTGCTTTTTCCACACATGACTCTGAGGTAGATTCCCCAAAGCCTAATCTGGTTCTATCAGAGACACTTCTCTGGTTAGAGATTAAAGAGTCCATGGATGAAGAGGATTTATTCCATGTAGAGATTGTCTTTTCTAGATCCTCAATCTTAGAGGTTAGACTAGACTCTTTTTGTGCATTGAGCTCATTTGCCTGTCTCAAAAGCTTATTCTCAGCTTCAAACTTGGAGAGAGAGTCAGTACTGAGAAGGGTTGTTCCCAGTTCCTCTTGAACTTTTTCTTTCTCCTTTTGAAGAAGTGAATAGTCTTTAGACAGAACTCTAAACCACTTCATGTATTGGTGCAGATCAGATGTTATGCCGTGTAATGCAGTTCTAAGGTCATTAATATCTACATCAGGAGAGTTGAAGTCAAATACCTCATCGATACTTACTTCATGTATGTTGGAGTTCTGTGTGTCCCTTGCATTTTTGGTCATCAAGCAGAGATTAGCCATTTGAGGATCTTCATCGTCTCTAGATTCTGGAGTTGAGTCATTATCAGAGTCACTCCACGATCCTCCAGCTACAAGGCCTTTGTCTTTCTTTACTGGCCTTTTGTTGCCTTTGTATTCCTTCCTTTCATGTGGTTTCTTCTTGAGTTCTTCTCTGAGAGGTTTGTTGCAGTTGGCAATGAAGTGACCAGGTTTCTTGCAGTTGTAGCATAGGTCATTCATTTGTTCCTGGCTGTTGTAGTTGCTAACTTTCTTTGGCTTACTGGTTTTGCCTTGTCGCATGAATCTTCTTAGTCTTTTAACCAGCATTGCAAAGTCCTCATCATCATCTTCATCGCAGTCAGAATCAACTTCAATGTTGACTTTAGAGGTGTTTTCAGTTACTTTGAGAGCAACACCTTTATCCTTCTTTCTTCCTTCAAACAACATTCCCGCTCATTGTGTCGACTCCGGTTAAATGCGTGAGGAGGTTGCCATATAAGCTGTTGAATGTCATTTCATATAGAGATTCTTTGATTCTCTTATGGCGGTGGTTTGGCACCCACTTGCTTGGTAAAGCTCTCATGAACTTTATGATCAGATCTTTGTTTGGATAGATCTTTCCATAGGCTCGTAGAGAGTTGAGCAGAATATTGAATCTCTCTTATGTGGCAGTGGCGTTCTCTCCTTGAACGTGAGTAAACATCTCATATTGTTGAGTCAGGAGAGATTATTTATTTTTTCTGACTTCTTCCGTTCCTTCATGCATAATGAGTAGTGCTTCCTAAACCTCCTTTACGATTTTGCAGTTTACCACGTTTTCAAATAGATCATCTTCTAATGATTGAAATAGGATGTTCTTGGCCTTTTTGTCAAGCTGGACAGCTCTCTTCTCGTTCTCTGTCCATTCTCTTTTGACCTTGATCTGTACTCTGTTTGGGTCATCTGTAGTTGGTGCAAGCTTTTTAGGAACGTAGGGCCCATTTGGAACAGTTTCAAATAGATATTCATCTATTGAATCCATGTAAGCTAGCATCCTAACCTTCCAGTTAGCGAATTTATCTTTGTTGCACATAGGTGGCTTGCTGCCTCCTCCAGTCTTTGATTCGCTTGGTAAGTGTGCCATTGGAACTATTCAAGCTTTATAGGCTGTATTATAGAACCTGCTCTGATACCAATTGTTAGTTCCCGGAGGCATAATAGATATATAGAAGGGGGTGGAATAGATAATTAAAAACTCTTGTTTTAATCTCGTTAGTATGATTGTGATTAACGCTCAGTGGAATGAGTATATGATAAACCTTCTTTGAGAAATCTTGAATTAATGAGAGTGAGGCGATTTATAGCGATTATAGCGATTATAGCGATTCCTAATGAACACGATAGTTTTAAGTGGTTCAGAGCACTAAAAGCTCCTAATCCACTCTTCTACTCCTTGAGTAAGAAATCCACTAAGGATGTCTGTTACACTTCTTGAATCTCATAGATTCCTTCTAGACCAGCAGTCTAGGCACTTCTTAGTTCACTCTTGAACTATTCAAGTCCAGCAGACTTGGTTCTTTACAGTTCACTTAGAACTCATCAAGTCCTTCAGACTTGGAACTTCTCACTTCAGTAGATTGGTTGTTGTTGAGATTGTGAGTGGTGCTACTCAGTTGCTATTAAGCACTTGTTCGAAAGAACTGAGTAGCTGAGCAAGCTTTCTATCTTTCTCAGATCGTAGAGTGGAGCGTTGAGTGTTCTTGCACGTTTTTATTCAATACTTGTTTATCTTTCTCATCATGCGTATTACGTATATATATGATCTTGAAATCTATCCGTTGAAGCCTTTTGAAGAAGCATTAAATGCGTTTGACCTTTCTGAACTTTGATGGAGACTTTTCTGCACATCTTCTGAATTTTACTTTGGCCCACTGACACATCAGACTGCTTTCTCACCTAACACCTGAAAAGGTGTTTTCCTTTGCCCAATGGTCCTTTTCTTAGCTTCTTGAGTACGTTCCTTTTGATCAATACTAAGGATATCTTTTGTACCGTTGGGACTGGTGAGTGCTTCAACGTTCAAAACCTATTCCATATTTGTTGGAATTCTTCTTCAAACAAAAGGTAGGGCTTTATACTTCTGACACAAGGCAGATGACACTCTACTATCCATATCGTAGTGTCTTGTCATATTGTTACTTGTTCTTAAGAGAACACTACAATTTCTTTCAAGGATTTGCACACTACGATCTTTTCACATGACGATCATCACTTGCTTGTTTTGCAGACTCAACGTTTCCGAGAGCACACTACGATCTCTGAGTTAGCTTCGACAAACGTCTGGACCACTCTACGATTTCTGAAGAGGTCCTTCAAGGCAAATATACTACGATCTTCTAAGCTCTACGATCTTGCCTTGGCTTCTGCAATCTGTTGATCAGCTTGATAGACTACGATTCCTGTTGAAGCCTATTTATACGTTTCACAATAGATCAACCTAACATATTTGATCTCTTTATCTATACAAGTGAGCATTAAAGGCTAAGATCAACATAACAATTTTGATCTATCACTAAGTCCTTGTACATATATTCCTTGAAGAACTTTACACATAATCATGAGCATTTACATTAAACATCAAATCGCAATATGCATTCTTCCAACATATATATTTATTGATCCATGCACCACTTCATATATGTTGTCACATATTAAATCACTATATAACACAAGGTTTTAAATATCAATAATGTACATATATATAGTGGCTTAAAATTCGCGGTTATTACAGCCCACTAAGATCAGATTTCTACACCAACAAAAAAGTGGGGCCCACCATATTTTTGAATAAAAATATTTATTTCTGAAACTTCAATAATTCATAATAAATAGCCCTTTTATCAGAAAAATACGAATTTTATATCCATTCCATAGGAAATCGAATTCTCCACAACTTTGTAGATTTAAGTTTTTCCAAATTTCAAACGAAAAATGCTCAAAATCCATATACGGATGATTTTTAATACCTCCATTCTGACAAAATACTGATAAAATACCCTAGCATTAATTCCTTCATTTATAATCACATAAAATAAATATTTTCTATCCTTCATTTATATTCGCATAAAATAAATATTTTCTTATCATATAAATTAATAATTAATTATTCACAAATAATATTACAGAATCACAATTATGACAACCAGGTCGTTCACAGGAAAGAGGGGCTTTCCGATAAGGATTTCTCTTCTTGGCGCAATTAGGTGACCAAACCCCTTTTCTAGACAGAACTTCCTTAGACATTGCCAATAATGCTATCTAATAATATTATTCAAATAATATGAATTATTGATCTGATAATGGAAAATACTGTGCAATGACAATTATTGAAATAACAATAATATAAAATATCAACGCAACAATTATTGAATCAATAAAATAAAATATTGAACAATAATTACTGTAACAATTATTGAGTAGTGCCTTCTTACGTAAGAATCAATAATTCAAAAATATTGTGTAATACCGTAATATTTCTTTAACCACGCCAGACATTCAGATTTTAACCACCGGATAATCCAACGATGTTAGCAATTAACAATTATGTCGTTATTTATAAAAACTTAAACTTGTCGTTTTATTCATCCGAACGTTTTCCATTATGGGGCCCACAAATGGCTGCGTCGTCGTATGAATATTCCCCGACAGCAAGAATATTCCACGACCAAACGAATATTCCCCGACAACAATGAATATTTTATAACCACTTGCTTATTTTGTAAAATTTGCATATTTCACCCATAACCAAAGCATTATATCAAATTAACTCCTTATTATTTCAAGATAATGAATAGAGAAAAATTAATTTTATTTATAATAAGTTGGGGTCTTACACGTATACTCTTAATCATATATGACATACCATCATCATACATACTCGTATAATACCTCGTATCATACTCGTATTCATTACCACGTACAATACTTACGTATCATACGATATCATCATGTAATTCATTAACGCTTTACTTTTCTTAACGTTATCAAATTTAGTCCGCAGGCGAAAAACTGTGTTTGCCATACGTGAATTATTATTACATAATCCAACTCACCTCGATATTCTATCGTTATGTATTTCTCGGAAGTTCAAAAATAATTCCCAAGCAGAAATCAGTGAATCAGTGAATATGCACATTAAGAGGATTACTCCATTCTCAGGTGTATAACAGGTAGATAGGTCATAGATAGAGAATATAAGATTAAGTTCGAGTTCTTAAAACTCATACCTATGAGACATTCTTGACTCATAATTATATGAAATGTTTATGAACCCCTCAGCGAATGGACGCCAAAGGTCTAACTAGGATAAGTTCTTAAACTCATATGATTGTGGCAATTTATGAACTCATAAGTGTGGTTTGATGAACTGGGTATAGTTTTGTGTGAATGGAGTGTTATGGATTACAGGAACAGATAGATTGTTAAGTAAATGATTTTTAGTGAAGGTGTTAGGTTTTCCTAAACTCCTAGCTATGCTAAACTTCAAAAATTTTGACATCAAGCTAAATACGCACTATGTGCTTTTGAAAACAAAAATGTAGACTCGTAATCATTTTTGAAACGGTTTAAAATACGATTACATGCTACTTATTTTGGCTAGACGCAAATGATTTGAAATATCAAAATTTGTTTTTAATTATCACTCATGTACCATGTAACTTTACAGTGCGAGATGATAAAAATGTGATGGAGTTGTAAATACTGAGAATACTTAGTGTGAATTTGACTGAAGTCATTTGTTCCACTATTGTATGATGTGTTATGACAAAATCATACAATGACATCATCCTCAACGGATTGTTAATACAAGATGCGGCATCATGGCGTCATTCTAAAAATGTTTTCAAAAGTTTAATTTGCCAACTGGTTTTGGCTACATCTAAATAATTCGATTGAATTGAATTATTGATATGAGTCTATGTTATTTGAATCGGCTAGACTAATGTTTATGAAAACTCAAAGTGTTCATTGAAAGAAATTTCCCGAACCAAATTGTTTGGTGCGGAATCCTATGATATAAGATCGAGGTGAACAATGTTGTTTGGATAAATGATCCAATCTAATGGCGTAAATATTACGCTAGGTATGATTAATACGTTATGCATGGCGTAGAGGGGTACAATAGGCTAATCACCTAAAGTACTATTAATGGTAGTTTACCTTCTTTATGATTGTAAACATACCGTAATGTTTTGTTTTTTTGGTATGAATACCGTTAAAACTATGTGTTCATGGTCTATATGACCCCTCAAAGACAATTTGAAAACTTTTACTCTTGTGAGAGGTGTATTGGGTAGCATGTGATGATATATGTGAATGTTGTAAGCACGAGATAGAGTTAAGCCGAAGAGTTATGAGGGAGGTTGGAGCAGAGAGGAGATATTCAGATAAGACAGTTGAAGGTTGAAATAGAAGCCAAAGACACGGATATATACCTTGGACGAGGCTTTAGTCATCACCTTCATGCGATTCAATGCAGAGTGGATGGAGCGCCTTTTTCGGCGAGAGATAGGCGTTGATGAGAATTGAATAAATTTATCGTCAATCAAAATAAGAGACAACGATATATAGAACTCTTGATTCTTTGTGTATATATACTATATGTTAATCGTGGTAACTTATGTATGTAGATGTACGGTGAGAAAGATATGTGGAATAAGAAGGATCATATTCACACCCCGAGCTAATATCGAGGCCAACAGATGAAATAGAAGCTCACTAGGAACCCAAATCGGACGAGGTGGCTATCGTGGAAAAACGTAGCATCGGATCCGAAATGTTAGATTTGACGAGATAGTGATTCGATACACTAAAGTTGAAGCCGCTCAAGCATCAACGGAAGTCGATTTGGAGAACAAGGTTTCTTCATTGGAAAGGTTGTGGGAGATAGAAAAGTTGATCGTCGAGGCGTTAATGGAAACAATGGAAGAAGCGAGGATAAGCTCAAAATCCAAATTGACCAGATGGAGCCTCGCGACACATCCGTGAAGGATACACCTCTCCTCGTTGCCCATTATAAGAAAGGTGGATGTTTTAAATTGTGGGATGGAAGGACATCGAAAAGAATGAACGTCCGAGAAAAAGGCTTGGTAAATAAGTAGTATGGGTTATGTATGTAATATGTGTGATAAGTAATGAACTATTTTTAACTTTTATGTTGGTTAAGATTTTAAATCCAGACTTTCGTAGTCACAAAGGGATAGGCTTTGTTGATTAAAGCGAGGATGTCTTTGTGAAAATATTCGATAAATGAATATGAATCTAAGTTTGAAAAATGAAACGAGTTAATACATTAATCTTATGCAATACGGTTTAAAATGTAAGGGTATAATTTATGGTTTTATTTAACGGATAATGCCGCCAAGACGTCAAACTCGAAACCAAAGGATAGAAGAATCCACTAATCTTTGAGGAACGATGACGAGCGATGCAAAACTTTGCAAACATGGTAGCTCAAAGCTATCGGCGAGGAACACCGATTCTGGAAACCAAACGACAATCGCTTGGCAAAATTCAAAGACTTCAAAGCCAGAGGACCACGAATTGAGAGGATCAAATGACCCTATAGAAGCCCGGACTTGGGTGAACGAGATAGAAAGGCGTTAGTAATCGCTAAAAAAGTAGATGAGGGCAAAAGACCGCTTTTGCCACTTATATGATGAAAGGGAAGCTAACTTTTGGTGGGAGGCAAATAAGACTCGAGCGAGGAGAAGAAGAAATTACTTGGGATAGGTTTAAGGATTTATTTTTCAAAACTATCTCTCTCGTTAGTATCTGCGCCTAGAATGGAGGTGAGATTCACGGAGTTAAAGCGAGGATAACATGATTTATTGCGAGTATCTTAGTAAAATTTAATGAGTTAGCTAGGTTTGCTCCACATCAAGTGGATCTGAGGCTAGGAAGGCAAGGAGATTTGAGTGGGCTTAAAACCACGGCTCTATAATAAGGTGTCGATCTTGCAAATCAATACTTTTGCAAAGACTCATGTAATAACTTAATGATTTTCTATATAAAATAAATAAGAAATTTTGCGTATAAATTTTTTTTTTTTTATTTAATAGCGAGACTAAGTGTCAAGTAAAGTGAGCGATAAATCTTGAATACATTTATTACTTGAAAAAAAATAGAAAAATAATTTTGGAATTATTAATTACCACAAATTATATGGTAATAAATTTACGTATCTTAGAAATGTTTTTATTAATTATTTTCCATGAAAACATGATTGGAAATAATATATGAAGTGATAATTAGATTTATATAATAAATATTTTATTATATGAATTGTCGAAATATTTAAGTTAATTATTTTAACTTGTCTATTGAGCGAAGAATAAGTCGGATATGGAATCCAAACCACGAAATTGGGATTGTGATTAAGAGATAAGAATATCAATATAATATTATTGATATTATAATTTCTGATACCATAAATATATGTCTTTGTGTATGTGCAGACAGATAATGTTGAGCAATTACGGTCGATAAAATTAGGTCATAGCATAATCTTTGTCTTTGTGAAACCCTAATTATTAAGCTCGATTATGAGATATGGTTGAGTAGTATTTGTGTATATGAAATTCTTGTGTATAAGGATGTCGGTAATTAGAATAAACCCTAATTACTATTTTTACATGCGATAATTAGGACAAACCCTAATTATTATAACCTTAATCGGTTGAAGTTAGAAACCGTAATGTGGTATGTTAGTAACACACACAGATAATTATAGAACCTAAATTTTCAATCGAAAACCACAATTTTAAATTACAAGGTTTAATTTAGATGTTATTATATAAGTGTTTTAATTTACCAAAGGATAGAAATTAATTGGTAAATGGTAAAATTAAAATCTAGTGATTAAATATTACATTTAATTACCTTGTACAAGATTGCCCTTGAAATTATATGGGAAATTACCAAAATACCCTTTTTGTCCATTTTAGTGTATTATGAGTAGCATTGTTGCTAGAATCTTTGCAAAAGCTAGCCAACCACCACCTTCTAGAATTCCCTCATGCTACTATGCTATTACACCATCAATTATCGACCATTGTGAGCATCGATTCATCTAGATTAATTAATTACATGATTAAAGAGAGAAATGAGCTACTTTAATTTTTCATTTCTCCCAAACCCTTCTCTCTCTAGAAATCCGAATTATAGAGTGTGAGAGAGTGAGGAGATAAGCTAATATCGATGTCGGCAAGACAAGATCGACAACAAATGATCAAAATCAAAAATCAAAGCTAAAAAGGTATTAAAACCTAAATTTTTGAAATCCTTTGATCTTATGTAAATTTTGTAATTGATTATTTAAAGTTGTGTAATAGGGTGTCAATTGATGATGCAGGTTGATAAATCATGAATCCATAACATCAAAGTGCACAAATTTGAAGATTTAAGCAAGTTGGAAAAAGCAAGATTACATTATTTTTCACCCCGAATGTCGGAGAAATTATATAACTCTTTGATTCGATCTCGAGTTTTGTTGTTTAAAAGTTGTTATAGGTAGCACGATATGTGGTCTTTAATCTCAAAAGGAATAAAGTTCATAGCTATTGTAGATCGGTATTTATAATAGCGGTCAAAGTGGGTTGGCCAAGCATTGGCCATTTGTTCTTGAAACCAGAAAATATTCTAAGTGTCGAAAAAATATTATTTTGGAAAATGTCGGGCCTTATATCTAGGTTATCTTTAATGTGTTTTGTGTTCTAAAGGTTTTTATGTGTAGCTTGTTATGTTGTTGTTTTAACCTCCAAAAGAATCGGGTCCATATATATTATGGATTAAGAGTTATTTAAGGTCAAAGTGGGTTGACCGGCATTGACCGGAAAATTGTAGGCGGCCGAGAATTTTCTAAGTGTTGATTTTTCTGACAAGGTTTGACCATACTTTATCTGCTTGATTTCTTGTTGTTATGATGATGTTAAGTGTTAGCATTGTAGTCCTACATGTTTTCTACACACTTGAATTGATAGATCACGTAAACAATTCACGATCATCAAGTTATAGAGGTCAAGTAGGCACCTCAAAGCTTTCTTCGTGAAGAACGACTTTGGAAACTTCTTTGATGGTGATTTCTCCGGATCGATGTTGTTTAAGCGTTATGATTATTGGTAATTGTATTACATTATTTCCTCTACAAGATCCAATTTATAGATTATCCAAATTAGTTCGGATAAGAGAGTTATACTCGAATTGAAGCGTGCCCACTTTCGCTCCTTTTGCCTTAGGATTTACGGGCTTGGTGAAGAACACCTATAGCGACGGTTCTGTCACTATAGGGGCCTTTAGCGACGATTTTAATTATTTTAATTTACGATTTTTACGGAAAATGATTTAAAAATTAGAAAAAAATAGATTTTAATTATTAAAAATACTTATTAAATTACGAAAAATTATTTTAAAAGTCAAAAAAATATTATTTAATTATTTTGAGTATATTTCATAAATATTTAATATTTTTGGAATATAAAAGGTATTTATTTATTTAATTATAATATTAAATAAATGATTTAAAAATAGTTTTAATTCATGAAAAATCATGAAAAATTATTTTATGGTATAAGAAAATATTTTGAGTTATTTTCCATGACTTTTAATATTTTGTGATGAATTTCATTAATTAATTATATATTAATGATATTAAAGTTATTTAATGATTATATTAAATAATTTAGTTTAAAAATGATTTTAATATTATAAAAATCATTTTAAATAAAATTAAGGTATTTAAAAATATTTTAAGTTATAAAATATAACTTTTAATATTTAAAGGATAATTTCATTAATAATTTAATATTAATGATATTAAGATAATATTAATGATATTGAGTTTATTTAATAATTATTATTAAATAAATAGTTTAAAAATGGTTTTATTTATTTAAAAATCATTTAAAGTGGATATTAAGGATTTAAAAATATTTCAAGTTATAATTAATGACTTTTAATATTTGGATGAATAGTACATTAATATTTATATATTAATGGTGATTATTTAAAATGATTTTAATTGTTTTAAAAATCATTTAAGGGTAATATAAATGTTTTAAAAATAGTTTGAGTTATTATAAATAACTTTTATATTTTAGCAATGGTTTCATTAATAGTTTAATATAAATTAATTATTAATGATAAAGGGAATTGTTTAATGTTTAAGTCATTTAATTATGATTAGATGTTTGAAAGTTATAGCCAAGCCCTACTAGTGATTGAGAGAGCCAGGGTATGAAGTCCGAGTTTGATGAAGAGCACCCATAATAGCAGATTATATCACTATAAGCCCTTGGTGATGATTTGAATTATTTTAAATTTTTCAATTTACGGAAATTTGAAAATGGTTAAAAATAAGATGTACGATATTTGCGAGATGTTGAGGTATAGAATAAGAGTCTTAGACTCGGTATTTACAAATAAAGTTGTCCGATGCAGCAAACAAATGTCGAACCTATAATAGAAAGAAAAGGCTACTTGTAAGAGCATGGATGAGATATTTGAAAAATGTATAAAAATATTTCAAGTATAGAATATGAACTAAAAGTATGATCACTTTGTGATTATGTGATTAGACTATGTCTTTGTTGTAATAGGCGATCTTATGTGTTAAGATATATTGTTCTAATCGAGCGAATGATCGATTATTGATAGGTTGTGATAAAGAGATAAAACCTAAGTTGAGATTTGTAATCGGTGAATCGAGTGAGTATCTTACCTTTGCATTTCCTTTATCTGATGGACATGAGTAAGAAGTTTGAAATTATTCTATCCTGTCTGACAGTTATATGTACTCTTTGATTATCGACATATTAGCTCGGATATATATTACATTCATTGATTTCTATAAATGGTTATATACAAGTGTCCCCACTTGGATAATCATAGCATTTATTCACATGTTGATACACCTTTGTCAATTACAGTATATATATGTGGAATTACATATTATTGTTGAGCAAGATTAAAACCTTGGGTTTGGAACCCGAGCATGTATGAACATCCCTATATGGGAAGATTTTTTGCATGGCGGATAGAGTGAAGCGATGAATTTACGTTCAAGTATGTAGTATTGATCAATCTGAGAGATGCAATGAAATGATCACCCTCCGTGCCCGTAAGTTATGACGGTTTGAGGATAGAATTCCGCTAAACCTTTTCGAAAATGAAAACAATGTTCATAGTATGTTTCTTAAACCCTATTCATGGGTGGAGCCTAATTTCAAGAAATTGAAAGAGAGTTGTTATGTGAATCTTTTATCGATCTGATTACTTCACAACTTTTGATTAGTTGTAGAAGTGTTATGTAAAGAGAATACTTATATTCTTTGAACATATATAATTACTATTACTTCTTTGGGCATTAAATGCTCATCCTTGCTTAAATTAAATGTTTTCGATTATGTATGAGCAACTTTGAAGGCTCGAGAGCACGAACAAAGGAAAAAAAAGGAAAGGCGATCGAATAAGTGTGTATTATGAGTTAATGGTTATAGTTGTATTGGTATCTATTCAAGTATTGTAAGGAATGTATTTGAAGGTCACGTGCACAGGGAAGTAAACTTTGATGCATGTAAATTAAGTTGAATGTTTATTATTTAGTATTATTGACTTAAAGAAAATGGTATAAATGGAGAAGCAGAGTTAGGGTTTCAAGTACTGGATTTGGGGTAAATCACGAGGTTGGTATCAAAATTTGTTGGTTATGAAGCTTAGGTAGAAATACACGAGACTAATAACCGCAATGATTAGGATAAGTATTAACTCATATAGAGTTAGTTGGTCGATAAGATTCAAAGATGAATCTCGGTGAGTGTAAAGACACACGAGTTCCCTAACTCGATTATAAAGTTAAGCGATGAGTGGGGAATAGATTGAGTCTAAAAATGAAAAGTGCGATTATGAGAGATCGTAAAATAAAAGCGATCAAGATATTGAACTAAATAAATAATATATACGATGAGATCACCCGTGATCGATAAAGGCTATAATGACGGAAGGAATCAATCGATGATTGGAAAGTTTACAACAAGATTAACGTGTATGAATTATACTATCAATTGAGTACAGATCCGAAGAAATTATTATAATCTGAATTAAATTAAATTATGGAGAATGGGGTTAGTGTTAGATGGGAATTCAATTGAGGACTCATGTCGGCGGTTTGAGTTGTATGATTCTTCGTATGGGAGCTGAATTGTACTTGGTGTAAAAACCACTTAGTTTACAGCGCGATAATCATTGAAATATACGTATCGCGCTATTTGTTATATGCACATTAAGAGGATTACTCCATTCTCGGTGTATATACGGTGAATGGGTCATAGATAGAGAATATAAGATTAAGTTCGAGTTCTTAAAACTCATACCTATGAGACATTCTTGACTCATAATTATATGAAATGTTTATGAACCCCTCGTGAATGGGCGCTTGAAAGTCTAACTAGGATAAGTTCTTAAACTCATATGATTGTGGCAATTTATGAACTCATAAGTGTGGTTTGATGAAGCTGGGTATAGTTTTATGTGAATGGAGTGTTATGGATTACGAGGAGCAGATAGATTGTTAAGTAAATGATTTTTAGTGAAGGTGTTAGGTTTTCCTAAACTCCTAGCTATGCTAAACTTCAAAATTTTTGACATCAAGCTAAATCGCACTATGTGCTTTTGAAAACAAAAATGTAGACTAAGTAATCATTTTTGAAAGCGGTTTAAAAAATCACGATCTATATGCTACTTATTTTGGCTAGGCATAAATGATTTGAAATATCAAAATTTGTTTTAATTATCACTCATGTACCGTATAACTTTGATGCGTGCGAGAGATGATAAAAATGTGATGGAGTTATAAATCTGAGGAATACTTAGTGTGAATTTGACTGAAAGTCATTTGTTCCACTTTATTGTATGATGTGTTATGACAAAATCATACAATGGCGGCATCCTCAGCGGATTATTGTCTGATGCGGCATCATGGCGTCATTCTAAAAATGTTTTCAAAAGTTTAATTTGCCAGCGAGGGTTTGGCTACATCTAAATAATTGATTGAATTGAATTATTGATATGAGTCTATCTTATTTGAATCGGCTAGACTAATGTTTATGAAAACTCTAAGTGTTCATTGAAAGAAATTTCCCGAACCAAATTGTTTGATGCGGAATCCTATGATAAAATGAGGTGAACAATGTTGTTTGGATAAATGATCCAATCTAATGGCGTAAATATTAAGCTAGGTATGATTAATCGTTATGCATGGCGTAGGGTGATAGGCTAATCACCTAAAAAGTACTATTAATGGTAGTTTACCTTCTTTGTGATTGTAAACATACCGGTAATGTTTTGTTTTCTTGGTATGAATACCGTTAAAACTATGTGTTCATAGTCTATATGACCCCTCGGCACAATTTGAAAACTTTTACTCTTGTGAGAGGTGTATTGGGTAGCATGTGATGATATGTGTGAATGTTGTAAGCCTGAGATAGAGTTAAGCCAGAGTTATGAGGGAGGTTGGAGCGGAGAGGAGATATTGAGATAAGGCGGTTGAAGGTTGAAATAGAAGCCAAGACACACGGATATATACCTTGGACGAGGCTTTAGTCATCACCTTCATGCGATTCAATCAGTGGATGGAGCGCCTTTTGGCGAGATAGGCGTTGATGAGAATTGAATAAATTTATCGTCAATCAAAATAAGAGACAATATATAGAACTCTTGATTCTTTGTGTATATATACTATATATTAATCGGGGTAACTTATGTATGTAGATATACGGTGAGAAAGATATGTGGAATAAGAAGGATCATATTCACACCCAGAGCTAATATCGAGGCCAGCGGATGAAATAGAAGCTCACTAGGAACCCAAATCGGACGAGGTGGCTATCGTGGAAAAAGCGTAGCATCGGATCCGAAATGTTAGATTTGACGGATAGTGATTCGGACACTAAAGTTGAAGGCTGCTCAAGCATCAGCGGAAGTCGAGATTTGGAGAACAAGGTTTCTTCATTGGAAAGGTTGTGGGAGATAGAAAAGTTGATCGTCGAGCGTTAATGGAAACAATGGAAGAAGCGGGATAAGCTCAAAATCCAAATTGACGGATGGAGCCTCAAGCGACACATCCGTGAAGGACACACCTCTCCTCGTTGCCCCACTATAAGAAAGGTGGATGTTTTAAATTGTGGGATGGAAGGACATCGGCGAATGAATGTCAGAAAAAGGCTTGGTAAATAAGCGGTATGGGTTATGTATGTAATATGTGTGATAAGTAATGAACTATTTTTAACTTTTATGTTGGTTAAGATTTTAAATCCAGACTTTTCGTAGTCACAAAGGATAGGCTGTTGATTAAAGCGAGGATGTCTTTGTGTAAATATTCGATAAATGAATATGAATCTAAGTTTGAGAAATGAAACGAGTTAATACATTAATCTTATGCAATAAGGTTTAAAATGTAAGGTATAATTTATGGTTTTATTTAACGGATAATGCCGCCAAGAGCGTCAAACTTCGAAACCAAAGGATAGAAGAATCCACTAATCTTTGAGGAGCAGCGGCCCGGAGATCAAAACTTTGCAAACATGGTAGCCTCGAGGCTATCGTGAGGAACACCGATTCTTGAAACCCGACCCGACAATCGCTTGGCAAAATTCAAAGACTTCAAAGCCGTAGGACCACGAATTGAGGAGGATCGGTGACCTATAGAAGCCAGGACTTGGGTGAGCGAGATAGAGAAAGCGTTAAGTAATCGCTAAAAAAGTAGATGAGGGGCAAAAGCAGCTTTTTGCCACTTATATGATGAAAGGAAAGCTAACTTTTGGTGGGAGGCAAATAAGACTCGAGGCGGGAGAAGAAGAAATTACTTGGGATAGGTTTAAGGATTTATTTTTGAAAACTATCTCTCTGTTAGTATCTGATCTAGAATGGAGGTGAGATTCACAGAGTTAAGCGGGGATAACATGGTTGATTCGGAATATCTTAGTAAAATTTAATGAGTTAGCTAGGTTTGCTCCACATCAAGTGGATCTGAGAGGCTAGGAAGGCAAGGAGATTTGAAATTTGGGCTTAAAACCACAGCTCTCTGATAAGGTGTCGATCTTTGCAAATCAATACTTTTACGGCACTCATGGAGAAAAGGCTATCATTCTTTGAGCAGGGAAGTGAGGCCATGAGCCTCTACCATAAGGAGAAGAAGAAAAAAAAGCAAGTCGGGAGGAGCAGTAAAGATAGAAAGTAGTAGTGGGAATAGGGGTGAGAAAAGAATGAGAATTTTTACGAGAAAATGCAAATAAAGCGAGGAAGGTATAAAAAGCGGTAGTGCGGTGCAAGAAGCTGCGGGAAGAATCACTCTGGCGAGTGTGCGAAGGGCAAGTTTGTATCTTTCTGAGTCTTGAGCAAGAGGGTCATATCTCTCCAGCCCCTGAACTCAAGGATGATCGATGGATGCTTCATATGTGGATCGGTGAGCATAAGGTGAGAAGCTGTCCACGAGGGGAATGGAGGCGGGGAACGTAACCACGGGGAGAAAGCGGTGGGGCGTTAGCAATTTGAGGACCAAACTCGACGATAACCCAATGAAAAAGCAACTCAGGGTTTACAACATGACGGTCCGAGGATCACGGTGGCGGTTGAAAGCAGAACTCCAGTCTTATGAATCACTTATATATCTTATATTTACCTTAATCGGATGAGACAAGTGTTATGATGAATAATTAAAGATCGATTCGATCAAGTATGATCGAGATCTACGTCTAATGATTATATACTATGTACCCATACGCATATGAGTTTTTAAAGCGGTGATTAGGGGCGGAATCCTTATAAGGGAGGTGAATGTAATAACTTGAGATTTTCTATATAAAATAAATAAGAAATTTTGCGTATAAATTTTTTTTTTTTATTTAATAGCGAGACTAAGTGTCAAGTAAAGTGAGCGATAAATGCGAATACATTTATTACTTGAAAAAAATTAGAAATAATTTTGGAATTATTAATTACCACAAATTATATGGTAATAAATTTACGTATCTTAGAAATGTTTTTATTAATTATTTTCCATGAAAACATGATTGGAAATAATATATGAAGTGATAATTAGATTTATATAATAAATATTTTATTATATGAATTGTCGAGAATATTTAAGTTAATTATTTTAACATGTCATTGAGCGAAGAATAAGTCGATATGGAATCCAAACCACGAAATTGGGATTGTGATTAAGAGATAAGAATATCAATATAATATTATTGATATTATAATTTCTGATACCATAAATATGTCTTTGTGTATGTGCGAGACAGAGATAATGTTGAGCAATTACGGTCAATTAGGTCATAGCATAATCTTTGTCTTCTTGTGAAACCCTAATTATTAAGCTCGATTATGAGATATGGTTGAGTAGTATTTGTGTATATGAAATTCTTGTGTATAAGGATGTCGGTAATTAGAATAAACCCTAATTACTATTTTTACTATAAATAATTAGGACAAACCCTAATTATTATAACCTTAATCGGTTGAAGTTAGAAAGCGTAATGGTATAGTAACACACACACAGATAATTATAGAACCTAAAATTTTCAATGAAAACCACAAATTTTAAATTCTGGGGTTTAATTTTAGATGTTATTATATAAGTGTTTTAATTTACCAAAGGATAGAAATTAATTGGTAAATGGTAAGAATTAAAATCTAGTGATTAAATATTACATTTAATTACCTTGTACAAGATTGCCCTTGAAATTATATGGGAAATTACCAAAATACCCTTTTGTCCATTTTAGTGTATTATGAGTAGCATTGTTGCTAGAATCTTTGCAAAAAGCTAGCCAACCACCACCTTCTAGAATTCCCTCATGCTACTATGCTATTACACCATCAATTATCGACCATTGTGAGCATCGAATTCATCTAGATTAATTAATTACATGATTAAAGAGAGAAATGAGCTACTTTAATTTTCATTTCTCCCAAACCCTTCTCTCTCTAGAAATCCGAATTATAGAGTGTGAGAGAGTGAGGAGATAAGCTAATATCGATGTCGACAAGACAAGATCGACAACAAATGATCAAAATCAAAAATCAAAGCTAAAAGGTATTAAAACCTAAATTTTTGAAATCCTTTGATCTTATGTAAATTTTTGTAATTGATTATTTAAAGTTGTGTAATAGGGTGTCAATTGATGATGCAGGGTTGATAAATCATGAATCCATAACATCAAAGTGCACAAATTTGAAGATTTAAGCAAGTTGGAAAAAGCAATTACATTATTTTTCACCCGAATGTCGGAGGCTATAACTCTTTGAGTTAGATCTCGAGTTTTGTTGTTTAAAAGTTGTTATAGGTAGCACGATATGTGGTCTTTAATCTCAAAAGGAATAAAGTTCATAGCTATTGTAGATCGGTATTTATAAGCGGTCAAAGTGGGTTGGCCAAGCATTGGCCAATTGTTCTTGAAACCAGAAAATATTCTAAGTGTCGAGAAAATATTATTTTGGAAAATGTCGGGGCCTTATATCTCGGTTATCTTTAATGTGTTTTGTGTTCTAAAGGTTTTTATGTGTAGCTTGTTATGTTGTATTTAACCTCCAAAAGAATCGGGTCCATATATATTATGGATTAAGAGTTATTTAAGGTCGAAAGTGGGTTGGCCAAGCATTGGCCGAAAAATTACAAGGCGACCCGAAATTTTCTAAGTGTTGATTTTTTACGACAAGGTTTGACCATACTTTATCTGCTTGATTTCTTGTTGTTATGATGATGTTAAGTGTTAGCATTGTAGTCCTACATGTTTTCTACACACTTGAATTGATAGATCACGTAAACAATTCACGATCATCAAGTTATAGAGGTCAAAGTAGGCACCTCAAAGCTGTTCTTCGTGAAGAAACGACTTTGGAAACTTCTTTGATGGTGATTTCTCCGGATCGATGTTGTTTAAGCGTTATGATTATTGGTAATTGTATTACATTATTTCCTCTACAAGATCCAATTTATAGATTATCCAAATTAGTTCGAGATAAGAGAGTTATACTCGAAATTGAAGCGTGCCCACTCGCTCCTTTGCCTTAGGATTTACGGGCTTGGTGAAGAACACCTATAGCGACAGTTACATCACTATAGGGGCCTTTAGCGACGATTTTAATTATTTTAATTTACGATTTTACGGAAAATGATTTAAAAATTAGAAAAAAAAGATTTTAATTATTAAAAATACTTATTAAATTACGAAAAATTATTTTAAAAATCAAAAAAAATATTATTTAATTATTTTGAGTATATTTCATAAATATTTAATATTTTTGGAATATAAAAGGTATTTATTTATTTAATTATAATATTAAATAAATGATTTAAAAATAGTTTTAATTCATGAAAAATCATGAAAAATTATTTTATGGTATAAGAAAATATTTTGAGTTATTTTCCATGACTTTTAATATTTTGTGATGAATTTCATTAATTAATTATATATTAATGATATTAAAGTTATTTAATGATTATATTAAATAATTTAGTTTAAAAATGATTTTAATATTATAAAAATCATTTTAAATAAAATTAAGGTATTTAAAAATATTTTAAGTTATAAAATATAACTTTTAATATTTAAAGGATAATTTCATTAATAATTTAATATTAATGATATTAAGATAATATTAATGATATTGAGTTTATTTAATAATTATTATTAAATAAATAGTTTAAAATGGTTTTATTTATTTAAAAATCATTTAAAGTGGATATTAAGGATTTAAAAATATTTCAAGTTATAATTAATGACTTTTAATATTTGGATGAATAGTACATTAATATTTATATATTAATGGTGATTATTTAAAAATGATTTTAATTGTTTTAAAAATCATTTAAGGGTAATATAAATGTTTTAAAAATAGTTTGAGTTATTATAAATAACTTTTATATTTTAGCAATGGTTTCATTAATAGTTTAATATAAATTAATTATTAATGATAAAGGGAATTGTTTAATGTTTAAGTCATTTAATTATGATTAGATGTTTGAAAGTTATAATAAAGCCAAACTAGTATTTAGAAAGGCAGGGTATGAAGTCCGAGGATTTGATGAAGAGCACCCGTAGTAGCAGTTATATCACTATAAGCCCTTGGTAATGATTTGAATTATTTTAAATTTTTCAATTTACGGAAATTTGAAAAATGGTTAAAAATAAGATGTCGATATTTGCGAGATGTTGAGGTATAGAATAAGAGTCTTAGACTCGATTATTTACAAATAAAAAAGTGTCGATGCAGAAACAAATGTCGAACCTATAATAGAAAGAAAAGGCTCTTTGTAAGAGCATGGATGAGATATTTGAAAAATGTATAAAAATATTTCAAGTATAGAATATGAACTAAAAGTATGATCAACTTTGATTATGTGATTAGACTATGTCTTGTTGTAATAGGCGATCTTATGTGTTAAGATATATTGTTCTAATCGAGCGAATGATCGATTATTGATAGGTTGTGATAAAGAGATAAAACCTAAGTTGAGATTTGTAATCAATGAATCGAGTGATATCTTACCTTTGCATTTCCTTTATCTGATGGACATGAGTAAGTTTGAAATTATTCTATCCTGTCTGATTATTATGTACTCTTTGATTATCGACATATTAGCTTTCGGATATATATTACATTTCATTGATTTCTATAAATGGTTATACAAGTGTCCCCACTTGGATAATCATAGCATTTATTCACATGTTGATACACCTTTGTCGATTACGTATATATATATGTGAATTACATATTATTGTTGAGCAAGATTAAAACCTTGGGTTTGGAACCGAGGCATGTATGAACATCCCTATATGGGAAGATTTTTTTGCATGGCGGATAGAGTGAGTGCGATGAATTTACGTTCAAGTATGTAGTATTGATCAATCTGAGTCTGTGAAATGATCACCCTCGTGCCCGTAAGTTATAACGGTTTGAGGATAGAATTCCGCTAAACCTTTTAAAAATGAAAACAATGTTCATAGTATGTTTCTTAAACCCTATTCATGGGTGGAGCCTAATTTCAAGAAAAAGAATTTGAAAGAGAGTTGTTATGTGAATCTTTTATCGATCTGATTACTTCACAACTTTTGATTCGTTGTAGAAGTGTTATGTAAAGAGAATACTTATATTCTTTGAACTTATATATAATTACTATTACTTCTTACTTAAATGCTCATCCTTGCAAATGCTCATCCTTGCTTAAATTAAATAAGTTTTTTATGAGTTATGTATGAGCAACTTTGAAGGCTCGAAGGCACGAACAAAAAGGAAAAGGAAAGGCGATCGAATAAGTGTGTATTATGAGTTAATGGTTATAGTTGTATTGGTATCTATTCAAGTATTGTAAGGAATGTATTTGAAGGTCATATCGTGCACAGGGGAAGTAAACTTTGATGCATGTAAATTAAGTTGAATGTATTATTATTTAGTATTATTGACTTAAAAAATGGTATAAATGTGGAGAGCAGGTTTAGGGTTTCAAGTACCCACGGATTTGAAGCGGAACCGCCGTCCAAGCTTGTGGTGTTTACCGTGTTTTTCTTGTCTGCAGATCGGGGACGCCTTACGTGATTGGGACGTGGCGTAAGATCCTGGCGCTAACATTGGGCGCTAGAGGAAGGGTTTTTCTAGTGTTCTTGAGTTATCAATCACAATATTTTTAGTTGTTATACATCGGAAGTTATGGCACGTTAGTTAGGGGTTCTCGTTCGAGATCCCCGTGACTTCGAGATAGTTGGTCTTTCTTTGTTGACAAAGAGCATGATCATGGCCAAGGAAAGTAAAAGGCATCCCGCTTAGAACTCTAAACTTAAAGTGGTCAGTGATGAAGATGGTGGACGGCGAGATAGAACTTTGGAGGTTCTCTTGGAGCGGAGCAAGGATGTAGTCATCTGGAGCGAGGATGTAGTGAGAACAAAGCATTCAATTATGTCGATCCTAAAAAGACGTGGTACGCCTAAAGATGGACAACCGTGAATTGGAAAGCGATCTATATACTTTAAAGACATGTCTCGAGGCCGTCCTTGGGATCGGAAAGCGAGACCAATGACCATTTTCCCGATTGATTGATCGAGAAGGTATTCCGTCCTATTGGTCTTCGGATTATGGTTGAAGCGAGTAGATGAAGATCCAATGACCATTTTCTTGATTGACCGAGGAGGGTACTTCACCCTATTGGTCTTTGGGATTATGGTCGCAACAGACGAATAAACTGATCCAGGGAGCATGCACCTCATAATACAAATAAGGCATTCTGCCTTGAGTATCCTCACCACAGTGACAGAAAGTTTCACCGAAGTAGATCCAGAAATCACACTCCTGAGAATCCACTGAGGGCACACCGCCCTGTAGACACTTGTCTTCGGAGATGCCCATCTAAGGCTGTCAGTTTCAGATTCAGCACACAAAATGCACCCATATTCCTAAGCATCCGAAGAAGGTACCTCATCCTAGGGGTTCTCGGGACTATGGCGCAGTTTTAGACGAGGAGTAATCCAAGAATATATTCACCCGAGAACACAAAAAGGCACTCTGCCTTGAGTGTTCTCGCCAACAGCGAAGGACTCGTCACCAAAGCAGATCTATAAGCCGCACTCCTGGAAATCCGAACACTTAGGTAAATATTTCTAAGGTCGATTGGCATTATGGTCCAAAGCTGATAATAGTTAAAGAGAAGCTGAGGAGTCCGACAAAGCCGTTGCAGTTCTTCAGCAGAAGCAGAGTTCGTGGATATTGCATGCAGATGGATATTCTATTTCGGTCATCGATGATGGCGAAAGCTATCAAGGAGTCGATCACAATAACAATTCCACCGCCGGTGCATTATCAAAGCTGGCCACTACAGATGCTTATAACTTCGATGGCAGATGGTGTCTTTCCTTTGGATCAGATGCTGGCAAAGAAGATCAAGTACAAGAGTGTCAATTTTGTTCTCATTGATGAGAATCTTTGTCGAAGGACCTTTTTCGTCATCATTGCTTAAACATTTGGTTCCATCCGAAGCAGAGTATGTTCTTCGGGAAGTTCACAAAGACATTTGTGGCAATTATTTGGCCCGGGTTGTTGACCTACAAAGCACTTGGCAGCAATATTCTTGAAAGAACTGGGATTCAAGATGAGAAGACTTGGTGTGGCTCACCCACATTCACTTTTTTCACTATTGGTCCCGGTCCTATTTGTCCTATGGTCACTATGGTGTAAGGAGGTATGGTAGGACTCGCTTTGCCATTCGATGGTCACCCATTTGTCGTTTCTACCCCGAGTGGTGTGACGAAGGATCCTATATTGATTTTACCAGGTGGTAAATCAATGGTCACTATTGGTCCCGGTCCTATTTGTCCTATGGTCACTATGGTGTAAGGAGGTATGGTAGGACTCACCGCCATTCGATGGCCATTTGTCGTTTCTACCCCGAGTGGTGATTTAAGGATCCTATATTGATTTTACCAGGGTGGTAAGTCAATGGTCACAATTGATCCTTATATCTTGGTCCTTATATCTTGATCCTTATATCTTGGTCCTTATATCTTGGTCCTTATATCTTGATCCTTATATCTTGGTCCTTATATCTTGATCCTTATATCTTGGTCCTTATATCTTGATCCTTATATCTTGGTCCTTATATCTTGATCCTTATATCTTGGTCCTTATATCTTGATCCTTATATCTTGGTCCTTATATCTTGATCCTTATATCTTGATCCTTATATTTTGGTCCTTATATAATTGTTTCACCTCGAGTGGTAAACAAATGACCGATCTCACACTTTGAGCCATGAGTATGTGTTACTTTATTTTTATTTAAGTGTTGAGTTCAAATTTTCATTTCGCTTAAGTTAAATTACATCCATGAAATTCAATTCACTTCGTCTCATACATTAACTATCATATTTCTTAAACTGATTCACTGTTTAGGTTCATCTTACTGATATTGAATTATTGACAAGAAACTAATCGAAAACATAATTCACAATTAAGGAAATTGCAGATTCATCAGGAAAACTAAAACATTCATTCGATCTATTCATTCATGAACAAAAATACACCAATATAGAAACAGTGACAAACTTCCATATATAAAGTTTTCAAAACGATCCCGAAAACATAAAAAGTTTAAACAAATAAATTTTTACATAAGTCAGAATGAAAGCAGGAAGAACGCCTAGGCACCACCTTCGCGTCTTGAGTTGAGCAAAAGTTTGGATCCAAATTGAAGCGTGAGACAGCTTTTTCTTTGTCTCTTTCCGTAGATCTTAACCTTCCGAGTAGACTTTCATGATCTCGACGTTAAGCTCGTCCAATCCCTATATTCTCGCTCAGACCGCTTTACAGGCTCTTGATACGAAAGAGGACCCTTCCCTCAAGCTCCTTTATTTTAAGACGAAGCTTGTGGTGTTTGTTCTTATGTCTCCGTCCTTCATCCTGGGCCTTTGATTGAGCCTCGCCAAGTTGAATAGCCAGGCTTCGGTTGGCCGAAGAAAACTCCTCATTCTTGGCCCTCAGGAGCAGGTTTCTTCGACCAAGCCGGCGTTCAGGTCGGTTAAAGTTTGTTGACTGGCTTCGGAGGCGGCCAACCCATCTCTTGTGACCCTTAGTTCATCATCAGACGTCTTCAAGTCCATCTTAGCTCGATCCAAGTTTCGTTGGAGGCATCGATGACATGAAGAGCGTCTTCTCGATCGGCCCTTTCTCGAGCTAAGGTCGATCTCAGCATATTGATCTCCTGTCTCATGAAATCTTCCCCGGCTTCCCCATTTATGTGCCTTGGACGCAAACGTCCAAAGACAGCATTGGCCTGCATATGTCCAAAGAGTGCTCAAGTGAATACCCAGATATCCAATTAAAATGAAAAGATGTAAAAATAAGGAAATGATTATTTACCTTAGCCAGATAGCTCATCCCTTCATCAAGCAGATTCCCGTCCGTATGATCACCAAACCGATGATCGTCAGCGTTCCTTACGAAGGCCCCGAATAGGTCGAACGGAAAGTTAGCATTGAATCTAGGCCACAGAGTTGGAGATCCCACGGCCTCGGCATGATAACCCTGACCTGAAGGACCGGGTCGTTCAGGCGAGGGTCTTGACCTTTCTGGGGAAGGAGCTGGTTGCTCAGGAGGAGTAGGTTCAGGTTCGGCGTACACGGTCTCGGGAGAGGGAGATTTGTTTGGATTGGGTTCTTGGAGAGGAGTGACCGATGCAGAGCTTGGGTGGCTGTCAGGTGTGCGTTTCTCTTCTCGACACAGTTTGATAAATACATCCTCGATCACCCTCTTGACTAATCTGTATTTCTACAAAGCAGATGGAAGGGGGGATGACCGAAGATTGGGGCACCCTAAGCTCTTCGGCGGTCAAAGGCGTTATCTTACTTTTCAATTTTTTGGTTCGGAGGATGCTTCTTCGGTCAGGGCGATCGAGTAGGCCTCCTCGTCGAGGGGCGGATGTGGTGATTGGCTCAACTTCCGGGGTGACTTCGGAAGGGCTTGGAAAGGGTGTTGTTCTGGGTTTTCTAATTGCCCTCCTCTTCTGCTGAGGACGGAGGGTCTCTTCCGAAGCAGGAACCTCATCGGCTTCTGGTTCGTCTGTTTGGAACTCGTCTGTGTATGTTTCTAGGATTGGTTCGGTTTCGGGAGCAGCTTCTGCTGCCTGAGTTTCAACAGCTTCCGAAGGACTCCCAGACAAAAAATCTTCAAACTCTTTTATCTCTAAAGAGCTCGGTTTGATCAAAGATACTGCATAACCAATACAATTCTGTGTTAGAATCCACAATATAAAAGCATTTTCAAAAAATTCGTATACATATAAAATAGATCGATACTTACATTTATGTTCATATAACCATGCTTGCTTCGAGAGGAGTTCGTACTTCCACTCCTCCTTGGGGAAATTATCAAAAAGTTTCATCATTTCTATTTCTCTTTCTTCAGAAATGTCTCCAAAGTCAGCAGAGATCTTCTCGTCAGTGGCCCAGTTCGGTAGGGAAGAGATTTTGGGGCCTTTGACGTAGAACCACTTTTCATGCCACATTTGTTGCTCGAAGGCGTGTTCACCAGCGAACGCCTCTCGAACTTCTCTCCTGACTTCGGAGAATGCTTGCTAATGGCCTTGAACCCCTTCTCCCTAGATTGTACTATTTTGTATATTGTGAAGAAGGAGTCCAGGGAGGGCTCCACGCCCAATTCATGGCAGAAGGCCACGAAGGCCAAGGTGTGAATGTATGAGTTCGGTACTAGTTGGGCGAACCCCACCCCCAGAAACCCCAGCAAGGTTACTATGAAGATATGCAAAGGGAAACGAACCCCCTTCTCCAACAGAGTCACAGGAACAGCCGTCCAACCTTCTGGCCGTTGGTACATCTTTTCACCGGATCTAGGAACCCTAGCTGCATGGGTATCCGGGATGTGGTATCGAGACCGAATCCTCTTTAGTTCAGCCTCTGTGACGATCGAGGGAGTATTGGCATGCGAGAATCGCTCGGATTCTGTAGTATTCGTAGGGGTTTTGGGATTTTTGAGGAGGGTTCTTATCGATTTCACCCCTTTGGGTTCGATGTCAAGGCTCCTTCATGAGCGTGAGCAGGATTTGGTGGAACAACCATGAGCGGGGTTACCAATATAGAGAGCCTTGTGTAGAATCTCTGGAAGCCATTGTTGATTAGTTGCGTAAGAAAGGAGAAAGTTCGAGAAAGTCGAGAGTTCGGAAGGCGCTCGAAATTCAAATGGGCGTAAAAGCACAAAATTGGTAAAGTTACCTTTTATATTGATTTTACCACTGTTTCAAGGCCGGCTCATTAAATGTTAGCAATGATTTAGAATTTGAATGGGACGGGTCCGGTTCCGGGTTCATGTATTTATTTGATAGGGCTTTTCTGATTTGGGCCTCCATTCTCTTTTCCTTTCATTTCGTGAACAGCAATTGGGTACACTTCAATTATCTCCTGCTATGGACCTTTAGTAAATTATCTTGGGCCATTCATAGTTTTTTACTAAACATTCTGTTTAACAAAAAACTAGGGGGCAATGTTGGGTCGTGATATTTCCTATTTTTAGGCCGATTACATTGGGCCTATTCACATAAACAATCTATGGGGCCTCTATTATTAATCCGTGAAAGTCACTGGGCCCAGTCACCATATTATATCTGTTTTAAACTCTTAAGGCCGGGTCGGTCCAGTGGGTCAACCCATTAGATATTTTAATATCTGTTACTTTGACTTGTGATGATGAAAAAAAGCATGACGGTTGACGAGGCTCCCTTGCCATGCATTAATGAGGATGGGATCATAAGCCACGGGTGGTAGAAAACAATGACAAAAGCAAAGTGGATAAACCTTATACAGTCGGCAGAGCCCATCAGGTCAGAGGGGGTGTCAGGTAATAGTGGGTGGCACAGTAATCCAAGCAAAGATAGTATAACCTAGCAAGGAAGTCATCGTCTAGAGGTACGTTCTCATACATATCATTTTTCAGATTCCCTCACATATATATTACTGAGAATTATTATCTCTCTCTGGACATTAGACAATACATTCCTCCATTGTTAACCTTGTGAACACATATTAATTCTCACGCCTGAGCTATCCCCCGACGGAACCGCCGTCAAGCTTGTGGTGTTTACCGTGTTTACTGTGCAGGATCAGGACGTCTTACGTAATTGGGACGTGGCAGAAGATCCTGGCGTTAACACCAACTATTACAGCACTCTTCAATTTCTCTCATCTATCCGTAAATAAAATTATTTTTCACTTTTTATAACTAAATATATCAAGATTAATACTCACTATGTTTTAAGAAATAGCATCGTAATTGACTTGTTGAGGTTAACATAAAAAATTTTAAATTCAAATTTATGTAATATAATAATAAATATTATAAATTAAAGTATCTAAAAATTATTATTTATTTTTTTTTCTTTTTAATGAATTGTCTTAATTTTTAAAATGTCATAATTTAATTTTTTAAAATCAAAAATAATTTATAATTTAAAACGTATAATAAATTTACGATGAGAAAAAAAAATAAACTCACAAAGATGTTGTCCCTCAATATGAACCGCGTTAAAAAATAACAATCTGTCCATTTGTATATTATATTGATTAAGATTTAATGAATTTAAAAATATCTCTTTTTCTGTTTTTTCGGTGCAACAGTAATGCATAGTTCTCATGAGCATGTAGTTGACTTAAAATAATTTTTTTCATGCCGAGCTTGATTATAGTCGTCTCTAGTACGTACATGTGATATATTTAAATAATTTTTTATTTATTTATAAATGTCTTTTTATTATATGAATAAATTTAAATTATAGTTTAAAATATATTATTATTAGTAAGGATATAATAGTCTAAATAATATTTTTTATCCAATCCTTTAATTAATCTTGTAAAAACAAACATAATACTCCCCTTGTCCTTAATTATTTGACGTTTTAGAGTTTTTAATTTGTCCCTAATTATTTGATGTTTGTTCAAATCTAAGAGAATTAATGACAATTTTTCCAAAATTACCCCTCATTACTCTTCTTATTTTTTTGATTCTTTAAACTCTTACTCTATTTCTCTCTCCTTATCCCAACAAAATTCTTCTTATCCCAACAAAACTCTTCTTATCCTAACAAAAGATTTAAGAGTATTATAAACAATTGAGTACTATATTTAATGCTTTCCAATCATTATCTTAATTCTTGTGTCCACCTCTAAAACATCAAATAATTAGGGACGGAGGGAGTATAAGATTATTTTAAGTTATTCCATGAATAATCCCATAAAAAGATAAACATGTGACTGAACTATTTAATCTTAGATCTACGTTTGTTTGCAAAAAGCATGTTTGGGATTGAACTGTTTGTCTTAATTTAACACTACTTCGGACTATTAGTCCTTTAATATAGGATTACTAGTTGTGTCTCATGCCTCTGGCACTATATGGACGGTGGGATTTACCCCAAACTTTGGACGGCCCAGATGATTTATTAGGGTGAGCGGAAAATTCAAAATTAATTGTATTTTGTTAAATAGATTAGTCTCATAAAGTCATTTGATAGCTTCAATTATGGGAGACTATTATTCTCACATTTATCATGAGATTATATAATCCCTCATAAATAACCTTAGAAATGACAAAAAATAATATCGAGACTATTTAAAGGACTATTAATCTCCCATCATGGGATAAAATAGTTCGAAATCGTGTTAAATTAAGACAAATAGTTCAATCTCAAACATATTTTTTACAAATAAACATAGCCTAAGATTAATAATTTTGAGATTGTAATCCATATGAATTACAATCTCAAGATTATAAATCTTGCAAACAAACATAACCGTAGTAGTATACAATTATAACTTTTAACTATATAAATGTAACTTATTTTTTATAAAATTGTCCGAATGAACCATCTAATTTAGACATCTTAATTCAAATTCCCCTTTTTTTTCACCTCAAGGGGTGGAAAACTTGGAATTAAATTCTGTAATGAGACTTCTGCAACTGGGGAATGTGAAAATGACACTCTCAAATTCCAAATTACGTAAACTAATTCTCTTTTGAGTCATTGACAGCTCCATGATTGTGCCATTTTTCCTCCCTAAATGCCAGTCAAATAATTTAAGAGAATTTTTTAGAAGTAAAAGGTTCGCTTAAATAAAAGAAGAAGTATATTAGTAGTAAATAGTAAGAGGAATGCTTTTTGTGCAATCGAGACCAACTAGACAAACGTGCGTAATAAAGTTTAAAAAGCCAATAAAATTATGAAAATAGCATATCTTACAATTTTAATCATCAATTTTTTATTGTCAATTATATAAATGATTATTAGTGATAATTATTTTAATTAGATATGTAATATAGTGAATCATCTTATAATACTATCCAATTACGTGTCAATATTAATTAACATCACAATTATAAATTAATAAGAAAAATTTCACAAATTATAATATGACTTTTAAATTATATAGTGCTATTTGTTTTTCTCCTAGTTGATTGTCATTAACTCAATATACAGAGCATGATTCTATACTAATAAATGATCATTCTTCATGGATACCTCCTTCAATATTTACAATAGAGAGAGTAGCAAATTAATATTCAAATGTTATAAAGTTAATTAGTATATTTATAAATATTTTGAATATATAATACTTAAATATATTTTTGACATGTTTTAAAATTTATGTCACTCATGTAAAAGATCGGTTGCACATAATGTGAGAGAGAGATATTATAAATAAAAAAAATGCTTGTGAAATATTTTTGTAACTTTTAAATAATAGTTATCATAAGAATTTTAAGCCAACCAACAAGTAATTACTTCATTTCAAGTAACAATTGAGAAAATTTCAAGGTAATTTTCATTATGTATTTCTTCATTTATTATTTTACTAGTAATTAACGAAAAAATAGATTAAAATTAGAAAAATACTATATTACCTAAATACTCTTTTCAATTTAAAATAACTTACAATCAGACATAACAATTATCATAATTTACCACACTACCACAATAATTAATTTTCCTTTAAAAATAGATATCAAGAAAATATAAACTTGTCCACAAAACATACAATCATCAATAACAATTATTATAATTCACTACACCACCACAATAATTATTATTATTATTATTATTGTTGTTGTTATTGTTATTATAATAATAATAATAATAATAATTATTATTATTATTATTATTATTATTATTATTATTATTATTATTATTATTATTATTATTATTACTATTATTATTATTATATTATTATTATTATTATTTTATTATTATAATTATAATTATAATTATTATTATTATTATTATTATAATTATAATTATTAATATTATTATTGTTGTTGTTGTAAGACCTCAAAATTTTTTAAATAAAAGGAATTTCCTTTATTTATTATTTTGAAATAGTAAGGGTGAATTTGATTAATGTGGTTAGTTATGGGTAAAATGCTTAAATATTTTAAATAAGCAAGTGGTGATATAATATTCATTATTATTTGAGAATATTCGTTTGGTCGTGGAATATTCAATGCTTTGTGGGAATATTAAATGCGACGCGCTCGCGACCATATATAGGCCCCATAACGTGAAAGCGGTTGGAGGAAGAAAACGACAAAAATAAGTTGTTTAAAAATAATCTACGTAGTTATTACTGGCTTACAATTGTTGGAATACCGGTGGTTAAAACACAAGAATGTCTGGCGTTATTGCCTGATGACACTTGATTGCACCAATTATTGATTCTTACGTAAGAAGGCACTTTACTCAATAATGGTTACGATAATTCTTGTTCAAGATTTTATTTTATTGATTCAATAATTCTTGCATTGATATTTTATATTACCGTTGTTTTTCAATAATTGTCATTACAAAGATTTTTCATTATCGAGACAATAATTCATATTATCCTAATAATATTATTAGATAACATTATTGGCAATGTCTAGAAAGTTCTACATCTAAGGAGAGGTTTGGTCACCTAATTGCGCCGCCAAGAAGGAGAAATTCTTATTGAAAGCCCCTCTTCCTGGAACTACCTCACAGTTGTCAATATTGTGATTCTGTAATATTATTTGTGAATAATTAATTGTTGATTCATATGATGAGGAAAATATTGATTTTATGTGGATATAGATGGAGAAAATTTTTATAGTGACAATTGTTGAAAATTAATATTTTATCTTTTTCTCGATAAAATAATTTATTTAAATATATTATTTTAATAATATATTAACGATGATATTTTTTACGATGAATGTGGGATATATGAGTATAGGGAGGGAGGAGTATTTTTTGTTACCAAAATGTTTAAAACATGTTAAACATGTCGGTGGGACCCATTTATTGATGAAATTTGATTATAACTTTATAAAATCGCCCATTTATGGATTTCGGTCAATTTCTGTTTGGAATTTAGAAAACTTTCTTCTGTAAAGTTGTAGAGAATTGAATTTCCTATAAAAACTCATGAGATTTGAATTTTTTCGGCAAAAGGGCTATTTATTGTGAATTATTGAAGTTCAAGTTCAAAAATAATTGATTTTTGGAAGTTTAAAATATTTTTATTTACAAAAACGTTTTTTTCATTTGGTTCCCTCATTTAACACATGACAAGTTGCTGAAATTCAGATTCAAGGTGTGCGTAGGAATTATTATTATAAATAATAATATTATATTAAATTTTATGCTTTGGTGTTCTAAGCAATTTCCTATAAATAGGTGCTTAGGTTAGAATTGAAAATCACACCGTAAATCAAGTTTTCTCTCTCTATATTATCGAAATATTCTTGTGAGTATTTTGAGTATACTTTGAGTATTGCTATATCTGGTCTGCAAGTTCAAGTCATAGCCTATATCCTGTTTCAACTGTAAGTCTTGTCTTTCGAGGTAAGGGATGTTATTTTCTTCTCAAATGATATTATTTCTTCAATATCATTATGCTGAAATATTGGTTGAAACTTGTTATCAAATTTGGAACTTTTTCATGTCAGGGTTACTATTCATGAGTTACTATTCATGAGTTACTATTCACGAGTTACTATTCACGAGTTACTATTCACGAGTACTATTCATGAAGCGTGATGATGTTTTTGTGAAATTTCTATCTTTTGGTGTCGGAGTTACTATTCACGTATACGACACTATTCACGTATACGGCACTATTCACGAATACGACACTATTCATCGAAAAATGAAATTTTTCCTTTTCGTCCAAAATATCTATTGTGGATACTAGCTTTGATTGTATCCATGTTTTGATCATTCTTGAATTTTACACCACTATGATTATTTTTGAGGTATTTTTGGACGTGGATAAAACAAAGTACGAATCCTTAATCCTTAATCCTTGTCATTATTCAATCGGATTCGCTTTTTTTAAAAATATTTTCATCATCCTCGGTCTTAAATGATGATATTATGGAATATCTTTGGCCCAGTAGTGCAAAGATGAATGATTTCGATGAATATCTTTGGCTCAGTAGTGCAAAGATGAATGAGTTATGATGAATATCTTTGGCCCAGAGTGCAAAGATGAATGATTTTCGATGAATATCTTTGGCCCGTAGTACAAAGATGAATGATTTCGATGAATATCTTTGGCCCGTAGTAAAAAGATGAACAGTGTTTAGATGAACATGACCAACGGTGAATGTCCTCGGCACAGAGTGTAAGGATGAATATTTGATCCCGTATATATATTGATTGATGTTACAGGGATAAAAATAGATTTATGAACTTTAAAATTCATACATAGAAGATAGTAGTTTGCATTCTCTACTTAACTCTTCTAATGAATTATTATTTCATTATGAATATTGATTTAAAACTTGTTGTCTATTGTATTCTATTATATTTTTCCTGTTGAAGACTAACGATAATTTGTTGTATATTATCTTAGTCATAATATTCTTTATCGGGCTAGTTGAGCTCACCCTTTTCCTTTTTGTTCCATTTTTCTTCTCGGGAGGCGAGAATATAAGCGAGTATGCAGTGGGGGGTATGGAATGAAGGTTCTAGGGAGAGTTGTTTAGTAGTCCTCACCATTGTTGTAAAATAATGTATCAATAATTATGATGAGGATTTATTTGTATGTGGATATTGTCTAGATGGCAATTTCTGTATTTAAACTCACAGTTTATATGTTGTAATAATAAAGTTGTAGTTATTTCTGCACCATGTATTTGGCGACTCAGAATGGGTTGGATGGAATGGACCTATTTTGGGGGCGTCACAGTTGTTGTTGTTGTTATTATTATTATTATTATTATTATTATTATTATTATTATTATTATTATTATTATTATTATTATTATTATTATTATTATTGTTATTGTTATTGTTATTATTATTAGTAGTAGTATTAGTAGTATTATAATTATAATAATTATTATTTTAAATTAAAATTAGAATGAATCTGAACCGTACTTGTGCTTTCCCGCCCAATTCAATTAAATTGAATCTGAATCTTTATTATTATTATTATTATTAGTAGTAGTAGTAGTAGTAGTATAATTAATATTAATATAATTATATTTATAATTATTATTACTATTATTAGTAGTAGTACTATTATAATAATAATAATAATAATTATTATTATTATTATTATTTGTTTGTGTGTGTGAAGAAGAGAGGAGAGAAAAAGATTTTGTGTGTGAACATGAGAGAGAGTAGGGTGTATGGGTGAATTTGATTTGGGCGAGAAGAAATATGAGCCTTTAGATTAAGTTGAAAGTATTAAGTTAGAATGAATCTAAATTGTCCTTGTGCTTTGTCAAATGAAAGGTTCAAAATAGGTTTTATTTTATTATATAGATAGAACGCTTAATACATGTTAAAAATTATTATTTATTTTAAAATATAACTATTTTACTTAAAATTATAACATTATTTTTAGTGCGATGACCAAATATGTACTAATACTCCATCCATCCTATAATATATGACGTTTTAGAATTGTGCATAAGAATTAAAAAAATTATTGTATAACATGAGGAGAGATCTAAAACACTCCTCTTAAATAACACTCTCTCTTAAATAATACTCTTTTATTAAAACTACGTCATTTTGGGAATTCTTTTAAAATACAAGTGGGGCCGCAAGTGACATTTTTATAAATAAAAGGGAAGCAAGTGAAACCACTCTATTTTAATATTATTTTGTATTTTAAAAGAATCTCCAAAACGGCGTAGTTTTAATAAAAAAAAATGCTATTTAAGAGAGAGTGTTATTTAAGATGAGTGCTTTAGATCCGTTCTCTGTGTAACATTAAATATAATATTAATTATCTATAATACCATTATCATATATTTATCGCATACTCTTTCTTATCTATAATATTTTTTTATAAAATATAATTTTAAAAAAATATAATTAATTCTAAAAAATTATATAAAATATAAAATAATTTTAAAAAATAAAATTATTTAAAAAATTATATATTATGAGGCGAAAAGAATAATCGATTATCTATATAATAAAATACAAATGATTTTGAATTTTTCGCTCATCCTAATAAATTATTTGGGTCGTCCAAAGTTCAGGATAAATCTCACCCTCCATAATGCCGGAGTCACGGGACTGTTGCTAGTACTCATATACTCACTCCGTTCCTTAATATATGTCGTTTTAGAAAAATATTTTTGTTCCTAAATATAAGTCGTTTGAGAATTTCAAGTAAGCATTAATTGCTTAGTTTTTAATATTACCCCAAGTAATAATATAACTTTGATTCTCTTACTACTCCATCCGTTCCTAAAAGATTATCGTTTTAGGAAGTAATTTTTGTTCCAAAAAGATTATCGTTTTGAGTTTACCAATACACATTAGCTAATTTTTCCCCACTTTATCCTTATTTAAAGTTTTTTTTTTATTTAAAGTTTTCTTCCCTTTCCAATGATTCTTATTCAATTTAATGCTATAATCCAAGTAGTAATTGGTTGAATAAGAAGTTAATTGGTTGAATTGAATAAGAAACATTGGGAGGGGAATAATTGGTTGAGACAATTAATAAGGGTAGTATAGTATTTTCGCTATGTATTAATTATATTTCTTAATCTGTGTGCATTAACCTTAAACGACAATCTTTTAGGAACAGAGAGAGTATTTTTTACCCAATAAATAATACTAATTTTTTTCAATACAAGGACAATATAGATAATTGATAGTATATTTAATGCTTTATAATCATTACCTTAATATTTATGCACAACTCTAAAAAGAATGGAGGGAGTATTACACAAGTAATTACATCTCGCTATGTGAAAACAAGAAAGCATTCAAAAAATCATGTGTGGGCCATGGTAAGCCGACTTCTATAAGTTATATAAGCCACACAAAACAACAAAATTCAACTTGTTATTCCTATAATTCTATCTACAGCTGTTATTAGTGACCCATTTGGGTAAAGCTCAATTTCAAACTCTTTTCTTCCAATTTTACCCCTTTATCTTTCCCAATATTCCAAACACATCCTCTTAAGTGAATAACACCATAGCAAGTTGACGACCCTTCCAAACCTTATTGGCCCAAAATACAAGTCAAAAGAAATTAAACTATTAACGCTACAACCAATGAGAAACTGCCATGTCAGTATAATTTTTTTTATCATGACCCCACATGATCACTCCTTTTTCCTATCTTTATCTTCCTTCTAAAGAAAAACCCTAACTCACACCTTTTTTTTTACTCAACCCTCATTAAAAAAAAGATGGGGTTATAATATAGAAGTAGAAGTAAGAGAAAGCTGAAAAAAAACAATTTACCATTTCCATTTCTTCACCAACCAGAAATTCACTTTCCCTGTTTGGGAATTTCAGCTGGAAATTACCCAGTAAAGTGATGCCGGAGAATTCAATGTTGGTGGAGAATTCAGGTGGTGGTGCCGCCGTGAATCCTGAAAATGAGGGTCGTGGTGGGTCAGATTTGGGTGGGTTTGAAGGAGGAGGAGAGAGAGTGGGTGGGGAAGAGGGTGACCAGAATTCAGCCGGTAACCGGTGGCCGCGGGAGGAGACTCTGGCTTTGTTGCAGGTAAGGTCTGATATGGATGTTGCATTTCGTGATTCAACCGTTAAAGCTCCTCTTTGGGATGAAGTTTCTAGGTATGTACTTTCCAAAAACAAATTTAATATAATTCAATTCAATTCAATTTTTTATTTTATATATTAATTTTATGATAAAGTCTTTATACGTTGACATAGTGACCCAATCTTATGTAATTTTCCCTGAAATTTAATTATAAAAAATGGAATTTAATTTCATTTTGACTAAATTTGCAATGATATAGTTTCATGTTTTAAATATGTTTTTTAAGTTGTAATTTCAGTACTTTTTCTTCAATTATTGTTCTTACTAATCATGTGAGATTGTGTAATCATTAGGTGTACTTTATTCTGTTCTTGTATAAAATTTTAAACTATTTTGTATAGGATAAAATATATTTCGATATTGTTGAATTTAAAGTTGTAAGAGGACAAACAGATTGCTTAGAATGATTGAACTGTTGTTATCAGGAAATTAGGCGAGTTTGGGTATCATCGAAGCGCCAAGAAATGCAAAGAGAAGTTTGAAAACATTTATAAATATCACAAGAGAACAAAAGAGGGTAGATCCGGTAGACAAAATGGTAAAAATTACCGATTTTTTGAGCAACTAGAGATTTTTGATAACCAACCCTCATTTCCATCTCATCCGATTAACAAAATTAACCAATCCTTTATGGCGGACCAAACTATGCCCATGCCAAAAACAACAACCAATTCTGTGATAATGGTAGAACCCATAAGTCAGGTTTCTCAAGATGATGTTATAACGCCTTCCTTAACCCAAAACCCGAGTTTTGAATTTATGTCCACTTCTACATCGTCGACCTCCTCTTTTGGGAAAGAATCCAAAAGAAATGTTAAGAAAAAGAGAAAATTGATTGATTATTTTAATGGATTGATGAAGGAAGTATTGGAGAGGCAGGAGAATTTACAGAACAAGTTTATAGAAGCGATTGAAAATTTTGAGAAAGACCGGATGGCTAGAGATGAAGAGTGGAAGATGCAACAAGTGGCTAGAAAGGCGAAAGAACAAGAAATTCTTGCTCGTGAACGGGCTGCTTCTGCTGAAAAAGATGCTGCCGTGATTGCTTTTTTGCAAAAGATTTCAGACCAACAAAGCCCAGTGCAGTTACCAGTAACGCCTACTCCATTAGAGAAAATTATAAATATGAATGAGTTTAGTATTGGTGAGAATACTCATATTGAAAAGAGTATCGGTGACAACTCTATTCAAGTGGCTTCTTCACGGTGGCCAAAAACTGAGATTGAAGCTTTAATTAGGCTAAGAGAAAATTTAGACTTCCATTATAACGATAATGGATCAAAGGGTCCTCTATGGGAGGAGATTTCATGTGCTATGAAGAAGCTTGGTTATGATAGAAGTTCCAAGAGGTGTAAAGAGAAATGGGAGAACATCAATAAGTACTACAAGAGAGTAAAAGAAAGCAATAAAAAGCGGCCTGAAGATTCAAAAACATGTCCTTATTTTCACATGCTTGAGTCACTATATGAAAGGAAGTCGAAGAAGGTTGATAACAGTACTTCGGATAGTTCTGATTGTAACTTGAAGCCCGAAGACATTTTGATGCAAATGATAGGCCATCAACAACATCTAATACAACAAAAGTCGGCAATAAGAGATCATGGAGAAAGTGAAAATTTCGGTCAAAGTCCAGAAAATGATGGAAATGATGATGATGATGATGATGATGAAGAAGAAAATGAAGATGATTATCAGATTGTTGCTAATAATTCTTCTTCAGTGGCCATTAGGGAGTGAGGAGACAAGATGGGAAGGTTTTTCTTTGGTTTAGGCTGAACTGAATGTGCAACATTTTGGCAAGCGAGTCATTTCATTGTCGAGGTGTGGGGCAGATTCCAATGGCTTTTAGAGTGGGCTTTGTGAGTACTAAAAACAAGTGCGCTCATTGGGAAGTTGAAAACGAAGTGGCAGCCTTTAGCTTTTCTTTTATATTCATAGCTTTCTTTATTTTCTTTTCTTCTTTTTTTTGGGTTAAATTTATCCCATTTTTGTTAGATATATAGCGAGAGAGTAATGTTGTTGGTGTGCAATGTAATATTGTAATATATACTTTTTTTGGCTCTTCACACCTTGCAGCTCTTGTGTTTGTAAAAGTTTGATTTACTTCTTTGTTTGTGATTGTAAACTCCATAGTGTCATCAATAAATATGGATCTGCCACTCTAACATGATAAAAGGATTGTACCTAGCTGGTGTTATTTACTGTGGGCTAGCTAGCTACCTAGTTAAGGAGCTCAGGACACTTAATTGTTGAAGTACGTAAATTTATCTATAGCCTAACTTTGAGCCCGATTGGGAGGTGATTGTTGTCCGATTTTACAATCAACAATTACGTGTAAGTATACACGATCAACAAGTAATAAAATGATAAGACAGAGTGTCAAATCCACATGAATATCTATTTAACAAATCCTAACTACTAGTTTTATATCAATTCAATTTTATTTAAACAATTGAATTTTGTGATTATTAATTGAAAACTAAATTTAACAGAGAGTTGATTCAGTTGATAAAGGTTCAAGACTATAATATCTCTAATTATGCATTATAAATCAATTACTCAATTCATCCAATTATTAAATTCATTCGAGTTGTTAACATGAATTCAAAGTATTTATAAGTTCTTTTCCAAGTGATCAAATAAAACTATTCAATTCAATTAATTCTGCGATATTCCTATGCAAAACAAAAGATTCAAATTCATTAAGTACTAATTCTCAATTGTTGCATGCAGTGAAAAAAGATATCATTATTCAATTCACAACACTAATTATTCATCTCATGCAAATAACTAAGAATACATGCTATCACATTCAATTCTAACCATATATTTCATATCCCGAATTCATCTAGTGTAACACGATAATCGTTGGCCAAACAATTAAACATTAAGCACAAAATATGATAGCCAACTCAATTTGAATAAATAATTTGATTAATATAAGTAATCAATTCATAAGTAAAAGAGGTTCAATTGTAGCCTTAATTTGAAAATTAGTTCATACTGAAAATTAAAATAAAAAATCCCACAATTAAATTACAGAATTGAGAAGAAGAATAAAAACTTAGTAAGTGTCTGCAGTCTTCAATCTCCAATTTGAACTTCTTGTAATGATCCTTTGAACTCTCCTATCCCAAGCTCTAACTATGTCTCCAATCTGTGTGTATGTTAGGGTTTTGATTCCAATCTCTGTAGTCCCTTTTATAGTTTAATTTTAAGTTTCCTCCAAGTCAGCCTCTTAATGTAGTCCTATTCAACATAGGAATTGGCTTTTAAATCCCAGCCCATGAAAATCTCGCCCAACTCTGCCTAACCTCCAGTGCCTCGGCGCTGGTAAGTTGCAAGAAATTACCATTTTACCTTTTTGCTTGCCAAAAGTTTCCAAATTACCCTTCAGCTGTTTAAACCTACAAAACACACACTAAACAAGTAATATGTCCTAAAACAAGAAAATTACTAAGTCTAAAAATACCTAATTCATGGGTAAATTATTCACTCATCAAATACCCTCAAACTTAGACAATTACTTATCCTCAAGCAACACCAACAACTAAAATAAAATGAATGCAACTAAAACACTATATGAACAAACAAACTCAAGCATGATTTAACATTGATAACCTTAATCAGCCTCAAAAATCCTTAAACACAACTCAAATGATTGTTAACGTTAGTTAAACTTGCAATATCATCAATTCAATTTATTTCTAACCCACAATGTGTGTGTGTGCATCAACATGTCAATCTCACCATAAATCAACTAAACTTATAAATCATAAGGCTCAAAGACAGATAAATACAAATATAAGAAATTTATTACCCCTCTATAACTTAGATACCCTGTATTTCAAAAATCTCTTATTATATTAATTTTTTCCTTTTTTTTAAACTCGACCAGTGCAATGTTCAATTTTCTTAGGCTTTTCACTGCTACCCTTATAGCGAGCTTTCGACCAGTAACTCCCAAATCAGTCAACTTTAGAGTACTAGGTGTAGAGACACCCCAACTGATTTAATAACCCGAGCAACAACAACTATAAAACTAAACTAGCAAAGTGATTATATACTTATTTATACTTGTGCAATATTAATCTTTATTAGGCTTTTCAAAGTTACCCTTGTAGCGAACTTTCAACCAACGACTCCCAAACCAGATGGTTTTAGGGCGTTGAGTGTTAGAGACACTCCTAAGGGTTTACTTGTTCGAGTAACAGAGGCCACAAAGATAACTTAGTCAAATAGTTTATTTTTTGAATAAATAATTTCCAAATACTAAACCATAGAGGATGATCTATATCAGTCATAAGCCTCAGATTCTTTCAGTTCAACTAACTTACGGCTAAATTGACTAACATTGTCCAATTAAACTCGGGGTTTTTTTTTCAACAAATCAAATTAACAATATCCACAATTTACTTTTAGCTATCATTTTCCCATTCAATCAAGTTATCACTCAATTCTTAGAATTTTTATCACCGGCTATCAACAAGGTTTATATCTCATCATGCTCACGTTGTTAATAACTATGCTAACACAATGCAAACTAACACATAATCACAGTACTAAATTCTAAACATAGTCTAAATGCAAAACAACCTAACATGAACATACAATCCTACTATGAAAACTACCCCAAACATAAGTAGCAATGTCCTTATGCGAAAAGTAAAGAAATTTAAAACTGAGGACTTTCCTGATTTGGTTAATCTTCGTGATCGACCTCCTCTTTGCTCTCTTCCTCTTGATCGGATGGAAGAAAAACGGGCAAAGTGGGTGCGGCAGGAAACTGATTGCAGTCTAGAGCGGGGTTCAACTGAGAAAACATACCAACCAGTGCATTGTTGAAGGATACATTATACTCGAATATAGCGTCTTGGCGAGCCACCAACCGGATATTCTGAGCCTAAAGATTATATAACCAACAAGTAACCTCCCGCTGAACCTCCTCAGAAATAACTCGACAAGGTGCAGTGATGTTAGGAGCATGCTGAGGGGCAGCTTGAGCAATGATAAAACCTAATCCCCTCGGGTATGTGTGACGCCCCCAAATCTGGGTATCTTCCAACCCGACAGATGGTGCTCCACGGTGCTACAGTTCACATAAACATTCAATTGAAATGCCTCAAAAGAACGAATATGTCTTATGTATATATTGAAAATCCACATTAATATTCCCCAAGTTCTTTATAACCGTTACATTTTTCTTGTCATAATATCAAATATAATCATTACAAACCTATACTATTATATAGGTATTCTACGGTTCGTTTTCGTCTTTATCCTTTTCCTTCTCCTTGATCAGTTCGGTCTTAGCTGCATTTATATGGTTCAAGCAAGAGTGAGCATGACTAGCTCAGCAAGTACAACAATTCTATTTAACAATATGCTTGAATCATACAAATCATATATCTTCAATAACTGAACAATAGTTATGAAGTACTATTGATAATTCAAAATAGCACTTCTCTTTTCTTTAAAACGTTTTACAATAACAATATCTAGTAAAACATCAATTCCGGTCCAAGACCTTGAGCATTTCATACTTTCTTTGAAAAAGACATTTCGGCACAAAGTCCGTAAGTCTGACATTTCTTACGAGCACGTCTAGGTGATCAACCTATAGTACTCTATGTTGATCAACACTACATTCATTAAACGTATGTACGTTTAAGTTGTTGTAACCTCACGTGCCTGTTGTTTGACGACAAAACATTTTAGCATACTCAGTCTTCATTTGAAAACCACACCAACATAACTTGGTACAACATTGACCATACATTGATAGATTGTAAGAAATCCAACATATCATTAGTCTAGCTGAAAGAATTGGCTTTGACTTCATCACACTACAATTCATGCGTAAGAATAAATGAACCACAAAGCTTGTCTAGATTGAACATAGACAAGGGTTAGAATACTTGCCTTCAGCGTCTGTTACGGTTATTACACGTTCATGTTAAGTCTTTAAGGTCTCTACAGTAGATGATCACATCACATAACACATTAGGTCATAATACAACATACATGGTTCCTAATGAATCTTACCCTTCTTCTCAATCTAATCATGTATTAGATTTGTTTCTATTGGTTCCGGCTTTTCGATATAGTTCACCTTGTTCTTACGTTCATGGTTGATTACTTATCTTCAACCTTTATGCATCATAATTAAGATTTAACAAAGCTTTAACAATGTTATAATTAAGTTTTATTTCATTGTTAATCAGTTACCATTCATTCTATACATTCAAACCTTCTTCACTTTACTACTCCTTAAAATTTTTAAGAAATTAGTACATGATCCAAATCCTCTATATACTTCTCATTACATGGCTCGAGTTAGCGATAGAGCTTGAGTCCGGCCTTGAAGTTTGCGCGCGCCACATAACTCCTTTGGCAAGCGTCATGCAGACTCTCTTGATGAGTGCAGGCATAATCGGCGCCGCTGCAGTGCCACCATTAAGCCTTGGTCGGCGCGCCATGCATGTGCTGTGTCTGCAGAATAGATAGTTGACAATTTTAATTTGCACAACGAACTTCCTGGACTTTAAATTTGATCATGTTAAGTTCAAATTGGCTCGTTCAAAAACCATTAGCTCACAAATCACATACTCTACGTGTTCATGCAAGAATTTTATATTTTTGACTTCGTTTACTCAAAATTCACCTATTGGTTCATTTTTAACGAAAACGATAAACGTCTGTGAACGTTCAACGCTCGTTTCTTCGTTTTAAGTCGGAATTCAACCATTTTCGAGTCTGCAACTCTATAATGCCAAATAAGACTTATACTCATCGAAAACCAACATTTTCGAGCTCAATATCAAAATTCGACCTCTAATCCGAGAATTTCATGAATTCGACGATTATCGTCCAACCGTGAGAATTCCGACATAGCTTCATTACTTATCATTTGATTATCATTCCAAATGGATTCTATCCATCATATGGACATTTCAAACTACATATTACATCAACTTATTTTCATGATAAGTTATGGCTTATTCTTCATGAGTTTATAACTTATCAAAGTATAAACTACATATAGTTTCAATTCTCATGACTTACGATAGTTTAAGTCCTTTAACCAACATTCTTACATACTTTTAACATACCAAATTCATTCATGTAAACATGTTATAAGTCTTACAAGTTCTTCCTTAGTTCATAGCTTATTCATGAACAAAGTGCTTATTCTCGGCTCATTAGGACTTAAGTCCTTAGATTATTTATTCCTATCATTTTTTTGCATATATGATCACTAATCTACACTTCTCTTATCAACATATAATGGTAGAGATGAAAGACCAATGACATGAGATCATTACCTTTGTTGAACTAGCTTTCTTCTTCTCTTTTCTAACAAATGAAAGTAGCTTAATCTTGCTTATTCTCTCTAACCAATAAGTTAATTGTGTTGGATGAAAAAGAACAAGCAACAAATGAAATCCTAGCTTTCTATTTATAGGAAAAACAAAGTGAGGGCATATTAGACAATACACCAAACCCACCTCCTTACTTTTCATTTCCTAGATGCTAAGTTAACTTGCCCACCAAATAAAATACTTGGCCATCACAATTTTTACTTGGTCATTACACAATTGTCTTGGTCACCAAGGTTAACCACATCAACATGGGTTGCCCCATAGATCACCTTCAATCATTGGATCCTAAATTGGGCTTGGATTAATTAACTTACTTGGACTTCTCATTAACCACCACTTGGGCTCTAACATTATACACACTTGGGCTTGCACATTATATTCCATTGGACTCAACAAATTCCTAACAATCCATAAGTCCATTCCATTTGGCTAAAAGCCTTATAATGAATTATTTACATATTATTCTTGTATTCTAACTCGTATACTCATTCTTAATACACGATATCCCATCCTTCATATATACTCGTATTCGTTACCTCGTACAATACTTACGTATCATACGATCATTACATTCATTTCATTAACGTTTTATTCTCCTTAGCATTCTCGAATTAAGTCCGTATGCGAAAAATTACGTTTTCCATACTTGAATTATTATTACATAATCCAACTTACTTCGATATTCTATTGTTACGTATTTCTCGAAAATTCAAAAATAATTCCCGAGGAGAAATCAATGAATAGTATTTTTCAAAAAATTTCTCGAAAAACTTTTATTTTCGTCTTGGAAATTTAAACACTTTAATTCTCTCACGTAGTCAAAATAATACTAAGTTCCGACGTTTCTTGGTTATAGAACGACATTTATCTTACTAACACGTAATAATAACAAGTAATATAATTTTATTCATTATTTTATTAACTAAAATTATTTTACAAAGGATCCGAATTTCTCGGTCGTTACATTCTTCCCCCTTATAAAGATTCTGTCCCCAGAATCTCGACTCACATTACGCAAACAATTGAGGGTAATCCTTCCTTATCTTTTCTTCCAATTCCCACGTTACTTCTTCTGCATTGTGTTTCTTCGATAACACCTTCACAGAAGGTATGACTTTATTCCGCAGAACTTGCTATTTTCTATCGATAATTTGAATCGGCATCTCTTCGTACGTTAAGTCCTTCTCGATATGAATAGGCTCATACTCTATTACGTGCTTATAATCCGGCTTATAAGGACGTAACACAGATACGTGAAACACATTATGTATTCATTCTAAGTCTGGAGGTAATGCTATCATATAAGCTACCTCACCTACCCGTTTTAACACTTCAAAAGGTCCTATAAACCTTGGACTTAACTTTCCTTTCTTTCCGAAGCGTATCTTTCCTTTCCAGGGAGATACCTTTAGAAACACGTAAGAGCCTACTTCAAACTCCTTATTTTCTCGATGCGAGTCCACATACTTCTTCTGTCTGTCTTGAGTTGCTACGAGATGCATTTGTATCAATTTCACCACATCCGCTGTTTGCTGCACCAATTCTGGCCCCAACATTCGGCGTTCTCCCACTTCATCCCGACACAATGGTGTTCTACATTTCCTTCCGTATAAAGTTTCGTAAGGTGGCATACCTATGCTTGCATGATAACTATTGTTATATGCAAACTCTACTAATGGTAGATGATCATCCCAATTACCCTTGAAATCCATGAAGCAAGATCTTAACATATCTTCTAACGTCTGAATTGTTCTCTCGCTCTGTCCATCAGTTTGTGGATGATACGCTGTACTCAGCTTCAACTGCGCTCCCAACTACTCCTGCAGACTCCTCCAAAAGTTCGATGCGAATCGTGGATCCCGATCTGACACAATCAAAACTGGCACTCCATGTCTGGAAATTATTTCCTTAACATAAAGTTTAGCCAACTGGTCCAAGTTATACTTGACCCTAATTGGAAAAAAGTGAGCCGACTTCATCAACCGGTCCACTATTACCCAAATTGCATCATACCCTTTCGTTGTAGTCGGAAGTCTTACCACAAAGTCCATCGTGATATGCTCCCACTCCACTCCAAAATCTCCAATGACTATAACAAGCTACTTGGTCGTTGATGTTCGGCCTTAACTTTCTGACAAGTTAAGCACCTACTCACATACTCTGCTATTTCTCTTTTCATGTTTGGCCACCAAAAACTATGTCGAAGGTCTTGACACATTTTAGTACTCCCAGGATGAATCAAGAACCTCGAACTATGAGCCTCTTGTAATACCTGCTCCTTTAATTCCGTCTCATTCGGAACCCATATTCTTCCTTCAAATCTCAATAACCCCTCGTTATCAAGACTGTACTTAATATCTTTTTCAATGGTTAGCCGCTCCTTTACCCGGTCACACTCATCAATTTTGAGCTGCACATCCTTGACTCTTTCTACGATGGTAGATTGAATCTATGTCACAAACAGTCTCTACCCCGATTCACTTGGCAACTTCACTTCTAATTCCATCCTAGCCATCTCCATTATTAACTCAATTTGAGCCATTAACAAAGATAACTTCTCCCGACCCTTCCTACTTAAGGCATTGGCAACCACATTGGCTTTTTCAGGGTGATACAGGATTTCATAGTCGTAATCCTTTATCAACTCCAGCCATCTCCTCTGCTCATATTCAACTCCTTCTGTGTGAAGATATATTTTAGACTTTTATGGTCCGTATATCTCTCATTTTTCTCCGTAAAGATAATGTCTCCATATCTTTAAGGCAAAAACTATGCTGACCAGCCCCATCATGTGTAGGATAAACTTTCTCATAATCCTTCAATCGCCTTGATGTATATCTGCATGACCTTGCCATCTTTGCATGAGCACGCAACCAAGTCCTCTATGTGAAGCATCGCTATAAACTACGAAATTTCCTGTGTCATCGGGTATTAACAAAACATGTGCTTCACTCAACCTCTTCTTCAGTTCTTGAAAATTGTCCTCGCATTTATCAGTCCACACGTATTTCACCGTCTTCCTTGTCAAATTAGTCAACGGAGTAGCTATCTTCGAAAAATCCTAGATGAATCTCCGATAGTATCCCGCTAACCCTAAGAAACTCCGCACCTTAGTCTGCATTTTCGGTTGTTCCCAATTCATCACGGCCTCCACCTTCACTGGATCTACCGAAATCCCCTCATGGTCAATGACCTAAAAACTGTACCTTTTCTAACCAAAATTCACACTTTTTGAACTTTGCATTCAACCTCTCCTTTCTTAGTGTCTCCAACACTATTCTTAGGTGTTCAGCATGATCTTCTGGTGTCTTAGAATAGACTAGAATATCATCGATAAACACTATGACGAACTTGTCCAAATATTGTTTGAATACTCTGCTCATCATATCCATAAATGCAAATTGGTGCATTAGTTAATCAAATGACATCACCGTAAACTCGTAATGACCATAACGAGTCCCGAGTCTTATCTTTTTGTACATCCTCCTTTCTAACCTTCAACCGGTGATACCCGTTCTTAAATCTATTTTAGAAAAATACTTAGCCCTTTTAATCGATAAAAAAGATCATCGATCCCGGCAATGGGTATTTATTCTTTATCGTCAACTTGTTCAACTCTCTATATAGTCGATACAAAGTCTCAACAATCCGTCCTTCTTCTTGACAAACAATACTGCAAGGTGCTCCCCACGTGAAACACTTTCGATTGTATGTACTTTCTCGTCCAATTGCTTCTTGCAATCGTATACCATTAACTCCTTCATCTCCACTCGGCGCCCATACGATATGGTGCCCTGGAAACTGGTGCCGCTCCTGGCACAATGTCTATTACAAACTCGGTCTCCCTGTCCGGTGGAAGACCCAGTAATTTACTTGGAAATACATCCGCGAACTCTAACTATAGGTATTTGTTCCATGGTTGCTACCACTCTGTGGGTATCAACAACATGACACAGATAACCTACACATCCCTTCCTCAATAATTTCCTAGTTTGTGTCATGGTTAGACAACACGAATGTCCTGGTGATTTATTCCTGTAAAATACTACATGTGGTTGTTTTAACGTTCTAATATTCACACATTTCTTCTGACAATCTATAATTTCCCCATGGTTTACCAACCAATCCATTCCGAGAATTACATCGAATTCTCCTAACTTTATCGGTATCAGATCTACTGATAATTTGCAACCTCGTATATCTACGCAACAACTTCTATGACTATTTTCAATAGGAATTATCTCCTCGTTTGCTACCTTAATATTTAAAGGTATAGGCAACTTTTCGGGAAGTAATCCTAATCATCTAGCAAAATCACATGCTATAAACGAACAAGTAGCACCCGAATCAAACAGTACGTAAGCATTTATGTCGTTGATCGGAATAATACCTGTGACTACGTCCCCTGATGCAATTGCATCTTGGACTGTCATGTTAAAGGTACGACCCATCGGCCTACCCGGTTGCGCTGGACCACTAATAGCTAACTTACCGCTATTAGTGCCCCGATTCCCGTCCGTCCCCTTCTTTGGGCAATTCTTTGCCATGTGGTTGACCCACACACAAAACATTCGTGGTTTTTCTTCGGACTTAGATAGTTAGGCGAAATGTGCCCCTCCTGTCCACAATTGTAGCATACAGCCTTCCCCTTGAGACAAACTCCCAGATGAGTCTTCCCACAGGTTTTGCAGGCCTCCATTCTCCTCTTTGGATCTCCTTGCTTTACTCCGGTATTCCTAGAGTTGAACACTTTCCACTTCTGTCCATCGCCACTTCCGCTGGCTCCTTTTATCTTCACTCCCCCATCAACCTTCCCCTTATTCTTCTTGTCTTTGTGGTACTGGCTTAGAGCCTCGCTACCACCTTCGACGATTATCGCCATCTCTAAAATAGTCCCAAATGTAGTACTTTGGAACACAGATATATGGTTATAAAGCCAGAGTTTCAAGCCCTGCTCGAACTGTCGAGATTTTCTAACCTCAGTGTCCATTTGGTGTGGAGCAAACCTCTCCAGTTCATTAAACTTGGCAGCGTATTGGGGAACCGTCATGTCCCCTTGTTTCAAGTCCAGAAACCACATCTCCATCCTTCCCTGCATACTCGTCGGAAAGTAGTTCTCGAAGAATATCTCCTTGAACCTCACCCACGTTAGGTTCTCTACACCTGCCCTAGCCTGGTTAGCCTCCCACCAAAAATTGGCTTCACCTTTCATCATATAGATTGCAAAAGCAACCTTTTGACCTTCTTCGACATTTTCTATGACAAATGCCTTTTCAATTTCCTTTACCCATGTCTGGGCTTCTATGGGGTCCGTAGTTCCTTTGAACTCCGGCGGACCGACACTTTTAAAATCCTTGAAGGTAGTAGCTCGTGCTACTCACAGATTTACGGGGATATTAGCCCCATTTCTATTAAACACGGCTGTCAATAAGTTAACAAATTCCCGCATTGGGTTAACCGGACCTCCTTCCGGTTGATTTACGTTAGCTCCTTAGTTTTGTTGCCCTCTTCTTGGTGGCATTTTGTTGTTACAATAAACAACACATTTCATTATTCCTTTCTTATTAGTTAGTTATTATTCGAGATTAAACAATAACTTCAACATCCATTACTCAACATTTTCAGTAAAAAGGCTTATATTGATTCATTCATTGTAGTATAATACTACATCGTTTCATTACACAGCCTAATCTGATTACAATACCATCCCGCAATTGCTTTCCAAAAATTGGGATTTACAAAAGACTACCCTTTGATATACAAAAGAGGGTTTTACGTCAGTTGTAAAGGCCCCCCCCCCCCAAATCCAGGTACTTGAAACCCGAACTCGGTGCTTCACGATACCATTTCTATGAGCGGAATAGTACTAATAATAATAACAATAATATAAAGATCAACTTAATTTACATATCATCAGAGTCTAATCCCCAGGTACGAGACCTTTAATCATTCATTACATAGCATGATAGATAATATATATCATTGTCTTAATAATATCACACTATTACATAAACTACCACAAATCTTATTTGGTTAGCTTTCCTTTTCCTTTGTTTCTGCATGATCCTTCTAGTTCTTCACACTTAGCTGAAAACATTTAAATTAAGCAAGGATGAGCATTTGAGTGCCCAACAAGTATTAACAATTATATATATATATAAGCTGAAAGAATTTATATGTTTTCTTTATACTACCCTTCTACAACAAATCAATAGTTGTGAAGTAATCTGAACCGATAATAATAACATAACAACCCTCTTTCAAATTTTTGAAACTACGTCCTGACTATAAATAGGGTTAAGGTGACATACTATGAACATTGTTTTCATTTTCAAAAGGTTAAATGAGAACTTCATCTATAAACAATATAACTTACTTACAGCACGCGGGGTGATCGGCCAGATTGAACCTGTATTGATCAATACTACATGCAAGAACGATGTTATCGTTCACTTTGTCCACCTTGGGTGTATAAAAAGTTTTCCCGTGTAAGGGATGTTCATACTTATGTCAGGTTCCAAACCAAAGCAATTCGATTGGATAATAATAAGGTTTTATCTTATTCAACAATAATCTATAATTCAACATATATATATATATATATATATATATATATATATATATATATATATATATATATATATATATATACGGGTAATTAACAAAGGTGTATCAACATGTGATTAAATATAATGATTATCCAAGTGGGGACACTTGTATAACCATTTATAGAAATTAACGAACAGAATATATATCTGAATTACCATATACTAACATGTTGATAATCAACGAGCGTATATAATATATATATAACAATAGGGTTAATACTCTGTACAGTAATAATATAATTCTGAAACATTCTTACTCATGTCCATTGCATAAAGAAAATGCAAAAGTAAGATACTTGCCTGATGCGTTGCTTACAATTCGCAACTTAGTTTTATCTTTTATGTAATCACCTATCAGTAATAAGATCATTTTACTGATTAGAATAACATATCGTAACATATAATACTGCCTATTGCAGTCAGCATATAACCTAATCACATTGTCACACATGTTCAACAGTCATTGGATCACTAACAAACATTAACACAAACAAAATATCTAAGTCCAGATCAATTTCTAAAACATGTCGGTGTACCGACAACTTTATCGGGTAATTATCGAGTCTAAGACTCTACTCTGTAAATCAATATCCGTAAGTATCCGTCATATGACTTAATAATAATTTTTAAATATTTATTATAATTTATCATGAATTTTCAAACACCGGAATCATTATCAAATGATTTAAACATTACATAATTCTATTATCATTAATATTAAACTATTAATGAAACCATTGCCAAAATATTAAAGTTATTTATAATAACTTAGGATATTTTTAAAGTATTAATATTACCCTTAAATGATTTTTTAAAACATTTAAAATCATTTTAAATAATTACCATTAATATTAAAATATTAATGTATTATTTATCCAAATATTAAAAGTCATTAATTATAACTTAAAATATTTTTAATTCATTTATATTCTTTTAAATCAATAAATCATTTTAAAACTATTTATTTAATATAATTATTAAATAAATTTAATATCATTAATATTAAATTAATATCATTAATATTAAATTATTAATAAAATTATCCTTTAAATATTAAAAGTTATATTGTATAACTTAAAATATCTTTAAACACTTTATTTTCATTTGAAATGATTTTTTATAATAATAAAATCATTTTTAAACTAAATTATTTAATATAATTATTAAACAACCTTAATATCATTAATAATAATTAATTAATGAAATTTACCTTTAAATATTGAAAGTTATATTTTATAACTTAAAATATTTTAAATACCTTATTATTATTTAAAATGATTTTTAATATAATAAAATGATTTTTAATTTATTTATTTAACTCATTTATTAAATAACTTAATTATCATTAATATTAATTAATTAATGAATTTCATCACAAATATTAAAAGTCATTAAAAATAACTTAAAATATTATCTTATTCCATAATATAATTTTTAAATGAATTTTAAATTATTAAAATCATTTTTAAATAATTTATTTAATATATAATTAAATAAATTAAATACCTTTAATATTTCAAAAATGTGAAATATTTATGAAATATATTAAAAATAATTAAAAACTATTTTATGAAATATTTATGAAATATATTTTAATAATTTATTTTGTATTTTTAATAATTAAAAACTAATTTTCTATAATTATTTAATAAAAACATAATTTTTATAAATAATCTGTCGCTAAAGACCAACTAGATCTAAGCCTTCAAAGGGATTGTCAGACCTGTTCTTCATTTTCTGGGTTACCCAGAAATGAAATGAAGAACAGTTCGACCTGTCCACTTTGGGCTTCCACAACTTTCTAATCTTGTAATCTTTTTGTGATCTAAGAGTTGTAGTGTGTAGTCAAGATGTAAGTTAATAGATCTATCACATAAAATCACAATAACAACAACTAATCAAGCAGATACAAGGTCAACCACTGTCAGAAATAAGCTCCAACCAGTTTCTGGAAATTCCCAAAAACAGAAAGCATGACCGGATGGTCTACTTTGACCATCCACTACCTTCGACTCGTTTAATATTAAGGAGATTTTAAGGCATAATCTTGTAGTACTTATACCAAGCTACCATTCTATTACAACAACAGAACCAAAACATCAATACACTGACAGATCTAGTCGATCAAAAGCGTTGTTATCTGGTTTTTCAGGCGGTTTACCCCCGAAACGCCCGATCATGTTCCTATCAACGGATTTTGACCGTAAATAACATGCAATCTAGACCAGATATAAACTTGATTCTTGATCCAGATCAAAGACCACATATCAGCCTACAATATCCAACACTTAAAACAAAAAAATCAAACACAGACAGAGATCTACAAGGCCTGGCATTTGGTTGTCAGAACACAAAATGAACTTTTCTAGATTTTGAAAAACTTTAAATCTGAGCCTCTAGATGTTATGCATCTAACATCTAGCAACCCAGATCATCATTATACACTACTTATAACATATTTTAACACTTAAACACAACATTAAACATAGGATCAAAGGTCAGATTCACTTCTATATTTCGTTGGTTTTGAGTTGAGAGGAAATAGTTGAGTGCTTGGGTCAAATGGGCTAACAAATGGGAATTTCTCTCTCTTCCAATCTATTTATAGATGTCTAGGATACATGAATGGTTGATCTAGAGCTGATGTGCTGGAGGTTTTGTGTCACATGGAGTGGTTGAAGTAGTTCACCAACTAAAGCATTATCTAATTTTACAAGTTAGATTCAATTATACAATAAGGGCAAAGTGGTCAATATGCTTGTAATTTTAATTGCCAATTTGTAATCTTGACACACCCTTAGGGTTTAACCCTAAGGTTTAGCACATAGCATTTGCAAGGTTTAGCAATTAGGGTTTGTACAAAATAAAAATTTTAGTTTCTAAAATTTGTAATGAGGGTTTTCTTAATTAGGTTAGTTTTCTAATTACTTTATACAGGAACATTAGGGTTTAATATCACTAATTATAATTAACCTTGCTAATTTAGCAATTAGGGTTTATAATTTTGGTAGAATTAGGGTTTATAATTCAAACATTAGGGTTTTTAAAAATTAATATATCTAAATGTTAATTAGGGTTGACCTAATTAACCATAAAATCATATAACACAGTTATATAATAGTCTTAAACTCACAATTGATTTTCAATTTAGGGTTTCCCACAGTAAAACTAGGGTTTTCAAACATTACACCATAATTGACCAACCATTGATAGTTAACATTCATACAGTACATATTTATAGCACTGAAAAATCAAAATATAATTAATATTATATTATTTTTCTCATGCCTTGCTCAAAATCCAAAATTAGGGTTTGGATTCCATATCTGATTTGTTTGCCATATTTAACCTTAATAATTAAGGTAAAATAATTAACTTAATAATCTGTACTAAAATTCATATAATAAAATAATTATTCTAAAAATTATTTTATATATTATTTAAATAATATAATACTCATATTTTCATGAAAAATAATTAATAAAAACATTTCTACTATAAAATTAATTATTAATAGAATATAATTTATAATGATCAATAATTCTAAAATAAAATCATTTGCAATTATTCATGTAATAAATATATTTTATATTCATTACATAAATACATACACATTATCTTGGCACATATTCCCCATATTTATTTTAATAATAATAATAAAAAATTTATACGCAAATTTTTTGATTTATTTGTATAGAAAATATCGGGTTGTTACATCTACACAATATTTATATATCTAAAACTACTTTAGCTACTACTAGATTACATCTGCCTTAAGGTATTATTAAAATCATGCATTGGCCGGGACCAAATGATAACATCCCGATCGATAGTAGTGTCTTGACTGTCTCCGATTTCTCTCGGATACCCAAATACCTGCTGGAAAATCTGATGAGAACTCTTATGGATATAGGACATTCTCCCTATCTTTTGTCTCTTGGTCTTTAGCTCCCCCTTGAGCTCAAAAACCTCATGCTTTAGCTCATGGACCTTGTCCTCGGCTAAAACCCGCTCATCGTGTTCCTGTTCTCACATTGACTCCACATCTGTCTTATCCTGTAAGACAGCCTGGAGCTCCGCTCGTAACTCATTCACCTCTTGACAATAGTGGAGGTTCCTGTCTAACACTGCCATGAACAGTGACATCATAAACTCCCCTTAGGGTGTCTCTTCTACAAGTGTCATAGGGTTAAAGGACACCACCTCCACCTCTTCTTCAATCACGCCATCAAATACTGACCTGAGATCGGGGTCCTTTGAGTCTCCAGACTCAATCACTACTATCTCTGGCACTTCTGCTATTGGGTTCGATATAACCTCTATTTGGTTAACCGACTCTTCACTAACTGCCTGTACATCTATATGCATTCCATTTACACCTGACATCTATACAAAACAATTAAGTTGATTAGTACACGTCAGTAGAATAATAAAAACACATAACATATTCATAATGCATTTTTATAAGGTTATTTTCTTCTTTTACTTCCTTGACTTCTCTTAAGGTTATGACTTAAGGTTTTAATTCCCCCCCTTAAGTTTTATAACTTAATGCTTTGATACCAACCTGTGACGTCCCCGAATTCGGGTATCTTCCAACCTGACAGATGGTGCTCCACGGTGCTACAGTTCACACAAACATTAAATTGAAATGCCTCAAAAGAACGAATATGTCTTATGTATATATTGAAAATCCATATTAACATTCCCCAAGTTCTTTATAACCGTTACATTTCTTCTTGTCATAATATCAAATATAATCATTACAAACCTATACTATTACATAGGTATTCTACGGGTTCGTCTTCTCCTTTCCGGATCCTTCGGTCCGTTCGGTCTTAGCTGCATTTATATGGTTCAAGCAAGAGTGAGCATGACTAGCTCAGCAAGTACAACAATTCTATTTAACAATATGCTTGAATCATACAAATCATATATCTTCAATAACTAAACAATAGTTATGAAGTACTATTGATAATTCAAAATAGCACTTCTCTTTTCTTTAAAACGTTTTACAATAACAATATCTAGTAAAACATCAATTCCGGTCCAAGACCTTGAGCATTTCATACTTTCTTTGAAAAGGACATTTTGGCACAAAGTCCGTAAGTCCGACATTTCTTACGAGCATGTCTAGGTGATCAGCCTATAGTTCTCTATGTTGATTAACACTACATTCATTAAACGTATGTACGTTTAAGTTGTGGCAACCTCACGTGCCTGTCGTTTGACGACAAAACATTTTGGCATACTCAGTCTTCATTTGAAAACCACACCAATATAACTTGGTACAACATTGACCATACATTGATAGATTGTAAGAAATCTAACATATCATTAGTCTAGCTGAAAGAATTGGCTTTGACTTCATCACACTACAATTCATGCGTAAGAATACATGAACAACGAAGCTTGTCAAGATTGAACATAGACAAGGGTTAGAATACTTGCCTTCAGCGTCTGTTATGGTTATTACACGTTCATGTTAAGTCTTTAAGGTCTCTACAGTAGATGATCACATCACATAACACATTAGGTCATAATACAACATACATGGTTCCTAATGAATCTTACCATTCTTCTCAATCTAATCATGTATTAGATTTGTTTCTATTGGTTCCGGCTTTCCGATATAGTTCACCTTTTCTTACGTTCATGGTTGATTACTTATCTTCAACCTTTATGCATCATAATTAAGGTTTAACAAAGCTTTAACAATGTTATAATTAGGTTTTACTTCATTGTTAATCAGTTACTATTCATTCTATACATTCAAACCTTCTTCACTGTGTACTCCTTAAGGTCAAGGTGCCATGGCGCCATCATCCTTATACAACTTCATGTTGCCATGTACATGGTTAGCGATAACCGAGCTTCGGCCTTGGGCGGCATGGTGATCCGATATAACTCCTTTGGTCACGCCGTGGCGTGACTCTGCGATGAGGTGCAGGCATGACACTGGCGCTGCAATGCCATCATTAAGCCTTGGTTTGCGCCATGGCGTGCCGTGTCAGTACTGAATAGTTGGCGGTTTTAATTTGCACTGCCGAACTTTTTGGACTCCAAATTTGATCATGTTAAGTCCGAATTGGCTCGTTTAAAAGCCATTAGCTCACAAATCAAAAACTCTACGTGTTCATGCAAGAATTTTATATTTTCAACTTCGTTTACTCAAAATTAACCTATTAGTTCATTTTTAACGAAAACGATAAACGTCCGTGAACGTTCAATGCTCGTTTCTTCGTTCTAAGTCAAAATTTGGCCATTTTTGAGTTCACAACTCTATAATGCCAAATAAGACTTATACTCATCGAAAACCAACGTTTTCGAGCTCAATATCAAAATTCGACCTCTAATCCGAGAATTTCACGAATTCGACGATTATCGTCCAACCGTGAGAATTCCGGCATAGCTTCATTTCTTATCATTTGATTATCATTCCAAATGGATTCTATCCATCATATGGACATTTCAAACAACATATTACATCAACTTTTTTTCATGATAAGTTATGGCTTATTCTTCATGAGTTTATAACTTATCAAAGTATAAACTACATATAGTTTCAATTCTCATGAGTTATGATAGTTTAAGTCCTTTAACCAACATTCTTACATACTTTTAACATACCAAATTCATTCATGTAAACATGTTATAAGTCTTACAAGTTATTCCTTAGTTCATAGCTTATTCATGAACAACGTGCTTATTCTCGGCTTATTAGGACTTAAGTCCTTAGATTATTTATTCCTATCATTTCTTTGCATACATGATCACTAATCCACACTTCTCTTATCAACCTATAATTGTAGAGATGGAAGACCAATGACATGAGATCATTACCTTTGTTGAACTAGCTTTCTTCTTCTCTTTTCTAACAAATGAAAGTAGCTTAATCTTGCTTATTCTCTTTAACCAATAAGTTAATTGTGTTGGATGAAAAAAAACAAGCAACAAATGAAATCCTTGCTTTCTATTTATAGGAAAAACCAAAGTGAGGGCATATTAGACAATACACCAAACCCACCTCCTTACTATTCATTTCTTAGATGCTAAGTTAACTTGCCCACCAAATAAAATACTTGGCCATCACAATTTTTACTTGGTCATTACACAATTGTCCTGATCACCAAGATTAACCACATCAACATGGGTTGCCCCATGGATTACCTTCAATCATTGGATCCTAAATTGGGCTTTGATTAGTTAACTTACTTGGACTTCTCATTAACCACCACTTGGGCTCTAACATTATACACACTTGGGCTTGCACATTATATTCCATTGGACTCAACAAATTGCTAACAATCTATAAGTCCATTCCATTTGGCTAAAAGCCTTATAATGAATTATTTACATATTATTCTCGTATTCTAACTCATATACTCATTCTTAATACACGATATCCCATCCTTCATACATACTCGTATCATACTCGTATTCTTTACCTCGTACAATACTTACGTATCATACAATCATAACATTCATTTTATTAACGTTTTATTCTCCTTAGCATTCTCAAATTAAGTCCGCATGCAAAAAATTACGTTTTCCATACTTGAATTATTATTACATAATCCAACTTACTTCGATATTCTATCGTTACGTATTTCTCAAAAATTCAAAAATAATTCCCGAGAAGAAATCGATGAATAGTGTTTTTCGAAAAATTTCTCGGAAAACTTTTATTTTTGTCTTGGAAATTGAAACACTTTAATTCTCTCACGTAGTCAAAATACTACTAAGTTTCGAAGTTTCTAGGTTATAGAACGACATTCATCTTACTAACACGTAATAATAACAAGTAATATAATTTTATTCATTATTTTATTAAGTAAAATTATTTTATAAGGGATCCAAATTTCTCGGTCGTTACAGTATGACTCGCCACCACCCCAAACCTTGTATATCATTATCATCTTGTGATCCAACACATGCATTGGTTGTTGCAGCATTTCATCTGACCTCCATTTTACTCTGGCTCGCTCACACAATGCACATATTAACGATGGATGAGGCAGCCCCCCAGTAGTGGCACCCTCTAAAGCACGTTGAATGGACCTCTGAATTATTAAGCCCACATCCATTCTCTTTCCTTTCACCAAACAGTATAGTAGCACAACTCTTTCTTTGGTGACATCGCTAACATGTGTGTAAGGCATCATCTTGGCACAGATGAAGGCATATCATGCCTTGCCATACCTGTTGAGTCGGGAGTGCAGAAAGGTTATGCTACCCCTCCCGTGAGCTCCCCATGTAGTACCAAGCTGACATAATTCTTGAATGATCTGCTCATAATCAAGCCTGTCACTTACAAATGAAGTATACTGATTATTGTCTCCTTCGCTCACCAACTTATAATACTAATTAATCGCATTGCTGGAGAAAGACACCGTTTTACCTCTCACATAAACTCTGAAGTGATTATGCTCCTTCACATTGGCATAAAACTCTTTAATTAGAGCAATTCTCGATGGATCTGGGTCAGTCTTTGGAGGTCGAACCAATCCACTCGCCTATTATTATTATTGCGACCTCACCATCCTTGGTTTGATCCGACCGTAACCCTCCTTTTGGAATCAGAGTTTTCTGTTCCATCCTAGTATACCTCTCTTGAGCCGCGACACTGATGAATTTCTTTTAGTCAAATTGTGTGGCCGGGTTGGAGGATGAGCTATCACCTTGGTGTTTCTTTAATGTCATTATGTCAACCTAAAATGAAATCAAGTCAATGTTAGTTATCCATTCTCATAAATACTATAAACACCAACTCCTACCAATGTTCAACACATTACCCCCAAACTTTAAGTATGGTGTCAACTCAAAGGTAATATAGTGTGACCTGTGTGGGTACAAGAATTCGAAGGCAATAAGTTATCACAAAACTAACTGCTTTGTACCCAATTATATTATAAAACCTCAACAGAACCAAAGGCACAACCAATTTAGTATTTCATCAAGAGAGAAACTGATGACAAATGTCATCTCAAACTGTGAATACATTATCTCAATTTTTTGCTTAGAATCAACTAAGTCAATTGACACCAAATTATAGCCTAACCAACCTTATCATGCTCAATTCGTGTCACAAAAGTTATACTAGATATCAATGTCACACCCAAGCAGGTAAAATATGTATTCACAAGCAACAGTTCTCATGGTATTGCAAATTCATCAGAAGGTGTATTCAAACGATTTACCATATACACATGAATTTAATGATGAATGCTTAACATCTTATATTTGTGCATGAATCAGTCCATGATAACAAATTAAACCCAACTAGTTTTACGGTACCCTATTTTACAACTACCACAAGAGATATCAGAAGCACAAATAATTTAGTCACAATTTCCATTTAACATCAAAACACCGTTTATCTTAGTCAACCTGCTATATGGTTCATCAAAAGCTGTAGTTACCCAAGGTAGCAAGAATACACAATGAATACTATGCATCCATCTTTTTATTGAACTTTTAATGTAATTCCATAATCAAATTTCCCCAATTGAAGTCATAGATATGCCTATATGAATAACTATATGTTAACATGAGCACAAAAGCAATAAATGGCAGAGTTACCATTCAAAACTTCAAATAGGTAATTCATCAAACACTTTGTGGACATCCCATAACTTCCCTCTAATATAGCTATTTTTCTTATCCCTAGCCCCCATACATATCATAACTAATTCAATTCAATCAATATGTGATAACTGTGATAAACAAAAGTAAATCAATTACAAGATCTTACATGAATCTTTACCTTGAAATAAAATAAAACTTTGACATACCTTGGTTTGGATTGATCAAATAGGGAAGAGAGAGAATTATTGCTATTTGTTGTTCGATTTCATAGTGAAAATCCTCCCAATTAGATTTGATAAATGAATTAGAGTTTGTGTAGAGGAGGGGTATTATGGTTGGAGGCAGTAGTGGAGAAGTAGTGGAGTCGTGGGGGTTTAATGTTGGAGAAGAATTAGGAGAAGTGGATGGGTGGCATACCTGAAACGGGCTAAAAGCCCTAATTTTTTTTCAAACCTGACTGGCACTGGGATTTGTTTGTCACTTAGTGCTGGGGCACTCTTCATCATCATGGTTGGGCAAGGCGTAGCGTCGAGGCATTGTACTTCTTCAAAGTGGAGCGCCGGGGTGCTGAACATATTTGAACTCTGTACTGACTAGCGTCGGGGCGCTGGTTTCCTTTATTTTTCTAGCACTGGGGCGTTACTACCTGAATTACCTACACTTCAAAATTTCCTCCTATCTTGCAATTATATGCTTGACTTCCATTTCCTCAACCTGAATGCAATTAGACCTATAACAATAAACTAGAAGCTTAATGAAACCAATACAAATGATAACAAAATTAACTACTCTACGAATTGAAGTTTAATTTGAAATGAATTTTTTTTTAAATTTTTTTTTGGGCTGCCTCCCAATAACGCTTGGTTTATAGTCAGCCCGACTTTCCTGTTGTGCTCACGTATCTGCTGTATCAGTTAGATCAATCGATGATGGATGTCGATCGATATCACCACCCCAAAAGTGTTTCAATCTTTGGTCTTTAACCTTTAATGTTTGCTTTGAGTTTTACTCTTTAACCTCAACTGCTCCATGGGGAGCTACAAATGTAATCACGAAGGGTCCCGACCACTTGTATTTCAACTTTTGGGAAATAACTTCATCCCAGAGTTAAACAATAATACTGTTTGTTCCGGTTCAAATTTTCGGTCAAGGATTCACTTATCATGTCATTTTTTAACTTTTTCTTTGTACAACGTGGCGTTCTCGTATGCTTGGTGTTAGAATTCCTCCAGCTCGTTCAGTTGAAGAAACCTTTTCTCACTTGATACTTGTAAAGAAAAGTTTAATTTCCAAATGGCCCAATACGCATTATGTTCAAGCTCTATCAGCAGATGAAAAGATTTTCCATAAACCATTCTATATGGTGACATTCCGATAGGATTCTTGTATGCCGTTCTATATGGCCATAAAGCGTCGTCTAATTTCATTACCCAATCTTTACGAGATGGATTCACAACTTTTTCTAAGATTCATTTTACCTCTCGATTTGACACCACTGCTTGACCACTAGTTTGCAGATGATAGGCCGTAGTAACCTTGTGTTAAACCCATATTTGGAGAACAATTTGGTGATGTGCTTGCTACAAAAATGAGTGCCCTCATCTTTGATTATGGCCCTTGGCGTACCAAACCAGGTGAATATATTTTTCCTTAAGAATCTCAGCACTACTTTGACATCGTTTGTGGGTAACGTAGCCGCTTCAACCCATTTTGATACATAGTCTACTGCCAAAGGTATGCACTGGTTGTTGAATGATGATGAAAATGGACCCATAAAGTCAATACCCCATAGGTCAAATTAGAGCTCAACCTCTAGTATGGTGTTGAGGGGCATTTCATTTCTTTTTGATATATTGTCAACCCTTTGGCACTGGTCACACTTTAGAACAAAGAAGTGGGCGTCTTTGAACAAGGTAGGCCAAAAAAAACCCTGATTGTAACACTTTCGCCACTGTTCTCTCTCCCCTATAGTGCCCCCATACTCCGAAGAATGGCAATGAGTCAATATATTGTCAATCTCTTCATGTGGCACACACCGTCTTATCATTTTGTCCGCAGAAGTTTTGAAAAGAAAAGGTTCCTCCCAAAAAATACTGCTTAACATCATGGATGAACTTCTTTCATTGTTGAGAGTTCAAAAAGAAAGTACATTGCTTACTATATAGTTTACATAGTCTACGTACCATGGTACTTCCGTCGTAATTCGAAAAAGTTTCTCATCCGAAAAAGACTCATTAATCACTACATCATCCTTTTTTTGAGTTCTCGATCTTTCCAACCTTGAAAGATGATCGGCTACCTGATTTTCCATGCCTTTCCTATCGCAGATTTCTAGGTTAATTTTTTACAGGAGAAGAACCCATCAAATTAATCTTGGCTTTGCATCCTTCTTTGCAATAAAGTACTTTATAGCTGAATGATCTGTGTATACTATTACTTTAGTCCCAATTAATTATGCCCGAAACGTGTCGAATGCGAACACTACTGCAAGTAACTCCTTTGTCGTTGTGGTATAACTAAATTGTGTGTCTACTAAAGTCTTGCTCGAGTAGTAGATGGTATGGAAGATCTTTTCTCTCTATTGCCCCAACACTGCACCAACTGCATAATCACTCGCATCACACATCAGCTCAAATGGCAAGGTTCAATCAGGAGCAACTATAACTGGAGCTGTGACTAACTTCTTTTTGAGCACTTTGAAGGCATCAACGCACGACTGATCCATTTTAAATGGGACATCTTTTTCAAGGAGTGTACATAAAGGTTTGGATATTTTGGGAAATCTTTGATGAAACGTCTGTAAAAACTTGCGTGACCCAAAAAACTCCTTATTCCCTTTACAGATGTCGGCAGAGGTAACTTTTCAATTTTTTCTTTGTCTACCTCTAAGGCGACTGCTAAAACCTTATGGCCCAAAATTATTCCTTCTTTCACCATGAAGTGACACTTTTCCCAATTGAGCATCTAATTTGTCTCCACACATCGTATCAAAACCAGAATTAGATTACAGAAACATAAGTCAAAGTTGTCCCCAAAAATAAAAAAAGTAACCATGATGAATTCCAAATTCTACTCTACCATATCCAAGAAAATAGCCATCATACATCGCTGGAATGCCAGTGCGTTCTAAAGGCCGAAGGACATCTACCGGAATGCAAAAGTTCCATAGGGGCATGTAAAAGTAGTTTTCTCTTGGTCCTCCAAAGCTATCGCAATCTGGTTATATCCCGACTGCCTATCCATAAGACAATAGAATTAATGACCCGCCGATTTATCCAACATTTGATCAATGAATGGCAAGGGAAAGCGATCCTTGCGAGTAGCCTTATTCAACTTGCGGTAATCCATGCACACTCTCCAACCTGTAACAGTTCTAGTAGGAATGAGCTCATTATTCTCATTTGCAACAACAATCATTCCACCTTTTTTCAGTACGAACTGTAAAGGACTTACCTAAGAAATGTTTGAAATCGAATAGATAATGCAGGCGTCTAACTACTTTATGATTTCCTTCTTTACTACTTCCTTCATGATCGGATTCAGCCTCCTTTGTTGCTCAATAACTGGTTTTGCTCCTTAAGTAGAATTTTATGCATGCAAAACGATTGATTGATCCGCTTAATATCTATTATGGTCCACCCAATTGCTGTTTTGTACTCCTATAAAACTCTTAACAATTTTTCTTCTTGATTTTTATTTAGGTTAGTAAAAACAATAACTGGTAATGTGTCAGAATTTCCTAAGTAGGCATACCGTAAATGAGAGGGAAGAGGTTTGAGTTCTAGCACAAGTAGTTCATCCAATGATGATTTGGACTTCTTTTCTCCTCCTTCAGGCCGATCAAGAGTATCAAACGACTTTTTGAATTTCTGAGATATTGCTAATGCGTCTAACACTTTGACATAATTCATATCTTCCACGTCATCAAATTTATCCACACCAACTAAGGTAGCTTCTAATGGATCCTCTAAGTAACTTCTGTTGATTCTCTCATTCACTACTCCATCAATTATGTCTACCCTTAAGCACTCCTCGCCTTCTTTGGGGAACTTCATCGATTTAAACACATTAAAGGCGACTTCCTGATCTTGTACTCTCATTGTCAATTAACTTTTCTGCATGTTAATTAGAGTTCTCTCCGTGGCTAAGAATGGAAGACCGAGTATGATTGGGATTTCTTTACCTTCCACCTAATCCAGTATGATGAAGTCAGCTGGGAAGATGAACTTATCGACCTTCAAGTATGTCACTGACCTGTTTGCTAACTGTAAGCTAATATTTGGGGGTTGGTGCCTTTAACCCTAACTGAGTGTAAACTGATAACAACATTAAATTAATACTCGCCCCTAAATCACACAATGACCTTCCAGAAAACTGATTACCGATCACACATGGAATAGTAAAACTCCCTGGATCCTATAACTTCGGCGGTAACTTATTTTGTAAGATAACATTGTATTCTTCGGTAAAGGCCATTTTCTCGTAGATAATATCCAAACTCAAATGGAGGCGTCATTACAATTATTATCACACTATTTTATAAAATAGTGAGGACTACTGCAACCACCATCTCAGACCGTCACTCCATTCTCCGACTAGTCCTAGCTATATTCTCATTTCCTGAAGAGAACAATGAAAGCAAAGGGTGAGCTCAACTAGACCAATAAAGAATATTATGACTAAGATAATGCAGAATAAATTATCGTTAGCCTTCAAAAGTGTTAAACTGATAGAATACAATAGACAACAAGTTTAACTGCAGCGGAACAAACAATCCATTAGAAGAGTCAAGTAGAGCATGATATCTACTATCTTCTATGATTTAAAAGTTCATCATCAATATTTTATCGCTGTAACACAACTCAATAAATAATCCACATCATCAAATTATCCATGCACTACGGGCCAATGATATTCGTTAGTATCGCATCCACGAATTATCCATACACTACGGGCCGAGGATATTCGTTATTATCACCAATGGTCATGATCATGCCAACAACTATCCATCAACGCACTACGGGCCAATGAGGACTTTTAGCATATCATTTGTAACATTACGGGTCATGATTATACCAATACATAATTCCTGGTCATAATCATACCAATCAACAGTCCATCTATGCACTACGGGTCAAAGATGACTTTACTCACAATATAAGCATGAGGATAATGACAATGATATAAGAATTTAATTAAGTGAAAGCAAGGATAAATTTTAAAGATTTTTAATTCAATTTATCCAGAGTTCAAGAATGTCCAAATTGTCAACATGACAACTGCTTTGTGGAGTAAAATTCAAGAATAATTTTCATGTATCAAAAATAATTTGGACAGAAAAGAAATCAATTTTTGTCATGAATAGTACCCCATATGAATAGTACCCAAGTGAATAGTACCCTGACATGAAAAGATTAAAATTTAACAAGAATGCTCAGAAAAATATCCTTGTGAAACGATACTAGATGAAGCGCAAATTTCAAGGATATTCTACTAATTTCAAGGAGTATAGAAGCAATAATGATCAAAATGAGTATATAATTCAGAATCTGAAATGAAATAATATTACTTACATACTACAGAGTATGGAAGAAAATATTATTTCTTACGAATATTGAACAAAAATAATATCCCTTACCTTAAAAGGAGAGTACTTCTGAATGGTAGAGCGGGGATATTCTTGAAGAAAACTTGCACTGTTTTCTATACTCAAAACTTCCTTAAACTCAAAAGAAATACACCCAATATTATAGAAGAAGAATTCTCTGATTCTGGTGTTATTTTCAATTCTAAACTAAGAATCCTATTTATAGGAGAATGACATGATACTATTTGAATTAAAATTCGCAGGTGAACAGTCCTGATCACGGGCCCCGAATCCTTCGGCCAAATTTCTGAAAAAATTTGATTTACTATGTAGCACTATGCAATAAAATTTCTAATAAAACAAAAACTTTAAATAAAATATAATATATTCTATTTATAATCTAATAAAACAAAACTTATAATATATATATATATATATATATATATATATATATATATATACACTAATATACTTTATAACAAAACTGAGATAACTTTCTACCGATGATTTTGAAAAATGAGTAAGTAGGGGTCCATATAATACGCCAAAGTTACAACAAATACTCCATAAAAAACCTCTCTATTAATCTCAATTCACTTGGCTTCACTAAACACATTTTTGATAACATTTATTCATAATTAATATTATAACTTGCAATATTAACAACCAGGTCATTCCTAGGAAAGAAGGGGTTTTTCGATAAGGACTTCTCCTTATTGACGCGCAATTAGGTGACCAAACCCCTTTCCTCAATAGAACTTTCTAGACATTGTCAATAATGCAAATAATAATATGAATAACTTTGTCGTCTCAATTATTGATTTAATAATATAAAATATTGTGACAAACATTGAACCAATAATGTGAGATACTATGCAGCAATAACTGTGGCAATAATTGAATAAAACTGAGTGACTTCTCACATAAGCATCAATAATCAAGGATATTGTACAATACCGTGTGCTACTGTGCAACCACATGTATTACTGTACTTTTATCACCAGGTATTTCAACAGTTCACGGTAAAACTTTTGTCGTTATTTTTATTAAAAGTTATTTATGTCGTTTTCTAACCCCAACATTAATTCTATTGTGGGGTCCACCAATGATTGTGTCGTCGTACGAATATTCCTCGACCAAATGAATATTTTATGACAACTTGCTTACTTTGCAAAATTTATAAAATATTACCCACAACTATAACATTATATCAAATCCACACCTTATTATTCAAAAATAATATTTGGAGAAAAATTAAATCTTTATTCATAAAAGTTGGGGTCTTACAACCTTCCATTTCTTATGAAATTTCATCCTCAAAATTGGTGTACGTACCTGGTATGTCAAAGAAGTGAGGATACCTTGTTTTCATTTCAAATTCTAACTCCCAGGTCATTTCCTCAATATCGTGGTTTCTCCATAAAACTTTGACTTGAGGTATAACCTTTGAGCATCGAATATGTTCCTTCTTATCCAATATTTTAACAGGTACCTCTTCATACGTTAAATTTTCTGCTATCTCGTCTAGTTCTAATTTAATAATGTGGTTCGAGTCTTCCACATATTTACGCAATATAGATATGTGAAAAACGTTATGAACACGAGACATACTTGGCAGTAAGGCGAGTCTATAGGCCACAGTTCCTACTCGATCGAGGATTTCAAATGGGCCAATGAATCGAGGATTGAGCTTTCCTCTCTTTCCAAATCTCGTAACTCCCTTCCATGGAGCAACACGTAACAATACATGATCTCCAACATTGAATTCCACGTCCCTTCGATGAAGATCAGCATAACTCTTTTGTCGATCTTATGAGGTTTTTATATGTTGTCGGATCATTTGAATCCTTTCCATAGTTATGCGTACCAGTTCTAGTCCCAACAACGTTGCTTCACCCACCTCATCCTAGCATATTGGAGAACGACACTTTCGTCCATACAACGCCTCGATTGGAGCCATGCCTATATTTTCTTGATACTTGTTGTTGTAGGAGAATTCCACCAATGGCATGAACTTGTCCCAACATCCTTTGAAGTCAAGGACATAGAGTCTTAATAGATTTTCAAGAGTTTGAATAATCCTCTCCTACTGCCCGTCCGTCTGAGGATGATATGCCAAACTGAATCGTAAATCCCATAGCTTTTTGCAAACTAACCCAAAATCGTGAAGTGAATCTTGGGTCTCGATCAGAAACTATGGATACTGGCATACCATGCAGTCTTACAATCTCATTTATGTATATACGAGCAAGACGTTTAAGTGAATAAGATTCTCGTATAGGTAAGAAATGAGCAGACTTGGATAATCTATCGACAATGACCTAAATTGCATTTATGCCTTGAGAAACCTTGGGAAGACTAGTAACAAAATCTATGGTAATGTGCTCCCACTTCCATTTTGGAATTTCAAGTGGTTGCAATGGACCTTTTGGGACTTGATGCTCCGCCTTAACACGTTGACAAGTTAGACACTTTGAGATAAACTCAACTATCTCTCTCTTCATATTGCTCCACCAAAATGTATGTCAAAGATCACGATACATTTTGGTAATCCCAGGATGGATTGCAAACGGTGTGTTGTGTGCCTCCATCATGATTTTATACTTCAAATCAGAGTCGTTAGTAACACAAAGTCTGGAGTTGACTTGAAGTATTCCTTCTTCATCGATTCTTTCTTTTGGAATAACACCATCTTGCACTTTCTTCCTCATACACATCAGCTCCAGGTTTGTAACTTGAGCAACTTTAACTTTATCGATTAAAGTCGGTTCTACTCGTATATTTGACATTATCACGTGGGTCCCTGGAGTCTTTAACTCTATCTCCGTCCTTTATTAGTCATACAAAATAGACCTTTGCGTTAACAATATCACACTCGTACCCGCATATGATCTTCTACTCAACTCGTTAGCTACCACGTTCGCTTTTCCAGGATGGTTTTGAATGGTATGATTATAATCTTTCAACAGCTCGAGCCAACGTCGTTGCCGCATGTTGAGCTACTTTTGGGTGAAGAAATATTTGAGGCTTTTATGATCAGTATAGATCTCCACTTTCTCCCCATACAGGTAATGCCTCCAGATTTTAAGTGCAAAAACGACTGCTACCAACTCTAGATCATGAGTAGGATAATTCCTCTCATATTCTTTGAGTTGTCATAAGGCATAGGCTATGACTTTCCCATGTTACATGATAACACATCCTAACCCTTTGACTGAAACATTGTTGTAGATGACAAATCCCTCCGAACCAGATGGTGTTATCAGAACATGTGCTGAAATGAGTCTCCTCTTGAGTTCTTAAAAACTCTTCTCACATTCATCGCTCCAACCGAATTTTGTATCTTTTTGAGTCAACTGAGTTAATGGAGTAACGATTCGAGAAAATCCTTTCACGAATCTCCGATAATAACCGGCTAAGCTCAGAAAGCTACGTACTTCGGTTACTTACTTAGGTTGCTCCCATCTTTGAATTGCTTCAATCTTCGCTGGGTCAACAGATATTCCATGATTCGATATCACATGCCCAAAGAATGTTACTTCCTCAAGCCAGAACTCGTATTTCTTCAATCTGGCATATAGCTTGTTTTCACGAAGCTTTTGGAGTATCAGTCTCAAGTGTTGCTCATGATCTTCACAGCTTTTGGAGTATGTGAGGATGTCATCAATAAAGACAACCACAAAATGATCCAAATATTCCTTGAATACTAGGTTCATCATATCCATGAAGGCAGGAAGATCATTGGTCAATCTAAAAGACACGACTAGGAATTCGTAATGCCTGTACCGAGTTCTGAAAACAGTCTTTGGAATGTCATAAATTTTAATCTTTAACTGATGATATTCGGAACGAAGATCGATCTTTGAAAAGAATTTGGAACCTTATAACTGGTCAAATAGGTCATCAATACGAGGCATCGGGTACCTATTTTTGATGGTGACATGATTCAACTCCCGAAAATCAATGCAAAGTCGCATACTCCCATCTTTCTTCTTTACGAATACAATAGGAGCACCCTAAGGAGACGTACTAGGACGAATGAAGCCGATGTCTAACAATTCCTACACTTAGGTTTTTAACTCCTGAAGTTCAATAGGAGCCATTCGATATAGGGTTTTGGAAATGGGTTTTGTACCGATTTCAAGGTCAATATAAAACTCGATTTCACGCTCTGGGGGTAGGCCAGGAAGTTCTTCAAGGAATACGTCAGTAAATTTATTAACAATAAAAATATCATTCAAATTTGACGTATTTTTGTTTAAATCTGTGACATGGGCTAAGAAAGCTTGACATTTATTTTTCAATAAACGAATGACTTTATGGCTTGATATGACAGTGATTGACTTTAGTGGTTTGGTTGCTTGAATTCGCATAATAGGTTGGTTAGGAATATGAAAGCTAACAACTTTACGAAAACAATCAATTTTAGCATGATGAGTAGTTAACCAATCAATTCCTAAAATCACACCAAATGCAAGTATTTTCAAAGAGATAAGATCGACAAGTAATGTGAGGGTGCCGATTTGAATCAAACAAGATTTATAAACAGTGGATGTAATGAAGGTTTCTCCCAACGGAGTTTCAACAGATAAGTCAAAGTCTAATTTCTCTGGAGTCAAATTTAATTGTTGAGTGCAAGTAGGTGAAATAAAAGAATGGGTAGAACCAGTATCAAATAAGGTATAGACTTCCCAAGAGTTTATGATTAGCTTACCCATGATAACTTCATTCAGGTTCCTCGCTTTTTGGGAGGTCACAACAAACGCTCTCCCTTGAACTACCGGCTTTTACTTGTCTGGGACAGCCTTTGGTGTCTCCATCCCAGCTGGACTTGAATTCACTACACGAAAAAATTAGGCTAGGTGACCTTCTCTTTCGTAATTGCAACATGCTTTGGGTTGCTGCGTACAGTTTGGACTAATGTGTCCCTCCCCTCCACATTTGTAGTATACGACCGATGGTCGTTCTCCTTCCTTGAAAACGGGTGCTGGTGCTGCTGTCTTTCCATCATTATGGAACCTTCTCTTTTTGAAATTTCCAATTCTATTATCTTGGCCAGGATTACCACTGAAGTGGTTACCATTTCTGGCATGTTAATTTCCTCCACGTTTGTTGTCACTGCTTCGATGACTGCTACCATTGGTATTATCATTTTGCCGGTTGCTATTTTTTGGTTGGGCTGACTCATTATCGCGCTCCAATAACTGAGCCCAATTCACAACATCTGAATACAAGCAAAGTTTGTGAGAAATGAGGTATTGACGTATTTTGGGTTTCAAACCTCTTAGAAATAGTCACGTCATACGCTCCTCATTATCTACCAAATAGGATGTAAACCGAGATAACCCCACAAATTTAGCCTCGTACTGCGATACGGTCATATTATTTTGCTCTAGCTTGATGAATTCTACCTCCTTCATGTTTGAAAGTACTTGTCATTGAACAATTCTTGGAATTTCTCCCAAGACATCTTCAAAGGTGGGCAAAATTTGAGTATGTTTTATGATTCCCACCAATGATCTGCCTCTCCTCGCAACATGAAGGTGGCAAAGGGAACCTTTTGCTCCTCGGAGCATCCCAAGACATCAAATATCTTGGTGATCTATTTTATCCACGTCTCTGCCTTAAGTGGCTCTGGCTTTCCCAAAAACTCCGGTGGTCCCAGCTCCTTGAATTGCTTAGCGGTGACCATCCGTGAGTTGCTAGTGTTTCCACTTACATTTTGAATAGGAGTCTCTCTCGCCTGATGTTGCATGAATTGCAGAAAGTTCCTAAACATCCTGTTGTTCATCATTTGGATGGTGTTGTTGTTTACATGAGGATTATTGCCTTCCTGATGCACATTATCCTGGTTATTGATCATCGGTGACTCAACGGTCTCATGTGCTCCATTGCTTAACTCAACATTTTCAGATGCCATTTTCAAACACTGCCACAAAACAAGGGTTAATTGACATGCCACATATTATTCCTATATTTTGACCGACCAATTAAATAACAAATAAGCTTAGGTAGGTCATACTAATGAAGAATATACCCGTCTCTCCCCTCCTAGTTCTAGCCTCAAATCTCAGCCAGGGATTATATCCTTAAGCTTTGATACTAACTGCGATGCCCCCAAAATAGGTATACACAACCCATTCCGAGTCACCAAATACATGGTACATAATTCAAATACAAACTTAATTATACAACTGTCGTGTAAAATACGACAAAACATAAGCTGAGAGTTTTTAACACGAATATTTTCTCGTAGACAATATCCAAACTCAAATGGAGTCCTCATTACAATTACTATCACACTATTTTATAAAATAGTGAGGACTACTACAACCACCATCTCAGACCGTCACTCCATTCCCCAACTAGTCCCAGCTATATTCTCATTTCCTGAAGAGAACAATGAAAGCAAAGGGTGAGCTCAAATAGCCTAGTAAAAAATATTATGACTTAGATAATGCAGAATAAATTATCGTTAGTCTTCAATAGTGTTAAGCTGATAAAATACAATAGACAACAAGTTTAACTGCAGCGGAACAAGCAATCCATTAGAAGAGTCAAGTAGAGCATGATATCTACTATCTTCTATGATTTAAAAGTTCATCATCAATATTTTATCGCTATAACACAACTCAATAAATAATCCACATCATCGAATTATCCATGCACTACGGGCCAATGATATTCGTTATTATCACCAATGGTCATGATCATGCCAACAACTGTCCATCAATGCCTACGAGCCAATGAGGACTTTTACCACATCATTTGTAACATTATGGGTCATGATTATACCAATACATAATTTTTGGTCATAATCATACCAATCAATAGTCCATCTATGCACTACGGGTCAAAGATGACTTTCATCACAATCTAAGCATGAGGATGATGATAATGATATAAGAATTCAATTAAGTGAAAGCAAGGATAAATTTTAAAGATTTATAATTCAATTTATCCAGAGTTCAAGAATGTCCAAATTGTCAACATGATAACTGCCTTGTGGAGTAATCAATTTTTGTCATGAATAGTACCCTGGGTGAATAGTACCCGAGTGAATAGTACTCCGTGAATAGTACTTCGTGAATAGTACCCCGACATGAAAAGATTAAAATTTAACAAGAATGCTCAGAAAAATATCCTTGTGAAAGATACTAGATGAAACACAAATTTCAAGGATATTCTACTAATTTCAAGGAGTATAGAAACAATACTTATCAAAATGAGTGTAGAATTTAGAATCTAAAATGAAATAATATTACTCACATACTACAGAGTATGGAAGAAAATATTATTTCTTACGAATATTGAACAAAAATAATATCCCTTACCTTAAAAGGAGAGTACTTCTGAATGGTAGAGCGGGGATATTCTTGAAGAAAACTTGCACTGTTTTCTACGCTCAATATTATAAAAGAAGAATTTTCTAATTCTGGTGTGATTTTTAATTCTAAACTAAGCATACTATTTATAGGAGAATGGTAGGATACTATTTGAATTAAAATTCACGGGTGAACAATCCTGATCACGGGCGCCGAATCCTTCGGTCGAATTTCTTAAAAAAATTTAATTTACTATACAGCACTATGCAATAAAATATTCTAATAAAAGAAAAACTTTAAATAAAATATAATATATTCTATTAATAATCTAATAAAGCAAAACTTATATAATATACATAGACACATACACACACACACACACACACTTTATAACATACTTTATAACAAAACTGTTCTACTGATGATTTTGAAATATGAGTAAGTGGGGGTCCATATAATACGCCAAACTTACAACAAATACTTCATAAAAAACTCTTCTATTTATCTCAATTCACTTGGCTTCACTAAACACATTTTTGATAACATTTATTCATCATTAATATTATAACTTGCAATATTAACAACCAGATCATTCTTAGGAAAGAAGGGGCTTTCCGATAAGGACTTCTTCTTATTGGCGCGCAATTAGGTGACCAAACCCCTTTCCTCGACAGAACTTTCTAGACATTGTCAATAATGCAAATAATAATATGAATAACTTTGTCGTCTTAATCATTGATTTAATAATATATAATATTGTGACAATAATTGAATCAATAATGTGAGATACTATGCAGCAATTACTGTGGCAATAATTGAATAAAACTGAGTGACTTCTCACGTAAGCATCAATAATCAAGGATACTGTATAATACCAGTATGCTACTATCAGGCAACTACGCCAGACATCGTATTTTTATCAACGGGTATTTCAACAGCTTAATCGGTAAAACGCTTTGCCATTATTTTTATAAAAGTTATTTCGTCATTTTCTAACTCCGACAAGAATTTCATTTGTGGGGTCCACCAATGATTGTGCTTGCCCCTCGATAATTTAATATTCCCCACCAAATCGAATATTTTATGACAACTTGATTACTTTACAAAATTTGTAAATATTACCCACAACTATAACATTATATCAAATCCACACCTTATTATTCAAAAATAATATTTAGAGAAAAATTAAATCTTTATTCATAAAATTTGGGGTCTTACAACAGAGATGGAGGGAAGTCATATCAATTATATCCTCTGAAGGTGATCTGTCTGCCACACCTCTTACAATTTAAGGAATGAAGCTCAAAGGAGTGAAAAACCCTTTGAAGGTGGCTTCGAAACCACTGGTATTGCCATTCAGGCTGCAGTATCCTGTCATCAGCATGAAAAAAGTCCCTTGGAACTATGGGGAGGTTGAAGGATCAACGTCAAATTAGACTGCTATGTTATCAAAAGAAAACCTGCTTTATCTGCCTCAGCGAGTGATGAAGCCAATCATCAAATCCAAGGGGAAAGTGCCCGATGAGAAAATTAAAGAATTATTCCTCCGTGAGATGGGACATAATGAAGCCAAGGTGGTGCAAAGCTTGAAAGAAGCACCTCAACAGGTATCCATTCTTGACTTGGTATTCTCTTCTAAAGATCATCGTAAGGTCTTAATGAAGATACTGGAAGAAGCCCATCTGCCAAAGATAGTGGACATTGAAAAGTTTCATCATTTGGTAGATTACATTTTCAACAACAATGTGATATCTTTCACTGATGATGACATACCCCCCGAAGGGATGGGTCATTGCAATCCACTGCACAGAGCAGTGATGTCTTCAGTATATGTGGTCGGGGGTGTGTTAATAAATGGAGGATCTTTCTTGAACATTTTCCCTCATGCCACGTTGGAAAGAATGAAGATCAATTCCAATCGGATCCGAAGCAACCACATAGTCATAAAAGCCTTCGATGGATCTCGATAGAATGTTGTAGGAGAAATTGAATTGCCAGTGGAAATCGGTCCACATACCTTCTACATATCCTTTCAAGTGCTTAACATCACCACAAGATATAATTTATTGTGAGGAAGACCTTGGATCCATATGGTAGGAGCCGTTCCATCCACTCTTCATCAATAGGTCAAGTACATTATCAACAGTGATCTGGTCACTGTCAATGCTGAGCCAGAATATTCTGTCCATGTCCAATGTGATATGCCTCTAATTAGTCTTAATAAAAGATTTGAGCCTGTCAGCTTCCAAGCCCTCGAGGTGAGCAAGACTCACTATCGACCTATCGGGACTCTAGCTTTGAAACCCAGAGTTTCCACCGAAGTAATGTCAGCTAGTCAAGAAATGATATCTTTGGGTTTCCGACCGGGACAAGGGTTAGGGAAAAATCAGCAAGGAATCAGAAGCCCAATTCAAATTCCCAGCCAGACAAGGAAGGTTGGATTAGGCTATTCCTCTGAATCAAATCGTCAGAATCCGCACAAGCATCCATCGGTTCCTTCTTATTAAATTTTTTTGCCTAATCTTGCAGATGCAGGATCTGTAAGGCCTCTGAGGAAAATTCCTATTTTCGTGGCGGGTATGCTATTTCCTAAGCTTAGATCGGCTAGTGGGAAATAAGTCCTAATTCCAAACCCAGACATTGAGGAAAGGAATCATAGACTCAAATAAGAAGTGAAGAGCCGGTTATCCAAGATGTACTTCCTAGTGTATTCTGAGGGTATGAACGAAGATATCTCAGATAATGACTGCTCAGAAGATCAGATCTTGACCCCTCGCATCAATAGGGCTAAGGAGAACCAGTCAAAAGAAAAAACTGACCCTAATATGAATTCAGTCATGGTCATCATAAAAGAGGAGGAGGATGACAATCGCCCCTTCATCACAGCTGTCCACCAGGACTTGACCCTAGGCAATTGGAGCATCACTCGTATTTGTCAAAAAGGGTAAAAAGGGCAGAGAATCCCTCTGCCCTGCTCTGTAGATATCATTAACTGCTTACTTTTGTTGCATAGTACTAGCAGTTACTTTTGTCATGCTTTTGCTAACAGTTTGTATGATCAAACAATCTCATATATATATTGAGTGAAAGCATTTTTGTTTTTAGGACTCCAGAGTTAGGTTTGCCTAACCTTGCTGATGGAATGCCAAATTTTCCCAATTACTGTAACTTTGATGTAAAGTTAGACTTCGGCTTGATAGAGATTGAGCAAGAGGACTATGAGGTTCCTGAGGAGATCAAAGAATAGGTCAAAGATAAACCCTGACCCAACCTTGATCAAACCACCTCTGTCAACATCGGAACCTCAGAAAACCCTAAACAAACCCAGATTGGCGTGGACCTTAGCCCAAGCCAAAGGAAAGACCTGGTTGCTCTATTGACCCAGTTCCAGGATGTGTTTGCATGGTCTCATGAAGACATGATAGGTTTGTCTACTGATATGGTCATTCATCGCCTGCCCATTAAAGAGGGATTCAAGCCAATCAAAAAGAAGCTCAGGCGATTGAAACCTGAGTGGAGTTTGAAAATTAAAGAAGAAATTGTCAAGCAATTCAAATTCGGCATCATCATGGTATCAACCTACCCTGAGTGGCTGTCCAACATAGTTCCCGTACCTAAGCCCGGAGGGAAGGTACGAGTGTGCGTGGATTACCGAGATTTGAACAAAGCTTGTCTCAAAGATAATTTCTTGGTACCATTTATCCACATACTCATAGACAACAGAGCTCAGTATGGCATGTACTCTTTTGTTGACTGCTTTGCAGGGTACCACCAGATCATGGTTGCTAAAGAGGACCAGGAGAAAACAACCTTCATTACTCCATGAGGAACCTTTTACTATAGATAGTTGTCATTCGGCCTCATCAATGCCGGTGCTACCTATCAGCGAGCCATGGTGGCTCTTTTCCATGATTTAATGCATAAAGAAATAGAAGTCTATGTGGATGACATCATCGTCAAATACCAGAGGGAAGAGAACCACATAGACCATCTCTAAAAGCTTTTCAACCGGTTGAACAAATATAACTTGAAGCTGAATTCGGCCAAGTGTGCCTTCGGCGTCAAGTCAGGCAAGTTGCTGGGATTTTTGGTAAGCCACAAAGGCATTGAGCTGGATCCTACCAAAATTCAAGCCATCATTGAGATGTTCGTGCTTCGGACAGAGAGGGAAATACGAGAATTTCTGGGGAGAATCAATTTCATCAGCAGATTCATCTCTTAACTCACACTAACATGTGAGCCCATCTTCAAGTTGTTAAGGAGAAACTCTTCCAAGAAGTGGAATGAAGAGTGTCAAAAAGTCTTCCTTTCCATCAAAGAGCAATTGGTCAAAGCTCCTGTCTTGGTACCTCCAAGTGATAACGTTCCTATGCTTATGTACCTGTCAATCAATGACAATTACATGGGCTGTATGTTGGGATAAAAAGACAATAGAGGCAATGAAAGAGCTATCTATTACCTTAACAAAAGATTCAGCCGTAGCGAGCAGAAGTACACTTTGATTGAAAAGACTTGTTGTGCATTAGCATGTACCTCCATGAGATTACAACATTATCTCCATGGTCACACAACCCATCTCATATCCCGCATAGATCCTCTAAAGTACGTATTTAGCAAACCCATGTTGAATTACCGACTGTCCAAATGGCAGTTGATCCTTCAACAATTCGACATCATCAACGTGACTCAAAAGTCTATCAAAGGTCAAGCAATTACTGATCAATTGGCAGCAACACCATCAGGGGATTTCAAACCCTTGGAAATATATTTCCCTGATGAAGGGGTAATAACAATTTCATTACCCCTGGTACCATTCCATCAAAAAGTATCTGCGTGATGGTTCTATGCCCACTGGGGCAAGTCAAGCTGAAAGAAAGCGGATCCATAGAATGACTATGAAATTCTATATAAGCGGAGATGCACTCTACAAAAGGGATGCGAGAATAGGCCTTTTAAGTTGCCTAGACAAAGACCAGGCCCAAAGACTCATGGATGAAATACATGGCGGAGTATGTGGCCCACACATGAGCGGTCCTTTACTTAAAAAGAAGATCTTAAGAACATGGCATTACTAGATCTCTCTCAAAGCTAACTGTGATGATCACGTCAGGAGATACTATCAATGCCAAATTCATGGAAATGCTATCCACGCTCTTCCAAGTGAACTCCATAACACGAGTTCACCATGACCCTTTTCAATGTGGGGAATGGACGTGATCGGGCCAATCGAGACCAAAGCCAACAATGGTCATCGATTTACCTTCACCATGATCGACTACTTCACCAAGTGGGTAGAAGCGGTCTCTTTTCCCAAAGTCACCGAAGAGGTGATCATTGGTTTCATCAAAAACAATATCATCTATTAATATGGACAACCGGAGATAATCGTAACAGACAATGCCAAAAATCTCAACAACCAGATGATGGAGGAATTATGTAGCAAATTCCACATCAAGCATCTCAACTCCGTCATTTATCGTCCAAAGATGAATGGTGCTGTTGAAGCGGCTAATAAGAATATCAAGAAGATTATGAAAAAGATGTTCACCAATCACAAAGGATGGCCTGACTAATTGCCTCTTACTCTGTTAGCCTACAGAACGTCAATATGTGCTTCTACTGGGGCAACCCCCTACTCGTTGGTCAATGGCATGGAGGCAGTTTTCCCCATAGAGGTAGAAATGGAATCCTTAAGAGTATTAATAGATGCTCAATTGAAAGAAGACCAATGGTTGCAAGATCGGTACCACCAATTATCTCTGATAGATAAGAGGAGGGCCACAACCATCTTTTATGGTCAATTATATCAACAGAGGATTGGTCGATCCTATAACAAGAAAGTCCGGCTACGACATTTCAAGAAAATGACTTGGTCTTGAAAAAGTTCTTTGCCAATCAAGATCAATCTATAGGAAAGTTCACCCCGAACTGGGAAGGCCCTTTCATTGTCAAGGAGGTATTGACAGAAGGAGCCCTCAAACTGCAAGAAATGGACGGCGAAGAATTTCCCCAACTTATAAACTAAGACACCGTTAAAAGGTATTATTTTTGAAGTTACCTGCAAACCAACATCCTGGTTCTGGATCATCAATCCATCAATCAAGTTAATTCAGGTTTTCAAACCTTTCCAACTGCACCCTTTCAGGTCAAGTAAGAACTACGAAATACCTGATCTCCCCTCATCAATGGGAGTTTGTAGGCAACCTTCAATGGTGTGGTCTAACCCCTGCAAAAATCCAAAAAACCCTTCATCACATACAACTTTCAAACCATTCAGGTCAATGAAGAACTATGTAGACCTGATCTCCCCATACACGGGAGTACGTAGGCAGCCATCTATGGTGCTGTCTTACCTCTACAAAAATCATAAAACCCTTTCAATGGTTCTGTGATTATCTAGTCAACTTTTCAACCTTTCAAGCCAAACCACAGAGCAAGAACTACCTGGTCTCCCCTTATCAATAGGAGAAAACCGACGACCTTTTGTGGTGCGGTCAAACTAAGTCTCCACGGCTCAAGCCATAGAGATGAAACTACCTGGTCTCCCCTCATCAATGGGAGAAAATCGACGGCCATCTATGGTGCGGTCGAACCCTCAAAGAGAAAAACCAAGCCACAGAGACGGAACTATCTGGTCTCCCCTCATCAATGGGAGAAAACTGGCGACCATCTGTGGTGCGGCCAAACCCTCAAAGAGGAAAGCCAAAACCCTCTGTGTAAACCTTAACCACATTCAAAAACTAGTCCCAAGACACCAAAGAAATGGAAAACCTAAAGATCAACGATCCATTTTGAAAGATCCTGGGACATCTCAATGTCCATCCACCCAGGAGGAGTTTAGAATACATCAAGATCGCAAGTCATGAAGTAAATGACAACTATCAAGCAAGTAACAAGGCATTTCTAAAAGGGAAGTTAATCAAAATATATTTCCTTACTATATAATACTATTTGATATATACAATGTGTCCTGTACATGACAAAAATGGCTAACCTAGTCTATGCAAGGAAATAAAGGCTAATCTACAAACCCGTGGATAAGCAAGCCACCAAGTCCAACATGGCATCCCTCTAAGAAGAAGGAGGTGAATCTATGAGCTCCTGCCCCAGGGTGTCCATTCGATCCAGGAGATCTACGGCCATCTGCATAGTGCTACCATGCTCATCTATGAATGCACTCATGTCTACAACAATGCTAGCAGTATGAAATCTAAGTGCAGTACTATCTGTAGTGGTAACATCTCGGGTAGCTAGAGCCTCATCTCGCTCAACTACAGCTGTATCCCGAGACGATCGAACCTTATCCTGCTCAACAAACACGGTATCCCTGCTAGCTCGAGCATCATTCCTCTCAATAAAAGTAGCATCTCTACCAGAAAGAGCTATTAATATCAAGGCCCTCGCCTGATCCCTCTCAAATGTCATCAGATGCAACCTCTACTCCAAATACTCTACAGAAGGTAGAGTCACAACAGTGGCAATACTGGGGGAATCAACCAGAGCTGCTGACAAACCAGCAAACAACTCATCCTCGGTGGGAGAACCAGGTTCCTCTATAGGCTCCTCGTCACCAGACTCAATACCCATCTCTGAGGAAACAACCCTAGCTGAAGCAATATCTGACTCCAGTAATACAGAATAATCTGAATAGGGACCTGGACAACTAGTCAAAAAGTCAGCCCTCTTTCGATGAGTCCAACAGTCATAAATCCTAGTCAAATCCTCTATTGACAAAAGTCGAGATGACAGTTGCTAACCCACTGCCCCGTCAAAGGGATGAATATCCTGCATGAGTAATAAAGCTATAGGGAGAGCTGAGCCCTGAACATGGCAAAATAACAAATGGATTTTCGATCCTTGACAAAAAGGCCAACCAAGATGCTACGTCTGTACACTCAGCCAGCTAAAAGGAATAAGACATTGCTATTGTAGACACTCAAAATTTTCTGCACACCTGTTACTAACATTGCAGGAGGGCAGATTCGACTTTCGAAGATAACCCTGGAAGACAGTTCACATCCATTCCGGATACTACCGGAAGTTCAGTCTCAACCCCGGAACACACACCGAGAATATCAATTCCAACCTCGGAGATAACCCTGAGTTTTTCCCTTGGAGATAACCCCAAGGAATACTGTTGCAGGTTCCGGTGATAACTCTAGAAATGCTTGTTTCAAATGCATGGAATCCGCTTCAATCTCAGATCTCCTGTCGAGGCACTCATACCAAAGACCCAGAGCTAACACGGAGAAGACAGGCACACTTACAGATGACCTTGCGGAATTCAAACACTTGCAGTAGTCCAATCTCAGATGTAACCCTAAGCAACGTCTGCTATCAGCTCAAATCAGAGATAACCCCGGTGAGGAGTCAAACTATCATCTTGCCACCTTAACCCATGTGCGCTGTCTCAACACTTCATACATACATACAATAATGTCCCACAAGAGCCAAGGAGTTCCAATCCCGAGTGACTATTACGCGTGGCAGCACACCGGATAGAATTTGAAGTTTGAAGACCATAGGCATGGTCCCCTCTTCCTAACTTCGTACAACCTCTAATTCCATGTCATGGCGTAACTCCTGACAAAAGCAGTCCAAAGAAGGTCTTGTATTCCTCGTTCGGATGCTCGAATTGAAGTTCTGCATGTTCGATCGGACATCACAGTGCACGAGTGCATGTACTTCGAGAAGACAGGACTCATGAGAGCTCGGGGCGGCCAGGCAACAGTGCATCTGCAGGCGACCACAAGTGCATCTCACCATACGCGCCGCATGTACACTATGGCTACCACCTCTATAAATAGAGGGCTTGGGGTGTCCATTTGAAGAAAAGAAAAAGGCGAGGAAGCTCTGTCCAATTTACTTTGTACACACCCCATATTTAGTGCTTTCTCATTTTAAACACCTGTTAGCTCACATATAGCTATATTTTACCGGCGGGAGCTGAGTGTTTATCCATCTAGAGTCATAGAAGCCTGCTTTGGCAGCCCACTGCAAGCCTTCTCACACTCTATAAAGCCTTTTTCTTCATCTTTGCATACACTATTCTTCACATTGAGAGTCGTGTTGTGTGCGTATGCCCAGACTTCGGTCCGTGTTTTTAATTTATGTTTGTATATATATTCTTATATATGTATATATTTATATATGGACTAACATTACCAAGTTATGCCTCGATTGAGCCTAGACTTATGTCTGGAGCGTTTACTTGCTTATATATATATATATATATGAACTGTTGTCAAACTCTGTTCGATGAGCCCAGTTTTTATATCCGGTCGTTCTTTGGTTATATATATATATATATATATATATATATATATATATATATATATATCCGATCGCTTATTTACTTATATATATATATATATATATATATATATATATATATATATATATATACTTTGTGGCGATTGATCGTCTTTCTTTTTATTTATTTACATTCAGGTCCCATCTGAGTTTCTTGTGAGACCCAGATTTTATGAATAAAGATTTAAATTTCTCAAAATATATTTTTAATATTATGGTGTGGATTTGATATAATGTTATAAGTTGTGGGTGATATTTACAAATTTTGCAAAGTATGCAAGTTGTTATAAAATATTCGTTTGGTCGGGTAATATTCTTTTTGTCGGGAATATTCGTACGACGATACAATTATTGGTGGACCCCACAACGTAATTATTGTCGAATTGAGAAAATGACAAAAATATTTTTATGAAAATAACGGCGAAAGTTTTACCATTAACTGTTGAAACACCCGGTGTTAAAAGTACAATAATACGCGTGGTTGCATAGTAGCACACGGTATTGATTATTGATGCTTACGTGAGAAGTCACTCAATTTTATTCAATTATTGCTACAGTAATTGTTGCATAGTATCTCACGTTATTTGATTCAATTATTGTCGATATTTTATATATTATTAAATCAATAATTGACATAACAAAGTTATTAATATTATTATTTGCAATATTAACGATGTCTAGAAGTTCTGCCAAGGAGAGGTTTGGACACCTAATTGTGCGCCAATAAGGAGAAATCCTTATTGGAAAGCCCCCTCTTTCCTGGGAACGACCTGGTCGATTAATATTATGAATTATAATAATGATGATAAATGTTGTTAAATATATTGAGGTGTCTTTTTATGATGTCACAGAAGTTTATATATATATATATATATAAATTTTATTTTATTAGTATTATTAATGTAATAAAACAGAAAAGCTTTTTATATAAAATAGAATACTTTTATAAAGTTATTTGTTTTATTAGATAATAATTATAATATAATATATTTTATTATGTATAGTGTTTTGTATAGTAAAATCTTTTATATAAAAAATGTAATACTTTTATAAAGTTATTTGTTTTATTAGACAATAATTAAAATATAATATATTTTATTATGCATAGTGTTTGCATAGTACTGCATAGTGTTTTGTATAGTAAAATCTTTTTATATAAAATGTAATACTTTTATAAAGTTAATTATTTTATTAGATTTTAAATAATATATATATATATATATTATTTTATTGCATAGTATCCTTTCTATTTTCCTATAAATAGGATGCTTAGTTAGAATTGAAATCACACAGAAATTCAGAGAATTCTCTTCTATAATCTTGAGCGTATTTCTTTAGAGTTTTAAGAAGCTTTGAGCGTAGTGCAAGTTTTCTTCAGGTATATCCCCGCCCTACCCGTTGGAGTACTCTTGTTTATAAGGTAAGGGGTATTATTTCTTTCGTATTCATGTAGAGAACTTCTGTTATTCCATTCTTTATTATTCTGTTGGAATAACCTGTATATGCGAAGTACCGCATACATGGTGAAATTCTTCTGTTATTCCATTCCTTATTATTCTGTTGGAATAACATGTATATCTGATACCGCATACATAGTGAAATCCTTCATTATTCCATTCTTTATTATTCATTTGGAATATCACGTGCATGCGTTATTACGCATGACCTGGTTCCATTATTTATTATTCTGTTAGAATAATCTATCTGTGCAGTCTATCGAATTCCTGGTGAAGTCTTTTGTTATTCCATTCTCTATTATTGTGTTGGAATATCCTGTCGGTGCGAATTTCGCCTGACCTAGTTCCGTTCTTTATTATTCTTTCGGAATATCTTGTCTGTGCGTTTACGCATGACCTGGTTCCATTCTTTAATATTACATTTGGAATAACTAACACATGCATGCGATCTATCACACGCATGGTGAATCCTTTTGTTATTCTATTCTTTATTGTTCTGTTGGAATAACCTGTCTATGTGGATTACCACATGCATGGTGAATGATCCTTTGTATTCATTCCTTATTAAATTATGGAAATGATCTATTTACGTGGATTATGATGAAAGTCATAATAAAAGCATTGGACTGATGAAAATCATGGGTATATGTAGTATTAGTAAGTGTTATGATGAGTTATGTTGGTTATTATGTGAAAACATGAAAGTTTCTTAGAAATCACAAAGGGTTGAAAATCAGATTTTGGTAAAAATGGAACATGAAATTCAATTGACCATATCTCCTATTATATTTCAAATTTTTGAGTGTAGTCAAGTTCTAGAGTTAGATCTATGAGTTTTCTAACTTATCCAAGTGGAATCACTTGAAAAAGTGTTATAGATTTTCGTATGGACTGATTTTAGCAAAGGTGTCAAAAATTGCAAAGTACAAAAAAGGTACTGCCCAAAAATTTAAAAGGGCATTTTAGGCCACTTAATTTATGAGAAAAATTCCGGCCTTTTGGGACATGGAAATATAGGGTATAAAGTACCTCCTGTACAAAAATGAGCTCATTCCGACTTAAAATGAGCAAGTTATGACTATTTCAATATTTAGGTTTTTTGGACGAAAAACGTTATACTCGGAGTTCTATAACTCCAATGACCATGAAATTTAAACTGGAAGCTCACGTTAACATGTGTAAGATCCTGCCAAGATTTAGGAATTTCTGGAGTTAAACTTGAGGTAGCTAATTTCTGAAGGAATTAATTAGAAATTGATTTTTGAAAAATACTTAAGGGAGTTGAAAAATTATAAAAAAAAATACTTGTTGTGTATGAAATAGATGTATATATGTTTGGACAAAGGATAGAAAAATAATAAGTTGATTTGGAAATTTTTCATGAAAATGGTTTAGTTACAAACATATGAGTTAAATATGTTATATAAAGTTGAAGAATTGGTAAATAGGATTTTAGGGCTTGAAAATCCTATATAAGGTATATACAGATTTTTTGATGAAGGATTTGATCATTGGTGATGAAATCTTATGAGTCTGGCGTTTTTGAATGATTAAATGCATTATTTGGTAAAGTATAAACAATTAAATTAAATTGTTTATAAGTTTAAGAAGTGATTAAAATATTGTTATAATATTAACAATATAAGATTATGAGTTTATTAAGTGATTGTTAATATTTGGATAAATTTAAAGTCTTTAATATTTATCCTTGTTTTCGTTTGATTAATGCTTATATTATTGTCTTCATTTTCATGCTTATATTGTGATGAAAGTCGTCTTTGGCTTACGTGCAGAGATGGACTTGGTATGATTATAACCAGGGATTATTCAGTATAATTATAACCGTAATGTAACAAATGATGTGATAAAAGTCCTCATTGGCCTGTAGTTTATTGGTGGACAATTGTTGGTATGTTTATGACCAGGGATTATTCAGTATAATCATGACCATTGATGATTACATGAATATCCTTGGCCGTGGTGCAGGGATGATGTGGTTTATTTATTAAGTTGAGTCTCAGCGATAAATTTTATGAAAATCTTTTCAAATCATAGAAGATAGTAGATTTTATGCTCTACTTGACTCTTCTAATGGATTGCTTGTTCCGCTGCAGTTAAACTTGATGTCTATTGTATTTTATCAGTTTAACATTGTTAAAGACTAATGATAATTTATTCTGCATTATCTTAGTTATAATATTTCTTATTGGGCTAGTTGAGCTCACCCTTTCTTTTATTGTTCTCTTCAGGAAATGAGAATATAGCTGGGACTAGTCGGGAAATGGAGTGACGGTCCAGATGATAGCATTAGTAGTCCTTAATATGGCATGACATGCAATATATAATTGTATTGAGGACCTAAGATGTGTGTGTCATATTTTATGCGTCACTTAATAATTGATTTTGGTGAACAACAATAAAGTGATGAGAACCCAATTCCACAAGCATCAAAAGTGCACCACAAGAAAAATGAGAACGAAATCTTCGCGTGTCCCTTTGGAGACTTGAAATATTTGCTGCTGTATTTTGTATGGCATGTATTAATTTGAGTATGAATATTGTCATATTATATACGTTACAATATTTGTGTTAAAACTCACAGTATATATGTCGTCGTATTTTTCACGACTGTTGTATAATTTAGTTTGTATTTGTATTCAGTACCTTGTATCTGGCGACCCAAGATGGGTGATGTGTACCTATTTTGGGGGAGTCACAGTTGGTATCAAAGCTTAGGGATATGATCCCTGGCTGAGATGTGAGATGAGAACTAGGAGGGGAGAGACGGGGAATTCCTTCGCTAGTATGACCTACCTAAGTTTATTTGGTATTTAATTGGTCGGTTATAGTATAGAGATAATATGTGATATGTTAATTAACTCTTGTTTTGTGGCAGTATTTGAAAATGGCATCCGAAAATGTTGAGATAAGCAATGAAGCACATGAGACTGTTGAGTCACCAACGATCAATACCCAGGATAATGTGCAACAGGAAGACAATAATCCTCAGGTAAATAACAACAACGATCAAATGATGAACAATGGGATGTGCAGAGGCCTTATGCAATTCATGAAACATCAGGTAAGAGAGACTCCTATTCAAAATATAGGTGGAAATAATGGCAACCCACGGTCGGTCACCGCTAAGCAGTTCAAGGAGCTGGGACCACCGGAGTTTTTAGGAAAGCCAGAACCACTTAAGGCAGAGACGTGGTTAAACCAGATCACCAAGATATTTGATGTCTTTGGATGCTCCGAGGAGCAAAAGGTTCCCTTTGCCACCTTTATGTTGCGTGAAGAAGCAGATTACTGGTGGGAATCTGTAAAACATACCCAGCCTAACACACTTAAGATGTCTTGGGAGAAGTTCCAAGAACTGTTCAACGACAAGTATTTACCCGAAAGTATTCGTCACATGAAGGAGGTGGAGTTCATCAAGTTGGAGTAAAACAATATGACCGTGTCGTAATACGAGGCTAAATTTGCGGAGTTATCCCGGTTTGCATCCCATTTGGTCTATAATGAGGAGCGAATGACGCGAATGTTTCTAAGAGGTTTGAAACCCGATATACGTCAATACCTCATTTCTCACAAACTTTGTTTATATTTAGATGTTGTGAATAGGGCTCAGTTATTGGAGCACGATAATGAGTCAGCACAACTAAAATACAACGACCAATAGCACGATAATAATCATACCGGTGGCAACGGCCATCGGAACAATGATAACCATCATGGGGGAAATTATCATGCCAAGAATGGTGACCATTTCGGTGGTAATCATGGCCAAGATAATAGTAGTGGAAATTTCAAGAAGAGAAGGTTCAATAATGATGGAAAGACAGCAGCACCAGCACCCGTTTCAAAGGAAGGAGAATGACCGCCGGTCGTATGTTACAAATACGGAGGGGAGGGACACATCAGTCCAAACTATACGCAGCAGTCCGAAGCGTTTTTCAATTGTGGAAGAGAAGGTCACCTAGACTAATTTTTTCGTGCACCAAAATCAAGTGCAGCTGGGACGGTGGCTCCAAAGGTGGATACGGACAAAACAAAGTCGGTGGTTTTAGGGAGAGCGTTTTTCGCGACTTCTCAAAAAGCGAGTAACCTAAACGAAGTTAGCACGGGTTAGTTAATTATAATTTTTGCGAAGTCTGTACCTTATTAGATACCGGTTCTACCCATTATTTTATCTCTCTTGCTTGCGTTCAACGTTTAAATTTGACCCCAGAGAAGTTAGACTTTGACTTATCGGTTGAAGCTCCGTTAGGAGAAACCTTCATTACATGTGCTATCTAAGTCTTGGATGAGAGTCACAATTTTGAATGATATTTCTATTGTTAATAAATTTCCTGACGTATTCTTGAAGACTTCTTAGCCTACTTAAAGCGTGAAATCGAATTTTGTATTAACGCCAGTACAAAACCCATTTCTAAAACCCTCAAATATTTCTTCAACTAAAATGAACGTAACATGCGCCAAAGACGTTGGCTCGAGCTGTTGAAGATTAAGATCATACCATTCAATACAATCGTTGAAAAGTGAACGTGGTAGCTAACGCGTTGAGTAGAAGATCGTATGCGAGTGCGAATATATGAACCTACGTGAAGATAACGAATATATGATTAGAACCGACTTTAGTCAATAATGTTAAAGCTGCTAAAGCTACAGACCCGGAGCTGATGAATGTGAAGAAGAAGGTTCAAGAGGGCATTATTTTAAAAGCAAGAGTTGCTGAAGAGAGAAAATCTCAACCCTCGATTTAATTGGCCCATTTGAAATCCTCGATCGAGTAAGAACTGTGGCCTATAGGCTCGTTTTATCGCCAAGTATGTCGCGTGTTCATAACGTTTTTAACGTATCAATGTTACGTAAATATGTGGACGACCCGAACCACATTATTAATTTAGAACCGGGCGAGATAGCGGATAATTAAACGTATGAAGATGTACCTGTTAAAATCTTGAAATATATTTTGCGCTCAAAGGTTATACCTCAAGAGTTAGAATCTGAAATGAAGTCAAGGTATCCACATCTTTTTATGAAAATAACGGCGAAAGTTTTACCGTTAATTGTTGAAATACCCGATGATAAAGTACAAGAATGGCGTTGGTTTGCATGAGTAGCACGGTATTGATTATTGATGCTTACGTGAGAAGTCACTCAGTTTTGTTCAATTATTGCTATAGTAATTGTTGCATAGTATCTCACGTTATTTGATTCAATTATTATCGATATTTTATATATTATTAAATCAATAATTGAGATAACAAAGTTATTACTATTATTATTTGCAATATTAACGATGTCTAGAAGTTCTGCCAAGGAGAGGTTTGGTCACCTAATTGCGCGCCAATAGGGAGAAATCCTTATTGGAAAGCCCCCTCTTTCCTAGTAACGACCTGGTCGATTAATATTGTGAATTATAATAATGATGATAAATGTTGTTAAATATATTGAGGTGCCTTTTTATGAAATCACGGAAGTTTATATATATATATATATATATATATATATATAAAATTTTGTTTTATTAGTATTATTAATGTAATAAAATAGAAAAGCTTTTTATATAAAATGTAATACTTTTATAAAGTTATTTATTTTATTAGACAATAATTAGAATATAATATATTTTATTATGCATAGTGTTTGTATAAGACTGCATAGTGTTTGTATAGTAAAATCTTTTTATATAAAACAGAATAATTTTATAAAGTTAATTGTTTTATTAGATTTTAAATAATATTTATATATATATATATATTACATTATATTTTATTGCATAGTATCCTTTCTATTTTTATGACACCCCCAAATCCAGGTACTTCATTCTCACAGGATTTGGTATTCACTTATCAAAACTATTACATCTAAGTACCCATCAATAAAGGATAAAGACATAATTTAAATAATCTTAAACAATAATCTTTCCCATTAAAGGGTTACATCATCATCTCAAATTAAATCTCAGGTAATCTAACCTTAAAATTATTACATAAGTTTGCAGAATACATCACATATTAAAACAAGTCTTTAACATAATTTATTAAAATAAAATTCTCAAAAGTCTTCATCATTTGGACATCTTGCCCTTGCCTTTGCTAGTCGACGGCTCATCAACTTTCTCCACTTTAGCTGAGTGTTAATTGCAAGAGTGAGCAAACAAATGCTCACTAATATAGAACGTAGCAATGACAATAACATGAGAGTGAACAACGAAAGCTGAACAATAAGGAACTTGTTCTACAAATCAAAATAAAAAACAAGTTTGAACTTTATTTATCTGAGGGTCTTAAGACCAAGAACTATGTCCCCGGTACTTAGGTATTATTACCCAACCTTAACAGTCATTTAGACTATACGGACCCTTCTTAACGTACTTAGGGGGATCAACCCTTTGTACCATGTATTGTGCACAAACATCTAAACGTAACACGTACAAAATCCCCTATGTTAGGGTTGTTCGTCTCAGTTTGGATTTAGAATTTTCGCACTAAAGAAAGTTTAGTTTGGAACTAGCTTATCAGTGTTTCTAGAATTTTAGAACACTATTCGATTTACATCAGTAAAGGTTTGATACAAGAGTTTCTAACTGAACAAGACTATTTAGATCAAAGATTAATAAAAACAGTATATATTTAGGTAAACATGGAATTCATACAAAGTGCTACATTCAAATGAGTTAGGACAATCTCATTTGTAGCAATGAATTAAAGCATTACAAATTCTGAATAATGAGAAACAAAAATGTGAAACTCATTCGAGGTAACGAAACAGGTAACAAGAGCTTATATAAACATATTTAAGAAAGATTAGGCTTGCTCAATTTTAAGAACTTGCACAATAATATTATAGAAATGGAGACTTGCATTCAATACGAAAAGAATGAAGTTAGAAAGCTTTGCTCAATGTAAAGAGTTAAGATTTAAGAACTTGCTCAATCGTAAGGAGATAAGGTTTAGAAACTTGCACAATTATAAAAGTAGAGTTAGAGAACTTGCCTTGATTACAAGCTACACAAATGTAAAATAATCTTCAATTACCCTACATACACCATTGAAATCGCAACAACAATCAATTATATGAATATTAGCTTTTAGGATTTAAACCATCATTTGGGTCATAACCTTAACTTAGCATCTAACCATGTAGGTTAACACACTTAACGCTTCTGAAATTACACATTGATCAACATAACTTAATCGTTCAACTCTATCTTTCGAAAACATCTCATTTGGTTTCATTTTATAACTTATTTAAATAATTATTTCAAATCTTTACACTTTGCATTTCAACACATTGACATCTGATATTATAGTTTATATCATGTTTTAACATCATTAACATACACGCTAAACTAACATAAGTCCGATATGCCTAACTTGTAAACAAGCAGACCTCACTGTCTCGATTCAGGTGGTGTGGCAATTTAGCACCACACTTAGGCTTGGGACCCGTGAATAATGCATTTTTTGCCTTAGCAGACTGCACAAACATTTCTAGGTGTTCGACAGACGAATATGAAGACTAAGAATGAGCGATGAGCCGTTTTAGCCCAACAAACACAAATTTCACCCATCAAACGGTGATAACAACATGTAAAATAAATATACAACTAACAAAAAATATGATTGCTAACATATTCAACCACTTAATGCAATTTAACAACAATTAGAACTATTTTAATTTCTCTATTTTCATGTTTTTCATATTAAACTCCATTTTTGACAGTCTATCCCAAAAATCATCACTGCGAATTCGTTATTTGGCCAAATCATTCCATTCAAATTATATTATGTTCGTATCTCAATAAACTACCATATGCAAGCATCAATTTATAGTTTAATACACAAATTGACCACTAAAATTGATACTTTCTAAGGCCATTTTTTTAAAATATGAACACTGATATTCATTACCTTTCTATACACCAATTGCTTACGAATTTGATAACTAATACCTCACTCATACATGACGACAACAGATTCTACAATATAACCCATATCATATACACAATGTTTGAAACAACAATTCAACAAAATCGTTTACAAAGAACTAGAATTAGAAAACTAAATTTTAGAATTAAGGGTGAATTTTTACCTAAATCCTTGACTGATGAGAAGAAGGATGACAAGGAATTGCGTTCCCTCTTGATACTCCTTTCTTAGCACAATTACAGAGAAAACTCTCTTACCAAGCTCTCTCCACACTCTGTTATTTCTCCTTCTCACTAGACCCTTCTTTGAGCTTAGCCTTAGAAAATAAACGCGTAGAAAAAATATAAGCTGACTCCCACTAACGTCAGGTAAAGACATAAAAAGGCAACGTCAGTTAAATAATGCCAAAGGCCATAAGGTCTTGTTTGGTTAACCAACTATCCCCAAACTAAATTATTTTAATAACATTTATATTATATAGTTACTTGTGTCACACTTTAATTTAGTTAATTAATTTAAATAACTTAGCTTAGTTAATTTAAATAACTTATAATACTAATAATAAAAATCTTATTATATATCTAATTTAATTAATAAATTAGACACATCACTATATTTAATTTATTTATTTCCTTTAAATTAAACAATTCATTTAATTTAACTAATTTCTTAAATATTAAGCAATTGATTTAATTTAACTATCTCCTTAAATTAAATCCAACAAATAAATTATCATTACTCGATTCAATTAACATTAATTAATTTAGCTACTAAATTAATTCATGACAATTCATCAAATATTTATTTTCCTTAATAAATAAATTATTTTAAATATTTATTTAATTCCATAAATATTTAAATTAAATTACAAATTTGTCGATCGTTACAATTTTCCTATAAATAGGATGCTTAGTTAGAATTGAAATCACACCAGAAATTCAGAGAATTCTCTTCTATAATCTTGAGCGTATTTCTTTAGAGTTTTAAGAAGCTTTGAGCGTGAGTCTGCAAGTTTTCTTCAGTATATCCCCGCCTACCAAATGAGTACTCTTCTTTATAAGGGTAAGGGGGTATTATTTCTTTTCGTATTCATGAAGAAAACTTCATTATTCCATTCTTTATTATTACTCATTGAATAACTTTTGTATATCTGAAATACCGCATACATGGTGAAATTCTTCTATTATTCCATTCCTTATTATTCTGTTGGAATAACTTGTATATGCGAAGTACCGCATATATGGTGAAATCCTTCTGTTATTCCATTCTTTATTATTCTGTTGGAATATCCTGTCTGTGCGTATTACGCATGACCTAGTTCCATTATTTATTATTTTGTTAGAATAATCTGTCTATGCGGTCTATCGCATGCCTGGTGAAGTCTTTTGTTATTCCATTCTCTATTATTGTATTGGAATATCCTATCATTTGCATTAATTTACTTTGACCTAGTTCCGCTTCTTTATTATTACATTGGGAATAACTTTTATGCATGCGATCTATCGCATCGCATTTGGTGAATCCTTCTATTATTCCATTCTTTATTATTCTGTTGGAATAACCTGTCTATGTGGATTACCACATGCATGGTGAATGATCCTTTGTTTTCATTCCTTATTAAATTATGGAAATGATCTATTTACGTGGATTATGATGAAAGTCATAATAAAAGCATTGGATTGATGAAAATCATGGGTATATGTAGTATTAGTAAGTGTTATGATGAGTTATGTTGGTTATTATGTGAAAACATGAAAGTTTCTTAGGTTGATCTATGGCTAGAAAGAAATAGATAGGCTTTGAAGAGAATCGTAGTCTATCCGGCTGATCAACAGAATGCAGAATCTAAGGCAGGATCGTAGTGCTGAAATGATCGCAGTGTATCTGCCTTGAAGGGCCTCTTTAGGAAATCATAGAGTGGTCCAGACGTTTGGCGAAGCTAACTTAGAGATCGTAGTGTGCTTTCGGAAACACAGAGTCTGCAAGACGAGCAAGTGATGATCGTCGTGTGAAAAGATCGTAGTGTGAAAATTCTTACGAGAAATCGTAGTGTTCTCTTAAGAGCAAGCATCAATATGGCAAGACACTACGATATGGATAGTAGAGTGTCATATGCCTTGTGTCAGAAACATCAAGCCCTATCGTTCATTTGAAGATAGACTCCAACAAATATGGAATGGGTTTTGAACGTTGAAGTTCTCACCAGTCCCAACGGTACAGAAGATATCCTTAGTATTGCCCAGAAATTTAAAAGGGCATTTTTGGCCACTTAATTTGTGAGAAAAATTCCGGCCTTTTGGGACGTGGAAATATAGGGTATAAAGTACCTCCTGTCCAAAAATGAGCTCATTCCGACTTAAAATGAGCAAGTTATGACTATTTTAATATTTAGGTTTTTCCGACGAAAAACGTTATAACCGGAGTTCTATAACTCCGATGACCATGAAATTTAAACTGAAAGCTCACGTTAACATGTGTAAGATCTTGCCAAGATTTAGGAATTTCTGGAGTTAAACTTGAGGTAGCTAATTTCTGAAGGAATTAATTAGAAATTGATTTTTGAAAAATACTTAAGGGAGTTGAAAAATTATAAAATAAATACTTGTTGTGTATGAAATAGATGTATGTTTGGACAAAGGATAGAAAAATAATATGTTGATTTGGTAATTTTTCATGAAAATAGTTTAGTTACAAACTTATGAGTTAAATATGTTATGTGAAGTTGAAGAATTGGTAAATAAGATTTTAGGGCTTGAAAATCCTATATAAGGTATATACAGATTTTTTGATGTAGGATTTGATCATTGGTGATGAAATCTTATGAGTCTGACATTTTTGAATGATTAAATACATTATTTGGTAAAGTGTAAACAATTAAATTAAATTATTTATAAGTTTAAGAAGTGATTAAAATATTGTTATAATATTAACAATATAAGATTATGAGTTTATTAAGTGATTGTTAATATTTGGATAAATATAAAGTCTTTAATATTTATCCTTGTTTTCGTTTGATTAATGCTTATATTATTGTCATCATCCTCATGCTTATATTGTGATGAAAGTCGTCTTTGGCTTACGTGCAGAGATGGACTTGGTATGATTATAACCAGGGATTATTCAGTATAATTATGACCGTAATGTAACAAATGATGTGGTAAAAGTCCTCATTGGCCTGTAGTTCATTGGTGGACAGTTTTTGGTATGTTTATGACCAGGGATCATCGATATAATCATGACCATTGATGATTACATGAATATCCTTGGTCGTGGTGCAGGGATGATGTGGTTTATTTATTAAGCTGAGTCTCAGGGATAAAGTTTATGAAAATCTTTTTAAATCGTAGAAGATAGTAGATTTTATGCTCTACTTGACTCTTCTAATGGATTGCTTGTTCCGCTGCAGTTAAACTTGATGTCTATTGTATTTTATCAGTTTAACATTATTAAAGACTAATGATAATTTATTCTGCATTATCTTAGTCATAATATTTCTTACTGGGCTAGTTGAGCTCACCCTTTCTTTTATTGTTCTCTTCTTGAGAAATGAGAATATAAATTTGGACTAGTCGGGAAATGGAGTGACGGTCCAGATGATAGCATTAATAGTCCTTACTATGGCATGACATGCAATATATAATTGTATTGAGGACCTAAGATGTGTGTGTCATATTTTATACGTCACTTAATAATTGATCTTGGTGAACAACAATAGAGTGATGAGAACCCGACCCTGAAAGCATCGAAAGAGCACCACAGTAAAATGAAGAGAACAAAAATCTTCTCGTGTCCCTTTGGAGACTTGAAATATTTGCTGCTGTATTTTATATGGCATGTATTAATTTGAGTATGAATATTGTCGTATTATATATGTTACAATATTTTTATTAAAACTCACGATTATATATGCCACGTATTTTTTACTTACCGTTGTATAATTTAGTTTGTATTTGTATTCAGTACCTTGTATCTGGCGACCCAAGATGGGTGATGTGTACCTATTTTGGGGGCGTCACATTTACTTCGTGGCGGTTAATCGCATTTACTGCTTTATTTACATTCCTGATCCCCCATGGAGGTGCTTCATGGTGGTTGATCATGTCTTTATATATATATTTACCGCTTTTATATATTTACATTTTCGATCCCCCATGGAGATGCTTCGTGGTGGTTGATCATGTCTGTATATATATTTACAGCTTTTATATATATAACTGCTTACTTCTTTTCATATAAACTGTGGTATCATGTGAGCCTAGGAATCATGTGATCACAGATTAAGTCTACTCAATCTAGTTTTGGTTCCCGTGATGGACATTTTCAGCTGTAAGCAGCTTGTACATTATTTATGGTGTCTGAATTGCCTTGGATGGCTGTCATGCCCATAAGGAGTTCGGCACTGCTGTATATTATTTTCTTGAAGATGCCTCGAATCTCAAAAATAAAAACAAACAAGCCAAAAATTTAATAATAAAATGGAAGTATGAAAATGTCTCAATTCCTATTGAGCACAGGGTTTAAAAAACCTCTTTTTACAGAACTTCATTGTTATATCCTGTTTAAAACTGAAATTTTCTATAAATTCAAACCATTTGTATATAGGTGCGAACGAGGCCTTGCACTACTTCCAAATAAATTGCACATTGATCCACACACACACACACATTCATATAACAGTTTGTTGAAAAGTAGCGGTCACCGTGGCAACACGGATGTCGGGGGGTGCCTAACACCTTCCCTCCACATAATCAAGCCCCCAAACCCAAATGAATCTCGATTTCACAGACCCGTTTAGCAGTGTTACATCACTGGGTCAATGTGCAAACCTTTTCTCGGTTGCGTTGGTGCAACCAGTTAAAAACACCAACCGACGACTCTTACAGTCAAATCGTCGACATTACACATGTCAGACCTTTTTCACTTGATTTTTCAAACAAATCTCACCTAACATGAGAACACCAAAGAACAAGTAACGAAGGGGACAAATAAAAATCCCGACGTCGACAACTATCTCATGAGTAAAGCAATACCCATGACGTCTGAATGTGTCAATCGGTCTCAAGTGTGTCATAAACCACACGTACAATAAGATGACACATAAACCAAACACGGAGGAAAGTCTCTTCATGCTTTCCATTTTTTTATTACTTGTAAAAGCATTTACTTGTAATTTTATTTCATGTTCATCTTTATGTAATGGAAGGTATGAAGAATATTTGTGCATACATGACATGCTATCAAATAACACCCATTTTTGAAGGATGATATTCCTAAAATGGACACATAATGATAGAATTTACATTATCCCTAAGACTAAACTATATAAGTCTTTTGTAAGGAAACAATTGGGCCTGTTACCCACTCAAAATCCAAAAAGGCCACGAGCCTACAGCCAATCATGTCTTCTTCTGACTAGTATAATGCCATTTCTCAAGAAGAATTTGACGGATTGAGTAAACAAATTATAAATTTGGCTATTCTGCCAAAATAATTGCATCAATCTACTCAGGGTACAAAGATGCCTACACATACAGAACCCTCTACACAAGGAAGGACACAAGGTTTGGATAAAAAAAAAATCCAGAACCTCAGTTGGATACGACCAACAAAGACCCTGAAAGCACCCATCTCAAAGGAGATCCAGACACCTATGATATCAGGAAGAAGGTCCTTCAAATGGAAGAAACTATCCGTGCTCTCAAAGGGATTGGAACACATGGAAGTGTTTCATATGCGGACCATTGCATATTCTCTGGTGTTTATTATCCAGAGAAATTTAAAACCCCTGACTTTGAAAAGTATGATGGATTAGGGGATCCTTATACACATTTGAAGGTATTCATTGGAGAACTTGGATCTTATGCGAAAAATGAGAAGCTCAGAATGCAGTTATTCCAAAAGAGTCTGACGGGAGAAGCCCGTTCATGGTATACCAGATTAGACAACTCAAAGATCCATAGCTGGGAAGAGCTAGCTCACGCCTTCCTCACTCAATACAATTTTCAATCTCAGATGGCTCCTGACTTGTACCAGATTACCAAGGTCAAGAAACAATCAAATGAGTCTTTCAAAGAGTATGCTCAAAGGTGGAGGCACCTTGTTGCTCAAGTTACTCCTTCCATGACGGAGTTAGAAATGGTCATGACTTTCATAGACATACAGGAAGCTCCTTTATATAAGAGAGTCTTAGCTGGTATTGGCAAACCATTCTCTGAAATGATCAAACAAGGAGAGATGGCCGAGATGGGATTGTAGTCTGGTAAAATTCAAGACCTAGCCGCTCTTAAAGCAGTTGCTGAGCACATCCAGTCCGGATCTTATGGAAACAAACCCCGGAGGGTCCATAAAAAGAAAGAGGAGGATGTTTCCTTGATACTACAAGGTCAAAAAGGCAGTCAGAACATGCCTATACAGAGGAGAAACTACTCCCCTTTCCAAGCACAGTCTTCAAACCCTCCATTGCCTAAAGGTGGAGATGCAAAGCGTCCTCGAATGTTCACACTCTTAGGGGATTCGCTCGAGAATATTCTTGCTCTTCTGACTACTCAGAAGAAAATTGTAAGACCCCAACTTTTATAAATAAAGATTAATTTCTCTCAAAATATATTTTTGAATATTATGGTGTGGATATAATATAATGTTATAGTTGTGGGTAATATTTATAAATTTTGCAAAGTAAGCAAGTGGTTATATAATATTCGATTGGTCGGGAAATATTCGTTTTAACAAGGAATATTCATATGACGGCACAATCATTGGTGGACCCCACAACGGAAATATTGTCGTAATAAGAAAACGACAGAATTATCTTTTTATAAAAATAACGGCGGAAGTGTTATCGTTGAAACTGTTGAACTACCCGGTAGTAAAAGTACAGTAATACGTGTGGTTGCATAGTAGCACACGGTATTGGTTATTGATGCTTACGTGAGAAGTCACTTAGTTATACTCAATTATTGCTACAGTAATTGCTACATCATATCTCTCATATTATTGATTAAATTATTGTCACAATATCATCTGCATAATATGTTATATTATTAAATCAATAATTGAGACAACAAAGTTATTTATATTATTAAATTGCAATATTTACAATGTCTAGAAGTTCTGTCAAGGAGAGGTTTGGTCATCTAATTGCGCGCCAATAAGGAGAAATCCTTATCGGAAAGCCCTCTCTTTCCTGGGAACGATCTGGTTGTTAAATATTGTGAGTTATAATATTAATGATGAATAAGTTCATGTTGATTAAAGATGAATTTGATAGTTCTATTGTGTTGGGATTATTAGTGTTAATGGAAATCGACATCTATTCCGATGATAATTGATGTCTGGGGGTTATATTGATAAATCGGGTAATTAATCGGATAAATGAGCAATTAATTGCTACTAATTCACATGCTTATATAACTATTTGTTCACATGTGTATACTATTGAATCACATTCATGTACTATTAGGGGAGTTGGTGCAAGATTGATAATACTTACATGACTAAGTTAAAAATGGAGGTATAGATGGAGGTACTATACTGTAATTCATATTTTCACATGATTATAACTATTGATTCACATGATTGAACTATTGATTCACATTATTTACTATTAGGGGAGGTGGTGCAAGTTTGATAATACTTGCAGGACTAAATTAAAAATTAAAGAAAAGTTGGAGGTATTGTACTGTAATATTTCGAGCCCCCAAAACGTGCAATTATCGAAACTATATTTTCCTATAAATAGAACTCATTCTTCCTTCATTTCTCACCAATTCACTAAAGCTATAGAACAATTATTATAGAGAGAAATTATAGAGAGAAAGAAGAAGAGAAGTCTGCTACATCTCTACTCCAGTATCCAGTTTTTTTCTAAGGTAAGGAGTATTATTTCTTTCGTATTCATGAAGAGAGCTTCTTTTATTCAATTCTTTATTATTATGTTGGAATAACCTGTCTATGTGAAGTACCACATACATGGTGAAATTCTTCTGTTATTCCATTCTTTATTATTCTGTTGGAATATCACTGTTTGTCAGCGGATTACGCTAGACACAGTTCCATTCTTTATTATTACATTGGAATAACTTTTATGCATGCGATCTATCGCATGCATGGTGAATTCTTTGTTATTCCATTCTTTATTATTCTGTTGGAATAACGTGTCTGTGCGGTCTATCGCATGCATGGTGAATTCTTCTGTTATTTCATTCTTTATTATTCTGTTGGAATATCCTGTATGTGCAGATTATGCATGACCTAGTTTCATTCTTTATTATTCTGTTGGAATATCCTGTCTATGTGGATTATCACATGCATGGTGAATGATCCTTCGTATTCATTCCTTATTAAATTGTGGAAATGATCTGTCTACGTGGATTACCACATGGTGGGTGAAAATCCATTTGCAGTTCATGAAATTAGTAGAATATCCTGGATACTTATTTGGTTAAAGTTTTGGCTTCTATACTCCATGAAATTAGTAGAATATCCTGGATATTTGCACTTCATCCGGTATCTTTTCATGGAAATATTCTTCTGAGCATTTTTGAATTTTACTCCTCAAAGCAGTATCATGTTGACAATTTGGACGTAATTGATTTCAAGATAAATTAACTTATAAATCTTTAAAATTTATTATTGAACTTGTTTTATTGAATTATTATGTTTTTGTCAATATCCTTATGCTTATATTGTGATGAAAGTCATCTTTGGCTTACGTGCATAGATGGACTTCGTATGATTATGACCAAGGATTATTCTTAGATGATCATGACTGTAATGTTATAAATGATGTGGTAAAGTCCTCGGTGGCACATGGTGCAGCGATGAACAATTTTGGTATGATTATGACCGGTGGATTATTCGGTATAGTCATGACCATTGATGATTTAATGAATATCCTTGGCCGTGTAGTGCGGGGATGACTTCGATGATGTGGTTTATTTATTAAAATTTGAGTCTCGGCGATAAAAATTGATGAAAACATTTTAAATCCTAGAAGATAGTAGATATCATGCTCTACACTGACTCTTCTAATGGATTGCTTATTCAGCTGCAGTTAAACTTTATGTCTATTGTATTATATCAGTTTAACATTGTTGAAGACTAATGATAATTTATTCTGCATTATCTTAGTCATAATATTTCTTACTGGGCTAGTTGAGCTCACCCTTTCTTTCACCATTCTCTTCAGGAAATGAGAACGTAGCCGGGACTAGTCGGAGAACGGAGTGACGGTCCAGATGATAGCATTAGTAGTCCTCACTATTCTGTTAAATAGTGTGACAATAAATGTAATGAGGACTCCATTGTGTGTGGATATTGTCTAGATGACAATATTCTTATTAAAACTATTAGATTATGTTTTGTCGTATTTCACACGACTGTTGTATAATTAAGTTGTATTTGAATTTTGTACCATGTATTTGGCGACTCAAGATGAGTGATGTATACCTATTTTGGGGGCGTCACAGTTGGTATCAAAGCTTAGGGATATGATCCCTGGCTGAGATGTGAGACAAGAACTAGGAGGGGAGATGTGACGCCCCCAAAATTCAGACACCCATATCTCGAATTCGGTGCATCACGTACAACTACGAATATCTTGCTAAATCATTAACAACGTAAATAATAGAATAATTACATTGATATAATATAAATATTCGAGTCCCAAGGTACCGTAACCATTACTACAACAATTCTGTGATTAACTTAACATAGCTTAATCATTCTTGAATACATCATAACAATCATAACAATAATAATAATACTTCTAGTCTTAAGGACTAAGTTATTCTGTCAGCTTGCCCTTTCCCTTGTCCTTTCACGAAAGTACCGCTTGCTTGCTGCGCTTTAACTCAGTAATGTTTTAGGAAGCAAGAATGAGCAACAAATTTGCCCGACAAGTGAGGGACAAGCGATTATAGCATTTAAAATTCTCGAGATTTCAAAAATGATAAGTAGTTCCGAATATCAAGAAACATCAAGAGTATTCAATAGGTGTCGTTATAGATCAAGTATATCACAATTTCGAGGATTTACTCCTCTCGAGGTTCATCATGAATGAATCTTGAAAGCGGTCACTAAGGACTAAGAACTCTTACTAGAATTAACAAGATATTACCTTGTAATCCACAATAAACGAGTACATCGGTGATCGACCTAAAATACCCTATGTTATGCATAACATTTAATCATACTCATAAAGCGCGTCGGTTCCCAGACAATATATATATAATTCCTTCTATGAGGGTTGTTCATCTCGATAGATTTACGATAGTCCGCACCAAATCAATCGGTTTGGATAGCTCTTTAACTCATAATAATAGTCTAGCCGAATCAAGGGCTTAGACAGTTTTTTGTCATGCATTTAGGAATGATAAGTCCAATGCTTACAACAACGTCAAGGTATACAAGTGATTTTCGAATAGAAGCAGATATTTGCTTGATAAAATATGATTGATATGATAATAATTCAACGTATAAAGTATGTGAATTAAGGAACTTGAAACACAATAATAATAGTGTTCGGATACTTGCTCAATGTAAATTTGAGTGAGGTTAGGGAACTTGCCTTTAGCGCTGATTACCACTTATAGCAAAAATCACCTCAATGAACTATGTTGTCCTATTTACATAAGTATAGGTATTCATTAGCCAAACACACTTGATATATACATATATAAATAACATGTACTCATTATACATTCTTCTATCTATGAATATTGCATCCATTAACATCTCTTTAATCATACCTATTGACGAATGACCTTTTCTACGCATGCTTGCAGGTATTAGAATTGTTTTCCCGAAGCTAGTAAAACTTTATATTTTGGTTCGGGTGATAACAGATTTATAACGATGAAGGGATATACATAAGTTCATCCTTATTTCAAGTTATGGTCTTTGTCTCTCAGAGTCCCAAGACATCTCGCCTATCCAGAACCCGGGTTATCCTGTCATCTCCGAGGGCATCTGGCCATGTCCGAAGACGTTACGACTCGTCCGAAGACATTACGTTTTTTCCGAAGACAACATTTCTTGTCCGAAGACAATACTTCTTGTCCGAAGACAATACTTCTTGTCCGAAGACAACACTTCTTGTTTCATGGCCTCACACGCCCAAACCCAATTATTACGTTACTCTACGGTCGACAATCAGCCATTACTCTACGATCAACAATCTTACTCTACGATCGTAGTCAGTCTGGCTATCACTTTACGATCAACAATCTTACTCTCTACGGTCAGTAGTCGATTAAAATTTATCACTCTACGATCAACAATCTTACTCTACTATCGTAGTCGATTACAGCTATCACTCTCACGATCAACAATCTTACTTTCTACGGTCATAGTCGATTGGCTATCACTCTACGATCAACAATCTTACTCTACGGTCGTGGTCATCTACATGGTGGACCTTTCCAGGAATCGTAGAGTAGTCCAGACACTTGCAGATGTTAAGTGAGCAATCGTAGTGTTTTCCAAAAGACCAGCACCAACATGACATGACACTATGATTTGGATAGTAGAGTGTCATCTGACTTATGTCAGAAGCATCAAGTCCTAACTTTTAATTCTAACAATTTTTTTATTAACGTGTTCATGCACGAAAGTGAACTCCCTAACACCTTATAACATGCTAGTTCATCATACTTGACCTATTAATTAGCAAAAAACCAAGGATCAAACCAGACTCAAGTTAAGAACGGAGTAGAAATTATACCTTCTCGAGCTTTAACCTTGATATCTCACACACTGATTTGGCTTCAGAAATGCTTAGCGACTAAGAATTCTTCACTCAGATGTCTCCAATACTCTTAACAATATAACAGACTGCAAAGGCAGCTCGTATTTATAGAGGAAAGCATGGACTAGACCATTGATTTACACAATGTGGGGATCCATGACGCAATAGAAAGGAACAATGGTTGCTTAAGGAGTTGTTTAACCACTTCATACCAGCCACTCAGCTAGCCATGATTACCTAGGATTAGCAGCTTGAAAGTTTACGTAAAGAGAGTTTAGGCTACTGTCCTTTATACTTGGTGACCCCTAACTTGAGACAAGAGAAGCGATCTCAGACATAAGCATGGGGTGGTCGGTCAGACACCTTGCCTCATATATATTTTAAAAAGTCAACCCTTGTACAATTGTTATGTTGGGTTCGAATTGGTCTTTAAATGTTCCAAGTTATTGGGCTAACTCAAAAGTCCATCAATTAAGTTATTGGGCTAGACTCCCAATCTACATACTAAGGTTGGGCTCGGATAATCCTAGACCCAATATTAAGTTATCCCTCAATTAATAATTCCACTCACATAATAAATTGTATAAGTTAAGCTTATCATCATATGCAATAATTATTTACATCTCAATGCCACACTAGGCATAATCTTCCAAGCTTAAACTAAGCTTCTCAATGCACATTGATCTAATACGAATCAATTGATCTCAATAAAATGTTAACACTTTTATTCATATAAATATTACTTTCATTAGCATATTTATTTAATAATATGAGGAATTTCTCAGGTATTACAGGAGAGACGGGGAATTCCTTCGCTAGTATGACCTACCTAAGTTTATTTGGTATTTAATCGGTCGGTCAGAGTATAGGGATAATATGTGATATGTTAATTAACCCTTGTTTTGTGGCAGTATTTGAAAATGGCATCCGAAAATATTGAGGTAAACAATGAAGCACATGAGACCGTTGAGTCACCACAGATTAATGTCCATGATAATGTGCAACAGGAAGACAATAATCCTCATGTAAACAATAACAGTGATGAAATGGTGAACGATGGGATGTTCAGAGGCTTTATGCAATTCATGCAACATCAGCGTAGTGGCTCTGTCCAAAATGCGGTGGAAACACCGACAACTCTCGGACGGTCACCTTCTAAGCGATTCAAAGGAGTCTGGGACCACCGGAGTTTTTGGAGAGCCAAAATCACTTAAAAGCGAGACGTGGATAAAGCAGATCAACAAGATATTTAATGTCTTGGGATGCTCAGGAGCAAAAGGTTCCTTTGCCACCTTCATATTATGAAAGGCGGCAAGATTCTTTGGTGGGGGAATCAGTAAAGCGTACTCAACTTTTGCGCACTCAAAATGTCTTGGGAGAAGTTTCAAGAGTCGTTCAATGACAAGTACTTTCCTAAAAGTATTCATCACATGAAGGAGGTAGAATTCATCAAGCTTGAGCAAAACAATATGGCCAAGTGGCACGATGCGAAGCCAAGTTTGTTTGAGTTGTCTCGATTCGTCCCCACTTGGTTGATAATGAGGAGAGAATGACGCGGATGTTTCTAAGAGGTTTGAAACCGAGATATGGTAATACCTAATTTCTCAAACCGTGTGTTTGTATTTAGATGTTGTGAATAGGGCTCAGATTATTGGGCGCGATAATGAGTCAACCCAACCAAGAGAGAGCAAAACCAAAGTCGATAATACCGATGGTAGCAGATCCATCGAAGCGGTGACAACAAATGTGGAGGAATCAATATGCCAGAAATGATAATCACTTCGGTGGTAATCATGGCCATGACAATAAGAATGGACATTTCAAGAAGATGAGATTCAACAAGGATGGAAAGACGCCGTCACCCACACCACTCGTTAAGGAAGGAGAACGACCATCGGTCGTATATTATAAATGTGGAGGGAAAGGACACATAAGTCCAAACTGCATGATGCAGTCCAAAGCGTGTTATAATTATGGAAAGAAGGTCATCTAGCTTTGATTTTGTCGCGTGCACCAAAGTCAAGTCCAAATGGGATGGAGGCATCAAAGGGTGTCCTGACATACAGACAAACCGGTAGTTCAAGGGAGAGCGTTTGTCATAACCTCCCAAAAGCGAGGAATCCGAACGAGGTGATCACGGGTAGCTAATCATAAACTCTAGCGAAGTTTATACTTTATTTGATACCGGGTTCTACCCATTCCTTTATTTCTTCGCCATACGCTCAACTTTTAAATTTGACTCGGAGAAATTAGACTTTGACTTATCTGTTGAAACTCCGTTGGGAGAAACCTTCATTACATCCACGGTTTATAAGTCTTGTTTGATTCAAATCGGTAATGACGTTACACCGTCGCGATCTTATTTCTTTAAAAATACTTGCATTTGATGTGATTTTAGGGATTGATTGGTTAACTACTCATCATGCTAAAATCGATTGTTTTCGTAAGGTTGTTAGCTTTCATATTCCTAACCAACCTATTATGCGAATTCAAGCAACCAAACCACTAAAATCAATCACTGTCATATGAAGCCATAAAGCTATTCGTTTATTGAAAAACAGATGTCAAGCTTTCTTAGCTCATGTCACGAATTTAAATAAAAATACGACAGATTTGAATAATATTTCTATTGTTAATAAATTTCCTAACGTATTCCCTGAAGAACTTCCTGGCCTACCCCCAGAGCGTGAAATTAAATTTTGTATCGACCTTGAATCTGGTACAAAACCCATTTCCAAAGCCCCATATCGAATGGCTCCTATTGAACTTCGTGGAGTTATAAACCCAACTCTGAGGAATTGTTAGACATCGGTTTCATTAGGTCCTAATCGTCTCCTTGGGGTGCTCTGCTCTATTCGTAAGGAAGAAAGATGGAAGTATGCGACTTTGTATTGATTATCGGGAGTTGAATCATGTCACCATCAAAAATAGGTACCTGTTGCCTCGCCTTGATGACCTGTTTGATCAGTTGTAAGGAGCCAAATTCTTTTCAAAGATTGATCTTCGCTCCGGATATCATCAGTTGAAGATTAAAACTGATGACATTCTAAAGACTGTTTTTAGAACTCGGTACGGGGATTATGAATTCCTAGTCATATCTTTTGGATTGACTAATGCTCCTTCTGCCTTCATGGATATGATGAACCGAATATTCAAGGAATATTTGGATCACTTTGTGGTCGTCTTTATTGATGACATTCTCATATACTCCAAAACCCGCGAAGACCATGAGCAACACTTGAGGCTGATACTCCAAAAGTTTCGTGAAAACAAGCTTTATGCCAAGTTGAAGAAATGCTAGTTCTGGCTTGAGGAAGTTTCATTCCTTGGGCACGTGATATCAAATCATGGAATATCTGTTGACCCGGCAAAGATTGAAGCAATTCAAAGCTGGGAGCAACCTAAGTCAGTGACCGAAGTACGTAGCTTTCTCGACTTAGCTGGTTATTATCGGAGATTTGTAAAAGGGTTTTCTCGAATCGCTACTCCATTAACTCAGCTGACTCAAAAAGATACAAAATTTGGTTGGAGCGAGGAATGTGAAAAAAGTTTTAAAGAACTCAAGAGGAGACTCATTTCAGCACCTGTTCTGACAATACCATCTGGTTCGGAGGGATTTTTCATCTACAGTGATGCTTTAGGCAAAGGGTTAGGATGTGTTCTCATGCAACATGGAAAGTCATAGCCTATGCCTCTCGACAACTCAAAGAATATGAGAGGAATTATCCTACTCATGATCTAGAGTTGGCAACGGTCGTTTTTGCGCTTAAGATTTGGAGGCATTACCTGTATGGAGAGAAGGTAGAGATTTATACGGATCATAAAAGTCTCAAATATTTCTTCACTCAAAAGGAACTCAACATGCGACAACGACGATGGCTTAAGCAGTTGAAAGATTATGATCATACCATCCAATACCATCCTGAAAAAGCGAACGTGGTAGGTATTTATTGAGTAGAAGATCATATGCGAATGCGAAAAGCGATATTGTCAACGTAAAGGCCCATTTTGTATGACTTACAAAGGATGGAGATAGAGTTAAAGACTCCAGGGACCCATATGATGATGGCGAATATACAAGTAGAACCGACTTTAATTGATAAAGTTTAAGTTTGCTCAAGCTACGGACACTGAGGCGATCGTATGAGGAAGAAAGTGCAAGAAGGTGCTATTAGGAAGCAAGAATCGATGAAGAAGGAATACTTGAGTCAACTCTGAGACTTTGTGTTCCTAACGACTCGACTTGAAGTATAAAATCATGATGGAGCGCACAACCACACGCGTTTGCAATCCATCTAGGAGTACCAAAATGTATCGTGATCTTGACATACATTTTGGTGGAAGCAATATGAAGAGAGAGATAAGCGGGGTTTATCTCAAAGTGTCTAACTTGTCAACGAGCGAGTCGGCGGAGACATCAAGTGCCAAAAGGTCCATTGCAACCACTTGAAATTCTAGAATGGAAGTGGGAGCACATTACCATGGATTTCATTACTAGTCTTCCCAAGGTTTCTCAAGGAATAGATGCGATTTAGGTCATTGTTGATAGATTGACCAAGTCTGCTCATTTCTTACCGATACGAGAAACTTATACACTTGAATGTATTGCTAGTATGTATATAAACGAGATTGTAAGATTGCATGGTATGCCAGTATCCATAGTTTCTGATCGAGACCCAAGATTCACTTCAAGATTTTGGGTTAGTTTGCAAAAAGCTATGGGCACGGATTTACGATTTAGTTCGGTATATCATCCTCAAACGGATGGGCCGTCGGAAAGGACTATTCAAACTCTTGAAGATTTATTAAGACTCTGTGTCCTTGACTTCAAGGGAAGTTGGGACAAGTTCTTACCATTGGTGGAGTTTTCCTACAACAATAGTTATCAAGGAAGTATTGGCATGGCTCCATTTGAGGCGTTATATGGAAGAAAGTGTCGTTCTCCAGTATGCTGGGATGAGGTGGGTGAAGCAACGTTGTTGGGATCGAAGTTGGTACGTATGACTACAAAAAAGATTCAAATGATCCGACAACGTATAAAAACCTCACAAGATCGACAAAAGAGTTATGCTGATCTTCATCGAAAAGACGTGGAATTCAATATTGGAGATCATGTGTTGTTACGTGTTGCTCCATGGAAATGAGTTACGAGATTTGGAAAGATTTGAAAGCTCAATCCTCGATTAATTGGCCCATTTATAATCCTCAAGCGAGTAAGAATCAGGGCTTATAGACTACTTTCACCGCCAGTATGTCTCGTGTTCATAACGTTTTTCACATATCTATGTTACGTAAATATGTGAAAGACCCAAACCACATCATTGAATTCGAACCAGACGAGATAGAGGAAGATTTAACGTATGAAGAGTTACCTGTTAAAATCTTGGATAAGAAGGATCATATTCTACGCTCCAAGGTTATACCTCAAGTCAAAGTTTTGTGGAGAAACCACGATGTGGAAGAAATGACCTAGGAGTTAGAATCTGAGATGAAGTCAAGATATCCTCACCTCTTCGATATACCAGGTATGTACCCTATTTAAGACCCCAAATTATTAATAAATAAAATTTATTTTCTTCTATTTATTATTTTGAAATAGTAAGGGTTGATTTGATTAATGTGGATAGTTATGGGTAAAATACGCAAATATTTCAAATAAGCAAGTGGTTATAAAATATTCATTATTGTCAGGGAATATTCATTTGGTGGTGGAATATTAAATGCTTTGTCAGAAATATTAAATGACGGTAGCCTTGATCTTTTATGGGCCCCATAACGGAAAGCGATTGGATGGAGAAAGCGACAAATATAAGTTATTTATAAATAACGGCGTGGTTATTCTGGTTACACCTTGTTGGAATACCCGTTGGTTAAAACACAAGATGTCTGCTGTTGTTGCACGATGGCACGGTATTGCACCAATTATTGATTCTTACGTAAGAAGGCACTTTCAATAATTGATACGATGAATTACTATTCAATTATTTTATTTTATTGATTCAATAATTCTTTGCATTGATATTTTATATTATTGTTATTTCAATAAATTGTCATTACACATTATTTTCCATTATCGAAACAATAATTCATATTATCTGAATAATATTATTAAATAACATTATTGGCAATGTCTAGAAAGTTACATCTAAAGGAGAGGTTTGGTCACCTAATTGCGTGCGTGCAAGAGGAGAAATTCTTATTGGAAAGCCCCTCTCTTCACGGGAACGGCACAGTTGCCGATCGTGTGATTCTGTAATATTATTTGTGAATAATTAATTATTGATTTATATGATGAGGAAAATATTGATTTTATGTGGATATAGATGGAGAAAATTTTTAATGTGACAATTGTTGAAAATTAATATTTTATCTTTTTTCGATAAAATAATTCATTTAAATATATTATTTTAATAATATATTAACTGGTGATATTTTTATAATGAATGTGGGATATGTGAGTATATGAGGAGGAAGAGTATTTTTGTGGCATTAAATGTTTAACACATATTTTGTGTGTTGGTGGACACAATTATTGACCGAAATTTGATTATAGCCTGTAAAATCGCCCGTTTGTGATTTTCGGTTAATTTCTGTTTGGAATTTGGAAAAACTTTCTTCTGCAAAGTTGTAGAGAATTGAATTTCCTATAAAAACTTGAGAGATTCGAATTTTCTGATAAAAAGGCTATTTATTATGAATTATTGAAGTTCCGAAGTTCCGAAATAATTGATTTTTGGAAGTTTTAAATATTTATATTAACAAAAACGTTTTTTTCAATGTGTGGGCCTCATTTTGCATGTGTGAAATTGCTAAATTCTGAATTCAAAGGTGTGCGTAGGAATGGTTAATATAAATAATAATATTAAATTAAATTTTCTACTTTGGTGTTCTAAGCATTTTCCTATAAATAGGGTGCTTAGGTTAGAATTGAAAATCACACCAGAAACTGAAGTTTTCTCTCTCTATATTATCGAGCGTATTCTTGTGAGTATTTTGAGTATTATTTATCTCGGGTGCAGTTCAAGTCATAGCTTTGTATCCTGTTTCAACTAAATCTTGTCTTTCGAGGTAAATGATGTTATTTTATTCGAAAATGATATTATTTCTTCAATATCATTATGCCGAAATATTGGTTGGAAATTTTCATCAAATTTAGAATTTTTTCATGTCGGGGTTACTATTCATGAGTTACTATTCATGAGTTACTATTCACGAGTTACTATTCATGAGTTACTATTCACGAGTACTATTCACGAAGCATGATGATGTTTTTTATAAAATTTCTATCTTTTGGTGTCGGAGTTACTATTCACGTATACGGCACTATTCACGAATACGGCACTATTCACCGAAAAATGAAATTTTTCCCTTTTTGTCCAAAATATCTATTATGGATACTAGCTTTGATTGTATCCATATTTTGATCATTCTTGAATTTTACTCCACTCTGATTACTTGTGAAGTATTTTTGAACTTAGATTGTTTAAAATACGAATCCTTAATATTTGTTCTTTTGCTTCACTGGATTCGTTTCCTTTAAAATATTTTTCATCATCCTCAGTCCTAAATGATGATATTCTTTGAATATCTTTGGCACCTCAGAGTGCAGATGAATGATTTCTTGATAAATATCTTTGGCCCGTAGTGCAAAGATGAGCAGTGTTGAGATGAACATGGCCGATGATTAATATCTTTGGCCCATAGTGCAAAGATGAGCAGTGTTTAGATGAACATGACCAATGATGAATATCTTTGGCACATGGTGCAAAGATGAATATTTGATTTCGGATATATATTGATTGATGTTACGAGGATAAAATATCGACGATGAACTTTTAAATTCATATATAGAAGATAGTAGTTTGCATTCTCTACTTAACTCTTCTTATGAATTATTATTTCATTATAAGATTGATTTAAAAGCGGTTGTCTATTGTATTCTATTAGATTTTTTTACATTGGAGACTAACGATAATTTGTTATATATTATCTTAGTTATAATATTCTTTACTTGGGCTAGTTGAGCTCACCCTTTTCTTTTTTGTTCCATTTTTCTTCTCAGGAGACGAGAATGTAGCGAGTACTAGTCGGGGTATGGAATGAAGGTTCTAGAGAGAGTTATTTAGTAGTCCTCACCATTTTTTTAAAATAATGTATCAATAATTATGATGGGGATTTATTTGCGTGTGGATATTGTCTAACCATCAATATATCGTATTTAAACTCACATGATTTATATGTTGTAATAATAAAGTTGTAGTTATTTACGTACCATGTATTTGGCGACTCGAGAATGGGTTGGATGGAATGGACCTATTTTGGGGGCGTCACGGTTGGTATCGAGCTTAGGGATATGATCTCCGGTGGAGATCGAGGAATAGAAGCGGGAGGAGAGAGAGTAAATCCTTCGCTAGTGTGTCCTACCAAAGCTTATTTGTTAGTTGGTCAGTATATAGGGATATTATGTGATATATTGTTTTCCTTAATTAACCCTTGTTTTATGACAGTATTTGAGAATGTCGATTGAGAATATTAACGATTAGGAGTAAATGAGACCGTGGAGATGCTCAGATTTACCAACGAGGAGAGCGTGCAACACAGTGGGCAATGTACCTCCTGTGAACAACACCACCGAAAGCGATGATGAGCGAGGGATGTTTAGAAGCTTTTTGCGATTCATGCAAAATCGAGACGAGGAGACTCGTGTTCAAAATCTGAAAGGAAATGATAGCAATTCACGGGTGGTCACAACCAAGCGAGTTCAAAGAGTTGGGACCACGAGTGCAGGGAAAAGCCGGATCCGATTAAAGGCGAGGCGTGGGTCAAATAAATTACCAAGATATTCGATGTCTTGGGATGCACAGAAGAACAAAAGTTCCATTCACTACTTTTATGTTCCAGAACGAGGCGGATCTTGGTAGAAATCATGAAGCGTACCCATCCAAACCGCACTCGGCATGTCATAGAGAGACGTTTCAGAAACAGTTCAATGACAAGTACTTCCCTGAAAGTATTCGTCATATGAAGGAAGTGGAGTTTGTTAGACTGGAGCAGAATAACATGACGGTGTCCCAGTACGAGTCGAAGTTCGCGGAGTTATCCAGGTTTGCACCTCATTTGGTGGAGAATGAGGAACGTATGACGCGAATGTTTCTGAGAGGTTTGAAACCCGGCATACGTCAGTATCTCATTTCTCATAAATTTTCTCTCTATTCGATGTTGTCAATGTGGGCTCGATTATTAGAGCGAGATAACGAAAGTACGTTCAACCGGGGACCATAACCGAGGATCATCTCAAAAGATAGCGGTCATCGAATAACGATAACCAAATGGAGAAAGAAGAATACGGACAAAGGCGGTAACCACTCTGGTGGTAATCGTGGCCATAAAAAATAGAAGAAGCGAGTCGGGAGGAGATTTTAAAAGAGGAGATTCAACAACGACCATGTAAAAGGCGTCGGCGCCAATGTAATCGGGTTCCAAGGAGGAGAAAGACCACCGGTCGTATGTTACAAATCTTGGAAAGAGGGACATATCATTGGCGCCTACAACAGTTTTAGGTATGCTATAATTGTGGAAAAGAAGGACATATCGCTCGAGATTATGCAGTATCGAAACCCGATCCAATGGGAATGGTGACTCGAAAGGATGTCCCAAAAAAGTCAAAGTCAATTGTTCTCGGAAGAAGCGTTTGTCGTGATGGGTCAAAATCTGCGAGGAACCCGAACGAAGTTAGCACGGGTTAGTTAATTATAAATTCTTGCGAAGTTTATACCTTACTAGATCTGGATTCTACCCATTCTTTTATCTCTCTTGCTTGCGCTCAACGTTTGAACTTGATAACGGAGATATTAGACTTTGACCTATTTATGGAGACTCCATTAAGAGAAACTTTCATTACATCCGTTGTTTAGAAATCTTGCTTGATTCAGGTTGGCACTATCACATTACTCAGTAACCTTATTTCTATAGAGATATTTGCTTTTGATGTGATTTTAAGGTTAACTACTCATCATGCCAAAATTGATTACTTTAAGTAAGGTTGTTAGTTTTCATATTCTAAGCAACTTTGTTATTCAATTCAAGTTATCAAACCATTGTAGTCAAATATTTTCATATCAAGCCATAAAGTCATTCGTTTATTACGGATGTCAAGTTTTCTTAGTCCATGTTATGGATTTGAATAAAGACTAAATCGATTTGAATAATATTCTGTTGTTATTGATTTTTTCCCGACGTATTTCTGAAGAATTTCTTGGCTTACTCCCAAAGCCGATATTAAATTATGTATCGACTTTGAACCCAGTACAAAACTCATTTCTAAAATCTCATATCGAATGGCTCCTATTGAACTTCGGAGTTAAAATTCAACTATAAATTTGGTACTGAGCCTTTATCTGGTGACTTCCTTTGTGGAACGCACCGCCCGGACTCTCCGTAGGGGACACCATATTCGATGCGATAGTAAAGCGATAGGTGTCATTGTAACGTCTATCCAAGGTTGGGATATGAGTCACGATTGAGAACAACCTAAGTCGGTAATCGAAATACGTAGCTTTCTAGCTTAGTTGGTTATTATCGGAGATTCGTTGAAGGATATTCTCGAATCGCTATTCCATTAACGCAAATTGACTCGTAGAGATACAAAATTCGAATGGAGCAAGGAATGTGGGAAGAGCTTCGAAGAACTCAAGAGGAGACTCATTTCAAGACATGTTACGACCATGCCATCTGGAAAAGCGAACGCTTGATGGTGACGTGTTGAGTAGAAGATCGTTATACAAAATCACGCGTCGATATTGTCAAAGACTCATTTCAGTATAATTTACAAATAATAGAGATGGAGATGAAAACTCTAGGTACCCACATGATGATATCTACGAGTATAATCGACTTTAATCGATAAAGTTAAAGCTATTCAAGCTACACACCGGAGCTGATGAATTTGAAGAAGGAGGTGCAAGAAGTTGTTATTTCAAAAGCGAGAATCGGTGAGGTGAGGAAAGCTCAAACCTTTGATTTATTAATCCATTTGAAATTCTCGATCGAATAGGGCGTGGCCTATAGACTCGTTTTACCGCCAAGTATGACGCGTGTTCATAACGTTTTTCACGTGTCGATGTTATGTAAATATGTGGACGACCCAAACCACGTCATTGAGTTAGAATCCGACGAGATAGCGAGAAGACTTAACGTCGAGGAGGTACTGTCAAGATCTTGGATAGGAAAGAACATGTCCTATGTACCGAGGTTATACCACAAGTTAAAGTTTTGTGGAGAAACTATGCTATTGAGGAAATGACCTGGGAGTTGGAAACGGAAATGAAAGCGAGATATTCTCATCTTTTTGAAACACCAGGTCGTACGTCAATTTCGAGGACGAAATTTCATAAGGAGGGGAGGTTGTAAGACCCCAAATTATTAATAAATGAAATTTATTTTCCTCTATTTATTATTTTGAAATAGTAAGGGTTAATTTGATTAATGTGGATAGTTATGAGTAAAATACGCAAATATTTCGAATAAGCAAGTGGTTATAAAATATTTATTGTTGTCGGGGAATATTCGTTTGGTCGTGGAATATTCGTGCTTCGTCGGGAATATTAAATGCGACGCGCAGGTCTTTTGTGGGGCCCATAACGGCGATTGGATGAAAAAAAAAATGACAAATATAAGTTGTTTAAAAATAACTACGTGGTTATTCTGGTTTTACCTTTGTTGGAATACACGGTGGTTAAAACACACGATGTCTGGCGTTGTTGCAGACAAAGAGCACAGTATTGCACCAATTATTGATTCTTACGTAAGAAGGCATTACTCAATAATTGATACGATAATTACTATTCAAGATTTTATTTTATTGATTCAATAATTCTTTGCATTGATATTTTATATTCTTTGTGTTTCAATAAATTGTCATTACACGATATTTTCCATTATCGAAACAATAATTCATATTATCCTGAATAATATTATTAGATAACATTATTGGCAATGTCTAGAAAGTTACATCTAAGGAGAGGTTTGGTCACCTAATTGCTTGGCGCCAAGAAGGAGAAATTCTTATTGAAAGCCCCTCTTTCCTTGAAGCTACCGGCACAAGATGCGATCTTTCATTCTGTAATATTATTTGTGAATAATTAATTATTGATTTATATGATGAGAAAAATATTGATTTTATGTGGATATAGATGGAGAAAATTTTTAATGTGACAATTGTTGAAAATTAATATTTTATCTTTTTACGATAAAATAATTCATTTAAATATATTATTTTAATAATATATTAACGGTGATATTTTTATAATGAATGTGGGATATGTGAGTATATGAGGAGGAAGAGTATTTTGTGGCATTAAATGTTTAACACATATTTTGTGTATTGGTGGACACAATTATTGGCCATAAAATTTGATTATAGCACGTAAAATCGCTTTCGTTTGTTGTTTTTTGTTAATTTACATTTTGGAATTTGGAAAAACTTTCTTACGCAAAGTTGTAGAGAATTGAATTTCCTATAAAAACATGCGAGATTCGAATTTTCTGATAAAAGGGCTATTTATTATGAATTATTGAAGTTCCGAAGTTTCGAAATAATTAATTTTTGGAAGTTTTAAATATTTATATTAACAAAAACGTTTTTTTCAATGTGTGGGCCTCATTTTGCATGTGTGCAATTGCTAAATTCTGAATTCAAAGGTGTGCGTAGGAATGGTTAATATAAATAATAATATTAAATTAAATTTTCTACTTTGGTGTTCTAAGCATTTTCCTATAAATAGGGTCTTGGGTTAGAATTGAAAATCATATCGAACTCAAGTTTTCTCTCTATATATTATCGAGCGTGATTATTGTGAGTATTTTGAGTATACTTTGAGTATTGCTATACTGGTGCAAGTTCAAGTCATAGCCTATATCCTGTTTTTAACTAGAAGTTGTCTTTCGAGGTAAGGGGATGTTATTTTTATTCGAAAATGATATTATTTCTTCAATATCATTATCTTAAAATATTGATTGGAAATTTTCATCAAATTTGAAACTTTTTCATGTCGGGGTTACTATTCATGAGTTACTATTCACGAGTTACTATTCATGAGTTACTATTCACGAGTTACTATTCACGAGTACTATTCACGAAGCATGATGATGTTTTTTGTAAAATTTCTATCTTTTAGTGTCGGAGTTACTATTCACGTATACGGCACTATTCACTGAAAAATAAATTTTTTTCCTTTTTGTCCAAAATATCTATTATGGATACTAGCTTTGATTGTATCCATATTTTGATCATTCTTGAATTTTACTCCACTCTGATTACTTGTGAAGTATTTTTGAACTTAGATTGTTTAAAATACGAATCCTTAATATTTGTTCTTTTGTTTCACTGGATTCGTTTCTTTTAAAATATTTTTCATCATCCTCAGTCCTAAATGATGATATTACTGAATATCTTTGGCATGTAGTGCAAAGATGAATGATTTCTTGATAAATATATCTTTGGCCCGTAGTGCAAAGATGAACAGGTGTTGAGATGAACATGACCGACTGATTAATATCTTTGGCCCGTAGTTCAAAGATGAACAGGTGTTTAGATGAACATGACCAACTGATGAATATCTTTGGCCTGTAGTGCAAAGATGAATATTTGATTTCAGATATATATTGATTGATGTTACAGGGATAAAATATTGACGATGAACTTTTAGATTCATATATAGAAGATAGTAGTTTGCATTCTCTACTTAACTCTTCTAATGAATTATTATTTCCGCTGCGAAAATTGATTTAAAACTGGTTGTCTATTGTATTCTATTAGATTTTTCCCTGTTGGAGACTAACGATAATTTGTTATATATTATCTTAGTCATAATATTCTTTACTGGGCTAGTTGAGCTCACCCTTTTCTTTTTTGTTCCATTTTTCTTCTCAGGAAGCGAGAATGTAGCGAGTACTAGTCGGGGTATGGAATGAAGGTTCTAGAGAGAGTTGTTTAGTAGTACTCACCATTTTTATAAAATAATGTATCAATAATTATGATGAGAATTTATTTGCGTGTGAATATTGTCTGCAGGCAATAATATCTCGTATTTAAACTCACAGTTTATATGTTGTAATAATAAAGTTGTAATTATTTCTGTACCATGTATTTGGCGACTCAGAATGGGTTGGATGGAATGAACCTATTTTGGGGGCGTCACACCCTAATTTCGAGGACGAAATTTCATAAGAATGGGAGGTTGTAAGACCCCAACTTTTATGAATAAAGATTAATTTCTATCGAAATATATTTTTGAATATTATGATGTGGATATAATATAATGTTATAGTTGTGAGTAATATTTACAAATTTTGCAAAATAAGCAAGTGGTTATATAATATTCAATTGGTCGAAAAATATTCGTTTTAACAGAGAATATTCGTACAACGGCACAATTATTGGTGGACCCCACAACAGAATTATTGTCGTAATAAGAAAACGACATAATTATCTTTTTATAAAAATAACAAATGGAAGTATTACCAATTAAAATTGTTGAACTACCCAAAGAAGTAAAAATAATACATTAATTTGTTATATATTTATAAAAAAGATGAAGTTTAAGAGCTTTCGGATAGTTATATATGTTGGTAGTTAAAGACACGCGTTGAATTATTGATGTATCAATTTGGGTTTATAGCACATAACCCAATAATAGCTTACCCCTACACTTGACAACAAGAAGAAATGAGGGTTCCGCACAAACAATTAAAGTGCGAGACCAATCTATATAAAGTTCCCACGCAATATTTTTTCAGGTGAGGACCATCTGATATTACAGTATCACTTGCTCATGCAACACCACATAAAAGTAGACAACACATGGAAGAAACATAAGATTTTTTTATACTGAAAAACATATCAGGACATTATACAAGTAGGTCACCATAAAATATGAAGAATTTGAGTTTTGATGTTTAAAAACACAAGGAATGACATCATAGCTACATCGCTAACTAGTACTAATGATAAGAACATCGATTGACGAATCACCTCTAGGTAACCATATAGCTAAGTGGGTGTAATTATTTTATATATCAACCATGTACTGAGTGGAAACTAATCTCAAACAGAACAAGCACACAAATTCAATGAGCAGCAGATAATTTATAAATTAAACTGTAATATAAGGAACTATTTGCACCAAAACGCAGGTCGACATCATCACACAGCTTTAAACAACATAAATCTATTTCATGCAAATTGTAAAATCTAACTATGTGTTTCCTCACAAGAAACCAAAGTTCAAACTTGAAACAGATGAAGGAATGTGAACTGGGACAATAGAGAAAAATACCCATTAGAAACAATTCAAAAAAAGTTATTGTCAGACTAACGGAGGAATCTCCAAGCCATTGGGCACCATATTTACAATATAGAGTGGATCAAGGATGCCAACAGTGTGCTCCAACAAGACACCTACCTATCAATTAGGAAAAACATGTATGAAGATGTGCAAAAAAGAATATTAGCATATGTACAGCTAATATTACCACATTCATTTTATTTGTGAGATGAGTATACACTGTACCATTTCAGGTTTATGAAGACATTGCTTAATCAGTTCTTCCCAAAGCTCATCATCATGTTGCATACTCACAAACTCTATTGCCTAGACAATACAATATGCATTTCTCAATTATATGAAACTTCAACAAAAAAAAATCACACAGAACCTGAAGAACAAATGAAAGATACCTCTTCTATATCCCCTAATTTATTAATAATAACTGCAAGGGCTTGTTTGGAATTGCCCATTTTCCAAGAATGAAAACTTGCTCTCCCAACAGATTTCTGCTAATGCAAATTTCATATGCCTGAGATTAATTTTGAGGGAAAATAATGTCAACAAAAAAAATACATCATCGATACACCATATTTTCCCAGGCCATGCAGAGAGCAAACGTTCTCAAGCATATAATGCTGACTACTACGAAGAAAAGGAAGCAGCATCTTTGAATCGTATTCTGCATAAAGCTCGACCTATTACAGTCAAAGAATGTTTTAACACAATTATTAGACAATGAGTGCATGAACAAAGAGGTAACCATGCCATCCATGCATGTGGGTGTGAGTGTGTTTGTTAAATACAGGTAAAGTAGAAAGTTTACCAAGTAAAAGGATTATGGAATTCTTTTTTAAAATAAATAATTAAGTAAAAGTATTATGAAATATTTAGTGACACTAAATATGCAAGGAAAAAGAAGACTAACAAACTCTTGAACTAGTAAAGAAAAAATTATAGCAATGACCATAAATTTAAAACCAAAAGAAGTTGATGTGGTTAGTATAAACTATGAATTGCATAATGTCAAAGCTCTAATAGAAGTTGAACAAACTATTTTTGGCAGTACTTCAAGATCCAGATACTTGGTCAACTAGCCGGAACAGCTCAGTCAACCAACTTGATAAAGCTGACCTGTCAATATCTAACATTGTACATACATAAATTTCTTCATGAAACTGAAGTATGGCGTAAATCACAAAGCGGTCCATCAGTTTGTACTCTGTAAATGACATTTTAAACTTTACACAGATTAAGTACACTAGTCCTGTCTTTTCCTTTTCATTTTACATTATAACCTCATCTTCAGGGTGGAAAAAGCTTAGGCCAAGAACCATGAGGTTGCAAGTTAATATCTAGCAGCGGATACTATGTACAATGATGCCCAAAATATGGTTGGTACCCAGTCCACTCCCTCCTAACAGCTTGTTTCAACAGGGGCCAAACTGATAGACAACTTCTTTTCTTTTTCTTTATTTGCTATTATTATAGGATTTGGTAAATCCTCAAGAGATCACAAGCTGAGTCCCACAATGATTCTCAATGGGTGCTTGAAGCATCACATGCTATCAATTATAAAACATTAAAACTAAGAATTTTCAATATCATGGATTTTGACTGCTGTATGGATGATAAAACTGACAAATTATTTTTTTAGATTAAGGATAAAAGTGACTCATAGTGATACCCAGATCTATCCAACCATTTCAACTTTCAACCGCCTGGTTTAGTTTTGTTTAGTAGAAATTGGTTCACAGTAAACATTTTAAAGGATAACTGGCTGTTTCACACTAAATGAACCAGATGTCATTAAATTTTCGTTGTCTTACAAGATTTGAAAGCTCTGAACAAGATAATGATAAATGCAAGGTTTCAGTATCTTCCAATGAACTGAGTTGCACAGATTTAGATTACATAAGTGGGCTTCAACAGCACAAGAATCTATTATCTATGATCCTGAGGCATAGATAATTCTAACAATTTAAACAAAAAAAAATATCCTGAAAAAGAGTCAAAATTTAGACTAATAGTAGCATTGGTTAATGAGATAAAAAGCATAAATAGATTGGTCAATGGTAAAGTCATAGGTGCTTTATTTGATAATTATTAAGCTATGCTCTTTCCTCACCTCATCTTAGCCCAAAGTTTATGTGATATTGAGATATTCATACCAGACTTTTCTAATATGATCTCCACGAAGTCGTCAGATATTCATACCATACTTTGCTAATATTATCCCATTAACTTAAAATAGAAAACTTAAGTGATGTCATGCTTCAATTAATCTCTTTTTACATACCTGCCTATCGTGGAAATCCCTTCCAGCATGAGGGTTAACTCCACAGATGAGATGTATCTTGTGCACCATCAGCTGCAAGTTGAGTAATTGCCCATTGAGTATATCGGGTGCATGAACTTAGAACAAGATATGACCAATCGAGATCTCAAACCAAGATAAATAACTCAGAGTAGGCAACCTTTTCTTTCACACCATCAACAATGGTCCACATATACTTCTCTTGTTTCATCTTCTCTTCTTTCAATGCTTTATTCTCCTGCAAAAGGAAACTTATATCAGTGAATTTGAATATTAAGTACCACGAACTCTGCTCCGTATTGACAAAACAATACGAAATTGCCAGCAGCTATCACTTGAAACTTCCTTAAAAAGAAAATCTTTGGTCTGCCTATGTGATTTCATATAGCGAACCATCTATATTGAGACCTAATTTCTAATTAAAAGCTAGGAGGAAATTAAAACCTTCAATTGGGCAATACTTGAGGAGAAGTTGAAGGAGAGGCCACCATTATGCCGCCACTATCTAGGTCACCGCTGTAGCCACCACTATGCCGCCACTATTGTTAGGGTTAGAGGGAGTGGAGAGGGAAAGGAATAAGATGTGCTGCAGATCTTAGTGACAGAGTTGAGCCGCCGATCTTGAGTCGCTGATATAGAAGGAGTTAGAGGGAGTTGCCAACTGATCCAGAAGGGGTTAAAGAGGGAGATTCTTGTTTCTACGCGGCTAGCTACTGAACTGAGAGAGTTGGGTGTGGGAAAGTAAAATAAAAAATGTACCAAATTAACTTTTAATTTTAACTTTATTTAATTATGATCATATAAATTTTTATGCAGAAATTTTAAAGTTTAACATATAGTGTAAAGTTATTTATTTTATAGTTTATTAAAATAAATAGTTGATATTGTAAGTTATCTAAAAAGTGTTATTAAAATAAAATTGACTATTGTAAAAAATTTAAGGTATTTATATTCACCATAATTAATTCAAAAAAAATTATTTAGAAAAAGATAGCGACTAATTTTATCCCTCGCAAAAAACTTCTGAATAATGATATATAGTGAATAATAATTCCTTCACTAAATAGATTTTTTTCTCGGAAATTTTCATCATAAATTGGCTCCAAAAATCTTTCTATCGCCTCAATTTTGCGAGGAAAAAAATATAAATTGTGAAGGATGTTTCTTTCCCTAATAACTATATTGTCACTATACTTTTTTGCCTTCACTATTCCTTCGCTAAATAACTCCTCATGTGAAGGAATAAATTCCTTCACAAAATTTCCTTCGCTAGAGGCCATTTTTGGTGTAGTGGATGTTTGGGGTTATATTGATAAATCGGGTAATTAATCGGATAAATGAGCAATTAATTGCTACTAATTCACATGCGTATATAACTATTTGTTCACATGTGTGTACTATTGAATCACATTCATGTACTATTAGCGGAGTTGGTGCAAGATTGATAATACTTGCATGACTAAGTTAAAAATGGAGGTATAGATGGAGATACTATACTGTAATTCGTATTTCCACATGATTATAACTATTGATTCACATGATTGAACTATTGATTCACATTATTTACTATTAGGGGAGGTGGTGCAAGTTTGAAAATACTTGCAAGACTAAATTAAAAATGAAAGAAAAGTTGGAGGTATTGTACTGTAATATTTCGAGCCCCAAAACGTGCAATTATCGAAACTATATTTTTCTATAAATAGAAGCTCATTCTTCCTTCATTTCTCACTAATTCACTAAAGCTATAGAACAATTATTATAGAGAGAAATTATAGAGAGAAAGAAGAAGAGAAGTCTACTACATCTCTACTCCAGTATCCAGTTTCTTTTTAAGGTAAGGGGTATTATTTCTTTCGTATTCATGAAGAGAGCTTCTGTTATTCCATTCTTTAATATTATGTTGGAATAACCTGTCTATGTGAAGTACCGCATATATGGTGAAATTCTTCTGTTATTCCATTCGAATTACACTAGACCTGGTTCCATTCTTTATTATTCTGTTGGAATAACCTGTCTGTGCGGTCTATCGCATGCATGGTGAATTCTTTGTTATTCCATTCTTTATTATTCTGTTGGAATAACCTGTCTGTGCGGTCTATCGCATGCATGGTGAATTCTTCTGATATTTCATTCTTTATTATTCTGTTGGAATATCCTGTTTGTGCGGATTATGCGTGACCTGGTTTCATTCCTTATTATTACATTGGAATGGAATAACTCGCCATGTGGATTATCACATGCATGGTGAATGATCCTTCGTATTCATTCCTTATTAAATTGTGGAAATGATCTATCTACGTGGATTACCGCATGGCGGGTGAAAATCCATTTGCAGTTCATATATTCTATGATACTTATTTGGTTAAAGTTTTGGCTTCTATACCATGAAATTAGTAGAATATCCTGGATATTTGCACTTTATCCGGTATCTTTTCATGGAAATATTCTTCTGAGCATTTTTGAATTTTACTCCTCAAAGCAGTATCATGTTGACAATTTGGACGTAATTGATTTCAAGATAAATTAACTTATTAATCTTTAAAATTTATTATTGAACTTGTTTTATTGAATTATTATGTTATTGTCATCATCCTCATGTTTATATTGTGATGAAAGTCATCTTTGGCTTACGTGCATAGATGGACTTGGTATGATTATGACCAAGGATTATTCGGTATGATCATGACCTGTAATGTTATAAATGATGTGGTAAAAGTCCTCAGTAGCCTGTAGTGCATTGATGGACAGTTTTTGGTATGATTATGACCAGGGATTATTCGGTATAGTCATGACCATTGATGATTTAATGAATATCCTTGGCCCATAGTGCAGGGATGACTCGATGATGTGGTTTATTTATTAAGCTGAGTCTCAGCGATAAAAATTGATGAAATTTTTTTAAATCATAGAAGATAGTAGATATCATGCTCTACTTGACTCTTCTAATGGATTGCTTATTCCGCTGCAGTTAAACTTGATGTCTATTGTATTTTATCAGTTTAACATTGTTGAAGACTAATTATAATTTATTCTGCATTATCTTAGTCATAATATTTCTTACTAGGCTAGTTGAGCTCACCCTTTCTTTCGCTATTCTCTTCAGGAAATGAGAACGTAGCCGGGACTAATCAGGGAACGGAGTGACGGTCCAGATGATAGCATTAGTAGTCCTCACTATTCTATTAAATAGTGTGACAATAAATGTAATGAGGACTCCATTGAGTGTGGATATTGTCTAGATGACAATATTCTTATTAAAACTCTTAGATTATGTTTTGTCGTATTTCACACGACTGTTGTATAATTAAGTTGTATTTGAATTTTGTACCATGTATTTGGCGACTCAAGATGGGTGATGTATACCTATTTTGGGGGCGTCACAAAAATCACGCATCTTCTTCCACCAGCCAACCCTAATGGGAGGGGTTTCAATGCTACTCGAAAGTGTGCTTATCATGCCGGAGCACTTGGATATGATACTCAAGATTGTTGGGTCTTGAAACACAAGATCCAAGATTTGATAGAGAACGATGAGATCGTGGTTACCAAACTTGATCAACCTCATGTGCAAGACAACCCTCTTCCTCAACACAAAGAAGAAGAAGTCAACATGATTAGTTGGAGCACTGGACAGAGTTCTAGTTTTAATAATGAATCATCCCAGACCATCAAAGACGGTGTTGACAGATGGGATTATGCAAATTTTCAAATTGCTATGAAACGAAAGATGAAAGCTCTTTGCAAGCAAATTGAACAATTGGCAGAACTGGTGACTCATCAGCATTAAGTCACACGCTAGTTAGTCAGCCAGGAGCATGCCTATCTCATTCCTTTTGTTATGAATGCTCCACCATCACCTTCAAAAAGCGAAGCTATGGAGGATAAGGTTGCAAAGAGAGCAAATGCTAAAGCCCGTCGGGATTTTGCCAATCAAAGGGAATTTACATACCTGGGCCAACCTATGGAGGAGATATTTCAGATGCTAATCAACAAAGGAAGAATTACCTCCCTTCTACCTCTAATCAATCCCCGTTCAAGATGGTTCAACTCCGATAGAGTATATCAATATCATTCACATTCTTGCGGTCACAGCACAGAAGAATGTTGGGCACTCCGCCACCTTATTCAGAATCTAATTGATAGCGGTGTCCTGCAGCTAGCAGACGATGACATTGTGCTACTCGAGAGTGGAAATACATGTCCTACCAAATGGAAGGGATCAATAGCAGTTGTATTCGCTGAGGCTGATGAGACTGTCAAACCATTTTCCATACAAACAATTCAACTCAAAGGAGCTGACAATCCTTTGAAAGTGGCTGCACCAGAGCCAATTTCCTTACCCTTCAGACCACAATATCCTGTTGTCAGCTTACACAAAGTCCCATGGAATTATGGAGAAGCTGAAAGATCCACATCTCATACTACTACTACAGTGTCAAAGGAAAATCCACTGTATCTTCCTCAGCGGGTTATGAAGCCCACCTTCAAAGTAAAGGGGAAGATTCCCATGGAGAAGATTGAAAAATTCCTCCGCACTATGGGTCATAATGAAGCCAAGATGGTTTTAAGCTTAAGAGAAGCTCCACATCAGATTTCAATACTGGACTTGGTTTTCTCTTCCGAGGATCATAGGAAGATTTTATTGAAGGTTTTGGAAGAAGCCTACTTGCCAAAATCAGTGGATGTGGAAAAATTTCAACATCTGGTTGATCACATTTTCAACAACAATGTGATATCCTTCATTGATGATGATATACCTCCCGAAGGGACCGGTCATTGCAAGCTATTGCACATCGTAGTTTTATCCTCCAAATATATGTTAGCTGGAGTTTTGATAAATGGAGGTTCGTCTCTAAATATCTATCCTTATGCCACCTTGGTGAGGATGAACGTTAATCTCAAACGGATTCGAAGCAGCCATACGGTTATCAAAGCTTTTGATTGATCCCGACAAAATTCTGTCGGAGAGATTGAGTTGCCAATTGAGATTGGTCCAAATACATTTAATGTATCCTTCCACGACCTCAAGATAGATTCAGGATACAACCTGCTATTGGGGAGACCATGGATCCACATGGTTGGAGCCGTTCCTTCTACACTACATCAACAACTCAAATATATTGTCAACAATAGCCTAGTCACTGTCAATGCTGAGCCGGAATACCTTGAACAAGGAAATCTACCAGTCATCAGCTTTAATTCAGAAGTTGAGACGGCTAGTCTTCATACTTTGGAAGTGAGTAACACGCAATACCATCCTATTGGAGCGCCACTTCCGGTACCCAAGATTTCTATCGAGGTTATGTCGGCCACTCAAGAAATGATGTCATTGGGTCATCAGCCTGGACAAGGGCTTGGTAAAAATCAGCAGGGTATTAAGCACCCTATTCAAGTGTCCAGTCAAACTGGGACATCCGGACTAGGCTATTCTGCTAGTTCCAGTCATAGGAATCCTCATAAGGACAAGTAGGTTCCTCAAGTTTTTGCCGCACGATGATTTTCTCCACTAGCACCTCATGAGCTGATACAGTCTCTGGTAAAGGTGCCAGCCTATGTTATGGCTATGCTGTTTCCCAAACCAGTACCATTCAAAGCAAAATAGGTCCTGATTCCTGATCCCGAAGTGGAGGAGAGGGAACGGAAATGTAAACATGACATCGCCTTGATGATGTCAGGCATACGCATCATTGTCCATGATGAACATACAAACAGATATATCCCAGACGATGATTGCCCAGATGTTATGGTCATCATTCGGGAAAAGGAGGATGATGACAGCCCCTTCATCACTGCAGTCCATCGGGATTTTACCCTCGACAATTGGAGTAACACTCCATGCATTGGTCGACGAGGGTAAAATGGGTCGAAATCCCTCTGCCCTGTAGATAACTTTAATTGCTTACTTTTCTATCTGAATGATTAGCGATTATTTTATCAATTACATGCTAACACTTTTGTATGATTAAATAGTTTCATATATTAAGTGAAAGCATATTTTGTTTCGAGGACTCGAATTTAGATGTGCATGTACTTGCGATGAGGTGCCTTTTCTCCACAAGGATCAGACTTTGATGAAAAGTTGGACTCGGACTTGATGGAAATCGAAGAGGACATTGAGACACCTCAAGAGATTAAGGAATGGGTCGCAAACAAACCTAAACCCAACCTTGACCAAACCACTTCTTTCAATCTTGGAACATTAAAAAGCCCTAAGCTAATCCAGATTGGTTCAGACCTCACCCCAAACCAACGGAATGACATGGTTACACTATTAACCCAATTTCAGGATGTGTTTGCATGGTCTCACAAAGACATGGTGGGTTTGTCTACTGACATTGTCCTTCATAGCCTTCCCATTAAGGAGGGATTCAAGCCAGTCAGGCAGAAGCTCAGGCGATTGAAACCTCAGTGGAGTTTAAAGGTGAAAGAAGAAATTATGAAACAATTTCCAGCTAGCATTATCATGGTGTCTACATATCCGGAGTGGATATCCAACATTGTTTCCGCGCCTAAACCAGGAGGAAAGGTGAGAGTTTGCGTGGATTACCTGGATCTTGTGACACCCCCAAATCTAGGTACTTCATTTCCACAAGATTTGGTGTTCACTATTCAAACATTCATACTTTCTACCCAAATAAATATTATTTAAACCATAAAATCCTCCCTTTAAATAGGGTTACATAATTAAACTCAAAACATCCCAGGTTATCTAACCTTTAAACGTCATTCAAATGCGAAATTAAATTATTACATAACATCATTAAAATAAAGTCTAAGATCATCATAATAAATGAAAGTTCAAATCAGCATCACTTGTACAATTTTTCCTTTCCTTTGCTAGTTGAAGGTTCATCTACCTTCTCCACTTTAGCTGCAATGAGTTTATAAATATGCAAGAGTGAGCAAAACAATTGCTCACCGGATATAATAATGAATCAACAAGAGAATAATAATAATAACTGCAAACTAATAGGCTCATCAAAACTGGATAGTACTCTAACAATGATAATCAGGAACTGAAATCCAAAATATGGAATAAACATAACTGAGGGTCATAAGACCATGAACTATGTCCACAGTTGTAAGTAATCTTTCAACTCCAACTTTAACAGTCATAAGACTATAAGGACTCCTCGTACTTAGGGGGGTCAGCCCTTCGTACTATGTATTGTGCACAAACATTTAACGCTACGCGTAAGTTATCCCCTAATAATAATAGGGTTGTTCATCTCAGAATTTAGAGTACAAGTTTGCACCAAAGAGAGTTTGGTTTGGATAAGCTTTCAAGGGTAATTTGAAGTTCAACGAACATCAACTAACGGACTAGTTGAATTAATAGTGTTTGAGAATCATAACAGATGTTTAATAACAACATAACATAGAACAACTGAGAATCATAAATAAACTGACTATACATGTTAAACTCATGCTTGAAATAACTATGGAGCATAAGTATTTAACAAAATGAAGAAAATAGTAAACCTTTGCTTGAACAATAAATAAGCTAAGGTTAGAGTCTTATAACATTTAGAAATGAAATTACAGATTGTACCATAACCTATAGAAAGCTAAAACTAAAAACTTGCCCAACAAGGTATTAAATTCATGCAAGGGTTAAAAAAATTCAATAATAGAGACGAGAGTTCAAACTGTGTTCATTATACAAGAATATAACTCAAGAAACTTGCTTAACCATAAACAAGTTAGAGTAAATCAACAAAATGAGAATTTAAATAGCATTAGAGTTAAAATTTGCTCGAATGAGCTCTAGGGACAATTGTCTTATTCAATCAACAGTTGAAATAGGAAGCTTTCTCAAACAAAGAATAAAGTTACATAATGTAATAATGGAACTAGCTCAACGAAAGTAAAGAATTAGGAAACTTTCTCAATGTAAAAGATAGAGTTTAGAAACTTGCCTTGAGCGTAAGCTATAAAATTAAACTCACGATCACCTACACATAATTTTAGAACCACAATACCTATTAGATATGCTAACATATCATAACATATTCATTTCTAGCTAAACTTATCATTGAAGCACAAGTCCTTCATTACCATTTATATTTCAGAAATTCCAAGTGTTATACTTCGCAACACTTAACTAACGTTCATTATGTATACTAAATTATCACATAACGCGTTCTCGATTTACTAATCATGTTTGCAACTTTGAACTTACTAACCACAATTCACTATGTTATGTTAACCTTAACATTACCCATTTAACATGCTAACACAATTTCAGACCACGTTATGCTACTATCCCAAGTCTGCAGATATGCTTGTAAAACCGAATCTCAAACTGGGTAGGTATGGCGCAATTGCTACTTTTTTTTTTCCTTAACATCAGCAGAATAGGCTGCGTTGTGTTCGTAACAGACGCAGAGAGGCTAATGAATAGTAGCCGACTTTAGCCCAACAAACACAAATTTCACCCACCAAACAGTGAAATTAACACGTAAAATAAATCTACAACTATCATAAACATGATTGCTCACCTATTCAATCACTTAGTACAATTTAACAACAACTAAAGCTATTTTAATTTCTCAATTTTCATGTTTTTCATAAAAACTCAATTTTCTTGATATTCATTCTAGAAATCATCATTGTGAATTCATTATTTGGCCAAATCACTCCATTTCAATTATGTTATGTCCGTATCTTAATGAACTAACATATACAAGCTTCAATTTATAATTTCACACACTAATTAACCACTAAAATTGATACTTTTCATGAATATATGAAAAAAATACATATAAACATACACTGACAAACTTTTCTTCTACTGTAAACTGAAATTAACATGCAATTATTGTTTAAACATACTATCTAATCATCATAAACACATGTACTCCTCATAACTAATTCGAGAACATCAATTTTAAACACATAAAATTCACAGAGTATGAAAATTATTGTCGTTATTGTCGTAAAACTCATATATATATATATATATATATATATATATATATATATATATATATATATATATATATATATATATATATATACAAAGGTTATATAAACATACCTTCAATTAAGCGTAAACAAACTTTGTTAGTCAAGATTCTCTCAAACTCCTTTCTCCAATCTCTCTGCTAAGTTCTCTCAAGTTCTCTGAACTCTCTCAAAACTCAGTATGCTAGAATGTGTATAGCTAGGCCAAATAACATTAAACGTATTTTAAAAAACTGACAAACCCTAACTACTAATACTAATTGCATTATCAGTTATAACGCCTAAGTTATAAAATTATATTTATTATTTTAATTTATTTAATTTATTTTGTTTCTTTTATTTAAATTTTAAAAAAATTAGAAATATCAAAAGCCATAAGGCTTGTTTGGCAAACCATTTAAATTTTAAAGAATTACTTAAGCCTTGTTTGATAAAAACTAATTTAAACCCTTTTTAATTTATTTTAATAAACACTTTAGTTTATAATTATAATCACATACTATATTTTAATTAAATATAACCTTTTAGAAAAATCACAAAATTATAATTTTATTATAACTTTATTTAATAATTTAATATACCATCTCAATTATTAAATCAACAATATAACATCTCATGTTTATTTTACAGCTCTCTAAATTATAAATTAATTTAATTTAGAAAATTCTCTAATAGATTTAGATTCATCAATTCAACAATAGACACACCAAATAAATATTTAATATTACACTTTGAAATTTCGAATCGTTACAGATCTGAACAAAGCTTGCCTTAAAGATAGCTTTTCCGTGCCCTTTATCCACATTCTCATTGACAATACTGCTCAAATACGGCATGTGCTTTGAGACCCCAAATTTTATGAATAAAAATTTAAATTTCTTAAAATATTTTTTTGAATATTAGGGTGTGGATTTGATATAATGTTATAGTTGTGGGTAATATTTATAAATTTTGCAAAGTATTCAAGTTGTTATAAAATATTCGTTTGGTCGGGGAATATTCTTTTTGTCGGGGAATATCCGTACGATAGCACAATCATTAGGTCGCAACCCCTATTAACGGAAGTATTGTCGTAATTAGAAAACAGCGTAATTATCTTTTATAAAAATAACGGCGAAAGTGTTACCGTTAAAACTGTTGAACTACTTTCGGTAGTAAAAGAAATACGATGTCTGCGTGGTTGTATAGTAGTACACGGTATTGATTATTGATGCTTACGTGTGAAGTCACTCAGTTATACTCAATTATTGCTACAGTAATTGTTGCATCATATTTCTGATGTTATTGATTTGATTATTGTCACAGTATGATCTGTATAATATGATATATTATTAAATCAATAATTGAGACGACAAAGTTATTCATATTATTAAATTGCAATATTAACAATGTCTAGAAGTTCTGTCAAGGAGAGGTTTGATCACCTAATTGCACGCCAATAGAGAGAAATCCTTATTGGAAAGCCCCCTCTTTCCTGAGAACGACCTGGTTGTTAAATATTGTGAGTTATAATATTAATGATGAATGTTATATAAAATCAAAGTTGAGTTCGGAGTTGAATTTGGAGAAGCGGATGTGATATTTGAGTCCGGAACGATGAAATTAGTAGAAATAGACTATAAACACAAAATTTGCTAGGGTTGACTTTTTGGCCAAAAAAGTCAATAGTTGACTTTTTCGGAAAAAGTCAAACTTTAAAATTTCAAAAAATGAAATTTTTGAGAAAAATATTTCCATTGTGTTGGGATTGTTAGTATTTGTGGAAATCGACATTTATTTCGATAATAATTGATGTCTGGAGGTTATATTGACCAATCGGGTAATTAATCGAATAAATGAGCAATTAATTGCTATTAATTCACATGATTATAACTATTTATTCATATGTGTGTACTATTGATTCATATTCATGTACTATTAGGGGAGTTGGTGCAAGATTGATAATACTTGCATGACTAAGTTAAAGATGGAGGTACTATACTGTTATTCGTATTTTCACATGATTATAACTATTGAATCACATGATTGAACTATTGATTCACATTATTTACTATTAGGGGAAGTGGTGCAAGTTTGATAATACTTGCAGGACTAAATTAAAAAATGAAAGAAAAGTTGGAGGTATTGTACTGTAATTTTTCGAGCCCCAAAACGTGCAATTATCGAAACTATATTTTTCTATAAATAGAAGCTCATACTTCCTTCATTTCTCACCAATTCACTAAAGCTATAAAACAATTATTATAAAGAAAAATTATAGAGAGAAAAAAGAAAAGAAGTATGCTACTTCTCTATTCCAGTATCCAGCTTTATTCTAAGGTGAGGGGTATTATTCTTTCGTATTCATGAAGAGAGCTTATTTCTCTTTTAATACTCGTAAGGGTTGTTATTCCATTCTTTATTATTATGATGGAATAACTTTGCCTATCTTAATACCGCATACATGGTGAAATTCTTCTGTTATTCCATTCTTTATTATTTTGTTGAAATAACTTTTGTCTATGCTGGGCCTATCGCATGCCCGTGAATTTTGTTGTTATTCCATTCTTTATTATTCATTGGAATATCACTGCATCTATGGCATTACGCATGACCAGTTCCACTATTTATTATTTTGTTGGAATAACTTTGTCTGCGCGAAGTCCGCATACATGGTTAAATTCTTCCATTATTCCATTCTTTATTATTCATTGGAATATCCATGCGTCTGCATGCGTATTACGCATGACACAGTTCCATTATTTATTATTCATTGGAATAACTTTTCTGCATGCGGTCTATCGCATGCCCGGTGAATTTCGTTGTTATTCCATTTTTATTATTCATTTGGAATATCCTCGCATCGCAAGCGGATTTTGAATGACTGGTTCCATTCTTTATTATTACATTGAGAATAACTCATCTGCGTGCGGTCTATCGCATGCATGGTGAATTCTTCATTTATTCCATTCTTTATTATTACGTTGGAATAACTTTTGTCATGTGGATTACCACATGCATGATGAATGATCCTTTGTATTCATTCCTTATTAAATTGTGAAAATGATCTCGCTCACGTGGATTATTTGCGTGGCGGCGCAAATCTATTTGCAGGTTCATATATTCTATTATACTCAGTTGGTTAAAGTTTAGGCTTCTATACTCCATGAAATTAGTAGAATATCCTCGGATATTTGCGCTTCATCCAAAGATTTTTCATGGAAATATTCTTCCGAGCATTCTTGAATTTTACTCCACAAAGCATTATCATGTTGACAATTTGGGCGTTTTTGAGTTCGGGATAAATTAACTTATAAATCTTTAAAATTTAATTCTTGAACTTGTTTTATTGAATTATTATGTCATTGTCATCATCCTCATGTTTATATTATGTTGAAAGTCATCTGTGGCCTCAGTAGTGCATGTACGGACTTGGTATGATTATGACCGTGGATTATTCGGTATTGTCATGGCCGTAATGTTACAAATGATGTGGTAAAAGTCATCATTGGCACAGTAGTGCATTGATGGACGATTGTTGGCATGATCATGACCATTGATGAAAACACGAATATCCTTGGCCCGTAGTGCATGGATAATTTGTGGTCGTGACCGATAAATATCATTGGTCAGAAGTCTGCGAGGATGATGTGGATTATTTAATAAAATTTGAGTCTCGGCGATAAAAGTGATGAAAACCTTTTAAATCATAAAAGATAGTAGATTTTATTCTCTACTTGACTCTTTTAATGGATTGCATGTCAAAACTACGCAGCTTAAACTTGATGTCTATTGTATATTATCGGTTTAACATTGTTGAAGACTAATGATAATTTATTCTCGCATTATCTTAGTCATAATATTTTTACTTGGGCTAGTTGAGTGACCCTTTCTTTCACCGTTTCTTCTTGAAATGAGAACGTGGGCATTTGGACGAGTCGGGGAACGGAGTGATGGTCCGGATGATAGTATTAGCTAGTAGTCCTCACTATTATGTTAAATAGTGTGACAATAAATGTAATGAGGACTTATTCTGAGAGTGGATATTGTCCAGAAGACATTATTTGTATTTAAACTCACAGTTCTCTTGTTGTATAATTAAGATTATATTTTTATTCTGTACCATGTATTTGGCGACTCAGAATAGGTGATGTATTCCTATTTTGGGGGCGTCACAGTTGGTATTAAAGCTTAGGGATATGATCTCTGGCTAAGATGTGAGACAAGAACTAGGAGGGGAGAGACGGGGAATTCTTTCGCTAGTATGACCTAACTAAGTTTATTTGGTATTTAATTGGTCGGTCAAAGTATAAGGATGATATGTGTTATGTTTTAACTCTTGTGTTGTGGCAGTATTTGAAAATGGCATTCGAGAATGTTGAGAACATCAATGGAGCACAGGAGACCGTTGAGTCTCCATGCATCAATAAATCGTGGATAATGTGCATCAGGAAGGCGACAATCCTCAGGCAAACAACAACACTGACCAAATGATGAACGATGGAATGTTCCGAGGCTTCATACAATTCATGCAACGTCATGCAAGAGCGGCTCCTGTCCAAAATACAGGTGGAAACACTGGCAACTCTCGGATGGTCATCGCCAAGCAGTTTAAGGAACTGGGACCACCGGAGTTCTTTGGAGAGGCAAAACCACTTAAGGCGGAGACGTGGATTAAGCAGATCAATAAAATATTTGATGTATTGGGATGCTCTGAGGAGCAAAAGGTTCTTTTTGCCACCTTCATGTTGCGTGCAGAGGCAGATTACTGGTGGGAATCTGTAAAATGTACTCAACCTACCGCACTGAAGATGTCTTGGGAAAAGTTTCATGAACTGTTCAACGACAAGTACTTTCCCGAAAGTATTCGTCACATGAAAGAGGTAGAGTTCATCAAGCTGGAACAAAATAACATGACCGTATCGCAGTACGAAGCCAAGTTTGCCGAGTTGTCCCGGTTTGCATCCCATTTGGTTGATAATGAGGAGAGAATGACGCGAATGTTTTTAAGAGGTTTGAAACCCGAGATACATCAATATCTTATCTCTCATAAACTGTGTTTGTATTCAAATGTTGTTAATAGGGCTCAGTTATTGGAGCGTGATAATGAGTCAACCCAACCAAAAGAGAGCAACCGGCAAAATGATAATACCAGTGACAACAGTCATCGAAGCGGTGACAACAAGCATGGAGGGAATCAACGGCCGTAAATGGTAACCACTTGGTGGTAATCGAGACAAAAACAAGAAGAATGGACATTTCAAGAAGAGGAGATTCAACAATGATGGAAAGACATCAGCACCAGCACTCGTTGTTAAAGAAGGAGAATGACCACCTACATATGTTTCAAATGGGGAGGGGAGGGACACATTAGTCCAAATTGCGCGATGCCATCCAAAGCATGTTATAATTGTGGGAGGGAAGGTCACCTAGCTCGATTTTGTCGTTCACCAAAGACAAGTTCAGCTAGGATGGAGGCACCAAAGGTCGTCCCGAAAAAGTCAAAGCCAGTAGTCTGAGGAGAGCGTTGTTGTGACCTCCCAGAAAGCAAGGAACCCGAACGAAGTCATCACGGGTAAGCTAATCATAAACTCTAGCAAAGTTTATACTTTATTTGATACTGGTTCTACCAACTCTTTCATTTCTCCTACTTGCGCTCAACGCTTAAATTTGACTCGGAGAAATTAGACTTTGACTTATCTCGTTGAAACTCGGTTGGAGAAACCTTCATTACATCCATGGTTTATAAGTCTTGTTTGATTCAAATTGGTAACCGCACGTTACCTGTCGATCTTATTTCTTTGAAAATACTTGCATTTGATGTGATTCTAGGGATTGATTGGTTAACTACTCATCATGCAAAAATTGATTATTTTCGAAAGGTTGTTAGCTTTCATATTCCTAATCAACCTATTATGCGAATTCAAGCAACCAAACCATTAAAATCAATCACTGTCATCTCAAGCCATAAATCTATTTGTTTATTGAAAAACGGATGTCAAGCTTTCTTAGCTCATGTCACGGATCTAAACAAAAATACGTCAGTTTTGGATGATATTTCTATTGTTAAAGAATTTCCTGACGTATTTCCTGAAGAACTTCCTGGCCTACCCCCAGAGCGTGAAATTGAATTTTGTATCGACCTTGAACCCGGTACAAAACCCATTTCCAAAGCCCCATATCGAATGGCTCCTATTGAACTTTAGGAGTTAAAGACCCAACTGCAGGAATTGTTAGACATTGGCTTTATTCGTCCTAGTACTTCTCCTTGGGGTTCTCCTGTTCTATTCGTGAAGAAGAAAGATGGGAGTATGTGACTTTGTATTGATTATCGGGAGTTGAATCATGTCACCATCAAAAATAGGTACCCATTTCCACGTATTGATGACCTGTTTGACCAGTTGCAAGGAGCCAAATTCTTTTCAAAGATTGATCTTCATTCCGGATATCACCAGTTGAAGATTAGAACCGGCGACATTCCAAAGACGGCTTTCGTAACTCCCAGCACGGGCATTATGAGTTCCTAGTCATGTCTTTTGGATTGACTAATGCTCTCTACGCCTTCATGGATATGATGAACCGAGTATTCAAGGAATATTTGGATCACTTTGTGGTCGTCTTTATTGATGACATCCTCATATATTCCAAAACTCGTGAAGATCATGAGCAACACTTGAGGTTGATACTCCAAAAGCTTCGTGAATATAAGCTTTATGCCAAGTTAAAGAAATGCGAGTTCTGGCTTGAGGAAGTAGCATTCCTTGGGCACATGGTATCAAGTCATGGAATATCTGTTCACCCAGCAAAGATTGAAGCTATTTAAAGCTGGGATCAAAATTCAATTGGAGTGAGGAATGCGAGAAGAGTTTTCAAGATCTCAAGAGGAGGCTCATTTCAAAGACTGCTCGACAATACCATCCGCTCTCGAGGGATTTGTCATCTACAAAGTGATGCTTGAGCAAAGGGTTAGGATGTGTTCTTATGCAACATGGGAAAGTCATAGCTTATGCCTCTCGACAACTCAAAGAATATGAGAGGAATTATCCTACTCATGATCTAGAGTTGGCAGTTGTTGTCTTTGCACTTAAAATTTGGAGGCATTACTTGTATGGGGAGAAAGTGGAGATCTTTACGGATCATAAAAGCCTCAAATATTTATTCACTCAAAAGGAACTTAACATGAGACAGCGACGTTGGCTTGAACTGTTGAAAGATTATGATCATACTATCCAATACCATCTTGGAAAAACGAAAGTGGTAGCTGATGCATTGAGTAGAAGATCATATGCGGGTACGAGTACGATATTGTTAACGCAAAGGCCCATTTTGTATGACTTGCAAAGGATGGAAATAGAGATAAAGACTCTAGGGACCCACGTGATGATGGCGAATATACGAGTAGAACCGACTTTAATTGATAAAGTTAAAGCTGCTCAAACTACAGACCTAGAGCTGATGCGTATGAGGAAGAAAGTGCAAGAAGGTGCTATGTCAGAAACAAGAATCGATGAAGAAGGAATACTATGAGTCAACTCTAGACTTTGTGTTCCTAACGACCCTGATTTAAAGTATAAAATCATGATGGAGGTGCACAACACACCGTTTGCAATCCATCCTGGGAGTACCAAAATGTATCGTGATCTTCGTCATACATTTTGGTGGAGCAATATGAAGAGAGAGATAGCACTGTTTATCTCAAGGTGTCTAACTTGTCAACGAGTCAAAGCGGAGCATCAAGTACCAAAAGGTCCATTGCAACCACTTGAAATTCCAGAATGGAAGTGGGAGCACATTACCATGGATTTCGCTACTGGTCTTCCCAAGGTTTCTCAAGGCATTGATGCAATTTGGGTCATTATTGATAGATTGACCAAGTCTGTTCACTTCTTACCAATACGAGAAACTTATACACTTGAACGTCTTGCTCGTATGTACATAAACGAGATTGTAAGACTGCATGGTATGCCAGTATCCATAGTTTCTGATCGAGACCCAAGATTCACTTCACGATTTTGGGTTAGTTTGCAAAAAAGTCGTGAGCACGGATTACGATTTAATTCGGCATATCATCCTCGAACATTTTACGGACAATCGAGAGGACTATATCAAACTCTAGAAGATTTATTAAGACTCGTGTCCTTGACTTCAAGGGAAGTTGGATAAGTTCTTACCATTGGTGGAGTTTTCTTACAACAATTATCAAGCAAGTTTTGGCATGGCTCCATTCGAGGCGTTGTATGAAAGAAAGTGTCGTTCTCCAGTATGCTGGGATGAGGTGGGTGAAGCAACGTTGTTGGGACCGGAGTTGGTATGTATAACTACGGAAAAGATTCAAGCGATCCGACAACGTATAAAGACCTCACAAGATCGACAAAAGAGTTATGCTGATCTTCATCGAAAGGACGTGGAATTCGATATAGGAGATCATGTGTTGTTACGTGTTGCTCCATGGAAAGGAGTTACGAGATTTGGAAAGAGAGGAAAGCTCAATCCTTGATTTATTGGCCCATTTTTAATCCTCGATCGAGTAGGAACTGTGGCCTATAGACTCGTTTTACCGCAAAGTATGTCTCGTGTTCATAACGTTTTTCACATATCCATGTTACATAAATATGTGGAAGACCCGAACCACATTATTGAGTTAGAACCGATTTAAATAGCGGTAGATTTAACGTATGAAGAGGTTCCCTGTTCAAATCTTGGATAAGAAGGAACATATTCTACGCTCAAGGTTATACCTCAAGTTAAAGTTTTATGGAGGAACCACGATGTTGAGGAAATGACCGGGAGTTAGAATCAAATGAAATCAAGGTATCCTTACCTCTTTCACATACCCTAAGACGTACCCTAATTTCGAGGGCTAAATTTCTTAAGAAGGGAGATTGTGAGACCCCAGATTTTATGAATAAATATTTAATTTTCTCAAAATATTTTTTTTAATATTATGGTGTGGATTTGATATAATGTTATAGTTGTGGATAATATTTATAAATTTTGTAAAGTATGCAAGTTGTTATATTATATTCGATTGGTCGTGGAATATTCTTTGTGTTTGGGAATATTCGTTCGACTAAGACAATCATTAGTGGACCCCATTAACGGAATTATTGTTTGATTAAGAAAAACGACAAAAATATTTTATTAAAATAACTACGAAAGTTTTACCGTTAATCTTTGTTGAACTACTTTGAGTAAAAGTAATGCGATACGTCTGGCGTGGTTGCATAGTAGCATAAGATATTGATTATTAATGCTTACGTGAGAAGTCACTCGGTTTTGTTTAATTATTGCTATAGTAATTGTTGCATAGTATCTCACGTTATTTGATTCAATTATTGTTGATATTTTATATATTATTAAATCAATAATTGAAATGACAGAGTTATTAATATTATAAATTGCAATATTAACGATGTCTAGAAGTTCTGCCAAGGAGAGGTTTGGTCACCTAATTGGGCGCCAATAGGGAGAAATCCTTATTGGAAAGCCCCTCTTTCTGAACCGACACAGTCGATTAATATTGTGAATTATAATAAAGGTGATAAATGTTGTTTAAATTATTAAAGTGATTTTTATGAAGTTTTGCTTATTTTATGGACCTCTATTTTACCCATTTTTCAAAAATAATCAGTAGAAATTTTATAAAAGTGGGGCCCACATGTGGGGCCCATTTGTGTTGGAAAAATGATTTTGGAAATGGAAGAGTATACGTATGGTAGTATATGTATGTATTGTGTATATGGTGGGAGAAAATGATATGTGAAAGTGATAGGTGTGTGATGTGTGTGTGAGTTGAAAATGGTGAAAAAGTGGTAGTGTGACAGTGATGTGTAAGAGTGTAGTGAAATTAATTTTTGGGTGGGTGGGTGGGGGATTGATGTTGGTTATGGGGGGATAAAAAAATCTAGTGGTATATATTATATTGATAGAAAACATGTGTTTATATATATATATTATATTTAATTGTTAGTTGATTGCATTAATTGTTAGTTGATTGCATTAAGTGATTGAAGAAAATAATTTCGTTCATTAACAGTGCACTTCCATTCTCCTATAAATAGAAGCTCATTCCTTCATTATTTCTTACGAATTCAATGAAACTCCAGAGAGAGAAATTATAGAGAAACTATAGAAAAGTATTCTGCTACTTTCCTACTCTTATATTCAGTTTCTTTTACGGTAAGGGGTGTTATTCTTTCTTATTCATGAAGAGAACTGTTATTATTCCATTTCTTATTATTCTCATTGGAATAACTCAGATAATCAGCTTCACCCTATACTTGGTGACATTCTTCTATTATTCTCATCTTTATTATTCTCGCTGGAACATCCTCATGCGTATGTTTTTACACCGACTGGTTCCGCTCTTTGTTATTATTACATTGGAATATCATGTCTGTAGTGTTTTACATCGGACTGGTTCCGCTTTTTATTTATTATTCTATCGGAATATCTTGTCTCGCATGCTTTTACGCCGGACTGGTTCCATTATTTATTATTCCGCATTTATTATTCTCATTGGGACATCCTCGTGTGAAATTTCACCGACCGGTTCCATTATTATTATTCTGTGGAATAACTTTGTATGCTGGCACCGCATTCATGGTGATTTCTTTTGTTATTCCATTCGTTATTATACTCAATTGGTTAAAATTTGACTTCTATACTCCATGAAATTAGTGGAATATCCTTGATATTTGCGCTTCATCCAAGATTTTCATGGAAATATTCTTCGAGCATTCTAGAATTTTACTCTACAAAGCAAAGATATCATGTTGACAATTTGGGCGTTATTAGTTCCCGAATAAATTAATTCTTGAACTGTTTTATTGAATTATTATGTCATTATCATCATCCTCATGTTTATATTATGTTGAAAGTCATCTCGTGGCACAGTAGTGCATGTATTTGACTTGGTATGATTATGACCGAGGATTATTCGGTATAGTCATGGCCGTAATGTTATAAATGATGTGGTAAAAGTCATCATTGGCTCGTAGTGCATTGATGGATGCTGCTTGTTGGCATGATCATGACCATTGATGAAAACACAAATATCCTTGGCCCGTGAGTGCATTGATAATTTGTGGTCGTGACCTCGATGAATATCCTCGGTCAGTAGTGGTGGATGATGTGGATTATTTAATAAGTCGAGTCTCAAATGATAAAAGTGATGAAAACCTTTTAAATCATAAAAGATAGTAGATTTTATTCTCTACTTGACTCTTTTAATGGATTGCATGTCCGCTGCAGTTAAACTTGATGTCTATTGTATATTATCAGTTTAACATTGTTGAAGACTAATGATAATTTATTCTCGCATTATCTTAGTCATAATATTTTTTCTTTGGGCTAGTTGAGCTCACCCTTTTCTTTCACTTTTTCTCTTGTGAAATGAGAACGTATTCGGGACGAGCCTGGGAACGGAGTGATGGTCCGGATGATAGTATTAGCTAGTAGTCCTCACTATTATGTTAAATAGTGTGATAATAAATGTAATGAGGACTTTTTTTGAGAGTGGATATTGTCTAGAAGACAGTATTTGTATTTAAACTCACAGCTCTCTTGTTGTATAATTAAGATTGTATTTTTATTCTGTACCATGTATTTGACGACTCAGAATAGGTGATGTATTCCTATTTTGGGGGCGTCACAACCTGTCTGTGCGGTCTATCACATGCATGGTGAATTCTTTAGTTATTCAATTCTTTATTATTCTGTTGGAATAACCTGTCTATGTAGATTACCGCATGCATGGTGAATGATCCCTTATATTCATTCCTTATTAAATTGTGGAAATGATCTGCATTTCGTGGATTACTGCATGGTAGGTGAAAATCCATTTGCGCTTCGTAATTTTTCGACCCTCAAAAAATTCTCGAAAAATTTGAAATGATAGTTTGTTGAGTTTTCAGATTTTGTCCAAAAAATGGCAATTTTGGATGTATAGATTAGAGTTATGAATTTTATGGAAAAATACTATTTTAAAAGTAAACCCTTATAACTCTTTGTGGTTAACTCCAAAATTGGTGAAATTTTTATTGGGAGTACATGTTATAACAGAGTATACCCTATAAATTTTAGAATTTTGGACAAAAGTATAATTTATGATAAATGTCTAAATATTCGCGCTTTTGGCCATATAAAAAATAGTAAATAAATTTTAAAAATTCAAAAAAATATATGTTTAATATGGGACTATATTCTCGCTAAATCCCGTAAAAGAAATATTTTTTGAACTCGATTTGGTATTTTTCATGAAAATGAATTAGTTATGAGTAAATGAATTAAATATGTTATGTGAAGTAAAAATTGAAAAATAGGATTTTATGGCTTGGGAATCCTATATAGGTATATATCTGATTTTTGATGAGGATTTGATCATTGGTGATGAAATCTTATGAGTATGACATTTTTGAATGATTAAATGCATTATTTGGTAAAGTGTAAACAATTGAAAAAAATTGTTTATAAGTTTAAGAAGTGATTAAAATATTGTTATAATATTAATAATATTAAATTATGAGTTTATTAAGTGATTGATAATATTTGGATAAATTTAAAGTCTTTAATATTTATCCTTGATTTCGTTTGATTTGATTTCGTTTGATTATTGCTTATATCATTGTCATCATTCTCATGCTTATATTGTGATGAAAGTCATCTTTGGCTTACATGCAAAGATGGACTTGGTATGATTATGACCAGGGATTATTCGGTATAATCATGACCGTAATGTAACGAATGATGTGGTAAAAGTCCTCATTGGCCTAGAAGTGTGCATTGATGGACGCTTTTGGTATGATTATGACCGAGGATTATTCAAAGATAGTCATGACCATTGATGAAAACACACGAATATCCTTGGCACATAGTGCATGGATAATTCGTGGTCGTAATACTAATGAATATCCTCGGCCGTAGTACGAGGATGATTCGATGATGTGGATTAATTATTAAGTCGAGTCTCAAAGATAACATATTGATAATACACTTTTAATTAAGAGAAGATAGTAGATATCATGCTTTACTTGACTCTTCTATATACAGTTGTATGTCTTTGGCTTCTAGAACAAAGATGAATTGTTGATGAATATCTTGGGCCCGTAGTGCAAAGATAAATTTATTAGTATGATTATGAACAAGAATTGTGATTGGGTATAACCATAATTTTTGATGTTTCAGGTGAAGATAGGCGATGAAAATTATTTTTGTCCTAGGTGCGAAGAGGAATTTAGAATCACAATTATGAGTATGAGTTATTCATATGATTGTGGACAGGAATTGTTGATTGATGTTACAGGGATAAAACATTATTGCTGAACTTTTAACATGGAGAAGATAATAGACCGGATGGTCTATTTGACTCTTTTAATGGATTGCTCGTTCCGCTGCAACTATGGTTGAAAAGTTTTATCATCTACCATATGTTCTAAATCTCTGATTTATTATTGACAAAAGCTATTGATAATGTAATGATATTCTTTATTGGGTTAATTGTGCTCACCCTTTTTGCTTCACAATTCCTTTCAAGTAATAAGAGTGTTGCCGAGTCGAGCGGGGATAACAGGGGAATTGAATGGTGGTCTATAGCTGTTGAGGTTCTCCCTAAATAGTATGGAAATAATTTTATTGAGAACTTTAGATAAGTGTGTCATATTGTATACGTCATTTGATATTTAATTTTGGTGAACCGAATAGGGTGAGGTGAACCCAACTTTGGAAGGGTGTTTTGCCACTATCATACAAGATGTCTAATGATATACAACCTCGTGTTATCATAAGACAGAGTTGTGCACATCCACTTGCTGAGTATATCTACGAGCACTACCTATATGATCTTGGAGTTTATTTGAAATATAATTTTCACTTGGAGACAGTGGAGATAGTTATATGTTAAGAGAAGACTCACCATTGAAAAGAACATGATAATAATCTTTACGTTTTTCTTTGGGGACATCACCTATTCTGAGTCGCCAAATACATGGTACAGAATATAAATACAATCTTAAATATACAACATGAGCTGTGAGTTTTAATACAAATATTGTCTTCTAGACAGTATTCAAACTCAAAATAAGTCCTCAATACATTTACTATAACACTATTTCATAGAATAATGAGGACTACTAATGCTATCATCTGGACTGTCACTCCGTTCCTCGACTAGTCCCTGCTACGTTCTCATTTCCTGAAGAGAACAATAAAAGCAAAAGGGTGAGCTCAACTAGCCCAGTAAGAAATATTATGGCTAAGATAATGCAGAATAAATTATCGTTAGCCTCCAACAGTGTTAAACTGATACAATATAACAAACATCAAGTTTAACTGCAGCGGAACAAGCAATCCATTAGAAGAGTTAAGTAGAGAATAAAATCTACTATCTTTTATGATTTAAAAGGTTTTTCATCACTTTTATCGCTGAGACTCAGCTTATTAAATAAACCACATCATCCCTGCACTATGGCCAAGGATATTCATTAGTATCACGACCACAAATTATCCATGCACTACGGGCCAAGGATATTCGTGTTTTCATCAATGGTCATGATCATGCCAACAATCGGCCCATCAACGTATACGCCAGACGATGAGGACTTTTACCACTTAATTTGTAACATTACGGTCATGACTATACCGAATAATCCCTAGTCATAATCATACCAAGTCCATCTATGCACTACAGGCCACAAATGACTTTCAACATAATATAAAATGAGGATGATGACAATGACATAATAATTCAATAAAACAAGTTCAAGAATTAAATTTTAAAGATTTATAAGTTAATTTATCCTGAACTCAAAAACGTCCAAATTGTCAACATGATATTGCTTTGTGGAGTAAAATTCAAGAATGCTCAGAAGAATATTTCCATGAAAAGATACTGGATGAAGCGCAAATATCCAGGATATTCTACTAATTTCATGGAGTATAGACGCCAAAACTTTAACCAACTAAGTATAATAGAATATATGAACCTGCAAATGGATTTTACGCCATGTGCAGTAATCCACGTAGATGATCATTTCCACAATTTAATAAGGAATGAATACAAAGGATCATTCACCATGCATGTAGTAATCCACATAGACATGTTATTCCAACGAAATTATAAAGAATGGAATAATAGAAGAATTCACCATGCATGCAATAGGCCTTGCGCATGAGTTATTCCCAATGTAATAATAAAGAATGGAACCAATTCATGAAAAAATCCGCATGATGCATTTTGGGATATTCCAAATGAATAATAAAGAATGGAATAACAAAAGAATTCACCAGGGCATGCGATAGAGCGCATTGCGCAAGGTGTTATTCCAATGTAATAATAAATAATGGAACAGAATGTCACGTAATACGCATGAGATAGGATATTCAAATGTAATAATAAAGAATAGAATAAAAGAAGAATTTCACCATGTATGCGGTACATCGCATTGACATGTTATTCCAACATAATAATAAGGACTGGAATAACAATAGCTCTCTTCATGAAAATGAAAGAAATAATACCCCTTACCTTAGAATAAGGCTGGATACTGGAATAGAGAGGTAGCAGACTTCTCTTATTCTTTCTTTCTATAATAATTGCTCTATAGCTTTAGTGAATTGGTGAGAAATTAAGGAAGAATGAGCTTCTATTTATAGGAAAATATAGTTTCGATAATTGTACGTTTTGGGGCTCGAAAAATTACAGTACAATATATCCAACTTTTCTTTTATTTTTAATTTAGTCCTGCAAGTATTATCAAACTTGCACCACCTCCCCTAATAGTAAATAATGTGAATCAATAGTTCAATCATGTGATTCAATAGTTTTAATCATGTGAATTAATAACAATTAATTGCTCATTTATTTGATTAATTACCCAATTGGTCAATATAACCTCCAGACATCAATTATTATCGAAATAAATGTCGATTTCCACTAACACTAACAATCCCAATACAATTGAAATATTTTTCACAAAATTTTCATTTCTGAAATTTTGAAGTTTGACTTTTTCCAAAAAATTCAACTGTTGACTTTTTTGACCAAAAAGTCAACCCCAACAAATTTTGTGTTTATAGTCTATTTCTACTAATTTCATCATTCCAGACTCAAGTATCACGTCCACGTCTCCATATTCAACTCCGAACTCAACTTTGATTTTTAATAACATTCATCATTAATATTATAACTCATAATATTTAACAAACTGTGTCGCTCCTGTGAAAGAGGGCTTTCCAATAAGGATTTTTCCCTATTGGCGCCTTGATTAGGTGACCAAACCTCTCCTCGATGAACTTCTAGACATTGTAAATATTGCAATTTAATAATATGAATAACTTTGTCGCCTCAATTATTGATTTAATAATATATCATATTATATGATGATATATCGCGTGACAATAATCGAATCAATAATATGAGAGATATGATGCAAAGCAATTCTCAGAAAGCAATAATTGAGTATAACAGAGTGACTTCTCACGTAAGCATCAATAACCAATACCGTGTGCTACTATGCAACCACGCGTATTATTGTACTTTTACTATCGGGTAGTTCAACAGTTTTGACGGTAACACTTTCGTCATTATTTTTATTAAAAGATAATTCTATGGTTTTCTTACTACGATAATACTTCCGTTGTGGGGTCCACAAATGATTGTGCCATCGTACGAATATTTCCCGATAAAAAAATATTCCCCGACCAATCGAATATTATATAACAACTTGCATACTTTGCAAAATTTTTAAATATTACCCACAACTATAACATTATATCAAATTCACACCATAATATTCAAAAAAATATTTTGAGAAATTTAAATCTTTATTCATAAAATTTGGGGTCTCACAGTAAGGGTGAGCAACAAATTTGCCCAACAAGTATAAGTTTAATTGAGGATATATCATGATTGAAAGAATTTGAATAATAAAATGGCTAACATTCAACAATATATAAATTGTGAACTAGCATGAACAAATTTTCTTAGCTGAACGAACATTGAACATAAATAAATCAATTGAACCAGACGGTAATAAAGGATATCAACCTTTCATACCTGATGATCACATGCAGTATGCACAGAGTACGATTCAACAATTCATAGACATGGTAATCAGCAATGATAAACCATAGGCATTTTTTTAATGAAATAACTCGAGGTCGAGTTAAGGAAACTTGCCTGTACCGTTGATTACTGTTACACAATTTATTAAGCTTTGTCTGAAGACCTAATGTTAATAATATAGATCTCCCAATATTAGAATAATATCATCACAGTATAATATTGTTATATATAATTATAAAATAACCGAAACACATAACACATAACACATAACCCTATTAGTCCACAACCTACCTAAAACTCGGTATCAAGTCAAACTATTTTTGTCTGAGTTGAGTCTGGTACAATTCGACATCCTGATGGCCTTATCGGATAATTCACGAGCCTATTATCCATAAGACTCTACTTAAACTGGTTCACAATTATCTTAGATAATTAATTATTTAGTTAAAATATTTTTCAATGACTTATAATAATTTTCAAGTAATTATTATCATTTATCATGATTTTTCAATCATAAATATCATATTAAATACCACTTAATTTCATTATTATTAATATTTATTTAATATTAAATATTAATGAAATTCTTAAAATAATATTATAATATATTTTTAATATCTCAAAGTATTTTTAATACTTTATTATTGCCTTTAAATGATTTTAAAGTAATTAAAACCATTAATAAATAATTGTCATTAATATTAAATATTAATGTATTTCATGACAAAATATCAAAAGTTATATTTTATAACTTAAAATATTTTTATATTCCTTAAATCATTTTTATATAATTTTAAATCATTAATTCTATTTTCTATAATTTATTTAATACATTTATTAAATAAATTAATTACCATTAATATTAATTCATTAATGAAATTCATCACAAAATATTAAAAGTCATTAAAAATAACTTCAAATATTTTTTATATGATAATATAATTTTAAATGAGTTTTCAAATATTAAAATTATTTTTAAGTAATTTATTTAATATTATAATTAAATAAATTAATTACCATTAATATTCTAAAATATTAAATATTAATGAAATATATTCAAAAATATTAAAAACCCATTTTTAGGCTTTAAAATAATTTTTAGGAATTTATTTTGTATTTTTCATAATTAAAAACTATTTGTTTCTATTTATTAAATAAAATAATTAATTTTATTAAGAATCTGTTGCTAAAGGGTGTCTATAGTGACAGAACCGTCGCTATAGGTGTTCTTTATGTTCTTGAACCAAACCCAGAATTGAATGTCAATGAATAAGGTTTTATGTTTGACCAGTTTAATTCCTATGATTTTGATGCTATCTGGGTTTGTATTTGTGTTAATGTTGTAGTATACATGTAATACTACAACTACAAATCGATTTCATGACCAAGCTATATCACTTCTGCAAGATCTAAGCTTCAGAAAAGGTTGTCAGAGCTGTTCTTCATTTCTGGGTTTTCCAGAAATGAAGAACTGTTGCAGGGTCTTACTTTGAATCTATGATTTCCAGGCTTGCTTAATGTGATTTCAAGGTTTAATCTTGTAGTACTCATGAAAGGGTACAGTAACATGTCATTATTTTATTTTAACAACATCACAAGTAATAGATCTAGGCCGGTCAAAGTAGTGGTCAAGAATCTGCCTTTGAAGATTTCTGGGTTACACAAAATCTTCATCCGGCAGTTTCGTCAACCCTACTTTTACCACCATTATTATCGATTCTGTTGTTAATCTAGGTGATCTAATAGCATGAATTTGTAGTTCATATACCAGTCTACAACATCTAACCAACAACATGACCTAAAACATAAAACACAGCAAGATCTAGAGCTTGTAAAATCTTGTCAGGAGGTCCTTGAGAAATTTGGGTTGCCCAGAAACGGTTTCCCATGATCGCTCAGCCCACTTTGACCACTTTGAGTTCTAGACATAATCTGACCCTGATTCAAGTTCCAGATCAAAACCCTTAGAACACACTACAAGTCTATAACTTAAAATACAACAAACAACTAACGCACAAGGATCTATGAGCCCTGACATTAGGCTTTCAGAGCACAAATTAGGGTTCATGATCAGTTTCTAAAAACCCCATTTCATGCATCTAGATGTTATGGATCTAAGATCTAACAACCCAGATAACTAAATAACGCCTTAATACACAACTTAAAACATTAAACAACAACAAATAACAAGGATCACATAGATTTCTAAGTTTAGGGTTTATACCTCCTTAAACTTTGATCTTTAAATCTGATCTTTGATTTTGTTCTTGGCAAGCTAATACATGATATTGGCTTAGTTTATCACTCATTCTCACTCTAAGTTTCAAAAATAATAGAGAGAGAGTCTTGGTTCATTTGCTAAGTAAAATAACTTATTTTTCTTACTTTAATTCTTAACTCTTTGATTCAATGGCCAAAAGTGTTGCTATATGGCCTCATGACTTATTTGTGGTGGATTTGGACACTTGTCAAGCCTCCTTGGTGAATCACCACACATTTTGGCAAGATTTGTACACTTTCTAAAAAAATACAAAAAGGGCACTTTAGTCTTTTTGCTCACCATTTTAATGGCATAATTGACATTTGATCCAACCCTCAGGGTTTGACCCTTAGGGTTTACAAAAATTAATTTTTTAGGATTTTTTAATTAGATTTTAAAATAGAAAATTAAGATTTCTAAATTATAGTTAGGGTTTCCTAATTATATTAAAGTTTCCTAATCGCATTAGGACTTGTTAATTAGGTTCAAGGTTTTCTAATTAACATCAAAATCGCTAAATTACTAATTAGGTTTTCCCTAATTGTATATTAGGGTTTCTAATTTAGAAATTAGGGTTTTCTAACTATATTGTTAGGCTTTCCCCTAATTAAGTCGGTAATTAATTACACTTAAGCCTTTGAATTCCCCATTTAGGGTTTTGATATTCCAAATTAGGGTTTTGAATTCCCAGAACTGAAATTAGGGTTTCTAGAGCCGTTATTAGGGTTTCTATCATATTGATATGGTTTCCTAACTGAATGTCGATGTTTTTAATACAACTATTAGGGTTTGTCGCTGATATAAGTTATCTAATCAACCCTTGACCCTTATCCACATACTGTACACATATATGACCATATACACAAAACATATACACTTTTACATTTATCCCTTTAAGCTTTCACCAAAAAATTTTAAATTCATAAATTCCTTCCCAAAAATGTCAAATCCATACACTTATTTTTTGTCTATGTCTATTATTTAACCTTTATTCAAACTTTTAAGATTTTTATAAATTGTCTAAATTCTCAGGTTGTCACAGGTTGAAAGCTCGCTAATGGGTAGCACTGAAAAGCCTAAGAGGACTAGACATTAATTGCACAGTTATGAGTATAAATAAAGAAAACGAGAAAAAAGCGAAAAGCCCCCGTAAGTGAATAAGAAAGCAAAAATATCTCATATTGACTTCTACTTTAGTAACGGTTTAGTTATAGCTGGATATTTGCTTATTCATGGATTTTGTGACATTAAATTGTTTTTCTCCTTTAAAGAAGCATATTATGTGTTTTACCTTATTTACAGTCAGTTTCCATGGTTGTTGAGCACACACGCACTATGTCAGTAATAACATGGATTGATTTGGCGATTGGTATGAGGTTATTGACTTGTTTTGGAAAGATTTTTTGTTTGTCTATTGTGATTTCTCTAAGACAATCTGAGTAGACTTTGTACTGTTTGATAGCTGGATTTGTAGGCATGTAAGTTAGTTGCATTTTGTTGTGCTTGAGGACAAGCATTGTCTAAGTTTGGAGAAATTTGATGAGTGGGTTTCATACCTACGAATTGGATTCTTTTCAGACTTAAACGATTGCTAATCATTATGTTTTAGTACTATTTTATGTGTGTGTATTGTGTTTGTGTGCAGGTTCAGTATGTATTGGTTAAAAGCAAGGGTTAATGGGCAAGTCAGCTGGAAAAGCAGCAAAAACAAGTGAACTACAAAGTCATAGCCCGCCAGGGCGAGGCTTTATAGAGTGAAATAGCATGTCGGGGCAGGGTTCCACGTCAGCATCTTACTTGATACCCACCGGGGCGGGGGTTCCCAAGAGGAAAGACTTACTTGATACCCGCACGGTAGAGATGAAAGACTTTTAAAGCAATTCTACTTCTGTTGTTGCGTGGCTTTCAGACTTAGTACGTGATTTAGAAAAGTGGAGAAGATTATTCAGTTACAGAAACATAGAGATTATCAACTACATTCATCATTCCAACTTAAAAACCCTAACTTGGAGAAGATTTTGGAGGAATTGACACAAAGAGGCTGGAGCACAAAAATATTAGAGTGAATTGAAGAAAAGGGTGGTTCTATTTACTGTTTGTATTCTTCAATTTCAGTTTTGTAATCGGGATGCTTGATTCTTTGATCTTTTCAGTTTTTAATTCATTAGTTATGAACTAAATTCTCTTATTAAACCTATGATGGATCTTATTGTGTAATGAAGATTATCATGCTTCGAATTTAATTTAATGATGTTATTTTTAGTTCATCTATTATGGTTTGTGCGTAATTCATGATTTGCTTGATCACTAATTCTTTGTGAACTTATATGAACTCGAGAGATGAAATATGGGTTTAGACTTAACCATAATAGCATGTGATTGTGATTTCTGCGTTTTGTTGGGATTCATAATTTATATCTAGGATAGAGATATACCTATACATTGCATGTAATCTTATGAGAACATGGGATTAAACCTTCTTTAATTGTAATTCACATAGAGATATAGTGAATTAGTTAATTAAGGTGTTTTACTTAATTCTATCATCTGTGGATTTAAGTTGATAGGGGTATAGTGCATCGAGAGATGGTTATATCTACTTTCGTGTTCTCGATTAATGAACTAGAATAGTTAATTTGAATTAAAAAGAAGTGTGATAATCTAAGTGAAGCATAAAGTTAAAGCCTCTCTCTAAGACAGTGCCCAGATCGTTACGCCTTTTGTGTGGGTCGGAAGTTACCCGACAAGGAATTTCGTTGCCTTAGGACCGTTATATTTATGGTTGTTGTTCACCGGGGCCATATCGATCATACTTACATCGATCAAATATCTATTACTATTTGAAAAACGATTTTATATCTTGATATTATTGCAAGTATTGAACTTATCGTTCTTAAATGCATTTTAACAGTTGTCTAAGCCATTAATTCGGCTAGACTAATATCATGTATTAGAAAGCTATCCAAACCAATTGACTTGATGCGGACTGTTAAATCTGCTGAGATGAACAACCCTCATTGAAGGGGAAATTGTCGGCGAACCGACGTGTGCACATACTAGCATGTTTAAATGTTATGCATAACATAGAGTACTTAGGCTGATCACTTGTTGTACTCGCTTTATTGGATTTTCAGTGTAATACTGTTAATTCTAGCATGAGTTCTTAGTCCCTAGTGACTGCTCAGTGTTCATTATTCTTGAACCTTGACATGATTAACTCTTTGAATCATGTTGATATTTTCAGCCCATAGCGACACTTATTGAGGATTTCTGATAGCTCCTAAACTATTATTCACTATCATACCCTTGATATTTGAGCTCATAAATGTTCACCTTATGGCTTTATTACTTGCTGGAAAAATTTGTTGCTCATTCTTGCTTTCCTTAAAACTTTTCAGTTAAAGAAGAGTGGCGAATCCTCATGCAAGGACAATGGTAAGGATAAGGCTATGGAATAACTTTGTTCCTTAGCGCTAGGAATATAATATTATCATGTTGTATTAAGACTTATAGGTTATAATGTAATAAGTTATATTTAAAGTAAGATGTAATGTTGTAGTAATGGTTACGAGACTTTGGGACAAGAATAATTATGTTATGACAATATAAATTATTCTATTTTTCCGTTGTGTGAGATTTTGATTTATTATTAGAATTAGTACGTGATGTACCAAATTCGAGATATGAGTGTCTGAATTTTGGGGTGTCACAGGTTGGTATCAAAGCGTTAGGTTATAAACCTTAGGAGTGAGAATCCTTAGACTATAAACTTAGAGGAACTTCAACTTCAAGGATAAAAGGAGATAAAACTCATATAGAGTTTTCATAGAGATTTAGTGGCATTATGAAATATATTTTCATTCCATACAATGAATTTTTGTTTTATGTTGACATTCTAATGGGGTTTGTTGTTTGTTGTCTTGTGTTTATGGTTGTAGGATGTCGAACTTGGGAGGACCCAGTAGAGTGGTAGAGGAGGAGCCATGTGACATACATGTAGTGTATGAGACACCTCTAATAGCAGAGTCCATTTCGGCAGTAGCCCCTATAGATGATGAGGATGAGGAGGAGGAGATGGAGCCATTTTTCATAGATTTAGATCCCAAGGAAGATCCTATGGAGGATGAGCCCGTGGAAGATTCCGACAAGGCTACATTCGAGGATCGGATGTTGGGGGAATACGAGGAACGAACTTTGGAATTTGAATGTCGAGTTGAGGAACTAGAGACTCAGGATCAGGAGAGAGAAACCGATATACAGAAGCTGAGGGATGAAGATCGTAAGAGCGAACTGGAGATGCAGGAGTTGGAGGTAGAACTTGCATATCGCAAGGAAGCAGGCGTACAAATGGGGACCCTTTTTCACAGATCGATAGCCAGGAATGTATAATTGGTAGGTAAGCTAGAGGAGTCTGAACAGAGGGAGCTAAGTGAGAAACTTGAGAAGGAGGTTCTTCGTGCATAGCTAGAGATGGAGGTTATGGAGAAGATCCACTTCGAGGAGAAGTGGGAAGAAGTCAATGATAGGGCAGGAGACCTAGAAGATGAGGTAAGGTGTAAGAGGAGGAAGATGAACCAAATGAGCTATGCTTTTCGCATTACTATGGAGAGGTTGATTGATGGTATGTACCATTATCTGACAGAACAAGGGCAAACCCGTCACAATTTGAGCAGGGAAATGATGTCTTACATGACATAGGTTGAGTACAAGAGCACAGTGGAGCGCGGGATGTTGAGATAGTATGTTGGTTAGGTGTCCAATAGTATAGGCATGTTATATATGTTATGTAATCCTAATCTTTTGTTTGAGATTTGGGATAGTTATGTAAACCCCAAGTAGGTTCATGTTAGAGGGGTAGTATGTTAGTGTTCCCCATCTTTTGTGATATTAGGGGATAAATGTTAACATTTATAGAAGTATACTAGGATTGATCATATCAATGTAATGATTTGGCATATGAATATAAATATTCTTATTTCAGAGAATGTGTCATAAAAAATTTTCCTTTTCAATAAAGAAATACTTAAGTAATATAATTGGATAATAAAAATAAAATTTTGTGATATAGAAAATTCCGCCTAGATGTAGACTAACAACACCGGAAGAATCGGTCAATAATGAGAGAGAACAAGTAGACCCTATCCAAAGGCTAGTAGATTTGCTAGGAGAGGCCCTGTGGGGAAGAAACAACGAACCAGCATAACCCAATCCCCAAGCGGCTCCAATTACGAACTTTAAAGATTTTAGGAGCGTAGGACCTCCGGAATTTGCGGGTACTACCGATCCTATCGTAGCTCAGACATGGATTAAAGAGATGGAGAAAGCCTTCGCCATCGCTCATATGGGTGAAGATAAAAAAACCGTGTTCGCTACGTATATGATGAGGGGTGAAGCAAACTACTGGTGGGAAACCAATTAACAAAGAGCGGGAGAGGGGACTATAACCTGGAAAAGGTTAAAGACCTTGTTCTTCAAGAATTACTTCTTGAAGAACATGAAGAATAGGATGGATGTGAAGTTTCTAGAACTAAAATAAGGGGAGATGACTGTGGCACTGTAACAACCCGATATTTTCTATATAAATAAATCAGAAATTTTGCGTATAATTTTTTATTATTATTTATTAAAATAAATATGGGAAATATGTGCCAAGATAATGTGTATATGTATTTATGTGATGAATAAAATTATATTTATTACATGAATAATTTTAGATAATTTTATTTTAGAAATTATTGATCTTTATAAACTATATTCTTATTATAATAAATTTTAAAGTAGAAATGTTTTTATTAATTATTTTCCATGAAAATATAATTATATATTATCAAAATAATATATGAAATGATTTTTTGGAATAATTATAATAATTATTTTATTATATGAATTTTAGTACATATTATTAAGTTAATTATTTTAAATTAATTAATAATGTTAAGTATGGCAGATAAATCAGATATGGTATCCAAACCCTAATTTTGGATTTTTATCAGGGCATGAGAATAATAATATAATATTAATTATATTTTGATTTTTCAGTACTATAAATATGTACTGTATGAATGTGAACTGTTAATGATTGGTCAATTATGGTGCAGTATTTGAAAATCCTAGTTTTACTGTGGGAAACCTTAATTTGAAACTCAATTGTGAGTTTAAGACTATTATATAACTGTGTTGTATGACTTTATGATTAATTAGGTCAACCTTAATTAACATTTAGATATATTAATTTCTATAAACCCTAATTGTAATTTGGGAACCCTAATTGTCAAATTGGGAAACCCTAATTGCTAATATATAATGTTTAATGCTAATTAATTACTGGACTATAAACCCTAATGTTCATGCATAATATGATTAGAAACCCTAATTATAATTTGTTATCCCTAATTTAGTAATTAGAAACCCTAATTGATAAATTCGGCACCTTAATTGCTAAATTTGAATGCTTAATAATAATTAGTAAATGTTAAATCCTAATGTGCAAGACCTAAGTGGTTAGGTAACCTAACTTAATTAGGAAACCCTAATTACAAATTCTAGAAACTAATTTTATTTTAAACCCTAAATGAAAGTCTAGAAATTCATTTTGTGCTAAACTTTAGGGTTAAACCCTAAGGGTTAAACCCTAAAGGTTTGCTAATTAACTTAAGTGCCATTAAATTGTATGGTTAATGACTATTTTGCCCTTATATGTATTAATGAAGCTAATGTATAGGTTTTGACATTAGGTGAAGTTGGTGACCAAATCCAACAACCCCATGTGATTAAAATTGACACGTATCATCCTCTAGCTCAGCCAATTCATGCATCTACCACTTGTATAAATAGATTTGAGAGAGAGAAATAATCATTTATTAGGCCATTTTGTGCACAACACCCATCTTAACTCTCTTAAGCTCTCACCTTCGAAATTTATTAGCATATCAGTCCCATATTAAAGCCCCACTAACATACATCACAAATCAGTAGCGGTTGCCTCCTTTTCAGTTCTAACGAAAGAGCTCTAACTCATGCAAGTATACATGTGTCAACAAGTAATACAAAGTAAGTAATGTATCGATCCCACAGAGAAAGTTGTCTAATTTAAACTCTTATGCATCAACTAAATCACTACTTTTATATACTTAAACTAATGATTAAAATTGTGAATTATTCTAAAGGCAAATAATAACTAAAATGAGTATAAGAATGTATTAAATCAAATCTGGAAATAATGGGATCCTAACTTCATTCAATACTTCATTTAATTGCCACCATCATGCAAGATTGTTTACATATCACAAAAAAGTAGCCATGAGCACTAAACTAGTCATAGCCATTTTTCAATGAACAATGACCTACTCACACAGTATCCACATGCGATAGACACCATGTAATCATCAATATAACCAAAATCACTATATGTCTATGTGAAATTGCAACTATACTGAATTTAAGCACAAGCCCTTATATTAACTCATACGGTGAATTAGTATATGTCTATCTAATTCACGAAATACATAGGCCATGCAAAACAGCCCCATATATGTATGCTATCATGATTACAATCCATACTCGCATTTTCATTGTCAATTCCATACAAGCACTGAAACGAATTATGATAAAGCATTCATACATGCAAAACAACCATGATAGAAATTCCTATTGATATGCAAAAATTGTCCAGCCATCAAGCATGCAATTAAACTACATATTAAAATCCGTTAGAATCCCATAATGGAGTTTAGTTCATGACTGAACCAAAAGCCATTATGGGATCAAAGCTAAACATGGATAATAAGAAAGCAATTGAAAGAGAAGGGATAGGAACGATCAAACCTAATTGCTGATTATGAACCACTATTAACGTTCAAATCCTCATATAATTCTGAATTTTCACAAGTTCGTCGACTTCATCGTCCTCTAATTCTGAATTTTCAGCAATGATACTTCTCAAAGGTTCATAATCCACAAGACTCAGACTCATCCTTACGACGACCGATCCACCAAATCAAGCAGAAAACATTCCTCTTCATCTGTTGGGAACTTCATGGCTTTGAAGACGTTGAAGGTGACCTCCTGATCATGAACACGCATAGTGAGTTCCCCTTTCTGCACATCTATCAAAGTCTTCTTGTGACTAAGAATGTTCTCCCAGTATGATTGGTATGCTTTTGTCTTCCTCATAATCTAAGATGATGAAGTCAGCCGAAAAGATAAACTTGTCCACCTTTACCAACACATCTTCAATAATTCCCCGTGGATATGTGATGGATCTCATTAGCTAGTCAGTAATGATATGTTTGTCTGCCGTGGAGCCGACAATCCCAACTGATTGAACACTGACAAGGGAATTAAATTTATACTTGCCCCAAGATCACATAAACACTTACTAAAGCTCATCTTCCCGATTGTGCACGGAATTGTGAAGCTGCCTGAATCCTTCAGCTTTAGAGGTAATTTCTGCTGAAGCACTGCACTGCATTCCTTTGTCAAGGCTACCATCTCAAATTCATCTAATCTACTCTTCCTTGACAGTATACCCTTCATGAACTTTGCATAGCTTGGCATTTGTTCCAATTCCTCGGCGAAAGGTATGTTGATTTGCAGCTTTTTAAAGACCTCCAAAATTTGCTGAATTGCTTATCTTCCCTCTGCTTGTTTAATCTCTGCGGATATGGAACTCGAGGGTAAACTGGTGGTACTGTATTTATAGGCTTCTCAACTGACCCTGCTTTATCCTTCTTTTCCTATTGCACCTTAGAATTGTCCAGATTTTCTTTCTCAAAGATTCACTGTTCTTCCTTGCATGCGCAAAGATCTTCAATACAAACAGTCTTGCGCCACGAATTGCGATGTCTACAATATTTTTCCCAGATCTCAATGTGATCGCTTGGCACTGTTCCTTCCTGTCTCTTCTTGGATTTGTTTCTGTATTACTTGGCAAAGAGCCTTGGGGCCTGTTGTTAAGCATGCTCGCCATTTGCCCCATCTGAGTCTCCAAATTCTTAATAACCACTGCTTGGCTTTTGATCATAACTTCTATTTTTGCCATGCACTTCAACATCATCTCCTCCACTTCTGATTTTTTTACATTCTTTGAGGTGCGAAAGAGTGTGATGTTGTTGTTGTTGAGAAAATCCCAGCGGGAATGGTGGTTTTGGTGTAAACTGTGGCTGAGACGGCTATGACTGAAAGTGTTGATTTGGCTGAAACTAATTCTGCTGATTCCCTTGGTTATTAGACTAACTGAAGTTTGGATGGTTTCGGTTGTTGGGGTGGTATGTGTTCTGAAACTATCCTTGGTCTTTCCCTGTAATTACTCACATACTCGCATCGACTCGAAATGATAGCACACCATCGATCTCATCGAGTGTGACCACGCACAAATCTCATATACGAAGGCAACTATTTTCACTTTGCTCTCTACTAGTGTATCTATTTTCTTTGCCATAGCTGTTATCCGTGCCAACAACTGAGTAATAACATCTACCTCCAACACACCTGCAACCTTGGGCTGTGGCATCTGAGATGTAGGATTCTGAAAATCATTTGCAGCCACAGTCTCGATAAGTGTATAGGCCTCATCATAGCTCTTCGCCCATAATGCCCCTCCTGTAGCTACATCTACAATAGGTCTCGACTGCTATCCCAATCCATTGTAAAAGGTGTTGATCACCATCCAATCTGGCATACCGTGATGCAGACACTTCCTTAGCATCTCTTTATATCTCTCCCATGCTTCATATAAGGACTCGCCCTGTTGTTGCTCAAACTGAGAGATAGTTGTCCTTATCTTTGCCGTTTTAGCCATTGGGAAAAACTTGGCTAAGAATTTCTGTGCTAAGTCCTCCCATGTAGTGATTGACCCTGACGGCAAAGAATGAAGCCAACTCCTCGCCTTATCCCTCAATGAGAATGGGAATAACCTAAGTCTGATAGCATCCTCCGTCACATCGTTGTATCTGAATGTGTCACAAATCTCAATGAAACTTAACAAGTGTTCATTCGGATAATCCGTGTGCGACACCCCAAATCAGCATCTTAAGATTCGCACCATCCTAATAGTGCCCGATTTAATCTCGAAAGTATTCACTGCTATCACCGGTCTGACTATGGTCGACTGTAGTCCATTTATATTCGGCATGGAATAATCTCTTAAAGCCTTGTGCTCTTCTCTTTGTTCTTCTACCATGTCAGATATGGTACTTTCCAACTGGGCTTGCAAATTTCTCCGTACACCTGCTTTCCAACCTCTTCCGTTAATGTTATCCTGCGCTGGTGTAAATTCAGAATTAGATGATCTTGTGTGCATAAAAATCTACAAGTACCTGAAATCACAAACAAAACAAAAACAAAAATGAGATAAGAATAGATATGTCTAAGTCATACAATATAGCTTAAAATTGACGATAATTATTTAAATTTAAACGCCTTTCCCCAGCAACGGCGCCAAAAACTTGTTGCCTCTTTTTCAGTTCTAACAAAAGAGCTCTAACTCATGCAAGCATACATGTGTCAACAAGTAATACAGAGTAAGTAAAGTATCGATCCCACAGAGAAAGTTGTCTAATTTAAACTCGTATGCATCAACTAAATTACTACTTTTATATGCTTAAACTAATGATTAAAATTGTGAATTATTCTAAAGGCAAATAATAACTAAAATGAGTATAAGAATGTATTAAATCAAATCTGGAAATAATGGGATCCTAACTTCATTCAATACTTCATCTAATTGCCACCATCATGCAAGATTGTTTACATATCACAAAAAAGTAGCCATGAGCACTAAACTAGTCATAGCCATTTTTCAATGAACTATGACCTACTCACAAGAGATCCACAGTGATATAGACACCATGTAATCATCAATATAACCAAAATCACTATATGTCTATGTGAAATTGCAACTATACTTAATTTAAGCACAAGCCCTTATATTAACTCATACAGTGAATTAGTATATGTCTATCTAATTCACGAAATACATAAGCCATGCAAAATAAATTTCATATATGTATGCTATCATGATTATAATCCATACTGCATGTTCATTGTCAATTCCATACAAGTACTAAAACGAATGGTGATCAAGCATTCATACATGCAAAACAACCATGATAGAAATTCCTATTGATATGCAAAAATAGTCCAAACCATCAAGCATGCAATTAAACTACATATTAAAATCAGTTAGAATCCCATAATGGAGTTTAGTTCATGATCGAACCAAAAGCCATTATGGGATCAAAGCTAAACATGAATAATAAGCAAGCAATTGAAAAAGAAGGATAGAAACGATCAAACCCAATTGTTGATTATGAACCACTATTAACGCTCAAATCCTCATATAATCCCAGCAAAATAACAATAAAAATCCACAATGATAGAAAATCCCACAAAGAATTAGAAAAGATGGAGTTTAGGCTTCGTTCTATGTTGGAATCTCTCTCAAAGTCTAAACCCTAGTTAAGATATGAAAAATTATGTAAAAAGTACTGAATTCTACGTCTGACACCAGTAAGAATAGTTTTAATTCATTCCAACTCTTCAAAATTAAAAATTAAAATAAATGACTTTCAACAATCAAGAATATCCCACAGCGGTCACAAGACTCCCTAATGTAATCCTTGCGCGGGCGAGTGACTTGCAGTGTCACCTCTAGCCTAGCCGTGTAGTCGCGCGGGCGTGCGTGTGCTGGCCAATAAGTAGGTGTAAAACCCACTTATCAAATACCCCCAAACTTGAACTATTGCTTTCCCTCAAGCAATACATGCTAAATAACAATGAAAATGCAAAAGCACTACTATGCAACTAAATTACTATGCAAACTGGTCTCACATTGTTCCAACTCTAACAGAATTTCAGTCCAAAATGCCTCAGCGAATTATCCAGATTCAAGAATACAAATTCAAACCAAACTATAGGCATAATATCATATACTCAGATAATTCATAAATGCTATAGAGATGCTGTGTGTGTGTGTGTGTTGTGTTCACCAAAACTTGATTTAAGCAAAGAATACACATGCTAAATTACTCAAAATAGAAAATTATAGTCTAAATCAAGACTCATGTATACTTATGCAACTTAGACCGTTCCAACAAATCAAAACAAATTGAAGTTCAACAATGGGCTTAACTGCTTTATTGCTACTCACGCAAGGCGATTTTCGCACTTTCCCGCGGTGTTTATTGCTATATTTTTCTTTTTCTTTTCTTTTCTTTTCTTTTCTTTTCTTTATTTTTCACATGACTGTACAATGTCTTATCCCATTAGGCAACACTGCTACCCCTTAGCAAGCTTTCAACCAACGACTCCCAGACCATGACAGACCTTAGGGCGCTAGGTGTAGAGACAATCCCCTCGAGCGTACTTACTCAAGTAGCCATGGCCCCGAAATAAGACTAGCCACGTTATTGCTATTCTTTTTTTTTATGCATAGCATACCCATGTTTTCCCAAAGTTTAAATAACAATGTTTCATACAGTCTAAGTTCATTTTCCACAAATTTCTCTTTCTAAAACTACATTTTCTATCGAGCAATGCAACACATACTTCTTATGCTTCCAAGCAATTGTGAACACATTTGTGCAAACTGAAAGCATTTAAAAAGCAACATGAATTTCATCGTGTAAAACATTATAACTACGTTCATGTTATCCAAAATACTCAAAAAACTTTCACAATTCACTATCATCATCGGCTAAATAAAAATTTCCATAAAGCAAGAACTTTGTGAGACATGCAACTAACAAAAACAAAAAATTTCTCAAACATAAACAACTAAACTAAACATGCACATGACAAACAACATGCAAAATTTTAAACTAATCATGCAAAAACTACATGCAACTATCCTACTACCCCAATACCCCCAAACTTATAATATTTAATGCCCCATTGAATGAAGGTAAAGGGTAAAAGAAAACTCCCCTAATGATAGGTGGCACCACCCTCCTCGGGTGGTGAATCTGGTGGTGGATATGGCACTGCTGTCCTAAATTGAGGCCACTCTAGCATTGTTCCTTGCTGTGCAAAGCCTTGGCCAAGGCCTTCGTGATACTCATAGAAAATGCTCCAAAATTATCATATATGGCATCAACCCTTTGCTCCAACCTTCGAAGCTGGCGATCCCCATGAGGAGCATGTGGTCGTGTCAACAGGCCCGCCTCCTCTATCTGGGGGGGGGGGGGCTGCTGTGATGGCTCTAGAAATATGGGCTGAATGATAAAACCTAATCCGCGCGGATGCGGTTCACCACCCGTCCAATCCTTGAACTTGGCAATAGTATCATGAGTAATGTCGTGGCTCGGATTCTGCAGCTGCTCGTTATTCCACTAAAATCCTTATTGGGTACAAAGCATGGATGCCACAGACGCATGTGGAATACTCCCAGTAGTGCTCCCCCGCAAATAATGCAGCATGTTTTGATGAATTAGGTGGCCTACATCAATGTACTTGCCCTTGATGATGCCCCATAAAATGACAAATTCGCCGATTGTTATTTCATCTTTGGTGGAGGTGATGGAACTAGTTTGGCACAGATAAATGATTCCACTTTGGCATACCGATTCAAGGCGGACGCTGGAAAAGATTTTGGCTCAGTTGTCCCTACCTTATAATTCCATTTGGTTCCCATAATGCACAATTCAGCAATCACTACTGCCAAATCCACTCCAAACTTCGTGGGCACGTAACATGATTTTCTAAATGCGCACCCTCTACCCAATTAGCAAACCCGGTCGGTGGTGCGTCATTAATTTCAAAGACTGCTCTGATCGCTGGAGGTCGAAAATCCACTTGCACTCCTCGAACTAGCGTTTGCCCTCCTTTTACGTCTTTAGCATTTGCGTAGAACTCGCGAACAACCCCCACGGGAATAGGCATAGGAGTTGCAGCCAAACCCACCCAGCCTCTTTCTCGTATCATATTCCAGAGTTGGTCATCATGCTTGTCTGGTTTGAATCCACGTTCCTTCACAAAAGATTTGGCCACGATTCAATAATATTCTTGCTGGGCCTCCAAACTGATAAATTTTCTATGGTCCACGACATCCTCGTCTTGGTTACTGGAGGAAGACGCTGATGAGGAAGAGATGGGGATTGAGCGTGCTCTTTTTGAACCCATGTACAGATGATAGAGAGAAGGCAGATGAGTGGCTTGATAATGAATAGAATCTGCTGATATAAGTACCCCCAAACTCGTTGCTTCACAACCCAAACAGGAACCCTAGATTTATACCCGTGGATGATAGTGTGTTTGAACTTTGAATGTGGAGAGAATCGTGGGTATGAGTTTTTATGAGAGCTGAGGAGACGTGCTGTTATGGGAGAACTGAAGGGTTCGCCTCTGTTTTGTCCAGTGAAAAACTAATTAAGCCACGAGTCGATTTTAAAACCTTTTAAAATTTTCAATTCTCAGTGTCGTCTTGGCAGCCATGCAACCTTAATGGAGAGCTGCTGTGGCAAGCGCCAGAAAGTGAGAGTTATGTGAATTGGACATATTAGCTAGTGACTTCAAAGTACTGGCATGTAAGTGCCGCATGACGATGCAATTTCTGTCTCAGAATCAAGCTTACTCTCCCAATCGCATATCGTTGATGAGTGCACTTAAAGATACCTACATGGACATGAATGCACACTGTTAAGGCATGAATTAATGAGCAACAGGAAGGACTAAATAAACTCTATCCTACTTCAAACACCTCTCAAAGAAAATTCAGCTACGCACTCAATTACGCACAACAAATAAATTATCAAAAACAAAATAGAGATGAACTAACTAAATACCCTACTGAATGAATAAAAAGAAAAATGGAGATAAAAATAATGGGTTGCCTCCCATCAAGCGCTAAGTTATAGTCAATTAGCTTGACTATCTCTGAATCTCACGTCGAAGAAAGAATTGAGGCGACTTTATGTCTGTCCACCTCACCACCAAAGTAATGCTTCAAGCGCTGTCCATTCACCTTAAAAGGCTTGTCCAGAAACATATCAAATACTTCAAATTCACCATGCGGAAAGACAGTCTTCACGGTAAATGGCCCTGACCATCTCGATTTCAGCTTCCCGGGAAAAAGTTTAAGTCTGGAGTTATAGAGAAAAACCCTTTATCCCGGTTCAAAGGCTCTCTCAATGATCTTCCGGTCATGCCATTTTTTCACCTTTTCCTTGTACAACTTCGAATTCTCATATGCCTGTAATCTAAATTCATCCAACTCATTTAGTTGGAGTAGGCGTTTCTCCCCTGCAGCTTCCAAATCAAAATTGAGCTTTCGAATTGCCCAATATGCTTTATGCTCTAGCTCCATAGGAAGGTGACAAGATTTTCCATACACGAGCTGAAACGGTGACATACCCAAAGGAGTCTTGTATGCAGTCCTATAAGCCCATACTACATCATCCAACTTTAACGACCAGTCCTTCCGTGTGGGACACAACTTTTTCAAGGATTCTCTTGACTTCTCGATTCGACACTTCAGCTTGGCCATTTGTTTGTGGGTGATAAGTTGTAGCAATGCGATGGTTCACCCCATACTTAGCCAAAAAAGCTGTAAACTGTCTGTTGCAGAAATGACTACCTTCGTCACTGTTGATGGCCCTTGGAGTCCCAAATCTCGTGAAGATACTTTTGTGTAGAAACCTTAGGACAACCTTGGCATCACTTGTCGGAAGAGCTGCCACTTCTACCCATTTCGAGACATAATCCAATGCGAGCAAGATGTAGAGATTTCTGCAGGAAGAAACAAAAGGTCCCATGAAATCAATCCCCCATACATCAAAAATTTCTACTTCGACAATTGTATTCAGGGGCATTTCATTTCTTTTCGAGATGTTCCCCACTCGCTGACATCTATCACATCTTTGGACAAAACTATGTGCATCCTTGAAAATTGTCGGCCAATGAAATCCTGCTTGTAGTACTTTAGCCGTTGTTCTTTCTCCTCTATAGTGACCTTCATACACCGAAGCATAACAATCCTGCAAAATCCCCTCGGTCTCACTATACAGAATACACCTCCTTATCATTTGATCAGAACACTGTTTAAACAAGTAAGGCTCATCCATATATACCATTTAACATCATGTAGAAATTTCTTCTTTTGATAACCCACTAAGTCAGAAGGTACCATCTTACTCACCAAATAATTCGCGTAATCTGCAAACCATGGCACTTCCCCTTTCACCACAAATAACTTCTCATCTGGAAAGTTCTCATTTATCATAACGTTATCGTCACCGCCTTTTTCCGGATTACTCAGTGTGTGATAAGTGGTCTCGCCACTTGGTTTTGGTGCCTTTCCGTCCTTGATCTCCAAATTAAATTCTGCGCAGAGTAAAATCCATCTGATTAACCGGGGTTTTGCATCCTTCTTTGCCATTAAATGTCAAATTGTCGCGTGATCCGTATACACTATCACCTTTATGCCAATCAGATATACTCAAAATTTATTAAAGGCGTACACCACTACCAATAACTCTTTCTCTGTGGTAGTAGTGTAGTTCAAATTGCATCATCCGTAAGGGTCTTCTTTGGCATAATATATCACATGAAAGATCTTCTCTTTCCTCTGCCCCAAAACAGCCCCTACAGCGTAATCGCTGGCATCGCATATCAACTCAAATGACAATTCCCAATGTGGTGCGGTAATCACTGGTGCTGAAGTTAGTTTCCTCTTTAAGTGCTCAAATGCCGACGCGCAGGCTTCATCAAAATTAAACTGTGTGTCCTTCTCCAATAGACTACATAGTGGTTTGGTTTTCTTGGAGAAGTCCTTGATAAATCTGCGGTAGAAACCTGCATGTCCCAAAAAACTGTGAACACCTTTTACTGAAGTAGGTGGTGGCGAGTTCTCAATTGTATCCAACTCAAGACCCTGCTTCGATACCTTGTGTCCCAGTATGATTCCTTCTTGTACCATGAAATGGCACTTTTCCCAGTTAAGCACTAAGTTCGTCTCAACACATCTCTTCAACACCAGAATCAAATTCTCGAGGCATAGATCAAACGAGTCCCCAAAAACCGAGAAGTTATCCATAAATACCTCCACATTCTAGTCCACCATATCTGAAAATATCGTCATCATGCATCTCTGAAACGTGGTTGGAGCATTCCACAACCCAAAAGACATCCTTCGGAATGCAAACGTGTCGTATGGACATGTGAAGGTAGTCTTTTCCTGGTCTTCTGGAGCTATCACAATTTGATTGTATCCCGAATACTCGTCCAGAAGGCAATAGTATTCATGACCCACTAATCTGTCCAACATCTGATCAATGAATGGTAGTGGAAAATGATCTTTCCTTGTAGCTTTGTTGAACCTATGGTAATCCATGCATCGGCTCCACCCGGCCATCATGCGTGTTAGAATTAACTCATTATTTTCACTTTGGTCACAATGGTCATACCACCTTTCTTTGGTACACACCGCACTTTGGGCTCACCGCATGAGTCATCTCAAATCGGATAAATTATTCTGCGCATCCAAATGCATTTCAAACCTCTTTCTTGACCACTTCTTTCATTATCGGATTAAGCCTTCTTTATTGCTCAACCGACGGTTTACTCCCATCTTTCAACAAGATCTTATGCATACAGAATGAAGGGCTGATCCCTTTGATATCTGCTATGGTCCATCCAATAGCTGATTTGAACTCTCTAAGCACTCGTAGCAGTTTTTCTTCCTGAAAAGATGTTAGTGTAGAAGAAATAATCACATGTAACTTTGAATCTTTATTTAAAAATGCATACCTGAGATGTTCTGGAAGTGGTTTCAATTCCAGCTCTGGAGGTGACTCGAGAAATGGTTTCAATTTTACTGATGACTCTCCAGCTTTCGTCAATGGCTCGACCGGTATTCCGAATCTCCTGAATTTTGGGGTGACATCCAGGTATTGCACAAGTTCGTCGACTTCATCGTCCTCTAATTCTGAATTTTCAGCAATGATACTTCTCAAAGGTTCATAATCCACAAGACTCTGTACCTCATCCTTTATGACTCGATCCACCAAATCAAGCAGAAAACATTCCTCTTCATCTGTTGGGAACTTCATGGCTTTGAAGACGTTGAAGGTGACCTCCTGATCATGAACACGCATAGTGAGTTTCCCTTTCTGCACATCTATCAAAGTCTTTCCTGTGACTAAGAATGTTCTCCCAGTATGATTGGTATGCTTTTGTCTTCCTCATAATCTAAGATGATGAAGTCAGCCGAAAAGATAAACTTGTCCACCTTTACCAACACATCTTCAATAATTCCCCGTGGATATTTGATGGATCTGTTAGCTAGCTGTAATGATATGTTTGTCTGCCGTGGAGCCGACAATCCCAACTGATTGAACACTGACAAGGGAATTAAATTTATACTTGCCCCAAGATCACATAAACACTTACTAAAGCTCATCTTCCCGATTGTGCACGGAATTGTGAAGCTGCTTGGATCCTTCAGCTTTAGAGGTAATTTCTGCTGAAGCACTGCACTGCATTCCTTTGTCAAGGCTACCATCTCAAATTCATCTAATCTACTCTTCCTTGACAGTATACCCTTCATGAACTTTGCATAGCTTGGCATTTGTTCCAATGCCTCGGCGAAAGGTATGTTGATTTGCATCTTTTTAAAGACCTCCAAAAATTTGCTGAATTGCTTATCTTCCCTCTGCTTGTTTAATCTCTGCGGATATGGAACTCGAGGGTAAACTGGTGGTACTGTATTTATAGGCTTCTCAACTGACCCTGCTTTATCCTTCTTTTCCTATTGCACCTTAGAATTGTCCAGATTTTCTTTCTCAGCATTCACCTGTTCTTCCTTGCGCTATCTTCAATACAAACAGGTGCGAGCGCGCGACTTGCAGTGTCTACAATATTTTTCCCAGATCTCAATGTGATCGCTTGGCACTGTTCCTTCCTGTCTCTTCTTGGATTTGTTTCTGTATTACTTGGCAAAGAACCTTGGGGCCTGTTGTTAAGCATGCTCGCCATTTGCCCCATCTGAGTCTCCAAATTCTTAATAGCCACTGCTTGGCTTTTGATCATAACTTCTATTTTTGCCATGCACTTCAACATCATCTCCTCCACTTCTGATTTTTTTCTCTTGCTGTGGTGCAGCTAGAGTGTGATGTTGTTGTTGTTGAGAAAATCCCAGCGGGAATGGTGGTTTTGGTGTAAACTGTGGCTGAGACGGCTATGACTGAAAGTGTTGATTTGGCTGAAACTAATTCTGCTGATTCCCTTGGTTATTAGACTAACTGAAGTTTGGATGGTTTCGGTTGTTGGGGTGGTATGTGTTCTGAAACTATCCTTGGTCTTTCCTGTAATTACTCACATACTGTACCGACTCTGAGCTGATAGCACACTGATCTGTCGAGTGTGACCACGCACAAATCTCATATACGAAGGCAACTATTTTCACTTTGCTCTCTACTAGTGTATCTATTTTCTTTGCCATAGCTGTTATCCGTGCCAACAACTGAGTAATAACATCTACCTCCAACACACCTGCAACCTTGGGCTGTGGCATCTGAGATGTAGGATTCTGAAAATCATTTGCAGACACAGTCTCGATAAGTGTATAGGCCTCATCATAGCTCTTCGCCCATAATGCCCCTCCTGCAGCTACATCTACAATAGGTCTCGACTACCATCCCAATCCATTGTAAAAGGTGTTGATCACCATCCAATCTGGCATACCGTGATGCAGACACTTCCTTAGCATCTCTTTATATCTCTCCCATGCTTCATATAAGGACTCGCCCTGTTGTTGCTCAAACTGAGAGATAGTTGTCCTTATCTTTGCCGTTTTAGCCATTGGGAAAAACTTGGCTAAGAATTTCTGTGCTAAGTCCTCCCATGTAGTGATTGACCCTGACGGCAAAGAATGAAGCCAACTCCTCGCCTTATCCCTCAATGAGAATGGGAATAACCTAAGTCTGATAGCATCCTCCGTCACATCGTTGTATCTGAATGTGTTACAAATCTCAATGAAACTTAACAAGTGTTCATTCGGATAATCCGTAGCAAAGACTTCAAACTGTCATCAATTACGCACCATCCTAATAGTGCCCTGTTTAATCTCGAAAGTATTCACTTTGCTATCACCTATTCGACTATGGTCGATCGTAGTCCATTTATATTCTAAGATGGAATAATCTCTTAAAGCCTTGTGCTCTTCTCTTTGTTCTTCTACCATGTCAGATATGGTACTTTCCAACTGGGCTTGCAAATTTCTCCGTACACCTGCTTTCCAACCTCTTCCGTTAATGTTATCCTGCGCTGGTGTAAATTCAGAATTAGATGATCTTGTGTGCATAAAAATCTACAAGTACCTGAAATCACAAACAAAACAAAAACAAAAATGAGATAAGAATAGATATGTCTAAGTCATACAATATAGCTTAAAATTGACGATAATTATTTAAATTTAAACGCCTTTCCCTAGCAACGGCGCCAAAAACTTGTTGCCTCTTTTTCAGTTCTAACAAAAGAGCTCTAACTCATGCAAGCATACATGTGTCAACAAGTAATACAGAGTAAGTAAAGTATCGATCCCACAGAGAAAGTTGTCTAATTTAAACTCGTATGCATCAACTAAATCACTACTTTTATATGCTTAAACTAATGATTAAAATTGTGAATTATTCTAAAGGCAAATAATAACTAAAATGAGTATAAGAATGTATTAAATCAAATCTGGAAATAATGGGATCCTAACTTCATTCAATACTTCATCTAATTGCCACCATCATGCAAGATTGTTTACATATCACAAAAAAGTAGCTATGAGCACTAAACTAGTCATAGCCATTTTTCAATGAACTATGACCTACTCACACAGTATCCACAGGTGATAGACACCATGTAATCATCAATATAACCAAAATCACTATATGTCTATGTGAAATTGCAACTATACTGAATTTAAGCACAAGCCCTTATATTAACTCATACAGTGAATTAGTATATGTCTATCTAATTCACGAAATACATAAGCCATGCAAAACAGCCCCATATACGTATGCTATCATGATTATAATCCATACTCGCATGTTCATTGTCAATTCCATACAAGTACTAAAACGAATGGTGATCAAGCATTCATACATGCAAAACAACCATGATAGAAATTCCTATTGATATGCAAAAATAGTCCAGCCATCAAGCATGCAATTAAACTACATATTAAAATCCGTTAGAATCCCATAATGGAGTTTAGTTCATGACTGAACCAAAAGCCATTATGGGATCAAAGCTAAACATGAATAATAAGCAAGCAATTGAAAAAGAAGGGATAGAAACGATCAAACCCAATTGTTGATTATGAACCACTATTAACGTTCAAATCCTCATATAATCCAAGCAAAATAACAATAAAAATCCACAATGATAGAAAATCCCACGAAGAATTAGAAAAGATGGAGTTTAGGCTTCGTTCTACGTTGGAATCTCTCTCAAAGTCTAAACCCTAGTTACGATATAAAAAATACGTAAAAAGTACTGAATTCTACGTCTGACACCAGTCAGAATAGTTTTAATTCATTCCAACTCTTTAAAATTAAAAATTAAAATAAATTTCGTGATTCGGTGATCGCGCCATCGTATGTCTCGCTCCCTAATGTAATCCTCGCGCAGGCGCGCGACTTGCAGTGTCACCTCTGGCTATAGCAGTGTAGTCGCCACGCATGCGCGCGTGTCTTTAGCATATAAGCCGCAACCTGCCTCGAGATTGATTTACGGTTCTACTGCTTCTCGATCTGTTTCTACTTTGCTTCATTTCCTTGTCCATCAACACCCATGCTTAACTTCCCTGCTCTAATTGATCCTCACGCCATGCATCCATCCGCCTCATGCCATCTACGTCACCAAATATATGTCATATCCTGCACTTGTACACCAAAGGAGTTTTAAGTATATGCAATGCAAAATAACATGAAATGTCACTAAAAATATACTACAATGTACTTGAGATGGGCATAATTCGCGTGAATTGATATCCAATAAGTAGGTGTAAAGCCCACTTATCAGTAGCCAAGAAATCAGAATTGATCATTAAAGGTGTAACGCCCCGAAATCTGGTCTATTTTTACATCCGGATTCCGTATGTCATGATCCCATCTTCTTCCAAACATACATCATTATATAGCTAAATATAACAACATACATCCTCAAATCTCAGGTTCTAAAACTTTAAAACCTCTTTCATTCCAAATAATGATAAATACATTATTCTTTACATCTTGTACAAGTGACATTTATCCGCCACCAAGGATACATAATCATTCATTAAACTATTCTATAGTTTAATTCTATCATTCTATATTATAAGTCTTCACTTGATCTTCACGCATATTCATATAATGAATGGCACTTCTTCTGGATACCGATCAGCTTGATCTTTCCGGGATCCTTAAGTTCTTTCTAACATCGTTCGCTGAAAATGTTTTTATTTAAAGCAAATGTGAGCATTTAATTACCTAGCAGGTCATAACAGTTGAAGAAACAACTTTAAGAATTCAAACAGTCTTGTAAGACTTTAATAACCGAACAAAGGTTATGAAGCAGCTTGAATAATAGGAATAATCTTGATTCCTATCATTTTAAAACATTAGTTTCACTCCCTTTGAAATACTTTCATTCTCTACTCTCTTTCATACACATTCTGTCTGGCTAGAATCAATAACACAAACTTAATAATAACGGTTCATGTATAAACAGAACATGCTCATATTGAACAGTTCAATCACAGAACAGTTCATATCATAGAAAAACCGAAGTGTTCACATTGTGGCACAAGGCCTCATATATTCTAACACCTTGTACAAATATCACACATTTGCACATAGACAGAACTTCTCAAGTTCAACATCTGAGAAGTTTAGAAACTAGCATTCATTTAAAATATGAATGAAGTTAGGAAACTTGCCTTACGCACACACATGACTTATACTTTATCTTTGAATCGCTCATCTACACCGCCCATAATAAAGATGAGTTAGATCGGTTGCCAGTTTTGTATATACCTTCGCTCTCTAAAGGAATTGGTTAGCCCAACTCCCATATGTCAACCATCAAGGGTTACGATTGTACTAGAACCTAAATTCATCTTAACTTACCCAAACTATTAAACTATAATGTTCGTTAAGTCAATTTCTTATTCCTTATGGCTTTCTGGCAACTAAATGCCATACCTCAGGATTCATTCTTTATCGTCTAAGTCATACAATCTTTTATATACTCAGGACGATCATTCAATATTCATTCTACGCATTTATAGCGTTAAGCATTTTCGTTACCTTATTCTTATCTTACAACGTCCTATTCATTTGACTCGGAATGTTATCCAAGTTATAAAAATTAACTCGGCTTCTTTTACGTTATACGTACTTGTCCTTAATTCAGCTTCTCCACCGTTCACAGGTTTAATCATTGATCTTTATTATCTTACGGTCAAACCATACACGGGGTGTAGGTTCTACCCATTTAGTATTCGTGTACACTTAACCTTTAACTCGGTTCAAGTGTCCACCACTTACATTTCATTCTAACATTCTCATCCGACTCATATTCGGCTTTCATTAATCTTATTACCGTTCGCTACGGCTTTCTTGACAATTCATATCTTACTTACTACTCCCGTCAACGTCTAAGTCATACAACCAATGTATACTTAGAATGTTCGCTCAATGTGAATACGATTCACGAGGATCGTTTACGTATTCAACATTTACGTTACTTGCCTCTTAATTCTATTCAACCTTCATCCAAGGTTTTAATTACTTTCATTCATTACCCGTCACCTGAACCCCATGTTCATTATTCTTTCCTAATGTCAAAGCCATATGGTTCGTTGAATGCTAAGACCGAATGTTCATCGCAACAACGTTGCGTTCACAGCGTCTAAATGCTTTACATTCATCTCTCATGACCATGACATAATATCGAAATGTTATTCATTACCCTAGTCAATCAACGTTTAAGGAATCACAATTATAGCAATCCCTCACGTTTGTTTCATTATGACTACGATTCCCGGACATTGGTTCCGTATCCCGCGTCTACATTCTTTATCTTTTAATCTCATTTAATCTTTTCATTCAACCTTCATCAAAGGTTTAATACACTTAATTAAGTGTTACATTAGTTGAATTACATGTTCATATTTCTTTCTTGCACATTCCCTAGTAATTGAGCAGTAAAAATCTCATTTTTGGGCATTGCCCTGCACCAGCACTGCGGCGCCGTGCCCTTCCCTTTTTTCACACTGCGGCACCACCTAGCAGTAGCAAATGGCCCGAGCTCGCGCTGCGGCGCTGGCCCCCAAGGCATTTTCTAAGTCTTTTATAAGCTTGAGACTCTTACTTTGAAATCTCATATCTTATTTGTTATAACTCGGAACGAGGTCTATCCATATCCATTTTCTTCCTTATCTTACGTACTTCGATTACCCTCAGACAGAACTTCATTCTGAATCCATTAACATGCCATTCAATTGGCTTAATCTTCACTCTTCGTTCGTTTTATGTTATTAACATTCTACGTTTGTTCGTCCGTAATTCGATCATCCAAACTCGGAACTCGTTCGTTCTTGAGTCCATGACTCACATTTTATACGTTCTCTTACATTCTTATGAAACCCTATATGTTCGGGTTCATTTACTAACTTTCTAATTCTCGTTCTTCTTTTAAGAAATTTTTGCCATAACTTCGTTATAGCTCAGTTTTAATCCGTTCTTCATGAACGTTTCTAACGTTCCTAACCAAGTAATAAGCAACTAACTTATACGCGATGGTTTTAAACTTTTCCATCAACAACAATTATCCTACGATGGTTTTAAATTTATCCATCAACAACGTTCTTCGCGTGTTCTTCGTTTTTAATCGATATTTTGGATTACGATTTTACTTTTTCTTGGAATTTGATGTTATAGAACATCATTCCTTACTTATTTGACCTACTCATTCATAAGATTCATTCGGATCGATCAAAATCCTTACGAATCTTACACTTCCTTATGAAATTTATTAACTAAATTTCTAATTTCTTATTTCTTCATTTTCTTATTATTTCAACCATATGAAACCATTTCTAACATCTTTTACTTCCTATTCTCATTAAGCTATATTTTTAACATATAAAGCTTAAAGAAAATTTATAGAATACTAGGTTTCGGGTTACCTTTCTTCTGTAATCTTCTTCCGTCGGACAAAGCGCGCACTCGGGCTAGCTTTTCCTCTTCTTTTTCCTCTCTTCTCCCATCCGAACCCTCTCTTTATCTCTCTCAAAGTTGTAGGATTTTTCAAAATCCCAAAACAATGAAGTTAGCTTCATATTTATAGATTTTCCAGGCTAGAGGTATTTTGGTCATTTCACCAAACCGCCTTACTATTCATGGCTTAGCCACCAAGTTTACTTGGCCTCCACACTTACTTAGCCATTAAGTCTACTTAACCATAGTCTACTTAACTCTTACTCTTAAGTTTATTTACTCATTAAGTAACTTATCCTTACTATTCACGTAGCTTCCCTTGGAAGCTTCGTGGTTCCATCTTTCGGGTTTCGTCCAACAGTATTAAAAACTGCGATTCTCGGAATCCAAATATTTTTGGATATTTCATCTTTCCTTTACCGATTAACTTTTACGTATTCTTGGTTTACAAAAAAAAAAAAATTTTTTTTTTTGGTGTCAAGCGTTTTCCTTCACATTTTCCCTTAACGTAGTTAAACAAGTGAAACGTACATAACAGTACTTTTCGTCATTTTTATTTTATCCGATTTCTGCACGTTTTTCGAGAAAAACTTTTATCGGTTTACTTAAATTTTCACGATATATTATCGTCAAATCTTTCGACAGAATGTCATTTCGACATACCAAACTCTCTAAAAGGCTTAGGTTATTCAAACACTAACCCTTAGGGTTTTGTTGGGTGAATAGTGTCTATTTCGTCTTTTTCCCCAGAAATATTTTGTTCCCAGAAAAATTTTATTTTCATCTTGAAAATTCTTACTCTTTCAGTCTAGCTCGTAGCCAGAATCCTCCCGATTAATAATCATTCTAGGTTATAGAACGATCAATAAACACATAGCACAGAATATTATTAATAAAATTCATTTTATTAATAACTAATTATTTAAATCTTAAATTCTGGATAATCCGATTTTCCGGGTTGTCACATTCTTCCTCCCTTATAAAAATTCCATCCTCGGAATTTCTTAAAACCACACCCATACCCGTCATCATCATTTCACCCCTTCTTCTTGCAAATTTCTTCTTCAAAATTTTATCTTACTCATCTTCTCAACTTCTCTTCAAAGAAGTTCTTATCTTTCATACATTCCCTACCCTTTATAACTTATCAAGAATCATGAAGTGAAAGGAATAACTAGGAATATAAGGATTCCTTTAAAATATTTTATACTTTTGCTGAGGGGTCAAATCAACCATGAACTCTTACTAGGTTTAACAGTATTTCACCGTAAACCCTTCTTACACGGTCAGTTTACAATCACAAAGAAGGTAAACCACCTCTTCCATACGTAGGTGATCAACCTATCGTATAACCCCATTTCAGGGTATGTTCACCTCAGACTTAATCATTGGATTCTGCACCAAAATAATTTGGTTCAGCATAGCTCTTCAAAGAAAGCTCAATTTTCTTTTAATCATGACATACCATTCATGTTAGCTAAATCAAGTAGCTTAGACCATACCAATAAATTGGACATCAACTTGAAACATTCGTCTAGTCAACTCCCTTGACATCGACCAATTCTTTAAATTCTTTTGCAATACATCAAAACGTTTCATGACGTCATGATACCGCACTTTTCACAGTACGTTGAGGACTTCGTCAGTTTATAACTTCATCATTATACATCATACCATAGCGGGTTGTTGATCCATAGATCACTTCCAACACTAGGTTCAGTTGCATTAATAACTCCATCCTTTTACCATCTTTGCATCAAATGCACTGATGATATAAAATTCATTTTGATATTTTAAATCAATTTCTGTCTAGCCGAATAAAATAGCATAGACATATCAAGAATAGTTCTTTTAAAATCCATTGGTTCCAAAAATTGAACCAATTCTTTCATTTTCCAAAACGCACACTTCAGCACGAATTCAAGAAACTTCGAAATCTCGCATAGCTAGATGACTTGGAATATCTTATCCTCCATCTTCCTTCATTGTCTTACTTGTGAGAATACTTAATCTTCTCTAGCACCTTCAATGCTAAGTCTACTAAAAATAACTCATTTCAGTCTAAACATTCCTATACCTTAGTACAGTCCATCAACTTACCACACATTATGAGTTCAAGAACTTTCCACAATAATATGAGTTTAAGAGCTATCCTAGACAGACCATAGGTGTCCATTTGCTGAGAAGTTCAAAAACATACCATATAATTATGAGTCACGAACTTACCATAAGTATGAGTTTCAAGAACTCGCACCTACCTTATCATTCTCTACCTATCAAGTATATACATGAGAAAAGATTCACCTTCTCGTCATATATATCTTGATAGCGCAACCAATTTCAATGATTATCACTGTAATAAACTGAGTGGCTGTTACACCAAAGATTCATACAACTCAGCTATCACATGAGTTCTCAATTGAAATCTTACAACTTCTAACTTTCTCTTTACTTAATACAAATTTTCTTTAATTTGTATACTTTCCTTTACAACTCAATCTGAGTTCTTCTTCCCATACTACTTCGTAGTACCATTCATTCATAGCATTAGCTATAAATAATTCATCGTTTAACAGCTCACCTATTACTACGATTTACTATGATCATGTGGTGATCTCCTTATCCTTCTCTCTACGATTATAGTCTTAGGTACTCATACCTAAGACTTATAACCTATCAGCTTTGATACCAACCTGTAACGCCCTGAAATTCGATCTATTTTCACATCCAGATTTCGTACATCACGATCCCATCTTCTTCCAAACATACATCATTATATAGCTAAATATAACAACATACATCCTCAAATCCCAAGTTCTAAAACCTTAAAACCTCTTTCATTCCAAATAACGATAAATACATTATTCTTTACATCTTGTACAAGTGACTTTTATCCGCCACCAAGGATACATAATCGTTCATTAAACTATTCTATAGTTTAATTTTATCATTCTATATTACAAGTCTTCACTTGATCTTCACGTACATTCATATAATGAATGGCACTTCTTCTGGATACCGATCAGCTTGATCTTTATGGGATCCTTAAGTTCTTTCTAACATCATTCACTGAAAATATTTTTATTTAAAGCAAGTGTGAGCATTCAATTGCCCAAATAGTCATAACAACAAACAAACAACTTTAAGAATTCAAACATTCTTGTAAGACTTCAATAACCGAACAAAGGTTATGAAGCAGCTTGAATAATAGGAATAATCTCGATTCCTATCATTTTAAAACATTAGTTACATTCCCTTTGAAATACTTTCATTCTCTACTCTCTTTCATACACATTCTGTCTAGCTAGAATCAATAGCATAGACTTAACAATAACGGTTCATGTATAAACAGAACATGCTCATATTGAACAGTTCAATCACAGAACAATTCATATCATAGAAACACCGAAGTGTTCACATTGTGGCACAAGGCCTCATATATTCTAACACCTTGTACAAATATCACACATTTGCACATAGACAGAACTTCTCAATTTCAACATCTGAGAAGTTTAGAAACTAGCATTCATTTAAAATATGAATGAAGTTAGGAAACTTGCCTTACGCACAGCTATAGCTTATAGTTTACGCTGAACTGCTCATTCCAATTCCTATGTAGCACATAAGGAAATAACACATATACCAATTATTCATATACTTGACTTACGCATTGGTTTACTTTACTTTACTTCTTAGGGTTCACGTTCTTACAAACTAAGTTCACGCGACCAACTTCCTTTACCGGTTAATGACTTAATGACATACGGAGATGTCTTACTTAATACCTTCATCATCTTTGATGATTTACATTCTTATCTTCTTCTTATAACTCTCCTAGGACTCAGCACACATCGTGTCTCTACTAGTAGTCCATATGGTACTCTGAGTGGTTTCCCACAAAAAACCAACAAATAAGTTCCCGTCTCATCTACACTGCCCATAATAGTGAGTTAGATCGGTTGCCAGTTTTGTATATACCTTCGCTCTCTGAAGGAATTGTTTAGCCCAGCTCCCATATGTCAACCATCAATGGTTACGATTGTACTAGAACCTAAATTCATCTTAACTTACCCGAACTATTAAACTATAATGTTCGTTAAGTCAATTTCTTATTTCTTATGGCTTTCTGGCAACTAAATGCCATACCTCAGGATTCATTCTTTATCATCTAAGTCATACAATCTTTTGTATACTCAGGACGATCATTCAATATTCATTCTACGCATTTATAGCGTTAAGCATTTTCGTTACCTTATTCTTATCTTACAACATCCTATTCATTTGACTCGGAATGTTATCCAAGTTATAAAAATTAACTCGGCTTCTTTTACGTTATACGTACTTGTCCTTAATTCAGCTTCTCCACCGTTCACAGGTTTAATCATTGATCTTTATTATCTTACGGTCAAACCATACACGGGGTGTAGGTTCTACCCATTTAGTATTCGTGTACACTTAACCTTTAACTCGGTTCAAGTGTCCACCACTTACATTTCATTCTAACATTCTCATCCGACTCATATTCGGCTTTCATTAATCTTATTACCGTTCGCTACGGCTTTCTTGACAATTCATATCTTACTTACTACTCTCGTCAACGTCTAAGTCATACAACCAATGTATACTTAGAACGTTCGCTCAATGTGAATACTATTCACGAGGATCGTTTACGTATTCAACATTTACGTTACTTGCCTCTTAATTCTATTCAACCTTCATCCAAGGTTTTAATTACTTTCATTCATTACTCGTCACCTGAACCCCATGTTCATTATTCTTTCCTAATGTCAAAGCCATACGGTTCGTTGTATGCTAAGACCGATCGTTCATCGCAACAATGTTGCGTTCACAGTGTCTAAATGCTTTACATTCATCTCTCATGACCATGACATAACATTGAAATGTTATTCATTACCCTAGTCAATCAATGTTTAAGGAATCACAATTATAGCAATCCCTCATGTTCGTTTCATTGTGACTACGGTTCCCGGACATTGGTTCTGTATCCCGCGTCTACATTCTTTATCTTTTAATCTCATTTAATCTTTTCGTTCAACCTTCATCAAAGGTTTAATACACTTAATTAAGTGTTACATTAGTTGAATTACATGTTCATATTTTTTTCTTGCACATTCCCCAGTAATTGAGTAGTAAAAATCTCATTTCTGGGCATTGCCCAGCACCGGCGCTGCGGCACCATGCCCTTCCCTTTCTTTTGCGCTGCGATGCCACTTAGTAGTAGCTAATTGCCCGAGCTTCATGACTGCGTGCTTTACCCCCAAAAGGTGCGACTTCGCGTTAAGGCGCCAAGCATGAAACCTAGAAAAATTTTCTAAGTCTTTTATAAGCTTGAGACGCTGACTTTGAAATCTCATATCTTATTCGTTATAACTCGGAACGAGGTTGTTCCAAAGCTATTTTCTTCCTTATCTTACGTACTTCTATTACCCTCGGATAGAACTTTGTTCTGAATCCGTTAATATGCCATTCAATTGGCTTAATCTTCGCTCTTTGTTCGTTTTATGTTATTAACGTTCTTCGTTCGTTCGTCCGTAATTCGGTCATCCGAACTCAGAACTCGTTCCTTCTTGAGTCCACGACTCACGTTTTATATGTTCTCTTACATTCTTATGAAACCTTATACGTTCAGGTTCATTTACTAACTTTCTAATTCTCGTTCTTCTTTTAAGAAATTTTTGCCATAACTTCGTTATAGCTCAGTTTTAATCCGTTCTTCATGAACGTTTCTAATGTTCCTAACCAAGCAATAAGAAACTAACTTATACACGATGGTTTTAAACTTGTCCATCAATAACAACTATCCTACGATGGTTTTAAATTTGTCCATCAACAACGTTCTTCGCGTTCTTCGCGTGTTCTTCGCATGTTCTTCGTTTTTAATCGATATTTTAGATTACGATTTTACTTATTCTTGGAATTTGATGTTATAGAACATTATTCCTTACTTATTTGACCTACTCATTCATAAGATTCATTCGGATCGCTCAAAATCCTTACGAATCTTACACTTCCTTAAGAAATTTATAAACTAAATTTCTAATTTCTTATTTCTTCATTTTCTTATGATTTCAATCATATGAAACCATTTCTAACATCTTTTACTTCCTATTCTCGTTAAGCTATGTTTTTAACATATAAAGCTTAAAGAAAATTTATATAAGACTAGGTTTCAGGTTACTTTTCTTCTTTAATCTTCTTTCGTCGGACAAAGCGTGCACTCGGGCAAGCTTTTTCTCTTCCTTTTCCTCTCTTCTCCCATCCAAAACCTCTCTCTATCTCTCTTAAAGTTGTAGGATTTTTAAAAATCCCAAAACAATGAAGTTAGCTTCATATTTATAGATTTTAAAGGCTAGGGGTATTTTGGTCATTTCACCAAACCGCCTTACTATTCATGGCTTAGCCACCAAGTTTACTTGGCCTCCACACTTACTTAGCCATTAAGTCTACTTAACCATTAAGTCTACTAAACTCCTAAGTTTACTTAACTCTTAAGTTTACTTACTCATTAAGTAACGTATCCTTACTATTCACGTAGCTTCCCTTGGAAGCTTCGTGGTTCCATCTTTCGGGTTTCGTCCAACAGTATTTAAAACTGCGATTCTCGGAATCCAAATATTTTTGGATATTTCAGCTTTCCTTTATCGATTAACTTTTACGTATTCTTCAGATTTTTGAAAAACTGAAAAACACTTTTTGGTGTCAAGCGTTTTCCTTCACGTTTTCCCCTAACGCAGTTAAACGAGTGAAAAGTACATAACAGTACTTTTCATTATTTTTATTTTATCCGATTTCTGCACGTTTTTTGAGAAAAACTTTTATCGGCTTACTTAACTTTTCACGATATATTATCGTCAAATCTTTCGACTGAATGTCATTTCGACATACCGAACTCTCTGAAAGGCTTAGGTTATTCAAACCGTAACCCTTAGGGTTTCGTCGGGTGAATAGTGCCTATTTAGTCTTTTTCTCCAAAAATATTTTGTTCCCGAAATCCTCCCGATTAATAATCATTCTAGGTTATAGAACGATCAATAAACACATAGCACAGAATAGTATTAATAAAATTTATTTTATTAATAACTAATTCTTTAAATCTTAAATTCTGGACAATCCGATTTTCCGGGTTCTCACAAAAGGTATAAGAACCCTAGCTATAATCTGGTCTTGATCTGCATGTTAGATGTTAAGATTTATTATTAAAACATGTTATATATAGTGTATAATGATGATCTGGGTTGCTAGATGTTAGATCCATAACATCTAGAGACTCGGATTTGAAGTTTTGCAAAATCTGGAAAAATTTTGTTGTGATGTCCGACCATAAATATAATGTCCGTCTCGCTCAGATCTCAAAGATGTTTAGTGATTTGGTGTCTTAAGTGTTTAATCTTGTAGTATGTCATGCGATCCAGACTGGAAGTTGAATCAAGGTCATAGCTTGAACAGATTTCAAGATATTGTTGGTCAAAGGTCGTTGACCGACCATGACTGGACAAAATCTGGGTAACCCAGATCTTGCCTAGAACGGTCTGATAAGACCTTGGACGCCTTTGATCTTGCAATATGTTGATGATTTGTGTTTGTGGATGCATCTAAATTATACTATGTTGTTTGGACTACATCTTCATGCCTTAATATCACATACATAGTAAACAGGTTGAAAATTGTGGCCGGTCAAACTAGTTAAGTCGATCATGTTTTCTGTTTTCTGGGTAACCCAGAAAACATAAGAACATGACGACTGACATAGTTTGAATAGACTAGATCTCGCATTTGTGTTGATGTTTTGATGTTGTTTGGTGATAGATCTCTTAATTTACATGTTGTCTACACACTGAAGCTTATAGATCACAAAAACATTGCACGATAAGCATGTAATGGAAGCCCAAAGTAAGGTCCACGATCTGTTTTGATCATGTACTTTAGGCCCTTAGATCTCCTTTGTTATGCATGTTTTGATCATGTTTGTTGTTGGGTCTTGTAGTGGTGCATTTGTACAACATGATCTAATCAACAACAAGTCCAGAAACACTTTGTGTGAAGAATCATTGATGGTCAAACATGGTCCCTCGAAACTGTGTATGAAGATTTGGGTTTTCATGATGAACATGAAGAACACCTATAATGGCAGTTACCTGCTGCTATAGGTGGTCTTTAGCTTGACGATTTCTATATAAAAATTATATTTTATTAAATAATTATAAAAATTAGTTTTTACTTATTAAAATACATAATAAATTATTAAAAATTATTTTAAAGTCCTAAAAAATAGTTTTAATTATTTTTAATATATTTGATAAATATTTAATATTTTTTGAAATATTAAAGGTATTTAATTTATTTAATTATTACATTAAATAAATTATTTAAAAATGATTTTAATATTTAAAAATCATTTAAAATTATATTATGGTATAATAAAATATTTTAAGTTATTTTTAATGACTTTTAATATTTTGGGATGAAATTCATTAATAAATTAATATTAATGATAATTAAGTTATTTAATAAATAAATTAACAATGATTTTATTATATTAAAAATCATTTTAAATAATAATAAAAGTACTTAAAAATATTTTTTAAGTTATAAAATATAACTTTCAATATTTAAAGGTAAATTTCATTAATGAATTATTATTAATGATATTAAAATTACTTAATAATTATATTAAATAATTTAGTTTAAAAATGATTTTATTATTATAAAATCATTTTAAATGAAAATAAAATGTTTAAAGATATTTTAAGTTATAAAATATAACTTTTAATATTTAAAGGATAATTTCATTAATAATTTAATATTAATGATATTAATTTAGTATTAATGATATTAAATTTATTTAATAATTATATTATATAAATAGTTTAAAAATGGTTTTATTAATCTAAAAATCATTTAAAAAGGATATAAATGAATTAAAAATATTTTTTAAGTTATAATTAATGACTCTTAATATTTGGATAAATGGTACATTAATATTTAAATATTAATGGTAATTATTTATAAATAATTTTAAATGTTTTAAAAAATCATTTAAGGGTAATATTAGTACTTTAGCAATATTTTAAGTTATTATAAATAACTTTAATTTTTGGCAATGATTTCATTAATAGTTTAATATTAATTAAATGTTAATGATAATAGAATTATTTGATATTTAAATAATTTAATAATGATTCCGGTGTTTGAAAATTCATGATAAATTATAATAAATGTTTAAAAATTATTATTAAGTTATTTAAAATAGTATGACTGATACTTACAGATATAGAGCTATAGAATAGAGTCTTAGACTCGATAATTACCCGATAAAGCTGTCGGTACATCGACATGTTTCAGAAATGGATCTGGAGTTGGATATTTTGATTGTGTTAATGTTTGTTTGTGATTCAATGACTGTTAAACATGTGTAATAATGTGATTAGGTTATGTGCTGCTTGCGAAATGCAGAACTATGTGTTATAGTATATTGTTCTAATCGAATAAATGATCTGATTAATGATAGGTGGTGATATAAAAGATAAAACTAAGTTGCGAATTGTAAGCAGTGCATCAGGCAAGTATCCTACCTTTGCATTTTCTTTATGCAATGGACATGAGTAAGAATGTTTCATAATTATATTATTACTGTACAGATTATTAACCCTATATTATATACGCTCATTGATTATCAACATGTTAGTATTTGGTAATTCAGATACATATTCTGTTCGTTAATTTCTATAAATGATTATATAAGTGTCCCTACTTGGATAATCATTGTATTTAATCACACACACACACACACACACACACACATATATATATATATATATATATATATATATATATGTTGAATTATAGATTATTGTTGAACAAGATAAAACCTTATTATTATCCAACCGAATTGCTTTGGTTTGGAACCCCGACAAGTATGAGCATCCCTTATACGGGAAAACTTTTTATGCACCCAAGGTGGACAGAGTGAACGATAACATCGTTCTTGCATGTAGTATTGATCAATACAGGGTATAACGGGCTGATCACCCCCGTGCCCGTAAGTTATGACGGTTTATAGATGAAGTTCTGTTTAACCTTTTTGAAAATGAAAACAATGTTCATAGTATGTCAACTTAACCCTATTTATAGTCAGTACGTAGTTTCAAAAATTTGAAAGAGGGTTGTTATGTTGTTATTATCGGTTCAGATTACTTCACAACTCTTGATTTGTTGTAGAAGGGTAGTATAAAGAAAATATTTAAATTCTTTCATCTTATATATATATAATTGCTATTACTTATTGGGCACTCAAATGCTCATCCTTGCTTAATTTAAATGTTTTCAGCTAAGTGTGAACAAGCAGAAGGCTCGGCTAAGAATAAAGGGAAAGGGAAGGTTACATAATAAATTCTATGCTATTTTATGTAATAGTTAACTTTATTAAGACAAGTATGATATCTATATATTATCATGTTATGTAATGAATGTTTAAAGGTCTCGTACCTAGGGATTAGACTCTGATGATATATAAATTAAGTTGATCTTTATATTATTGTTATTATTATTAGTATTATTCTGCTCATAGAAATGGTATCGTAAAGCACTGAGTTCGGGTTTCAAGTACCTAGATTTGGGGGCTTTACAGGTTGGTATCAGAGCTATAGGGTTAGAAACCTTAGGTGTGATAGACCTTAGGCTATAACCTTAGAACAGAGGGAAACGTTGAAAATATTAATAACTCGTATAGAGTTTAAAAAGAGATGGATTGGATAATTCATCGTCAAACAAAATAAAAGATAACCTATATAAAACTACTAATTGCTGTGTGTATATATTATATGCTAATCAGGATAATTTATGTGTGTAGATGTCTGGTGGAAAAGGCTTGTTATATGCTTATAAATTAAAGAAGGATCAAACCATACACCCGAGCTAATATCGAAGCCAATAGCTGAAATAGAGGCTCACAATGAAACCAACTCGGACGAGGTGGTTATCGTGGAAAACGTAGTACCAGATTCGAAAATGGTGGAACTGACAGATAGTGATTCAAACACTAAAGTTGAAGCTGATCAAGCATCCATAGAAGTGTGGAATCTGAGGAACAAGGTTTCTTCTCTGGAAAGGTTGTGGGAGATAGAAAAGTTGCTTAATAGTCAACTGCGGTAGGCGTTAATAGAAACAATGGAAGAACAGGATAAAATTAAAATCCAAATTGATCAGATGGGAGCCTCAAGCAACACATCGTGTGCAGCTCCGAGAAATAAGGGAAAGAGAAAGATAGAAGAACATGACTTAGGAAAACCTGATAAGAAGAAAGGGAAAAGAATATGTTATCTTTACGGCTATGAGGGGCATACCACTCTGTATTGTCCCGACTATAAACCAGGTGCATGTTTTTTTTTGTGGAATGGAAGATCATCAGGCGAAGAGTTGTCCAAGAAAAAGGCTTAGTAAATAGGTAGTATAAGTTCTGTTGTGTAGGCATGTTTAATGTAATATGTGTGCTTAGTATGCCCGTGTAATGTAATATTCTAAAACTTTTGTTTTAGTCAAGGTTGTAAATCCCGACTTTTATAGTTACAAAGGGATAATTGATGTTTAATGCAGTATGTGCTGCAATATGTAAAGTATTTTGAAATCGTTGAATGAATATGAATCTAAGTTTGAGTAATGAAACAAGTTTAAAATATTAAACTTATATGATAAGGTTTAGAATGTAAGTTAAATTCATGTTTATTTAAACAGATAATGCCGCCAAGACGATAAACTCGAAACCAAAGGGCAGAAGAATCTGTCAATAATGTTGAGGGACAATAACAAGCAGACCCGATGCAGCATTTTGCGAATATGGTAGCACATGCTATGCAATAAGGAATACCAGCCGTAGGGAACCAGCCAGATAATCACTTGGCAAATTTCAAAGACTTTAAGGCTGTAGGACTGCCGGAATTCAAAGGTACAACTGACCCTTTAGAAGCCCAAACTTGGGTTAAGGAGATTGAGAAGGCGTTCATAATAGCTAGGGTAGCTGAGGGGCAAAAGACCGCTTTTGCCACCTATATGATGAAGGGTGAGGCAAATTTTTGGTGGGAAGTAAATCAGGCGAGGGCAGGAGAAGGTGTTATTACATGGGATAGGTTTAAGACACTGTTTTTCAAAAATTATTTTTCAGCTAGTATGCAAACTAGAATGGAGGTGAAATTTCTATAGTTGAAGCAAGGGGATATGTCAGTTGTGGAATATGCCGCAAAGTTCAATGAGTTGGCTTGGTTTGCTCCGCATCAAGTTGATACGGAGGCTAGGAAAGCAAGAAGGTTTGAGCCGGGATTAAAACCATGGCTCTATAACAAGGTGGCAGTGTTGCAGATCCCTACATTTGCAGCACTCATGGAGAAAACTATTATTCTTTGAGGAGGGAGTGAGGCCATGAGCCTCTACAACAAGGAGAGAAAGAACAAGGGCAAGGTCATAGGAACTGGGAAGGTAGAAATTAATAGTGAAAGTAAAACTGGTAGTAGCAAGAAGAAGGGGAGGAATTTTGGAAGTGTGCAGGTGAAACAAGAAGGAGTTAAGAAGCAAGCTGTGCAGTTTGGAAACTGTGGAAAAAACCACTCTGGGGAATGTTTGAAAGGGAAGATTGTATGCTATAAGTGCGGGCAGGAGGACCATATCTCTCCCAACTGCCCCAATCCAAGAATGAACAGTGGGTGTTTTCTATGCAGATCGACTGAGCACAAGGTGAAGGATTGTCCGAAGAGGAGGGCGGAGGTAGGAAGTGTGAATACTGGCATGGGCAGCGAGACTTTAGCGATCACGGGACCAACGGCATCGAGCAAGCCAACAAAATCAATTGCGAGGGTCTACAACATGACAGTCCAGGATATGGCAGCAGCTGGCAGTGGGACTTTAGTGATCACGGGACCAACGGCATCGAGCAACCCAACAAAATCAATTGCGAGGGTCTACAACATGACAGTCCAGGATACGGCAGCAGCTGGCAGTGGGACTCCAGGTATTATTTGTATAACTTTTATTTTATTATGCATAATTTCCCTATATATAGTAAATTATTTTATAAAGAAATTTTGAAGGAGGAATTTGAGTTCTTTTAGAAATCAAATTTCCGTTTAATCAGATAGACAAGCTTTATGTGAATAGTTAAAGATCACTGCGATCATTTATGATCAAGATCTATTTGTGAAGATTGTGTATGCTATGTACCCTTGTATGTGTAGGTTTTAAAACGGTGATTTCGGGGACAGAATCTTTATAAGGGAGAGTGAATGTAACAACCCGGTATTTTCTATATAAATAAATGAGAAATTTTGCGTATAATTTTTTTTTATTATTTATTAAAATAAATATGGGAAATATGTGCCAAGATAATGTGTATATGTATTTATGTGATGAATAAAATTATATTTATTACATGAATAATTTTAGATAATTTTTATTTTAGAAATTATTGATCATTATAAACTATATTCTTATTACAATTAATTTTACAAAGAGAAATGTTTTTATTAATTATTTTCCATGAAAATATAATTATATATTATCTAAATAATATATGAAATGATTTTTTAGAATAATTATAATAATTATTTTATTATATGAATTTTAGTGCAGATTATTAAGATAATTATTTTAAATTAATTAATAATGTTAAGTATGGCAGATAAATCAGATATGGAATCCAAACCCTAACTTTGGATTTTTATCAAGGCATGAGAATAATAATATAATATTAATTATATTTTTATTTTCAGTGCTATAAATATGTACTGTATGAATGTGAACTGTTAATGATTGGTCAATTATGGTGCATTATTTGAAAACCCTAGTTTTACTGTGGGAAACCCTAATTTAAAACTCAATTGTGAGTTTAAGACTATTATATAACTGTGTTGTATGACTTTATGATTAATTAAGTAGGTCAACCCTAATTAACATTTAGATATATTAATTTCTATAAACCCTAATTATAATTTGGGAACCCTAATTGTCAAATTGGGAAACCCTAATTGCTAATGTAGAATGTTTAATACTAATTAGTGGACTATAAACCCTAATATTCATGCATAATGTGATTAGAAACCCTAATTACAATTTGTTAACCCTAATTTAGTAATTAGAAACCCTAATTATTAATTAAAACCCTAATTGATAAATTCGGCACCTTAATTGCTAAATTTGAACGCTTAATAATAATTAGTAAATGTTAAATCCTAATGTGCAAGACCTAAGTGGTTAGGTAACCTAACTTAATTAGGAAACCCTAATTACAAATTCTAAAAACTAATTTTATTTTATTTTAAACCCTAAATGAAAGTCTAGAAATTCATTTTTGTGCTAAACCTGAGGGTTAAATCCTAAGGGTTTGCTAATTGACCTAAGTGCCATTAAAATTGTATGGTTAATGACTATTTTGCCCTTATGTGCATTAATGAAGATAATGTATAGGTTTTGACATTAGGTGAAGTTGGTGACCAAATCCAACAACCCCATGTGATTAAAATTGACACATATCAGCCTCTAGCTCAGCCAATTCATGCATCTACCACTTGTATAAATAGATTTGAGTGAGAGAAATGATCATTTGTTAGGCCATTTTGTGCACAACACCCATCTTAACTCTCTCAAGCTCTCACCTTCAAAATTTATTAGCATATCAGTCCCATATCAAAGCCCCACTAACATACATCACAAATTAGTGGCCAAGAAATCAGAATTGGTCATTAAAGGTATAAGAACCCTAGCTATAATCTGGTCTTGATCTTTATGTTAGATGTTAAGATTTATTGTTAAAACATGTTATATATAGTGTATAATGATGATCTGGCCGGTTGCTAGATGTTAGATCCATAACATCTAGAGACTCGGATTTGAAGTTTTGCAAAATTTGGAAAAATTTTGTTGTGATGTCTGACAACGAATGTCAGGCCTTCTAGATCTCAGTATGTTTAGTGATTTGGTGTTTTAAGTGTTTAATCTTGTAGTATGTCATGCGATATGTAGTCTGGAAGTTGAATCAAGGTCATAGCTTGAACAGATTTCAAGATATTATTGGTCAAAGGTCGTTGACCGACCATTATTGGACAAAATCTGGGTAACCCAGATCTTGCCCATAACGGTCTGACAAGACCTTTGACGCCTTTGATCTTGCAATATGTTGATGATTTGTGTTTGTGGATGCATCTAAGTTATACTATGTTGTTTGGACTACATCCTCATGCCTTAATATCACATACATAGTAAACAGGTTGAAAATTGTGGCCGGTCAAACTAGTTAAGTCGATCATGTTTTCTGTTTTCTGGGTAACCTAGAAAATATAGGAACACGACGACTGACATAGTTTGAACAGACTAGATCTCGCGTTTGTGTTGATGTTTTGATGCTGTTTGGTGATAGATCTCTTAATTTACATGTTGTCTACAAACTGAAGCTTATAGATCACAAAAACATTGCACGATAAGCATGTAGTGGAAGCCCAAAGTAAGGTCCACGATCTGTTCTTCATTTCTGGGTAACCCAGAAATGAAGAACAACCTCTGACAACTACTTTAGGCCGTTAGATCTCATTTGTTATGCATGTTTAGATCATGTTTGTTGTTGGGTCTTGTAGTGGTGCATTTGTACTACATGATCTGATCAACAACATGTCCAGAAACACTTTGTGTGAAGAATCATTGATGGTTAAACATGGTCCCTTGAAACTATGTATGAAGATCTGGGTTTTCATGATGAACATGAAGAACACCTATAGCGACGGTTTTGTCGCTATAAGTGGTCTTTAGCGACAGTTTCTATATAAAAATTATATTTTTATTAAATAATTATAGAAAATAAGTTTTTAATTATTAAAAATACATATTAAATTATTAAAAATTATTTTAAAGTCTGAAAAATAGTTTTTAATTATTTTTAATATATTTCATAAATATTTAATATTTTTGAAATATTAAAGGTATTTAATTTATTTAATTATTACATTAAATAAATTATTTAAAAATTATTTTAATATTTGAAAAATCATTTAAAATTATATTATGGTATAATAAAATATTTTAAGTTATTTTAATGACTTTTAATATTTTGTGATGAAATTCATTAATAAATTAATATTAATGATAATTAAGTTATTTAATAAATAAATTAAATAAATAAATTAAAATGATTTTATTATATTAAAATTCATTTTAAATAATAATAAGGTACTTCAAAATATTTTTAGTTATAAAATATAACTTTCAATATTTAAAGGTGAATTTCATTAATTAATTATTATTAATGATATTAAAGTTATTTAATAATTATATTAAATAATTTAGTTTTAAAATGATTTTATTATTATAAAAATCATTTTAAATGAAAATAAAGTGTTTAAAGATATTTTAAGTTATAAAATATAACTTTTAATATTTAAAGAATAATTTCATTAATAATTTAATATTAATGATAATAATTTAGTATTAATGATATTAAATTTATTTAATAATTATATTAAATAAATAGTTTAAAATGGTTTTATTAATTTAAAAATCATTTAAAAAGGATATAAATGAATTAAAAAAATTAAGTTATAATTAATGACTTTTAATATTTGGATAAATGGTACATTAATATTTAAATATTAATGGTAATTATTTATAAATGATTTTAAATGTTTTAAAAAAATCATTTAAGGGGTAATATTAATACTTTAATGATATTTTAAGTTATTATAAATAACTTTAATTTTTGGCAATGGTTTCATTAATAGTTTAATATTAATTAAATGTTAATGATAATAGAATTATTTGATATTTAAATCATTTAATAATGATTCCGGTGTTTGAAAATTTATGATAAATTATAATAAATGTTTAAAAATTATTATTAAGTCATTTAAAATAGTATGACTAATATTTACGGATATGGAGCTATAGAATAGAGTCTTAGACTCGATAATTATCCGATAAAGCTGTCGGTACACCGACATGTTTCAGAAATTGATCTGGACTTAGATATTTTGATTGTGTTAATGTTTGTTTGTGATTCAATGACTGTTGAACATGTGTGATAATGTGATTAGGTTATGTGCTAACTGCGAAATGCAGTACTATGTGTTATAGTATATTGTTCTAATCGAACGAATGATCTGATTAATGATAGGTCGTGATATAAAAGATAAAACTAAGTTGCGAATTGTAAGCAGCACATCAGGCAAGTATCCTACCTTTGTATTTTCTTTATGCAATGGATATGAGTAAGAATGTTTCAGAATTATATTATTACTGTACAGATTATTAACCCTATATTATATACGCTCATTAATTATCAACATGTTAGTATATGGTAATTCAGATACATATTCTGTTCGTTAATTTCTATAAATGGTTATACAAGTGTCCCCACTTGGATAATCATTGTATTTAATCACATGTTGATACACCTTTGTTAATTACCCATATATATATATATATATATATATATATATATATATATATATGAATTATAGATTATTGTTGAACAAGATAAAACTTTATTATTATCCAACCGAATTGTTTTGGTTTGGAACCCCGACAAGTATGAACATTCCTTATACGGGAAAAAAATTTATGCACCCAAGGTGGACAGAGTGAACGATAACATCGTTCTTGCATGTAGTATTGATCAATACAGGGTACAACGGGCTGATCACCCCCGTGTCCGTAAGTTATAACGGTTTACAGATGAAGTCCAGTTTAACCTTTTCAAAATGAAAAAAATGTTCATAGTATGTCACCTTAACCCTATTTATAGTCAGTACGTAGTTTTAAAAATTTTGAAAGAGGGTTGTTATGTTATTATTATCGCCTCGTTGATTACTTCATAACTATTGATTTGTTGTAGAAGGGTAGTATAAAGAAAACATTTAAATTCTTTCAAACATATATATATATATATATATATATATATATATATATATATATATATATATATATATATATATATAATTATTATTACTTGCTGGGCACTCAAATGTTCATCCTTGCTTAATTTAAATGTTTTCAACTAAGTGTGAACAAGCAGAAGGCTCGACTAAGAATAAAGGGAAAGGGAAGGTTGCAGAATAAATTCTATGCTATTTTATGTAATAGTTAACTTTATTAAGACAAGTATGATATCTATATATTATCATGTTATGTAATGAATGTTTAAAGGTCTCGTACCTGAGGATTAGACTTTGATGATATGTAAATTAAGTTGATCTTTATATTATTGTTATTATTATTAGTATTATTCCGCTCATAGAAATGGTATCGTAAAGCACCGAGTTCGGGTTTTAAGTGCCTGGATTTGGGGGCATTACAGGCACAGTATGCGGCTAAGTTCAACGAACTCACGCAATTTGCAATGCACCAAGAAGACACTGAAGAGAGGAAAGCTAGACGCTTAGAACTAGAACTAAAACCTTGGTTGTTCAACAAGGTGTCGGTCCTTCAAATCTACTCGTTCACCACGTTGTTGGAGAAGGCGATCATTGCTGAAGGAGGAAGCGAGGCATTGAGCCAACACAACGAGTAAAAGAAGAATAAGAATATTGGGGGAGAAACTTGTTGAGGGAGTAGCAATAGTGGAGGAAGCAACCTAGGGAAAAGAAAATGGGATAATAATAGCAAAAACAACAATAAAGCAGGAAATTTTCATGGACGGTTTAAGAAGAGAGCGGAGGGATGCTCGAAATGTGGGAAGAACCACCAAAGAGAGTGTTGGAAGGGGCATAATGTTTGCTACAACGGCGGCCAAGATGGGCACAACTACCTAAGGCAGAAAAAGATTAAGGGATGTTTCGCTTATGGATCAACTTAGCATCGAATTAAAGACTATCCAAAGAAGGGGAGCAGCGGAGGAAGAGGCCATCAAGGAGGGAGCAGCAAGCTTATCATCGGCGGACCGTCACAATCAACCCAACCAACTGCCAGAACGTTTAACATGACTATCCAGGACGCAGTAGCTGCAAAGGACATGGTGTCAGGTATTATCCCAATTAATAATATAAATGTCTATGTATTATTTGATTCTGGTGCTTATAAGGTTTTATGAAGATCAAAGTAACAATCAAATTACAAAATTAATGGAAGCAAAGTAAAATCAGATTGTAAAAATTTTCACAAACCAATTACCCGGATCATCCTTTATGCATATTATTAATTAAAACGAAGAATAAGAAGTTATGTAATCATACCCTTTTAGATACGAGCTTCCACAGGTACGAGTTCATCCTACTTCTCCGCAATCTCCTTGAATCTCTGGGTAGATTAGTTCCTTTTATCAATGTTAGCCACCCAAGTGTATGGCATCTAGAGGTGATCCACCAAGGAAGAATAATTTTCAAGAAGAAGGGTGCATTGGCTAAAACCCTAGTTTTCTTATCTCTATAGAAAAAGGGGGCATACTCTACAACTCTTGGAATCGCGTATATTTGACATATGATATAAAACTCCTCTTATAAAGATATCAGGTAACCCTATTTATTTAAAATAAGATATTATTTATTTAATTAAACTCCTTTAATTAAATAGGCTCCCTAATCTTATTAGGGATAATTAATTAAACTTCTTTAACTAATTTTGCCTCGTAATCCTATTAGGAATAAATGAGAGTACTTATATTAAATTAATTCCTTAACTCTTTTAGAAATTAAAATAATACTAATTGTAATAATATTAATAAGACTCCTCTTATTAATTTATATTTAATATTTCCAAAATATTGAATAATAAATATTAAGCAATTTAATTTATTCTATCACCATAGATTAAATTAAATATACTTAACATATTATTACGATTATGTTATTAACTTCTTAAATAATTGTTCTTCCTTTTTATGGTGTGACACTTTAGGTTCTCCAAATTAAACCGGTTGTGAATAAATCAATTAGAACAATTCTAATCTTATTTAAATAAATAAATTAAATTATTAATTTATTTAAATAAATAATATTTATTCTACAATAGGGATAAGCCTCCTTAGCGATCAATGACTTTTCAGATAATATAGATTTCAACATTAATCATAAAAGAACCTTTGAGTAAATAGTTACCGTACAATTCAATCATTCCACCATACAATGTCCCAATTAAATATAAGACATGGAATTATTGTCAAGTCTTATTTTATTTAATTATATGTATCTCGATTCCTAAATGCACAACTCCTAATGAATGAAAATTAGAAACTACTTTCTAATTTCATTCCACATTGGCCAAGGATTCTTGGGTTATCATTTATCGAATCACATAGGACATTTTTCTTCTTTTACTAGAAGTGGTAGATTCTTTATTGATCATTCATTATCTCCATATATAACTTATTACACCCGAGCATACCCTTTGATATACTCTAAGAGTCTTAAGGAATAAGTCAAAGTGTAATTCATTATATATAAGATACTATGATGATCTCAAGTCTAAGGATCATTTATACTACTATCACTACAGAAATTCCTATTGACATGCAAGTAAAACTCCATTAGGTATTCCTTAGCGAGTCATGTTCAGTGAACTTATTCTCTAATAAGCACCTACATACTTGCTTTAGTGTCTCCACACAAATGATCATGAGATCAATCATCCTCATCCAATGAGCAAGCAACGTACGTACCAAAATATCTGGATTCACTAATCCCCTTTTTAGTAATCCATTGATTAGGAACATTTTAGTTTTAACCTATTTAAGAATTTAGATCTCATTAGCATGATCTCATCATGATTCTAAAAGCATTGCTTAAAACTATGGGTTTATCACATCTTAAAACAGCATCATGTAGATAATAGAATGCCTTTAATAAATAATTATTTTATTAATAAATAAATAAGATTGATTACAAAGTATATACTTTATCATCATACATGATTGGCTTGTATGCATACTACTTTCAATCTCCCACTTGCACTAAAGCCAATCGTCGTGGTATCTCATACCCATCTTCTCTAAGTGACGATCGAACTGTTATTGTGTTAACGCTTTAGTAAATGGATCTGTAATATTGTCTTGAGAGTCCACATGCTCCAGAGTGACGTCTCCTCTTTCAATAATCTCTCTGATCAAATAAAAGCGTCGCAACACGTGTTTGGATTTCTGATGAGACCTGGGTTCCTTAGCCTGCGCAACAGCTCTGATGTTGTCATAGAATAAAGGTATTGGTCCTTTAATGCTAGGAACCACACCAAGTTTGGTAATGAACTTCTTCATCCAAATGACTTCCTTTCTTGACTTCACTTGCGACTATGTACTCTTGCCTCATCATCGAATCAAGAACTATTTGCTGTTTGGAACTCTTCCAACTCACTACGCCACCATTTAAGGTAAACACTTACCCCAAAATAGATTTACTGTCATCTTGGTCCGTTTGATAACTTGAGTCTGTGAAGCCCTCTAGTTTTAATTCAGACCCACCGTTGACAAGAAATACATCCTTAGTTCTTCTTATATACTGTAGGATATTTTTCACTGCCTTCTAGTGTTCTTCTCCTGGATTTGACTGATATTTGCTTGTTACACTAAGTGCATGAGCGACATCTGGTCTAGTACATATCATATCGTACATGATAGATCCTATTGCTGAAGCATAAGGAATCTTACTCATACGATCTCTCTCTTCAGGTGTCTTTGGGGCCTGTTTCTTGGAGAGATGTATTCCATTGCTCATCGGCATAAGACCTCTTTTGGAATCTTCCATGCTAAACTTCTTTAGCATCGAGTTAATTTACGTTCCTTGGGATAAGCAAAGCATCCTTTTAGATCTATCTCTATAGATCTTTATCCCCAAAATATAGGATGTTTTTCCCAAGTCCTTCATGGAGAAGTGTTTAGATAACCATATTTTAATTGATTGTAGCATATGAATATCATTCTCTATCAGTAATATATCATCAACATATAATACGAGGAATGAAACAACACTCATACTAACCTTCTTGTACACACATGGTTCATCCTAATTTTTGATAAAATCAAACTCTTTGATTGTCTCATCAAAACAGATGTTCCACCTACGAGAAGCTTGCTTCAATCCATAAATGGATCGTTGTAGCTTACAGACTTGATTTGTTCCAACATTTGAAACAAACCCCTCTAGCTGTGTCATATACACATCCTCCTCAAGTTTCCCATTGAAGAAGGTTGTTTTCACGTCCATCTGCCAGATTTCATAGTCATGGTAAGCTACAATCGCAAGAAAAATCCGAATGGACTTGAGCATCGCTACTGGTGAGAAGGTTTCTTCATAGTCAACTCCTTGTCTTTGTTTGAAACCTTTTGCGACCAGTCGGGCCTTATAGGTCTCTACCTTGCTGTCTGCTCCAGTCTTTTCTTTTAAAGACCCATTTACACCCAATATGCTTAATGCCTTCATGTGGTGAAACCAAAGTCCATACTTGGTTTTCATACATGGATTCCATCTCGGATTTCATGGCTTCTTGCCACTTCTCTGAGTTTTTATTACTCATAGAATGTTCGTAATTCAATGGATCATCATCATCTATGATGTGTACCTCATCGTCATCCTCTATGACAAGTCCATACCTATCAGGTATCTTTGGTACTCTTCCAGATTTATGAATAGTGTGTGGTATAGAAGGAATCTCTACTTGGACAGGTTAATCCATTTGATCTGTAGTGGTTTGTGGTTCTTGAATTTCTTCAAGATCTATTTTCCTCCCACTGGCCCTTTCAAGGATAAATTCCTTTTTCAAGAAGGCAGGATGTTTGGCAACAAACACCTTTTGTTCAGTAGGATTATAGAAATAGTATCCTAAACTTTCTTTAGGATATCCCACAAACGTGCACTTATAAGATCTTGTTCCAAGCTTATCATTCTGAAACCTTTTCACATAAGTTGGACATCCCCAAATCTTAACATGCTTAAGACTAGGCTTCCTCCCTGTCCACATCTCATATGGAGTCTTAGGGCCGGATTTCGAGGGAACCTTATTTAGTAGATATATAGCCGCTTCTAGGGCATATCCCTAGAATGACACTAGAAGATCGGTAAAACTCATCATGGAACGAAGCATGTCCAACAGTGTTTGATTTCTCCTTTCAGATACACCATTCAGCTGTGGCGTCCCTGGTAGAGTCCATTGTGAGATTATACCATTTTCTTTGAGACAATTGATAAACTCACTGCTTAAGTATTCTCCTCATCGATCAGAACAAAAAATCTTAATTTTGTTTCCAGTTTGCTTCTCTACTTCACTTCTGAAGTCTTTGAACTTTTCAAATGATTCAGATTTGTATTTCATTAAATACACATCCAAATCTTTAGTGATCGTCAATGAATGTAATAAAATAAGAATACCCTCCTCGTGCAGTCGTTGTCATAGGTCCACATACATCTGTGTGTACCAACGCTAACAACTCTGTAAATCTTTCTCCTTTTCCACTAAAAGGAGATTTAGTCATTTTTTCCATGAGACAAGATTCAAAAGTTGGATATGATTCACAATCCGATAGCTCTAGGAGCCCATCTATATGCAACTTGGATAATCTTGTTTCATTAATATGACCGTGTCTAAAGTGCCACATGAAGGTATAATTTACATCATCTCTTTTCCTTTTCTTAGTTTGTTCAATTTGAAGTATATTTTCATGCAAGTCAAAAATGTAAAGTCCATTTCGTAAATTATCAACACCATATAAAACATTATTATTATAAATAGAACAACTATTTTTCTTTATTATAATAAGTGACTGAACAAAATAACAATTATTTAAACTAATGGACTTGCCCGTAGGCAGTGCTAAACAATAAGTCCCTACAGCTAATGCAGCAACCTTTGCTTCATTTCCCACTCGTAGGACAACTAAATCCTTTCCCAGCTTTCTACTTCTGACCAGTCCTTGCATATTATTACATATGTGAGAACCACAGCCGGTATCCAATACCCAAGTAAAAGATTGACTTTCAGAAAAATTAATTTCAATCATAAACAAAACTTGATTAGGATTCGAAGCTTCTCCAAGCTTCTTCTGCTTTTGTTCCGTAAGATAATCCTTGCAGTTCCTCTTACAGTGACCCGTCTTGTTGCAATGGAAGCAAATTCCTTTGTTAGCTGGATCAGGTTTCTTTTGTTCCTTCACTTTCGCCTTACCCTTAACCATCTTGGATTTCTTCTTTTGAGAAGATACCTTGGGCCTCTTCCTTTTCTTGGAAGAATCATCCACCATTAATGCATAGTCCTTCTTGGATGGGAAGTGACCTTCAGCAGTTTTCATTATGTTACGTAATTCAGGCAAGCTGACATCTAACTTATTCATGTGGAAATTCACAACAAATTGTGAGAAGGTTTTCTGGAGTGACTTCAAGAATAAATCTTGACTCAACTCCCCATCCATGACGAACCCAAGCTATCCAAGACGTTCAATCAGATTGATCATCTTTAAGACATGAGTCTCAACGGTAGTACCCTCGGTTATCCGAGATCGAAAGAGCTCCTTAGATATTTCATATCTAGCAGTCCTACTTTGCTCAACATACAGCTCTTGCAGGTGCAGTAGCATAGTAGGAGCATCCATGGTTTCATGCTAACACTGAAGCTCGTTACTCATGGATGCGAGCATGATGCATTGAGCCACAAATGCATCATCTTGCCACTTTTTAAAAGTAGCAATCTTTTCCTCAGGCGCTATCTCTGCAACTTTTGCAGGTACGGTCAAATTTAGGACATAAGAAATATTTTTAGCAGTGAGAACAATTCTCAGATTCCTTAACCAGTCCGTGTAATTCAGCCCGATCAGTTTGTTAGTATCAAGTATGCTACGCAGTGAAATTAGTGAATGTGATATTTTTCAAAATTCTGTATGTAAAAAGACAATATTTTAGCAAATATTCATTTATTAATTTATTTTACCAAAATAAATTAGGTCTTATTTTATATTGGTATCTCCCACTATTTTCTTCAAACTATATTACCCTCATCAATATAGTTCGGCAATATCTAATTAAAGATTTGCTTGTGAGAATAAGGATCCCATTTCAAATGTATAAAGCTTTGTGTGTGCACAACAAACTATATATAAATAAATAGGTAGACAACTCTTATCAATTACATCATTATGTAAATCCTTATATTTTGCCTCTTAAATCATAATGGTCAAGTATGTATACATCCGAACTAAGATGATTTAAGTTAAGTCATACCCAGCATTTCAATATAAGTGAAGAAAAAAATAAAGCCCGTGTGTGTGCACAACAAAGCGGTAATTTTCAATTTCTTATAAACAGCATATGTAATAAAAACAACATCTCAAATATTTAATACTCGCCTTGTGTGTGAACAACAAACTCATATTAAATATTCAATGCTCTATTGTTTTTATCATGCTAGAAGGCGACGCTCGATATTCTAAATATCTTTGAACGTTACAACTTAATATAATTTCATTGAGGGGTTTGTTATTATTAGTCTCATCTTGTTTAGCGCACATGCAAATATATATATAAAATATGCGTCATATTATTAAACATGCGAAGCATGTTTGCATAATATATAATATATATAATACTAGCATGCACATATATAATATTATATTCTACCTAGATTGATTATGGACTTTTATTCTAGTTTGGTTCACTAGAGCCACAAAGTGAACCAAATGGTCAAACCCTATGGTGTAAGAATAAACATTAAAATATAACTATTACATTTAAACCCGGGCTCCATTACAAACGGGTCTTCGAGCGCTCCTTGTTCCTTGATCTCCGGTTCTTCAAAAAAATTCTAACTAATCCTATATAATTAAACTATTTAATTTAAATACAAACCTTGATCAGCAGTCAAGGGGAAGTACATAGGAGAGAGATAGAATTTACATCAAAAAGAAAACCAGAAAAGACGAGGTACGCAGACCCCATTTAATAAAACTCATTCATTCAAACATCCAACTAAAATAAATCCAATCACATTGGTCAATAGTCCATAATCAATCTCATTTATTATCATACATATCATCATATGTATCAATAAATAAAATCATTCCATATATATATATGAATATCATTTAATGGGCAATTTTAAGTTGCATGAAATCCAGTTTCAAAATTAAAATAAACTCTTTATTTTAATTATAAAATTTTTAAGAATATATTATATAAATATATATTATATAATATATAATATCCGTGATATAGTTATATATCTGGTGGCATGCGAAAAAAGGAGCAGTTATATAAGTGGAATCAAAAGTTTTGCGAAATCCTGTAACTTAAGTTATATATATACATAACCGTTATACTATATATATATATATATATATATATATAACGTGAATAAGATTAGTTTTTTAAAAAAAAATTAATAATTTTATACAACAAATTATGCCCAATAAATTATTCTAAATACATACCCATACATATATGGAATTAAAATAATTAATAATTCGCATAAAATTTGGCTTTGATACCACTGTAACGTTTTATGAAGATCAAAGTAGCAATCAAAATGTAAAATTAGCGGAAGCAAATTAAATTAGATTTTAAAAATTTTCACAAACCAATCACCCGGATCATCCTTTATGCATATTATTAATTAGAACGACGAAGAAGTTATGGAATCATACCCTTGTAAATACGAGCTTCCACAAGTACGAGTTCAACTCCTACTTCTTCGCGATCTCCTTGAATCTCCGGGTAGATTCCTTTCTTTGATCAATGTTAGCCACCCAAGTGTATAGCCTTTAGAGGTGATCCACTGAAGAAGAATATTTTTCAAGAATGGTGTATTAGCTAAAATCCTAGTTTTCCTATCTCTATAGAAAAAGGGGATGTACTCTCCAACTCTTTGAATCACATATATTTGATATCTGATATAAGACTCCTCTCATAAAAATATCAGGTAACCCTATTTAAAATAAGGTATTATTTATTTAATTAAACTCCTTTAATTAAATAGGCTACATAATCTTATTAGGGATAATTAATTAAACTTCTTTAACTAATTTTGCCTCCTAATCCTATTAGGAATAAATGAGAGTACTTATATTAAATTAATTCTTAAACTCTTTCATAAATTAAAATAATAATATTTGTAATAATAATAATAAGACTCCTCCTATTAATTTATATTTAATATTTTCAAAATATTAAATAATAAATATTAAGTTATTTAATTTATTCTATCATCATATATTAAATTAAATATACTTAACATATTATTATAATTATGTCATTAACTTCTTAAATAATTATTCTTCCTTTTAAGGTGTGACCCTTTAGGTTCTCCATATTAAACCGGTTGTGAATAAATCAATTAGAATAATTCTAATCTTATTTAAATAAATAAATTAAACTATTAATTTATTTAAATAAATAATATTTATTCTACAATAGGGATAAGCCTCCCTAGCAATCAACGACTTTTCTGATAATATAGATTTCAACATTAAATATAAAAGAACCTTTAAGTAAATAGTTACCGTACAATTCAATCATTCCACCGTACAATGTCCCAATTAAATATAAGACATGGAATAACTGTCAAGTCTTATTTTATTTAATTATATGTATTCTGATTCCTAAATGCACAACTCCTAATGAATGCAAATTAGAAATTACATTCTAATTTCATTCCACCTTGGCCAAGGATTCCTGGGTTGTCATTTATCGAATCACATAGAACATTTCTCTTCTTTTACCAGAAGTGGTAGATTCTTTATTGATCATTCATTATCTCCATATATAACTTATTACACCCAAGCATACCCTTTCATATACTCTAAGAGTCTTAAGGAATAAGTCAAAGTGTAATTCATTATATATAAGATACTATAATGATCTCAAGTCTAAGGATCATTTGTACTACTATCACTCTGAGAATTCCTATTGACAGCAAGTAAAACTCCATTAGGTATTCCTTAGCGAGTCACGTTCAGTGAACTTATTCTCTAATAAGCACCTACATACTTGTTTTAGTGTCTTTACACAAATGATCATGAGATCAATCATCCTCATCCAATGAGCAAGCAACGTACGTACCAATCTATCCGGATTCACTAATCCCCTTTTTAGTAATCCATTGATTGGGAACATTTTAGTTTTAAGCTATCTAAGAATTTAGATCTCATTAGCATGAGCTCATCATGATTCTAAAAGAATTGCTTAAAACTATGGGTTTATCACATATTAAAACAGCACCATGTAGATAATTAAATTTCTTTAATAAATAATTCTTTTATTAATAAATAAATAAGATTGATTATAAAGTATATATTTTATCATCATACATGATTGGCTTATATGCATACTACTTTCAGTGCCACCTGTTCATTTGTGTCTGAAAAATTTTCTAGTCGGCAAAGCATACCCCAAGAACAGTTAGGAAATCCTTTGAGCATAGAAGTTGCGAATAAGGAAGTAATCCCCGTAAAATTAGTTTACCGAAATTGTTGTACAAACTTTAGAGGTCACGAACTAAGCGTAGATTTGATTCCTATAAGACTGTGAGAGTTTGACGTGATACTAGGAATGGATTGGTTATCCAGCCACGCTACTATAATCGATTGTCAGAAGAAAAGTGTGACCCTTCAGACCTCAAATCGGTCTAAGGTAGTGTTTTATGTAGCTCATCACTTAAGCAATCATGTTGCCTTATGATGATGCAGGCCAAGAAATTGTTAAAGAAAGGATGTGTAGGTTATTTAGCCTATATAATGAATACTCAGAAGAATGGAGTAAAAATAAAAGATATATATATCGGTAGTCAGAGATTTTCAAGACGTATTTCCAGATGATCTGTCTGGTCTCCCACTAGACAGAGAAATTGAATTCGTAATAGACTTAGCACCGGGAACTACACCGATTTCGAAAGCCTCGTATCTTATGGCGCCAGTACAAATGAAAGAATTGATGATACAATTACAAGAATTGTTAGATAAAGGTTATATTCGACCAAGTGTGTCTCCTTAGGGAGCACCAGTGTTGTTTGTAAAGAAGAATGATGGATCGATGAGACTCTGTATCGACTATCAAGAATTAAATCGAGTAACGATTAAGAATAGATATCAGTTGCCAAGAATAGACGACCTTTTTGATCAACTGAAGGGAGCGAAATATTTTTCCAAGATAGATTTACGAACGGGACATCATCTGTTAAAAGTACGAATGGAGGACATACCAAAGATGGCGTTCTGAACTCACTATGGGCATTACGAATTTCTAGTAATGTCATTCGGGTTGACGAATGCTCCAGCAGCATTTATGGATTTGATGAACCGAGTCTTCAAGCCATACTTAGATAAGTTTGTAGTAGTATTTATTGATGACATTTTGATTTATTTGAAGACCAAGGAAGAGCACGCCGAATATCTGAAGATGGTATTAGAATCATTTAAAAGGGAAAATATGTATGCGAAATTTTTGAAATGTGAATTTTGGTTGGAGAAGATTTAATTTTTAGGACACGTGATAGACCAAAATGGAATTTTAGTAGATCTTGCAAAAGTGGAGGCGGTAAGCAACTAGGAACAACCGAAGACTCCAACAGAAGTAAGAAGTTTCCTGGGGTTAGTTGGGTACTATCAACAATTTATCTAAGATTTTTCTAAGATAACGACCCCGTTGACCAATCTAACAAGGAAGACAATGAAATTTGTTTGGACAGAGAAATTCGAAGAGAGTTTCCATAAGTTGAAGAAGAGATTGAACGAGACGCTTGTATTGTCATTGTCGGATGATGCGGGAGGCTTCGTGGTGTATAGTGATGCATCGCACAAAGGACTTGGTTGTATGCTAATGCAACACAGAAAGGTTATTGCATATGCGTCACGAAAGTTAAAGGATTAAGAAAAACGATACCCTACCCATGACTTGGAGTTAGTGGCTGTAGTTTTTACGTTAAAAATTTGGAGGCACTATTTGTACAGAGAAAAATGTGAGATATACACTGACCACAAGAGTATGAAATATATCTTCACACAGAAGGAGTTGAATCTGCGATAAAAGAGGTGGTTGGAATTAATCAAAGACTATGACTGCGAGATACTTTACCACCCAGGAAAGACCAATGTAGTAGCCGACACATTAAGTAGAAAGGGAAAGGAAAAAGTGTTCAAGTTAACAACTCAAGAGGAGTGAATAAGAGAAATAGAGAAATTGGAAATAAAAATGAATGGACCAGAAAAGTGTGAGGGAAAATTATTTATGATGGAAGCTCATCCAACGTTAGTGGATAGAGTAAATGAATCGCAAGAGAAAGAAGAAGAATGCGAGAAGATAAGGAAGGGAATAGTAGAAAATGAAGAAGAAAGGTTCAAGATGGATAAGGACGGTATATTGAGAATTGAAGGTCGAATATGGGTGCCAGCTGTAACCAAATTGAGAGAGGAAATCTTGCATGAAGCACACAATACGACGTATTCTGTTTATCCAGGGAGCACAAAGATTTATCGAGATCTTCAACAAAACTTTTGGTGGCCCAATCTAGAATGAGAGGTTGCAGAGTGCTTTAGTAGATGTCTTACTTATCAATGGGTCAAAGCAGAGCATCAGTGGCCGAGTGGTCTACTTCAACCATTAGAAATACCGGAGTGGAAATGAGAGCACATTACGATGGACTTCATGGTAGGACTTTCAGTCACGCAAAAAGGTTATGATGCCATTTGGGTTATCATGAATCAACTAATGAATTTAACTTATTTTCTACTAATAAAGATTCATTTTGATTTGAATTAATTAGCAAAATTTTAAGTAAAGGAAATCATTTCGCGACATGGAGTGTCGATATCAATTGTCTCCGATCGAGATCCGCACTTCACGTCAAATTTCTGAAAAAGATTGCAAGAGAGAATGGGGACACAGTTAAGGTTGAGTACAGCTTATCATTTACAAACCGATGGGCATAGCGAACCATACAAACATTAGAAGACATGCTTAGAGCTTACGTGATGGACTTCAAGGGGAGCTGGGACGACCACTTGCCCTTAGTAGAATTTGCTTACAACAATAGTTATCATGCAAGTATCAGCATACCACCGTACGATGCTCTTTATGGGAGAAAGTGTAGAACATCGTTGTGTTAGGATGAAGTCAGAGAAAGAAGAATTTGGGAAAAGAGTTAGCTCAACAAACAGCTGATGTAGTGACAACGATAAGAGCCAGACTGATAGCTGCACAAGATCGCCAGAAGAAATACGTAGATTTGCATCGTCAAGATCGAGACTTTGAAGTTGAAAGTTTTGTATTTTTGAAAGTATCTCCTTGGAAGGGGAAGATATGATTCGGTAAGAAAGGAAAATTGAGTCTGAGGTTCATAGGACCATTTGAAGTGTTGAAGTAAGTAGGCGAAATGGCATACAATGTAGCCTTACCACCCGAGCTGGAACACATTCACAATGTGTTTCACATTTCTGTGTTACGTCCATACAAACCTCACTATAAGCACGTGATATCTTATGAGCTTATTCAAGTAGAGAAGAATCTGACTTACGAGGAAACTCCTGTCCAAATAATAGATAGGAAAGAACAAATTTTGAGAAATAAATCTATATCTTCTGTAAAAGTAATTTGTCAAAACCACAATGCCGAGGAGGCTACATGGGAGTTAGAGGATAAGATGAGAAGGTATTATCTCCATCTATTTATGTAACCTTGTACCAATTCCGAGGACGGAATTTTTATAAGGGGGGGGAAGGATGTAATACAGAATTTTTTGAATATTATTAATAATGATATAAATAAAGGTTGAATATTTATTTGAATATAAATAATTATTGTTGTGTCACGGAATATAGTAATCAAGTATGTGACAATTATGTGTTATGGTGGAATTAATGAAGAACTTAATGCTTATGATAATTGCCTAGTGTGGCAAGATAATAAAATAAGTGTGCTATCAATTAAATAAAGAGAATAATTAATTCAGGGTATGAATTAATTTCAGCAGTAATTTAGTTTGAGAATTTCCCGAGCCAGCCTTTGCCGCCATATACATCTTGTAAACCAAATAGCTTGTGCAGTCTAGTAAGTAAAGTTGGAGAATAATATCTACTATATGCATGAGTCATGTCGACGTCAGGATTTTTATTGTCTTTTTTATGTTCTTGTCTTTTGGTGTTCTAATGTGAGGTGAGATTTGTTTGAAAAAACAAGTTGTGAAAAGCTCCGACATGTATATGTCGACGATTGGACTGTAAGAGTCGCCAGTTGGTATTTTTAAATGGTTGCACCAACTCAACCGAGAAAAAGGTTTGCACATTGACCACGTGATGTCACTACTACAAAACAGTAAATAGATAACGCGAAAAAAACATTGTAGTTTCAATCAGAAAAACGTCATGGTTAAGAGTGTCATCTTTTTGACACACTTACACAACGTTTTTAAAACGTTATAGTTAATCACAATACACAACGTTTTTCAAAAAAAAAAAACGTTATATATTTGTTTTTCAAAAATTAGCAGATGCTTAAAAACGTTGTAGAAAGTATGATTCCACAACGTTTTCTGGCTAAAAATGTTGTAGTGAATATATCAGACAATATTTAGGCACATTTACACAACGTTTTTAAAATGTTGTAGATTAAAAAAAAAAAAAAAAAAAAGATTGTGATTCACCTACATTACCAATGCACCTGTAATATGCTAATGCCATGATATATAGCTAAAATGTCTAAATTCTCATTTAAATTTAAAGCCAAAATGTATCAACCATTCAAAATACATCCCAATAATACCATTCGTTTACAATTTCAAATTACTACATCCATAAAATATATACCAAACTATCAATATATGCATCTCAAATTCACTTTTCAATATAAATATAAATGAACATATTACATAGCACTGTAGAAACTAGAAATGAATCTGATCATGAAAAGAAACATTTATGTCAATGTAAAAACAAAAAAAATAATCAAATTTTGAGAAGACAAAATAACTCTGCATTAAGAAATCAAATTGCTCCAGGAAACACCTGTCCATCTTGTTCACAGTCAAGACAGGTCGAATCCTTTCTCCAAGGGCTTGTCTGAGAACTGTTTCTGTTTGGACACATACACCTCCAATGCAATCAACCACAACAAGTGCTCCATCAGTAATACGCAAAGCTGCTGTAACCTCTGAATCACAGCATATACCAAAAATAATTGATTCACTACAAATAGAAGATACAAATAGTGAAATGTATTTACCAGCAGCAAGGAGGATTTAAAGATTACTTCAATTTCTTTGTAAAGTTGCTACCTTAGAGCGCCATTTCTCGACTATAGTTGACAATATATGCACGCTGCCCTTCTTGTATGATCCACATAACTCTGACATTTTTAACGGGATATTAACAGTTGAGAAGACAGGTTCTGATAACCGGTGCTGATGACAAATTGTAAAGAAGATATCCCTAGGATAGGGGCCCTTCCAGTTGCTTCGCGCGGTGAATGCTACAGGCAATTCAGCTGCAAGTATTGCCTCCCTAAACAGCTTATAAACATCAGTGGGTATCTTATTGATAAGTAACCTGTACTTGATTACAATTATAAAAAAAATATAAAAAAAATAAAATGTGAGGTATTATATTATCATAAACTTTCAATCAAATGAATACATGACACGAGGCATTGTAACTGTACTAAAAAAGAAAAGAAAATGAACCTAGATTTTGTGGCCGTGAAATAGATGAGCTAAGCACAACAAACAAAGAGACAATTCACAAAAAATTGTCACACCAGACTTCTAAAACTAGCAACTACTTCCTTAAAACACTTCACCTGGTTCGGGTCTAACCATAAGAAAGACAGCAATCTGTAGTCCAATTGCAACTGGCAAAAATCCCACTGATTGCATCACTAGGAGTCACAGAGATATGACAGAAAATAACAGAAAAGAAAAGCACATGATGGTTAATGCTTCAAGAGAATGAGGAGCATGGAGGAATGGCGCGGAGAAGGAAATGCCTGAAGTCACTGAACCAACAGTTGCAGGATTAGCAACCCACTGCCAGAAAAATCATATAGATGTACTAGCACTCAAATGAAAATAATGATCAACCATTCATCCAAAATATATTTAGTACAAACAGCCTGCATTACATTATATGGACCATGTCCAATATGCAAATTAGAGAAATACTATAAACCTTCTAGCTTATTTGGCCGCCTGTGAAATCATATAGCTTACAGAATCGGCCTGTTCTTTAGCAGCCTCAACTAAGGAATCCTGCATATCAATCACAAGGTCATCCAAATTTAAGATCTTGTAATATGCTGCCTAACAGAGTATAATATCGCAGAAGAAGCCCTACCTGTGCAGCGATTAATCGTGTAACTATTTTCTTGCTGGATTCTTGAAGCTCACCAGCTATCAAAATCTCATCCAATATATAGTATGCCTGCCAAGTGTTTTGTCAGAAATTTTCAAAGCAGAAGCAAATATTAATAGAAATTAATGCCAATACCACATATTGTGAGGTCAAACATCTCAAGACTATGTACCAAGTGAATATTACTAGTTGACTCTGATGAAAAATTAGTTCAACAAATTCAACAGCTACAATTCTTTGATCCTAACACAGAATTTGGACAAATTCTCAATCTAAAACGACAGATTTTCTTCTATGATTTAGCTAGTAGATATAAAGACCCAAGATTCTATCAGAGGAGTCCTTATATAAATACTCACATCTGGACCAAGATTGCCAACATATACAGTAGTATAATGAAGATTATTTTCTGGAGCATCATCATTAATTTTTTCTTGACCATCTTCTGCACAAGAAAGAAAAATGCAACAAATGTAAGGTTAAGATCAAATATTAAAACTAGAAAAGTTAAATTAAAAGACAAAGTAAAATTACGAGGCACGTTAAAATATGGCATACTAAAGTGAGCAAGTGGTATTCAATCAATTCGAAAAGCAACCAAATAGCAGTGGCAAAACCAAGCATGCCAGCAGAAATCTTCTTGTTTCTCCATAGGAAAATATCGGCAGCTGCAATAGGTATAATAGTAAGACAAAATACACTGCATATTGAGAGAGATAAAGGGGTTTGGGTAGATTAAAAGTCTTTTCACACAATTTATATCACACCAATATATTATCCATTTTACCAGACTAGTGTGAAGCTCAAGTGCAACCTCTTTTTGTGATTTAGGCCACTGATCAGCTCAAGCTTCATCCATCTGCTCCTGCACAAACCCAAAAGACACACAACTAAGTTACCTTCATTTGAATTTAGGCCGCTAGAATAGTAAAAAATAAGTGATTTGGATAATACTATTAAACAATACTACTACCCAGCACCAAAAGATGATAACTGACTATCAACTATCAATAGTTGCCAAGACTCGATAATATATCAGCTGGTGTAAAAGATCTGACTAGCATGAAAAGTTTTATTCCATTTGAATATGCTCACTACTCGTTAGTTAAATAAAAGAGCAATAGATGTGAACTGATTCAAACATCAACACCAATAATACATCAAAGCTTACTGAATCATAAAAACCATTTGCACCAAAAAGATTTAAGATGCAATGACAAAACAGTAGTTAAGTTCCCAAGTGCCAGTCATATCTTCTTCCACTTTTGTTGCTCCAACAAGAATCGCTGTTGACAAGATTGAGAGCTGGACTTTGGTAGAAGGAAGATAAACAATTATGCATTGTAGAGACATTAAATGGCAGTAACCATCTTGTTTGCAATTATTTTTGCCTGAGCAGTATTCGTATGACAGCAGTAACCTAAGAGCTTCAGGGTATTCTCATAAATTTTCAGTCAGATATTGCAATTGAGATCAATATCAGGAAGTAACACCTTTTGTGATACTGTAGGCTGTGAACAAAATAATGAATGTTCATATACCATCACAGCGCACAGGACTCTGGCATGATGAATGAGCTTACTTCAAAACAGAACAACGCACAGAACATGATGAACTTACTTCAAAACAGGACAGGAATCACAGCGCACAAGACTCTGGCACAAGACTCACAGACCACAGAACATGATGAATATAAAAGGGCGTTCAGTTCAAGCAACATCAATTAATAAAATCAGCATAGCATAGATAAATGATTTTAGATGCTAGTTTCAATTACGATCATCATCACAAATACGGATAACTAGAATAGCATAGACAATAACAAACATTAGCAGTCTCCAAAAACTTTTATGAAAATCCCAAAAAACCTAAATCCAGAAAATAAAACTAAGTAAATTAGTAAACTGAAATCCAAATTACTAACCCGAGTGGTTTTACCACTACCAGTCTCACCAACAAGGATTAGGGTTTGATTGGCTTTAACGACTTTGAAGAACTCTTTCTGCTGCCAAACAGGCAAAGTCTTCCTCTTCTCCAAAATGTCGTGGTGTTATTGTTAATCCCGCCAGCACCACCTCCGTTGGGTCTGGTGAGCTTCGAGAATGAGTTATCATCCACCACATCGAACAAGCTCACCTTTCTTTTCCTTTCTGTTCCCATCTGATCAAATATGATGGCAACGAGCAGAAAAAGACATTGCAGTAGACGACGATAACTAGGGTTTTAATTTTGTGATCGAAAGACAGCAGAGAAATACATATAATCTCCTCCATGTTTTAATTTTAACTTTTCATTTAAGCTCCGTGTTTTTTAAATAGGTAACTTTTTTTTTAAAACGCGTTATCTATTTAAAATAAAAAATTACCCCTTATAAATAGATAACGTCTTTTTATATATATTTACAATATTAAATTAAAAAATGTTATAAAAAAAAATATCATAATGTTTTTTATAAAAACGTTATTTTTTAAGTGTTGTCTATTTATAATTTTGTACTAATGTGTAACACTACTAAACTGGTCTGTGAAACCGAGATTCGTTAGGGTCCGAAAACTTGATTATGCGGAGGGAAGGTGTTAGGCACTTCCCGACATCTGTGTTACTACTAAGGATCGCCACTTTTCAATTAAACCTGTTATATGAATGTGTGGGGGTCAATGTGCAAATATCTTAAAGTAGTGTTATTGTGATAACCCGAGATTTCGAATAATCAAAATTTTACGAATAATTTTTTATTATTTAATATTGACATTGACGGTTAATATTGTACTGTGTATCTGTGAGACAAGTCTCGAGAACTGGTCAAATTAAGTATTGACTGAGAAAATAAGAGTAGAGTTGTGCTTAACAGCTTTAGAAACCCTAACCCTAATTTTCGGATAGGGATTCAGTAGAAAATTCAATTAAAATAATTGTATCAATGAATACGTGTTTGTACTATATATTGGTAATGTTGATCAATGATTGAACAGATAAGGTTTAAAATTTATAAACCCTAATAAGAGATTAGAAATCATAATCTCAAGATTAGAAACCCTAACGCATAGTTAGAAACCCTAATCGTATGACGAAAAACCCTAATTTTATATCCGGGATCCCTAAACCCTAAATTAAGCAACCCTAATCCTTATTGGCAAGCCTAATGTGTTTAATTAAACTTAAATATGATTAGAAACCCTAATTATATTTTAGTATCTTAATTTTCTATTTTATAAACCCTAATTGTAATTTAGAAATTTTATTTTTCTAATTAAACCCTAATTTTGAAAATCCTAGAAGTTAGATTTTTAAAACCTAAGGGATTAGACCTTAGGGTTAAACCCTAAGGGTTTGGACAAATGACAAGAATACCATTAAAATTAATTTGCTAATGACAAAATTGCCCTTTTAGTATATTTATATATGTAACTTGTAAAATTGGCTAACAACTTTAGTTGGTAACCTAATTTTAACTTTGAATAACCTACAAACACAACATATCAGCCTATTTTGCTAGCTATCTCAGCAACATACAATGAATCAAGCATTATATAATAGATTGGAGAGAGAGAAAGTTACTTATTTGGCCCATTTTTCTTGAAAGTTCTCCATAACTCTTATTCTCTCTCATACCTCCGAAAATTTGAAGTGTTTCACCATATATCCAAATCCTAGATCAACCTATAACAATTGGAGAAGCATAGATCAAGAATTTAAAGAGAAGGTATAAATCCTATCTCATTCTAGATCTTGTATGCTAGGTTCAAAGTTGTGTTTTTGTGTTTGTATAAGTGTTATATGTTGTTTTTAGTTGATCTATGTTGATCCATGATGGATCGATAGCATCAAATGGCTATAAAAAAAATATTTTTCAAAATCATCCAAAAGCGGTTAAAGTCAACAGCAAGTGCTAATGTCGACGCTTCTAGATCTTTGTGTGTTTATGATTTTTGATGTTTTATTGTTTGGATCTATAGTTTGTTATGTTGTCTTTAATCTGGAAGTGGTAGTGCAGCCATTAGATGTCTAGATTTCATTTTATTTATGGTCAAACATCGTTGACCGACGTTGACCGACCAAAAATCTGGGCAACCCAGAATTTCATGAACAGCGCCTGACAACGTTTTGCAAGGCCGGATCTGACAGATTTGATTGTTGTTTGATGGTGTTTTTGTAATCAATGTATAGCCTGACATATGTACTTTATTTATATGGCTTTAGATCGTGTTAATAATCAACAGATTTAATGTAATAGAAGGTCAAAGTAGAGCATCCGGCATGGTTTTCTGTTTTCTGGAAATTCCAGAAAATTGATGAACTAGATTTCTGACAGCTTTTGACCGGGATTAATCTAGCAGGTGTTTTGTTGTTTAAACGATTTGTTGATTCCTATGTGTTCCTTGTCATGACTACTGCATGTTTGAACCAAAACTCGAGCCATATGATAACTAGAACATTGAATAAATTGAGCGTAAAAGTGATCTTGAGCGATGCAGGTTTGAAAACCCAAAACCCACCTGACAGCATCTTTGGAGATTTAGATCTCTTTGTGTGTTTGTAGTATGACCTAGATGTTGATTTCTAGTTGTAGTGTTGTGTAATGACTACAAGATCATGGTTAGAAATTACCCAAAAATGATTTGGATTGAGATTAATTGACCAACAAAGTCGACCTCTTGATATCGCCGTATTTGTCGATGTTCTTGAGCTCAAGAACACCAACAACGATAAGCTTTAGGTCGCTATAGGCTATAGCGACGGTTTAATTAAGTTTTATTTTCTGATTTTTACGAAAAATAATTAAAAATAGAAAATAAATTATAAAAATTATTAAAAATAGTTTTTAAAATTATTTTAAATTATGAAAAATAATTTTTGACCAATTGAATATTTTTCTTTCATATTTATAATTATTTAAATATGAAAGGTATTTAATTTATTTAATTGGTTTATTAAATAAATTAGAGAAAAATGATTTAATATTATGAAAAATTATTTTAAATAAGAATAATGTATTTAAAATATTTTGAGTTATAAAGTGTAACTTTTAATATTTTTAGAGAATTTTCATTAATAATTTAATACTAATGATGTTTAATTTATTTTAAATAAATTAGAGAAAAATGATTTTAATATTATAAAAATCATTTTAAATGAGAATAAAGTGTTAGAAAATATTTTGAATTATAAAATATAATTTTAATATTTTTGGAGAATTTTCATTAATGATATTAGATTTATTTAATACTTATATTAAATAAATGAATTAAAATGATTTTATAGATTTAAAATCATTTAAAAATGAGAAAATGATTTAAAAATGTTTTAAGTTATTATTAATGACTTTTAATATTTGATGATAATTTCATTAATATTTAGATATTAATGGTGATGATTTAAAAATGATTTTAATTATTTTAAAAATTATCTAAGTAGAATATTGATGATTTAAAATATTTTTAAGTTATTAAAAATAACTTTAATATTTTGACAAGTATGTTATTAATATTTTGATATTATTAAATATTAATAATGATAAGATTATTGATAATTAAATCATTTAAAAATGATTTCAATATTTGAGAAATTATTATAAATTATAATAATTATTTGTAAATTATTAAAAGCTTTCGAAAAATATTATAAATGATAATGGAATTATCTAAATTAATATTGAAGCTTAGAAATCGAATTTAATTGACAATAACTGTGTTAATTGTCAGATAGGGTGACCAAAACACCGAGAATGGACCGAAGTCCAACCAGATTGAAATAGTTAGACTTGTTAAGTGTTTATATAGGTTATAAACGCTATTGTGACTATGTGCTAATGTGCCTAGGAGAAAGATTGACTGTAAATTATAGTGTTATGTGTTGTGACATATTGTGCTAATTGTGAGACCGATATTATTGGTTATAGGTCTTACAAACGCAGATAAGTATTTTGTGTAGCTATAATCAGCGGAGAAGGCAAGTTCCCTAACTCAACCATGAGTTAATATTTTTCAATTATTATAGTGGTTAATTATTGCTAATTATGCCACGTCCAGGGATTTATTGTTGATTATTCGCAGTTAGTGCATGTTTAATAATTTAAATTGAATTACTGATTCGTAAAATATACGTTCGTAGAATAACTGTTGTTGGATATTCATATCCGTAGAAGCTAGTATTGACAGTACAGATAATTCCTGGTTATTGTCGAATTATGTTGAGAAATGTCTTATCCAATTATTCTAGTTAGACAAACATCTGTAAAAACTTGATAGGTTTGAGAAGAGAAGCAAATAGAATTTGAAATCACAGTATTTCGTTGTTAAATCAAAATCTTGATTCTAAGACTGAGAAGAACAACCTTTTATATAAAGGGAACATTTTATTGGTCGTGAATTCGACCTTTGCGCGCGTTTTGAGTATTATGCATAATATAGGGTACAAGGAGTTGGCCGGCTCTGAGTACTTGCAGAGGGGTATGATTTAATCTTTATGGTTATCTGATACACCTGAGTATTTATCAAAGTAAATCTTTGATATCTACTCGAGAAGATAAGTTCAAGATCTAGTGTGATCGCTCAGTATAAATCTGGAAAACATTCCACTTTGTTATTTCGTAGAATTGATTCTTGATTATTCATTAGAATATCGTAAAAACTTTGAAAGCGTTGTACTCTTTCATTATTGAATTATTGTGTTGTATAGAATACGAGAAGACTTGTTATTGAATAATGATTTGATCAGCTATTTCAAAGTTCCCCGAACTTTGGTTTCATTCTATCAAAAGAGATAGTTTGTTGTTTTGAATTCTTATACATTTATTGTATGTCTTAACTTGCGGGACAAATTAGTTGCTCACCCTTGCTAAATAAAACTTTTCAGCTAGGGACGAAATTGCAGGAGGTGCTGCAAAGGACAAAGGCAAATGCGTTATAATAAATTAGTTATGAATATCATTACTATTATGATATGTTTGTAAACCCTTTTGTATATCTAAAGGGTATGTTTGTAATGTTAAGGTTAGAGAACCTGGGTAATGTATTATTAATCTCTGATAAAGACTTATATATGTTACTATCTATATATTATGGGTAGTTAAATGTTATTTATATTGTGAATCGTGAGCACCAAACTCGGGGGTCAGGTAAACCAGATTTGGGGGCGTCATAGTTATGCCTCATTCGCACCTATATACAAAGGGTTTGAATTTGTATAAAAATTCAGTTTTAACAAGATATAACAGTGAAGTTTTGTAAAAAGAGGTTTTTCAAACCCTTGTGCTCAATAGTAATTGAGGCTTTTGATACTTCTATTTTATTAAGTGTTCGGCTTGATTGCTTTTATTTTCGAGATGCGAAGCATCTTCGAGAAAATAATGTACAAAGTAGTGCTGAATTCCTCATGGGCATGAAGCCATCTAAGGAAATTCAAACACCGTAAATAATTTACAAGCTGATTACAGTTGGAAATGTCCATCACGGGAACCGAATCTAGATTAAGGAGACTGAATCTGTGATCACATGATTCCTAAGCTCGCGTGATGCCGCAATTTATATAAAAGTTGTAAGCAGTTATATATATAAGTTGTAAATATATATATACAGACATGATCAACCACCACGAAGCACCTCCATGGGGGATCAGAAATGTAAATATATAAAAGCGGTAAATATATATATATATATATATATATATATATATATATAGACATGATCAACCACCACGAATCACCTCCATGGGGGATCAGAAATGTAAATAAAACAACAAAGACGATCAACCGCCACGAAGTAAACTCCAGGCGGGATGAAATGTAAATATATATATATATATATATATATATATAAAAAAAAATAAAAAGCCATGGACCGAAGTCCAGGCATAAACACACGTAACACGACTCTCAATGTGAAGAAAAGTGTGTGCACAATAGTGGAGAAAGGCTTTAGAAAGTGTAAGAAGGCTTACAGTAGACTGCCAAAGAAGACTTCAATAGCTTTAAATGGATGAACACTCGGCTTCCGCCGATAAAAATATAACAGAATATAATCTCATAAGTGTTTAAAATGAGAAACACTCAGTTTATAGTGTGTACAGAGCAAATTGGACAGGGCTTCCTCGCCGTTCTCTTATGCAAAATGGCCACCCCAAGCCCTCTATTTATAGAGGGGGGGGAGTCGCATGTGTACCTGCGGTAGTCGCAGATGCACTTGCGTCTTGAAGTACATGCACGCGTGCAACGTAATGTCCGCTCGAACTTTTAGAACTTCAATCCGGGCAACTGATTGAGGTGTATAAGACCTGTTTTGGCATGCTATTGTCGAGAGCTACACAATGACATGGGATTAAAGGTTGTAAGAAGTCAGGAAGATGGAACCATGTCCTGGGTCTTCAAGCTTCAAATTCTATCCGGTGTGCTGCCTTATGTAGTAGTCACTCAGGATTGGAGCTATCAGTTCTTGTAGGACACTGATGTGTAGAATGTATGTTGAGATGTTATTGGGACGGCGAAAATATAGGATCAAGGTGGAAAAATGATGATTTTGCCCCTCACCGGGGTTATCTCTGATTTGGGTTGATATAACAGTCGTTGTTCAGGGTTATCTCTGAGATTGGGCTGCTACAAGTTTTGGACGTCCTCAGTATTGTTTCTGAGGTGTGCCTGAAACTGACCTCCCAGTGTTATCTCCGGGTTTGAGACTGAGTGCCTCGGGGTTATCTCCGAGGTTGAAGCTGATTGCAGAGGGTTGAAACAAGCATTTCCTGGGTTATCTCTTGAACTGCAACTGCACTCCTTGGGGTTATCTCCGAGGTTAGAACTAGAACTTTCGGTGTGATTTCCGGGATTGAGCTGAGCTGTCCCCCAGGGTTATCTCTGAAAGACGATTATGCCCTCCTGCAATGTTAGTAATAGGAATGAAAAAATTCGAGTGTCTACAGATGCCTCTCTTTATCATATTCATGCAATGCAATGGCATGGATAAGATAAAGAATACTAGACACTTGAAATGTCAAGATAATCATGATGCAAATGCATGATGGATGTGGTTTGTTGGACTGTTCTCCAACTGAATATGATGATTGTTGACTCCCATGACTTCTAATGGGGACTGTAGTTATCACTAACCACCTTGATAAACTGCTTGGACTTGCGATCCAAAGCTACCATGAATTCCCAGGATGTTGACGTTGGGGTTATCACCAAAGTCCTTAATCCCCGGTACAGACTTTCCATTGAAGATGTATCTCTCACGTATAAGAGACTCTGATGAATAATGCTTTGTCTGTTGGGGATGTGTATAACATATTCCATCATTGGTCCACCCCAATGAGGATGTTATTCCCTGGTTTGTATCGTCAGGTCCTTCCAGTGCTCTGTTGGAGTTACTGCCAAGAGTCTGTATCGTCAGGGTTTCCTGACCGTCGCTAACATGTGCATCAACAGATAAGATCTCTGCTGGAAGGCTGTCAAGGTTGCTTGACCTTTGTTGACGTGTACATCAATGGATGAATTTTATAAAGTTTCGCTGGGGAAAAATGTAAGACCCCGAAATTTTTTTAAATAAAAAGGAATTTCCTTTATTTATTATTTTGAAATAGTAAGGGTGGATTTGATTAATGTGGTTAGTTATGGGTAAAATGCGCAAATATTTTAAATAAGCAAGTGGTGATATAATATTCATTATTGTTTGGAGAATATTCGTTTGGTCGTGGAATATTAAATCTTGTTAGGGAATATTAAATGCGACCAGTAGCGACCATGTGTGGGCCCCATAACGGAAAGCGATTGGAGGAAGAAAACGACAAAAATAAGTTGTTTAAAAATAATTGGCGTAGTTATTACTGGTTTACCTTCGTTGGAATACACGGTGGTTAAAACACGAATGTCTGGCGTTGTTGCCGCGAGTAGCTATGCCTGGTATTGCACCAATTATTGATTCTTACGTGAAGAAGGCACTACTCAATAATGGTTACGTAATTCTTTATTCGATATTTTATTTTATTGATTCAATAATTCTTTGCATTGATATTTTATATTCTTTGTTGTTTGATAATTGTCATTACACAATTTTTTCATTATCGAAGCAATAATTCATATTATCTGAATAATATTATTAGATAACATTATTGGCAATGTCTAGAAAGTTACATAAAGGAGAGGTTTGGTCACCTAATTGCGCGCCAAGAAGAAGAAATTCTTATTGAAAGCCCCTCTTCTCCTGAACCTGCTGGTTGTCAATATTGTGATTACATAATATTATTTGTGAATAATTAATTATTGATTCATACGATGAGGAAAATATTGATTTTATGAGGATATAGATGGAAAAATTTTAATGTGACAATTGTTGAAAATTAATATTTTATCTTTTTACGATAAAATAATTCATTTAAATATATTATTTTAATAATATATTAACGATGATATTTTTACGATGAATGTGGGATATCTGAGTATATGTGGAGGAGGAGTATTTTTGTTGTAATAAATGTTTAAAACATGTTAAACATGTTCGGTGGACCCCATTTATTGATTGAAATTTGATTATAGCACAACAAAATCGTCCATTTGTGGATTTCGGTCAATTTCTGTTTGGAATTTGGAGAAACTTTCTTACGTAAAGTTGTAGAAATTGAATTTCCTATAAAAACTTCATGAGATTCGAATTTTCTGATAAAAGGGCTATTTATTATGAATTATTGAAGTTCCGAAGCTCAGAAATAATTGATTTTTGGAAGTTTAAAATATTTAAAATAAGAAAAACGTTTTTTTGGGTCTAACATGTGATTTGAATGGGTTGAATTCTAGATTTTCAGATTCAAGAATGGCGTAGAGAGTTTTGATATATATATATATATATATATATATATATATTATTATATTAAATTTTACTTTTTGGTTCTTCTAAGCAATTTCCTATAAATAGGTGCTTAGGTTAGAATTGAAAATCACACCGTAAATCAAGTTTTCTCTCTATATTATCGAGCGTATTCTTGTGAGTATTTTGAGTATACTTTGAGTATTGCTATACTGGCAAGTTCAAGTCATAGCCTTTATATCCGATGTTTCAACTAGAAAGAATCATCTTTCGAGGTAAGGGATGTTATTTTCTTCTCAAATGATATTATTTCCTCAATATCATTATCTTTGAAATATTGGTTGGAACTTTTTATCAAATTTGGAACTTTTGGTGTCGGGTTACTATTCACGTGTCTGGCCTTTATTCACGTATACTGATCTTATTCACGAATCGGCCTTTATTCATCGAAAAATAAAAAATTTTCTTTTAAGTCCAAAATATCTATTGTGGATACTAGCTTTGATTGTATCCATGTTTTGATCATTCTTGAATTTTACGCCACCACTATGATTATTTTTGAGGTATTTTTGGGCGTGGATAAAAAAAAGTACGAATCCTTAATCCTTAATCCTTGTCATTTTTTGATTCAATGGATTTGTTTTTTTTAAAAAATATTTTTCATCATCCTCAGTCTTAAATGATGATATTATTGAATATCTTTGGCCTGTAGTGCAAAGATGAATGATTTCTGATGAATATCTTTGGCCCGTAGTGCAAAGATGAATGATTTCTGATGAATATCTTTGGCATGTAGTGCAAAGATGATTGATTTCTGATGAATATCTTTGGCCTGTAGTGCAAAGATGAATGATTTCTGATGAATATCTTTGGCCCGTAGTGCAAAGATGAACAGGTGTTTAGATGAACATGACCAACTGATGAATATCCTTGGCCTGTAGTGCAAGGATGAATATATGATTCAAGAGGTGCATTGATTGATGTTACAGGGATAAAAATACTGTGATGGACTGTTAAATTCATAGACATTAGTAGATTTCATCCTCTACGTAACTCTTCTATGAATTAATATTTTCATTGCGAATATTGATTTAAAACTTGTTGTCTATTGTATTCTATTATATTTTCCTGTTGAAGACTAACGATAATTTGTTACGTATTATCTTAGTCATAATATTCTTTACTTGGGCTAGTCGAGCTCACCCTTTTTTTCCTTGTTGTTCCATTTTCTTCTCGGGGAGGTGAGAACATAGCGAGGATCGAGTCGGGGTATGGAATGAAGGTTCTAGAGAGAGTTATTTAGTAGTCCTCACCATTTTGTAAAATAATGTATCAATAATTATGATGGGGATTTATTTGCGTGTGGATATTGTCTGCAGGCGACAATATCGTATTTAAACTCACGGTATGTATTGTCGTATTTCACCACGACATTTGTATTATTGAAGTTGTAGTTATTTACATACCATGTATTTGGCGACTCAAAATGGGTTGGGTGGAATAGACTGCTTTTGGGGGCGTCACGATTGGTATCGAGCTTAGGGATATGATCTCCGGCGGAGATCGGGGAATAGAACTAGGAAGGAGAGACGAGTAAATCCTTCGCTAGTGTGTCCTACCTAAGCTTATTTGTTAGTTAGTCGATATATAGGATATTATGTGATATATTGTTTTCCTTAATTAACCCTTGTTTTATGACGATATTTGAGAATGTCGAATTGAGAATATTAATGATGGAGTGAATGAGGCCGTGGAGATGCTGTCTTTACCAACGAGGAGAACGTCTGCAACAGTTTGGCAATGTACCTCCTGTAAACAACACCACCGAAAGCGATGGTAAACGCATTTAGATGTTTAGAAGTTTTTGCGATTCATGCAAAATCGATTTAGGGAGACTCGTGTACAAAATACGGGAGGAAATAATAATGCCAGCGGTTTGTCACGACCAAACAATTCAAAGAGTTGGGACCACCGATTTCCATGGAAAGCCGGATCCGATCAAGGTGAAACGTGGGTCAAGCAAATCACCAAGATATTCGATGTCTTGGGATGCGCGAGAACAGAAGGTTCCATTCGCCACCTTTATGTTCCGTGGCGAGCGACTCTTCGGTGGGAGTCTGAAGCGCACTCCATCCACCGCACTTTCGGCGTGTCTTGGGAGACGTTTGAAACTATTTAATGACAAATACTTTCCCGAAAGTGTTCGTCATATGAAGGAAGTGGAGTTTATTAGATCGGAGCGAGAACAACATGACGGTGTCTCGGATGAGGCGAAGTTTGCGAGTTGTCGAGTTTGCACCTCATTTGGTGGAAAATGAGGAACGAATGACGCGTATGTTTACGGGGTCTAAACCCGAGATTCGACAATATCTTATCTCTCATAAATTTTCTTTATATTCGGATGTTGTAAATGTGGCTCAATTATTAGGCGTGATAACGAGTATGTTCAACCGAGGACCACAACCGTGGTCATATTTGGTGATGCCAGATCATCAAAACGATGATAACCAACGAGGAGGAAAGAATATGGACAAAGCGGTAACCACTCGGGTGGTAATCGTGGCCATGATAATAGGAGAGGTGACTCAAGTGGACATTTCAAGAAGAGAAGGTTCAACAATAACCATGTGAAGGCGTCGGCGCCAAGAAAAGAATCGGTTCAAGGGAGGAGAACGACCACCGGTCATATGCTATAAATGCGGAAAGAGGACATATCGGTCAAAGCGCCCACAACAGATTCGGTATGCTATAATTGTGGAAAGGAAGGACATATAGCTTGAGAGTGTACTGCAGTGGCGAAACCAAGTCCAATGGGATGGTGACTCGAAAGGATGTCCCGAAAAGTCAAAGTCAACGGTTCTAGAAGAAGCGTTTGTCGTGACCGGTTAAAATGCGAGGAACGAGAACGAGTTTAGCACGGGTTAGTTAATTATAAATTCTTGCTTGAAGTTTATACCTTACTAGAATCTGGGGTTCTACCCATTCTTTTATCTCTCTTTTTGCTTACGCTCACGTTTGAATTTGACTACGGAGAAATTAGACTTTGACTTTATCTGTGGAGACTCAGTTAAGAGAAACTTTTATTACATCCGTTGTTTAGAAATCTTGCTTGATTCAGTTGGCACTATCACATTACACCGTTAACCTTATTTCTATAGAGATATTTGTTTTTGATGTGATTTTAAGGTTAACTACTCATCATGCCAAAATTGATTGCTTTAGTAAGGTTGTTAGTTTTCATATTCTTAAGAACTTTTATTCAATTCAAGCAACCAAACCATTGAAGTCAAACTCTTTCATATTAAATTATAATGCCATTTGTTTATTGAAAAAGCGAATGTCAAGCTTTCTTAGTCCATGTTATGGATTTGAATAAAGACACGTCGATTTGAATAATATTCACATTGTTATGGATTTTTCTGACGCATTTCTGAACAATTTCTTGGCCTACTCCAGGGCGTGATATTGAATTTGTATCGACTTTAAATCCGATACAAAACCCATTTCTAAAATCTCATATCGAATGGCTCTATTGAACTTCAGAGTTAAAAACCCAATCTGTAGAAGTTGATACCGAGCCTCTATCTGGTGACTTCCTTTGTGGAATGCCGCAAGCCGAACTCTCCGTAGGGGACACCATATTCATGCGATAGTAAAACGATAGGTGTCATTGTAACGTCTTATCCAAGATTGGGATGTGAGTCACGATTGAGAACAACCTAAGTCGGTGATCGAAATATGTAGCTTTCAGGCTTAGTTGGTTATTATCGGAGATTAGTTGAAGGATATTCTCGAATCGCTATTCCATTAACGCGCAATGACTCGTGAGATACAAAATTCGAATGGAGCAAAGAATGTGGGAAGAGCTTGAAGAACTCAAGAGGAGACTCATTTCAAAGACATGTTACGACCATGCCATCTTGGAAAAGCGAGCGTGGTAGTGCGTGTTGAGTAGAAGATCGTATACAAGACGATACGATATTGTCAAAAACTAATTTCAGATAATTTACAAATAATAGAGATGGAGATGAAAACTCTAGGTACCCACGTGATGATATACTGAGTATAATCGACTTTAATCGATAAAGTTAAAAATTTATTCAAGCTACACACGGAGTCGATAAATTTGAAGAAGGAGGTGCGAAGAAGTTATTATTTCAAAAGCGAGAATCGGTGAGGTGAGAAAAACTCAAACCTTCGATTTATTAATCCATTTGAAATTCTCGATCGAATAGGAACTGTGGCCTATAGACTCGTTTTACCGCCAAGTATGACGCGTGTTCATAACGTTTTTCACGTATCGATGTTACGTAAATATGTGGACGACTCGAACCACGCTCATTGAAGTTAGAAACCGAGACGAGATAAATAGAAGACTTAACGTCGAGGAGGTACCTATCGGGATCTTGGATAGGAAATAACATGTCCTATGTCTGAGGTTATACCACAAGTTAAAGTTTTGTGGAGAAACCATGCTATTTGAGGAAATGACCTGAGAGTTGGAAACGAAAATGAAAGCGAGGTATTTTCATCTTTTCGAAACACCAGTTTCGTACGTCAATTTCGAGGACGAAATTTCATAAGGAGGGGAGGTTGTAAGACCCCAAAATTTTTTTAAATAAAAAGGAATTTCCTTTATTTATTATTTTGAAATAGTAAGGGTGGATTGATTAATGTGGTTAGTTATGGGTAAAATGCGCAAATATTTTAAATAAGCAAGTGGTGATATAATATTCATTATTGTTTGAGAATATTCGTTTGGTCGTGGAATATTAAATCTTTGTCGAGAATATTAAATGCGACAGTAGCAAATGATGTGTGGGCCCCATAACGGAAAAGCGATTGGAGGAAGAAAACGACAAAAATAAGTTGTTTAAAAATAACGGCGTAGTTATTACTGATTTACCTTTGTTGGAATATCCTATGGTTAAAACACGATGATGTCTGCGTTGTTGCCAAGAAGACACGGTATTGCACCAATTATTGATTCTTACGTGAGAAGGCACTTTACTCAATAATGGTTACGATAATTCTTTATTCGATATTTTATTTTATTGATTCAATAATTCTTTGCATTGATATTTTATATTCTTTGTTGTTTCAATAATTGTCATTACACGAAGATTTTCATTATCGAAGCAATAATTCATATTATCTCGAATAATATTATTAGATAACATTATTGGCAATGTCTAGAAAGTTCTGCTAAGGGAGAGGTTTGGTCACCTAATTGCGGCGCCAAGAAGGAGAAATTCTTATTGGAAAGCCCTCTTTCCTGAACTGCTGGTTGTCAATATTGTGATTCTCAGAATATTATTTGTGAATAATTAATTATTGATTCATACGATGAGGAAAATATTGATTTTATGAGGATATAGATGGAGAAAATTTTTAATGTGACAATTGTTGAAAATTAATATTTTATCTTTTTCTGATAAAATAATTCATTTAAATATATTATTTTAATAATATATTAACGATGATATTTTTACGATGAATGTGGGATATACGAGTATATGTGGAGGAGGAGTATTTTTGTTGTAATAAATGTTTAAAACATGTTAAACATGTCGGTGGACCCCATTTATTGACTGAAATTTGATTATAGCCTGTAAAATCGTCCATTTGTGGATTTCGGTCAATTTCTGTTTGGAATTTGGAGAAACTTTCTTCTGTAAAGTTGTAGAGAATTGAATTTCCTATAAAAACTCGCGAGATTCGAATTTTCTGATAAAAGGGCTATTTATTATGAATTATTGAAGTTCCGAAGCTCCGAAATAATTGATTTTTGGAAGTTTAAAATATTTAAAATAAGAAAAACGTTTTTTTGGGTCTAACATGTGATTTGAATGGGTTGAATTCTAGATTTTCAGATTCAAGAATGGCGTAGAGAGTTTTGATATATATATATATATATATATATATATATATATATATATATTATATTAAATTTTACTAACTTTGGTGTTAAGCAATTTCCTATAAATAGGTGCTTAGGTTAGAATTGAAAATCACACCGAAACTGAAGTTTTCTCTCTATATTATCGGCGTATTCTTGTGAGTATTTTGAGTATACTTTGAGTATTGTTATACGGTGCAAGTTCAAGTCATAGCCTTTATATCCGATGTTTCAACTAAAATCTTGTCTTTCGAGGTAAGGGATGTTATTTTCTTCTCAAATGATATTATTTCCTCAATATCATTATCTTTGAAATATTGGTTGGAACTTTTATCAAATTTGGAACTTTTGGTGTCGGGTTCTTATTCACGTGTACTCGGCCTTTATTCACGATATCTGATCTTATTCACGAATCTGGCCTTATTCATCGAAAAATAAAAAATTTTCTTTTCGTCCAAAATATCTATTGTGGATACTAGCTTTGATTGTATCCATGTTTTGATCATTCTTGAATTTTACGCCACTATGATTATTTTTGAGGTATTTTTGGACGTGGATAAAACAAAGTACGAATCCTTAATCCTTAATCCTTGTCATTTTGATTCAATGGATTCGTTTTTTTAAAATATTTTCATCATCCTCGGTCTTAAATGATGATATTATTGAATATCTTTGGCACAGTAGTGCAAAGATGAATGATTTCGATGAATATCTTTGGCCCGTGAAGTAAAAAAGATGAATGATTTCTGATGAATATCTTTGGCATGTAGTGCAAAGATGATTGATTTCTGATGAATATCTTTGGCCTGTAGTGCAAAGATGAATGATTTCTGATGAATATCTTTGGCCCGTAGTGCAAAGATGAACAGGTGTTTAGATGAACATGACCAATCGATGAATATCCTTGGCACATAGTGCGAGGATGAATATATGATTCAAGAGGTGCATTGATTGATGTTACGGGGATAAAAATATCATGGATGGATTAAATTCATAGACATTAGTAGATTTCATCATCTACGTAACTCTTCTATGAATTAATATTTTCCATTGCGAATATTGATTTAAAACTTGTTGTCATTGATTACTATTATATTTTTCCTGTTGAAGACTAACGATAATTTGTTACAGATTATCTTAGTCATAATATTCTTCTTTCGGCTAGTCCGAGCTCACCCTTTTCCTTGTTGTTCCATTTTCTTCTCGGAGGTGAGAACATAGCGAGGATCGAGTCGGGGTATGGAATGAAGGTTCTAGAGAGAGTTATTTAGTAGTCCTCACCATTTTGTAAAATAATGTATCAATAATTATGATGGGGATTTATTTAAGCGTGTGGATATTATCTAGGCGGCAATATCCGTATTTAAACTCACAGTATGTATTGTCGTATTTCACGACATTTCTATTATTGAAGTTGTAGTTATTTCTGTACCATGTATTTGGCGACTCAGAATGGGTTGGGTGGAATGGACCTGTTTTGGGGGCGTCACAAAAAAGTATTAGGGATACAACCCTAAATTGATGGCATCGGACCTTCGTGAGGTATTACTGAATGTGATTTGCAATAGCTGAGATCACCAGTATAGTGTGCCCTGTGTTTGGTAGAATACCAATGAGTGATATGTAAAGCCATAGTTTGGCTTGTGAAAACCAGGATTTCAGGCTATTCTGCTCAATCGCGTAGCGTTTTTATTCTTAATTTGGCCTTTTTAGCTTGTGAGATCTCCTTTGCAACTCAAACTGGACTAAGCCGAAGGGGTGGGCCCCACCTAGGGGAGCCACAGGTACACCTACGACAAGCTGTGGGTGGCCTTTAAGGCACCTGTGGCTTTTCACAAGTCATTTCACGTTGCGCCGCACTGGAAATCCAAGAGCTCTTCTTCAGATCTACTGAGTTCGGGCGTATTTCTGCAAATTTTGTCACTGTACAATTGTTCTACACTGTCCTGGTAACTTATGCATGTCTTCTTTTCCAGTTTTTATCCATTAGAAAATGACTTATCACATGAAATGCTTCTAAACACATAGTAAATGTTAGTATTTAACCATGCTGAACATAATGATGTGAAAAAATTTGACTTTTGACACAATCAAATTGACACCTTTTTCTACTATTTCTTATCCTATTTGAGGACAAATGAGCAAAGGTGGTAATGTAAAGTAATCCTGGAAATTAGGCTACCCTTACGGATTGTGACTTTGATGTATGTATGCATATATGATGTTTATTACTGTGGGCAGGTGTGCTATTGAATGGCCACCTAGTCATGCCTATGTGCACGTGGATAGTCCTATTTATAGAGGAAACTCTGGCAAAAAATTTCCAAAATGTAGGCATGGGTAGTCATGCATTTTTAAATCTACTGTAGACGTATATTAAAGTAATATATGCATGTAGTCATAAAATGCATTTGAAAAAGCGCCAGGTGAGAATTTACCACACCCTTTCTGAGGTGATTTGGAGACTTATTGTCCAGATATATGGATCCGAATTAACCAAGTAGTTCACGCAGGGCCACTTCTGATGTGCGGAGGAGGGCTTCTAAAGTACCTCGACCCCGTTCTGTTAGACATCCTCATCGTTTAGTGGAGGCGGTGATACGTCCTATCCGGGTTGATGTGTGACTCCCCCAAAATAGGTATACATCACCCATCTTGAGTCACCAAATACATGGTACAAAATTCAAATACAACTTAATAATACAACTGTCATGTAAAATACGACAAAACATAAACTGAGAGTTTTAATACGAATATTGTCTTACAGGCGGTATTCAAACTCAAATGGAGTCTTCAACACATTTATTATCATACTATTTTATAGAATAGTGAAGACTACTAATACAAACATCTCGGACCATCACTCAGGTTCCCGAGCTATTAGTCCCGCCACGTTCTCATTTCACGAAGAGAACAATAAAAGCAAAAGGTGAGCTCAACTAGCCCAATAAGAAATGTTATGACTAAGATAATCTTTGAATAATTTATCGTTAGCCTTCAACGATGTTAAACCCGATAAAATATAACAAACATCAAGTTTAAGCTGCGGTTGAACAAGTAATCCATTAGAAGAGTCAAGTAGAGCATGATATCTACTATCTTCTATGATTTAAAAGGTTTTTCATCACTTTTATCTTTGAGACTCAGCTTAATAAATAATCCACATCATCGAAAGCTTTCAATATTTTCTACACTCAAAGCTTTCTAAAACTTGAAAGAAATACGCTTAATATTATACAAGAAGAATTCTCTGATTCTGGTGTGATTTTCAATTCTAAATAAGCATCCTATTTATAGGAGAATGGAAAGGATACTATTTCAGAAAAATATCACGGGTGAACAGAAGGAAATCTCACGGGCGTACCTTCGGGTGAATTCTAAATTTTTTTTATTTACTATGCAGCACTATGCGATAAAATATTCTAATAAAATGAAAACTTTAAATAAAATATAATATATTCTATTTATAATCAAATAAAACAAAACTTATATAATATATATATATATATATATATATATATATATATATATATAAGTTTCCTTACCTTTACTGACAAAACTCTTCCCCCCAAATTGATTCTAAAGTCACACGTGGGCCCCACATGTGGCCCCACTTTTATTATATTAAATAATTTTCTACCGATTATTTTGAAAAATGGGTAAATGGCGGTCCATAAAATAAGCAAAATTTACCTCAAATGCTTCATAAAAATTCCCTCAATATTTTTAACAATATTTATTCATTATTATTATAACTCACAATATTAACAACCAGATCATTCCCAGGAAAGATGAGGCTTTCTGATAAGGATTTCTCCCTATTGACGCGCAATTAGGTGACCAAACTTCTCCTCGACAGAACTTTTAGACATTGTTAATTATGCAAATAATAATATGAATAACTTGTCATCTCAATTATTGATTTAATAATATAAAATATTATGCAGATGATATTGTGATAATAATTGAATTAATAATATGAGAGATATGATGCAACAATTAGTGTAGTAATAATTGAGTATAACTGAGTGACTTCTCACGTAAGTATCAATAATTAATACCGTGTGCTTCTATGCAACCACGCGTATTACTGTACTTTTACTACCGGGTAATTCAATAATTTTAACGGTAACACTTTCGCTGTTATTTTTTATAAAAAGATAATTCTGTCATTTTCTAACTCCGACAATAATTCCGTTGTGGGGTCCACTAAATGAATGTGTAGTCGTACGGATATTTTTCGACAAAAAGAATATTCCACGACCAAACGAATATTTTCCGACACAACGAATATTTTATAACAACTTGCTTACTTTACAAAATTTTCAAATATCACCATTAACTTTAAACTTTTATCAATTTAACCATTTACTAAATAGAATAATAATTATAAGAAAATTGAATACTTTCATTTCATAAAATTCGGGATCTCACAATCTCCCCTCATGAAATTTTGCCCTCAAAATTTACGTACCTGGTAGTTCGAAGAGATGAGAATACCTTGCTTTCTATTCGGATTATACCTTCCCGGTTATTTCCTCTGTATCATGATTTTTCCATTGCTCATCTCCTGTATTTCAGATATCATTCTAGAATATAGTTTCAAAATAAGGGTTAATTGACATACCACATATTATCCCTATACTCTGACCGACCAATTAAATACCAAATAAACTTAGATAGGTCATACTAGCGAAGGAATTTCCCGTCTCTCCCCTCCTAGTTCTTGTCTCACATCTCAGCCATGGATCATATACCTAAGCTTTGATACCAACTGTGACGCCCCCAAAATAGGTATACATCACCCATCTTGAGTCGCTAATTACATGGTACAAAATTCAAGTACAACTTAATAATACAACTGTCATGTAAAATACGACAAAACATAAACTGAGAGTTTTAATACGAATATTGTCTTCTAGACAGTATTCAAACTCAAATGGAGTCCTCAATACATTTATTATCACGCAGACTACTAATACAAACATCTGGACTGTCACTCCATTCCTCGACTAGTCCCAGCTACGTTCTCATTTCCTGAAGAGAACAATAAAAGCAAAAGGGTGAGCTCAACTAGCCCAGTAAGAAATGTTATGACTAAGATAATGCAGAATAATTTATCGTTAGCCTTCAACAGTGTTAAACTGATAAAATATAACAAATATCAAGTTTAATTGCAGCGGAACAAGCAATCTATTAGAAGAGTCAAGTAGAGCATGATATCTACTATCTTCTATGATTTAAAAGGTTTTTCATCACTTTTATCGTTGAGACTCAGCTTAATAAATAATCCACATCATCGAATCACCCCTGCACTACGGCCAACGATATTCATTAGTATCACGACCACGAATTATCCATGCACTACGGGCCAAGGACATTCGTGTATTCATCAATGGTCATGATCATGCCAATAACTTTCCATCAATGAACTACGGGCCAATGAGGACTTTTACCACATCATTTGAAACATTACGGCCATGATTATACTGAATAATCCCTAGTCATAATCATACCAAGTCCATCTATACACTACGGCCACAAATGACTTTCAACATAATGTAAGCATGAGGATGATGACAATGATATAAGAATTCAATTAAAAGAAAAGAAAAGATAGATTTTTAAAGATTTATAATTTAATTTATCCAGAATTCAATAATGTCAAAATTGTCAACATGATACTGCTTTGTGGAGTAAAATTCAAGAATAATATTATACCAAAAATAATTTAGACCGAAAACGAATCAATTTTTATCATGAATAGTACCCTGGGTGAATAGTACTCGAGTGAATAATATCCCGTGAATAGTAATTCAGGAATAGTAACCCGTGAATAGTACTCCAGTATGAAAAAGTTAAAACTTATCAAAAATGCTCAGAATAATATTTTCATGAAAAGATACTGGATGAAACACAAATTTTAAGGATATTCTACTAATTTTATGGAGTATAGAAGCCAATACTTTAACCAAATGAGTATAGAATTCGAAATCTGAAACGAAATAATATTACTTACATACTACAGAGTATGGAAGAAAATATTATTTCAAGCGAATATTGAACAAAAATAACATCCCTTACGAATATTAAACGAAAATAATATTCATTTCGAATATTGAACGAATATAATATTCCTTACGAATATTAATTGAAAATAATATTTCTTGCGAATATTGAACGAAATAATATTCATACGAATACGAAAATAATATCTCTTCAGAATATGAAATAAATAATACCCCTTACCTCAAAAAGAAGAGTATTCCAACTGGTATATCGGATATATTCTTGACGAAAACTTTCAATATTTTCTACATTCAAAGCTTTCTAAAACTCGAAAGAAATACGCTCAATATTATACAAGAAGAATTCTCTGATTCTGGTGTGATTTTCAATTCTAAATAAGCATCCTATTTATAGGAGAATGGAAAGGATACTATTTTAGAAAAATATCACAGGTGAACAGAAGGAAATCTCAGGGGCGTACCTTCGGCTGAATTCTGAAAAAACAAAATTGATTTACTATGCAGCACTATGCAATAAAATATTCTAATAAAACGAAAACTTTAAATAAAATATAATATATTCTATTTATAATCAAATAAAACAAAACTTATATATATATATATATATATATATATATATATATATAAGTTTCATTACCTTTACGGCAAAACTCTTCCCCCCCCCCAATTCAGATTCCAAAGTCACACGTGGGCCCCACATGTGGCCCCGCTTTTATTATATTAAATAATTTTCTACCGATTATTTTTAAAAATGGGTAAATGGGGGTCCATAAAATAAGCAAAATTTACCTCAAATGCTTCATAAAAATCCCCTCAATATTTTTAACAACATTTATTCATTATTATTATAACTCGCAATATTAACAACCAGATCGTTCCCAAGAAAGAGGGGGCTTTCCAATAAGGATTTCTCCCTATTGACGCATAATTAGGTGACCAAACCTCTCCTCGAGATAACTTCTAGACATTGTTAATTATGCAAATAATAATATGAATAACTTGTCATCTCAATTACTGATTTAATAATATAAAATATTATGTAGATGATTCTGTGACAATAATTGAATTAATAATATGAGAGATATGATACAGCAATTACTGTAGCAATAATTGAGTATAACTGAGTGAATTCTCATGTAAGCATCAATAATCAATACCGTGTGCTACTATGCAACCACGCGTATTACTGTACTTTTACTACCGGGTAGTTCAATAATTTTAACGGTAACACTTTCACCGTTATTTTTATAAAAAGATAATTCTGTCGTCTTCTAACTCCGACAATAATTTCGTTATGGGGTCCACCAATGATTGTGTAGTCGTACGAATATTTCCCGACAAAAAGAATATTCCACGACCAAACGAATATTTCCCGACACAACGAATATTTTATAATAACTTGCTTACTTTACAAAATTTTCAAATATCACCCTTAACTTTAAACTTTTATCAATTTAACCATTTACTAAATAGAATAATTATTATAAGAAAATTGAATACTTTCATTTCATAAAATTTGGGATCTCACATGACGTGCCGGATGTTGAGGATGAGTAGGAGCATGTACCAGTAGCGGACCCCGCTCCTACTGCTCATGTTCCCCGTAGGGATTTCCCAAGCATTCAGGTGATGAACCTAGAGCTTCTGGGTGATTTGAGTCGACACCCTTTAGTTTATTTGCACGCAAATGAGGTACAAAGCTAGATTTTGATCTTCCTTCTTTCCTATTGATGAGGTGTAAAGGATTCTGATGTTGATCTGCTTTGTGATGTAGGTTCTTGGCTTTACACAGCCTAGAGGGAACTGGTTCAGAATTCACTCCATGTACCAGGCTCTACATCCTGACTATCGAACGATTGCGCATGGATGGGGTTTTGGGGCGTTCTTTTCCATTCTTCCCCGTCGTTGTCCCTGGGGTTACCTTAGGGCATTGTCGGAGCGCTGGTTTCACCAGACTCAATCTCTCCACTTATTGGATTATGAGGTGATGATAACACCGATGGATTGGCGGTTTATTATAGGTATGGAGTTTGGGGCGCCAAATGTCTTGTCTTTGTGAATATTACCCCGACTCTCGTTAGATCCTTGCTAAGTCCCAAATTGAGGCGCTTAAGGCGGAGATGGTTCGTCTGGTCCTTTGAGCATAGATACTATGAATGAAATTTGTTGAGTGAGCCCATGCCCAATAATGTGAGAGTCAAGGATCACATTCTTAGGCGTTTATTCCTGATGATCATTAGGGGCTGCTTCATAGCAGATAACTCTTCCACGGTGTCGTTCGCTTTGGTCAGCGCCACTCGAGATGTGGACCATATTGGAGAGTATAATTGGGGTTCCTATACCTTTGCTTATATCCTCAAGGGTATGCGCATGCGTTCGCAAGGCTTGACAGAGGCTTGGCTAGGATTTTACCCATTTCTGCTAGTGAGTATTTCTCTTTTGATTTCCCATGTATAGGTTAAGAGTGTTTACTGATAGCAGATGTTTACCTTTGTGTGGCTCCCATGTTTGCATCCTGTGAGTGTGTTAGACTTAGATACCTATCAACAAGAACGGCGATGGCATCATTCCATACTAGAGAAGGTCCCTGTAGTTAAGGGTTTTACCCATTGTCGCTTATAGCTAGAGTTATTGACGACAGATGCTATCACTTGGATTCCCTATTCTGGGGAATATTTTCCCATTGGGTTTGAGGATGGATACCCGACTGGTGTCGAGTATGTGATATCCACCCATAGGATTCCTCTCTTTACAGATGGAGGATGAGAGCTCTATTTAGGAGAGCATGATATTAGGAGCACTACAAGAGAGATTCGTATACCGATCTTGCCTCCTACCATGCATTATTGGCATGTGTCACAGTGGGTATTGACGGCTTTACATTATCAGAGGGTCCCCATACTCAAGATACATTCCAGCACTAGTGGTCCCCTCGTACCATTGGAGCCCAGGCCCGCGCCACTCAGTTTATGGCGGATATGGTTCATGGATCAGTGATGATGACGGATTGAATGGCCCGTGTCCAAGATCTGACTCATTTAACATAGATTGATAGCTTGACACGCGGCGGTTGGGATAAGCACATTTCTTTATCCCAAGACACTTGGTAGAGATCTTTTAAGCGGAATACTTTTGATCTTTCCAGCTCAGGCGTTGGCCTCTCAGGTGACCCATATGGTTTTTCCCGTGCAAATCCTCCATTGTATAGGCCTGATATCCCCGTTAATGGAGATCCAGTGACTCAGGAGGAATTACATCATGTGGACAGGATTGATGATGTAGACATTGACACCATTGTTTTCTTCTGATGTGTATTCTCGCTATATCTTTTGATATGCCTCTGTTAGATACTGGGTGGCTGTGCCCCATTCTCGCTATATCTTTTGATAGGCCTCTGTTAGAAGTTGGGCAGTTGTGCCCCATTTCCCTGTATTTTTAGCTGTATAGAGATGTATTAGATGATGATGTACTTAGGAATGTATTTATTGTTATTCCCTACATCATATTGCCATCTATTGTTCATTATACATATATTATATTATGCATATGTATGTATGTCTAGAGATATTCAGCATTGACCCCTGGATGGTTTTGTGATACTACCCATACAGATGTCTTCCTCAACAGTTAGCCGCATTGATCATACCCCACCAGTATTGGTGGCATCCCGTCTGAGGTCGTGGTATGATAGTATGTCACCTGTAGAGCGGGGTGACTGTAGATCGATTATATGACAAAGATTCTATGACCCTCCCGATGTTTCGAGTTATCGCAGCTTTGTAGAGGTATCTTTGGAGCATTGGGTCTGGAGGAGAGGCAGGTTTTTCAGTTTGAGACCCAGGAGTTGACTCCTACATTGGAGGAGTATGCGTGGTTGACGATGCTTCCACTAGACAGACCTTGCGCGCAGATAACTATCGGTGAGATGAGCTGCCAGTTCATGACCCTCACCGGGATGAGGCGTAGAGTAGGACAGGATGAGGTTACTTCCAGCCATGTTGTGTCGCAGCATTTTCTGATAGATAGATTTGGCTCAAAGGATAGTTATGCACGGCATTCTGGGGATTTTACCACATCGGAGGATCAGTGGCATTTGGACAGAGTAGATGTATTCATACTGTATGTATTATCACATGTGTACATGCCACGGTATATGGATGAGCTAGACATAGGTTTCATTATGGCAGTGAGAGCTCTTAAGGAGGGTCATACCATTGTGCCGATGATCGTGATAGAGAAATTTAGATTGGCCAAATATTGTTATACCTACCCTTTAGGGTGTTCATAGGCAGCTCGATCATGCTTTATGTGCGGTTCATGTCACACCTGAGACCGATTTGTACTTTCTGACGACATGGATATTGTTTTACCCATGATATAGCCATGTCTTACTCCTTTCAGCCAGCGAAGTGCACAGATGCTACGTCCTAGTCGGTATTCTTGTCAGGGATCAGAGATCCATTTGGCATTTTGCCATGTACAGGGCTCAGTTCACCCTACAGCTTTATTACTCACGCACCTGGCATGGATTATCTCTCTCTGGCTGGTTTGAGGAGCATGACTACTTACCATCCACTGGCTGTGATGTGTCAGTTTGACCAGTTCCAGGACTTCCATCTTTTTGAGGGGGCGTTAGGTCAGCGTTTGGCTTCTTGCCACTTATCAACAAAGGACAGATCCAGGGTGTATGCTTGTTGGGATCAACGTGAGAGAGCTGAGTTTTCTGTTAGCCATCCGAGCTGTTCGACAAAGTATTCTCCATGGATGGAGAAAAAGACTGCATCGGCTGCAGTAGTATCCATAGTATCAGGGATTGATTCTGATGATGGGGAGCCCGTAGAAGACATTGATCTTCCCACCGAGGAGTTGTCTACCAGGTTGCTAGTAGCTATGATGGATTCTCCCGGTGCGAGTGATATTTTGATCCAGCATTCCGTACAGTGTTTAGAGCAGAGTCTTCATCTGATGACCTTTGAGAGAGATCAGGCTAGGGCCTTGATGTTGACAGCTCTTGATGGGAGAGGCAACTCTCTTTTAGAGAGAAAGGAGATTGTAGTTCATAGAGACACCGCTATTTAGGAGAGGCATGAGGCCAGATCAGCCAGAGATACATTGATTGTTAAGCGGGATGTTGTCCTATCTGCCCGGGATCTAGCCGTTATAGATAGTACTATGGTGAGATCCCTTACCATTTGCATTATCGCAGAGATGAGCGCATACATTGATGAGCATAGTGTTACCATGCAGTTGGTTGTGAATTTGTTGGCTCATATAGATTTCCTTGTACAGGAGATCACAGCGTTACCCCCTTCCTCTAAGAGAGATGCTATGTTAGATTTGCTAGCCCGCATATACACTGATTTGTAGATATACTTGTATTTTCCTGCACAGACTAGCTTAGCCATTTTGTCATGTATTGTTCATATTGTATATATCAAACATCATTATATATGGCAGGGAAATATATTTTGATTTAAGTCCCTTTTAGTTGTGCCTTGCTACTTGCTTGATATTTGCCTATTTTTTCAGGGCTTGTGATCTTGATGTATTCTGAACTCCTCCTCGATGGATGGACATTGAGATGTCCCAGGATCTTTAAGAATGGATCATTGATCTGTATGTATCTCTACCTTCTTTGGTGTCTTGGGACTGGTTTCTGTATGTAGATATGGAGAGAAGTGTGGCTTTCCTCTCTGAGGTTGACCGCACCACAAATGGTCGCCAATACTCCTATTTAAGAGGAGCCCAGTTAGTTCCATCTCTTATGGATTGGTGTTTCTCTTTGAGGAACAACTGCAGCTTAGATGGTCATCGATTCTAACATTTATGGGGAGGTCAGGTAGTTCCATCCCTTTAGTTTGAAGCCGATGAAAAGTGGTGGATTGAAGTTTGATCACAGTACTGTTGACAAGTTTTTATGTTTTGGTAGAGGGTTAGACCGAACCATAAATGGCTACCTACGTACTCATATTGAAGAGGAGATCAGGTCTGCATAGTTCGAACCTGGTGTAAGAGGTTCAACGCTATAGGTGAAAGGTGTAGTAGGGTGTATAAGTGTTTTTGTTGTTTTTGTTTTGTAGAGAAGGGTGTAGAAATGTTTTTGTTTTTTTTTTCATTTTTTTCTTTTAGTGCAATCGGGCCATATAAAATGGTTGGCTACGTACTCCCAGGTATCGGGGAGATCAAGTCGACGTAGTTCGCCCCATGTTCAGGGCGATTTGCAGCCGAAAAAGTTTGATCCCATGTTCAAGACAAAACTACAGGGTGAAAAGTTTGATCCCATGTTCAGGACAAACTGCAGGGGAAGGGTTCAATCCCTGGTGGGATAACTAAAGTTGTGTAAGAGGTGAAATGAAAGATCTAATGATCCGAAACCAGGCTACTGGCTTGAAAAGTATGTTTCCCTGATGGGGCAGTTGGGTATGAAGAAAAGTTGTATGTAGTAAGGGTTAGAAAACCTGAAATGACTGGTGATCTGGTGATCCAAATCCAAGATGTTTTCTTGATGGTAACCTCAGAAATAGTACCGTTTCACGGTGTCTGCATTGAGAAGTTGTAGAAATTCATCGTCGTCCATTTCCTATAATCTGAGAGCACCTCCTATCAATACATCCTTGATAATAAATGGGCCTTACCAGTTTGGAGTGAATTTTCCCTTAGACTGACCTTGGTTGTCAATGATCTTCTTCAAAACCAAGTAATGTTGTTTAAACTGCCGTAGCCAGACTTTTCTATTGTAGGATCTGGCGATCCTCTGTTGATATAACTGACCATGGAAGATAGCATCAGTAAGCCTTTCGTCTATTAAAGAAAACTGGTGATACCTGTCTTGTAACCACTTGTCTTCATCCAGCTGAGCATCTATCAACACTTAGAGGGATTCCATTTCCACTTCTGTGGGGAGCACTTCTTCCATCCCATAGGCTAATGAGTAGGGGGTTGCCCCAGTGGAAGTATGCATTGATGTTCTTGTAGGCTAATAAAGTCAGAGGCAATAAGTCAGGCCATCCTTTGTGGTTAGCGGACATCTTTTGCATGATCTGTTTTGATGTTCTTATTAGCCGCTTCAATAGCACCATTCATCTTTGGACGATAGATGACAAAGTTAAGGTGTTTGATGTGGAATTTATGGAATAACTCCTCCATCATTTTGTTGTTGAGGTTCTTAGCATTGTTTGACACAATTACCTCTAGTTGTCCATATCGACAAATGACATTATTTTTTATGAAAGCAATGATTACTTCTTTGGTAACCCTGGGGAAGGAGGCTGCTTCTACCCATTTGGTGAAGTATTCGATCATGGTAAAGATAAATTAATGTCCATTACTGGCTTTGGGCTCGATGGGCCCGATCACGTTCATTCCCCACATTAAGAAGGGCCAAGGCGAACTCACTCCCTCAGAGGGGCGTGGATAGTATTCCCATGAATTTGGCATTGGTAGCATCTCTTGACATGATCATCACAGTCAGCCTTAAGCGAGATCCAGTAATGCCCCGTTCTCAGGATCTTTTTAACCAGTAGGGGGCCGCTCATGTGTGGGCCACATATTCCACCATGGATTTCATCCATGAGCCTCTAAGCTTGGTCCTTGTCCAGACATTTGAGGAGACCTAGTCTTGCATCTCTTTTATACAGTGCACCTCCGCTCAGGTAGAATTTCATAACCAGTGGATGGATCCGCCTTCTTTCAGTCGGGCTTGCCTCAGCGGGTGTAGATCCATCTCGTAAATATTCCTTGATGTCCTGATACCAAGGGTGTTGGATGGGAGGTAGCTCATCCAATACTTCTCCAATATAATTCCTATAGGCTGGAGCCTTTTGCAGGGCAAATGTGATGCTTGGCATGTGTTCCTTGTCAGGTATGTGAATCAAGGAGCCCAAAGTTGCTAACACATCTGTAAAGTCATTCCTATTCCGAGGAATGTGTATAAAGGAGATTTCTTCAAACTCTGAAGCCATCTGTAGGACTTACCGATGGTAAGGAAGCAAATGTAGCTCTTTGGTGTGATAGATTCCTGAATGTCCAAAGACAGTTAATCGCCTGATGCCCATTGATCGGGCAAGTTTTAGCCCCATGATACAACCTTCATACTCAGTTGTGTTGGTGGTGCTGACAAACTAAAATTTGACGGCGATGGGATATTACTCCCTTGTACTAGATACTAGAACTGCTCCATCCCCAGAACCTTCCATGTTTACAGCTCCATCGAAATACATTTTCCACTTACGGTATGTATTATACTGATGGTGTTGTTGCACTTTCATTACCCCTTCATCGGGAAAGTATATTTCTGAGGGTTTGAAATCCTCTGAATGTGTGGCGGCCAGTTGATCCGCAATTCCTTGACCTTCAATGGACTTTTGCGTCACGTAGACGATGTCAAATTGTTTTAGGATCAACTTCCATCTGGACAGTCGACAATTTAAATATGGGTTTACTGAACATGTACTTAAGAGGATCCACGCGGGATATGAGATGGGTTATGTGACTATGGAGGTAATGTTGTAACCTCATGGAAGCCCATGCTAAAGCACAACAAGTCTTCTCAATTAGAGTGTACTTGTGTTTACTACTGCTGAATCTTTTGCTGAGGTAGTAGATAGCTCGCTCTTGGACTCTATCATCTTTTTATCCCAGCATGCAGCCCATGGCATTGTCACTGATAAATAGGTACATGAATAGGGGAACACCATCCCTATGAGGTACCAAAATAGGAGCTTTGATCAACTGCTCTTTGATTGTAAGGAAGGCTTTCTGACACTCATCGTTCCATTTCATGGAGGAGTTCTTCCTTAACAACTTGAAAATAGGCTCACAGGTTGCTGTGAGTTGGGAGATGAATCGACTAATGAAGTTGATTCTTCCCAAAAATCCCCGTATTTCCTTCTCTGTCTGAGGAATGGGCATTTCTGTAATGGCCTAGATTTTGGTGGGATCCAGCTCAATCCCTTTATGGCTGACTAGGAATCCTAACAACTTGTTTGGTTTAATGCCAAAGGCACACTTGGCTGGATTCAACTTCAAGTTGTACTTACGCAACCTGTTGAATAGCTTTCTGAGATGGTCTAGGTGGCCTTCCTCCCTTCGGGACTTGACAATGATGTCGTCCACACAGATCTCTATCTCTTTGTGCATTAAGTCGTGGAAAAGAGCCACCATAGCTCGTTGATAGGTTGCTCTGGCATTAATGAGGCTGAATGACAACCGTCTATGGAAAAAGGTTCCCCAAGGAGGAATGAATACAGTTTTCTCACGATCCTCCTCAGCAACTATGATTTGATGGTACCCCGCGAACCAATCAGTATTGTCAATGAGAATGTGGATAAATGGCACGGAAAAGTGATCCATGAGGCAAGCTTTATGCAGATCCCGGTAATCCACGCAAACTCGCACCTTTCCTCCCGGTTTAGGTACGGGGACTATGTTGGATAGCCATTCAGGCTATGTAGATACCATGATGATGTCTGCTTGAAATTTTTTCACAATTTCTTCTTAAACCTTTAAACTCCATTCAAGTTTTAATCGCCTAAGCTTCTGCATGACTGGCTTGAATCCCTCTTTGATGGGAAGGCGATGGATGACGATGTCGGTGGACAAACCCACCATGTCTTCATGAGACCATGCAAACACATCCTGAAATTGGGTTAATAATGTAACTATGTCATTCCTTTGGTTTGGAGTGAGGTCTGTACCAATCTAGATTAGTTTAGGGTTTTCTAAGGTTCCGAGATTGAATGATGTGGTTTGATCAAGGTTGGGTTTAGGTTTGTCTTCGACCCATTCTTTGATCTCCTGAGGTATCTCAGTGTCCTCTTGTATTTCCATCAAGTCTAAGTCCAACTTTTCATCAAAGTTACAGTCCTTGTGGAGAAAAGACACCTCATCAGCAAGTATAGGCACGTCTAAATTCAGACTCCTGAAACAAAATACGCTTTCACTTAATATATGAAATTGTTCATCATACAAAGTGTTGGTACGTAATGACAAAACAACTACTAATGTTGTACAAAAAAGTAAGCAGTTATTGATATCTACAGGGCAGAGGGAGTTTCTGCCCGTTTTACCCTTGTCAACTAATGTAAAAAGTGCTGCTCCAATTGTCAAGGGTGAAGTTCTGGTGGATTGCAGTGATGGAGGGGCTATCAATTGTCAAGACATGCTGAATGTATATGGACCAATCTCCACTGGGAGTTCAATCTCTCCGACAGAGTTTCGTCGGGAACCATCAAAAGCTTTGATAACTGTATAGCTGATTCAGATCCTCTTGAGATTGATGTTCATCTTCTCCAAAGTGGCATAAGGACAGATATTCAAGGATGAACCTCCATCTATCAAGACTCCTCCCACTATATATCCGGAAGATAAAATCGCTATGTGCAACGGCTTGCAATGACCAGTCCCTTCGGGAGGTATGTTGTCATCAGTGAAAGAAATCACATTGTTGTTAAAAATGTGATAAACAAGATGCTGAAATTTTTCCACATCCACTGATTTCGACAAATGGGCTTCTTCCAAAACCTTTAGTAAAACCTTCATGTAATCTTCGGAAGAGAAAACCAAGTCTAGTATAGAAATTTGTTGTGGAGCTTTTCTTAAGCTTAAAACCACCTTGGCTTTATTATAGCCATAGTACAGAGGAAATCTTTAACCTTCTCCATGGGAATCTTCCACTTTGATTTGATGGTAGGCTTCATCACCCTTTGGGGAAGATACAGTGGATTATCCTTCAACACTGCAGCAGTTGTATGAGATGTGGATCCTTCAGCCTGTCTATAATTCCATAGTACTTTTTGTAGGCTGACAATAGGATACTGTGGTCTATATGGAAAGATAATTGGCTTTGGTGCAGCCACTTTCAAAGGATTGTCAGCACCTTAGAGTTGAATTGCTTGTATAATGAGTGGTCTGGCATCATCATCAACCTCAATAGATATAACTGCTACTAATCCTTTCCATTTTTTAGGACATGTATTCCCACTCTCGAGTAAGAAAGTGTCATCGTTTGCCATTTGCAGGACACCGCTGTCGATTAAATTCTAAATAAGATGGTAGAGTGTCCAGCATTCTTCTGTGCTGCGACCGCGAGAATGGGAGTGGTACTGACATACTCCATTAGAATTGAAGCGTCTTGAACGGATTTTAGTGGAGGTAGAAGGGATGTAATTCTTCCTTCATTGATCAACATTTGAAATATCTCCTCCATAAGTTGGCCATGATATGTTAATTCTCTTTTGTTGGCAAAATCCCGTCGGGCTTTGGCATTTGCTCTTTTGGCAACCTTATCTTCCAGTGTTTCACTTTCTGGAGATGATGATGGAGTATTCATAACAAAAGGAAGGAGACTAGCATGCTCCTGGTTGACTAATTGTCGTGTGACTTGGTGCTGATGAATCACTAGTTCTGCCAATTGCTCAACTTGATTACGAAGAGCTTTCATCTTTCGTTCCATCATAAACTTGAAATGAGCATAATCCCATTTGTCAGCACCGTCCTTGCTGGTCTGGGAAGATTCACCACCATAATTGAAACTTTGTCCACTGCTCCAATTAATCATATTGACCTCTTCTTCTTTGTGCTGAGGAAGAGGGTTGTCTTGTACATGGGGTTGGTCGGGTTTGGTCACCATGATCTCACCATTATCAATCAAATCCTGGATCTTGTGTTTCAAGGCCCAGTAATCCTGAGTATCATGTCCCGGTGCTCCGGAATGATAAGCACACTTCCGGTTAGCATTAAAACACTTCCCATTTGGGTTGGGTGGTGGAAGAAGATGAGTAATTTTCTTTTGAGTGATCAGAAGATTGAGAATATTCTCAAGTGAGTCCCCTAAGGGTGTGAACACTCGATTGCATCGCACTTCTCCACTTTTAGGCAATGGAGGGTTTGAAGACTGTGCTCGAAAGGGGGAGTAGTTCCTCCTCTAAATAGGCATGTTCTGACTGCCTTTCTAACCTTGTAGTATCAAAGAAACATCACTAGTACAAAACCAGAAATAGACAACACTTAAAAGAAAATGTTTTTATAAAAAACGTTGTTGTGTTTTTTTTACAACGTTTTTTTAGCAAAACGTTGTAAATACATATAAAAAAACGTTATGTATTTATAAGGAAAATTTTTAATTTTAATTAGATAACGTTTTTGTAAAAAAAATGTTATCTATGTAAAAAACACGGGAAAAAAAATAAAAAGACGAAAATGAAAATTAAAAATTAAAAAAAGAGCATAAGGTTGGGTTAGACTTAAAAAGGGTTTCGGTCACTTGTTTCCTTCTAAGTTCTAAACCATCAGACCTTATTCCTTCTCTCAATCGAACTGCCAAACCTTATCATACCTCTCAATCGAAGTCTAGTGTGATTTCATACCTTATCATACCTCTCAATCGAAGCCCTAGCCCTCTCAAGCCCTCTAGGTCCATCAATTTCATCTCAGATCTTGTTTATTTTCATTTCATTTCAGATCTTGATGATTTGAGCAGCAGTGCAGCCCTTAGCCGAGCTTCGAGTGCCAGCTTGGGACTCTCCTTCTCCTTCACCGGCTTCACGCTGCCTTCTGAAGACAGTGCCGATTCAAGGCCATTTACTGACGAAGATGATATTCTGCGTTTACTAAACAACTAGTAAATTCAAGCCTTGAAATTATGAACGGAAGAGCTCATATAGTATCTATCGTCTGAGAAAGTAATGGGAAGGGAGGCTGTATTCTCGTCGATTCAGGTTAGTCAAAATGTCGCCTTTCTAGTACTGATTAAGCCTTTTGTTTTGCTATCGCATTTGGGATTTGCTCTTGTTTAAATTGTTTGGACCAAGATTTGTGGCTTCTAAACAGATGAATTCTTTCTTTTATTGTAATCTTTGTTGTGATATATATATGTATAAATGATAAGTATACTCTAGAATCAAGATGTGATAGTATATTGAAGATTAAAAATGGGTCTTAAGCAACTCTTTGCTTCAAAAAGGACAAATTCTTTTGGCAAGCCTCAGTTAGAGCTGTCCAAAATAGTGTGCAATTGTAGCTGAACAAAATGGTGGTCAGTAGAGTTCTGAAATAAAAGATGAATTGGGATGGTACATTCTTGGCCAAGATCAGCAACATATTGGTCCTTATGCTTTTTCTGAGTTGTGCGGTTAGTCTTGCATCTATCTGGTTATAATTGGTGAAATTTGCACTATATTTCAAATTACTACAAAATTGATGGTTTAAACAGTTGTCAGTTGCCCTCGTTTTATTTAATATTATTTAATTCCTTAATATTTCAGTTCCACCAGTAACTAATAGGGCATGGTTTTGGGACAATTTTTCCAACTGTAATCATGTTGAAATGGTCTTACGAGCTATTGAACCTTGTATTTAAGCTTGTTTCTTCGCCTGGACAGAGCATTTTTTGAGTGGATATCTCTGTGAAAGCACATTTTTGTGGTCTGAAGGAAGGAGTGATTGGCAGCAATTGTCTGCACTTCCTGAGTTGATCACTAACATCTATCAACAGGGTGCTGATTATCTTTTTTACCCAGTGATGCTATACTTGTTTTCGTTGTTTTTCCTAATCGACCTCACTGTAAGGTTTATTTTGCAGTGTCCATGCCCTCCAACAATGATGATGAGTTTGAACAATGGAAGAAAGAGGTTACAAATGTAGAGGCAGAAGCAGAAGCAGAGATGTTGAAAAAGGACTTCAATATACAGGCTGATGATCTTGAAAGACCTTAAACACCCCCAGATGGTGAGGAAGAATTCACTAATGATGATGGGACTACATACAAGTGGGTTAGGGGTATTAGAGCTTGGATTCCCCAAATAGGCGTTGATTTATGTTAGCTTATTATGATATGTTTATGTTAGCTTATTTATATAGTTTATAACTTCTGTTTACTCTTTGAACTGTTTCTTGACTTTGGCTTGGGAAGCTTATAGTTTATTCTGAGCAAGCAGTTTTAGCTTAAGTGGCAAGGTCTTAGAAGCTTAAAATCCAAATGATAAGCAGTTGAGTCCAGTGTGTATGTGTGCGGTATGGGTGTGGTTTTGATACATAATGTTGACAGAAACAAGGCTTGAGGAAAATTATGTGGCTATTAGGTGTTATATATTTATAACTAATGATCTTAGCCAATCATCTCCGGCATATGAATTCTCGATAATCAATAGAGATCCACATTATTAGTACAAATGCTCTTATTTTTCGTGGTTACTGCTTCATTGAGTATAACACTCCTCAGGTACACATTTATCCTATTCTTTAGAGTTTAAATTTGCTTTATAGATTGAGTATACGAAACCACATTCTATTTCTTTCTCTTTTTTCCTTGATCACTAAGCTAAATACTGTATTCCAGATCGTGAAAGAATTTTGCAGATAAAAACAACTCGATTCCATGTGCAGTTAATTAGTCATAACCTTTCGTGTTTATGGAAAGAGCATCACCACATCAGTTCCATTCTGCACATGTTGAAGCATATTTTGCCCGGTTTCTTGAATCTTTAGATTTAATAGTGCTATTGACTTGCTTGCATTAGTATTCTGCAAGTAGCTTAAAGGTATTCAAATTAATATATATTAAATACATTCAGGAGAAAATTAATCATAGTTTATAACCAAGTAATTAGCACATATTGATGTAGTGTAGTTTAGGCCTGTTCACAAGTTCGGTGATTACATTAGATAGATTTATAAAGTCTTCTTTTTGGTAATCATACTCCTGTAAACCTCTATGATGTAATATTATTACTGGAGTTTCTTTAAAGGCGAGCTAAAGAGAACAGAGTGTCCCTTGTGTCTGAAGAGAGTTCCAAATTCTCCAAGTGAAATCTCTATTTGGGTGGAGAAATAATTTTTAATAAAATATATATATTAATAGGAAATCTTTGGAAATAATTAGCACTAAACTCACCTCGATCATCATCATCTTAAACCCTTTCTTTTGAATTGATGTTGTGTTTACATAACAACTTTCGGTATGAACATCTTAAGCAGGGTTTTTTTTTTTAAAAATAAAAATAAAATTATTTCAGGATAATAAAGTTAAAAGAACATGCAACATTAACAGAATCACATGTAGCCTTTTTAGACACTTTGATTAATCTACTGGATGTTCTGATAGGACATAGTTTCATTTTTGCAGCAAGCTAAGTTAGCATAATGTATTTTGGCAAGATTGACCGAATTATTATTGTTATTTTTTAAATTAAGTTTATATGTTCTTTCTGTATCTGTAATTCCCTTTTTAACTGCACATGGAATCAAGTTGTTATTAAATTTTGCTAGTCGTGTGTGAGGAGTTGAGCATGGGCCTGCTCGAAAACAGTCAGACTTCACTGAGCTTTTCAAGTACAAGCAGATGGTATTTTGCAGTTGAAACTTTTTTATGAAGAAAATATTGACACAATTTTACTCCTGCATTCTGCAACTAATGTTTTCATTACTGAACAAGCAGAAAAGGCGAAGCATGATGAGAAGGAAACAAAGAAATTACAGGATAATGTCCAGTCCTTGCAATTAAGACTTACTGCCAGAGAACACATTCTGCAGAAGAGGGGATAGTATTGTTAATAACAGAGAAGGAGAAGAAGAAGAAGGCAAAGGAGATGAAATACTTGAGCAAATCCACTGCATAACCCTCCACAAGAAGCTTCCACAACCGTTCAGTCGAGGTAAAAACAGAGTTAAATTTCCATGAATCATTCTTTATCGTATATTTATAATTGCCCTCCAGATACAATATTTATGATTAATGGGGTTACTTTTTGTCTAAGTTCCCTGATTCATATAGATGCAAGCTTCTTGGTTGCTTAATTCTTCTCTGAATGTGGCTGTTTTGATCGTTATGCTTGTTTTATTGGGACCCTAAAAGTACCCTTCATGCACTAAACTTCGTTCACTCTACATGTTTCACTTGTATTGAGTCAGTAATCGCTTCCCAACCCATCTGAGCTGTATTATTAATTATATCAAGTGTCCCATATGACTTTTCTACTTAACATGCTTAAGACATTTTTATACATGTTTTTAATAACTTTCTTTAATACTGCTTTCTTCCATAAAAAGAGTTCCATATTTGCATTTGTCAATTTTTCATTCCAAGAAAAAGTCATATCTATATTCATGGTATACAAAATGAGTCTATCTCTCAAGTTTATCATCAAGATGTTATAATGTCATCACTACTAATCAGATGTGCCAGAGAACATATTTATATTCATGGTATACAAAAAGAGTTCCATATTTTCATTTGTCAATTTTTAATTCAAAGAAAAAGTCATATTTATATTAATGGTATACAAAATGAGTCCATCTCTCAAGTTTATCATCAAGATGTTATAATGTCATCACTACTAATCAGCCTGAGCTTTCATCGTCAATGGTTTCCCAGTCATTTGGAGTCCTAGATATGGCATTCAATTCTATCGATTCCATAATAAATGATAGCAGCTTCTTGAACAGTGGCACCTGGGCTCCAGCACCACCATTTCAGCGGATGAGGACATATACCAAGGTATGTTGATGGAAATCCAAATTATCAACTTGAGTGTATGTTAGTCTTGATAATTGAGTATTGACTTGCATGTGTCTTTTAAAGGTCTACAAGCGCGGAGCAGTTGGAAGATCAATTGATATTGCTCGTTATTCAGGATACGAGGAGCTTAAACATGATTTGGCTCGTAGAAACATGACGAGAACTTTTTGCCCTTGCATCAAAAGGCAATACAATAGTCTGTTGGTGAAAAGTAAGCTTCCCTAGTGTTTTTTTTTCCTTCCATTTCTTGATTAGGAACTCTTGAACTGTTACTATGTGTCAACTTGTATATGCGTATTTATTGATATGGTCATATTATACATTAATTTCAGGGAGTTTGTGAACTGTTTCCGATGCATCAAGATCCTTTCGCCTCAAGAAGTCCAGCAGATGAGCTTGGATGGAGATTTTGGGAACAATGCCCTTCTGAATCATGCCTGCATCCAACAGTTGTTGCACTATAGCGGAAACAATTAGTGTGGAGTCCACTCAGGTACAGAAGCATGAAAGCTAACAGGAAATCATTGTTTTGTCTTGCATAAGGTGGTAAAGAACGGAGATCGAAGAATGATAGGTAATCAAATTTAGAAGAGGCAAGCAAAGATAGAGGCAATGGCTACAAGTATGGCTGGAACATAATGTGTTGATGTGCCGCTCTGCAGTGCTGGTGCAGGTGCAGGTGCTCCAACATCTTGTGTTGCGGTCATTCCAAAACTGGCAATGACAGTAAGAGCCATGATTGAGATGTTGAGAGCAGTTGCTAGCTTAATGCCCTCTATTCCTCTGTAAGTTTCTTAACTGATAATGACATATTGTAATTCTATTGCTCTAATTCTTATTTTTCTAGTGTTTCAGTTTTGACTTTTCTCTTTTTTCCCCTCCTTCACCAGAATTCTTAGTACTGTATATCGTTCTGCAACAACACTGGGTTCTCGACTGCCATCCATGGTTAGTGCTAGAGCAAAAGTTACTGCCATCTATGGCTAGTGGTAGAGCAAAAGATACTGGCGTATTTTGGGAGAACCTAGACTTTTTTGCACATGCTTAGGTAGTAGTTTAATTTTATGGATAGTTTGGTTTATTTTGTGGTTTATTTTGTCGATTGAAAAGTGAATTTGAGATGTATATATGGATAGTTTGGTATATATTTCGTGGATATAGTAATTTGAAACTGTAAATGAATGGTATTATTGAGATGTATTTTGAATGGTTGATACATTTTGGCTTTAAATTTAAATGAGAATTTAGACCTTTTAACTATATATCATGGCATTAGCATATTGCAGGTGCATTGGTAATATAGGTGAACCACAATCTTTTTTTTTATTTACAACATTTTAAAAATGTTGTATATTTGTATAAATAAATGACACCTTCTAAATAGATAACACATTATAAACGTTGTGTAAATGTGCCTAAACGTTGTCTGATATATTAAACTACAACATTTTTAGCCAGAAAACGTTGTGGAATCATACCTTCTACAACGTTTTCAAACATCTACTAATTTATGGAAAATAAATCTACAACGTTTTTTTTAAAAAAACGTTGTATAATGTGTCTAACTACAACGTTTTAAAAACGTTGTGTAAGGGTGTCAAATAGATGACACCCTTAACCACGACGTTTTTCTGATTGAAACCACAACGTTTTTTTCACGTTATCTATTTATTGTTTTGTAGTAGTGCATCCTCCTCTTTCTTCGTATGGACCATCCGGGGGTTTTTCCTGTAAGTCCCGGACTGGATGTGCTCAGCAACAGCTTTAAGAGCGGCAATGTCTTGAATCTTTCCTGACTTTAACCATATCTCAGCCATCTCTCCGTGTTTGATCATTTCAGAAAATGGCTTACCAATGCCAACTAATACTCTCTCATAGAAAGGAGCTTCTTGTATGTCTATGAAGGTTATCACCATCTCAGACTCAGTCATAAAGGGAATAACTTGAGCAGCAAGGCGTCTCCACCTTTAAGTATATTCTCTGAAAGACTCATTGGCTTGCTTCTTGACTTTGGTAATTTGGTACCGATCTGGAGCCATCTAAGACTGGAAACAGTACTGATTAAAGAAGGCATGAGCTAGCTCTTCCCAACTATGTATCCTAGAATTGTCTAATATGGTATACCATGATCTAGCTTCTCCAGTTAAACTCATTTGGAACAGCTGCATTCTGAGCTTCTCATCCTCGGCATAAGATCCGAGTTCTCCAATGAATACCTTCAAATGTATGTAAGGATCCCCCAACCCATCATACTTTTCAAAGTCAGGAGTCTTGAACTTCTCTGGATAATTCACACCAGGGAATATACAAAGGTCAGCATATGAAACACTCCCGTGTGCTCCAATTCCTTTGATTGCAGGAATGGTTTCTTCCATTTGAAGGACTTTCTTCCTGATATCACTGGTGTCTGGATCTTCTTTAAGATGAGTGTTTTCAGGGGTTTTATTGGTTATATCCAACTGAAGTTCCGAAATTGTTTTGTTCGAACCTTGGGTTCCTCCTTGTGTAGAGGATTTTGTATGTACGGGTATTCGTGAACCCTTAGTATACTTGTGTAGTTCTTTAAGCAGAACAGCCAAATCTGTAATTTGTTTACTTAATCTGTCAAACTCCTCTCAAGAGACTAGAGTAGGACTAGATTGGCCAGATGAAGACATAATTGGTTGTAGACTCGTGGTCTTTTTGGACTTTGAACAGGTAACATGCCCAATTGTTTCCCTACAAAAAACTGACGTAGTTTAGTTTTAAGGAATGTATAAATGTTTGCATGCTATGTGAGGTATCTGTTTTAGGAGTATTATCCTGCAAAATGGATGTTATCTGTTTGTAATACAGAATAACATGTTATGGTTTAAATATGTATGTACACATATTTTTTCATATTTCCCATTACATTGAGATTGATATGGAATGAAATTATAAGTAATGGAATCTTATAAGTAATTAAAATGGGAAAGTATGAAGAGACTTCCCTCCGCGTTTAGTTTATCAGAGGATGACCTATCTTAGGTTTACTCTCGCAGCTTTTTGGCATGAAGGTTCTCAGATCATCGCAATCTACTTGACGGGAAGTTAATCCGGTCTTTCAACTAGAGCGAATCTGGGTGGTGCCTTTCCTGATCCTCATTGAAATTAGTCTTCCTACGAGTTCAGTAATCAAACACCGACAGGATAGCCTCCTGATAGAGGGACCACGCAACATACATTTACATACAACATGTCTCACCGATGAAAATGATGACATTCGTGAAGCACAAATATCATATACAAATAAAGTGTAAAGCATTAAGTGTGGTAAGTAAAATGCATTCGTACACATTCATCAAAATGTAAATGCATCATCCACATACAAGCACATAACAGTTTTGAAAAGTTTGTAATAATGTCTTAAGTCCTCTTACTGGAATCCCTAGCAGAGTCGCCACTTGTCGACGTCAGGATTTTTATTATCCCTTTTCTGTTCTTATCTTTTGGTGTTCTCATGTTTGTAGACACTCAAAATTTTCTGCATACCTGTTACTAATTAACCTGCAGGAGGGCAGAATCGTCTTTCAGAGATAACCCTGGAGGACAGTTCAGCTCAATACTGGAAATCACACCGGAGAAGGTCATTTCATCTCGGAGATAACCCCGGGATACTCAGTCTCAGTCCCGAAAACAACACCGGGAATGACAATGTCAACCTCAGAGATAACCACGAGGAATGTAGTTGCAGTTCCGGAGATAACCCTGGAGATGCTCGTTTCAACCTATGCAGTCAGTTTTAACCTCGAAAACACAACCGAGGCACTCAGCTCCAGTCTTGGAGATAACCTCGGGAGGTCAGGCACACCTCAAAGATAACCCTGAGGACATCAAGTACTTGTAGCAGCCCAATCTCAGAGATAACCCTGAGCAAGGATTGCTTTATCAGCCCAACCGGAGATAACCCCAGTGACGGGTAAAATCATCATTGTGCCACCTCGATCCCACATTGCGCCATCTCAACAACAGTTCAACATACATTCTACACGGCAATGTCCCACAAGAACCAAGGAGTTCCAATCCCGAGTGAGTACTACACAGGACAGCACACCGGATAGAATTTGAAGCTTGAAGACCAAGGGCATGGTCCCATCTTCCTAACTTCTGACAACCTTTAATCCCATGTCATTTGTGTAGCTCTCGACAACAGCACTCCTGAAAAGGTCTTATACACCTCAATCGAAGGCTCAAATTGAAGTTCTACAAGTTTGAGCGGACAACACGTTGTACTTATGCACGTACTTCGAGACGGTAAGATCCGTGGAGCAGGGGCACCCCCCAGACCATAAAGTACATCTGGGCTGCCAGTACATCATGCGCATAGCTGCGCAGTGTGTACTGCTGACTCCCCTCTATAAATAGAGGGCTTGCGGTGGCTATTTTGTAAGAGAAAACGGGGAGGAAACCCTATCCAATTTTCTCGGTACACACCCTAAACTGAGTGCTTTCTCATTTTAAACACTTGTGAGTTTATATTCAGTCATATTTTTACCGGCAAGAGCCGAGTGTTCATCCATTTAAAGCTATAGAAGTCTTCTTTGGCAGTCCACTGTAAGCCTTCTTACATCTCTTAAAGCCTTTCTCTTCTACTTTGCACACACCATTCTTCACATTGAGAGTCGTGTTGCGTGTGTATGCTCGAACTTTGGTATGTGTTGTGTGTATATGCCTTGATTGAGCACGGACTCATGTCCATAGCATTTATTTGCTTTTGTATATATATATATATATATATATATATATATATATATATATATATATATATATAACCTGTTGTCGAACTATGTTCGATGAGCCTGGATTTTACATCCGGAGCGTTTATTGCTTATATATATATATAAACTATTGTCGAACTTTGTTCGATGAGCCTAGATTTTACATCCGGTGCGTTTACTTCTTTTATATATATATAGCGATAAATCGCTGAAATGATAAATCGAGCCAGGATCGATATATATCCTGTGTATTTACCGCTTATATATATATATATATATTTACATTTCTCACAGTTCGGAGTTTACTTCGTGGCCTTTTACTGCTTTATTTACATTCCGTCTCGCCTGGAGTTTACTTCGTGGCGGTTGATCGTTTTTACTGCTTTATTTACATTCCGTCCCGCCTGGAGTTTACTTCATGGTGGTTGATCTTCTTTACTGCTTTATTTAAATTTTTGATCCCCCATAGAGGTGCTTCGTGGTGGTTGATCATGTCTCTATATATATATTTACCGCTTTTATATATTTACATTTCTGATCCCCCATTGAGGAGCTTCATGGTGGTTGATCATGTTTGTATATATATATATATATATATATATATTTACAGCTTATATATATATAATTGCTTACTGCTTTCATATAAATTGCGGCATCATGTGAGCCTAGGAATCATGTGATCACAGTTTCAGTCTACTGAATCTAGATTCGGTTCCCGTGATGGACACTTTCAGCTGTAAGCAGCTTGTAAATTATTCATGGTGTTCGAATTTCCTTATGTGACACCCCCAAATTCGGGCATCTCAATCCCACAAATTTGGTGTTCACTGTCCAATTAAATCATAAATAACTACCCATAAACAAAGGATATAATTAAACTCAAAAGCTTAAACAATCAATCTCCCATTTAAAGGGTTACATAATCTAAAATACATCCCAGGTCATCTAACCTTTATTACAATCATCAGCGGAAAATTAAAACATGATCATAAATAAATCTATTACATAAGCTTCATAAATAAAAGATAAATTAAATGTTGTCATCTAATCAAGCACTTTGTCCTTGCCCTTGCTTGTAGAAAGCTCTTCAAACTTTTTCAATTCATCTGCATTGTTTTGTGCAAGAGTGAGCAAACAATTGCCCACAAGAAGGATAATATACAATAATCGTTTTATGAATGACAATTAATTGAGTTTTCAATGGTAAAATATTCTTACCGGAATAATAAACTTTAATTCAACATCTATGAGTTCAAAGGAATAATGAACGTTTAAGTTAACAATAGACAACAACATCAAAGAATACATTGAGGGTCACAAGACCACGAACTCTATTCTAGGTTTTCAAGTATTTCTACTTTAACCTTTAACAATCTAAAAGACTATAATCATCATCTATGTCCTAGGTTCACAGGTGTTTCTACTGTAACCTTTAACAGTCTAAACGACTATATGGACCATCATTCCGTACTCCAGGTGATCAGCCCTTTGTACTATGTATTGCGCAAACATTTTAACGATATTGCGTATCTTTAAAATAATCCCCTGATATAGGGTTGTTCATCTCAGCTTAGATTATCAGGTTCCGAACCAAAGGAAGTTTGGTTGGGAATTAACTTCAAAGGAAGTCTAGATTTTTAGAACGCTCATCAACCAAGTACTGGTTGAATCAGATAGGAATCAATAACTATTCAAGGGTTTGATTATAATGTCCTCATGAACAAGGTATATCGATGAATCAATAAGAGCTAGAGTATTAACAATTTCTAAGTTGAACAAATGTTATCATCGACAACATGCTTTCAAAGGTGTGTGAGTACATAAACAAACCAAAGGAAGTTTGGTTTGGGTTGACTTCAAGGGTAATTTAGAGTTAAGAATATTCATTAACTAAAGATTAGTTGAATTGGTAATGAATCGCTAAGCAACTTAGAGTTCGGTACAATAATGTAAGATAGTACAATGATATTGAAGAACGAAGATTAGACAACAGTTATTAGTAGCTGAATAAACACACTTCTTAAAATAAAATTATAGATTTTGAATAACCAAGGTAATCTCGATTGGAATAAAGAAACAAAGATAAACTAACTTACTCAACAATAAATGAAGTTAAAGAACTTGCATGACAATAAATCGTTAACAAAAGATTAGAGATAGAGAATTTGCATAAGCATAACATAACAGTGAAAAGTAACCTTGCTGAATAATAAAGTAGCAAAGGTTAGGGAACTTGCCTCTTGCATAAGCTATACAATTACAACTCACGTACTCCAATGTCCTACACATACCATTAGGATTATCACATCAATTAGCTACATACATTAACCTCATAGATTCACTTATCATCTTAGTTACGTTATAACCTTTAGCTTAACGTTTAACCATATTAATCAACCACATAACACGAATCTGAAAACTCACTAACACATACATTAGACTTCTAGCATCCAAATCACATTTTCAACTTTTATTAATCAATACTACATTTCTACTTAATCGAACTCGAAATTAAATCAAGTGATTAAGTCTTCCCAAGACTCATTGGTTTTATATTAATCACCTTCCATATCTTAATGTTCATTTCCGAAACCACAAGTGCTAACATCACAAGACTTAGTCACCCTTCAATTTGTACACTAAGTCCTAACATATCACATTCCTAACTTATAAAACCTTTTACAACTTTGAAATTATCAATGACATGACATGGTTCTGTTTTAACCTCCATATTCCATGTTTATTAAGTTAACACATCATTAGACCAAGTTATAGTGTCACTATCCCAGGTCTGCTGCAGCAGCAGAAGTCACTATCTCAGATCAGTGTATGGCGCAGCTGCACCATACATAAGCTTTGGGGCCGTGGCGATTCTTGCCGTTTTTCTTGTAACCACAGTGCGCATTACTTGTTGGTGCCTGAACAGAAAAAAAAAGCTACATGAATAAAGAGTGCAATTTTAGCCCAACTAACACTAATTTCACCCACCAAACAGTGAAATTAACACAAACAAATGATATAAAACCAACACAAACATGTTTCCTCACATATATATCAATATAGAACAATTTAACAACAACTTTTACTAACTTAATTCCTCAAATTTCATGTTTTCAAACAAAAACACCATTTTTGACATCCTTTACAAAAATCATCACTGTGATTTCAATTCTTCACCAAATCATTTCGTTCAAACTACGATTTCTTCGTTTCTTAACGAACTAGCATAATCAAGTCTCAATTCACAGATTAACGTACAAATTGGCCACTAAATTTGGTACTTTTCACAAGCCATATGTAAAATACATATACTGTAATTACTTCTTTCTTTTAAACGTAATTAGCATAAAAATTCTTATCTAAACACTAGTTCTAATCATCACAACATATACAATAACAAGTAATCAATTGTATATCAACAATTTCAAAAAAATGAATTCACAGAACTTGAAGTTATATGCCGTAAAATTCATATATATATATATATATATATATATATAATCAAAGTTATGAAAATACCTTCTATTGTTCGCTAATTCTTGCTAGAACACCATGACTTTCTTTGAACTTCTCCAAAAATCTACCTCTCAACTCTCTCTATTCCCTGTAACTTTTCTCCCCTTCTTCCTTAGTAGACTTAGGCCAAATGATTTTTACGCACAATAAAACTTAACCCAACGCACACACCCAAATGTCTGAAACCGATGCAATAATAATTAGAATAATAAGTTAATATATTATTTATTATTTTTTTTATTTGTTATAGTAAAATTCATAATTAAAAAGAGAAAATCCAAAAGCCATAAGGCTTTGTTTGGCAAAAAGTCTTTAAAATAAGGACTTTATATTTTAAGCCTTGTTTGGGTTAACTAAATTAAACTCTTTTAATTTATTTTAATAAACAATTTAGTTTATAGTTTATAATCATATATTATTTATTTAACTTCCATATCCACATTAATCAAATAAATTAATTGTATATACTATATTTTAAATAAATACTCCACTAAAACAAATATTATAAAATTATAATTTTATTTAATAATTTAACATACCATCTTAAATTATTAAATCAAAACAACAATATAACATATCAAAATAACAATATAACATCTCATGTTATGCTACAATTCTCTAAATTATAAATTAATTTAATTTAGAATATTATCTAATAAATTTAATTCACACATCTCTACTAATAACAACCACATAAATAGAATACTTATTCAATTTAAGAAATATTTTAGATTACAAAACAACAACTTCATCAATAAAATATTTATTAAATTTAATAAATATTTTAAATTATAAATAAAATCTTGGATTGTTACATCCTTCCCTCCTTACAAGGATTCTATCCCCAGAATCACAACTCAAACAATCAATTCGTCACATTCTTCCCTCCTTACAAAGATTCTGTCCCCAGAATCGAAGACACAACTAAACAAATAACTTAGGGTAATTCTTCATCATTTCAGCTTCGAGTTCCCACATAGTCACTTTGACATTGTGGTTCTTCTATATCACCTTCACAGAAGGTATCACCTTATCCCTGAGCATTAGTTCTTTTCTATCAACTATCTGGATAGAAATTTCCTAGTAGGACAACCATAATGGTTCGTACTTGATCATATGATTGCAGTCGAGCTTGTTCAATTATATCACCGAAACATGAAAAACATTGTAAATGCACTCTAACTGTAGAGGTAAGGCTACCTCAAAACCATATTTTCAACTTCATCACTGCTTCCTATACTATAACCGATTTATACCCAATATAGTTTGTCAAACTTATCACACTTTAGAAATTCAGGAACTTGCCATAATCATATAAGTTTAGGAACTTATCCTAGTCAGACCGTAGGCGTCCATTCGCTGAGGGGTTCAAAACATAACATATGATTATGAGTCACGAACTTACCATATGCTTTAGTTTTAAGAACCGATCCTACTCTTAATATCCTCTAACTATCAAATATATATATGAGAAAAGAATCACCATTCCATCACATATACATGGATAGCGCAATACCGATATTCCAATGATTATCAATGTGATAAACCAAGTATACACACAAAACCTCTGCCCATACAAAAATATGTACGACTTAGTTACCATATGAGTTCTCAATTGAAATCCCACCTGGCAATACCTTACTCTTAAATTATTTTTAACTTGCCCATAACTTGCTCAATGTGGATACCTCGTATGACGTTATCGAAAACTTCTCGTGCGCTTAGTATGCCTTCCGATGTCTGGATTTCCTTTTATTTTGGAAATCGATTTACAAATGTTATGACATACATATTTCTAATTGCATTCCACACGTTCTTGCAAAACCTTTCTGAAAATTCGATGTGAATCGTGAATCTCGGTTCGACACAATTGACACTGAAACACCGTGCCTTGAAACAATTTCGTTAACATACAACTTCACACGATGTTCGATAGGTAATATGATAAGTTCGACATATCCTAGAATCTATCACCATGTCTTGCCACCCTCATCTTGGAGCTACTCTTTCTTTTACTCTATCCAGCAAAGCTGTTACGGTTTTTCATCTGAATAGCCTCTTCTCTGACTTTTCATATATCTTACCTCCTACCACAAATTAGTCATTTCTATTATGAACCCATTTTGCACAGTTAATAAAAATAACTCCAACCCTTTTTCTTAAGACGTCGGCAATCACGTTCGTTTAGGATTTTGCATTCACCCTCCTTGACTAACTCCCGCTATCACTTCAACGCATGCTTAAATAGCCCTATATGAGAATATACTTTAGACACTTATGGTTTGTTTATATCTCACACTACCTTCCAAAATAACACCTCTAAATCCCCAAGGCAACCACTATTAGCTCTAGTTCCAAATCGTAAGTCGGATATCCTTTCATATAAGAATTTTAACTGACGCGGTGCAACTAAAAGAACAAAATGCTACCTTTGACTTCCTCAGAGTCTCATAAAACAAATTGGAAATAAATCCATTGACATCAAGTGACCTTTAATACCAACACATAAATTTTACACATCAACTTAAAAGGAATCAATATTCACACTTTCTATATTTAAGGAATAGTCTAACTCTTCCCGAAGCGAACCTAGTTTCTAAGCAAATTCATCAGGCATAAATTAACAAGTGGCACTTGAATTAAATAACACATAGTCATAAAAATAACTGATCGGAACCATACCTTGCATTGCATACCATGACGCTTATTATTGATGATTGTTCGATTGGTCGACTTTCTAGAGAGTGACTCTCTACAATAACCAGTTTACCCCTGCCCCCCTTGCTTCCACTTTCTTTTCCTGCCGCTTTCTTTGGGCACCCTCGAGTTAAGTGCTCCTTTGATCCACACGTGAAGCAGGCTCCCTTCCTTGGTCTTGAACATTTTGGTGCAATGTGACCCTTCGAGCCACAATTAAAGCACACCCTTTTTCTCTTCAAACAAACACCTACATGTTTCTTTCCGCAGTTGCTACACGCCTCCACCTTCTTCTTTTCATTCCCTTGCTGATTTTTAGCATTAATATTATTGTCCCACTTTCTTTTCCGAGCGTTACTGATATGACTATCTCCTACCTTATCATCTTCACTCTTCTTTCCCCCCTGCCCTTGATTGTATGTCAGCGTATTACCTTCCCCGTCTATATCAATCGTTCTTTCCAGCTCTGTTGTGAATGAATTTGGTTTGAACATCGAGATTTGATTGTATAGCCAGAAATTCAGTTGATTTGCCAGTGCTCCCACCAGAAAATTCACCAATTGTGGCACTGGATTTGAGTTAGATTCCCTATTGTATGCATATTCCTTGGGGCTCTGCTGACGTTGTGGTCTCCTTCTTCTAGGCGACATCTTACTGTTTAAAACTCAAACTATTAGATCATCGTTCATCCACACATTAAAATTTTCAAACTTATCTCAACCATTTATAGATAACACATAATATATCTTAATAAACAATGATGCCTTTACTCATTTATTACACAACACATCACAAAATAGCCTCACTGCTATTTATATTATTTATCCTATAATAATTAAATTCCAGGATTACTTCCTCATATCCCACTATATATTTCAAAAGTCAGGATTTACATCCTATTAATTTTCATCGTGATTATATATAATCTTAATGTTTTTCTTGCTATCTACAAGAACGTTCCACGTTGTACAACTGCATTGCACTCTTGCTCCACGATACGAATCATCAGGAGATTGGAAGATTAAATTCTATGTTTCATCATTTGCTTGGCACTCTTTGACTTGTCTTTAACACGATTTATGCATTTAGAAGCCTCCATCCACGCGTCCTCAGCTTTCACCCGCTTTGCTGACTCCTTTCCCCAGTTATTCCTGCGCAATTTCATTCCTAGCTAATAACTATCTTCTTTAATATTCTGACTGAGCTAATAACCGCTCTACATTTGCAAGTTGTGCAACAAGGTCTTGAGTTGCTTCATCTTCTTGTGCTAACGTGGCTTGGTGCTTTACGGCTTGACCTTCTAATTTCTCGACCTTCTTTTATAACTCAATGTTATGACCATACACTTCATTTGAGGAATTTCCCCTCCTCATACTCATCCTTCACCTTGTTCACTTCAAATTTATCCTTGCGTTCAAACTCAAGCTCACACCCACGTGTTACATTAGAAAACAATGGCTATGGCTTTCCCAATACCAACCATACTTAGACTATACGAACTTCTCAGGCTCCTAATCCTTATCATCCTTCATCAGTCATTCCGACAACAAAGTTTTAACAACCCCACAACTTAATATGTATAATAAATGCTACTCCTAAGTACTCATGAGCACATAAGTCATTAACACATAAACACATAAGATCTTTTATCATTTTATCCTCAATGAATTTCCCCCAATTCATTCCTTAGAACTCGATAAGAGTTTATCACCTCTATGTTTTCGATCTCCTAGAAGGTTATAGCCTAAGGTTTCCCCACCTAAGGTTCATAACCTAAAGCTTTGATACCAACTTGTGACACCCCCAAATCCGGGCATCTCAATCCCATAAATTTGGTGTTCACTGTCCAATTAAATCATAACTAACTACCCATAAACAAAGGATATAATTAAACTCAAAAGCTTAAACAATCAATCCCCATTTAAAGGGTTACATAATCTAAAATACATCCCAGGTCATCTAACCTTTATTACAATCATCAGCGAAAAATTAAAACATGATCATAAATAAATCTATTACATAAGCTTCATAAATAAAAGTTAAATTAAACGTTGTCGTCTAATCAAGCACTTTGCCCTTGCCCTTGCTTGTAGAAAGCTCTTCAAACTTTTTAACTTCATCTGCATTGTTTTGTGCAAGAGTGAGAAAACAATTGCCCACAAGAAGGATAATATACAATAATCATTTTATGAATGACAATTAACTGAGTTTTCAATGGTAAAATATTCTTACCGGAACAATAAACTTTAATTCAACATCTATGAGTTCAAAGGAATAATGAACATTTAAGTTAACAATAGACAACAACATCAAAGAATACACTGAGGGTCACAAGACCACGAACTCTATTCTAGGTTTTCAAGTATTTCTACTTTAACCTTTAACAGTCTAAAAGACTATAATCATCATCTATGTCCTAGGTTCAAAGGTGTTTCTACTGTAACCTTTAACAGTCTAAACGACTACATGGACCATCATTCATACTCTCAGTGATCGACCCTTTGTACTATGTATTGCACAACATTTTAACGCTTATTGCAGATCTTTAAAATAATCCCCTGATATAGGGTTGTTCATCTCAGCTTAGATTATCAGGTTCCGAACCAAAGGAAGTTTGGTTGGGAATTAACTTCAAAGGAAGTCTAGATTTTTAGAACGCTCATCAACCAAGTACCAGTTGAATCAGATAGGAATCAATAACTATTCAAGGGTTTGATTATAATGTCCTCATGAACAAGGTATATCGATGAATCAATAAGAGCTAGAGTATTAACAATTTCTAAGTTGAACAAATGTTATCATCGACAACATGCTTTCAAAGGTGTGTGAGTACATAAACAAACCAAAGGAAGTTTGGTTTGGGTTGACTTCAAGGGTAATTTAGAGTTTAGAATATTCATTAACTAAAGATTAGTTGAATTGGTAATGAATCGCTAAGCAACTTAGAGTTCGGTACAATAATGTAAGATAGTACAATGATATTGACGAACGAAGATTAAACAACAGTTATTAGTAGCTGAATAAACACACTTCTTACAATAAAATTACAGACTTTGAATAACCAAGGTAATCTCGATTGGAATAAAGAAACAAAGATAAACTAACTTACTCAACAATAAATGAAGTTAAAGAACTTGCATGACAATAAATCGTTAATAAAAGATTAAAGATAGAGAATTTGTATAAGCATAACATAACAGTGAAAAGTAACCTTGCTGAATAATAAAGTAGCAAAGGTTAGAGAACTTGCCTCTTGCTTAAGCTATACAATTACAACTCACGTACTCCAATGTCCTACACATACCATTAGGATTATCACATCAATTAGCTACATACATTAACCTCATAGATTCACTTATCATCTTAGTTACGTTATAACCTTTAGCTTAACGTTTAACCATATTAATCAACCACATAACACGAATCTGAAAACTCACTAACACATACATTAGACTTCTAGCATCCAAATCACATTTTCAACTCTTATTAATCAATACTACATTTCTCCTTAATCGAACTTGAAATTCAATCAAGTGATTAAGTCATCCCAAGACTCATTGGTTTTATATTAATCACCTTCCATATCTTAATGTTCATTTCCGAAACCACAAGTGCTAACATCACAAGACTTAGTCACCCTTCAATTTGTACACTAAGTCCTAACATATCACATTCCTAACTTATAAAACCTTTTACAACTTTGAAATTATCAATGACATTACATGGTTTTGTTTTAACCTCCATATTCCATGTTTATTAAGTTAACACATCATTAGACCAAGTTATAGTGTAACTATCCAAGGTCTGTTGTAGCAGCAGAAGTCACTACCTCAGATCAGTGTATGGTAGGCAATTGCTTGCCATACATAAGCTTCGAAACCACAAGTAGCAAGACAGATTTTTTTTTAGCACCGGCATTGCCAAGCCGAATGTACTGACAGAGGCGTAAACAAGATGAACAATTGCCTTCTTTAGCTCAACTAACACGAATTTCACCCACCAAACAGTGAAATTAACACAAACAAATGATATAAAACCAACACAAACATGTTTCCTCAGATATATATCAATATAGAACAATTTAACAACAACTTTTACTAACTTAATTCCTCAAATTCCATGTTTTAAAACAAAAACACCATTTTTGACATCCTTTACAAAAATTATCACTGTGATTTCAATTCTTCACCAAATCACTTCGTTCAAACTACACTTTCTTCGTTTCTTAACGAACTAGCATAATCAGGCCTCAATTCACAGATTAACGTACAAATTGACCACTAAAATTGGTACTTTTCACAAGCTATATGTAAAATACATATACTGTAATTACTTCTCTCTTTTTAAACGTAATTAGCATAAAAATTCTTATCTAAACACTAGTTCTAATCATCACAACATATACAATAACAAGTAATTAATTGTATATCAACAATTTCAAAAAAATGAATTCACAGAACTTGAAGTTATATGCCGTAAAATTCATATATATATATATATATATATATATACATATATATATAAATATAATCAAAGTTATGGAATTACCTTCTATTGTTCGGTAATTCTTGCTAGAACACCACGACTTTCTTTGAACTTCTCCAAAAATATACCTCTCAACTCTCTCTATTCCCTGTAACTTTTCTCCCATTCTTCCTTAGTAGACTTAGGCCAAATGATTTTTTTCATAATAAAACTTAACCCAACGCACACACCCAAACGTCTGAAATCGATGCTATAATAATTAGAATAATAAGTTATCAGTTATAATATATATTATTTATTATTTTTATTTATTTATTTTATTTGTTATAGTAAAATTCATAATTAAAAAAGAAAATCCAAAAGCCATAAGGTTTTGTTTGGCAAAAAGTCTTTAAAATAAGGACTTTATATTTTAAGCCTTGTTTGGGTTAACTAAATTAAACTCTTTTAATTTATTTTAATAAACAATTTAGTTTATAGTTTATAATCACATATTATTTATTTAACTTCCATATCCACATTAATCAAATAAATTAATTGTATATACTATATTTTAAATAAATACTCCACTTAAACAAATATAACAAAATTATAATTTTATTTAATAATTTAACATACCATCTTAAATTATTAAATCAAAACAACAATATAACATATCAAAATAACATTATAACATCTCATGTTATGCTACAATTCTCTAAATTATAAATTAATTTAATTTAGAATATTATCTAATAAATTTAATTCACACATCTCTACTAATAACAACCACATAAATAGAATACTTATTCAATTTAAGAAATATTTTAGATTATAAAACAACAACTTCATCAATAAAATATTTATTTAATTTAATAAATATTTTAAATTACAAATAAAATCTTAGATTGTTACACCTTAGATGGCTTTCATGCCCACAACGAGTTCGACATTGCTATATATATTATTTTCTCGAAGATGCTTCGCATCTCGAAAATAAAAGCAATCAAGTCGAACATTTAATAAAATGGAAGTATCAAAGGCCTCAATTACTATTGAGCACAGGGTTTGAAAAATCTCTTTTACAAAACATCATTGTTATATCTTGTTTAAAACTGAATTTTTACATAAATTCAAACCCTTTGTATATAGGTGCGAACGAGGCATAGCACTACTTCCAAATAACTGTACATTCATCCACACACACACACATTCATATAACAGTTTAATTTAAATGTGGCGGTAACCATGATAACACGGATATCAGGGGGTGCCTAACACCTTCCCTCGGCATGTTACCCATTCAAAGTCCAAAAAGGCCACGAGCCTACAACCAATTATGTCTTTATCTGACGAGTCTAATTCTTCTCTTGTCTCTCGAGAAGAGTTTAATGGTTTAAGCAAACAAATTACAGATTTGGTTGTTCTTCTTAAAGAACTACACCAGTCTACTCAGGGTTCATGAATACCCGTACATACAGAATCCTCTGCACAGGGAGGAGCACAAGGTTCTGATAAAATAATTTCGGAACTTCAGTTGGATATAACTAACAAAATTCCTGAAAACACCCATCTCAAAGAAGATCCAGACACCGGTGATATCAGGAAAAAGGTCCTTCAAATAGAAGACACCATTCGGTCTATAAAAGGGATTGACGCACACGAGAGTGTTTCCTATGATGATCTTTATATATTCCCTGGTGTGCATTATCCAGAGAAGTTCAAGACCCCTGACTTTGAAAAGTATGATGGGTTAGGAGATCCTTACACACACTTAAAGGTATTCATAGGAGAACTCAGATCTTATGTCAAGGATGAGAAGCTTAGAATGTAGTAGTTCCAAAAAAGTCTAACTGTAGAAGCCCGATCATGGTATACCAGATTAGACAATTCTAAAATACATAGCTGGGATGAGTTAGCTCATGCCTTCCTCAATCAGTATAGCTTCCAGTCTCAAATGGCTCTTGACCAGTACCAAATTACCAAGGTCAAGAAACAGTCTAATGAGTCATTTAGAGAATATGCTCAAAGGTGGAGGCGCCTTGATGCTTAAGTTATTCCTTCTATGACAGAGTCAGAAATGAAGATGACCTTCATAAACATACAAGAAGCTCCTTTCTATGAGAGAGTCTTAGTTGGCATTGGTAAGCCATTTTCTGAAATGATCAAACAAGGAGAGATTGTTGAGAAGGGATTGAAGTCAGGAAAAATTCAAGACCTAGCCACTTTAAAAGCTGTTGTCGAGCACATCTAGTCCGGAACTTATGGAAATAACCCCCAAAGGGTCCATAAAAAGAAAGAGGAGGATGTTTCCATGATACTACTAGGTCATAAAGGTAGTCATAAAATATCCAAAGGAGAAACTACTTCCCATTTCCAGCACAGTCTTCCAACCCCACATTTCCAAAGGGTGGAGAAGTCCTACGGAATCAAGTGTTCACACCCCTAGGGGATTCGCTCGAGAATGTTCTCAATCTTCTAACCACTTAGAAGAAAATTACACATCTTCTTCCACCAGCCAACCCGAATGGGAAGGGCTACAATGCTACACGGAAATGTGTTTATCATGCCAGGGACATCGGGACATGATACTCAGGATTGCTGGGCCTTAAAACACAAGATCTAGGATTTGATCGACAACAGGGAGATTGTGGTGACTAAACCCGATCAACCTTGTAACGCCCCCTTATCTATACTCCCATGGTATCCTATATGGTGCTTAATACGAATCAAAATATAATGCATTTAAATCTATATACCCATGGTATCTAATTATACGCTTATATCAAATTGAGTGACTATCAGATATAATTCTCATAGATCCAAGATTCACAGTATCCCATAATAGAAGACAATTCCCAAGAGAACTATTACTGTGTTTGGATACCCTCACTTGGATATATGAACTGTATCTGTGAATAGAATCTATCTATCCAAAATTTAGAGTACTAGTAATAACATGAATAGTCCATATTACCAATACCCTCACCCAAATGTATAGTCTATGCCTTGCGAATTTATATTATTGTATCGATAGTAACTCTCTATCCAAAATTCAGAGTATTAATGATAACATGAACAATCCATGCTATCAATACCTTCACTAAGATAAATAATTCCCAAGGATCTCAAACTAGATTTGAAGAATTCTAAATTACATCTATATATGTAAGAAAACACGGTTGCAGAAATAAAATATGTTATATATCATAAATATTAAGGTTCGATTACATGATTCTCATAAAGAGTTTCTTATTACAAAGTATTCAACTAGACATGAATATAACCTAGTCTAGCAGGGACGCTTCCTCTTATCTACACCAGATGTTCCAAGGTTATCATCTAATACTGCAAAGGGAATAATTTACAAGGGTGAGCTATGATATGCTCAGCAGGTTTTATGTTTATAACAATATATGATATGAAGAAGTATAACAATTCAAAATTTGACTGATAGTTGTTACCATTTTCTGGATTTCTTTTTATTTCTGTCAGTCACACAGACTTAGAAACTTTGTTTTAGATCTGAGATACGGGATCAACCTACTCAATATCCTAGGAGTATGCATCTCATCCTACCAGTGCTCAAATGCACCCAAATGAATGTCAACATATTATCGACCGAATATTGATCCCTTACGGGATACCCAACTTCAGTATAGGATGTCTTACCAAAATAATTTGGTTTGACACAATAGTTTATGCTTAATAAACAATATCATATGAATAAATAATCCATTTCTTAGTTATACTGAAGCTATGGCAATAACCTTACAATAAGAGGTAATTCAAATGTAGGTGTAGTATATCATATCAACAACATATCAAGATAAAAATCTTGTTTAATGAATAAACAGGGTTTGAGAAATTTGCGTAAGTAGTTAGGGTTTAAGAAAACTTGCCTGAGCGTAGATCAGTCAAGTTATGCTACTCGATTCATTTAATAAACACCTATGTTGTTCATTAATATAAATCTAACACGTTAGTATTGATAATAATACTCAAATACAACATTTACATAAGTTCGGGTTAGATTTAATAGAGTTTCGGTGTTTAATATCTTTACTGAATATTAAATAAGTTGATATATCAACTAAATTTTATTTATAAGCTTTATTATTTATTTAGATAATTTATATATTCATTATAATAATTTCTAGAAGCTCATAATAATTTTTAGTATATTTATTTATCCTTTAAATGATTTTTAAATCATTTATTTCTATTTTAAATAATTAATATTTACTTAGAAATTTACAAAAGCTTTGTTTATTATTTTTAAATAATTTGAATCCATTTATTATGATTTTATACCATTAATATTATTTTTAATAATTATTTAGTATTTATAAGTAATTATTATAATTACTTTATTATTAAATTAATTATTAATAATATCCAAATAAAATAAAATATTTAAATTATTTATGTAAAAATATCAAAATTAATTATAATAACCTAATATAATTTTTAAAACTGTTTTTGGTATTTATTTGTATTTATTATTAATTATTTCTATTTTTTATAATTTAATTTCTAAAAAATAATTTTTTGTCTATCGCTAAAGCCCTATAGTGACAGGAAATGTCGTTATAGGTGTTATGGTCGAGAGACCAGTTTAACCACAATCTATCTCGTTATGGTTTATGATTCTGAGTTTGGACAAGTGTTGGTGTTATTGTACTCATACAGTAGTACAACATAAGCCTAATTTCATGCTTTAAGCTACATATAACAAGAAGTTATAGAGGCTCAAAGTCATTTTCAGAGCTGTTCTTGAGTTTCTGGGTAACCCAAAACAGTGGTCATGGTCGGTCAACGGTTTTGTGGCTTCAGTATCTCTAATTCTATGTAATAGATTTGTGTTGTGTTTATTGTAACATGTAGTATATATGTCAAGGTACATATATATAACATTGGTTTGGATAAAGCATAACAGTAAGGTCTTGATCTAAGTTGGTCAAAGTACAGCCAACATATGTTCTTCGTGTTCATCAGTTTTTTGGGTAACCCATAAAACTTGGTCAAGCTCGGTCAACAACTTTTAACCATTAATTCCAGTAATCCTATGAGTTGTTTAAGTAATTTAAGACCATGGATATGTAGTATGTATATCAGGGTATTAATCTATCACAAAAAGTTACAAAAATAACAAACAGAAAGCGATCAAAAGGCTGGTCAAAGTATCCGGCTCAACCTGTTCTTGAGTTTTTTCTGTGTAACCCAGAAAACAGAACTTTGTGATCCGTTAACCACCTTTGACCACCTATAACTTGAAATATATAGTTCTAATGAACCAGTTTTCTTTTCCAGATTAAAGACCTACTATCAGGCTACAAATAACATATGAATAACAGACCTAATCATAAACACATATGAATCTACAAGCTCTGACATTCGACTGTCAGGCTTATTTTTCCAAAATTCCTATATTACTAAAAACACTTAATTAAGGCATCTAGATGTTATGAAAATGTGTTCTATCAACTTAATATACTTTCTAACGTACTAATACATAATCCTAAACATCTAAACAACAATTTAAACAAAGCATCAAAGATCTAGCTATGAATTAGGGTTTGTACCTTTCTTGCTTGATTTTGGATTCTAGCTTCTGAATTGGTTGCAGCTATTACCAAGGCTTGATCTAGGTATGAAATATAAGTGTTTTGGCTTAGAGAATTCGTAGGTTTACACTAAGCTTGGGTCTCCTTTTATAGCATTCTTCAACTTGGCTTTTTGATCATTTTTCCACCTACTTGCCTCTTAAATGATCTGATCTGTGACTCTCTTGGTGCTTGGGAGTTTGGAAGCATGTCATGTGAGGTTTTGGGACTTGTGTGGCTGATTCATAACCTACTTGTGAGCTTTTTGACCAAATTAGTAGCTTAATTATGTTCTAATTCTTACGAATCTTTTTTAGGGTTTTGTTTTTAATGATTAGGGTTGTTTAATAATGTTTATTAGTACCTAATTGAGTTTTAGTAATCATGATTAGGTGTTAGGATAACCTAAAAAGGGTTTTATCTATCTATTAGGGTTAGGATTTACAAATTAGGGTTACATTTTGTTAATTAGGGTTAGGGTTTGTAATCTACCTTTTCTCGCAACATGAATGTGGCAAAGGGAACCTTTTACTCCTCAGAGTATCCCAAGACATCAAATATCTTGGTGATCTACTTTATCCACGTCTCTATCTTAAGTGGTTTTGGCTTTTCCAAAAACCTCGGTGGTCCCAGCTCCTTGAACTGCTTAACGGTGACCATCCGTGAGTTGCCAATGTTTCCACTTGCATTTTGAACAGGAGTCTCTCTCGCCTGATGTTGAATGAATTGCAGAAATCCTCTGAACATCACATCGTTCAGCATTTGGTCGGCGTTGTTGTTTAGCTGAGGATTATTACCTTCCTGATGCATATTATCCTTGTTATTGATCATCGGTGACTCAACGGTCTCATGTGCTCCATTACTTATCTCAACATTCTCAGATGTCATTTTCAAGCACTGCTACAAAACAAGGGTTAATTGACATGTCACATATTATCCCTATATTCTGACCGACCAATTAAATAACAAATAAGTTTAGGTAGGTCATACTAGCGAAGAATTTACCTGTCTCTCCCCTCCTTGTTCTAGTCTCACATCTCAGCTGGGGATCATATCTCGAAGCTTTGATACCAACTGTGATGCCCCCAAAATAGGTATGCATCACCCATTCTGAGTCGCCAAATACATGGCACAGAAATTAAATATAAACTTCATTTATACAATACGACAAAACACAGCTGAGAGTTTTAACACGAATATTGTCTTGTAGACAATATTCAAACTCAAATGGAGTCCTCATTACAATTATTATCACACTATTTTATAAAATATTGAGGACTACTATAGACACCATCTCGGACCATCACTCCGTTCCCCGACTGGTCCCAGCTATATTCTCATTTCTTGAAGAGAACAATAAAAGCAAAGGGTGAGCTCAACTAACCCAGTAAAGAATATTATGACTAAGATAATGCAGAATAAATTATCGTTAGCCTTCAACAGTGTTAAACTGATAGAATACAATAGACAACAAGTTTAACTGCAGCGGAACAAATAATCCATTAGAAGAGTCAAGTAAAGCATGATATTTACTATCTTCTATGATTTAAAATTTTATCATTAATTTTATCATTTGAGACTCACATTTCAATAAATAATCTTCATCAACAATTATCCAGGTACTTTTCTGAGCAAAGGATATTCATTAGTATCACATCCACGAATTATCCATGCACTACGGGCCAAGGATATTCATGTTATCACCAATGGTCATGATCATGCCAACAACTGTCCATCAATGAACTACGGGCCAATGAGGACTTTTACCACATCATTTATAACATTACAGGTCATGATTATACGGATACATAGTCATAATCATACCAATCAACAGTCTATCTATGCATTACGGGTCAAAGATGACTTTCGTCACAATATAAGCATGAGGATGATGACAATGATATAAAAATTCAATTAAGTAAGAGCAAGAATAAATTTTAAAGATTTATAAATTAATTTATTCAGAGTTCAAGAATGTCCAAATTGTCAACATGATAACTGCTTTGTGGAGTAAAATTCAAGAATAATATTCCAAAAATAACTTGGACAGCAAAGAAATTAATTTTTGTCATGAATAGTACCTAGGGTAAATAGTACCTGAGTGAATAGTATCCCGTGAATAGTACTTCATGAATAGTACCCTGTGAATAGTACCCTGACATGAAAAGATCAAAATTTAACAAGAATGTTCAGAAAAATACCCTTGTGAAATGATACTAGATTAAACACAAATTTCAAGGATATTCTACTAATTTCAAGGAGTATAGAAGCAATACTTTACAAAATGAATGTAGAATTTAGAATCTGAAATGAAATAATATTACTTACATACTACAAAGTATGGAAGAAAATATTATTTCTTACGAGTATTGAACAAAAATAATATCCCTTACCTTAAAAGGAGAGTACTTCTGAATGGTAGGGCGGAGATATTCTTGAAGAAAACTTATATTGTTTTCTACGCTCAAAGCTTCCTCAAACTCTAAAGAAATACGCTCAATATTATAAAAGAAGAATTCTCTGATTCTGGTTTGATTTTCAATTCTAAACTAAGCATCCTATTTATAGGATAATGGAAGGATACTATTTAGAAGAAAAAATCACGGACTGTACAGTAAGAAAAAATCACGGGCGATGTTCGGCTGAATTCGTATAAAAAATTTTGATTTTACTATGCAGCACGATGCACACACTATGTAGTATTATGCAACACTATGCAGTACTATGCATAATAAAATATAATATATTCTATTTTACATAAAAAAAATAAAACTTTTAATGTATATATATATACACACACACACACACACTCACACACACATCCTAACACACACTCCACACACACACACCCCACACACACCCTCACACACACTCCACACACACACACACACACACTTTATATATATATATATATATATATATATATATATATATATATATATATATATACTTTATAATTTTTCATCGATTATTTTGAAAAATGAGTATGTGGGGGTCTATATAATAAGCGAAATTTATAACAAATACTCCCTCCGTCCCATGATAAAAGTCCTAGTAAACTTTTCACGTATATTAAGAAGAGGAATGAAATGACAAAATTGCCCATAATAATGTCATTAATTATGGAGAGAGAATTAGAATAAGAAAAGTATGAGATAATTAATGTTATGGGTATAATAGAAAAAAATGTGTTAAAATCTGATTATTAAAGGAAAGTAGACATTTAACATGGGACTACCCAAAATAGTAATAAGGACTTTTATCATGGGACGGAGGGAGTACTTCATAAAAATTTCCTCTATTTATCTCAATTCACGGGGCTTCACAAAACACATTTTTAAATAACGATTATTCATCAATAATATTATAACTTGCAATATTAACAACCAGATCATTTCCAGGAAAGAGGGGGTTTTCTGATAAGGATTTCTCCCTATTGGCGCGCAATTAGGTGACCAAACCCCTTTCCTCGACAGAACTTTCTAGACATTAGCAATAATGCAAATAATAATATGAATAACTTTGTCGTCTCAATTATTGATTTAATAATATAAAATATTGTGCAAATGATACTGTGACAATAATTGAATCAATAATGTGAGATACTATGCAACAATTACTGTAGCAATAATTGAGTATAACTGAGTGACTTCTCACGTAAGCATCAAATACCGTGTGTTACTATGCACCCACGCGTATTATTGTACTTTTATCACTGGGTATTTCAACAATTAATGGTAAAATTTTTGCCGTTATTTTTATAGAAAGATATTTCTGTCATTTTCTAACTCCGACATTAATTTCATTGTGGGGTCCACCAATGATTATGTCGTCGTACGAATATTCCTTGATCAAACGAATATTCCCCAACCAAACGAATATTTTTTGACAACTTTCTTATTTTGCAAAATTTATAAATATTACCTACAACTATAACATTATATCAAATCCCACTACAAAAAAATGGGCCTTTAGCAACGATTTTTTGGGCAACGACTTTATAAGTCGTTGCTAAAAGTATATGTTTAGCAACGAAATGTGTCATTCGTTGCAGATTGTGTCAGGCTTTCATTTTTTATAACGAAATTCATAAGTCGTTGCAAAATTTCGTTGCTAATTCATTGGCGGGAAAAAATTTCGTTAGAAATTCGTTGCAAAATATTCGGCCACTTGCTTTCTCGTCATCGTGGGCAACGAAAGTTTTTTTGTTGCTAAAAACGAGACTTTAGCAACGATTTTTCAAGCAACGACTTATAAAGTCGTCGTTGCTAAAAGTGTATGTTTAGCAACGAAACTTGTCCTTCGTTGCAGATTGTGTCAGCCTTTCACTTTTTGGAACGAAATTTATAAGTAGTTACAAAATTTGGAAACAAAATTCGTTACAAAATTTCTAACCACTTGATTTCTCCTCATCGTGGGCAACGGAAGTTTTTTTGTTGCTATATTTCGTTGCCTAATATGGACCACATTCATTTGCAATAATTTTTATTTTCGTTACATATTTTATACAACTTTTTGCAATGACTATTAAAATGTTGCCTTAAATTAAGATAATAATAATAATAATAATAATAATAATAATAATAATAATAATAATAATAATAATAATAATAATAATAACAACAACAGTAGTAGTAGTAGTAATAATAATAATAATAATAATAATAATAATAATAATAATAATAATAATAATAATAATAATAATAATAATAATAATAATAATAATAATAATAATAATAATAATAATAATAATAATAATAATAATAATAATAATAATAATAATAATAATAATTTTTTATGTTGATGCATAGATTCGAATCCAATACCTCCAGTTTGGAAAATAGATCTAATGACCACCCAAGCACATGGGCCTAGTTGCTATTATTTTGCAAGGATTAGTATATATAACTGAACAAATCATTTCTCCCAAATTAAAATAGATCCCATTTCTTTAGATTTGTTACGTACATACATAAATGTACATAATTAATTAATGATAATAATAATAATAATAATAATAATAATAATAATAATAATAATAATAATAATAATAATAATAATAATAATAATAATAATAATAACAATAACAATAATAATACTAATACTAATAAATAATAATAATAATTAATAATAATAATAGTACTAATAATAATAATAACAATAATAGTACTAATAATAATAATAATAATAGTACTAATAATAATAACAATAATAATAATAATAATAATAATAATAATAATAATAATAATAATAATAATAATAATAATAATAATAATAATAATAATAATAATAATAATAATAATAATAATAATAATAATAATAATAATAATAATAATAGTAGTAGTAGTAGTAGTAGTACTACTACTACTACTACTACTACTAATAATAATAATAATAATAATAACAATAATAGTAATAATAATAATAGTACTACTACTACTACTACTACTACTACTACTACTACTACTACTACTACATACATACATAAAAACGAACATAATTAATTGTGTGATAATAATAATAATAATAATAATAATAATAATAATAATAATAATAATAATAATAATAATAATAATAATAATAATAATATTAATAATAATAATAATAATAATAATAATAATAATAATAATAAATCATAATAATAATAGTACTAATAATAATAATAACAATAATAATAATAATAATAACAATAACAATAACAATAACAATAACAAGAATGATAATAATAATACAATAATAATAATAATAACAACAACAACAACAACAACAACAACAACAATAATAATAATAATAGTAGTACTAATAATAATAATAACAATAACAATAGTAGTACTAATAATAATAATAACAGTCATAATAATAATAATAGTACTAATAATAATAATAATAATAATAATAATTTTTATGTTGATGTACAGATTCGAACCCAAGACCTCTAGTTTGGAAAATTGGTCCAATGACCACCCAAGTACATGGGCCTAGTTGCTATTATTTTGCAAGGATTAGTATATATAACTGAACAAATCATTTCCCCCAAATTAAAAAAGCTTCCCTTTCCTTAGATTTGTTACGTGCATACATAAATGTACATAACTAATTGCGTGATAATAATAACAACACACGTTTGGATAAACATGTTAAGTTAAACACAATTAAAATTTCAAATAAATTGTAACTCAGACATGACTTAACATCGGAAAATTGAAGCCTTAGAAACCAAGGAATTCTATAATAGTGGAACCATTCATCTTACATCAGACATTATAGAAAAGTCAACGGTGTTTCATAATAACGAAGGCAATTGTGCGGGCTTAAAATAATAATAATAATAATAATTAAAATAATAATAATAATTAAAATAATAATTATTGTAATAATAAAATAATTATTGTAATAATAATAATTAAAATAATAATTACAATTATAATTATTATTATTCTCCTTCTGAATTTATTAATATGTTGAATATGTAGATATAGATAATTTCTAACAATTATATATACGAAGGAGGAAAATGTGAAAGGGAGAGGTCACCTAAATTGTCACATAAAAGGAGACTTGTAATTAGAGTTTTCAAATAATTATTGAGTCATTTGCAACCTCATATGTCCGTATAGGACTACTACTTGGCTTTATATATATATATATATATATATATATATATATATATATATATATATATATATATATATATATATTAGTTTTGTCTCGTATCCTGCATTTCTACGTAGACCAATAAGATTTATCTCAAATTTTAGGCAACCCAGATGATTTATTAGAATGAAGCGGAAAATTTAAAATCGATTTCTATTTTGTTATATATATATATATATATATATATATATATATAGAGAGAGAGAGAGAGAGAGAGAGAGAGAGAATTGATCAGGTCTGGACCTCCCGGACGGGAGAAATTTTGGACCTTTTTTTTTTTGCTTTTTTTTTTAAAATAACTAAAAAAAATTTATGGAACAATTTTTACATATCTAGTGTTTTGGGTGTGATTTGGATCATCTACAACAAAACATGTATGTATGACTATCTGATCTGAATCTGAAGCATGTTTTGATATACGTATCCAAATCACACCAAAACATCAGATATATAAAAATTCAAGTTCCATAATTTTTTTAGTTGTTTTAAAAAATTAAAAAAGTCCAAATTTTGTTATGTTAACTTGATCCCACTCTCTCTCTCTCTCTCTCTATATATATATATATATATATATATATATATATATATATATAAAACGTCATAACATTCTCAATAGTCACTGTAGGTACATTTGTGTGGGACATTAGGAGAGAGAAACATACCACTGCTACTTACCAGATTTGTAATTGTAAATATTATTTTAATAATTATTATTATTATTGTAATAATATAGTGTATTATCTCCTTTTTGGTCACTGTATTAGTCATATGACCACTGGAGCACAACAGGTCAATTGTTAACATCTTACAAGGATTAATATTTATATCAAAATATTTCATTTCCCTCAAAAAATTAAAATACTACACAGAATATTATTTTGCCTAACATTAAGAAACTGTTTGTTTGACCTTTTTCCTACAAATAAATTTGAGACATGAAAATTAAATATAAACATTTTACGATTTTACCAAATTATGAAAGTTTTGTACCAAATTATAAGTGCAATACAAAACATAACAAAAAATTTCAACTATTATGATTATCCCACACCGAAATATGAAAAAATCTATTAACAATTAACATAAATTATTCCAACCAAAAAAAGAATGTATAAAATATAGAAATTAAGATCTCATAAATTAAACTATATCACAAAGAGAATTAATAAATTATCTCATAAAAAAGAGTAAAATTCAATACAAAGGTGAATAAAATATTAGCAATAAAAAATTAAACACCAAAAATGAAATATTATCCCAAAAATCTTCCCACTAACTACAATTTAAAATATTTCATAGAGATAAGTATTTAATTTTATATATATAAATGAATAATTAAATATATATATATATATATATATATATATATATATATATAGGTTTAATATTTGGTCAAAATATCTTTCTAGCTCTCTCACTCAGATCTCCCTTCTTTCCCACATCGCGTCCCTGCCCTAACTCTCCAACTCATTTCAGAAGCCGCGTAGTAAGAAAAAAGGAAAAACCATGGTGGCTCAATATCGATGGCAAGTCCCCCTAATTCTCTATCTTTCTTTATCCTCGTATTCTCTCTCCTCCGCCGCGCGCCTCTTCCCACCGCCGATCCTGGCTTCTCCGTTTATCCTGTCGTCGCCTTTCTCCTCTCTATGAGGAGAATCAAGGTATGGGGTTCAGTTTTTAGGTATGTTGATAAATAGTTTTCTGATTCAGGAAGCTCTCAAAATGGTCGTGTTTCTCTTCTCCTTGGCTCTCGTTTACTAAATCCGAACCCCTCTATTAAGATTGACCATTCGGGTTGAACCATCCATCTGGCCTCCCCTTGCTGAACTATTCTGATAACTTCTACCTGGCCCTCCATAAGCAGCATCTTGATATCGAGTGCTCTGGTAACCCGAAGAATACCCTCCTGCTCCTCGTGACTGACCAGCCCGATCCCTTGAGTAGCCGCCTCCGGAATTCTGGCCAGGAACAAAAGGTCTCCCGCCACCGTATCCTGATCGCCCACCAGTATTGCCTTGTCTTCCCTGTGAGAAAGTCTGGTTGTCTTTCCACTTGCCTCCGCCAGCAGAAGCAACAGCGGCAGCGTAGTCCTGGCCATCCCTGCGCCTCATAGACAGGGGTCAAGTCCACCTCCACCTATCCTTGCCTCTACTGCTCTCTCGTTGCTTTCTGCAAGAACTGATAGCTTCTCCGTCAAGTCGAATGCCAGAGCCTGCAACCTTGTGTGCTCAACATCATGAAATATGATGCACCGGGATGGTTGGTCCAAACTTGCATGGAGCTCCTCGGTGATCATTATTTTGCTCACAATGCTGTGTGTCTGGGCATCTGAAAGATCAAACATACTGGCAAGGTTGTCCAAGCTCATAGAATCATATGACGCCGAATAGGTGAAAAGGTAGGTCCTCAGAGCCTCTTCTTTTATCTTTGCCTTCAGCATCTCAAGAACATTCTCTCGGTCTCTGAGCAGCCTCCAGACATCAAGGGACATGACAACATCGAAGGCCTTCTTTTATCAGCAGTTGGTTATGGAGTGTGTTGAGCAGTTGGGCCGCATGTTCAAGGTATATTAGGGTGTTCATTTTTTCTTTTATTTTAACCTGTCCCAACACTTCTCATTTCCAACTAAATGCCTATTATTATATGTAAATCTGCAGCCTGATGTTAAAGCAATTAAGAAGAGAATTGAAGATTTAATAACTCGGGATTATCTAGAAAGAGACAAGGATAACCCCAACTTGTTCAGGTATCTGGCGTAATGTTATAAAATTGATATTCCAAACAGATTCACAATTTGGCTGCTGGTGCTTGTGCAAATAACACTTGCAAAACCAACTGCATTCAGGCTCAAACTTGTTCATAAATTTGTATTTATATATTTAACTAATTTTGATGCCTTCCCATTTCGTTATATTTTAACCTACCTTGTTGGTTCTTCCATTCCTTTTGATTTTTGGTAATCCTCCATTCAAAGTTAGTTCAAGGATCAAGAGGGGAGTGTCAAATGTTTAGATTCCTATATTACATGAATAATTTTAACATTCAAAACTGGGGATAAGGTCCAAAAATGCCCCTGACATTTTTTCCAATGTCTACCGAGCACCCTGTATATTTTTTTTTTGTCCAAAAATACCCTTAACGTTATAATTTTTGGGTCATTCGTTGCCCTCTTAGTTAACAATTTGTACCAACTAGACAAACAACGATGGCGTGGCGAGGGGGGCATGAAGGGTTAAATATAAAACATATTCTAAATAGAATTATATATATCATTTAATCAAAACAAAAATACTAAAATTCAAAATAAAAAAGCATAACATATTTACATCATTTAATCAAAATACTAAAATTCAAAACATAACATATTTACATCAAATACTAATTAAAAAAATACTAAAATTCTAATTAAAAAATACTAAAATATTAGAAAAAAATCAAATTAAAAAATACTAAAATTCAAATTATGTTGTTAATTAATCAAAACAACAAAATTCAAATTACATCATTAAAATACTAAAATCATAACATTAATATTGTGTAATATTTTGTAATATTTTGAATATTACTAAATAACGTTATCAATTTTTTTTAATATTCAAAATATTCAATTTTAGTAATATTTTGTATATTCAAAATAACGTTAATATTTTGAATATTTTGTATATTACTAAAATATATTACTAAAATATTTTGAATATTAACGTTAATATATTGTGAATATTAAAAAATATTTTAGAAATAACGTTATTTTAGTAATAACGTTGAATATTTTGAATATTACTAAAAAACAATGTAATATTAATATTTTGTAATATTAACGTTATTACTAAAATAACGTTATTTTAGATTATATAAAATATTCAAAATTTTACTAAAATAATGTTATTACTAAAATAACGTTATTTTTTAATATTCAAAATATATCAATGTTAATGTTTTATATATTTTTAGTTATGTTAATTAAAATAGTATTTTATGATATTAGTTACGTTAATTAAAATAGTATTTTATGATATTAATCATAACATAATAGTATTTTTGTAATATTTCTGTAATATTAAAATAGTATTTTATGATATTAATGTTATAACTAAAATACTATTTTGAAATACTATTTTAATTAAGGTTAATGAAATGTTGTACAAAATATTAATGTTATGATTTTAATATTCAAAATATTACAAAATAATTAATGTTATGATTTTAGTATTTTAATGATGTAATTTGAATTTTTGTTGTTTTGATTAATTAACAACATAATTTGAATTTTAGTATTTTAGTATTTTTTTTCTAATATTTTAGTATTTTTTTAATTAGAATTTTAGTATTTTTTAATTAGTATTTGATGTAAATATATTATGTTTTGAATTTTAGTATTTTGATTAAATGATGTAAATATGTTATGCTTTTTTTATTTTGAATTTTTTTATTTTTTGTTTTGATTAAATGATATATTTAATTCTATTTAGAATATGTTTTATATTTAACCCTCCATGTCCCTGCCACGTCATTGCCGTTTGTCTAGTTGGCACAGTTGTTAACGACAGGGGCACGAATGACCCAAAAATTGTAACGTTAAGGGTATTTTTGGACAAAAAAAAGTATAAGGTGCTCGGTAGACATTAGGAAAAATGTCAGGGGCATTTTTAGACCTTCTCCCTTCAAAACTGTATATATTACTAGTTAATAAAAACAGTTAAAAAGTCATACCATGATGTAGAGCTGTAATTTGATTTGATTACATCTTATCCCAATCATTTTGCCTTGATGTAATCAATGCGATTCAGGGGAGTGTCAAATGTTTAGATTCCTATAGTACAGGAATAATTTTAACATTCAAAACTGTATATATTACTAGTAAATAAAAACAGTTAAAAGTCATACCTTGATGTAGAGCTGTAATTTGATTTGATTACATCTTATCCCAATCATTTTGCCTTGAAAGTGTGGCACACTTCAAAAATTATCTGATTCATTAGCACAATGCGATTCAGGCTCAAACTTGTTCATATATTTGTATTCATATATTTAACTAATTTTGATGCCTTCTGAACTTAAGTTCAACAATTGATCACCTAAGTTCTTTAGTAATATTGTTTACTAATATTATGTTACTAACTTGTAGATCTGTACAGTCTATTATGGACCGAAGGAGCTGGCCCTGGAAAAAAAAAATCATCTGATAAGGCAGTTGCTGAGAAAGCAATTGCCACGTTAGAATCCGCTGGTGCCCCTTCAGCTGGATCTCAGGGTGATCAGGTATGTTCTTCAACATCATTGCATGATTATATTAGTTTCCATAACTTTTCATGTATTTGGAAGATTTCTCTCTCTTATGGTACCTTTCTCAAAGTTCTGTACTATTCATATCAGTTACATTGACAACACAAGAGTTTGAGCTGATGTTTGTGTCTCATAACACAAATATCGATCTAGAGCTGTTTGAGGTGGTGGTTCTGCTGGAGTTGAAGGACTGCTACTGATCAGAAGATTGGAGGCTTACTAGTCTAAACAAAATATCCATTTAACCAAACTTGAAGCCCCACATGAAAAATAAAACCACCTAGCTAGCTGCAGGGCAGGGTGTGTTTATATATATATATATATATATGAGAATCTGATACTCCACTTCTTAATTTTACGTACCTTTGGGACACATGCACAAAATGGGATGATATGATATGATAGCTAGATTGCTAGCTAGCTTGTGTTCTTTAACAGTGAAAATGGGAAACAACAATATGATTAATAAAAACAGGATCATAGATTCAAGCTTCATTAAACATGATTAGAGAGAGAGAATAGTAGTATATAGTACTACTAATATTTGCTTTAATTCTCTTTCGTGGTGACCGATGAGCTAGAGGAATGGAGTGCTGGTCGGATGTGTTTTCTATGATCTATCTGTCCTATAGGAATGAATCTAGTTATTCTTTTTGTGGTCATTTTTTGAAAAGAATTATTAATTAGGAGGGCCGGGAATTGACTGAAAGAGGGTTTAAAGTTAAATCTATCTAGGACGAGGCTGGTCGTATAGACTAAGAAATGGGGTTTATAATAATTCAATTTAGAATATGAGAAATACAAGAATTGTGTCTGTTTTGTCTGACACAAAAATGTAAAGGGTGATTATTAGAAAAAAAGGACATAAAGGTATTAGTGGAGCTAGCTTAGCTTATCTTTTGAGACAAAAATATCAGTTACATTGCACATGGTACCATCTTGTGTATGTTTGTCATACTAGTATGTACTTCATGTTATCTTGTTTAAGGCATTTTATTTAGTCAGTTGAAGGACTCTGGAATTTTTCTATATACTCAACCATTTAATAAATATTGTGGGTAGTCTGTTGGTTTAATAATATTATGTAGCAACTCTATTGTCTTTGTGTATTGATTTTGGCATTAAGTGCCTCTGGTGATCTATTTGCTTTATTTTCTCGACTTGTTATTATTTTTAAATATGTGCAGGAAGACTGCTTCTACGACTTGCCTTACAATACTGGGTATCAAATTTTCGTGCTACGTTTACGGAAGACAAGGGACGAAATTATGAAGTGTACTCTCTCTATATATGTAGATATATACTTTGATTGAAGAAGTGTGGTAGCTTTAGATGGTTAATTGTAAAGATAATAAATGGTTATGTAGTGGATGATTTTATTTAGTTAATAATAGTTTAGTTTTTTGTATTTTTTTTTATTATTTGTTATGGAGACATTGAGTCAGTCAGGTACACAAAAAGAATGTCAAATTTTGATTTGGCAACAATATAATTCGTTACCAAAGCATTGAACAAGTTTTAATATAGCAACAATTTTTTATACATTTAGCAACAAGTTTTCGTTGCTAATGGCATTAAAAATATAATATTTGGCAAGGAAAAATTAACTTAATAACAATGGAGAGGATATTGTTGTTAATACTAACATAAAAGACAACATTTTTTATCGTTGCAAATCATATCAACTTTCGTTGCACATATAAAGAAACGACCATATAATGTCGTTGCTAATCGACGACTTTCGTTGCTATTGAAAAATAACCAGCAACAAACATTTTTAGTTCTTTGATTCAAAGATAATGTCGTTGCCAAATAATATAATCAGCAACGAAAATCGTTGTTAAAAAGTTTACATTCCGCAACGAAAGCAAGCTTAGGCAACAATTTTCATAATTTACTGCAACGAAAAAATGTTATTGCAAAATGGTGTCAATTGCAACGAAAATGCATGGTCGTTGCAAAAATAAGATTTCATTTCGTTGCCAATTAGCAGGCTTTTGCAACAAAATGGGGTTTTTAGCAACGAAATTTTAATTATTCTGCAACAATACATTTTGTTTCTAAAGGATCGATGTCTCTGTACGAAAGCCAAATTTCGTTGCAAAATGTATTACTTTTGGCAACGAAAAAAAATGTTCGTTGCGGAACAATTAGCAACGCTCATTGCGCAACGAAAGACGCAACGACATTAAAGTCGTTGCCAAAACCCTTTTGCAACAAAATTTGACACCTTTAGCAACGAAAATTGGTTGTTGCTGAAGCCCCATTTTTTTGTAGTGTCCACACCTTATTATTCAAAAAGATATTTAGAGAAAATTAATCTTTATTCATAAATGTTGGGGTCTTACGCACCACGTCCACTAGCTTCGTGTCCTTCTACTCCATGACAACCGTGGGCACACTTTGCATCTCTTGAGAACACCGACACTACCACTTGGCTACTTAATAGTGGGGCGTCACACCATGTTACCACAGACTTGAATAATCTTTCACTTCACATTCCTTATGCAGGTCGATGACGCGTTATGATCGTGATGGCTCAGGTCTTCACATTACCCATACCGGTTCCACCACACTTCCTACCCCTACTCGCACCTTCAATTTACATAATATCCTTTGCGTGCATAACATGAAAAAAAACTTTATTTCTATCTATCAATTTTGTAATACAAATCATGTTTCTATTGAATTCTTACCCACTATTTTTCATGTGAAGGACTTGAGCACGGGGGCAATTCTTTTAACCGAAAAGTCTAAAGATGGTGTCTATGAGTGGCCAACCTCCTCTCCACAATTATCATCTCCGCTCATTGCTTTTTCCAGTGTCAAGACCACTTCCTTCGAGTGGCACTCTAGATTAGGTCATCCATCATCACATATTTTGTAGCATGTTATGTCAACATTTTCTTTACCTTATTCTATATCACACGTCTCATTGTAATGCATCTTTAAGCAATAAAAGTCACAAACTTCCATTTTCTACATCAACAATTGTTTCCTCTCATCCCTTGCAAGTCATATTCTCTGATGTTTGGACATCTCTCGTTTATTCTGTTGATGATTTCAAGTATTATGTTATTTTCATTGATCACTTTACTCGTTATATATGGTATTACCCCTTAAAGAAGAAATCTTATGTCTGTGATGTTTTTATTCGTTTCAAAGCATTAGTAGAAAATTACTTCAAATACTCCATTGTCACTCTTTACTCCGATAATGGTGGGGAATATAGAGCATTAGATCATTTTTTATCCCTTCATGGAATTTCTCATCTTACCTCTCCCCCACATACACCTGAACACAATAGTTTCTTCGAGCGTCGACATCGACATATTGTTGAAATTGGTCTTTCTCTACTTACTCATACCTCACTCCTGCTCACATATTGGAACTATGCATTTGCCACTGCAGTGTATCTCATTAATCGTATGCCCACACCCACACTTTCCCTTTCCTATCCTTATGAGTCACTATTCTGCTCTCCACCAAACTACACAAAGCTCCGTATTTTTGGTTGTTTATGTTATCCATGGCTTCGTCCCTATTCTAGTCACAAACTTGAGTCTCGCTCCACCCTTATGTGTTTTTTGGGTACTCCCTCACCCAAAGTGCATATCTCTGTCTTAATCCTTCTACTTCTACAATCTATACATCCCGTCATTTTTGATTTGTGGAATCTATTTTTCCATTCAAATCCATTCAAAGACATCTCAGTCTTCCAAGCCTCGACACACTCCCAAATTGGTTTCCATCAACGTCATTTCTTCCCGCTATAGTTGGATCACTCAACACACCCTCCACAGCCTCGCCCTCGAACTCGGATTCCTCTCACAAACAATCTCCGGTCGACCACTCCTCATCCTCTCTACCAGAACATTCCCCCACCACTAATAATAACCCACACAACTAACCCTCTTCTTCTCTACCACTCTCTCCAGACCCTCCTCCTCTAATACCACCCACCAACACTGAAACAACCCGGGTCAAATCCCGAGTTCGGAACAAATCTTGGGTCAAATCCCAAGTCCGAATCGAATCAAATCCATCCAAATAAGGCCTCAAACCACTGGCCCAATAGTATTTTCTTGGGTCATCTAGCCCACCACAGGCTCCCAAAAGGTCATGACTTGAAGGTACTATTGGTAGTAACTTTATTTCCTTATATGCAGACAAATTTTTTCCTCTATCTTTCGATATGGGATTGGGGTGTTACAAACTCCCCCACTTAAATTTCTCGACGCGTCCCGTCGAACCGATCACACATCTGACCCAAAGATCTTTGCCTCTCCAAACCATTGTGGGATAATACTGGTGGCCCCTTCGTCCCCCCACCTCCCGGACCCTCATCTCTCCATTGTGGGATAATACCACCACCTTCGTGTCCCCACCTCCGCAACCTAATCCAATGACCCGACCACCAGAAGCTTTCGAGTCGGCTCGATACCATATGAAACAACCCGGGTCAAATCCAGGAGTTCGAACAAATCTTGGGTCGAATCCCAAGTCCGAATCGAATCAAATCCATCCAAATAAGGCCTCAAACCACCGGCCCAATAGTATTTTCTTGGGTCATCTAGCCCACCACAGGCTCCTAAAAGGTCATGACTTGAAGGTACTATTGGTAGTAACTTTATTTCCTTATATGCAGACAAATTTTTCCCTCTATCTTTCGATATGGGACTGGGGTGTTACAAACACCCACACCATGACCACTTGTGCTAAAAACAAAATCCGTAAACCAATTCAGAAACTTAATCTTACTGATACATTGAACCCTCAACTTGAGCCGCAAACATTGAATCAAGCACTCAAAGATACTAAATGACATTAGGCTATGTCCGAGGAGTATGATGCTTTTGTGCGGAATGGCACATGGGAACTTGTCCCACATAATTCCACGCAAAATCTTGTTGGTTGTAAATGGATTTTTTGAATTAAACATTTACCTGATGACTCCATTGACAGGTACACAGTGCAACTAATTGCTAAAGGGTTCCATCAACATCCTGGTGTTGATTATCATAACACATTCAGTCCGGTTGTTAAGCCTACCACTATTCGCTTGGTATTCAGCCTTGCTATTAGTTGTGGGTGGTCTCTTCGCCACCTTGATGTCAACAATGCCTTTTTACAAGGTCATCTCTCTGAAGATGTTTTTATGGCGCAGCCACCGGATTTTCTTGATCGTGATACTCCCACATATGTGTGCAAGTTACACAAGGCTATATATGGTCTCAAACAAACACCATGAGCTCCGACAATTTCTTGTAGCATCTGGATTTACAAACTCTCATGCAGACACATCCCTCTTTGTCTTCAACACATGCGGTAATCTAGTCTATCTTCTTGTGTATGTTGATGACATAATTATTATGGGAAGCAATACCACAACATTTAACATTTTATTGATCTTCTTGGCAAAAGATTTTCCATCAAAGATCTTGGGAATTTGACTTACTTTTTTGGTGTTGAAGTTGCAACTACTTCTACTAGTTTACTTCTTTCTCAATGGAAGTATATCACAGATCTTCTCGCTCGCACAAATATGACTGGCGCCAAACCTGTCACCACTCCTCTTGCCACCGAGCTCACACTTATAGTTCTTTCCGGCACTACTTTGACCGATCCTTCTGAATACAAATCAGTTGTTTGAAGTCTTCAATTTTTGTGCCTCACTCGCCTTGATATTGCATATGTTGTTAATAAGTTGTCTCAATTCATGCATCGACCTACTACTGAACATTGGAATGATGTCAAGCGCCTGCTTCGCTATCTTTCTGGTACAGCTGATCATGGTCTTGCATTGCACTACAACACACCTTTATCTCTTCATGCCTTCTCAGATGCTGACTGGGCCGGTAATAAGGACGACTACACATCCACCAGTGCTTATATTGTTTACCTCGGTCACAATCCGATATCTTGGTCTTCTAAGAAACAACGCACAGTTGCACGCTCCTCCACTGAAGCTGAATATTGTTCTGTTGCTGCTACAGCTGCTGAGTTACGTTGGATTTGTTCTTTTTTATCTGAGCTTGGTGTTTCTATTTCTGCTGCTCCGATTATATATTGTGACAATGTTGGGGCAATTCATCTCTGTTCCAATCCTGTCTTCCATTCACGAATGAAGTATGTTGCGATTGATTATCATTTTATTCGGGATCAAGTACAAACTGGAGCTTTACGTGTCACCCATGTTTCCTCCGAAGATCAATTAGCCGACGTCTTGACCAAACCTCTCCCTCGCACTTGCTTTCAATTTTTGAAGACCAAGATTGGACTCTCCACAGGAGCTCCATCTTGAGGGGGCATGTTAGAGAATTAAATGCAATAGATTGTAATATTCTTGTAATTAAGTGTAATGTTCTTGTAATTAGGTGTAATCCTATAATTCTTGCAATTAGTATCCTTTGTAATTAATTATAATCTCATAATTCTAGCAATTAGTATCCTTGTAATTAATTATAATCTCATAATTCTAGGATAGTTTCCTATTTAGGTACTTGGGCAACACTCAATCTTTTATATATATATATATATATATATATATATATATATATATATTCATTCGTAATAATTAAAAAAGTCAAACCATTATTTTTCAATATTTCTCTCTCTCTCTCTCTCTCTCTCTCTCTCTTCTACAGTATTCATACATTTAGTCTTACAGTAGTAGTACAAATCACTTTACTTTGAAATTAAGTATATAATAAACACTTGGAGATGATTATATCTCATACATTAACTAGACAGACGACACTAATTATGTGGCACGGCGTAGTAGAATATTAATATTTTAGGAAGACATTGAATATTGTACTCTTATTTAGGTATCTATATAGTTATTTTTATACATCAATAACCTGTACATAATTATTATGGTTTTTGTTTAGAAGTCCTATTTATGATGATTTTTGGTTTATACGTCATATTTATGATATTATTGTTTATAAGTCATATTTATGATATTTTTGTTTAGAAGTCATATTTATGGTGATTTTTGTTTAGAAGTCTATTTATGTTTATTTTTGGTTTATACGTCATATTTTTGATATTTTTGATTTTAAGTCATATCTATGATGATTTTTGTTTGTAAGCCATATCTATGATGATAGATCTCCCTCTTCTTTGATATTCCTTCTTTAAAGGTCTGCCTCTCTGTTACTTTTGTTATGATGTTAGTTAATTTTTTTTTTTAATATTTGTATTTTGTTGTTTTGATTATTTTAACAATCACATATTTTGAATATAGCGAAGTTTTATCTCAACCTCCAAGTTCTTTTTGTCAAATTTTATTCAGTATCCAGAAAGTGTTGAGCATGTGTCTAAAAAGAGGCATAATTATACTGTAATTATGAACACATTGAAGAAGTGTTGAACACATTCAGAAGCGTGTTTAAATTAATTACCCTTATATTTTACTGAAACCTAAGCTGTAGAAATCTATTGAATTATACTTGAGTCTCATCATTATTCTAGAGTAATTTATCTTTGATTAGTTTCTCTTTTTTCTATTCTTTAATCCCCCTAAACTCACATAATATGAATTCGAGAGGCCTACAAAGTCTGCAATGTTTAGTGATTTCAATTTCTTTGGAGTTTTTTTGAGCAAATTTGATAATGTATATATTGGGCCATATGAAGTCTTTGTTTAATTTTTTTTCTCAAAGTTACAACTGCTTAGGCAAGCAACACTGTTTGTGCATGTCCATAGTCAATCCGGCGCATGTTTCAATGCATATTTACTTTTATTTGTTCATTGACAAGTGCTGGCATGCTGCTTTAACGTATCTTTTTATTTAGGAATTGGAAAAACAGAAGATATGAAGAGAAGATGGGATCACGGGTTGGGAGATCAGTCAGACAATTCAAACAAGAAAGGTCGCTCCGAATCTTCTGCTCGTCGTGCTAGTAAAGCACATCACAAAAATAAGAAACGTGAGATTATCTTTTCATAAACATTTTGTTTCCTTTTGTTCTATTTTTATTAGTGTAAGCTTTTTAAATTTACTCGAAAAAAGAAAAAGAAAGAAAAAAGATTGTTAAAATTAGGGCCAAGATTCGGCTTTTGGATCCTATTACTTTGCTTCAACACTATATAGTGGTGCACTGCCAGTTGCATTAGGACTGAAGATGAGTTAGGGCATATGGTGTGTATTAGAAATTGAAATGCATATAAACTTGGTCAGAGTTTAGAAGCACTACTCTTCTGTGATTTGATTTCTTTATATGGTATTTGCTCTAGCATTTTAAGGTCCTGTTTATTGTATTTTAACTTCTCTATATGCTTACATGGATAGTGCATTCTTTTTAGATTTGTAAAGTCTACTATAACATTCCTGATACTACTACTACTATATAACATTCCTGACCTGATACTTTATGCCATTGTAAAAGTCTTCTTGTATTATGATGTAGAATGACTCGTACTGATTTTTCACCTTGCCATCATGAAATGACCAAATGGTCGATAAGCACTTTTTAACAAAATAAAATTTACTGTCACACGAGTGCATTTGATACTTAGTTTGTTCTGAGAAAATGGAATAATTACCAATAAAAAATTTCAACTTAGTAATGTTGAAGAAATAGGTTATCCACTAGTGATTAGTATTTTAATATTTATCAAGGATAGTTTAGTCGTTTAGTTATTCTGTTGTTTTCTAAGTAGTATAGGATTTTGAGTCTCAACAAATATTTGATATAATCCCATTATACTATAGAATATATTATTGATTATTGATGTGAGCTATGAGTTATTTTCTCTTCTTTTTTTTACTGTTGAGAAATTCTTGTGGCAGTGTTGTTCCAAGTTATTTTTTGTTTTATCATTTATTTTTCTTCAAATATTGTCCTATGTCAGCTGAGATGGTCAAATACATTGTAATTTATTGTTTGAAATTTAAAGATGTTGGAATTTTGGTTACTATATCATGCATGATAAGGCTTATGTTACTTGGATCTATATGGTGCGCGGAACAAAAATAGAACATAAAACGTTAGTTTTTGTAATACGGAGTATGATAAGGTAAGTTTCTTTAGATTAGTTAGTTGATATGAAATATGTTTTATTCAGAATATGGTAAGTTGGTAGTGTTTTTAAAGATATAATTAAATTTGATTGAATTATTTTTAAACATAATCTTAAGTTACATGGACTCGAATAAAGTGTTAGTAGAATACAAACACTACTATTTAACCAATTTTTTATATTAATATAAAGTGACCAACAACCATACCCTTGTCAAAACATGCGCAGTTTCAAGAAGTTTGTGTCATGTCTTGCTTGTAGTCAGTGGCGAATCTAAAAATTAAATTTTATGGAGTGGGGTCACCAAAAGTCCGATAAATTAATTTTCAAACGTAACCCAACTTTAAGTTTGTTCCAAAGAAATTGTATTTAGCAATTAAAAAAATAATACAAGTGAGTAGAAGAGTCTCTGTTACTACGTACTCTCTTCATTTCAAAATTTTTGATGGGTTATTAAAATGACGTTTTTAAAGATATTTTTTAATTTATTTTCTAAACATATTCCTTACTTTAGCCAACATATAGTACTTGTGACAATAATAACCTCTACTCAAAAGATAAATTATGACATGTTAAGAATTTTTATTACTTTATAATTCAAAAATATAAAATATATCATTAATTTAGAATATATGTAAAAGTATATCTTTAATTATAAATGTGATGGAATATAAAGTAACCAACATGACTGCTAATATGACAATACATCTTATTCCTTAATTGATTAAAAAAATGAATGAAATGTTTTGAGAAATAGGTGTTACATAAATAAGAGAGAGGAAGACTGAGATAAGTAAAAAGAAATTAGGAAGTGGGATTTGGGAAGTAGAAAGTGGGATTGGGTTGGGTCCCACCTAAAATAGTCTGTGTAAGTCTGTACTGTATAGTACTAGTATAGAAGTGATAAAAGAGAAAAAATTGGGTTTAAGGTTCATGGTTTCGGTGCGTCAGAGAAGTATACAAGTAAAAAAAAATCAGCGGGTCACTTGCTGTCACAGGAACCCACATGGGCTGCCACTATCTGTAGTCAACGATATTAATTAATCCTTATCACTAATATGTGAACTAGATTAACATTGGTTAATTATCCTAAGTTCATATTAAAATGGTAATGAAGAGAAGTGACACATCCAACATAAGGTAATAGAGGTCAGATTTGACCAAAATGCTTGAACATAAGATTTCATTTCTTGATAGTAATATTTTCCTGCTTTCTGGTTATTTGTGTTCATTTTTTTGTTTACTTGTCTATAGCTAGTCATGCATATATAATGTTGTGCTTTTTCCCGTTGATATGGTGAACTAGATTAACATTTGGTTAATTATGCTAAGTTCAACTTAAAATGGCAATGAAGAGATGTGACACATTCAACATATTGTAATAGAGGTCAGATTTGAACAAAATGCTTGAACTTTAGATTTTATTTCTTGATAGTAATATTTTCCTGGTTATTTGTGTATTTTTGTTAACTTGTCTGTAGCTAGTCATGCATATATAATGTGTGCTTTTTTGCAATGATAAACTTGCATTTATAAGAAATTGTTGGAAAAAAATCACCTCTTAAATACTGTTATTTTTGATAAATTAGACAGATAAAATATCATCACATGCCAAACAGATTAAATTTGCAGTTCCACCAAAATAATAATCATGCAGGAAATAACGAGTAGAAAATATCCAACCATGAGACACCAAGATTTTACGTGGAAAACCCTCTAAAACTAAGAGGTAAAAATTACGGGCAAACTCCGAATGATTCACTATAATAATAAACTGAGAGAATACAAAGATATCTTAATTTGTGTACAAACTCAAATTACTTCACCACAATAACTATGTGATGGAACCCAAATAAAACACACTTTTATTTGAACTATCTTTCTCTCTTTATTTTTCCTAAAGCTTTAGAAAAACTTTCTTCCACCTTTCCTGGATGAGATTACTTTCATCCATCCTCCCCGGATGGGATTTCTCTCACCCACCCTTTTCTTTTTCTCTCTACTCTCGGATGAGAGCTTGTGTCTTGGTGTGTCTTTCCTTCCTCATTTGCTGCCTTTTTATAGCCAAAAACGGAAGGAAGGGAGCAAAAGGGCAGGCTAAATTCAAAGGGCCAAGGAATATGGAAAATTTAAAGGGCCAAGGAACATGGAAAAAGGGAAGGCAAATGGGTGAGGACATTTGACTAACAATATTCCCCTCCAAACCCATTAGAGGAGGTAATCACCATGACTCCGTCACTTGGAGTCGATTCCTGTGTCAAATCTAACTCTTGAGAAAATCACAACATTTCGTTGTCAACTCAGTAGTAGACAAAGTAATACACTTTTGCAACTTAAACTGCCATAACACGGCTCCCCCTGCAAAAGTAAACAAATACCCCGAAGTAGACTCCTTCTCTTCGAAACATGCTATGCCTGCTTCTGTATACCCTTCCAAGACTGAATTTGCATGTCAAACCACAACTCCTCACTTGGAGTTAATCCCAATGAAGCCTTGACTCAACTCAAGCTTCTAAGAATTTTTAACTTTCTTCACGTCCGACTTTATCTCATCGGCATGGCTCTTCTTGATGGGAGGATCTATCTCAACCTTGACAGATTTTTGTTTGTCAAATACTTTCACAACTGCTTTGTATCTTGGCTGCGAGCTATCACTTTCCTTCTTCACTTTTGGTACCTGTTAGGAATAAGCATGTGAATGATATTCCTATTTACATATGATTTGATTATGATATAAGTGAATGAATATGCAAGTATGCTTACATTAAGAAAAGCTGTAAAGTCCTTTGATAGATAATAAGAACACACGTACAAGGACTTGGAATGAATTGATCAAATATGTTAGGTTGATCCTATATAAGTAATGTGACAAACGAGATTTTGTAATTTAATTTTAATATTTATTGAATTAAATAAATATTTTTCGATAATTTAATTATTGGATTAAATAATTAATTGATGAAGTTACGGTAGATTAATTTAATTATATGTGTCATATTTATTAGATTAATGTGGAGAATTTTATTATTCAAAGTATGTAGTTATGTGAGCTTATTGAATTAAAAGAAATATTTAATAAGCCTAATATTATTTTAATTAATGTAATAATTAATTAGAAAATTAATAATTTGACATAATTAATAAATGAGAAAATTAATTATGTATTTGTGTGAATTAATGAGAAATTATTATATGTTATTTAATTTAAATTAAATAAGATATTTGAATTATTAATGTAAGGGTGTGTGACATTACTAAACTATATTATAAGAGATTAATTAAAATAATTAGAAGTAATAATTAAGTGGTGGCCAAACAGGGGCTTAGGAGAGTTGAGAGAAGCGATTAACCACGTATGGGTTAACCGACCTTAACGATCTTGGTTATAATAGGTGCGCCTTCATCGATTTTTCATTACTACGTATGTTATTTTGAAACAAAAACCTGAGAGTAAGAGAATTCAGAGAGATTTTCAGAAAGAGTTAGAGGAAATTGTGATATTGAAGAATCAGAAGGATTGCTTGAGGAAAATCTCTTCAACCCAGTTTTATTTACGTCATTAAAGTTTCATGAAAATGGCTTTCAAGTTTCTGTTAAAATCTGTGACAATCCGAGAATTTGGACAATTTATTAAAATCTTAAATGATTGATTTAAGGTCAAATATTAGACCTAGATAGAAAATAAGTGTATGCGTTTGATGTTATTAGGATGGAATTTTGAGGATTTCAAAATTTAAATGAAGGCTTATAGGTGAATTATTCAGGATTAAGGATTTTTGTGATTAAGTTCTGTGTATATGGTTAATGATGTGTTTAGAATGTGGTTAAGGGTCAAAGGTTGATCAGATAAAATTATATCTGTGTCAAACCCTAATCGTATATTAAGAACGTCAACGTTCGGTTAGAAAACCCTAACGTCGATAAGAAACCCTAGAAATCGGTTACGAAAACCTAGTTTGATTTAAAGAATCAAACCCTAATTGATGTATGAAACCCTAAATCGGAACATAATGGCATAAGTGTAAATAATTAAAAGATTAATTAGGGTTAATCTTAACAAATTGATTACAAAACCCTAATTCCAAATCTGGAACCCTAATACTTGATCTGAAAAACCTAGTTTCAGATTCTGATAAATTGAAGCCCTAATCTGGGAAATTAATGGAGAATTATAATGCTCTCATGCTAATATTATAATATTAATTAGGGTAACAACTTAATTAATTAGTAAACCCTAATTTCAAATTATCGAACTTAAACTTTTAAAATCGAAAATCTTAATAACAGTTTGAAACCCTAATTTGTAAATGGGGAAAATGAAAGTGTTAATTGAATATTTTAATGTTAATTAGGATATATTAATCCTAATTTTAAGGTTAAGTAATTAGAAAACCCTAATCTAATTACGAATATTTAAATTCTATTTTAGAAAATTATTTTCTATTTAGAAACTCTAAATTGTGGGTTGAAAACCCTAATGACCATTTTGACCCTACTTGCGTAATTAGCAATTTTAATTAGGAAATGCCAATCCTAATTAGCAAGATTTAATTTGTGATTAATAATTTTTATTATAATTAGAAAATACTAATTATAATTTTGAAATATTTAATTTTCTATTTTTGAAAAACCTAAATTGAAAATTTTAGAAAATTAAATTGCAAACCCTAAAAATGTCCAAACCCTAAACCCTAGATTTCTCAAACCCTAAACCCTAAGGGTTTTATCATTTGGCAAATTATAGAAAATTAAGGAAATGTCATTTATGCCCTTTTTGGTTTTTTTTAGGTAACTTGCAAATTTTGCCAAGACCTTTAGTGGTTCACCAAATCTTGATTTTGTACCATCTAAACTCCAACAACTCAGCCTATAATCAGCAGCTATACAAGTAAAATGCAATGTATCATGTGATTATAAAAGATTAGAAAGAGAGAAAGTTACAAATTTGGTAGAAAATTTCCCAAGCCATCCTCTCTCTAAAATACGAAAATAAGAGTGGGAATGAGAGAGAAACTAAGCTAATATCACCTTTTAGCTTAACAATAATGATTCGAGGACCAGATTCAAAAATCAAAGCTCAAAGGTATATGAACCTAAAATTCGAAATCTCATGATTTGTTGTTAAATGTTGCAATTGATTGGTTAGATATGTGTAATATGGTGTCTATAAGTGATCTGGGTTGATAGATCAAGAATCTATAACATCTAGATGCACGAATCTAAAGATTTATCAAATCGGAAAGTTGGAAAAATCGTCCCTCGACAACCATATATCGACCCTCATAGATCTGTGTGTGTTATGTGTTTAGTGTACTTTTTGTTTTAGATCTGTTCTATGTCATGTTGTCTTTGATTCAGAATTGGAAAAAGTGTCATAGCTTATCTAGATCGTGAGATATATGTGGTCAAATGCCGTTGACCGATCACGAAACTGCCTTATGGGAAACCCAGAAATTTCCCAGGTTTTCTGACAAGATGTTTGAGGCATTTGATCTTACTTATAAGTATTCGTTTTGGTTATGTTGTTGTTTGTATGTTGTAGACAAGTATAAGGACTTCACACTCATGCCTTTAGATCGCCAAACTATGTAACAGAATCATAGAAATTGTGGGTCAAACATGCGTTGACCATCTCTCCGGATGAAGATTCTAGGTAACCCAGATCTTCATCAGCCAAGTTCCTGACAAGTGGTTTGACCGGACTAAATATTAGTGTAATGTTGTTTTTAGACGGATCTGATGATATCTAGTTGTTCACTGACATCTCGACTACATATGTGAATCTTCATATCAAACAAAGAAAGCATAATAAACATGTTATAAGGAATCAAAGTAGGTACCTAAGGCTGATCTTCAAATCTGGAAAACCCAGAATTTGAAGAACAGGTCTGACATGATATTTGGTTGCTTAGATCTCTTACTGGTGAAATGTTTTAGCCATGAACTTAGTTGGAAATTGTAGTATTACATTAGCACTATAACGTTAACACGAATTCCAGCCCAGATATCATTTAGAACACTGAAATAAATCCGGTCAAACATGCTTACTCGAAATCTGACATGAAGGTCTCAAGAACACCAAGAACACCTATAGCGACGGTTACGCTAAGCTATAGGCCTTTAGCGACGATTTATTATTATTATTTCCAAAATTAATTAAAATTAGAAAAAGTTGATTTTAATTATTAAAATACATATTAAATTATGAAAAATTATTTTAAAGTCCGAAAAATAGTTTTTAACTATTTTGAGTATATTTTGAAAATATTTAATATTTTTGGAATATAAAAGGTATTTATTTATTTAATTATAATATTAAATAAATTATGAAAAATAGTTTTTAATTCATGAAAAATCATGAAAAATAATATTATGGTAAAAGAAAATATTTTAAGTTATTTTTGATGACTTTTAATATTTTATGATAAATTTCATTAATATTTTAATATTAATGGTAATTAATTTATTTAATTAATATATTAAATAAATAAATTAAGGAAAAATAGAATTAATGTTTTAAAAATCATATAAAAATGATTTAAGTGATATAAAAATATTTGAAGTTATAAAATATAACTTTTGATATTTTGGCATGAAAATACTAATATTTTAATATTAATATTAATTATCGGATAATGGATTTAAGTGTTTAAAAATCAAATAATTATGATTTTAAAGTATTAAAAATACTTTGATGTATTATAATTATATTATAATATTATGTAATGATTTTCATTAATATTTTATATTAAATGAATATTAATGATTAAGGAATTATGTGGTATTTAATTTGGTTAAATACGGTTTTAAGGATTGAAAATGTTGATAAATGGTAATAATTATCCAAGAAAATTATTACGAGCCTAAGAAAAATGTTTTGGTGATAAGAAAATTATCTGTGAGAATTGTTAAGGGTTAGGCAGAGTTTAACTCAATTTAAACTCGAGTATTGTCCAAACTAGGCCAATCGTCGGGATGATAGAACTATGTCGGTTTCAATTCAGACTTAAATAGTTTGACTTAATATTAAGTCTTATGTCTTTGTATAGACTTATAGGGTTATGTGTTATGTGTTTAGGTTATTACTGTGTATATAATATAATAGTATTATCTTTGTGATGATATTATTCTAATATTGGAGATCTATATTACTAATATTAGGTCTTGGTAAAGAGTTATAAATTGCGTTACGGTGATCAATGCCAGTTCGAGCAAGTTTGTATTTACTTAACTCTAATAAGAGTGTTTTATTCAAGCTTATGGTTAAATCATTGCTGATTGCCATGAAAATTGTACTCTGTACATCTTGCATGTATAAGTCAGGTATGAAAGGCTGATCACCTTCATTACCAGTTGGTTCAGAAATGTTTATTCATGTTTAAAACTTGTTCAGTCAAAAATTTGTTCGTGCTAGTTCTCAATTATATTGATGAATTATAGCAAGCCCATTATTCATACTCTTCAATCATGATATATCGTTATATTGTTGTATTTAAACTTGCTGGGCAACTTTCATGCTCACCCTTGCTATATCATGATAAAACATTGCAGATAAGACGAATGCGTTCGAATATAGGAAAAGGTTAATGCCAAGTACAGCTTGGGATAAATTGTACGGTTATTTTGTAATAGTATAGTTGAATAATATCTTATCTGATAGATAGCTTATGATTTGTGTTTAAGTTAAGGTTACTCGACCTTGGGGAATAGTGTGTAATGTAATGTATAAACAATTTATGTTTATATCTTCCGCAAACAGTTATAGAATATTTAGCGAACCGAATCCGCGGCGATTTGGGGCCCGGGTTCGGGGGACGCTACAAAATCTCTGTAGTTGGAAAGAGTAATAACTATGTGTTTATATATGTTGATAAGATGTTAGTATAACGTGTTTTATTATATATTGTATGTTTCCATAACATCAGTTTCATAAAAATATGTCGTATATTGTTGCTGCAAAATTACAGAGTATAGAAATATGGCCATATGGCCCTTACGCATAAATTTAATGAGTCAATCATATGTTGTATCATAAATTTACACTTGTATATAATTATGTATGTTAAAACGAAGAAAACAAATTTCGAATGGACTGATTTAGTGTTATAACGAACCCATAGTGCCAATCTTCATGTTTTATCTTTAAAAACTTTCAAAATCACCAAGAACATGAAATTACATGTTTTGATTCTGGAAATTGTATGTTTTAACTTGCTAAAATAATGCTAGGAAGGTTGAGTAATGATTATGTGTATAAAATAATGTCTAGGTATGTCTAATTTCATGTATGGATAAAGAAATTGGTAGAAATTGACATTTTTTGCATTTTTCGTGAACTACTATTTCGAATCTGGTTCGTCAGCCTTACTTATTGCTCGCAGTATATAAAACACAACGCCTAGCGCCAAACCATATGCCATGTCGCCATTGTCCAAAGTCATAACATGGGCATGGGCATGCAAATATTAGCCATGAAGCTTGAAGGTGGCACCGCAGCGCCACTCTGCAGATTGCTCAGAAATGAAATTTGTGATTGTTCATGTCCAGGAATTTAATAGTAACCTAATCTATTGAACATAAAATATGTTAGACATATAATGTGATGTTAAAATTAGACTCTTAACATGTTAATGAGATACTTGTAGACACTTGAAATTTTCTGCACACCAGTTACTAACATTGCAGGAGGGCAGATTCGTCTTTCGCACATAACCTTGGAAGACAGCTCACATCCATTCCGGATACTACCAAAAGTTCAGTCCCAACCCCGGAACACACACCGGGAACATCATTTCCAACCCCAGAACACACACCAGAAGGATCATTTCCAACCTCGAAGATAACCCCGAGTTTTATCCTCGGTGATAACACCAAGGAATGCTGTTGCAGTTCCGGCGATAACCCCGGAAATGCTTGTTTCAAATACATGCGATCAGCTTCAATCAAACCTCCCACCGAGGCACTCATACCTCAGACCCGGAGCTAACACCGGGCAGACATACATTCTCATAGATGACATTGCGGCATTCAAACAAGCATTTCAATCTCAGATGTAACCCTGAGGAACGTCTGTTTTCAACTCAAATCGGCGATAACCCCGGTGAGGAGTCATATGTCATCTTGCTACCTCAACACTTGCGCGTCATCTCAACACTTCAGACATACATACATACAACAATGTCTTACAAGAACCAAGGAGATCCAATCCCGAGTGACTATTACGCGTGGCAGTACACCGGATAGAATTTGAAGCTTGAAGACCATGGGCATGGTCGCCTCTTCCTGACTTCGTACGACCTTTAATCCATGTCATTGCGTAACTCTCGACACAAGCAGCCCGAAGAAGGTCGTATATACCTCGTTTGGATACTCGGATTAAAGTTCTGCAAGTTCGAGTGGACATTACAGTGCACGAGTGCACGTACTTCGAGACAATGGGACCATGGAACTGGGCACACCGGGCGACAGTAGTACACTGCTGCTCCCCTATAAATAGAGGGCTTGGGGTAGCCATTTTGAAAAAAGAAAAGGTGAGAAAGCCCTGTCCAATTTGCTCTGTACACACCCTATATTGAGTATTTCCTCATTTTAAACACCTGTTAGCCCACATACAGTTATATATTTATCGGCGGGAGCTGAGTGTTTATTCATTTAGAGAAGCCTACATTGGCAGCCCACTGTAAGCCTTCTTATACTCTATAAAGCCTTTCTCTTCATATTTGCACACACTATTCTACACATTGAGAGTCGTGTTGTGTGCGTATGCCTGCACTTCCTATTCGTGGTTTTCATTTACATGCATATATATACTTATATATGCATATATTTTATATGGACTAACATTATCGAGTTATGCCTCGATTGAGCCTGAACTTATATGCGGAGCGTTTACTAATATTATATATATATATATATATATATATATATATATATATATATATATTATATATATATTGTTGTCGAACATATCGATGAGCCCAAATTTACATCCTGAGTGTTTATTACTTTTATATATATTTGTGTATATATATATAATTGTTGTCGGACATATTCGATGAGCTTGGATTTTACATCCAGTGCGTTTCTTTGCTTTTATATATATATTTACATTTACATCAGGCACTGAAGTTTACTTATTGGCCTTTTCTGACTTTATTTACATTTCGTTACTCGCTGAGTTTACTTTGTGGCGGTTGATCGCTTTTACTGACTTTATTTACATTTCGTCCCGCTTTGGAGTTTACTTACGTGGCGGTTGATAGTATTCTTGCTTTATTTACATTTTGATCCCCCATGGAGTTGCTTTCGTGGTGGTTGATCATGTTCATATATATATATATATTCTGGCTTTTATATATTTACATTTTGATCCCCATGGACTTGCTTGGTGGTGGTTGATCATGTCTCATATATATATATTTACACTTATATATATATATAACGCTTCTTTGCTTTCCATACAAACTATAGTATCATGTGAACCTAGGAATCATGTGATCATCAGATTGATCTCTTGAATCTATATTCGATTCCGTGATGGACTTTTTTCAAATTGTAAAGAAGCTTGTACATTATTTACGATATCTACGAATTTCCTTGGATGGTCATATTATGCTATGAGGAGTTCGGCACTGCTGTATATTCTTTTCTCGAAGATGCCTCGTATCTCGAAAATAAAAGCAAACAAGCCAAACATAATAATAATAAAATGGAAGTATGAAAAGGTCTCAATTTCTATTGAGCACAGGATTTGAAAAACCTCTTTTTATAAAATTTCATTGCTATATCTTGGTTAAAACTGAATTTTTCTATAAATTCAAACCTTGTGTATATAGGTGCGAGCGAGGCCTCGCACTACTTTCAAATAATTGCACATTGATCCACACACACACACACATGCATATAATAGTTTCTTTGAGAAGTGGCGGTCACCGTGGTAACACGGATGTCGGGGGGTGCCTAACACCTTCCCTCCACATAATCAAGCCCCCGAACCCAAATGAATCTCGGTTTCACAGACCCGTTTAGCAGTGTTACATCACTAGGTCAACCTTTTCGGTTGCGTTGTGCAACCAATTAAAAACACCAACTGGCGTCTCTTAAAGTTAAATCGTCGACATTACACATGTCAGACCTTTTTCACTTGTTTTTTCAAACAAATCTCACATTAACATGAGAACACCAAAGAACAAGTCACGAAAAGGGACACCTAAAAATCCCGACGTCGACAGGTGGCGACTCTGCTGGGGACTCCAGTAAGAGGTCTTAAGCCGCTATTACAAGCTTTTCAAAATTGTTATATGCTTGTGTGTGAATGTTGCATTTACATTTATGATGAATGTGTACGAATGCATTTTACTTACTGCACTGCTAAATATCTATCTGTGATATTAGTGCTTCACACATGTCATCATTTTGCATAAACGGTGAGACACGTTGTATGTGAATGTATGTTGTGTGGTCCCTCCACCAGGAGGCTATCCTGTTGGTGTTTGATTACTGGACTCGTAGGAAGATTAATTCCAACGAGGCTCAAGAAAGGCACCAACCAGATTCGCTCCAGTTGAAAGACCGAATTAACTTTTCGTCAAGTAGATTGCGATGATCTGGGAACCTTCATGCCAAAAAGCCGCGAGAGTAACTCTAAGATAGATCAACCTCTGATAAACCAAACGCGGAGGAAAGTCTCTTCATGCTTTCCCTTTTTCAATTACTTGTAAAAGCATTACTTGTAATTTTATTCCATGTTCATCTATATGTAATGGAAAATATGAAGAATACTTGTGCATATTCCTAAAACGGGCACATCATGATAACATTTACATTATCCCTAAGACTAAACTATATAAGTCTTTTGTAGGGAAGCAATTGGGCCTGTTACCTTCTCAAAATCCAAAAAGGCTACGAACCTACAGTCAATCATGTCTTTTTCTGACCAGTCTAATACTGTTTCCCGAGAAGAATTTGACGGATTGAGTAAATAAATTACAGATTTGGCTGTTCTGCTGAAAGGATTACATCAATCTGCTCAGGGTACGAAGATGCCTACACATACAGAATCCTCTTCACAAGGAGGAACTCAAGGTTTAGAAAAAACCATTCCAGAACCTTAGTTGGATAGAACCAACAAAGACCATGAAAGCACCCATTTCAAAGGAGATCTATACACCGGTGACATCAGGAAGAAGGTCCTCTAAATGGAGGAAACTATCCGTGTTCTCAAAGGGATTGGAGCACATGGAAGTGTTTTATACGCTGAATTTTACATATTTTCTGGGGTTCATTATCCAGAGAAATTCAAAACCCCTAATTTTGAAAAATATAACGGATTAGGGGATCCTTATACACATTTGAAAGTGTTCATTGGAGAACTTGGATCTTATGTGGAAAATGAGAAGCTCAGAATGCAGCTGTTCCAAAAGAGTCTGACTAGAGAAGCCCGTTCATGGTATACCAAATTAGAAAACTCCAAGATCCATAGCTGGGAAGAGCTAGCTCACGCCTTCCTCACTCAATAGAGTTTTCAATCTCAGATGGCTCCTGACCGGTACCAAATTACCAAGGTCAAGAAACAGTCTAATGAGTCATTCAGAGAGTATGCTCAAAGGTGGAGGCGCCTTGCTGCTCAAGTTATTCCTTCCATGATAGAATCAGAAATGGTCATGAATTTCATAGATATACAGGAAGCTCATTTCTATGAAAGAGTTTTAGCCGGTATCGGCAAACCAATCTCTGAAATGATTAAACACGGAGAAATGGCTGAGATGGGATTGATGTCTGGTAAGATTCAAGACCTAGCTGCTCTTGAAGCCGTTGCTGAGCACATCCAATCCGGATCTTATGGAAACAACCCCCGGAGGGTCCATAAAAAGAAAGAGGAGGATATTTCCTTGATACTATAAGGACAGAAAGGCAGTTAGAACATGCCTATACAGAGGAGAAACTACTCCTCTTTCCAAGAACAGTCTTCAGACCCTCCATTGACTAAAAGTGGAGAAGTAAAGCGTCCTCGAACGTTCACACCCTTAGGGGACTCGCTCAAGAATATTCTTGCTCTTCTGACTATTTAGAAAAAAATCACACGTCTTCTTCCACCAGCCAACCCTAATGGGAGGGGTTTTAATGCTACTCGAAAGTGTGCTTATCATGCCGGAGCACCTGGACATGATACTCAAGATTGTTGGGCCTTGAAACACAAGATCCAAAATTTAATAGATAACGGTGAGATCGTGGTCACCAAACCAGATCAACCCCATGTGCACGACAACCCTCTTCCTCAACACAAAGAAGAAGAGGTTAATATGATCAGTTGGAGCACTGGACAGAGTTCCAATTTCAACAGCGAATTATCCCCGACCATCAAAGACGGTGTTGACAAATGGGATTATGCAAAGTTCCAGTTTACTATGGAGCGAAAGATGAAAACTCTTTGCAAACAAATTGATCAATTGCCAGAACTGGTGACCCACCATCATCAAATCACACGCCAATTAATCAAACAGGAACATGCCTATCTCATTCCTTTTGTTATGAATGCTCCACCATCACCTTTAGAAAGCGAAGCTATGAAGGATAAGGTTGCAAAGAGAGCCAATGCTAAAGCCCGTCGGGATTTTGCCAATCAGAGGGAGTTTACCTATCTGGGCCAATCTATGGAGGAAATATTTCAAATGTTGATCAATGAAGGAAGAATTACATCCCTTCTACCTCTAATCAATCCCCGTGTAGGACGATTTAACGCCAATGGAGTGTGTCAATATCATTCCTATTCTCACGGTCACAGCACAGACGAATGCTGGGCACTCTGCAATCTCATTCAAAATCTTATTGATAACGGTGTCCTACAAATGGCAGACGATGACACTGTGCAACTTGAGGGTGGGAGTGCATGTCCTACCAAATGGAAGGGATCAGTAGCAGTTATATCCGACAAGGATTATGAAACTGTCAAAGCATTTCCCATACTAGCAATTCAACTCAAAGGAGCTGATAATCCTTTGAAAGTGACCGCACCAGAGCCAATTTCTTTACCTTTTAGACTGTAATATCCTGTTGTCAGCTTACACAAAGTTCCATGGAATTATGGAAAAGCTGAAGGATCCACGTCTCATATTATTGCTACAATGTCGAAGGAAAATCCACTGTATCTTCCTTAGAGGGTGATAAAGCCTATTCTCAAAGTAAAGGGGAAGATTTCCATGGAGAAGATTGAAAAATTCCTCCGCACTATGGGCCATAATGAAGCCAAGGTGGTTCTAAGCTTAAGAGAAGCTCCACATCAGATATCAATGCTGGACTTGGTTTTCTCTTCCAAGGATCATCGGAAGATCTTATTGAAGGTTTTGGAAGAACCCTACTTACCGAAATCAGTGGATGTGAAAAAATTTCAACATATGGTTGATCACATTTTCAACAACAATGTGATATCCTTCACTGATGATGACATACCTCCCGAAGGGACTGGTCATTGCAAGACATTATATATTACAGTTTTGTCTTCCGAGTATATGCTAGCTGGAGTTTTGATAGATGGAGGTTCATCTCTGAATATCTGTCCTTATGCCACCTTGGTGAATATGAATGTCAATCTTAAATGGATCCAAAGCAGCCATACGGTTATCAAAGCTTTTGATGGATCCCGACGAAATTCCGTCGGAAAGATTGAGTTGCCAATTGAGATTGGTCCAAATACATTCAATGTATCCTTCCACATCCTCAAGATAGATTTAGGATATGACCTGCTATTGGGGAGACCATGGATACACATGGCTGGAGCTGTTCCCTCCACACTACATCAGTAACTCAAATACATTATCAACAATAGTCTAGTCATTGTTAACGCTGAGCTGGAATGTCCTGAACAAGGAGATCTGCCAATCATCAGCTTCAACTCAGAAGTTGAGCCGGCCAGTTTTCATACCTTGGAAGTGAGTAACACTCAATACCATCCTATTGGAGCACCCCTTCCCGTACCCAATATTTCTACCGGGGTTATGTCGGCCACTCAAGAAATGATGTCATCGGATCATCAGCCTGGATAAGACCTTGGTAAAAATCAGCAGGATATTAAGCACCCTGTTCAAGTGTCCAGTCAAATTGGAACAGCCGGACTAGGCTATGCTGCCAGTTCCAGTCATAGGAATCCTCATAAGCATAAGTAGGTTCCTCAAGCTTCCGCCACACGGCGATCTCTTCCATCTACACCGCATGAGCTGATATAGTCTCCAGTAAAGGTGCCAGCCCATGTTATGGCTATGCTGTTTCCCAAGCTAGTACCATTCAAAGCAAAAGAGGTGCTGATTTCTGATCCCGAAGTGGAAGAAAAGGAGCGGAAACGTAAACATGACGTCGCTTTGATGATGTCAGGCATACGCGTCATTGTTCATGATGAACATACAAATAGATATACCCTAGACGATGATTGCCCAGATATCATGGTTATCATTCGGGAGAAGGAGGATAATGACAACCCCTCCATCACTGCAGTCCATCAGGACTTTGCCCTCAACAATTGGAGTAGCACTCCATGCATTGGTCGACGAGGGTAAAACGGGCAAAAAATCCCTCTGCCATGTAGATAACTTTAATTGCTTGCTTTTCTATACAGTATTAGCAGTTATTTTATCAGTACATGCTAACACTTTGTATGATTAAACAGTTTCATATATTAAGTGAAAACATCTTTTGATTTCAGGACTCTAAATTTAGATATGCCTGTACTTGTTGATGAGGTGCCTTCTCTCCACAAGGGCTGTAACTTTGATGCAAAGTTGGACTCAGACTTGATGGACATACAAGAGGATATTGAGACACCTCAGGAGATTAAGGAATGGGTCACAGATAAGCCTAAACCCAACCTTAACCAAACCACTTCTTTCAATCTTGGAACCTTAAAAAACCCTAAGCTAATCCAGATTGGTTCAGACAAACCAACGGAATGACATGGTTGCACTATTAACCCAATTCCAGGATGTGTTTGCATGGTCTCATGAAGATATGGTGGGTTTGTCCACTGACATTGTTCTTCATCGCCTTCCCATTAAAGAAGGATTCAAGCCAGTTAGGCAAAAGCTCAGGCGATTGAAACCTGAGTGGAGTTTAAAAGTCAAAGAAGAAATTATGAAACAATTTCAAGCTGGCATTATCATGGTGTCTACATATCCGGAGTGGATATCTAACATTGTTCCCATGCCTAAACTTGGAGGAAAGGTGCGAGTTTGCGTGGATTATCGGGATCTGAACAAAGCTTTCCTTAAAGATAGCTTTCCCATGCCCTTTATCTGCATTCTCATTGACAATACTGCTCAATATGGCATGTACTCCTTTGCAGATTGCTTCGCAGGATACCATCAGATTATGGCCGCTGAGGAAGATCGTGAGAAAACTTCTTTCATCACGCCTTGGGGGACCTTTTGCTACAGACGGTTGTCATTCGGCCTCATCAATGCTGGGACAACCTACCAGCAAGCTATGATGGCTCTCTTCCACGATTTAATGCATAAAGAGATAGAGATCTACGTGGATGACATCATTGTCAAATCCCGAAAGAAGGAAGACCACTTAGACCATCTCAGAAAGCTATTCAACAGGTTGCGTAAGTACAACTTGAAGTTGAATCCAGCCAAGTGTGCCTTTGGTGTTAAATTAGGCAAGTTGCTAGGTTTCTTAGTCAGCCACAAAGGGATTGAACTAGATCCTACCAAAATCCAGGCCATCAAGGAAATGCCCATTCCTCGAGACGAGAGAAGAAATCTGAGGATTTTTTGGGAAGAATCAACTTCATTAGCAGGTTCATCTCTCAACTCACAGCAACCTATGAGCCCATCTTCAAGCTATTAAGGAAGAACTCCTCCATGAAATGGAACGATGAGTGTCAGAAAGCCTTCCTTACCATTAAAGAGCAGCTAGTTAACGCTCCTATTTTGGTACCACCCATGGATGATGTTCCCCTATTCATGTACCTGTCCATTAATGACAATGCCATGGTCTGCATGCTGGGGAAAAAGACGATAGAGGCCAAGAACGAGTTATCTATTACCTCAGCAAAAGATTTAGCATCAGTGAACACAAGTATACTCTGATTGAGAAGACTTGTTGTGCTTTAGCATGGCCTTCCATGAGGTTACAACATTACCTCCATGTTCACACAACCCATCTCATATCTCGCGTGGATCCTCTCAAGTATGTGTTCAGTAAGCCCATACTGAATTATCGACTGTCTAGATGGAAGTTGATCCTACAACAATTTGACATCGTCTACGTGACGCAAAAGTCTGTCAAAGGTCAAGGAATTGTGGATCAACTGGCCGCCGCACCTGCAGGGGATTATAAACCCTTAGAAACATACTTCCCCGATGAAGGGGTAATGACAGTTCAGCAACACCATTAGTACGATGCATGCCACACATGGAAAATGTATTTTGATGGAGTTGTTAACACAGAAGGCTTTGGAGCAGGCGCGCTTCTAATATCCGATGCGGGGATCGATATCCCATCGTAGTCAATTGCGCTTTATCAGCACCAACAACACAGCTGAGTATGAAGGCTGTATCATGGGGCTAAAACTTGCCCGTTCAATGGGCATTAGGCGGTTAACTGTCTTTGGGGATTCCGAATTGGTATTCAAACAATCCACATGAATTTATCAAACCAAAGAATTACATTTGCTGCGTTATGATAAGTGCATTTTATATACGTAATTCAATATTCATTTCATGCTTATTTGTTGCTAAATTCTTGTGATTATGTTCATTTTTACTTGTTTTATGTTATTGCATGTGTAGGGTGGTGGTTGTAGCATTTAACATACATTTGGAACTATTTGATATGATTTGAAGTCAATTGGAGCATAATTGGAAGAAATTTTGAAGTTCACAGATGTAAATGCGCAAGGATCTGAAACTTCTAAGTGACATATAATTAGACTATACACCCCCGCCGGGGTGGGGGGTCTTCAAGGGAGTTTGACAGAAAGGTGGCCCGTCGGTGCGGTGTTTTATATATATACACCGCTCAAGTAAAAGTGTCGATTTTGAAGCTATCCTGCTATGATTGAAATTCTTCTTGGGCATGGTTTCTAGCATTTGGATAGCAAATGGAACTCTAATTGAAGGGAATTTCGGTTGGGACTTGTGTGTTGGATATCTATTACTCAATTAACAACACATTCTACAACACACAAGACAGATAACGAAGATTGAATTCCAGTGTTTCATAGCAAGCTTTGGAGGAGTATTTTGAGGAGATTTTCAAGACGATTGCGATTCTAGGCTATGTGAAGGGTGTTTTTCAATATTCTTCATCTTAGGCTATTATTTGTAATCAAAAGAATGTTTTCTATGATTTATTCAGTGTTTATTTCATTTATTATGAACTAATTCGCTTTTTAGGCTTATGATGGATCTTTAAGTGAAACGATGATTTTGTAACCTTTGATTTCCATTTCAATAGTCTATTTCTAGTTTATCTATATTGATTTGAGCTTGAACCTATGAATTACCTGATCAACAATTCTTTGTGGAATTAGATGGAATCGAGAGACGATATTCAAATCTAGACTTAATTAATATAGCATGTGTTCATGAATTTTGTGAATAGCAGAATCTTGATGAATATTAAGGTAGAGATATGCTTGACATCGCATGTAATCGGATAGAGAACTTATTCTTAAACCTTCTTTAATTATAATTAACATAGAGATATAGTGAGTTAGTTAATTAAGGCGTTTAACTTGTTTCTATCTTTATTGTGGATTTAAGTTAATACGGTATTAGTGCATCGAGAGGTGGTTAATACTACATTCATGTTCTTGATTAATAAACTGGGATAGTAAATTGAAGTGGATAAAGGTGTTAAAATCAGAGTGAAGCTTAGGGTGAAATTATAAGTCTAATTCTCCATTAATTGATTGAAATTCTAGATTTTGATATTGGTGATTATTTTGTGATAATTTAATTATTCTTTAATTTAGATTATTTAATTTTAATCATTGAGTTGACTTATTTAATAAATTAGGGTTAATAGGAAATTGGTAATTGTAAGTTAAGGTTATTGCTAGTTAGTCTCTGTGGGAACGATACTCTACTTATCACTCTATTACTTATTGACCACGTATACTTGCGTGTTGTGCGTATATATATTTTACCCAACAAGTTTTTGGTGCCGTTGCCAGGGAATTAGTTTAATATTTTTTACGAATATTAATTTCAATCAAATTAGTCTTAATTTAAACATTTTTATTTTTATTTTTAATTCTCTTTCTATATTTCTCTCTTTTCAGGTACCATGAATGACTTTGTGTATCAATGTAAACGAACATGACTCAACCAAGGGGAGCGGAGATTGATGGACTCAATGTATTTTCTGCATTATCAGCACAACTTGAGACACTTTGGAGGAGGTTGGACGTTGTTGCAGCCCAACATAATCGAAGGATTGCAGTTGCTTGCAATTACTGTGCTGGTAATCATCCGAGTCATCAATGCACCGTTAGTTTTGGGCCGGGACAACACGGTGGTGAATACCTCAACGATTATACATATGCTAATTATCATCAAGTTTGGGGGTATCACCCGGATTCGTCATGGAGCTATACTTATGAAGACCAATACTCTACTCCAAATCCAACATACACGACATATTTCTCATATCCACCTCCAAGGCGATAAGAAGACAATTCAGAGTTGAAGGAATTTATGTTAAGGATTATAGCAGAAAAAGAAGAGATGATAATGAGTCAGGAGTTATCGACCCAAAATCTTAATAGACAGATGGAACAACTCATTAACTCCTCAATGAATGGTCATCAATACATGGATTTCGAAACTGAATAAGATAATTCAAGTTTGGAAGATTTGTGGTTCAAGTTTGTAGCATCAACTGAGCAGAAGATGATTGAGAAAGAGAGGTCAATTCGAAATCTACAGTATCAGATGGATCAAATGTTCGAAGTCTTGAAAAATCGCCCTCAAATAAATTGGTGCTATGATGAGGATTCCGAGATTGATGAAGTGCCCAAACTAAATATACAACTGGATGAGCCACAAGACGTTGAAAAAGAGGAGACACGTGGGGATAATGACAACAAGGTTGGTGAAGAACTAATTGTGAGTACTAACAAGGATGAGCCGATGTTATTAATGCCTCAAGTGCCTTCTCCACCAAAGTTCAAGGATCTAGTTAGATGTGCAAAACCTTGTCCGCTAGGTAGTCATGTCGTCGGCAATACTCCTTATGACATAAAAGCGAGTACAATTGTGAAGCCATGGTGCGATGAGCTAGAGAAGATAGAAGAAGAGATTGTTGTGTCTGACAAGCCTCAATGCCAGAATCTATTCGCAGACACAATGGAAAAAACACCTAGATGTTGGACGTTCTTTAATGTGATCTTATCTAAACAAAGCATGCTAGGTGACTTTAATGCAATGGCTATCATAAATGGGAACCTACCAAAAGCTACATTATTTCCGATGGATGGAGGGTTCCTCAATTATCGAAGAGGAATTGGATAACGTTGACTAGACAAAGTCAGGCTGAAAGACTGTAATTCAAGCGCTAACTGGGAGGCAACCCAGGATTTTTTTATTTTTTTTATGCTTTCCTAGTTTATTTAGTAGATAGGAATCACGTTATATTCCAAAGTGCTAATCTAATCCATGTTGTCTCTCTTTATTACAGGTATTGGAGGTTCAATGGATAGGAAAATGATCATCGCCGCCATCGCCACCATCACCTCACGCTTAGCTTATTACTGGGAAGTTCTCTTATACTTACCTCTATATTCTTACAATGAGGACATTGTAATTGCTAAGTTTGAAGGAGTTTAGTTTAGTTCTTTATTGCATGTTTAGTTGAATGTTTAGTTTTAACATATGTTATGTTATGTTATGTTGTTAGTTTCATTATGTTTGCATTCATGTAGTATAACTGCATAAGTAGTTGCATAGTAGTATAGTTTGAATAGCATTATATTCAGTTTCTTGTTAAAACAAAAAATTAAAAAAATCAAAAATAAAATAAAATTAAAAAATAATAGTTAGTTACTATGTTCATCTTGCATGAGTCCAACTATTTGATATTTACAGTTTGTTTTGGCTAATAATGAGATTGGAATTGGGTAGACAAGTATAGTACTGACTATTAGAGCTTTGATGTGATTTCTTGTTATGAATTGAATCTTTTTCTGTTTGAAACTGCTATAATAAGGATATCACAATAAAAATAACTTGTTGATTGATTGAGTTTAAATTGATACATAATGGGACTCTAAAGGATAATGCTAGTTTGAATAAAAGAATGATAAGAATAAGTAGTGATGGCTAAAGTTAGACAAGAACCTAAGTTTGGGGGAATATTTGGGGTATATAAGCTATATTGTAAAAAAAAAAAGAAAAAAGTATGAATAAACACCGTAGGCGTGCTTGTCTAGTTTTGTGGCCTTTATTACTTGAGTAAGTAAGCTCGGGGATTGTCTTTACACCTAAGCGCCTAAGGTCTTAATTATGCAGGAGTCGTTGGTGAAAGCTCGTTAAGGTAGTATTGAAAAACCTAAGGGAATAAGACATTGCATAGCTATGTGTATATAAAATAAAATAAAAAAAAATGAATAAAATGAGAAATAAGAGCAAAAAGCCCCCGTAGATGAAAAATAAAGCATAAGTATCCCACGTTGACCCTCAATATTGGTAATTGTTTGATTTTAGTTGGATCTAGCTTGTTTTTGGATTTCTTAAGTTTACATTGTATGATGCCTTCGAAGAGACTTGTTATGTATTAAATTTGATTTTATATCAGTTAGCATAGATGTTGAGCACACACACACTATACCAGTAATAACAGTTTAAGACTTGATGATTGACTAGGAAATTGGTTTTGATATGAAGTATTGTCGTGTTTTCTTGATTGCTCTAAGGCCTAGTTAATAGATTTGATTCTATCAAATACTGCTGGATTCATAGGCATATAGATTAGTTGCATTTCATTGCATTGCATTGCATTATGTTGTGTTGCTTGGGGACAAGCAACGGTTTAAGTTTGGGGGTATTTGATAAGTGGATTTTATATACACTTATCCGGTATTTTTTACTTGAATTAGTTGCTTATATTCATGTGTCTTAGTTACTTTTCATGCATTTTGTGTTCATTTTGTAGGTAATATGTTTGGGAGCGGTGTGAGCGATTATTGATAAGAAAAAGCAAAGAATTGGTAGGAAAACGCAAAGAAAAGCAAATTGGACATCGTTTGGGCTTTGATGTTCATTTCATGTTTTTGGCTTGGAACTTAGCTTATATTGTAGAGCGTATTTGTAGCTTTCCAGAACATCTTGAATCATTCTAATTAGAGTTCGGATGCAAGAGTTATGATCTTTGTACCAACGGACGTCGAATTTCGCTGTTTTGGTTAGCCATTTTCATAATAGTTATTTCCAGCCCAATTTCAACCTTCATACGGACAGAATTTCTCAATCCTTAAAGAATGAAAGTTGTAGATCTCGTTGATATCTTCGATTTGATAGGTGGAAGGCCCCGTAACTCCTCCCGGATCAAAAGTTATGACCATTTTACCAGATGACACTTTAGCAGAAAATGATGCCGTAAAGGCGAGCTTTTACTAAGAAAACCCCCATCGGTAGGGGTACCAAATGCGCGAGAAACAGAATGGTAGCCAGCAGGGGGAAATACGCTGCGAGAAAAGACATTTTTTGGCCAAATTTGAGTTCGGGAAGGATTGTTTCGATCCAATTGACTCAAGGACTTCCAAGAGGACTTCAAGACATTTAAAAAGGCTTATAAAAGGAGGATAATAACAAGGATTCAGAGAGAGAGTAGAGGAGAAATATGATTCCATTAGATTAGATTAGAGTAAATTAGATCAAGACACTAGTTCTAATGAGTTTTGGAGATTGAAGCAACTTGGAGACCATTGAAGATTCAAAGTAGGAGCAAGGAGGGAGCTTCAAATCTACGGATAATAGATTATATTTTCTCATCTTCTTCTATCTTTGTCTTTTAATGTGTATTCAATTGTGGATTCTTAGTTTTAATTCAATAATCATGAACTAATTCTTTGTCTGAGGTTACTATGGATCTTATCGTGTAGTTGCTTTGATATGCTTCTTTGTTAGTCTTATTAGCTATATTTGGATTGTGTATTATAATTTGGACTTAATTGCTTAATTGTCTAGCTAACAATTACCGTGATAATCTATATGAACTCGAGAGATGAAGTATGCCTTTACGCCATATGTAGTCTAATAAGAACTTGTGCTTAAACCCTTTTTAATGGTAATTCACATAGAGATATAGTGGGTTAGTTAATTAGGGTGTTCAATTTGATTATATCATATGTGGATTTGATTTGATATGAATATGGTGCATTGAGAGATGACCATATTTTACTTTTCTGTTCTTGATTAATAATCCAGTATAGATAACTTGGCTTAACAGGAAGTGTGTTGACTTAAATGAAACAATAAGTGAAATTATAATCTCAGGTCTTCAATATCTTGTTTCATTCTAGGGATAGTTAGTAATAGTTTATTTAACTATTTTAAATTAAATTATTAAATCATTTGTTTAAATAAGATTAAATTGGTTATATGTTAGTACTTGGTAATTCTTGTTAACTAATTCTACGTAGGAGCGATACTCAACTTATCACTCTCTTACTTGTTGTTGAGCGTATACTTGCGTGTTGTGCGTATATAGATTTTACCCAACAAGTTTTTCAAAACTTGTTGGGTAAAATCTATATACGCACAACACGCAAGTATACGCAAACAAGTAATATGATAAGTTGAGTATTGTTCCAATACAGACTAACTAGCAATAACCTTAACTTACAATTACCAATTTCCTATTAACCCTAATTTTATTAAACAAGTCAACTCAATGATTAAAATTAAATAATCTAAATTAAAGAATAATTAAATTATCACAAAATAATCACCAATATCAAAATCTGGAATTTCAAACAATTAATGGAGAATTAGACTTATAATTTCACCCTAAGCTTCACTCTGATTTTAACACCTTTATCCACTTCAATTTACTATCCCATTTTATTAATCAAGAACACGAATGTAGTATTAACCACCTCTCGATGCACTAATACCGTATTAACTTAAATCCACAATAAAGATAGAAACAAGTTAAACACCTTAATTAACTAACTCACTATATCTCTATGTGAATTACAATTAAAGAAGGTTTAAGAATAAGTTCTCTATCCGATTACATGCGATGTCAAGCATATCTCTACCTTAACATTTATCAAGATTCTGCTATTAACAAAATTCATGAACACATGCTATATTAATTAGGTCTAGATTTGAATATCCTCTCTCGATTCCATCCAATTCCACAAAGAATTGTTGATCAGGCAATTCATAGGTTCAAGCTCAAATCAATATAGATAAACTGGAAATAGACTATTGAAATGGAAATCAAAGGTTACAAAATCATCGTTTCACTTAAAGATCCATCATAAGCCTTACACTGAATAAATCATAATAAACATTCTTTTGATTACAAATAATAGCCTAGGACGAAGAATATTGAAAAACACCCTTCACGTAGCCTAGAATCGCAATCGTCTTGAAAATCTCCTCAAAATACTCCTCCAAAGCTTGCTATGAAAAACTGGAATTCAATCTTCGTTATCTGTCTTGTGTGTTGTAGAATGTGTTGTTAATTGAGTAATAGATATCCAACACACAAGTCCCAACCGAAATTCCCTTCAATTAGAGTTCCATTTGCTATCCAAATGCTAGAAACCATGCCCAAGAAGAATTTCAATCATAGCAGGACAGCTTCAATATCGACACCCCTGCCAAGCGAAGTGTATGTATTATAAACGCCGCCTTGACGTGAACCTTTCTGTCAAACTCCTTGAAGACCCACTTCCCGGTGAAAGTGTATAAACTAATTATGCATACCCGGTGGGCTACTACTGTCTATTAAACGATTATGAAGACCCCACCTTGGTGGTACATAAATATAATTTGGCCGCCAAGCAGACTTGCATTCTATTTGCATGACATCTTTGAACTTCAAAATTTCTTCCAATTATGCTCCAATTGACTTCAAATCACACAAATAGTTCCAAATGTACGTTAAATGCTACAACCACCAGCCTACACATGCAATAGCATAAAACAAGTAAAAATGAACATACTCACAAGAATTTAGCAACAAATAAGCATGAAATGAATATTGAATCGCGTATATAAAATGCACTTATCAAAATCCCCCAAAATTAAACCGTGCTAGTCCTCGAGCATAAAATAACTACATGCAATGCAATGCAATGAAATGAATATGACCTAACTTATATGCTTTCGAATCCAACAATATCGCAGAATCAAGATTATCTTAATGGCCTCAGCAAAAACAAGTAACTATACAATATCAACCACTAAAAACCAATCTATAATTCTGTTTTAATCCTCAAATCTCAAGCCATCATCACTGGTATAGTGTGTGTGTGTGTGCAACATCCATGATAACCGATACTGACTCAAATTTCAATACATAACCAATCTCTTAGAAGGAATCATGCAACGCAAACTTAAAAATTTCAAAAACAGACAGTTCCAACCAAAACTAAACAATCACTAAACTCAGGGGTTCAAGCAAGGTACTTATACTTTATTCATATACTTCCTCTTTTTTTTTTCTTTTTTTTTACATACGGGGGCTTTTTGCTCTTATTTCCTGATTTATTCTTTTTTATACACATAGCTATGCAATGTCTTATTTTCTTAGGCTTTTCAATGCTACCTTAACGAGGCTTTGACCAACGACTCCCAGACCATTAAGACCTTAGGGTGATAGGTGTAAAGACAATCCCCTCGGGCTTACTTACTCAATTAACAAAGGCCACAAAACTAGACAAGCACGCCACGATGTTTATTCATCATTTTTTTTATTGATAACTGGATAAAGCTTATATACCCCACATATCCTCCCCCAAACTTATGTTCTTGCCTAACTTTAGCCTTTACTGTCTATCCTTGTCATTTTGTCATTTACTCTAGCATTATCCTTTAGAGACCATTTAGGTATCAATTTGAATTGACCAATCAACACAGATGTTTGTTAATCGTGCTATCCTTTTATACCAATTTCAAACAAGCTCAAGATTCGATTTATAGCAGAAATTGTATCACAGTTCTAATACTCAATACTGTAATTGTTAACTTATTGTCAATCACATCATTGGCCTATAAACAATATGAAATACAACATTGATGGACTTACGCAACACAATATTTACTAACTAATTTTTTTTTCTTTTAATATATATAAGGATAACAAAATGCATTACAAGATTATCTACTATGCAATGACAAACATTAACCTAAACTATCATGCAATACTGAAATTAAAATGCAATACAAAATTTCAAATGACAAAATGCAAAATGCAACCTAAATGAGATAAATGCATGTAAACATGTATTTAAATCCCCCAAGCTTAAGTAATACAATGTCCTCCTTGGATGAATAGTCAAAATAAGTACGTGAGGAGGACTTCCTTGCTATCGCTTAAGTCTGAGGAGGTGGTTGTTGTTCTTCTTTGTCCGAATCATTTGGTGGAAACCTTGGCATTGGCATGGGTTGTTGATATGGAAATTGTGCTGCCGGGTTGAAGCTTTGAAGAATTGTGTTTAGAGAAGCAAAAGATGCGGTCATGGCATCAAACATGTACTCTTGCCTCATTGCCAATCGCTGCATTTTCCGATGTGTTGCCTTGTTGTGCACATTCAATTGATTTTGAAAATCAAGGAACTGAGAACTGGATATGGCCTCGGCCTGCGGTACCTGCTCAGCCCCTTGATCACCCATTGCTTCATCGTCATCCCCCGATGTCTCTGTAGCATCAACGTCGTCTTCCGAATTCAACGGGAAAATGAACCCCAGACCACGTGGATGTGACTCGCCCCCCTGCCCATACGGAATACCGCACTATCATTCTAGAATCAAGTAATGCAAGCGGCATTTGTGTGGGCTCGTCATCGGACCATCTTACCCCTGCATTGTGACACAACCCACATATGAGTGATGGGTGTGGCAAGCCTCCACAAAAGTTTCCACGTAAGTACCGACGGATGGAGGAACAAATAATGGTCCCGACATCGATGATGAAATCTTGCACAATGGCGTACAATAATAATGCCTTCTCTTTTGTGACATTCGAGGTATGTTGGGATGAAAGTAATTTTGCACATAGGAATGCATACCAGATTTTGCCATACCGGCTAAGGTCCTTGCTATGGAACACGGTGCCTCCCTTACGACCTTTAATCCAAGAAGTTCCCAGCTTTGTCATATCCGTGATTATAGCATCATAGTCCGGATCAGAATTACGGAGATGAGCATAATGGCAATGGCGAGGTACCCTCAGTTGGTAATAGGTGTTGATGGCATCGGCACTGAATGGAACCAACCGACTTCGCACAAATGCATGGAATGGTTCTTTGTCCTCGACATTTATGTAGAATTCTTTGACAATGTTCTGGCAATTTGGTTCCGACTCCTTGGTGAATTTGGTCCATCCCTTTTGGTAAATTTGAGGCATAAGCTCCCCATCGTTAGGATCCGGTGCCAACCCCCTCTCCGGTGTCAGGGCTTTGGTGAGCATGTAGTCATACCGGTTGGCGGCGGCTTCACTTGCAAATTTTCGGCGATGTAAGGTGCGGGTTGGTTGAGATGGACGTGAACTCTCCCCCCTTTGGCGTTTAGAAGATGATTGTGAAGCCATATCTCTCCCTATTGCTGGATTTGCCTTACCTCTCCCCCAAACTTTTCAATTTTATTCTCTCTAGCTCACAAGTATACTCTACGTTTGCTTTATATCAATTGTTGTGGGAGATTTGGTATGAGATGTGGTGCTATATATGGAGGTGGAAGAATATGGTCTATTGGTGGATTGAAGAGGTGGGGTAATTAATGGAGTTAAGGTGGTAATGGTAGTAGTGGTGGAGGTTATGAGGTTTAATGGAGATAGTGGGTGATTGGTTATGTGAGGAGGTTACCTAATTGCCACCTTTGTCTCTTGAATTTTGGACCCCGCCTGAAGTAAGTATTGTGCTTGGAAGGCCCTTGACCTGACGAATGCCACTACTATCTGAGTTTAGGGACCCCCGCCCCGGTGGGGGTTGTAGTGCTTTTGAGGCCCGCCTCGGCGGGCATGCTTTCTGTCTAACATGTTTGGTGACCCCTGCCCCAGCGGGGGTTATAGTACACAAGGGGTCCGCCCCGGCGGGCATGCCTACCGTCAGGCTCTATCTTTTGCTTCATTGGAGCTCACTTTTGATTCATTTTCAATCCTGCATGTCATAAAGCATGAAGTTTAGTGGATTGGTTATAACGTGAAGTATTGATGAGAGATTAACTAGACTATCAATGTATGCTACTAACTATATTGTAACAACTATAAATGAAAAATACGAGAAATAAACTAAAAAATGGGTTGCCTCCCAAGTAGCGCTTGATTTTAAGTCGTTCAGCCTGACTACTTCCTGCTTATGTTGTGTCGGTCAATGTGATGGCGATCACGTCGGTGCTGGCTTCACCACCCCAGTAATGCTTTAAATGTTGTCCATTTACTTTGAACGTATCTAGTGGATTGCGACTGTAGAGTTCCACTGCGCCATGAGAGAAAACCCATTTGATAGTAAATGGTCCCGACCACCTCGATTTAGGCTTTCCAGGGAACAATCGTAGCCGTGAGTTGAACAATAGTACTGATTGACCCGGCTCGAATGTTCGATGCATAATTTTCTGGTCTTTCCATCTTTTTACCTTTTTCTTTGTAAATTTTGGAATTCTCATAAGCGTGAAGGTGGAATTCGTCGAGTTCATTCAATTGAAGTAATCTTTTCTCCTCTACAGCTGCTTGATCGAAATTGAGTTTTTGCACTGCCAAATATGCCTTATGCTGTAGCTCGACCGGTAAGTGACATGCCTTCCCGTATAGTAGTTGATATGGTGACATCCCGATTGGTGTCTTGTATGCAGTCTGGTAGGCCCATAATGCATCGTCCAATCTAAGCGACCAATCTTTTCGACTCGGATTCACCACTTTCTCTAATATCTTCTTGACTTCTCTGTTTGATACCTCAACCTGTCCACTGGTTTGAGGGTGATATGCTATAGCTACCTTATGGTTGACCCCATACTTGGCCAATAGAGCTGTAAAAGACTTATTGCAGAAGTGACTACCTTCTTCACTGATAATTGCTCTTGGCGTGCCAAACCTCGTGAAGATGTTCTTTTGTAGGAATTTGAGGACCACTTTGGCATCGTTGGATGGTAGTACTGCAGCTTCAACCCACTTTGACACGTAGTCCACTGCGAGTAGAATGTATTGATTATTCAAAGACGAAGGGAATGGCCCCATGAAATCGATACCCCATATGTCAAAAATTTCCACTTCCAGAATCGTTTATAAAGGCATCTCATTCTGTTTTGAAATATTGCCCACCCTTTGACACCTATCACATTGTTTGACAAAATGGTGGGCATCTTTGAATAATGTAGGCCAATAAAAACCAGATTGCAACACCTTAGCTGCTGTCCTCTCACTCCCATAATTCCCACCATATGCAGATGAGTGACAATCATGTAGAATGTTCTTCACTTCAGTGTAGGGTACGTGTCGTCGAATCATTTTGTCGGCGCACTGCTTGAACAGATATGGTTCATCCCACATGTACCATTTCACGTCATGAAGAAATTTCTTTTTCTGTTATCTTATGAGATCAGGTGGTAGAATGTTGCTCACAAGAAAATTTGCATAATCACCATACCACGAAATCTCTGCTGAAATTCCAAACAGTTGCTTATTTGGGAATGACTCATTAATCTCACATCTATCGTCTTTTGCTTTCCCTTGGTTTTCCAACCTAGACAAGTGATCGGCTACTTGGTTCTCCGTCCCCTTTCTATCCTTTTTTTCTAAATCAAACTCTTGGAGTAGGAGAATCCACCGGATAAGGCATGGCTTAACATCCTTTTTTGCTATCAAGTACCGAATCGCTGCATGGTCTGTGTAGACTATCACCTTAGTCCCAATCAAGTAAGCCCAAAATTTGTCAAACGCATACACCACTGCAAGCAATTCTTTTTCTGTGGTTGTGTAGTTCATTTGAGTTTCTGTAAGTGTTTTGCTTGCGTAGTATGTGGCGTGAAACACCTTGTCTCGACGTTGGCCCAAAACAACCCCAACCGTGAAGTCACTTGTATCACACATAATCTCGAATGGCATGCTCCAATCCGGTGTGACTATAACAGGGGTTGTAGTCAATTTTCTCTTTAATAAGTCAAAAGCTGTCTTGCATTATTCATTAAAGTTGCATCCTTCTCTAAAAGACTGCATAGAGGTTTTGCAATTTTCGAGAAGTCTTTTATGAACCTCCTGTAGAACCCAGCATGACCCAAGAAACTCCTTATACCCTTAACTGAGCTCGGTGGATGAAATTTTTCTATTGTTTCCAGCTTTGCTTTGTTAACCTCCAATCCTTGAGCCGATACCTTATGGCCCAAAATTATGCCCTCTTCCACCATGAAGTGGCATTTTTCCCAATTGAGTACTAGGTTCGTATCTTTACATCTCTGCAACACCATGACCAGATTCACTAGGAAAGTATCGAAACTGTCCCCATAGACTGAAAAGTTGTCCATAAAGACTTCAACATTTTTCTCCACCATATCTGAGAAAATCGCCATCATGCACCGTTGGAAAGTTGCAGGTGCATTGCATAACCCGAATGACATCCTCCTGAATGCAAATGTGCCGCAAGGGCACGTGAATGTCGTCTTCTCTTGATCCTCTGGAGCGATGACTATCTGGTTATAGCCAGAGTACCCATCTAACAAACAGTAATATTGGTGTCCCGCTAACCTATCTAACATTTGATCAATAAAGGGCAGCTGGAAATGGTCTTTTCGGGTTTTCTTGTTCAATTTTTTGTAATCCATGCAAACCCTCCAACCTGTCACTGTTCTAGTTGGTATTAACTCATTGTCCTCATTCTTCTCCATTATCATTCCTCCCTTTTTCGGTACACACTGAACTAGACTAACCCATTTACTGTCGGAAATCGGGTAGATGATACCGGCATCTAACCACTTCAGAAGTTCCTTCTTCACAACTTCCTTCATAATCGGGTTGAGTCGCCGCTGTTGCTCCACCATTGGTTTTGCCTCATCTTTCATTAAGATCTCGTGCATGCAAAATGAAGGGCTGATTCCCTTTATGTCCGCAATTGTCCACCCAATAGCTGATTTGTGTTCCCGAAGCACCCTCAGCAATATTTCTTCCTGTAATTCGTTAAGTGCAGCTAAAATAATAATAGGTAAAGAATTTGAATTGCCTAAATACGCATACCTGAGGTGTTTAGGGAGTGGCTTAAGTTCCAGCTTTGGTAGCTCTTCCAATGATGGTTTCAGTTTTTTTGCGGCTACTTCCTCTGTGTGAAATGGTTCAAACGGTGTTCTGAATCTGGAAACTCGTGGCAATGAGTCTAGCATTTGTAAATAATCCACCAATTCTGGGTCGTCGACCTCTTCATCTCCCAATAAAGTTATTTCTAACGGATCGTTTACCAAACTCTTGCTCATATCTTCATTGATGATTTGCTCAATTAAATCCATTCGAAAACATTCTTCCTCATCCGTGGGGAATTTCATGGCCTTGAACACATTGAATTTTATTTCTTGATCTTGGACCCTCATAGTCAGTTCTCCTTTTTGTACATCTATGAGCGTCCTACCCATGGCCAAAAATGGTCTCCCTAGGATAATTGGGATGTTCTTGTGTTCCTCAAAGTCCAAAATGATAAAGTCCACGGGGAATATAAACTTATCCACTTTTAGTAAGATGTCCTCTACTATGCCTCTCGGATATGTGACTGACCTATCCGCCAACTGTAATGAGATATTTGTAGGTCTTGGTGTGGGCAAACCCAATTCTGTGTATACTGACAATGGCATAAAGTTTATGCTTGCCCCCAGATCACATAAACACTTGCTGAAATGCATATTCCCGATTGTGCATGGAATAGTAAAGCTCCTCGGGTCCTTGAGCTTTGGTGGTAATTTCTGCTATAATATCGCACTACACTCCTCGTTTAGTGCAACTATCTCAAAATCTTCCCATTTCTTCTTCCTTGACAGAATCCCTTTCATAAATTTTGCATAGCTCGGCATTTGTTCTAGGGCTTCTGCAAATGGTATGTTGATTTGAAGTTTCTTGAAAACTTCCAGAAATTTTCCAAATTGCTTGTCTAATTTTTGTTTTTGAACTCTTTCTTTGGAATGGTGGGGAGGATAGACAAGCGGTTCGCTAACCCGGTTTTGTTCTTTTCCATTTTTTTTTGTCCCCCTGCTTTACCTCACCCACTGTATTTTCTTTCTCTGTTTCGACCTCCTTTGAAACCGAAATTTCTGTCTCTTGACCCTCAAGCTGTTTTCCATTTCTCAACATAATAGCTTGACACTGCTCATGATTACCCTTAGGATTTCTCTCGGTGTCACTTGGTAACGTCCCTTGTGGCTTATTATTCAATGCCAACGCAATTTGTCCTATTTGATTCTCTAGATTCTTGATTGCCATCTCTTGTGATTTCATAGCCATTGCTTGATTTTTCATAGCCACCTCATTGCTAGTTATGTATTTTGTCACCAACTCCTCTAGATCTGATTTCCTTTCTTGATGTTGTGCTGGTTGTTGATGGTTCTAAAATCCTGGTGGATATAATGATCTTGGAGCTTGTTGCTGCTGGTTATTGCTCCATGAGAAATTTGGATGATTCCTATTCCCCTGGTTATAAGTGTTTTGGTACATATTCTGCGACCCTATTGCGCCTACCTACAAACTGGACGGATGCTGGATTGATTGCGCATTGATCTGTAGGATGGTCACCCGCACACAATTCACATACCACTCTGCAACTCTTTGTACTGAGCCCCACATCGCTGGCATCCAACTTCTTTGAAAGTGCAGAAATCTGTGCTTGTATCGTTGTCACACCATCTACTTCTAACACCCCAGCTGCCTTTGCTTGTGTCATTCTTGCTGTGGGCCATTGGTAGTTGTTTGCCGTAATGGTTTCAATCAAATTATATGCTTCCTCGTAAGTTTTGGCCATGATTGCTCCGCCCGATGCTGCATCAATACTAGTTCTGAGATTCCCATGTAGTCCATTGTAAAATGTGTTCATTTGCAGCCACTTGGGTAATCCATGATGTGGGCATTTTCTGAGCAATTCTTTATATCTCTCCCATGCCTCATATAACGACCCCCCATGTTGTTGCTCAAACATCGTTATCTTGTTCCTCATCTTTGCAGTTTTCGCCGGTGGAAAGAATTTGGCTAGGAATTTCTAAGCTAAATCCTCCCATGTAGTAATCGACCCAGGCGGTAGAGAATGAAACCAACTCTTCGCATCATCCGACACCCCATTGTACCTAAAGGTGTCGCAAATCTCCAAAAAACTGACTAGATGTTCGTTCGGATCGTCATTTGCCAATCCCCAAACCGAATCAATTACGAATCATTTGAATCGTCCCCAGCTTGATTTCAAATGTGTTAGCAGCTATTGCGGGCCTGGTGATGCTTGATTGTAGTTCAGTCACCTTGGGTGTGGCTAAGTCCCTTAACGCTTCGATATTAATTTACCGCCATTTCCTCTTCCTTTTCAGATGTTTCGAATTCTTGTCTCGTTTCCTTGATCCACTTACTCAACCTCTGAAACCTTTTCTAAATGTCATCCTCAAAAGGCGACAAAGTCCGGATTTTTGACCGAGTTTGCATAAACCGCTACCAACACCACGAAATAAGAAGCACAAAACAAAAATAAAAATGTCTAAGTAAAACTGGATTAATTAAACTGATATTGTAAAACTATTAAGATTTATACTAAATAGTCCCCGGCAACGGCGCCAAAAACTTGTTGGGTAAAATCTAATTACGTACTACACGCAAGTATACGTGGTCAACAAGTAATAAAGTGATAAGTTGAGTATCGTTCCCACAGAGAATTAATTAACAAGAATTACCAAGTACTAACATATAACCAATTTAATCTTATTTAAATAAATGATTTAATAATTTAATTTAGAATAGTTAAATAAACTATTACTAACTATCCCTAGAATGAAACAAGATATTGAAAACTTGAGATTACAATTTCACTTATTGTTTCATTTAAGTCAACACACTTCCTGTTAAGCCAAGTTATCTATACTGGATTATTAATCAAGAACGCGAAAGTAAAATATGGCCATCTCTCAATGTACCATATTTATATCAAATCAAATCCACAGATGATAGAATCAAATTGAACACCCTAATTAACTAACCCACTATATCTCTATGTGAATTACCATTAAAAAGGGTTTATGCACAAGTTCTTATTAGACTACATATGGCGTAAAGGCATATCTCTATCCTAAACACGAATCATGCATTCTATCTATGCAGAAATCACAAACACTTGCTATCATGATCAGATCTAAATCTATACTTCATCTCTCGAGTTCATATAGATTATCACGGTAATTGTTAGCTAGGCAATTAAGCAATTAAGTCCAAATTATAATAGACAATCCTAATATAGCTAATAAAACTAACAAAGAAGCATATCAAAGTAAACTACACGATAAGATCCATAGTAACCTCAAACAAAGAATTAGTTCATGATTATTGAATTAAAACTAAGAATCCACAATTGAATACACATTAAAAGACAAAGATAGAAGAAGATGAGAAAATATAATCTATTATCCGTAGATTTGAAGCTCCCTCCTTGCTCCTACTTTGAATCTTCAATGGTCTCCAAGTTGCTTCAATCTCCAAAACTCATTAGAACTAGTGTTTTGATCTAATTTACTCTAATCTAATCTAATGGAATCATATTTCTCCTCTAATCTCACTCTTAATCCTTGTTATTATCCTCCTTTTATAAGCCTTTTTACATGTCTTTAAGTCCACTTGGAAGTCCTTGACTCAATTGGATCGAAACAATCCTTCCCGAACTCAAATTTGGCCAAAAAACGTCTTTTCTACGCGTACCCTTGTCCCGACTGGGGTTTAGCCTTGAAAAGAGCTCGCCCTGGCAGGCTACCATTCTATTCTGCAGCTAGTACCCCCGCCCCGGCAGGGGTTTTCCTTAGTAAAAGCTAACCCCGGCGGGCATAATTTTTCTGCTGAAGTGTCCTCTGGTAAAATGGCCATAACCTTTGATCCGGGAGGAGTTACGGGGCCTGCCACCTATCAAATCGAAGATATCAAAAAGATCTACAACTTTCATTTCAAGAAAGATTTAACCAGTATTTAGAGGAAGAGAGAACCAGCCATAAGTAACTATTGGAATTTGAGAGGCCAAGTGGTAAGGCAGCGGGTTTTGGTCTCGCTATTCGGAGGTTCGAGTCCTTCTATCCCAGATCCATTCCTCTCGCTTCAACCTATGAGGATTAAGAAATTCCGTCTGGATGAAGGTTGAAATTGGGCTGGAAGTGACAGCTATGAAAATGGCTAACCAAAACAGCGAAGTTTGACGTCCGTTGGTACAAAGATCATAACTCTTGCATTCGAGCTCCGATTAGAATGATTCAAGATGTTCCGGAAAGCTACGAAGACGCTCTAAAATGTAAGCCAAGTTCCAAGCCAAAAACATGAAATGAACATGAAAGCCCAAACGATGTCCGATTTTCTTTTCTTTGCGTTTTCCTACCAATTCTTTGCTTTTCCTTATCAATAATCGCTCACACTGCTCACAAACATATTACCTACAAAATGAACACAAAATGCATGAAAAGTAACTAAGACACATGAATATAAGCAACTAATTCAAGTAAAAAATACCGGATAAGTGTATATAAAATCCACTTATCACCTTACCATCGGCAAGTTTTACAGATGGCTTTGGAGTTTGAAGAAATCTCCTTTCTACACATTCCTCGTAATAGGAATAATTTTTCGGATGCACTAGCTACGCTGACCTCCTTGATTCACATACCTGATAAGGAAAACATGCCAAACACCACATTTGCTTTGTAAAAGGCCCTAGCTTATGGGAACTATGTTGGAGAAGTATCGGATGAGCTACCTCCCATCCAAAACCCTTGGTATCAACATATCAAGGAGTATGTACAAGATGGATCTACACCCGCTGAGGCGAGCCTAACTGAGAAGAGGCAGATCTGTCAACTTGCTATGAAATTCTACCTGAGCGGAGATGCACTCTATAAAAGAGATGCAGGATTAGGTCTCCTCAGATGTCTGGACAAAGACCAAGCTCAGAGGCTCATGGATGAGATCCATGGTGGAGTATGTGGCCCACATATGAGCGGCCCCTTACTTGTCAAGAAAATTCTCAGAACAGGGAATTATTGGCTTACACTAAAAGCTGACTGTGATGATCACGTCAAGAGATGCTATCAATGCCAAATTTATGGAATGCTATCCACGCCCCTCCAAGGGAACTCCACAATATGAGTTCGCCATGACCCTTCTCAATGTGGGGAATGGACGTGATCGGACCCATCGAGCCCAAAGCCAGTAATGGACATCGATTCATATTCACCATGATCGACTACTTCACCAAATGGGTAGAAACAACCTCCTTCCCCAGGGTTACTAAAGAAGTAATCATTGTTTTCATCAGAAACAATGTAGTCTGTCGATATGGACAACCAGAGGTCATTGTGTCAGATAATGCTAAGAACCTCAACAACAAAATGATGGAGGAGTTATGCAGTAAATTCCATATCAAACACCTTAACTCTGTCATCTACCGTCCAAAGATGAATGGTGCTGTTGAAGTGGCTAATAAAAATATCAAGAAGATCATGCAGAAAATGCCCGCCAATCATAAAGGATAGCCTGACCTCTTGCCTCTGACTTTATTAGCCTACAGAACTTCAGTGCGTACTTTTTCTGGGGAAACCCCCTACTCATTAGCCTATGAGATGGAAGAAGTGCTCCCCATAGAGGTAGAAATGGAATCCCTCAGAGTGTTGATGGATGCTCAGTTGGATGAAGACCAATGGGTACAAGACAGGTATCACCAATTGTCTCTAATAGATGAAAGGCGAACCGCGGCTATCTTCCATGGTCAGTTATATCAGTAAAGGATCGCACGATCCTACAATACAAAAGTCCGACTACGACAGTTCAAACAACATGACTTGGTTTTAAAGAAGATCATTGACAACCAAGATCAATCTACGGGAAAATTCACTTCTAACTAGGAAGGCCCATTTGTTGTCAAGGAGGTATTGACAGGAGGCGCTCTCAGACTACAGGAAATGGATGGCGATGAATTTCCATAGCTTATCAACTCGGACTCCGTGAAATGGTACTACGGGTGGACATAACGTACTCAACTCCAGTCGGGTACCCATCCTAAAATCCAACACTCAAGTGCTCCCCAGAATAGGGAACCCATGTGATGACATCCGCTGTCAACAACTCCAAATTGAAGCGGCAATGAGTGAAACCCTCATTTCTGAGGGACCTCCGCCAGTATGGAATGATGCCATCTCCGTCCTCATGGATAGGTGTCTAAACCTAACACGCTCACAGGACGCAAACATGGAAGCCTCTCATAGGCCCAAAACTGCCAACACAAAGGCAAACATCTGCTGTCAGTTAACACTCTTAACCTGTACATGGGAAAAGACAAGAGAAACACTCACCAGCAGAAATGGGTAGAATCCTAACCAAGCCTCGGTCAAGTCCTGCGATCGCATGCGCATTCCCCTGAGGAAGTAGGCAAAGGTGTAAGAACCCCTATACGGTCCACGTGTCGAGTGGGGCTGATCAAAGCGAAGGATACCGTAGAAGAGTTATCTGCTATGAAGCAGCCCCTAATGATCACCAGGAACAATCGCCGAAGAATACGATCCTTGACTCTAACATCATCGGGTATAGGCTCACTTAACAGCCCGCTAATAGTATCTACGCTCAAAGGACCTGTACGAATAGTCCTACCCTTGAGCGCCTCCGTCGGAACTCCCAACAAGGATCTGACGGTATTAGGGGTTATATCCACCGTGCAAGGCACTGGATTCCCTCCAAACTCCATAATTGTGATAAATCGCCAATCCATCGGTGTCATCATCCCCTCACAGTCTAGCAAATGGAGTGACTGAGTTTGGTGAAACCACCGCTTAGACAATGCCCTGAGGTAACCCCAGGGACATCAACGGGGATGAATGGAAAAAAATGTCCCGAATCCCCAGCCATGTACGATCTCTCTATAGTCATCATGCAAGGCCTGATACATAGAGTGGATGCTGAACCAATTCCCTTGAGGCTGTGTAAAGCCGGGAACCTACATCAAAAGCAGATCAACATCAGAACCCTTTACTCCTCATTAATAGGAAACAAGGAAGATTAAGATCTAACTTCATACCTCGTTTGCGTGCAGGTATACTGAAAGATGACGACTAAAGTCACCTAGAAAATCTGGGTTCGCCACTTGAATACCTGGCAACTCCCTACGGGGAACATGTGCAGCAGGAGCAGGAACCTCAATCGGTACATCCTCCTCCTCATCCTCGACATCCGGCACTTCAACCCGGATAAGACGAATCACCGCCTCCGCCAAACAATGAGGCTGTCTAACAAAATGGGGTCGAGGTACTTTAGAAGCCCTCCTTCGTACACTAGAAGTGGTCTTGCGGGAACTACTTGGCTGATCCGGATCCATAATATCTGGACAATAAGTCTCCAAATCACCTCAGAAAGGGTGTGGTAAATTCTTACCTAGAGCTTTTCAAAATGCATTTTATGATTACATGCATGCATGCATTATTTTAACATACATCTACAGTAGAGTTAAAAATGCATGACTACCCAATGCCTACATTTTGGAAAATTTTGCCTTAGCCCCCTTTGTAAATGGGACTATCCACATGCACATAGGCATGACTAGGTGGCCATTCAGTAGCACACCTACCAACAATCATATACATCCTAAATGCATTTAGTACATTACAGTAAAAAATCCGTAAGTGTAGTTTAATTACCAGGGTTATTTTACTTTTCGACCTTTACTCATTTGTCCTCAAATAGGATAAGAAATGACAGTAAAAGGTACAAATTTGAAAGCTTTGAAAGTCAAATTTTTTTCACATCATTATGTTCAGCATGGTTTAATACTAACATTTACTGTGTTGAATATTTTTTGCAAAGTCATATCAGCATACATATTCACTACTATGTGTCTAAATGCATTTCATGTGATAAGTCATTTTTCAACGGATAGAAATTGGAAAAAAATACATGCATACGTTACCAGGACAGTGAAGAACGCTTGTACGGTAGCAGAATATACAGAAAGTTGCCCGAACTCAACAGGTCTGAAGAAGAGCTCTAAGATTTCCTTCGTCGTGCAGCTTGAAAATGACTTATGAAACCAACCCGCAGGCTTTGTATAGCCACGGTTGGCGCGCAGTCCACTACTGACTCATCGTAGAATAATACCTATGGCACCCCATTATGGGCCCCCCTCCTCCGTCTTGTTCCAGTTAGAGTTGCAAAGGAGGTCTCGCAAGCTGAAAAGGCCAAATCAAGAATAAAAATGCTACGCGATTGAGCGGAATATCCTAGAATCCTGGTTTTCATGGGCCGCAATCTTGCCCCATATATCTCATTGGTATTCGCCTGTGTACAAGGTATACGATACCAATGGCCTCAACTTTTAGAAATCATGTTCGACAATACCTCACAAATGCCCGATGTCGTTAGTACAGGGTCACAACCCTAGACGTATCCCTGCGGGGGTTACAATGCCGAAGCTACGAAATAATGAAGTATCCCTGACGGGGATTACAACGCCGAAGTTACAAATCATCCACGTATCCCCGGCGGGGGTTACAACGCAATTTAGCCATTGATACACACATCAATGAAGGTCAAGAAACCTTGACGTTATATCAGCTGATGGCAAGTAAACCCATCGAAGCAACCTTCCTCAGCAAAAGTCACAACATGATGTAACCATTGATGCACACATCAATGAAGGTCAAGCAGCCTTGACAATGCACCCACAGGGATCTATCCGGTGATACACACATCAGCGGAGGTCAGGCAACCCTGACAAGTGCATACTGTTGGTAGTAACTCCGATAGGGTGATAGGATATGTTATACACATCCTCAAACAGACAAAGCTTTATCCCCATAGATCTCTTGTACGCAAGAGGCACCTCTATGGAGAATGAATTTTGTGTCTAGGATTCACGACTTTGGTGATAGCCCCAACGTCAACATCCTTGAAGACTTCGATCGCATGTCCAAGACATCAGTGATTGTCATCCCAACATGACTAACTGACAATCATTCATCATACGTTTGCATCATGTTGCTGCATAAGCATCATGTTTATCTTGTTTCATTTCAAGTGTCAAGGATTCTTTATCTTATCCATGCCTTCCATTGCATGCATATGATAAAGAGGGGCATCTGTAGACACTCAGAAATTTTCTGCACACCTGTTACTAACATTGCAGGAGGGCAGATTCGTCTTTCGGACATAACCCTGGAAGACAGCTCACATCCAATCCGGATACTACCGGAAGTTCAGTCCCAACCCCGAAACACACACCAGGAACATCATTTCCAAACCTAGAACACACACCGGAAGGATCATTACCAACCTCAGAGATAACCCTGAGTTTCATCCTTGGCGATAACACCAAGGAATGCTATTGCAGTTTCGGCGATAACCCCAAAAATGCTTGTTTCAAATACATGTGATCAGCTTCAATCAGACCTCCCGCCGAGGCACTCATACCTCAAACCCGGAGCTAACACCGGGCAGACATGCATTCTCATAGATGACATTACGGAATTCAAACAAGCAGCCCAATCTCAGATGTAACCCTGAGCAACGTTTGCTTTCAACTCAAATCGGCGATAACCCCGGTGAGGAGTCACATGTCATCTTGCTACCTCAACAGTTGCGCGTCATCTCAACACTTCAGACATACATACATACAACAATGTCCTATAAGAACCAAAGAGTTCCAATCCTGAGTGACTATTACGCGTGGCAGTACACCAGATAGAATTTGAAGCTTGAAGACCATGGGCATGGTCCTCTCTTCCTGACTTCGTACAACCTCTAATCTATGTCATTGCATAACTCTCGACACAAGCAGCCCGAAGAAGGTCGTATATACCTTGTCCGGATGCTCGGATTAAAGTTCTGCAAGTTTGAGTGGACATTATAGTGCACGAGTGCACGTACTTCGAGATGATGGGACTCGCAGAACCCGGGCAGCCGCAGGTCTCCCCCCTCTATAAATAGAGGGCTTGGGGAAGTCATTTTGAAAAAAGAAAAGGCGAGGAAGCCCTGTCCAATTTGCTCTGTATACACCCTATATTGAGTGTTTCCTCATTTTAAACATCTGTTAGCCCACATATATTTATATATTTATCGGCGGGAGCTGAGTGTTTATCCATTTAGAGTTATAGAAGCTTACATTGGCAGCCCACTGTAAGCCTTCTTATACTCTATGAAGCCTTTCTCTTCATATTTTCACACACTATTCTACACATTGAGAGTCGTGTTGTGTGCGTATGCCCGGACTTTGGTCCGTGGTTTTCATTTCTGTCTGTATATATATACTTATATATGTATATTTTTTTATATGGACTAACATTATCGAGTTATGCCTCGATTGAGCCTAGATTTATGTCTGGAGCGTTTACTCGCTTATATATATATATATATACTTATATATATAATTGTTGTCAGACATATCTGATGAGCCTGGATTTTACATCCAGAGCATTTATTGTTTTATATATATTTGTATATATATATATAATTGTTGTCGGACATATCCGATGAGCCTGGATTTTACATCTGGTGCGTTTACTGCTTTTATATATATATATTTACATTTCTATCAGGCCTGGAGTTTACTTCGTGGCCTTTTACAGCTTTATTTACATTTTGTCCATCCTGGAGTTTACTTCGCGGTGGTTGATAGCATTTACTGCTTTATTTACATTTCTGATCCCCCATGGAGTTGCGTCGTGGTGGTTGATCATGTCCACATATATATATATATATATATATATATATATATATATATATATATATACCGCTTTTATATATTTACATTTCCGATCCCCATGGACTTGCTTCGTGGTGGTTGATCATGTCTATATATATATATTTACTGACTTTTATATATATAATCGCTACTCGCTTTCATATACAAATTGCGATGATCATGTGAGCCTAGGAATCATGTGATCACAGATTCATCTCATCAATCTAGATTCTTGTTCTGTGATGGAATTTTTCAAATTTATGTAAACGACTTGTACATTATTCTGATGTACTGAATTTCCTTGGATGGTCATGTGCCTTTGAGGAGTTCGGCATCTTCTTTGTATATTTTCTAAGATGCCTCGCATCTCTAAAAAATAAAAGCAAACAAAGTAGAACATAATAATAATAATAAAATGTAAGTATGAAACGGTCTCAATTCCTATTGAGCACAGGGTTTGAAAAACCTCTTTTTATAAAACTTCATTGCTATATCTTGGTTAAAACTTAATTTTTCTATAAATTCAAACCTTGTGTATATAGGTGCGAATGAGGCCTCACACTACTTTCAAATAATTGCACATTGATCCACACACACACACACATGTATATAACAGTTTCTTTGAGAAGTGGCGGTCACCGTGGTAACACGGATGTTGGGGGGTGCCTAACACCTTCCCTCCGCATAATCAAGCCCCCGAACCCAAATGAATCTCGGTTTCACAGACCCGTTTAGCAGTGTTACATCACTGGGTCAATGTGCAAACCTTTTCGGTTGCGTTGGTGCAACCAGTTAAAAACACCAACTGGTGACTCTTAAAGTCAAATCGTCGACATTACACATGTCGGACCTTTTTCGCTTGTTTTTTCAAACAAATCTCACATTAACATGAGAACACCAAAGAACAAGTAACGAAAAGGGACACCTAAAAATCCCGACGTCGACAATACTCACGTGTTTAAATGAATTGTTGAACGCGTAGTTAGCTTGTGGTTTGTTTAGTGTAATATCATGTGAAAACAAGTGTGGTAATTTGACTAAGTATAGTCATAAGCAGAATTTAGACAAAAAGAATAAACTGGTGATAACTAGTTACGTTATAATTGACTGGTATTGTGAATGTAAATGGTATGTAGGATTAAATCGAGGAACGTGTATAATTAGCGTGTAACCTACGCACGATGCAAGTTTCCTAACCCTACTCGTTATCAACATATAAGTTTATAACTTACCTCTTTACATTGAGAAAATTCTAGAATTATTCTATATCGAGCAAATTCTTGTTATTTATTGATCAAATTCAATATGTTTATTAAAGGTTATTAATCTTTTCAGAGCATGATTCTGTTATACAATACTTATTCCATTGTAGATCTCTTGAGTTTGTTATTCAAATTAAATATCGGTTGTTGTTGAACCTTGTAAGACTAGCAAACCCTTATTGATTCGACTAGTCCATAGATGACGAACGTTCTAAATTTCAGAACCATTGTTGAGATTATCCAAACAAAACTTCCTTTGGTGCGGACTCTAATGTCAAACTGAGATGAACAACCCTGTTATAGGGGATTATTTAAGCTTTAGCATTAAGATATTGTGCAAAGTATGGTACTAAGGGCTGATCCCCCTAAGTATGAGAAGAATAGTCCATAATCTTATGACTGTTAAAGGTTTCAAGTATAAATACTTGACAACCTAAGACATAGTTCAAGGTCTTATGACCCTCAGAAATTCTTTTGATTCTTGTTATTCATTCTTGATTTAAAAGACGAGTTCTCTTATTTCAGAAGTCTTTGATTCATCCGCATGTTATTATTTTATTGTTATATTATTATACTTGTGGGAAATCGTGCTCACTCTTGCGTAATAATAACATTGCAGTTAAGAACGAAAGATCCGACGAGCCTTCCACTAGCAAAGGCAAGGGAAAAGTTAGCAAGTAATGAGGATTTGTTGGTTAGTTGATATATTTTGTTTCAGACTTGATGTTGTTTAAGACTTATTATTTGTTTATGATTCCGCACAGATGTTTAAGGTTAGTTTAACTTGGGATTGTATTTATTATTCAGATGTTGTAACCCCATAAGGGGAGGATTTATTTCTATCTATTGCATGGTTTGCATTTATTATGTGTAGATAGATAGATGATATTTATACAGTGAACACCAAATCCCGCGGAATTGAAGTACCCGGATTTGGGGGTGTCACAGTATCAAAGCCGTAGGTTATGAAACTTAAGTGGGGGAACAACCTTAGGTAGTAGCCTTATAGGAGATCGAGAACATAGTGGTGGTAAACTCTTATCGAGTTCTAAGAAATGAATTCCTTAATTCATTGAAGATAATAAAAGACTTTATGTGCTTATGTGATAAACTTATGTGCTCACGAGTATCGATTAGTAATTTAAAACTTAAACATGTGTTGTCAGGATGTTGGAGGATCTAGTCGAGCTGGGGAGGAGGAACCCCGAGTACCTACGGAGGAGGAGCCACGAGATATTCATGTTGTCAGGGAGTAGTTAGTACAGAGAGAGCCATCTCCGTTGATTACTGTTGTTGGTCAGGAGCATGAGCCTGAGTCTGATCCGGAGGAGGATCCTGAAGAAGAAGAGGAAGAAGATGAGTTCCCACCGAACTCTATTAGTGACAAGATGTACGATGCGATTTATGATCGTAACATAGAGTTACGAGATACTGTTTAGGAGCTAAAGAAGTGGACAGTTATTCAACAGCTTACCGTCGAGCAGAGGGATAGGGAGATCGTGACTCTTCACACACGTCTGGGAAACGTAGAGTGGGATTTAGTTCATGAGAAGGGTTAAACTGAGGAGAAGTTAGAGGAAATAGAGAAGTTGAAGAATGAACTGAAAGAGAGCTCAGCAAGGTTGACCATAGCAGAGGAAGCTTGGGTAAGGGAATCACGTCATGTTGATCTTGCAGAAGAGGATTGCTGTGTGAAGAAGGCTTAGCTTGGGGAGACGTACTCTACACTTCAAAATGCAATGGATGAGACCCAGGATCGAGTTATGAGATACCCAATCTAGTTTGAAGGACTACCATCGTATATGCTAGATCGCAGGACGATGTCTCGCATTATGGAAGAGGAACGTGGCAAGGCTATTCAGCGCCTTAATATGCAGTGATAGGATTAGTATAATTATGTGAAAACGTATCTGGTAGTTATATATGTTAATTCCGATGTGCTTATAAACAAAGGAATATTTTAATGTTTTTAATCCTGTAGATTCTATATCTCGGGATAGTTAATGTAAATAGCAGTGATGCTATCGTATGATGTTAAAACTTTCAATTTGAATAAAATATCAGAGCTTACTGAGATAATGTGTTAAGTGATTATGTTAAATTGTTGAATTAAGCCTTAAATGTTTAAGGGTTGAATAAAGACCTAATAAGCATACGTTTTAACAGAAATATGCCGTCGAGAAGAAGACAAAACCGTCAACCAGCTCAGGAAGAATCGATGAATAACAACAACAACAACGACGACGCTAATGCTAACCCTGTTCAGCAATTGGTGAACTTATTAGCTGGAGCAATTAATAATCAACCTCAAGCTCCACTGAATACAACATTCAAGGATTTCAAGGCGGTAGGACCGCCAGAGTTTAAAGGCTCCATGAACCCGATAGAAGCTCAAACCTGGGTTATGGAGATGAAGAAAGTTTTTGATGTCGCCAGAGTAAGAGAGGACCAAAAAACCGCCTACGCGACGTTCATGTCAAAATTCGAAGCCAGTTATTGGTGGCAAGCGAATAAGGACCGTGGAGGAGAAGATGTGATTACTTGGGAGAGATTCAAAGAAATGTTTTTTGAGATGTATTTCTCGACCAGCTCGCAGAACCAAATGGAGGTCCAGTTTCTGGAGTTGAAACAGGGCAATATGTCCATATCAGACTATGCAGCAAGATTCACTGAGTTGGGTAGGTTCGCCACATATCAAGTGCACATAGATGAGATAAAGGAAAGAAGGTTTGAACAAGGACTGAAGCCTTGGTTGTATAGTAAAGTGTCGATGTTCTAGTTGAAGATGTTCGCTGGGGTACTGGAGAAAGCCATACTAGCTGAAGGTGGAAGCTGTGACGCCCCCAAAATAGGTATACATCACCCATCTTAAGTCGCCAAATATATGGTACAAAATTCAAATACAACTTAATTATACAACAGTCGCGTAAAATACGACAAAACATAATCTAAGAGTTTTAATAAGAATATTGTCATCTAGACAATATCCACACTCAATGGAGTCCTCATTACATTTATTATCACACTATTTAACAGAATAGTGAGGACTACTAATGCTATCATCTGGACCATCACTCCGTTCCCCGACTACTCCAGGCTACGTTCTCATTTCACAAGAGAATAAAGTGAAAGAAAGGTGAGCTCAACTAGCCCAAGAAGAAATATTATGACTAAGATAATGCGAGAATAAATTATCATTAGTCTTCAAAATGTTAAACCGATAAAATACAATAGACATCAAGTTTAACTGCAGCAGAATAAGCAATCCATTAGAAGAGTCAAGTAGAGCATGATATCTACTATCTTCTATGATTTAAAATATTTTCATCAATTTTTATCGCTGAGACTCAACTTAATAAATAAACCACATCATCGAGTCATCCCTGCACTACGGGCCAAGGATATTCATTAAATCATCAATGGTCATGACTATACCGAATAATCCCCGGTCATAATCATACCAAAAAATGTCCATCAATGCACTACAGGCTACCGAGGACTTTTACCACATCATTTATAACATTACAGGTCATGATTATACCGAATAATCCCTTGTCATAATCATACCAAGTACATCTATGCACGTAAGCTAAAGATGACTTTCATCACAATATATGCATGAGGATGATGACAATGACATAATAATTCAATAAAACAAGTTCAAGAATAAATTTTAAAGATTTATAAGTTAATTTATCTTGAAATCAATTACATCCAAATTGTCAACATGATACTGCTTTGTGGAGTAAAATTCAAGAATGCTCAAAAGAATATTTCCAGTAAAAGATACCGGATGACGCGCAAATATTCAGGATATTCTACTAATTTCATGGAGTATAGAAGCTAAAACTTTAACCAAATGAGTATCATAGAATATATGAAACTGCAAATGGATTTTCTCCCGCCATGCGGTAATCCACGTGGACAGATTATTTCCACAATTTAATAAGAAATGAATACGAAGGATCATTCACCATGCATGTGATAATCCACATAGACAGGTTATTCCAAGAGAATAAGAAAGAATGGAACCAGGTCATGCGTAATTCGCACGGACAGGATATTCCAACAGAGTAATAAAGAATGGAATAACAGAAGAATTCACCATGCATGCGATAGACCGCCCATACGAGTTATTCCAATGTAATAATAAAGAATGGAACCAGTCTAGCTTAATCCGCATGACAGGATATTCCAATGCGAATAATAAAGAATGGAATAACGAAGAATTCACCATGCATGCGATAGATCGCATAGATAGGTTATTCAATGAAATAATAAAGAATAGAACCAGTCTAGCGTAATCCTTACGAGATAGGATATTCCAATGAAATAATAAAGAATGGAACCAGGTCTAAGCGTAATCCAGGACGAGACGGGATATTCCAACGAATAATAAAAAATGGAATAACGAAAGAATTTTACCATGTATGCGGTATTGCCATGAGGCAAAGTTATTCAACATAATAATAAAGAATGGAATAACAAAAGCTTTCTTCATGAATACTGAAAAAATAATACCCCTTACTTTAGAAAAGAAAGCGGATATTGGAATAGTGAGGTAGCGGACTTCTCTTCTTCTTTCTCTCTATAATTTCTCTCTATAATAATTGCTTTAAAGCTTTAGTGAATTGGTGAGAAATGAAGGAAGAATGAGCTTCTATTTATAGGAAAATATAGTTTCGATAATTGCACGTTTTGGGGCTCGAAATATTACAATACAATACCTCCAACTTTTTTTCATTTTTAATTTAGCCCTGCAAGTATTATCAAATTTGCACCACCTCCCCTAATAGTAAATAATGTGAATCAATAGTTCAATCATGTGAATCAATAGTTATAATCATGTGAAAATATGAATTACAATATAGTACCTCCATCTATACCTCCATTTTTAACTTAGTCATGCAAGTATTATCAATCTTGCACCAACTCCCCTAATAGTACAAGAATGTGAATCAATAGTACACACATGTGAACAAATAGTTATATAAGCATGTGAATTAGTAGCAATTAATTGATCATTTATCTGATTAATTACCCGATTTATCAATATAACCCCCAGACATCAATTATCATCGGAAAAGATGTCGATTTCCATTAACACTAATAATCCCAACACAATGGAACTATCAATTTCATCTTTAATCAACACGAACTTATTCATCATTAATATTATAACTCACAATATTTAATAACAAGGTCGTTCCCAGGAAAGATGGTGCTTTCCGATAAGGTTTTCTCCATATTGGCGCGCAATTAGATGACCAAACCTCTCCTTGACAGAACTTCTAGACATTGTAAATATTGCAATTTAATAATATGAATAACTTTGTCGTCTCAATTATTGATTTAATAATATATCATATAATGCGAGATGATACCGTGTGACAATAATCGAATCAATAATATGAGAGATATGATGCGTGAATTCTTCGTAGTAATAATTGAGTATAATGAGTGACTTCTCACGTAAGCATCAATAATCAATACCGTATTATTACTATGCAACCACGCCAGACATTCTTGTACTTTTTACTACCGGGTAGTTCAACAGTTTAACGGTAAAACTTCCGCCGTTATTTTTATAAAAAGATAATTATGTCGTTTTCTAATTACGACAATACTTCCATTGTGGGGTCCACCAATGATTGTGCCGTCGTACGAATATTCCCCAACCAATTGAATATTATATAACCACTTGCTTACTTTGCAAAATTTGTAAATATTACCCACAACTATAACATTATATCAAATCCACACCATAATATTCAAAAATATAATTCGAGAAAATTATTCTGTATTCATAAAAGTTGGGGTCTTACAACCTCCCCTTCTTATGAAATTTCATCCTCGAAATTAGGGTACGTACCTGGTATATCGAATAGGTGAGGATATCTTGACTTCATCTCATATTCTAACTCCCAGGTCATTTCCTCCACATCGTGGTTTCTCCACAAAACTTTGACTTGAGGTATTACTTTAGAGCGTAGAATATGATCCTTCTTATCCAAGATTTTAACAGGTAACTCTTAATATGTTAAATCTTCCTCTATCTCGTCTGGTTCTAATTTAATAATGTGGTTCGGGTCTTTCACATATTTATGTAACATAGATATATGAAAAACGTTATGAACACAAGACATACTTGGCAGTAAGGCGAGTCTATAGGCCACAGTTCCTACTCGATCGAGGATTAAAAATGGGCCAATGAATCAAGGATTGAGCTTTCCTCTCTTTCCAAATCTTGTAACTCATTTCCATGGAGCAACACGTAACAACACATGATCTCCAATATTGAATTCCACGTCTTTTTGATGAAGATCAACATAACTCTTTTGTCGATCTTGTGAGGTTTTTATACATTGTCGGATCGTTTGAATCTTTTTCGTAGTCATACGTACCAAATCCGGTCCCAACAACATTGCTTCACCCAACTCATCCCAGCATACTAGAGAACGACACTTTCTTCCATACAACGCCTCAAATGGAGCCATGTCAATACTTGCTTGATAACTATTGTTGTAGGAAAACTCCACCAATGGTAAGAACTTGTCCCAACTTCCCTTGAAGTCAAGGACACATAGTCTTAATAAATCTTCAAGAGTTTGAATAGTCCTTTCTGACTCCCCATCCGTTTGAGGATGATATGCCGAACTAAATCGTAAATCCATGCCCATAGCTTTTTGTAAACTAACCTAAAATCTTGAAGTGAATCTTGGGTCTCGATCAAATACTATGGATACTGGCATACTATGCAATCTTACGATCTTGTTTATGTACATTCTAGCAAGACGTTCAAGTGTAAAAGTTTTTCGTATCGGTAAGAAATGAGCAGACTTGGTCAGTCTATCAACATGACCCAAATCGCCTCTATGTCTTGAGAAACCTTGGGAAGACCAGTAACAAAATCCATAGTAATGTTCTCCCACTTCCATTATGGAATTTCAAGTGGTTGCAATGGACCTTTTGGCACTTGATGCTCCGCCTTGACTCGTGACAAGTTAGACACCTTGAGATAAACCCCGCTATCTCTCTCTTCATATTGCTCCACCAAAATGTTTGTCGAAGATCACGATACATTTTGGTACTCCCACGATGGATTGCAAACGGTGTGTTGTGCGCCTCCATCATGATTTTATACTTCAATTCAGAATCGTTAAGAACACAAAGTCTGGAGTTGACTCGAAGTATTCCTTCTTCATCGATTCTTGCTTCCGGAATAGCACCTTCTTGCACTTTCTTCTTCATACGCATCAGCTCCAGGTCTGTAGTTTGAGCAGCTTTAACTTTATTGATTAAAGTCGGTTCCAATCGTATATTCGCCATCATCACATGGGTACCTGGAGTCTTTAACTCTATTTCCATCCTTTTCAAGTCATACAAAATGTGTCTTTGCGTTGACAATATTGCACTCGTACCCGCATATGATCTTCTACTCAATGCATCAGCTACTACATTCGCTTTTCCAGGATGGTATTGGATGGTATGATCATAATCTTTCAACAAATCAAGCCATAAATCGTTGCGCATGTTGAGTTCCTTTTGAGTGAAGAAATATTTGAGGCTTTTATGATCCATATAGATCTCCATCTTCTCTCCATACAGGTAATGCCTCCAAATCTTAAGCACAAAAACGACTACTGCCAACTCTAGATCATGAGTAGGATAATTCCTTTTATATTTTTTGAGTTATCGAGAGGCATAGGCTATGACTTTCCCATGTTGCATGAGAACACATCCTAACCCTTTGCCTGAAGCATCATTGTAGATGACAAATCCCTCCGAGCGAGATGGTATTGTCGAGCAGTCTTTGAAATGAGTCTCCTATTGTGTTCTTGAAAACTCTTTTCACATTCCTCGCTCAACCGATTTTTGTATCTTTTCGAGTCGGTAGTTTAATGGAGTAGCGATTCGAGAAAACCCTTCTACTTAATCTCCGATAATAACCAAATAAGCGAAAAGCTACGTACTTTGGTCACTGACTTAGGTTGCTCCCAGCTTTGAATTGCTTAAATCTTTGTCGGGTCAATAGATATTCCATGATTTGATATCACGTGCCCAAGGAATGCAACTTCCTCAAGCTAGAACTCGCATTTCTTCAACTTGGCATAAAGCTTGTTTTCACAAAGCTTTTGGAGTATCAGCCTCAAGTGTTGCTCATGGTCTTCGCTGGTTTTGGAATTTATGAGGATGTCATCAATAAAGACGATCACAAAGTGATCCAAATATTCCTTGAATACTCGGTTCATCATATCCATGAAGGCAACAAGAGCATTAGTCAATCCAAAAGACATGACTAGGAATTCATAATGCCCGTACCAAGTTCTGAAAGCAGTCTTTGGAATATCATCAATTTTAATCTTCAACTGATGATATACGGAACGAAGAGCAATCTTTGAAAAGAATTTGGCTCCTTGCAACTAATCAAACAGGTCATCAATACGAGGCAACGGGTACCTATTTTTGATGGTGACATGATTCAATTCCCGATAATCAATACAAAGTCGCATACTTCCATCTTTCTTCTTTACGAATAGAACAGGAGCACCCCAAGGAGACGTACTAGGACGAATGAAATCGATGTCTAATAATTCCTGTAGTTGGGTTTTAACTCTTGAAGCTCAATAGGAGCAATTCGATATGGGGCTTTGGAAATGGGTTTTGAACCGAATTCAAGGTCAATACAAAATTCAATTTCACGCTCTGGGGGTAGGCCAGGAAGTTCTTCAAGGAATACGTCAAGAAATTTATTAACAATAGAAATATCATTCAAATCTGATGTATTTTTATTTAAATTCGTGACATGGGCTAAGAAAGCTTGACATCCTTTTTTTAATAAATGAATAGAATTATGGCTTGATATGACAGTGATTGATTTTAGTGGTTTGGTTGCTTGAATTCGCATAATAGGTTGGTTAGGAATATGAAAGCTAACAACCTTACGAAAACAATCGATTTTAGCATGATGAGTAGTTAACCAATCAATCCCTAAAATCACATCAAATGCAAGTATTTTCAAAGAAATAAGATCGACAAGTAACGTGCGGTTACTGATTTGAATCAAATAAGACTTATAAACCGTGGATGTAATGAAGGTTTCTCCCAATGGAGTTTTAACAGATAAGTCAAAGTCTAATTTCTCCAGAGTCAAATTTAAACGTTGAGCGCAAGTAGGAGAAATAAAGGAATGGGTAGAACCGGTATCAAATAAAGTATAAACTTCACTAGAGTTTATGATTAGCTTACCCGTGATCACCTCGTTCGGATTCCTCACTTTTTAGGAGGTTACGACAAACGCTCTCCCTTGAACTATCGATTTTGTCTTGTCTGGGACACCCATTGATGCCTCCATCCCAGCTGGACTTGACTTTGGTGTACGACAAAATCGGGCTAGGTGACCTTCTTTTCCATAATTATAACACGCTTTGGACTGCATCGTGCAGTTTGACCTTATGTGTCCTTCCCCTCCACATTTGTAACATACGACCGGTGGTCGTTCTCCTTCCTTAACAACAGGTCTGGTCTTGACGTCTTTCCATCCTTGTTGAATCTCCTCTTCTTGAAATGTCCACTCTTATTGTCATGGCCATGATTACCACCAAAGTGATTATCATTTCTGGCATGTTGATTCCCTCCACGTTTGTTGTCACCGCTTGATGGCTACTACCCTTTGGTATTATCGACTTGTAGGTTGCTCTCTCTTGGTTGGGTTGACTCATTATCGCGCTCCAATAACTGAGCCCTATTCACAACATCTGAATACAAACACAGTTTGTGAGAAATTAGGTATTGACGTATCTCGGGTTTCAAACCTCTTAGAAACATCCGCGTCATTCTCTCCTCATTATCAACCAAGTGGGACGCAAACCGAGACAACTCGGGAAACTTAGCTTCGTACTGCGCCACGATTATATTGGTTTGCTCAAGCTTGAAGAACTCTACCTCCTTCATGTAACAAATACTTTCAGGAAAGTACTTGTCGTTGAACAGTTCTTGGAACTTCTCCCAAGACATCTTCGATCTGGCGGGTTGAGTACGCTTTACTGATTCCCACCAATGTCTGCCTCTGCTTTCATAACATGAAGGTGGCAAAGGAACCTTTTCTTTGCTTTCGGAGCATCCCAAGACATCAAATATCTTGTTGATATGTTTTATCCACGTTTCGGCCTAAGTGGTTTTGGCTCTCCAAAAAACTCTGGTGGTCCCAGCTCCTTGAACTGCTTAGAGGTGACCGTCCGAGAGTTGTCAGTGTTTCCACCTGCATTTTGGACAGGAGCCGCTTTCTCCTGATGTTGCATGAATTGCATAAAGGCTCTAAACATCCCATCGTTAACCATTTCATTGGTGTTATTATTTACATGAGGATTATTGTCTTCCTGTTGCACATTATCCTGGGCATTAATCTGTGGTGACTCAACGGTCTCATGTGCTTCATTGTTTATCTCAACATTTTCGGATGCAATTTTCAAATACTGCCACAAAACAAGGGTTAATTAACATATCACATATTATCCCTATACTCTAACCGACCAATTAAATATCAAATAAACTTAGGTAGGTTATACTAGCGAAAGAATTCCCCGTCTCTCTCCTCCTAGTTTTTGTCTCACATCTCAACCAGGGATCATATCCCTAAGCTTTGATAAAACCTGTGACGTCCCCAAAATAGGTATACATCACCCATCTTGAGTCGCAAAATACATGGTACAAAATTCAAATACAACTTAATTATACAACAGGCGTGTAAAATACGACAAAACATAATCTAAGAGTTTTAATAAGAATATTGTCATCTAGACAATATCCACACTCAATGGAGTCCTCATTACATTTATTATCACACTATTTAACAGAATAGTGAGGACTACTAATGCTATCATCTGGACCATCACTCCGCTTCCCGAATTAACTACCATTACGTTCTCATTTCAAGAAGAACGGTAAAAGGAAGGGTGAGTTCAACTAGCCCAGTAAGAGATATTATGACTAAGATAAAGCAGAATAAATTATCATTAGTCTTCAAAATGTTAAACCGATAAAATACAATAGACATCAAGTTTAATCGCGGTGAATAAGCAATCAATTAGAAGTGTCAAGTAGAGCATGATATCTACTATCTTCTATGATTTAAAATGTTTTCATCAATTTTTATCATTGAGACTCGACAATAAATAAACCACATCATCGAGTCATCCTCATATTTTACGAGCCAAGGATATTCATTAAATCATCAATGGTCATGACTATACCGAATAATCCTCGGTCATAATCATACCAAAAATCGTCCATCAATGCACTACAAAGCTCACGAGGACTTTTACCACATCATTTATAACATTACACATGTCATGATTATACTGAATAATCCCTGGTCATAATCATACCAAGTCCATCTATGCACATAAGCTAAAGATGACTTTCATCACAATATATGCATGAGGATGATGACAATGACATAATAATTCAATAAAACAAGTTCAAGAATAAATTTTAAAGATTTATAAGTTAATTTATCTTGAAATCAATTACGTCCAAATTGTCAACATGATACTGCTTTGTGGAGTAAAATTCAAGAATGCTCAAAAGAATATTTCCATAAAAAGATACCGGATGAAGCGCAAATATCCAAGATATTCTACTAATTTCATGGAGTATAGAAGTCAAAACTTTAACCAAATGAGTATCATAGAATATATGAAACTGCAAATGGATTTTCACCCGCCATGCGGTAATCCACGTAGACAGATCATTTCAACAATTTAATAAGGAATGAATACGAAAGATCATTCACCATACATGTGATAATCCACATAGACAGGTTATTCCAAGAGAATAATAAAGAATGGAACCAGGTCATGTGTAATCGGCACAAACAAGATATTCCAACAGAATAATAAAGAATGGAATAACAGAAGAATTCACCATGCATGCGATAGAATCGCCCGCATAAAAGTTATTCCAATAGAATAATAAAGAATGGAACCCGGGTCTCTAGCGTAATTACATACGCATGGATATTCCAACAGAATAATAAAGAATGGAATAACAGAAGAATTCACCATGCATGCGATTGACCGCACAAACAGGTTATTCCAACAAAATAATAAAGAATGGAACCAGGTCTAGCGTAATCCGTACAGACAGGATATTCCAACAGAATAATAAAGAATGGAATAACAAAAGAATTTCACCATGTATGCGGTACTTCGCATAGAAAGGTTATTCCAACATAATAATAAAGAATGGAATAACAGAAGCTCTCTTCATGAATACGAAAAAAAATAATACCCCTTACCTTAAAAGAAACTGGATATTAGAATAGTGAGGTAGCAGACTTCTCTTCTTCTTTCTCTCTATAATTTTTCTCTATAATAATTGCTCTAAAGCTTTAGTGAATTGGTGAGAAATGAAGGAAGAATGAGCTTCTATTTATAGGAAAATATAGTTTCGATAGTTGCACGTTTTGGGGCTCGAAATATTACAGTACAATACCTTCAACTTTTTTTCATTTTTAATTTAGCCCTTCAAGTATTATCAAATTTGCACCACCTCCCCTAACAGTATATAATGTGAATCAATAGTTCAATCATGTGAATCAATAGTTATAATCATGTGAAAATATGAATTACAGTATAGTACCTCCATCTATACCTCCATTTTTAACTTAGTCATGCAAGTATTATCAATCTTGCACCAACTCCCCTAATAGTACAAGAATGTGAATCAATAGTACACACATGTGAACAAATAGTTATAATCATGTGAATTAATAGCAATTAATTGCTCATTTATCCTAAGTTAATTACCGATCGGTCAAGATAACTTCCGGGACGTCAATTAATATCGAAATAAATGTTGATATCCACTAACACTAATAATTCCAACACAATGGAACTATCAATTTCATCTTTAATCAACACGAACTTATTCATCATTAATATTATAACTCACAATATTTAACAACCAGGTCGTTCCCAGGAAAGAGGGGGTCTTCCGATAAGGATTTCTCTTTACTGCCGCGCAATTAGATGACCAAACCTCTCCTTGACAGAACTTTTAGACATTGTAAATATTATAATTTAATAATATGAATAACTTTGTTGTCTCAATTATTGATTTAATAATATATAATATAATGCAGATGATACTGTGACAATAATCGAATCAATAATATGAGAGATATGATGCATCAATTACTGTAGCAATAATTGAGTATAACTGAGTGACTTCTCACGTAAGCATCATTAATCAATACTGTGTGCTACTATGCAACCATGCGTATTACTATACTTTTACTACCGGGTAGTTCAACAGTTTAACGATAAAACTTTCACCGTTATTTTTATAAAAAGATAATTATGTCATTTTCTAATTACGACGATACTTCCGTTGTGGGGTCCACCAATGATTGCGCCATCGTACGAATATTCCCTGTTAAAACGACTATTCCCAGACCAATCGAATATTATATAACCACTTGTTTACTTTGCAAAATTTATAAATATTACCCACAACTATAACATTATATCAAACCCACACCATAATATTCAAAAATATATTTCGAGAAAATTATTCTTTATTCATAAAAATTTGGGTCTTACAGAAGCGATGTGGTAACTAAATATAATCAGGATCAGAAGAAGAAGAAGAAGACTGAAAATGAAGGAATTAACAAGACTAGTGGAAGTAACACAGGAGGTGGTAATAATCAGAAGTGAAAGTGGTCTGATAACTCGTCATCTGGAAATCAGCAAGGAGGGCAGAAGAAGAGGATCGAAGCGTGCACGACCTGAGGAAAGCTCATTTGGGATTTTGCATGAAGGCAAAACGAGTGTGCTATAATTGTGGTCAGAAAGGCCACATAACACCTAACTGTCCTAACCCAAAGAAAAGTGCCTACTTTACTTATGGCTCAAAGGATCATTTGGCAAGAGACTGTCCTAAGAAAGGATTTGGAGGGGAAGGATCAGGAGGGAATAGAGGAATCAGCGGTGGAAGCACTCTGACTATCATAGGACCAACCGCAACTAAACGACTGACCGCCAGAACATTCAACATGACAGTGCAGGATGCGGTGCAGTCTTGTGATGTGGTGTCAGGTATCATTCCGATCAATAAAGTCAATGCTTATGTATTATTTGATTCGGGTGCTACTTGTTCATTTATATCCGATGACTTTGCTAAGAACTTAGAATTGCCTAAGGACAAGTTAGAATACCCCATGAACATAGAAATTGCGAGTAAAGAAATAATCCCTGTTAAGTATGTACATAAGAACTGTAGAGTGGATATTAAGGGTAATATCATGAACGTTGATCTTATCCCTATTCGACTTGGAGAATTTGACGTTATCTTGGGTATGGACTGGTTATCCAATTATGGGGCGGTAATTGATTGCCAGAAGAAGCGTATTAACCTTATGACTCTGTCAAAGGTTGTGTTTTATGGTAGCAAGTCACCTAGACAAGCGAGTTGTCTGACGATGATGAAGGCCAGGAAGAACAAGGCAAAAGTGATTAAACATGGGTCAGCCCATTGATGATAAGTGAACGGGAGATCACAAGGAGAAAGCAAGCTGGGCATGCCACAAATCTGATGTGTCTTACTATTAAGAAGAGACCAGAACAAGAAGTTAAGCTATCAGTTCCTGAGATCAGTCGAGGAAGACAGAAGTGTCGAAGCACTGCACAAGTGAAGGAAGATGTGTTCTACATTGAAGATCCAATGAACACTCTTCAGGATTGTAGTGTTGTCTCAATCAGTCAATGAACAAAATTCCACAAGACACACTACGATCAAGTCCAAGAACATATGCATCATAATCATAAAGTTCGATCATCTGAAAATTGAAACATTGGCAATGGTTCAATCGGAATATTGATATTTGAACATTGTTATTTGAGAGCATCGATGCAAAAGGACAATTTCTGATGTTCTAATCGAGAAATCAAAAAGAAGAAATAAAGATGACTACCTTCCTGACATGGAAAGGTGACAACTCTAAGGCGGTAGGTAAGGTAGAAGACTGTTGTGTCAGTAAAGTCATAAAAGAGTTATCATATCACATCAAGCAGTCTGCACCAAATAACTCGAGATCTACAAAGCAATTCAAATAGCTTTCAACGGCTATATTCCAATGGGAAGATTGGGAAGGAGTATATATCAGCCAAAGCTTCAAAGATCAAGAGTTTCTGAGTTGAAGGATCGTTGAGTTGTTTAAATGCTATAGTGTTGACTCTACGAGTTCCACCATAGCTGAACGAAACAAGTCTCAGTTGCACCAGAGAAGAGGTGGTCCAGCCTCTACACTGAATGCAAAGAGGACCACGCCAAGCTGCTAAGTACAATAGATGTTCAAGCTTAAAGACATCTTAGCAGCTCAGCACTAATAACAACTATAACAACAAGTAGCCAGGGCCTGAGGGGTCCTTGACCAAAGGGACTAAATGAAGTTCCAAGCCTGTTGGGCTTGAGTAGTTCTTAGTTAACTAGAGGAGTTCTTAGCCTGCTGGGCTTGAAGAGTTCTAAGTGAACTGAAGTTCCAAGGCTGCTGGCCTTGAAGGAATCTTAGCGATCCAGGGTGCTGCCCTTCCTTTGTGGAATTCCTGATCGTTGAAGCAGAAGAGTGGATTAGGAGCTTGAGTCTCTGAACCACTTAAAATTCCTTGTGTCTTTTACATTCAGTCATTTAATTTCTATCGTTTACATTATGTACCTAACTGTTATAAATGTTATGTATGTATTAACTACTTACAACTAAACTAACTCTAAGAACAATGTATGTATGTTCATAAATATATCAATGAAGGGGATCTTTTACTTATTACGTTGTGCTTGAAAAGATTTTTATGATTGTCATATGCTAAGTCATTAGCAAAACAAAATAAACGTGAAAAGTATTTGAAATTAAAAAGGATCTATTCAACCCCCCTTATAGATCTATTGTGTGCCTACTGGGAACTAACAATAGGTATCAAAGCAAGTTCTCATGCTATATTCAAAAGCTAATCACTTTGAGTCTTATCCTAGGCACAAACATTGTCCTAAACTTAGTTTAGTGGTAAGTCACTTGTAAATGCAGATGAGCTCACACGTTGGAAATGTTGTGTATAGGTAAATGTGTATATACATCTAAAGTTGCTCAGATTGGTCCATGTTGTTAAATGCCATAGCAACATGACCAATCCTTGTCCACAGTCAATCTCGTAGTTTGAAGACCAGAGATGTGAGGTCAAGAAGCATCAACGGCAAAGAGTCAAGCATTCACTAATCTGAAAGATGAAAGGCTATACATGCTAAGAAATACTTATCTAGAGGAGAAAGAATAATTTCTCAAATATGTATTTGGCTAACCAACAGCTGGATGTGAACCTTGAGGTTTAAAGTCGTCAAAGAACTAAGAATGCCAAGATTTTCTTAGCTTACATCTTCAAGACTATGACTGATTGATCGAAGGACAACTGGAGAAACAAGATGTCAGAAATAAATATAAAAATATGCACATCAATGCCTAATCTCATAATATCAAGATAAATGACTGTCAAGAAACTAATAGTGGAAAGGTACGGTTCCTCATTAATATAAATGTGTACATCATATTGCATCACCTTATGTACTATAACATTATTCTATCAAGAGACCATACTCTGCCTAAAAAAAAGGAAGAGAGAAAGTATACTTAGGTTGGAAACTCAACTGCTAACAAACTTTCTCTCCATCCAAGTTTTAGGTTGAAGATAACATCTTGAAAGAAGTCTGAAATAGGTCATAAGCATTTCAAGATTTAATTAATCTTAAGAGGAGTAATCCTTGCTGGAGGGTTAGTATGTATGTATAAACCTATGTTCTAGGTTTTTGATAATACATAGAGTATGATCAGTTCTACAAGAGTATCTTGAAGATTCATAGAAACTGATCACCTGCATGAATCAACCAGATACAAATATTTGATAGAGTTGATTCTCACTCTGTGAACATTTAAAATATGTGAACATAATCAAGCAAATGATGAAACCATCAAAGAAAAATAGTGTCTTATTGTAGTGGTTAATCTTACACACACTCATCATCATGCATTTTAAAATTTCACATCTTAATTGGATACATGCATGAATACGATTGTTGATGATCAATATGATGAAAATTCAAACATATGAGGAATAGGGATTTTGGAAACTAACCTAGCAGGACCCATTTAACCATGGGTACCAAAAATAGAAATCTATCTAACCTGCAGGTACTTGGTATATCTGACCACACTAAGGAATGCTGAAGCAGATAACTTCAGTTGAGAAGATTCAACTAGCTGGAGGCTTAAGACATTTCAGAAATGTTTTTGATAAAATTCGTCATTATCAAAGCCTGACCTTGAAGACTTGCTGAACTAACATGAATGAAGCTCACATGGTTGCTGATCTCCATATGGAAGCAGACCTTTCATCCTAAGACAAAAAGGGTCTTATATGCTCAAACATTAAAATTATATCATCTGAGAAGATCCCTCGAGCAACTCATTATAGAAGCAGAAATCCACAAGTATAAACCGTCAAAGAAGACTACGTTCGTAGTTCTGCTAAAACTATCATAGAATGATCAGTTCTGAAGAAACTTATTTCTATGATCCAAGGAGGTTTAAATGATAGTGATGATTCTAGTTAGAAAGAGATATACAAGACTGCCTTCTGATGCATATGAAGAAGAAGAACTCATACATCTCTGAGAAGAAAGTATCAAATATGGGGAAACAGTGATCTGTTAAAGAACAACAACACTAAAAATATCAAAAATACACTATGAAGCATTATACCAGGTATAAAGTCCCAAAATTTTGTGGCTGATGAACCAAATGAAGATCCATAGTCAGTAGGAACATCTCAAAATGTGCCACTGATAACTTTGTCAACCACCCAACTCAAAAATTGTGGAGCGCCTACGATCAAACATCTGATCGTAGTGTAAGAGCAAGAGGACACCACGATTACAACCAATGCAAATGTCTAAAGTTGGTAGATGAACTCTCCAGCAGAAAAGAATAAAATGATATATCAATACTAATCAACGTCTAAGGTTCGTCATCTGGTAAGTGCCTCAGGGATAAACCTGACCCTTAGTTCACTCTAAGGGGTTGGCCCTTCCTGAGCCACCTTAACCCAGAAGGAATGACAAGTCAAGTTCATCTTAAAGACCAAAACATACAACATTCATAGAGTAGATTCTGCAGTGAACTCGACGATTGTAGCGCAATCTCAACAATCGTAGAGTAGCCTCGACGATCATAGTCTTCCCAAAAGGATACACTAGCTCATGAGGTCGGAAGAACTAGACACATTCTCAACTATTCAGATCGTGTGGAGATAAGTTTGAATACAGTTTGGAAAGATACCCTGCAAACTCACCTTAGAATTTTAGTGCCCAAACTATCTTGGAGTACATTAGTGGTTAAGCCATTCAACTTCAAGATGAGGATTAGTGTCAAATCATCCACTGAAGCATCTCTCAAAAGACAATCATTGAGTCGACAAAGAAAATCATAGAGTCTATAGCTACCTCACCAAGATACTCTACGTACTGAGAAAGTCAACGATCAATCTACGTCAATGATGCTTATTTTCTTAAAAGAAAATTAAAACTGAAAGATCATTCAGTTAATGGGGAGTTACAGTTTCTTACTGAGCATCGTGCAACCAATGACTGGTTGACACATCACAACTCATACAAAGTCCGAAGGAACCATCATAAAGACAAATTTAAATTCTCTAAACAGTTATTAAAAGTTGTCAAACCTCTCTCCCTCCTTTTTTTCCAAACCCTAAAATTCTCTTCAAAGCCTGAGTTCATTAACCCTCTAACTTCATCTAAATCGCATCAACTACCTCTTATAAAATCCCTGAACTTAAATACCCATACTTCAAACTCTTCAAATAGCAGATTGGCGAGTAATCACTAGCATTCAGCTCGGGACAAAGACGTTTGAAAAAATTGAGAAGAAGTTCAGAGATATTCTTGAACTTGTGAAGAAGGCTGGATTCTCAGAATGCCCTGAGGCAAACACTCGAATATATGCTGACCTGGTTAAAGAGTTTCACTCAAACGCAACTATAAATTCTGGAATCCTCTCCACCAAGGTTAAGGGTCAGATTCTAAAGCTAAATTCTTCTAACATCAATCAATGCTTAGGTCTTCCTGATCGAGATCTGAAAATCCTGGATGAAATCGACACTGAAAAAGCTAAGAAGATTATGCAGTACAAAAGAAACCCTAGTCTGAAGGACATGAAGAAAAAGGAATTTCTGAAGAATTCGAGTTCCTTGCTGAAATAGTGGACAAATGTATCCTATGCAAGGACACTGCACATGACACTATGAGTGATCAACAGCTAAAGATCATGTCTGCAATAGTTCTGAAGAAGCATATCAACTTTGGAGTTATTCTGCTCGATCAAATGTCCAAATGGTTGGATAAGGAAGAGAAAAAAAAATCAACAGGAAAACCCCTCACTAAAATTTTCCATGGAAGATTCTTGAGCATCATTCTGAAAAAGAAGCTAATTAATAAAATTAAGGATGATGAAGGTGAAATCCTTAATGTTCATAAAGTGATGTCCCCACAGTTGTTTGAAAATTGGAAGAAAAATCCCAAGGAAAACAAGAGGCTAATGACATCTAGCAGCAGTAGCAAGGTCTCTGTAAAGAAGAGGAAGGCAAAAGAAATAGAAGACAAGATGTCTCAACCTGACGAATCTGTGCATGTGCCACTCCAGCAAAGAAGAAATGTCACACCCTAAAATTCGGTCTATCTTCACTCCCGGATTTCGTACGTCACGGGTACATCTCCTTCCAAACATACATCATTATATGATTAAATATTACAACATACATTCTCAAATCCTAGATTCTAATACCTTATAATCTCGTTCATTACAAATAATGATAATTACATTATTATTTACATCTTACAAGAGTAACTTTCATCTGCCACCAAGGATACATAACATTTCATTAAACTAATCTATAGTTCAATTAAACTATTCTACTTTACAAGACTTGGCTTGATCTTCATGCACATTCATATACTGAATGGCACTTCTTCTGGATACCGATCAGCTTGATCTTTACGAGATCCTTAAGTTATTCTACTCGTACACTGAAAATGTTTTCATTTAAATAAAGTGTGAGCATTCAATTGCTCAGCAAGTCGTAGCAGTTAAATAAATAACTTCAAGAATTTAAACATTCCTTTAGAACTTCAATAACTGAACAAAGGTTATGAAGCAACTTGAATAATAGGAATAAACTCTAATTCTTATAATTTTAAAACATTAGTCACAATCACTTTGAAATACTTTCATTCCTTTACCTTTTGCATACACATCCTGTCTGTCTAGAATCATTAGCACATACTTATCAATAACGGTTCATGTATAAACAGAACAATTTCATATTGAATAGTTCAATCACAGAACAGTTCATCTCATAGAAAAGCTGAAGTGTTAAAATTATGGCACAAGGCCTCATACATTCTACCACTTTGTACAAATATCACACATTTACACATAGACAAAACTTCTCAAGTTCAACATCTGATAAAGTTTAAGAAACTAGCATTCATTTAGAATATGAATGAAGTTAGGAAACTTGCCTTACGCACAACTATAGCTTAGACTTTACGCTGAACTGCTCATTCTAATTCCTATATTGCACATAAGGAAATAACACATACACCAATTAGTCATATACTTGACTTACGTATTGTTTAAACTTAATTTTACATCATAGGGTTTGCGTTCTTGCAATCCAAGTTTACGCGACAACTTTCTTTACCGCTTTATGACTTCATGACATACAGAGATGTCTTACTCATACATTCATCATCTTTGATGATTTGCATTCTTATCTTCTTCTTATACTCTTTTAGGACTCATCACACATCGTGTCTCTGCTAGTAGTCCATATGGTACTCTGAGTGGTTTCCCACAAACAACCAAAAAATAAGTTCCCATCTCGTCTACATTATTTTTCACAGTGAGTTAGATCGGTTGCCAGTTTCGTATATACCTCCGCTCTCTGAAGGAAGTATTTAGCCCAACTCCCATATGTCAACCATCAAAGATTACGATTGTACCACAACCTAAACTTTATCTTAACTTATCTGAAACATTAAAATTATAAGGTCCGTTAAGTCGATTTCTAATTCCTTATGGCTTTCTGGAAATTAAATGCCACACCTCAGGATTCATTCTTTATCGTCTAATCATTTTACATTACCTTATTCATATCTTACAACGTCCGGTTCATTCGACTCAGAAAGTCATCCAAGTTATAATCATTACGCGGCTTCTTAACGATATACGTCATTTTCTTTAATTCAGTTCCTTCATTATCTTACGGTCAAACCATACACGGGGTGTAGGTTCTACCCATTCAATCTTTGCGTACACTCAACCCTTACGTCGGTTAAAGTGTTTAACGCTTACATTTCATTCTAACATTCTCCATCCGACTCACATTCGGCTTTCATTATTCTTAATACCATTCATTATGGCTTTCTTGATAAATCATATCTTACTTATTACTTTCTTTAACCATTACATGAACCCCCATGTTCATTACTATTTCTTAATGTCGAAGCCATACGATTTGTTGTATGTTTCGACCGATTGTTCATCGCAACTTCGTTGCATTTATATTCTTTGTCTTTTAATCCTGTTCAATATTCCCGCTCAACCTTTACTAAAGGTGTAAGTCACTTGATTAAGTGTTACTTTAGGTGAACAATATGTTCTTTATTTTCTCTTACACTTTCCCCAAGAGTTGAGCAGTTAAAAGCTCTTCTCTGAGCCTTGCCCTGCATCGGCGCTGCAGTGCCGGTTCCCATCCTTTCTCCCCACGCTACAGCGCTACTCAGTAGTAGCTGATTTCCAGGGTTGGCGTTACGGCGCCGCCTCCCAAGGCTTATCTTGCGCTGCGGCTCCAGGCCTAGCACTTGGAAAATTTTCTAAGTCTTGTACTGGTTTGAGACGCTTACTTCACAATCTTATAACTTCTTCGTTATAACTCGGAACGAGGTCATTCCAAAGCCATCCGCTTCTTTATCTTACGTACTTCAACTTCCCTTAGACATAAATTTATTCCAAATCCGTTAACATGTCATTCAATTGGCTTAATCTTCATCAATCTTTCATTTTACGTTATTAACGTTCTTCGTTCGTTCTTCCGAAATTCGGTCATCCGAACTCAGAACTCATTCATTCTTGAGTCCATGACTCACGTTTTCTACATTCTCTTACATTCTTATGAAACCCTACACCTTTGGGTTCATTTACACACTTTCTAGTTCTCATTTGTCTTTTACAAAATTTTTGTTATAGCTACGTTTAATCCGTTCTTCAAGAACGTTTCTATCATTCCTAACCAATCAATGAGCAATTAACTTATACGCGATGGTTTTAAACTGGTCCATTAATAACAAATTATAATACGATAGTTTTAAATTTGTCCATCAACAACGTTTTTCGTGTTCTTCGCGTTCTTCGTTTGTTCTTCATTTTTAATCAATATTTTGATTACGATTTCACTTTTTATTAGAATTTGATGTTATAAAACACCATTCCTTACTTATTTCACCGAATTGTTCATATGATTCATTCGGATCGCTCAAATTCATTACGAAACTTATACTTCCTTAAGAAATTTATAAACTAAACTTCTAATTCTTATTTCTTCTTTTTCTCATGATTTCAACCATATGAAAATCATTCTTAACATCTTTTACTTCTATTCTCATTAAGTTATGTTTTTAACATATGAAACTTAAAGAAAATTTATATTAAACTAGGTTTTGGATTACCTTTCTCCTTTAATCTTCTTCCGTTGGACAAAGTTTGCACTCGGGCTAGCTTTTCCTCCTCATCCGAACTCTATCTCTCTCTCTATCTCAAGTGTTGGTGATTTTCAAAATCACCAACAAATGAGTTAAGGTTCTCTTTTATAGAAAACCAAAGCTAGGGGGAAAATAGTCATTTCGCCCCTAAAGTACTATTCCCACCTCCTTCCTAAACCTCCTTACTATTCACAAAGCTTCTCTTGGAAGCTTCGTGGTTCCGCCTTTCGGGATTCGTCCGACAGTTCAAAAAACTGCGATTCTCGGAATCCAAATATTTTTGGATATTTCATCTTTCCTCTACAGATTAACTTTTACGCATTCTTCGGATCTCTGAAAAATTGAAAAACACTTTTTGATGTTAAGCGTTTTCCTTCACGTTTTCCCTTAATGTAGTTAAACGAATGAAAAGTATATAACAGTACTTTTCGTCGTTTTTATTTCATCCGATTTCTTCATGTTTTTTAAGAAAAACTTTTATCAGTTTACTTAACTTTTCACAACATTTTATCATCAAATCTTTCGACGGAATGTCATTTCGACATACTAAACTCTCGAAAAGGCTTAGGTTATTCAAACCCTAACCCTTAGGTTTTGTCGAGTGAATAGTGCTTATTTCATCATTTTCCCCAAAAATATTTTGTTCCCGAAATTTTTTTATTTTTGTCTTGAAAATTTTACTCGATCAGTCTAGCTCGTAGCCAGAATCCTCCCGTATTATAATCATCCTAGGTTCTAGAACGATTAATAAATACATAGTACATAATATTATTAATAAAACTTCATTTTATTAATAACTAATTATTTAAATCTTAAATTTTGGTCAATCCAATTTTTCGGGTTGTCACAAGAAATCTAAGAGTGTGAAGAATACAGAGGCTCCACCAAGCAGTCTCTCCACCGACAAGAAGAGGCATGGAGCAAGAGAAGAAAAAACATCAACTTAAGCAATCCCAAAAAGAAGAAGAAGTAACAAATTACTCCAAGGGCCTTCCAAGAAGAAAGAAAAGGTGATGAAGAAGTCAGTCTCAGTTCCCCAAAGAAGTCTATCTACTGAAGAAGAAAATATAGAGTCAGAAGATGAGAAGGGAACTGAGAACCTCAGGGATGAATCCTTAAGAAGAAAGTCCAGTAATGAAGAAGAAGCAGGATTTATGAAAGAAACATCTAAGTCTGGTGATGAAAAAGAATGTACAAGTCATGTGGCTAACACTCAAAGTAGCTACTCTGATGCTGAAGAAAGTCTGAAAGCTAAAACAACTGCATCTTCTACTGCTAGAGTCCCAACAAGTCCATCTGATAGTTCCAAAGATGGTGAGTCCAAAGAAGAAGGACCCGCCCCTACTATTGATGAACATCAAGGAAGCTTATCTAGTGATACAGAGGCTTCAGATCCTAAGGAAGAAAAAGAATTTGAAACTCCTATAGTTGAATCTCAAAGGAGAAGAAAGAGCAACAGATTACTTTCCAGATCCGTTCTAAAGAAGAAAGGAGAATCTTCTACTACTATCATTGAATTGAGTGATGATGAGTTTGAATCCAAGGGAGAAGATGCTGAAGAAGGTACTAGTGATGAAAATTAGCATGAAGGATTCACTAATGAATTATATGAAATAATTGAGCATGATTCAAGTTCAGAAGGTGAAGAGATGGAAAAAGGTTCTAGTTCTACAAATCAGGAATCAGAGGAATCAGCAGACTATCCTATTCTTTCTCCAGCAAGAGTTCGCCAAAGAATAGTGGTGGAAGTATTTGATGAACCACTAGATGTACCACCAGAAAGATGGATAAGTTATGGAAACGAACAACTTAAAGCCGTAAGGATAACTACAAATGAGGTTTAACAACTGGAATAACATGGAGTTAGACTGCACTATAATTCTGTACAATCCTGATGATCTTCTGATGAGATGGTTCTTCCCATGGATGCCCTAGTTAAAGGCATATACTAAAAAAGATGGAAGTTACTTCACCTGGTGTTATTCATAGTTTTTGAACTTGGAGCTGGTGGCACAGAACTTTCCAAGGATAAAGAAGTTTGCAACTAAGATGATCAAAGACCAGTCTCACTTCAAAGTTTATCGACATGCTGGTAACCACTATATTCCTTATGATAGTAGAGTCGGTTCTGATGGCAGAAGGATTATACCTAAGTGCATGATCATAGAGTCCCTTCACTCCACTACTGAAGATGATCAAGTGAAGTTTGAAAAGCTTCCCTCTATCGAAGCACAATTGTCTGAAATTCCTTCATCCTCCAACATTGATTGGCACTCAAAGATTTATCAGATTCTCACTGCTTTCGAAAAATTGTCCGAGAATGAAAATCGTAGAATCCAACCAGATGATCAACAAGAGTCTGCCCAACCTAATGACCAAACCCCTACGGAGCAAAAGTTAATGAATAACTCTGATGAGTTGGTTGAGAAAATATCCATCATCACTGAACAGGCAAAGATTTTGTCAGAAGAAGGAGATATTGTGCTTCAAGATAGATTCTGAGCCACTATGTCTGAGATATCTCTTAAAATCAAAGAGAGAGATCAAATCTATCTAAAGGCTATAAATGATCAGAAGGAAGAAGCTCTACGAGCACAGAATGCTAATGAAGAAAAAATTCTATTTCTCTCTAACAAGATTGACAATCTGAATCAGTCTCTCTCCCTACAACTTGAGTTGAGCCAACAAGAACTCAAAATTGAGGTTGGTCACTCATCTTACCTGATGAAGCAATTTATGTCAAAAGTGGAGCAGCTTTCCCAAATGATTAATGACAAAAAGGGGGAGAAAAAGAGACATAGGAAGAGGCACTCAAGGAGGAGTAAAGCGAAAAGAATGAAAGAAGAAAAGAAGGCCAAGAGAAAGGAAAGGGAGCAAAAGAAGAAGAAGACAGCAGCAGCAGAAGCAAAATCATCATCTGAGGGGGAGCCAAAGGATGATGATCTCATGAATATAGAGTGTGACGCCCCCAAAATAGGTATACATCACCTATTCTGAGTCGCCAAATACATGGTACAGAATACAAATACAATCTTAAATATACAACATGAGTTGTGAGTTTTAATATAAATATTGTCTTCTAGACAGTATTCAAACTCAAAATAAGTCCTCAATACATTTATTAACACACTATTTCATAGAATAGTGAGGACTACTAATGCTATCATCTGGACCGTCACTCCGTTCCCTGACTAGTCCCTGCTACGTTTTCATTTCCTGAAGAGAACAATGAAAGTAAAAGGGTGAGCTCAACTAGCTCAATAAGAAATATTATGACTAAGATAATGCAGAATAAATTATCGTTAGCCTTCAACAGTGTTAAACTGATACAATATAGCAAACATCAAGTTTAACTGCAGCGGAATAAGCAATCCATTAAAAGAGTCAAGTAAAGAATAAAATCTACTATCTTCTATGATTTAAAAGGTTTTTCATCACTTTTATTGCTTGAGACTCGACAATAATAATAAACCACATCATCCTGCAGATGCGGCGAAGGATATTCATTAGTATCACAACCACAAATTATCCATGCACTACGGGCCAAGGATATTCGTGTATTCATCAATGGTCATGATCATGCCATAAAACAATTCATCTTTGCACCCTTGGCCGAAGAGAATCCATAGTCATAGTCATACCAAAAACTGTGCATCAATGTACTACGGGCCAATAAGGACTTTTTCCAAATCATTTATAACATTACGGTCATGATTATACCGAATAATCCCTGGTCATAATCATACCAAGTCCATCTATGCACTACAGGCCACAGATGACTTTCAACATAATATAAACATGAGAATGATGACAATGATATAAGAATTCAATAAAACAAGTTTAAGAATTAATTTATCCAGGAACCAATAACGTCCAAATTGTCAACATGATACTGCTTTGTGGAGTAAAATTCAAGAATGCTCAGAAGAATATTTCCATGAAAAGATACTGGATGAAGCGCAGATATCAAAGATATTCCACTAATTTAATGGAGTATAAAAGTCAAAACTTTAACCAACTGAGTACAATAAAGAATGGAATAACAAAAGAAATCACCAAGCATGCGATAGATCGCATGATGGAGTTATTCCAATAGAATAATAAATAACGGAACCAAAGTTATGCGTAACGCACGCATGTGATATTCCAGCGAGAATAATAAATAACGAAACCAAAGTTATGCGTAAGCGCACGCATGTGATGTTCCAACAGAATAATAAATAACGGAACCAGTCATGCGTAAGCGTCATGCACGAGGATGTTCCAACGTAATAATAAAGAATGGAATAATGTAAGAATTTCACCATGTATGTACTTACTTTGCATGATGATTATTCCAAAATAATAATAAAGAATGGAATAATGTAAGAATTTCACCATGTATGCAAGATTGCATGTAGATGAGTCATTCCAACATAATAATAAAGAATGGAATAATAGAAGAATTTCACCAAGTATAGGGTAGTCCGCGTATACAGGTTCTTCCAACAGAATAATAAAGAATGGAATAACAAAAGTTCTCTTAATGAATACGAAAGAAATAATACCCCTTACGAGTATAACAAATAATATCCCTTACCGTAAAAGAAACTGGATATAGGAGTAGTGAAGTAGCAGAATACTTTTCTTCTTTCTCGCTATAGTTTCTCTCTCTAGAGTTTCAGTGAATTCGTAAGAAATAATGAAGGAATGAGCTTCTATTTATAAGAGAATGGACTGAATAGTAACTAATTCTTGAATGGTCCAGATTGATTTACTTTTAAACGGACGGTCCATATTGATTTACTATGCAGTATTAATAAAATATTCTAATAAAACAAAATCTTTTAAATAAAATATAATATATTCTATTTATAATCTAATAAAATGAATAACTTTATAAAAGTATTCTGTTTTATATAAAAAGATTTTACTATGTAAAACACTATGTAGGAACTATGCAACACTATGCATAATAAAATATAATATATTCTAATTATTGTCTAATAAAACAAATAACTTTATAAAAGTATTATGTTTTATATAAAAAGATTTTACTATGCAACACTATGCATAATAAAATATAATATATTATAATTATTGTCTAATAAAACAAATAACTTTATAAAAGTATTCATTTTATATAAAAAGATTTTACTATGCAAAATACTATGCATAATAAAATATAATATATTCTAATTATTGTCTAATAAAAAAATAACTTTATAAAAGTATTCTGCTTTTATATAAAAAGCTTTTTCGCTTTTATTACATTAATAATACTAATAAAATAAAATTTATATATACACACACACACACACACATATATATATATATATATATATATACTTAGTGACTTCATTAAAAGACATCTCAATATATTTAACAACATTTATCATCATTATTATAATTCACAATATTAATCGACCAAATCGCTCCTGGAAAGAGGGGCTTTCTAATAAGGATTTCTCCTATTGGCGCGCCAATTAGGTGACGAAACCTCTCCTTGGCGAACTTCTAGACATCGTTAATATTGCAAATAATAATATTAATAACTCTGTCATCTCAATTATTGATTTAATAATATATAAAATATAGACAATAATTGAATCAAATAACGTGAGATACTATGTAGCAATTACTGTAGCAATAATTGAATAAAACTGAGTGACTTCTTACGTAAGAATCAATAATCAATACCGTGTGCTACTATGAAATCACGCGTATTACTATACTTTTACTACCGAGTAGTTCAACAATATTAACGGTAAAACTTCCACCACTATTTTCATAAAAATATTTTTGTCATTTTCTCAATTCGACAATAATTCCGTTGTGGGGTCCACCAATGATTGCGTCGTTGTACGAATATTCCCTGCAAAAATGAATATTCTCCGACCAATCGAATATAATACAACAACTTGCATACTTTGTAAAATTTATAAATAATACCCACAACTATAACATTATCTCAAATCCACACCATAATATTTAAAAAAATATTTCAAAAAAATTAAATCTTTATTCGTAAAATTTGGGATTTTACATAGAGTCTGAGGGGGAGCAGAGAAAAGAAATAAAGTCACCATCCCAGGGGAGCAGGAGCAAAAATATGAGTAGATGAGTAGCTGATCAACAAACGACCTGGAGAAACACATGGAGCCAAAAATGTATAAAAGGTATATCTCTATCTAGTTAAGTATGTTCTAGATCCAAGATGAAGAGTGTTGGAGTCTATGCAATTTCATATTATTATCAATGACATTCATGCTTATCTGATTTAGAAATACAGCTGCTCATTGTATGAAAGATTCATTCATCTCATGCATATGCACTAATTATTTTTGTCATAATCAAATAGGGGGAGATTGTTAGGAATAAGCATAAGAATGATATTCCTATTTACATATGATTTGATTATGATATACGTGAATGAATATGCAAGTATGCTTGCATTAAGAAAAGTTGTAAAGTCCTTTGATAGATAATAAGAACACATGTACAAGGACTTGGAATGAATTGATCAAATATGTTAGGTTAATCCTACATAAGCAAAACAGATTTGTAAAGTCCTTAAAATGAAATGATGTACAAGGACTATAAATGTAGAAAGATCAAGCTTGTTAGGTTGATCTTAAAATGTAATAGATAGGCTTGTCTGATCGTCGAGCACTGCACCAAAAATCGTAGTCTGCCAGAAGAGTCGAGGAAAACTCGAGAACTATCAAGGAGGAATCATAGTCTGCAAGATAGTAGATCTCAGAGTTTGTAGACTTTCAAGAGAGACGAAGAAGGATCGTAGTGTGTCAAGAAGAGCCTCCTCGAAGCCGTAGTCTTCCGAGGAAGTAATGTTCAGAATCGTAGAGACAGCCTGTCTAAGAGCCAACCGAGCATCTGCCAAAGCCAAGTCAAGAATCGTAGACCACACTTGAAGTCGTAGAGTCTACTGATTATATCAAAGGTAGAAATCATAGTCAAGCTAGATCAGATAAAGACAACAAGCTTAAAGACAAAAATTGTAGAGTGTAAAGATCTGATCTTGGAGTCATAGTGTCTGCAGAACCCAAGCTAAATCATAGAGTGCAGAACTAAGGCTTCAACAAAAGTGCTCACAACGCCAAGGCAGAATCGTACAGTAAACATGATTCTCAACAAATGAGCACTGTGACGCCCCGAAAAAAGGTATATATCACCCATCTTAAGTCGCCAAATACATGGTACAAAATTCAAATACAACAATCGTGTAAAATACAAAAAAACATAATTTAAGAGTTTTAATAAGAATATTGTCATCTAGACAATATCCACACTCAATGGAGTCCTTATTACATTTATTGTCACATTATTGAACAGAATAGTGAGGACTACTAATGCTATCATCTGACCGCTACACTCCGCTTCCCGACTAGTCCCGCCACGCTCTCATTTCTGAAGAGAATAAAGAAAAAGAAAGGGTGAGCTCAACTAGCCCAAGAAGAAATATTATAACTAAGATAATGCGTAATAAATTATCATTAGTCTTCAACAATGTTAAACCGATAAAATACAATAGACATCAAGTTTAATCTGCGGCTTAATAAGCAATCCATTAGAAGAGTCAAGTAGAGCATGATATCTACTATCTTCTATGATTTAAAATATTTTCATCAATTTTTATCATTTGAGACTCGACAATAAATAAACCACATCATCGAGTCATCCCCGCACTACTGTCAAGGATATTCATTAAATCATCAATGGTCATGACTATACCGAATAATCCCCGGTCATAATCATACCAAAAAATGTCCATCAATGCACTACAGGCTACCGAGGACTTTTACCACATCATTTATAACATTACAGGTCATGATTATACCGAATAATCCCTTGTCATAATCATACCAAGTCCATCTATGCACGTAAGCGAAAGATGACTTTCATCACAATATATGCATGAGGATGATGACAATGACATAATAATTCAATAAAACAAGTTAAAGAATAAATTTTAAAGATTTATAAGTTAATTTATCTTGAAATCAATTACGTCCAAATTGTCAACATGATACTGCTTTGTAGAGTAAAATTCAAGAATGCTCAAAAGAATATTTCCATAAAAAGATACCGGATGACGCGCAAATATCCAGGATATTCTACTAATTTCATGGAGTATAGAAGCTAAAACTTTAACCAAATGAGTATCATAGAATATATGAAACTACAAATGGATTTTCTCCCGCCATGCGGTAATCCACGTAGACAGATTATTTCCACAATTTAATAAGAAATGAATATGAAGGATCATTCACCATGCATGTGATAATCCACATAGACAGGTTATTCCAAGAGAATAAGAAAGAATGGAACCAGGTCATGCGTAATTCGCACGGACAGGATATTCCAACAGAGTAATAAAGAATGGAATAATAGAAGAATTCACCATGCATGCGATAGACCGCACAGACAGGTTATTCCAACAGAATAATAAAGAATGGAACCAGGTCTAGCGTAATCCGCACAGCAAGATATTCCAACAGAATAATAAAGAATGGAATAACAAAGAATTCCCCATGTATGCGATAGACCACACAAACAGGTTATTCCAACAGAATAATAAAGAATGGAACCAGGTCTAGCGTAATCGCACATGCATGTGATATTCCAATGTAATAATAAAGAATGGAATAACGAAGAATTTCACCATGTATGCGGTATTGCATGATAAAGTTATTCCAAAGATAATAATAAAAAAATGGAATAATGTAAGAATTTCACCATGTATGTGTCAGATGATGTGTTATTCCAACATAATAATAAAGAATGGAATAACAGAAGCTCTCTTCATGAATACGAAAGAAATAATACCCCTTACCTTAGAAAGAAACTGGATACTGGAGTAGAGAGGTAGTAAACTTCTCTTCTTCTTTTTCTCTGTAATTTCAATCTATAATAATTGCTCTATAGCTTTAGTGAATTGGTGAGAAATGAAGAAAGAATGAGCTTCTATTTATAGAAAAATATAGTTTCGATAATTGCACGTTTTGGGGCTCAAAATATTACAATACAATACCTTCAACTTTTCTTTCATTTTAAATTTAGTCCTGCAAGTATTATCAAACTTGCACCACCTCCCCTAATAGTAAATAATGTGAGTCAATAGTTCAATCATGTGAATCAATAATTATAATCATGTGAAACTACGAATTACAGTATAGTACCTCCATCTATACCTCCATTTTTAACTTAGTAATGCAAGTATTATCAATCTTGCACCAACTCCCCTAATAGTACAAGAATGTGATTCAATAGTACACACATGTGAACAAATAGTTATATAAGCATGTGAATTAGTAGCAATTAATTGCTCATTTATCTGATTAATTACCCGATTTATCAATATAACCCCCAGACATCAATTATCATCGGAAAAGATGTCGATTTCCATTAACACTAATAATCCCAACACAATGGAACTATCAAATTCATCTTTAATCAACATGAACTTATTCATCATTAATATTATAACTCATAAAATTTAATAACCGTGTCGCTCCGGGGATAGAGGGGCTTTCCGATAAGGATTTCTCCTTATTGGCGCGCAATTAGATGACCAAACCTCTCCTTGACAGAACTTCTAGACATTGTAAATATTGCAATTTAATAATATGAATAACTTTGTCGTCTCAATTATTGATTTAATAATATATCATATAATGCAAATGATATTGTGATAATAATCGAATCAATAATATGAGAGATATGATGCCGCAATTACTGTAGCAATAATCGAGTATAACTGAGTGACTTCTCACGTAAGCATCAATAATCAATACCGTGTGCTACTATGCAACCACCCGTATTAATGTACTTTTACTACCGAGTAGTTCAACAGTTTAACGGTAAAACTTCCGCCGTTATTTTTATAAAAAGATAATTATGTCATTTTCTAACTACGACAATACTTACATTGTCCACCACTAATGATTGTACCATCGCATTTAATATTCCTATTAAAATGAATATTCCCCGACCAATCGAATATTATATAACCACTTGCTTACTTTGCAAAATTTATAAATATTACCCACAACTATAACATTATATCAAATCCACACCATAATATTCAAAAATATATTTCGAGAAAATTATTCTTTATTCATAAAAGTTGGGGTCTTATAATCCACATAGGCAAAGTTATTCCAATGAATAATAAAGAATGAGACCGTGTCATGCTTAATTCGCATGCATATGATGATATTTCAAATGTAATAATAAAGAATGGAATAATGTAAGAATTCACCATACATGTGATAGACTGCATGACGAGTTATTCCAATGTAATAATAAAGAATGGAACCAGTGTCCGCATAATCCGCATGCATGTGATATTCCAACAGAATAATAAAGAATGGAATAACAAACACCATGCATGTGATAGACCGCACAGACAGGTTATTCCAAGAGAATAATAAAGAATGGAACCAGGTCTAGCGTAATCCGCACAGACAGGATATTCCAACAGAATAAAAAAGAATGGAATAATAGAAAAATTTCACTATGTATGTGGTACTTCGCATAGACAGGTTATTCCAATATAATAATAAAGAATGAAATAATGTAAGAATTTCACCATATATACGGTACTTGGCATGTATAAAGTTATTCCAACATAATAATAAAGAATGGAATAATGTAAGAATTTCACTATGTATGCGATTGCTTAGCATGAAGTTATTCCAACATAATAATAAAGAATAGAATAACAGAAGAATTTCACCATGTATGTGGTACTTCACATAGACAAGTTATTCCAACATAATAATAAAGAATGGAATAACAGAAGCTCTCTTCATGAATACGAAAGAAATAATACTCATTACCTTAGAAAGAAACTGGATACTGGAGTAGAGAGGTAGCAAACTTCTCTTCTTCTTTCTCTCTATAATTTCTCTCTATAATAATTTCTCTATAGCTTTAGTGAATTAGTGAGAAATGAAGGAATAATGAGCTTCTATTTATAGGAAAATATAGTTTCGATAATTGCACGTTTTGGGGCTCAAAATATTACAGTACAATACCTTCAACTTTTCTTTCATTTTAAATTTAGTCCTGCAAGTATTATAAAACTTGCATCACCTCCCCTAATAGTAAATAATGTGAATCAATAGTTATAATCATGTGAAAATACGAATTATAGTATAGTACCTCCATCTATACCTCCATTTTTAACTTAGTCATACAAGTGTTATCAATCTTGCACCAACTCCCCTAATAGTACAAGAATGTGATTCAATAGTACACACATGTGAACAAATAGTTATATAAGCATGTGAATTAGTAGCAATTAATTGCTCATTTATCCGATTAATTACCCAATTTATCAATATAACCCCCTGGACATCAATTATCATCTAATAGATGTCGATTTCCACTAACACTAATAATCCCAACACAATGGAACTATCAAATTCGTCTTTAATCAACACGAACTTATTCATCATTAATATTATAACTCACAATATTTAACAACCAGGTCGTTCCAAGGAAAGAGGGGGCTTTCCGATAAGGATTTCTCCTTATTGGCGCGCAATTAGATGACCAAACCTCTCTTTGACAGAACTTCTAGACATTGTAAATATTGCAATTTAATAATATGAATAACTTTGTCGTCTCAATTATTGATTTAATAATATATCATATAATGCAGATGATACTGTGATAATAGTTGAATCAATAATATGAGAGATATGATGCCGCAATTACTGTAGCAATAATTGAGTATAACTGGGCGACTTCTCACGTAAGCATCAATAATCAATACCGTGTGCTATTATGCAACTACGCCAGACATCGTACTTTTACTACTACCGTAGTTCAACAGTTTAACGATAAAACTTTCGTCGTTATTTTTATAAAAAGATAATTATGTCGTTTTCTAACTACGACAATACTTCCGTTGTGGGGTCCACCAATAATTGTGCCATCGTACAAATATTCCCTATTAAAACGAATATTCCCCGATCAATCGAATATTATATAACCACTTGTTTACTTTGAAAAATTTGTAAATATTACCCACTACTATAATATTATATCAAATCCACACCATAATATTCAAAAATATATTTCGAGAAAATTATTCTTTATTCATAAAAGTTGGGGTCTTACAACCTCCCCTTCTTATGAAATTTCATCCTCGAAATTAGGGTGCGTACCTGGTATGTCAAAGAAGTGAGGATACCTTGATTTCATCTCAAATTCTAACTCCCAGGTCATTTCCTCCACATCGTGGTTTCTCCACAAAACTTTGACTTGAGGTATAACTTTAGAGCATAGAATATGATCCTTCTTATCCAAGATTTTAATAGGTAACTCTTCATACGTTAAATCTTCCACTATCTCATCTGGTTCTAATTTAATAATGTGGTTTGGGTCTTTCACATATTTACGTAACATAGATGTGTGGAAAACATTATGAACACAAGACATACTTGGTGGTAAGGCGAGTCTATAGGACACAGTTCCTACTCGATCGAGGATTAAAAATGGGCCAATGAATCGAGGATTGAGCTTTCCTCTCTTTCCAAATCTTGTAACTCCTTTCCATGGAGCATCACGTAACAACACATAATCTCAAATATTGAATTCCACGTCTTTTCGATGAAGATCAGCATAACTCTTTTGTCGATCTTGTGAGGTTTTTATACGTTGTTGAATCGTTTGAATCTTTTTCGTAGTCATACGTACCAACTCCGGTCCCAACAACGTTTCTTCACCCACCTCATCCCAGCATACTAGAGAATGACACTTTCTTCCATACTACGCCTCAAATGGAGCCATGCCAATACTTGTTTTATAACTATTGTTGTAGGAAAACTCCACCAATGGTAAGAACTTGTCCCAACTTCCCTTGAAGTCAAGGACACAGAGTCTTAATAAATCTTCAATAGTTTGAATAGTCCTTTCCGACTTCCCATCCGTTTGAGAATGATATGCCAAACTAAATCGTAAATTTGTGCCCATAACTTTTTGCAAACTAACCCAAAATCTTGAAGTGAATCTTGGGTCTCGATCAGAAACTATGGATACTGGCATACCATTCAATCTTACAGTCTCGTTTATATACATACTAGAAAGACGTTCAAGTGTATAAGTTTCTCGTATTGGTAAGAAATGAGTAAACTTGGTCAATCTATCAATAATGACCCAAATCGCATCTATGCCTTGAGAAACCTTGGGAAGACCAGTATCGAAATCCATGGTAATGTGCTCCCACTTCCATTCTGGAATTTCAAGTGATTACAATGAACCTTTTGGCACTTGATGTTCTGCCTTGACTCGTTGACAAGTTAGACACCTTGAGATAAACCCCGCTATCTCTCTCTTCATGTTGCTCCACCAAAATGTATGTTGATGATCACGATACATTTTGGTACTCCCAGGATGGATTACAAATGGTGTGTTGTTCGCCTCCATCGATTCTTACTTCCGGAATAACACCTTCTTGCACTTTCTTCTTCATACGCATCAGCTCCAGGTCTGTAGTTTGAGCAGCTTTAACTTTATCGATTAAAGTCGGTTCCAATCGTATATTCGCGATCATCACATGGGTCCCTGGAGTCTTTAACTCTATTTCTATCCTTTCCAAGTCATACAAAATGGGTCTTTGCGTTGACAATATTGAACTCGTACCCGCATATGATCTTCTACTCAATGTGTCAGCTACTACGTTCGCTTTTCTAGGATGGTATTGGATGGTATGATTATAATCATTCAACAACTCCAGCCATCGTCGTTGCCGCATATTGAGTTCCTTTTGAGTGAAGAAATATTTGAGGCTTTTATGATCCGTATAGATCTCCACCTTCTCTCCATACAGGTAATGCGTCCAAATCTTAAGCGCAAAAACGACTGCTGCCAACTCTAGATCATGAGTAGGATAATTCCTCTCATATTCTTTGAGTTATCGAAAGGCATATGCTATGACTTTCCCATGTTGCATGAGAACACAGCCTAACCCTTTTCCTGAAGCGTCACTGTAGATGACAAATCCCTCCGAGCCAGATGGTATTGTCAGAACAGGTGCTGAAATGAGTCTCCTCTTGAGTTCTTGAAAACTCTTTTCATATTCCTCACTCTAACCGAATTTTGTATCTTTTCGAGTCAGCTGAGTTAATGGAGTAGCGATTCGAGAAAATCTTTCCACGAATCTCTGATAATAACCAGCTAAGCCAATAAATCTACGTACTTCGGTCACTGACTTAGGTTGCTCCCAGCTTTGAATTGCTTCAATCTTTGCCGGGTCAATAGATATTCCATGATTTGATATCACGTGCCCAAGGAATGAAACTTTCTCAAGCCAGAACTCGTATTTCTTAAACTTGGAATAAAGCTTGTTTTCATGAAGCTTTTGGAGTATCAGCCTCAAGTGTTGCTCATGGTCTTCGCGGGTTTTGGAGTATATGAGGATGTCATCAATAAATACGACCACAAAGTGATCCAAATATTTCTTGAATACTCGGTTCATCATATCCATGAAGGCAGCAGGAGCATTAGTCAATCCAAAAGACATGACTAGAATTCATAATGCCCGCATCGAGTTCTCAAAGCGCTCTTTGAATGTCATCGCTTTAATCTTCAACCGATGATATCCTAACGAAGATTAATCTTTGAAAAGAATTTGGCTCCTTGCGGTGATCAAACAGTCATCAATGCGAGGCAACGGGTACCTATTTTTGATGGTGACATGATTCAACTCCTCGATAATCAATACAAAGTCGCATACTTCCATCTTTCTCTTCACGAATAATAGAGCACCCCAAGGAGACGTCTTAGGGCAGAATGAAACCGATGTCTAACAATTCCTCGTAGTTGGGTTTTTAACTCCTGAATTTCAGTAGGAGCCATTCGATATGGGGCTTTGGAAATGGGTTTTATACCAGATTCAAGGTCGATACAAAATTCAATTTCACGCTCTGGGGGTAGGCCAAGAAGTTCTGCAGGGAATACGTCAGGAAATTTATTAAAAATAGAAATATCATTCAAATCTGACGTATTTTTATTTAAATCCGTGACATGGGCTAAGAAAGCTTGACATCCGTTTTTCAATAAACGAATAGCTTTATGACTTGATATGACAGTGATTGACTTTAGTGGTTTGGTTGCTTAAATTCGTATAATAGGTTGGTTAGGAATATGAAGGCTAACAACCTTACGAAAACAATCGATTTTAGCATGATGAGTAGTTAACCAATCAACCCCTAAAATCACATCAAATGCAAGTATGTTCAAAGAAATAAGATCGACAGGTAACGTGCAGTTACCGATTTGAATCAAACAAGACTTATAAACCGTGGACGTATTAAAGGTTTCTCCCAATGGAGTTTCAACAGATAAGTCGAAGTCTAATTTCTCTGGAGACAAATTTAAACGTTGAGCGCAAGTAGGAGAAATAAAGGAATGGGTAGAACCCTATCAAATAAAGTATAAACTTTGCTAGAGTTTATGATTAGCTTACCCGTGATCACCTCGTTCGGATTCCTCTCTTTTTTGGAGGTTATGACAAACGCCTCCTTGAACTACTCGGGTTTGTCTTGTCCGGGACACCTTTGTTGCCTCCATCCCAATTTGGACTTGACTTTGGTGCACGCAAAAATTGGGCTAGGTGACCTTCTTTTCCATAATTATAACACGCTTTGATCGCATCGCGCGCTTTGGACTTATGTGTCCTTCCCTCTACATTTCTAACATACGTACCGGTGGTCGTTCTCCTTCCTTAACAACAAAAGTCTTTGGTCGACGTCTTTCCATCCTTGTTGAATCTCCTCTTCTTAAAATGTCCACTCTTATTATCATGGCCATGATTACCACCGAAGTGATTATCATTTCTGGCATGTTGATTCCCTCCATGTTTGTTATCACCACTTCTATAACTGCTACCACTGGTATTATCGACTTGTCGGTTGCTCTCTCTTGGTTGGGTTGACTCATTATCGCCCTCCAATAACTGAGCCCTATTCACAACATTTGAATACAAACACAGTTGTGAGAAATTAGGTATTGACGTATCTCGGGTTTCAAACCTCTTAGAAACATCCGCGTCATTCTCTCCTCATTATCAACCAAGTGGGACAAAAACCGAGACAACTCGGCAAACTTAGCTTCGTACTGCGCCACGGTTATATTGTTTTGCTCAAGCTTGATGAACTCTACCTCCTTCATATGACGAATACTTTCAGGAAAGTACTTGTCATTGAACACCTCTTGGAACTTCTCCCAAGACATTTTGAGTGCGGCAGGTTGAGTACGCTTTACAGATTCCCACCAGTAATTTGCCTGTGCTCGCAACATGAAGGTGGCAAAGGGAACCTTTTTGCTCCTTGGAGCATCCCAAGACATCAAATATCTTGTTGATCTGCTTTATCCACGTCTCTGCCTTAAGTGGTTTTGGCTCTCCAAAAAACTCTGGTGGTCCCAGCTCCTTGAACTGCTTAGCGGTGATCGTCCGAGAGTTGTCAGTGTTTCCACCTGCATTTTGGACAGGAGCCGCTTTCGCCTGATGTTGCATGAATTGCATAAAGCCTCTGAACATCCCATCGTTCGCCATTTCATCGGTGTTATTGTTTACATGAGGATTATTATCTTCCTGTTGCACATTATCCTGGGCATTAATCTGTGGTGACTCAACGGTCTCATGTGCTTCATTGTTTATCTCAATATTTTCGGATGCCATTTTCAAATACTGCCACAAAACAAGGGTTAATTAACATATCACATATTATCCCTATACTCTAACCGACCAATTAAATATCAAACAAACTTAGGTAGGTCATACTAGAGAAAGAATTCCCCATCTCTCCCCTCCTAGTTCTTGTCTCACATCTCATCCAGGGATCATATCCCTAAGCTTTGATAAAACCTGTGACACCCCCAAAATAGGTATACATCACCCATCTTGAGTTGCCAAATACATGGTACAAAATTCAAATACAACTTAATTATACAACAGGCGTGTAAAATACGACAAAACATAATCTAAGAGTTTTAATAAGAATATTGTCATCTAGACAATATCCACACTCAATAGAGTCCTCATTACATTTATTGTCACATTATTTAACAGAATAGTGAGGACTACTAATGCTATTATCTAGACCGTCACTCCGTTCCCTGACTAGTCCTGGCTCTACGTTCTCATTTCCTAAAGAGAACAGTGAAAGAAAGGGTGAGCTCATCTAGCCCAGTAAGAAATATTATGACTAAGATAATGCAGAATAAATTATCATTAGTCTTCAACAATGTTAAACTGATAAAATACAATAGACATCAAGTTTAACTGCAGCAGAATAAGCAATCCATTAGAAGAGTCAAGTAGAGCATGATATCTACTATCTTCTATGATTTAAAATGTTTTCAATAATTTTTATCGTTGAGACTCAGCTAAATAAATAAACCACATCATCGAGTCATCCATACACTACGGGCCAAGGATATTCATTTAATCATCAATGGTCATGACTATACCGAATAATCCCTGGTCATAATCATACCAAAAACTGTCCATCAATGCACTACAGGCTACTGAGGACTTTTATCACATCATTTATAAAATTACAGGTCATGATTATACTGAATACTCCCTGGTCATAATTATACCAAGTCCATCTATGCACGTAATCCAAAGATGACTTTCATCACAATATAAGCATGAGGATGATGACAATGACATAATAATTCGATAAAAACAAGTTAAAGAATAAATTTTAAAGATTTATAAGTTAATTTATCTTGAAATCAATTACGTCCAAATTGTCAACATGATACTGCTTTGTGGAGTAAAATTCAAGAATGCTCAGAAGAATATTTCCATGAAAAGATACCGGATGAAGCGCAAATATCCAGGATATTCTACTAATTTCATGGAGTATAGAAGCCAAAACTTTAACCAAATGAGTATCATAGAATATATGAAACTACAAATGGATTTTCACCCGCCATGCGGTAATCCACGTAGACAGATCATTTTCATAATTTAATAAGGAATGAATACGAAGGATCATTCACCATGCATGTGATAATCCACATGTATGAGTTATTCCAATGTAATAATAAAGAATGAGACCAGTCATGCTTAATTCGCACGCAGATATGATATTTCAACGAGAATAATAAAGAATGGAATAACGTAAGAATTCACCATACATGTGATAGACTGCACAGACAGGTTATTCCAACAGAATAATAAAGAATGGAACCAGGTCTGGCATAATCCGCACAGACAGGATATTCCAACAGAATAATAAAGAATGGAATAACAAACACCATGCATGTGATAGACCGCACAGACAGGTTATTCCAAGAGAATAATAAAGAATGGAACCAGGTCTAAGCGTAATCACGCATGCATGATATTCCAACAGAATAAAAAAGAATGGAATAATAGAAAAATTTCACTATGTATGTGGTACTTCGCATAGACAGGTTATTCCAATATAATAATAAAGAATGAAATAACAGAAGAATTTCACCATATATGCGGTACTTCGCATAGACAGGTTATTCCAACATAATAATAAAGAATGGAATAACAGAAGAATTTCACTATGTATGCGGTACTTCGCATAGACAGGTTATTCCAACATAATAATAAAGAATAGAATAACAGAAGAATTTCACCATGTATGTGGTACTTCACATAGACAAGTTATTCCAACATAATAATAAAGAATGGAATAACAGAAGCTCTCTTCATGAATACGAAAGAAATAATACTCATTACCTTAGAAAGAAACTGGATAATTTGGGTAGAGAGTAGCAAACTTCTCTTCTTCTTTCTCTCTATAATTTCTCTCTATAATAATTTCTCTATAGCTTTAGTGAATTAGTGAGAAATGAAGGAATAATGAGCTTCTATTTATAGGAAAATATAGTTTCGATAATTGCACGTTTTGGGGCTCAAAATATTACAGTACAATACCTTCAACTTTTCTTTCATTTTAAATTTAGTCCTGCAAGTATTATAAAACTTGCATCACCTCCCCTAATAGTAAATAATGTGAATCAATAGTTATAATCATGTGAAAATACGAATTATAGTATAGTACCTCCATCTATACCTCCATTTTTAACTTAGTCATACAAGTGTTATCAATCTTGCACCAACTCCCCTAATAGTACAAGAATGTGATTCAATAGTACACACATGTGAACAAATAGTTATATAAGCATGTGAATTAGTAGCAATTAATTGCTCATTTATCCGATTAATTACCCAATTTATCAATATAACCCCCAGACATCAATTATCATCGGAATAGATGTCGATTTCCACTAACACTAATAATCCCAACACAATGGAACTATCAAATTCGTCTTTAATCAACACGAACTTATTCATCATTAATATTATAACTCACAATATTTAACAACCAGGTCGTTCCAAGGAAAGAGGGGGCTTTCCGATAAGGATTTCTCCTTATTGGCGCCAAATTGATTAGATGACCAAACCTCTCTTTGTGATGTAACTTCTAGACATTGTAAATATTGCAATTTAATAATATGAATAACTTTGTCGCCTCAATTATTGATTTAATAATATATCATATAATGCAAATGATATTGTGATAATAATCGAATCAATAATATGAGAGATATGATGCATGATTCTTGTAGCAATAATCGAGTATAACTGAGTGACTTCTCACGTAAGCATCAATAATCAATACCGTGTGCTACTATGCAACCAACCACACGTATTAATGTACTTTTACTACCGAGTAGTTCAACAGTTTAACGGTAAAACTTCCGCCGTTATTTTTATAAAAAGATAATTATGTCATTTTCTAACTACGACAATACTTCCATTGTGGGGTCCACCAATGATTGTACCATCGTCATTTAATATTCCTATTAAAATGAATATTCCCAGGCCCAATCGAATATTATATAACCACTTGCTTACTTTGCAAAATTTATAAATATTACCCACAACTATAACATTATATCAAATCCACACCATAATATTCAAAAATATATTTCGAGAAAATTATTCTTTATTCATAAAAGTTGGGGTCTTATAAGCACTCCCAGAATATCCAAAGGATGAAGCCTCTGGTCTGAGCTACAAAGATACACTCCACCTTTAGGAAACTAGAGAGCACTCAACGAATGGCTTGCAAGCTAATAGAAGATCTAAGAACCAACCTGTAACATTCTAGAATTTTAATTGTTATATTAAATATTTATTGAATTATTTAAATATTTAATGGATGTGTTTATTGTTGAATAAATAATTGTTCAAATTTGAATTGATGTGGTTAATTATTTGTTAAATAAATAATTAAGGAAAATTAATTATTTTGCTAATTTAATTTAATTATTAAGTTAGAGAATTTTGATTAATTGAATTACTATTCTTTTTATTGGAATTATAATTAAAAAGGATGTGTTAGTTGATTAAATAAAGTTATAATTATATAGAAAATTATAATTTTGTGATATTGATTTATGTGTTAAAGTGATTTGATAAATTGTTTTTAGAATTAATTTAATTAAGTTAATGTGTGACAAATAACCTTTTATAAAGGAGTTATTAAAATAACTTAAAGGAGTTTTAATTCCGTTTTGGCCAAACAAGGCCTAATGCCTATTAAGTCTTTAATTTATTTGAGTTTTACCAAACAAGGTGTAAGGTTAATGGGTTATTGTTTTTAGTTAGTAACAAAACAAGCCTTATAGCTTTTGATTTCAAAATTCACATAACTGATATCAGTTATGTTTATAATTATATTATATAATTAATATATATAATATCTATATACGTTATTTGTTAAGACGTATGTTAGAGGAGAGAGGTTAGAGAGAAGAAAGAAAACTCAGAGGAAGAAGAAGAAGAAGAGAAGAAGAGAAGAAGAGAAGAAGAAAAGAAGAGAGAAAGAATGGCTAGAGATTGGGGAAGGAGAGGCTTGAGAGAGAAAAGAATAGCCATATCATCTTCTATCAAGGTATTCTCTAATTTCTTTTTAGTTTTAAAAGTCTAGTTTCTCTTCCCAAATTCTCTGTAGAATTTTTGTGTAAGCATAAATTATTGTGTTATGTGGCTTTATATGACTTATTAGTGATGTTAAAACGATTTTCATAAGTTATAATCTATGAATTGATGATATGTATGTAATTTGGGAAGAAAAATATTTTATAGTGAGTTTTGGTGATTATATATTGTCTAGTTAAAATAGAAATTATGGGTTGAATAGTTGTTTTATTGATAAATTGGTTTTTCAATTTGTTAGAGTATATATATACTTTGATAAAATGCTTTGAATTAATGGTTTTGGTTGCAAAACAAAATTAAAGTGGTTGTTTTCTTCAAAAATATCAAAAAATGACTTTTAGCCAAAAATAATGAAATTGGGTGTGTTAATTTTGTTGTTTATGTTGTTATATAAGTAGAAACATGTTAGGAATCCTTGAATTATGTTTACATGAAGTTTTGTATGAATTATATGTAAATCAGTCTGTTAGAAACAAACTTGTAGGCCAAAATTGGCTTTTTCCTCTTTATTCTTCAGAAAGTTGTCGATCTGAAGCTATGATTTATAGCATGTGTGACCAATGATAATGTTTCGTTTGCATGACACGGCCATGTAGACTTATTCACCACACTATGCGATTACCATGCTCGCACGTGTGTGCATGATGTAATAAATAAATCAGTAAATGTGGCATTATGATGAGTTAGCAGAATAGTCTGACAGTGTACTTTTTGTACACAAAATTTTAAGAAAAGTTATGTGATGATAGTAGGACTGCTAAATGTTAATTTTAGTATTTCTATACTATGAATAAGTATGTTATTAACAATTAACTTGTGTTATAACTCGATTATGTGATTAAAAATCCAATTTTAAATGATGAACGTACTTAGTTATGTTTGTAAGATGGTAATGACTAATTACGTCATGATGACATATGTTTATAGGATATTATGATTCGTATTGATTTGGTTTAGCCTACGAGCAAGGCAAGTTTTCTAAGCTTTCTTTTTACATTGAGCAAGTTCTCTAACTCTACTTTTGTAATTGGAATCAATTATTGTTCCTAATATAATAATGCAAGATTTCTAATTCTTTATCTTGTTGAATTATTTATTGTTTCAATTCGATTACCTTATGAATGATGCAAGCTTTCTAAACTTTGGTTTAATGTTGACAAGTTATTCTTGTATTTAACTTGTTGTTTAGCATGCACAACTATTTATACTAATGTTGAGCAATTTCATCGTTCAAAATTGTTATGCATGCTTAGTACCCAATTCTAATTTAACCTTAACTTAATATTGTTCAAGAAAGGCATGTTATAATTATTCAAAATATATGCTATTAGATTATTCCTAAAGCATGATTTTGGTTTACCATGTTGATTCAATTACGATTATTACGTAATATGATGTTATTAATTCAACTAGTCCTCTAGTTGATGATCGTTGAACTTCAAATTACCCTTGAAAGCTTATCCAAACCAAACTCTCTTTGGTGCGGACTTGTACTCCAAATCTTTGAGATGAACAACCCTATTATTATTGGGGATAACTTACGCGTAGCGTTAAATATTTGTGCACAATACATGGTACGAAGGGCTGATCCCCCTAAGTACGAGGAGTCCTTATAGTCTTATGACTATTAAAGTTGGAGTTGAAAGATTACTCGCAACTATGGACATAATTCATGGTCTTATGACCCTCAGTTATAGTTATTCTACATTTTGGATTTCAGTTTCTGATTATTGATGATAAAGTACTATTCATTATTGATGAGCTTATTATTGGCAGTTAATATTACTATACTCTTGTTGATTTTATATTGTATCTAGTGAGCAATTGTTTTGCTCACTCTTGCATATTTTAAAACTCATTACAGCTAAAGAAGAGAAGGTAGATGAACCTTCGTCTAGCAAAGGAAAGGGAAAAATGTGCAAGTAATGAAGACTTGTAATTTTACTTTGATTGAGATGTTAGATTTTTATTATGATGATCTTAGACTTGGTTTTAATGAAGTTTATTTAATTTCCGCATTTGAATGATTGTAATTAAAGGTTAGATAAACTGGGAGATTTTATTATGTAACCCTTTAATGGGAAAGGTTTTATTTATCCAGTTTTATTGTGATTGGGTAGTTAGATATGAATGTTTGATTAAGTGAACATCAGATCCTGTGGGAATGAAGTACCTGGATTTGGGGGTGTCACACAACCCAATCAACATCCAGATTGAGTTGTGAAGCCATTCAAGATGAAGTCTTCCACAAGTAGTGTAGCATCCCCCGAACCCGGGCCCCAAATCGCCGCGAATTCGGTACACTATTTCTATTACTAATTGCGGAAGATATAAACATAAATTGTTTATATATTACATTACACATTATTCCCCAAGGTCGAGTAACCTTAACTTAAACACATATCATAAGCTATCTATCAGATAAGATATTATTCAACTATACTATTACAAAATAGCCGTACAATTTATCCCAAGTTGTACTTGGCCTTAACCTTTTCCTGTATCCGAACGCATTCGCCTTATCTGCAATGTTTTATCATGATATAGCAAGGGTGAGCATGAAAGTTGCCCAGCAAGTTTAAATACAACAATATAAGGATATATCATGATTGAAGAGTATGAATAATAAACTGGCTATAATTCATCAATATAATTGAGAACTAGCACGAACAAACTTTTGACTGAACAAGTTTTAAACATGAACAAACATTTCTGAACCAACTGGTAATGAAGGTGATCGACCTTTCATACGACTTATACATCTGAAGATGTACAAAGTACAATTTTCATGGCAATCAACAATGATTTAACCATAAGCTTGAATAAAACACTCTTAGTAGAGTTAAGTAAATACAAACTTGCACGAACCATTGATTCTGTAACGCAATTTATAACGCTTTACAGAAGACCTAATATTAATAATATAGATCTCAATATTAGAATCACATTATAATATTGTTATATCTAAATACACGAATAACCTAAACACATAACACATAACCCTATAAGTCTATCAAACACATAAGACTTAGCGTCGGTCAAACTATTTCATCGACTTAAATCGACACAATTCTATCATCCCGACGATCTAGTGGGACAATACTCGAGTTTAAGTTCGATTAAACTCTGCTTTAACCCTTAACAATTATCACGAGATAATTTTCTTAGCGATCAAAACATTTTTCTAGGCTCGTAATAATTTTCGAGATAATTATTACCATTTATCATGATTTTCCAATCATTAAAAGCGTATTTAAATGAATTAAATACCACATAATTCCTTAATCATTAATATCCATTTAATATAAAATATTAATGAAAATCCTTGCATAATATTATAATGTAATTATAATATTTGAAAATATTTTAATATCTTAAAATCATAATTATTTAATTTTTAAACACTTAAATCCATTATCCGATAATTAATATTAAAATATTAATATTTTCATGCCAAAATATCAAAAGTTATATTTTATAACTTAAAATATTTTATAACACTTAAATAATTTTTAAATGATTTTTAAAACATTAATTCTATTTTTCCTTAATTTATTTAATATATTTATTAAATAAATTAATTACCATTAATATTAAAATATTAATGAAATTTATCATAAAATATTAAAAGTCATCAAAAATAACTTAAAATATTTTCTTTTACCATAATATTATTTTTCATGATTTTTCATGAATTAAAACTATTTTTCATAATATATTTAATATTATAATTAAATAAATAAATACCTTTTATATTCCAAAAATATTAAATATTTTCAAAATATACTCAAAATAATTAAAAACTATTTTTCAAGCTTTAAAATAAGTTTTCATAATTTTAATTCATTTTTCTCTAATTTATTTAATACACTAATTAAATAAATTAAATACCTTTAATATTTAAATAATTATAAATATTAAAGAAAAATATTCAATTGATCAAATATTATTTTTCATAATTTAAAATAATATTTAAAACCATTTTTGGTAATTTTAGAATTTATTTCTATTTTTTTTATTAATTTTCGGAATTTTGAGAAAATAATTTAATTAATCTGTCATTAAAAGCCTATAGCGACACTTTACTGTCATTATAGGTGTTCTTGAGCCAAACCTGAATTTTCCGAAATTTGCGAGGGTTAATGGTTTAACCGCTTTATCTCTCAATCTGAGCATGTTACAGGCTATCTAAAACTTTGAGCATGTGAGACAATATGTCACACTACAACATTCAACCAACACTTTGGTTTAAACAACATTAAAACAAGGAGATCAAAGCCTCCAAACTTTACGACAAGTGGATTACGGGCCAAAAGCAGTTCAAGTGGTCACTTTCAAACTTAAATTAATCTATGTTACGCCATGATTTACGTGATCTATCACCTCCAATTTGTAGACAAAATGTAATACTACAACTATAAAGCATAATAACACTAAAACATCAAAGCAGAGTTAAATACATTGATCCGAACTTGAACACGGAAGTTGGGCTCAAATTTTTACGGGTTCGTGTTCTTGTGATTTGGTCAACCAGGTTTTGACCGAAATCTATAACTTTTGATCTATAATAGATCCGGTGCGATTCTTTTGCAACTTAAAGATCACACATGACAGGCTACATTTTACAAGTTTTAAACATCAAAAACACTTACTACACACGGACTTATAAGATCTGACATTTGACTGAAAATCACAGATTTCCAGATTTTCAGATTTTGAAAAACTTTAAATTCATGCACTTTGATGTTATGGGTTCATGATTTATCAACCCAGAACTTCAATTGACACCCTATTACATATCTTTGAACAATCAATTACAACTTTTAACAACAAATCATGAGATTTCGAATTTTAGGGTTCATATACCTCTTTATGCTTTGATTTTAATCTTGGCTCTCCAATCTGTTTATGGATGATCTTGGAGCTGTTTCTAGGACTGATCCACTACTGATTTTCGTGGGTTTAGTGAGAGAAAGAGAGAGTTGGTGAGAGCAAAAAATGAAATTGGATATGTTTTTGTGTTTTTCTCTCTCCAAAACCTTATATATAATGCTTTGATTCATGCATGTTGCTTATGATCTGATCAATTTCGGCTGGTTGGCTGGATTTTATCATATGGCTAGGCTAGGGTTTAGGCTAGGGTTTGGTGAACAACTCTTGACTTAGCAAGATTTGCAAGTTGTCTAAAAAAATCTAAAAAGTGGCATAAATGTCATTTCCATTAATTTCTAGAACTTGCCAAATGATAAAACCCTTAGGGTTTAGGGTTTGAGAAATCTAGGGTTTAGGGTTTGGACAAATTTAGGGTTTAGGTTTTAACCCTTAAAAATTTAGCAACTTGGATTTCAAAAATTTTCTAATTAAATTTTAAAATAGAAATTTTTTGATTTCTAATTATAATTAGGGCTTCCTAATTATATCATAATTTCTAATCATAAATCAACCTTTGCTAATTAGGACTAATTTATCCTAATTAAAATTGCTAATTAAGCACTTAGGGTCAAATTTGTACATTATAATTTATAACCCAAAAATTAGGGTTTTAAATATAAAAATAATATTTAAATTTTAGAAATTAGATTTCCCAATTAGATTAGGGTTTCTAATAACTTGGCAATTAGGATTTATATTCTAATTAACATTAAAAGTATTAAATTAACACTTTCATTTTTCCTAATTATAAATTAGGGTTTCAAATCCATCATTAGGGTTTCTGACGGAAAAGTTTAAGTTCGATAATTTGAAATTAGGGTTTGCTAATTAATTAAGCGTTACCTAATTAATATTATAATAATAATTGCGATGAAAGCAATATAATTCTCCATTAATTTCCCATTAGGGCTTGATTTATCGAATCAAACTAGGGTTTTGGATCAAGTATTAGGGTTTGATTTGGAATTAGGATTTTGTAATAAATTTGTTAAGATTAACCCTAATTAATCTTATAGTTATTTACACTTATGCCATTAAGTTCCCGATTTAGGGTTTCATGCACCGAATTAGGGTTTGGATTCTTTAACCTGAAACTAGGGTTTCGAAACCCGGTTTCTAGGGTTTCTTATCGAGACGTTAGGTTTTCTAGGACGTTGTTGTTCTTAATATATTCTTAGGGTTTTCTATAATTTATCCGTCGTTGTTGACCCTCAACCACATTTTGAACACATCATTAACCATATACACGAACTTAATCACATAAACACTTAATCCTCGAATAATTCACCTATATCCTTCACCAATTTTTGAAATCCTCAAAATTCAATCCCAATAACATCAAATGAATACACTTATTTTTAATCAGGTCAATCACCTTAAATCAATCATTTAAGATTTTAATAAATTGTCCAAATTCTCGGGTTGTCACAAGTAGATCAAAAGAAGACTTTTGAAGTGGATCTAAGGAAAGTCGTGAGATTGATAGCTCTCAAGAGAATGTAAAGACAACGATCTAGGGGTTAACCAGATCGTAGTTTTGCCAAACAAAGCTGACTCGATGAAGTTTACATAAAGATTTGACCTTTTAAAGAACAAATGAAAGTGATTAAGCATGGGTCAGCCCATTAATGATAAGTGAACGGGAGATCACAAGGAGAAAGCGAGCTAGGCATGCCACAAATCTGATGTGTCTTACTATTCAGAAGAGACCATAATAGGAAGTCAAGCTATCAATTCCTGAGATCAGTCGAGGCAAACAGAAGTATTGAAGCACTGCACAAGTCAAGGAAGAGGTGTTCTATATTGAAGATCCAATGAACACTCTTCAGGATCGTTGTGTTGTCTCAATCAGTAAATGAGAAACATTCAACAAGACACGGTACGATCAGGTCCAAGAACATATGCATCAGAATCGTAGAGTTCGGTCATCTAAAAATTGAAGCATTGGCAATGGTTCAATCTGAAGACTGATATTTGAACATTGTTATTTGAGAGCATTGATGCGAAAGGATAATTTCTGATGTTCTAATCAAGAAATTAGAAAGAAGAAATAAAGATGACTACCTGCCTGACATGGAAAGGTGACAACTCTAAAGCGGTAGGTAAGGTAGCAGGCTGCAGTGTCAGTAAAGTCATAAAGAGTTGTCATGTCACATCAAGTAGTCTGCGCCAAATAACTCGAGATCTACAAAGTAATTCAAATAGCTTTCAACGGCTATATTCCAATGTGAAGATTGGGAAGGAGTATATATTAGCTAGAGCTTCAAAGATCGAGAGTTGTTGAGTTGAAGGATCGTTGAGTTGTTGGAATGTTATAGTGTTAACTCTACGAGTTCCACCAGAGCTGAACGGAACAAGTCTCAGTTAGAGTGAGACTAAAGCTTCACTCAATAAGGATGAGAATGCCACTGAAGATGGCAGCTAAGCTGAGAGCTGAGAAGGCCAAGAAGATATCATTCAAAAAAGTGGCAGAGCACAAAGAAGATCTATAAAGCCACTCTACGAATCCCCAAGAACCAAAAGTTCAAATAGAACAGATGCAGAACCATGTCTGCAAATCATTCAAAAAGGGTTCAGGGAATGCTAAGTGTCAGACGAAGTCTACCAAAAGCTCAAAGACTTAGCAAACCCAAATGGTGATGTTGCACAGCTGACATTGGATGAAGATGACATGAATAGTGTAAAGATTAGCTGCACCAGAGAAGAGGTGGTCCAGACTCTACGCAGAATGCAAATAGGACCACGCCAAGCTGCTAAGTACAATAGTTGTTCAAGCTTCAAGACATCTTAGCAGCTCAGCACCAACAAAAAATACAACAACAACAAGTAGCCAGGGCCTAAGGGGTCCTTGTCTGGAGGGACTAAATGAAGTTCCAAGCCTGCTGGGCTTGAAGAGTTCTTAGTGAACTAGAGGAGTTCCAAGCCTGCTGGGTTTGAAGAGTTCTAAGAGAACTGAAGTTCCAAGGCTGCTGGCCTTGAAAGAATCTTAGCGATCCAGTGTGTTGCCCTTCCTTAGTGGAATTCCTGCTCGTTGAAGCAGAAAGGTGAATTAGGAGCTTAAGTCTCTGAACCACTAAAAATCCCTTGTGTCTTTTACATTCATTCATTTAATTTCTGTCATTTATATTATGTACCTAACTATTATAAATGTTATGTATGTATTAACTGCTTACAACTAAACTAACTTTAAAAATAATGTATGTATGTTCATGAATATATCAACGAAGGAGATATTTTACTTATTCCGTTGTGCTTGAAAAGATTCTTATGGTTGTCATATGGTAAGTCATTAGAAAAACAAAATAAACGTAAAAAGTATTTGAAATTAAAAGGATCTATTTAACCCCCTTCTAGATCTATTGTGTGCCTACTGGGAACTAACAATGCCCATTTAAAGTGAAGAGTTTTCTTCTTATGGTTCTCATGCAAGACTTTTCTTCCATCTTGCATGGCTTTGTACCACATTCTTTTGCACCTAGCTCCCCCATCTTCAACACCTTCCACATGCACCTGCATCGTGGAAAGAGTGTTTATCTTCTTTCCTCTAGTCACCACTAGAGACCTTTTTAGTGAGGTTCTATCTCCTGCGAAACATGGTGGAACAAACTTTGATCAATCCACTTCTCATCATGAATTGATCATCTTTTCTTCAATCACCGTGGATCACCAATTCTTGGCTAACTCATCAAGAATTCAATATCACCATCAAGAGAACCTCAAGGGAAACACAAACCCTTCATCGAGAATTCACCACGTCATCGCGTGTTCTTTTGAAGAGACTAATTTAATCATGGCTCCAACTGATTCCTCCATAAAATTTATCAAAAATAATTGCACAAATAACCTTAGCTTTGATACCAGTTGTTGGGAAAAAAATCACCTCCCAAATACTATTGTCTTTTATAAATTAGATGGATAAAATATCAGCACATGCCAAAAAGATTAAATTTACAGTTCCACCAAAATAATAACCATGCAGGAAATAATGAGTAGAAAATATCCAACCATGAGACACCAAGATTTTATGTGGAAAACCCTCTAAAACTAAGAGATAAAAATCACAGGACAAACTCCGAATGATTCACTATAATTGTGACACCCCCAAAATAGGTATACATAACCCATTCTGAGTCGCCAAATACATGGTACAGAATTTAAATACAAACTTAATTATACAACTGTCGTGTAAAATATGACAAAACATAAGCTGAGAGTTTTAACACGAATATTGTCTCGTAGAAAATATCCAAACTCAAATGGATTCATCATTACAATTATTATCAAACTATTTTATAAAATAGTGAGGATTACTACAGCCACCATCTCGGACCGTCACTCCATTCCCCCGACTAGTCCCGGCTATGTTCTCATTTTCTGAAGAGAACATTGAAAGCAAAGGGCGAGCTCAACTAGCCCAGTAAAGAATATTATGACTAAGATAATGCAGAATAAATTATCGTTAGCCTTCAATAGTGTAAAACTGATAGAATACAATAGACAACAAGATTAACTGCAGCGAAACAAACGATCCATTAGAAGAGTCAAGTAGAGCATGATATCTACTATCTTCTATGATTTAAGAGTTCATAATCAATATTTTATCTCTGCAACACATTTCAATAAATAATCCACATCACCGAATTATTCATGCACTACAGGCCAAGGATATTCGTTAGCATTATATCCACGAACTATCCATGCACTACGGGCCAAGGATATTTGTTATTATCATCAATGGTCATGATCATGCCAACAACTGTCCATCAATACAATACGGGCTAATAAGGACTTTTACCACATCATTTGTAATATTACGGGCCATGATTATATCGATACATAATTTTTGGTCATAATCATACCAATCAATAGTCCATATATGCACTACGGGCCAAAGATGACTTTCATCACAATATAAGCATGAGGATGATGACAATGATATAAGCATCAATCAAACGAAATCAAAGATACATATTAAAGATTTTTAATTTATCCATAGTTTAAAAATGTCCAAATTGTTAAAATGATAACTGCTTTGTAGAGTAAAACTTGGACAAAAAAAAATTATTTTTTGTCGTGAATAGTACCCAAGTGAATAGTACCTCGTGAATAGTACCCCGCGAATAGTATCCCGACATGAAAAGATCATAATTTAATAAGAATGTTCAGAAAAATATTTATGTGAAAAGATACTAGATGAAGCGCAAATTTTAAGGATATTCTACTAATTTCAAGGAGTATAGAAGCAATACTTAACAAAATGAGTGTAGAATTAAGAATATGAAACGGAATAATATTAATTACATACTACAGAGTATGGAAGAAAATATTATTTCTTACGAATATTGAACAAAAATAATATTCCTTACCTTAAAAGGAGAGTACTTATGAATGGTATAGCGGAGATATTCTTGAAGAAAATTTATATTATTTTCTACACTCAAAGTTTCCTTAAACTCAAAAGAAATACGCTCAATATTATAGAAAAAGAATTCTCTGATTTTGGTGTGATTTTTATTTCTAAACTAAGCATCCTATTTATAGGAGAATGACATAGAACAATTTAAGAAAATCACGGGTGAACAGTAAGGAAATTCACGGGCGAACGTTCACGAGAATTCAACGAATTTTTCTGATTTTACTATGTTGCACTATGCAGTACTATGCAAACACTGCAATAAAATATTCTAATAAAACAAAAAAATATAATATAATATATATATACACACACACAACACACACACCCTCACACACATGTACACACACACTCACACACATTATATATATATATGTAATAAAATAAAACCGAGATAACTTTCTATCGATGATTTTGAAAAATGGATAAGTGGAGGTCCATATAATAAGCCAAATTTATAAAAAATACTTTATAAAAAACCCTCTATTTATCGCAATTCACTTGGCTTGACTAAACACATTTTTAATAACATTTATTCATCATTAATATTATAACTCGCAATATTAACAGCCAGATCATTCTCAGGAAAGAGGGGATTTTCCGATAAGGATTTCTTTTTATTGGCACGTAATTAGGTGACCAAACTCCTTTCCTCGACAGAACTTTCTAGACATTGTCAATAATACAAATAATAATATGAATAACTTTGTCGTCTCAATTATTGATTTAATAATATAAAATATTATGCAGATGATACTGTAACAATAACTGAATCAATAATATGAGATACTATGCATCAACTACTATGACAATAATTGAATAAAACTAAGTGATTTCTCATGTAAACATCAATAATCAAAGATGTTGTGCAATACCATGTGCTACTGTGCAACCACGCGTATTACTGTACTTCTATCACCGGTTATTTTAAGAGTTAACGGTAAAAGTTTTGCCGTTATTTTTATAAAAGTTATTTACATGCTTTTCTAACTCCGACAAGATGAATTCCGCCAATGGGGTCCACCAATAATTGTGTCATCATACGAATATTCCCCGATAAAACAAATATTCTCCGACCAAACGAATATTTTATGACAACTTGCTTACTTTATAAAATTTATAAATATTACTCACAACTATAACATTATATCAAATCCACACCTTGTTACTCAAAATAATATTTAGAGAAAAATTAATATTTATTCATAAAAGTTGGGGTCTTATAATAATAATAAACTGAGAGAATACAAAGATATCTTAATTTGAGTACAAATTCAAATTACTTCACCACAATTGCAATGTGATGGTATCCAAATAAAATACCATTTTATTTAAATTATCTTTCTCTCTCTATTTTTCTTAAAACTTTAGAAAAACTTTCTTCTACCCTTTCCCGGATAGGATTACTTTCATCCATCCTTACGATGAGATTTCTCTCACCCACTCTTTTATTTTTCTCTCTACTCTCGGATGAGAGCTTGTGTCTCGGTGTGTCTTTCATTTCTCTTTTGCTGCCTTTTTATAGCAAAGGACAGGCTAAATTCAAAGGGCCAAAGAACATGGAAAATTCAAAGAGCAAGGAACACGGGAAAAAGGGAAGGCAAATGGGTGAGGACATTTGACTAATAGAAATCTCGTATTTTGTGGATCCAAAAACTGAAAGTCCTAAAATAGTGAATCGTATTCAAGGTTTATATATGTGGTTTGTCCCCTTAGTGGTGTGTAACCGTCCGACACTAAAAAGGAAACTGGGGTAGTAGATCTTGTTAAATGCAACAAATATTCATTGGGGAGAATCAGTGAAAGAGGATGATAATATGGTGACAAGTGGAGTTAAATTTGGACACTAATCATATATAAACTACGTTGGAACTGAAGTATAGGTCTTAATAAATTATTACCATTAGTTTCAGTCATTAGTCCGTTAAACTTTTCAACTTTTGGAGACTGATCAGGTACATGATGCTTTTCTGTTACTTTCAAGTTGAAGTAAAACAGAGACATGAAAATGTTGTGAAATACAAATGATAATGTTAATATATTTGACTTGAGCAGTTTCTAGCAAATTTCGAGACATTCGGAATTTTTTACTGAAGAAAATAGCTTGTGTGGGATTTGAGGTTCTAGAGAAAATTTTATGCTCTTAGGCAGATATTATTTTGAGAGCAATTAGAACAAGGAACTGAACTGTCTCAGTAGGTGATTTATCAAGATCAAGAAGCTGCTTTGGGTGGACTTGTCAAGCTGTAGAAACATATGATCAATTTATAATTGATTTAATATATTCCTGGAAGACTTGGATTTAGGAAAAAGTTGATTTCATTATATTTTATGTTTATTACTATAGTTACATTTGGTTGTGCTTGATGATTAAATATATTGTGGTTCAATCGCTGTAATTGGTTAGGTAGTGAACAATCTTGAAGAATTAAAAGTCAGATCTGTTTATTTCTCATTCCTTTTTTTCATTTTCTTTTATAAGAACACTGTATATTATCGGGTTGGGGAAATTAGAGTTGAAGAATCCATCTCTACCGCCTTACAAAGGAAAAATGAAACAAAGCCTCCAGCTCTACTGTGGCAATTGTCAAAGGCCCTCTGTGCTGCTATCTCAACTCACCAGATCTGTTATTTCTTTCTCAAATACAAGACTCAGCTTGTGGACATTATTCTTGTCTTGATAGAATCTGTAGATGAAGTCTCAGCCTTGAGCTGTTCTGGTCCACCTTCTATCTTAGCTATTGGAATTCACATTGGGTGATCAGGCATACATCAAGGATTGACTATATGATCTTTTCAAGTTCACTGGTTTCTGTAGATGAGGTTGCACACACGAGTGTCGACTAGGAGTCGGATGATGCATGTTTTTGGTGATGTCGTTTCTCTTAACCAAATACAACATTGAGATTGTGACGCCCCCAAATTCAAGTTCTCTAACCTGAGACTCAATACTCACGATCCGTCATTATCATAAGCATTCTATAAACTATTGCGGAATAATAAACATATATTGTTCATTATAATATAGTTTCATAACATAATCTCAAGGTCTTCTTTACCTTAACTTTAACACACATTTAATATTACAAAAGGTTTACAAAATTACACCATCGGTATCTCTTGTTAGCTAACCTTAACCTTTCATGTCTATTAATACAAAAGACTTAAACAAAATTATAATATAATAATCATTTAACAACGTGATACTTCTCGGTCGCCTTCGCTTTGCCTTTGTCCTTACTAGAACCTTCTGCTATCTCGACTTTAGCTAAAATATTTTATTTAAGCAAGGGTGAGCAACGAGTTTGCTCCACAAGTTAAAGTGTACAATAAAGGATAAAGGAGAATTTAACTTTCTAGAATTTTAATGATATTCGAAAGATTCCGAATTAGCTGAATAATAAATCATTTGCAATAACAAGAATTTTCTTTAGTTTCATACTGAATAACATTTCAGGGATGAAAGAGTAAAATTCTTCCGAAGGTTCAATAATATTCAATTGATTAAGAAGAATTATCAATACTACAACAATATTCAACAAAATGGGATATTCCCAGATTTCATGTTGAGTGATCACAAATGGATCAAGAACTACTCGAGGAATCATCAGTAATTAAAGCTGAATTACCTCAAAAATATAAGTTAGTTATAAAAACTAATTATATTCTTCTACAAGTACATGAAGTGATCAGCTCTATTGTACCATATATTATGCATAATACTCAAACATAGTGCGCAAGGGTCGTTTTACGACAATAAAGTTTTCCCTTTTTATAAGGGTTGTTCTTCTCATTCTTACATCATGAGTCCGTACCACAACAATATGGTTTGGATTACTTTCAAAGAAATATTATGATTTCAACATATAATATCAATATTGATCTAGCCAAAATCGCTGGCAGAGATCTTCCAACAATAAATCAATTCATAATAAACAGAAAGTTTCATGCTTTAATAAATATTAGTCTAGCCAAAACAAATAGCTGAGACATGACTCGTAAATAGTTCCAATAATAGAACAAGAATCAATTGCACTATGTGTGAATAACAATAATCATAGATGTGGAATAATCAACAATAATTATCCACTAACATGCTTGAAAAATAATAACTCGAGTCTGAGTTAGAGAACTTGCATATTAATAACAACTTGCACAATATGCGAATATCAATAAATATCATAGATGTGGAATAATCAACAATAATTATCCACTAACATGCTTGAAAAATAATAACTCGAGTTTGAGTTAGAGAACTTGCCTGTTTGACGGGCTACGACTAACTAGCTTTAATTAAAACTCTTTGAATGACCTACCATTGACAATGTTGGTCTACTAGTTAGTACTGCGTATAATCGTACGTTTATGCGCTTACTTATGCTATTATCTAGCAAATAATTCAATCACAATGTTTATATAGTATAAAGTACCATCATTAATGTAAGACCCCAACTTTTATGAATAAAAAGATTTAATTTTCTCGAAATATCTTTTTGAATAATAAGGTGTGGATTTGATATAATGTTATAGTTGTGGGTAATATTTACAAATTTTGCAAAGTAAGCAAGTTGTCATACAATATTCGTTTGGTCGGGGAATATTCGTTTAATTTTATCAGGGAATATTCGTACGACGGCACAATCATTGGTGGACCCCACAACAGAATTACTGTCGAAGTTAGAAAATGACAGAAATAACTTTTTATAAAAATAACGGCAAAAGTTTTACCGTTAACTGTTAAAATACCCGATGATAAAAGTAGAGTAATACACGTGGTTGCGTAGTAACACACGGTATTGTACAGTATCTTTGATTATTGATACTTACGTGAGAAGTCACTCATTTATACTCAATTATTGCCACATTAATTGTTGCATAGTATCTCACGTTATTGATTCAATTATTGTCATAATATTTTATATTATTAAACTAATAATTGAGACGACAAAGTTATTCATATTATTATTTGCATTATTGACGATGTCTAGAAAGTTCTGTCGAGGAAAGGGGTTTGGTCACCTAATTGCGCGCCAATAAGAAAAAGTCCTTATCGAAAAGCCCCCTCTTTCCTGGGAATAATCTGGTTGTTAATATAATGAGTTAGAATATTAATAATGAATGTTATTAAAAATGTGTTTTGTGAAGCCAAATGAATTTGAGATAAATAGAGGAGTATTTTATGAAGTATTTCTTATAATTTTGGCTTATTACATGGACCCCCACTTTCTTATTTTTCAAAATCGTCAGGAGAAAATTATTTCGCTTTTTCTTATATATATATATTATAAATTTTTTATATATAAAATAGAATATATTATATTTTATTATGTACAGTACTGCATAGTGTATGCATAGTGCTGCATAAGACAGTATAGTAAAATCAATTTTTTTTAAAGATTTGGCCGAAGAAGCTTCCGTGGATTTCCTTATTGTTCACCCGTGATTTTCTAAATTCAAATAGTATTTTGTTATTCTCCTATAAATAGAATGCTTAGTTTAAAATCGAAAATCACACCAGAATCAGAGAATTCTTCTACTATAATATTGAGTGTATTTCTTTAGAGTTTAAGGAAGTTTTAAGTGTAGCAAACAGTGCAAGTTTTCTTCAAGAATATCCCCGCCCTACCAGTCAGAAATACTCTCCTTTTAAGGTAAGGGATATTATTTTTGTTCAATATTCGTAAGAAATAATATTTTTTTCCATACTCTGTAGTATGTAAGTAATATTATTTTGTTAAGTATTGCTTCTATACTCATTTTGTTAAGTATTGCTTCTATACTCCTTGAAATTAGTAGAATATCCTTGAAATTTGCGCTTCATCTAGTATCGTTTCACAAGTATATTTTTCTGAATATTTTTGTTAAAGTTTAATCTTTTCATGCCGGAGTACTATTCATGGGTACTATTCATGAAGTACTATTCACTCAGGTACTATTCACCCAGGGCACTATTCTTGACAACAATTGATTTTTTTTTCTGTCTAAATTATTTTTGATACAATATTATTCTTGAATTTTACTCCACAAAGCAGTAATCATGTTGACAATTTGGACATTCTAGAACTCTAGATAAATTGAATTATAAATCTTTAAAATTTATCTTTGCTTTCACTTAATTGAATTCTTATATCATTGTCATCATTCTCATGCTTATATTGTGATGAAAGTAATCTTTGGCCCGTAGTGCATAGATGGACTGTTGGTTGGTATGATTATGACCAGGAATTATGTATCGGTATAATCATGACCTTTAATGTTACAAAAGATGTGGAAAAAGTCTTCATTGTCCCGTAGTGCATTGATGGATAGTTGTTGGCATGATCATGACCACTGGTGATACTAATGAATGTCCTTGGCCCGTAGTGCATGGATAATTCATGGATGTGATACTAACGAACTTGGCCCATAGTGCATGGATAATTCGATGATGTGAATTATTTATTGAGCTATGTTACAGCGATAAAATATTGATGATGAACTTTTAAATCATAGAAGATAGTAGATATTACGCTCTACTTAACTCTTCTAATGGATTACTTGTTCCGCTGTAGTTAGACTTGTTGTCTATTATATTCTATCAGTTTTACACTGTTGAAGACTAACGATAATTTATTCTGCACTATCTTAGTCATAATATTCTTTACTTGGCTAGTTGAGCTCACCCTTTGCTTTCATTGTTCTCTTCAGGAAATGAGAACATAGCCGGGACTAGTCGGGGAATGGAGTGACGGTCCGAGATGGTGGCTGTAGTAGTCCTCACTATTTTATAAAATAGTGTGATAATAAATGTAATGAGGACTCCATTTGAGTTTTGATATTGTTTACGAGATAATATTCGTGTTAAAACTCTCAACTATGTTTTGTCGTATTTTACACGACAATTGTATAATTAAGTTTGTATTTAAGTTTTGTACCATGTATTTGATGACTCAGAATGGGTGATGTATACCTATTTTGGGGGCGTCACAGTTGGTATCAAAGCTTAGGAATATGATCCCTGACTGAGATTTGAGGCTAGAACTAGGAGGGGAGAGACGGGTAAATCATTCGCTAATATAACCTATCTAAGCTTATTTGTTATGTAATTAGTCGGTCGGAATATAGGGATAATATGTGGCATGTCAATTAACCCTTATTTTGTGGCAGTGTTGAGATAAGCAATGGAGCACATGAGACCGTTAAGTCACCGATGATTAATAACCAGGATAATGTGCATCAGGAAGGCGATAATCCTCAGGTAAACAACAACACCAACCAAATGATGAATGATGGGATGTTCAGAGGCTTTCTACAATTCATACAACATCAGGCGAGAGAGACTCATGTGCAAAATGCAGGTGGAAATACTGGCACCTCACGGTTGGTCACCGCTAAGCAATTCAAGGAGCTGGGACCACCAGAGTTTTTGGGAAAACTAGAGCCACTTAAGGTAGGGACGTGGATTAAGCAGATCACCAAGATATTTGATGTCTTGGGATGCTCCGAGGAGCAAAAAGTTCCCTTTGCCACCTTCATGTTGCGAGGAGAGGAAAATCATTGGTGGGAATCTGTAAAACGTACTCAGGCTGCCGCACTAAAGATGTCTTGGGAGAAGTTCTAAGATTTGTTCAACAACAAGTACTTTCCCGAAAGTATTCGTCACATGAAGGAGATAGAATTCATCAAGCTGGAGCAAAACAATATGACCGTATCGTAATACGAGGCTAAGTTTACCGAGTTATCCTGGTTTGCATCCTATTTGGTAGATAATGAGAAGCGTATGACGCGAATGTCTCTAAGAGGTTTGAAACCTAAAATACGTCAATACCTCATTTCTCATAAACTTTGATTGTATTCAGATGTTGTGAATAGAACTTAGTTATTGGAGCGCGATAATGAGTCAACCCAACCAAGAGATAGAAGCCGGCAAAATGATAATACCAGTGGTAGCAGTCATCGAAGCGGTGACAACAAACGTGGAGGAAATCAATATGCCAGAAATGGTAAGCACTTCAGTGGTAATCCTGGCCAAGATAATAGAAGTGGAAATTTCAAGAAGAGAAGATTTAATAATGATGGAAAGACGTCAGCACCAGCACCCGTTGTTAAGGAAGGAGAACGACCACCAGTCGTATGCTACAAATACGGAGGGGAGGGACACATCAGTCCAAACTATACACAGTAACCCAAAGCGTGTTACAATTACGAAAGAGAAGGTCACCTAGCCCAATTTTATCGTGTAGTGAAGTCAAGTCCAGCTGGGATGGAGACACCAAAGGCAATCCCAGACAAGTCAAAGCCGGTAGTTCAAGGGAGAGAGTTTGTCGTGACCTCCCAAAAGGCGAGGAACCCGAATGAAGTTATCACGGGTAAGCTAATCATAAAATCTTGCAAAGTCTATACCGTATTTGATACCGGTTCTACCCATTCTTTTATTTCTCCTACTTGCGCTCAACGTTTAAATTTAACTCCGGAGAAATTAGACTTTGACTTATCTGTTAAAACTCCGTTGGGAGAAACCTTCATTACATCCACTGTTTATAAATCTTGTTTGATTCAAATCGGCACCCTCACATTACCTGTCGATCTTATCTCTTTGAAAATACTTGCATTTGATGTGATTTTAGGGATTGATTGGTTAACTACTCATCATGCTAAAATTAATTATTTTCGTAAGGTTGTTATCTTTCATATTCCTAATTGCGAATTCAAACAACTAAACCACTAAAGTCAATCACTGTCATATCAAGCCATAAAGTCATTCGTTTATTGAAAAATGGATGTCAAGATCTCTTAGCCCATGTCACAGATTTAAACAAAATACGCCAGATTTGAATGATATTTCTATTGTTAATAAGTTTCCTGACGTATTCCCTGAAGAACTTCCTGGCCTACCCCCAGAGCGTGAAATAAAATTTTGTATTGACCTTGAACTTGGTACAAAACTCATTTCCAAAGCCCCATATCGAATGGCTCCTATTGAACTTCAGGAGTTAAAAACCCAACTGCAAGAAATTGTTAGACATCGGTTTCATTCATCCTAGTACGTCTCCTTGGGGTGCTCCTGTTCTATTAGTAAAGAAGAAAAATGGAAGTATGCGACTTTGTATTGACTATCGAGAATTAAATCATATCACCGTCAAAAATAGGTACCCGTTGCCTCGCATTGATGACCTGTTTGACTATTTTTAAGGCGTTAAATTCTTTTTAAAGATCGATCTTCATTCCGAATATCATCAGTTAAAGATTAAAACTAATGACATTCCAAAGACTGCTTTCAGGACTCGGTACGGGCATTACAAATTCATAGTCATGTCTTTTTGATTGATTAATGCTCATACTGCCTTCATAGATATGATGAACAGAGTATTTAAGGAATATTTGGATCATTTTGTGGTTGTCTTTATTGATGACCTCCTCATATACTCCAAAAGCCGTGAAGATCAAGAACAAAACTTGAGGCTGATACTCCAAAAGCTTCGTGAAAACAAGCTTTATGCCAAGTTAAAGAAATGCGAGTTCTAGCTTGAGGAAGTAGCATTCCTTGGGTATGTGATATCGAATCACGGAATATCTATTGACCCGACGAAGATTGAAGTAATACAAAGCTGGGAGTAACCTAAGTTAGTAACCAAAATATGTAGCTTTCTAGGCTTAGCTGGTAATTATTGGAGATTCGTGGAAAGCTTTTCTCTAATCTCTACTCCATTAACTCAGCTGACTCGAAAAGATACAAAATTCAGTTGGAGAAAGGAATGTGAGAAGAGTTTTAAGGACTCAAGAGGAGACTCATTTCAGCACCTGTTTTGACAATAACATCTAGTTCGGAGGGATTTGTCATATACAGTGATGCTTCAGGAAAAGGTTTAGGATGTGTTCTCATGCAACATGGGAAAGTCATAGCCTATGCCTCACGACAACTCAAAGAATATGAGAGGAATTATCCTACTCATGATCTAGAGTTGGCAGCAGTCGTTTTCGCACTAAAGATCTGGAGGCATTACCTGTATGGAGAGAAGGTGGAGATCTATACAAATCATAAAAGCCTCAAATATTTCTTTACTCAAAAGGAGCTCAACATGCGGCAACGACATTTGCTCGAGCTATTGAAAAATTATGATCATACCATCCTGGAAAAGCTAACGTAGTAGCTGACGCGTTGAGTAGAAGATCATATGCGGGTATGAGTGTGATATTGTCAACACAAAGACCCATTTTGTATGATTTACAAAGGATAGAGATAGAGTTAAAGACTCCAGGGACCTACGTGATGATGGCAAATATACGAGTAGAACTGACTTTAATCGATAAAGTTAAAGTTACTCAAATAACAGACCAAAAGCTGATGCGTATGAAGAAGAAAGTGCAAGAAGGTGTTATTCCAGAAGCAAGAATCGATGAAGAATGAATACTTCGAGTCAACTCCATACTTTGTGTTCCTAACGACTCTGATTTAAAGTATAAAATCATGATAGAGGCACATAACACACCTTTTGCAATCCATCCTGGAAGTACCAAAATATATCATGATCTTCGACATACATTTTAGTGGAGCAATATGAAAAGAGAGATCGCGGAGTTTATCTTAAGGTGTCTAACTTGTCAATGTGTCAAGGCGGAGCATCAAGTGCCAAAAGGTACATTGCAACCACTTGAAATTCCAGAATGGAAGTGGGAGCACATTACCATGGATTTTGTTACTGGTCTTCCCAAGGTTTTTCAAGGCATAGATGCAATTTGGATCATTGTTGATAGATTAACCAAGTCTGCTCATTTCTTACATATAAGAGAAATGTATTCACTTGAACGTCTTACTCGTATATACATAAATGAGATTGTAAGACTGCATGGTATACCAGTATCCATAGTTTCTGATTGAGACCCAAGATTCACTTCACGTTTTTGGGTTAGTTTGCAAAAAGCTATGGGCACGGATTTACGATTTCTTCGATATCATCCTCGAGACGGACGGGCGAATAAGAGGACTATTCAAACTCTTGAAAATCTATTAAGACTCTGTGTCTTAGACTTCAAAGGAAGTTGGGACAAGTTCTTGCCATTGCTAGAATTCTCATACAATAACAATTATCAAGCAAGTATAAGCATGGCTCCATCGAGGCGTTGTATGGATGAAAGTGTTGTTCTCCAGTATGCTGGGATGAGGTGGGTGAAGTAACGTTGTTGGGACCGGAATTGGTACGTATAACAACGAAAAATATTCAAATGATCCGGCAACGTATAAAAACCTCACAAGATCGACAAAAGAGTTATGCTGATCTTCATCGAAGGGATGTGGAATTCAATGTTAGAGATCATGTGTTGTTACGTGTTGCTCCATGGAAAGGAGTTATGAGATTTAGAAAGTGAGGAAAGCTCAATCCTCAATTTATTGGGCCATTTAAAATTCTCGACCGAGTAGGAACTGTGGCCTATAGACTTGCCTTACCGCCAAGTATGTCTCGTGTTCATAATGTTTTTCATATATCTATGTTACGTAAATATGTGGAAGACCCGAACCACATTATTGAATTAGAACCAGACGAGATAGCAGAAGATTTAACGTATGAAGAGGTACCTGTTAAAATCTTGGATAAGAAGGAACATATTCTACGCTCTAAGGTTATACCTCAAGTCAAAGTTTTGTGGAGAAACCACAATATTGAGGAAATGACCTGGGAGTTAGAATCTGAAATGAAATCAAGGTATCATCACCTCTTCGACATACCAGGTACGTACACCAATTTTGAGGATGAAATTTCATAAGAAGTGGAGGTTATAAGACCCCAACATTTATGAATAAAGATTTAATTTTCTCGAAATATCTTTTTGAATAATAAGGTGTGGATTTGATATAATGTTATAGTTTTGGGTAATATTTACAAATTTTGCAAAGTAAGCAAGTTGTCATAAAATATTCGTTTGGTCGGGGAATATTCATTTTATTAGGAAATATTCGTACGACGGCACAATCATTTGTGGACCCCATAAAGGAATTATTGTCGGAGTTAGAAAACGACAGAAATAATTTTTTATAAAAATAACGGCAAAAGTTTTACCGTTAACTGTTGAAATACCCGGTGATAAAAGTACAGTGATAAGCGTGGTTGCATAGTAACACACGGTATTGTACATTATCTTTAATTATTGATGCTTATGTGAGAAGTCACTCAATTATGCTCAATTATTGTCACAGTAATTGCTGCATAGTATCTCATGTTATTGATTAAATTATTGTCACAATATTTTATATTATTAAATCAATAATTAAGACGACAAAGTTATTTATATTATTATTTGCATTATTGACGATGTATAGAAAGTTCTGTTAAGAAAAGGGGTTTGGTCACCTAATTGCGCGCCAATAAGGAAAAGTCCTTATCGAAAAGCCCCCTCTTTCCTGGGAATAATCTGGTTGTTAATATTATGAGTTAGAATATTAATGATGAATGTTATTAAAAAAGTGTTTTGTGAAGCCAAGTGAATTGAGATAAATAGAGGGGTATTTTATGAAGTATTTGTTATAAATTTGGCTTATTACATGGACCCCCACTTTCTCATTTTTAAAATCGTCGGGAAAAAGTTATCTAGGTTTTTCTTATATATATATATATATATATATATATATATATATATATATATATATAGAAGTTTTTTTATGTAAAATAGAATATATAATATTTTATTATGCATAGTACTGAATAGTGTTCCATAGTACTGCGTAGTGTGTGCATAGTGCTGTATAGTAAAATTAGAATTTTTAAAAGATTCGGCCGAAGAAGCGCCCGTGAATTTCCTTACTGTTCACCCGTGATTTTCTAAATTCAAATAGTATTCTGTCATTCTCTTCTAAATAGGATGCTTAGTTTAGAATTGAAAATCACACCAGAATCTGAGAATTTTTCTTTTATAATATTGAGCGTATTTCTTTAGAGTTTAAGGAAGCTTTGAGTATAAAAAATAGTGCAAGTTTTCTTCAAGAATATCCCTGCCCTACCAGTCAAAAATACTCTCTTTTTAAGGTAAGGGATATTATTTGTGTTCAATATTCGTAAGAAATAATATTTTCTTCCATACTCTATAGCATGTAAGTAATATTATTTCATTTCAGATTCTGAATTCTACACTCATTTTGTTAAGTATTGCTTCTATACTCCTTGAAATTAGTAGAATATCCTTGAAATTTGTGCTTCATCTAGTATCGTTTCACAAGGATATTTTTCTGAATATTTTTATTAAAGTTTAATCTTTTCATGCCAGAGTACTATTCACGGGGTACTATTCACAAAGTACTATTCACGGGGTACTATTCATCCAGGGCACTATTCATGATAAAAATTTATTTCTTTTCTGTCCAAATTATTTTTGATACAATATTATTCTTGAATTTTAATCTACAAAGCAGTTACCATGCTGACAATTTGGACATTCTTGAATTCTTGATAAATTGAATTATAACTCTTTAAAATTTATCTTTGCTTTCACTTAATTGAATTCTTATATCATTATCATCATCCTCATGCTTATATTGTGATGAAAGTCATATTTGGCCCGTAGTGCATAGATAGACTGTTGATTAGTATGATTATGACTATGTATTGGTATAATCATGACATGTAATGTTATAAATGATGTGGTAAAAGTTATCATTGGCCCGTAGTACATTGATGGACAGTTATTGACATAATTATGACCACTGGTGATACTAACGAATATCCTTGGCCCGTAGTGCATGGATAATTCGTGGATGTGATAATAATGAATATCATTGGCCCGTAGTGCATGGATAATTCATGGATGTGATACTAACGAATATCCTTGGCCCGTAGTGCATGGATAATTCGATGACGTGGATTAGTTTTTTGAGCGGTGTTACAGCGATAAAATATTGATGATGAAATTTTAAATCATAGAAGATAGTAGATATTATGCTCTACTTGACTCTTCTAATGGATTACTTGTTCCGCTGCATTTAGATTTGTTGTCTATTATATTCTATCAATTTTACACTGTTGAAGGCTAACGATAATTTATTCTGCATTATCTTAGTCATAATATTTTTTATTGGGCTAGTTGAGCTCACCCTTTGCTTCCATTGTTCTCTTCAGGAAATGAGAACATAGCCAGGACTAGTCGGGAAATGGAGTGACGGTCTGAGATGGTGGTTGTAGTAGTCCTCACTATTTTATAAAATAATGTGATAATAAATGTAATGAGGACTCCATTTGAGTTTGGATATTGTCTACGAGACAATATTCATGTTAAAACTCTCAACTATATTTTGTCGTATTTTACACGACAGTTGTATAATTAAGTTTGTATCTAAGTTCTGTACCATGTATTTGGCGACTCAGAATGGGTGATGTATACCTATTTTGAGGGCGTCATAATTAATCTTATAGGATGTTTAATAAACTTTAGGTTAATAATTTAATAAATTTATAAGATTTTTCTTAAGTAATACACATATTAGACCCTTTACATGTGCACCCAAAATAACTAATTCTAAAATATACTAATTATTCATCACTCATATGCTAACAAACTATCCATTTGTTTACATGTGCACCCAAAATAACTAATTCTAAAATATACTAAGTATTCCCCTCTTCCTAGTTTGCCCTTTCCTAACACTCCCCCACTCTCTTTCACTGTCCTAGCGTCCATTAACCAAAAGAAGATAGTTGTAGGGGCTAAGGAGACTAGATTTTGTAGGGTTGCTTATTTTTCACCATCTCCCAAAAGTTGCAGGCACAGAATATTGTTACGAAACTTCTATATATTTGAAATATAATATTGCATTGGTATTGTCGAGGGGGGCATATGACCCTCTAGGATGAAGCTTCTTCACCGCCATCTCTTCTTCAGATTAGCGCCTGCCTATGCCGCCTTCCTCGTCATTACACAAGGCTCAAGGCGAGTCTGGGGTTATTATCAGTTTTAAAGATTGAGTTCCGGGTTTGGCTAAAGCCGTCGGTGACTGCCTTGAAGCAGTTTTTAGAGAATGTTGACGGAAGGAGACGATGTGTGAATCGTTGGATGCACTCCATTGTTTATAATCCCTAAATCCTATCTGCTTCACTTTGTATCGAATCAAATTAATACAAGTTGTGACTGAACTGGGCATGTGAAAAGGTGTGACTTGGCCTGGGCCTAAATAGTGCAAACGAATTTATGGGTTTTGTATAGGCTTGTATAAAATTCGATCAAACTTATTTTATGATTAGGAAGTCAACATATGACAACCTGTCATCTCACTGAATGGAATACTATTTATTTATTACGTACGTAAACTCTAGTTAATATAAGTCGGGCTCATTTACTAGAGAATGTGCTTCCCATTTTGATTTTTACCAAACAATCATAGCAAAGCTAAGCTGGCTACGCCATGCTGTTTTCTTCGTGAATAGTTAATGCCTAATTTCATAATTTTTTGTATTAGAAAATATAGTATTACTATATCTTTTAAATTATTTATAAAATAGCAATAATACACCTAATGTTATCAACTTAACTCTAATTAACATTCATTTTTTGTAATTAAATATCGGTACTGTATATACAAATATATATGATAAGTAGTATATGTATGGAATATATTTTCTGTGTCTTTCTTTTTTGCATCTTTCCAAAGGAACCCAGAGCAGTTGAGATACTTTCGATCGGTGTGAAAGTAAGGAAGGTGTATTCAATATAGACTTTTAAATACTTTTTTTAAGTTAAAAACTTTTTTCTTGATATCAAATTCATGTTATCATGTTTTTTTTATGTATATGATGTAATGAAAAATGTTATAATTATTGTAATTGCAATTTGTACCCATAATCAATAATATAAGAATATTTTATAGGGGTCTCTAATTATTACAGATTCGTTACGTGTATGGTTGGCTGCCTAGTCCTTTTAATTTGCAGCTTCAGCAGCAGACTAGAGAAAAGTGTCAGAAAATTTGGGATCGACAAAATTCAAAGTCTTTCTGCCATTGATGGTGAAGAAATTGAGAGTAATTCCGAAGCAAAGAGTGATCTTGAATCCTTTTTCTTTTCCTGGATTGATCTATTTCTGCATTAAGACCAAGGCAAAGAATAGAGACCTTTGTCAAGCCCAACACCATGATGATTATTCTTTTAACTAAATAATACTCTAGAAAGAAAATAATGACAGTCTGTGCATTGGGCCATGATTCTCTGGTCGGTATGCATTGGGCCGCTAATATACTTTCCATTTTTTTCAATCTAGGTCAAATTCAAACCCAAGGACCTTAACTCCACTCCCTCGTCGCTGCAACCTACACGTCGCTGCTCCGGACCTCCGGTAACCGCCCTTAAATTTTGATGTAAGACCCCAAATTTTATGAATAAAGATTAATTTTCTCTAAAAAAAAATTTAAGTATTATGGTGTGTATTTGATATAATGTTATAGTTGTGGGTAATATTTATAAATTTTGTAAAGTATGCAAGTTGTCATAAAATATTCGATTGGTCGGGGAATATTCGTTTTAACAGGGAATATTCATACGACGACACAATCATTGGTGGACCCCCACAACAAAATTATTGTCGGAATGAGAAAACGACAGAAATATCTTTTTATAAAAATAATGGCGGAAGTTTTACCGTTAAACTGTTGAAATACCCGGTGGTAAAAGTACAGTAATACGCGTGATTGCATAGTAGCACACGGTATTGATTATTGATGCTTACGTGATAAGTCACTCAGTTTTGTTCAATTATTGCTACAGTAATTGCTGCATAGTATCTCACATTATTTGATTCAATTAATGTCGATATTTTATATATTATTAAATCAATAATTGAGACGATACAGTTATTTATATTATTATTTGCAATATTGACGATGTCTAGAAAGTTCTGTCGAGGAGAGGTTTGGTCATCTAATTGTGCGCCAATAGGGAGAAATCCTTATCGAAAAGCCCCATTTTTCCTGGGAACGATCTGGTTGTTAATATTGCGAGTTATAATAATATGAATAAAGGTTGTTAAAAATATTGAGGGGATTTTTATGAAGTATTTGATGTAAATTTTATTTATTTTATGGACCCCCATTTACTCATTTTTCAAAATAATCGGTAAAAAATTATTTAATATAATAAAGGTGGGACCACATGTGGGGGCCACATATGGGGTCCACGAAAGAAAAATGAAATGGAAATGGGGGGGTGAAGATACGTGAAAGGAAGGTAATATATATATATATATATATAAAGGATGCCTGATAAAATGTGGTGTGGTGTGGTGTGGTGTGGGGGGGGGAGAAAGGCATCACACGGGTGATGTCGTGTGATGTAGGTTATTTACAAAATATATATTATATAAAGTTTTATTTTATTAGATTATAAATAGAATATATTATATTTTATTATGCATAGTGCTGCATAGTACAACATAGTAAATCAAAAAAATTCGTTGAATCGTCGCCCGTGACTTCCCTCTATTGTGCATTCAAATAGTATCTTTTTCATTCTCCTATAAATAGGATGCTTATTTAGAATTGAAAATCACACCAGAATCAGAGAATTTTTCTTCTATAATATTGAGCGTATTTCTTTCGAGTTTTAGAAATCTTTGAGCATAGAAAACAGTAAAAGTTTTCTTCAAGAATATCCCCGCCCTAGCAGTCGAAATAATCTTCTTTTTAAGGTAAGGGTTATATTTATTTCATATTCACTTACGATATTATTTTTTGTATTCGTAAGAAATTTTATTTCGTTTAATATTCGCAAGAAATATTATCTTCATTTAATATTCGTAAGGAATATTATATTCGTTCAATATTCGAAAGGAATATTATTTTCGTTTAATATTCGTAAGGGATATTATTTTTGTTCAGTATACGTAAGAAATAATATTTTCTTCCATACTTTGTAGTATGTAAGTAATATTATTTCATTTCAGATTTTGAATTCTATACTCGTTTTGTTAAAGTTTTGGCTTCTATACTCCATGAAATTAGTAAAATATCTTTGATATTTGCGCTTCATCTAGTATCTTTTCATGAAAATATTATTCTGAGCATGCCGGAGTACTATTCACGGGGTTACTATTCCTGAAGTACTATTCATAGGGTACTATTTACTCGGGTACTATTCACCCGGGGCACTATTCATGATAAAAAATTGATTTTTTTTCGGTCCAAATCATTTTTGATACAATATTATTCTTGAATTTTACTCCACAAAGCAGTATCATGTTGACAATATGGACATTATTGAATTCTGGATAAATTAAATTATTAAAGTCTTTAAAATTTATCCTTTATCTCATTTGATTAAATTATTATATCATTGTCATCATCTTCATACTTATATTGTTATGAAAGTCATCTTTGGCCCGTAGTGTATAGATGGACTTGGTATGATTATGACAAGGGATTATTCGGTATAATCATGACCGTAATGTTACAAATGATGTGATAAAAGTCATCATTGGTCCGTAGTGCATTGATGGATAGTTCTCGGTATGATCATGACCATGGGTTCTCTTCGGCCAAGGGTGCAAAGATGAATTGTTTTATGGCGTGATCATTACCGTTGATGAAAACACGATTATCCTTAGCCCGTAGTGCATGGATAATTCGTGGTCGTGATACTAAAGAATATCCTTGGCCCGTAGTGCACGAATGATTCGATGATGTGAATTATTTATTAAGCTGAGTCTCAGTGATAAAATTGATGATATATTCTTTTAAATCATAGAAGATAGTAGATATCATGCTCTACTTGACTCTTCTAATGGATTTCTTGTTCCGTTAAAGTTAAACTTGATGTTTATTGTATTGTATCAGTTTAACACTATTGAAGGCTAACGATAATTTATTCTGCATTATCTTAGTCATAATATTTCTTACTGGGCTAGTTGAGCTCACCCTTTGATTTCATTGTTCTCTTCAGGAAATGAGAATATAGCTGGGACTAGTCGGGGAACGGAGTGACGGTCCAAATGTTTGCATTAGTAGTCCTCACTATTCTATGAAATAGTGTGATAATAAATATATTGAGGACTTATTTTGAGTTTGAATACTGTCTAGAAGACAATATTTGTATTAAAACTCACAACTCATGTTGTATAATTAAGTTTGTATTTGAATTCTTTACCATGTATTTGGCGACCCAAGATGGGTGATGTATACTATGAGACCCCAGATTTTATGAATAAAGATTTAAATTTCTCGAAATATTTTTTTTGAATATCATGGTGTGGATTTGATATAATGTTATAGTTGTGGGTAATATTTAAAAATTTTGTAAAGTAAGCAAGTGGTTATATAATATTCGATTGGTCTGGGAATATTCGCTTTTAACGAGGGAATATTCGCATGCGGCGACAATCATTGGTAGACCCCACAACGAAAGTATTGTCGTAGTAAGAAAATGACAGAATTATCTTTTATTAAAAATAACGGCAAAAGTGTTACCGTTAAAATTGTTGAATTACCCAGTAGTAAAAGTATAGTAATACGCGTGGTTGCATAGTAGCACATGGTATTGGTTATTGATGCTTACGTGAGAAGCCACTCAGTTATACTCAATTATTGCTACAGTAATTGCTGTATCATATCTCTCATATTATTGATTCGATTATTGTCATAGTATCATCTGCATAATATGATATATTATTAAATCAATAATTGAGACGACAAAGTTATTCATATTATTAAAATACAATATTTACAATGTCTAGAAGTTCTGTCAAGGAGAGGTTTGGTCATCTAATTGCACGCCAATAAGGAGAAATCCTTATTGGAAAGTCCCCTCTTTCTTGGGAATGACCTGGTTGTTAAATATTATGAATTATAATATTAATGATGAATAAGTTCATGTTGATTAAAGATGAAATTGATAGTTCCATTGTGTTGGAATTATTAGTGTTAGTGGAAATCGACATTTGTTTCGATATTAATTGATGTCTGGAAGTTATACTGACCAATCGGATAATTAACCGGATAAATGAGCAATTAATTGCTATTAATTCACATGATTATAACTATTTATTCACATGTGTGAACTATTGATTCACATTCCTTTACTATTAGGGGAGTTGGTGCAAGATTGATAATACTTGCATGACTAAGTTAAAAATGGAGGTATAGATGGAGGTACTATACTGTAATTCATATTTTCACATGATTATAACTATTGATTCACATTATTTACTATTAAGGGAGGTGGTGAAAGTTTGATAATACTTGCAGGATTAAATTAAAAATGAAGAAAAAAGAGGAAGGTATTATACTGTAATATTTTGAGCCCCAAAACGTGCAATTATCGAAACTATATTTTTCTATAAATAGAAGCTCATTCTTCTTTCATTTCTCACCAATTCACAAAAGCTATAGAGCAATTATTATAGAGAGAAATTATAGAGAGAAAGAAGAAGAGAAGTCTGCTACCTCACTATTCCAGTATCCAATTTTTTCTAAGGTAAGGGGTATTATTTCTTTCATATTCGTGAAGAGCGCTTTTGTTATTTCATTTTTTATTATTATGTTGGAATAACCTGTCTATGCGAAGTACCACATACATGGTGAAATTCTTCTGTTATTCCATTCTTTATTATTATGTTGAATAACTTTTACTATGTCAAGTACCGCATACATGGTGAAATTCTTGATTATTCCATTCTTTATTATTCTCATTGGAATATCTTGTCTGCATGCGGATTACGCATGACCCAGTTCCATTCATTATTATTACATTAGAATATCTTGTCTGTATGATTACGCATGACACAGTTCCATTCTTTATTATTCTCATTGGAATAATCTGCATATATATAATACTGGCATACATTGTGAAATTTTTCTGTTATTCTATTCTTTATTATTATGGTAGAATAACCTGTCTATGCGAAGTACCGCATACATGGTGAAATTCTTCTGTTATTCCATTCTTTATTATTCTGTTAGAATAACCTGTTTATGTGGATTTACCACATGCATGGTGAATGATCCTTCGTATTCATTCCTTATTAAATTGTGAAAATGATCTGTCTACGTGGATTACCACATGGCGGGCGAAAATCCATTTGCAGATTCATATATTCTATTATACTCAGTTGGTTAAAGTTTTCGCTTCTATACTCCATGAAATTAGTGGAATATCCTTGATATTTGCTCTCCATCCAGTATCTTTTTATGGAAATATTCTTCTGAGCATTCTTGAATTTTACTCCCCAAAGCAGTATCATGTTAACAATTTGAACGTTTTTGAGTTCAGGATAAATTAACTTATAAATCTTTAAAATTTATCCTTGAACTTGTTTTATTGAATTATTATGTCATTGTCATCATCCTCATGCTTATATTGTGATAAAAGTCATCTTTGGCTTACATGCATAGATGGACTCGGTATGATTATGACCAGGGATCATTCGGTATAATCATGACCTGTAATGTTATAAATGATGTGGTAAAAGTCCTCAGTGGCCTGTAGTGCATTGATGGACAGTTTTTGGTATAATTATGACCAGAGATTATTCGGTATAGTCATGACCATTGATGATTTAATGAATATGTAAAATCCCAAATTTTACGAATAAAGATTTAATTTTCTCGAAATATTTTTTGAAAATTATGGTGTAAATTTGAGATAATATTATAGTTGTGGGTAGTATTTATAAATTTTGCAAAGTATGCAAGTTATTATATTATATTCGATTGGTCGGGGAATATTCTTTGTGTCGGGGAATATTCGTGCTATGGCACAATCATTGGTGGACCCCACAACGGAATTATTGTCGGATTGAGAAAACGATAAAAATATTTTTATGAAAATAACGGCGGAAGTTTTACCGTTAATACTGTTGAACTACTCGGTAGTAAAAATACAGTAATATGCGTGATTGCATAATAGCACACGGTATTAATTATTGATGCTTACGTGAGAAATCACTCAGTTATACTCAATTATTGCTACAGTAATTGTTGCATCATATCTCTCATATTATTGATTCGATTATTGTCAGTATCATTTGCATTATATGTTATATTATTAAATCAAGAATTGAGACGACAAAGTTATTCATATTATTAAATTGCAATATTTACAATGTCTAGAAGTTCTGTCAAGGAGAGGTTTGGTCACCTAATTGCGCGCCAATAGGGAGAAATCCTTATTGGAAAGCCCCCTCTTTCCTGGGAATAACCTGGTTGTTAAATATTGTGAGTTATAATATTAATGATGAATAAGTTGGTGTTGATTAAAGATTAATTTGATAGTTCCATTGTGTTGGGATTATTTGTGTTAGTAAAAATCGACATCTATTCCGATGATAATTGATGTCTGGAGGTTATATTGTTCAATCGGGTATTCGGGACACTTTTTGTGTCGGAGTAATATTTACGAGTTACTATTCATGAGTTACTATTCACGAGTTATTATTCATGAGTTACTATTCACGAGTTACTATTCATGAGTTACTATTCACGAGTTACTATTCACCCGAACAATATATTCTTTTCGGTCCAAATTATTTTTGGGTACAATATTATTCCATGAGGAGATGTGTTAATTTTTCAGACCGTTGGTTGAATTTATAATAGTAAATCAATATGGATCGCTGGTTTAAAGTTTTAATAGTAAATCAATATGGATCGCTGGTTTAAAGTTTTAATAGTGAATCAGTATGGACCATTGCTTTAAGTTTTAATATGGACCGTTCGTTTAAAAGTAAATCAATCTGGACCGTTTATGAATTAGTTACTATTCAATCCATTCTCCTATAAATAGAAGCTCATTCCTTCATTATTTCTTATGAATTCACTGAAACTCTTGAGAGAGAAATTATAGAGAGAAAGAAGAAGAGAAGTCAGCTACCTTTCTATTCCAATATCCAGTTTCTTCTAAGGTAAGAGATATTATTTGTTGTACTCGTAAGGGGTATTATTTTTTTTATATTCATGAAGAGAACTTCTGTTATTCCATTCTTTATTATTCTGTTGGAATAACCTGTATACGTGGACTACCCTATACTTGGTGAAATTCTTCTGTTATTCCATTCCTTATTATTATGTTGGAATAACCTATTTATGCGAAGTACCGCATACATGGTGAAATTCTTCTATTATTCCATTCTTTATTATTGTGTTGGAATATCCTGTCGGTGCGAATTTTGCCTTACCTGATTCCGTTCTTTATTATTCTGTTGGAATAACCTATTTATGCGAAGTACCGCATATATGGTGAAATTCTATTTTTATTCCATTCTTTATTATTCTCGCTTAATATCCGTCATGCAAGGCGTTTACCGGACTGGTTCCATTATTTATTATTTCGTATTTATTATTCTGCGTTTAATATTCTGGTCACAAGTAACGTTCTTACTTGGGACCGGTTCCATTATTTATTATTCCGTATTTATTATTCTCGCTTTTATATCCTCGTCTGCGTGCGCTTACACCGGACTGGTTCCATTATTTATTATTCCGTATTTATTATTCTATCTAATATCCTCGCTTCATATTTACGCATTTAATGACCGGTTCCATTATTTATTATTCTGCTGGGAATAACTCGTCTGCATGCGGTCTCTATCGCATGCATGGTGAATCCTTCTGTTATTCCATTCTTTATTATTCTGTTGGAATAACCTGTCTATGTGGATTACCACATGCATGGTGAATGATCCTTTGTATTCATTTCTTATTAAATTATGGAAATGATCTGTATACGTGGATTACCGCATGGCTGGAGAAAATCCATTTGCAGTTTCATATATTCTTTATTATACTCAGTAAGTTAAAGTTTTGACTTCTATACTCCATGAAATTGGTGGAATATCCTTAATATTTGCGCTTCATCCAATATATTTTTCATGGAAATATTCTTCTGAGCATTCTTAAATTTTACTCTACAAAGAAGTATCATGTTGACAATTTGGACGTTATTAGTTCCTGGATAAATTAATTCTTGAACTTTTTTTTATTGAATTCTTATATCATTGTCATCATCCTTATGTTTATATTTTATTAAAAGTTATATGTGGCCTGTAGTGCATAGATGGACTTTGTATGATTATGACTAGGGATCATTCGGTATAATCATGACCGTAATGTTACAAATGATGTGGTAAAAGTCCTCATTGGCCCGTAGTGCATTGATGGACAGTTGTTGGCATGATCATGAGCATTGATGAACACACGAATATCCTTGGCCTGTAGTGCATGGATAATTTGTGGTCGTGATACTAATAAATATCCTTGGCCGTAGTGCAGGGATGATGTGGATTATTTATTAAGCTGAGTGTCAGCGATAAAAGTGATGAAAAACTTTTTGAATCATAAAAGATAGTAGATTTTATTCTCTACTTGACTCTTTTAATGGATTGGTTATTCCGCTGCAGCTAAACTTGTTGTCTATTGTATTTTATCAATTTAACATTGTTGAAGGCTAATGATAATTTATCCTGCATTATCTTAGTCATAATATTTCTTACTGGGCTAGTTGAGCTCACCCTTTCTTTCACTGTTCTCTTCAGGAAATGAGAACGTAGCAGGGACTAGTCGGGAAACGGAGTGATGGTCCAGATGATAGCATTAGTAGTCTTCACTATTCTACGAAATAGTGTGATAATAATTGTAATGAGGACTTATTCTGAGAGTGGATATTGTCTAGAAGACAATATTTGTATTAAAACTCATAGCTCTTATTGTATATTTAAGATTGTATTTGTATTCTGTACCATGTATTTGGCAACTCAAGATGGGTGATGTATACCTATTTTTGGGGCATCACAGAATATCCTTGACCCGTAGTGCAGGGATGATTCGATGATGTGGTTTATTTATTAAGTTGAGTCTCAGTGATAAAAATTGATGAAAACATTTTAAATCATAGAAGATAGTAGATAACATGCTCTACTTGACTCTTCTAATGGATTGCTTATTCATTTGCAGCTTAAACTTGATGTCTATTGTATTTTATCAGTTTAACATTGTTGAAGGCTAATGATAATTTATCCTGCATTATCTTAGTCATAATATTTCTTCTTGGGCTAGTTGAGCTCACCCTTTTGTTTTCATTGTTCACTTGTGAAATGAGAACGTGTATCGGACTAGTCGAGGGAGCGGAGTGATGGTCCGAGATGGTGTTATAGTAGTCCTCACTATTCTATAAAATAGTGTGACAATAAATGTAATGAGGACTCTATTTGAGAGTGGATATTGTCTAGAAGGCAATATTCCTGTTTAAACTCTCAGCTATGTTTTGTCGTATATTACACGACGTTTGTATAATTAAGTTTGTATTTGTATTCTGTACCATGTATTTGGCGACTCAAGATGGGTGATGTATACCTGTTTTGGGGGCGTCACATATACCTATTTTGGGGGCGTCACAGTTGGTATCAAAGCTTAGGGATATGATCCCTGGCTGAGATGTGAGACTAGAACTAGGAGGAGAGAGACGGGTAATTCCTTCGCTAGTATGACCTTGTTAGGTTTGTAATATTCATAAACGCAATCAAATTGGACAAAATAAACAAAAATGTGGAAAAATTAGAGTTTTAAAATTTTACAAACCATATACCCGGATCATCCTTTATGTATAATTATTAATTAAACAAAAGGATAAAGAACAAGAATCATACCCTTGAAGATTCGAGCTTCCTTAGGTACAAGTTCACCTCCAAATCCTTTCGTGTTCAACTTGAATCCACCGGGTTTGGTTCCTTCCTTTGATCAACGTTAGCCACCCAAATGTTTGGCCTCTAAAGGTGATCCACCAAGGAAGAAGAAAGATTCAAGAAGATGGGTGTTTGGAAAAACCCTAGTTTTTCTATCTCTCATAGAAAAAAGAGGTGTACTCTCCAACTATTGGAATTACATATTCTGTGAAAACGTCAACCACACCCTCACCCATAATAAGACTCCTCTTATTTATAGATGTGAGCAACCCTCCTTAACAATTAAGGAATTGAGTTTTTATTTTAATTAATTAAAATCTTTTAATTAATTATGCTCCCAATCTTATTAGGAATAATTAATTAAACTCTTTTAATTAATTAATCTCCTAATATTATTAGGCATATATGAGAGTACTTTTATTAATTAATTCCCAAACTCCTTTAGGAATTAAATAATAATAATAGTAATAATAATAATAATAAGACTCCTCTTATTAATTTAGATTTAATATTTCCAAAATATTAAATAATAAATATTAAGCTATTTAATTTATTCTATCACCATAGATTAAATTAAATATACTTAACTTATTATTACGATTATACCATTAACTTCTTAAATAATTATTCTTCCTTTTATGGTGTGACCCTTTAGCTTCACTATATTAAATCGGTTGTGAATAAATCAATTAGAACAATTCTAATCTTATTTAAATAAATAAATTAAACTATTAATTTATTTAAATAAATAATATTTATTCTACAATAGGCATAAGCCTCCCTAGCGATTAACGACTTTCCAGATAATATAGATTTCAACATTAATCATAAAAGAACCTTTGAGTAAATAGTTACCATAGAATTCAATCCTTCCACCATACAATGTCCCAATTAAATATAAGACATGGAATTACTGTCAAGTCTTATTTTATTTAATTATATGTATTTCGACTCTTAAATGCACAAATCCAAATAATGCAAATTAGAAATTCTTTTCTAATTTCATTACGCTTATGCCAAGGACTCTTTGGGTTGTCATTTATCGAATCACATAGGACATTTCTCTTCTTTTACTAGAAGCGGTAGATTCTTTATTGATCATACATTATCTCCATGTACAACTTATTATACCCAAACATACCCTTTGATATACCCTAAGGGTCTTAAGGAATAAGTCAAAGTATAACTAACCATACACAAGATAATATGATGATCTCAAGTCCAAGGATCACTTGTACTACTATCACTACAGGAATTCCTATTGACAGGTAAGTAAAACTCCACTAGGTATTCCTTAGCGAGCCACGTTCAGTGTACTTATTCTCCAATAAGCACCTACATACTTGCTTTAGTGTCTCCACACAAATGATCATGAGATCAATCATCCTCATCCAATGAGCAAGCAACATATGTACCAATCTATCTGGATTCACTAATCCCTAATTTAGTAATCCAACGATTGGGAACTATTTTAGTTTTAAGCTTTCTAAGAATTTAGATCTCATTAGAATGATCATCATCATTATTCTAAAAGCATTGCTTAAAACTATGGGTTTATCACATATTATAAAGCAACATCATGTAGATATTTAAAAGCCTTTAATAAATTAATACTTTTTATTAATAAATGAATAAGATTGTTACAAAGTATATGCTTTATCATCAAACATGATTGGCTTATGTGCATAATACTTTCAGACCTATCTAAGTTTATTTGTTATTTAATTGGTCGGTCAGAATATAGGGATAATATGTTGCATGCCAATTAACCCTTGTTTTGTGACAGTATTTGAAAATGACATCCGAGAATGTTGAGAATAGCAATGGTGCACATGAGACCGTTGAATCACCAACGATCAATAACCAAGATAATGTGCATCAGGAAGGCAACAATCCTCATGCAAACAATAACACCGACCAAATGATGAACGACAGAATGTGTAGGAGCTTTCTGCAATTCGTACAACATCAGGCAAGAGAGACTCCTGTTCAAAATGCAGGTGGAAACACTGGCAACTCTCGGATGGTCACCGCTAAGCAGTTCAAGGAGCTGGGACCAACAGAGTTTCTGGGAGAGCCAAAACCACTTAAGGCTGAGACATGGATAAAGTAGATCACCAAGATATTTGATGTCTTGGGATGCTCTGAGGAGCAAAAGGTTCCCTTTGCCACATTTATGTTGCGTGAAGAGGCAAATTACTGGTGGGAATCTGTAAAACGTACCCAGTCTGACGCACTCAAGATGTCTTGGGAGAAGTTCCAAGAATTGTTCAACGACAAGTACTTTCCTGAAAGTATTCGTCACATGAAGGAGGTGGAATTAATCAAGCTGGAGCAAAATAATCTGACCGTGTCGCAGTACGAGACTAATTTTGCCGAATTGTCCCGGTTTGTGTCCCATTTGGTTATTAATGATGAGCGAATGACGCAAATGTTTTTGCGAGATTTAAAACCCGAAATACGGCAATACCTCATTTCTCACAAACTTTGTATATATTAAGATGTTGTGAATAGTGCTCAGTTAGTGGAGCGTGATAATGAGTCAGCTCAACCAAAAGGTAACGACCAACAACACGATAATAATCATACCGGTGGCAACGACCATCGGAACAATGATAACCATCGTGGGGGAAATTATCATGCCAAGAATGGTAACCACTTCGGTGGTAATCATTGCCAAGATAATAGAAGTGGAAATTTCAAGAAGAGAAGGTTCAATAATGATGGGAAGACAGCAGCACCGACACCCGTTTCCAAGGAAGAAGAATGACCACCAGTCGTATGTTTCAAATGCGAACAAGAGGGACACATCCATCCAAACTGTACGCAGCAACCTAAAGTGTGTTTCAATTGCGGAAGAGAAGTTCACCTAGCTCAATTTTGTTGTGTAGTGAAGTTAAGCCTAACTGGGACAGTGACGCCAAAGGATGTCTCAGAAAAGTCAAAATCGGTAGTTAAGTGAGAACGTTTTTCGAGGAACCTGAATGAATTTATCACGGGTAAGTTAATCATAAACATTTACGAAGTCTATACCTTATTCGATACCGATTCTACCCACTCTTTTATTTCACCTACTTGCGCTAAATGTTTAAATTTAACTCCAGAGAAATTAGACTTTGACTTATCTGTTGGAACTCCGTTGGGAGAAACCTTCATTACGTCCACTGTTTATAAGTCTTGTTTGGTTCAAATCGGTACCCTCACATTACTTGTCGATCTTATTTCCTTAAAATTACTTGCATTTGATGTGATTTTAGGGATTGATTGGTTAACTACTCATCATACAAAAAAATGATTGTTTTCGTAAGGTTGTTAGCTTTCATATTCCTAACTAACCTATTATGTGAATTCAAGTAACCAAACCACTAAAGTCAATCACTGTCATATCAAGCCATAAAGCCATTCGTTTATTGAAAAATGGATGTTAAGCTTTCTTAGCCCATGTCACGGATTTAAACAAAAATACGTCAGATTTGAATGATATTTCTATTGTTAATAAATTTCCTGACGTATTCCCTGAATAAATTTCTGGCCAACCCCCAGAGCGTGAAATTAAATTTTGTATCGACCTTGAACCCGATACAAAAACCCTCAAATATTTTTCACCCAAAATGAACGTAACATATGCTAAAGTCGTTGGCTCGAGCTGTTGAAAGATTACGACAATACCATTCAATACCATCTTAGAAAAGCGAACGTCGTAGCTGATGCGTTGAGTAGAAGATCGTATACGTTTACGAGTACGACATTGTTAACACAAAAACCCATTTCGTATGACTTACAAAAGATGGATATAGAGTTAAAGACTCCAAGAACTTACGTGAAGATAGCGAATATACGATTAGAACCAACTTTAATCGATAAAGTTAAAGCTGCTCAAGCTACAGACTCAGAGCTTATGAATGTGAAGAAGAAGGTTCAAGAGGGCGTTATTCTAGAATCAAAAATCGACGAAGAGAGGAAATCTCAACCCACGACTTTATTGGTCTATTTGAAATCATCGATCGAGTAGGAACTGTAGAATAAATATTATTTATTTAAATAAATTAATATTTTAATTTATTTATTTAAATAAGATTAGAATTATTCTAATTGATTTATTCACAACCGGTTTAATATGGAGAACCTAAAGGGTCACACCATAAAAGGAAGAATAATTATTTAAGAAGTTAATGGCATAATCATAATAATTAGTTAAGTATATTTAATTTAATCTATGGTGATAGAATAAATTAAATACCTTAATATTTATTATTTAATATTTTAGAAATATTAAATATAAATTAATAAGAGGAGTCTTATTATTATTATTATTATTATTATTATTATTATTATTATTATTATTATTATTTAATTCCTAAAGGAGTTTGGGAATTAATTAATAAAAGTACTCTCATATAATTCTAATAAGATTAGGCGGTTAAATTAATTATAAGAGTTTAATTAATTATCCCTAATAAGATTAAGGGGCTTAATTAATTAAAGATATTTAATTAATTAAATAATACCCTATTTTCTAATTAGATTAAAAGGGTTAAGGAGTCTTATATCAGATATCTGTATAGACGTGATTCCAATTGTTAGAGAGTACGCTTTTTTTCTATGAGAGATAGAAAAACTAGGTTTTTGCCAAACACCCATCTTCTTAAATCTTTCTTCTTCCTTGGTGGATCACCTCTAGAGGCCAAACACTTGGGTGGCTAACATTGATCAAAGGAAGGAACCAAACCCGGTGGATTCAAGTTGAACGCGAAAGGATTTGGAGGTGAACTTGTACCTGAGGAAGCTTGAATCTTCAAGGGTATGATTTTATTCTTTGTCTTTTCGTTTAATTAATAATTGTGCATAAAGGATGATCTGGGTATATGGTGTGTAAAATTTTAAAACTCTGATTTTTCCACGTTTTCGCTTATTTTGTGCAATTTGATTGCGTTCATGAATATTACAAACCTAACAGGAACTGTGGCCTATAGACTCGCCTTACCGCCAAGTATGTCGCGTGTTCATAATGTTTTTTTCACGTATTGATGTTACGTAAATATGTGGATGACCCGAACCACGTTATTGAATTAGAACCACACGAGATAACGAAAGATTTAATGTATGAAGAGGTACCTGTTAAAATCTTGGACAAGGAGAAACATATTCTTCGCTCAAAGGTTATACCTCAAGAGCTAGAATTTGATGAGGTATCCTCACCTCTTCGACATACCAGGTACGTACGTAACTTTCGAGGGCAAAATTTCATAAGGAGGGGAGATTGTAAGATCCCAAATTTTATGAATAAAGATTAATTTTCTCAAAAAAAAAAATTAAAGTATTATGGTGTGTATTTGATATAATGTTATAGTTGTGGGTAATATTTATAAATTTTGTAAAGTATGCAAGTTGTCATAAAATATTCGATTGGTCGGGGAATATTCATTTAAACATGGAATATTCGTACGACGGCACAATCATTGGTGGACCACACAACGGAATTATTATGGGAATGAGAAAACGACAGAAATATCTTTTTATAAAAATAACGGCGGAAGTTTTACCGTTAAACTGTTGAAATACCCGATGGTAAAAGTACAGTCATACGCGTGGTTACATAGTAGTACACGGTATTGATTATTGATGCTTACATGAGAAGTCACTCAGTTTTGTTCAATTATTACTACAATAATTGCTGCATAATATCTCACGTTATTTGATTCAATTATTGTCGATATTTTATATATTATTAAATCAATAATTGAGACGATACAGTTATTTATATTATTATTTGAAATATTGACGATGTCTAAAAAGTTCTGTCGAGGAGAGGTTTGGTCATCTAATTGCGCGCCAATAAGAAGAAATACTTATCGGAAAGCCCCCTCTTTCCTGGGAACGATCTGGTTGTTAATATTGCGAGTTATAATAATATGAATAAAGGTTGTTAAAAATATTGAGGGGATTTTTATGAAGTATTTGATGTAAATTTTATTTATTTTATGGACCCCCATTTATTCATTTTTTAAAATAAATCGGTAGAAAATTATTTAATATAATAAAGGTGGGGCCACATGAAGGGGCCACATATGGGGCCCACGAAAGAAAAATGAAATGGAAATGGGGGGGAAGATACGTGAAAGGAAGGTAATATATATAATTATATTTTATAAGTTTTTGTTTATATATGTATATATAAATATATATATATATATATATATATATATATTAATAAAGGATGTCTGATAAAATGTGGGGGGAGAAAGGCATCACACGGGTGATGCCGTGTGATGTAGGTTATTTACAAAATATATATTATATAATATAGAAATTTTTGTATTATTAGATTATAAATAGAATATATTATATTTTATTATGCATAGTGCTGCATAGCACAGCATAGTAAATCAAAAATATTCGTTGAATCGTCCGTGAATCGTCGCCCGTGACTTCCCTCTACTGTGCATTCAAATAGTATCATTTCCATTCTCCTATAAATAGGATGCTTATTTAGAATTGAAAATCACACCAGAATCAGAGAATTCTTCTTTTATAATATTGAGCGTATTTCTTTCGAGTTTTAGAAAGCTTTGAGCATAGAAAATAGTGAAAGTTTTCTTCAAGAATATCATCGCCCTGCTAGTCGGAATACTCTTCTTTTTAAAGTAAGGGGTATTATTTATTTCATATTCACTTACGATATTATTTTTCGTATTCGTAAGAAATTTTATTTCGTTCAATATTCGCAAGAAATATTATCTTCATTTAATATTTATAAGGAATATTATATTCGTTCAATATTCGAAAGGAATATTATTTTCGTTTAATATTCGTAAGGGATATTATTTTTGTTCAGTATACGTAAGAAATAATATTTTCTTCCATATTTTGTAGTATGTAAGTAATATTATTTCGTTTCAGATTTTGAATTCTATACTCGTTTTGTTAAAGTTTTAGCTTCTATACTGCATGAAATTAGTAGAATATCCTTGATATTTGCGCTTCATCCAGTATCTTTTCATGAAAATATTATTCTAAGCATTCTTGATAAGTTTTAACTTTTTCATGTCGGAGTACTATTCACGGGGTTACTATTCCCAAAGTACTATTCATGGGGTACTATTCACTCAGGTACTATTCATCCGGGGCACTATTCATGATGAAAAATTAATTTCTTTTCGGTCCAAATCGTTTTTGATACAATATTATTCTTGAATTTTACTCCACAAAGCAGTATCATGTTGACAATATAGACATTAGTGAATTCTGGGTAAATTAAATTATTAAAGTCTTTAAAATTTATCCTTTATCTCATTTGATTGAATTATTATATCATTGTCATCATCCTCATACTTATATTGTTATGAAAGTCATCTTTGGCCCGTAGTGCATAATGGACTTGGTATAATTATGACCAGGGATTATTCAGTATAATCATGACCTTAATGTTACAAATGATGTGGTAAAAGTCCTCATTGGTCTGTAGTGCATTGATGGATAATTTTTTGTATGATCATGACCATGGGTTCTCTTCGGCCAAGGGTACAAAGATGAATTATTTTATGGCATGATCATGACCGTTGATGAAAACACGATTATCCTTAGCCCGTAGTGCATCGATAATTTGTGGTCATAATACTAAAGAATATCCTTGGCCCGTAGTGCAGAGATGATTTGATGATGTGGATTATTTATTAAGCTGAGTCTCATTGATAAAACTGATGATAAATTCTTTTAAATCATAGAAGATAGTAGATAGCATGCTCTACTTGACTCTTCTAATGGATTGCTTGTTCCGCTGGAGTTAAACTTGATGTCTATTGTATTTTATCAGTTTAATACTGATGAAGGCTAACGATAATTTATTCTGCATTATCTTAGTCATAATATTTTTTACTGGGCTAGTTGAGCTCACCCTTTGATTTCATTGTTCTCTTCAGGAAATGAGAATATAGCTGGGACTAGTCGGGGAACGGAGTGATGGTCCAGATGTTTGCATTAGTAGTCCTCATTATTCTGTGAAATAGTGTGATAATAAATATATTGAGGACTTATTTTGAGTTTGAATACTATTTAGAAGATAATATTTGTATTAAAACTCACAGCTCATGTTCTATAATTAAGTTTGTATTTGAATTCTGTACCATGTATTTGGCGACCCAAGATGAGTGATGTATACCTATTTTGGGGGCGTCACATTTGACCCCAAATTTTGTTCTGGAATCACCACTGGGTATTGTGATGCTATATAAATTTAATATCTTGCTATTTTTAGAATCTAAATAAGTAAAAGATAAGTGATAATATCAGTTATATTTAGTAGTTCTTCCATCAGTTCATTCTGAATTTCATGTTTACCTGTACTTTTCTAAAATCTGATGTTTTTCCTTTCCTGTGCCAGCTATATTCAAAAGAGGTAGCCCTTTTAACAATTTTGATGAATGTCCTGAACCAATCTTTCAAGCAACTTTTGCGAATAGATGTTATGTTCACGTTTTCTAGGTTCATGATCTGCCCCTAAAAGGTCCTTTAAAGATTGAAGAAGTCAAAACTGCGTAAATGATTAATTTCTTTTTCTTTTTTTTTCTTATTTAAGCATCTGGATATTGACTTTTTGAAATGCTATTTTCAAATTCAAAATTGATATGAATTAATTTTATTTTAGATGATATAATTATGAAAATTGTAAACTATCTAAATAGTATTACTAATAACTAGATTTATTGTTTTCAAAAGTTTAATGAATCACATTAATTTTAAATTTGAAAATATAGTGAAAAGTCAAACTTGATCCTATATTTTGTAACAAAAGAAATATCACTTAATTATTTAGAACGGGTTTGTTAGTACATTACTATGTGCGAAGTCTTTAACAGTTTTTACTTGCAGTTTCCACTTGTCTGCTTTGAAATGGCATCCCGATAAGCATCAAGGCCCCTCACAGGTAAGTTTTTGTAAAGCTTCTGCTCTCCTCTCAAGCATTAGATATATGTTGTATTGACGGAATCAATTAGATGGATCACCATGGGATCATTGGCTTAACTCTTGATCATGGTTATTGATGGGTCTAGTCCAAAGATTCAGTCCATCTCATAAGCCTTGTCCTCCAACCCATCTCATAAGCCCATATTATAGGCCCAAGTTCAAGAAGTCTGGCGAGCTCAGCAAATGTGATCCATCACAGTCAGTCGGGTTAATTGAGCACGTCCACGTCATGAAAGAAGTGGCCAAGTCTCGTCCCCAGATCTTAAGGAGACCACGTCAACCATCTTTGCAAATCTAGGAGGAGGTTAGGAGCTCCACTAAAGTAGTGGCAACATGCTCGCCCCAAAACTGTCACGGGGTCTCTATAAATAGAATGCCTCACCATCATTGGGAGGCAACTAACTTTTGTATCTAAAAACATATGCTCTCTTCACTCTCTCCAACTCACATAATAAAAGGTGACAGGTGATTATAGCCATTCAATAGTGGACTAGGTCAACTTGACCGAACCACTTTAATACTTGTCTTATTTCTTACTTTAATTACTGCTTTCATAATTACTTGATTGGTGTTTGTACAAAGTCCATTTCGTACATCATCAGTTTGGCGCCGTCTGTAGGAATCGAAAAGATTTTCACCTTCAAACATTGTAACTATTGGCAATTACAACCAGGTCAATGAACCAACCTGGGGATAATCCACGACTAGAAGAGGGTGCTCCTCCGCACACCAACCCCGTCTCAAATACTTTAGATCTAAATCCACAGCAGATGCTGGAAACCATGTAGCAGTTGTCCATCCAAAACCAGCAGATACTACAACTCCTGCTCGCCGGACAAAGAAGAGGAGTGCAACAAGGAGCTCCACCCTCTGGACATCAAGGAGTCCCACACAGGCGAGCCCATCATGATCCACCTCCTCCTCCTGCTTCCCAAGGAGGAGACCCTCATCTCCAAGAATATGAGGGTGAGAACCAGAGCATGGAGCATGGGAGTCATCCCCATGATCATTCCAGGGGAGCCCTTAATCACTGGGATGAGAAAATCAAAGAAGTTCAAAACCAACTAGGTGATGTCTTCAACGCCATGAAGGCCCGAGGACCAGAAACCGTGGACTACCTTATAGGGCAAATAGACACGCCTTTCAAGCCTGACGTAGCGAACTATCCACTCCCTCAAAAGTTCAAAATGCCATCCGTGGAGACCTTTGACGGAACGAAAGATCCGTTAGATCACCTCGAAACCTATAAAACTCTGATGCAGCTCCATAACATCCCTGATGAAATCATGTGCAGGGCATTCCCAACCACCTTGAGGGGCTCTGCTCGACAATGGTTTTCCAAGCTCTCTCCAGCCTGCATCTCGACCTTTGCTAAACTGAGAAGGTCTTTTGTGTCTCACTTCATTGGAGGGCGACGTCATCAGAAGCCCGTCACACATCTTCTCAGCATAAAACAAGACAAAGACGAGAGCCTGAGGGACTACCTCACTCATTTTAACAAGGAGGTACTTCAAGTAGAAGAACCTGATGATAAAGTAACCATGACCGCCTTTTTGGGAGGTCTCCGCTCGTCAAGTTTTCTTTTCTCAGTGATAAAACGGCCACCAAAGAACATGACTGAGCTACTAGCAAAGGCCCAAAAATACATGAATGCTGAGGACGTCACAAGGGCCAGATGTGGTGAATCCTCCAGAGCAGGAGAGAAGAGAAAAGGAAGAGATAGGGACGATAAGAGGGAGACTGACAACAAATCAAGCAGGACAGAGAAGGTATCCGCCAAAGATAGACTCGGTCCTACTCCTCAGAAAGATCGACGACTATTCACTCCCCTCAATGCCACCATTGGGAACATTCTCTTATAGATCCAAGATGACCCCACCATAAAGTGGCCAGCGAGGATGAAGTCTCCTCCAAACCGTAGGAACCTGAACAAGTACTGCCATTTTCATCACAACCACGGTCATGACACTGACGACTGCTACGAACACAAGAAACAAATCGAAGATCTCATTCAACGTGGTCAACTACGCCAGTATGTTGCTGGTAGAAGACAGACACCATCACCAACTCGCAATCAGGAAGATCAACATCCAGTTGGGGAAATTCACACCATCTCGGGAGGATTCGCAAGAGGGGGAGAGTCATTGTCTGCCATGAAAGCACACGCCAAAAAAACAAGGCACCCAGAAGAAGGGCGCCCATCCAATATGCCTAGACAAGATGCCAGTGAAGTCATATCCTTCTCAGATGAGGACTTGAAGGGAATTCAGCACCCACATGATGACCCCCTGGTGCTCACCATGATCGTGGCCAATTTTCAAGTACGCAAAATACTGGTAGACAGTGGCAGCTCTGCCGATATCTTGTTCGTAGAAGCTTATGACAAACTGAACCTGGGCAGGGAGAGATTGTAACCTATCAAGTACCCCCTCATGGGGTTCTTAGGGGAGAAGGTATATCCCCTAGGTTCTATCACCCTGCCAATCACAGCCAGAACAACACCAAGAAGATCTACAGTTATGGTCAACTTCTTAGTTATAGACTACCCATCAGCCTATAACATCATACTGGGGCGACCTGCTCTTAACACATTGAGGGTCGTCCCCTCTACCCATCATCTTATCCTCCGCTTTCCAACCCCGAATGGAGTCGGAGAAGTCAGTGGAGACCAAGTAGCAGCAAGGGAGTGTTATGTCTCCTCCATGAAGACCAGAAAGTAAGAGGAGGCATTACAGGTCGAAGTCCTTGACCCAAGAGATGACTCCACCATAGAAAGAGGAGAGCCCATCGAGGAGCTCACCCCTGTAGTCTTGGACAAGGAACACTCAGACAGAAGGGTGTACATTGGTTCTTCCCTCAGTAAAGATCTAGTTCATCAACTAATTGACTTCCTAAAAAATAGCATGGATGTCTTTGCATGGTCACATGCAGACTTGGAGGGCATCGACCTAGAATTAGCCACACACCGTCTCAATGTTGACCCTCGTTACAAGCCAGTTTTCCAAAAGCTAAGAGGTGCCTCCACTAAAAGGGCCCAAGTCATGGACGAGGAAGTGAGAAAGGTAATAGATAATGGAGCAGTTAGAGAAGTAGCATATCCAGAATGGCTCTCCAACGTGGTAATGGTCACTAAAGCTAATGGGAAGTGGCACCTCTGTGTTGACTTCATAGAGCTCAATAAGGCATGCCCAAAAGACAGCTACCCGCTACCACGGATAGACCTCCTCATCGATGCCACTGCAGGACATGAGTTGCTCACCTTCCTGGATGCGTACTCCGGGTATAATCAAATTAGCATGTACCCCTCGGACCAAGAGAAGACATCATTCATCACTCCTAAAGGGACCCATCACATAGGCCATGCCTTTCGGGTTGAATAACTCAGAGTTAACTCGCCAAATGATCGGTGAACAAAATGTTCCAGTCTCAAATTGGGCGAACAATGGAAGTCTACGTTGAACACATGTTGGTAAAGAGCCTCGTCGCAGAAGATCACATTAATCACCTCCGAGAGACCTTCAATGTTCTTAGATCGTACCGCATGAAGCTGAACCCTGAAAAGTGCGCCTTCGGCATAGGATCGGGAAAGTTCCTAGGCTTCATGGTCAACCAGAGGGGAATTGAAGCAAACCCCGACAAGATCAAATCCATTCTCGACATAAAATCACCCACTTCAACCAACGAGCTCCAACGCCTCAACGGAAGAATTGCAGCACTCAACAAGTTTGTCTCCAAGTGTGCAGATAAGTGTCTGCCTTTTTAAAAAATTCTTCGAAAAGCTTTTGAGTGGGGACATGAGGCAGAGGAGGCATTCCAAAAACTCAAAGCCTACTTGGCTGCACCTCCTCTCCTTTCGCATGCCACACCAGGCGAGGTGTTATATTTGTACCTTTCTGCCTCCCCATCGGCAGTAAGCTCAGTACTCGTCAAGAACAATGATGGAGCACAAAAGCCAATCTACTATGTAAGCAAAACATACCAAGGAGCAGAAGTCAGGTACTTGAGACTAGAAAAAGCAAGCGCCGCTTTAATCACAACAATGAGATTACATTAAGATTACTTCCAAAGTCACAGCATTGTTGTCATCACAGATCAACCTCTAAAAAGAGTCCTGGGAAAGTTCGATGTATTTGGGAGGCTGCTTAAGTGGGCAGTGGAGCTTGGTGAGTTTGACATACAGTACCAACCAAGGTCAGCCATCAAAGCACAAGCACTGGCGGATTTCGTTGCTGAGCTGACACCAGCAGAGACGAAGAACAATGAAATCTCCACCTCACCCAATTCAAAGATGGTTTATGGAAGTTCTCAACAGCATAACGAAGATCAGGCGCCCGAACGGGGCACCCAAGCCATCCCACGCAACCAGACCATCATGCTGAGCGCCCAGACTCTCTCCTCAGACGCCCAGACAGCTCTTTCGGACGACCAAACGCTCCAAAGGACCCAGACTTAAGCCCCAGTTCCCAATCCTAGTGCCCAGTCTCCCTCTTTAACCTTCGAGCCCTGCTCTCTTCCATCCTGGAAGCTCTATGTAGACGGTTCCTCGACCAGCGATGGAGGTGGAGCAGGTCTAATCTTGATCAGCCCAGATGGTACCACTCTCAAGTATGCAGTTAAGCTCCACTTTATTGCCTCGAACAATGAGGCAGAATATGAAGCCCTTCTTTCCGAATTAAGATTGGCAATTGAGATGGAGACTCAACACCTTGTTACATATAGCGACTCTCAATTGATAGTTAACCAAGTGAGGGGAGAATTCGAAGCAAAAGGAGCCAAAATGTAAAAATATCTTGGCATGGTAAGAAGCATGATGACAAAGTTTAAACATTTTCAAATTTGCCACATTCCCAGGGAAGACAAAATGGCCGCCGATGCACTTGCAAGGCTTGCCTCATCCTTGGAAACCCCACTAGGAGGACCAGCATTTATTGGTCACCAGTTCGAACCAAGTATGATAGACTCGAGAATCACAAGTGTCAACTACGCATCGGCTGAGTCAAACTGGATGACCCCGATAAGAGCATATCTCCGAGAAGGTGTGTTGCCGGATAACCCTTCAGAAGCCAAGAAGTTAAGAATGAGAGCTTCTAAATTCACCATCCTGCAGGACACTCTATACAAGAAAGGTTATTCTTTGCCATTGCTCCAGTGCCTTTCACCCGAAGAAGCTCACTATGCCCTGCGAGAGATCCACGAAGGAATATATGGGAATCACTTTGGAGGACGATCCCTTGCCCATAAGGCACTCAGGCAAGGTTACTTCGGGCCTTCTATGGATGCCCAGGAGTTCTCCAGGAAGTGTGACAAGTGTCAACGCTTCTCAACCGTACCCAGGAAACCACCAGAAGAACTAACAACCATTTCAAGTCCATGGCCTTTCTCTAAATGGGGCATCGACATCCTAGGCCCGTTGCATTTAAGCAAAGGACAGTGCAAGTTTGTGGTGGTAGCGGTCGATTATTTTACCAAGTGGGCTGAAGCCGAACCCTTAGCAAAAATCACAAATGCAAAGGTTAAAGATTTCATTTGGAAGAATCTGGTATGTCCTTCGTCATACCCCACGCCATTGTCAGTGACAACGCCAAACAATTCGACAACAAGCTGCTAAACTCCTTCTGCTCTGACCTTCAAATAAAGCAATGACTTCTAGCCCACTCACCCCCAGAGCAAATGGACAAGGTAAGTCATGGTGAGAAACAAAGTCTACATGAATTTAAAGACAAGGCTTGAAAAGGCGAAGGGCTTTGGGTGGATGAACTCCCAGGCGTATTGTGGGCCTACCGAACCACGCCAAGAACTCCAACTGGGGAAACCCCTTTTTCCCTAGCCTTTGGAACTAAGGCGGTCATCCCCGTAGAGATCGGGGTGAACTCTCTAAGGGTCCAACACCACAACCCTACCACCAATGAGGAAGGACTCCGCATCAACCTCGACTTGGTAGAGGAGGCAAGGGAGATGGTTGTGGTCCGCAACGCAGAGTATAAGCGTCGCATGGCAAAGTACTACAACTCAAGGGTGAAGCCTCGTTCCTTCCAGCCAGGAGACTGGGTCCTCAAAAAGGTGATCCTCGCCACAAAGGATTCGCGTGAAGGAAAATTGGGACCAAATTTGGAAGGACCATACCTTGTAACAGAGGAATCGTCGCAAGCACATTCACCTTTCTCGGCCCGACAACACGACACCGTGGGTGGAATATGATAAGTAGAAATAAGCCTCGAAATCTCATCATCAGAATTGAGTGAGCTGAAAAGGGTACTTACTTTAGACCTATCATCATCGGGGATTAATTGTTTTTATGTTTCATCTTCCGGGGTCTTAAAGAATGGGATGCTTTTGCAATGCTCTGCTCAGTGGCTAGAGAGACATCTGAAACCCCCTGCTCGCCCAAAACTTTCTCAGCCCCTGCTTGCCCAAGGACTGCCCAGATCACCTCTGCTCGCCCAAATAGGACTATCCAGCACCTAGAATAGCGCCCAAAGTCATGTGCTCGCCCAAAGGTATTGACCTATACTCGCCCATGCCCAAAACCAGCTCTTGCTCGCCCAAGGTCGACCTAGCTAGCTCCTGCTCGCCCAAAACCAACTCCTGCTTGCCCAAGACTAGTTCCTGCTCGACCAAGGCCGATCCTGCTCACCCAAGACCGATCCAGCTCACCCCTGCTCACCCAAGACTGCCAACTACGCCTCGGTCCAAATTTCTACAATGAAACCCAAATGGACCAAAGATTTCCAAAGAAGTCATGCACGACGTTATCCACCATGGCAGCCTCTTGGGAGCTCACTTCATCAGTCAGTCCACTCACATGGCTATTTCCTCCTTTGTTCGACATTTCCTCACTAAGAAGAGATCTGAAAAGAACAGGACACAAAACTCCCAAATTTATAACCTAGGTCCTTTAAGAATAAGAGAGAAGGAGTCCCACAAACCAGAGGAGTTTGTCTGAGAAGGGGAAGGTCACAAATTAAAAGGAATTTCAAAGAAAATCGGATATAAAGGTACTTTTACTATTTAAGTCATAACGTTTGATCCGTAACTCCGATCGGGGCCCGTAATATATCAAAACGACCGTATCGACGAGCTCTACAAAGGTCATCGCCTACGACCCTGATGTATGTTGTTTAAAGCCCAAAAAAGCCTTAGAAGTACATGTTTTGGCCTCCTGAAGTTTTTCCAGTTTTGTCAGAAATTCAAATTTTAGTCGAATGCCCTCCTCTCCAAGTTCTGTTGGACGCATGGCATTGGGGGGAAAATGATGGGTCTAGTCCAAAGATTCAGTCCATCTCATAAGCCTCGTCCTCCAGCCCATCTCATAAGCCCATATTATAGGCCCAAGTTCAAGAAGTCTGGCGAGCTCAACAAATGTGATCCATCACAATTAGTCGGGTTAATTGAGCACGTCCACATCATGATGGAAGTGGCCAAGTCTCGTCCCCAGATCTCAAGGAGACCACGTCAACCATCTTTGCACGTCTAGAAGGAGGTTAGGAGCTCCACTAAAGTAGTGGCAGTGTGTTCACCCCAAAACTGTCACGTGTTCACCTCACCATCATTGGGAGGCAACTAACTTTTGTATCTAAAAACTTATGCTCTCTGTATTCTCTGCAACTCACATAATAAAAGGTGTCAGACGACTATAGCCATTCAACAGTGGACTAGGTCAACTTGACCGAACCACTTTAATACTTGTCTTATTTCTTACTTTAATTACTGCTTTCATAATTAATGGTGTTTGTACAAAGTCCATTTCGTGCATCATCAGTTATAAATATCTACTTGCATTAACTTCTTGGTCATTCTGGAACTGTTTCCATGCATTTGTTTCAATAGTGCTTATGCATCAAATGGATTAGAAAATGTGGCCTTTAGTTCCTTGTGGAGGTAGCGTTTTAAAGCTTGCGGTCTATATTGTTAGAAAGGTGGACAAAATATTTATTTTTATTTTTATTTTTGTCTTCCCTTCTAGAAAAAAATCTAATCATTTTGTGGCACCAAAAAACCCTGATGTGTCTGTCGGGTTTTACTAGACAGCTTTTTTCTGCTTTTGCATTGAGATACTCCATTATCCGTTTCTCTTTAGAAGTCCTTACAAGAAGTATATGCATTTTTTCAGGCAATGGCAGAAGATTAATTCAAACACTGCGTTGATGCATATAAATCACTGTGCAATGCCCTGGCATCAAGATAAGTACCAGTTGTACTGGTTATTTGAAAAAAGGTCGGGCCAACTCGGACAATAAGCCATGCCATTTCTTTAGACTTTATTAGCTTAAAGTCTCTTCAATTTATAAAAAAGAAATAAGACAAGAGAAGACATATTAGACAAAGTAGAACTTAACAGAATAAATAGTAGTCTCCTCTATTTATAAAATAAAGGTAATACAAGATAAGACATGTTAGACAATGCGGTACTTATTGAAATCTGTAGTGGCTCCCTTATATGTAGTTGTGGTCATTTATTACTTATTATCACACATTTATCTCCTCTTTTTTTTCAGACTAAATTAAAATTTGTATAGTGTAGTCCCAACATTTTGATATTAAATGAGATCCTTTCATACTCAGTTGTAGTTAAAAAAGTTTTAATACAAAACATGTATTTCTAATTTAAACCATGTTGACCAGCTGTCAGCTGAGAACCGAGGTGAATAGAGCCCTGAAGCTGCTCGTACTGGAAAGTTGATTGGTTCTAGTTTAGAGGCAAAGGTCTATCTCTACGCATTTGACAATGGCCTAGATGCGAGATTAGGCCGGCCAAAATATGATTATGGATTGATTTTAATTTTTAAAATATGGTTATGGTTTCATTTAAGAATTAAAACCATATTAATCATTTTTAATATAGGTTGTGTGGGTTGGAACTATATGGTTATGGTTCAAAACCATATTAATCATTTTATGATGTTTTGACTTTTAAACAAAACTTTTGAAAAATAAAATTATGACCGTCACAATTAAATTAATTAAGTAATAATATGATATAAAAATTATTAATATAAATAATAAAATGCTAAAAAACTATACTAATAAAATTTTAAATTGAAATTATTAATACCTTCCATATTTAAATAATTTTTCAAAATTATTATTAATCTTCAATGAATGTCGCTTTAAATATTGAAACATATTTATAATTCTTTTGTAACTAGAATACTAGTATAATTCTTTTGTAACTAGAATACTAGAATTTACATTATTGTAATTATAATTATCTAATTATCACTATATCTTATTCTCATATATTTTTAAATTTAAATATTCTTTAAAATTTATAGTATTAATAAAATAATATTTAATGATATAATCTGTCAAACAAATAAATCGTTAACTTAAAAATAAATACCAAATATATGAAATATTATTGCAGATTTTTATATTTATTTAATTTTTCATCCATAATTAGTCGTACATTATTACTTGGGAGCCCTTTCCATAAAGAATCCTTCTTGTCGTCTTTACTCTGTAATACCCCTTTTTTGTACCGTTGATAAACTTATTGGAAGGCTGAGATGAAACATAAATATACCAAGCCGGCACAACTTGTACCGGTTTTTATTTTAATATGAGGACCCCACCATAGTCAACATGTTGTCAGTTTATTTATAAATTTTTAATATTAAATAATGCCTGACCCAAGACAAATTATGATCGGTATGCGCCTTTTTTATAAAATACTCTCAGCCGCTACAAGCTCTTACGGCTATAAAAAATAAAAATAAAAAAATAAATCCAAACCGGCACAACCTCTTACGGCTTGCACAAGTTCTTCAAGTTCTTTATTTGCTATTTCAAATAAAATATTTGTTATTTTTTATAACTCTTTCATTTAATAACAAATAAAGAATTATAATTCAAATAAAAAATAATATCCTATTTTATAAAAATATATTTTATAATTTTTATTTGCTATTTGCTATTTTTATAAAAATATTTTATATTCTTTATTTTTTATAAAATATTTTTATAACAAATAGCAAATAAAAATAGCAAATATTTTATATTCTTTATTTGTTATAAAATGTTTTATATTCTTTATTTGTTATAAAATATTTTTATAACAAATAGCAAATAAAAATAGCAAATATTTTATATTCTTTATTTGTTATAAAATATTTTATATTCTTTATTTTTATAAAAATAGCAAATAAAAAATTATAAAAATACAAGCTCTTCCTACCAGTAAAAAAAAAAAATACCAACCGGGACAACCTCTTACTATTTGTAAAAAAAAAAAAAAAAAATCAAACCCTAAGACAACCTCTTACTACTACAGACAAGTTCTTCAAGTTCTTTATTTGCTATTCCAAATAAAATATTTGTTATTTTTATAACTCTTTCATTTAATAACAAATAAAGAATTATAATTCAAATAAAAATAATATCCTATTTTATAAAATATATTTTTATAATTTTTATTTGCTATTTTTATAAAAGTATTTTATATTCTTTATTTGTTATAAAATATTTTTATAACAAATAAAGAAATAAAAATAGCAAATATTTTATATTCTTTATTTGTTATAAAATATTTTATATTCTTTATTTTTATAAAAAATAGCAAATAAAAATTATAAAAATACAAGCTCTTCCTACTGTAAAAAAAAAAAATACCAACCGGACAAGCTCTTACTACCAAAAAAAAAAAAAAAAAAAAAATCCAAACCGGCACAACCTCTTACGGCTTGCACAAGTTCTTCAAGTTCTTTATTTGCTATTCCAAATAAAATATTTGTTATTTTTTATAACTCTTTCATTTAATAACAAATAAAGAATTATAATTCAAATAAAAAATAATATCCTATTTTATAAAAATATATTTTTATAATTTTTTATTTGCTATTTTTATAAAAATATTTTATATTCTTTATTTGTTATAAAATATTTTTATAACAAATAGCAAATAAAAATAGCAAATATTTTATATTCTTTATTTGTTATAAAATATTTTATATTCTTTATTTTTTATAAAATATTTTTATAAAAATAGCAAATAAAAAATTATAAAAATACAAGCTCTTCCGGCTGTAAAAAAAAAATACCAACCGGGACAAGCTTTTACGGCTGTAAAAAAAAATAAAAAAAATAAAAAAAAATATTTTTGATATATTTGATACATTTTTAATATATTTGATATATTTTTGATACATTTGATATATTTTTGATATATTTGATACATTTTTGATACATTTGATACATTTTTGATACATTTGATATATTTTTGATATATTTGATACATTTAATATATTTTTGATATATTTTTGATACATTTGATATATTTTTGATACATTTTTGATAATTGATATATTTTTGATACATTTGATACATTTTTGATACATTTAATATATTTTTGATATATTTGATACATTTGATATATTTTTGATATATTTTGATACATTTGATACAATTTTGATAAATTTGATATATTTTTGATATATTTGATACATTTGATAAATTTTGATAATTGATATATTTTTGATACATTTGATACATTTTTGATATATTTTTGATACATTTTGATAATTGATATTTTTTGATACATTTGATACATTTTTGATATATTTGATATATTTGATATATTTTGATACATTTTTGATATATTTGATATATTTTTGATATATTTGATATATTTTGATATATTTGATACATTTTTGATATTTTGATTTTTGATATATTTGATACATTTTGATATATTTTGATATATATTTTGATATATTTGATATATTTTGATATTTTGATATATTTTGATACATTTATATTTTTTGATATATTTTTGATATATTTTGATTTTTTTGATATATTTTGATATATTTTGATATATTTTTGATATTTTTGATATATTTTTGATATATTTTGATATATTTTGATATTTTTGATATTTTGATATATTTTTGATATATATTTTGATATATTATTTTTGATATTTTGATATATTTTTGATATTTTGATATATTTTGATATATTTGATATATTTATATATTTGATATATCATAATTTGATATATATTGATATATCAAATATATCAAATATATCAAATATATCAAATGTATCAAAATGATATATCAAATGTATCAAAAATATATATCAAAAATATATCAAAATATATCAAATGTATCAAATATCAATATATCAATTATCAAAATGTATCAAAAATATATCAAATTTATATCAAATGTATCAAAATATATCAAAATGTATCAAATATATCAAAAATATATCAAATGTATCAAAATATATCAAATGTATCAAAATATATTAATTATCAAAATATATCAAAATATATCAAATGTATCAAAAATATATCAAAAATATATTAAATGTATCAAATGTATCAAAAATATATCAAATGTATCAAAATATATCAAGTATATCAAAATATATCAAATGTATCAAAATATATCAAAAAAATGTATCAAATATATCAAAATGTATCAAATGTATCAAATATATCAAAAATATATCAAATATATCAAAATGTATCAAATGTATCAAAATTATATCAAATATATCAAAATATATCAAATATATCAAAAATATATCAAATGTATCAAAATATATCAATTATCAAAATGTATCAAAATATATCAAAATGTATCAAATGTATCAAAAATATATCAATTATTAAAAATTTATCAAATGTATCAACTATATCAAAATATATCAAATGTATCAAAATTGTATCAAATGTATCAAAATATATCAAAATGTATCAAATATATCAAAATATAAAAATATATCAATTATCAAAATGTATCAAAAATATATCAAAAATGTATCAAATATATCAAAATATATCAAAATGTATCAAATGTATCAAATATATCAAATATATCAAAAATATATCAAATATATCAAAAATATATCAAATGTATCAAAAATATATCAAATATATCAAATGTATATCAAAATATATAAAAAATGTATCAAATATATCAAAATATATCAAATGTATCAAATATATCAAAAAAAATATATCAAATATATCAAAATATATATTTTTATTTTTTTTTTTAATTTTTTAAGAGCTTGTATTTTTATAATTTTTATTTGCTATTTTATAAAAATAAAAAAATATTTTATAACAAATAAAGAATATAAAATATTTGTTATTTTTATTTGTTATTTGTTATAAAAATATTTTATAACAAATAAAGAATATAAAATATTTTTATAAAAATAGCAAATAAAAAATTATAAAATATATTTTTATAAAATAAGATATTATTTTTATTTGAATTATAATTTTTATTTGTTATTAAATGAAAAAGTTATAAAAATAACAAATATTTTATTTGGAACAACAAATAAAGAACTTGAAGAACTTGTGCAAGCCGTAAGAGGTCAGTGCCATTGAATTTTTTTTTTTTTTTTTTTTTTTACAAACCGTAAGAGCTTATCCTTATTGGTATTTTTTTTTTTTTACAAATTAAAGAGCTTGTATTTTTATAATTTTTATTTGCTATTTTTATAAAAATAAAGAATATAAAATATTTTATAACAAATAAAGAATATAAAATATTTGCTATTTGTTATAAAAATATTTTATAACAAATAAAGAATATAAAATATTTTATAACAAATAAAGAATATAAAATATTTTATAACAAATAAAGAATATAAAATATTTGCTATTTTTATTTGCTATTTGTTATAAAAATATTTTATAACAAATAAAGAATATAAAATATTTTTATAAAAATAGCAAATAAAAAATTATAAAAATATATTTTTATAAAATAGGATATTATTTTTATTTGAATTATAATTTTTATTTGTTATTAAATGAAAAAGTTATAAAAATAACAAATATTTTATTTAGAATAGCAAATAAAGAACTTGAAGAACTTGCAAGTCGTAAGAGGTTGTGCTTGGTTTTGATTTGTTTTTTTTTTTTTTTTTTTTTACAAATTGTAAGAGCTTGTCCCTGCTGGTATTTTTTTTTTTTTTTTACAACACCGTAAAGAGCTTGTCCTTGCTGGTATTTTTTTTTTTTTTAAATTTAAGAGCTTGTATTTTTATAATTTTTATTTGCTATTTTTATAAAAATAAAGAATATAAAATATTTTATAACAAATAAAGAATATAAAATATTTGCTATTTGTTATAAAAATATTTTATAACAAATAAAGAATATAAAATATTTTATAACAAATAAAGAATATAAAATATTTGCTATTTTTATTTGCTATTTGTTATAAAAATATTTTATAACAAATAAAAAATATAAAATATTTTTATAAAAATAGCAAATAAAAAATTATAAAATATATATTTTTATAAAATAGGATATTATTTTTATTTGAATTATAATTTTTTATTTGTTATTCAATGAAAGAGTTATAAAAATAACAAATATTTTATTTGGAATAACAAATAAAGAACTTGAAGAACTTGTGTTGTGTCGTAAGAGGTTGTGCTTGGGCTTGGATTTGTTTTTTTTTTTTTTTTTTTTTACGTTAAGAGTAAGAGCACAGTAGCTACCGGGAGTATTTTATAAAAAAAGGCACAACCAAGACAACTGCAAGCTTGGCCAGCATTATTTAATATTAAAAATTCATTTTATTTCAATAAACCGACAACATGTTGACTATGGTGGGGTCTTCATATTAAAATAAAAGCTTGCATAAGTTGTGCTTATTGGTATATTTATGTTTCATCTCACCTTCCAATAAGTTTATCAATCTGTACAAAAAGGGGGTGTTTGATAAGACTACAAAGAACCTATGCTATGGAAGGACTCCCTTATTACTTATATAACATATTTTAGAAGCAAATATTTTTTTTCTTTCATAAAAATCAACCTACACGATATTAATTTATTATTTTCTATAATTAATATTTAATGTTGTATAATACAAAAAATATAAAAATAATACAATAATTTTATAAAGAAATTTGTGCTAAACACGGGATCATTAGCTATTCTAAAATTATAGATACAATTTGACTTTTAAGGTCAAACGACATTATATTAAATTTTGACTTATAAAAATTTAAAATAAAATATATTTTAGTATTAATAGTTTTTGTTAAATAATATATAATTATAATATATAAGGATCCGGTACTGAGCCGCCGGCAATTCTATTTTTAGCAGTTGGATTTTCATTTTGCTTTCGTTTAGTTAAAAAGTGTAGGTATTTAAAATTCATTTTTAGCAGTTGGTTTTCATATTTAAAATTCTTAATTTTGGTATGGTATGGTATGGAATATGAGTTGAAAAATGGTTAATCGGTTAAGAATTATATTTGTTTTAAAAAATATGGGTCCAAACTCTAACCGACCTGAATAAATAAAAATGGTTAACCAACTTATTTGGTTTCAATTAATATGGTTTGATCCAACGGTTAACTAACTATATTGCCAGGAAAATGATACAGACTCATTATATCGCATATTCATTACATCTCAGGTATTTAGTTCTCTGTTAGACATACAAGAACTACAACATCACTTAATCCAGTAACTGATATGCCCATTCCTTGATGTACACTGATTTTGCGCACTTCTGTTGGCCTTTTTTAGCACTCCATCGCATTTAGCAATCAAAACTTTATTTATTCATTTTATTAAATCTTATAAGTTAAAACTATAGATTTGTTTCATCATCTCTGTGGTTGTGCTTCATGTATGATTTGGCAGTAAACTTTATTGATGTTCTTACTTGGTGAATAATATCATCTATCAAATGTTATTCAAAAGCCATTAATGGGCACTCCATTCAATGCAGTTACATGCCCATTTCCTGAAGTAGGCATAAACTATACTGCCAAAAAGTTACTAATAAGTATGGTTCCATCAAGCGAAGAAACCCAACCATTTTACAGACATTTTAGTTCAAAAACTCTCTGATTTTACTCGAGGGGAACTGGCATTAATTTCAACAAAAATGATACAGCAAGCTTCCCACATTGATTAGATGATAAAAATTTATGGAAGTTTTTCTTATAAAAACACTACCAAGTGAAGGTCTTGGTAGTCTTTAAGTTTCACATTTAGGACTGATTATTCGGTTATAACCGAACCAAATAAACTATTCGGTTATAACTGAAAATTGAAATTTGTACAATTTTGTTATCCGAACAAGTAATCAAATTATCAAATTTACTATTCGGTTGTTCGGATAATAATTTAATCTACCATGGATGCCCTAGTGGCTGTTTGGCTTCCCGGATCAGAAGGACAAGGCGTTGCAGATGTTTTGTTTGGCGACTACGAATTCACAGGCATGCTTCCACATACTTTGTTTAAGACTGTTAATCAGCTGCCATGCCAATGAATATAGGGGACCAAAATTATGCTCCACTATTCCCATTTGGGTTTGGCCTCGAAGCAGAACCCATCGAGGCCATAATTCATGAAAGAGAGGAGGGATTTGGGGTTATCGAGCAGACTGATTTTAGTGATTTGGGGTTATGGAGGACTAAGAGTTGTGTAGAATTTTACTTTTAGTTTTTAAGTTTTAAGTTTTAAATTTTTGTACATCTTATTCGGTTATATGGTTAACTGAATTACCAAATTTTAATATCCAAACCCGAAAATCGAATAATAAAACGGATATAACCGAAATACTCAAAATAACCGAAATATTTGATTAAAAAAATTTGGTCCGGTTCGGTTATTAGATTTAACCGTTTTTTTCTATGTCCTACTCACATTGGTTAATAGGTAAAACTCTAAGGAAGTTTTCCTTATAAAATGACTACCAAGTAAAACTTTAGTTAATTAAGGGCATAAAATTAAAGGCTTACTATTTTTGGAAGGCTTAGGCCGGTACAAAAGAGGTAAAAATAGGTACCGATTCGATACCGGACTTACTCGGTATACCGGTTCAATCAGTATTGATATCGATATCAAGATTTAGGTATATTCGGTAATTGGTTCGGACCGATTCGATACGATAAATTATCGATGAACACCCCTACTTATGAATGACACTATAATTTTTTTTTAAAAGATACAACACATCCACTAAACTTTTTAGAAGGAAACAATTGTTAGTTTACCTCCCCACCTAAATTATTTTAGGTATGGCTTTAAATTTTATTACATTTCTATAGGTTGTTGATAATGGCAAAACTAGATTTATGCTACCCAAATAAATATACTTAGAGACACTATTTTGCTTGTTTCAATTATACTTCGAATTTTTAATGATAATTATTACACTTAACATCATAATTATAGATCAAACATTATCAATGACTTTTCTCTGTTGATGAGTTGTTTAATAACGTTGAAAATATATATCTTATGCACATACACTACACTAGTGTAAGTACTGTTTTCTTCTTTTTCTTTTTCTTTTTCTTTTTTTGTTTGACTTATTTTATGTTTTTTTAATTATCTTGGATACACATGAAAGAAACGCAACACTACTTAAATGCTCTCAGATAGGTGATGAAGAGTGGAAGTTGATGGTACACATGTTTTAAATTTTTAATGAATTATATTGTTACAGCTACTTTGGTAAACAAAAAACTTATTAATAAAATGTATAAATTTTAAGAATATTTATCTTATTTAAATTGTGATATTAAATTTAACGAGTCATTTTATTTTTTTATCAACTAAAAAAACTCTTTTTAGGAGAAATTCATTTTATAAATGAGATATTTTTATGGAATGGAATGGATGGAGTCATGTTTTGGATTTCACTTTTGCTTGTTGTACAAACAATTAGAAAATTAAGTAATAATCATCAAATTTTACATAAGAAAAAACAATCCCAGAATGAGTAGATATACAGTTTTTCAATTTTCATTTTCAATCATATAATATGAATTTGATATTAAACTTCCAAAGATCGAAAAATATAAAATAAATTATATTATAAAAATTCATCTCGAGCCAACCCATCATTATCAATAGCCACAGCCACAGCCACAGCCAACTTTTCTAGTCAAAAAAATATTACAAGCCAATACATTAGAAACAAAAAAGAACAACAGAGGAAGAGACCATAAACCCATATATCAAAATCAAAAACCCAAAATGCAAAGCCCAATTCCTCTTAAACTTACCAAAATAACTTTCCGGCGGCTCTTGATAATGAATCTCAAACTCCTCCCCCAAAACTCTCACTTCCTCCCCTCCGCCGCTTATCCTCATCTTGATCTGCCGGAGCCGCTCGGTGGCCAAGCCAAGAGTGAGCTTGTGGCACCGCCTCTGGTACTTGAACCCATTAATACACCTCAACGTCTGGGCCAGGCCCACATAGAAGATTAAATGGGCCAGGGAGAGAAGCCCAATGGGCACCCAGCAATGGCGGCACTGGAGGCGAGGGGACTGGACCTGGGCCGCAAAGATCAGGCCATGGAAGATGAAGAAGAGCTGGAAGAGCTTCCATAGCTCCTTCTTCTGGAGGTCCACGGCTCGTTTCTTCTCGAGGGTTTTCTCGAAATGGAGTTGGATTATGGTGTTTATGGCCTGAAGGGCAGATTCCTTTGAGATCATATTGTGATGGGCTTGGCCCGTTTGGGTGCTGGTTTCGTATTCCGCCATTGGAGGGTGTGGAGTGAAGAAGAAAGTGAAAGTTGAAGAGAGAGAAAGGGGAGTACCGGAAGTAGGACTGTAGGAGTATAATTTATGGGGCGGGGTAAATTAGTTTGGCACGAATATCTAAATATATGTATAGTTTTCTAGTATTAAATATTTTATCAATATGTAAATAAAATATAGTACTGATATGTACAACGGTAGGGAAGAGTGAAATATGGGGTCACTTTTTATTGGAGATTTGTATTTGAATTTTATTATTTTATATTTTATTTATTATTGTTAGTTAAAATATAAATAAATGAAGTTTAAATATGTTAATATTTAATTTTATGTCCAAATAAAATTGTTAAATTAATAGGCAGACTATTGCACTTACGTAGGATTTGGTTTGCGAAATATAAATTTTATGTTTTGCGATATGTAATATAATATAGTTGTAATAGAATGACAATAAATTCTTACGATTTGGTTAATTTTTAGTATTTGTGTAATAATTATAATGTTATTAATTATATTTAAAATTATGTGTGATTCATTAAATTCTATGATTGTATGTAATTAACAAAAGAAATATAAATTAAAATGTTAAATCAGTTATATATATTCATTACTATTTTGTCTTTTATGACTTATTATTTTAAGAACGTATTGAGCTAATACATCTATTGTTGAACGTAATAAAAAAAAAGAGGTTCAAGTTAACTTAATTATATTATATATTCTTACTTTGTATAAATTACATATTTTTTTGAATTATATACAGTAAAACCTCTATTTAGGAATAGACTTGGAACTAAATTATTTGTATTCTAATTGAGAGATTATTACTAAATAGAGGAATTGGTACAAAATATTTTTCGAACACCCAAAAATATCCACTTTAACAAAAATATAGATTTTATAACAAAAATTAAAGAAAACATAAATTATTTAGATTTTCAAACTTGAAAAATGTAGTCTTTTATAAGAAATATAGTCTTTTATAGGAAATGTGTTCTTTTATAGGAAATGTAGTCTTTTATAGAAAAATATAGTCCTTTATAGGAAATGTAGTCCTTTATAGGAAAATATAGTTCTTTATAGAAAATGTAGTCTTTTATAGAAAATGTAGTCTTTTAAAATTAATATTGTCTCTCTCTCATATATATATATATATATATATATATATATATATATATATATATATATATATGAAATTATTACTATATATGAGGTATAGTTTAATAATCTTAACTTAAAAAGTATATAACATATTACAATTTAGAGGTTATTCCTATTTATAACTGGTCCAGATTGGGACAAAATTTTTTTATAATATTGTAGAGGTTATTTTTATATAGAGTATTCTTAAATAGGGGTTTTATTGTATATGGAAGACTTATTTAAAAAAATAAGTAAAAATATACACAAACAAACTATTTTTATTAGAAACATTCCTCTAATGAGGTCAAACATCTCTTTAAACTATTATATGACTGAAAGCAAGCAAAATTATAAATTTATCCGAGAAAAGGTTTGCTGATTAACTAGTTGATGAAGCAATAGCTTATCGAGCTAATGATGAGTAACTGATCTGAGAGAATGATCAGTCTCAATGCATGGCTCAGACTCTTAAGCTAAACAACAATAAGAAATTTCCCATAATGGATAAAACTCTAACGGATCAATGTCGCGTCGAGGTAGACTACCCACTAGTTATAAACTTCTTTTCCTAAAATTTTCTTTTTATAATTTAATCTTTCTTTGTATAGGGTATGCGAGAAATATTGATTTGAATCACTTTTTTTAAAACTCTTTCTCTTTATTTAACATGAGCTTTTATTATTTATTTTCTTTATTATCGTAAGAAATTCTCTTGGTGAGACCCTATAAACCGATTAAAACCTCATATTCATACTAGAACCACGAGGAGTAACCTTTATAACTCTATGAACTTCTTCGTAGTTAGACCTGACAATATAGTTAGTTAATTATTGGGTCAAACCATATTAACTGGAACCAAATAGATTGGTTAACCATTTTTATTTAAGAACAATTAGTCAATTACATTTTCTAATACATTTTTAAAAATAATTACATCAATAGTTCACTCATAAAATATTTATAAATTAGTGCATATGCAATATTTTATTTACAAAATTAGTGCATTCTTATCCCTTTAATTTAGTTGAGTGTTTTAATAGATTGCAATTTAATAATTATTTCCGCCGTTCTAGCATTCTGTTCTTGTTCCTTAATTAGCCTGTCATACTCTTCTCTCTCTCTCTCTCTCTCTAAAAAATGGCCGCACAAAGTAACTACCGAATCATGGGCAAAGTCCAAGCAGATATTGCAGTCAAAGCCAAGAGAAGCCTTTTCAGAGTCTGCTACCATAGCACCAGAGATGGATTTTCATTCCTTTGCAAAATATTGATCAAAGGACATGGTTGTGTTATCACAGTTTGTTCTAGCTAGCTTCCTTCAAGACTAAGAAGACAAGGATATAGTATTTCTCTCTCTTATCAACAAATAGATATCAAAATAGCTAGAGATCGTGAAGTGACTTCTTGGCTTTTTCACCATTTGTCTTGCAATTTCAAACTCTTTTAACCTTCATTCTAAGTTCTGAGTCTTATTTGCAAAAAGCAAGCAGGCTTTGAAAAGAGTCTTATCTTGTGTTTTTGTTGTAACTCTTTGTTTATTGAATTTTTTCATATTGATACAGACTCAAATTTATAGAAAGACGTGAAATGAAAAAACATACTTACGATTCATTTTATGAGTTGGTGAGAGGCTTACGCAGAAAACAATTTTGTGGCAGAGGCGCGATTTATTTTTTATAAATATTTGGTTACCCACAAAAATTAAAATTGTTACCTTTGTACGAAGGTTTGGCTACCAACTACACCATATTCATAATAATTTTAATTTTAAAATATTATTTATAAGTTGGTAGCCAAACCTTCATAAAAAGGTAACCAATTCAGTTTTATTGGGTTACCAATTAATTATAAAAAAATTTAAGAACAGTTTCCAAGTATTACGTGCAGATGGTATCCGAAATGCCATGTTTAAGTTTCCATTTATGTAGCTATTAGTTACTTATAAATAACCTTTTAAAAATAAAATTATTTTGAATATGGTGCAGTTGATAGCCAAACCTTCATACAAAGGTAACCATTTTAGTTTTTGTGGGTAACCAAATATTCATAAAAAAAATTTGTTCGTGATTTCCTCTTTGTTCGGCTACTCCGAATTCGTTTTGGATCTGTTCTTGCTGGTTTGGTAACTCTGACTTCTTCTTCTTTGATTTGTTCTGGTAACTCTGATTTCTTCTTCTTCTTCTTCTTCTTCTTCAATTTGTTTTGTTTTGGTTGTTCGTGATTTCATCTTTGTTTGGCTACTCCGAATTCATTTTTGATCAGTTCTTGCTTGTTTGGTAACTCTGACTTTTTCTTTTTCGATTTGTTTTGGTTGTTTGTGATTTCCTCTTTGTTTTGTTTTCTATTTGTTTGGTAACTCTGTTCTTGTTGGGAATTAGTGTGACGCCCCCAAAAATAGGTATACATCACCCATTTTGAGTCGCTAAATACATGGTACAGAATACAAATACAAACTTAATTATACAACCGTCGTGTAATATATGACAATACATAAACTGAGAGTTTAATAGGAATATTGTCATCTAGACAATATCCACACTCAAAGGAGTCCTCATTAAATTTATTGTCACACTATTTAACGTAATAGTGAGGACTACTAATGCTATCATCCGGACCGCTCACTCCTTTCCCCGACTCGTCCCAAATATATTCTCATTTCACAAGAGAATAAAGGAAAGAAAGTGTGAGCTCAACTAGCCCAAGAAGAAATATTATGACTATGATAATGCGTAATAAATTATCAATAGTCTTCAACAATGTTAAACCGATAAAATACAATAGACATCAAGTTTAATCTGCAATGAACAAGCAATCCATTAGAAGAGTCAAGTAGAGAATAAAATCTACTATCTTCTATGGTATAAAATGTTTTCATCAATTTTTATCATTTGAGACTCAACAATAAATAAAACACATCATCTAATCATCCCCGCATTACTACGGGCCAAGGATATTCATTAAATCATCAATGGTCATGACTATACCGAACAATCCCTGGTCATAATCATACCAAAAATAATCCATCAATGCATTACAGGACACTAAGGACTTTTACCATATCATTTATAACATTACAGGTCATGATTATACCGAATGATCCTTTGTCATAATCATACTAAGTCCATCTATGCACGTAAGCCAAAGATGACTTTCATTATAATATAAGCATGAGGATGATGACAATGACATAATAATTCAATAAAACAAGTTCAAGAATTAATTTATCCAGAAATTAATAACGTCCAAATTGTCAACATGATACTTCTTTGTGGAGTAAAATTCAAGAATGCTCAGAAGAATATTTCCATGAAAAGATACTAGATGAAGTGAAAATATCAAGGATATTCCACTAATTTCATGGAGTATAGAAGCCAAAACTTTAACCAACTGAGTATAATAGAATATATGAAACTGCAAATGGATTTTCACCCTCCATACGGTAATCCACGTATATAGATCATTTCCACAATTTAATAAGGAATGAATACAAAGGATCATTCACCATGCATGTGGTAATCCACATAGACAGGTTATTCTAATAGAATAATAAAGAATGGAATAATGTAAGGATTCACCATGCATACGATAGACCTCGCATGCATGTAATTCCCAATGAATAATAAATAATGGAACCAGTCCGCCAGTAAGCACGCATGTGGATATTCGCATGGAAGAATAAATAATGGAACCCGAGTCCCATGTAAATGCACGAATGTGATATTCCGACGAGAATAATAAATAATAGAACCAGTCCCATATATGCATGCATGTGATATTCGACATTATAATAAATAATGGAACCAGTCCGGCGCGTAAATGCACCGGCGAGGATATTCCACAAAATAATAAAGAATGGAATAACAATGTAAATCACCATGCATACGATGAGACCACTTGCATGATGAAAGTTATTCCAATGTAATAATAAATAATGGAACCAAGTCCGGCGTAAATGCATAGATAGGATATTCTGACAGAATAATAATGAACGGAATAATAGAAGAATTTCACCATGTATGCGGTACTTCGCATAAACAGGTTATTCCAACATAATAATAAAGAATAGAATAACAGAAGAATTTTACCATGTATGCGGTACTTCGCATAACAGGTTATTCCAACATAATAATAAAGAATGGAATAACAGAAGTTCTCTTCATGAATAAGAAAGAAATAATACCCCTTACAAGTACAACAAATAATATCTCTTACCTTAGAAGAACTGGATATTGGAAAAGTGAGGTAGCAGATTTCTCTTCTTCTTTCTCTCTATAATTTCTCTCTCTAGAGTTTCAAAGAATTAAGTAAGAAATAATGAAGGAATGAGCTTCTTTTTATAGGAGAATGGACCTGAATAGTAACTAATTCATGAACTATCCAGATGATTTACTTTTAAACTGAATCGGTCCATATTGATTTACTATTAAAACTTAAAGCAACGATCCATACTGATTTACTATTAAAACTTTAAACTAGCGATCCATATTGATTCACTATTATAACTTTCCACCAGCGGTCCATATTAATTCACTATTATAACTTTCCACCAAATGATCCATATTGATTCACTATTATAACTTCAACCAACTATTCTAAAAAAGTAAAGACATCTTTTCATGGAATAATATTGTACCCAAAAATAATTTGGACCGAAAAGAAATATATTTTTCAGGTGAATAGTTCCCCGTGAATAGTAATTCATGAATAGTAACTCATGAATAGTACTCCGACACGAAAAGTGCCCCGAATACCCGATTGAACAATATAACCTCCAGACATCAATTATTATCGAAATAAATGTCAATTTCCACTAACACAAATAATTTCAACACAATGGAACTATCAATTTCATCTTTAATCAACACGAGCTTATTCATCATCAATATTATAACTCACAATATTTAACAACCAGGTTGTTCCCAGAGGGGGCTTTTCAATAAGGATTTCTCCCTATTGGCGCGCAATTAGGTGACCAAACCTCTCCTTGACAAAACTTCTAGACATTATAAATATTATAATTTAATAATATGAATAACTTTGTCGTCTCAATTATTGATTTAATAATATATCATATTATGCGATGATAATCGTGACAATAATCCAATCAATAATATGAGAGATATGATGCAACAATTCTTCAGAGTAATAAATAATTAAGTATAACCGAAAGTGACTTCTCACGTAAGCATCAATAACCAATACCGTGTGCTACTATGCAACCACGCGCCAGACATCTTTGTATTTTTTACTATCGGGTAGTTCAGCGCTTTTTAACGGTAACACTTCCGCCGTTATTTTTATAAAAAGATAATTCTGTCATTTTCTTACTACGACAATACTTCCGTTGTGGGGTCCACCAATGATTGTGCCGTCATACAAATATTCCCTGTTAAAACGAATATTCCCCGACCAATCGAATATTATATAACCACTTGCTTACTTTGCAAAATTTGTAAATATTACTCACAACTATAACATTATATTATATCCACACCATAATATTCAAAAATATAATTCGAGAGAAATTAATCTTTATTCATAAAAGTTGGGGTCTTACAACCTCCCCTTCTTATGAAATTTCGTCCTCGAAATTAGGGTACGTACCTGATATATCGAAGAGGTGAGGATATCTTGACTTCATCTCAGATTCTAACTCCTAGGTCATTTCTTCCACATCATGGTTTCTCCACAAAACTTTGACTTGAGGTATAACCTTGGAGCGTAGAATATGATCCTTCTTATCCAAGATTTTAACAGGTAATTCTTCATACGTTAAATCTTCCTCTATCTTGTCCGGTTCTAACTCAATAATGTGGTTCGGGTCTTTCACATATTTACGTAACATAGATATGTGAAAAACGTTATGAACACGAGACATACTTGGCGGTAAGGCGAGTCTATAAGCCACAGTTCCTACTCATTCGAGGATTATAAATGGGCCAATGAATCAAGGATTGAGCTTTCCTCTCTTTCCAAATCTTGTAACTCCTTTCCATGGAGCAACACATAACAACACATGATCTCCAATATCGAATTCCACGTCTTTTCGATGAAGATCAGCATAACTCTTTTGGCGATTTTGTGAGGTTTTTATACGTTGTCGGATCGTTTGAATCTTTTCTGTAGTCATACGTACCAAATCCGGTCCCAACAATGTTGCTTCACCTACCTCATCCTAGCATACTGGCGAACGACACTTTCTTCCATACAACGCCTCAAATGGAGCCATGCCAATACTTGTTTGATAACTATTGTTGTAGGAAAACTCCACCAATGGTAAGAACTTGTCCCAACTTCCCTTGAAGTCAAGGACACAAAGTCTTAATAAATCTTCAAGAGTTTGAATAGTCCTTTTCGACTGTCCATCCGTTTGAGAATGATATGCCGAACTAAATCGTAAATCCGTGCCCATAGCTTTTTACAAACTAACCCAAAATCTTGAAGTGAATCTTGGGTCTCGATCAAAAACTATGGATACTAGCATACTATGCAATCTTACAATCTCGTTTATGTACATACTAGCAAGACCTTTAAGTGTATAAGTTTCTCGTATCGGTAAGAAATGAGCAGACTTGGTTAATCTATCAACAATGACCCAAATCGCATCTATGCCTTGAGAAACCTTGGGAAGACCAGTAACGAAATCCATGGTAATGTGCTCCCACTTCCATTCTGGAATTCTAAGTGGTTGCAATAGTCCTTTTGGCACTTGATGCTTAGCCTTGACTCGTTGACAAGTTAGACACCTTGAGATAAACAGTGCTATCTCTCTCTTCATATTGTTTCACCAAAATGTATGACGAAGATCATGATACATTTTGGTACTCCCAGGATAGATTGCAAACGGTGTGTTGTGCGCCTCCATCATGATTTTATACTTCAGGTCAGAATCGTTAAGAACACAAAGTCTGGAGTTAACTCAAAGTATTCCTTCTTCATCGATTCCTGCTTCCGGAATAGCACCTTCTTCCACTTTCTTCTTTATATGCATCAGCTCCAGGTCTGTAGCTTGAGCATCTTTAACCTTATCAATTAAATTCGGTTCTACTCGTATATTCGCCATCATCACATGGGTCCCTGGAGTCTTTAACTCTATCTCCATCCTTTGCGGAGTCACACAAAATGGGCCTTTGCGTTGACAATATCGCTTTTCGTGCCGCGATATGATCTTCTACTCAATGCGTCAGCTACTACGTTCACTTTTCCAGGATGGTATTGGATGGTATGATCATAATCTTTCAACAGCTCAAGCCAACGTCGTTGACGCATGTTGAGTTCTTTCTGAGTGAAGAAATATTTGAGTCTTTTATGATCCGTATAAATCTCCACCTTTTCTCCATACAGGTAATGCCTCCAAATCTTAAGCGCAAAAACGATAGCGGCCAACTCTAGATCATGAGTAGGATAATTCCTCTCATATTCTTTGAGTTGTCGGGAGGCATATGTTATGACTTTCCCATGTTGCATGAGAACACATCCTAACCCTTTGCCTGAAGCATCACTGTAAATGACAAATCCCTCCGTGCCAGATAGTATTGTTAGAACAGGTGCTGAAATGAGTCTACTTTTGAGTTCTTGAAAACTCTTCTCACATTCCTCGCTCCAACCGAATTTTGTATCTTTCTGAGTCAGTTGAGTTAATGGAGTAGCGATTCGAGAAAACCCTTCTATGAATCTCCGATAATAACCAGCTAAGCCGAGAAAGCTAAGTACTTCGGTCACTGACTTAGGTTGTTCCCAGCTTTGAATTGCTTTAATCTTTTCCAAGTCAATAGATATTCCATGATTTGATATCACGTGCCCAAGGAATGCAACTTCCTCAAGCCAGAACTCACATTTCTTCAACTTGGCATATAGCTTATTTTCATGAAGCTTTTGAAGTATCAGCCTCAAGTGTTGCTCATGGTCTTCACGGGTTTTGGAGTATATGGGGATGTCATCAATAAGACGACCACAAAGTGATCCAAATATTCCTTGAATACTCAGTTCATCATGTCTATGAAGGCAGAAGGAGCATTAATCAATCCAAAATACATGACTAGGAATTCATAATGCCCGTAACGAGTTCTGAAAGCCGTATTTGGAATGTCATCGGTTCTAATCTTCAATTGGTGATATTCGGAATGAAGATCAATCTTTGAAAAGAATTTGGCGCCTTGCAACTGGTCAAACAGATCATCAATACGAGGTAACGGGTACCTATTTTTGATGGTGACATGATTCAACTCTCGATAATTAATTCAAAGTCGCATACTTCCATCTTTCTTCTTCACAAATAGAACAGGAGCACCCCAAGGAGACGTACTAGGACGAATGAAACCTATGTCTAATAATTCTTATAGTTTGGTTTTTAACTCCTGAAGTTCAATAGGAGCCATTCGATATGGGGCTTTGGAAATGGGTTTTGTACCGGTTTCAAGATCGATACAAAATTTGATTTCACACTCTGGGGGTAGGCCAGGAAGTTCTTCAGGGAATACGTCAGGAAATTTATTAACAATAGAAATATCATTCAAATCTGACGTATTTTTATTCAAATCTGTGACATGGGATAAGAAAGCTTGACATCCATTTTTCAATAAATGAATAGCTTTATGGCTTGAGATGACAGTGATTGATTTTAGTGGTTTGGTTGCTTGAATTCGTATAATAGGTTGGTTAGGAATATGAAAGCTAACAACCTTACGAAAATAATCGATTTTAGCATGATGAGTAGTTTATCAATCAATCCCTAAAATCACATCAAATGCAAGTATTTTTAAAGAAATAAGATCGACAGGTAACGTGCGGTTACCGATATGAATTAAATTAAACCGTAGATGTAATGAAGATTTCTCCCAACGGAGTTTCAACAGATAAGTCAAAGTCTAATTTCTCCGGAGTCAAATTTAAACGTTGAGCGCAAGTAGGAGAAATAACGGAATGGGTAGAACCGGTATCAAATAAAGTATAAACTTCGCTAGCATTTATGATTAGCTTACCCGTGATTACCTCGTTCGGATTCCTCACTTTTTGGGAGGTTACGACAAACACTCTCCCTTGAACTACCAGTTTTGTCTTGTCTGGGACACCTTGTGATGCCTCCATCCTAGCTGGACTTGACTTTGGTGCACGACAAAATCTGGCTAGGTGGCCTTCTTTTTCGTAATTATAACATTCTTTGGACTGCATCGTGCAGTTTGGACTTATGTGTCCTTCCCCTCTACATTTGTAACATACGACCGGCAGTCGTTCTCCTTCCTTAACAACGGGTGCTGGTGCAGACTGATAAGTGGGTTTTATATCTACTTATTGAATACTAATTCACGCGAACTATGCCCATCTTAAGTACATTTTAGGGTGTTTTTGTTGCATTTCATGTTATTTTGCATTGCATTTGCTTAAAACTCCTTTTGGTGAAAAAGTGCAGGAAATGGCCTAATTTGGTGGTATTAATGGCATAAAGCTAATGGATGCATGGCGTGAGGATCTAGTGGAGCAAGGAAACCAAACATGACAAGCATAACAATTCAGTAGCAGCAACAATAATGCAGAACCAGACTTAAAAGCAGTAAAGCAAAGTGCAGACTACAAGCCGCGCGACAGAATAAGCTTGAGGACGCGCGCCCATGCGAGCACCGGCTGGACAGACATTGCACACTGCAAGTCGCGCGCCCGCGCGAGAAACACACTAGAGTAGCGCGCTCCCGCGCACGATGCCTGAGGCTGCTGAACTATTTTATTTTAATTTTTAATTAAAAAGGGTTGTATTGGATAAAAAACGATTTCTGACTGGTGTCAGACAGATCATTCATTACTTTTTATGTATTTTTATATTGGTAACTAAGGTTTACACTCTGAGAGAGATTCCAACGAAGAACGAAGCCTAAACTCCATCTTTTCTAATTCTTCTTGGGATTTTCTATCATTGTGGATCATTATTATTATTTTGCTGGAATTATATGAGGATTTGAACGTTATCATTGGAATATAATCAGCAATTGGGTTTGATCATTTCTATCCCTTTTCTCTCAATTGCTTGCTTATTATCCATGTTTAGCTTTGATCCCATAATGGATTTTGGTTCAGTCATGAACTAAACTCCATTATGGGATTCTAACGGATTTTAATATGTAGTCTAATTGCATGCTTGATTGCTGGGGCTGTTTTACGTATCATACGTGATATCTATTATGATTGTTTTGCATGTATGAATGCTTGATCACCATTCATTTTTAGTACTTGTATGGAATTGATAATGAACATGCAAGTATGGATTGTAATCATTATAGCATACGTATATGGGGCTGTTTTGCATGTCTTGTGTATTTCGTGAACTAGATAGACATACTGTTTCACCGTATGAGTTAAAATAAGGGCTTGTGCTTAAATTTAGTATGATTGCAATTTCACATAGACATATAGTGATTTTGGTTATATTGATGATTACATGGAGTCTATCGCTTGTGGATGCTGTGTAAGTAGGTCATAATACATTGAAAAATGGCTGTGACTCTATTAGTGCTCTTGGCTACTTTCCTGTGATATGTGAATAATTCTTGCATGATAGTGGTAATTAGATGAAGTATTAAATGAAGTTAGGATCCCATTATTTCCAGACTTGGTTTATTCCATTATTATTCTTGTTTTAGTTGTTATATGCAATTAGAGTAATTCACCAATATAGTCATTAGTTTAAGCATATAAGTATAGTGATTTAATTGATGCATAGTAGTTTAAATTTGACAACTTTTTATGTGGGATCGATACTCTACTTACTATGTATTACTTGTTGACACATGTATGCTTGCATGAGTTAGAGATCTTTTATCAGAACTGAAAAAGAGGAAACAAGTTTTTGGTGCCGTTGCCGGGGAAAGGCGTTTAAATTTAAATAATTATCATCAATTTTAAGCTATATTGTATGACTTAGACATATCTATTCTTATCTCATTTATGTTTTTGTTTTGTTTGTAATTTTAGGTACTTGTATATTTTTATGCACACAAGATCATCTAATTCTGAATTAACACCAGCGCAGGATAACATTAACGGAAGGGGTTGGAAAACAAGTGTGTGAAGAAATTTGCAAGTTTAGTTGGAAAGTACTATACCGAACATGGCAGAAGAACAAAGAGAAGAGCACAAGGCTCTAAGGGATTATTCCATGCCAAATATAAATGGACTACAGTCGAGCATAGTTAGACCGACAATAGCAGCGAATACTTTTGAGATTAAACCGGGCACTATTCAGATGGTGCAGAACTCGGTACAGTTTGGGGGTGCTGCTACGAATGATATGAATGAACACTTGTTAAGTTTTATCGATATTTGTGATACATTCAGATACAATGGTGTGACAGAGGATGCTATCAGACTTAGGCTATTCCCATTCTCATTGGAGTTGGCTTCATTCTTTGCCGTCAGGGTCAATCACTATATGGGAGGACTTAGCACATAAATTCTTAGCCAAGTTTTTCCCAATGGCTAAGACTGCAAAGATGAGAACAACTATCTCTCAGTTTGAGCAACAACAGTGCGAGTCCTTATATGAAGCATGAGAGAGATATAAAGAGATGCTAAGGAAGTGTCTGCATCACGGTAAGCCAGATTGGATGGTGATCAACTCATTTTACAATGGATTGGGATGGCAGTCGAGACCTATTGTAGATGCAGCTGCAGGAGGGGCATTATGGGCGAAGAGCTATGATGAGGCCTATACACTTATAGAGACTATGGCTGCAAATGATTACCAAAATCCTACATCTCGGATGCCATAGCCCAAGGTTGCAGGTGTGTTGGAGGTAGATGCTATTACCCAGTTGTCGGCACAGATGGCAGCGATGGCAAAGAAAATAGATACACTCGCAGAGAGCAAAGTGAAAACAGTTGCCTTCGTATGTGAGATTTGTGCGGGGTCACACTCGACAAATCAATGTGCTATCAGCTCGGAGTCGGTACAGTATGTGGGTAATTACAAGAAAGATCAAGGACAGTTTCAGAACACATACCACCCCAACAATCACAATCATCCAAACTTCAGTTGGTCTAATAACCAAGGGAATCAGCAGAATCAGTTTCAACCGAGTCAAAAGTTTCAGTCACAACCATCTCAGCCACAGTTCACACCAAAACCACCGTTTCTGTCGGGATTTTCTCAACAACAACAACATCACACTCCAGCTACACCTCAGCAAGAAAAGAAATCAGAAGTGGAGGAGATGATGTTGAAATACATGGCAAACACTGAAGTTATGATCAAAAGCCAAGCAGTGGCTATTAAGAATTTGGAGACTCAAATGGGGCAAATGGCGAGCATGCTTAACAACAGGCCCCAAGGTTCTTTGCCAAGTAATACAGAGACAAATTCAAGAAGAGACGAGAAGGAACAGTGCCAGGAAATTACATTAAGATCTGGGAAAGATCTTGTAGGTACTGCAAGTCGCGCGCCCGCGCCTGATTACACTAAGGAAGCCACGCGAGGCAGAGCAGGTGACTGCTGATGAAGAAAAGTTGGAAAAATATGAGTCGCAGCAGGTCGGGCAGGATAAAGCAGGTTTAGAGAAAAAGATTAATAGTTCAGTACCACCAGTTCACCCTCGAGTTTCATATCCGCAGAGATTAAACAAGCAGAGGGAATTCAGCAAATTTTTGGAGGTCTTTAAAAAGCTGGAAATCAATATACCGTTCGCCGAGGCATTGAAACAAATGCCAAGCTATGCAAAGTTCATGAAGGGTATATTGTCAAGGAAGAGGAGATTAGATAAATTTGAGATAGTAGCCTTGACAGAGGAGTGCAGTGCAGTGCTTCAGCAAAAATTACCTCCAAAGCTGAAGGATCCAGGTAGCTTCATAATTCTGTGCACAATAGGGAAGACGAGCTTTAATAAGTGTTTATGTGATCTTGGGGCAAGTATAAATTTGATATCCTTGTCAGTGTTCAAACAGTTGGGATTGCCGGCTCCACGGCTGACAAACATATCATTACAGCTAGCTGACAGATCTATCACGTATCTACGGGGAATTATTGAAGATGTGTTGGTTAAGGTGGACAAATTTATTTTTCCGGCTGACTTCATCATCTTAGATTACGAGGAAGACAAAAGCATACCAATCATACTGGAGAGACCATTTTTAGCCACATGCAGGACTTCAATAGACGTGCAAAAAGGGGAACTCACGATGCGTGTACATGATCAAGAGGTTACCTTTAAAGTCTTCAAGGCAATGAAGCTCCTAACAGATGATGAAGAGTGTTTTCGGGCTGATTTGGTGGGTCGAGGCCTAAATGATGCGGTACAAAATTTGGTAAACTATGCACCGATGAGTTGTGTTAGTGGTAAAAATTCAGAGTTGAAGGTAGAGCCATTAACAAAAGCTGAAGTCATTAAATTTTGGGGTGAGGTGGACAGACAGAAAGTCGCCTCAACTCTTTCTTCAACATGAGAATAAGAGAAAGTCAATCTAATTGACTATAACTTAGCGCTTGATGGGAGGCAACCCATTATTTCTATCTGTATTTCCTTTTTATTTCTTCAGATTAGGTTGCTCTAATTAGTTCTTCTTTATTTAATTTCTGATAAATTGTTGTGTTGCATAAGTGAGTGTGTAATTAAAATTGCATTAGGTAACAGTTGATGTCAATTTAGCATTCATTTGATCAATTATGTATGTTCAATAATGCACACTTTGACGAGAGAGATTTGTGTTAATGTAGGTGTAACAGGATTACCGTCTGCGATGAGAATATACACACTGAAGGCGCGCAGAGCCACCTCGTCTTGGTGGCTTATATTATCGCACGCTCGCATGTGTGTGCATCGATAATAATAACCGACATTCATGCCATGCATAAAAATACATTAACGTGTCACATGGCAGCAGTACGACATCAGACGTGGAAAAATTTTTAAGTTTAAAAATGTGATAGAGATCAGTTGGACTCTCATTTGCAAACATAATAGAACACAAGCATCATGCTCTCTCCATAACGCACGTCTCTTCCTCTCTATCAATTACACAATTGAAGCCATCAATCTCTCCACCACGTAATCATCCATAATTCTTCCACATTCCACATCTACTCAACCTCTACATTGCAGTATAAAACTAGGGTTTCAAGAGAGGGTTGTGCGACATCAGTGTGGGAAAAATCCAAGCTTTTGCTAGCATTCCTTCTCAGTTAGATCATCTGTATTATCGCTATCAACTGCAAATGGGTCCAAAGAGGGCACGATCTTCTTCTTCATCATCATCATCTTCCTCTGGCATTCAAGGGGAGGATATCGTCGATCATACCAAATTTTTGGATTTGGCAGCCCAGCAGGAGTACTACAGAATTGTGGCAAAGACGTTTGTCAAGGAGCGTGGTTTCAAACCAGAGGGACAAGATGGTCAGTTATGTGCCATGATTCGCGAACGAGGATGGGGTGGATTGACCGCTGCTCCTACACCCATTTCGATGAGTATAGTCCGAGAGTTCTATGCCAATGCCAAAGTCACTATGAGCGGTGTTTCTTTGGTTCGCGATTTTGAAATCGATTACAGACCCCCCCGCCATCAGAGCCATTTTCAGACTTACTGAGACACCACCAACAGGGTCGGATAACTGGGTTACAGGTGCACACTTGGAGACGAACTTGGAATTGGTGATTGCTGAGTTGTGCGTACCTGGCACTAAGTGGACCTATAAAACTGGCACGAATCAACCTCGCATATTCCCAGCCGCAGCCCTGAACCGTTATGCATAGGCGTGGAATCAGTTTATATGTGCCAAGCTAGTGCCTTCGTCACATCAGCATGAGATCACAGCGGAGCGGGCGATCATTTTATGGGGCATAATCACCGACAAATATATTGATGTGGGCCATCTTATCAATCAAAATATATTGCGGTATCTGCGGGGAGGCACTACAGGTAGCATTCCACATGCGTCAGTAGTAGCTATGCTGTGTGCTCATCAGGGTTGCCAATGGGACAATGAATAGATGCTGAACCCAAGTCAGAACATCACTCATGCCACCATTGCGAAATTCAAGGAGTGGGCAGGAGGTGACCCACACCCGCGCGGACGAGGATTTATTCTTCGACCCACACCGCAGCCCACTCAGACAGATGAGGCTAGCCCATCCACACAAGCACCTGCTGTCCATGGTGATCGACAGCTCCGGAGGTTGGAGCGTAAAGTCGACGCCATGTATGATAATTTTTTAGCGTTTGCAACGGGGTTGGCACAGTCGCTAGCAAAGGCTTTTGCACAGCAAGGAACGATGCTAGAGTGGCCTCAGTTCGAGACAACAGTGCCATATCCACCACCAGATTCACCACCCGAGGAGGGTGGTACCGCTGATCATTAGGGGAGTTTTCTTTACCCTTTACCTTCATTCAATGGGGCATTGAATATTATAAGTTTGGGGGTATTGGGGTAGTAGGATAGTTGCACGTAGTTTTTGCATGATTAGTTTAAAATTTTGCATGTTTATTTGTCATGTTGCATGTTAGTTTATTTGTTTATGTGTTAGAAATTTTTTGTTTTAGTTATTATTGCTTGTGCTAGTATGTTTTAGTTTGCATGTCTCACAAAGTGTAGCTTTATGGAAATTTTGTTTAGCCAATGATGATAGTGAATTTTGAAAGATTCGTGAGTATTTTGGATAACATGAGCTAAGATATAATGTTTTACACGATGAAATTCGTATTACTATTTAAATGCTTTCAGTTTGCACGAATGTGTTCACAATCACTTGTAGGTATAAGAAGTATGTGTTGCATTGCTCGATAGAAAATGTAGTTTTAAAAAGAGAAATATGTGGGAAGTGTTTTAGACTGTATGAAACACTGATATTTAAACTTTGGGAAAACATGGGTATGCTATGTATATATAAAAAAGAAAATAACAATAACGCGGCTAGTCTTATTTCGGAATACCTGCTACTTGAGTAAAATACTTGCGAGGGGTATTGTCTCTACACCTAGCGCCCTAAGGTCTTTCATGGTCTGGGAGTCGTTGGTTGAAAGCTTACTAAGGGGTAGTAGTGTTGCCTAATGGAATAAGACATTGCACAGTCATGAGGAAAAAAAAAGAAAAAAGAAAAAGAAAAGAAAAATAGCAATAAACACTGCGGGAAAGAGCAAAAATTCGCCCTCGTGGGTAGCAATAAAGTAGTTAAGCCCATTGTTGAATCTCAGTTTTTTTTATATGTTGGAACAGTCTTCGTTGCATAAGTATACACGAGTCTTGATTTAGGCTATAATTTTCTGTTTTGAGTAGTGTAACATGTGTATTCTTTGCTTAAGTCAAGTTTTGGTGAACACAACACACACAACATCTCTATAGCATTTATGAATTATCTGAGTGTATGATATTATACCTATAGTTTAGTTCAAATCTGTATTCTTGAATCTGGACAATTCACTGAGGTAATTTGGACTGAAATTCTGTTAGAACTGGAACAATGTGAGACTAGTTTGCATCATAGCTTAGTTGCATAGTAATGTAGCTGCGTTTTCATTGTTCGTTAGTATGCATTGCTTGAGGGCAAGTAACAGTTCAAGTTTGGGGGTATTTGATAAGTGGGTTTTATACCTACTTATTGAATATCAATTCACGCAAACTATGCCTATCTCAAGTACATTTTAGGGTGTTTTTAGTTGCATTTCATGTTATTTTGCATTGCATTTTCTTAAAACTCCTTTTGGTAAAAAAGTGCAGGAAATGGCCTAATTTGGTGGTATTAATGGCATGAAGCTAATGGATGCATGGCGTGAGGATCTAGTCGAGCAAGGAAACCAAGCATGACAAGGATGAACAACATAACAATTCAATAGTGCTGACAACAATGCGAAATCGGACTCAAAAGCGATAAAAGCAAAGTCACGGACTACAAGCCGTCTGCGTGAGAATAAACGAGGATCTTGGCCTTGCATGAAAGCATCAGTTGAGATGACATTACACATCGCAAAGTCGTATGCCTGCCGAGAAACACATGAGGAGGAGCGTGCACGTAGCGCTGATGCCCGAGGTCATTGAACTATTTTATTTTAATTTTTAATTAAAAGGGTTGTATTGGATAAAAAATGATTTCTGACTGGTGTCAGACAAATCATCCATTACTTTTTACGTATTTTCATATTGGTAACTAACTAGGGTTTACACTCTGAGAGAGATTCCAATAAAGAACGAAGGCTAAACTCTATCTTTTCTAATTCTTCTTGGGATTTTCTATCATTGTGGATCATTATTATTATTTTGCTGGAATTATATGAGGATTCGAACGTTATCATTGGAATATAATCAGCAATTGGGTTTGATTGTTTCTATCCCTTTTCTCTCAATTGCTTGCTTATTATCCATGTTTAGCTTTGATCCCATAATGGCTTTTGGTTCAGTCATGAACTAAACTCCATTATGGGATTCTAACGGATTTTAATATGCAGTCTAATTGTATGCTTGATTGCTGGGGCTGTTTTACATATCATATGGGATTTCTATTATGATTGTTTTACATGTATGATTGCTTGATCACCATTCGTTTTTAGTACTTGTATGGAATTGACATTGAACATACAAGTATGGATTGTAATCATGATAGCATACGTATATGGGATTGTTTTGCATGGCTTGTGTATTTCGTGAACCAGATAGACATATACTGTGAAACCGTATGAGTTAAAATAAGGGCTTGTGCTTAAATTCAGTATAATTGCAATTTCACATAGACATATAGTGATTTTGGTTATATTGATGATTACATGGGTGGATGCTGTGTAAGTAGGTCATAGTACACTGAAAAATGGCTATGACTCTATTAGTGCTCTTGGCTACTTTCCTGTGATATGTGAACAATTCTTGCATGATAGTGGTAATTAGATGAAGTATTAAATGAAGTTAGGATCCCATTATTTCCAGACTTGGTTTATTCTATTATTATTCTTGTTTTAGTTGTTATATGCAATTAGAGTAATTCACCAATATAGTCATTAGTTTAAGCATATAAGTATAGTGATTTAATTGATGTATAGTAGTTTAAATTTGACAGCTTTCTATGTGGGATCGATACTCTACTTACTCTGTATTACTTGTTGACACGTGTATGCTTGCATGAGTTAGAGCTCTTTTATCAGAACTGAAAAAGAGGCAACACTGACGTCTTCAGTGCGGTAGGTTGAGTATGCTTTACAGATTCCCACCAGTAATCTGCCTCTGCACGCAACATAAAGGTGGCAAAGGGAACCTTTTGCTCCTCGGAGCATCCCAAGACATCAAATATCGTGTTGATATGCTTTATCCATGTCTCTGCCTTAAGTGGTTTTGTGGTTTTGGCTCTCCAAAAACTCCAAAGGTCCCACCTTGAATCGCTTAATGGTGACCAAAATCGTGAGTTATCAGTGTTTTCACCTGCATTTTGGACAGGAGCCGCCTTCACCTGATGTTGCATGAATTACATAAAGCCTCTGACCATCCCATCATTCACCATTTCATCGGTGTTATTGTTTTCATGAGGATTATTGTCTTTCTGTTGCACATTACCCTAGGCATTGATCGTTGGTGACTCAACGGTCTCACGTGCTTCATTGATTATTTCAACATTTTTGGATGCCATTTTCAAATACTGCAACAAAACAAGGGTTAAATAATATATCACATATTATCCCTATACTCTGACCGACCAATTAAATACCAAATAAACTTAGGTAGGTCATACTAGCGAAGGAATTCCCCGTCTCTCCCCTCCTAGTTCTTGCCTCACATCTCAGCCAGGGATCATATCCCTAAGCTTTGATACCAACTGTGACGCCCCCAAAAATAGGTATACATCACACATCTTGAGTCGCCAAATACATGGTACAGAATACAAATACAAACTTAATTATACAACCGTCGTATAATATACGACAATACATAAATTGAGAGTTTAATAGGAATATTGTCATCTAGACAATATCCACACTCAAAGGAGTCCTCATTACATTTATTGTTACACTATTTAACAGAATAGTGAGGACTACTAATGCTATCATTTGGAATGTCACTCCTTTTCCCGACTCGTCCCAGCTATATTCTCATTTCCTGAAGAGAATAGTGAAAGAAAGGGTGAGCTCAACTAGTCCAGTAAGAAATATTATGACTATGATAATGCAGAATAAATTATCAATAGTCTTCAACAATGTTAAACTGATAAAATACAATAGACATCAAGTTTAACTACAGCGGAACAAGCAATCCATCAGAAGAGTCAAGTAGAGAATAAAATCTACTATCTTCTATGGTATAAAATGTTTTCATCAATTTTTATCATTTGAGACTCGACAATAAATAAAAAAACACATCATCTAATCATCCCTATACTACGGGCCAAGGATATTCATTAAATCATCAATGGTCATGACTATACCGAACAATCCCTAGTCATAATCATACCAAAAACTGTCCATCAATGCATTACGAACCAATTTGAGGACTTTTACCATATCATTTATAACATTACGAGTCATGATTATACCGAATGATCCTCGGTCATAATCATACTAAGTCCATCTATGCACGTAAGCCAAAGATGACTTTCATTACAATATAAGCATGAGGATGATGACAATGACATAATAATTCAATAAAACAAGTTCAAGAATTAATTTATCCAGAAATTAATAACGTCCAAATTGCCAACATGATACTTCTTTGTGGAGTAAAATTCAAGAATGCTCAGAAGAATATTTTCATGAAAAGATACTAGATGAAGTGAAAATATCAAGGATATTCCACTAATTTCATGGAGTATAGAAGCCAAAACTTTAACTAACTGAGTATAATAGAATATATGAAACTGCAAATGGATTTTCACCCGCCATGCGGTAATCCACGTATACAGATCATTTCCACAATTTAATAAGGAATGAATACAAAGGATCATTCACCATGCATGTGGTAATCCACATAGGCAAAGTTATTCCAACGAATAATAAAGAATGGAATAACGTAGGATTCACCATGCGTGCGATAGTCGCATGCATGTGTAATTCCCAACATAATAATAAATAATGGAACCAAGTCCCAAGCGTAAACGCACGCATTGCATTATTCCGATAGAAGAATAAATAATGGAACCAGTCTAAGCGTAACGCACGGACATGATATTCCGGCGAATAATAAATAATGGAACCAGTCCCAAGGCGAAAGCATTGCATATACATGATATTCGACGAGAATAATAAAGAATGGAATAACAACAGAAATCACCATGCATGCGATAGACCGCATAAACATGTTATTCCAACAGAATAATAAATAATGGAACTAGGTCCGGCGTAAACGCACAGACAAGATATTCCAACAGAATAATAATGAACGGAATAATAGAAGAATTTCACCATGTATGCGGTACTTCGTATAAATAGGTTATTATAACATAATAATAAAGAATGAAATAACAGAAGAATTTCACCATGTATGCAGTACTTCGCATAACAGGTTGTTCCAACATAATAATAAAGAATGGAATAACAGAATTTCTCTTCATGAATAAGAAAGAAATAATACCCCTTACGAACCTTAGAAGAACTGGATATTGGAAAAGTGAGGTAGCAGACTTCTCTTCTTCTTTCTCTCTATAATTTCTCTCTAGAGTTTCAGTGAATTCCTAAGAAATAATGAAGGAATGACCTTCTATTTATAGGAGAATGGACTGAATAGTAACTAATTTATGAACGGCCCAGATTGATTTACTTTTAAACGGACGATCCATATTGATTTACTATTAAAACTTAAAGCAACGGTCCATACTGATTTACTATTAAAACTTTAAACCAGCGATCCATATTGATTCACTATTATAACTTTCCACCAGCGGTCCATATTGATTCACTATTATAACTTCAACCAACGGTTTGAAAAATTAGCACATCTCTTCATGGAATAATATTGTACCCAAAAATGATTTGGACGGAAAAGAAATATATTTTTCGGGTGAATAGTACCCTGTGAATAGTAACTCGTGAATAGTAATTCATAAATAGTAACTCGTGAATAGTAACTCGTGAATAGTACTCCGACACGAAAAGTGCCCCGAATACCCGATTGAACAATATAACCTCCAGACATCAATTATTATCGAAATAAATGTCGATTTCCACTAACACAAATAATTTCAACACAATAGAACTATTAATTTCATCTTTAATCAACACGAGCTTATTCATCATTAATATTATAACTCATAATATTTAACAACCAGGTCGTTCCTAGGAAAGAGGGGGCTTTCCAATAAGGATTTCTCCCTATTGGCGCGCAATTAGGTGACCAAACCTCTCCTTGAAAAAACTTCTAGACATTGTAAATATTGCAATTTAATAATATGAATAACTTTGTCGTCTCAATTATTGATTTAATAATATATCATATTATGCAGATGATATTGTGGCAATTAATAATCGAATCAATAATATGAGAGATATGATGCAACAATTACTGTAGCAATGATTGAGTATAACTGAGTGACTTCTCACGTAAGCATCAATAACCAATATTGTGTGCTACTATGCAACCACGCGTATTACTGTACTTTTAGTACTGGGTAGTTCAACAGTTTTAACGGTAACACTTCCGCCGTTATTTTTATAAAAATATAATTCTATCATTTTCTTACTACGACAATACTTCCGTTGTGGGGTCCACCAATGATTATGCCGTCATACGAATATTCCCTGTTAAAACGAATATTCCCCGACCAATCGAATATTATATAACCACTTGTTTACTTTGCAAAATTTGTAAATATTACCCACAACTATAACATTATATTATATCCACACCATAATATTCAAAAATATAATTCGAGAGAAATTAATCTTTATTCATAAAAGTTGGGGTCTTACAATTAGTATGCAATTATTTTTGAATTTAAATTTATTTTTGTTGTTAGATCAAAGATATTTGAATTTGAATTATTAATTATGGTAGTTATTTCTCCTTGATTTTAGGTTTCCTTATTATTATGAATTTAATCCTATACTAATTCCCTAAATTAAGGAATCCTAATTGCACTAATATTGTAAATAAATATTGGAAAGTTTATTATTTTTGTAATTATTTTTTGATGCACTAATGGTGTAATTACTTTCTAATTGTTGTATATTTCTGTAAAAAACCTTTTTATTTATTCAGGTTTGTTAAAATTTGGACCTATATTTTTTAAAACAAATATAGTTCTGAACCGGTTAACCATTTTTTAACCCATATTCTATTCCGATCCAAATCAAAAAGTTCTTTTAAAATTTTAAATTGAAATTATTAATATGATCTATTTAATTTAAATGTTACTATACTTAATTAATTATTAAGTATAATTAATATGATCTATTTAATTATTAATTAAAAAGTTCTTATTACTTATACTTAATTAATTAATTATTGCTGTCATATGATCTATTTAATTTAAATGTTACACAAATATTATTCTCATTTCCTATTACTTACTTGATCATAATTATTAATTAGTGAGTATAAAAATAAAAACCCGATTGAGTTTATAATTTTCTGGCTTGGCTTGACTTGGGTCCATATTGAATGAATACATGTTTCCAAAAGGCAAAACAAACTTTATCTATATATATCTATATAGTGCAAAATTACAAAATCAACTAGTTTATACTCCCAAGTTATAAAATAAATATTGTCATTTTTAAAAGTAAATTTTAAATACTTTTAAATTCAAAATTAACATAAATATATATCAATATAATTATAAATATCATAAACTATCTAAAATTTTAATGTAATTATTTTCAAAATTTAAAAGAATTATATATGTGAATTTTAAAAATATACTGTTAAAAAGTCAATACTATTAATCTGGAACGGAATGAGTAATATTTTATACTCACCGGAGTAGTGCTACGTTTGGATTGAAGGAATGGAATAGAGTAGGGAATGAAATAGATGAGGGAATGGAATAAGGAAGAGAATGGAATGATTTTTTAATATTCCATGTATATGTTTGGTTGATGTTAGGAATACATCTAAGAATGAAATAAATAATTAGAAAGTGACCTAAATACCCTCAAATGTTCAAATTTAACTTAAATTCAATTTATATTAAAAATTTAACACATATTTCATTCTTAGAAATAAAGGGGAGGGAGGAGGGGGGGTGGGGGGGGGGGTAGGGTGGGGTGGGGTGGGTATATAGGGGTGGGGTAGGTGGGGTAGGGGGGTGGGTGGGGGGGGGGGGGGTGGGGTAGGGTGGGTGGGGTAGGTGGGGTGGGTGGTTGGGGTGGGGGTATGTGGGGGTGGGGGTAGGTGGGTTGGGGTGGGCTGGATGGGGTGAGTAGGGGTGGATGGGTGGGGTTGGTAGGGGTAGGGGTAGGTGGGGTGGGTGGGGTTGGTTGGTGGTAGAATAGGTGGGTTGGGGTGGGTTGGATGGGGTAGGTTGGTGGGGGTGGGGTAGGTGGGGTGGGGTGGGGTGGGGTGGGGGGTGGGGGTGGGGTGTGTGGGGTGGGGTGGGTGGGGTGGGGTGGGGTGGGGTGGGTGGGGTGGGTGGTGTGGGTGGAGTGCGTGGGTTGGGGTGGGTGGGTGGGGTGGGTAGGTGGGGGTGGGGGTGGGTGGGGTGGGTAAGGTAAGTGGGGTGGGGTGGGTTGATGGGTGGGGTGGGTGGGTTGGGGTGGTTGGGTGGGGTGGGGGTGGGGTGGATGGTGGGGGTGGGTGGGGTGGGTGGGGTAAGTGGGGTGGGGAGATGGGGTGAGGTGGAGTGGGGTGGGTGGGGTGGGTGGATGGGTGGGTGGTGGTGGGTGGGGTGGGTGGGTTGGGGTGGATGGGGTGGGGTGGGTGGATGTGTGGGTGGGGTTGGGTGGGAGTGGGGTGGGGTGGGGGGTGGGGTGGGGTGGGTGGGTGGGGGTGGAGTGGGGTGGGAGTGGGGGTGAAGTGGGTGGGGTGGGTGGGGTGTGGGTTGGTAGGTGGTGGGGTGGGAGTAGGTGGGGTAGGTGGGGGTAGTCTGGTAGGGATGGGGGTAGGTGGGTTAGGGTTGGGTTGGTGTGGGGTGGGGTGGGGTAAATTACGAAGAAATAGAAATATGGAAATTCCAAAGAAATTATCAAATCTCGGCCCCTTCTCTCTCATCGTTCCCAGATCGATCGAATTGAATGAATATGTAAAAAGCCCTATTATATATTTAGGAGTATATTTGTCAATTACTTAAAAATAATGGATGGAATGATTTATTCCTGGCCACCCCTCAAGGAATGAAAATTAAAATTTTAAGTTAACTATCATTCCAGGAGGAATACATTATTCCGTTGGAATAAACAAACCAAACAACATTTTTATCATTCCAATGGAATGATTCATTCCATTCTCCCTCCTATTCCATCGATCCAAATGTAGCATAGGAGTATTATTATTATTTATAGAGAAGAAAAACATGACAACTGATAATTTTTTTTTTTGTGGAAAGATCTAGAAGAGGGGAGTACTCCACTTCCAATATATGCCTTCCAACACAAAATAAAACGTACGTATTTGATTAAGTGTTCTCTAAAGAAACTCACATTATATTTCCAGTAAAAGGGGTGTAAGTTCGTATTTACCGAAAGTAAGTTTTAATAATATATATACCTTCTCTTTCGTCGTTTTTTTATTATTAAGTTCTAAATTAAAATTTTAAATTGAAATTATTTAAACATGGAAGGGTATTAATAATTTTAATTTAAAATTTTATTAGTATAGTTTTTTAGCATTTTATTATTTATATTAATAATTTTTATATCATATTATTACTTAATTAATTTAATTGTGATGGTCACAATTTTATTTTTCAAAAGTTCTGTTTAAAAGTCAAAACATCTTAAAATGGTTAATATGTTTTTGAACCATAATCATATAGTTCCAACCCACACAACCCATATTAAAAATAGTTAATATGGTTTTAGTTCTTAAATGGAACCATAACCATATTTTAAAAATCAAAATCAACTCATAACCATATTTTGTCAGGCCTATTCGTAGTGACCTCCTTTCAAGTCTCATTCCATAAGGAATCTCAAAGTGGATTTATTTCATTATATTCATATCTCAATTCAAATAGAAATATAGAGTAAAATAACTAGAAAAATTATCATAATTGTCATTTTGGATGTATTCTAACAAAAAATTTCTTTTATTTTTATTTTTGTAAGCTATCTTATGGTTTCTGTCGACGTGATTTTTAGTTGTCCCTTTTCGTTATTTGTTTTTTGGTGTTCTCATATTATGTGAGATTTGTTTGAAAAAAACAAGTGAAAAAGGTCCGACATGTGTAATGTCGACGATGGACTGTTAAGAGTCGCTAGTTGGTGTTTTTAACTGGTTGCACCAACGCAACCGAAAAAGGTTTGTACATTGACCCCGTGATGTGACACTGCTAAAAGGGTCTGTGAAACCGAGATTCATTTTGGGTTCGGGGGCTTGATTATGCGGAGGGAAGGTGTTAGGCACCCCGACATCCGTATGTTATCCGCGGTGACCGCCACTTTTCAAGAAACTGTTATATGAATGTGTGTGTGTGTGTGTGTGGATCAATGTGCAATTATCTGAAAGTAATGCGAGGCCTCGTTCGCACCTATATACAAAGGGTTTGAATTTATAGAAAAATTTAGTGTTAAACAGAATATAGCAATGAAGTTTTGTAAAAGAGATTTTTCAAACCCTGTGCTCAATAGGAATTGAGACCTTTTCATACTTTCATTTTATTATTAAATGCTCGGCTTGATTACTTTTATTTTTGAGATGCGAGGCATCTTCGAGAAAATAATATACAGCAGTGCCAAACTCCTCATGGGCATGAAAGCCATCCAAGGAAATTCAGACACCATAAATAATGTACAAGCTGCTTATAGCTGAAAATGTCCATCACGGGAACCGAATCTAGATCCAGTAGACTGAATCTGTGATCACATGATTCCTAGGCTCACATGATACCGCAGTTTATATGAAAAGCGATGGCGAGTATATATATAAAAAAGTCAGAAATATATATATACTGATACATGATCTACCACCACGAAAACACCTCCACGGGGATCGAAAATGTAAATATATAAAAGCGATATATATATATATATATATATATATATGGACATGATCAACCACCACGAAGCAACTCCATGGGGATCGAAAATATAAATAAAGCAGTAAATGCGATCAACTGCCACGAAGTAAACTCAAGACGTGACTAAATGTAAATAAAGCAGTAAAAGGTCTCAAAGTAAACTCCAAGCTTGACAGAATATATATATATATATATATATATATATATATATATATAAAAGCAAGTAAACGCTCCGGATGTAAAATCCAGGCTCATCAGACAAAGTCTGACAACAGTTTATATATATAAGTATATATATAAAAGCAAGTAAATGCTCCAGACATAAGTCTAGGCTCAATCGAGGCATAACTCGATAATGTTAGTCCATATAGAAATATATACATATATAAGTATATATATACAAATAGAAATAAAAACCACGGACCGAAGTCCGGGCATACACACACAACACGACTCTCAATGTGTAGAATAGTGTGTGCAAAGATGAAGAGAAAGGCTTTATAGAGTGTGAGAAAGCTTACAGTGGGCTACCAATGCAGGCTTCTATGACTCTAGATGGATAAACACTCAGCTCCCGCCGGTAAAAATAAAGCTATATGTGAGCTAACAGGTGTTTAAAATGAGGAAACACTCAACATGGGGTGTGTACAGAGTAAATTTGACAGGGCTTTCTCGCCTTTTTTTTTAAATGGCCACCCCAAGCCCTCTATTTATAGAAGGGGAGCCGAGTGCACTGCGGCGACCCATTGATGCATGCACTGCTGGCGGCCGAGGTGCCCCGAGTTTCGCGGGTCCCGTCATCTCGAAGTACATGCACTCGTGCACTATAATATCCGCTTGAACTTGCAGAACTTCAATCCGAGCATCCGAACGAGGTATACAAGACCATCTTCGAACAACTTTTGTCGAGAGTTACGTAATGACATGAGATTAGAGATTGTACGAAGTCCAGAAGAGGGGACCATCCCCATGGTCTTCAAGCTTCAAATTCTATCCGGTGTGCTGCCACGCGTAATAGTCACTCAGGATTGGAACTCCTTGGTTCTTGTAGGACATTGTCGTATGTATGTACGTATGAAGTGTTGAGACGACGCGCAGGTGATGAGGTGGCAAGATGATGTTTGACACCTCACCGGGGTTATCTCCGGTTTGAGTTGAAAGCAGACGTTGCTCAGGGTTACATCTGAGATTGGACTGCTGCAAGTGTTTGAATGCCGCAAGGTCATCTGTAAGTGTGCCTATCTTCCCGGTGTTAGCTCCGAGTCTGAGGAATGAGTGCCCCGAAAGGAGGTCTGAGATTGAAGTTGATCGCATGAATTTGAAAAAAGCATTTTCGGAGTTATCGCCGGAATTGGAATAATATTCCTTGGGGTTATCTCCAAGGACGAAACTCGGAGTTATCTCTGAGGTTGGAAATGATACTCCCGGTGTGTGTTCCGGGGTTGAGACTGAACTTTCGGTAGTATCCAGAATGGGTGTGAGATGTCTTCCAGGATTATCTTCGAAAGACGAATCTTCCCTCCTGCAATGTTAGTAACAAGTGTGCAGAAAATTTTGAGTGTCTACAGATGCCCCTCTTTATCATATTCATGCAATACAAGGCATGGATAGGATAAAGAATCCTAGACACTTGAAATGCAACAAGATAAACATGATGTTATGTGCAGCAACATGATGCAAATGTATGATACATGAATGAAATGATTGTCGGTTCCCTGTAAATCCTGTTGGGATAACAATCAGTGATGTCTTAGACATACGATCCAAGTCTTCAAGGATGTTGACGTTGGGGCTATCACCAAAGTCCTGAATCCTAGACACAGACTTCTACTCCATAAAGGTGCCTCTTGTGTACAAGAGATCTGTGGGGAGAAAGCTTTGTCTGTTTGAGGATGTGTATAACATATCCCACCATCCTGTCTGAGTTACTTCCAACAGTATGTATTGTCGGGTTCGCACGACCTTGACGATGTGTATATCACCGGATAGATCCCAGTTGGGCAAACTGTCAAGGCTGCTTGACGTTCATTGATGTGTGTATCAATGGTTGCATTGTGTTGTTACCCTTGCTGGGGAGTATGCCAAGGTTTCTTGACCTTCATTGATGTTTGTATCAATGGTTTCGATGGGTTTACTTGCCACAGGTTGAGGTAACGTCAAGGTTGCTTGACCTTCATTGGTATGTGTATCAATGGTTTTGAATGCGTTGTAACCCCCGCCGGGGATACTTAGATGTCTAAAAATTTTACGTTGTGACCCCCGCCGGGGATACGTCATCAGTTCGTAACTTCAGCATTGTAACCCCCGCCGAGGATACGTCTTTAATTCATAACTTCGGCGTTGTAACCCCCGCCGGGGATACGTTTTAGGGCTGTGACCCTGCGCTGACGGCATGGGACCTTTGTGAGGTATTGCCAAGCATGATTTATAAAAGCTGAGGCCAATGGTATAATATACCTTGTATGCAGGTGAATACCAATGAGTGATATATGAAGCTAGAGTTTGGCTCATGAAAACCAGGATTTCAGGCTATTCCCTTCAATCGCGTGATTTGGCCTTTTCAGCTTGTGAGACCTCCTTTGCAACTCTAATTGGACTGAGCCGGAGGTGTGGGATCTATGGAGGGTGCAGCAGTACACTGCAGAAATACTTCCACGACCAACCAGTAGCTACGTAAAGCTTCTGAGTTGCTTTCATAAGTCATTTTCAAGTCTGCACAAGGAAATCTGAAAGCTCTTCTTTAGACTCTCTTTGAGTTAAGGCGACTTTCTATATATTCTCGCCACCGCACAAGTGTTCTTCATCATCCCCGGTAACATATGCATGTATTCTTTTCCAGTTTCTATCCGTTGGAAAATGACTTATCACATGAAATGCATTTAGACACATAGTAGTGAATATGCATGCTGATATGACTTTATAAAAAATATTCAACACAGTAAATGTTAGTATTAAACCATGCTGAACATAATTATGTAAAAAAATTTGACTTTTGAAACAGTCAAATTGGCACCTTTTACTGTCATTTCTTATCCTATTTGAGGACAAATGAGTAAAGGTAGAAAAGCAAAATAATCCTGGTAATTAGACTACATTTACGGATTTTTTACTGTGATGTATTAATGCAAGTAGGATGTATATGACTATGGGTAGGTGTGCTACTGAATGGCCACCTAGTCATGCCTATGTGCATGTGGATAGTCCCATTTACAAAGGGGGCTATGGCAAACTTTTTCCAAAATGCAGGCATTGGGTAGTCATGCATTTTTAACTCTACTGTAGATGTATGTTAAAATAATGCATGCATGCATGTAGTCATAATATACATTTTGAAAAGCTCCATATAAGAATTTACCACACCCTTTCTGAGGTGATCAAAAGACTTGTTGTCCAGATATTATGGATCCGGATCAGCCGAGTAGTTCCCGCAGGACTACTTCTGGTGTACGGAGAAGGGCTTCTGAAGTGCCTCGACCCCGTTCTGTTAGACAGCCTCGTCGATTGGTGGAGGCGGTGATACGTCCTATCTGGGTTGAAGTGCCGGACGTTGAGGACGAGGAGGAGAATGTACCGATTGAGGTTCCTGCTCCTGCTGCGCGTGTTCCCCGTAGGGATTTTCCATGTATTCAAGTGGCGAACCCAGAACTTCTGGGTGACTTGAGTCGACATCCTTCAGTCTTCTTGCACGCAAACGAGGTATGAAGTTAGATCTTAATCTTCCTTATTCCTATTGATGAGGAGTAAAGGGTTCTGATGTTGATCTGCATTTGATGTAGGTTCTCGGCTTTACACAGCCTCGAGGGAACTGGTTCAGCATCCACTCTATGTATCAGGCTTTGCACGATGACTATAGAGCGATTATACATGGCTGGGGATTTAGGACGTTCTTTTCCATTCTTCCCCGTCGTTGTCCCTGGGGTTACCTCAGGGCATTGTCTGAGCGCTGGTTTCACCAGACTTAGTCACTCCATTTGCTGGACTGTGAGGTGATGATGACGCCGATGGATTGGTAATTTATCATAGGTATGGAGTTTGGAGGGGATCCAGTGCCTTGTACGGCGGATATCACCCCTACTGCCATCAGATCCTTGTTGGGAGTTCCGGCGGAGGCGCTCAAGGGAAGGATTGTACGTACAGGTCCTCTAAGTGTAGATGTTATGAGCAGGCTGTTGAGTGAGCCTATACCCGATGATGTGAGAGTCAGGGATTGAATTCTTCGGCGATTGTTCCTGATGATTATTAGGGGCTTCTTCATAGAAGACAACTCTTCTAGGGTGTCCTTCGCTTTGATCAGCGCCAGTCGACACATGGACCGTATAGGAGACTATGATTGGGGTTCCTACACCTTTGCCTACTTCTTCAGGGGAATGCACATGCAATCGCAGGGTTTGACCGAGGCTTGGTTAGGATTCTACCCATTTCTGGTGGTGAGTATTTCTCTTGTCTTTTCCCATGTATAGGTTAAGAGTGTTGACTGACAGCAGATGTTCGCCTTTGTGTAGGCAATTTTGGGCCTATGAGAGGCTTCCATGTTTATGTCCTGCGAGCGTGTTATGTTTAGACACCTATCCACGAGGATGGAGATGACATCATTCCATACTGGCGGTGTGAGACTCCAAATTTTATGAATAAAGATTTAAATATCTCAATTTTTTTTAATATTATGGTGTGAATTTGATATTATGTTATAGTTGTGGGTAATATTTATAAATTTTACAAAGTATGCAAGTTGTTGTATAATATTCGATTGGTCGGAGAATATTCTTTTTATCGGGGAATATCCGTAGAACGGCATAATCATTGGTGAACCCACAACAGAAGAATTGTCGTAGTAATAAAATGACAGAATTATTTTTATGAAAATAACGACGGAAGTTTTACCGTTCAAACTGTTGAACTACTCGGTAGTAAAAATACAGTAATACGCGTGGTTGCATAGTAGCACACGGTATTGATTATTGATGCTTACGTGAGAAGTCACTCAGTTATACTCAATTATTGCTTCAGTAATTACTGCATCATATCTCTCATATTATTGATTCGATTATTGTCACAATATCATCTGCACAATATGTTATATTATTAAATCAATAATTGAGACGACAAAGTTATTCATATTATTAAATGCAATATTTACAATGTCTAGAAGTTCACATCGAGGAGAGGTTTAGTCACCTAATTGCGGCATGATAGGAGAAATCCTTATCGGAAAGCCCCTTCTTTCACAGGAGCGACACGGTTGTTAAATATTGTGAGTTATAATATTAATGATGAATAAGCTCGTGTTGATTAATGATGAATTTGATAGTTTCATTGTATTGGGATTATTTGTGTTAGTAGAATCGACATCTATTTCGATGATAATTGATGTCTGGAGGTTATATTGTTCAATCGGGTATTCGGGACACTTTTTGTGTCGGAGTACTATTCATGAGTTTCTATTCATGAGTTACTATTCACTTATTACTATTCATGGGATACTATTCACCTGAACAAAATATATTTCTTTTCGGTCCAAATCATTTTTGGGTACAATATTATTCCATGAGGAGATGTGCTAATTTTTCAGACCGTTGGTTGAAATTATAAATCAATATGCATCGTTGGTTTAAAGTTTAATAGTGAATCAGTATGGACCATTGGTTTAAAGTTTAATAGTGAATTAGTATGGACCGTTGGTTTAAAGTTTAATAGTGAATCTGTATGGACCGTTGGTTTAAAGTTTTAATAGTAAATCAATATGGACCGTTCGTTTAAAAGTAAATCAATCTGGACCATTCATGAATTAGTTACTATTCAGTCCATTCTCCTATAAATAGAAGCTCATTCCTTCATTATTACTTACGAATTCACTGAAACTCTAGAGAGAGAAATTATAGAGAGAAAATCTATAGAGAGAAAGAAGAAGAAAAGTCTGCTACCTCACTATTATAGTATCCAATTTTATTCTAAGGTAAGGGGTATTATTTCTTTCGTATTCATGAAGAGAACTTCTGTTATTCCATTCTTTATTATTCTGTTGGAATAACTTGTATACGCGAACTCCCCTATACTTGGTGAAATTCTTCTGTTATTCCATTCTTTATTATTATGTTGGAATAACCTATTTATACGAAGTACCGCATACTTGGTGAAATTCTTCTGTTATTTCATTCCTTTTATTATGTTGAATAATAACTTTGTTTATGCGCAATCTTTCGCGTCACATGGTGAAATTCTTCTATTATTCCGTTCTTTATTATTCTGTTTAATATCCTCACAGCAAGGCGTATTACACCCTACTTCGGTTCCATTAATTATTATTCGTTGAATAACTTTGTCTATGCGATTATCGCATGCATGGTGATTTCATTGTTAATCCATTATTTATTCTTCTATCGAATATCCTCGTCTCGCATGCGTTTTATGCTTAACTGGTTCCGCTCTTTATTATTCTCGTTGGAATATCCTCGTCATGCATGCGCTTTTACGCCGGACCGGTTCCGTCTTTATTATTCTGTTGGAATATCTTATCTGCATGCATTTTACGCCTGAATCGGGTTCCGCTTTTATTATTCTGCTGGAACATCCTGCTTGATTGTGAATTTCGCTTTGACCTTGTTACATTATTTATTATTCTCATTGGAATAACTTTGTCATCTGGTACCGCATGCATGGTGATTTCTTTTGTTATTCCATTCTTTATTATACTCAGTTGGTTAAACTTTTGACTTCTATACTCCATGAAATTAGTGGAATATCCTTGATATTTTCTCTTTATCCAATATCTTTTCATGGAAATATTCTTCTGAGCATTCTTGAATTTTACTCTACAAAGAAGTATCATGTTGACAATTTGGACGTTATTAGTTCCTGGATAAATTAATTCTTGAACTTGTTTTAGTTTGATTAATGCTTATATCATTGTCATCATCCTCATGCTTATATGGTGATGAAAGTTATCTTTGGCTTACGTGCAAAGATGGACTGTTGTTTATTGAATTATATATCTTTGGCTTACGTGCAAAGATGGACTGTTGTTTATTGAATTATATATCTTTGGCTTACGTGCAAAGATGGATTATTGATTATTGGTTTTATTGTTGTATATCTTTGTCTTACGTGTAGAGATGGATTTGGTATGATTATGACCAGGGATTATTTGGTATAGTCATGACCATTGATGATTTAAAGAATATCCTTGGCCCGTAGTGCAGGGATGATTCAATGATGTGGTTTATTTATTAAGCTGAGTCTCAGCGATAAAAGTGATGAAAAACCTTTTAAATCATAGAAGATAGTAGATATTATGCTCTACTTAACTCTTCTAATGGATTGCTTATTTCGCTGCAGTTAAACTTGATGTCTATTGTATTTTATCAGTTTAACATTGTTGAAGACTATTGATAATTTATTCTGCATTATCATAGTCATAATATTTCTTACTGGGCTAGTTGAGCTCACCCTTTCTTTCACTGTTCTCTTCAGGAAATGAGAATATAGCTGGGATGAGTCGGGGAAATGAGTGACGGTCCAGATGATAGCATTAGTAGTCGTCACTATTCTATTAAATAACATGACAATAAATGTAATGAGGACTCCTTTGAGTGTGGATATTGTCTAGATGACAATATTCCTATTAAAACTCTCAGTTTATGTATTGTTGTATATTACACGACGGTTGTATAATTAAGTTTGTATTTGTATTCTATACCATGTATTTGGCCACTCAAGATAGGTGATGTATACCTATTTTGGGGCGTCACGATTAGTATCAAAGCTTAGGATATGATCCCCATTTGAGATGTGAGACAAGAACTAGGAGGGAGAGAGCGGGGAATTCCTTCGCTAGTATGACCTACCTAAGTTTATTTGGTATTTAATTGGTCGGTCAGAGTATAGGGATAATATGTGATATGTTAATTAACCCTTGTTTTGTGATAGTGTTTGAAAATGGCATCTAAAAATGTTGAGATAAGCAATGGAGCAAAATAATATGACCGTATCGCAGTACGAGGCTAAGTTTGTAGAGTTATCCTAGTTTGCATCCCATTTGGTCGATAATGAGGAGCGAGTGACGCGAATGTTTCTAAGAGGTTTGAAACCCGATATACGTCAATACCTCATTTCTCGTAAACTTTCTTTATATTCAGATGTTGTGAATAGGGCTCAGTTATTGGAGCGCGATAATGAGTTAGCATAACCAAAAGGTAACAACCAACAACACGATAATAATCGTACCGGTGGCAACGACCATCAGAACAATGATGACCATCGTGGGGGAAATTATCATGGCCAAGATAATAGAAGTGGAAATTTCAAGAAGAGAAGGTCATTTAGCTCGATTTTTTCGTGCACCAAAGTCAAGTCCAGCTGGGACGGTGGCACCAAAGGCGGACACGAACAAAACTAAGTCGGTGGTTTCAGGAAGAGCGTTTTTGTGACTTCTCAAAAGCGAGTAACCCGAACGGTTAGCACTCAAGTTAGTTAATTATAAATTTTTGCGAAGTCTATACCTTATTAGATACCGGTTCTACCCATTATTTTATCTCTCTTGCTTGCGCTCAACGTTTAAATTTGACCCCAGAGAAATTAGACTTTGACTTATCTGTTGAAGCCCCGTTAGGAGAAACCTTCATTACATGTGTTATCCAAGTCTTGGATGAGGGTCACAGATTGAATGATATTTCTATTGTTAATAAATTTCCTAACATATTCTTGAAGACTTCTTAGCCTACCTCTAGAGCGTGAAATCGAATTTTGTATTGACCCCAGTACAAAACCCTCAAATATTTTTGTACCTAAAACGATCGTATAATGTGTCAAAGACGTTAGCTCGAGCTATTGAAGATTACGATCATACCATTCAATATCATTGTGGAAAAGAGAACGTGGTAGCTGACGCGTTGAGTAGAAGATCGTATGTGTTTACGAGTGCGATGTTGTTAACACAAAAACCCATTTTGTATAACTTACAAATGATGAAGATAGAGTTAAAGACTCTAAAGACCCGCGTGGTGATATCAAATATACGAGTAGAATCGACTTTAATCGATTAAGTTAAAGCCGTGCAAGCTACATACTCAGAGCTGATGAATGTGAAGAAGAAGGTTCAAGAAGGCGTTATTCTAGACGCAAGAATCGATGAAGAGAGGAAATCTCAACCCTCAATTTTATTGGCCCATTTGAAATCCTTGATCGAGTAGGAACTGTGGCCTATAGACTCGTTTTACTGCCAAACAGGTTGCGTGTTCATAACGTTTATCACGTACCGATGTTACGTAAATATGTAGATGACCCGAACCACATTATTAATTTAGAACCCGAGATAGCAGAAGATTTAACGTATGAGGAGATACGTGTTAAAATCTTGGATAAGAAGGATCGTATTCAACACTCAAAGGTTATACCTCAAGAGTTAGAATCGAAATGAAGTCAAGGTATCCTCATCTCTTCTAAGATACCAGTAATGCGTCGTAAATTTTGAGAGCAAAATTTCATAAGGAGGGGAGATTGTGAGACCCCAAATTTTATGAATAAAGATTTAAATTTCTCGAAATATTTTTTTTAATATTATGGTGTGGATTTGATATAATGTTATATTTGTGGGTAATATTTATAAATTTTGCAAAGTATGCAAGTTGTTGTATAATATTTGATTGGTCGGGGAATATTCTTTTTGTCGGAGAATATCCGTACGACGGCACAATCATTGGTGAACCCACAACAGAAGAATTGTCGTAGTAATAAAACGACAAAATTATTTTTATGAAAATAATGGCGGAAGTTTTACCGTTAAAACTGTCGAACTACTCAGTAGTAAAAGTACAGTAATACGCGTGGTTACATAGTAGCACACGGTATTGATTATTGATGCTTACGTGAGAAGTCACTCAGTTATACTCAATTATTGCTTCAGTAATTGCTGCATCATATCTCTCATATTATTGATTCGATTATTGTCATAGTATCATCTACACAATATGTTATATTATTAAATCAATAAATGAGACGACAAAGTTATTCATATTATTAAATTGCAATATTTACAATGTCTAGAAGTTCTGTTAAGGAGAGGTTTGGTCACCTAATTACGCGCCAATAGGGAGAAATCCTTATCGGAAAGCCCCCTCTTTCCTGGGAACGACCTGGTTGTTAAATATTGTGAGTTATAATATTAATGATGAATAAGCTCGTGTTGATTAAAGATGAATTTGATAGTTTCATTGTGTTGGGATTATTTGTGTTAGTAGAATCGACATCTATTCCGATGATAATTGATTTCTGGAGGTTATATTGTTCAATCGGGTATTCGGGACACTTTTCGTGTCGGAGTACTATTCATGAGTTACTATTCATGAGTTACTATTCACGAGTTACTATTCATGAGTTACTATTCACGAATTATTATTCACAAGATACTATTCACCCGAACAAAATATATTTCTTTTCGGTCCAAATCATTTTTGGGTACAATATTATTCCATGAGGAGATGTGCTAATTTTTCAGACCGTTGGTTAAAATTATAAATCAATATGGATCGTTGGTTTAAAGTTTAATAGTGAATCAGTATGGACCGTTGGTTTAAAGTTTAATAGTGAATTAGTATGGACCGTTGGTTTAAAGTTAATAGTAAATCAATATGGACCGTCTGTTTAAAAATAAATCAATCTGGACCGTTCATGAATTAGTTACTATTCAGTCCATTCTCTTATAAATAGAAGCTCATTCCTTCATTATTTCTTACAAATTCACTGAAACTCTAAAGAGAGAAATTATAGAGAGAAAATCTATAGAGAGAAAGAAGAAGAGAATTCTGCTACTTCACTATTCCAGTATCCAGTTTTATTCTAAGGTAAGGAGTATTATTTCTTTCGTATTCATGAAGAGAACTTCTGTTATTCCATTCTTTATTATTCTGTTGGAATAACCTGTATATGCGGACTCCCCTATACTTGGTGAAATTCTTCTGTTATTCCATTCTTTATTATTATGTTGGAATAACTTTGTTTATCTGCAATCTGCATACTTGGTGAAATTCTTCATTATTCCATTCCTTATTATTATGTTGGAATAATCATTTTTCTGATACCACATACATGGTGAAATTCTTCTATTATTCCGTTCTTTATTATTCTGTTTAATATTACATCGGTGCATATTACGCTTTGACTGGTTCCATTAATCATTATTCTATTGGAATAACTTTTATGCATGCGATCTATCGCATGCATGGTGATTTACATTGTTATTCCATTATTTATTCTTCCGTCGAAATATCACATGCATGCGTTTTATGCCGGATATGGTTCCGCTCTTTATTATTACATTGGAATATCACATCTGCATACGTTTTACTGCCGACCTAGTTCCATTTTATTATTACTCGTTGGAACATCCTGTCCGATTGCAAATTTCGCCTTGACACAGTTCCGTTATTTATTATTACGTTAGAATAACTTTGTCATATCTGAATACCGAATGCATGGTGATTTCTTTTGTTATTCCATTCTTTATTATACTCAGTTGGTTAAACTTTTGACTTCTATACTCCATGAAATTAGTGGAATATCCTTGATATTTGCGCTTCATCCAGTATCTTTTCATGGAAATATTCTTCTGAACATTCCTGAATTTTAATCTACAAAGAAGTATCATGTTGACAATTTGGACGTTATTAGTTCCTGGATAAATTAATTCTTGTACTCGTTTTAGTTTGATTAATGCTTATATCATTGTCATCATCCTCATGCTTATATGGTGATGAAAGTTATCTTTGGCTTAAGTGCAAAGATGGACTGTTGTTTATTGAATTATATATCTTTGGCTTAAGTGCAAAGATGGACTGTTATTTATTGAATTATATATCTTTGGCTTACGTGCAAAGATGGATTGTTGATTATTGGTTTTATTGTTGTATATCTTTGGCTTACGTGCAGAGATGGATTTGGTATGATTATGACCATGGATTATTCGGTATAGTCATGACCATTGATGATTTAAAGAATATCCTTGGCCGTAGTGCGAGAATGATTCGATGATGTGGTTTATTTATTAAAATCGAGTCTCGTGATAAAAGTAATGAAAAACCTTTTAAATCATAGAAGATAGTAGATATTATGCTCTACTTGACTCTTCTAATGGATTGCTTATTCCGCTGCAGTTAAACTTGATGTCTATTGTATTTTATTAGTTTAACATTGTTGAAGACTATTTATAATTTATTCTGCATTATCATAGTCATAATATTTCTTACTGGGCTAGTTGAGCTCACCCTTTCTTTCACTGTTCTCTTCAGGAAATGAGAATATAGCTGGGATGAGTCGGGGAAAGGAGTGATGGTCCAGATGATAGCATTAGTAGTCGTCACTATTCTATTAAATAGTGTGACAATAAATGTAATGAGGACTCCTTTTAGTGTGGATATTGTCTAGATGACAATATTCCTATTAAAACTCTCAGTTTATGTATTATCGTATTTTACATGACGGTTGTATAATTAAGTTTGTATTTGTATTCTGTACCATGTATTTGGCGACTCAAGATGGGTGATGTATACCTATTTTGGGGGCGTCACAGGCGGAGTTCCCTGTTGCTGAGGGTTTCACTCATTGCCGCCGATAGCTGGTGTTGTTGACAGCGGACGTCATCACATGGGTTCCCTATTCTGGGGAGCACTTGAGTCTTGGTTTTGAGGATGGATACCGGACATGGGTCGAGTTCGTGATTTCCACTCGTAGGATTCCTCTCTTTACAGATGGAGGATGGGAGCTCTATTTAGGAGAGCGTGCTATCAGGAGCACTATAGGAGAGATTCGCATGCCAAACTTGCCTCCTGTCAGGCGTTATTAGCCTGTTTCACAGTCACCCATCATTGATATCCCATTGTTGGGGATTGACGGTTTTACATTGTCAGAGGGTTCCTGCACTCAGGAGATGTTCCAGCATTGGTGGTTGCCTCGTACCATTGGAGCTCAGACCCGCGCCACTCAGTTCATGGTGGATATGGTTCCAGGATCCGTGATGATGACAGATTGGCTAGCCTGTGTCAGAGATCCGACTCATGTGACACAGATTGACAGTTTGACACGGCAGTTGGACCAGACACATTTTTTTATCCGGCACTTGGGTAGAGATCCTTTAGAGGCAGATACTTTTCATCCTTCTAGCTCTGGTGCTGGCCCCTCGGGTGACCCATATGGCTTTGCCCGTACAGATCCTCCCTTGTATAGGCCTAACATCCCTATAGATAGAGATCCAGTGACTCATGAGGAGTTACATCAGGTGGACAGGATTGATGATGTAGACATCGATACCATTGACTTCTTCTGATGTATATTTCTCATTATCTCTTTTGATAGGCCTCTGTTAGATGCTGGGTAGCTTCGCCCCATTCTCGCTATATCTTTTGATAGGCCTTTGTTAGATGTTGGGTAGCTTCGCCCCATTTCCTTGTATTTTAGCTGTACAGAGATGTATTAGATGATAGACTTAGGAATACATTTATAGTTTTCCATTCCCTATATCATATTGCCATCTATTGTATCATGCATGTTATTATGTTATGCATATGTATATCCAGAGATATTCAGCATTAACCCCTGGATGGTCTTATGACACAGCCCGTACAGATGTCTTCTTCGACAGTTAGCCGTATTGATCATACCCCACCATTTTTGGTGGCATCAAGTATGCGATCGTGGTATGATAGCATGTCACCATCAGACAAGGTGACTATAGATCATTTGTTGCAGCATACTATGACCCTGTTGATGTTTCAGGTTCCCACAGGATTTGTGGAGGGCATGCTGGATCACTGGGTATCGGAGAGGCAAGTTTTTCGATTTGGGACCCAGGAGTTGACTCCTACTCTGGAGGAGTATGCACGTTTGACGATGCTACCATTGGATAAACGTTGCGTGCACATGGCGATCGGAGACATGAGTAGGCAGTTCATGACCCTCACCGGATTGAGGCGTAGAGTGGTACATGATGAGATCACATCTGGCCACGTTATATCCCAGCATTTTCTGTTTAACAGATTTGGCTCTGAGGATAGTTATGTACGGCATTTCGGGGATTTTACCACACTAGAGGATCGTTGGCGTTCAGCCAGAGTGGATGTACTGCTATTATGCGTACTGTCATATGTCTACATGTCACGATATATGGATGAGTTGGACATAGGGGTCATTATGGCGATGCTCCGGGTTATTCTACGATACCATTTCTATGGCGGAAATAATACTAATAATAATAATTCAATAATATAAATATCAACTTAATTTACATATTGATGGGAGTCTAATCCCCCAACTTGCGAGACCTTTAAACATTCATTACATGATAATAAATAATAAACATCATTGTCTTAATAATATCAAATCTAACATAAACTACACACCAATCTTATTTGGTTAGCTTTCCTTTTCTTTCCTTTCCCTTGTTCTTGTTCTTAGAGCCTTGAGTTTGTTCACACTTAGTGAAAACATTTAAATTAAGCGAGGATGAGCATTTGAGTGCCCAACAAGTAATAACAATTATATATATATATATATATATATATATATATATATATAAAATTTGAAAGAATTTAAATGTTTTCTTTATACTACCCTTCTACAACAAATCAATAGTTGTGAAGTAATACGAATCATAATAATAATAACATAACAACCCTCTTTCAAATTTTTGAAACTACGTCTTGACTATAAATAGGGTTAAGGGACATCTTATGAACATTGTTTTCATTTTGAAAAGGTTAAACAGAACTTCATCATAAAATCGTCATAACTTACAGACGCGGGGTGATCGGCCCGTTGTACCTGTATTGATCAATACTACATGCAAGAAAAGCGATGTTATCGTTCACTCTGTCCACCTTGGGTGCATAAAAGTTTTCCGTGTAAGGGATGTTCATACTTATCGGGGTTCCAAACCAAGGCAATTAGGTTGGATAATAATAAGGTTTTATCTTGTTCAACAATAATCTATAATTCAATATATATATATACGGGTAATTAACAAAGTGTATCAACATGTGATTAAATGCAATGATTATCCAAGTGGGGACACTTGTATAACCATTTATAGAAATTAACGAACAGAATATATATACGATTACCATATACTAACATGTTGACAATCAATGGCGTATATAATATAGGATTAATAATGCATACGATAATAATATAATTACGAAACATTCTTACTCATGTCCATTGCATAAAGAAAATGCAAAGGTAGGATACTTGCACGATCGCGCTAACTTACAATCTGTGACTTAGTTTTATCTTTTATATCACGACTATCATTAATCGGATCATTAGTTATTAGAACAATATCTTATAACATATAATCTTTGCATTTCACGATCGACACATAACTTTAATCACATTATCACATATATTCAGCAGTTATTGCATCACAAACAAACATTAATACGATCAAAATATCTAAGTCCAGATCAATTTACGAAATATAACCGATTATCTGCAAAACAACTTTATCGAGTAATTATCGAGTCTAAGACTCTATTTTGTAACTTCAATATCTATAAATATCGGTCGTATTATTTTAAATGACTCGATAAACATTTATTAATTTATCACGAATTTTCAAACAAAAATCATTATTAAATGATTCAAATATCAAATAATTCTATTATCATTTAATTATTATTTAACTATTAATGAAACCATTGCCAAAATATTAAAGTTATTTATAATAACTCAAAATATTTTTAAAACATTTATATTACCCTTTAAATAATTTTTAAAAATATTTAAAATCATTTTAAATAATTACCATTAATATTAAAATATTAATGTACTATTTCTTAAAATATTAAAAGTCATTAAGTATAACTTAAAATATTTTTAATTCACTTAATATTATTAATCTTGATAATATTTAATTCACCTCTTAGTATTATTAGTTCACTAATAATACTTTTATTAAACTTACTAATATTATTAACATCTTAATAATATTTTAATACTTTACTAATATTATTAATCCTCTTAATAATATTTTAATCATGCATTAATATTATTACTTTAATAATATCTTACTTATGCTTTAGTATCATTAATCAATTAATAATACTTTTTATTCATTTACCAATCATTATTAATATTTTATTCATTTACTAATATTATTAATCATTTAATAATATTTTATTCCTTTACTAATGTTATTACATTTTAATAATAACATTTATTAAATCTCAATATTATTATTTACTTAATAATATTTTAATCATCCAATAATACTTTAATTTAATATTATTAATCTTTTAATAATATTTTAATCTAAGATTAATTATTTAATAATATTTTAATGAAGCTTTAATCTTAATATTTTTATTTACTTAACAATATCATATTCTAATATTATTAATATCATAATAACATTTTAATAATTTGTTTGATCAATAAACAATTTATTCTAATTGTTCACCCTTTACAAAACAACTTATTTAATATCCATAAAAGGTCATACATAATATTTCTTATTTTAAATTACCAAAATGCCCTAAAATAGTCATAATATTATATATTAGGAGTATTCAAGCATTAAAATCATATTTTTCTTATTTAAGACATCATTTAACTATTTATTTCCTTTTATTCATAACTTCATCATTTTTAGGAAAAATACCAAACTGATTCCAAAAATTCTTCTTTTACTAGGTTTTAGACAGTATATATGACCCAACAATGATCCCCAAATTTTTACGGAATTTTAGAAAGTGATTTACTAATTTTAAAGTGCCCAAAACACTCGGATCTTGCTTCATTTTTCATAAATCGAGTTTTGCTCGAGAAAATTCTGAAATTTTCAGGGTATACTCCCATAGCATATATGAACATACTATAAAAATTTCGGATTTTTCCCATGTATACACTGTGAGAAATGCGGGTGTTAATATTTAGGAGTCCTTTACGGAAATAGCCATTACGCACAACCTATAAATCGAAACATGTCCAGTTCTTTTTCTACCGTAGATAACTTCTTAAGGTACCTCTGTGATTTTTTCCAGATTTTTAAAAGACTTGAAACTATCCGAAACAGCCTTAAGAAAAATGGGGACAGTAGCTTTTTAGGGTTTTAAAACCTTAATACTCTATGTGGACTATTTTGGGGAAAACAGCCCCCATGGCTTCAATACTTGCTAGATTTGTGTTCTACCACTTGGGTTTACTAGATAACTCATGTATCTAGCACCCCTCTTCGACGGATCACAAATCCAAGTTGTAAAACTTGAGTTACACAAGATTTAGTGGAAGAAAAAAATAAGAGTTTCACCTCTTGGAGAACACATGCTCATTTCCTTCCTCTAAACCTTTGATCTAACACTCAAGATACTTAGTTCCATACATGATGATATGTAGAACTAGGGTATCTTGAGTATTAGTTCATAACCCCAACAAATCATGCTATAACACAAAAAATAGAAGAAGAAGATGAAGATTAGGTTATACCTTGATCTAGTAGCAACCTTTCTTGATTTACCAAAGTAGTATATATAAACTTAGGGTGCATTAAACAAACTAGCACACTCTCTCTCTCTCTCTCTTCAAACTAAACCCCTCTCTCTTTTCTCTCTTTTTATGTATTTTGCTAGCTTGGGAGAAAAATAGAAGAAGGATAATAGGAGAAATGAAATGATCTAGCAAATGAATGTGGTGATTAACTAATATCCCCATACTTTTGTTGTCCCTTGGATAAAAGGCTTCACCTTATCTCTTTCAATTGAGCCTAATCATGTGATTAAGGGTGCTAATTAGATTTTCCACCAATGGGAGATGGACACACTTGTACTTGATGTAAGAAGACTTCTTATGGAACTTGATTAGCTTAATATTCTTGCCTTAAAAAAAAGGCTGTGGCCAGTATATATATATATGCCCACTAATTCCTTCATTTAGCCTTTATTTTAATGCATAAATTAGATAAATCAAAGGTCTAAAATACCCTTAATCAAGTGGACTAAGTTTGGGCTTGCATTTTATTTCTTTTGGGCTTCTCCTTTAATTGTTTTTGGCCATGTAATGAACATAGTCTAACAATTTTAATATATACTACCCAAATTGTTTATTTAGGGTTTCCATTCCCAATCTTATGAAATTTAATTACTTATACATGTGACTTTAGCTCATAACCTAATTAGGTTTACTAGAAATAGGTTTAAAATTATTAGTCACTTGAAATAATAAGATTATCCACTTAAGTTAGTATACATATTAAATACTAACCCTTTCTTATTACCATAACCCTTAGGTTATTTAATTGTCTCACCTAATGTATAATTAGGTTACGAAGCTTTCATTTAGGGTTTAAAATAAAATAAAATTAGTTTCTAAATTTTGTAATTAGGGTTTCCTAATTAAGTTAGGTTACCTAACCACCTAGGTCTTGCATAATAGGATTTAACATTTACTAATTATTATTAAGCGTTCAAATTTAGCAATTAAGGTGCCGAATTTATCAATTAGGGTTTAAAATTAATAATTAGGGTTTCTAATCACATTATGCATGAACATTAGGGTTTCGAGTCAATGATTATGGTTTACCTAATTAGCATTTATATTTATAATATCAGACATTGATCACATTATCACGATTAGCTAACAATTTTGAACTCCAATTTGTATTTTAAATTAGGGTTTCACACAGTAATACAAGGGTTTGTCACATAACACCATAATTGACCAACCTTATCGGTCCACATATACAGTACATATTTATAGCACTGAAAAATCAAAATATAATTAATATTATATTATTATTCTCATGCCTTGATCAAAATCCAAAAATTAGGGTTTGGATTCCATATCTGATTTATCTGTCATACTTAACATTATTAATTAAGTTAAAAATAATTAACTTAATAATCTGAACAAAATTCATATAATAAAATAATTATTATAATAATTCAAAAAAATCATTTCATATATTATATAAATAATATATAATTATATTTTCATGGAAAATAATTAATAAAAACATTTCTACTATAAAATTAATTATTATAATAATATAGTTTATAACAATCAATAATTCTAAAATAAAATTATTTAAAATCATTCATGTAATAAATATATCACATAAATACATACACACATTATCTTGGCACATATTCCCCATATTTATTTTAATAAAAAAAAAAAAAATTATATCATAAATTTCTAATTTATTTGTATAGAAAATATCGGGTTGTTACATTCACACTCCCTTATAAAGATTTCGTCCTCAGAATCACCATTTTAAAACTTATAAATACAAGTGTACATAGCATATACAATCATTGCAAGTAGATCTTGATCATAAATGATCGTCTTGATCTTTAACTTTATTCACGTAAAGCTTGTTTATCTATTAAGCGGAAATTTGATTTCTAAAGAACTCAAATTCCTTCTTCAAAATTTCTTTATAAAATAATTTACTATATATATGAAAATCATGCATAAAAAAATAAAAGTTATCTGAATAATACACGGAATTGCACCACCAATTTCTATATGGTATCACTGGAGTCGTGTTGTTGTGGACCCTTGTTTGTTGATTTTGTTGGCTTGGCTTCTTTGGATGACGTTGGTCCCATGATTGCTGAGTTCCACTACCCTTGCCAGTATTCACACTCCCTGCCTCCGTCCTCCTCTTCAAACAATCCTTCACCTTGTGCTCAGTCGATCCACACAGAAAACACCCACTGTTCATCCTAGGATTGGGGTAGTTGGGAGAGATATGACCCTCCTACCCGCACTTGTAGCACACGAACATCCCCTTCAAACATTCTCTAGAGTGGCTCTTTCCACAGTTTCCACACTGCACAACCTGCTTCTTAACTCCTTCTTGTTTTACCTGTAAACTTCCAAAATTGCTTCCCTTACTTTTGCTACTACTACCGCTACTCCCACTATTAACTTCCACCTTCCCAGTTCCTTCGACCTTACTCTTGTTCTTTCTCTCCTTGTTTTAGAGGCTCATGGCCTCACTCCCCTCCTCAGCAATAATATCCTTCTCCACGAGTTCTGCAAATGTAGGGATCTGCAACACCACCACCTTGTTGTAGAGCCAGGGATTTAATCCCAGCTCATACCTTCTAGCTTTCATAGCCTCCGTATCAACTCATTGAATTTTGCGGCGTATTCGGACACCGTCATATTCTCCTGCTTCAACTCTAAAAATTTTACCTCCATTCTAGCCTGCATACTAGAGGAAAAATAGTTTTCGAAGAACAGTGTCTTAAACCTATCCCAAGTAACAACACCCTCTCCGGCCCTCGCCTGATTCGCTTCCCACCAAAAATTTGCCTCACCCTTCATCATGTAGGTGGCAAAAGTGGTCTTTTTCCCCTCAGCTACCCTAGCTATCACGAATGCTTTTTCAATCTCTTTAACCCAAGTCTGGGCTTCAACAGGGTCAGTTATCCCTTTGAATTCCAACGGTCCCACAACCTTGAAATCTTTAAAGTTTGCTAGTTGGTTGTCCAATTTGGTTCCTGCTGTTGAATTCCTTGTTGCATAGCTTGTGCTACCATGTTTGCAAAGTGCTGCATCGGGCCTGCTTGTTGTTGTCCCTCAACGTTATTGAGGAACTCTTTTGTCCTTTGGTTTCGAGTTTGACATCTTGGCAGCATTATTTGGTTAAGTAAAACCATATATTATTCTTATATTCTAAATCTTATCATATAAGTTTAGTATATTAACTCATTTCATTACTCAAACATAGATTCATATTCCTTTAGCAAATACTTTACATAGCATATCACATACTGCTTAAACATCATTCATCCCTTTGCGACTACAAAAGTCGGGATTTACAGCCTTGACTAATACCAAAAGTTGGGAACATTACATTACACAGACATACTTAACATTAAGCAGACCTACACAATGTAAACCTATACTACTTATTCACTACGCCTTTTTCTTGGACAACCTTTTCGCTTTGATGACCTTTTATCCCACGGATAAAACATGCTCCCCGATTTATAGTGGGAACAATCTGAGTGGTATGTCCTCATAGCCACAAAAAGGTAACATATTCTTTTCCTTTCTTCTTATCGGATTTTCCTAAGTCATGGTCTTCATCTTTCTTTTCCCTTCTTGCTCGGAGCGCATTGCGATGTATTGCTTGTGGCTCCCATCGATCAATTTGGATTTTAAGCTTATCTTGTTCTTCCATTGTTTCTATTAATGCCCGGTGAATTGACTATTTAATGACTTTTCTATTTTCCCACAACTTTTCCGGAGAAGAAACCTTGTTCCTCGGATCTTGCACCTCTGTTGATGCTTGTTAAACTTCAACTTTAATGTCTGAATCACTATCTGTCGACTCCACCATCTCCTGGATCTAGTACTACGTTTTCTCTGAATAACCACATCATCGAGTTATTTTCATTGTGAGCCTCTATTTGACTATTGGCTTCGATATTAGCTCGGGGTATGGATTTGATCCTTCTTCATGCTATAAGCATATAACAAGCCTTTTCCACCAGACATCTACACACATAAATTATCCTGATTAGCATATAGTATATACACATAGCAAATAATAGTTTTATATAAGTTATCTTTGATTTTGTTTGATGATGAATTTAGTTAATTCATATCTTTATAAACTCTATATGAGTTATTTATATTTTTTTTAACGTTTCCCTCTCTCTAAGGTTATATAGCTTAAGGTCTATCCCACCTAAGGTTTCTAACCCTAAAGCTCGATACCAACTGTTGGCGTCCCCTAAAGCCCCGAATCCGTCAACTTTTCAACCCGAATTCAAAGTTTCATGATACCATTTCTATGAGTGGAATAATACTAATAATAATAACAATAATATAAATATCAACTTAATTTACATATCATCGAAGTCTAATCTCCCAGTGCGTAGACCTTTAAACATTCATTACATGATAATTAATAAGTATCATTGTCTTAATAATATCAAACTTATTACATAAACTACCACCAATCTTATTTGGTTAGCTTTTCATTTCCTTTCCCTTGTTTTAAGTGAGCCTTGAGTTGTTCAAACTTAGCTGAAAACATTTAAATTAAGTAAGGATGAGCATTTGAATGCCCATCAAGTAATAACAATTATATATATAAGCTGAAAGAATTTAAATGTTTTCTTTATACTACCCTTCTACAACAAATCAATAGTTGTGAAGTAATCTGAACCGATAATAATAACATAACAACCCTCTTTCAAATTTTTGAAACTACGTACTGACTATAAATAGGGTTAAGGGGATATACTATGAATATTGTTTTCATTTTCGAATAGGTTAAACAAAACTTCATCTGTAAACCATCATAACTTACGGGCACGGGGGTGATCAGCCCATTGTACCCTGTATTGATCAATACTACATGCAAGAACAATGTTATCGTTCACTCTGTCCACCTTGGGTGCATAAAAGTTTTCCTCGTGTAAGGGATGTTCATATTTTTCGGGGTTCCAAACCAAGGCAATTCAGTTGGATAATAATAAGGTTTTATCTTGTTCAACAATAATCTATAATTCAACATATATATATATATATATAATTAACAAAGGTGTATCAACATGTGATTAAATTAAATCAATAATTATCCAAGTGGGGACACTTGTATAACCATTTATAGAAATTAACGAACAAAATATATATCTAAATTACCATATACTAACATGTTGACAATCAATGGCGTATATAATATAGGATTAATAATGCATACAATAATAATATAATTACTAAACATTCTTACTCATATCCATTGCATAAAGAAAATGCAAAAAGGTAGGATACTTTTGCACGATCTTGCTTTTTTACAATCTGAAACTTAGTTTTATCTTTTATATCACGACTATCATTAATCGGATCATTCGTTCTATTAGAACAATATACTATAACATATAGTCTTGCATTTTACATGATCGACACATAACTTAATCACATTATCACACATATTCAACGGTTATTGCATCACAAACAAACATTAATACGATTGAAATATCTAAGTCTAGATCAATTTCTAAAAATATGTCGATTATCTTGAAAACAACTTTATCGGTAATTATCGAGTCTAAGACTCTATTATGTAACTTCAATATCTCAGAAATATCGATCATATTATTTTAAATGACTCGAATAAACATTTATTAATTTATCACGAATTTTCAAACAAAAAATCATTATTAAATGATTCAAATATCAAATAATTCTATTATCATTTAATTATTATTTAACTATTAATGAAACCATTGCCAAAATATTAAATTTATTTATAATAACTCAAAATATTTTTAAAACATTTATATTACCCTTAAATAATTTTTAAAACATTTAAAATCATTTTAAAATAATTACCATTAATATTAAAATATTAATGTACTATTTCTTAAAATGTTAAAAGTCATTAAGTATAACTTAAAATATTTTTAATTCACTTAATATTATTAATCTTGATAATATTTAATTCACCTCTTAGTATTATTAGTTCACTAATAATACTTTTATTCGCTTACTAATATTATTAATATCTTAATAATATTTTAATACTTTACTAATATTATTTATCCTCTTAATAATATTTTAATCATGCATTAATATTATTACTTTAATAATACCTTACTTATGCTTTAGTATCATTAATCAATTAATAATACTTTTATTCATTTACCAATCGTATTAATATTTTATTCATTTACTAATATTATTAATCATTTAATAATATTTTATTCCTTTACTAATGTTATTACATTTTTAATAACATTTTATTAAATCTCGAATATTATTATTTACTTAATAATATTTTAATCATCCAATAATACTTTAATTTAATATTATTAATCTTTTAATAATATTTTAATCTAAGATTTAATTATTTAATAATATTTTAATGAAGCTTTAATCTTAATATTTTTATTTACTTAACAATATCATAATCTAATATTATTAATATCATAATAACATGCTTTAATAATTTGTTTGATCAATAAACAATTTATTCTAATTGTTCACCCTTTACAAAACCACTTATTTAATATCCATAAAAGGTCATAAATATTATTTCTTATTATAAATTACCAAAATGCCCTAAAATAGTCATAATATTATATATTAGGAGTATTCAAGCATTAAAATCACATTTTTCTTATTTAAGACATCATTTAACTATTTATTTTTTTATTCATAATTTCATCATTTTTAGGAAAAATACCAAACTGATTCCAAAGATTCTTTTTTTCTTGGTTTAGACAGTATATGACCCAACAATAATCCTCAAATTTTTCTAGAATTTTAGAAAGTGATTTACTAATTTTAAAGTGCCCAAAACACTCGGATCTTGCTTCATTTTTCATAAATCGACTTTTGCTCAGAAAATTCTAAAATTTTCAGGATATACTCCAATAGCATATATGAACATACTGTAAAAATTTCGGATTTTTCTCATGTATACACTGTGAGAAATGCGGTTGTTAATATTTAGGAGTCCTTTACGGAAATAGCCATTACGCACAACCTATAAATCGAAACATGTCCGTTCTTTTTCCTAAACGTAGATAACTTCTTAAGGTACCTCTGTGATGTTTTCTAGATTTTTAAAATGCTTGAAATTGTCCGAAACAGCCCTATGAAAAATGGGGACAATAGCTTTTTAGGGTTTTAAAACCTTAATACTCTATGTGGACTATTTTTGGGAAAATAGCCCCCATGGCTTCAGTACTTCCTAGATTTGTGTTCTAACACTTGGGTTTACTAGATAACTCATGTATCTAGCACTCCTCTTCGACTGATCACAAATCCAAGATGTAAAACTTGAGTTACACAAGATTTAGTGGAAGAAAAAAATAAGAGTTTCACCCCTTGGAGAACATATGCTCATTTCCTTCCTCTAAACCTTTGATCTAACACTCAAGATACTTAGTTCCATACATGATGATATGTAGAACTAGGGTATCTTGAGTATTAGTTCATAAGTCCAACAAATCATGCTATAACACAAAAATAGAAGAAGAAGAAGATGAAGATTAGGTTATACCTTGATCTAGTAGCAACCTTTCTTGATTTACCAAAGTAGTATATAATCTTAGGGTGCATTAAACAAACTAGCACACCTCTCCCTCTCTCTCAAAAACCGAACCCCTCTCTCTCTTTTCTCTCTTTGTATTTTGCTAGCTTGGGAGAAAAATAGAAGAATGATAATAGGAGAAATGAAATGATCTAGCAAATGAATGTGGTGATTAACTATTATCCCCCATACTTTTGTTGTCCATTGGATAAAAGGCTTCACCTTATCTCTTTCAATTGAGCCTAATCATGTGATTAAGGGTGCTAAGTAGATTTTCCACCAATGGGAGATGGACAAACTTGTACTTGATGTAAGACTTCTACTTATGGAACTTGATTATCTTAGTATTCTTGCCTTAAAAAGGCTAATGTGACCAGCTATATATATTCCCACTAATTCCTTCATTTAGCCTTTATTTTAATGCATAAATTAGATAAATCAATGGTCTAAAATACCCTTAATCAAGTGGACTAAGTTTGGGCTTGCATTTTATTTCTTTTGGGCTTTTCGTTTAATTGTTTTGGGCCATGTAATGAACATAGTCTATCAATTTTAATATATGCTACCCAAATTGTTTTTTTAGGGTTTCCATTCCCAATATTATGAAATTTAATTACTTATACATGCGACTTTAGCTCATAACCTAATTAGGTTTACTAGAAATAGGTTTAAAATTATTAGTCACTTGAAATAATAAGATTATCCACTTAAGTTAGTATACATATTAAATACTAACCCTTCCTTATTACCATAACCCTTAGGTTATTTAATTGTCTCACCTAATGTATAATTAGGTTACGAAGCTTTCGTTTAGGGTTTAAAATAAAATAAAATTAGTTTCTAAAATTTGTAATTAGGGTTTCCTAATTAAGTTAGGTTACCTAACCACCTAGGTCTTGCATAATAGGAGTTAACATTTACTAATTATTATTAAGCGTTCAAATTTAGCAATTAAGGTGCCGAATTTATCAATTAGGGTTTCTAATCACATTATGCATGAACATTAGGGTTTTGAGTCAATGATTATGGTTTACCTAATTAGCATTTATATTTATAATATCAGACATTGATCACATTATCACGATTACCTAACAATTTTGAACTCCAATTTGTATTTTAAATTAGGGTTTCACACAGTAATACAAGGGTTTGTCACATAACACCATAATTGACCAACCCTTATCTGTCCACATATACAGACATATATATAGCACTGAAAAATTAAAATATAATTAATATTATATTATTATTCTCATGCCTTGATCAAAATCAAAAAATTAGGGTTTGGATTCCATATCTAATTTATCTCATCATACTTAACATTATTAATTAAGTAAAAAATAATTAACTTAATAGTCCGAACAAAATTCATATAATAAAATAATTATTATAATAATTCTAGAAAATCATTTCATATATTATATAAATAATATATAATTATATTTTCATGGAAAATAATTAATAAAAACATTTATACTATAAAATTAATTATTATAATAATATAGTTTATAACAATCAATAATTCTAAAATAAAATTATTTAAAATCATTCATGTAATAAATATATCACATAAATACATACATACATTATCTTGGCACATATTCCCCATATTTATAATAATAATAAAAATTATACATAAAATTTCTAATTTATTCGTATAAAAATATCGAGATTCTTAGGCTTTATTAGAGAGGGGCGAGGCTAGATCGACTAGAGATGCATTGATTATGGGCGAGATCTTTATCTATCGACCGTGGATGTGGCCATCGTAGACAGTACTTCAGTGAGATCCCATATGACTGGCATCCTTGCTGATATGAGTGCATACATTGATGAACATCATGCCACCATGCAGTTAGCCTCGGATCTGCTAGCTCGTGTGGATACCATTGGGCAGAAGCTTGCAGCTTTACCTCCTTCTTCGGAGAGGGATGCTATGTTAGATCTGATAGTCCGCATACACACAGATCCGTAGATAGACTTATATTTTTCTACATAGACTAGCTTAGCCATTTTGTCATGTACAACATATATGTATATATCAAACAGTATTATATATGGCAGAGAAATATATTTTGATTTACTTCCCTTTCTGTTGTGCCTTGATACTTGCTTGATATTTGCATGTTTCTTCAGGGCTTTGTGATTTTGATGCATTCTGAACTCATCCTTGATATGTGGACACTGAGCCATCGCAGGATCTCTCAGAACGGATCATTGATCTGTATGTATCCCTACCATCTTTGGTGTCTTGGGATTCATTTCTGTATGGAAATATAGAGAGGAGTGTGGCTTTTCCTCTCTGAGATTGACCGCACCACAGATGGTCGCCAATACTTATATTTGTGAGAAGCCTAGTTAATTCCATCTCTTATGGATTGGTATTGCTCTTTGAGGCACAACCGCAGCTTAGATGGTCACCGAATCTCCTATTAGTGAGGAGAGGTTTGTTAATTCCATCCTTTTGGTCTGAAGCCGATGAAATGTGGTGGATTGAAGGTTGATCCCAATACCGTGTGACAAGTATTTTTGTTCTGGTAGGGGTTAGACTGAACTATAAATGGCTGCCTACGTACTCCTATTGAAGAGGAGATCAAGTCTGCGTAGTTCGAACCTGGTGTAAGAGGTTCAAAGTTGAATGTGCAAGGCAGATGGGTGTAAAAGTTTTATTTTGTTATTTTTGTTTTTGTAGAGAAAGGGCAGAAATGCTTTTGTTTTTTTTGTTTATTGTAATCGGGCCATATAGAATATGGTTACCTACGTACCCCCGTGTATCAGGGAGATCAGGTCGACGTAGTTCGCCCCTCAGGACGAATCACAGCCAAAGATAAGTATGAATCCCATGTGCAGGCTATACCGCGGGGAGAAGAAAGTTTGATCCCATGATGGGGACAAACTGCAGGTGTGGAAAAAGTTTGATCCCGTCTTCAGGACAAACTGCAAGCGTAGAAAAGTTTAATCCCGTCTTCAGGATAAACTGCAGGTGTGAAAGGTTCAATCCCGTCTTTAGGATAACCGAAATTGAATGGAAGGTTTGAAATGAGTTGAAACCAGGCTGCTGGTTTGAAATGTATATTTCCCTGAGGGGCAGAAGAGTATGTCAAAAGGGTTAGAAAACTGAAATGACTGATGATTTGATGATCAATACCAGGATGTTTGCTTGATGATATCCTTAGACATAGTACCGTTTCACGGTGTCCGAGTTGATAAGCTGTGAAAATTCATCGCCATCCATTTCCTGTAGTCTGAGAGCGCCTCCTGTCAATACCTCCTTAACAACAAACGGGCCTTCCCAATTAGGAGCGAATTTTCCCTTAGATTGATCTTGGTTGTCAATGATCTTCTTCAAAACCAAGTCATGTTGTTTGAACTACCTTAACCAGACTTTCCTGTTGTAGGATCTGGCGATCCTTTGCTGATATAACTGACCATGGAAGATAGCCGTGGTTCGCCTTTCGTCTATCAGAGACAATTGGTGATACTTGTCTTGTACCTATTGGTCTTCATCCAGTTGAGCATCCATCAACACTCTGAGGGATTCCATTTCCACCTCTATGGGGAGCACTGCTTCCATCCCATAGGCTAATGAGTAGGGGGTTGCCCCAGTAGAAATACGCATGGAAGTTCTGTAGGCTAATAATGTGAGACCCCGGATTTTATGAAATGAAAGTATTCAATTTTTATAATTATTATTCTATTTAGTAAATGGTTAAATTGATAAAAGTACAGTAATATGCGTGGTTGCATAGTAGCACACAGTATTGATTATTGATGCTTATGTGAGAAGTCACTCAGTTATACTCAATTATTGTTATAGTAATTACTGCATCATATCTCTCATATTATTGATTCAATTATTGTCACAGTATCATCTGCATAATATGTTATATTATTAAATCAATAATTGAGAAGACAAAGTTATTCATACAATTATTTGCAATATTGACAATGTCTAGAAGTTTTGTCAAGGAGAGGTTTGGTCACCTAATTGCGCCGCCAATAAGGAGAAATCCTTATCGAAAAGCCCTCTTCCACGAACGACACGGTTGTTAAATATTGTGAGTTATAATATTAATGATGAATAAGTTCGTATTGATTAAAGATGAAAGTGATAGTTCCATTGTGTTGGGATTATTAGTTGTGGTGGAAATCGACATTTATTTTGATAATAATTGATGTTTGGAGGTTATATTGACCAATCGGGTAATTAACCGGATAATGAGCAATTAATTACTATTAATTCACATGCTTATAACTATGTGTTCACATGTGTGTACTATTGATTCACATGATTTACTATTAGGGGAGTTGGTGCAAGATTGGTAATACTTGCATGACTAAATTAAAAATGAAGGTACTATACTATAATTAATTTTTTCACATGTTTAGAACTATTGAGTCACATGATTTACTATTGATTCACATGATTTACTATTAGGGGAGGTGGTGCAAGTTTGATAATACTTGCATGACTAAATTAAAAATGAAGGAAAAGATAATGGTATTATACTGTAATATTTCGAGCCCCAAAACGTGCAATTATTGAAACTATATTTATCTATAAATAGAAGCTCATTCCTTCATTATTTTTCACCAATTCACTAAGTCTCACAAGAGCAATTATTGAGATAGAAGCTATAGAGAGGGAAGCTATAAAGAGAAAGAAGAAGCGAAGTCTGCTACTTCACTACTCCAGTATACAGTCTTTTTCTGAGGTAAGGGTTATTATTTTTCTATATTCTGAAGAGAAATTATTTTTCGTATTCGTATGAATATTATTATTGTTCAATATTCATTATATTCGTTTAATATTCATAAGGAATATTATTTTTGTTTAATATTCGTAAGGAATATTATTTTCGTTTAACCGTTGTAAGTAAGCGGTTTCTGCCAGGGGCAGTTTTCTAATTTTTTTCGACCCTCAAAAATTCTGGAAAATTTGAAATGATAACTTGATGTGTTTGCTAGATTATGTCCAAAAATGGTGATTTTTGGATGTATAGATTAGGAGTTATGAATTTTATGGAAAAAAGCTATTTTAAAAGTAAACCCATATAACTCCTTGTGGTTAACTCCAAAATTGGTGAAATTTTTATTGGGAGTACATGTATATAACAGCAATATACCCTGTAAATTTTGGAATTTTTGGACAAAAGTACAGTTTTTGATAAATGTCCAAATATTTGGCAGTTTTAGCTATATGAAAATAGTAAATGAATTTTAAAAATTCTAAGAAAAATATATGTTCAATATGGGACTATATTCTGCTAAATCCCAGAAAAGAAAATTTGTTTGTACTGATTTGGTTTTTTTCATGAAAATGGGCTAGTTATGAGTAAATGAATTAAATATGTTATGTGAAGTAAGAAAATTGGAAAATAGGATTTTATGGCTTGAGAATCCTATATAAGGTATATGAAGATTTTTGATGAGAGTTTTGGTTATTGGTGATAAAATCTTATGAGTTTGGCATTTTAGGATGATTAAATGCATTAATTAGTAAAGTGTAAACAATTAAAATAAATTATTTATAAGTTTAAGAAATGATTAAAATATTGTGGTAATATTAATAATATTAGATTATGAGATTATTAAGTAATTTATAACATTTGGATTAAGGTGTTATAAATATTGATATAGATTTTATTGTGAAACTTTATCTTTTTGTGTCGGAGTTACTATTCACGTATACGACACTATTCACGTATACGACACTATTCATGTATATGACACTATTTGTGTATATGACATTATTTATGTATACGATACTATGTACGAATACGGAATACTATTTACGAGTTACTATTCATAAGTTACTATTCATGAGTTACTATTTATGAGTTACTATGCACGGGGTACTATTTACTCGAAAAATATATTTCTTTTCTGTCCAAATTATTTTTGGTACATGAATATTATTCTTGAATTTTACTCTACAAAGCAGTATCATGTTGACAATTTAGATATTTTTAAACTCTGGATAAATTTAAAGTCTTTAATATTTATCCTTGATTTCGTTCGATTTGATTTCGGTTGATTATTGCTTATATCATTGTCATCATCCTCATGTTTATATTGTGATGAAAGAAAGTCATCTTTGGCTTACGTGCATAAATGGACTTGGTATGATTATGACCAGGGATTTTCGGTATAATCATGACCGTAATGGGATGAATGATGTGGTAAAAGTCTTCATTGGCCTATAGTTCATTAATGGACAGTTGTTGGTATGATTATGACGAGGATTATTCGGTATAATCATGACCATTGATGATTACATGAATATCCTTGGCCGTAGTGTGCGGGGATGATTCAATTTTATTTATTAAGCCGAGTCTCAGCGATAAAGTTGATGAAAAACTTTTTAAATCATAGAAGATAGTAGATTTTATGCTTTATTTAACTCTTCTAATGGATTGCTTATTTCTGCTGCAGTTGTTGATCTAAAACTTGTTGGCTATTGTATTCTATCAGTTGTTATACTGTTGAAGGTTAAGGATAATTTATTCTGCATTATGTTACTCATAATATTTCTTACTGGGCTAGTTGAGCTCACCCTTTCTTTCATTGTTGTAAGACCCCAACTTATTATAAATAAAATTGAATTTTCCTTTATTCATTATTCTAAATTAATAAGGGTTAATTTGATATAATTCTTTGGTTATGGGTGAAATGTGCAAAGTTTACAAAATAAGCAAGTGGTTATAAAATATTAATTATTGTCGGGGAATATTCGTTTGGTCGTGGAATATATTTTTTGTTTGGAATCTCCGTGCGACGGCAGTAGCGATCATTGGTGGGCCCCATAACGAAAAACGGTTGGATGAAAGAAAACGACAAAGATTGAGTTTTATAAATAACGGCGTAAATTATTACCGTTAACACTGTTGGGTTACCTGGTGGTTAAAATACAGTAATATGCGTGGTTGCACAGTAGCACACGGTATTGCACAGTATTGTTGAATTATTGATCCTTACGTAAGAAGGCACTACTCAATAATTGTTACAATAGTTACTGTTCAATATTATATTGATTCAATAATTGTTGCGTTGATATTTTGTATCGCTGTTGTTTCAATAATTGTCATTACACAGTATTTTCCATTATCAAATCAATAATTCATATTATTTGAATAATATTATCAGATAACATTATTGGCAATGTCTAGAAAGTTCTGTCTAAGGAGAGGTTTGGTCACCTAATTGCATGCGCCCGATGAGGAGAAATCCTTATTGAAAGCCCCTCTTTCTGAGGAGCTACACGGTTACAAGATCTTGTGATTCGTAATATTATTTTTAAATAATTAATTATTGATTATTATGATAAAGAAAATATTTATTTTATGTGGATATAGATGGAGAAAATTTTTAATGTGACAATTGTTGAAAATTAATATTTTATCTTTTTTTGATAAAATAATTCATTTAAATATATTATTTTAATAATATATTAACGGTGATATTTTTATAATGAATGTGGGATATATGAGTATATGAGGAGGTAGAGTATTTTGTGGCATTAAATGTTTAACACATGTTTTGTGTGTCGGTGAACACAATTCTTGACCTAAAAAATTGATTATAGTATAAAATAAAATCGTCTGCTTATGGATTTTGGTCAATTTCTTTTGGAATTTGGAAAAACTTTCTTCGCAAAGTTGTAGAGAATGAAATTTCCATAGAAAGTCACGAGTTTTGAATTTTTCTGATAACTTGAGCTATTTTCTACAATTATTGAAGTTTCGGAAAATAAAATGATTTTATTAAATTAATGGGTGGGACCCACTTTTTGGTTGGTGAGTAATTCACATGGGTTTGCTAGAAATTTTTCCAAGGTGGTGGTGGTCATGGTCTATATAGCATCGCGAGGAAATTTTGATTAATAATAATATTATTTTATTATTTAGTCTCCTTTGGCGTTCTAACATTTTCCTATAAATAGAGGGCTAAGTTAGAATTGAAAATCACACCAGAAACTAAGTTTTCTCTCTTTCTCTCTCTAAATTATCGAGCGTATTCTTGTGAGTATACTTTGAGTGTTGCTATACGGTGCGGGTTTACAAGACTATACCGAAAATTCAATCGAAGACTACGGTTATTTTGAGGTAAGGGTATTATTTTCTTCTTAAATGATATTTTTCTTCAATATCATTATGTCAAGTATTGGTGAACTTTTTATCAAATTTGGAACTTGTTGTGTCGGGTTACTATTCACGTATCTGCCTTATTCACGATACTTCTACACTATTTACGAAATCTGACTATTCAATAGAAAAATAAAATTTTTCTTTTTGCCCAAAATATCTATTCGGATACTAGCTTTGATTGTATCCATGTTTTGATCATTCTTGAATTTTATACCAATATGATTATTTTCGAGGGTATTTTTGGACATGGGTAAAACAAAGTACTAATCCTTAATCCTTAATCCTTGTCATTTTGTTTCACTTTGGATTCGCTTTCTTTAAAAATATTTTCATCATCCTCGGTCTTAAATGATGATATAAATGAATATCTTTGGCTGTAGTGTAAAGATGAACGATTAATCGATGAATATCTTTGGCTCGTGTAGTGCAAAGTGAACAAAAGTTGAGATGAACATGACCAATTGGTGATTTAAATGAATATCTTTGGCCAGTGGTGCAAAGATGAATATTGATTGTTATTCTGAGGATAAAATATTGATGATGGACTTTTAGATCTTAGAAGATGTAGAATTCTTTCTCGTGACTCTTCTAATGGATTGTTGTTTCCGCTGCATTTGTTGATCTAAAACTTGTTGTCTATTGTATTCTATTAGATTTTTCCCTGTTGAAGACTAACGATAATTTGTTGTATATTATCTTAGTCATAATATTCTTTACTAGGCTAGTTGAGCTCACCCTTTTCCTTTTTGTTCCATTTTTCTTCTCAGGAGGTGAGAACATAGCAAGATCGAGTCGGGGTATGGAGTGATGGTTCTAGGAAGATGTTTTAGCTGTCCTCACTATTTCTGTTAAATAGTGTATGAATAATTAATGAGGACTTATTTGGGTGTGTATATTGTCTAGAAGACAATATTTGTATTTAAACTCACAGTTGTATTGTCGTATTCTACACGACATCTATATTATCAAAGTTGTAGTTGCTTTCTATACCTTGTATTTTGGCGACTCAGAATGGGTGTTGTATACCTATTTTGGGGGCGTCACAATTGTTCTCTTCAAGAAATGAGAATATAGTTGGGACGAGTCAGGGAATGGAGTGATGATCCAGGATAAATGGCTTTAGTAGTCCTCACTATTCTACGAAATAATGTGATAATAATTGTAATGAGGACACCATTGAGTGTGGATATTGTTTAGATGACAATATTCTTGTTTAAACTCTCAGCTATGTTTTGTCGTATTTTACACGACTGTTGTATAATTAAGTTGTATTTGAATTTATGTACCATGTATCTGGAAACTCAAGATGGGTGATGTATACCTGTTTTGGGGGCGTCACAAATAAAGTCAGAGGCAAGAGGTCAGGTCATCCTTTGTGATTGGCGGACATTTTCTGCATGATCTTCTTGATGTTTTTATTAGCCGCTTCAACAGCACCATTCATCTTTGGACGATAGATGATAGAATAAAGGTGTTTGATGTGGAATTTACTACATAACTCCTCCATCATTTTGTTGTTGAGGTTTTTAGCATTGTCTGACACAATGACCTCTGGTTGTCCATATCGACAGACGATATTATTTCTGATGAAAGCAATGATGATTTCTTTGGTAACCCTGGGGAAGGAGGCTGCTTCTACCCACTTGGTGAAGTAGTCGATCATGGTGAATATGAATCGATGTCCATTACTGGCTTAGGACTCGATGGGCTCGATCACGTCCATTCCCCACATTGAAAAGGGCCATGACAAACTCATATTGTGGAGTTCCCTTAGAGGGGCGTGGATAACATTCCCATGAATCTGGCATTGATAACACCTCTTGATGTGATCATCACAGTTAGCTTTGAGCGTAAGCCAATAATGCCCTGTTCTGAGGATTGTCTTAACAAGTAGGGGTCCGCTCATGTGTGGGCCACATACTCCACCATGGATCTCATCCATGAGCCTCTGAGCTTGGTCTTTGTCCAAACATCTAAGGAGACCTAATCCCACATCTCTTTTGTAGAGTACATCTCCACTCAGGTAGAATTTCATAGCAAGTCGATGGATCGGCCTCTTTTCAATTAGGCTCGCCTCAGCGGGTGTAGATCCATCTCGCAGATACTCCTTGATATGTTGATACCAAGGGTTGTGGATGGGAGGTAGCTTATTCGATACTTCTCCAACATAGTTCCCATAAGCTGGGGCCTTTTGCAGGGCAAATGTGATGCTTGACATGTTTTCCTTGTCAGGTATATGAATCAAGGAGGCCAACGTTGCTAGTGCATCCCCAAATCATTCCTATTACGAGGAATGTGTAGAAAGGAGATTTCTTTGAACTCCAAAGCCATCTATAGAACTTGCCGATGGTAAGGAAGCAAATGTAGTTCCTTGGTTTGATAGATTCCCGTGGATTGTTTGATTACCAATTCGGAATCCCCAAAGACAGTTAACTGCCTGATGCCCATTAAACGAACAAGTTTTAGCCCCATGATACAACCTTCATACTCAGCTGTGTTGTTGGTGTTGACAAACTACAATTTGATGGTGACGGGATACTGCTCCCCCGTACCGGATACTAGAACTGCTCCAGCTCCAGAGCCTTCTATGTTAATAGCTCCATCAAAATACATTTTTCATGTGTGGAATGCATTGTACTGATGGTATTGCTGAACTATCATTACCTCTTCATCGGGGAAGTATGTTTCTAAGGGTTTGTAGTCCCTTGCAGGTGCGGCGTGTTGGAAGAATGAATATTGTGATTTGATGTTTTATGAAAAAGCTCATGATTATGTAAAGTCCTTCAAAGAATATATGTACAAGGACTTAGTGATAGATCAAAGTTGTTAGGTTGATCTTAGCCTGTTTAATGTTTACTTATATAGATAAGGAGATCAAATCTGTTAGGTTGATCTATGGTTAGAAAGAAATAGATAGGCTAGTAGTCTATTCATCTGATCAACAGAATGCAGAAGCTAAGGCATGATCGCAGAGCTGAGATGATCGTAGTGTATCTGCCTTGAAGGGCCTTTCCAAGAATCGTAGAGTGGTCCAGACGTTTGCCGAGCGAACTTAGAGATCGTAGGGTGCTCTCGGAAACGCAGAGTCTACAAGACAAGCAAGTGAAGATCGTAGTGTTAACAGATCGTAGTGAGAAATCGTAGTGATCTCTTAAGTGCAAGCACCAATATGACAAGACACTACAATATTGATAGTAGAGTGACATCTGCCTTGTGTCAGAAACATCAAGCCCTATTAGATAGACTCCAACAAATATGGAATGGGTTTTGAACATTGAAGCTCTCACCAGTCCCAATGTACCAAAAGATATCCTTAGTATTGATCAAAAGAAACGTATTCAAGAAGCTAAGAAAAGGACCACTGGGCAGAGGAAAACACCTTTTGAGGTGTTAGGTGAGAAAGCAGTCTGCTGTGTCAGTGGGCCAGAGTGCAATTCAGAAGATGTGCAGAAAAGTCTCCATCAAAGCTCAGAAATGTCAAACACATTTAATGGCTCATCAGATAACTTCAACGAATAGATTTCAAGAGCACATATATATAGATCAAAGACAAATGAGAGAAGTTAAGAAAGTATTGAACAAAACGCACAAGAACTCTAAACGCTGAACTCTACGATCTGAGAAAAAGGGAAAACTTGCTCAGCTACTCAGTTCTTTTGAACAAGTGCTTAACTGCAACTGAGTAGCCTCAATCACAACTCAACAATCATCAATCTACTGAAGTAAGAAGTTCCAAGTCAGAAGGACTTGAAGAGTTCTAAGTAAACTGAGAAGAGCCATGTCTGCTAGACTTGAAGAGTTCAAAAATGAACTTAGAAGTGCCTAGACTGCTGGTCTAGAAGGAATCTGTGAGATTCAGAAAGTGTAAAAGACATCCTTAGTAGATTTCCTACTCAAGGAGTAGAAGAGTGGACTAGGAACTTTGAGTGCTCTGAACCACTTAAAAACAACTGTGTCTTTATAACTGTTATAACTGCTATAAATGCTCTAATTGCATTAATTGTCATTCTCTCTTTAATCTGCTATCTAAAAGGGATTTCAAAGAATCAATAGTTCCGCTGTGCTTAATAGATTTATCAAAACAGTTTTTAAATAAAGAAAAGTTTTTAATATCTATTCAACCCCCCCTTCTAGATAACTATTGTGCTTTCGGGAACTAACAATTGGTATCAGAGCAGGTTCTATAATATAGCGTACAAAGCTTGAGTAGATCCAATGGCACACTTACCAAGCAAATCAAAGACTGGAGGAGGCAGCAAGCCACCCATGTGCAACAAAGATAAATTGCCAACTGGAAGGTTAGGATGCAAGCTTACATGGATTCAATAGATGAAGATCTATTTGACACTGTTCAAAATGGGCCCTACATAACAAAGCTTGCACCAACTACAGATGATCCAAAAAGAGTACATATCAAAGTCAAAGGAGAATGGACAGCGAACGAGAAAAGAGCTGTCCAGCTTGACAAAAAGGCCAAGAATATCTTATTTCAATCATTAGAAGATGATCTATTTGAAAATGTTGTCAACTGCAAAACAGCAAAGGAGATTTGGGAAGCACTACTCATTATGCATGAAGGAACAGAAGAAGTCAGAGAAAACAAACAATCTCTCTTGACTCAACAATATGAGATGTTTGTCCATGTTCAAGGAGAAAATGTCACTGCTACATACGAGAGATTCAATATTCTGCTCAATTCTCTACGAGTCTATGGAAAGGTCTATCCAAATAAAGTTCTGATCATAAAGTTCATGAGAGCTTTACCAAGCAAGTGGGATGCCAAAACCACTGCCATTAGAGAATCAAAGAATCTACATGAAATGACTGTTCAACAGTTATATGGCAACCTCCTCACGTACGAACTAGAGTTGACACAACGAGCTGAAATGTTATCTGAAGGAAGAAAGAAGGACAAAGGTGTTGCTCTCAAGGTAACAGAAAACACCTCCAAAATCAACACTGAAGCTGATTCTGACTACGATGAAGATGATGATGAGGACTTTGCAATGCTGGTTAAAAGACTAAGAAGATTCATGAGACAAGGCAGAACCAACAAACCAAAGAAAGTTGGCAACTATGGCAGCCAGGAGCAAATGAATGACCTATGCTATAACTACAAGAAACCTGGTCACTTCATTGCCAACTGCAACAAACCTCTCAGAGAAGAACTCAAAAAGAAGACACATGCAAAGAAGGAATACAAAGGCAACAAAAGACCAGTAAAGAAAGACAAAGGTCTTGTAGCTGGAGGATCGTGGAGTGACTCAGACAATGACTCAACTCCTGAATCTGGGGATGATGAAGATCCTCAAATAGCAAATCTCTGCTTGATGGCCAAAAGTGCAAGGGATAAGCAGAACTCCAATATACATGAAGTAAGTATCGATGAGGTATTCAACTTCAACTCTCCTGATGTAGATATTGATGACCTTAGAACTGCATTACACGACATAACATCTGATCTGCATCAATACATGAAGTGGTTTAGAGTTCTGTCTAAATACTATTCACTTCTTCAAAAGGGGAAAGAAAAGGTTCAAGAGGAACTGGAAACAGCTCTTCTAAGTACTGATTCTCTCTCCAAGTTTGAAGCTGAGAATGACCTTTTGAGACAGGCAAATGAACTCAGTGCTCAAAGAGAGTCTAATCTAACCTCCAAAATTGAGGATCTAGAAAAGACAGTCTCTACCTGGAATAAATCCTCTTCATCCATGGATTCCTTAATCTCTAACCAGAGAAGTGCCTCTGATAGAATAGGGTTAGGGTTTGGGGAATCTGCCTCTGAGTCATATGTGGAAAAAGCAAAGGAAATTAGCACTGATAATATCTCAGATTTCAGTAGAGGCATTATATTTATGAAATCCTCACAAAAGGATTTAACTCACAAACCCCGCCTTACCGATTCAATTCATATTCCCAGAAGTAAGGGATCTCATGCTGGTCTATGTTTCAGAAAAGAGAAAAGTAATCTAGCTACTACTCATCAACCTCAAAGGATCGTAGAGTCTAATAAAATCAACTTTACGAACCAACCAGGAAGATACAATAGAAGTAAGATATACTCGTGTCAATCAATGAAACAAGAGAACACATGGAAAAGGGAATATCAGCCTAGCAGGAGGATGACCAATAACCCACAAAAGTCTAAGTGGAGGAAGAACTTTCACACACATACTAACATGCATCATATCAAATGCTTTGTATGCCACAGAGTTGGCCACAAGGCTGCTAATTGCAATTATGATTCCATGCATGTGAGACCCAAAATCAAGCAGATTTGGGTCCCCAAGGGTACTAACATAGTAGGACCCATGCATGTATGGGTACCAAAATGAAGGCTTAATGTTACCTCAGGAAAGGAGCTCCACAATCACAACCTGGTATCTGGATAGTGGATGTTCAAGACACATGACTGAGAACAAAGCTCTTCTGTCTAACTACATAGAGAAGGAGGGTCCCTCGGTCATCTTTGGAGATAATAGCTCTGGCAGGACAAGAGGCTATGGCTCAGCCGAAAATGGTGTAGTATCATTCAGCAGAGTGGCCTATGTGGAAGGACTACAGCACAATCTTCTAAGCATTAGCCAACTCTGTGACAAGGGTCATCAAGTAACATTCTGCAACAATCAATGTTAAGTCCGAGACCTGAAGACGTCTGCAGTAAACCTAACCGGGACAAGAGAAGGAAATGTCTACACAGTAAATCTTGGTCAACTAAGCTCAAACGAGACAATATGCTTTCTGGCTAAAGCATCTGAAGAAATGAGCTGGCTATGGCATCGAAGATTATCTCATCTTAACTTTAAAAGTATGTCCAAATTAGCATCAAAATATCTAGTTGCAGGTCTACCAAAGTTCAACTTCGTTAAAGAAAGGCCTTGCAATGCCTGTCAACTTGGGAAGCAGACCAGAAGCACATTCAAGAACAAAATTGTCAACTCAATTGACAAGCCTTTGCAGCTGCTACACATGGATCTATTTGGACCAATTCCAACAACAAGCCTTGGAGGAAAGAGATACTCTCTAGTCATAGTCGATGACTTCACTAGATTTACATGGGTTTTCTTTCTAACCTAAAAAGATGAGACAGGCTCCCAGCTGATCAAAATGTTCAAGCTAGTGATGAACGAGAAAGGAGAGAAGATCAAGGCTATAAGAAGTGATCATGGTAGAGAATTCGACTTCTCAGAAATGGATCAATTCTGCTCTGACAATGGCATCAGTCACAACTTCTCAGCTCCACGAACTCCTCAACAACATGGAGTTGTTGAGAGAAAGAACAGAACACTAATAGAGGCTGGAAGGACTCTACTAGCAGCAGCTCATCTGCCTGAGTACTTCTGGGCAGAAGCAGTCAACACTGCATGTTATACTCAGAACAGATCACTCATACACTATGATTAAGAAGACTCCCTATGAACTATAGAAAGGAAGAAAACCTAGTGTCAGCTACTTTTATGTCTTTGGGTGTGCATGCTACATACTCAACAATGGAAAGCAGTACTTGACAAAGTTTCAATCGAAATCAGACAAAGGAATCTTTCTTGGATATGCCACAGACAACAAGGCTTACAGAGTTTTCAATAAAAAGACACGAAGTGTAGAAGTCTCGATTCACATCATCTTTGATGAAACAGACTTAGATAAAACAGTGCTCCAAGACACTACGATCAACAGTGAAGACACTACGAACGAAGTCGTCAAGCTCAATACTACGATTGTAGTACCAGATAGCAAAATTGTTGAGCAAGGGAATGAGATCGTAAAGAGGCCTGTGCCAGACAATGAGCCTCCACATCAAGAAGAAGAAATAGATCTTGAGGATCTAAGACAAGAAGGCATAAGAATGGATGTTCCAACAGGAAGCAGATGGGCAAAAGATCACGCTCAAGATCTAATAATTGGAGATCCAAATGCAAAAGTCAGAATAAGAGCTGCTACTCAAAATGAATGCTTGTATCTAAGCTTCCTATCTCAAATAGAACCAAAGAAGATAGAGGACGCTATGGAAGATTCCAGCTGGATAGAAGCGATGCAGGAAGAACTTAATCAGTTCGAGAGAAGCAAAGTTTGGAGATTGGTTCCAAGACCAAAGAACCATCTTGTAATTGGAACCGAGTGGGTCTTCAGAAATATAATGGATAAAGATGGGGTGATAACCAGGAATAAGGCCAGACTAGTAGCCAAGGGCTACTCTTAGGAAGAAGGCATAGATTATGATGAGACATTTTCACCCATTGCCAGACTTGAAGCCATTAGAATATTCCTTGCCTTTGCTGCTCACATGAAGTTCAAAGTCTTCCAGATGGATATCAAAAGTGCATTCTTGAATGGTAAACTTCAAGAAGAAGTCTATGTAGAGCAGCCTCCAGGTTTCATCAATCCATCTTTTTCTAATTATGTTTTTAGATTAGACAAAGCCTTATATGGTCTTAAACAAGCACCTAGAGCATGGTATGAAACACTAACTAACTTTCTTATTGAAAATGAATTTTCTAGAGGAAGAGTAGATACCACATTATTTCTTAGAAAGCATAAAGATAAGGTCCTATTAGTTCAAATCTATGTTGATGATATTATCTTTGGTTCTACTGATGAAAAGTTATGCAAGAGATTCTCCAAGCTTATGCAGAGCAAATTCAAAATGAGCATGATGGGTGAGCTGAACTTCTTTCTTGGACTGCAAGTAAAGTAGACTGATGAAGGAATTTTCATAAACCAAGCCAAGTACATTAAAGACTTACTCAAGAAGTATGGCATGGAATCAGCCTCTCCCATGAAAACCCCAATTGCTCCTTCAACCAAGCTTAACAAAGATGAAAAAGGTAAAAGTATTGATATAACTCAATATAGAGGTATGATAGGCTCTCTGTTATATCTTATTGCCAGTAGACCAGATATAATGTTTGCAACATGCATTTGTGCTAGATTTCAGGCTTGTCCTAAAGAATCTCATTTAACTGCTGTAAAGAGGATTTTTAGGTACCTCAAAGGTACACCTCACTTGGGGCTTTGGTATCCCAAGGAATCCTCATTTGAGATAACAGGTTATACAGATGCTGATTTTGCAGGCTGCAAAATAGATAGAAAAGGTACCAGTGGCACTTGTCAACTACTAGGTAACAGACTTATGTCCTGGTTTAGCAAGAAGCAAAACTCAGTATCTACCTCAACTGTAGAAAGTTTAATACATTCTTCTTTGGCGATTCTTTGTGCTTTCGATCCTATGGATGGAAAATCAGCTAGCAGATTATGGGTTTGAATTCAAATCCATACCTATTCATTGTGATAACACAAGTGCAATTGCTATAACTCATAGTCCTGTATGCATTCTAGGACTAAGCATATAGAAATAAGGTATCACTTCATTAGGGATCATGTACAAAATGGAACAATATCTGTACAATACATCCCTACTGAAAATCAACTTGCTGATGTTTTTACAAAGCCTCTCGATGAATCCAGATTCAACAAATTGATAAGTGAACTAGGCATGCTTAACTTCCAAACATGAAATATTATGCTTTAGTTTGTGCTAACTATATAGATTTAAAGGCTGTGTTCGAAATCAAAGACATGATCAAAGGAAGTCCACGATCGTAGAGCCAAAGTACCTAAAATTTGACGAACTGAACAGAATCAACGATCGTAGTACAAACTCAACGATAGCTAAGCTACAACAACAAAACCAAAGGAGCACCCAATGATGATCAAGTATAAATCTAAGCATTCTCCTTAATAAGTACCTCAGGGACAAACCTAACCTTTGTTTCATTCAAGAGGTTGGCCCTTCCTGAGCTACCTTAAATCAAGAAGAAAGCTAAACCAAAGGTTCACAACGAGAACTTGATCAGACTCTACGATTGCTAGTCAGACTCAATGGTCGCAGTTTAGACTCTACGTTTACAACTCAGACACGACGATTGCTACACAGACTCGACGACTCCGAGGACCATCTCAACGATCGTGGTCCCACTAAAGAATACATCATCCCAGAAGAAGTTAAGGGCAATTCAGTACAATCCCTCTTTGTCAAAATTCGTAGAGCCAAGCAAAATTCGACACCTGTCCCACTACGTAAAATAGAGAGAGGGAAGTTTCAAGTACAAATTAAAATCGTCTGTTTGAAATCTGAAGTTCAAAAGACCATCTCTCTCTTCCTCTCTCAAGAAGAAACCCTAAAATCAGTAGCAAGCTCAATCAGTCTCACTTCCTACAAAGAAATCAATGGAAGCTTCCAGTGTTGTCTCCAGCTACAGACTCTATTTCGACAAGTTTAAAATAGCTGAACCCCAATTTCACAAGACGTTGTCACTCTTCAAGAAAGCGTGTCTCAAGAAGCCTTGGGTATGCATATTATTGATCTACCTAAAATTTGGTAAAAGAGTTTTACAATAACGGTATTTGAAAACAACACTATCACGACAAAAGTAAGGAATGTCCAAATCAGGCTAAAAGCTGAAGACATCAATTTAGCCCTAGGGCTCAAATCTGAAGGGTATCCATCCTTAGATGGAATAGACTTCCATAAAGGTCTCAAGAAGATGCATCACAAGAAATCACCCTCTGTCAAAGGATACAAAAAGAAGAAGTTTCCACAGAGGTATGAGTTTCTAGCTGATATTGTTGGAAAATGCATATGCTGTAAGAGATCAGGTCATAACTCTGTGAATGAGGTACAACTCAAACTCATGACTGCCATATGTTACAAAATACAACTCAACTATGGGGCTCTATTACTTGAGTGGATTGGAAAATGGTTAATCATCTCAAAGAAAACAAAGAGCTCACATAAGATGCTTTACGGATGATTTATCAGCATTATCCTATAGGCTGCTCTTGGTGACCTAATTGAGGATGATGAAGGAGAAGCCATAAATCCAATTCGACGAATGACTCAGCAGTTGTTTGAAAACTGGAAAAGAAATCCAGCTGAAAATGTGAAGATGATGTCTGAATCCAGTGGTCGAACTGGTGAAATAAAGGAAACAAGAGTGCTAGGGAATATGTCTATTGTCAAAGAAACTGAGGAAGAAGAAGAAGCTAATCAAGGAGAACCCATTGCTTTAATTAGAAAAAGCAAAGGAAAAAAGAAAGCCAGAACTACAGAAGAACCTCAAGGATCCACCACCAACAAGTCTGTAGAGTCCTCAGATATTGAGACTCTAAGGATCCTGAGAAGAAAGGAACAGCAGGCTGAGGCAGAAGAAGATAGAGCAACTATATCTTAGCTGCTGAAGATGAGTAAGATCAGCCACAAGAGCAAAAAGCCATCAGCCTCTTCGATTGTAGAGTCTCCTCTGATCGTAGAGCCCAGATCAAACAAGGAAGCAGCTGCATCAAATGTATTGGCTGATCTGAAGGAAAAAACTAAAGAAAGTCCTGAGGCTATGGCACGGCCTAAAAAGCCAAGAAGGAAATTGGTCAAGAAGTATATTCTTATCAATGAGAAAGCTCTAAAGAGGGAAGATAAAGAACTGTCTGCTGAAAAGGAACCAGCTGAGGGGGAGACACCAAAAGATCTGATGACAGTAGATTCTCCTGCTGAGGGGGAGATGCCTGAAGATCTCTTGCCAGAGGATGCTCCAGTTGAGGGGGAGCTATTGACATTTCAAAAGAATGATCAAGCTGAGGGGGAGGATCATGACACCTCAATAGCAGGAAAAAAAATTCCTGGAGGAGATAATGAAGAACCAATGCAAGAACATCCTGAAGTAATTGACATAATGGAATCCTCCAGTGAAAACAGAGAGGAAGATGATGAGATTGAGATCATAGCTGTAGGCATTGATGGGCACAAAAGAGCCAACTATGAGCAACTATTTGCATATCTTCCTATGATGCCCTTCCACCGAGCTCAAATTATGAACTCTTGGGATCACATGTTCTGGAGTTTCAAAGAGTATCCAGCTATCTCAGTCCTCGCAAATGGATTCCCAGGGAAATTCAATTTTGCCAAGAAGCTTCTCACCAATAGTTCTTCCTCAGAGAACACACTTGAGGTACTATCTATCCTAACTCTTTTCAGAAATAATCACTTGCCATCATCCTCATTTAATCAATTCTATGAATTCCCGCAATGGTTGGAAGTAATTCTTCACCCACTTAATCAATTTCGATTCTGTAATCTCAAAATTACATGGCGAGAACCAAATAAGAGCCACTCCCTATTACTCCCACAGCCTACCACCTCTACGATCACTAACTCTAGCCCCTTGGAAGAGTATCCACCACAAATCGTAGAGTCACTAAACTTTAACATTCAAACCCAGGCTCCTCCTTCAGATATTCCCTCCTCATCTAGAAATGAATGCTTCAATCTTGAACTTGCTCTCTACTCACTGCAAGATCAATTCAAGAGCACATCACCTCCCTTAGAAATTCCAAATCTAGATAAAATCCTATCAGAACTATCCAAAAAGGCTGATTTGTCAGCCATGTCTGAGAAAGTTATCAAAGAACTAGACGAGAGTCTTGAAGATCATACTGCACTTATACAGCTGAGATTGACATCAATGATCAATGCTGCAAACAATCTTCCAAGCTCCCTAAGCTCCGAGTTGTCTAAAACACTCAAAGAGATCTTCAAAGAAATGCTTCAAAGCATAAAAGATAGGGATGACATTCATTTTCTTACAGCTAAAAGGCATCGGGATGCTGTCTTAATATTACATAAAATACAAGAATCTCAGAACAATCTGATGATACAGAGCATCAAAAGTCTTCAAACTGCAGTCAAAGAATTTCAAGACTTCTCCATGGTCCAAATGAAGCAGACTGAGACTGTCCTCGACATTCTTCAACGATGAGAAACTCGTTCTGATGCCTTAATCCAAGAGAATAGTGAGGACATTGCTCAAACTCAGAGTCAACTAAATGAGCTTGTTCAAGGAGTCACTCGCCTCTCATCAGACATTCGAATCCTTGATGCTGACATAAAGGGGAAGAATAAAGGGCAAGAAGATCAGGGAGGCAAGGGCAGAGGCAAAGGACACTTCCAATCAAGGCCAAGGCAAATCACTCAGTAAACTCCACGATTCAGCCATCAGACTCAACGATCTGATCAGCAGGAAATTTTAATGGCTTAACCATTAAGGAGTCAAGGGCCAACTACCAGCTCTCATGTGGTGATAACAACAGGCCTATGAATGCCAATTGGAGATCCTGCATTCATAAATAGGCATGATCACAATCCAAGGCTAAGCCCAAGTGAGTGGAAGATCGACTGTAAGAGATGAAGCAAGCGAGAAGAGAGAGGCGAGGAATATGCAAATCCTCCAAGAAGCAAAAGGCCAAAGAAATAGAGATAAGTTAAATTTCAAATTATATCGATGTAGTCAATCTTAAATGTAATATCTGTCTCCATACATCAATAAATTCATGGTTATTCTCTAGAAATTTCAGCTGCTCACTGAAATACTAAGTCATGTTTACTTTATCAGAATCGCTATATAAAATTTTATAATCATGACAATAAATCTCCTTGGTTATGTCAACATCAAATAGGGGGAGATTGTTGGAAGAATGCATATTGTGATTTGATGTTTTATGAAAAAGCTCATGATTATGTAAAGTCCTTCAAAGAATATATGTACAAGGACTTAGTGATAGATCAAAGTTGTTAGGTTGATCTTAGCCTGTTTAATGTTTACTTATATAGATAAGGAGATCAAATCTGTTAGGTTGATCTATGGCTAGAAAGAAATAGATAGGCTGGTAGTCTATTCGTCTGATCAACAGAATACAGAAGCTAAGGTAGGATCGCAGAGCTGAGATGATCGTAGTGTATCTGCCTTGAAGGGCCTCTCCAGGAATCATAGAGTGGTCTAGACGTTTACCGAGCTAACTCAGAGATCGTAGGGTGCTCTCGAAAATGTAGACTCTGCAAGATGAGCAAGTGAAGATCGTAGTGTTAACAGATCGTAGTGAGAAATCGTAGTGTTCTCTTAAATGCAAGCACCAATATGACAAGACACTACGATATTGATAGTAGAGTGACATCTGCCTTGTGTCAGAAACATCAAGCCCTATTAGATAGACTCCAACAAATATGGAATGGGTTTTAAACGTTGAAGCTCTCACCAGTCCCAACGTACCAAAAGATATCTTTAGTATTGATCAAAAGAAACGTATTCAAGAAGATAAGAAAAGGACCACTGGGCAGATGAAAAAACCTTTTGAGGTGTTAGGTGAGAAAGCAGTCTGCTGTGTCAGTGGGCCAGAGTGCAATTCAGAAGATGTGTAGAAAAGTCTCCATCAAAGCTCAGAAATGTCAAACGCATTTAATGGCTCATCAGATAACTTCAACAGATAGATTGCAAGAGCACATATATACAGATCAAAGACAGATTAGAGAAGTTAAGCAAGTATTGAACAAAACGCACAAGAACTCTAAACGCTGAACTCTACGATTTGAGAAAAAGGGGAAACTTGCTCAGCTACTCAGTTCTTTCGAACAAGTTCTAAACTACAACTGAGTAGCCTCAATCACAACTCAACAATCATCAATATACTGAAGTAAGAAGTTCCAAGTCAGAAGGACTTAAAGAGTTCTAAGTGAACTGAGAAGAGCCAAGTCTGCTGGACTTGAAGAGTTCAAAAGTGAACTTAGAAGTGCCTAGACTGCTGGTCTAGAAGGAATTTGTGAGATTCAGAAAGTGTAAAAGACATCCTTAGTGGATTTCCTACTCAAAGAGTAGAAGAGTGGATTAGGAGCTTTGAGTGCTCCGAACCACTTAAAAACAACTGTCTTTATAACTGCTATAACTGCATTAATTGTCATTCTCTCTTTAATCTGCTATCTAAAAGGGATTTCAAAGAATCAATAGTTCCGCTGTGCTTAAAAGATTTATCAAAACAGTTTTTAAATAAAGAAACGTTTTTAATATCTATTCAACCCCCCTTCTAGATAACTATTGTGCTTTCGGGAACTAACACGGCGGCCAGTTGATCTGCAATTCCTTGACCTTTGACAGAATTTTGCGTCACGTAGACGATGTCAAATTACTGTAGGATCAACTGCCATCTGGACAGTCGACAATTCAGTATGGGCTTACTGAACACATACTTGAGAGGATCCATGCGGGATATGAGATTGGTTGTGTGACCATAAAGGTAATGCTGTAACCTCATGGAAGCCCATGATAAATCACAACAAGTCTTCTCAATCAGAGTTACTTGTGTTCACTGATGCTGAATCTTTTGCTGAGGTAATAGATAGCTCGTTCTTGGCCTCTATCGTCTTTTTGCCCCAGCATACAGCCCATGGCATTGTCATTAATGGAAAGGTACATGAATAGGGGAACATCATCCTTGGGTGGTACCAAAATAGGGGCATTAACCAACTGCTCTTTGATTGTAAGGAAGGCTTTCTGACATTCATCGTTCCATTTCATGGAGGAGTTCTTCCTTAATAACTTGAAGATGGGCTCACAGGTTGCTGTGAGTTAAGAAATAAACCTGCTAATGAAGTTGATTCTTCCCAAAAATCCCCGTATTTCTTTCTCTGTCTAAGGAATGGGCATTTCCTTGATGGCTTGGATTTTGGTGGGATCCAGCTCAATCCCTTTGTTGCTGACTAGGAAACCTAGCAACTTGCCTGATTTGACACCAAAGGCACACTTGGCTGGATTCAACTTCAAGTTGTACTTACGCAACCTGTTGAAAAGCTTTTTGAGATGGTCTAAGTGGTCTTCCTCCTTTCGGAATTTAACGATGATGTCATTCACGTAGATCTCTATCTCCTTGTGCATTAAATCGTGGAAAAGAGCCATCATAGCTCGCTGATAGGTTGCCCCGGCATTGATGAGGCCGAATGACAACCGTCTGTAGCAGAATATTCCCCAAGGAGTGACGAAAGTAGTTTTCTCACGGTCTTTCTCAGCGACCATAATTTGATGGTACCCCATGAGCAATATTGGATATCATATTGTTGTTAAAGGGTACGGGAAAGCTATCTTTAAGGCAAGCTTTGTTCAAATCCCGGTAATCCACGTAAACTCGTACCTGTCCTCCGGGTTTAGGAGCGGAAACAATATTGGATATCCACTCCGGATATGTAGACACCATGATAATGCCAGCTTGAAATTGTTTCACAATTTCCTCTTTAACCTTTAAACTCCACTCAGGTTTCAATCGCCTGAGCTTCTGCCTGACTAGCTTAAATCCCTATTTAATGGGAAGGTGATGAAGGACAATGTCAGTGGACAAACCCACCATGTCTTCATGAGACCATGCAAATACATCTTGGAATTGGGTTAATAGCGCAACCATGTCATTCCGTTGGTTTGGGGTTAGGTCTGAACCAATCTGGATTAGCTTAGGGCTTTCTAAGGTTCCAAGATTGAAAGAAGTGGTTTAGTCAAGGTTGGGTTTAGGTTTGTCTGCGACCCATTCCTTAATCTCCTGAGGTGTCTCAATGTCCTCTTGTATTTCCATCAAGTCTGAGTCCAAGTTTGCATCAAAGTTACAGCCCTTGTGGAGAGAAGGCATCTCATCAGCAAGTATAGGCACATCTAAATTCAGAGTCCTGAAACAAAATATGCTTTCACTTAATATATGAAACTATTTAATCATACACAAGTGTTAGCATGGACTGATAAAATAACTGCTAATACTGTATAGAAAAGTAAGCAATTAAAGTTATCTACAGGGCAGAGGGATTTTCTGCCCGTTTTACCCTCATCGACCAATGCATGGAGTGCTGCTCAAATTATCGAGGACAAAGTTCTGATGGACTTAAGTGATGGAGGGATTATCATTGTCCTCCTTCTCCCAAATGATAACCATAACATTTGGGCAATCATCATATGGGGTATGTCTGTTTGTATGTTTATCATGGACAATGATGCGTGTCATGACATCATCGATCATGATGTCATGTTTACGCCACTCCCCTTTCTTCCACTCGGGATCGGAATCAAAGACCTCTTTTGCTTTGAATGGTACTTGGTTTGGGAAACAAGTAGCCATAACATGGGCTAGAACCTTTACCGGAAACTGTATCAGCTCATAAGGTGCAGATGGAGAAAATCGCCATGTGGCAGAAGCTTGAGGAACCTGCTTATGCTTATGAGGATTCCTGTGACTGGAACAGGCTGAATAGCCTAGTCCAACTATCCCAATTTGACTGGACACTTGAATAGGGTGCTTAATACCATGCTGATTTTTACCAAGCCCTTGTACAGGCTGATGACCTAATGACATCATTTCTTGAGTGGCCGACATAATTGATAAGTAGGTTATATACCCATTTATCCGGTATCTATTACTTGAATTAGTTGCTTCTATTCATGTTCTTAGTTACTTTTCATACATTTTATGTTATTTTGTAAGCTACGACATGACATTGGCATGGAGAAGCAAGGGAAAGCAATTCGGACATCTTTTGGACTAAAATACACAAGCAAGTGCAAGAAGGGAATATTGAAGGACTTTTAACACCAAGTTGGATGCATGTTCTTGGCTTGGAACTTGGATTTTATGGTAACTCTACTTCTTAGCTTCCCGGAACATCTTAAATCATCTCAATCGGAGCTCGGATGTGAGAGTTATGGCCTTTTTATCAACGAAGATCAAATCTAAGAGTTGTCATGTTTGTCATTTACATAGCGTCTACTTCAGGCCCGATTTCCGCCTTGATCCAATCGGAATCTGTCCATCCTCAAAGAATGAAAGTTGTAGATCTCGTCGTTATCTTCGATTTAATAGGTTGCAGGCCCCGTAACTCCAAGAGGATCAAAGGTTATGACTGTTTTACCAAAGGACGTCACAACAGAAAATAGCCTAGCGCGGACCGCGCCACCAGACCGACAAATACCTACTACATCAAGATATTTTAGCCAACAAATCGCACAAATAATACCGATCAAGGCCAAAGGTAATCGATCATGATGTATAAATACCGAAAGCCTAGAAGGCGAGATTTGAGTGAAATTGGGTTATTTGATGTCCAAATTGAGCTAGGATAGGATTCTTAGTTGCCTAACTTGCTAGGATACCTATTAAAACTATAATTACTTGAGTTTAACTTGGATTGGGAGGCTAGTTCTAAGACTCTATACCATCCCTCTTGGGATAGATTTCAAGGATTTGAAATTCTTTACTTTCTTTCTTAGATTAGGAACCCTAGATTAGATTAGGATTGAAGATTGAAGCTATTGATTATCATTGGAGAATCAAATTGGAAGCAAGAGAATGCAGATTTGTTTATCTCAATTCTAATTTCTTTTCTTATTTATTTGTATCTTTTTAATGCTTAATCAATTGTGGATGATGGATTCTAGTTTATTTATAAATTAAACTCTATTTTGAGACTACTATGGATCTTATTTGTGTAGTTTACTTTGATATGCTTCTTTGTTAGTCTTATTAACTATATTTGGATTGTCTATTATGATTTGGACTTAATTGCTTAATTGCCTAGCTAACAATTACCGTGAAAATCTATATGAACTCGAGAGATGAAGTATAGATTTAGATCTGATCATGATAGCACGTGTTTGTGATTTCTGCATAGATGGAATTCATGATTCGTGTTTAGGATAGAAATATACCTTTACCCCATATGTAGTCTAATAAGAACTTGAACTTAAACCCTTTTTAATTGTAATTCACATAGAGATATAGTGGGTTAGTTACTTATGGTGTTCAAATTGATTCTATCATCTGTGGATTTGATTTGATATGAGTATGGTGCATTGAGAGATGGCCATATTTTACTTTCGTGTTCTTGATTAACAATCCAAAGATAAATAATTTGTCTTAACAGAAGTGTGTTGATTTAAATGTAACAATAAGTGAAATTGTAATCTCAAGTCTTCAATATCTTGTTTCATTCTAGGGACGAGTTAGTAATAGTTTATTTAATTATTTTAAATTAAATTATTAAATCATTTGTTTAAATAAGATTAAATTGGTCATGGGGTTAGTACTTGGTGATTTTTATTAAATAATTCTTCGTGGGAACGATACTCAACTTATCACTTTATTACTTGTTGACCACGTATACTTGCGTGTTGTGCGTAATTAGATTTTACCCAACAAGTTTTTTACGCCATTCGGGAATTAGTTTAATATTTTTTGCAAATATTAGCTTAAAACTTATTCCTCATGAAATAGCGGTGTCTTCTTCTGTGTCTTATCCTTCACTCGCCGAGGATGATGGTTGGCGGATCATGATGTAACCTTCACCACGGGTGGACTGTGTGCTCCATCCCAAGCTATATACCTCTGAATAGTTGCATGTTCAATTATGGATAATGGTTATTGAATTGGTTCATTAGGTTGCCATCGCACTTTGACCTTCCCAAGATAAATCGGTAATTAGAAACCCATGCAGTAGCCCGCCTGTGGTATTTCCCCGTAGTGCTCGATCAATTGATTCTTGAATACATTCCCCCACATCAACATTATAGAAAACAATAGAATTATTCACAAGATAGTGGTGGTGAACGATTCCATACAATAATTGGGCCCATGCTTTAGTAACCTCAGTTAGATGGCTCGTCGGCATTAATCTAGCACAAATGAATGCATGCCATGCCTTTCCATATCGACTCAGTGCTGCATGAGGAAAACATATCTTTTCGGTCGTTCCAACTTTAATCGTCCATTTTGTTCCTGGTTTGCATAATCGGACAATCAACTCATCTAGCTCAGGCAACCCATCTTCATACCGGTCTTCTCGTGGCGTGTCCAACCCAAAATATTCATTGATAGCTTCAGCATGAAACGCTACCGGTTTTCCTCGAACCATGACAACATGATTGACATGTTCAGTTGCATTCGCGTAAAACTCTTTGACTATGTTGAGTGCCGCTGGAAGTGGTTGCTCTACCAGTTGAAACCAATTGTGTTCTACAATTTGCAGCGCTATATCACCATCCAAATTCGCATTTGGTTTCAATCCTCTTTCTAGCACCAAATTTTTCTTGCCAATTGATGTGTGGAATCTCTCTGCGGCCCTCTCGCTCGCAAATTTTGTATGGTCATATGTTGGGCGAGTCGAAGAGGTTGATGCCCTTTGTCTTTTGTGTGACGACATGTTGCTTCTAATTTGTTGACTCAAGAATCTGGTTTTGTATTTTTCTCAAACGGTTAGTGGGCGGAGTGTGTGATTCCCCCAAACTTGTTTTGTTGATGAAGCTTTGCTACCCAAACACTCAAAATTCTGCACCTTCTCCTTGATTTCACAATCTCAGCTTTACCACTCACTATTGGATGTCACAATAAGAAATTTTGTGAGGGATGAAGAAAATTATCACACCTTTTATAAGTTGGGTTTGCCTCTTTGAAGAGAAGTCCCAATTTGTATCACTTTATGCAAAGCTAGTGTTAGATTTAGGATTGGGTTGTGATTCTTGAGTGTTGTAGTGTCACGATGTTTAGAATGAAGGAACTTTATATAGAACACTAGAAAGCTAACGTGGGTGGTAGTTGGGACTTGGAAGGGTTTAATGGGAATGGAAGTTGAAAAGGAGAAGTAAGGATGGTGTAATGGGGGTTATGGAGTATTAGAAGTGTAATGGGTGTAGGAGAAGTGGAGAAGTGGTATTGTTGTAATGGAGAGGTGGAGAGGTGGAGTTATTCAATTAAACCATGCCTCTTTAGTTACTGAAATCCCATACAAGACGGCCTTGGTTACTGTGGCGCGATCTGTCTTGTCCATTGTGGCTCTGATTAGTGAATAGCTCTCGACCTCTCTAGTCTTGGCCGGTCGGCCGAAAGTACGCGGCGCTAGGTATGCAATATGTTAGCTCGGTCAATATTAACGTTGTATGCAATCTGTACTGGTTCCGACGTTGATGGCGCAGTATTCATTGTGTATTGTCGGTAATGGGCGGTCTTGAAGAAATCGAGATTGAATGGCGCCTTGATCGGTCGGCCTGCGCACAATACCGATCGGTATCGAGTCTTTTGTTTTTCGCTAATATAATGATGTTGCTTTGACCGCACCTACTTGGGGTTTCGCAATTATAGAGATTTTGTTACTCTCCAAGTATACCTTCTAATGACTAAACTATAACTAAAAATTTAAATGTAAGTAAGAGATAGAGTTTAGAGCTTGGGTTGCCTCCCAAGAAGCGCTTGATTTATAGTCTTTCAGCCAGACTTTGTCTCGTCAATGCTATCCAATTCCTCTTCTAAGTTGATGAACCCTCCATCCAATCCACCGTTCTTGTTGGAATCACCATTGTTTTCGCTTTTGAACCACAATCCATACCTCCTTTTTAGGCACACATATCAGCATCGGGCTAACCCACTTGCTATCTGAAATTGGGTAGATGATACCTGCGTCTAACCACTTCAGAATTTCCTTCTTGACTACTTCTTTCATGATCGGATTGAGCCGTCTCTGTTGTTCCACGACCGGTCTAGCATCATCTTCCATCAAAATTTTATGCATGCAAAAGGTTGGACTGATTCCTTTGATGTCCGCTATTGTCCATCCTATTGCCGATTTATGTTCCCGAAGCACTCGCAACAACTTTTCTTCCTGCAATTCGTTTAGTGCAGCAGAAATAATAACAGGTAAAGAATTTGATTGGCCTAAATACGCATCCTTGACGTGTTTAGGGAGTGGTTTCAACTCAAGAATTGGTGGTTCCTCCAATGACGATTTCATTCTTGTTGTTGTCCTCTCTTCCATGTGCAATGTTTCGAATGGTGCTTTAAATCTGCTTACTCGTGGCAGAGAGTCCAATACTTGCAAATATTCTCCAATTTCCGGATCGTCAAGTCCTTTACCTCCCAATAATGTTGTCACCAATGGATCGTTCTCCAAGCTCTTGTTCATGTCTTCGTCAACTATGTGGTCAATAAGATCCATCCTAAAACATTCTTCACCATCCGTTGGGAATTTCATGGCCTTAAACACATTGAACATAATTTCCTGGTCTTGAACCCTCATAGTCAGTTCCCCTTTTTGTACATCGATGAGCGTCCTGCCCGTAGCCAAGAAAGGCCTCCCTAGAATGATTTGGATGTTTTTATCTTTCTCATAGTCTAAGATAATGAAGTCTGCAGGGAATATGAATTTGTCCACTTTCACTAGGATGTCTTCCATAATGCCTCTTAGATATGTTACTAACCTATCTGCCAATTACAAAGAAATGTTTGTAGGCTTGGGTGCAGGCAACCCCAACTCTGTGTAGACCGATAACGGCATAAGATTCACACTTGCTCCCAAGTCACACAGACATTTGTTGAACGTCGTATTCCCAATTGTGCATGGAATAGTGAAGCTACCTAGGTCTTTCAACTTTGGTGGCAATTTTCGCTGTAACACTGCACTACACTCTTCTATTAAAGCTACTGTCTCATAGTCTCCCAACTTTTTCTTTCTCGATATAATCCCTTTCATGAATTTGGCATAACTAGGCATCTGCTCTAGGGCTTCTGCAAACGGAATATTGATTTGAAGTTTCTTAAAATTTCCAAAATTTTGCTAATTGTTTGTCTACTTTCTTGCTTTTGAATTGTCTTTGAAATGGTGGGGAGGATAGGTCGATCGGTTCGCTCAATGGGATGCTCGTTTTACCGGTTTATCGCCCCTCGCTCCGCCTCTCAATCTCTCATTTTTCCTAATCTGTCTCAACTTCCTTTACACCCGCTGTTTTTGTTTCTTGCACCTCAAGATGTCTTCCACTCCTCAATATAATAGCTTGACATTGCTCGTGATTACCTTTCGGGTTTCGTTCAGTATCACTGGGTAGTGTTCCTTGTGGTCTATTATTCAATGCTAGTGCAATTTGTCCTATTTGATTCTCCAAATTTTTGATTGCAATTTCTTGTGATTTCATAGCCATTGCTTGATTTTTCATGGTTGCTTCATTGCTAGTTATGTACTTTGCCACCAACTCCTCCAGATCTGATTTCCTTTCTTGGTATTGGGTTGGTTGTTGATGTGTCTGAAATCCTGGGGGATACGATGGCCTTGGAGCTTGTTGTTGCTGGTTATTACTCCACGATAGATTTGGATTGTTCCTATTCCCTTGGTTGTATGTATTCTGTTAGGTGTTTTGCGAAATTCTATTGTAGCTACCCACAAATTGCACAGAGGCTGGATTAATTGCACATTGGTCCGTAGAATGTTCTCCCGTGCACAACTCACAAATACTTGCCACTTCTTCAGTGTCTCACAGTTGTGCTTGTTGCGCTTGTACTCTCGCCATAGAATCAAATTTCTTTGAGAGAGTGAAATTTGTGCTTGTATTGCATTCATTCCATCAACTTCTAACACTCCTGCGACCTTTGCTTGATTCATTATCGCCGTAATATCGGTAATTGTTAGTCGCCATAGTCTCTATCAACTCATACGCTTCCTCATAGCTCTTTGCCTTAAATGCTCCACTGGCAAAGATCAATGCTCGTTCTGATGTTCCCATTCAATCCATTATAAAATTTGTTCAATTGCAACCATTTCGACAACCCATGATGTGGACATTTTTGAAGTAATTCTTTATATCGTTCCCATGCCTCATACAATGACTCCCCGTGTTGCTATTCAAACATCGTTATCTCGTTCCTCATTTTAGCCGTTTTTGCAGGTGGGAAAAATTTGGCAAGGAATTTCTGAGCTAGGTCTTCCCACGTAGTTATAGATTCGGATGGTAGGGAGTGTAGCCAACTCTTCGCCTTGTCCCGTAAGGTGAATGGGAACAAACGAAGTCGTACTGCATCATCCGACACTCCATTATACCGAAAAGTATCGCATATCTCAAGAAAACTGACCAGATGCTCGTTTGGATCGTCATTCATCAACCCCCCAAACTGAACCGAATTCTGAATCATTTGAATCGTTCCCGGCTTAATTTCAAATGTATTTGCAGCTATTATGGGCCTCGTGATGCTTGGCTGCAGTTCAGTCACCTTTGGTATTGCAATGTCCCTTAGTGCTTTATGATCTTCGGCTGCCATTTCCTCTTCTTTTTCAGGTGTCTCAAATTCCTGTCTTGTTTCCTTAATCCACTTACTCAATCTTTGAAATCTTTTCTCGATGTCATCCTCAAAAGGAAACAGGTTAGGATTTTTGGACCGTGTTTGCATAAACTGCTCAAATCACCTGAAATAAGATAACAAACAAAGTAAAAAAATTGTTTAAGTAAAACTGAATTAGTTTAACTGATATTGTAATAAATTAAGATCTAGGCTAATATATCCCCGGCAACGGCGCCAAAAAACTTGTTGGGTAAAATCTAATTACGCACAACACGCAAGTATACGTGGTCAACAAGTAATAAAGTGATAAGTTAAGTATCGTTCCCACAGAGACAATTAGCAAGAACTCAAGCTTACAACTATCAATTTTTAACTAATCCGAATTTTATTAAACTAACTTGAATAAATGAGGAGAAAATCTTAACTAATATTCTAACTATCACTAATAACCCACATAGATAAAACTCAATTTTCAAACAATACTTAAATAATTAGGCTCATGATTTCACTCTAAGCTTTACTCAGATTAATTCACTTTTACCCCAGTTCAATTCAATATTCCAGTTTATTAATCAAGAACATGATTGTAGCATTAACCACCTCTCAGTGCACTAATACCAAATTATCTTAAATCCACAATTAAGACAGAATTAAGCCAAACACTCCAATCAATTAACTCACAATATCTCTATGCAAATTAAACCAAAAGAAGTTTACGATTAAGTTCTCTAACGATTACATGCGACATTAAGCATATCTCTACCTTAACATTCATCACAACTCTGCTATTCACAAAATTAATGAACACATGCTATATCAATTAAGTCTAGATTTAACGTCTTCTCTCGAATCCATGTAAATCTACAAAGAATTGTTGATCAGACATTTCACAAATTCAAGCTCAAATCAATATAGATAAACTGTTGAATATTTCATTAACTGAGAATTAAGCTAATAAACCATTGTTCCACTTAAAGATCCATCAATCGCCTAAAAAAAATAATTAATTCATAATAAATAAATAAACTACTGAATAAATAAAAGCAGACATCATCCCAATTACAGATAATAGAAATTAAGGAAGAATAATAAAACACTACCCTTCTCTGAATTTAATTCCTGCAATTTCCGTGAAGTGATTCTTTCTTCTCTAGAACTCCAAGTTTTTTTCAATGTCGTTCTTCTCCAAGTTGTATATCCTCCCCTTTTTTTACTATTTTTTTTTCTTTTTACTTGTAGACCATCTCTTGTCTAGATACTCTCCTAGTTTGCCTCCACTTCCTATCCAAAACAACTTAAAAACAATTTTAATTCACCCCAACTGCTGCCATCAAAATCCTCTTTAAAAACCAAGTCACCGCCTGGTAGCGATCAAGGTTCGCTTAGCCTTCCAAAGAAGATCGGTAGCTCGTGCATCAAGATGTGAAATCGACCACTATTATCGATAGCTAACCCATAGCGATCGAGGTTCTCGCATGCGTGATATCTACGCCCGTACCGGTATGATCGGTTCGCCTTATACCAAATATTACCCCCATCAACTTTCATGAATCGATCACACAATCTCAAATGCTTCAAACGAAGAGCGCCTCGCTTTTCCTTCATTAAACGAAAAACCATCAACAAGAATATAAAAATACATAAAACAAAACACAAAAACAAACCAATCAACATAATTCATGGTTTAAAAACCTACTCATCAAAATCCCCAAAACTTAAACGTTGCTTGTCCTCAAGCAAACATAACATAATGCAATGCAATGCAACTAATCCTAAAATGTTGAATCCCATATCCAATTAGTAATACCAAATTACTGACAAGGCCTCAGAGAAATCATGTAAATATAGCAATACCTCATAACGAAACCAATCCACAATTTCTAGCCAACCATTGAATCTCAAACTGATATCACTACTATAGTGTGTGTGTGTGTACCAACAACATAAATTAACGTACTATCAAATTTAAAACATAACACACCTCTTCTAAGGCTTCAACATAATAAAAATAAGAAATCCAACAATAAGCTTGATCCAACCAAAGCTAGACACAAACCATCATAAAGGGTCAACTTGAATCACTCGCCAAAATCTTGGGTATGGGAAGTGGTGCTCCAATAGGTTGGTATTGCATGTTACTCAATTCCAAAGTATGAAAACTGGTCGGCTCAACTTCCGAATTGAAGCTGATAATTGGTAATTTCCTTGTTCAGGACATTCTGACTCAGCGTTGACAGTGACTAGACTATTGTTGACAATGTATTTGAGTTGTTGATGTAGTGTAGAAGGAACGACTCAAGCCATGTGGATCCATGGTCTTCCCAATAGTAGGTTGTATCCTGAATCTATCTTGAGGACATGAAAGGATACATTGAATGTATTTGGACTAATCTCAATTGGCAGCTCAATCTTTTCGACGGAATTTCATCAGGATCCATCAAAAGCTTTCATAACCGTATGGCTGCTTAAGATCCTTTTGAGATTGACGTTCATCTTCACCATGGTGGCATAAGGACACATATTCAGAGATGAACCTCCATCTATCAAAACTCCAGCTAGCATATATCCGGAGGATAAAACTATAATGTGCAATGGCTTGCAATGACCGATCCCTTCGGGCGGTATGTCGTCATCAGTGAAGGATATCATATTGTTGTTGAAAATGTGATCAACAATATGTTGAAATTTTTCCACATCCACTGATTTCGGTAAGTAGGCTTCTTCCAAAACCTTCAATAAGTTCTTCCGGTGATCCTCGAAAGAGAAAACCAAGTCCAGTATTGATATTTGATGTGGAGCTTCTCTCAAGATTAAAACCACCTTGGCTTCATTATGGCCCATAGTGCGGAGGTATTTTTCAATCTTCTCCATGGGAATCTTTCCATTTGCTTTGATGGCGGGCCTCATCACCCTCGGAGGAAGATACAGTAGATTTTCCTTCAACACTGTAGTAGCAGTATGAGACGTAGATTCTTCAGCTTCTCCATAATTCCATGGAACTTTGTGTAAGCTGACAACAGGATATTGTGGTCTGAAAGGTAAAGAAATTGGCTCTGGTGCGGTCACTTTCAAAGGATTGTTAGCTCCTTTGAGTTGAATTGATTGTATGGGAAATGATTTGATAGTCTCATCATCCTCAGCGGATATAACTGCTACTGATCCCTTCCATTTGGTAGGACATGTATTCCCACTCTCGAGTTGCACAATGCCATCATCTGCCAGCTGCAGGACACCGCTATCAATAAGATTTTTAATGAGATGGCGGAGTGCCCATCATTCTTCTGTGCTGTGACCGCGAGAATATGAATGATATTGATATACTCCATCAGAGTTGAACCGTCTTTAACGGGGATTGATTAGAGGTACAAGGGTGGTAATTCTTCCTTCGTTGATCAACATTTGAAATATCTCCTCCATCGCTCAGATAGGTAAATTCCCTCTGATTGGCAAAATCCCGACGGGCTTTAGCATTTGCTCTTTTTGAAACCTTATCCTCCATAGCTTCTCTTTTTGAAGGTGATGGTGGAGCATTCATAACAAAAGGAAGGAGATAAACATGCTCCTGGCTGATTAATTGGCGTGTGACTTGATGTTGGTGGGTCACCAGTTCTGCCAATTGCTCAATTTGCTTGCAAAGAGCTTTCATCTTTCGTTCTATAGTAAATTAGAACTTTGCATAATCCCATATATCAACACCATCTTTGATGGTATGGGATGATTCACCATTAAAACTGGAACTCTGTCCAGTGCTCCAACTAATCATGTTGACCTCTTCTTCTTTGTGTTGAGGAAGAGGGTTATCTTTCACATGAGGTTGATCTGGTTTGGTGACCATGATCTCACCATTGTCTATTAAATCTTGGATCTTATGTTTCAAGGCCCAACAATCTTGAGTATCATATCCAGGTGCTCCGGCATGATAAACACATTTCCGAGTAGCATTAAAACCCCTCCCATTAGGGTTGGCTGGTGGAAGAAGATGTGTGATTTTTTTCTGAGTAGTCAAAATAGCAAGAATATTCTCGAGCGAGTCCCCTAAGGGTGTGAACGTTCGAGGGCGCTTTACTTTTCCACTTTTAGGCAATGGAGGGTTTGAAGACTGTGCTTGGAAAGGGGAGTAGTTTCTCCTCTGTATAGGCATGTTCTGACTGCCTTTCTGACCTTATAGTATCAAGGAAACATCCTCCTCTTTCTTTTTATGGACCCTCCAGGGGTTGTTTCCATAAGATCCGGACTAGATGTGCTCAGCAATTGCTTTAAGAGCGGCTAGGTCTTGAATCTTACCTGATTTCAATCCCATCTCAGCCATCTCTACGTGTTTGATCATTTCAGAGAATGGTTTGCCAATACCAGCTAAGACTCTCTCATAGAAAAGAGCTTCCTGTATGTCTATGAAAGTCATGACCATTTCTGATTCTATCATGGAAGGAATAACTTGAGCAGTAAGGCGTCTCCACCTTTGAGCATACTCTCTGAAAGACTCGTTAGACTGTTTCTTGACTTTTGTAATTTGGTACCGGTCAGGAGCCATCTGAGATTGAAAACTGTATTGAGTAAGGAAGGTGTGAGCTAGTTCTTCCCAGCTATGGATCTTTGAGTTGTCTAATCTGGTATACCATGAACGGGCTTCTCCAGTCAGACTTTTCTGAAACAGCTGTATTCTGAGCTTCTCGTTTTCTGCATAAGATCCAAGTTCTCTAATGAACACTTTCAAATGTGTATAAGGATCCCCTAAACCGTCATACTTTTTGAATTCAGGGGTTTTGAATTTCTCTGGATAATGAACATCAGGAAATATGCAAAGGTAAACATATGAAACACTTCCATGTGTTCCAATCCCTTTAAGAGCACGAATAGTTTCCTCCATTTGGAGGACCTTCATCCTGATATCACTGGTGTCTGGGTGTCCTTTGAGATGGGTGTTTTCAGGGTCTTTGTTGGTCGTATCCAACTGAGGTTCTGAAATTGTTTTTCCATACCTTGAGCTCCTCCTTGTGTAGAGGTTTCTGTATGTGTAGGTATCTTTATACCCTGAGTAGACTGATGCAATTCCTTGAAAAAATGACCCAATCAGAATTTATTTACTTAATCCGTCAAATTCTTCTCGCGAAACAGGATTAGATTGGTCAAAAGAAGACATGATTGGCTGTAGGCTTGTGGCCTTTTTGGATTTTGAGTAGGTAACAGGCCCAATTGTTTCCTTACAAAAGACTTATGTAGTTTAGTCTTAGGGATAATGTAAATGCTATCATAATGTGTCCATTTTAGGAATATCATCCTGCAAAAATAAGTGTTAATTGATAACATGTCATATATTCACAGATATTCATCATTTTTCCATTACATAAAGATGAACATGGAATAAAATTACACGTAATTGCTTTTACAAGTAATTTAAAAATGGAAAGCATGAAGAAACTTTCCTCTGCGTTTGGTTTATCAGAGGTTGACCTATCTTAGGGTTACTCTCACGGCTTTTTGGCATGAAGGTTCCCATATCTTCGCAATCTACTTGACGGGAAGTTAATCTGGTCTTTCAATTGGAGCGAATCTGGGTGGTGCCTTTCCTGAGCCTCGTTGGAATTAGTCTCCCTACGAGTCCAGTAATCAAACGCCGACATGATAGCCTCCTAGTGGAGGAACCACACAACATACATTCACATACAACGTGTCTCACCGTTTATGAAAATGATGACATGTGCGAAGCACTAATATCACAGATAGATATTTTGCAGTGTAGTAAGTAAAATGCATTCGTACACATTCGTCATAAATGTAAATGCAACATTCACACACAAGCATATAACAGTTTTGAAAAGCTTGTAGTAGCGGCTTTAAGCCCTCTTCTTGGAGTCCCCCCAAGAGAGTCGCCACCGTCGACGCCGAGATTTTTAGTTGTCCCTTTTCGTTACTTGTTCTTTCGTGTTCTCATATTATGTGAGATTTGTTAGAAAAAATAAGTGAAAAAGGTCCGACATGTGTAATGTCGACGATGGACTGTTAAGAGTTGCTAGTTGGTGTTTTTAACTGGTTGCACCAACGCAATCGAAAAAGGTTTGCACATTGACCCAGTGATGTGACACTGCTAAACGGGTCTATGAAACCGAAATTTATTTTGGGTTCGGGGGCTTGATTATGCAGAGGGAAGGTGTTAGGCACCCCCCGACATCCGTGTTGCCACGATGATCGCCACTTTTCAAGAAACTATTATATGAATGTGTGTGTGTGTGTGGATCAATGTGCAATTATCTGAAAGTAGTGCAAGGCCTCGTTCGCACCTATATACAAAGGGTTTGAATTTATAGAAAAATTCAGTTTTAAACAGAATATAGCAATGAAGTTTTGTAAAAGAGGTTTTTCAAACCCTGTGCCCAATAGGAATTGTGACCTTTTCATACTTCCATTTTATTATTAAATGCTCTATTGATTGCTTTTATTTTCGAGATGCGAGGCATTTTCGAGAAAATAATATCTGATGATTCGAACTCCTCATGGGCATGAAAGCCATCCAAGGAAATTCGAGACAATCGTAAATAATGTACAAAAGTCTATTATAAATTTGAAAATGTCCATCACGGAACCGAATCTTGATCAAGAGATTGAATCTGTGATCACATGATTCCTAGGCTCACATGATACTGCATGATTAATATGAAAAGTCAGTAAATATATATATATATATATATATATATATATATATATATACACACACACACACACACACACACACACAGATATGATCTACCACCACGAAGCATCTCCATGGGGATCGGAATGTAAATATATAAAAGAGGTAAATATATATATATATATATATATATATATATATATATATATATATATATATATATATATATATATATATATATGGACATGATCAACCACCACGAAGCAACTCCATTGGGGATTAGAAATATAAATAAAGCAAGAAATGCGATCAACCGCCACGTAAGTAAACTCCAAAGTGGGACTAAATATAAATAAAACAGTAAAAGGCCTCGAAGTAAACTCCAGGCATGACAGAATATATATATATATATATATATATATATATATAAAAGCAAGTAAACGCTCCGGATGTAAAATCCAGGCTCATCAGACAAAGTCTGACAATAGTTTATATATATAAGTATATATATATATATATAAAAGCATGTAAACACTCTAGACATAAGTCTAGGCTCAATCGAGGCATAACTCGTTAATGTTAGTCCATATAGAAATATATACATATATAAGTATATATATATATACAGATAGAAATGAAAACCACGGACCGAAGTCCGGGCATACGCACACAACACGACTCTCAATGTGTAGAATAGTGTGTGCAAAGATGAAGAGAAAGGCTTTATAGAGTGTGATAAAGCTTACAATGGGCTGCCAATGCAGGCTTCTATGACTCTAGATGGATAAACACTTAGCTCCCGCCGGTAAAAATATAGCTATATGTGAGCTAACAGGTGTTTAAAATGAGGAAACACTCAATATGGGGTGTGTACAGAGCAAATTTGATAGGGCTTCCTCGCATTTTCTTTTTTTCAAATGGCCACCACAAGCCCTTTATTTATAGAGGGGGGAGCCACAGGTGTACCTGCGGTAGCCGCAGATGCACCTGCGGCAGCCCGGGGTGCCCCGGGCTCCACGGGTCCCGTTGTCTCGAAGTACGTGCACTGTAATGTCCGCTCGAACTTGCAGAACTTCAATCTGAGCATCCAAACGAGGTATATAAGACCATCTTCGGACCGCTTTTGTTGAGAGTTACGCAATGACATGGGATTAGAGGTTGTACGAAGTCAAGAAGAGGGGACCATGCCCATGGTCTTCAAGCTTCAATTTCTATCCGGTGTGCTGCCACGCGTAATAGTCACTCGGGATTGGAACTCCTTGGTTCTTATAGGACATTGTCGTATGTATGTATGTATGAAGTGTTGAGACGACGCGCAGGTGTTGAGGTGGCAAGATGACGTTTGACTCCTCACCGGGGTTATCTCCGGTTTGAGTTGAAAGTAGACGTTTCTCAGGGTTACATCTAAGATTGGACTGCTGCAAGTGTTTGAATGCCGCAATGTCATCTGTAAGTGTGCCTGTCTTCCCGTTGTTAGCTCTAGGTTTGAGGAATGAGTGCCCCGGCAGGAGGTCTGAGATTGAAGCTGATTGCATGTATTTGAAACAAGGATTTTCGGAGTTATCGCCGGAACTGCAACAATATTCCTTGGGGTTATCTCCAAGGACGAAACTCAGGGTTATCTCTGAGGTTGGAAATGATACTCCCGGTGTGTGTTCCGGGGTTGAGACTGAACTTCCGGTAATATCCAGAATGGATGTGAGATGTCTTCCAGGGTTATCTCCGAAAGACGAATCTGCCCTCCTGTAATTTTAGTAACAAGTGTGCAGAAAATTTCGAGTGTCTACAGTTTCCTTATACAATTATCAAATAAAGTGTTTGCTTAAATACGTACTAACAAAGTATGCAAGTATACTTGATCGAGTAGCAGTAAAGTATCAAATAAAGTATCGTATCCAACATAGAATTGTGTAAAATAATTATCACCTACTATTTTTATATCAAATCAATTTTATTAAACAAAATGATGATTGTTGTGAATTTATGAAAAAAATGTTAATTAAACTAATTAAAAACTAGCTACCAAGAATTGAATTCAGATAAAAAGATTTAGGATTACAACTTTCCTTGATGATTCACTTTAATGTCAATACTTCTTGAATTATATCAGTTAACATGGATTGTTGATCAAGAACTCATTAATATCTATAAGCATCCTTCAATGATCTTATAACGAATCCTCCTAAATCCAATAAAGATTAGAATTAGAAGAAATACCCTAGCTAATCAACTCACTATATTTCTATGTGAATTAGAATTAACAATAATTTCAAGCACATGTTCTTTTTTAGATCACATAAGACATATAGGTATATTTTTATCATATACACAAATTATAAATTCCATCACATGCAGAAATCATAATCGTATGCTATATTATATCAAGATCTAAATCTATATTTCATTTACCAATTTCATATAGATTATCACACTAATAACTGGCCAATCAATTAAGCAATTAAACACAAAATATAATAGACAATCCAATCTTAACCAATAGTAATCAAAAGGTAATATATTAATCAAAGTTACTCATCAAGTTCTGTTGCAATCCTAAATAGAATTTAGTTCATGATTGAGTTAAAAACCATAATCCACAAAATAAACATCCTTCATAAATTACAAGATAAAGGTAATAAAAAGTAAGGAAAAACTCTTTTGAAGTAATCCTTGAACTCTTCGTCAGCCTTGTATGTTGACCTTCCTTCGTGATGAGTCTCCTTGCTTCAAGCCTTAATCTCCTTCACAACTAGGGTTTTTCTTCCAATGAATAATAGCTCATCTATTTATATGCCTTTGGTGAAATCCTAAACTCACTAGAAGTAACAAACCAAACCTCCTTTTATTTCCTGTGAAAATCATAAAAGTTATTGAATCTATCCTGACCTGGCATTGTCGCGCTAGGATTTATACTACCATGGGCGCTGCCGCTCTAGGATTTATACTGCCGGGGCACTGCCGCACCATGATGCTCTTATATATCCCTAATGCTCAAGCGTTGTTGTACCAGTCATTTGTAATTCCCGGCGCTGTCGCGCCATGTATGCCAAACTTTCTTTGTAATCCCTTCTTGCTAAGTGCTACCTCGCCATCTCCTATATACTTGCTGGCGCTGCCACACCAGCTCACTAGGAATGCTGCTTAGCCTCTTTTGCTCTGCTGTCTTTCTACAATTGATCCAATTTTTATCCCATGCCATAATTCCTACAATACTGTTGGGTGTAATCTAATTAAGCATGACACACAAGTATACGTGATCAACAAGTAATATAATGATAAGTTAAGTATCGTTCCCACAGTGACAAAAATAAATTTTAATCAAACAATTACCAGTTTTGTATTATCTCAATTTTATTAAACTAAATGATGTAATGTTGAAATTAATGAAAAACTACTAAACAAAATAAAATGAACTAACTACCACAAATTTTAATAAGATAATAGAGAATTAAGCCTACAACTTCACTTTATGCTTCACTCAGATTATCACTATGACGCCCCCAAATCAGGGTATCTTCCAACCTAACAGATGGTGCTACACGATACTATTAATCATACATTCATTCCATTGAAATAACAACACAATGAGTGTATTAACTACATTCTTATTACATTCATAGTAATTCCTTTCCCAGGTTCAGAAACCGAATACATTAATCATTGTTCATAAGTATAATACATACAAATATTCTAGCTATGAAGTGAGCATAATTAGCTCAGCAAGTCTAACAAAGGATAAAATATATACACCATGTCTAGAATTATATGATTATCTTCCATAACTAAACAAATAGCTATGAAGTACTATGAAGCATTGACTAGAACTTCGCATTTCATAACCATAATTCCGAAGAATTTATAATAGCTTAGGAATTCTGAACCGGTCGAAAGACCATGAACATACTCTTTTCGTTATCATACTTGAAAAGGACATTCCGACACTAAGGCCGTACATTCGACATTTCTTACGAGCACTTCTAGGTGATCAACCTATAGTACTCTATGTTGATCAACACTCATCCATTAAATGTATTTACGTTTAAGGTTTGGCAACCTCGCGTGCCCAACGAATAAACGATGAAAAATACTTTTGTTTGTTCATAGACAAACTTACCTTTGAATCCGTACCAAATACTTGGCATAGGATAGTGTTAACAGTTCTGTATCGAAAGACTTGTAAACAAATCCATCTAGCTCTTAAGAATAGTCTAGCCGAGATAAAACTGGCATCGACCTTTTCGTAAAACAATCCATGCATATCATAACATGAATCACTGAAAAACTTGGCTAACACGGAGGTTAGACAAGCATTAAGAAAACTTGCCTTCAAGCATCTTTGAATAAAATATTCAACAGTTCCCAGTCTTTACAGAATCTACATGATATATTTACATAGCACGCTGTAATTAGCTACCAAACAATCAATCACATTGTTTCTACCAACTTCTTTCTCTTCTATGTTTTATTTGACTTTATTTAATTAATAATGTCAAGTCGATTTACTATCCTTCATCACGGCTTGTTAACGTTCTTACGTTACTAACCGAAACTCGTTCATCATAGGTGAAGTACCAATGTTGAATACCGTTCACGATTTACTTATTTACACTTCGCGTTCTTCGTTTACTTACTAACAACTTGTGTTCGATTCCTAAGTTCATCATAATATATGTTAATATATGTAACATAGGAATGGTTTTAGTATGTACATTAAGTATATAAACTTGGCTTATAGTGGTCTTGAAACATTTGAGTTCAAACCTAACTTGCCCAACATTTTCCCTGTCTTGGCAGCTGCAGTACTGACTTTTATACTAACATTGGCCATGCATTCCACTCTTCCGTAGCTCTACCTACTGCAGTATGACTGTGTGCACGCCCTAGCAAGCTTTGTCCAGCGCTGTGGTGCCAGACTTCAGTTCCAGTTTGTTTGACAGTTAACTTTTTGACGAACTTCCCGACTTCATAACTTATTCGTTTTTCATCCGAATTGACTCATTCAAAAGCCAACAACTCATAAATTATATACTCTATGTGTTCATGCAAAAGTTATACATTTTTGAATCTGTGAACTCAGAATTTACTTTTAAGTTCATTATCCAGCGTTCGTTTATCGTTTATGAGCATTCAATACTCGTTTTCTTTGTTCTAAGTCAGAATTCGATGATTCTTGAGTCCACGACTCTTGAATACCCTTACTCATGTGTTGACATTGGAAACCAAGGTTTCTAAGTCACACGACAACTTTTGACTACTAATTCGAGATTTCTACGTATTCGACGTTTACCGTCTATTTTCGTAAAATTTGCCATAACTTTGTTACTCGTGTTCTATATGCCAAATCAAATGGAACAACTCCATTGATTCTTCATCTACATCCTAACCAAGCAAGATGCACATACCCTATCTATGATGGTTTTCAATTTGTCCATCAACAACCAAGTTAACGTTCAAAGGTTTTTCTACGGTTTAAACTTACGTAAACCTTTATGTTTCTTCTTAACATGACTTCTCAATGTTTTAATCATTAATAGCCATCCTTATCTCTCCGTAAGAGACATGCTCCACTAATCTATGATTCTCTATGAAAAAGAAATTGAAAAGATCGAAAACTAATGTTTATAGAATATTACCTTTTCGTTCTTCGCGGTCTTGCTAAAACTCTTATGTTTTGCTTCAAAGTAGCTTGATTACTTGTTTCTAGCTCTTTCTCTCTCTCAATATATATTGGAAAACTTTTGTAAAGCAACAAATGACCAACTTAAGCTTTCTTTTATAGGCAAACCAAATGGAGGGCATAATTGTGACGCTCCCAAAATAGGTATACATCACCCATCTTGAGTCGCCAAATACATGGTACAAAATTCAAATACAACTTAATTATACAACAAATGTAAAAAATCGACAAATCATAATCTAATAGTTTTAATAAGAATATTGTCATCTAGACAATATCCACACTCAATGGAGTCCTCATTACATTTATTGGCACACTATTTAACATAATAGTGAGAACTACTAATGCTATCAATTGGACCGTCACTCCATTCCCCGACTAGTCCCGACTACGTTCTAATTTCCTGAAGAGAATAGTGAAAGAAAGGGTGAGCTCAACTAGCCCAGTAAGAAATATTATGACTAAGATAATGCAGAATAAATTATCATTAGTCTTCAACAATGTTAAACTGATAAAATACAATAGACATCGAGTTTAATCATAGTGAATAAGTAATCCATTAGAAGAGTCAGGTAGAGCATGATATCTACTATCTTCTATGATTAAAAATGTCAGCTTAATAAATAAACTACATCATCGAGTCATCCCTGCACTACGGGCCAAGGATATTTATTAAATCATCAATGGTCATGACTATACCGAAATAATCCTCGGTCATAATCATACCAAAATCATCCCATCAATGCACTATAGGCTATTGAGGACTTTTACCACATCATTTATAACATTACAGTCATGATTATATTTGAATAATCCTCGCTCATAATCATACCAAGTCCATCTATGTACGTAAGCCAAAGATGACTTTCATTACAATATAAGCATGAGGATGATGACAATGACATAATAATTCAATAAAACAAGTTCAAGAATAAATTTTAAAGATTTATAAGTTAATTTATCTTGAAATCAATTACGTCCAAATTGTAAAAATGATACTGCTTTGTGGAGTAAAATTCAAGAATGCTTAGAAGAATATTTCCATGAAAAGATACCGGATGAAGCACACATATCCAGGATATTCTAGTAATTTCATGGAGTATAGAAGCCAAAACTTTAACCAAATGAGTATCATAGAATATTGCCATGCAGTAATCCACGTAGACAGATCATTTCCACAATTTAATAAGGAATTAATACTAAGGATCATTCACCATGCATGTGATAATCCACATAGACAGGTTATTGTAACAGAATAATAAAGAATGGAACCAGGTCATGCGTAATCCGCACATACAGGATATTCCAACAGAATAATAAAGAATGGAATAACAGAAGAATTCACCATGTATGCGATAGACCGCACAGACATGTTATTCCAACAGAATAATAAAGAATGGAACCAGGTCTAGCATAATCCGCACAGATAGGATATTCCAATAGAATAATAAAGAATGGAACTAGGTCTAGCGTAATCCGCACAGACATGAAATTCTAACAGAATAATAAAGAATGGAATAACAAAAGAATTTCACCATGTATGCAGTACTTCGCATAGACAGGTTATTCCAACATAATAATAAAGAATGGAATAACAGAAGCTCTCTTCATGAATACGAAAGAAATAATACCCCTTACCAAGTCCATCTATGCACGTAAGCCAAAGATGACTTTCATCACAATATAAGCATGAGGATGATGACAATGACATAATAATTCAATAAAACAAGTTCAAGAATAAATTTTAAAGATTTATAAGTTAATTTATCTTGAAATCAATTACGTCCAAATTGTCAACATGATACTGCTTTGTGGAGTAAAATTCAAGAATGCTCAGAAGAATATTTCCATGAAAAGATACGGATGAAACGCAAATATCCAGGATATTCTACTAATTTCATGGAGTATAGAAGCCAAAACTTTAACCAAATGAGTATCATAGAATATATGAAACTGCAAATGGATTTTCACCCGCCATGCGGTAATCCACATAGACAGATCATTTCCACAATTTAATAAGGAATGAATACGAAGGATCATTCACCATGCATGTGATAATCCACATAGACAGGTTATTCCAACAAAATAATAAAGAATGGAACTAGGTCATGCGTAATCCGCATGCATGTGATATTCCAACGAATAATAAAGAATGGAATAATGGAAGAATTCATCATGCATGCGATAGACCACACGCATAAAAGTTATTCCAACGAATAATAAAGAATGGAACCCGTCTAGCGTAATCCGCATGCATGTGATATTCCAATAGAATAATAAAGAATGGAGTAACAAAGAATTCACCATACATGCGATAGACCAGCATGACAAAAGTTATTCCAATGTAATAATAAAGAATGGAACCGTGTCTAAGCGTAATCGCACTGAACAAGATATTCCAACAGAATAATAAAGAATGGAATAACAGAAGAATTTCACCATGTATGCGGTACTTCACATAGATAGGTTATTCCAACATAATAATAAAGAATGGAATAATAGAAGCTCTCTTCATGAATACGAAAGAAATAATACCCCTTACCTCAGAAAGAAACTGGATACTGGAGTAGAAAGGTAGCAGACTTCTCTTCTTCTTTCTCTCTATAATTTCTCTCTATAATAATTGATCTATAGCTTTACTGAATTGGTGAGAAATGAAGGAAGAATGAGCTTCTATTTATAGGAAAATATAGTTTCGGTAATTGCATGTTTTGGGGTTCGAAATATTACAGTATAATACCTTCACTTTTTCTTTCATTTTTAATTTAGTCCTGCAAGTATTATCAAACTTGCACTACCTCCCCTAATAGTAAATAATGTGAATCAATAGTTCAATCGTGTGAATCAATAGTTATAATCATGTGAAAATATGAATTACAGTATAATACCTCCATCTATACCTCCATTTTTAACTTAGTCATTCAAGTATTATCAATCTTGCACCAACTCCCTTAATAGTATAAGAATGTGAATCAATAGTACACACATGTGATCAAATAGTTATAATCATGTGAATTAATAGCAATTAATTGCTCATTTATCCGGTTAATTACCCGACTCGTCAGTATAACTTCCAGACATCAATTAATATCGAAATAAATGTCGATATCCACTAACACTAATAATTCCAACACAATGGAACTATCAATTTCATCTTTAATCAACACGAACTTATTCATCATTAATATTATAACTCACAATATTTAACAACCAGGTCGTTCCCAGGAAAGAGTGGGCTTTCCGATAAGGATTTCTCCTTATTTTTGCGCAATTAGATGACCAAACCTCTCCTTGACAGAACTTCTAGACATTGTAAATATTGCAATTTAATAATATAAATAGCTTTGTCATCTCAATTATTGATTTAATAATATATCATATTATACAGATGATACTGTGACAATAATCGAATCAATAATATGAGAGATATGATGCAGCAATTACTGTAGCAATAATTGAGTGACTTCTCACGTAAGCATCAATAATCAATACCGTGTGCTTCTATGCAACCACGCGTATTACTGTACATCGCATTTTTTAACTACCGGGTAGTTCAGCGGTTTTAACGGTAACACTTCCTACCAGTTATTTTTATAAAATGATAATTACATCATTTTCTAACTACGACAATACTTACATTGTGGGGTCCACTAATGATTGTGTCGTCGTCATTTAATATTTCTGTAAAGCGAATATTCCCGACAAATCGAATATTATATAACCACTTGCTTACTTTGCAAAATTTGTAAATATTACCCACAACTATAACATTATATTATATCCACACCATAATATTCAAAAAAAAAAATTCGAGAGAAATTAATATTTATTCATAAAAGTTGGGGTCTTACAATAATGGTCATTATGTGACCTGCATACTATTCCCACCTCCACACCAACTTAGCCACCAAGTAACCACTTTACTTGGTGGCCAAGTGGCTGGCCCACATGGTCCATGGGTTGCCCTATGGTTTTTACTCATCCGGTGACCCATTGGTTTGATCCGCGGTTTGTTTTCTTGGATCAGGCTTAACTTAACCTAACATTGGGCCTTGACTTGGGCTTGATTACACAATTCATTAGGCTTGATATAATCCAAGTCCAATTAGATTATACAAAGTCCTTAAACTCAAAGTCCATTAAGAACTATTCGTATTCTACGCGTATAGCTTACGTATTCTCTTCATTTAATATTATTACGATATTCGTACTATACGTCATATTAATCTTCATACCATAATCTTATACTAACTAGTATCATATTCGTATTCCTTACGTATAATAATCTTAATCATTATACACATCTCATTTTCTTCTCGAAAATCACTTTTCCTAACCCTTGAATTTTAAGTCCGCAGGCGAAAACTTCGTTTGCCATAACTGAAATATTATTGGATATTCCATCTCGTCTTCATATTCTATCATTACGCGTTTCTTAGAATTTCAAACATAATTCCCGAGCAGAAACGGGTGAATAGTGTTTTTAAGAGAATTAATCAATTAATTCTAGCTCATAGCCAGAATCCTAACCACATCCGCACATTCTAGGTCATAGAACGACCTTCACATAGCTTACTCACATAAATAATCAATTAAATTCATTTAATTCACATAATCAAATAAAAATTTATTTCTCATAAAAATCCGATTTGCTCGGGCGTTACATTCTTCCCTCCTTAAAAGGATTCTGTCCCCAAAATCTCACTACCATTACATAAAAAAATGAGGAAAATTTTCCTTTATTTTACTTTCAAGCTCCCACGTTGCTTCTTCAGCATTTTGGTTCCTCCAAATTACCTTCACCAAAGGTATTACCTTATTTCTTAAGACTTGTTCCTTTCTATCAATAATTTGAACTGAAAGTTCTTCATACGTTAAGTCTTTCTCTATCTGAATAGATTCATACTCTATTACGTGTTTATAGTTCGGTTTATAAGGACGCAACACTAACACGTGAAACACATTGTGTATTCTTTCCATCTCTGGAGGTAAAGCTACTTCATAAGCTACCTCTCCTACCCTTCTTAAAATTTCAAAAGGTCCTATAAACCTTAGACTTAACTTCCCTTTCTTCCCAAAATGTATCTTTCCTTTCCAAGGCGATACTTTTAGAAAGACATATGACCCTACTTCAAATTCCCTCTTCTCTCGGTGAGGATCTGCATACTTCTTCTGCCTATCTTGAGCCGCTACCAAGTGGGTACGTATCAACTTTACCATGTCTACCGTTTGTTGTACCATCTCAGGTCCCAACATTCGACTTTCACCTACTTCGTCCCAACACGTGGAGTCCTACACTTCCTTCCATATAATGCTTCGTAAGGCGGCATGCCTATACTAGCGTAAAAACTATTATTGTATACGAATTCCATCAAAGGTAGATGTTCGTCCCAACTCCCCTTAAAATCCATAACACAAGATCTTAACATATCTTCTAGCGTTTGAATTGTACGTTCGCTCTGCCCATCCGTCTTAGGATGATAGGCCGTACTTAACTTTAACTGCATCCCCATTTGCTCTTGCAAACTCCTCCAAAAGTTTGATGTGAATCGTGGATCACGATCTGACACAATCAAAATAGGTACTCCATGTCTTGAAATAATTTCCTTGACATAAAGTTTAGCTAATTGCTCTAGGTTATACCTAACTCTTATTGGTAGAAAGTGAGCCAATTTCGTCAATCGATCCACTATTACCCAAATAATGTAGTATCCCTTCCTTGCCGTTGGAAGTCTGACCACAAAATCCGTTGTGATATGCTCCTATTTCCACTCTAGGATTTCTAATGATTTCAACAACCCACTTGGTCATTGGTGTTCAGCCTTAACTTTCTGACAAGTTAAGCACTTACTAACATATTCTGCTATCTCCCTCTTCATGTTTGACCACCAAAAGTTCTGTCGAAGGTGTTGATACATCTTAGTACTACCAGGATGTATTAAATACCTCAAATTATGGGCCTCACTCATGATGTCTTCTTTTAACTCGGGATTATTTAGAACCCAAATTCTTCCTTCAAAACGAATTAATCCCTCCTTGCGAGGTTGTACGTAGTCTCCTCTTCATCTTCCATCATCTTCTTTATTCTTTCACATTCTTCATTGCCTAATTGCACTTCCTTAACTCGTTCTACTATGGTCGGTTGAGTCTCTATTGAAAATAACATCTCCATTGTTTCATTCGGTAACTTAACTTCTAGTTCCATCCTTTTCATCTCTGTTATGAACTCATTATGAGTCGTTAACATTGATAGCTTTTCTCTACACTTCCTACTTAGCGCATCAGCTACTACATTTGCTTTCCCCGGATGATATAAAATATCATAATTGTAATCTTTTATTAATTCTAACCACCATCTCTGCCTCATATTCAACTCCTTCTGTGTGAAGATATATTTCAGACTTTTATAGTCTGTATATATTTCACACTTCTCACCGTATAAATAATGCCTCCATATTTTTAACGCAAAAACTACAGCTGCTAATTCTAGGTCATGAGTAGGATAGGCCTTCTCATAATCATTTAATTGACGTGACGCATACGCAATAACCTTGCCATGCTGCATGAGCACGCAACCCAGTCCTCTATGCAAAGCATCGCTATACACTACAAAATTTTCCGTATCATCTGGTAAGGACAATATATGTGCCTCACTTAATCTCCTTTTTAGTTCCTAAAATCTATTCTCGCACTTCTCCGTCCACGCATACTTTACTGACTTCCTCGTCAAATTCGTTAACGGAGTCGCTATTTTAGAAAAGTCCTGAATGAACCTTCTATAGTATCCTGCTAACCCCAGAAAACTCTAAACCTCGGTTGGCATCTTCGGTTGCTCCCATTCATTAACTGCTTCTACCTTTGCTGGATCCATAGAGATGCCATCTTTATCAATTACGTGTCCTAAAAACTGCACTCTCTCAAGCCAAAATTCACACTTATTAAATTTTGTATACAACTTTTCCCTCCGTAGTGTTTCCAACACTATCCTCAAATGTTTAGAATGATCTTCTGACGTCTTAGAATAGACTAGAATATCATCAATGAACACTACGATGAACTTGTCCAAGTACTGTTTGAACACTCTGTTCATCATATCCATAAATGCGGCTGGCGCATTTTTCAACCCAAACGACATAACTAGAAACTCGTAATGACCATAACGAGTCCTGAACGCCGTCTTAGGTACATCCTCCTTCCTCACCTTTAATTGATGATACCTCGTACGTAAATCTATCTTAGAAAAATACTTTGCCCCTTTCAACTGATCAAATAGATCATCGATCCTGGGAAATGGGTATTTATTCTTAATCGTTAACTTGTTCAACTCTCGATAGTTGATACAAAGTCGTAACGAACCATCCTTCTTTTTTACAAACAATACAGGTGTTCCCCACGAAGACACACTCTGTTGAATATACTTCCTATCTAATAGTTCCTGCAGTTGAACCATTAACTCCTTCATCTCTATTGGCGTCATCCTATATGGTGCCCTTAAAACTGGTACCGTACCCGGTAACAGATCAATCACAAACTCGATCTCCCTATCCGGTAGAAGACCTGGTAATTCAGTTGGAAATACATCCGCTAATTCTTGTACTATAGGTATCTGTTCCAACGATGCTCCCACTCTATGAGTGTACACCACATGGCATAGATAACCCATACACCCCTTTTTCAACATCTTCCTAGCTTGTGTCATGGTTAGACAACAAGAACGTCTCGGTGATTTACTCCTGTAAAACACTACCTTGGTTTTCTTAGAAAGCCGAAGGTTTACACTCTTCCTATGGCAATCTATGATAGCCTTATGGTTAATTAACCAATCCATACTAAGAATCACATTGAATTCTCTCAACCTTATCGGTACTAAATCTATCGATAATTTGTTACCTCTAATATCTATGCAGCAATTCCTATGAATGTGTTCAATGGGAATTATATCTTCATTTGCTACCTTAACGTCTAAAGGTATTTCTAATCTTTCAGGAATTAAACCTAATCGCTTAGCAAATCCACATGCTATAAAAGAACAAGTAGCACCCAAGTCAAATAACACATAAGCATTTATTTCATTTACCAGAATGATACCTTGCTTAGCCACCAAGTAACCACTTTACTTGGTGGCCAAGTGGCCGGCCCACATGGTCCATGGGTTTTCCCATGGGTTTTACCCATCCGGTGACCCATTGGTTCGATCCGCGGTTCGTTTTCTTGGATCGGACTTAACTTAACCTAACATTGGGGCTTGACTTGGGCTTGATTACATAATTCATTGGGCTTGATATAATCCAAGTACAATTAGATTATACAAAGTCCTTAAACTCAAAGTCCATTAAGAACTATTCATATTTTACGCGTATAGCTTACATATTCTCTTCGTTTAATATTAGTACGATATTCGTATTATACGTCGTATTAATCTTCATACCATAATCGTATACTAACTAGTATCATATTCGTATTCCTTACGTATAATATTCTTAATCATTATACACATCTCATTTCCTTCTCGAAAATCACTTTTCCTAACCCTTGGATTTTAAGTCTGCAGGCGAAAACTTCGTTTGCAATGACTAAAATATTATTGGATATTCCATCTCGTCTTCATATTCTATCATTACGCATTTTTTGGAATTTCAAACTTAATTCTCGAGCAGAAACGGATGAATAGTGTTTTTACGGGAATTTCTCGAAAAACTTTTATTTTTGCCTTGTAAATTCAAAACAATTAATTCTACCGCATAGCCATAATCCTAACCACATACGCACATTCTAGGTCATAGAGCGACCTTCACATAGCTTACTCACATAAATAATCAATTAAATTCATTTAATTCACATAATCAAATAAAAATTTAATTCTCATAAAAATCTAATTTTCTCGGGCGTTACAATCACACTTCCTCTTAATTCAAATTAACTATTCCAGTTCCTTAATCAAGAACACGAAAGTAGATATAACCATCTCTCAATGAATTATACTCATATCGACACAAATCCACAGATGATAGAATTAAGCCAAACACCCTAATTAACTAATTCACTATATTTCTATGTGAATGATAATTAAAGAAGGTTTAAACCCAAGTTCTCATAGGATTACATCCGATGCATAGGTATATCTCTATCCTAAACATAAATTATGAATTCCATTACAATGCAGAAATCACAAACACATGCTATTATGACTGAGTCTAAACTTATATTTCATCTCTCGAATTCATACAAGTTCACATAGAATTGGTGATCAAACAACTCTTAGATTACGCACAAATCATAATAGATGAACTGAAAATAGCATCGTTGAATTAAATTTAAAGCATAATAATCCTCATTACACATAAAGATCCATCATAGGCTTAATAAGATAATTTAGTTCATAATTAATGAAATAAAAACTGAATATATCAAAGAAGTAAACATCCTAATTACAAAACTGAAATTGAAGAATGAAAAATAGTAAATAGAACCACCCTTTTCTTCAATACAATCTTCAATCTTCGTGTTCCTCCCTCCTCGCTCTAATTCCTCCAAAATCTTCAAAATCTAGGGCTTGAAAGTTATTGATGATTGATTGAATGTTGAAATCCCTCATTGGAGTTGATGAAGTCTTTGTTTTTGTAACTGAATATACTCTTTCTCTTGTCATAATTGCATCAGAAGTCCACAAAGCCACGCCACAACAGTAGTAGAATTACATCAAAACTCCTTCTTCTTTGCTGCCCACCCCTGCCCCGATGGGCTATTCCTTCATATTTACCCCCACCCCAGTGGGGTGTAGACATTCGAAATTTTGCATTCCTATTACTAACCCGGCAGGAGGGCAGAATCATCTTCCAGAGATAACCCTAGAAGTCATCCCAATTTCAACCCCGGAGACAACCCCGAGAAGTATAGTTCTCAATCTTAGAGATAACCCCGAGAGACTTACTTTCAATCCCAAATAACTCCGGGAGATTCAGTTCCAGCCTCAGAGATATCCCCGAGGGATCCAGTTCAAGTTTCGAAGATAACCCCAAAAAAGTCAGTTTCAACCCCAAAGACAACCCTGGGATACTCAGTTTAACCCCATAGATAACCCCGAGAGGTCAAAGACACCTCAGAGATAACCCTGAGGACATTTAGCATTCATAGAAGCCCAATCTTAGTGATAACCCTGAGAAATGACTGCTACATTGTTATTTTGTCACCTCAACTTCACATTCACGTTGTCTCAACACAATTCAATCCACACTGCATATAAAGGTGTCCCACAAGAACCATAGCTCAAATCCCGAGTGACTACTACACAAGACAACACACCGGATATAATTTGAAGACTTGGAGATCTGGTCATGGACCCATCTTCCCGGCTTCATACAACCTCTACTCCCATGTCATTGTGTAGCTCTCGACAACAGAATTTTGAAAAGGTACAACACTACTTTATCGGATGCCCGGGTTGAAAGTTATGAAGGTTTGAGAGGACAATGCATAGCCCAAGTGCATATACTTTGAGGTGATAGGACCCACATTCCCCGGGGCAGCCCAGGCAGCCGCAGGTAGACCTGTGGCCATCGAGTCTTTAAATATGAGCTCTTGGCAGCTCATTTGAAAAAAAAAAGAAAAATGAGAGAAAAATCTGTCCATTTCATCTTATAACTCCTACTAGAGTGCTCTAAACTGAGTGATTCTTCTTTCTAAACACTTGTAAGCTTGTGTTTTGTAGCATACTGAAGTTTAACCTGTGGAAACCGGGTTTTCAGGTGTTAAAAGCTATCTGAAGTATTCTTAGCATCCCACTGTAAGATTTTTCAGATTTTTAAGCTTTCTACTACTTATATATATATATATACACACACACACACGGTCCAGATCTTAAGCTTACCCCTTACCTAACATACCTTGCTCACCCCCCCCTTTAGAGACGAACCGGGCGATGATTCGGTCCGTCGCTATATGTTTGGTCCATCGCTATATGTTTTTCATCGCTAAAATCTAAGACGATGGTTCTATATATAGCGACAGCCCGAATCATCGCCCGGTCTGTTGCTAAAGGGGGGTGAACAAGGTATATTAGATAATGGTGAGCTTAAGATCCGGACTGTGTGACACCCCCAAATCCAGGTACTTCATTTCTACTAGATTTTTTGTTCACTTGATAAAAACATGCATATCTAACTACCCAAACATAATAAAGTTTAACAATAAACCTTCCCATTAAAGGGTTACATCAACAAATCCAACAAAATCTCCCAAGTTATCTAACCTTTAATTACAAACATCATATACGGAAAATTAAATAAATACATCATCAGATTAAAATAAAGTTCAACAATATAATAGCCAACAGTTTTAAAAGTCTTCAAAACTTGCTTATCTTCCCTTTCTCTCTACTGGTTGTAGGTTCATTAACCTTCTCAACTTTAGTTGTAATGTTTATATAAGCAAGAGTGAGCAAACAAAGCTCACTTAAAATGACAATGAATAAATGTCATATAAATTTCCAAATGAATAGGCTCATTAGAAAATGAATAAGGTATTCCATCAATAATAATAATCAGGTAAAAAAATCTGAAATATATAACTGAGGGTCAAAAGACCACGAACTATGTCCATAGTTATAAGTATTCTTTCAACTTAAACTTTAACAGTCGTAAGACTATAAGGACTCCTCGTGCTTGGGGATCGACTCTTAGATAATGATGTATTGTGCATAAACATTTTAACGTTATGCATAAGTTATCCCCTATAATAGGGTTGTTCATCTCAACATTTAGAATACGAGTCCACACCAAAGTAAGTTTGATTTGGATAAGTTTCAAGGTAATTTAGAGTTTACGAACATCAACTAAGGATTAGTTGAAGAAAACTGTAATAACATTATGCTATAGAATAAGTTATAAGTGAATCAACATTGTATGCTAAGGTCATGCTTTAGGAATAATCTAAGAGCAAAAACATTGAATAACATAAAATACCTTGCTTGAACAATATTAAGATAAGGTTATTAAGACTTGAGTGCTGGGCATGCATAGTAACTAGTAAATTGAACGACAAAACTTGTTCAATATCAGTGTATCAGAATTTAGAAACTTGCACAATATAAATAGAATTACGAAACTGGCACAAAGAAGTTTAGGTTTAGAAAACTTGTTCAAAAAACGTTTAGAGTTAGGAAAACTTGCCTTGCGTATGAGCTAAACCGTAACAATTTGATTTACAATATTCTATACACATGTCATCCTGATATAATTAGTTACTACCGATACTCCGTATACACATAAGTGTGTCTATTTTATGTATGACTTGACTTTTAACCACATAATCAAATTACACAAGAAAATTCGTTAACTACTAACAATATACTCATTCATAGCACTATAATACCACATTTATCAAAATCACATTTTTTAACATTCATAATATTGGATCATATAAACTATTACAAACTCTATGTATAAGAAAATAATTTTTGGGCCTTCTCGCTAACCCCATAACTATGACGCCATACAGTTTGAAATCGAGGTTCTGTTGCGACGTGGTAATGCAAATACGAAAACAAACTATTGGTCAAGCGCTGCGATATGGCTCGTGTCATCTTGACACGAATCGCAGCCATGAGCCGGGAGTCCAGTAGCGAAGAGTGAGGATGCGACTCTGATTTTGGCGCTGAGGCGTCGAATTACAGAACCAACCACACGAAGAACAGAACAAAGTTATTTTGATTGATTAACAACTAAATTAACACGTAGAACTTATGCAATTTACACATAACCTTTACCCATCATACATATACTATTTTAAAACAATTGAACAACAACTCCAGAAATTCTTGAATACCATGGTTTCAACCTAAAACTCCATTGTCGACATTGTTTGATAAAATTAAACACTATAACCATGATTATACACCAAATTACCTCATTCGAACTATGTTCTTTTTATTTCTTAACATATTAACCTATTCAAGGTTCAATTTCACAACTAGTTCGCAATCAAACATTAATTTTAGTACTCCTACAAGCCATGTTCATACATATATTTTCACTGTAAAAACCAATTTCTTTCTGTTAAACGTGATTTAGCATACAAATCAACTACAATCATATATATATATATATATATATATATATATATATATATATATATATGCTAGTTATAATAACACAATCACAATATACGCGGAATTTATTACCAATCATAAAGAAACTTGAATTACATACAATTTTGTAAAAACTTTATACTACAGTCAAAAACACAGATACTTAGAAATTATGTCGTAAAACATATATACGTATATATATATAATATTAAGGTTTTGGAAAATACCTTTTTTTTTTCGCTTGAGCAATCCTTGCCCACCATAGATAATTACTTGGAATCACAGAACCCATTCTCAAATTTTCACAAACTTCTCTCTGCAACTCTCTACAATTCTTTTCTCTGTATTCTCTGTTCTCTTTTCTCTTAAGCTAATATCAGACTCAAAACCAAACCAGACTCACTCTTTTATGTGAAATAAAACAAAGCCAACACACACATTTTTAAAACGTCTAAAACCGACGTCTTACTAATGTCTCTCTTCAATTATTAGTTACTATAATTAATATATTATTTATATTATTTAAAATTAAAAATTAAAAATCCAAAAGCCATAAGGCTTTGTTTGGCAAAACCTTTTTAAAATTAAAGACTTAATATCCTTAAGCCTTGTTTGGCAAAACTAATTTAAACCCCTTTAATTTATTTTAATAACCCATTTATAACATAGTTTATTGTCAAATTAAATTAAAATATTATAATAATCCATTTAATCCCTATCAACTCACTAATTTAATTATTAAATTAAATTAGAATATAATCTCATAACAATTAATTTTCTTCACTCATTAATTATTTATTTAACAAATAAATAATCACATCAAATCAAATTAAACAAATATATATTCAACCATAAACACATCAATTAAATATTTATATAATTCAATAAATATTTAAAATTATAATTTAAAATTCTGGATTGTTACATTCTTCCCTCCTTACAAGGATTCTATCCCCAGAATCACAACTCAAACAAATTATTCGTCACATTCTTCCCTCCTTACAAAGATTCTATCCCCATAATCGAAGACACATATTAAAAAAATAACTCAGGGTAATTATTCATCATTTTAGCTTCGAGTTCTCACGTAGCCTCTTCGACATTGTGGTTCCTCCATATTACCTTCACAGAAGGTATCACCTTATTCTTGAGCACTTGTTCTTTCTTGTCGACTTTTTGGATAGGAACCTCTTCATAGGACAAGTCTTTATCGAATTGTAATGGTTCGTACTCGATCACATGCTTGAAATCAGGTTTATACGGTCGTAACATCGAAACATGAAAAACATTGTGAAAGTTTTCCAGCTCTGGAGGTAGAGCTACCTCATAAGCCACTTCTCCTACTCTTTGTAGCATTTCAAAGGGTCCAATAAACTTCGGGCTTAGCTTCCCCTTTTTACCAAAATGAATTTTCCCCTTCCAAGGAGAAACTTTTAAGAACGCGAAATTTCCTACGTCGAATTCACGATCCTGTTTGTGTTAATCAGCATATTTCTTCTGTCTGTCTTGAGCAACTACCAATCTTATCTTGATGAGTTTAACAACCTCGGCGATTTCTTTGTACCGATTTTGGTCCCAACGATTGGCGTTCACCGACTTCATCCTAGCAGTGGAGTTCATACTTCACAAATGTCTAATGCTTCATAAAAGACATCTGATGCTTGTGTAATGCTTGTTGTTGTAGGCAAATTCCACCATTGGTAAATGTTCATCCCAATTCCCTTTGAAATTCATGATGCATGCTTTAAGCATATCTTCCAACGTTTGGATTGTTTGTTCACTTTGGCCATCTGTTTGCGGATGATATGCCATACTCATTTTCAACTGTGTTCCCATGCATTCTTGTAGTCTTTTCCAGAAGTTTGACGTGAATCGCGGATATCTATCGGAGACAATTAATACTGGAACTCCATGTCTCGAAACGATTTCTTTAACGTACAACTTTGCCAACTGATCAAGATTGAATCTAATCTTTATTGGCAAAAAGTGTGCTGATTTTGTCAGTATGTCCACTATTACCCAAATCCCATCATATCATTTCTGGGTATTTAGAAGACCTACCACAAAATCCATTGTGATATGTTCCCATTTCCACTCTGGTATTTCCAACGGTTGAAGTAATCCGATTGGCCTTTGATGCTCGGCCTTGACCCTTTGACATGTCAAGCATTTCACAACACATTTTGCGACATCTCTCTTCATGTTTGGCCACCAAAAGTGTCATCTTAAATCTTGATACATCTTCGTACTTCCCAGGTGTATCGAATATCTTGAGTTATGAGCTTCGGTCAAGATTTCTTCTTTAACATCTAGTATTGTTGGAACCCAGAGTCTTCCCTCGAATCTTAGTAGCCCTTCACTATCGATCTTGTATTTCACTTCACTACCCTCAACCACTTTCTCTAGGATTTTTCTATATTCTTCATCTTGTAGTTGAGCATTCCTTTACCTTGTCCACCAAAGTTGGACCAGCTTCTATTTGGAACAGTCGTTCGTCGGCTTCTTTTGAAAATTTTATTTCCAACTCCAGTTTTGTCATTGCTAAAATAAGCTCCTCCTGAGTGGTTATCAGCATCAACTTTTCTCGAACTTTCCTGCTTAAAGCATCTGCAACCACATTTGCTTATCCTGGTTGATAAAAGATCTCACAATCATAATCTTTTATCAATTCCATCCATCTCTTTTGACGCATGTTCAGGTCCTTTTGAGTGAAAATATATTTCAAACTCTTATGATCTGTGTATATCTCACATTTTTCTCCATAAAGATAATGTCTCCATATTTTTAGAGCAAATACCACTACAGTCAACTCTAAATCATGAGTCAGATATCCTTTCTCATAGTCCTTCAATTGTCTTGATGCATAAGTAATAACTTTGTCGTTCTGCATAAGAACACAACCCAACCCTTTATATGAGGCATCACTATACACCACAAAATTTCCTGTATTATCTGGTAATGACAACATAGGTGCCACACTTAACTTCTTTTTCAATTCTTGAAAACTTTCTTCACACTTCTCCGTCCAAAGAAATTTTACAGCTTTCCTTGTCAAAATTGTTAACGAAGTGGCAATCTTGGAAAAATCCTGGATAAACCATCTATAATAGCCGGCCAGTCCCAAGAAACTCCTCACCTCTGAAGGTGTTCTTGGTTGTTCCCAATTGATTACGGCTTCAACTTTTGATGGATCCACTAAAATTCCATCTTTGTCAATCACATGTCCAAGAAATTGTACACGTTCTAGCCAAAATTCACACTTAGAGAATTTCGCGTATAACTTTTCCCTTCTTAGTCTCCAACGTCAAACGTAAATGTTCTAGATGTTCTTCTTAAGATTTAGAGTACACCAGAATGTCATCAATGAATACCACCACAAACTTGTCTAAGAATGGTTTGAACACCCTGTTCATCAAATCCATGAATGCAGCAAGGGCATTGGTCAATCCGAAAGACATCACCAGAAACTAGTAATGTCCATACTGAGTTCTGAATGCCGTCTTTGGTACATCCTCCTTTCTTAATTTTAATTAGTGATACCCACTTCTCAAATCTATTTTTGAGAAATATTTAGCACCCTTCAATTGATCAAACAAGTCATCTATTCTTGGCAATGGATATTTATTCTTAATAGTGGCTTTGTTTAACTCCCTATAATCAATGCAAAGATGCATTGACCCATCCTTCTTCTTCACGAATAACACCGATGCTCTCCACGGTGACACACTCGGCTGAATATACTTCTTGTCTAACAACATAGCACCTGGCGTGCTATGTTTCATCAAACTACCTACCCTTCTCTCTGTGGTCTTAATGGTCACGACAATTTGTCGACCAAGAACACACAAGTGCTCATACACCCCTGTCGAGGTATGCACAAACATATCTTTTCCAGATCCACCCGTTAGGGAATAAAACAGAAAAGAATGCCCAAGCTAGATACAATCCTACATATGTCTATGCGAGTTGATCATAACGAGGTTTTAAGCATAAGTTCTCAAATAGATCGCATGTGGTGCACAGATATATGTCTATTCTACACACAACTTGTGCAGTCGAAACCCACAATCACATGCCAATATATTCAGGTGTAAATCTACAATCCTTTTGTCGATATCATGTAAATTACCAAAATCATCACTAATGTCTTAGCGAGAATCATTAAGCGTAAATATATCGAACCAAATCATATGGTGCCAACCCAAGAGATAAGACAGTCAATTTAAATAACAAATGGTTCCATTATAACCTTAGAGCAAATATTCAGTTCATAGATATTGAACAAAATACAAGTAGCAATAATGACAATATTAATGGATTACAAAATTAGAGACAATAAATAGATAAGAAGAAACTCTATCAAAGCCCTTCAATCTCTAAGCATTCTTCTCAAATCAAGCTCTCCAGTCCGTGTAGCTCACTTCTCTTGATGCTCTAAAGAAAAGCCAAACTTCTCCCTAATCTACCTAATCTATATTTACAGACATCCCTAAGAGAAAGCAAGAGAAATTACAGAGAAAAACTATTCTAAGCTAAGCTATACTATCCTAAGGTCTGTGTTATATGAGAGTCTGAAATGCAGAGGCTTGCTTCTGTTATATACGCCTTTTCTCCTTCAAGCTAGGTCAAACCAAGGCCTTCTCTGCCTGGGCACCGGAGGTGGTGATTGCTAGCAGTTATAACCTTGTGGTTGGTTGTGAAAAGGCCATGTCATTAATAAAGAGACCAGAGCTCGCGCTGCAGCGCGAGCCCAAGAAGGAACATTGGAGCTGTGATATGAAGATGATGTCACCAAGGACCAGGAGGTGGCGCTACGACGCGGCCAATAAGCTTGGCATTGGCGCCATGGCACGAGTGTGAGAAATATGACTGTTTTGCCCATGAATGCTAGAAAACACCTGATAAGCCCTGCATGGCATCGATTAAGCACAATAACACTATAATCATATAAAACCGTATAAAATCTAGGAGAACATGCAACTATTTAAGTCATAAAGTATTCGATTCGCGGGTATAAATCGTACTCATCAGAAGTCCTGGAAAATCCTCCGGAAACACATCTACAAATTCCCTAACCACTGGTATCTCTTCCAGTTTCACCCCCTTCCTCTGTTTATCGACTCTATAATCTAAATAACCCACACAGCCTTGACTCAACAAGTTCTTGGCCTGCATAATCATCAGACATCTCACATGTCTAGGTGATCTGCTACCTTGGAAAACTACCTTTGACGAAGTCAAAAGGTTTACACATTTCTTTTGGCAATCAATTATTGCTCCATAATTGAACAGCCAATCCATTCCCAAAATAACATCAAACTCTCCAAGTTTTATCGAAATTAAATCTACCATAATGACATTCCCCTTAATGTTCACCCTATAATTCTTATATACAACACTAACATGAATCACTTCCCTATTAGCAATTTCTATGTTTAAAGGGAAATTTAATTCTTCAGTAGGCAATCCTAACCTCTTAGCAAATTCATCAGATATAAATGAGCAAGTAGCACCCGAATCAAATAATACATAAGCATCAATATCATTGATTGGGATATTACCTGACACAACATCTTTTGATTGCACTGCATCTTGCACCGTCATGTTGAAGGTTCTGGTTGTGGGTCTGTTTGATGAGGTTGGTCCTGCAATGGTCAATGTGCCTCCACTACTACCTCCCTTGTTTCCCGTCGTCTCTTCAGCTTTCTTCTTAGGGCACTCACGAGCAAAATGATCCTTTGACCCACACGTGTAGCAAACATTCTTCTTGGGTTGACTGCAGTTTGGGGCAATGTGACCCTCCTGGCCACAGTTAAAGCATAAACGCTTCCCCTTTAAGCACACACCCGCGTAAAACTTCCCGCATGTAGCACATGCTTCGAACTTCTTCTTTTGCTAGTTACCCTGCTGGTTTCCAGAACCCACATTTCCATTCCATTTTCTCTTCAGGTTATTGTTACCATTTCCACTACTCCCACCACCATTCTTACCTTCACCCACATTCTTCTTCTTTCTCTATTCTTGATTATACTTTGTCACAGCCTCGCCTCCACCCTCGGCGAGAATTTCCTTCTCAAGCACCGCTCTGAATGTCTTCAGCTGGAATAGGGAGACCCTACTGTACAACCAAGGTTTCAGTCCCTGTTCAAATCTCCTCGCCTTGCTCTCATCCGTGTTAACTTGGTATGGCACAAACCTCTCCAATTCGTTAAATTTTGCGGCATACTCCGATACCATCATTGATTCCTGCTTTAGTTCTAGAAACTACACCTCCATCTGATTCTTCGAACTCTCTGGGAAATAAGTCTCGAAGAATATCTCCTTAAATCTATCCTAAGTAATCACCCCTTGTCCTCCTCGAGTTTTATTGGCTTGCCACCAATAACCTGCCTCTGCTTTCATCATGAATGTTGCAAAAGCAGTCTTCTGATTCTCACTTACTCTTACTACATCAAACACTTTCTCTATCTCCATGATCCAGGTCTGAGCTTCAACTGGATTCATGGACCAACGAAATTCTGGTGGTCCAATCGTCTTGAAATCCTTAAATGTCACGGCTTAATTCTGCGGTTGATTCTGTAACACACCCGTCAGTAACATCACTAATTGTTGAACAGGGTTAGCTTCAGCGTTGTTATTGTTAGTAGATCCCTCAGAGGTTTTTTGTCGAGGCCGACGTCTTCTTGGAGACATTTTCTGTTAAAAAATACACTCATTAGACTATTACTCAATTTCTTTAAGTATTTTCTACTTAATTAGCATCATCACGTAACACATAACACTTTGAATAAAATAATAACTTTTATTCATTCATAATCTTTTAGAAAACATAAGAACAATAACATCACTGCTACTTACATTACTTTCCTGAACTACTAAAGTTCTAGGATAACATCATCATCATATCCCATAGTTTACATAACACTTGGGATTTACATTTTATTTATCATATCGTTAATCACATATCAATTACATTTATGACGACATACTAAAATACTGCATAGCCTTACGACGATCTTCTTCCATAATATGGAACATTGTTCGGCGATCTAATATGTATAATGGCAGCGTCTCGAACTGAATAGGATAAACCATGACTCGATCTTGAGCTCGATTGATCATAGTGTTAAAAACACTATCCATCTCTTCCATCTTGATCTTCTTCACTTGTACATCTCTCTTTGCTACCCTTGCTCGTTTAGTAGCTTTTTCATATGCGTCTTCGGCTCTTGCCCTCTTAGTAGATTTTTCTTTCAACTTGTTCTTCAGTTCTGCGATCTCCTCTGTCAGTTGCTCGTTTCCTCCTTCAGTGTGGACCAGCTTCCCTTCAACATTACTCAGGCATTCCTCTAGATCCTGGATCTCATTGTCCTTCTGTGCCATTGAGGTTTGTTGTTCAGCTACTATCTCGCTTAACTCCTCAATGCTTATCCTGAGGTTCTACATTTCGATTATATACTTCGTCGTACATTCGGGAAGCTATCAAGTTTAGTGGAATCTCTTCCTCCTCATCCTCATTTGATTGTGGAAGCTCAACAAGGTTTTCCTCATCCGTCTCTATCCCATCATCCTCATCAGGTAAATCCTTATACTCAAGCACTGTGACCAACTGAGATGTTTCCCGTGGTAGTAGTTGTTCCCAAAGCACTTGAATAACTCGAGGCTCCTCCTCTCTAGGCATCTGGGATCCATCCTCCCTAGCCTGACTGGATTCTCCTACATTAGCCATCCTAACAACAAAATTTTAAGTTTTAATCACTAATCATTACTACTCGACACTCACCAGAACATAAGTTACAACCACATAAGCACATAAGTGTTTTATTACTTCTTTCTTAAAAACTCAATAAGAGTTTATCACCACTATCTTTTCAAAAGTTACTTCCTAAGGCTTTTCCTCACCTAAGGTCCATAACCTAAAGCTTTGATACCAACTTGTGACACCCTCAAATCCGGGTACTTCATTTCTACCAGATTTGTTGTTCACTTGATAAAAACATGCATATCTAACTACCCAAACATAATAACCTTCCCATTAAAGGGTTACATCAACAAATCCAAAAAAATCTCCCAAGTTATCTAATATTTAATTACAAACATCAAATGCAAAAAATTAAATAAATACATCAGCAGATTAAAATAAAGTTCAACAATATAATAGTCAACAGTTTTACAAGTCTTCAAAACTTGCTTATCTTCCCTTTCCCTCTACTAGTTCTAGGTTCATCAACCTTCTCAACTTTAGCTATAATATTTATATAAGCAAGAGTGAGCAGACAAAGCTCACTTAAAATGATAATGAATAAATGTCATATCAATTGCCAAATGAATAGGCTCAATAGAAAATGAATAAGGTATTTCATCAATAATAATAATCAGGAATAAAATTTAAAATAAATAACTGAGGGTCAAAAGACCACGAACTATGTCAATAGTTATAAGTATTCTTTCAACTTAAACTTTAACAGTCGTAAGACTATAAGGACTCCTCGTACTTAGGGGGATCACCCCATCGTACAATGTATTGTGCACAAACATTTTAACGATATGCGTAAGTTATCCCCTATAATAGGGTTGTTCATCTCAGCATTTAGAATACTATTCCACACCAAAGTAAGTTTTGTTGATAAGTTTCAAGGTAATTTAGAGTTTACGAACATCAACTAAGGATTAGTTGAATAAAACTGTAATAACATTATGCTATGGAATAAGTCATAAGTGAATCAACATTGTATGCTAAGGTCATACTTTAGGAATAATCTAAGAGCATAAACATTGAATAACATAACATACCTTGTTTGAACAATATTAAGCTAAGGTTATTCAGAATTGAGTGTTGAGCATGCATAGCAAATAGTAAATTGAACGACAAAACTTGTTCAATATAAGTGTATCAGAATTTAGAAACTTGCATAATATAAATAGAATTACGAAACTGGCACAAAGAAGTTTACGTTTAGAAAACTTACTCAAAGAAAGTTTAGAGTTAAGAAAACTTGCCTTGCGTATGAGCTAAACCGTAACAATTTGATTCATAGTATCCTATACACATGTCATCATGACATAATTAGTTACTACCGATACTTTGTATACACATAAGTGTGTCTATTTCATGTATGGCTTGACTTTTAACCACATAATCAAATTACACAAGAAAATTCATTAACTACTAACAATATACTCATTCATAGCATTATAATACCATATTTATCAAAATCACATTTTTTAACAGTCATAGTATTGCATCATATTAACTATTACAGACTTTGTGTACAAGAAAATAATTTTCTGGGCCTTACTACTAACCGGTATTGCTACCATTTCACGGTTTGAATCGAGGTTCATATTGAAATATGGTAAGCATGTATTACAAGACGAGAAACAAGTTATTGGTGGCGCTTTGCTGGCGCGAATCGTGAAACCCATGGTAGTCGTTGCGGTATGGTAAAAGAGTGGAGACTACGGCTCGATTTTGGTATTTGAGAGGCAATCAATTCTTGAACCAACCACACGAAGAACAGAACAAAGTTATTTTGACTTATTAATAACTAAATTTACACGTATAACTTATGTAATTTACACATAACCTTTACCCATCATACATATACTATTTTAAAATAATTGAACAACAACTCCAGAAATTCTTGAATACCTTGGTTTCAACCTAAAACTCCATTGTCGACATTGTTTGATAAAATTAAGCATTGTAACCATGATTATACACCAAATTACCTCATTCGAACTACGTTCTTTTTATTTCTTAACATATTAAACTATTCAAGGTTCAATTTCACAACTAGCTCGCAATCAAACATTAATTTTAGTACTCCTACAAGCCATGTTGATACATATATTTTCACTGTAAAAACCAAGTTCTTTCTATTAAACGTGATTTAGCATACAAATGAACTACAATCACACACACACACACACACACACACATATATATATATATATGCTAGTTATAATATCACAATCACAATATACGCGTAATTTATTACCAATCATAAAGAAACTTGAATTACATACAATTTTGTAAAAACTTTATACTACAGTCAAGAACACAGAGACTTAGAAATTATGTCGTAAAACATATATACGTATATATATATATATATAAATATAATATTAAGGTTTTGGAAAATACCTTTTTTTTTCGCTTGAGCAATCCTTGCCCACCACAAATAATTACTTGGAATCACAGAACCCACTCTCAAATTTTCACAAACTTCTCTCTGCAACTCTCTCTAATTCTTTTCTCTGTATTCTTTGTTCTCTTTTCTCTTAAGCTAATATCAGACTCAAAACCAAACCAGACTCACTCTTTTACGTGAAATAAAACAAAGCCAACGCACACATTTTTAAAACGTCTAAAATCGACGTCTTACTAATGTCTCTCTTAAAGTATCAGTTACTATAATTAATATATATTATTTATATTTTATTTACATTATTTAAAATTAAAAATTAAAAATCCAAAAGCCATAAGACTTTGTTTGGCAAAACCTCTTTAAAATTAAAGACTTAATATCCTTAACCCTTGTTTGGCAAAACTAATTTAAACTCCTTTAATTTATTTTAATAACCCATTTATAGCATAGTTTATTGTCACATTTTTATTGCCAAATTAAATTAAAACATTATAATAATCCATTTAATCCTTATCAACTCTCTAATTTAATTATTAAATTAAATTAGAATATAAGCTCATAATAATTAATTTCCTTCACTCATTAATTATTTATTTAACATATAAATAATCACATCAAATCAAATTAAACAAATATTTATTCAACCATAAACACATCAATTAAATATTTATATAATTCAATAAATATTTAAAATTATAATTTAAAATTCCGGATTGTTACATCATTCCCTCCTTACAAAGGATTCTGTCCCCAGAATCACAACTCAAACAAATTATTCGTCACATTCTTCCCTCCTTACAAAGATTCTGTCCCCAGAATCAAAGACACATATTAAACAAATAACTCATGGTAATTCTTTATCATTTCAGCTTCGAGTTCCCACGTAGCCTCTTCGACATTGTGGTTCCTCCATATTACCTTCACTGATATGTATCTTATTTTATCAAAGATGTCTCGCATCTCAAAAATAAAAGCAATCAATCCGAACACATAATAAAATGGAAGTATCAAAGGCCTCAATTACTATTAAGCATAAGGGTTTGAAAAACATGTTTTACAAAATTTCACTACTATATGTTGTTAAAATTGAACTTTTATACAAAAGTCAAACCCTTTGTATATAGGTGCAAACGAGGCATATCACTACTTCTAGATAATTGCACATAGGCCCTAAGACACACACATACACATATAAGAAGTTTAATAAAAAGTGGTGGTAACCGTGTTATCACGGAAGTCGGAGGGTGCCTAACACCTCCCCTCCGCTTAATCAAGTCCCCGGACCCTAACGAATTTTGATTTCTCAGACCAGTTAAACAATATCAAAACATTGGGTCTTTGTGCAAACCTTTTCTCGGTAGAGTTGGTACAACCATTTAAAAATACCAACTGGCGACTCTAATAGTCAAATCGTCGACATATACATGTCAGACCTTTTCAAACTTGTTTTTTTCAAATAAATCACACCTAAAATAAGAACACCAAAAGATAAGAACAGAAAGGGACACATAAAAATCTCGACGTCGACAGGTGGAGACTCTGTTGGGGATTCTAGGAAGAGGGCTTAAGCCGCTATTCAAGCTTTTCAAAAAATTTATCTGCTCATGTGTGAATACTGCATTTACATTGAATGTGTAAGACCCCAACTTTTATGAATAAAGATTTAATTTTGTCAAAATATCTTTTTGAATAATAAGGTGTGAATTTGATATAATGTTATAGTTGTGGGTAATATTTACAAATTTTGCAAAGTAAGAAAGTTGTTATAAAATATTCGATTGGTCGGGGAATATTCGTTTTATTAGGGAATATTCGTAAGACGGCACAATCATTGGTGGACTCCACAACGGAATTACTGTCGGAGTTAGAAAACGACAGAAATATCTTTTTATAAAAATAACGGTGAAATTTATACCGTTAACTATTGAAATATCCGGTGATAAAAGTACAGTAATACCTGTGGTTGCATAGTAGCACACTGTGTTGCACAATATCTTTGATTATTGATACTTACGTGAGAAGTCACTCAGTTGTACTTAATTATTACCACAGTAATTGCTGCAATGTATCTCACGTTATTGATTCAATTATTATCACAATATTTTATATTATTAAATCATTGAGACGACAAAGTTATTCATATTATTATTTGCATTATTGTCGATGACTAGAAAGTTCTATCGAGGAAAGGGGTTTGGTCAACTAATTGCACACCAATAAGGAGAAATCCTTATCGGAAAGCCCCCTCTTTCTTGGGAATGATCTGGTTGTTAATATTGTGAGTTATAATGTTAATGATGAATGTTGTTTAAAATGTGTTTTGTGAAGCCAAGTGAATTGAGATAAATAGAGGGGATTTTTATAAAGTATTTGTTGTAAATTTGGCTTATTACATGGACCCACTTACCCATTTTTCAAAATCATTGGGAGAAAGTTATCTCAGTTTTGTTATATATATATATATATAATATTAATCACGGAGTGGGGGGAAAGATTTTGGTCACGCTGGGGGGAGTATGATTATATATATATATTATAATAAGTTTTGTTTTTTTTAATGAAAAATAGGATATATTATATTTTATTGTTTGCATAGTACTACTGTCGACGTTGGGATTTTTAATGTTCATCTTCTGTTCTTGTCTTTTGGTGTTCTCATGTTAGGTGAGATTTATTTAAAAAAACAAGTTGTGAAAAGGTTCGACATTTATATGTCGACGATTTGACTGTAAGAGTTGCCAGTTGGTTTTTTAAATGGTTTTACCAACACAACCGAGAAAAGGTTTGCACATTGACCCAGTGATGTGACACTGCTAAACGAGTCTGTGAAACCGAGATTCATTAGGGTCCGGGGACTTGTTTATCCGGAGGGAAGGTGTTAGGCACCCCCGACATCCGTGTTACCACGGTTAATGCCACTTTTCAATTAAACTGTTATACGAATGTGTGTGTGTGTGTGTGGGTCAATGTGCAGTTATTTAAAAGTAGTGCTATGCCTCGTTCGCACCTATATACACAGGGTTTGAATTTATGTAAAAATTCAATTTTAAACAAGATATAGCAGTGATGTTTTGTAAAAGAGGTTTTTTTAAACCCTGTGCTCAATAATAATTGAGGCCTTTGATACTTCCATTTTATTAAGTGTTCGACTTGATTACTTTTATTTTTGAGATGCGAAGCATCTTCGAGAAAATAATGTACAAAGCAGTGCCGAACTCCTCATGGGCATGAAAGCCATCTAAGGAAATTCAAACACCATGAATAATTTACAAGCTGTTTACAACTGAAAATGTCCATCACGGGAATCGAATCTAGATTCAGTAGACTAAATCTGTGATCACATGATTCCTAGGCTCACATGATGCCATAATTTATATGAAAGCAGTACACAATTATATATATAAAAGCTGTAAATATATATATATAGACATGATCAACCACCACGAAGCACCTCCACGGGGGATCAAAAATGTAAATATATAAAAGCGGTAAATATATATATATATATATATATATAGACATGATCAACCACCATGAAGCACCTCCATGGGGGATCAAAAATGTAAATAAAGCAGTTAAGACGATCAACCGCCATGAAGTAAACTCTAGGCGGGAACCGACCCAGCAGTGATCGATGACAGAATGGTACGAACAAATCAAAGTCATTAGATTTGGTAGTTCTCCATGGACTTCTCTCTATGATCAACCGCCATGAACTGAACTCCAGGTGGGACAGAATGTAAATAAAGCAGTAAAAACAATCAATCGCCACAAAGTAAACTCCAGGCGGGAAGGAATGTAAATAAAATAGTAAAAGACCACGAAGTAAACTCCAAGCCAGACCGAAATGTATATATATATATAAGCAGTAAACGCACCGGATGTAAAATCCAGGCTCATCAAACAGAGTTCGACAACAGTTTATATATATAAGTGTGTATATATATATATATATATATAAGCAATAAATGCTCTGGATGTAAAATCTAGGCTCATCGAATAGAGTTCGACAATAGTTCATATATATAAATATATATATATATACAAAAGCAAATAAACGCTCCGAACGTGAGTCCAGGCTCAATCGAGGCATAACTCGATAATTTTAGTCCATATATATATATATATATATATAAGGAAATAAAAGCCACGGACCGAAGTCCAAGCATCAACGCACGCAACACGACTCTCAACGTGAAGAACAATGTGTGCACAGTAGAAGAGAAATGCTTTAAGAAAAGCAAGAAGGCTTACAGTAGACTGCCAAAGAAGACTTTAATAGCTTTAAATGGATAAGCACTCGGTTCCCGCCAGTAAAAAAGTAGCTATATATGAGCTCACAAGTGTTTAAAATGAGAAAACACTCAGTTTATAGGGTGTATAGAGCAAATTGGGCAGGGTTTCCTCGCCATTTTTTTTTGCTAAAATGGCCACCCCAAGCCCTCTATTTATAGAGGGGGGAGTCCCAGCTGCACCTTCGGCAGTAGTAGGTGTGCCTACGGCTTCTCGGGGTGCCTCGAGCAATGTGGGTCCTACCGTCTCAAAGTATGTGCACTCGGACAACGCGCTGTTCGCTCGAACCTTCATAACTTTCAATCCGCGAGTCCGATAGAAGCGTGCCATACCAATCCAGAAAGCTCTTTCCGAGAGCAATGCAATGACATAGGATTTGTCCTTTTTGATTCTAAGAAGATGGGTCCATGACCAAAATAGCATTTTTGGGTCTCCGTTAAGCAGTCCATTGAGCTATTTTGCGTAGTTTGTGCTCAAAAGTTAAGATATGGTTCTTGTGGGACATATTTTGATGTAATTTGTATTGAAATGAGTTGATTTGATTTAAGTTGAAGTTAAGTTGGCAAAATAACCATTTTGCCCCCTCTCGGGGTTATTTTCGGTTTTCGCACCGTTGTACCAGTCTTTTCTCAGGGTTATCTCTGAGGTGAAAAAGATGCTTTTTGTAAGACCCAAACTTTTATGAATAAAGATTAATTTCTCTCAAAATATATTTTTGAATATTATGGTGTGGATATAATATAATGTTATAATTGTGGGTAATATTTACAAATTTTACAAAGTAAGCAAGTGGTTATATAATATTCGATTGGTCGGGGAATATTCGTACGACAGTACAATCATTAGTGGACCCAACAATGGAAGTATTGTCGTAGTTAGAAAATGACAGAATTATCTTTTTATAAAAATAACGGCGAAAGTTTTAGCGTTAAACTGATGAACTACCCGATAGTAAAAGTACAGTAATACGCGTGGTTGTATAGTAGCACATGGTATTGATTATTGATGCTTACGTAATAAGTCACTCAGTTATACTCAATTATTGCTACAGTAATTGCTGCATCATATCTCTCAGATTATTGATTCGATTATTGTGACAATATCATCTGCATAATATTTTATATTATTAAATCAATAATTGAGACGAAAAATTTATTCATATTATTAAATTGCAATATTTACAATGTCTAGAAGTTCTGTCAAGGAGAGGTTTGGTCATCTAATTACGCGCTAATAAGGAGAAATCCTTATCGAAAAGCCCCCTCTTTCCTGGGAACGACCTGATTATTAAATATTGTGAGTTATAATATTAATGACGAATAAGTTCATGTTGATTAAAGATGAAATTGATAGTTCCATTGTGTTTGAATTATTAGTGTTAGTGGAAATCGACAATTATTTCGATATTAATTGATGTCTGGAAGTTATATAGACCATTCGGGTAATTAATCGGATAAATGAGCAATTAATTGCTATTAATTCACATGATTATAACTACTTATTCACACGTGTGTACTATTGATTCACATTCTTGTACTATTAGGGGAGTTGGTGCAAGATTGATAATATTTGCATGACTAAGTTAAAAATGGAGGTATAGATAGAGGTACTATACTGTAATTCATATTTTTACATGATTATAACTATTGATTCACATGATTGAACTATTGATTCACATTATTTACTATAAGGGGAGGTGGGGCAAGTTTAATAATACTTGCAGGACTAAATTAAAAATGAAGAAAAAAGAGGAAGGTATCATATTGTAATATTTTGAACCCAAAAACGTGCAATTATCGAAACTATATTTTTCTATAAATAGAAGCTCATTCTTCCTTCATTTCTCACCAATTCACTAAAGCTTTAGAGAAATTATTATAGAGAGAAATGATAGAGAGAATGAAGAAGAGAAGTCTACTATCTCACTATTCCAATATCCAGTTTTTTCTAAGGTAAGGGGTATTATTCTTTCGTATTCATGAAGAGAGTTATTTTCTTTCAATACTCGTAAGAGTTGTTATTCCAATCTTTATTATTATATTAGAATAACCTGTCTATGCGAAGTACCGCATACATGGTGAAATTCTTCAGTTATTCCATTCTTTATTATTCTGTTAGAATAACCTTTATGTCTGTCTGGGTCTATCGCATGCCCGTGAATTTCGCTTTTATTCCATTCTTTATTATTCTGTTGGAACATCCTGTCTGTGTGGATGACGCATGACCTGGTTCCATTCTTTATTATTTTGTTGGAACATCCTCATTGTGCGGATTACGCATTACCTGGTTCCATTCTTTATTATTCTGTTGGAATAACTTGTCTATGTGGATTACCGCATGCATGGTGAATGATCCTTCGTATTTATTCCTTATTAAATCGTGGAAATGATCTATCTACGTGGATTACCGCATGGCGGGCGAAAATCCATTTGCAGTTTCATATATTCTATTATACTCAGTTGGTTAAAGTTTTGGCTTCTATACTCCATGAAATTAGTAGAATATCCTGGATATTTGCGCTTCATCCAGTATCTTTTCATGGAAATATTTTTCTGAGCATTCTTGAATTTTACTCCACAAAGCAGTATCATGTTGACAATTTGGACATAATTGATTTCAGGATAAATTAACTTATAAATCTTTAAAATTTATTCTTGAACTTGTTTTATTGAATTATTATGTCATTGTCATCATCCTCATGCTTATATTGTGATGAAAGTCATCTTTGGCTTACGTGCATAGATGGACTTAGTATGATTATGACCAGGGATCATTCGGTATAATCATGACCTGTAATGTTATAAATGATGTGGTAAAAGTCCTCAGCAGCCTGTAGTGCATTGATGGACAGTTTTTGGTATGATTATGACCAGGGATTATTTGGTATAGTCATGACCATTGATGATTTAATGAATATCCTTGGCCCGTAGTGTAGGGATGATTCGATGACGTGGTTTATTTATTAACCTGAGTCTCAACGATAAAAGTTGATGAAAACAGTTTAAATCATATTTCGCTACTCCGCTACAGTTAAACTTGACTCTTCTAATGGATTGCTTATTCCGCTACAGTTAAACCTGATGTCTATTGTATCTTATCAGTTTAACATTGTTGAAGACTAATGATAATTTATTCTGCATTATCTTAGTCATAATATTTGTTACTGGGCTAGTTGAGCTCACCCTTTTGCTTTCACTGTTCTCTTCAGGAAATGAGAACGTAGCCGGGACTAGTCGGGGAACGGAGTGATGGTCCGAGATGGTGTATTAGTAGTCCTCATTATTCTATAAAATAGTGTGACAATAAATGTAATGAGGACTCTATTTGAGAGTGGATATTGTCTAGAAGGCAACATTCCTGTTTAAACTCTCAGCTATGTTTTGTCGTATATTACACGACTGTTGTATAATTAAGTCTGTATTTGTATTTTGTACCATGTATTTGGCGACTCAAGATGGGTGATGTATACCTATTTTGCGGGCGTCATAGTTGGTATCAAAGCTTAAGGATATGATCCTTGGCTGAGATGTGAGACAAGAACTAGGAGGGGAGAGACGGGGAATTCCTTCGCCAGTATGACCTACCTAAGTTTATTTGGTATTTAATTGATCGGTCAGAGTATAGGGATAATATGTGATATTATAATTAACCCTTGTTTTGTGGCAGTATTTGAAAATGGCATCCGAAAATGTTGAGATAAGCAATGAAGCACATGAGACCGTTGAGTCACCACAGATTAATACCTAGGATAATGTGCAACAGAAAGACAATAATCCTTAGGTAAACAACAACGATCAAATGATGAACGATGAACGATGGAATGTTCAGAGGTTTTATGCAATTCAAGCAACATCAGGCGAAGGCGACTCCTATCCAAAATGCAGGTGGAAACACTGATAACTCTCGGACGGTCACCGCTAAGCAGTTCAAGGAGCTGGGACCACCAGAGTTTTTTGGAGAGCCAAAACTACTTAAGATGGAGACGTGGATAAATCAGATCAACAAGATATTTGATGTCTTGGGATGCTCCGAGGAGCAAAAGGTTCACTTTGCCACCTTCATGTTGCGAACAGAGGCAGATTACTGGTGGGAATCTGTAAAGTGTACTCAACCTGCCACACTTAAAATGTCTTGGGAGAAGTTCCAAGAGCTGTTCAACGACAAGTACTTTCCTGAAAGTATTCGTCACATGAAGGAGGTAGAGTTCATCAAGCTTGAGCAAAATAATATGACCGTGGCATAGTACGAAGCTAAGTTTGCCGAATTATCTCGGTTTGCGTCCCACTTGGTTGATACTGAGGAGAGAATGATGCGGATGTTTCTAAGAGGTTTGAAACACGAGATACGTCAATACCTTATCTCTTATAAACTGTGTTTGTATTCCGATGTTTTGAATAGGGCCCAGTTATTGGAGCGCGATAATGAGTCAACCCAACAAAAAGAGAGCAGCTGACAAGTCGATAATAACGGTGGTAGCAGTCATCGAAGCGGTGACAACAAACGTGGAGGGAATCAACATGCCAGAAATGGTAATCACTTCGGTGGTAATCATAGCCATGACAATAAGAGTGGACATTTCAAGAAGAGGAGATTAAATAATGATGGAAAGACGTCAACACCAGCACCTATTGTTAAAGAAGGAGAACGACCACCGGTCGTATGTTACAAATGTGGAGGGGAAGGACACATAAGTCCAAACTACACGATCCAGTCCAAAACATATTACAATTGTGAAAAAGAAGGTCACCTAGCCCAATTTTGTTGTGCACCAAAGTCAAGTCCAGCTGGGATGGAGGCATCAAAGGGTGTCCCAGACAAGACAAAACCAATAGTTTAAGGGAGAGCGTTTGTCGCAACTTCCTAAAAAGCGAGGAATCCGAACGAGGTGATCACGGGTAAGCTAATCATAAACTTTAGCAAAATTTATACTTTATTTGATACCGGGTCTACCCATTCCTTTATTTCTCCTACTCGCCCTCAACGTTTAAATTTGACTCCGGAGAAATTAGACTTTGACTTATCTGTTGAAACTCCGTTGGGAGAAACCTTCATTACATCCACGGTTTATAAGTCTTGTTTGATTCAAATCGGTAACCGCACATTACCTGTCGATATTATTTCTTTGAAAATACTTGCATTTAATATGATTTTAGGGATTGATTGGTTAAATACTCATCATGCTAAAATCGATTGTTTTTGTAAGGTTGTTAGCTTTCATATTCCTAACCAACCTATTATGCGAATTCAAGCAACCAAACCACTAAAATCAATCATCGCATATATCAAGCCATAAAGCTATTCGGTTATTGAAAAAGCGGATGTCGTTTCTTAGCCCATGTCACGATTTAAATAAAATACGTCATATTTGAATGATATTTCTATAGTTAATAAATTTCTGACGTATTCCCCTGAAGAACTTCCCCTGCCTACCCCAGAAAGTGTAATTGAATTTTGTATCGACCTTGAATCTGGTACAAAACCCATTTCCAAAGCCCCATATCGAATGGCTCTTATTGAACTTCAGGAGTTAAAAACCCAACTACAGGAATTGTTAGACATCGATTTCATTCATCCCAGTACGTCTCTTTGGGGTGCTCCTGTTCTATTAGTAAAGAAGAAAGAAGGAAGTATGCGACTTTGTATTGATTATCGGGAGTTAAATCATGTCACCATCAAAAATAGGTACCCGTTGCCTCACATTGATGACCTGTTTGATCAGTTACAAGGAACCAAATTCTTTTCAAAGATTAATTTTTGTTTTGGATATCATCAGTTGAAGATTAAAACTGATGACATTCCAAAGACTTCTTTCAGAACTCGGTACATGCATTATGAATTCCTAGTCATGTCTTTTGGATTGACTAATGCTCCTGCTGCCTTTATGGACATGATGAACTGAGTATTCAAGGAATATTTGGATCACTTTGTGGTCATCTTTATTGATGACGTCCTCATATACTCCAAAACCCGTGAAGACCATGAGCAACACTTGAGGCTGATACTTCAAAAGCTTCGTGAAAACAAGCTTTATGCCAAGTTGAAGAAATGTGAGTTCTGGCTTGAGGAAGTTGTATTCCTTGGGCACGTGATATCAAATCATGAAATATTTGTTCACCCTACAAAGATTGAAGCAATTCAAAGCTGGGAGCAACCTAAAGTCGTTAATCAAGTCGTAGCTTTCTCGGCTTAGCTAGTTATTATTGGAGATTCGTGGAAGGATTTTCTCGAATCGCTACTCCATTAACTCAGCTGACTCGAAAAGATACAAAATTTGATTGGAGCAAGGAATGTGAGAAGAGTTTTCAAGAACTCAAGAGAAGACTCATTTCAAAGACTGTTACGACAATACCATCCTGCTCTAAGGATTTGTCATCTACAAAGTGATGCTTCCGTGAAAGGGTTAGGATGTGTTCTCATGCAACATGGGAAAGTCATAGCCTTATGCCTCTCGACAACTCAAAGAATATGAGAGGAATTATCCTACTCATGATCTAGAGTTAGCGATAGTCATTTTTAGGCTTTAAGATTTGGAGGCATTACCTCAGATGGAGAGAAGGTGGAGATCTATATGGATCATAAAGGCCTCAAATATTTCTTCACTCAAAAGGAACTTAACACGCGGCAACGATGATTGCTTGAGTTGTTGAAAGATTATGATCATACCATCCAATACCATCCTAAAAGAGCGAACATAGTAGCTGATGCATTGAGTAGAAGATCATATACGGGTACGAGTGCAATATTGTTAATACAAAGACCCATTTTGTATGACTTACGAAGGATGGAGATAGAGTTAAAGGCTCCAGGGACCCATGTGATGATGGCAAATATACGAGTAGAACCGACTTTAATTGATAAAGTTAAAGCTGCTCAAACTACAGAGCTGGAGCTGATGCGTATGAAGAAGAAAGTGCAAGAAGGTGCTATTCCAGAAGCAAGAATCGATGAAGAAGGAATACTTCAAGTCAACTCCTGACTTTGTGTTCCTAACATTTCTAACTTGAAGTATAAAATCATGATGGAGGCGCACAACACACCGTTTGCAATCCATCCTGGGAGTACCAAAATGTATCGTGATCTTCAACATACATTTTGGTGGAGCAATATGAAGAGAGAGATAGCGGGGTTTATCTCAAGATTTCTAACTTGTCAATCAGTCAAGGCAGAGCATCAAGTGCCAAAAGGTCCATTTCAACCACTTGAAATTCCAGAATGGAAGTGGGAGCACAATACCATGGATTTCGTTACTGCTCTTCCCAAGGTTCCTCAAGGCATAAATGCAATTTGGGTCATTGTTGATAGATTGACCAAGTCTGCTCATTTCTTACCAATACAAGAAACTTATACAGTTGAACGTCTTGCTAGTATGTATATAAATGAGATTGTAAGATTGCATGGTATGCCAGTATCCGTAGTTTCTGATTGAGACCCAAGATTAACTTCAAGATTTTGGGTTAGTTTGAAAAAAGCTATGGGCACAGATTTACGATTTAGTTCGGCATATCATCCTCAAACGGATGGGTAGTCGGAAAGGACTATTCAATCTCTTGAAGATTTATTAAGACTCTATGTCCTTGACTTCAAGGGAAGTTGGGACAAGTTCTTACCATTGGTGGAGTTTTCCTACAACAACAGTTATCAAGCAAGTATTGGCATGGCTCCATTTGAGGCGTTGTATAGAAGAAAGTGTCGTTCTCTAGTATGCTGGGATGGGGTGGGTGAAGCAACATTGTTGGGACTGGATTTGGTACGTATTACTACAGAAAAGATTAAAATGATCCAACAACGTATAAAAACCTCACAAGATCGACAAAAGAGTTATGCTGATCTTCATCGAAAAGACGTGGAATTCAATAGTGGAGATCATGTGTTGTTATGTGTTGCTCCATGGAAAGGAGTTACAAGATTTGGAAAGAGAGGAAAGCTCAATCCTTGATTCATTCGCCCATTTATAATCCTCGAACGAGTAGGAACTGTGGCCTATAGACTACTTTTACCGCTTAAGTATGTCTCGTGTTCATAACGTTTTCCATATATCTATGTTACATAAATATGTGAAAGACCCGAACCACATTATTGAATTAAAACCAGACGAGATAGAGGAAGATTTAATGTATGAAGAATTACCTGTTAAAATCTTGGATAAAAAGGATCATATTTTACGCTCCAAGGTTATACCTCAAGTTAAAGTTTTGTGGATAAACCACGATGTGGAAGAAATGACCTGGGAGTTAGAATCTGAGATGAAGTCAAAATATCCTCACCTCTTCGATATACCAGGTACATACCCTTATTTTGAGGACGAAATTTCATAAGAATGGGAGGTTGTAAGACCCCAACATTTATGGATAAAGATTAATTTCTCTCAAAATATATTTTTGAATATTATGGTGTGGATATAATATAATGTTATAGTTGGGGGAAATATTTATAAATTTTGCAAAGTAAGCAAGTGGTTATATAATATTCGATTGGTCGGGGAATATTCATTTTAACAGGGAATATTCGTTTCGACGACAATCATTGGTGGACCCCACAACGAAGTATTGTCATAGTTAGAAAACGATGTAATTATCTTTTATAAAAATAACGGCGGAAGTTTTACTTAGAACCGTTGAACTACCCTTAGTAGTAAAAAATACAATGAATACGCGTGGTTATATAGTAGCACACGGTATTTATTATTGATGCTTACGTGAGAAGTCACCGGCTTATACTCAATTATTACTACAAGAATTGTCGCATCATATCTCTCATATTATTGATTCGATTATTGTCACAGTATCATCTGTATAATATGATATATTATTAAATCAATAATTGAGACGACAAAGTTATTCATATTATTAAATTGTAATATTTACAATGCCTAGAAGTTCTGTCAAGGAGAGGTTTTGTCATCTAATTGTGCGAAAATAAGGAGAAATCCTTATCGGAAAGCCCCCTCTTTCCTGGGAACAACCTGATTGTTAAATATTATGAGTTATACTATTAATGATGAATAAGTTCGTGTTGATTAAAGATAAAATTGATAGTTCCATTGTGTTGGAATTATTAGTGTTAGTGGAAATAGACATTTATTTCGATATTAATTGATGTCTGGAAGTTATACTGACCAGTCGGGTAATTAATCGGATAAATGAGCAATTAATTGCTATTAATTCACATGATTATAACTATTTATTCACATGTGTGTACTATTGATTCACATTCTTGTACTATTAGGGGAGTTTGTGCAAGATTGATAATACTTGCATTACTAAGTTAAAAATGGAGGTATAGATAGAGGTACTATACTGTAATTCGTATTTTCACATGATTATAACTATTGATTCACATGATTGAAATATTAATTCACATTATTTACTATTAGGGGAGGTGGTGCAAGTTTGATAATACTTGCAAGACTAAACTAAAAATGAAGAAAAAGAGGAAGGTATTATACTGTAATATTTCAAGCCCCAAAACGTGCAATTATCGAAAATATATTTTCCTATAAATAGAAGCTCATTCTTCCTTCTTTCCTCACCAATTCACTAAAGCTTTAGAGCAATTATTATAGAGAGAAATTATAGAGAGAAAGAAGAAGAGAAGTCTGCTATCTCACTATTCCAATATCTAGTTTCTTCTAAGGTAAGGGGTATTATTCTTTCGTATTCATGAAGATAGTTATTTTCTTTCAATACTCGTAAGAGTTGTTATTCCATTCTTTATTATTATATTGGAATAACCTGTCTATGCGAAGTACCGCATACATGGTGAAATTCTTCTGTTATTCCATTTTTTATTATTATGTTGGAATAACCTGTCTGTGCGGTCTATGGCATGCCAGGTGAATTCTGTTTTTATTCCATTCTTTATTATTCTGTTGGAACATCCTTTCTGTGCGGATTACACATGACCTGGTTCTATTCTTTATTATTCAGTTGGAACATCCTGTTTGTGCGGATTATGCATGACCTGGTTCGATTCTTTATTATTCTGTTGGAATAACCTGTCTATGTGGATTACCGTATGCATGGTAAATGATCTTTCATATTCACTCCTTATTAAATTATGGAAATGATCTATCTACGTGGATTACCGCATGGTGGGCGAATCCATTTGCAGTTTCATATATTCTATTATACTCAGTTGGTTAAAGTTTTGGCTTCTATACTCCATAAAATTAGTAGAATATCCTGGATATTTGCGCTTCATCCAAATATCTTTTAGGAAAATATTCTTCTTGAGCATTCTTGAATTTTACTCCACAAAGCAAAGATCATGTTGACAATTTGGGCGTAATTGATTTCGTGGATAAATTAACCGATAAATCTTTAAAATTTATTCTTGAACTTGTTTTATTGAATTATTATGTCATTGTCATCATCATCATTCTTATATTGTGATGAAAGTCATCTTTGGCTTACGTTCATAAATGGACATAGTATGATTATGACCAGGGATCATTCGGTATAATCATGACCTGTAATGTTATAAATGATGTGGTAAAAGTCCTCAGTGGCCTATAGTGCATTAATGGACAGTTTTTGGTATGATTTTGACCAGGGATTATTCGGTATAGTCATGACCATTGATGATTTAATGAATATCCTTGGCCCATAGTGCAGGTATGATTCGATGATGTGGTTTATTTATTAAGCTGAGTCTCAGAGATAAAATTTGATGAAAACAGTTTAAATCATAAAAGATAATAGATATCATGCTCTACTTGACTCTTCTAATGGATTGCTTATTTCGTTGCAGTTAAACTTGATGTCTATTGTATCTTATCAGTTTAACATTGTTGAAGACTAATGATAATTTATTCTGCATTATCTTAGTCATAATATTTTTTACTAGGCTAGTTGAGCTCACCCTTTTGCTTTCATTTTTCTCTTCAGGAAATGAGAACGTAGCCGGGACTAGTTGGGGAATGGAGTGATGGTCTGAGATGGTGTATTAGTAGTCCTCACTATTCTATAAAATAGTGTGACAATAAATGTAATGAGGACTCTATTTGAGAGTGGATATTGTCTAGAAGACAACATTCCTGTTTAAACTCTCAGCTATGTTTTGTCGTATATTACACGACTGTTATATAATTAAGCTTGTATTTGTATTCTGTACCATGTATTTGACGACTCAAGATGGGTGATGTATACCTATTTTGGGGGCGTCACACTTTTGTCCTCCTGCATAGTTAGTAACTGGAAAATGAAATTTTGAGTGTCTATAGATGCCCCTCTTTATCATGTTCATGCAATGCAATGGAATGGACATGATAAAGATTACTAGACACTTGAAATATGACAAGGTATTTTTAATGATACAAATTGTAATGTAATGAATGTTATGATGAATGTTAAAATGATTTCGCAAATCGTAGTTCGCAAATCGTACATCGAACATCGCACTTCGCTTTTGGCCAATCGCACTTCGCAACTCGTACATCACATTTTGCATATCGCAAATCACAAATCACACTTCGCACATTGCATTTCGTACATCACAAATCATAATGTAATGAATGTTATGCTGAATGTTAAAATGTTTACACAAATCGCTTTACCTTTACCGATTATTACTGATGCATATGCTGGTGCTGACTACAACGATTTGGCTTTTTGTTTGTGTTGCCGATGCCTGTTTGATTTAGAGAAATTGAGATATTTTCTACATCTCTGCTGGGGATGACGTTCTGAAATCATTGGACCTTCCCCGATGCATACACTGGTAGTTTATAATGGTGCCTGCCCTGATGGTAGTTTGACAACAGATCCTACCCTCCTGGTAGTTGAATATGCTAACATTGCTAAAATGTTTCAATTCCCACTTGAACGGTGGTATGCAAAGCTTTTATTGCTGAACTGTCTTGATGTTGCGCTGAATTGATGCCAATGGTTTTGAATACCGGATCTTCCAATACCTTCGCTGAAGTAATATTAAAAGGTATATTTTGCCAGGCTCTGCCTGATGTTACACTCACCCTTTTTGAGGTGATTTGGAGTTTCCTCTCACTATTGGGTGCTTGTGCCCCATTTCCTTGAGCGTTTGATTTGCAACCCGACTGAACTGATGACCTGAATGCCGCTGACATCCCTGGAGGGTGCAGCTCATTCTTTCATTGCCCAGATTTAAACTTTGGTGTAGAGACCTCAACTTGTGAGGACTTAACGCAAGTTAACATATTTGATGGTGTAGATTTCATTCGCTAGACCTTTCGTCGCTGGCCTTCTTCTCCTGAGTTAAGAACATTCTTGAGAATTTTTCCTTTCTTTTGCAAGGGCAAACTAATGTCGCCATGATTTCTTTCAGGAATTCTCCCCTTTCTTTTAATGAGAGGTTTAAACCCTCCTTAAACTCCTTCCGTTTCCTAGAATTGGAAAATGCCCTAGTCCTTTCGCATGTTGTTATCGGGGATTCAGATGAGAAACTCTCTTTGTTGACCAAATCGCGAGCAAATAATATCCTCACCTGTGGATTATTCATTTTAAGAACAGAATGGTTAGAAAACACCAAATGATCATACTGAATTGCTAGTAAGATGATGTGAGGGAAGCTCTAAGGAAGATGTATCATGCTGATGGTGCTGACTGGTGCATTTTTCTCTTTAGGATGGTTGATAAATGCCCTAGTATTGAGTTGTTGCTATTTCCGAGATTGCCCCAGTCTTGTTGTAATGGTTCCAATATCGGGTTATCGCCAATTTTGAAATTGCCCCAGCCTTGCTTGTTGTCTAGGATAGTTGCTTTGACAGGTGGGCTGATGAGATGTCCAGATTGCAAGAGGCTTTTATCTCTGTACCAGATGGTGAATAGGTAGTGGATTTGGGCTTTGATGCCCTCACTCATTATTCCTACCTTGTTCGCCTAATCGGCCTTGTTGATTTTCTTCTGATTTGATGAAGACTTGTGATTAAGGGTGTCAAATTTTTGAAGGTCCTCGCTGCTGGTTATCTTGGCGTATCACTGTTTCTTCCTTTCTGGGATTTGTGCCAGTTTTGGTGTAATAACATTGAAGTGTTATTGGGTCTTCATAACACGGGTCGCTGACTTGGAGGGTTTTTCTTGGGCGTAGACTTGGGATTGATGTTTGGGTTTGGATGTTTTTTTTGATGGTCAGACTGCACCACTAATGGTTGCTTACGTACTTCTGTGTATATGGGAGATCAGGTCTGCGTAGTTCCTGCTTGATAAGATAAATAGTTTGTGAAGTGTTTGTTTGGGGTTTTTGGGTTTTTGTTGAGTTTGACCGCACCATAAATGGCTGCCTACGTACTCCCATTGATGAGGGGAGATCAGGTCTTTCGTAGTTCAGGCTTGATGAGCTGAAACCTGACTGATTTGATATTTCCTTTTTTTTTCTTTTTTTCTTTTTTTCTTTTTTTCTTTTTTTCTTTTTTCTTTTTTCTGTTTTTTCTTATTTTTCTTTTTTTTGGTTTTTTTTTTGTTTTTGTTTGTTGTTTTTTTCTTCTTTTTTTTTAATATTTATATGCATGAAAAATAAAAGGCATACTGCGAAGAAAGTGATACTGTCCCACCATCTCATGGAACTCACAACTCTATCCTATGGATCCACACCTTCTTAGCTAGCTGAGGATTGATAGTCCAATTGTCAGTAGTTATGTTGCCTTCGAGGCTCGCGATAGAGGTTACCTCATGATTCTGAATATCTTCACTTATAGCAATAACTTGATCGCTTTCTGTTTTAATACATTCCTCAGGGATACTTGAAATGGACCAATCGCAAAAAGGTACGAACTCCTGATTCTTTAATGGGTTGGTTTCCCCGATAACCTCACCACCTTTTCCTTCGTCTATTCCTTCACCTTTTTCTTGGGCTTGAGAGGATTTGACCATGAAATCTCCCTCGAACTGTTGTCGTATTTCTTGTAAGGAACTTTCCTTTTTGTTCTTTCTTCCTTGGAAAGGATTAGTATTTCCTCCGCATCATCCAAGGTTATAAAATCAGGAATGTGGTTGCTATCTTTGGACCACAGGATGTTTGATATTGGCGGAGGAATCTCCCTTGGGGATTCCCTTGTCTCCTCTGTTATTTCCTGCATTAGGATCAGTCCATCTTGTGTTTTGCCAGGATTGGTGCTCATAGCCTTCACCTCCTTTGAACTGCATGTCTCGAGTGGACATCCTAAGATTTTTATTTTTTCTTCACTTTTTTTGGTTATGAGTAATTCTATCTTCAGCTCTTCCTTTTCAATGAGATCCTGGATTTTATGTCACAAAGACCAACATTCCTCTGTTGCATGTCCAAGTGAGTTAGAATGATAGAGACACATCTTGTTGGAATCATAACTCTTTATCTTGGGATTTATAGGAGGCAACAACTCAGTAATCCTTCCTTCGCTTATCAGAAAGTGTAGCATTTCTTCATTTGTTTTGTTTAGAGGGGTGAATTTTCAGACTCTTGTGGAGGTTGTTTGATCTTTCTTCTTTTAGAATTCGTATTCACCCGAGCGATTTTTCTGTTGGTGAGATCTTCTAGCAATTTTATCAATCCCATTTTCTTTTCCTTTCAGCCTGCTTTGATCTTCTTCATTTAGCTGGCTCATCCTGGAGAGATATGGGCTTGCATTATGGTTGACCTCTTTTTCCTCTTAGCTTTCTGATAGTTGAGTGAAAACCTGCCTCGTTTCTTGAGGTTGGCGCACTACTAGCTTAGCCAGCAGATGTACTTCATTTTAGATTGTCTATAATTTTTGCATTACGATCATACCCTCCTCCGAGTTTTCTCATTCTAGGACCTTTGTTCTGTGCCTTTGGGGGTATTCCTCTATCATTCGTATGTACTTGCGATTTGGATACATTTCAGCTTTTCCTAACCTGATCATGTTTACTTCCTCCGTATCATGCTGCAATGGAAGGTTGGTGTTAACATTTTGTTGGTCAGGTTGTTGGACCACAATACTGTCACTTTTGATCAAATTTTGAATCTTATGCTTTAAGGACCAACAATCTTGTGTATCGTGTCCTGGAGACCCAGAGTGGTAAGCACATCTTTGGTATGGATTGTATCTTTTGCTACTTAGTTCCAGAGGTGGAGCCAATTCAATAATTTTCTTGTGATCCATTAATGTCGCCAATACATTTTCAAGGGAATCGCCTAGTGGAGTGAACACCCGATTTTTCGTTCTTTCAAATTTTCTTTTTCTGTCCGGGCACTGGTTGAAGGCAGCCTGTTGTTGAAATGGCAGATTGTCTTGCATTTTCCAAATAGGGGGGTTGTAGGTTGGTCTCCTAGCTTGCCCATGTACAACAAGGGATACATCTTCATTGCCTTTATCGGGTACCCCCTTGGGATCACTCGCATATTTTCCATCAGATATGTCTTGGCATTTCTTCCAAGGCGAAGAAGTGCAGAACGATCGAGAAATTTGTAATTTAATTAAATAAATATTTTAAATAATTTAGTTGTTGAGGAAAATAAATATTTGATGAATTGTGATGAATTAATTTAGTGGCTAAATTAATTAATGTGAATCGAGAATGATACTTTTATTTGTAGGATTTAATTTAAGGAAATAATTAAATTAAATCAATTATTTAATATGGAAGAAAATAATTAAATAAAATAAATTGTTTAATTTGATGGAAATAAATTAAAGATAGTGATGTGTCTAATTTATTAATTAAATTAGATATATAATTATTTATTAATAATAATAAGATTTTTATTATAAGTATTATAATTTATTTAAATTAACTAAACTAAGTTATTTAAATTGATCAACTAAAAGTGTGACATAAAACTATATAATATAAATGTTATTAAAATAATTTAGTTGGGAGAATTATTGGGTAGCCAAACAGGGCCTTGTGGCCTTTGGCTTATTTGAGCTGACGCTTGTTGGGTTTTATAACGGAAAGGGAACGTGGGTTTTAGTTGTGTTTTACGCATATTATTTCTAAGCCTGGGGTTCAGTTTCTTTTGTTATTCACGTATTTTATCTAAGGCTAAAGAACAGAGGGTTGGAGAGAGAGCTTTGTGAGAAGAGAGAAATTTCAGAGATTCTAGAGAAGAAGAGGAAACACAGTGGTGTTGATAGAAGGGTTGCTAATTGTTCTACTAATTCAAGGTATAACTCATTCCTAAATTTTCTAGTTGGAATTTGAAACTTAAAGTTCTTTGCAATGGATTTTGTGGGATTGTTGTTGTAAATGAATTCTTATGTATTGCTTTTGTAGAATCATTATTATCAATATATATATATATATATATATATATATATATATATATATATATATATACGTAATTGTTGATTGCAATATCACGTGAAGTTGGGTTTGAGGAAGGAAAATGATATAACAGTGTTTATGTTCTTATTATATGGCTTAGAAAAGTACACGAAATTGATGCTCTATATGTGTAATAATCTATAATTTGTTGATGGATTATGAAAATATATTGAGAAACGAAAACAACGAAGTTTAAATTATGCCAATTGATTGAAAAACGAATTCGTGGTGATATATATATGTGTAATTTATGTGTTGAAGTTTATGTGTAATTTGCATTAGTTATACATGTTAATTGGTGTTAGAAATTAAGATTTAGAAGCTTGGTTTTGTTCTGGTTATGGGTGTTCTGCAATTCGGTGCCCCAGCGCTAAATTTCGTGCCCTAACGCCATTGTTCACACCCCAGCGCCAAGAACGGGCCAGTAGTTCGCGCCCCAACACTGGAACTCGCGTCCCGGCGCAAGAAATCTGGTCTAGGTTGGACAGTTTTGACCTCCTGTAGTAAAAAGGCCATAACGTTTGCATACGAACTCCGATTGAGGTGATTCAAGATGATTCGGAAAGAGAAGGAATAGACCTATAACTTTTATTCTTTAAGATATTTAATTCGAAATTGTTATGAAGGGTCAAAATGGACATTCTTAGGACTGTTATGTATTTGGAGCCAATCGGAGGGCGGCGGGATGCGCGAATGCAAGTGCAATCCTTCGGGTGTTAGTATAACTTAATGATAACATGTTGGACATGTAATAGGATGTTGCATCAAGTTGTTAATGTGTATGTGGTGCAATGACATGATCACTTAAGTAGTTGTGATAAAGCTAAAAAGTAATGTTCATGAAAGATGCGATGTTATTTAAACTTAAACTTAGTTAGTAGCTATACTAAAAGTAAGAAAGCAACTCATGAAGGTAATGTTAGTGTAACTAATGTGTATTGTCAATATATATGGTATGTGTAGAACTTGGGGTGAACGTGAGTAGTGATTGTTTAACCTACGCATGAGACAAGTTCTCTAACCCTACTTTTATAATTGTGCAAGTATCTAACTATCTTTGAACAAGTTTTCCTAACTCTAAGCTTTCTTTGTGAAAGTTTCTTAACCCTAATTATATCGTGTAAGCTCCTAAACCTTATCTCTTGATTTTGAGTCAATCTTTAACTTGTTAATTAGCATGCAAATTTCTACATTCTAACACACCAATGTTGAACAAGTTTTATCATTCAACTTATTATTTGTTATGTATGCTTAAGATTCAACTCTAAATAAGGTTTTAACCTTGGCTTAATATTGTTCAAGTAAGGCATATTATAATTATTCTATGTTTATGCTGTTAGTTTATTCCTAAAGCATGACCTTAATTTTCAATGTCGATTTAGTTATGATAATTCCATAGCATGATGTTATCAATATTGTATTCAACTAATCCTTAGTTGATGACCGTTGAATTCTAAATTACCCTTGAAATGTATCCACACCAAACTTACTTTGGTGCGGACTTGTATTCTAAACATTGAGACGAACAACCCTAACATAGGGGATTTTGTACGTGTAACGTTTAGATATTTATGCACAATACATGGTACAAAGGGCTGATTCCCCTAAGTACGATAAGAAGGGTCCATATAGTCGAAATGACTGTTAAGGTTGGGTAATAATACCTAAGAACCGGGGACATAGTTTGTGGTCTTAAGACCCTCTGATAATTAAAGTTCGAACTTGTTTTCTAGTTTTACTTGTAGAACAAGTTCCTTATTGTTCAGCTTTCGTTGTTCACTCTCATGTTATTATCATTGCTACTTTCTATATCAGTGAGCATTTGTTTGCTCACTCTTGCAATTAACACTGCAGCTAAAGTGGAGAAAGTTGATGAGCCGTCGACTAGCAAAGGCAAGGGCAAGATGTCCAAATGATGAAGACTTATGATAATTTTATTTAAATGTTTTATGTTTCAAGACTTGTTTTAAATATGTGATGTATTCCGCAAACAGATGTAATAAGTTTTAAGGTTAGATTATCTGGGTTTTAATTTGAAATGATGATGTAACCCTTTAATGGGAGAGATTATTGTTTAAATTATTCTAATTATGTCTTTGTCCCTTATTATGGGTAGTTAGATATAATAGTTTTTGATAAGTGAGCACCAAATCCTGTGGGAATTGAGTACCTGGATTTGGGGGTGTCACAGGTTGGTATCAAAGCTTTAGGTTATGAACCTTTGGTGGGGGAAACCTTAGGAAGTAACCTTTAAGGAAATAGAAAACATAGAGGTGTTCAACTCTTATCGAGTTTTAAGGAATGGATTAAGGTATCTATTGAAGCTAAACAATAAAAGACATTATGTGCTATGTGTTAATAACTTATATGCTCGTGAGTATCGAAAATATTAAATAAAACCTAAAACATTTTGTTGTCAAGATGTCTACCGAAGGAGGATCCAGTCCAGCTAGAGAGGTGATACCTCAGAGACCTATAGATGATGAGCCCCGGGATATTCATGTTGTATGGGAACAGTTGATCCAGGACGATGTGCCTGTGACTGGTCCCGAGGAGGATAGTTCTGAGGAGATAGAGGAGGATGAGGAAGAGGATCCTGAGGAGTTTCCACCAAACTCTGAGATGTATAATGCTTTTTATGACCGTAACGTAGAGTTACAGGACGAGGTTGAGGAGCTAAAGGAGTTGGTTGAGATGCATCCTACTGCGATAGAGGAGAAGAATGTAGAGATTCGGGAACTTGATTTAAAACTTGGGAACACAGAGTGGGACTTAGTTCATACAAAGTGTCAGCATGAAGACCTGTTGGAAGTACACGAGAAGATAAAGACGAACATAGAGAAATTGAAAGATGATTTCAAGGAGGAGTCAGCTAAGCGTGCAAGAGCAGAGGATGCGTGGATGAAGGCGACTCAACGTGCAGACCGTGCTGAGGCTAAGGTTCAAGTGAAGAAAGCCAAGATGAATGAGATGGATTATGCTTTTAATTCGACGATTAATAGGGCCCAGGATCGAGTCTACTATTATCCACCTTAGTTTGAGAATTCGCCGTGGTTCATGATGGATCGCAGAACGGCGTATCGTATCATGGAGGAGGAACGCTGAGAATCTTTACGACGTCTTAATATGCCTAGATAGAATAAGATAGATAATAATATGTGGTTAATTATGTGAATAAATAAGCTGTGAATCCCTTATTTTGAGATAAATAAAGGGATAGTATGAGTATGTAATCCTGAAACTGGTCTAGTTCAGGAAGGTAGATGTTTATAGCAGTTATGCTATTTTGAGTATGTTCTAAAACTTTATGAATGAATAAAATATTAGAGTTTATCTGAAATGTTATGTGTTAAAGCTTTAATCTTGGAATGTTTAAATTAAACTTTAAATACCTAAGAAGTTGAGTAATGAGCTAATAAGCGTATATTTTAACAGAAAATGCCTCCTAGAAGAAGACAACCACATCAACAAGCACCTCCTGAGGGGTCTACTAATAATAACAACGAGACCAACGCTAATCCGGTTCAGCAGTTAGTAGCTCTGTTGATGGGTGCTCTTGTGAATCAACCGCAAGCTCAAGTCACAACTTTCAAGGAATTCAAAGCGGTTGGACTGCCAGAGTTTCAAGGATCTATGAATCCAGTGGAAGCCCAAACCTGGATCATGGAAATGGAGAAGGTGTTCGACGTTGCTAGAGTTAATGAAGATCAAAAGACTGCGTTCGCAACGTTCATGCTGAAGTCTGAAGCTAGCTACTGGTGGCAAGCAAACAAGGTTCGTGGAGGACAACGAGTGATAGCATGGGATAGATTCAAAGAAATGTTTTTCGAGATGTACTTTCCAGCAAGTTCTCAGAATCAGCTGGAAGTGCAATTTCTGGAGATGAAGCAAGGAACTATGACGGTGCCGGAATATGCTGTGAAGTTTAACGAGTTGGCAAGGTTTGCCACTTATCAAGTCAATACCGATGATCGTAAAGCGAGAACGTTTGAACAAGGATTGAAACCCTGGCTTTACAGCAAAGTTTTAATGTTCCAGCTAAACACATTTGCGGCTGTACTAGAGAAGGCAATCATCGCGGAAGGTGGAAGCGATGCCTTGACCAAGTACAATCAAGAACAGAAGAAGAAGAAGAATGAAAATGAGAATAAGGCTGGTGGTAGTAATGTTGGAAGTAATAGTCAGAAGAGGAAATGGAGCGAGAATTCGACTGCGAGAGGACAACAAGGAAATCAACAGAAGAAAAAGTTTGAGGCTTGCGCAACTTGCGGGAAGAACCATACTGGGGTGTGTTTGAAGGGAAAGAGAATGTGTTTCAACTGTGGTCAGGAGGGACACATTGTACCGAACTATTTTAGTCCAAAGAAAGGAGCATGATTTACCTGCGGTTCAAAGGATCACATGGCTCGTGATTGCTCTAAGAAGCCAGCGGGAAGTGCAAGTGGCGAAAAAGGAAACAACAACGGTGGTGGTGCATTGGCTATCACTAGACCAGCTCAATCAAGCCGACCTACTGCGAGGACTTTCAATATGACCGCAGGATGTTTGATGCCTAAGGATGTGGTGTCAGGTATCATTCTGATTAATGGTATTAATGCTTATGTACTATTTGATTCGGGTGCTACTTGTTCATTTATATCCAATGAATTTGCTCAGAATTTAGAATTTCCCAAAGAAGAATCTTAAGTATAAAGATTGCGAATAAGGAAGTGATTCCTGTTAGATACATATATAGGAATTGTAGAGTGGATATAAAGGGTCACGAGATGATGGTAGATTTGATACCAATTAGACTTGGTGAATTTGTCATTATATCGAATGGATTGGTTATTCAATTACAGAGCGATGGTGATTGCCAAAGAAAGTGTGTTAACCTTATGACTCCAATCAAAGGTCAGTGTTTTATGGAAGCAAGTCACCTCGACAAGCAAGTTGTCCGATGCGTGATGCAAGCCAAGAAGTTGTTGAGACAAGGATGTGTAGGATATTTAGCCTACATAGTCGATACACAGAAGAAGAGTGCAAAGTTAGAAGAGATACCGATCATAAGAGATTTTGCAGATGTATTTCCAGATGATTTTTCGGGTCTTCCACCAGATCGACAAATCGAGTTTGTGATTGACCTACTACCAGGAACGGCTCCGATATCTAAGGCACCATACAGAATGGCCCCGGTAGAGATGAAGGAATTGATGGTGCAATTGCAAGAATTGCTTGACAAGAAGTATATTCAGCCGAGTGTTTTGCCATGGGGAGCACCTGTTTTGTTTGTTAAGAAGAAAGACGGATTGATGCGGCTTTGCATTGATTATAGAGAATTGAATAAGGTCACGATTAAAAACAAGTATCCATTACCTAGAATTGATGACCTGTTCGATCAGTTGAAGGGAGCGAGGTATTTCTCTAAGATAGACTTGAGAAGTGGTTACCATCACTTGAAGGTGAGGTCAGAGGATGTATCGAAGACAGCGTTCAGAACTCGGTATGGTCACTACGAGTTCCTGGTTATGTCTTTTGGTTTAACTAACGCACCTGCAGCGTTCATGGACTTGATGAACAGGGTGTTTAAACCATTCCTAGACAAGTTTGTGGTGGTGTTTATTGATGATATAATGGTGTATTCCAAGACCAAGGAGGAACATGTGGAACACTTGAGATTGACGTTGGAAACGTTGAGAAAAGAGAAGTTGTACGCTAAGTTCTCAAAATGTGAATTTTGGTTGGAACGTGTATAGTTTCTCGGGCACGCTATTGATAAGGACAGAATTTTGGTAGATCCATCCAAGGTGGAAGTCAGAATAAATCGATCACCAAGACACCATCAGAAGTGAGGAGTTTCTTAGGATTAGCGGGTTACTATAGGCGTTTTATTCAAGACTTTTCCAAGATTGCAACTCCGTTGACAAATTTAACTAGAAAAGCGGTTAAGTTTGTTTAGACAGAGAAGTGTGAGGAAAGTTTTCGAGAGTTAAAGAAGAGGTTAAGTTCAGCACCTGTGTTGTCGTTGCCTGATGATACAGGAAATTTTGTGGTGTATAGTGACGCATCGCATAAAGGACTAGGATGTGTGCTTATGCAAAACGGCTGAGTTATTGCGTATGCATCACGTCAGTTGAAAGATTATGAGAAGGGGTATCCGACTCATGACTTGGAGTTGGCGGCAGTAGTGTTTTCCCTAAAAATTTGGAGACATTATCTTTATGGAGAAAGGTGTGAGTTATATACCGACTATAAAAGTCTGAAGTATATCTTTACATAAAAAGATTTGAACATGCGACAAAGAAGAAGGTTGGAGCTGATCAAAGATTATGATTGCGAGATTTTCTATCATCCCGGAAAGGCGAATGTTGTTGATGATGCCTTAAGTAGGAAGGGACAGGAGAAGTTAATGATGTTAACTGATCAAGAAAAGTTAGTGTCAGAAATGGCTAAGATGGAGTTGGAAATTAAATATCCGACAGAATTCGATGAAAAGTTATTCCAGATGGGAAATAGTTCAACGATGGTAGATAAGGTGAAAAATGCACAACTTAAGGATGAAGACTGTGAAAAGATAAAACAGAAGATATATGTAGGTGAAGGAGACAAATTCAAAATCGATTCGGAAGGGTTACTTCGATTCGAAGGGAGGATTTGGGTTCCGCCAGTAACGGAAGTTAAAGAAGAAATTCTGAATGAAGCTCATAACTCACGATATTCTATTCACCCTGGGAGTAAAAAGATGTACCAAGATCTTAAACATCATTTTTGGTGGCCGAATATGAAGAGGAATGTGGCTGAGTGTGTGGCGAAATGCTTAACGTGTCAGAAAGTCAAAGCTGAACATCAAAGTCCAAGCGGATTATTACAACCGTTAGAAATACCAGAATGGAAATGGGAGCATATCACAATGGATTTTGTGGTAGGTCTTCCAACGACTCAGCAAAGTTACGATGCCATTTGGGTGATTGTCGATCGATTGACGAAGACAGCACACTGTTTGCCAATCAAGATTCGATTTACTCTAGATCGGTTAGGAAAACTATACGTGAAAGAGATTGTGTCAAGACACGGTGTACCTGTGTCTATTGTATCAGACAGAGATCCACATTTCACATCTAATTTCGGAACGATTACAAGAGTGTTTGGGAACACAACCGAGAATGAGCACGGCGTACCATCATCCTCGCATCGATGGACAAAGTGAGAGAACCATCCAAACACCGGAGGATATGCTCGAGGCGTGTATTATGGATTTTAAAGGAATTGGGATGACCATCCGCCATTGGTGGAATTTGCTTATAATAATAGTTATCATGCAAGTATTGGCATGCCGCCACGAAGCGTTATACTGGCAGAAATGCGTAACTCCATTATGTTGGGACGAGGTTGGTGAACGCCGCCTATTGGGTCCGTAATTGGTGCAAGATCGCTGAGATCATCAAAGTGATTCGAGCGAGACTGATAGCTACACAAGATAGACAGAAGAAATATACCGATCAGTATCGACATAATCAGGAATTCGATGTCGGTAGTTATGTTTTCTTGAAAGTATCTGCCTAGAAGGGGAAAATTCGATTTGGCAAGAAAGGGAAATTGAGCCCTAGATTTATAGGACCTTTTGAAGTGCTTCGACGAGTTGGCGAGGTGGCGTATGAGGTAGCCTTACCTCCGGAGGTAGAGCATATTCATAATGTTTTCCATGTTTCGGTATTGAGACCATACTAGCCTGACTATAAACATGTTATAGAATATGAGCCCTTACAGTTTGAGAAAGATTTGTCATATGAAGAAGTCCCTGTTCAAATTGTTGACAGAAAAGAGCAAGTCCTGAGGAATAAGGTGATACCTTCTGTTAAGGTAATCTGGAGGAACCACAATGCTGAAGAAGCTACGTGGGAACTTGAAAGTGTTATGATGAAGAATTATCCTCAGTTGTTTTCTTGATTTTGTATAGCGATTCTAGGGACATAATCTTGTTAAGGAGGGAAGAATGTAGCAAATAAATTTTTCGAGTTGTGATAAATATTTTTCGAGTAATTTAATTAAATAAATATTTTAAATAATTTAGTTGTTGAGGAAAATAAATATTTGATGAATTGTGATGAATTAATTTAGTGGCTAAATTAATTAATGTGAATCGAGAATGATAATTTTATTTGTAGGATTTAATTTAAGGAAATAATTAAATTAAATCAATTGTTTAATATGGAAGAAAATAATTAAATAAAATAAATTATTTAATTTGATGAAAATAAATTAAAGATAGTGATGTGTCTAATTTATTAATTAAATTAGATATATAATTATTTATTAATAATAATAAGATTTTTATTATAAGTATTATAAGTTATTTAAATCAACTAAACTAAGTTATTTAAATTGATCAACTAAAAGTGTGACATAAAACTATATAATATAAATGTTATTAAAATAATTTAGTTGGGAGAATTATTGGTTAGCCAAACAGGGCCTTGTGGCCTTTGGCTTATTTGAGCTGACGCTTGTTGGGTTTTATAACGGAAAGGGAACGTGGGTTTCAGTTGTGTTATATGCATATTATTCCTAAGCCTGGCGTTCAGTTTCTTTTGTTATTCACGTATTTTATCTAAGGCTGAAGAACAGAGGGTTGGAGAGAGAGCTTTGTGAGAAGAGATAAATTTCAGAGATTCTAGAGAAGAAGAGGAAACACAGTGGTGTTGATAGAAGGGTTGCTAATTGTTCTACTAATTCAAGGTATAACTCATTCCTAAATTTTCTAGTTGGAATTTGAAACTTAAAGTTCTCTCACTGATGGATTTTGTGGGATTGTTGTTGTAAATGAATTCTTATGTATTGCTTTTGTAGAATCTATTATTATCAATATATATATATATATATATATATATATATGTATATATACGTAATTGTTGATTGCCATATCACGTGAAGTTGGGTTTGAGGAAGGAAAATGATATAACAGTGTTTATGTTCTTATTATATGGCTTAGAAAAGTACAAGAAATTGATGCTCTATATGTGCAATAATCTGTAATTTGTTGATGGATTATGAAAATATATTGAGAAACAAAAACAACGAAGTTTAAATTATGTCAATTGATTGAAAAACGAATTTATGGTGATCAAATTCGCTAAAGGTGTCAAAAATGGAGTTTTATGTGAAAAACATGAAAATTGATAAATTAAAATGGTTTTAGTTGTGTTAATTTAGTATTTATATGCTTGGTGAAGTTTATGTATAATTTGCATTAGTTATACATGTTAATTGGTGTTAGAAATTAAGATTTAGAAGCTTGGTTTTGTTCTAGTTATGGGTGTTCTGCAATTCGGTGCCCCTGCACCAAATTTCGTGCCCCAGGGCCATTGTTCACGCCCCAGCGCCAAGAACGGGCGATGAGTTCACACCTGCAATATTGAACTCATACCCGGCTGCATCGACTCGCACCCTGGTGCGAGAAATGTGGTCTGGGTTGGACCATATTTACCTCTTGTAGTAAAATGGCCATAACTTTTGAATACGAACTCCGATTGAGGTGATTCAAGATGATTCGGAAAGAGGATGAATATAACTATAACTTTTATTCTTTAAGCTTTTAATTTGAAATTGTTATGAAGGGTCAAAATGGCCATCTTTAGGACTATTATGTATTTAGAGCCAATCGGAGGGCGTCGGGATGCGCGAATGCAAGTGCAATCCCTCGGGTGTTAGTATAACTTAATGATAACATGTTGGACATGTAATAGGATGTTGCATCAAGTTGTTAATGTGTATGTGGTGCAATGACATGATCACTTAAGTTGTTGTGATAAAGCTAAAAAGTAATGTTCATGAAAGATGCGATGTTATTTAAACTTAAACTTAGTTAGTAGCTATACTAAAAGTAAGAAAGCAACTCATGAAGGTAATGTTAGTGTAACTAATGTGTATTGTCAATATATATGGTATGTGTAGGACTTGGGGTGAACGTGAGTAGTGATTGTTTAACCTACGCATGAGGAAAGTTCTCTAACCCTACTTTTATAATTGTGCAAGTATTTAACTATCTTTGAACAAGTTTTCCTAACTCTAAGCTTTCTTTGTGAAAGTTTCTTAACCCTAATTATATCGTGCAAGCTCCTAAACCTTATCTCTTGATTTTGAGCCAATCTTTAACTTGTTAATTAGCATGCAAATTTCTACATTCTAACACACCAATGTTGAACAAGTTTTATCATTCAACTTATTATTTGTTATGTATGCTTAAGATTCAACTCTAAATAAGGTTTTAACCTTGGCTTAATATTGTTCAAGTAAGGCATATTATAATTATTCGATGTTTATGCTGTTAGTTTATTCCTAAAGCATGACCTTAATTTTCAATGTCAATTTAGTTATGATTATTCCATAGCATGATGTTATCAATATTGTATTCAACTAATCCTTAGTTGATGACCGTTGAATTCTAAATTACCCTTGAAATGTATCCACACCAAACTTACTTTGGTGCGGACTTGTATTCTAAACACTGAGACGAACAACCCTAACGTAGGGGATTTTGTACGTGTAACGTTTAGATGTTTGTGCACAATACATGGTACAAACGGCTGATCCCCCTAAGTACGATAAGAAGGGTCCGTATAGTCGAAATGACTGTTAAGGTTGGGTAATAATACCTAAGAACCGGGGACATAGTTCGTGGTCTTAAGACCCTCAGATAATTAAAGTTCGAACTTGTTTTCTTGTTTTACTTGTAGAACAAGTTCCTTATTTTTCATCTTTCGTTGTTCACTCTCATGTTATTATCATTGCTACGTTCTATATCAGTGAGCATTTGTTTGCTCACTCTTGCAATTAACACTGCAGCTAAAGTGGAGAAAGTTGATCAGCCATCGACTAGCAAAGGCAAGGGCAAGATGTCCAAATGATAAAGACTTATGATAATTTTATTTAAATGTTTTATGTTTCAAGACTTGTTTTAAATATGTGATGTATTCCGCAAACTGATGTAATAAGTTTTAAGGTTAGATTACTTGGGATTTAATTTGAAATGATGGTGTAACCCTTTAATGGGAGAGATTATTGTTTAAATTATTCTAATTATGTCTTTGTCCCTTATTATGGGTAGTTAGATATAATAGTTTTTGATAAGTGAGCACCAAATCCTGTGAGAATGGAGTACTTGGATTTGGGGGCGTCACAAAGTCTTTAATCTTGCCTACCTTCAGGCCCATCTCTGTCATTTCGCCGTGTTTATTAATTTCTGAGAATGTCTTTCCTATGCCTGCTAGGATCCTCTCATAGTAAAGAGCCTCTTGGATACCAGTAAATGTCATTACCATATCAGTTTTTTTCATTGATGGAATGACTTGTGCTGCTACGTAGTGTATATATGTTATCCCTTGTTAGACTTGCTGAGCTAGTTATGCTCACTTCTTGCTTGAATTATATGATTGCAGCTAAGGCCGAACAAACTGAGGGTTTTAAGAAAAAGAAAGGCAAGGCTAAGATGGATAATTTGTTATCCTGTAATAGACTAGAATGTTTGTATGTATTAAACTTATGAACAACGAATAATGTATTCGGTTTATGAACCAGGGAAAGAAATTACTACGAATGTAATAAGAATGTAGTTAATACACTCATTGTGTTGTTGTTTCAATGGAATGAATGTATGATTAATAGTATCATGTAGCACCATCTATTGAGTTGGAAGATACCCGGTTTTGGGGGCGTCACAGGTTTCCCACAAACAACCAACAAATTAGTTTCCGTCTCGTCTACACTATTTTCACAGTGAGTTAGATCGGTTACTAATTCGTATATACCTCCACTGTCTGAAGGAATCGTTTAGCCCAACTCCTATACATCCACCATTAAAGGTACGGTTGTACTGCCTTAGACTTGATACTTACTCGTACATATACTTAAGAAATTGGTGATTATCAAAGATATTTAATGTCACCAACTTACTACGATAAAATAATTTCACATAAATTATTTAATATCAATAGATAAATTTCTATCCATCTTCTTTACTTCAAATAACTCTCCTCTTCAATAAATAATAATATATAATAATAATATATTTATTAAAAACAGAAATCATTTATTGCATAGTTTATATTACCCCATACAACACCATACCACATACGTCACAACACATATATATATTCTTATTCGAACCCTTCTCATGCCTTAAGAATTTTATTTACTAAATTCTTATTTTAATTTTTTTTGAAAATTCGGGTTCTTATAATGTGAACAACCCCGGGAGGGTCCATAAGAAGAAAGAAGAGGATGTCTCCTTGATACTGCAAGGACAAACTCAAAAAGGTAATCTAAACTTGCCTATTCAAAGAAGAAACTATTCCACTTTTCAAACACAATCATCAAATCCTCCCTTGCTAAAGAGTGGAGAAGTCAGACATTCAAGAGTGTTCACACCCTTAGGGGACTTACTCGAAAATATTTTCAAACTTTTGACAACTCAGAATAAAATTATGCATCTCCTTCCACCAGCCAATCTAAGTGGAAAGGGCTTCAATACATGCAAGAAGTGTTCTTACCATTTTGGAGCTCCAGGACATGACACTCAGGATTGTTAGGCCCTCAAGCATAAGATCCAGGACTTAATAGACAGTGGTGAGATCGTGGTGACAAAGCCCGAACAACCACATGTTCAAGATAACCCTCTCCCTCAACACTTGGAAGAGGATGTTAAAATGATCAATAGAGGCAGTGAAGAAAGTCCCAAGTACCTCAAATATGTGGGTGATTCTCCCTAAACCAACAAAGATAATTCTGATAAATGGGATTATTTAGAGTTCAAGTTCATGATGAAACTTGAGTTAAAATCTATTGATGAACATGTCAATCAAATGGCGGAACTGATGATACATCAACACCAAGTCACACGACAGTTGTTCAGTCAAGAGCATGCTAGTCTCCTCTTTCTTATCACAAAAACTCCAAAACTCACCCAAGTGAGTGAAACCTTAGAGGAAAATCTTTGCCAGAAAAGGAAGAGCCCAAGCCTGTCGGGACTTTTCCAACAAAAGGGAGTTCAATTATTTAGGCCAACCGATGGAAGAAATATTGCAGATGTTGATCAATGAGCCCAAGAATACTGCTACCTCCAGTTAACCCACGCTCAAAAAGATTTGATGCTACTAGAGTATGTAAATACCACTCCCAATCTCGTGGTCACAACACTAAAGAATGTTGGGCACTCTGTAAGACCCCAACTTTTATGAATAAAGATTTAATTTTCTCCAATTATCTTTTTGAATAATAAGGTGCGGATTTGATATAATGTTATAGTTGTGGGTAATATTTACAAATTTTGCAAAGTAAATAAGTTGTATACTGAGTCTAAACTTAGAACACATCGAGTCTTTAATAGTATTCAATATAGTACACTGAGTGTGTTAGTTCCCACTAGGCGCACAATAGATCTAAAAGGGGGGTTGAATAGATCTTTCTTTGAATTCAAATACTTTTCCTGTTTATTTTGTATTGCTAATGAATTAGCATATGAAAAACATAAGAATCTTTTTAAGCACAGTGGAATAAGTAAAAGATCTCCTTTACTGATATATTCATAGACATTCATATATTATTCGTGGAGTTAGTTTAGTTGTAAGTAGTTAATACATACATAACATTTATAGCAGTTAGGTACATAATGTAAATGATAGAAAGTAAATGACTGAATGTAAAAGACACAAGGGATTTTAAGTGGTTCAGAGACTTAAGCTCCTAATCCACTCTTCTGCTTCAACAAGCAGGAATTCCACTAAGGAAGGGCAGCACCCTGAATCACTAAGATTCCTTCAAGGCCAGTAGCCTTGGTACTTTAGGTCACTAAGAACTCTTCAAGCCCATCAGGCTTGGAACTCCTCTAGTTCACTAAGAACTCTTCAAGCCCAACAGGCTTGGAACTTCATTTAGTCCCTCCGGATAAGGACCCCTCAGGCCCTAGCTACTTGTTGTTGTTGTAGTTGTTGTTGGTGCTTTGCTACTAAGATGTCTTGAAGCTTGAACATCTTTTGTACTTAGCATCTCGGCGTCGTCCTCTTTTCATTCTGCGTAGAGTTTGGACCACCTCTTCTCTGGTGCAGCTGATCTTTATATTGTTCATCTCATCTTTATCCGATGTTAGTTGTGCACCATCACCATTTAGGTTTGCTAAGTCTTTGAGCTTTTGGTAGACTTCGTCTGACACTTAGCATTTTTTGAACCCTTCTTGAATGGTATGCATACATTGTTCTGCATCTGTTCTGTTTCAACTTTTGGTTCATGGTGATATGTAGAGTGGCTCTCTGAATCTTCTTTATGCTCTGCCACTTTTCTGAATGCTATATTCTTGGCCTTCTTCGCTCTCAGCTTAGCTGCCATCTTCAGTGGCATTCTCATCCTTCTTGAGTGAAGCTTTAGTCTGTTCAAGTCCTTCTTCAAATCTGCTTCACTTCCACCTTCATAGTCTCACTACCACTGAGACTTATTTTGTTCAGCTCTGGTGGAACTCGCAGAGTAAACAATATAGCATTCCAACAACTCAACGATTCTTTAACTCAGCAACTCTTAATCTATGAAGCTCTGGCTGATATATTGTAATAATCCAATATTTTCTATATAATTAAATCAGAAATTTTGCGTATAATTTTTTATTTATTTTAAAGGTGAGGATATGTACAAGATAAAGCGTATGTATTAATGTGATAAATAAAAATATATTTATTACATGAATAATTACAAATCGTTTTATTTTAGAATTATTGTTCATTATAAAGTATATTCTTATAATAATTAATTTTATAGTAGAAATATTTTTATTAATTATTTTTCATAAAAATATGATTTTATATTATTTAAATAATATATGAAATGATTATTAGAAATGATTATTTTATTGTATTGTATGAATTTATTTTAGATTAATTAAGTTAATTATTTTAACTTAATTAATAATGTTATATATACAAGATAAATCAGATATGGAATCCAAACCCTAATTTTGGATTTTGATCAAGGGTTGAGAATAATAATATAATATTATTTTATTTCAGTGCTATAAATAAGTACAGTATATGTGTGGACTGATAATGGTTGGTCAATTATGGTATATCATGACCAAACCCTAGCATTAATTTGTTTAACCCTATTTTTTTTTAAATTCAAATGGGAGATTCACGACTGTGTAGTGATTGTGTTATATGAATAATGACATGTATTGTAGAATTTAGTCTTAATTAGGAAAAACACTAATTATTATAAACCCTAATTCGAAAGTCGATTAAGACTTTAAGAAATTGTTAAGTCGTTATGTAGTTGTGATATGGTGATAATGTGTCTAATGACATGTATTATATATTTTTACCCTAATTATGGAAACCCCTAATTATTAGAAACCTTGATTAGTAAGTTGAAACCCTAATTACTAATCTAAAAACCCTAATTTTAAAATTAGTAACCCTAATTGCTAAAATAAAGCCCCAAGTGCTAAATTAACAATCTTAGTTATAATTTGTAAAACTTAAACCTAAATTACATTTTTATATTATTAGAAAACCTAAAATAATTTAGAACCCTAAATTTATAATTTAGGAAACCTAATTTTTCCATTTTAGCCCTAAATATAAAATCCTAAAAAACCATATTATTTAACTTTAGGGTTAAACCCTAAGGGTCAAACCCTAAGGATTGGGACAAGTTACTATAAAGCCATTAAATTTGCAAGCCTAATGTCCATATTGCCCTTTTGTCACATTTTTATAAGATAACGTGTAAATCTAGCAAAGATAATGAGTTTGTAACCAACTCTACCTACTCCATTTGGCTTAAAAATTCTAGCAACCAGCAATATACATCTCAGCCAAATGCATTGCATCAGTCTATATATAGAATTAGAGAGAGAAAATGTTACATTATTGCTCATTTGCACACCTCCGAAATTTCCTTGCTAGATCAGTCACATAACAAGCCCCACTAACACCCCTAACAAATCAGCAGCTTTGAATCAAGAATTGGTTCATAAAGGTATAAACCATAACTAAGAAATATGAGCTTTGATTCCACGTTAGATCTTATGTTTTAATGTTTAAACATGTTGTTTGTAGTCTATATTAGTGATCTGGGTTGTTACTTCCTAGATCCATAACATCTATGTACTCGAAATCAAGTTTTAAAAAAAATCTGGAAAACTGAGAAATATGGTATGACAACCAAATGTCAGGTCCCATAGATCTTAATATGTTTACTGTTTTGTTAGTTTAAGGGTTTGTTATTGTAGTATATTGTAAGGGATTTACTCTGGAACTTGATTCAAAGCCAGATCGGTTGTAGATTGAAAGTTATTGTTGGTCAAAGGCCGTTGACCAAATGATGATCGGACGCTTCGGGTAACCCGAAACCGCCGAAAAAGGCCTGACAAGATTTTCACGCGTCTAGATCTGTCAATTGTTTGTTGTTTCGATTCTGTTGTTGTAACAAGATTGTTGTATGTTATATAGACTACTTATTCATGCTCTTAGAACACCAAAATAATGAACAGGTTTCTTGCAGTGAACGGTTAAACCAAGCAAGAAGTTCACGAAATGAGTTTTCTGGGTAACCCTGAAAACTTAAATCGTGACTTCTGACATGGTTTGACCGGGTTAGAACTAGCGTTTGAATTGTTGTTATGATGATATGTTATTGTACCCGGACATATATTCTACAAGTATGAATCATTAGATCTCACAAACTAGAATCAGAACGAAATCTATAAGGATCTAAATATAACACCTTGGACTGTTCTTCATTTTCTGGAAAACCCAGAAATGGAGAACATCTTTGTCAGACATTTTGGAGGCCTATAAGTATCTAATTTGTTGTTCTATAATCATGAAACCTGTTTGTGTGTGTAGTATTACACTTGTACTACATGTGTAACAACATCAGATTCCCATAAAACATTAAGTTCATAAAGAAAATGATGGTCAAACTAGCTGACTCATTAACTGGCTATAAGTTTCTAGGTTTGGCCAAGAACACTTAAGAACACCTATATCGACAATTTCATTGCTATAAGGCCATTTACCGACACTTAATTTTTGAATATTATTATTTTATTAAATAATTAGAGAAAATTAGTTTTAAATTATTAAAAATATATAATAAATTATTAAAAATTATTTTAAAACCTAAAAATTGATTTTTAATAATTTTAAAGATATTTCATTAATATTTAATAATTTTTTGAATATTAATTGTATTTAATTTATTTAATTATAATATTAAATAAATTGTTTAAAAATAATTTTAATACTTGAAAAATCATTTAAAATTATATTATTTTACAAGAAAATATTTTAAGTTATTTTCTATAACTTGTAATGTTTTGTGATGAATTTCATTAATAAATTAATATTAATGGTAATTAAAGTTATTTAATAGATATATTAAATAAATTGTAGAAAAATAGAATTAATGATTTAAAAATCATATAAAATTATTGAAGTATTATAAAAAAAATATTTGAAGTTATAAAATATAACTTTTGATATTTTGTCATAAAAAATATTAATATTTTAAAATTAATGATATTAGATTTATTTAATATTTATATTAAATAAATTAGTTTAAAAATGATTTTAATATTATAAAAATCATTTTAAATGAAAATAAAGTGTTTAAAAATATTTTAAGTTATAAAATATAACTTTAATATTTAAAGGATAATTTCAATAATATTTTAATGTTAATGATATTAAATTTATTTAATAATTATATTAAATAAATAGTTTTAAAATGGTTTTATTAATTTAAAAATCATTTAAAAAGGATATAAAAGAATTAAAAATAATTTTAAGTTATTATTAATAACTTTTAATATTTTGATAAGTAATGCATTAATATTTAAATATTAATGGTAATTATTTATAAATGATTTTAAATATTTTAAAAATCATTTAAGGGTAATATTAAAATTTAAAATATTCTAAGTTATTATAAATAACTTTAATATTTTAGCAATAGTTTCATTAATAATTTAATATTAATTAAATATTAATGATAATAGAATTATTTAATTTTTAAATCATTTAATAATGATTCCAGTGTTTGAAAAATCATGATAAATTATAATAATTATTTAAAAATTATTATAAGGCTATGGAAAATAATATGACTGATATTTACATTTATTGAACTATAGAATAGAGTTTTAGACTCTATAATTACTCGATAAAGACGTCGGTACACCGACATGTGTCAAAAATTGACATGGACTTATATATTTTGTCTGTATACGTGTTTGTTTGTGATCTAATGACTGTTAAACTTATGTGATAATGTGATTAGGTTGTGTGCTGACTACAAATAGCAGTACTATGTGTTATAGTATGCTATTCTAATCGATAAAATGATCTTAATAATGATAGGTCTCAGTATAAAAGATAAAACTAAGTTGCGTAATTGTAAGCAACAGACCAGACAAGTATCCTACCTTTGCATTTACTTTATGCAATGGATAAGTAAGAAAGTTTCAGAATTATATTATCATTATGCCAGAATATTAACTCTATTATTATCGATTATGTATCCGATCATTATTTATCAATACAATATTATTGTATAATTTAGATATTTATTCTGTTCGTTAATTTCTAAATATTGTTATACAAGTGTCCTCACTTGGATAATCATTGTGTTTAATCACAGGTTGACACACACCTATCGATCTCCGATATATATACATTAATTAAAAGCTGTCTAAGCTATTTGACCTAGCTAGACACAGATTTAGAAATATCATTGAACACGATAAAACTTTATTGTATCCAATCAAATTGCTTTGGTTTGGATTCCCGACTAAGTATGAACATCCCGAATATGGGAAACCTTTTATGCGCCCAAGGCGGAAAAGATGAACGATAATATCGTTCTTGTATGTAGTATTGATCAATACAGGGAACATTGGGATGATCACCCTCGCGCCCGTAAGTTATGACGGTTTGCGGATGAAGTTCTGCTAAACCTTAGCGAAAATTAAAAACAATGTTCATAGTCTGTCGACTAACACTCATTTATAGTTAGTACGTAGTTTCAAAAATTTGATATAAAATTGATATGTTGTTATTATTGGTTCAACTTACTACACAACTGTTGATTTGTTGTAGAAGTGTCATTCAAAGAAAACATTTAATCCTTTCAGCTACTATTTATTGTTGCTATTACTTGCTGGGCACTCAAATGCTCATCCTTGCTTAATTTAAATGTTTTCAGCTAAGTGTGAACAACCAGAAGGTTCGGCCAAGAACAAGGGAAAAGGAAAACAAACATAATAAGTGTTATGGTATTCTATGTAATAGTATGACTTTATTAAAACAATGATATCTATTAATTATCATGTAATGAATGAAGTAAAGGTTTCATACTTGGGATTAGACTCTGATAAATATAAGTTAAGTCTGATATTCATATTATTGTTATTATTATTAGTATTATTTTCGCTCATAGAAATGGTATCGTAAAGCACTGATTTTGGGTTTCAAGTACCTGAATTTGGGGGCGTTACATTATGGTATTAGAGGTTTAGGGTTAAAAACCTTAGGTGTGATAGACCTTAGGCTATAACCTTAGGACAAAGAGAAAAATTAAAAATACAAATAACTCATATAGAGTTTAAAATGAGATGAATTGGATAAATTCATCGTCAAACAAAATAAAAGATAACTTGTATAAAACTATTAGTTGCTGTGTGTATACATTATGTGTTGATCTAGATAATTTATTTGTAGATGTCAGATAAAAAAGGATTAGGATACCCTTAGATTGTAAAGAAGGAGTCAACCTTTATGACCGAGCTAATGTCAAAGCTAATATCTGAAATAGAGGCTCACTTGGAAAGCAACCCTGATGAGGAGGTTTTTGTGGATAATGTAGTACCAGATCTAGAAATGGTAGTTCAATTGATAGGTAGAGTATAGTTAGAGAATAGATGGTCAAGCTCGAGTTCTTAAACTCATATGTTTGTGATGAGTTCTTAAACTCATAATGTGTGGTAAGTTTGGCGAACTTGGTATAGTTAGGTGTGAATGGATTATTGAGGATGATGAGAATATATAGAATACTAAGCAATCGATCCTTAGTGAAGGCGTAAGAAATAAGTAGCATTAGTATTATTTGAATATGTATGGTTCTATGTTGTGTATATGATATGTATGTCTGTATAAGATAATATTCTTAACTTTTGTATAAGTTGTAGTAGCGAATCCCGACTTCTGAGTCACAAAGGGATAACAGATGTACAAAGCAATATGTGCTATGGTATGTCAAGTGCTATGAATATGAATCTATGTTGTATTAATGAAATAAGTTGGTATAAAGATAATAATTATTTATCTGAGCACTGGTTAATACAGTAAACAAAGTTTTCAAAATCTAATATTTTGAATATATGATTATTTAAGTAGAAATTTTTGCGTTATGGGTATACCCTAAGACATAGAAGGTAAGTCGATGAAAGATAAATTATGATTAATCAGATAATGCCGCCAAGACAAAAACGAAACCAAAGGACAGAAGAACCTGTCGATAAAGCTAGAGGACAACCAGAATCAATACAGAATTTTTTGAATATTGTCTCTCAAGATATGCAGAACGGAATACCAGCCTCGGGAAATCAGCCAGATAATCGATTAGCGAAATTCAAAGACTTCAAGGCGGTCGTACTGCCAGGATTTAGAGGATCAACTGACCCCATAAAACCATTTGTGATAGCTAGAATAACGGAGGGGCAAAAGACAGCTTTTGCCACCTATACGATAAAAGGGGATGCGAATTTTTGGTGGGAGGCAAATCAAGCTAGCGTCGGAGAATGGAGTAGAGGTGGTAGGATTGGAAAAAGGAAAGGAGATAATTTTGGGAATACTAAAAATAGGTTAGGAGGTGGAAAGAAACAGATTATGCAGTATAGAAATTGCAAAAAGAATCACTTAGGAGAGTGTCTTAAAGGTAAGTTTGTGTGTTATAAGTGTGGGCAGAAGGGACATATCTCTCCCAACTGCCCCAATCCAAGAATGTATAGTGGGTGTTTTATTTGCGAATCAGTGGAGCATAAGGTGAAAGATTGTCCAAGAAGGAGAATGGAGGCAGGGAGTATGACTACAGAGAAAAGTAGCGGGACGCTGGCGACAACGAGACCAATTTTAACAGATAAACCAATAGAATCAACCGCAAGAGTCTTCAGCATGACTGTTCAGGAATCGGTAGCAGCCGGGGATGCAACTCCTGGTATTATTCGTATAACTTTAATTTTCTTATATATATAATAAATTATTTTATAAAGAAATTTTGAAGAAGGAATTTGAGTTCTATTAGAAATCAAATTTCTGTTTAATCAGATAGACAAGCTTTATGTTGAATAGTTAAACATCGGTTCGATAAATTATGATCGTTTTTGCTATGTACCCTTGTATGTATAAGTTTTAAAATGGTGATTCCAGGGACAGAATATTTATAAGGGAGGGTGAATGTAATAACCCGATATTTACTATATAATTAAATAAAAATTTTACGTATAAATTTTTTTTATTTATTTTAAAGGTGAGGATATGTACAAGATAAAACGTATGTATTTATGTGATAAATAAAAATATATTTATTACATGAATAATTACAAATAATTTTATTTTAGAATTATTGTTCATTATAAAGTATATTCTTATAATAATTAATTTTATAGTAGAAATGTTTTTATTAATTATTTTCAATGAAAATATGATTTTATATTATTTAACTAATATATGAAATGATTATTAGAAATGATTATTTTATTTTATTGTATGAATTTATTTTAGATTAATTAAGTTAGTTATTTTAACTTAATTAAAAATGTTATATATACAAGATAAATCAAATATGGAATCCAAACCCAAATTTTGGATTTTGATCAAGGGTTGAGAATAATAATATAATATTATTTTATTTCGGTGCTATAAATAAGTACTGTATATGTGTGGACTGATAATGGTTGGTCAATTGTGGTGTATCATGATCAAACCCTAACATTAATTTGTTTAACCATATTTTTTTAAAACTCAAATGGGAGATTCATGACTGTGTAGTGATTGTGTTATATGAATAATGACATATATCATAGAATTTAGTCTTAATTAGGAAAAACACTAATTATTGTAAACCCTAATTCGAAAGTCGATTACGACTTTAAGAAATTGTTAAGTCGTTATGTAGTTGTGATATGGTAATAATGTGTCTAATGACAGGTATTATATATTTTTTAACCCTAATTAGGGAAACCCCTAATTATTAGAAACCTTGATTAGTAATTTGAAAACCTAATTACTAATCTAAAAACCCTAATTTTTAAATTAGTAACCCTAATTGCTAAAATAAAGCCCTAAGTGCTAAATTAGCAATCTTAGTTATAATTTGTAAATCTTAAACCTAAATTACATGTTTTATATTATTAGATAACCTAAACTAATTTAGAACCCTAAATTTGTAATTTATGAAACCTAATTTTTCCATTTTAGCCCTAAATGTAAAATCCTAGAAAACCAAATTATTTAACCTTAGGGTTAAACCCTAAGGATTAGGACAAGTTACTATAAAGCCATTAAATTTGCAAGCCTAATGTCCATATTGCCCTTTTGTCACATTTTTATAAGATAACTTGTAAATCTAGCTAAGGTAATGAGTTGGTAACCAACTCTACCTACTTTATGTGGCTTAAAAATTCTAGCAACCAACAATATACATCTCAGCCAAATGCATTGCATCAGTCTATATATAGAATTAGAGAGAGAAAATGTTAGATTATTGCTCATTTGCACACCAACTATAAGACCCCGAAATTTTTTTAAATAAAAAGGAATTTCCTTTATTTATTATTTTGAAATAGTAAGGGCGGATTTGATTAATGTGGTTAGTTATGGGTAAAATGCGCAAATATTTTAAATAAGCAAGTGGTGATATAATATTCATTATTGTCGGAGAATATTCGTTTGGTCGTGGAATATTCAATGACTGCTTGTCGAATATTAAATGCATTCGGTAGCGACCATGTGTGGGCCCCTATAACTGAAAGCGATTGGAGGAAGAAAACGACAAAAATAAGTTGTTTAAAAATAACGGCGTAGTTATTACCACATTTACCGTTGGAATACCCGGTGGTTAAAACACACGATGTCTGCGTTATTGCACAAGAAGACACTACCAGTATTGCACCAATTATTGATTCTTACGTAAGAAGGCACTACTCAATAATGGTTACTGATAATTCTTGCTCAATTATTTTATTTTATTGATTCAATAATTGTCTTGCGTTGATATTTTATATTGTTGTTGTTTCAATAATTGTCATTACACAAGATTTTTTTCATTATCGAACCAATAATTCATATTATCCTAATAATATTATTAGATAACATTATTGGCAATGTCTAGAAAGTTACATCTAAGGAGAGGTTTGGTCACCTAATTGCTACTTCAATGAAGGAGAAATTCTTATTGAAAGCCCCTCTTCCTGAACCGCACTGGTTGTCAATATTGTGATTCTCGTAATATTATTTGTGAATAATTAATTATTGATTCATACGATGAGGAAAATATTGATTTTATGAGGATATAGATGGAGAAAATTTTTAATGTGACAATTGTTAAAAATTAATATTTTATCTTTTTACGATAAAATAATTCATTTAAATATATTATTTTAATAATATATTAACGATGATATTTTTACGATGAATGTGGGATATATGAGTATATGTGGAGAAGGAGTATTTTTGTTACCAAAAATGTTTAAAACATGTTAAACATGTCGGTGGACCCCATTTATTGACCGAAATTTGATTATAGCACAGAAATCACCCATTTGTGGATTTCGGTCAATTTACATTTGGAATTTGGAAACACTTTCTTCAGTAAAGTTGTAGAGAATTGAATTTCCTATAAAAATTCAGCGAGATTTGAATTTTTCTGGAAAAGGGCTATTTATTGTGAATTATTGAAGTTCAAGTTCAAAAATAATTGATTTTTGGAAGTTTAAAATATTTTATTTACAAAAACGTTTTTTTCATTTGGTTCCCTCATTTAACACATGACAAGTTTCTGAAATTCAGATTCAAGGTGTGTGTAGGAATTATTATTATAAATAATAATATTATATTAAATTTTCTACTTTGGTGTTCTAAGCAATTTCCTATAAATAGGTGCTTAGGTTAGAATTGAAAATCACACCGTAAATCAAGTTTTCTCTCTATATTTATCGAGCGTATTCTTGTGAGTATTTTGAGTATACTTTGAGTATTGCTATACGGTGAAAGTTCAAGTCATAGCCTATATCCTGTTTTTCAACTAGAAATCTTCTTTTCGAGGTAAGGGATGTTATTTTCTTCTCAAATGATATTATTTCTTCAATATCATTATTCGAAATATTGGTTGGAACTTTTTATCAAATTTGGAACTTTTTCATGCTCTGGGTTACTATTCATGAGTTACTATTTATGAGTTACTATTCACGAGTTACTATTCACGAGTACTATTCACTAAACGCGTGAAGATGTTTTTTGTGAAATTTCTATCTTTTGGTGTCGGAGTTACTATTCACGTATACGGCACTATTAACGTATACGGCACTATTCACGAATACGACACTATTCACCGAAAAATGAAATTTCTTCTTTTCGTCCAAAATATCTATTCGGATACTAGCTTTGATTGTATCCATGTTTTTTTGATCATTCTTGAATTTTACACCACTATGATTATTTTTGAGGTATTTTTGGACGTGGATAAAACAAAGTACTAATCCTTAATCCTTAATCCTTGTCATTATTCAATTGGATTTATTTCTTTAAAAATATTTTCATCATCCTCGGTCTTAAATGATGATATTATGGAATATCTTTGGCCTCTGTAGTGCAAAGATGAATGATTTCGATGAATATCTTTGGCACATAGTGCAAAGATGAATGATTTCGATGAATATCTTTGGCCTGTAGTGCAAAGATGAATGATTTCGATGAATATCTTTGGCCCGTAGTGCAAAGATGAACAGTGTTTAGATGAACATGACCAATTGGTGAATGTCCTTGGCTCAGAGTGCAAGGGATGAATATTTGATCTCGGATATATATTGATTGATGTTACAGGATAAAAATAGACGATGAACTTTGAAATTCATACATAGAAGATAGTAGTTTGCATTCTCTACTTAACTCTTCTAATGAATTATTATTTCACATTGCGAATATTGATTTAAAACTTGTTGTCTATTGTATTCTATTATATTTTTCCTGTTGAAGACTAACGATAATTTTGTTGTATATTATCTTAGTCATAATATTCTTTACTTGGGCTAGTCGAGCTCACCCTTTTCCTTTTGTTCCATTTTTCTTTTCGTGAGGCGAGAATATAGCGAGTGCGAGTCGGGTATGGAATGAAAGTTCTAGGGAGAGTTGTTTAGTAGTCCTCACCATTGTTGTAAAATAATGTATCAATAATTATGATGATGATTTATTTGTATGTGGATATTGTCTAGATGGCAATATCTGTATTTAAACTCACAGTTTTACTATTGTAATAATAAAGTTGTAGTTGTTTCTGTACCATGTATTTGGCGACTCAGAATGGGTTGGATGGAATGGACCTATTTTGGGGGCGTCACACCAACCCTCATCCAAGACAATCTCTCTCTAAAACCTCTGAAATTTCCTTGCTAGATCAATGACAAAACAAACCCCACTAACACCCCTAACAAATCAGCAGCCTTGAATCAAGAATTGGTTCATAAAGGTATAAACAATAACTAAGAAATATAAGCTTTGATTCCATGTTAGATCTTATGTTTTAATGTTTAAACATGTTGTTTGTAGTCTATATTAGTGATCTGAGTTGTTACTTCCTAGATCCATAACATCTATGTACTCGAAATCAAGTTTTAAAAAAAAATCTGGAAAACTGAGAAATATGGTCTGACAACCAAATGTCAGGTCCCATAGATCTCAATATGTTTACTGTTTTGTTAGTTTAAGGGTTTGTTATTGTAGTATATTGTAAGGGCTTTACTCTGGAACTTGATTCAAAGCCAGATCAGTTGTAGATTGAAAGTTATTGTTGGTCAGTAATCGCTGATTGTTATGATCGGACGTTTCGGGTAACCCGAAACGCGAAAAAGGCCTGACAAGATTTTCACGCGTCTAGATCTGTTAATTGTTTGTTGTTTCGATTATGTTGTTGTAACAAGATTGTTGTATGTTATATAGACTACTTATTCATGCTCTTAGAACACCAAAATAATGAACAGGTTTCTTGCAGTGAACGGTTAAACCAAGCAAGTAGTTCACGAAATGAGTTCTCTAGGTAACCCTGAAAACTTAAATCGTGACTTCTGACATGGTTTGACCGGGTTAGATCTAGCGTTTGTGTTGTTGTTATAATGATATGATGATATGTTATTGTACCCGGACATGTATTCTACAAGTATGAACCATTAGATCTCACAAACTAGAATCAGAACGAAATCTATAAGGATCTAAATATAGCACCTTGGACTGTTCTTCATTTTCTGGAAAACCCAAAAATGAAGAACAACTTTGTTAGACTTTTTGGAGGCCTATAAGTATCTGATTTGTTGTTCTATAATCATGAAACCTGTTTATGCGTGTAGTATTACACTTGTACTACATGTGTAATAACATCAGATTCCCATAAAATATTAAGGTCATAGAGAAAATGATGGTCAAACTAGCTGACTCGTTAACTGGCTATGAGTTTCTGGGTTTGGCCAAGAACACTCAAGAACACCTATAGCGACAGTTTCGTCGCTATAGGGTCATTTAACGACACTTAATTTCTGAATATTATTATTTTATTAAATAATTAGATAAAATTAGTTTTAAATTATTTAAAATATATAATAAATTATTAAAATTATTTTAAAGCCTAAAAATTGATTTTTACTAATTTTGAAGATATTTCATTAATATTTAATATTTTTGAATATTAATGGTATTTAATTTATTTAATTATAATATTAAATAAATTATTTAAAGATGATTTTAATACTTGAGAAATCATTTAAAATTATATTATGTTATAAGAAAATATTTGAAGTTATTTTCTATAACTTGTAATATTTTGTGATGAATTTCATTAATAAATTAATATTAATAGTAATTAAAGTTATTTAATAAATATATTAAATAAATTATGAAAAATAGAATTAATGATTTAAAAATCATATAAAAATTATCTAAGTATTATAAAAAATATTTTAACTTATAAAATATAACTTTTAATATTTTGTCATGAAAAATATTAATATTTTAGTATTAATGACATTAGATTTATTTAATATTTATATTAAATAAATTAGTTTAAAAATGATTTTAATATTATAAAATCATTTTAAATAAAAATAAAGTGTTTAAAAATATTTTAAGTTATAAAATATAACTTTAATATTTAAAGGATAATTTCATTAATAGTTTAATGTTAATGATATTAAATTTATTTAATAATTATATTAAATAAATAGTTTAAAAATGGTTTTATTAATTTAAAAATCATTTAAAAAGTATATAAATGAATTAAAAATATTTTTACGTTATAATTAATAACTTTTAATATTTTGATAAGTAATGCATTAATATTTAAATATTAATGGTAATTATTTATAAATGATTTTAAATGTTTTAAAAATCATTTAAGGGTAATATTAATACTTTAAAAATATTCTAAGTTATTATAAATAACTTTAATATTTTGGCAATGGTTTAATTAATAATTTAATATTAATTAAATATTAATAATAATTAAATTATTTAATATTTAAATCATTTAATAATGATTCTAGTGTTTGACAAATCATGATAAATTATAATAATTATTTAAAAATTATAAGGCCATGGAAAATAATATGACTGATATTTACATTTACTGAACTATAGAATAGAGTTTTAGACTCTATAATTACCCGATAAAGTCATCGGTACACCGACATGTTTTAGAAATTGATCTGGACTTATATATTTTGTCTGTATACGTATTTGTTTGTGATCCAATGTCTGTTAAACTTATGTGACAATGTGATTAGGTTGTGTGCTGACTGCAAATAGCAGTACTATGCGTTATATTATGTTATTCTAATCGATAAAATGATCTTAATAATGATAGGTCTCAGTATAAAAGATAAAACTAAGTTGCGTAATTGTAAGCAGCAGACCAGGCAAGTATCCTACCTTTGCATTTACTTTATGCAATGGATATAAGTAAGAAAGTTTTAGAATTATATTATCATTGTGCCAGTATATTAACTCTATTGTTATCGATTATGTATCCGATCATTATTTATCAGTACATTATTATTGCATAATTTAGATATTTATTCTGTTCGTTAATTTCTAAATATGGTTATACACGTGTCCTCACTTGGATAATCATTGTATTTAATCACATATTGATACACACCTATCGATCTCCGATATGTATACATTTATTAAAAGCCATCTAAGCTATTTGACCCAGCTAGACACAGATTTAGAAATATCGTTGAACATGATAAAACTTTATTGTATCCAATCAAATTGCTTTGGTTTGGATTCCCGACTAAGTATGAACATCCCGAATATGGGAAAACTTTTATGTACCCAAGGCGGAAAAGATGAACGATAATATCGTTCTTGCATATAGTATTGATCAATACATGGCACATTGGGATGATCACCCTCACGCTCGTAAGTTATGACGGTTTGCGGATGATGTTCTGCTAAACCTTAGCGAAAATTAAAAACAATGTTCATAGTCTGTCAACTAACACTCATTTATAGTCAGTACGTAGTTTTAAAATTTTGATATAGAATTGATATGTTGTTATTATTGGTTCAGCTTACTTCACAACTGTTGATTCGTTGTAAACTTGTCATTCAAAGAAAACATTTAATCCTTTCATCTACTAATTATTATTGCTATTACTTGTTGGGAACTCAAATGCTCATCCTTGCTTAATTTAAATGTTTTTAGCTAAGTGTGAACAACTAGAAGGTTCGGCCAAGAACAATGGAAAAGGAAAGCAAACAGAATAAGTGTTATGGTATTCTATGTAATAGTATAACTTTATTAAGAAAATGATATCTATTAATTATCATGTAATAAATGTAGTAAAGGTTGCGTACTTGAGATTAGACTTTGATAAATGTAAGTTAAGTATGATATTCATATTATTATTATTATTATAATTAGTATTATTTCCGCTCATAGAAATGGTATCGTAAAGCACTTAGTTCGGGTTTTAAGTACCAGAATTTGGGGGCGTTACATATATACTCCTTTCCAATCTTTCGGTTAGAATATAGCCGTTGGGAGCTATTTGAATTGTTTTACAGATCTCGAGTTATTTGGTACAGACTGCTTGATGTGACGTGAAAGCTCCTTTATGACTTTACTGACACAACAGTCTGCTACCTTACCTTCCGCCTTAGAGATGTCACCTTTCTATGTCAGGCTGGTAGTCACCTTTATTACTTCTTTTTAACTTCTCAATCAGAACATTAGAAATTGTCCTTCTACATCAATGCTATCAATTAGCAACGTTCGAATATCAGTCTTCAGATTAAACCATTGCCAATGCTTCAATCTTCAAATAACTGAACTCTAAGATTCTGATGCAGATGGCTAAATTCTATGATTTAAAGAATGTTCCTTGAGCTTGTAATTAGAACTTCTCTTCCTTCATTCGTGTAGTGCTTTACCACTTCTACTTTCCTTGACTTACATTAGGTACTGACAATCTGTCTGATTTCGCTGGCCCTCCTTAACTTCAAGACTTATCAAATTTGTCATGCTCATTCTCTTTCTCCTTGTGATCTCCCATTCACATATCATCAATGGTCTGACCCATGCTTCATCTTCTTTGTCTATTGTGTATAGGTTGGCCAGTGTCTCTGTTATAGACCCTATTAGTTTCTACTTCTAACCTGGAAAGCACTACGAGCATGGTTGTACCCAAGATAGTTATCTTCTATTCTCTTGATAGCTACTACACTTGCTGACTTTCTTTAGTCAGTCACTTTTACTGAAGTCTTCTTCTGATCGACTTGTGGAAGACTTCATCTTGAATGACTTCATAACTCAATCTGGATATTGATTGGGTTGGTGCTTAGATCTTCTTTTAGCTTGCATGCCATTCATTGAGTGCTCTCTGGTTTTCTTTAGGTGGAATATATCTTTGCAACTCAGACCAGAGGCTTCATACTTTGGATATTCTTACTTGGTGTTGTGAGTACCTCTGTGGAAGCCTTAGTTCTATAGACCACGATTAAGCTTTGGTTCTGCAGACACTACGACTCCAAGATCAGATCTTGACAGAGTATAATTTCTATCTTTATGCTTGTTGTCCTCGTCTGATCTGGCTCGACTATGATCTCTTCCTCTTATATGATCAGTAGACTCCACTACTTTAAGTGTAGCCTATGATTCTTGACATGGCTCTGGTAGATGCTCGGTCGACTCTTAGACAGGCTGTCTCTACGATTCTGAAAATAACTTCCTTAGCAGACTACGGCTCTAAGAAAGTTCTTCTCGACACACTATGATCCATCCTCATCTCTCCTGACAGACTACGAACTCCGAGATCTACTATCTTGCAGACTACGATTTTGCCTTGATAGTTCTCGAGTTTTTCTCGACTCTTCTGGCATACTACGATGCTGGTGCAGTGTTCGATGATTAGACATGCCTATCTATTACATTATAAGATCAAACTAACAAGCTTGATCTTTCTATATTTATAGTCATTGTACATCATTTCTTTTAAGGACTTTACACAACTGTTTTGCTTATATAGGATCAACCTAACATATTTGATCAATTCAATCTAAGTCCTTGTACATATATTCATATTATCTATCTAATGACTTTAAAACTTTCCTTAATACAAGCATACTTACATATCCATTCATTTATATTATAATCAAATCATATATAAATAGGAATAACATTCTCTTGTATGTTCCTAAAAATATTCCCCTATTTGATTATGAAAAAAAAATTAGTGAATATGCATGAGATGAATGAATGTTATATACAGTGAGCAACTGTATTTCTAAAACATACATGAATGTCATTGATGATAATATGAAATTATATAAACTATGACACTCTACATCCTGGATCGAGAACATACCTAGCTAGATAGATATGCACCTTTTTGGCTCCATGTGTGTCTCCAGGATGTCTGTTGATCAGCTACTCAGCTACTCATCTTTATTTTCTTCTTTTTCTTCATTCCCCTGCTCCCCTTTATATTCATGCTCCATTGTTTCATCTTTTTCTAGGTTTGGTTCTGCTGCATACTTTTCTTCTTTGTCTGGCTCCCCCTCAGACTCTGTGTTCATGGGATCATCATCCTTTGGCTCCCCCTTAAATGATGACTCTTCTTCTGCTGCTCCTATCTTCTTCTTCTCCTCCTTTGCCTTTCTGCTCTTGGCCTTCTTTTCTTCCTTCATTATTTTCTCCTTACTCCTCCTTGAGTGCTTCTTTCTATATCTCTTTTTCTTCCCATTTTTGTCATTAATCACTTGAGAAAGCTGCTCCACGTTTGACATAAGCTGCTCCATCAGGTGAGATGAGTTACCAACCTCAATCTTGAGTTCATGTTAGCTTAGCTCAAGTTGTAGGGAAAAAGACTGATTCAGATTGTCAATCTTGTCAGAGAGAGATATAATTTGCTCTTCATTAGCCTTCCGAGTTCGTAGAGCTTCTTCCTTCTGATCATTTATAGCCTTTAGAAAAACTTGATCCCGTAGTTAAAGCTTGAGGGATATGTCTGAAAGTCTGGCTTGAAGCCTTTTGGATAGCTCATTGTCTTCTCCTGTTGACATGTCCTTAACTTCTACACCAATTAGAGAGATATCCTCAATCAATTCTTCATAGTTCTTTAGCAACTCTTGCTCTTAAGAAGATCTGACATCAGGTTGTTCATTCTCTGTCTGATCAGCTGTTTGGTCAACCTCCTGCTAAACATCTGGTTGGACTCTATGATTCTCACTCTTAAACAGACTCTCAAATGTAGTGAGAATATGATAAGTCGTTGAGTACCAATCGTTGTTGAAGGATGAAGAAATGTCATTCAACACTATCGGATTAGCATAGAATATTTCAAATTCAGCATGGCCATCTTCATTACTAGAGTGAGGGGACTCTACGATCATAAACTTTGGTATACTCCTTCTGCCATCTGATCCTACTCTACAATCGTAGGGAATGTAGTGGTTACCAGCATATCGATAGACCTTGAAGTGAGACTGGTCTTTGATCAATTTTGTTGCAAATTTCTTTACTCTTGGAAAGTTATGAGATACCAGCTCCAAGTTTGGAAAATGTGAGTAACACCAGCTGAAATAACTTTCATCTTTACCAGTGTATGCCTTTAGCCAGGGCATCCATGGGAAAAACCATTTCATCAAAAGATCGTCAGGATTGTACAGTATTATAGTGCAATCTAAATCCATGTTTTTCCAATTGTTAAACACATCGTCTGTAGACATCCTTTCAACTTTGAGTTATTCGTTTCCATAGCTTATCCATCTTTCTGGTGGTTCATCAAAGACTTCCACCACTATTCTTCGGCGAACTCTTGTTGGAGAGAGAACATGATAGTCTACTGATTCGTGATCTGTAGAATTAGAATCTTTTTCCATCTCTTCACTTTCTGAGCTTAAATTATGTTGGATCATTTCATCGGATTCATTAGAGAATCCTTCTTGTGGATTTTCATGACTTGTTTCTTCTTCAGTACCCTTAGCACTTTTTTCCTTGGATTTAGACTCATCATCACTTAATGCAACGATTGTAGTAGAAGGTTCTCCTTTCTTCTTTAGGACAGATTTAGCAAGCAATCTGTTACTCTTTCTTTTTCTTGGAGATTCAGATATAGGGGATTCAGTCCTTCATCTTCATATTTTGAAGCCTTTGAATCATCAAATAAGCTTCTTTGGGATTCAGCCACAGGAACAGATGATTTCTCTTCAGACCCTGAGTCCTCTGAAGTGGCAAAAGAACTCCTTGAGACTTCAGTAGTGGGAGATCTAATTTCTTCAGACTTAGCCACTTCCTTATCAGCAGAATGACTACTTGAGAATTCATTCATAGAGTCTTCAATTTTATTTTCTTCTTCTGAGTCTAATATCTTCTCTTTAGCAGATAGACTTCTTTGGTGAACTGATATTGACTTCTTCATCACATTTGCTTTCTTTTTGGACGACCTTTGGAGTAATCTGTTACTCTTTCTCCTTTTTGAGGTTTCTGTAGTTGATGCTTTTTCTTTTTCTGCTCTATTCCTATTCTTGTTAGTGGAGAGACTGCTTGGTGGAACCTCTGTATTCTCCACAGTCTTAGTTCTCTTCTTTGCTTGTGTGGCTGCTATAGGTACGGAGTAATCAGATTGAGATACCTTGCTTTCCATTTCTTTTGCCTTCCTCTTCTTTGCAGAGACCTTGCTGCTGCTACCAGATGTCATTAGCCTCTTATTTTCCTTGGGATTCTTTTTCCAGTTTTTAAACAATTGTGGGGACATCTGCGACGCCCCCAAAATAGGTATACATCACCCATTCCGAGTCACAAAATACATGGTACATAATTCAAATACAACATAATTATACAACTGTCATGTAATGTATGACAAAACATAAGCAGGGATTTTAAACACGTTTATTATCTTCTAGACAATATCCAAACTCAAATTCAATATTATTACATTATTTTCACACTATTTCACAAAATAGTGAGGACTACTAATGCAAACATCTGGACCATCACTCCGTTCCCCGACTAGTTCCAGCTATATTCTCATTTCCTGAAGAGAACAATGAAATCAAAGGGTGAGCTGAACTAGCCCAGTAAGAAATATTATTACTAAGATAATGTAGAATAATTTATCGTTTGCCTTCAACAGTGTTAAACTAATAAAATACAATAGACATCAAGTTTAACTGCAGCGGAACAAGCAATCCATTAGAAGAGTCAAGTAGAGTATGATATCTATTATCTTCTATGATTTAAAAATTTTGTCATCAATTTTATCACTGAGACTCAACTTAATAAATAATCCACATCATCGAATCACCCCTGCACTACGTCCAAGGATATTCATTAGTATCACGACCACTAATATCCATGCACTACGGGCCAATGATATTCGTATTTTCATAAATGGTCATGATCATGCCAACAACTGTCCATCAATGCACTACGGTCCAATGTGGACTTTTATCACATCATTTGTAACATTATGGTCATGATTATACCGAATAATCCCTGGTCATAATCATACCAAGTCCATCTATGCACTACAGGCCACATATGACTTTCATCATAATATAAGCATGAGGATAATGACAATGATATAAGAATTCAATTAAAGGAAAGCAAATGATAAATTTTTAAGATTTATAATTCAATTTATTTAGAATTCAATAATGTTGAAATTTTCAACATGACACTATTTTGTGGAGTAAAATTCAAGAATAATATTGTATCAAAAATGATTTGGACCGAACAAAAATCAATTTTTGTCATAAATAGTACCCCGGGTGAATAGTACCCAAGTGAATGGTACCCTGTGAATAGAACTTCAGGAATAGTAACCCTTGAATAGTACTCCGGCATGAAAAAGTTAAATTTATCAAGAATGCTCATAATAATATTTTCATGAAAATATACTGGATGAAGCACAAATATCAAGGATATTCTACTAATTTCATGGAGTATATAAGCCAAAACTTTAACAAATCGATTGTAGAATTCGAAATCTGAAACGAAATAATATTACTTACATACTACAGAGTATGGAAGAAAATATTATTTCATACGAATATTGAACAAAAATTGTAATAACCCGAGATTTTCTATATAAAATAAATAAGAAATTTTGCGTATAAATTTTTTTTTATTTAATGACGAGACTAAGTGTCAAGTAAAGTGAACGATAAATGCGAATACATTTATTATTTGAAAAATTAGAAATAATTTTGGAATAATCAATTACCACAAATTATATGGTAATAAATTTCTGTAAGCCGAAATGTTTTTATTAATTAATTTCCATGAAAACATGATTGGAAATAATATATGATGTGATAATTAGATTTATATAATAAATATTTTATTATATGAATTGTTCGTAATATTTAAGTTAATTATTTTAACTTGATTATTGATGATGTGTACGAAGAATAAGTCGATATGAGATCCAAACACGGATTGGGATTGGGATCAAGAGATGAGAATAATAATATTATATTATTTATATAATGATTTTACAATTACCATAATTATGTTACGGGTATGTGCGACATATAATATTGAAAGATGACGATCGAATTAGGTCATAACATATTACCGCTTACGTGAAACCCTAATTATTAAACTCGATTATGGGGTATTTACGAGTAGTGATTTGTATATATGAAGTTCTTTGTGAATAAGAATATCGGTAATTAGAAGAAACCCTAATTATCATTGTACATCGATAATTAAGACAAACCCTAATTATTATAACCCTAACCGGTTGAAATTAGAAACCAGTAACGATCGTGTTAGTAACATACGTGATAATTAAAGAACCACTAATGGTCAATTAGAAACCCTAATTTTAATTAATGGTTTAATTTCGATGTTATTGTATAAGTGTTTTAATTTACCAAAGGATAGAAGTTAATTGGTAAATTATAAGAATTAAATCTAGTGATGAAATATTACATTTAATTGCCTTGTACAAGATTGCCCATACACTCTTAAACAAAGCCCAACCATCACCCATAACAAATCGTAAGCAAGAATCAAGAATTTTTGGCAAAAGGGTATAAGAACACTAAACCTAGAAATCCTTTGATTCGATGTTATTTGATACAATTGATTGTTTAAAGTTGTGTAATAGAATGTTAATTGATGATATGGGTTGATAAATCAAAGACCCATAACATCAAAGTGCAATTTGAAGATTTAAGCAAGTTGGAAAAACCGAGATTACATTATTTTTTCACCAAATGTCGAGGCCATAACTCTTTGCTCGATCATGAGTTTTGTTCTTCAAAAGTTGTTATGTGTAGCCTTGATATGTGGTCTTTAATCATGCAAAAGAATCAAGTCCATATCATGTATAGATTAGAAGTTATAGATGGTCAAACATGGTTGACCGATCATGATAAACTGCTTTTTTTTTAGGCGATCAGTAATGGGGCATTCTCGTCCACTTTTTGTGCTTTAAAAGGTCTGGACTTTTGATATGTTGTAGTGCACTGAGTTAGGAAGCCATAGGCTTTGGAATGACCTCATTCCAACCTCGGATGAGGGAATTACGGTGATTGGAAGGAAATGTGTCAAATTTCTCAAAATTGAAAGTCAACAGCGGGATGTGCTATTCGGGACACTGTTTCGATCAGTTAATGTTTCCAAAACCTTCTGGGCTTTTGGTATGTTATATTACACCGAATAAGCTTTCCATAGACTCTAAAACAGACTAAATCCGATATCGGAGGAGAGAGTTATGACATTTCAAAGTAGTAGTGTCAAAACTTCCCAACAAGTGCGATGCAGTCCATTTGAACGGAATTTACGGGTCATTGTGTTCGAATTTGGAAATGGTTAAAGAATAAAAGTTGTAGCCCCAGAAGTTAGCTTCAAGTGGGCTAAAGAATCGCTCAAAAATGTTTTAAAATGAAAGAGTTATGACTGTTTTTAGCGGAAGAGGGTAAAGCTGAAACGAGATTGAAAATCTGTTATGAACGTCCACTTTTGGACTTAACGTTTGGGCTACCTAATGAACCCGAATAGGGTAATTCGTATTTTTAAAAAATAGTCTTACATACCATGTATAACATATCCAAAAATCAGATTAATCGGAGTTATGAGCAATGCGTTAGAAAATCGCAAAGTGAGCTATTGAAAATTAGTATAAATCAAGTCCCACATCGACTAAATTGAGAACTTCCCATTTTCTAAACCTATAAATAGAAGGGCTTGGCCTTTGTTTCATTCACCAACAATAAGGCCTCCAATTTTTGAGAAAGGCTTTGTTGTGGGAGAACTTTTATAAAGATCTCCTTAGTTAAATTTTGGCCCGGAAGTGCGTATTCAAATTGTGGAATTCGTATTTAGGGTATATGTTTTTATTTAATTTTTGTAATGTTATTATTTTTAATTGTTAGTTAAAGTTTGAATTTTTGAAGTTTAGTTAGTGTTGTTAATAAACTAGTTAGTTTACTATGTTTATTTTGGCTTAGAATTGGTTATGTAAATGAGTTATTTGTGATGACTTTTAATATTTTATGATGAATTTCATTAATTAATTATTATTAATGATATTAAAGTTATTTAATGATTATATTAAATAATTTAGTTTAAAAATGATTTTAATATTATAAAAATCATTTTAAATGAAAATAAGGTATTTAAAAATATTTTAAGTTATAAAATATAACTTTTAATATTTAAATGATAATTTCATTAATAATTAAATATTAATGATATTAAGATAATATTAATGATATTTAGTTTATTTAATAATTATTATTAAATAAATAGTTTAAAAATGGTTTTACTTATTTAAAACCATTTAAAGAGGATATTAAGGATTTAAAAATATTTTAAGTTATAATTAATGACTTTTAATATTTGGATAAATAGTACATTAATATTTAAATATTAATGGTAATTATTCAAAAATGATTTTTATTGTTTTAAAAATCATTTAAGGGTAATATAAATGTTTTAAAAATAGTTTGAGTTATTATAAATAACTTTTATATTTTAGTAATGGTTTCATTAATAGTTTAGTATTAATTAAACTATTAATGATAATGGAATTGTTTAATGTTTAAATCATTTAATTATGATTTCGATAATTGAAAGTTATAAATTTTACCAAACTAAATGACTTGAGATCCCATTATGAAGTTCTAAATTTGAAGAAGAACACCTATAGTAATGATTATATCACTATAGGCCCTTTAGTGATGATTTGAATTATTTTAAATTTTTCAATTTACGGAAATTTCGAAAATGATTAAAAATTAAGATGTCCGATATTTACAGATGTTGAGGTATAAAATAAAGAGTCTTAGACTCAAGATTTATTTCGATAAAGTTGTCTGATGCAGATAAATGTCAAACCCTATAATAGAAAGAAAAGGCTACCAGAAGAGCATGGATGAGATATTTGAAAAATGTATAAAAATATTTCAAGTATAGAATAGGAACTAAAAGTATGATCACCGTGATTATGTGATTAGACTATGTCTTTTTCGTAATAGATGATTTATGTGTTAAGATATATTGTTCTAATCGAATCGAATGATCCGATTATTGATAGGTTGTGATAAAGAGATAAAACCTAAGTTGAGATTTGTAATCGTTGAATCAGTGAAAGTATCCTACCTTTGCATTTTCTTTATGCAATGGACATGAGTAAGAAGTTTGAGTAATTATTCTATTCCCGCATGCATTATATACGCTTTGATTATCAACATGTTAGCTCGATATATATTTACGTTAAGTTGATTTCTAAATGGTTATACAAGTGTCCCCACTTGGATAACCATGGCATTTATTCACATGTTGATATACCTCATCAATTACCCGTATACATATATGTTGAATTACATATTATTGTTGAGCAAGATTAAAACCTTCTTGGTTTGGAACTGTGCATGTATGAACATCCCTATATGGGAAGATTTTTTACTGCGAAGGCGGATAGAGGAGCGATGAATTTCGCTCAAGTTATGTAGTATTGATCAATCTGAGGTACAACGGGGTGATCACCCTCCGTGCTCAGTAAGCTAGAGCGGTTTATGGATGGATTTCGCCAAACCTTTTCGAAAATTAAAAGAATGTTCATAGTATGATTTTTAAACCCTATTCATGGGTAGAGCGAGCCAAATTTAAATAATTTGGAAGAGATTTGTTATGTGAATTTTTATCAAGATGATTACTTCACAACTTTCGATTCGTTGTAGAAGTGTTATGTAAAGAGAATATTTATATTCTTTCAGCTTATATATATAATTGCTATTACTTGCTGGGCACTCAAATGCTCATCCTTGCTAAATTAAATGTTTTCGATTATGTATGAGCAACTTTGAAGGCTCGAGCACGAACAAAGGAAAAGGAAAGTCGATCGAATAAGTGTGTATCATGAGTTAATGGTTATAGTTGTATTGGTATCTATTCAAGTATTATAAGAAATGTATTTGAAGGTCACGTACCTGGGGAAGTAAACTTTGATGTATGTAAATTAAGTTCGAATGTATTATTATATTAGTATTATTCACTTAAAGAAATGGTATCGTGGAGAACCGAAGTTCGGGTTTCAAGTACCGGATTTGGGGTCGCTCACGAGGTTTGGTATCAAAGTCATTGGTTATAAAGCTTAGGTAGGAATACCGAGACTAATAACCGCAATGATTAGGATAAGTATTAACTCATATAGAGTTAGTTGGTCGATAAGATTCAAAAATGAATCTCGGCGAGTGTAAAGACAGAGTTCCCTCCTAACTCGATTATAAAGTTAAACAAAGTGGGGGAATAGATTGAGTCTAAAAGATTGAAAGTGCGCGATTATGAGAGATCGTAAAATAAAACGATCAAGATATAGAACTAAATCGTAATATATACGATGAAGTCACCCGTGATCCGATAAGGCTATAATGACGGAAGGAATCAATCGATGATTGGAAAGTTTACAAACAAGATTCTTTGGTATGAATTGTACTATAAATTGATACAGATCCGTAAGAGAATTATAAATACTGAATTAAATTCATTATGGAGAATGGGGTTAGTGTTAGATGGGGATTCAATTGAGGACTCATGTCGGCAAATTGAGTTGTATGATTCTTCGTATGGGAGCTGAATTGTACTTGGTGTAAAAACCACTTAGTTTCGCACTCGATAATCATTGAAATGTCTGTGTCGCGCTATTTGTTATATGCACATTAAGAGGATGACTCCATTCTCAGGTGTATAACAGGTAGATAGGTCATAGATAGAGAATATAAGATTAAGTACGAGTTCTTAAAAGTCATACTTATGAGACATTCTTGACTCATAATTATATGAAATGTTTATGAACCCCTCAGCGAATGGACGCCAAAGGTCTGACTAGGATAAGTTCTTAAACTCATATGATTGTGGCAATTTATGAACTCATAAGAGTGGTTTGATGAACTGGGTATAGTTTTGTGTGAATGGAGTGTTATGGAATACGAGAGCATGATAGATTGTTAAGTAAATGATTTTTAGTGAAGGTGTTAGGTTTTCCTAAACTCCTAGCTATGCTAATCTTCAAAATTTTTGACATCAAGCTAAATACGCACTATGTACTTTTGAAAACAAAAATGTAGACTCGTAATCATTTTTGAAATGGTTTAAAGTATGGTCTATGCTACTTATTTCGGCTAGACGCAAATGATTTGAAATATCAAAATTGTTTTTAATTATCACTCATGTACCATGCAACCTGGTGCAGAGATGATAAAAAAATGATGGAGTCATCAATGCAGTATTACTTAGTGTTGAATGTGATCTCAGGATCGTCAACCCACTATGGTATGATGTAGTATGATAAAATCACCAAATGAAGGAATCCTCAACGGACTGTAAATACAGTGCGACATCATGACGTCATTCTCGAAAAATGTTTTCAAAATTTTAATTTTCCAACGGGGTTTGGCTATACTTAAATAATTCGATTGAATTGAATTATTGATATGAGTCTATGCTATTTGAATCAGCTAGACTAATGTTTATGAAAACTCTAAGTGTTCATTGAAAGAAATTTCCTGAACCAAATTGTTTTGGTGCGGAATCCTATGATAAGACTGAGGTGAACGATGTTGTTTGGATAAAATAATCCAATCTAATAGCGTAAATATTCGCTAGGCATGATTAATACGTTATGCATGACGTAGGGGTACAATAGGCTAATCACCTAAAGTACTATTAATGGTAGTTTACCTTCTTTGTGATTGTAAACAAACCAGGTAATGTTTTGCGGTATGAATACCGTTAAAACTATGTGCTCATGGTCTATATGACCCCTTAGCACAATTTGAAAACTTTTACTCTTGTGAGAGGTGTATTGGGTAGCATGTGATGATATGTGTGAATGTTGTAAGCACAGATAGCGTTAGCCGAGTTATGAGGGAGGTTGGAGCAGAGGGAGATATTCGAGATAAGACAAATTGAAGGTTGAAATAGAAGCCAAAGACACCAGATACATACCTTAGACCAGGCTTTAGTCATCACCTTCATGCGATTCGATGCAGAGTGGATGGAGCTGCCTTTCGGCAGAGATAGGTGTTGATGAGAATTAAATAAATTTATCATCAATCAAAAGAAGATATATAGAACTCTTGATTGTTTGTGTATATATACTATATGTTAATCGGGGTAACTTATGTATGTAGATGTCCGTGAGAAAGATATGTGGAATAAGAAGGATCGGATCTATACCCCGAGCTAATATCAAGGCCAACAAATGAAATAGAAGCTCACCAGAACCCAAATCGCATTTAGGTGGCTATAGTGGAAAAACGTAGCATCGAGATCCGTAAATGGTGGATTTGACAGATATAGTGATTCGAGACACTAAAGTTGAAGCCGCTCAAGCATCAACGGAGATACGAGATCCGGAGAACAAGGTTTCTACTACCGGAAAGGTCATGGAGATTGAGACGTTGCTTAATATCCAATTGCGTCAAGCATTGCTAGCAACAATGGAAGAGCGGGATAAGCTCAAAATCCGATTGACCGGATGGGAGCCTCAAGCAACACCTCGTGTGCAACTCCGAGAGGTAAGGGAAAAGAAAGGTAGAAGATCCCGACTTAGGAAAAACCCGATAAGAAGAAAGGGAAAAGATATGTTATATTTGTGGTAGTGAGGACATACCTCTCCCCGTTGCCCCAACTATAAGCAAGGTGGATGTTTTAATTGTGGAATGGAAGGACATCGAGCGAATGAATGTCCGAGAAAAGGTTTGGTAAATAAGTAGTATGGGTTATGTTGTGTTTATGTAATGTGTGTGATAAGTAATGAACTATTTTCAACTTTTATGTTGGTCAAGATTTTAAATCCCACTTTCGTAATCACAAAGGGATAGTCATTGATTAAAGCGAGATGTCTTTGTGTAAATATTCGATAAATGAATATGAATCTAAGTTTGAGAAATGAAACGAGTTTAATACATTAATCTTATGCAATAAGGTTTAAAATGTAAGGGTATAATTTATGGTTTTATTTAACCGATAATGCCACCAAGACGTCAAACTCGAAACCAAAGGGTAGAAGAATCTACTAATCTTTGGAGAACGATAAATTTTAACTTATGCAAAATTTTGCAAACATGGTAGCTCAAAGGCTATGCATCGTGGAATACCAAATTGCAGGAACCAAATCAGACATAAACAGCAAAATTCAAAGACTTCAAAGTCAGTAGGACCACGAATTCATAGGATCACCGACCTATAGAAGCCCGCACTTGGGTGAACGAGATAGAGAAGGCGTTAGTAATCGCTAAAAAGTAGATGAGGGCAAAAGATCGCTTTTGCCACTTATATGATGAAAGGGAAGCTAACTTTTGGTGGGAGGCAAATAAGACTCGGGCGGAAAAGAAGAAATTACTTGGGATAGGTTTAAGGATTTATTTTTCAAAACTATCTCTCTGTTAGTATATGCGCCTAGAATGGAGGTGAGATTCACGGAGTTAAAGCGGGATAACATGATTGTTCGCGAGTATGCCGCAAAATTTAATGAGTTAGGCTAGGTTTGCTCCGCATCAAGTGGATACAGAGGCTAGGAAGGAAAGGAGATTTGAGTGGGCTTAAAACCCTAGCTCTACTGATAAGGTGTCAAGATCTTTAGAAATCAATACTTTTGCAAAGACTCATGGAGAAGGCTATCATTCTTTGAACAGGAAGTGAGGCCATGAGCCTCTACCATAAGGAGAAGAAGAATAAAAGCAAGTCGGAAGGAACAATAAAGATAGAAAGTAGTAGTGGGAATAGGGGTGAGAAAAGAATGAGGAATTTTTCTCGAGAAAATGCAAGTAAAGCGAGTTGGTATAAAGAAGCGGTGTAGTGCGAAGGCAAGAATTGCAGGGAAGAATCACTCTGGCGAGTGTCCTCAAGGGCAAGTTTCTATGCTACAAGTGCGGGCAAGAGGGTCATATCTCTCCCAACCGCCTCTAACTCAAGGATGATCAAATGGATGTTTTATATGTGGATCGTGAGCATAAGGTAAGGAACTGTCCCACAGAGGGGAATGGAGGCGAGGAAACGTAACCACGGGAGAAGCGGTGGGGCGTTAGCAATTTCGAGACCAAACTCAACCAAGAACTCCAACGAAAACAACTCCGAGGGTTTACAACATGACGGTCCGAGATACGGTGGCGGTTTGGAAATGTAACTCCAAAGCTATTTGAATAACTTATATATCTTATATTTCTGCTTAATCAGATAGACAAGTGTTATGATGAATAATTAAAGATCAGTTCGATCAAGTATGATCGAGATCTACGTACAATGATTATATGCTATGTACCCTTCTGCATATGAGTTTTTAAAGCGGTGATTCCGGGGACGGAATCCTTATAAGGGAGGGTGAATGTAATAACCCGAGATTTTCTATATAAAATAAATAAGAAATTTTGCGTATAATTTTTTTTTTATTTAATGACGAGACTAAGTGTCAAGTAAAGTGAACGATAAATGCGAATACATTTATTATTTGAAAAATTTGAAATAATTTTGGAATAATCAATTACCACAAATTATATGGTAATAAATTTCTGTAAGCCGAAATGTTTTTATTAATTAATTTCCATGAAAACATGATTGGAAATAATATATGATGTGATAATTAGATTTATATAATAAATATTTTATTATATGAATTGTTCAGAATATTTAAGTTAATTATTTTAACTTGATTATTGATGATGTGTACGAAGAATAAGTCAGACATGAGATCCAAACCCTGGATTGGGATTGTGATCAAGAGATGAGAATAATCATATTATATTATTTATATAATGATTTTACAGTACCATAATTATGTACTGGGTATGTGCGGACATATAATATTGAGCAATGACGGTCAATTAGGTCATAACATATTACCGTGCTGTGAAACCTTAATTATTAAACTCAGTTATGGGGTATTTCTGAGTAGTGACTATGTATATGAAGTTACTGTGAATAAGAATATCAATAATTAGAAGAAATCCTAATTACTATTGTACATCGATAATTAAGACAAACCCTAATTATTATAACCCTAACCTATTGAAATTAGAAACCGTGAACGACCGTGTTAGTAACATACACAGATAATTAAAGAACCACTAATGGTCAATTAGAAACCCTAATTTTAATTAAGGGTTTAATTTCGATGTTATTGTATAAGTGTTTTAATTTACCAAAGGATAGAAGTTAATTGGTAAATTATAAGAATTAAATCTAGTGATGAAATATTACATTTAATTGCCTTGTACAAGATTGCCCATACACTCTTAAACAAAGCCCAACCATCACCCATAACAAATCAGAAGCAAGAATCAAGAATTTTTGGCAAAAAGGGTATAAGAACACTAAACCTAGAAATCCTTTGATTCGATGTTATTTGATACAATTGATTGTTTAAAGTTGTGTAATAGAATGTTAATTGATGATATGGGTTGATAAATCAAAGACCCATAACATCAAAGTGCACGAATTTGAAGATTTAAGCAAGTTGGAAAACCGAATTACATTATTTTTTCACCAAATGTCGAGGCCATAACTCTTTGCTCGATCATGAGTTTTGTTCTTCAAAAGTTGTTATGTGTAGCCTGATATGTGGTCTTTAATCTGCAAAAAGAATCAAGTCCATATCATTTATAGATTAGAAGTTATAGATGGTCAAACATGGTTGACCGATAATGATAAACTGTTTTTGGTCAGTCTGTAATGGGGGCATTCTCGTCCACTTTTTGTACTTTAAAAGGTCTGAACTTTTGATATGTTGTAGTGCACTGAGTTAGGAAGCCATAGGCTTTGGAATGACCTCATTCCAACCTCGGATGAGGGAATTACGGTGATTCGAAGGAAATGTGTCAAATTTCTCAAAATTGAAAGTCAGCAGCGGGATGTGCTATTCGGGACACTGTTTCGATCAGTTAATGTTTCCAAAACCTTCTGGGCTTTTGGTATGTTATAGTACACCGAATAAGCTTTCCATAGACTCTAAAACGGACTAAATCTGATATCGGAGGAGAGAGTTATGACATTTCAAAGTAGTAGTGTCAAAACTTCCCAACAAGTGCGGTGCAGTCCATTTGAACGGAATTTCTGGGCTGCTGTGTTCGGAATTTGGAAATGGTTAAAGAATAAAAGTTGTAGCCCCAAAAGTTAGCTTCAAGGGCTCAAGAATCGCTCAAAATGTTTTAAAATGAAAGAGTTATGACTGTTTTAGCGGAAGAGGGTAAAGCTGAAACGAGATTGAAAACTCATTATGAACGTCCACTTTTGACGCCTTTGTTTGGGCTACCTAATGAACCCGAATAGGGTAATTCGTATTTTTTAAAAATAGTCTTACATACCATGTATAACATATCCAAAAATCAGATTAATCTGAGTTATGAGCAATGCGTTAGAAAATCATAAAGTGAGCTATTGAAATATTAGTATAAACCAAGTCCCACATCGACTAAATTGAGAACTTCCCATTTTCTAAACCTATAAATAGAAGGGCTTGGCCTTTGTTTCATTCACCAACAATAAGGCCTCCAATTTTGAGAAAAAGCTTTGTTGTGGGAGAACTTTTATAAAGATCTCCTTAGTTAAATTTTGGCCCGGAAGTGCGTGATTCAATCTGTGGAAATTCGTATTTAGTATGTTTCTTATTTAATTTTTGTAATGTTATTATTTTTAATTGTTAGTTAAAGTTTGAATTTTTGAAGTTTAGTTAGTGTTGTTAATAAACTAGTTAGTTTACTATGTTTATTTTGGCTTAGAATTGGTTATGTAAATGAGTTATTTGTGATGACTTTTAATATTTTAAGATGAATTTCATTAATTAATTATTATTAATGATATTAAAGTTATTTAATGATTATATTAAATAATTTAGTTTAAAAATGATTTTAATATTATAAAAATCATTTTAAATGAAAATAAGGTATTTAAAAATATTTTAAGTTATAAAATATAACTTTTAATATTTAAATGATAATTTCATTAATAATTAAATATTAATGATATTAAGATAATATTAATGATATTTAGTTTATTTAATAATTATTATTAAATAAATAGTTTAAAAATGGTTTTACTTATTTAAAACCATTTAAAGAGGATATTAAGGATTTAAAAATATTTTAAGTTATAATTAATGACTTTTAATATTTGGATAAATAGTACATTAATATTTAAATATTAATGGTAATTATTTAAAAATGATTTTTATTGTTTTAAAAATCATTTAAGGGTAATATAAATGTTTTAAAAATAGTTTGAGTTATTATAAATAACTTTTATATTTTTAGTAATGGTTTCATTAATAGTTTAGTATTAATTAAACTATTAATGATAATGGAATTGTTTAATGTTTAAATCATTTAATTATGATTTCGATAATTGAAAGTTATAGCCGGCCAAACTAGCTGACTTGAGAACCGATTATGAAGTTCTAAATTTGAAGAAGAACACCTATATAATAAAGCTTATATCACTATAGGCCCTTTAGTGACAGATTTGAATTATTTTAAATTTTTCAATTTCTGAAAATTTCGAAAATGATTAAAAATTAAGATGTCTGATATTTACAGATGTTGAGGTATAAAATAAGAGTCTTAGACTCAGTATTTACCCGATAAAGTTGTCGGTACGCCGACAAATGTCAGACCCTATAATAGAAAGAAAAGGCTACTGTAAGAGCATGGATGAGATATTTGAAAAATGTATAAAAATATTTCAAGTATAGAATAGGAACTAAAAGTATGATCACTGTGATTATGTGATTAGACTATGTGCTGACTGTAATAGACAGTACTATGTGTTAAGATATATTGTTCTAATCGAACGAATGATCTGATTATTGATAGGTTGTGATAAAGAGATAAAACCTAAGTTGAGATTTGTAATCGCGAATCAGGCAAGTATCCTACCTTTGCATTTTCTTTATGCAATGGACATGAGTAAGAAGTTTCGAATTATTCTATTCCCTGCATGCAGTTATGTACGCTTTGATTATCAACATGTTAGCTCGATATATATTACATTAAGTTGATTTCTAAATGGTTATACAAGTGTCCCCACTTGGATAACCATAGCATTTATTCACATGTTGATATACCTCATCGATTACCCGTATACATATATGTTGAATTACATATTATTGTTGAGCAAGATTAAAACCTTCTGGTTTGGAACCGAGCATGTATGAACATCCCTATATGGGAAGATTTTTGCTTGTAGAAAGGCGAATAGAGTGAGCGATGAATTTCGTTCAAGTTATGTAGTATTGATCAATCACAGGTACAACTGGGTGATCACCCTCCGTGCCGTGTAAGCTAGAAGCGGTTCTTGGATGGATTTCTCGCCAAACCTTTTCGAAAATTAAAAGAATGTTCATAGTATGATTTTAAACCCTATTCATGGGTAGAGCTGAGCCAAATTTAAATAATTTGGAAGAGATTTGTTATGTGAATTTTTTATCAAGATGATTACTTCACAACTTTCGATTCGTTTGTAGAAGTGTTATGTAAAGAGAATATTTATATTCTTTCGACTTATATATATAATTGCTATTACTTCTTTGGGCACTCAAATGCTCATCCTTGCTAAATTAAATGTTTTCAGTTATGTATGAGCAACCTGAAGGCTCAGGCACGAACAAAGGAAAAGGAAAGCTGATCGAATAAGTGTGTATCATGAGTTAATGGTTATAGTTGTATTGGTATCTATTCAAGTATTATAAGAAATGTATTTGAAGGTCACGTACCTGGGGAAGTAAACTTTGATGTATGTAAATTAAGTTCGAATGTATTATTATATTAGTATTATTCAGCTTAAAGAAATGGTATCGTGGAGAACCGAGTTCGGGTTTCAAGTACCTGGATTTGGGGTCGTCACAAAAATAACATCCCGTACGACTGTTGAACGAAAATAATATTCCTTACGAATATTAAACGAATATAATATTCCTTATGAATATTAAACGAATATAATATTTCTTGTGAATATTGAACGAAATAAAATTTCTTACGAATACGAAAAATAATATCGTAAGCGAATATGAAATACATAATACCCCTTACCTTTAAAAAGAAGAGTATTCCAACTGGTATAGCGGGGATATTCTTGAAGAAAACTTTCACTGTTTTCTACGCTCAAAGCTTATTAAAACTCTAAAGAAATACGCTCAATATTATAGAAGAAGAATTCTCTGATTCTGGTGTGATTTTCAATTTTAACTAAGCATCCTATTTATAGGAGAATTGAAGGATACTATTTTAAAATTTTAATCACAGACGCATAGAAGAATTCATACGAATTCTTCACGGACTATTCCTTCGGCCGAATTTTGTGAAAATTTGATTTACTATGAAGCATCATGCAATAAAATATTCTAATAAAACGAAAACTTTAAATAAAATATAATATATCCTATTTATAATCTAATAAAATAAAACTTAATATATATATATATATATATATATATATATATATATATTCACATATACCCACACACATTACACACACACACACACACACTTTTCCACTAACATGTCACTTTCACACACATCACATTCATATATATATATATATATACATTCCTTTCCACCATTTCCACAATTTAAACATTCCATCCGTGAATATCATCCCTCTCCCATTTTTCATCCAACATGTGGGCCCCACATGTGACCCCCACCTATTATATATATATATATATATATATATATATATATATATATATATATATATCTAATAACTTTCTACCGATTATTTTCAAAAAAATGGGTAAATGGGGGTCCATATAATAACGAAATTTACATCAAATACTTCATAAAATTCTCCGCAATATTTTTAACAACATTTATTCATCATTATTATTATTCACAATATTTAACAACCAGATCATTCCTAGGGAAGATGGGGCTTTCTGATAAGGATTTCTCCCTATTGGCGCGCAAATAGGTGACCAAACCTCTCCTCAATAGAATTTTCTAGACATCGTCAATATTACAAATAATAATATGAATAATTGTATCGTCTCAATTATTGATTTAACAATATATAAAATATCGACAATAATTGAATCAAATAACGTGAGATACTATGCAACAATTACTGTAGCAATAATTAAACAAATTTGAGTGATTTCTCACGTAAGTATCAATAATCAATACTGTGTGCTACTATGCAACCACGCGTATTACTGTACTTTTAACACCGGTATTTTAACAGTTAACGGTAAAACTTCTGTCGTTATTTTCATAAAAAGTTATTTATGTCATTTTCTAACTCCGACAATAATTTTGTTGTGGGGTCCACCAATGATGGTGCCGTCGTACGAATATTTCCTGTTAAAACGAATATTTCCCGACCAATCGAATATTTTATAACAACTTGCAAACTTTAAAAAATTTATAAATATTACCCACAACTATAACATTATATCAAATCCACACCTTAATAAAAAAAATTATTTTAAGAAAATTAAATTTTCATTTCATAAAATTTGGGGTTTTATAATCTCCCCTTTCTTATGAAATTTCGCCCTTGAAATTTACATACATAATGTGGTTCGGGTCGTCTACATATGTACGTAACATCGATACATGAAAAACGTTATGAACACGCGACATACATGGCGGTAAGGCGAGTTTATAGGCCACAGTTCCAATAAAATCGAGGGTTGAGATTTCTTTTCTTCGTCGATTCTTGCTTCTAGAATAACGCCCTCTTGAACCTTCTTCTTCACATTCATCATCTCAGAGTCTATAGCTTGAGCGGCTATAACTTTATCGATTAAAGTCAGTTTTACTCGTATATTTGGTATCATCATATAGATTCTTGGAGTCTTTAACTCTATCTCCATCTTTTATACAAAATGGGTCTTTGTGTTAACAACGTCGCACTCGTAACCGCATACTATTTCTATTCAACATGTCAGCTACCACGTTCACTTTTCTAGGATGGTATTGAATGGTATAATCGTAATCTTCAACAGCTTGAGCCAACGTCTTTGGCGCATGTTACGTTCATTTTGGGTGAAGAAATACTTGAGGGTTTTAGAAATGGGTTTTGTATTGGGGTCAATACAAAATTCATTTTCACGCTATGGGGGTAGGCTAAAAAGTCTTCAGGAAATCTATTAACAATAGAAATATCATTCAAATCTGATGTATTTTTGTTTAAATCCGTGACATGGGCTAAAGAAAGCTTTACATCCATTTTTCAATAAATGAATAGCTTTATGGCTTGATATGACAATGATTGACTTTAGTGGTTTGGTTGCTTGAATTCGCATAATAGGTTGGTTAGGAATATAAAATCTAACAACCTTACGAAAATAATCAATTTTTAAATGATGAGTAGTTAACCAATCAATCCCTAAAATCACACTAAATGCAAGTATTTTTAAAGTGATAAGATCGACAGGTAACGTGAGGGTGCCAATTTGAATCGAACAAGATTTATAAATAATGGATGTAATAAAGGTTTCTCCCAATGGAGTTTCAACAGATAAGTCAAAGTCTAATTTCTCCGGAGTTAAATTTAAATGTTGAGCGCAAATAGGAGAAATGAAAGAGTGGGTAGAGCCGGTATCGAATAAAGTATGGACTTCGTAAGAGTTTATGATTAGCTTACCCGTGATAACTTCGTTTGGTTCCTCGCTTTTTGGGAAGTTACGAAAAGCGCTCTCACTTGAACCAACAACTTTGACATGTCCGGGACAACCTTTGGTGTCATCATTACCGTTGGAATTAAATTTCATGATATGGCATATTCCACCCTCAACTGCTTCATCGTACTCCTGTTCCATGATCTGAATCATTAATCTTCAATCCATATCCAATTGGGGTTGACCGCAATGTACAAGGTAATTCAAAATTCGATGTTGGGTTCTCCCAATTGCTGTCCAAAAAGAGAAATACATATCATCTATTTTAGCCTTCTTGGACCGGACTTCTCTTTCCACAATATCACCGCGTCGTGCCACTTTTACCCATGCATCCTTCATTCTCACTCGTTCAGTTGTTTATTCTGTTAGCTGATCCTTAATATTTGAATTCTCAACTTCCAACTTTATCATCTTATACTCTACCAAGGAGTGCTTTTGTTCACACATCACTTATCGGGTAACAAAAGCTTGAATTGTTGCATCCTTTTGCTCCACGACCACCTGCCATTCTTCAGCCTGCTCTTCTAACTCATGAATACAATTTTGCAGTTCTACATTTCGATCATAAAGTTCTCCTAAAAAATTCTCATTAGGTTCCTCTTCTTCCTCACTCTCAGCTGCTACCTCTGCGACTAGCTCGGGTGCAACTATTAATTCTTCACTCACCACATGGATATCTCTAATTTCTTCTTCGCCTAACATCCTACAATCAAGTTTAATAACTTAATTAGTACTCCCCGATTAAATCTCTGTTATAACAAAATATTATACTCTAATATTTATCTTTAAATGAATCTCCTCGATTCATCTCTTAAAACTCTACATGAGTTCATCTCTTGATTTCCAGATGTCATTTTCATATACTTCCATAAACCAAGGGTTAATTGACATGCAATAAATTATCCCTATATTCTGACCGACCAATTAAATAATAAATAAACTTAGGTAGGTCATAATAGCGAAGGAATTATCCATCTCTCCCCTCTTAGTTCTAGTCTCACATCTCAGCTAGGGATCATATCCCTAAGCTTTGATACCAACTATGACGCCCCCAAAATAGGTATACATCACCCATTCTGAGTCGCCAAATACATGGTACATAATTCAAATACAACTTACTTATACAACTGTCATGTAAAGTACGACAAAACATAAGCTGGTAGTTTCAACACGAATATGCGATAATAATTCTGTTGTGGGGTGCACCAATGATTGTCCCGTTGTACGAATATTTCTCATTAAAACGAATATTCCCCAACCACTCGAATACTTTATAACAACTTGCAAACTTTGCAAAATTTATAAATATTACCCACAACTATAATATTATATCAAATCCACACCTTAACAAAAAAAATATTTCGAGAAAATTAAATTTTCATTTCATAAAATTCAGGGTCATACAACATCACTTTATAAACATTCAATGGCTCTCCCTCATCATCCTTTATCTTTCTTTTCAGTTTCTTCTTTAGTATAATGCTCAAGAATCTTCCATGAAAAACCTTTTTTAGGGGTTTATTTGTAGACTTCTTTATCTCAGCTTTTTCCATCCATTTGGTCAACCAATCAATTAGAAGGGCTCCGAAGTTCATCTACTATTTCATAACGATTGCAGTCATAACTCTCAGTTATAGATCACTAATAGTATCATGTGCAGTGTCCTTTGATAAGTGAGATTTATACCTGCGAATCAGATCCTTTGTGGCTTAAGATGTTGCCTGTTTTAGGTGATTTAATTATTTTTTAATTATATTTTGTTGTTATTTTGTCTAATTTCTATGATGCAAGGCTTTACAGATCTTTTTCAGCTTCCAAGGGCATAATGGGCATACTTATTGTATTGGCGCCGCAGCGCTAGAGACACACTAAGTGTCAGCGCCGCAGCGCCGTAACAAGTTGGAATATACTGGAAATCAGCGCCCCGACGCATTCCTCGGCGCCGCAGCGCCGTCCTCGGTGCCGCAGCGCCATGCCCTATCCCATCCTTGCACCGCAGCTCCGAGGCCTGTTCATGGAGTCGCGCTGCAGTGCCACTTGCTACTTCAATGCTCGCGCCGTAGCGCGAGCTCCAGTGTCCAGACAGTAAAAGTGCTTTAAATGACCTAAAGAGAAAGGGAATGAGATATACTGAATACTCAGCCGCCTGCGATAGATATTCAAAGAGTTAGCGTAGATTAGAAATAGTTATTATATTATTAATTTCTTAGAAGATAAAGAAGCTTTGTTTAAAGGAGGAAGAGTTATTGCATCCGATAAAAGCTCAATAGCTACGCAGTGAAGAGAAGATTTGGAGGAAGAGCACTTCAAAACAGGGGTTTTCTTATTCCAAATCTCCTATTTATTTGTGTATTACTGAAAATGTGGAATGTATTGAAAATGTGGTTTAATACCATGGATATGAACTAATTCCATTTTTAGGATTGCAATGTAACCTTTTGTTTAGCTTAATTAACTTTCTCTCCTATTTTATATAATGAATCATTTGTGAATGGATTGTTGTATTTCTTACTTAATGACTAATTTCTTGATAGAGAAATTAGCATTGATATTAACGAAGATTGAATAATGAATGTTATTATCTAGCCTTTAAGTACAACAACACCTGTTATGACCATGCCAATGGAATGTGTGCATAAACTGCTAATAGGATAGACATATCTCTATTTGCCTTGTGTAGCCTTGAGACTTAGCTTAATGACCTTGGCCTAGTTATTTTCACCAATTGACATATTGTGATATATCTGGCTAGGGATGTGCATTTGACCTTCGACAGAAGCTTATGCATATTTACTGTTCTTGGTTGACCATTCCTTGATTCGTTTGTAATGTGGAGAGTTAGGAGATTAGGTGACGCATTAGGGGAATTATAATCCTATCTTGACTTCCACTACTTCTCTTATTCTTACATTTTTAATCACATAGCTTAATCAACGATCTTATTTCACTTATTTAGATAAGGTAGTAAAGACTTTACCTTAGTATTTGTTTATCTCTTAAGAATTTGTCCTCGTGGGTTCGACACTCAACTTATCATATATTACTTGTGGACCGCGTATGCTTGCACGTGATTTAGCAATAGCGAAATCGACTAACAAGTTTTTGGCGCCGTTGCTGGGGACTTAGTATTAATTATTTATCAATATTATACCTAAGTCATTACGATCTTAATTTAAACCGATTCATCTGTTTAAGTCTCTTATCAGGTAGTATTCATTGTTTATGCCACCTCGGAAGGGTTGGAATATGTGACACCCCCAAATCCGGGTATCTTCCAACCCGACATATGGTGCTACACGGTACTACCATTCACACTATATATTCAATTAAAAAGCCTCAAAGGAACGAATATGTCGTCTATATATTCAAAATAATATTAACATTCCCCAGGTTCTTTATAACCGTTACATTTGTTCTTGTCATAATATCAAATATATTACAACGTTAAATCTATACTATTACATCGACAGTTCAACGGTCTGCCTTAGCCTTTCCTTTATCCTTAGAAGATCCTTTAGGACGTTCAATCTTAGCTGCATTCATATGGTTCAAGTAAGACTAAGCATGACTAGCTCAATAATTATGATAAATTCAATAAACAACATGCTTGAAACATATGAATCATATATCTTCAATAACTGAACAATAGTTCTGAAGTACTATTGATAATTCAAATAGCACTTCCCTTTTCTTTCAAAACATTTTATAATGATAATATTCAGTAAAATATCAATTCATGTCCAAGACCTTGAGCATTTCATACTTTCTTTGAAAAGGACATCCCGGCACATAGTCCGTAAGTCCGACATTTCTTACGAGCACGTCTAGGTGATCAGCCTATAGTACTCTATATTGATCAACACTACATTCATTAAACGTATGTACGTTTAAGTTGTGGCAACCTCACGTGCCTATCGTTTGACGATAAAACATTTTTAGCATACTCAGTCTTTATTTGAAAACAACACCAATATAACTTGGTAAAACATTTACCATACTTTGATAGATTGTAAGAAATCCAACATATCATAAGTCTAGCCGAAAGAATTGGCTTTGACTTTATTATAAAATAATTCATGCGTAAGAATATATGAACCACAAATCTTGTCCATATTGAACTGAAACAAGGGTTAGAATACTTGCCTTCAGCGTCTGCTACTGTAGTTATACTTCACTTAAAGTCCTTAAGATATCTACAATAGATGATCACATAGCATACACATTAGGTCATGAATGAGCATACATGGTTTCTAATAAATCTTACCCTTCTTCTCAATCTAATTTCGTATTAGATTTATTATTATTGGTTCCGGCTTTCCGTTATGTTGTTCTTACATCCATATACAATTGAGTTACTTCAACCCTAAGTGATCATACTTAAGGTTTAAACATGTCTTAATAATATTTAATTAAGCTTTAGTTCATTACTAATGAGTTACCATTCATGCTCTCTTTACATACATTTTTCAATATCAAATCCCTAAAATCAAGCGCATGCTAAGTGCCCCTCCTTTTCTTCAAATTGCCAACACTGCTGCAACAGAACACTACGTAAAACTAAAGACCCGAACTCGGAGATGTGGTGAGAGTCCCCTTTGTTATGGCCATGCTGCGACACCAATTAATAGTGTATCATTCCTCAACCTCTCGTTGTGGCACGAACTTTTATGCCTTGAGTCGCGCTGCGGCACGGACTCTGTGCTTCAGAAAAGTTTAACAGATTTTTGACTTTGTGAGATTCTTGGGCTCGTAACTTCTTCGTTATAAGTCCGATTTGACTCGAACAAGAGCCTACGGTTCACCAATTACATACTCTACGTGTTCATGCAAGAATTTTATCTATTTGACTTTGTTAACTAAAAATTCACCTATTAGTCCATTTTTAACGAAAACGATAAACGTTCGTGAATGTTCAACACTCTTTTCTTCGTTCTAAGTCAGAATCTGGTCATTTTCGAGTCCATAACTCTATAATGCCAAATAAAACTTGACTCCATCGAAAACCAACGTTTCTGAGTTCAAACACAAAATCCCACTTCCATTTCTAGAATTTCACAAATTCGACGATTATCGTCCAATCGTGTGAATTCTGGCAAAACTTTGTTACTAGTGATTTATTCATCATTCCAAACGGATTAAATTCATCAACTAAACATCTCAACGTACATATTACAATAACTTATCTTTAAATTAGGTTATGTCTTATTCCTCATAAGTTTATAACTTAACCAACTATAATTTACACATTTTCATTCCTTATGACTTATTATTGGTTTAAGTCCTTTAAACAACATTCTTACATCTTATCAATCATACTAAATTCTTAAGGTAAATATATGACAAGTCCATATATGTTCATCATAAGTTCATAACTTATTTAGGTTTAAATTATTTATTCATGACTTATTCGGCTTAAGTCCATTGATTATTCAATTCTTATATGTTCTTAGCATACATGTTCATTAGGCTACACTTCTCTTATCACCCTACAATGATAGAGATGGAAGATATAACATCATAAGATCATTTACCTTTGATGACTAGCTTCCTTCTTCTTGAAAATCTAGCAATGAAAGTTTATCTTAAAAGTGTTTATTCTCTCTAACACTTAAGTTGTTTTGTAAGGAAAGTTGTTGGATAATTTGAACAAGCAAATAATGAATTGTAAGCTTGTTATTTATAGAGATTCCAAGGTTAGGGCAAATTGGTCATTAAGACATCTACCTCCTTTACAAACCTCCTTACTATTCACTTACTTAACAACTAAGTAATCTTGCTAGCCACACTAATTACTTGGCCTCCACAACAAACCCTTGGTCACCAAGATTACCCATGGGTTGCCCCATTGTTTTAGCTTTACCCATTGGATCATAGCTTTGGGCTTAGTTTAATTACATAGCTTATTCTTATGGACTTGCATTAATTTGTTTTGGGCTTCACATTAACCACCAATTGAGCTTACACCTTAACGTTATTGGACTATTCAATTGTTTACACAATCCTACTAGTCCATGTCATTTAATTAAAAACCTTATCACATATATTATACGTATAATTCTCATATACTAAGTAATAATATACGGAATACCATCATCCCCATATACTCGTATAATGCTTCGTATCATACTCGTATACACTACCTCGCACAATACATACGTATCATACGATCATTACATTAGATTCTTAATACTTGATTTTTTTTCCTAATGTTCTCAAATTGAGTCCGCATGCAAAATATTGTGTTTTCCATACTTGAATTATTATTACATAATCCAGCTCACTTTGATATTCTATCATTACATATTTCTCGGAAGTTCAAAAATAATTCCCGAGCAGAAATCGATGAATAGTATTTTTTGAAAAATTTCTCGAAAAACTTTTATTTTCGTCTTGGAAATTCAAACACTTTAATTCCTTCATGTGATTAGAATACTACGACTTTCTGATGTATCTAGATTATAGAACGCCATTCATCTTACTAATACATAATAATAACAAATAATATTATTTTACTCATTATAAAAGTATTTACAAAAGGTTCAATTTTCTGGGGCGTTACACTCTCTCCCCCTTATAAGGATTCTGTCCCCAGAATCTCGTAAAAGAGAAAAAAAAATTACACAAACAAGTGAGGGTAATTCTTTTTCATCTTCTCTTTAAGTTTCCACGTTGCTTCTTCTGCATCGTGGTTCTTCCATAACACCTTCACGATAGGTATTACTTTGTTTTGCAGAACTTGTTCTTTTCTATCGATGATTTGAATCGGCATCTCTTCATATGTTAAGTCTTTCTCGATATGAATAGGCTCATACTCTATTACGTGCTTATAATCCAGCTTATAAAGACATAATACTAATACATGAAACACGTTATGTATTTATTCTAGGTCTGGAGGTAACGCTACTATATAAGCTACCTCACCTAACCGTTTTAACACTTCAAAAGGTCCTATAAACCTTGGACTTAACTTTCCCTTCTTTCCAAAATGTATCTTTCCTTTCCAGGGAGATACCTTTAGAAATACGTAAGAACCTACTTCAAACTCTCTATTTTCTCGATGCGAGTCTGTAAATTTCTTCCGTCTGTCTTGAGCTGTTATTAGACGCATTCGTATTAGCTTCACTATATCCACTGTTTTCTACACCAATTCTGGTCCTAGCATTCGGCATTCTCCCACTTCATCCTAATACAATGGTGTTCTGCACTTTCTTCCGTACAAAGCTTCGTAAGGCGGCATACCTATGCTTGCATGATAACTATTGTTATACGCAAACTCTACTAATGGTAGATGATCATCCCAACTACCCTTGAAATCCATAACGTAAGATCTCAACATATCTTCTAACGTCTGAATTGTTCTCTTGCTCTATCCATCAGTTTATGGATGATACGTCGTACTCAGCTTCAACTGCGTTCCCAATTGCTCCTGTAGACTCCTCCAAAAATTCGATGTGAATCATGGATCACAATCTGACACAATCGATATTAGTACTCCATGTCTGGAAATTATTTCCTTAACATAAAGTTTAGCTAACTGGTCCAAGTTATACTTGACCCTAATTGGCAAAAAGTGAGCCGACTTCGTCAAACGGTCCACTATTACCCAAATCGCATCATACCCTTTCGTTGCAGTCGAAAGTCCCACCACAAAGTCCATCGTGATATGCTCCCACTTCCACTCCAGAATCTCCAATGACTGTAACAGGCCACTTGGTCGTTGATGTTCGGCCTTAACTTTCTAACAAGTCAAACACTTACTCACATACTCAGCTATTTCTCTCTTCATGTTCGGCCACCAAAAATTTTGTCGAAGGTCTTGATACGCCTTAGTACTACCAGGATGAATCGAGAACCTCGAACTATGAGCCTCTTGTAATACCTACTCCTTTAATTCCGTCTCATTTAGAACCCAAATTCTTCCTTTAAATCTTAATAACCCCTCGTTATCAAGACTATACTTAATATCTTTTTTATTGGTTAGCCGCTCCTTTACCCGGTCACACTCATCAGTTTTGAGTTGCACCTCCTTAACTCTTTCTACGATAGTAGATTGAATCTCTGTCGCAAATAGTATCTGCCCCGATTCACTCAACAACTTCACTTCTAATTCCATCCTAGCCATCTCTATTATTAACTCAGTTTGAGCCGTTAACGTGGATAACTTCTCCCGACCCATCCTACTTAAGGCATCGACAACTTCATTGGCTTTTCCAGGGTGATACAGTATTTCACAGTCATAATCCTTTATCAACTCTTATGGTCTGTGTATATCACATATTTTTCTGCGTAAAGATAATGTCTCCATATCTTTAAGGCAAAAACTACTGTGGCCAGTTCCAGATCATGAGTAGGGTAAACTTTCTCATAATCCTTTAACTGTCTTGATGCATACGCAATGACCTTGCCATGCTGCATGAGCACGTAACCAAGTCCTCTATGAGAAGCATCGCTATAAACTACGAAATTTCCTATGTCATCGGGTAATGACAAAACAGGTGCTTCACTCAACCTCTTCTTTAGTTCTTGAAAATTTTCTTCGCATTTATCAGTCCACACATATTTCACCATCTTCCTTGTTAAGTTAGTCAACGGAGTAGCTATCTTCGAAAAATCCTGGATTAATCTCTGATAGTATCTCACTAACCCTAAGAAACTCCGCTCCTCAGTCGGCGTTTTTGGTTGTTCCCAATTCATCACGGCTTCCACCTTCGCTGGATCTACTGAAATCCCCTCATGGTCAATGACATGACCTAAAAATTGTACCTTTTCTAACCAAAATTCACACTTAGTGACCTTTGCATACAACTTCTCCTTCCTTAGTGTCTTCAACACTATTCTTAGGTGTTCAGCATGATCTCCTGGCGTCTTAGAATAGAATAGAATATCATAGATAAATAGCACGACAAATTTGTCCAAATATTGTTTGAACACTCTGTTCATCATATCCATAAATGTAGCTGGTGCATTAGTCAACCCAAATGACATCACCAGAAACTCGTAATGACCATAACGAGTCCTGAATGCTGTCTTTGGTACATCCTCCTTCCTAACCTTAAACTGGTGATACCCCGTCCTTAAATCTATTTTAGAAAAATACTTAGCTCTTTTCAACTGATCAAAGAGATCATCGATCCTGGGCAATGGGTATTTATTCTTTATTGTTAGCTTGTTCAACTCTCTGTAGTCGATACAAAGTCTTAACAATCCGTCCTTCTTCTTGACAAACAGTACCAATGCTCTCCACGGCGAAACACTCAGTTATATGTACTTCCTATCCAATAGTTCTTGTAACTGTACCATTAACTCCTTCATCTCTACTGGCGCCATATGGTACGGTGCCTTGGAAACTGGTGCCGCTCCTAACACAATGTCTATTACATTTTTGGTCTCCCTATTCGGTGGAAGACCCGACATTTCACTCGAAAATACATCTGAAAATTCTCTTTGGGTATCAACAACACGACACAGGTAACCTACACATCCCTTCCTCAATAATTTCCTAGTTTGTGTCATAGTTAGACAACACGAACATCCCGACGATCTATTCCAGTAAAATACTACCTGAGGTTGTCTTAACATTTTAATGTTCACACATTTCTTCTGACAATCTATAATTGCCCCATGGTTAACCAACCAATCCATTTCGAGAATTACATCGAATTCTCCTAACTTTATCGGTATCAAATCCACCGATAATTTACAACCCCATATATCTACACAACAACTCCTATAAATATCTTCAACAGGAATTATCTCTTCATTTGCTTCCTTAATATTTAAAGGTATAGTCAACTTTTCGGGAAGTAATCTTAATCGTCTAGCAAAATCACATGCTATACACGAACAAGCAGCACCCGAATCAAACAGTACGTAAACAGTTATGTCGTTGATCAAAATAATACCTGCGACTACGTCCCCTGATGAAACTGCATCTTGGACTGTCATGTTAAAGGTACGACCCATCGGCCTACACGGTTGTGCTGGACCGCTAATAGCTAACTTACCACTATTAGTGCCCCAATTCCTGTCCGTCCCCTTTTTCGGGCAGTTCTTTGCCACGTGGTCAGTTGACCCACACACAAAGCATTCGTGATTCTTCTTCAGACTTGAACAGTTAGGCGAAATGTGCCCCTCCTATCCACAATTATAACATACGGCCTTCCCCTTGAGACAGACTCCCAGATGATTCTTCCAAGAGGTTTTGCAGGCCTCCATTCTTCTCTTTGGGTCTCCTTGCTTCACTCCGGTATTCCCAGAGTTGAACACTCTCCCCTTTTGTCCCTCGCCGCTTCTGCTGGCTCCTTCAATTTTCACTCCCCCATCAATCTTTCCCTTATTCTTCTTGTCTTTGTGGTACTGGCTTAGAGCCTCGCTACCACCTTCGGCGATTATTGCCTTCTCAAAAATAGTCCCAAATGTAGTACTTTGGAACAAAGATATAAGATTATAGAGCCAGGGTTTCAAGCCCTGCTCGAACCATCGTGCTTTCCTAACCTTAGTATCCACTTGGTGTGGAGCAAACCCTGCCAGTTCATTAAACTTGGCAGCATATTGGGGAACCGTTATGTCCCCTTATTTCAAGTCCAAAAATCGCATCTCCATCATTCCCTGCATAGTCATGGGAAAATAGTTCTCGAAGAATATCTCCTTGATCCTTAACCGCGTCAAATTCTCGATCCCGGCCCTAACCTGATTGGCCTCCCACCAGAAGTTAGCCTTTCCCTTCATTACATAGGTTGGAAAGTCAAACTTCTAGGCCTCGTCGACATTTTCTATCACAAATGCCTTCTCAATTTCCTTCACCCATGTTTGGGCTTCAATAGGGTCCGTAGTTCCTTTGAACTCCGGCAGACCGATACTTTTAAAATCCTTGAAGGTAGTAGCTCGTGCTACTCCCGGATTTATGGGGATATTAGCCCCATTTATATTAAACGCGACTGTTAATAAATTAACAAATTCCTGTATTGGGTTAACCGGACTTCCTTCTGGTTGATTTACGTTAGCGCCTTAGTTTTTTTGCTCTCTTCTTGGCGGCATTTTGCTGTTACATTAAACAACACATTTCCTTATTATTCATTTCCTGTTAGTTAGTTATTATTAGCATTAAACAATAACTCCAACATTCATTACTCAATATGTTCCAAAAAAGGCTTATATTTATTCATTCATTGTAGTATAATACTACATTGTTTCATTACACAGCCTAAGCTAATTACATTATCATCCCACAATTGTTTTCCAAAAATTGGGATTTACAAAAGACTACCCTTTGATATACAAAAGAGGGTTTTACGTCACTACTAGATACAAAATATTTACATATCTAAACTACTCTAACCACTACTAGATCACATCTGCCTTAAGGCATCATCAAAATCTGCCTTAGCAAGATCGACAATAATATCACGACTGATAGTATGCCGCATCTGCCCTGCCTCTATGGGATAACCAGCTACCTGCTGCTGGAAGTCCGCATTAGAACTCCTATGAATATAGGACATCCTACCTATCTTCTGCTTTTTGGTCTTTAGCTCCCCCCTGAGCTCAAAGACCTCCTGCTCCAGCTCATGGACCTTGTCCTTGGCCAAAACTCACTCATCGTGCTCCTGCTCATGGACTCCACGTCTGTCTTATCCTCTGTGATAGCTTGGAGCTCTGCTTTTAGCTCCTTAACCTCCTGACAGTAATGGATGTTTCTATCCAACACTTACATAAAAAGTGACATCATTGACTCCCCCGGAGCCATCTCTGCTGCTATTGCTACTGGGTTGAACGACACTACCTCCACTTCTTCCTCCAACATGCCGTCGAACACGGGCATAAGGTCTAAGCTCTCTGAGTCTCCAGACTCAACCACTACAACTTCGGCCACTGCCGCTATGGGGTTCAGTATAATCTCTATCTGATTAACCGATCCTTCATCGACTACCTGTACTTCTCTAGACATTACATTTACACCTGACATATACACAAAACAATTAAGTTGATTAGTACACATCAGTAGAATAATTAAAACACATAACATATTCATAATGCATTTTTATAAGGTTATTTTCTTCTTTTAATTCTTTGACTTCTCTTAAGGTTATGACTTTAGGTTTTTAATTTCCCCCCTTAAGTTTTATAACCTAATGCTTTGATACCAACCCGTGACACCCCCAAATTTGGGTATCTTCCAACCCGACAGATGGTGCTACACGGTACTACCATTCACACATACATTCAATTGAAAAGTCTCAAAGGAATGAATATGTCATCTATATATTCAAAATAATATTAACATTCCCCAAGTTCTTTATAACTGTTACATTTGTTCATGTCATAATATCAAATATATTACAACGTTAAATCTATACTATTACATCGACAGTTCAACGGTCTGCCTAGGCCTTTCCTTGTGATGCCCCCAAATAGGTCCACACGACCTATTCTGAGTCACTAAATATCACACTACAGAAATCAAATACAAACTTCATTTATACAACTGTTGAACTGTCGTGCAGAGTACGACAACACATAAGCTGTGAGTTTTAATACAAATATATGTAACTCTTATGGTGCCTCAACCACAACACCTTACAATGGTACTTTAAATAAAAGTACAGTCAATAACTGTTTTAGAAATTAAAATCTTTGGAAACTGCTCAAAGAAACCTTCGTACATGGGAGGCCATGCATCTAAGTTATGATAGATATCATATGACTAGAGAATTATCCTTGGTTGACCCAATAGACCTCAAAGAAAAACGAGAAGACTACTGTCATGTTCTTTCCAATGGTGAGTCTTCTCTTGACATATAATTATCTCCATTGTCTCTAATTAAGAATTATATTTCAACCAAACTCCAAGATTATATAGGTAGTGCTCATAGATATAATTAGCAAGTGCATGTGCATAACCCTGTCTTATGATAATACGAAGTCGTCTGTCATTAGACATCTTATATGATAGTGGCAAAACACCCATCCAAAGTTGGGTTCACCTCACCCTATTCGGTTCACTAAAATCAACGGTTAAAATGACGTATAAAATATGACACACTTATCTAAAATTCTCAATAAAATTATTTCCATACTGTTTTAGGGGAAACCTCAACAGCTATAGACCATCGCTCTATTCCCTTGTTACCCACGCTCGACCTAGCTACACTCTTATTACCTGAAAGGAATTGTAAAGCAAAAGGGTGAGCACAACTAGCCCAGTAAAGAATATCATGACTAAAGAAAATTAAATTATCAATAGCCTTCGTTAGTAATTAAATCAGAGATTTAGAACATATAGTAGATGATAAAACTTTTCAACCATAGTGGCAGCGAAACGAGCAATCCGTTAGATGAGTCAAATAGACCATAAAGTCAATTATCTTCTCCAAGTTAAAAGTCCACCAACAATGTTTTATCCCTATAACATAAGTCAACAGTTCCTTTCATAATCAAAATTGTGATTCTAAATTCCTCTTCGCACCCAGGACGAAGATAGTTTTCATCACCTGTCTTTACCTGAAACATCAAAGATCATGGTCATACCAAATCACAGTTCCTGTTTATAATCATACTAACAAATTCATCTTTGCACTATGGGCCAAAGATATTCATTAACAATTCATCTTTGAACTACAGGCCAAAGACATGCAACTATATTTTAGAAGAGTCAAGTAGAGCATGATATCTACTGTCTTTTACTAATTAGAAGTTTATTATCAATATTTTATCGCTGAGACTCAACTCAATAAATAATCCACATCACAGAATTATCCATGCACTACGGGACAAGGATATTCGTGTTTTCACCAATGGTCATGATCACGCCAAACAATAATTCATCTTTGCACCCTTGGCCGAAGAGAATGCATGTTTATGATCATATCAACAACTGTCGCTAAGACTTAGCTTAATAATTAGTATCACAACCACGAATTTTCCATTCCATACGGGCCAAGGATATTCACGTAATCATCAATGGTCATGATTATACCGAATAATCCCTGGTCATAATCATCCAACAACTATCCATCAATGTACTATGGGCCAATGATGACTTTTACCACATCATTTGTAACCGAATGCACTACGGGTCATGATTATACCGAATGATCCCTGGTCATAATCATACCAATCAATAGTCTATCTATGCATGTAAGCCATATATGACTTTCATCACAATATAAACATGAGGATGATGACAATGATATAAGAATTCATCAAACGAATTCAAGGATAAATATTAAAGATTTTAAATTTATCCAGAGTTTAAAAATATCCAAATTGTCAACATGATACTGGTTTCTGGAGTAAAATTCAAGAATAATATTCACGTATCAAAAATAATTTGGACAGAAAATAAATATATTTTTTAGGTGAATAGTACCGTGTGAATAGTACTTCGAGAATAGTACCTCGTGAATAGTACTTTGTGAATAGTACTTCGTGAATAGTACCCATGAATAGTAACTCATGAATAGTAACTCATATTCATTAATAGTACTGTATACGTGAATAATGTTGTATATGTGAATAGTACCCATGAATAGTACTCTATGAATAGTTCTTATAAAAGGAAAATACAAAAGAAAATGATATTCCATGACGAGTACAAAAGAAATGATATCTCATACGATTATGATAGAATATATGAAACTGCAAATGGATTTTCACCCGCTATGCGGTAATCCACGTAGACATATCATTTCCACAATTTAATAAAGAATGAATACAAAAGGTCATTCACCATGCATGCGGTAGTCCGCATAGACAGGTTATTCCAACAGAATAATAAAGAATGGAACAATAGAAGAATTTTACCATGCATGCGGTAGTCCATGTAGACAGGTTATTCTAACAAAATAATAAAGAATGGAACAACAGAAGAATTTCACCATGCATGCGGCAGTCCACGTAGGCAGGTTATTCCAACAGAATAATAAAGAATGGAACAACAGAAGAATTTCACCATGTATGCGGTAGTCCGCGTAGATAGGTTATTCCAACAGAATAATAAAGATTGGAATATCAACCCTTTTGAGTATTGAAATAAAATAACTCTCTTCATGAATACAAAAAAAATAATACCCCTTACCTTAAAAGAAGACTGGATACTAGTATAGTGAAGTAGCAGACTTCTCTTCTTCTTTCCTTCTATAGATTCTCTCTCTATAGCTTCTCTCTCTATAATTGCTCGTTTGAGTCTTAGTGAATTAGTGAGAATGAAGTAAGAATGAACTTCTATTTATAGGAAAATATAGTTTTGATAATTACACGTTTTGGGGCTCAAAATATTACAGTATAATACCTTCATCTTTTCCTTCATTTTTAATTTAGTTCTGCAAGTATTATCAAACTTGAATCACCTCCCCTAATAGTACATTGTAAGACCCCAACTTTTATGAATAAAGATTAATTTCTCTCGAAATATATTTTTGAATATTATCGTGTGGATATAATATAATGTTATAGTTGTGGGTAATATTTACAAATTTTGCAAAGTAAGTAAGTGGCTATATAATATTCGATTCGTTAGAAATATTCAGCTTTAATGAGGAATATTCGCATTTACGGCACAATCATTAGTGGACCCCAAAACGGAAGTATTGTCGTAGTTAAAAAACGGCGTAATTATCTTTTATAAAAATAATGATGATGTTTTACCGTTAAACCGTGTTGAACTACCCTAGTAGTAAAAGTACAAAGAATACGCTGTGGTTGCATAGTAGCACACTGTGTTGATTATTGATGCTTACGTGAGAAGTCACCGGTTATACTCAATTATTGCTATGCGAGAATTTGCGCATCATATCTCTCATATTATTGATTCGATTATTGTCACAAGATTATCATCAGATAATATGATATATTATTAAATCAATAATCAAAGTTATTCACATTATTAAATTGCAATATTTACAATGTCTAGAAGTTCTGTCAAGGAGAGGTTTGGTCATCTAATTGCGTGCTAATAAGGAGAAATCCTTATCGGAAAGCCAGCTCTTTCCTGGGAATGACCTGGTTGTTAAATATTTTGAGTTATAATATTAATGACGAGTAAGTTCGTGTTGATTAAAGATGAAATTGATAGTTGCATTGTGTTGGAATTGTTAGTGTTAGTGGAAATCGACATTTATTTCGATATTAATTGATGTTTGGAAGTAATACTGACCAGTCGGGTAATTAATCGGATAAATGAGCAATTAATTGTTATTAATTCACATAATTATAACTATTTGTTCACATGTGTGTACTATTGATTCACATTCTTGTACTATTAGGGGAGTTGGTGCAAGATTGATAATACTTGCATGACTAAGTTAAAAATGGAGGTATAGATAGAGGTACTATACTATAATTTGTATTTTCACATGATTATAACTATTGATTCACATGATTGAACTATTGAGTCACATTATTTACTTTAGGGGAGGTGGTGCAAGTTTGATAATACTTGCAGGACTAAATTAAAAATGAAGAAAAAGGAGGAAGGTATTATACTGTAAAATTTTGAGCCCCAAAACGTGCAATTATCGAAACTATATTTTCCTATAAATAGAAGCTCATTCTTCCTTCATTTCTCACCAATTCACTAAAGCTTTAGAGCAATTATTATAGAGAGAAATTATAGAGAGAAAGAAGAAGAGAAGTCTGCTACCTCACTATTCCAATATCCAATTTCTTCTAAGGTAAGGGGTATTATTCTTTTGTATTCATGAAGAGAGTTATTTTCTTTCAATACTCGTAAGAGTTGTTATTCCATTCTTTATTATTATGTTGAATAACTCTGCCTATGCATGGCACCGCATATATGGTGAAATTCTTCATTATTCCATTCCTTATTATTCTCGTTGAATAACTCGTCTGCATGATCTATCGCATGCCCGGCGTAATTATGTTGTTATTCCATTCTTTATTATTCTGTTGGAACTTCTTGTCTGTGTGGATTATGCATGACCTGGTTCCATTCTTTATTATTCTGTTGGAACATTCTGTCTGTGCGGATTACACATGACCTGGTTCCATTCTTTATTATTCTCGTTGAATATCCTCATGCATGCGGATTACGCATGACACCGTTCCATTCTTTATTATTCTGTTGAGAATAACCTGTCTGTGCGGTCTATCGCATGCCTGGTGAATTTTTCTGTTATTCTATTCTTTATTATTTTGTTGGAATAACATGTCTATCTGGATTACCGCATGCATGGTGAATGATCATTCGTATTCATTCCTTATTAAATTGTGGAAATGATCTATCTACGTGGATTACCGCATGGTGGGAAAAAATCCATTTGCAGTTTCATATATTCTATTATACTCAGTTGGTTAAAGTTTTGGCTTCTATACACCATGAAATTAGTAGAATATCCTGGATATTTGCGCTTCATCTAGTACCTTTTCATTGAAATATTCTTCTGAGCATTCTTGAATTTTACTTCACAAAGCAGTATCATGTTGACAATTTGGACGTAATTGATAGTGCAATAATAAATGTAATGAGGACTCTATTGGAGAGTGGATATTGTCTAGAAGGCAACATTCCTGTTTAAACTCTCAGCTATGTTTTGTCGTATATTACATAACTATTGTATTATTAAGTTTCTATTTGTATTCTGTACCATATATTAGGAGACTCAAGATGGGTGATGTATGTGAGACCCAGAATTTTATGAAATGAAAGTATTGATTATTAATGCTTACGTAAAAAGTCACTCAGTTATACTCAATTATTGCTACAGTAATTGCTGCATCATGTCTCTCATATTATTTATTCAATTATTGTCACAGTATCATCTGCATAATATGTTATATTATTAAATTAGTAATTAAGACGACAAAGTTATTCATATTATTATTTACAATATTGACAATGTCTAGAAGTTCTGTCAAGGAGAGGTTTGGTCACCTAATTGCGCGCCAATAAGGAGAAATCCTTATCGAAAAGCCCCTCTTTCCAGGAACGACACGTTTGTTAAATATTGTGAATTATAATATTAATGATGAATAAGTTCGTGTTGATTAAAGATGAAATTGATAGTTCCATTGTGTTGGAATTATTAGTGTTAGTGAAAATCGACATTTATTTCGATAATAATTGATGCCTGGAGGTTATATTGACCAATCGGGTAATTTACCGGATAAATGAGCAATTAATTGTTATTAATTCACATGCTTATAACTATGGGTTCACGTGTGTGTACTATTGATTCACATTATTTACTATTAGGGGAGTTGGTGCAAGTTTGATAATACTTGCATGACTAAGTTAAAAATGGAGGTATAGTTGAAGGTACTATATTATAATTATTTTTTTTCACATGTTTAGAACTATTGAGTCACATGATTTACTATTGATTCACATGATTTACTATTAGGGGAGGTGGTACAAGTTTGATAATATTTGCATGACTAATTAAAAATGAAGGAAACGATGAGGGTATTATACTGTAATATTTCGAGCCCCAAAATAAGCAATTATGGAAACTATATTTTCCCATAAATAGAAGCTCATTCCTTTATTATTTTTCACCAATTAACTAAGTCTCACAAGAGCAATTATTATAGAGAAATTATAGAGAGAGAAGCTATGGAGAGAAAGAAGAAGCGAAGTCTACTACTTCACTATTCTAGTATCCAGTCTTCTTCTGAGGTAAGGGATATCATTATTGTGTAATGGGTATTATTCTTTCGTATTCATGAAGAGAGTTATTTTCTTTCAATACTCGTATGGGTTGTTATTCCATTCTTTATTATTATGTTGGAATAACCTGTCTATGCAAACTATCGCATATATGGTGATATTCTTCTATTATTCCATTCTTTATTATTCTATTGGAATATCCTGTCTGTGCGGATTACGCATGACCTGATTCCATTCATTATTATTCTGTTGGAATATCCTGTCTGTGCGGATTACACATAACCTGGTTTCATTCTTTATTATTCTATTGGAATATCATGTCTGTGCAGATTACGGATGACCTGGTTCCATTGTTTATTATTCTATTGGAATAACTTGTCTGTGCGGTCTATCGCATGCATGGTGAATTCTTTTGTTATTCCATTCTTTATTATTCTGTTGGAATAAACTGTGTGTGGACTACCGTATGCATGGTGAATGATCCTTCATATTCATTCTTTATTAAATTGTGAAAATGATCTGTCTACGTGGATTACAGCATGGCAGGTGAAAATCCATTTGCATTTTTGTATATTCTATTATACTCGTATGAGATATCATTTCTTTTGCACTCGTCATGGAATATCATTTTCTTTGGTATTTTTTTTACGAGTTACTATTCACGGGTTACTATTCACCTGATTACTATTAACTCTATTATTATTCACTCAGGTATTCGGGGCACTTTTCGTGTCGGAATACTATTCATGAGTTACTATTCATGGGTTATTATTCACCCAAATTACTATTCACCCGAATATTATTCACTCGGGTATTTGGGGTACTTTTCATACCGGGGTACTATTCACGAGGTACTATTTCCGAAGTACTATTCATAAGGTACTATTGCAGGGTACTATTTACCCGAAAAATATATTTCTTTTTTGTCCAAATCATTTTTGGTACATGAATATTATTCTTGAATTGTATTCCACAAAGCAGTATCATGTTGATAATTTGGATATTTTTAAACTCTGGATAAATTTAAAGTCTTTAATATTTATCTTTGATCTCATTTGATTAATGCTTATATCATTGTCATCATCCTCATGCTTATATTATGATGAAAGTCATCTTTGGCTTACGTGCAAAGATGGACTGTTGATTATTGGTTTTACAGTTATATATCTTTGGCTTACGTGCAAAGATGAACTATTGATTGATGAGTATCTTTGGCTTATGTGCATAGATGAACTGTTTATTGGTATGATTATGACCAGAGATCATTCGGTATAATCATGACCCGTAATGTTATAGATGATGTGGTAAAAGTCCTCATTGGCCCGTAGTGCATTGATGGACAGTTATTGGTATGATTATAACTAGGGATTATTTGGTATAATCATAACCATTGATGATTACATGAATATCCTTGGCCGTAGTGCAGGGATGATTCGATGATGTATATTATTTATTAAGGTGAGTCTCAGCGATAAAATATTGATTATACACTTTTAATTCGTAAAAGATAGTAGATATCATGCTCTACTTGATGCTTCTAAAATATAGTTGTATATCTTTGGCCTGTAGTGAAAAGATGAATTGTTAATGAATATCTTTGGCCGTAGTGCAAAGATGAATTTATTAGTATGATTATGAGCAGGAATTGTGATTTGGTATAACCATGATTTTTAATGTTTTAGGGGAAGATAGGTGATGAAAATTATCTTCGTCCTGGGTACGAAGAGGAATTTAGAATCACAACTATGATTATGAGTTATTCATATTATTGTGGACAGGAATTGTTGATTGATGTTACAGTGATAAAACATTATTGGTGGACTTTTAACATGGAGAAGATAATAGATCTGATGGTCTATTTGACTCTTTTAATGGATTGTTCGTTTCATTGTAACTATGGTTGAAAAGTTTTATCATCTACCATATGTTCTAAATCTCTGATTTATTACTGATGAAGGCTATTGATGATGTAAATTATCTTTAGTCATGATATTCTTTACTGGGCTAGTTGTGCTCACCCTTTTTGCTTCATAATTCCTTTCAGGTAATAAGAGTGTAGCTGGATCGAGCGGGGGTAACAGGAGAATAGAACGGTGGTCTATAGCAGTTGAGGTTCTCCTTAAATAGTATGGAAATAATTTTATTGAGAAATTTAGATAAGTGTGTCGTATTGTATACGTCGTTTAATATTTAATTTTGGTGAACCGAATAGTGTGAGGTGAACCCAACTTTGGAAGGGTGTTTTGCTACTATCATACAAGATGTCTAATGACATATAACCACGTGTTGTCATAAGATAGGGTTGTGCACATCCACTTGCTGAGTATATCTATGAGCACTACCTATATGATCTTGGAGTTTGGTTGAAATATAATTTTCAATTGCGCATAATGGGAGATAGTTATATGTCAAGAGAAGACTCACCATCGTAAAGAACATGATAGTAATCTTCTCGTTTTTCTTTGGGGTCTATTGGGTCAACCAAGGATAATTCTGTGGACATATGATATCTATCATAACCTTGACGCATGGCCACCAATGTACGAAGGTTTCCTTGAGCACTTCCCAAAGATTTTAATTTCTAAAACAGGTTTTGACTGTACTTTTATGTAAAGTACCATTGTAAGGTTGTGGTCGAGGCACCATGAGAGTTACATACATTTATATTAAAACTCATAGTTTAACTGCGGGTCGATTCTCGCATTTACGCTCAACAATTGTATAAATGAAGTTTGTATTTGATTTTTATAGTGTGATATCTGGTGACTCAGAATGGGTCGTGTGGACCTATTTTGGGGGTGTCACAATGTATACCTATTTTGGGGGCGTCACATATATCATGTGAATCAAGAGTACAATCATGTGACTCAATAGTTCTATGTTTGTGAAAAAAATAATTACAGTATAGTACCTTCATCTATACCTCCATTTTTAATTTAGTCATGCAAGTATTATCAATCTTGCACCACCTCCCCTAATAGTACATGCATGTGAATCAATAGTACACACATATGAACAAATAGTTATAAGCATGCGAATTAATAGCAATTAATTGGTCATTTATCCGATTAATTACCCGATTGGTCAATATAACCTCCAAATATAAATTATTATCAAAATAGATGTCGATTTCCACTAACACTAATAATCCCAACACAATGGAACTATCAATTTCATCTTTAATCAACACGAACTTATTCATAATTAATATTATAACTTACAATATTTAACAACCAGATCATTCCCAAGAAAGAGGGGGCTTTCTAATAAGGATTTCTCCTTGTTGGTGCGCAATTAGGTGACCAAACCTCTCCTCGACAGAACTTTCTAGACATCGTCAAAATTGCAAATAATAATATGAATAACTTTGTCGTCTCAATTATTGATTTATTAATAATAAATATTATGCAGATGATACTGTGACAATAATTGAATCAATAATATGAGAGATATTATGCAGCAATTATTGTAGCAATAATTGAGTATAACTGAGTGACTTCTCACGTAAACATCAATAATCAATACCGTGTGCTACTATGCAACCACGCCAGACATCGCATTTTTTACTATCGGGTAGTTCAACAGCTTTCTACGGTAAAACTTTCGCCGTTATTTTTAGAAAAATATATTTCTGTCATTTTTTAACTACGACAATACTTCTGTGGTGGGGTCCACCAATGATTATGTCGTCGTACGAATATTTCCTGTTAAAACGAATATTCCCCGACACAACGAATATTTTATATCAACTTGATTACTTTTTAAAATTTTCACATATCACCCTTAACTTTAACCCTTTCTCAATTTAACCATTTACTAAATAAAATAATAATTATAAGAAAATTGAATACTTTCATTTCATAAAATTTGGGATCTCACAATCTCCCCTCCTTATGAAATTTCACCCTCGAAATTTACGTACCTGGTAGTTCGAAGAGATGAGAATACCTTGATTTCTTTTCGGATTATACCTTCCCGGTTATTTCCTCTGTATCATGATTTTCCTACTGCTCATCTCCTATATTTCAGATATCATTCTAGAATATAACTTCAAACAAAGGTTAATTGAGATATCATAATTTGTCAACTTATCAAGTAAACAATTTCAGCTTAGGTAAGTTGTAACGCCCTAGAAAAAAAATCGGATTTTTGAATTAAATTTTTATTTGATTATGTGGATTAAATGAATTTAATTAATTAATTTTGGGAGTAGGCTATTTGAAGGTCGTTCTATGACCTAGATATATCAGAACGTCGTAGTATTTTGGCTACGTGGTAGAATTAAAGTATTTGAATTTCCAAGACGAAAATAAAAGTTTTTTGAGAAATTTTCTGAAAATCACTTATTACGCATTTCTGCTCGGGAATTTTTTTTAAACTTTCGAGAAATATGTAATGATAGAATATTGAGGTGAAATAGAATATCCAATAATATTTCTGTTATGGCAAACGCAGTTTTTCGCCTACGGACTTAAAACCTAACGGTTAGGGAAAGTGAGTTCCGAGAAGGAATTTAAATGCGTATAATGAATTAAAGCGATGATCGTATAATATGTAGGTATGGTACGAAGTAATGAATACGAGTATGATACGAAGTATTATACGAGTATGCATGAATGATGGTATGATGTACATGAATAAGTATACGAGTTAGAATACAAGATTAATACGTAAATTATACGTTATGAGACTTTAAACTAAATGTATTGGACTTGTAGGATTTGTTAGGAATTATACAAGCCCATGCATAGGAATGGTTAACCCCAAGGGTGGAAATGGTTAAGTAGAATGTTTGTTTAATTACAAGCCCAATGTATAAGATACGTTAATTAAGCTAATTGAATGTAAAGCCCAAGATAAGATCCAATGGGTAAAGCTTGATCCATGGGGCAACCCATGGGTGAATTGGTGACCAAGAATTAAGTGTGTTGAGCAAGTAGACTTAAGGGTTAAGCAAAGGATAAGTTAAGTAACTTAAAGGCTAAGTAAAGTGCTTATGTGTGATGAGCAAGAAAAGTAATTATATTTGATGACCAAGTAACTTAATGGCTAAGTGTTGTGATGGCCAAGTAATTAATTTGATGAGCAAGTAAAGGATAAGCTATGTGCTAAGAAAGTATACTTAAGAGCTAAGTAAGTGTGCTGGCCAAGTTAACTTAATGCCTAGGTAATGAATAGTAAGGAGGTGATTAAGGAGGTGGCTAAGTGTTAGATTTCATTTTTTTGGTTGTTCATTTCATCCAATAAGTTGAGAGCTTATTTGTTAGAGATAATAAGCTAGAAAAGCTAGTCTTTCATTTTTCAAGAAGTAAGAAGGAGATCAAAGATTAACCAAGTGATTATCAAGGGTAAGAACTTAATTCGTGTATCTCATTCTCTTTAATTATTAGAAAAGTGAGAAGTGGTAGGATTTGTATCCTAAGAAGAAGTAAGAATGATTAATCAAAGGACTTAAGTCTTAATAAGCCGTGAATAAGCACTTTGTTTATAAATAAGTTATAAAACAAGGAAGAACTTGTAGGAACTTGTCTTATGTTGTAATAATAAGGTTGTATGATAATAAGAAGCAATGATGATGGTTAGAAAACATAAATCATTATAAGTCATGAAAAATGAAAGTGTATGTATTTTATACTTCAATAAAGTTATAAGATCACAAAGAACAAGAAAGAACTTATCATGTATATAAGTTAATGAAATGAATAGGTTAAGATGTTAATATGATGGATAGAATCCATTTGAAACGAAGAACAAATCATAAGTAATGAAGTTATGGCGGAATTCACGAGTTTGGACGATAATCGTCGAATTCGTAAAATTCTTGGAATGGAGGTCAAATTTTGATATTGAGCTTGGAAACATTAGTTTTCAATGGAGACAAGTCTCATTTGGCATTATAGAGTTGTGGACTCGAAAATGACCAAATTCTGACTTAGAACGAAGAAACGAGCGTTGAACGTTCATGAACGTTTATCGTTTTCATTAAAATGAACTAATAGGTGAATTTTTAATTAACAAAGTCAAATAGATAAAATTCTTGCATGAACACGTAGAGTATGTAATTTGTGAATCGTAGGCCCTTGAACAAGCCAATTCGGACTTATAACGAAGAAGTTATGAGGCCGAGAATCTCACCTAAGAAATTAACTGTCAAATTTTTCTGGTACTGATGTCTGGCGCTGTAAGACCCCAACTTTTTATTAAAGATGGTTTTTCTATAAATATCATTTTTAAATATTATGGAATGAATTTGATATAATGTTATAGTTGTGGGTAATATTTATAAATTTTGCAAAGTACGTAAGTTGTTATATAATATTCGATTGGTTCGGAAATATTCGCTTTTAACAGGAATATTCAGTATGACAAAGACAATCATTGGTGGACCCCTAATGTAATGTAATTATTGTTGGATTGAGAAAACGACAAAAATATTTTTTATGAAAGGGTTAAGTTCAGATGACCACCTGGGGTTTGGGCGGTTTCCCACTTAACCACCTGTAGTCAGTAAAGCTACATTTAAACTCCCGACCTTTTGAGTTAAAGTGAAAAAGTGCTTTCCGTCTTATCTCCGTTACTTTATTTGCCTAAAGAGTTAATTACCCTCCACATATATATATTAAAAATGACAGTTGAGAACCATGTTTAGTAAAGCTTCTCTCCATTTCCTGCAAGTACTAGAGGCAAGATGGGATAGTATGTTGCCAATTACTGACTACATGTAGGAACTCCACAACGAAGAAAAGACCCACCGATACTGTAAACCAGTCCCCAAGAAACAAAAATAAAAAAAAATTGAACTCCACTAAGATCCCAACAATAAGAATTATAAGTTTGAATCGATATCACAAATTTAATCCAAAAGATTCGATCTTTATTATTGCATCAACAAAAGGTAAAATCAATCAAACATAAAGCCAGTTCCCACATTGCAGAGTGAATTATTTTACAAAAATTCATGAATACATTTACACCAAATCAAACATTTCATTAAAGAACATATCTTTCAACTAAACCCAAAAGGGATATGCACAGAACAACAAGAAAACTGAGTTAAGACTATAAATTATGGAAAATATCATACATACCAATTAGCCCACTTGCTAAAATTGATGCCACTGGTACAAAATCCAGTGAATTGAGATGTCCCAGTTGAAAAAAGCACAAAAATTACAAACCCGAAAATAGTGGAGAAACTCTGTAACATCCCTGACTTTATCAATTAAATTCTTCCACATTACTAATTAGCCTTTTTTACCAGAATTATCAATATCGGATTGGGGAAATATACCTCTCTCAGCAGCAATAGCCTTTGTGACCAACAACAGAGTCCCACTATCAATGTTCTTGGTTGTAAATAAACCACGCCCACTAATCTCGGATTTCTTGATTTCCACCGCACCAATGTACTCTGCTAGTTCTGTCTTTGACAAAGACTCCATTTTCTTGCACTTCTGTAAGAACCCGTGAAGGGTTTCAGAGTTCACATTGGCCTGCAGATCAAGAATTGCAGACTTGGAGTACTGCAAAGCCATACTATACCTGTTGAGATTAAGCAAGATCTTACCTTTACAGAGCAAGATCTCGGGTAAAATCCCTCATCCGAAACCGAACCAACCTCCCTCTCCTTCTTCAACCTCCATCTTCACCACCACAGATTTCACCATCAAATCATCGAAAATAGTCAGCTTTTGGGGCGAATACCGATTCCGGCGACGGGAGTAAACGTGGGTTAGCCGAAATTGAGCGGATAGAGAAGAATTTTTAGGGTTTTAACGGGTGAATTTGAGGGAGATTAGATTACCCCAAAATAATCTGTTTCCCGCCGTGTGCAAAACTAAGATTGGGGAAAAGATTGGCCGGTGTATATGAGAGAGAGAGAGAAATGACGGATCTGGAGGAAGAAGAAAGGGGAAGCCTTTATCAGCGAAGCCTTTATCAGCGAAGGAGGTGGTGCGGTTGTAGACGGAAATGGGGAAGCCTTTATCGGCGAAGGAGGACGAGGGTGAGTCACTTTAATAACTTTGTTAATAAAAAAGAGGAAGAAGAAAGGCTATTTTAGACATTTACCAGTTGTTTTTGACTGTTAGAGCTCTTTCTCACGCGTTTTTTGGCGTGTGACATACACACACAGTTAACTTGGATGGAAAATGTGACTTTTTCACTTTAACTCAAACAGTCGGGAGTTTAAATGTAGCTTTACTGACTACAGGTGGTTAAGTGGGAAACCGCCCAAACCCCAGGTGGTCATCTGAACTTAACCATTTATGAAAATAACGGCGGAAGTTTTACCGTTAACTGTTGAACTACTCAGTAGTAAAAGTACAGTAATACGTGTGGTTGCATAGTAACACACGGTATTGATTATTGATGCTTACGTGAGAAGTCACTCAAATTAGTTCAATAATTGCTACTGTAATTGTTGCATAGTATCTCACGTTATTTGATTCAATTATTGTCGATATTATATATATTTTTAAATAAATAATTGAGACGACGAAGTTATTAATATTATTATTTGCAATATTAACGATGTCTAGAAGTTCTGCCAAGGAGAGGTTTGGTCACCTAATTGCGTGTCAATAGGGAGAAATCCTTATTGGAAAGCCCCCTCTTTCCTAGGAAGGACATGATCGATTTATATTGTGAATTATAATAATGATGATAAATGTTGTTAAAAATATTAAAGGAATTTTATAATGTATTTGTTATAAATTGGCTTGTTATATTGACCCTCATTTACCCATTTTTCAAAATAATCGGTAGAAAGTTGTTTAGTATAAATATTATGGGACCCACATGTGATTATGAGATGTTGGTGGGAGGGGAACACGTGGGGCCCACGTGTGAAAGAAAAAATGAAAGGGGTTTGATTTTGGAATTCACGGGTGGGTTGATGTTTTCAAATAAACACGTGTTTATGTATATATAGGTATTATATTATTATTTTGGTTGATATCAAGCATCCATGAATGAATTAAAGCTTCAGTCATTGAAATAAGAATCCGTGAATCATTTCTGTAGCGTTCGCGAATTATTTTTTTTAAATAGTATCCCTTCCATTCTCCTATAAATAGAAGCTCATTCTTTCATTATTTCTTACGAATTCATTGAAACTCTAGAGTGAGAAACTATAGAGAGAAAGAAGAAAAGTATTCTGCTACTTCACTACTCCTATATCCAGTTTTTTCTAAGGTAAGGGGTATTATTTCTTTCTTTCGTCTTCATGAAGAGAACTTTTGTTATTCCATTCTTTATTATTATGTTGGAATAACCTGTCTATGCGAAGTACCGCATACATGGTGAAATTCTTCTGTTATTCCATTCTTTATTCTTCTGTTGGAACATCCTGTCTGTGCATTACGCATGACCTAGTTCCGTTATTTATTATTCTGTTGGAATAACATGTCATGCGTGATATATCATACACCGTGATTTCTTTTGTTATTCCATTTTTTATTATACTCAGTTGGTTAAAGTTTTGACTTCTATACTCCATGAAATTAGTGAAATATCCTTGATATTTGCGCTTCATCGAGTATCTTTTTATGGAAATGTTCTTCTGAGCATTCTTGAATTTTACTCTACAAAGCAGTATCATGTTGATAATTTGGACGTTATTGAATTCTAGATAAATTAATTCTTGAACTTGTTTTATTGAATTATTATATCATTGTCATCATCCTCATGCTTATATTATGTTGAAAGTCATCTGTGGCCTGTTGTGCATAGATGGACTTGGTATGATTATGACCAGGGATTATTTGGTATAATCATAATTGTAATGTTACAAATGATGTAGTAAAAGTCCTCATTGGCCCGTAGTGCATTGATGGACAGTTTTTGGCATGATCATGACCATTAATGAATACACGAATATCTTTGGCCGTAGTGCATGGATAATTGTGGTTGTGATATTAATGAATATCCTTAGTCAGTAAGTGTGGATGATGTGGATTATTTATTGTCGAGTCTCAAATAAAAAGTGATGAAAAACTTTTTAAATCATAAAAGATAGTAGATTTATTCTCTACTTGACTCTTTTAATGGATTGCTTATTCTGCTGCAGGTAAACTTGATGTCTATCGTATTTTATTAGTTTAACATTGTTAAAGACTAATGATAATTTATTCTGCATTATCTTAATCATAATATTTCTTATTGGGCTAGTTGAGCTAACCCTTTCTTTCACTGTTCTCTTCAGGAAATGAGAACGTAGCCGGGACTAGTCGGGGAACGGAGTGACAGTCCAGATGATAGTATTAGTAGTCCTCACTATTCTGTTAAATAGTGTGATAATAAATATAATGAGGACTCTTTTGAGTGTGGATATTGTCTAGATGACAATATTCTTATTAAAACTCTCAGTGTATGTTTTGTCGTATTTTACACGACAGCTGTATTATTAAGTTGTATTTGAATTTTGTACCATGTATTTGGCGACTCAGGATGGGTGATGTATAACTATTTTGGGGGCGTCACAGTTGGTACCAAAGCTTAGGGATATGATCCATGGCTAAGATGTGAGACAAGAACTAGGAGGGGAGAGACGGGGAATTCCTTCGCTAGTATGACCTACCTAAGTTTATTTGGTATTTAATTGGTCTCACGTAGTATAGGGATAATATGTGATATGTTAATTAACCCTTGTTTTGTGGCAGTATTTGAAAATGACATCCGAGAATGTTGAGAACATAATGGAGCACAGGAGACCGTTGAGTCTCCACAAATCAATAATCAGGATAATGTGCATCAGGAAGGCGACAATCCTCAGGCAAATAACAACACGGACCAGATGATGAACGATGGAATGTTCAGAGGCTTTATACAATTCATGCAACATCAAGTAATAGCGAATCCTGTCCAAAATGCAGGTGGAAACGCTGGCAACTCTCGGATGGTCACCGCTAAGCAGTTTAAGGAACTGGGACCACCAGAGTTTTTTGGAGAGCCAAAACCACTTAAGGCGGAGACATGGATAAAGTAAATCTTCAAGATATTTGATGTCTTGGGATGCTCTGAGGAGCAAAAGGCTCCCTTTGCCACCTTCATGTTGCGTGTAGAGGAAGATTATTGGTGGGAATCTGTAAAATGTACTCAACTTGCCGTACTGAAGATGACTTGGGAGAAGTTCCAAGAATTTTTAAACGACAAGTACTTTCCCGAAAGTATTCGTCACATTAAAGAGGTAGAGTTCATCAAGCTGGAGCAAAACAACATGACCGTGTCGCAGTACGAAGCCAAGTTTGCCGAGTTGTCCCGGTTTGCGTCCTATTTGGTTGATAATGAGGAGAGAATGACGCGAATGTTTCTAAGAGGTTTAAATCCCGAGATACATCAATATCGTATCTCTCATAAACTGTGTTTGTATTCAGATGTTGTTAATAGGGCTCAGTTATTGGAGCGCGATAATGAGTCAACCCAAGCAAAAGAGAGCAGCCAGAAAAATGATAATACCAGTGATAACTGTCATCGAAGCAGTGACAATAAGCGTGGAGGGAATTAACATGCCAGAAATGGTAACCACTTCGTTGGTCATCATGATCAAAACAATAAGAATGGACATTTAAAGAAGAGGAGATTCAACAATGATGGAAAGACGTCAGCATCAGCACCTGTCGTTAAGGAAGGAGAATGACCACCTATCATATGCTTCAAATGTGGAGGGGAGGGACACATCAGTCCAAACTGCGCGATGCCATCCAAAGCATGCTATAATTGTAGAAGAGAAGGTCACCTAGCCCAATTTTTTTGTGCACCAAAGTCAAGTCTAACTGGGATGGAGGCATTAAAGGGCATCCCAAACAAGACAAAATTGGTAGTTCAAGGGAGAGCGTTTGTCGTGACCTCCCAGAAAGCAAGGAACCCGAACGAGGTCATCACGGGTAAGCTTATCATAAACTATAGCGAAGTATATACCTTATTTGATACCGGTTCTACCCATTCTTTTATTTCTCCTACTTACGTTCAACGTTTAAATTTGACTCCGGAGAAATTAGACTTTAACTTATCTGTTGAAACTCCGTTGGGAGAAACCTTCATTACATCCACTGTTTATAAGTCTTGTTTAGTTCAAATCGGCACCCGCACGTTACCTGTTAATCTTATTTCTTTGAAAATACTTGCATTTAATGTGATTCTAGGGATTGATTGGTTAACTACTCATCATGCAAAAATTGATTGTTTTTCGTAAGGTTATTAGTTTTCATATTCCTAACCAACCTATTATGCGAATTCAAGCAACCAAACCAGTAAAATCAATCACTGTTATCTCAAGCTATAAAGCTATTCGTTTATTAAAAAATGGATGTCAAGCTTTCTTAGCTCATGTCACGGATCTAAACAAAAATATGTCAGTTTTGAATGATATTTCTATTGTTAATAAATTTCCTGATGTATTCTCTGAAGAACTTCTTGGCCTACCCCCAGAACGTGAAATTGAATTTTGTATTGACCTTGAACATGGTACAAAACCCATTTCCAAAGCCCCATATCGAATGACTCCTATAGAAATTCAGGAGTTAAAGACCCAACTGCAGGAATTGTTAGATATTGGCTTTATTCGTCCTAGTACTTCTCCTTGGGGTGCTCCTGTTCTATTCATAAAAAAGAAAGATGGGAGTATGCGACTTTGTATTGATTATCGGGAGTTGAATCATGTCACCATCAAAAATAGGTAACCATTGCCACATATTGATGACCTGTTTGACCAGTTGCAAGGCGCCAAATTCTTTTCAAAGATTGATCTTCGTTTCAGATATCACCAATTGAAGATTAGAATCGATGACATTCCAAAGACGGATTTCAGAACTCGATATAGGCATTATGAATTCCTAGTCATGTCTTTTGGATTGACTAATGCTCCTGCTGCCTTCATGGATATGATGAACCAAGTATTCAAGGAATACTTGGATCACTTTATGGTCGTCTTTATTGATGACATCCTTATTTATTCCAAAAGCCGTGAAGATCATGAGCAACACTTGAGGCTGATACTCCAAAAGCTTCGTGAAAACAAGCTTTATTCAAAGTTGAAGAAATGCGAGTTATGGCTTGAGGAAGTAGCATTCCTTGGGCACGTGGTATCAAGTCATGGAATATCTGTTGACCCAGCAAAGATTGAAGCTATTCAAAGCTTGGAGCAACCTAAATCAGTGACCGAAGTACGTAGCTTTCTCGGTTTAGCTGGTTATTATCGAAGATTCGTGGAAGGATTTTCTTGAATCGCTACTCCACTAACTCAGCTGACTCGAAAAGATACAAAATTCGGTTGGAGCGAGGAATGTGAGACGAGTTTTCAAGAACTCAAGAGGAGAGTCATTTCAGCACCTGTTCTGACAATACCATCTTGCTCGGAGGGATTTGTCATCTACAGTGATGCTTTGGGCAAAGGGTTAGGATGTGTTCTCATACAACATGGGAAAGTCATAGTCTATGCTTCTCGGCAACTCAAAGAATATGAGAGGAATTATCCTACTCATGATCTAGAGTTGGCAGTTGTTGTCTTCGCACTTAAAATTTGGAGGCATTACTTGTATGGGGAGAAAGTGGAGATCTTTACGGATCATAAAAGCCTCAAATATTTCTTCACTCAAAAGGAACTCAACATGTGACAATGACGTTGGCTTGAACTGTTGAATGATTATGATCATACTATCCAATACCATCCTAGAAAAGCGAATGTGGTAGATGACGCATTGAGTAGAAGATCGTATGCGGGTACGAGTGCGATATTGACAACACTAAGGCCCATTTCGTATGACTTGAAAAGGATGGAGATAGAATTAAAGACTCCAGAGACCCATGTGATGATGGCGAATATACGAGTAGAACTGACTTTAATTGATAAAGATAAAGCTGCTCAAGTTACAGATCTGGAGCTGATGCGTATGAGGAAGAAAGTGCAAGAAGGTGCTATGCTGGAAGCAAGAATCGATGAAGAAGGAATACTTCAAGACAGCTCTAGACTTTGTGTTTCTAACGACCCTGATTTAAAGTATAAAATCATGATGGAGGCGCACAACACACCGTTTGTAATCCATCCTGGGAGTACCAAAATGTATCGTGATCTTCGTCATACATTTTGGTGGAGCAATATGAAGAGAGAGATAATATACTGCTTATCTCAAGGTGTCTAACTTATCAACAAGTCAAGGCGAGCATCAAGTACCAAAAGGTCTATTGCAACCACTTGAAATTCCGTATGGGAAGTGGGAGCACATTACTATGGATTTCATTCATCGGTCTTCCCAAGGTTTCTCAAGGCATAGATGCAATTTGGGTCATTGTTAATAGATTGACCAAGTCTGCTCATTTCTTACCAATACGAGAAACTTATACACTTGAACGTCTTGCTCGTATATACATAAACGAGATTGTAAGACTGCATGGTATGCCAGGATCCATAATTTCTGATCGAGACCCAAGATTAACTTCACAATTTTGGGTTAGTTTGCAAAAAGCTATGGGCACGGACTTACAATTTAGTTCGGCATCATCCTCAGATGGACAGACAATCACAAAGGGCTATTCAAACTCTTAAAGATTTATTAAGACTCTATGTCCTTGACTTCAAGGGAAGTTGGGACAAGTTCTTACCGTTGGTGGAGTTTTCATATAACAACAATTATCAAGGAAGTATTGGCATGGCCCCATTCGAAGCGTTGTATGGAAGAAAGTGTCGTTCTCTAGTATGCTGGGATGAGGTGAGTGAAGCAACGTTGTTGGGACCAGAGTTGGTACATATGACTACGGAAAAGATTCAAACGATCTGGCAACGTATAAAAACCTCACAAGATCGACAAAAGAGTTATGCTGATCTTCATCAAAAAGACGTGGAATTCGATATTGGAGATCATATGTTGTTACGTGTTTCTCCATGGAAAGGAGTTACGAGATTTGGAAAGAGAGGAAAGCTCAATCCTCGATACATTGGCCCATTTTTAATCCTCAATTGAGTAGGAACTGTGGCGTATAAACTCGCTTTACCGCTAAGTATGTCTCGTGTTCATAACATTTTTCACATATCCATGTTACGTAAATATGTGGAAGACCCAAACAACATTATTGAGTTAGAACCGGACAAAATAGCGAAAGATTTGACGTATGAAGAGGTTCTTGTTCAAATCTGGGATAAGAAGGAACATATTCTACGCTCCAAGGTTATACCTCAAGTCAAAGTTTTGTGGAGAAACCACGATGTTGAGGAAATGACCTGGAGTTAGAATCTGAAATGAAATCAAGATATCCTTACCTTTTCGACATACCAGGTACGTACCCAAATTTTGAGGGCGAAATTTCATAAGAAGGGGAGGTTGTAAGACCCCAACTTTTTAATAAAGATGATTTTTCTATAAATATTATTTTTAAATATTATGGAATGAATTTGATATAATGTTATAGTTGTGGGTAATATTTATAAATTTTTCAAAGTACGCAAGTTGTTATATAATATTCGATTGGTCGGGGAATATTCGTTTTAACAGGGAATATTCGTACGACGACACAATCATTTGTGGACCCCACAACGGAATTATTGTCGAATTGAGAAAACGACAAAAATATTTTTTTATGAAAATAACGGCGGAAGGTATTGATTATTGATGCTTACGTGAGAAGTCACTCAGTTTTGTTCAATTATTGCTACAGTAATTGCTGCATAGTATCTCACGTTATTTGATTCAATTATTGTCGATATTATATATATTATTAAATAAATAATTGAGACGATAAAGTTATTAATATTATTATTTGCAATATTAACGATGTCTATAACTTCTCCCAAGGAGAGGTTTGGTCACCTAATCGCGCCAATAGGAAGAAATCCTTATTGGAAAGCCCCCTCTTTCCTGGGAACGACCTGGTCGATTAATATTGTGAATTATAATAACGATGATAAATGTTGTTAAAAATATTAAAGGAATTTTATAATGTATTTGTTATAAATTGGCTTGTTATATTGACCCCCATTTACCCATTTTTCAAAATAATCGGTAGAAAGTTGTTTAGTATAAATTTTATGGGACCCACCTGTGATTATGAGATGTTGGTGGGAGGGGAACACGTGGGGCCCACGTGTGAAAGAAAAAATGAAAGGGGTTTGATTTTGGAATTCACGGGTGGGTGGATGTTTTCAAATAAACATGTGTTTATGTGTATATATATATATATATATATTATATTATTATTTTGGTTGATATCAAGCATCCATGAATGAATTAATGCATCAATCATTGAAATAAGCATCCGTGAATCATTTCTGTAGCGTCTGTGAATTATTATTTTTAAATAGTATCCCTTCCATTCTCCTATAAATAGAAGCTCATTCCTTCATTATTTCTTACGAATTCACTGAAACTCTAGAGAGAGAAACTATAGAGAGAAAGAAGAAAAGTATTCTGCTACTTCACTACTCCTATATCTAGTTTCTTCTAAGGTAAGGGGTATTATTTCTTTCTTTCGTCTTCATGAAGAGAACTTCTGTTATTCCATTCTTTATTATTATGTTGGAATAACCTGTCTATGCGAAGTACCGCATACAAGGTGAAATTCTTCTGTTATTCCATTCTTTATTATTCTATTGGAACATCCTGTCTGTGCATTACGCATGACCTAGTTCCGTTATTTATTAGTCTGTTGGAACATCTTGTCTGTGCGTTCACGCATGACCTGGTTCCGTTGTTTATTATTCTATTGGAATATCTTGTCTTGTCCAGATGATAGTATTAGTAGTCCTCACTATTCTATTAAATAGTGTGATAATAAATGTAATGAGGACTCTTTTGAGTGTGGATATTGTCTAGATGACAATATTCTTATAAAAACTCTCAGTGTATGTTTTTTTCGTATTTTACACGACAGCTGTATTATTAAGTTGTATTTGAATTTTGTACCATGTATTTGGCGACTTAAGATGGGTGATGTATACCTATATTGGGGGCGTCAGGCATCCGTAACCTTGAATGAGCTCTTTAAGCCACCTCGCAATACTGTAATTATAATTTGAGGAATTCTGATCCTTCGTAAAATAATTGTATAATGAATAAAATAATATTATTTATTATTATTATGTGTTAGTAAGATGAACGTCATTCTATAACCTAGTAACGTTGGAAAGTCGTAGTATTTTAACTACGCGGGGAATTAAAGTTTTTGAATTTCTAAAACGAAAATAAAAGTTTTCCGAGAAATTTTCCGAAAAACACTATTCATCAATTTCCGCTCGGGAATTATTTTTGAACTTCCGAGAAATTTGTAACGTTATAATATCAATGTGAGATAGATTATGTAATAATAATCTCAGTATGGAAAATGCAATATTTCTCATGCGGAAGTATTTAGAGAACGTTAGGAATACTAAGCGTTAAGAAGGAATTATAATGATCGTATGATGCGTATGCATTGTGCAAGGTATTGAATGCAAGTATAATACGAAGTATTATACGAGTATGTATGAAGAATAGAATAACGTATATTACGAATTAGTATACAGACTAGAATACAAGAATTATACGTATAGTATAAATGATAAGGATTTTAATTAAATAGAATGGACTTGTAGGATTGTTATCATATTGGTAGAAGTCCAATAGAAATTGGATGTACAAGCCCAAGTATTTGATAATTAAAAGTCCTAGCTAAAGTAATGCAAGCCCAATAGAAATAAGCTAAACTAATTGAAGCAAGCCCAATGTCATGATCCATTGGATAAATAGGATCCATGGAGCAACAAAGGTGAATATGGGTAAGACTTGGTAAGCAAGAACTTTAAGTGGTGACCAAGTATAAGATAAGTCTTGTGGTGGCCAAGTAATAGATGTGATAAGCAAGTTTACTTAGGACTAAAGAAATGAATAGTAAGAAGGTTAGTTAAGGAGGTGGGAAGTTATAATGACCATAATACCCTAACTTTGGGAGCTCTATAAATAGCAAGCTCATAATTCATTTGTTGCTTAACTAAATTTCATTCAACTTCTATCAAGATAAGTGCTTAAGTGTTAGAGAGAATAAGTCAAGAATAAGCCAAAACATCATTTGCTAGATTTTCAAAGAGAAGAGAAGTACTAGTCTTCAAGGGTAAGAGACTAATCTAATACATCTTTTATCTCTATCATTTTAGGGTGATGAGAGAAGTGTAATTGTATGCTAAGAACATATAAGAAGTGATTAATGAATGAACTTAAGCCGATTAAGATGTGAAGAAGAAACTTGAACCTAAATAAGTTGATAACTTATGATGAACTTGTCATATGATTGTCATATGATGTTAGTATGTTCAATATGATGTGAGAATATTTAGCCAAGGATTTAAGTCCATACTAAGTCATAATAAATGGAAATTATAGTTTATAAGTTGATTAAGTCATGAACTTATGAAGAATAAGTCAAAACTTACTTGAAAATAAGTTGTGGTAATAATTAGTTTGAAATGTTCATATGTTGATTAAAATCCATTTAGAATGATAATCAAATCGTTAGTAATGAAGTTTCGCCGGAATTCACACGATTGGACGATAATCGTCGAATTCGTGAAATTCTCGGAATGGAAGTCGTATTTTGTGTTTGAACTCGAAAACGTTGGTTTTCAATGGAGACAAGTCATATTTGGAATTATAGAGTTGCGGACTCAAAAATGACTATATTCCGACTTAGAACGAAGAAACGAGCGTTGAACGTTCACGAACGTTTATCGTTTTCGTTAAAAATGAACTAGTAGGTGAAATTTTAGCAAACGAAGTTGAATAGATAAAATTCTTGCATGAACACATAGAGAATGTAATTTGTGAACCATAGGCTTTTGAACGAGCCAATTCGGACTTATAACGAAGAAGTTATGCGTCCGGGAGTTTCGCAAAATTTCAAAATCTGCAAAAATTATCTGAGGCACAGAGTCCCGCCAGCAGTCAAGAACTCACGACTTTTTAAGGTCCGCGCCATATAGCGTGAGGTCGAAGACAGGCACACTATTAATCGGCCATAACAGTACGCCATAACAAAGGAGACTCGCGCCACAAATACGAGTCTTGGACTTGTTATCGTTAACTCATATGGCAATACGAAAGAAAGAGAAAGGGTGGCGCCGCAGTGCCAACCCTAGGGTTTAGACAGTGATGAAGGTTTACAAGTATAGCATGAACAATAAATCAGTAGTAATAAACTGAGGAACCTAATAAGGCATTGTAAGGTATTGTTAAACCTTATTTATGTTTTCTAAAGGTTGAAGATAAGTAATCAAACATGAACATAATGAATCAATGTAACGAAAAGCCGGAACCAATAAGAACAAATCTAAGTCATGATTAGATTGAGATGAAGGGTAAGATATAGTAGTATATATACTTGATTATATATGACCTAATGTGGTACGTTATATGATCATGTATTGTAGAGACTTAGAGACTTAAAGTGTACGTGTGATAAACAATAAGCAGACGCTAAAGGCGAGTATTCTAACCCTTGTTCTAGTTCAATCTGGACAAGCTTTGTAATTTATGTATTCTTACATATGAAGTATTTAATGATGAAGTGAAAGCCAATTCTTTCGGCTAGACTTATATTATGTTTTTATCAAGCATGGTTAATGTTTACCAAGTTATATTGGTGTGGTTTTCAAACGAAGACTGAGTATGCTAAAAATGTTTTTGTCGTTTAACGACAGGCACGTGAGGTTGCCACAAACTAAACGTATACACGTTTAATGAATGTAGTGTTGATCAACATAGAGTACTATAGGCTGATCACCTAGACGTGCTCGTAAGTAATGTCAGACTTACGAACTTAGTGCCAGGATGTCCTTTTCAAAAGAACTGATGAAATGCTTAAGGCCTTGGATTGATATTGAGGTTTTACTAAATATTGTTTTTGTAAAACGTTTTGAAGGAAAAGAAGTGTTATTTTGAATTATCGATAGTACTTCATAACTATTGTTCAGTTATTGAAGATATATGAGTTCTATGTTTCAAGCATGTTGTTTATTAGAAATGTTGTACTTGTTGAGCTAGTCATGCTCACTCTTGCTTGAACCATATGCACACAGCTAAGATTGAACGGACCGAAGTCTCCGGCAAGGATTAGGGCAAGGCGAAGACGAACCCGTAGAATACTTATGTAATAGTATAGGGTGAATGATTGTAATATATTTGATATTATGACAAGTACAATGTAATGGTTATAAAGAACCTAGGGGAATGTTAATATTATTTTGAATATATAGAAGACATATTTGTGACGCCCCCAATATAGATCCAGACGACCCATTCTGAGTCGCCAGATATCATACTATAAAAATTAAATAAAACTTCATTTATACAATTGTTGAACTGTCGTGCAGAATACGACCACAGTTAAACTATGAGTTTTAATAAAAATGTATGTAACTCTCATGGTGCCTTGACCACAACCTTACAATGGTACCTTACATAAAAGTGCAGTCTATAACTGTTTTAGAAATTAAAGTCTTTGGGAAGTGCTCAAGGAAACCTTCGTACATGGGAGGCCATGCATCTAGGTTATGATAGATATCATATGTCCACAAAATTATCCTTGGTTGACCCAATAGTCCCCAAAGAAAAACAAGAAGATTGCTATCACCTTCTTTCCAATGGTGAGTCTTCTCTTGACATATAATTATCTCCGTTGTCTCCAAGTGAGAATTATATTTCAAATAAACTCCAAGATTATATAGGTAGTGCTCGTAGATATACTCAGCAAGTGGATGTGCACAACCCTGTCTTATGATAACACAAGGTTGTATGTCATTAGACATCTTGTATGATAGTGGCAAAACACCCTTCCAAAGTTGGGTTCACCTCACCCTATTCGGTTCACCAAAATTAAATATCAAATGACGTATACAATACAACACACTTATCTAAAGTTTTCAATAAAATTATTTCCATACTATTTAAGGAGAACCTCAACAGCTATAGACCACCGTTCTATTCTCCTATTACCCCCGCTCGACCCAGCTACACTCTTATTACCTAAAAGAAATTGTGTAGCAAAAAGGGTGAGCACAACTAGTGCAGTAAAGAATATCATGACTAAAGATAATTTACATCATCAATAGCCTTCATCAGTAATAAATCAGAGATTTAGATCATACGGTACATGATAAAACTTTTCAACCATAGTTGCAGCGGAACGAGCAATCCATTAGAAGAGTCAAATAGACCATCAGATCTATTATCTTCTCCATGTTAAAAGTCCACCAATAATGTTTTATCCTCGTAACATCAATCAAAGAATTCCTCGTCCCACAATCATATGAATAACTCATAATCATAATTGTGATTCTAAATTCCTCTTCGCACTCTAGGACGAAGATAATTTTCATCACCTATCTTCACTTGAAACATCAAAAATCATGGTTATACCAAATCACAATTCCTGCTCATAATCATACTAATAAATTCATCTTTGCACTACGGCCAAAGATATTCATTAATAATTCATCTTTGCACTACAGCCAAAGACATACAAATCAGATTATAGAAGAGTCAAGTAGAGCATGATATCTACTATCTTCTACGAATTAAAAGTGTATTATCAATATGTTATCGCTGAGACTCAGCTTAATAAATAATCCACATCATTGAATCATCCCTACACTACAGCCAAGGATATTCACTAGTATTACGACCACAGATTATTTATGCACTACGGGCCAAGGATATTTGTGTTTTCAAAAATGGTCATGATTATTCCGAATAATCCCTGGTTATAATCAAACCAACAACTGTCCATCAATGCATGTAAGCCAAAGATATACAATTGTAAAATCAATAATCAACAGTCCATCTTTGCACGTAAGCCAAAGATATAAAACTATAAAACCAATAATAAATAGTCCATCTTTGCACATAAGCCAAAGATATACAATTGTAAAATCAATAATCAACAGTCCATCTTTGCACGTAAGCCAAAGATGACTTTCATCACAATATAAGCATGATGATGATGACAATGATATAAGCATTAATCAAACGAAAATAAGGATAAATATTAAAGACTTTAAATTAATCCAAATATTATCAATCACTTAATAAACTTATAATCTAATATTATTAATATTATAACAATATTTTAATAACTTCTTAAACTTATAAACAATTTATTTTAATTATTTACACTTTACCAAATAATGCATTTAATCATTCAAAATGCCATACTCATAAGATTTCGTCACCAATGATCAAATCCTCATCAAAAATCAGATATACCTTATATAGGATTCCCAAGCCATAAAATCCTATTTTCCAATTTCACATTTCACATAACATATTTAATTCATTTACTCACAACTAGTTTATTTTCATGAAAAATACCAAATCAGGTCCCAAAATATTTTTTTTCTCGATTTAGCGAAATATAGTCCCATATTGAACATATATTTTTCTCGAAATTTTTAAAATTCATTTACTATTTTTCATATGGCCAAAACTACCGAATATTTAGAAATTTATCATAAATTGTACTTTTGTCCAAAAATTCCGAAATTTACAGGGTATACTGATGTTATATAGATGTACTCCCAATAAATATTTCACCAATTTTGGAGTTAACTACAAGGAGTTATAAGGGTTTACTTTTAAAATAGTCTTTTCTCATAAAATTCATAACTCCTAATCTATACATCCAAAAATCGTCATTTTTGGACACAATCTAGAAAACTCATCAAATTATCATTTCAAAATTTTCCAAAATTTTTGAGGGTCAGAAAAACTACGAAACTGCAAATGGATTTTCACCCACCATGCGGTAATCCACGTAGACAGATAATTTTCACAATTTAATAAAGAATGAATACAAAGGATCATTCACCATGCATGCAGTAATCCACATAGACAGGTTATTCCAACAGAATAATAAAGAATGGAATAATAGAAGAATTCACCATGCATGCGGTAGTCCACATAGACAGGTTATTCTAATAGAATAATAAAGAATGGAATAATAGAAGAATTCACCATGCATGCGATAGACCACACAGACATGTTATTCCAACAGAATAATAAATAATGGAACCGTGTCATGCGTAATCCATGCATGATGATATTTCAACGTAATAATAAAGAATGGAACCAGTCACGTGCGTAATCACATGCATGTGATATTCCAATGTAATAATAAAGAATGGAACTGTGTCATGCGTAATCCGCATAGACATGATATTCCAACGAATAATATAGAATGGAATAACGAAGAATTTCACCATGTATGCGGTATTTAGATAGACAAAGTTATTCCAACATAATAATAAAGAATGGAATAATGTAAGAATTTCACCATGTATGCGGTACTTGAATGAGATGAAGTTATTCCAACATAATAATAAAGAATGGAATAATGTAAGAATTTCACCATGTATACTTGTGAGTCTGCATGTATGCGAGTTATTCCAATGTAATAATAAGGAATGGAATAACAATAGCTCTCTTCATGAATACGAAAGAAATAATACCCCTTACTATAATAATAATATCTCTTACCTTAGAAGAAAATTGGATACTGGAATAGTGAGGTAGTAGACTTCTCTTCTTCTTTCTCTTTATAATTTCTCTCTATAATAATTGCTCTATAGCTTTAGTGACTTGGTGAGAAATGAAGGAAGAATGAGCTTCTATTTATGGGAAAATATAATTTCAATAATTGCACGTTTTGGGGCTCAAAATATTATAATATAATACCTTCCTCTTTTTCTTTATTTTTAATTTAGTCCTGCAAGTATTATCAAACTTGCACCACCTCCCCTAATAGTAAATGAATGTGAATCAATAGTACACACATGTGAACGAATAGTTATAATCATGTGAATCAATTGCAATTAATTACTCATTTATCCGGTTAATTACATGATTGGTTAATATAACCTCCGGACATCAATTACTATCGAAATAAATGTCGATTCCACTAACACTAATAATCCCAACACAATGAAAATATTTTTCTCAACAATTTCATTTTTGAAATTTTGAAGTTTGACTTTTTTCGAAAAAGTCATATGTTGACTTTTTTGACCAAAAAGTCAACCCCGATAAATTTTGTATTTATAGTCTATTTATACTAATTTCATCGTTCCAGACTCAAAAATCATGCCCGCGTCTCCAAATTCAACTCCGAACTCAAATTCGATTTTTAATAACATTCATCTTTAATATTATAACTCATAATATTTAACAACCAGGTCGTTCCCAAGAAAGAGGGGGCTTTCAGATAAGGATTTCTCCTTATTGGCGCGCAATTAGGTGACCAAACCTCTCCTTGACAGAACTTCTAGACATTGTCAATATTGTAAATAATAATATGAATAACTTTTTCGTCTCAATTATTGATTTAATAATATAACATATTATGTATATGATACCGTGAGAATAATTGAATCAATAATATGAGAGATATGATGCAGAAATTACTATAGCAATAATTGAGTATAACTGAGTGACTTCTCACGTAAGCATCAATAATCAATACCGTGTGTTACTATGCAACCACGAGTACTATTGTACTTTTACTATCGAGTAGTTCAACAGTTTTAACGGTAACACTTTCGCCGTTTATAAAATGATAATTCTGTCGTTTTCTAACTACGACAATACTTTCGTTGTGGGGTCCACCAATGATTATGCCGTCGTACGAATATTCCATGTGAAAATGAATATTCCCCGACACAATGAATAATAACTTGCTTACTTTGTAAAATTTTCAAATATCACCCTTAACTTTAACCCTTTATCAATTTAACCATTTACTAAATAACATAATAATTATAAGAAATTTGAGTACTTTCATTTCATAAAATTTGGGGTTTCACAATATTCGTTCTTTTGAGACTTTTTAATTGGATGTATGTATGAATGGTAGTACCGTGTAGCACCATCTGTCGGGTTGGGAGATACCCGGATTTGGGGGCTTCACAGTTTGGTATCAAAGCATTAGGTTATAAAACTTAAGGGGGGATTAGAAACCTAAAATCATAACATTAAGAGAAGTCAAAGAAGTAAAGGAAGAAAATAACCTTATAAAAATGCATTAGGATTATGTTATGTGTTTTTATTATTCTACTGACGTGTACTAATCAACTTAATTGTTTGTGTAGATGTCAAGAGTAAATAGGATGCATTTAGATGTACAAGCTGTTAGTGAAGAGTCGGTGAACCAAATAGAGGTTATACCGAACCCCATAGCGGCAAAACCAGAGATAGTTGTCATTGAGTCTGGAGACTTAGAGGATCCTGACCTCATGTCAGTATTCGATGGTATGATGGAGGAAGAGGTGGAGGTAGTGTCCTTCAACCCAGTAGCTATAGCAGCATAGATGGTTCTTGGGGAGTCAATGATGTCATTATTTATGTCAGTGTTGGATAGAAATATACATTACTGTCAGGAGGTTAAGGAGCTGAAGGAAGAGCTCCAAATGGTTATAGAGGATAAGACAGACGTGGAGTCCATGTGGGAACAGGAACATGACGAGAGGATTTTGGCCAAGGACAAAGTCCACGAGTTGAAGCATGAGGTCTTTGAGCTCAAGGAGGAGCTAAAGATCAAACAGCAGAAGATAGGGAGAATGTCCTATATTCATATGAATTCTCACACAGATTTACAGCAGCAAGTAGCTGGTTATCCTATAGAGGTGGGGCAGACGCGACATAGTATCAGCCGTGATATTATTGCCGGTCTTGCCAAAGAAGATTTTGAGAATGCCTTGAGGCAGATGTGATCTAGTAGTAGCTAGAGTAGTTTAGGTATTTAAATATTTTTTATTTAGTAAGTGACGTAAAGCCCTCTTCTGTCTAGTAAAGGGTAGTCTTTTGTAAATCCCAATTTTTGGAAAGCAATAGCGGGAGAGTAATGTAATCAGCTTAGGCTGTGTAATGTAAACAATGTAGTATTATACTACAAAGAATGAATATAAGCCTTTGTATGGAACACAATGAGTAATGGATGATTGATGTTATTGTTTAATATCGAATGATAACTAATAAAGAAAGGAATAATAACGAAATGTGTTGTTTATTGTATCAGCAAAATGCCGCCGAGAAGAGTGTAACGTAACCAAGGAGCTAATGTTAATCAACCGGAGGGAGGTCTGGTTAACCTGATGTAGGAGTTTGTTAATCTTTTAATAGCTGCCTTTAATAGAACAGGGGCTAATATCCCCGTAAATCCAGGAGTAGCACGAGCTACTACCTTTAAGGATTTTAAAAGCGTGGGTCCGCTAGAGTTCAAAGGAACTACGGACCCTATCGAAGCCCAAATGTGGGTTATAAAAAATGTTGATGAGGCCCAGAAGGTTGCCTTTGCAACCTATATGATGAAGGGAGAGGCCAACTTTTGGTGGGAAGCCAATCAGGCTAGGGCCGGTATCGAGAATCTAATGTGGGTGAGGTTCAAGGAGATATTCTTCGAGAACTACTTTCCCACGAGAATGCAGTGAAAGATGGAGATACGGTTTCTTGAGTTGAAATAAGGGGACATGACGGTTCCTCAATACGCTGCCAAGTTTAATGAACTGGCGAGGTTCGCTCCATACCAAGTGGATACCGAGGTAAAGAAGGCACGATAGTTCGAGAAGGGCTTGAAACCCTTGCTCTATAACCGTATTTCGGTGTTTCAAAGTACTTCATTTGGAACCATTTTAGAGAAGGCGATAATCGCCAAAGGTGGTAGTGAGGCTATGAGTCAATACCACAAGGACAAAAAGAGCAAGGGGAAAGTGGATGGGGGAGTAAATATCGAAGGAGCCAGCGGTAGTGGTGAGGGACAGAAGAGGAAGGCGTTCAGCTCTGGGAATACCGGAGTGAAGCAGGGTGACCTAAAGAGGAGGATGGAGGCCTGCAAGACCTGTTGGAAGACTCATTTAGGAGTCTGTCTCAAGGGGAAGGCCGTCTGTTACAACTGTGGACAGGAGGGGCACATTGCGCCTAACTGTCCAAGTCCGAAGAAGACCCATGGGTGCTTTGTGTGTGGGTCAACTGACCACATGGCAAAGAACTGCCCGAAGAAGGGGACCGACGGGAACTGAGGCACTAATGGAGGTAGGGTAGGCCGATGGGTCATACCTTTAACAAGACAGTCAAAGATGAAGTTGCATTAGGGGACGTCGTCGCAGGTATTATTCCGATCAACAACATAAAAGCTTACATGTTGTTTGATTAGGGTGCTACTTGTTCGTTTATAGCATGCGATTTTACTAGATGATTAGGATTACTTCTCGAAAAGTTGCCTATACCTTTAAATATTAAGGTAGCAAATGAAGAAATAATTCCTATTGAAGATGTTCATAAGAGTTGTTGCGTAGATATACGGGGTTGTAAATTATCGGTAGATCTAATACCGATAAAGTTAGGAGAATTCGACGTAATTCTCGGAATGGATTGGTTAGTTAACCATGGGGCAATTATAGATTGTCAGAAGAAATGTGTGAACCTTAAAACGTTAAGACAACCTCAGGTAGTATTTTATGGGAAAAGATCGCCGGGACGTTCGTGTTGTCTAACTATGACACAAGCTAGGAAATTATTGAAGAAGGGGTGTGTAGGTTATCTGTGTCATGTTGTTGATACCCAGAGAGTGGTAGCAACCATGTAACAAATACCTATAGTGAGAGAATTCGCCGATGTATTTTCGAGTGAATTGTCAGGTCTTCCGCCAGATAGGGAGACAAAATCTGTAATAGACATCGTGCCAGGAGCGACACTAGTTTCCAGGGCACCGTTTCGTATGGCGCCAGTGGAGATGAAGGAGTTAATGGTGCAGTTACAAGAACTATTGGACAGGAAGTACATACAACCGAGTGTTTCAGCGTGGGGAGCACCGGTACTGTTTGTTAAGAAGAAGGACGAATCGTTAAGACTTTGTATCGACTATAGAGAGTTGAACAAGTTAACGATAAGGAATAAATGCACATTGCCCAGGATCGATGATCTCTTTGATCAGTTGAAAGGGGCTAATTATTTTTCTAAAATAGATTTAAGAATGGGGTATCACCAGTTAAAGGTTAGGAAGGAGGATATACCAAAGACAACATTCAAGAATCGTTATGGTCATTACGAGTTTCTGGTGATGTCATTTGGGTTGACTAATGTACCAGCTGCATTTATGGATATGATGAACAGAGTGTTCGAACAATATTTGGACAAGTTCATCGTGGTGTTTGTAATGACCCCAAAATTTATACAATTTAATTCTCAACTTCGGTCGTTAATAATACATTTAACCTCTAATTTCACATCATTAAACGATAATACAACCATTGAAATTTGTGGAATAATTTAAATTTTTTATTACAAACTATCCTCGTTCCCAAAACCTTCAACCTTTACATCTAAATATCTCAGAATCATTTTAATACTACAATAGTTTACATTCGCAAAACAATATTACAATTCAACATTAATACATTATTCGAAACATTAGACATGGTTTACAAGAATAACAACTTAGCTAGGATATTAAATCTTCATATATCACTTTTGATCCATAACAATCAAGTAGCACATAGCGTTACCTTCAATTCTTGAATTTGCAAAAATGGTTATTTGCAAGAATGAGCTCGACAGCTCAGCAAAATCTAACAGTTTTCATGCATCACGTAGCACATAATAACATGCTCAACATACAAGAATAATCATAAACAAACATAGCATGCATGTTATAGTTCACATAACAACTATAAAGATTGAGTTCCTTACTCAATCAACATTCATAGTTTAATCATCATAGTCATAGATTGACTTTCACATTTCATACTTTTGACATATATAATACATCATACACTAAAATTTTAAAGCAGATCATCATCAAGTTCACATAGCAAAAAGGAATTGAAAGACTTGCCTTTACCATCGTTTTACCAACACGCTAATACTTCTCATCCTTGCAAAACCTACACTGTATGTGAGATTGATAATAAACAAAATCAATACTCGATCTCATGATCAAATATATTCTAAGACCTTACTTTATCTTATTATCCTTTATAATGTCTTTATAGACATCTAACTATGTTTTATATGCCACTCAGTTTTATTTTCATTTTTATCACCACACATGCTAGACTATCGCACATATAGTTTAATGTGCGTATATCACACCATTTTATTATACCACTTTAGTTTCAAAAAGGCATATTCAACACATTGTTTACATGTTTAATTTTCCTTCAAAAATCAAAAATCGCCCTTTTCGATTTCATTCTATTATTATTCTTGTATTATCATCTTTTCATACTCAGATGCACATAACATCCAATATTAGCCATTAATTAGACACTTTGTATACCAAAGTTTAGAAACACTATTACTTTTAGGCATTTTATCGAGCACGTTATGTGCACACATTAACTTATCTCAACTCTTGATCTTAAATGGTTAATTATGCATAAAATATGATAACACATATCTATACTCATTACATATGTCAAAACATATTTTTAATCATCAAAATATATCATCACCCAAAATCTTAATTCAAACAGAATTATAAAACTCATCTTCACAATTTCTTTAACAAAACGTTGTTTTCATTTTTAACGTAACTCGTTCGTTACATGTCCGTTTTTGTTCCTTCTTATATAGAATTAACCCTTACTCAGTGTACTACAACCACATCTAGGCCTTAAAGTCAAACCCTTATCCATCTAAACCAGATTCTGTAATTCAACAACTAGTCTAGAAAATTTCATTTTCTGGACATCCTTACTAAACAATTTATTTCGGACATGATCCGGTCCATAAAATATCTCAATCACGAGAGTCTAGCTAGTAAACTTCCATATCTACAACTTTGCAGTATTAAGTTTCTTCAGATTCAAAACACACGAATTTATATGAATTTTTCAAAGTCAGAAACCGTAATGCTGATTTTGATTTTACGGACAGATTATTTTCCTTCTAACCAACCTTACTACTAAAATGTACATTGTAAGAAATCTACAAAGAGTTTTCATGTGATTCCACTTTCGAATATAGCTTACTTACCGTGACGCCCCCAAAATAGGTATACATCACCCATTACGAGTTGTCAATACACAGTGCGAAACAACTACAACTTTATTATTACAACAAGAAAAGCGTGAGTTTAAATCTGAGATATTGCCATCTAAACAATATCCACATACAAATAAATCATCATCATAATTATTGATACATTATTTTACAAAAATGGTGAGGACTACTAAACAACTCTCTAAAACCATCAATCCATACCCAGACTAAGTACTCGCTACATTCTCGCCTCCCGAGAAGAAAAATGGAACAAAAAGGAAAAGGGTGAGCTCAACTAGCCCGAAGAAAGAATATTATGACTAAGATAATACGAACAAATTATCGTTAGTCTTCAACAGGAAAAATTTAATAGAATACAATAGACAACAAGTTTTAAATCAATACTCATAACGGAAAATATTAATTCATAGAAAGAGTTACGTAGAGGATGAAATCTACTAATATATATGAATTTAACAATCCATCAATATTTTTATCCTCAGTAACATCAATCAATATATATCCGGAATCATATATTCATCCTTGCACTACTGAGCCAAAGGATATTCATCGATTGGTCATGTTCATCTAAACACTGCTTCATCTTTGCACTACGGGCCAAAGATATTCATCGAAATCATTCATCTTTGTACTACGGGCCAAAGATATTCAATAATATCATCATTTAAGACCAAGATGATGAAAATATTTTTAAAGAAACGAATCCAATAAAACAAAATGACAAGGATTAAGGATTAGTACTTTGTTTTATCCATGTCCAAAAATACCTCAAAAATAATCATAGTGGTGTAAAATTCAAGAATGATCAAAACATGGATACAATCAAAGCTAGTATCCACAATAGATATTTTGGACGAAAAGGAAAATTTTCATTTTTCGATGAATAATGTCGTATTCATGAATAATCATCAGTATCGTGAATAGTGCCAGATATCGTGAATAGTAACTCAGACACCAAAAGTTCCAAATTTGATAAAAACTTGAGATCAATATTTCAAAGATAATGATATTGAAGAAATAATATCATTACTGAAAAAATAATATCCCTTACCTCGGAAAAGACAAAGATTTCTAACTGGAATCTTTGGATATAGGCTATAACTTGAACTTTCACCGTATAGCAATACTCAAAGTATACTCAAAATACTCACAAGAATACGCTCGATAATATAGACAGAAAAAACTTCAGTTTTTGGTGTGATTTTCAATTCTAACCTAAGCACCCTATTTATAGGAAAATGCTTAGAACACCAAAGTAGAAAATTTAATAAAATATTAATATTTATAAAAATATTATACGTATTTCTTGAAATCTGAATTTCAGCAATTCACACATGCCAACCTTCTAGAAAAAAAAAAGAAAAAACGTTTTTCTTATTTAAAATAATTAAAACTTCCAAAAACCAATTATTTCGGAGCTTCGAAATTTCAATAATTCACAATAAATAGCCCTTTTATTTAAAAATTCGAATCTCGCGACTTTTTATAGGAAATTCAATTCTCTACAACTTTACAGAAGAAAGTTGTTTCAAATTCCAAACAAAAATTGACCGAAATCCACAAACGGACAATTTTACATGCCATAATCAAATTTCAGTCAATAAATGGGGTCCACCGACATGTTTAACATATTTTAAACATTTATTGCAACAAAAATACTCTTCCTCCTCGTATACTCATATATCCCACATTCGTTGTAAAAATATCACCATTATTATATTATTAAAATATAATAATATATATATATATATATATATATATTTAAATGAATTAATTTATTAGAAAAGATAAAATTTCAATTTTCAACAATTGTCACATTAAAATTTTCTCCATCTATATCCACATAAAATCAATATTTTCCTCATCATATGAATCAATAATTAATTATTCACAAATAATATTACGAGAATCACAATATTGATGACCAAGCGGTTCAGGAAAGAGGGGCTTTCCAATAAGAATTTCTCCTTCTTGGCGCCGCAATTAGGTGACCAAACCTCTCCTTAGATGTAACTTTCTAGACATTGCCAATAATGTTATCCAATAATATTATTCAGATAATATGAATTATTGCTTCGATAATGAAAAATCTTGTGTAGTGACAATTATTGAAACAACGATAATATAAAATATCAACACAAACAATTATTGAATCAATAAAATAAAATCTTTGAATAATAATTATCAGTAACCATTATTGAGTAGTGCCTTCTTACGTAAGAATCAATAATTGGTGCAATCTGAGTGCTTCTTGTGTTTTAACCACCAGTATTTTAACAAAGATTACTTGAGTAACAACAACGCTTGATTACTTTTAAACAACTTGTATTTGTTGTTTTCTTCATCCAATCGCTTTCAGTTATGGGGCCCACACATGGTCGCTACTGTCGTCGCATTTAATATTCCCCGACAAGCATTTAATATTCCACGACCAAACGAATATTCCCAAACAACAATGAATATTTTATAACCACTTGCTTATTTTGAAATATTTGCGTATTTTACCCATAACTATCCACATTAATCACATCAACCCTTACTATTTCAAAATAATAAATAGAGGAAAATAAATTTCATTTATTAATTATTTGGGGTCTTACAACTTCCATATCTTCGATTTGATATAAGGCTCACTTTCCAACTCATTATACCCAAAGAGGTATGAATTTCACAAGATTTGTTTACAATTACTCAAAACCTACGAATTTTGTTCTTCAAATTTTCTTTCGCAAACCACTTTTCCATGAATATAATTACTCAATACAACTTCTATATAACAATTATCATAGAACTACATTATGAAGAACATAAAAATATAATTAAAACAAGGAATTTAGATTAAAACTTTATTAGTATGAATTTAAGAGAGAGATGGAGATGATGATGATGGGGCTTGTTTTGTCTTCCCAAAGCTTTCCCTTCTTCTTCTTTTTCTTCCTCTTCTTCTTCTCCTACAACTCTCTCTAACTCTCTTCTTCTTTCTTTGGTTTGTTTTCTAAAACTAACGTACTAACTTGTAGTATATACATATAATATACAAAACTAGTAATATATAATATATGTAACTCCTAGTAATTATTAGATATACTAATTACTAGTTAATACATAGGTTACACCAACTTAAACTTGAAAAGCCTAAGACCATGTTTGGCAAATACTCATTATTTTAATTAATCAATAGCTTAACATCAATCAATCTCATCAATTTGTCACATAATTATATTTACTTGTTAATTATAATTTCGTGTAAATCACATAACTCATCTAATTTAATTATCTCAATTAAATTAGAACTATAACATAAAATTATTATATTAATTAAATTAAATACTAAATATTCATTTAATTAATCTACTACACTTAATTACATTACTCTATAATCAAAACCAAATTTATTTATTTAACTCAATAAATAATTCAATTAAATATTTATATATATTAAAATTAATATATAACATTCTCTTCACATCAATTCACATATTCTACAATATATGACATACACATACTCACACCCAACATATCTCATAAATAATATTTTTATTTATAAATTCTAAAAATCTAGGATGTCACAGTGTTTATAGATGATATTCTAGTCTATTCTACGACGCCAGAAGATCATGCTGAACACCTAAGATTAGTGTTGGAGACAATAAGGAAGGAGAAGTTGTATGCGAAATTCACTAAGTGTGAATTTTGGTTGGGGAAGGTACATTTTTTAGGTCATGTCATTGACCATGAGGGGATTTCAGTAGATCCAGTGAAGGTTGAAGCCATGATGAATTAGGAACAACCGAAAACGTCGACTGAGGTGCGGAGTTTCCTAGGGTTAGCGGGTTACTATCGGAGATTCATCCAGGATTTTTCGAAGATAGCTACTCTGTTGACTAACTTGACAAGGAAGACGGTGAAATACGTGTGGACTGATAAGTGTGAGGATAGTTTTCAAGAATTGAAGAAGAGATTGAGTGAAGCGCCTATTTTGTCATTGTCCGATGACACAGGAAATTTTGTAGTTTATAGCGATGCTTCGTATAGAAGACTTGGTTGCGTGCTCATGCAACATGGCAAGGTCATTATGTATGCATCTAGGCAGTTGAAGAATTATGAGAAAGTTTACCCTACTCATGATGCGGCGGCCGCGATGAATTTTGCTCTAAAGATATAAAGACATTATCTTTATGGAGAAAAATGTGAGATATACACGGAGCACAAGAGTCTAAAATATATCTTCACATAGAAGGAGTTGAATATGAGGCAGAGGAGATGGCTGGAGTTGATAAAGGATTACGACTGTGAATTCCTGTATCACCCTGGAAAAGCCAATGTAGTTGTCGACGCCTTAAGTAGGAAGGGTCGGGAGAAGTTATCTTTGTTAACGGCTCAAAATGTGTTAATAACAAAGATGGTTAGGATGGAATTAGAAGTGAAGTTGTCAAGTGAATCAGGGCAGATACTTTTTGCGACGGAGATGTAATCTACCATCGTAGAGAGAGTCAAGGAGGTGCAACTCAAAACTGATGATTGTGACCAAATGAAGAAGTGGTTGACCAAAGAAGAAGATATCCAGTTGAGTCTTGATAATGAGGGATTATTGAGATTTGAAGGAAGAATTTGGGTTCCGAATGAGACAGAATTAAAGGAGCAGGTGTTACAAGAGGCTCATATTCCAAGATTTTCGATTCATCGTGGTAGCACTAAGATGTATCAAGATCTTCGACAGAGTTTCTGATGGCCGAACATGAAGAGAGAAATAGCTGAGTATGTGAGTAGGTGCTTGACTTGCCTGAAATTTAAGGCCGAACATCAATGACCAAGTGGCTTGTTACAGTCATTAGAAATTCTGGAATGGAAGTGGGAGCATATCACCATGGACTTTGCGGTGGGACTTCCAATTACTCAGAAGGGGTATGATGCGATTTGAGTAATAGTAGACCGGTTGACAAAGTTGGCTCACTTTTTGCCAATTAAGGTCAAGTATAACTTGGATAAGTTAGCTAGACTTTATATTAAGGAAATAATTTCTAGACATGGAGCACCAGTATCGATTGTGTCAGATCGTGATCCATGATTCACATCAAACTTTTGGAAAAGTCTACAAGAGTAGATGGGAACGCAGTTGAAGCTAAGTACGACGTATCATCCACAAATCGATGGACAGAGTGAGAGAACAATTCAGACGTTAGAAGATATGCTAAGATCTTGCGTCATGGATTTCAAGGGTAGTTAGGATGATCATCTATCATTAGTAGAGTTTGCGTATAATAATAGTTATCATGCAAGCATATGTATGCCGCCTTATGAAGCTTTGTACGGAAGGAAATACAGAACACCATTGTATTGGGATGAAGTAGGAGAACGCCGAATGCTAGGGCCAGAATTGGTGCAGCAAACAACGGATGTGGTGAAGTTAATACGAATTCATCTCGTAGCAACTCAACACAGACAGAAAAAGTACGCGGATTTGCATCGAGAAAATAGGGAGTTTGAAGTAGGCTCTTATGTATTTCTGAAGGTATCTCCCTGGAAAGGAAAGATACGCTTCGAAAAGAAGGGGAAGTTAAGTCCGAGGTTTATAGGACCTTTTGAAGTGTTAAAATGGGTAGGTGAGGTAGCTTATATGGTAGCATTACCTCCAGACCTAGAACAAATACATAATGTGTTTCACGTATCGGTATTGCGTCCTTATAAGCATGATTATAAGCATGTAATCGAGTATGAGCCTATTCATATCGAGAAACACTTAACGTATGAAGAGATGTCGATTCAAATCATCGATAGGAAAGAACAAGTTCTGCGGAACAAAGTTATACCATCGGTAAAGGTGTTATGAAAGAATCATGATGCCGAAGAAGCAACGTGGGAATTGGAAGAAAAGATGAAGAAAAATTTTCCTAAATTATTTGGTTAATGTAACACTAGATTCTGGGACAGAATCTTTATAAGGGGGGAAGGATGTAACGACCGAGAAATTCTGATCCTTTGTAAAATAATTTTATAATGAATAAAATAATATTATTTATTATTATTATGTGTTAGTAAGATGAATGTTGTTCTATAACCTAGTAACGTCGGAAAGTCATAGTATTTTAACTACGTGGGGGAATTAAAGTGTTTGAATTTCTAAAACAAAAATAAAAGTTTTCCGAGAAATTTTATGAAAAACACTATTCATCGATTTCCGCTCGGGAATTATTTTTGAACTTCTGAGAAATAAGTAACGTTATAATATCAATGTGAGATAGATTATGTAATAATAATCTAAGTATGGAAAACGTAATATTTCACATGCGGAAGTATTTAGAGAACGTTAGGAATATTAAGCGTTAAGAATGAATTATAATGATCGTATGATGCGTATGCATTGTGCGAGGTATTGAATGCAAGTATAATACGAAGTATTATATGAGTATGTATGGAGAATAGAATAACGTATATTATGAATTAGTATATGGACTAGAATACAAGAATTATACGTATAGTATAAATGATAAGGATTTTAATTAAATGGAATGGACTTGTAGGATTGTTAGCATATTGGTAGAAGTCCAATAGAAATTGGATGTGCAAGCCCAAGTGTTTGATAATTAAAAGTCCTAGCTAAAGTAATGCGAGCCCAATAGAAATAAGCTAAACTAATTGAAGCAAGCGCAATGTCATGATCCATTGGATAAATAGGATCCATGGAGCAACCAAGGTGAATATGGGTAAGACTTGGTAAGCAAGAACTTTAAGTGGTGACCAAGTATAAGATAAGTCTTGTGGTGGCCAAGTAATAGAAGTGAAAAGCAAGTTTACTTAGGGCTAAATCAATGAATAGTAAGAAGGTTAGTTGAGGAGGTGAAAGGTTATAATGACCATAATACCCTAAATTTGAGAGCTCTATAAATAGCAAGCTCACAATTCATTTGTTACTTGATTAAATTTCGTTCAATTTCTATCAAGATAAGTGCTTAAGTGTTAGAGAGAATAAGTCAAGAATAAGCCAAAACATCCTTTGCTAAATTTTCAAAGAGAAGTGAAGTACTAGTCTTCAAGGGTAAGAATATGGTGTAATACATCTTTTATCTCTATCATTGTAGGGTGATAAGAGAAGTGTAATTGTATGCTAAGAACATATAAGAAGTGATTAATGAATGAACTTGTTACGCCCCCAAATCCGGGTCTCTTCCAACCCGACAGATGGTGCTACACGGTACTACTATTCATTCATTCATTCCATTGAATAGTCTCAAAATAACTAATATAACTTCTATATATATCCAAAATAATATTACATTTCCCAAGTTCTTTGTAACCCATTCATTTGTTCTTGTCATAATATCAAATATATTACAAAACGTTCAACTATTCTATTATATAAACAATCTAAGGGTTCGTCTTTGCCTTGCCCTTGTCCTTGCCTGAGCCTTCGGTTCGCTCGATCTTAGCTGTGTTCATATGGTTCAAGCACTACAATTTTAATAAAAAACATGCTTGAAACATAGAACTCATATATCTTTAGTAACTGAACAATAGTTATGAAGTACTATCGATAATTCAAAATAGCACTTCTTTTCATTGAAAACGTTTTCTAACAACAATATTCAGTAGGATATCAACTAAGGCTCAAAACTATGAGCAGTTCATAATTTATTTTGAAAAGGACAACCTGGCACTAAGTCCCCAAGTCCGGCATAGCTTACGAACACTTCTGGGTGATCAGCCCGTAGTACTCTATGTTAATCAACACTACATCCTGTTAAACGTATGTACGTTTAAGTTGTGGCAACCTCACGTGCCTGTAGTTAAACGACAAATTTTTTTTAGCATACTTGGTCTTCGATTGAAAACCATACCAATATAACTCAGTAAACATAAATCATGCTTGGCAGAATCATAATATAAGTCTAGCTGAAAGAGTTGTCTTTAGACTTCATCATTCAAGACTTCATGTGAAAGAATACATGAATTACAAAACTTGTCCAGCATCGAATCGAAACAAGGGTTAGAATACTTGCCTTGAAATGATACGCTCACCGATTAACACACATACACTTTAAGTCTCTATGTTTCTATAATACATGATCATATAACGTACCACATTAGGTCATATATAATCAAGTATGTATACTAATATATCTTACCCTTCATCTCAATCTAAATCTTGACTTAGATCTGTTATTATGGTTTCCAGCTTTTCATTATGTTATTCACATTACATTCACCTTCAATTGATTAGTAACCTCTAATAATCACACATTAAGTGCCTTATAATGCCTTAACAATGTTATATTAACACCTTAGTTCATTACTATAAAGTTCCCTTTCATTCTGTACTTGTAATAATTCTTCTCTAGCAATTTCTTGGAGTGCAGCTGCATTTCACACACACCACTTCTTCTTTTTTTCGCATGGCCACGAGTTTTATAGTGAGCAAGCCTCGGACTCGGTGTTGCGGCGTCATTAAATGGCCCTGGGTTGGCGTCGCGGCGCCAACTCTGTGCCTCAGACAGTTTGCAATTTTTGAAAATTTTACGAAACTCCCGGACTCATAAATTCTTCGTTATAAGTCCAAATTGGGTCATTTAAAAGCCTACGGTTCACAAATTACATACTTTATGCGTTCAAGCAAGAATTTTATATATTTGACTTCGTTTGCTAAAATTGACCTATGAGTTCATTTTTAACGAAAACGATAAACGTCCGTGAACGTTCAACGCTCGTTTCTTCGTTCTAAGTCGGAATTCGGTGATTTTCGATTCTGCAACTCTATAATGCCAAATATGACTTGTCTCCATCGAAAACCAACGTTTTTGACCTCAAACACAAAATACGACTTCCATTCCGAGAATTTCACGAATTCGACGATAATCGTCCAATCGTGTGAATTCCGGCAAAACTACATTCATAATGATTCTAAATGGATTTCAACCAACATATGATCATTACAAGTTACTTATTACACCAACTTATAATCAAAGTAGGTTTTGACTTATTCTCATAAGTTAATGACTTAATCAACTTATGAACTACAAATTCTCATGCTTATGACTTACTATGAACTCAAGTCCATCAATCAATGTTCTCATACTATATTCAACATACTAATATCATATGCCAAACATATGCTAAGTTCTTCATGATTCTAACAACTTATTAGAGTTCAAGTTTCTTATTCAACTTATTCGGCTTAAGTCCATTCATAACTTAATTCTTATATGTTCTTAGCATACATGTTAATTAATTACACTTCTCTTATCATCATATTATGATAGAGATGGAAGAATATTGGACACAAGATCATTACCTTTGATGTCTAACTTCTTTTTCTTGGAAAATCTAACAAAGGAATCTTTGACTTAAAAGTTCTTATTCTCTCTACCAATTAAGTTACTTTATCTTGAGAGGAGTTAGATGAGATGAAACAACCAACAATTATGAAATAAGGCTTGTATTAATAGACATTCCAAAGCTAGGGCATTATGGACTTTAAACATCCCACCTCCTTTAATCCACCTCCCCATTCCACCTCCTTACTATTCATTACCTTACAACCAAGTTAACTTGCTAGCCACTTCCCTTTCTTGCTCATCACAACACTTGGGCACCAAACAAAATGTTTGCCCATCAAGTCCACCCATTTCACCCTTGGTTTGCCCCATGGATCATGGCTTCTCATTGGGCTTTGTTAATTAATCTAATTACTTTCTTGCTGGGCTTATGCTACCATAGTTTGGACTTACGACTTATCAAACACTTGGGGTTGATTGCCACATTCTATTAGAATTCTACCATTAAGCTAATAATCCTACAAGTCCATTACCTTTAATTAAACAACTTAACATTTATACCCCACGTATAATCTTCGTATTCTAGCTCGTATATTAATTCTTAATATATGTTATCTCATTCTTCATAAATAATAGTACAATACGTCGTATTATACTTACATTCATTACTTCATACAATGTATACACATTATACGATCACAACTTTCTTCCTTTAACGCTTAATAAACCTAACGTTCCCAAATTAGGTCCACATGCAAAATATTACGTTTTCCATACTTAGATTATTATTACATAATCAATCTCACCTTAATATTATAATGTTACATAATTCCCTAGCAGAAATCGATGAATAGTGTTTTGCGGAAAATTTCTCGGAAAGCTTTTATTTTCGTCTTAAAAATTCAAACACTTTAATTCTCTCACGTAGTTAAAATACTACGACGTTTTGGGGTTTCTAGGTTATAGAACAACATTCATCTTACGAATACATAATAATAATAAATAATATTATTTTATTCATTATTAAAAGTATTTACAAAAGGTTCGATTTTTCGGGGTGTTACATTCTCTCCCCCTTATAAGGATTCTATCCCTAGAATCTCGCTATATATAAAAAATTACACAAATAATTGAGGGTAATTCTTTTTCATCATTTCTTCTAACTCCCACGTTGCTTCTTCTGCATCGTGGTTCTTCCATATCACCTTCACGGAAGGTATAACTTTATTCCGCAGAACTTGTTCTTTTCTATCGAAAATTTGAATCGGCATTTCCTCGTACGTTAAGTCCTTCTCGATATGAATAGGTTCATATTCCATCACGTGCTTATAATCTGGCTTATAAGGACATAATACAGATATGTGAAATACATTATGTATTCGTTCTAGGTTTGGAGGTAAGGCTATCATATAAGCTACCTCGCCCACCCATTTTAATACCTCAAAAGGTCCTATAAACCTCAGACTTAACTTTCCCTTCTTCCCAAAACGTATCTTTCCTTTCCAGGGAGATACTTTTAGGAATACGTATGAACCTACTTCAAATTCCCGTTTCTCTCTATGTGGATCCGTAAACTTCCTCTGTTTGTCTTGAGCTGCTAGAAGACGCATTTGTATCTTCTTGACAATGTCCGCTGTCTGTTGCACAAATTCTGGTCCCAATACAGTGGCGTTCTATATTTCCTCCCATACAAAGCTTCGTAAGGTGACATACCTATGCTTGCATAATAACTATTGTTATACGCAAACTCCACTAATGGTAAATGATCATCCCAACTACCCTTGAAATCCATGACGCAAGATCTTAGCATATCTTCTAACATCTGAATTGTCCTCTCGCTCTGTCCATCTGTTTGTGGATGATACGTTAAACTCAAATTCAACTGCGTTCCCAAATGCTCTTATAGACTTCTCCAAAAGTTCGACGTGAATCGTGGATCACGATCTGACACAATCGATACTGGCACCCCATGTCTAGAGATTATTTCCTTAATATAGAGTCTAGCTAACTGATCTAAGTTATACTTGACCCTAATTGGCAAAAAGTGAGCCGACTTTGTTAATCGGTCCACTATTACCCAAATCGCATCATACCTCTTCTAAGTAGTCGGAAGTCCCACCACAAAATCCATCGTGATATTCTCCCATTTCTACTCCGGAATTTCTAATGACAGTAGCAAGCCACTAGGTCGTTGATGTTCGGCCTTAACTCTCTGACAAGTCAAGCACCTACTCACATATTCGGCGATCTCTCTCTTCATGTTCGGCCACCAGAAACTCTGTCAAAGATCTTAATACATCTTAGTGCTACCAGGATGAATCAAAAACCTCAAACTATGAGCCTCTTGCAACACCTGCTCCTTAAATTCTGTCTCATTCGGAACCCAAATTCTTCCTTCAAATCTCAATAATCCCTCATTATCAAGACTGTACTTAGTATCTTTTTCATTGGCTAGCCACTCCTTTATCCGGTCGCACTCGTCTGTTTTGAGTTGTACCTCTATAGCTCTCTCTACGATGGTAGATTGCATCTCCATCGCAAACAGCATTTGTCCTCCTTCACTTGGCAGCTTCACTTCCAACTCCATCATAGCCATCTCTATTATCAACTCAGTTTGAGCCGTCAACAAAGACAACTTTTCCCGACCCTTCCTACTTAAGGCGTCAGCAACTACATTTGCTTTTCCTAGGTGATACAGGATTTCACAGTCGTAATCCTTTATCAACTCCAGCCATCTCCTCTGCCTCATAATCAACTCTTTCTGTGTGAAGATATAATTTAGACTCTTGTGGTCCATGTATATCTCACATTTTTCTCCATAAAGATAATGTCTCCATATCTTTAGAGCAAAAACTACTGCGGCCACTTTCAGATCATGAGTAGGGTAAACATTCTCATAATCCTTCAACTGCCTAGATGCATACGCAATGACCTTGCCATGATGCATGAGCACACAACCAAGTCCTCTATGCGAAGCATCACTATAAACTACAAAATTTCCTGTATCATCAGGCAATGACAAAATAGGGGATTCACTCAACCTCTTCTTTAGTTCTTAAAATCTGTCCTCGCACTTGTCAGTCCAAGCATATTTTACCATCTTCCTCGTCAAGTTAGTTAACGGAGTAGCTATCTTCGAAAAATCGTGGATGAATCTCCGATAGTAACCCGCTAACCGTAGGAAACTCCGCACCTCAGTCGGCATTTTCGGTTGTTCCCAATTCATCACGGCTTCCACCTTCACTGGATCTACTGAAATCCCCTCATGGTCAATGACATGACCTAAAAATTGTGCCTTCTCCAACCAAAATTCACACTTAGTAAATTTCATATACAACTTCTCCTTTCTTAATGTCTCCAACACTAATCTAAGGTGTTCAGCATGATCTTCTGGCGTCTTAGAATAGACTAGAATATCATCTATAAACACCACGTCGAACTTGCCCAAATATTGTTTGAACACTCTGTTCATCATATCCATAAATGCAGCTGGTGCATTTGTTAACCCAAACGACATCACCAGAAACTCGTAATGACCATAACGAGTCCTGAATGCTGTCTTTGGTACATCCTCCTTCCTAACCTTCAACTGATGATACCCCATTCTTAAATCTATTTTAGAAAATACTTAGCCCCTTTCAACTGATCAAAGAGATTATCGATCCTGGGCAATGTGTATTTATTCTTTATCGTTAACTTGTTCAACTCTCGATAGTCGAGACACAGTCTTAACGATTTGTCCTTCTTCTTGACAAACAGTATCGGTGCTCCCCACAGAAAAACACTCGGTTCAATGTACTTCTTGTCTAACAGTTCTTGCAACTACACCATCGAATCCTTCATCTCCACTGGCGCCATACAATACGGTGCCCTAAAAACTGGTGCCGCTCTTGGCACAATGTCTATCGCAGACTCTGTCTCCCTATCCGGCGGAAGACCAGACAATTCACTCGAAAATACATCGGCGAATTCTCTCACTACATGTATTTGTTCCATGGTTGCTACCACTCTCTAGGTATCAACAACATGACACAGATAACCTACGCATCCCTTTCTCAATAATTTCCTAGTTTGTGTCATAGTTAAACAATACGAACGTCCTGACGATCTATTACCGTAAAATACTACCCGAGGTTGTTCTAACGTCTTATTGTTCACACATTTATTTTGACAATCTATAATTGCCCCATGCTTCACTAACCAATCCATTCTGAGATTTACATCAAATTCTCCTAACTTTATCGGTAACAACACTACCGATAATTTACAACCCCGTATATCTACACAAGAACTCTTATGAACATCTTCAACAAGAATTATTTCTTCGTTTTCTACCTTAATATTTAAAGGTATAGGCAACTTTTCGGGAAGTAATCTTAATCGTCTAGTAAAATCGTATTCTATAAACGAATAAGTAGCACCCAAATCAAACAGCACGTTAGCATTGATATCGTTGATCAGAATAATACCTGCGACGACGTTCGCTAATGCGACTGCATCTTGGACTATCATGTTAAAGGTACAACTCATCGGCCTACCAGGCTGTGCTGGTCCACTAATAGCTAACTTACCGCTATTAGCGCCCCGATTCCCATCCGTCCCCTTCTTCGGGCAGTTCTTTGCCATGTGGTCAGTTAACCCACACACAAAGCATCCATGGTTCTTCTTCGGATTCGGATAGTTAGGTGCAATGTGCCCCTCCTATCCATAGTTGTAACAGACGGCCTTCCCCTTGAGACAGACTCCTAAGTGAGTCTTGCCACAGGTCTTGCAGGCCTCCATTCTTCTCTTCGGGTCTCCTTGCTTCACTCCGGTATTCCAAAAGATAAATACCTTCCTCTTCTGACCCTCGCCACTACCACTGGCTCCCTCGATCTTTACTCTCCCGTCTACTTTAACCTTGCTCTTATTGTCCTTGTGGTATTGACTCAACGCCTGGCTACCACCTTCGGCGATTATCTCCTTCTCTAAAACGGTTCTAAAAGAAGTACTTTGGAACACCGATATGCGATTATAGAGCCAGGATTTCAAGCCCTGCTCGAACCGTCGCGCCTTCCTCACCTCAGTATCCACTTGATGTGGAGCGAACCTTGTCAGTTCATTAAACTTGGCGGCGTATTGGGGAACCGTCATTTCCCCTTGTTTCAACTCCAAAAACTACATCTCCATCCTCCCTTGCATGCTCGTGGGAAAGTAATTCTCGAAGAATATCTCCTTGAACCTATCCCACTTTAGATTCGCTATCCCGGCCCTAGCCTGATTGGCTTTCCACCAAAAGTTGGCCTCTCCCTTCATCATATAGGTCGCAAAGGCAACCTTCTGGGCCTCGTCGACATTTGCTATTACAAATGCCTTCTCTATTTCCTTAACCCATGTTTGGGCTTCAATAGGGTCCGTAGTTCCTTTGAACTCTGACGAACCCACGCTCTTGAAATCCTTAAAGGTAGTAGCTCGTGCTACTCCTACGTTTACGGGGATATTAGTCACTGTTCTATTAAATTCGACTGTTATTAAATTAACAAACTCCTGCATCGGGTTAATCGGACCTCCCTCCAGTTGATTCACGTTAGCACCTTGATTACGTTGCACTCTTCTCGGCGGCATTTTGTTGATACAATAAACACATTTCGTTATTATTCCTTTCTTTATTAGTTGTCATTAATATTAACAATAACTCCAACATCTATAACTCATTGCTTTCCATAAAAAGGACTTATATTCATTCTGCATAGTATAATACTACATCGGTTACATACACAGCCTAAGATGATTACATTACTTTCTCGCTATCGCTTTCCAAAAATTGGGATTTACAAAAGACTACCCTTTACTATACAAAAAGGGCTTTACATCACTACTACTTACAAAATATTTATATACTACTCTAACTACAACTAGTCTACATCTGCCTCAAGGCATTCTCGAAATCTGCCTTGGCAAGACCGACAATAATATCATGACTAATAGTATGCCGCGTCTGCCCCACCTCTACAGGATATCCAGCTACATGTTGCTGGAAATCTGTATGAGAAATCCTATAGATAGAGGACATCCTCCCTATCTTCTGCACCTTGGTCTTTAGCTCCTCCTTGAGCTCAAAGAACTCGTGCTTTAAATTGTGGACTTGGTCCTTAGCCAAAATCCTTTCATCATGCTCCTGCTCCCACATGGACTCGACATCAGTCTTGTCCTCTATAACCATTTGGAGCTCTGCTTTCAGCTCCTTGACTTCCTGACAGTAATGGATATTTCTATCCAATACTGACATGAAAAGAGACATCATCGACCCCCCAGGAGCTATCTCCGCTGCTATAGCCACTGGATTAAAGGACACTGTCTCTACTTCCTCCTCTATCATCCCATCAAATACTGACATGAAGTCAGCATTATCTGAGTCTCCATACTCAATAACCACAACTTCAGGCTCTGCCGCTATGGGGTTCGGTATAACCTCTACTTGGTTCACCGATTCTTCTCTAATGGCTTGACCATCTACAAACATTCCATTTACTTCTGACATCTACACAAAATAGTTAAGTTGATTAGTACACGTCAGTAGAATAATAAAAACTCATAACATAATCATAATGCATTTTTATAAGGTTATTTTCTTCTTGTACTTCTTTAACTTCTCTTAAGGTTATGACTTAAGGTTTTTAATTTCCTCCTTGTGTTTTATAACCTAATGCTTTGATACCAACCTGCGACGCCCCCAAATCCAGGTCTCTTCCAACCCGACAGATGGTGTTACACGGTACTACCATTCATTCATTCATTCCATTGAATAGTCTCTAAAGGACTAATATAACTTCTATATATATCCAAAATAATATTACATTTTCCAGGTTCTTTGTAACCCATGCATTTGTTCTTGTCATAATATAAAATATATTACAAATCGTTCAACTATTCTATTACATAAGCAATCTAAGGGTTCGTCTTCGCCTTGCCCTTGTCCTTGCCTGAGCCTTCGGTCCGCTCGATCTTAGCTGTGTTCATATGGTTCAAGCAAGAGTGAGCATGACTAGCTCAACAAGTACTATAATTTTAATAAACAATATGCTTGAAACATAGAACTCATATATCTTTAGTAACTGAACAATAGTTATGAAGTACTATCGATAATTCAAAATAGCACTTCTTTTCATTCAAAACGTTTTCCAACAACAATATTCAGTAGAATATCAACTAAGGCTCAAAACTATGAGCATTTCATAATTTCTTTTGAAAAGGACAACCTGGCATTAAGTCCCCAAGTCTGGCATAGCTTACGAGCACTTCTGGGTGATCAGTCAATAGTACTATATGTTGATCAACACTACATCCTGTTAAATGTATGTACGTTTAAGTTGTGGCAACCTCACGTGCCTATCGTTAAACGACAAAAACATTTTAGCATACTTGGTCTTCGATTGAAAACCATACCAATATAACTCGGTAAACATAAATCATGCTTGGCAGAATCATAATATAAGTCTAGCCGAAAGAGTTGGCTTTAGACTTCATCATTCAAGACTTCATGTGAAAGAATACATGAATTAAAAAACTTATCCAGACTGAACTGGAACAAGGGTTAGGTTACTTGCCTTCAGCGACTGCTTACTGATTAACACACGTACACTTTAAGTCTCTACCTTTCTACAATACATGATAATTTAGCGTACCACATTAGGTCATATATAATCAAATATGTATACTAATATATCTTACCCTTCATCTCAATCTAAATCCTGACTTAGATCTGTTATTATGGTTTCCGGCTTTTCATTATGTTATTCACATTACATTCATATTCAATTGATTATTAACCTCTAATCAGCATACATTAAGTGCCTTACTAAGCCTTAACAATGTTATACTAACACCTTAGTTCATTACTATAAAGTTCACTTTCGTTCTGTACTTGTAATAATTCTTCTCTAGCAATTTCTTAGGTTTGGCGCCGCGGCGCCACACACCACTCTTCTTTTCACGCTGCGGCGCGAGTTTACAGTGAGCAAGCCTCGGACTCGGCGCTGCGGCATCACTCAATGGCCTTGGGTTGGCGCCGCGACGCCAACCCTGTGCCTCCAGACAGTTTGCAATTTTTTAAAATTTTACGAAACTCCCGGACTCTTAACTTCTTCGTTATAAGTCCAAATTGGCTCATTCAAAAGCCTATGGTTCACAAATTACATACTCTATGCATTCATGCAAAGAATTTTATCTATTTAACTTCGTTTGCTAAAATTTCACCTATAAGTTCATTTTTAACAAAAACGATAAACGTCCGTGAACGTTCAACGCTTGTTTCTTCGTTCTAAGTCGGAATTCGGTCATTTTTGAGTCTGCAACTCTATAATGCCAAATATGACTTTTCTCCATCGAAAACCAACATTTCTGACTTCAAACAAAAAAAACGACTTCCATTCCGAGAATTTCACGAATTCGACGATAATCGTCCAATTGTGTGAATTCCGGCAAAACAACATTCTTAATGATTCTGAATGGATTTCAACCAACATATGATCATTACAAGTTACTTATTACACAAACTTATAATCAAAGTAGGTTTTGACTTATTCTCATAAGTCAATGACTTAATCAACTTATGAACTACAAATTCTCAAGCTTATGACTTACTATGAACTTAAGTCCATCAATCAATGTTCTCATACTATATTCAATATACTAATATCATATGCCAAACATATGCTAAGTTCTTCATGATTCTAACAACTTATTAGAATTCAAGTTTGTTATTCAACTTATTCGGCTTAAGTCCATTCATAACTTAATTCTTATATGTTTTTAGCATACATGTTCATTAATTATACTTCTCTTATCATCCTATTATGATAGAGATGGAAGAATCTTGGAAACAAAAACATTACCTTTGATGTCTAACTTCTTCTTCTTGGAAAATCTAACAAACGAAGCTTTGACTTAAAAGTGCTTATTCTCTCTACCAATTAAGATACTTTATCTTGAGAGGAGTTGGATGAGATGAAACAACCAACAATTATAAAATGAGGCTTGTATTTATAGGCATTCCAAAGCTAGGGCACTATGGACTTTAAACATCCCACCTCCTTTAATCCACATCCTCATTCCACCTCCTTACTATTCATTACCTTACAACTAAGTTAACTTGCTAGCCACTTCCCTTTCTTGCTCATCCCAACACTTGGGCACCAAACAAAATGTTTGCCCATCAAGTCTACCCATTTCACCCTTGGTTTGCCCCATGGATCATGGCTTCTCATTGGGCTTTGTTAATTAATCTAACTACTTTCTTGTTGGGCTTGTGCTACCATAGTTTGGACTTATGACTTATTAAATACTTGGGCTTGATTGTCACATTCTATTGGACTTCTACCATTAAGCTAATAATCCTACAAGTCCATTACCTTTAATTAAACAACTTAACATTTATACCCCACGTATAATCTTTGTATGCTAGCTCGTATATTAATTCTTAATATACGTTATCTCATTCTTCATAAATAATAGTACAATACGTCGTATTATACTTACATTCATTACTTCATACAATGTATACACATTATACGTTCACAACTTTCTTCCTTTAACGCTTAATAAACCTAACGTTCACAAATTAGGTCCACATGTGAAATATTACGTTTTCCATACTTAAATTATTATTACATAATCAATATAACCTTAATATTATAATGTTACATATTTCTCGGAAGTTCAAAAATAATTCTCGAGCAGAAATCGATGAATAGTGTTTTACGAAAAATTTCACGGAAAGCTTATATTTTCATCATTGAAATTCAAACACTTAAATTCTCTCACGTAGTTAAAATACTACGACGTTTCGGGGTTTCTAGGTTATAGAACGACATTCATCTTACGAATACATAATAATAATAATAAATAATATTATTTTATTCATTATTAAAAGTATTTACAAAAGGTTCGATTTTTTGGGGCGTTACATTCTCTCCCCCTTATAAGGATTCTGTCCCCAGAATCTCGCTATATATAAAAAATTACACAAATAATTGAGGGTAATTCTTTTTCATCATTTCTTCTAACTCCCACGTTGCTTCTTCTGCATCGTGGTTCTTCCATATCACCTTCACGGAAGGTATAACTTTATTCCGCAGAACTTGTTCTTTTCTATCGACAATTTGAATCGGAGTTTCCTCGTACGTTAAGTCCTTCTCGATATGAATAGGTTCATATTCTATCACATGGTTATAATCTGGCTTATAAGGACGTAATACAGATACGTGAAATACATTATATATTCGTTCTAGGTCTGGAGGTAAGGCTATCATATAAGCTACCTCGCCCACCCGTTTCAATACCTCAAAAGGTCTTATAAACCTCGGACTTAACTTTCCCTTCTTCCCAAAATGTATCTTACCTTTCTAGGGAGATACTTTTAGGAATACATACGAACCTACTTCAAACTCCCAATTCTCTCTATGTGGATCCGTAAACTTCTTCTATCTTTCTTGAGCTGCTAGAAGATGCATTTGTATCTTCTTGACAATGTCCGCTGTCTGTTGCACCAATTCTGGTCCCAACATTCGGTGTTCTCCTACCTCATCCTAATACAGTGGCGTTCTACATTTCCTCCCATATAAATCTTTGTAAGGCGGAATACCTATGCTTACATGATAACTATCGTTATACGCAAACTCCACTAATGGTAGACGATCATCCCAACCACCATTGAAATTCATGACGCAAGATCTTAGCATATCTTCTAACGTCTGAATTGTCCTCTCGCTTTGTCCATCTGTTTCTGGATAATACGCTATACTCAAATTCAACTACGTTCCCAACTGCTCTTGTAGACTTCTCCAAAAGTTCGACGTGAATCGTGGATCACGATCTGACACAATCGATACTGGCACCCCATGTCTAGAGATTATTTCCTTAATATAGAGTCTAGCTAACTGATCTAAGTTATACTTGACCCTAATTGGCAAAAAGTGAGCTGAATTTGTCAACCGGTCCACTACTACCTTCTGAGTAGTCGGAAGTCGCACCACAAAATCCATCGTGATATTCTCCCATTTCCACTTCAAAATTTCTAATGATTGTAGCAAGCCACTAGGTCGTTGATGTTCGGCCTTAACTCTCTGACAAGTTAAGCACCTACTCACATATTCGGCGATCTCTCTCTTCATGTTCGGCTACTAGAAACTCTGTCGAAGATCTTGATACATCTTAGTGCTACCAGGATGAATCGAAAACCTCGAACTATGAGCCTCTTGCAACACCTGCTCCTTTAATTCCGTCTCATTCGGTACCCAATGTCTTCCTTCAAATCTCAATAATCCCTCATTATCAAGACTGTACTTAGTATCTTTTTCATTGGCTAGCCGCTCCTTTATACAGTCGCACTCATCCGTTTTGAGTTATACCTCTTTAACTCTCTCTACGATGGTAGATTGCATGTCCATCGCAAACAGCATTTGTCCTCCTTCAATTGGCAACTTCACTTCCAGCTCCATCCTAGCCATCTCTGTTATCAACTCAGTTTGAGCCGTCAACAAAGACAACTTTTCCCAACCCTTCCTACTTAAGGCGTCGGCAACTACATTGGCTTTTCTAGGGTGATACAGGATTTCATAGTCGTAATCCTTTATCAACTCTAGCTATCTCCTCTGCCTCATATTCAACTCCTTTTATGTGAAGATATATTTTAGACTTTTGTGGTCCATGTATATCTCACATTTTTCTCCATAAAGATAATGTCTCCATATCTTTAGAGCAAAAACTATTGCGGCCAGTTCCAGATCATGAGTAGGGTAAACTTTCTCATAATCCTTCAACTGCCTAGATGCATACACAATGACCTTTCCATGCTGCATGAGCACGCAACCAAGTCCTGTATGCGAAGCATCACTATAAACTACAAAATTTCATGTGTCATCGGGCAATGACAAAACAGGCGCTTCACTCAACCTCTTCTTCAGTTCTTAAAAACTGCCCTCGCACTTGTCAGTCTAAGCATATTTCACTGTCTTCCTCGTCAAGTTAGTCAACGGAGTAGCTATCTTTAAAAAATCTTTGATGAATCTCCGATAATAACTCGCTAACCCTAGGAAAATCCGCACCTCAGTCGGCGTTTTTGGTTGTTCCCAATTCATCATGGCTTCCACCTTCGCTGGATCTACTGAAATCCCCTCATGGTCAATGACGTGACCTAAAAACTATACCTTCTCCAACCAAAATTCACACTTAGTGAATTTTGCATATAACTTCTCCTTTCTTAGTGTCTCCAACACTAATCTAAGGTGTTCAGCATGATCTTCTGGCGTCTTAGAATAGACTAGAATATCATCTATAAACACCACGACGAACTTGTCCAAATATTGTTTGAACACTCTATTCATCATATCCATAAATGCAGCTGGTGCATTTGTTAACCCAAACGACATCACCAGAAACTCGTAATGACCATAACGAGTCCTGAATGCTGTCTTTGGTACATCCTACTTCCTAACCTTCAACTGATGATACCCTATTCTTAAATATATTTTAGAAAAATACTTAGCCCCTTTCAACTGATCAAAGAGATCATCGATCCTGGGCAATGTGTATTTATTCTTTATCGTGAACTTGTTCAACTCTCGATAGTCGATACATAGTCTTAATGATCTGTCCTTCTTCTTGACAAATAGTATCGGTGCTCCCCACGGCGAAATAGTCGGTTGAATGTACTTCCTGTCTAACAGTTCTTGCAACTGCACCATCAACGCCTTCATCTCCACTGGTACCATACGATACGATGCCCTGGAAACTGGTGTCGCTCCTGGCACAATGTCTATCACAAACTTTGTCTCCCTATTTGGCGGAAGACCCGACAATTCACTCGAAAATACATTGGCAAATTCTCTCACTATAGGTATTTGTTCCATGGTTTCTACCACTCTCTAGGTATCAACAACATGACACAGATAACCTACGCATCCCTTTCTCAATAATTTCCTAGTTTATGTCATAGTTAGACAACACGAACGTTCCGACGATCTATTACCGTAAAATACTACCCGAGGTTGTTCTAACATCTTAATGTTCACACATTTATTTTTACAATCTATAATTGCCCCATGGTTCACTAACCAATCCATTCCGAGAATTACATCAAATTCTCCTAACTTTATCGGTAACAAATCTACCAATAATTTACAACCCCGTATATCTACACAACAACTCTTATGAACATCTTCAACAGGAATTATTTCTTCGTTTGCTACCTTAATATTTAAAGGTATAGGTAATTTTTGGGAAGTAATCCTAATCGTCTAGCAAAATCGCACGCTATAAACGAACAAGTAGCACCCGAATCAAATAGCACGTAAGCATTAATATCGTTGATCGAAATAATACCTGCGACGACGTCTCCTAATGCGACTGCATCTTGGACTATCATGTTAAAGGTATGTCCCATCGGCCTACCCGGCTGTGCTGGTCCACTAATAGCTAACTTACCGCTATTAGCGCCCCGATTCCCGTCCGTCCCCTTCTTCGGGCAGTTCTTTGCCATGTGGTCAGTTGACCCATACACAAAGCTTCCATGGTTCTTCTTCGGATTCAGACAGTTAGGTGTAATGTGCCCCTCCTATCCACAGTTGTAACAGACGACCTTCCCCTTGAGACAGACTCCTAACTGAGTCTTCCCACAGGTCTTGCAGGCCTCTATTCTTCTCTTTGGGTCTCCTTGCTTCACTCTGGTATTCCCAGAGCTAAATACCTTCCTCTTCTGACCCTCGCCACTACCACTGGCTCCCTCGATCTTTACTCTCCAATCTACTTTAACCTTATTCTTCTTGTCCTTGTGGTATTGACTCAACGCCTCGCTACAACCTTCGGCGATTATCGCCTTCTCTAAAATAGTTCCAAAAGAAGTACTTTAGAACACCGATATGTGGTTATAGAGCCAGGGTTCCAAGCCCTGCTCGAACCGTCACGCCTTCCTCACCTCAGTATCCACTTAATGTGGAGCGAACCTTGCCAGTTCATTAAACTTGGCGGCGTATTGGGGAACCGTCATGTCCCCTTGTTTCAATTCCAGAAACCGCATCTCCATCCTCCATTGCATGCTCGTGGGAAAGTAGTTCTCGAAGAATATCTCCTTGTACCTATCCCACGTTAGATTCGCTATCCCGGCCCTATCCTGATTGGTTCCCACCAAAAGTTGGCCTCTCCCTTTATCATATAGGTTGGAAAGGCAACCTTTTGGGCCTCGTCGACTTTTGCTATCACAAATGTCGTCTCTATTTCCTTAACCAACGTTTGGGCTTCAATAGGGTCCGTAGTTCCTTTGAACTCCGGCGGACCCATGCTCTTGAAATCCTTAAAGGTAGTAGCTCGTGCTACTCCTCGATTTACGGGGATATTAGTCCATGTTCTATTAAATGCGGTTGTTGTTAAATTAACAAACTTCTGCATCAGGTTAACCGAACCTCCCTCTGGTTTATTCACGTTAGCACCTTGATTACGTTGAACTCTTCTTGGCGACATTTTACTGATACAATAAACACATTTCGTTATTATTCCTTTCTTTATTAGTTATCATTAATATTAACAATAACTCCAACATCCATAACTCATTGTTTTTCATAAAAAGGACTTATATTCATTCTTCGTAGTATAATACTACATCGGTTACATACATAGCCTAAGATGATTACATTACTTTCCCGCTATCACTTTCCAAAAATTGGGATTACAAAAGACTAACCTTTACTATACAAAAAGGGCTTTACATCACTACTACTTACAAAATATTTACATACTACTCTAACTACTACTAGTCTACATTTAGCTCAAAGCATTCTCGAAATCTGCCTTGGCAAGACCGACAATAATATCACGACTAATAGTATGTCGCGTATGCCCCACCTCTACAGGATATCTAGCTACCTGCTACTGGAAATCTGTATGAAAACTCCTATAGATAGAGGACATCCTCCCTATCTTCTGCACCTTGGTCTTTAGCTCCTCCTTGAGCTCATAGACCTCGTGCTTTAAATCGTGGACTTGGTCCTTAGCCAAAATCCTTTCATCATGCTCCTACTCCCACATGAACTCGACATCAGTCTTGTCCTCTATAACCATTTAGAGCTCTGCTTTCAGCTCCTTGACTTCTTGATAGAAATGGATATTTCTATCCAATACTGACATGAACAGAGACATCATCGACCCCCCAGGAGCTATCTCCGCTACTATAGCCACTGAATTAAAGGACACTGTCTCTACTTCTTCCTCTATCATCCCGTCAAATATTAACATGTAGTCAGTATTATCTGAGTCTCTAGACTCAATAACCACAACTTCAGGCTCTGCCGCTATGGGGTTCGGTATAACCTCTACTTGGTTCATTGATTCTTCACTAATGGCTTGACCATCTACAAACATTCCATTTACTCCTGGCATCTACAAAAACCAATTTAGTTGATTAGTACACGTCAGTAGAATAATAAAAACTCATAACATAATCATAATGCATTTTTATAAGGTTATTTTCTTCTTGTACTTCTTTGACTTCTCTTAAGGTTATGACTTAAGGTTTTTAATCCCCCCTTAAGTTTTATAACCTAATGCTTTCATACCAACCCAGTGACACCCCCCAAATCCGGGTCTCTTCCAACCCGAAGCGATGGTGCTTTACTGTACTAACATTCATTCATTCATTCCATTGAATAGTCTCAAAAGGACTAATATAACTTCTATATATATCCAAAATAATATTACATTTCCCAGGTTCTTTGTAACCCATTCGTTTGTTCTTGTCATAATATAAAATATATTACAAATCGTTCAACTATTCTATTACATAAGCAATCTAAGGGTTCGTCTTCGCCTTTCCCTTGTCCTTGCTTGATCCTTCGGTCCGCTCGATCTTAGCTGAGTTCATATGGTTCAAGCAAGAGTGAGCATGACTAGCTCAGCAAGTACTACAATTTTAATAAACAACATTCTTGAAACATAGAACTCATATATCTTTAGTAACTGAACAATAGTTACGAAGTACTATCGATAATTCAAAATAGCACTTCTTTTCATTCAAAACATTTTCCAACAACAATATTCAGTAGAATATCAACTAAGGCTCAAAACTATGAGCAGTTCATAATTTCTTTTGAAAAGGACAACCCGGCACTAAGTCGGCAAGTTCGACATAGCTTACGAGCACTTCTGGGTGATCAGCCCATAGAACTCTATGTTGATCAACACTATATCCTGTTAAACGTATGTACATTTTAGTTTTGGCAACCTCACGTGCCTGTCGTTAAATGACAAAAACATTTTAGCATACTTGGTCTTTGATTGAAAACCATACCAATATAACTCAGTAAATATAAATCATGCTTGGCAGAATCATAATATAAGTCTAGCCGAAAGAGTTGGCTTTAGACTTCATCATTCAAGACTTCATGTGAAAGAATATAATGAATTACAAAACTTATCCAGACTGAACTGGAACAAGGGTTAGAATACTTGCCTTCAGCGTCTGCTTACTGATTAACACACGTACACTTTAAGTCTCTACGTTTCTACAATACATGATCATATAACGTACCACATTAGGTCATATATAATCAAGTATGTATACTTATATATCTTACCCTTCATCTTAATCTAAATCATGACGTAGATCTATTATTATGGTTTCCGGCTTTTCATTACGTTATTCACATTACGTTCACATTCAATTGATTGTTAACCTCTAATCATCATACATTAAGTGTCTTACAATGCCTTAACAATGTTATATTAACACCTTAGTTCATTACTATAAAGTTCCCTTTCATTCTGTACTTGTAATAATTCTTCTCTAGCAATTTTTAGGTCTGGCGCCGCGGCGCCACACACCACTCTTCTTCTCGCGTAACGGCGCGAGTTTGCAGTGACCAAGCCTAAGACTCGGCACAGCGGCGTCACTCAATGGCCTTGGGTTGGCGCCGCGGCATGAGTTTGCAGTGGGCAAGCCTCGGACTTGGCGTTGTGGCATCACTCAATGGCCTTGGGTTAGTGCTGCGACGCCAACTCTGTGCCTCAGATAGTTTGCAATTTTTAAAAATTTTACGAAACTCCCGGACTCATAACGTCTACGTTATAAGTGCGAATTGGCTCATTCAAAAGCCTACAGTTCACAAATTACATACTCTATGCGTTCATGCAAGAATTTTATCTATTTGACTTCGTTTGCTAAAATATCACCTATGAGTTCATTTTTAATGAAAACGATAAACGTCCGTGAACGTTCAACACTCGTTTCTTCGTTCTAAGTCAGAATTCGGTCATTTTTGAGTCCGCAACTCTATAATGGAAAATATGACTTGTCTCCATCGAAAACCAACGTTTTTGACTTCAAACACAAAATACGACTTCCATTCCGAGAATTTCACGAATTCGACGATAATCGTACAATTGTGTGAATTCCGGCAAAACTATATTCTTAATGATTCTAAATGTATTTCAACCAACATATGATCATTACAAGTTACTTATTACACCAACTTATAATCAAAGTAGGTTTTGACTTATTCTCATAAGTCAATGACTTAATCAACTTATGAACTACAAATTCTCATGCTTATGACTTACTATGAACTTAAGTCCATCAATCAATATTCTCATACTATATTCAACATACTAATATCATATGCCAAACATATGCTAAGTTCTTCATGATTCTAACAACTTATTAGAGTTTAAGTTGCTTATTCAACTTATTCGGCTTAAGTCCATTCATAACTTAATTCTTATATGTTCTTAGCATACATGTTCATTAATTACACTTCTCTTATCATCATATTATGATAGAGATGGAAGAATATTGAACACAAGATCATTACCTCTGATGTCTAACTTCTTCTTCTTGGAAAATCTAACAAAGGAAACTTTGACTTAAAAGTGCTTATTCTCTCTACCAATTAAGTTACTTTATCTTGAGAGGAGTTGGATGAGATGAAACAACCAACAATTATGAAATGAGGATTGTATTTAAAGGCATTCCAAAGCTAGGGCATTATGGACTTTAAATATCCCACCTCCTCATTCAACCTACTTACTATTCATTACCTTACAACTAAGTTAACTTGCTAGCCACTTCCCTTTCTTGCTCATCCCAACACTTGGGCACCAAACAAAATGTTTGCCCATCAAGTCTACCCATTTCACCCTTGGTTTGCCCCATGGATCATGGCTTCTCATTGGGCTTTGTTAATTAATCTAACTACTTTCTTGTTGGGCTTGTGCTACCATAGTTTGGACTTATGACTTATTAAATACTTGGGCTTGATTGTCACATTCTATTGGACTTCTACCATTAAGCTAATAATCCTATAAGTCCATTACCTTTAATTAAACAACTTAACATTTATACCCCACGTATAATCTTTGTATGCTAGCTCATATATTAATTCTTAATATACGTTATCTCATTCTTCATAAATAATAGTACAATACATCGTATTATACTTACATTCATTACTTCGTATAATGTATACACATTATATGATCACAACTTTCTTCCTTTTAACGCTTAATAAACCTAACGTTCCCAAATTAGGTCCAAATGCGAAATATTACATTTTCCATACTTAGATTATTATTACATAATAAATCTCACCTTAATATTATAATGTTACATATTTCTCGGAAGTTCAAAAATAATTCCCGAGCAGAAATCGATGAATAGTGTTTTGCAAAAAATTTCTCGGAAAGCTTTTATTTTCGTCTTAGAAATTAAAACACTTTAATTCTCTCACGTAGTTAAAATACTACGACGTTTTGGGGTTTCTAAATTATAGAACGACATTCATCTTACGAATACATAATAATAATAAATAATATTATTTTATTCATTATTAAAAGTATTTACAAAAGGTTCAATTTTCTGGGGCGTTACAGAACTTAAGCCGATTAAGATGTGAAAAAGCAACTTGAACCTAAATAAGTCCGATTGTCATATGATGTTAGTATGTTCAATATGATGTGAGAACCTTAAGTAAAGGACTTAAGTCCATACTAAGTCATAAGAAATGGAAATTATAGTTTATAAGTTAATTAAGTCATGAACTTATGAAGAATAAGTCAAAACTTACTTGAAAATAAGTTAAGGTAATAAGTAGTTTGAAATGTTCATATGTTGATTAAAATCCATTTAGAATGATAATCAAATCGTTAGTAATGAAGTTTTGCCAGAATTCACACGATTGGACGATAATCGTCGAATTCGTAAAATTCTCGGAATAGAAGTTGTATTTTGTGTTTGAACTTGGAAATGTTTTTTTTTTTGATGGAGACAAGTCATATTTGTCATTATAGAGTTGCGGACTCAAAAATGACCGGATTCCGACTTAGAACGAAGAAACGAGCGTTGAACGTTCACGAACGTTTATTATTTTTGTTAAAAATGAACAAATAGGTGAAATTTTAGCAAACAAAGTTGAATAGATAAAATTCTTGCATGAACACATAGAGTATGTAATTTGTGAACCGTGGGCGTTTGAATGAGCCAATTCGGACTTATAACGAAGAAGTTATGCGTCTGGGAGTTTCGTAAAATTTTAAAATCTGCAAAAAATTGCACGAGGCACGAGTCCAAGGCCAAAAGATGACTCACAGACTTTAAGGCTCGTGGCTGCTGACATGAGGTAGAGACAGAACTGCTCGCTAATCGGCTCCTCGGTAGCAGCCATAACAAAGGAGACTCGTCTTGCAGTACCGAGTCCGGACTTGCATATCGTTAACTCAAGCGTTGGTTGGCATGGCGGCTTAAAGAGGAAAGGGTGGCACCGCAGCGCCAACCCTAGGGTTTAGAAAGTGATGAAGGTTTACAAGTATAGCATGAACAGTAACTCAGTAGTAATAAATTGAGGAACCTAATAAAGCATTGTAAGGTATTGTTAAACCTTATTTATGTTTTCTAAAGGTTGAAGATAAATAATCAAACATGAACGTAATGAATCAATGTAACGAAAAGTCAGAACCAATAAGAACAAATCTAAGTCATGATTAGATTGAGATGAAGGGTAAGATATAGTAGTATACATACTTGATTATATATGACCTAATGTGGTACGTTATATGATCATGTATTGTAGAGACTTAGAGACTTAAAGTGTACGTTATAGGGGTGTTCTACATGTAGTGCCCTAAAGTCATCTGTCATGGGAGTAATTGATCGAAAGCTCTCTAATGAGTGCTCTGTTTAGCCTAAAACTAATCCAGTACTGTCTGAGTCAGAATTTACTTCATATTACTAGAACCTTTTGATCCTTTCTTGTTTTTACGTCTTGTTCTTAATGCTTGTTAATTATGTATGTTGCATTGTAAGCTTATTGGTTATCACAGTCGACTGTTTTATCTTAATTTGGGTTATGGCTAGTTAAGATGTTTGGTCTACACACACACACACAAAATGTATAGATTATAGTCTCATGTTTATTAATAGACATTAAGCCCTCGTTCGTATGCGTTTTGTCCTATTCTCAGAGGGAGTTTATGATTATGCTTAGAGGCCATGGTATTAGTCTATAGGATTAGTTTTTATACGTCTCTTGTATTAATGGGGTATGGTTGTCTGATAGTTTGCTTGAGGACAAGTAAAAGCTTAAGTTTGGGGGTATTTAATGAATGGGACTTATACCTGCGAATCAGATCCTTTGTGGCTTAAGATGTTGCTTGTTTTCGGTGATTTAATTAGCTTTTAATTATATTTTGTTATTTTTTTTCTAATTTCTATGATGCAAGGCTTTACAGATCTTTTACCGCTTCTAGGGGCATAATGAGCATTTTTGATGTATTGGCGCCGCAACGCCAGAGATACACTAAGAGTCCGCGCCGCAGCGCCGTAGCACTGTAGAAAGTTGGAACATACTAGAAATCAGTCACCAAATACCATACTCTCGGCGTCAGCAGATGCCATGCCCTATCCCATCCTCGTATGCAGTGGCCAAGGCCTCTTCACTGAAGTCGCACACAAAGGCGACCTCCTCCTCTTAACACTACTATGTATACCAAGCGCCTTTGTTACTTCAATGCTCACACAGTGCGATAAGAGCTCCAATGTCCAGATAAAGAAAGGACTTTAAATGACCTAAAGAGAGAGGGAATGAGATATACTGAATACTCAGCCACCTGCGATAGATATTTAGACAGTTAGCGTAGATTAGAAATAGTTATTACAGTAATAATTTCTTAAAAGAGAAAGAAGCTGTGTTTAAAAGAGGAAGAGTTATTTCATCCGACAAAAGTCAGTAGCTACACAGTGAAGAGAAGATTTGGTGGAAGAACACTTCAAAACAGGGGTTTTCTTATTCCAAATCTCCCATTTATTTGTGTATTACTGAAAATGTGGAATATATTGAAAATGTGGTTTAGTACCATGGATATGAACTAATTCCATTTTTAGGATTGCAATGTAACCTTTTGTTTAGCTTAATTAACTTTCTCTCCTATTTTATATAATGAATCATTTGTGAATGGATTGTTGTATTCCTTACTTAATGACTAATTTCTTGATAGAGAAATTAGTATTGATATTAACGGAGATTGAATAATGGATGTTATTATTTAGCCTTTAAGTACAACAACACCTGTTATGACCATTCCAATGGAATTTGTGCATAATCTGCTAATAGGATAGACATATCTCTATTTGCCTTGTGTAGCCTTGAGACTTAGCTTAATGACCTTGGCCTAGTTATTTTCACCAATAGACATATTGTGATTTATCTGGCTAGGGATGTGCATTTGACTTTCGACAGAAGCTTATGCGTATTTACTGTTCTCGGTTGACCATTTCTTAATTCGTTTGTAATGTGGAGAGTTAGGAGATTAGGTGACGCATTAAGGGAATTGTAATCCTATCTTGACTTCCTAGCATAACTACATCTCTTATTCTTACATTTTTAATCACATAGCTTAACCAACCATCTTATTTCACTTGTTTAGATAAGGTAGTAAAGACTTTACCTTAGTATTTGTTTATCTCTTAAGACTTTGTCCTCGTGGGTTTGATACTCAACTTATCATATATTACTTGTGGACCGCGTATGCTTGAACACAATTTAGCAATAGCTAAATCTACCAACATCCTTGCACAAGATGCATTTTCCTGTAATCTCAGCCAGGAATTCAAACTCTTCAGGAAACTCCTTCTTCATATCTTTCAGATTCACATTCCTTCTGTCGCGCATTACCTTATTTCCTTCTTCGATGTCGACATCCTCTAGTTTTATCAGACCTTGGATAGGAAACCCTAGACATTGGTTAATGTCTGATGCTTTTATCTTCAGCCTTACTCCTTTGACCTTTGTGGACAGAAGCCTATAATCTATCATTGTATTTGAGTAGAATTACTTCATTAGATTGGTATAAACTGGAGTGTTAGCTTCCAAGCACTTTGAAAACCCAGCATTCTTTATAAGCTTAAGTATATCCCTGAACTTCTTTTTAAATCTTTCAAACTTCTTGAAGCCAAGTTGGATTCCATTTATAACATGCCATTCTTCCATTTTGAGAGTTTAAAGTATATGGGAATTTAATTTCAGAACTCTTATGAGGGATAGTTGAATTCAATTTTGGAGAAGCTCGAGGTCTAATGGATTCAGGCTTTGAAGAAGATTTTAGGGTTTGAAAAAGGGAGGGAGAGAAAGTTGATAGCTTTTGATAACTGTTTGGAGATTTTGAATTTGTCTTTAAGACAGTTCCTTCTGACTCTGCATAAGATATGATGTGTCAAATAGCCATTTATCGCACGATGCCCAGTAAGAAACTGTGACTCCCCATATTCTGATCAGTTTTAATTTTCCTTTTAAAAAAATAAGTATTACTAATGTAGGCTGACCGTTGACTTTTTCAGTACCTAGAGTAGCTTGATGAGATAGCCTATTGACTCTATGATTTTCTTTGTCAACTCAATGATCGTCTTATAAGAGATGCTTCAGTGAGTGATTTTTCACTGATCCCCATCTTGAAGTTTAATGGCTTGATAATTGATGAGCCCCAACAGAGTTCGGGCACTGACATTCTGAGGTGAATTTCTAAATTGCCTTTTCAAACTTTGTTTGTAACTTCCTTCCACACGATCTGAATAGTGGGACACGTGTCGAGTTCTGCCGAGCTCCATGATATTAACTGGTGTGGAAAATACTGATCTGCCCTTAGCTCTCCCTAAACTATTGTTTATTTTTGGAGGACTACGATCGTCGAGGCTGCTTTACGATTGTTGAGTTTGTAGCTAAATCTACTCTACGGTCATTGTCTGTTTTGGTCCTTGTGATGAACTCTGACTTAGCATTCCTTCTGGGTTAAGGTAGCTCAGGAAGGGCCAACCTCTTAGCTCAGTGCTCAGGGTCAAGTTTATCCCTGAGGCGCTTACCAGATGAAGAACTTTAGACATGATTAGTACTGATATCGCATTTGATCTCTCTGCTGGGGAGTTCATCTACCAACTCTGGATATACATTGGTGTTGATTTTTTTTTATTGGTTGTAATCGTGGTATCCTCCTAATCTTACACTACGATCAGATGTTTGGTCATAGGCACTCCACAATTTTGAGTTAGATGGTAGATATGGTTATAAGTGGCTGTGACAACTCGGAAAATTAGATTGTCCAGAATTTAAGATTTAAAGAATTAGTTATTAATAAAAAGAATTTTTATTAATAATATTATGTGTTATGTGTTTATTAATCGTTCTAAAACCTGGGATGATTATAATACGTGAGGATTCTGGCTACGAGCTAGACTAAACGAGTAAGAATTTTCAACACGAAAATAAAATATTTCTAGGAACAAAATATTTCTGAGGAAAAAGACGAAATAGGAACTATTCACCCAACAAAACCCTAAGAGTTAGGGTTTGAATAACCTAATCCTTTCTGAGAGTTCGATATGTCGAAATGACATTTCGTCAAAAGATTTGATTTTAATATATCGTGAAAAGTTAAGTAAGCTGATAAAAGTTTTTCTCAAAAAACATGCAAAAATCGAACGAAATAAAAATGACGAAAAGTATCGCTATGTATTTTTCATTCATTTAGCTACGTTAGGGGAAAATGTGAAGGAAAACGCTTAACATCAAAAAGTGTTTTTCAGTTTTCGGAGATCCGAAGAATGCGTAAAAGCTAGTCGGTAAAGGAAAGACAAAATATCCAAAAATATTTGGATTCCGAGAATCGCAATTTTCGAACTGTCAAAAGAATTCCGCAAGACGGAAGCATGAAGCTTCCAAAAGAAGCTTCGTGAATAGTAAGGAGGTGTGAATATAAACTTTAGGGGAAAAATGACTATTTTTTCCCAAGCTTTGAAAATTTATAAAAGGAAGCCTTAATTTCATTTGTTGGTGATTTTGAAAATCACCAACACTTGAGAGAGAGAGAGAGGTCAGATGAGAAGGAGAAGAAGGAGGAAAAGCTTGCTCGTGTGCAAACTTTGTCCAACGGAAGAAGATTAAAGGAGAAAGGTAATCTGAAACCTTATCTCATATAAATTTTCTTTAAGGTTTCTATGTTAGAAACAAAACTTAATGAGAATAGAAGTACAAGATGTTTAGAATGATTTTCATATGGTTGAAATCATGAGAAAATGAAGAAATAAGAATTAGAAATTTAGTTTGTAAATTTCTTAAGGAAGAATAAGTTTCGTAATGAATTTGAGCGATCCGAATTAATCATAGGAACGATTTGGTGAAATTAATAAGGAATGGTGTTTTATAACACCGAATTCCTAGAAAAAGTGAAATCGTAATCAAAATATCGATTAAAAACGAAGAACTAACGAAGAACGCGAAGAACACGAAGAACGTTGTTGATGGACAAATTTAAAACCATCGTAGTATAATTGTTGTTGATGGACAAGTTGAAAACCATCGCGTATAATTTAGTTGCTTATTGCTTGGTTAGGAACGGTAGAAACGTTCATGAAGAACAGATTAAAACTTAGCTATAATGAAGTTATGAAGAAAATTTTGTAAAAGACGAACGAGAATTAGAAAGTATGTAAATAAACCCGAAGGTGTAGGGTTTCATAATAAAGTTAGAGAACGTAGAAAACGTGAGTCGTGAACTCAAGAACGAACGAGTTCTGAGTTCGGATGACCGAATTACGGATGAACGAACGAAGAACGTTAATAACGTAAAATGAACGAATGATGAAGATTAAGACAATCGAATGGCATGTTAACTGATTCAAAATGAATTTCTATCTGAGGGTAATCGAAGTATGTAAGATAAGGAAGAGAATGACTTTGGAACTGTAACAACCCGATATTTTCTATACAAATAAATTACAAATTTTGCGTATAATTTTTTTTTTGTATTTATTAAAATAAATATGAGGAATATGTGCCAAGATAATGTGTGTATGTATTTATGTGATATATTTATTACATGAATATTTACAAATAATTTTATTTTAGAATTATTGATTATTATAAATTATATACTTATCATAATTAATTTTATAGTAGAAATATTTTATTAATTATTTTTCCATGAAAATATAATCATATATTATTTATATAATATATGAAATGATTTTTTTGAATTATTATAATAATTATTTTATTATATGAATTTTATTCAGATTATTAAGTTAATTATTTTTAACTTAATTAATAATGTTAAGTATGACAGATAAATCAGATATGGAATCCAAACCCTAATTTTTTGGATTTTGATCAAGGCATGATAATAATAATATAATATTAATTATATTTCGATTTTTCAGTGCTATAAATATGTACTGTATATGTGGACCGATAAGGGTTGGTCAATTATGGTGTTACGTGACAAACCCTTGTATTACTGTGTGAAACCCTAATTAAAAATTTTAGAAACTAATTTTATTTTATTTTAAACCCTAAATAAAAGCTTCGTAACCTAATTATACATTAGGTGAGACAATTAAATAACCTAAGGGTTATGGTAATAAGGAAATGTTAGTATTTAATATGTATACTAACTTAATTGGATAATCTTGTTATTTCAAGTGACTAATAATTTTAAACCTATTTCTAGTAAACCTAATTAGGTTATGAACTAAAGTCACAAGTATAAGTAATTAAATTTCATAAGATTGGGAATGGAAAGCATAAATAAACAATTTGGGTAACATATATTAAAATTGTTAGACTATGTTTATTACATGGCCCAAAACAATTAAAGGAGAAGCCCAAAAGAAATAAAATGCAAGCCCAAACTTAGTCCACTTGATTAAGGGTATTTTAGACCTTTGATTTATCTAATTTATGCATTAAAATAAAGTCTAAATGAAGGAATTAGTGGGCATATATATAGCTGGCCCCATTAGGCCTTTTGTGGCAACAAATTATGCTAATCAAGTTCCTTAAATAGTAAGTCTTACACATAAGGACAAGTGTGTCATGCTCCCATTGGTGGAAAGCTTAATTAGCAACCTTAGTCACATGATTAGGCTTAATTGGAAGAGATAAGGTGAATCCTTTTATCCAAGGGACAATAAAAGTATGAGGGATATTAGTTAATCACCCCATTTCATTTGCTATATCATTTCATTTCTCCTATTATCCTTCTTCTATTTTTTTCTCCCAAGCTAGCAAACTTCAAGAGAGAAAAGAGAGAGAGGGGTTCGGTTTTCTTGAGAGGGAGAGGAGTTATTGTTCATGCTTCCTAAATTCATAACCTACTTTGGAAGAACAAGAAAGATAGCAAAGAAAACTAGGTGAGGTTCTCTTCCATTCTTTTTCTTATTCTTCTTCTATTTTGTGTTATAGCTTGATTTGTTGGGGTTATGAACTAATACTCAAGATACCCTAGATCTATATATTATCATGTATGGAACTAAGTATCTTGAATGTTGGATCAAAGGTTTAGAGGAAGAAATTGAGCATATGTTCTCTTAGGGGTTAAACCCCTTGTGTTTTTTTTTGATTTTCTTCCACTAAATCTTGAGTAACTCAAGTTTTACATCTTGGATTTGTGATCCGTTGAAGGAGGGTGCTAGATACATGAGTTATCTAGTAAACCCAAGTGGTAGAACATAAATCTAGCAAGTATTGAAGCCATGCGGGCTGTTTTCCCAAAAATAGTCCACATAGAGTATTAAGGTTTTAAAACCCTAAAAAGCTACTGTCCCCGTTTTTCTTAGGGCTGTTTCGGATAGTTTCATGACTTTTAAAAATCTCAGAAAAATCACAAAGGTACCTTAAGAAGTTATCTACGTGTAGGAAAAAAAACAGACGCGTTTCGATTTATAGGTTGTGCGTAATGGCTATTTCCGTAAAGGATTCCTAAATATTAATACCCGCATTTCACACAGTGTATACATGGGAAAAATCTAAAATTTTTACAATATGTTCATATATGCGGTGGGAGTATACCATGAAAATTTCTAAATTTTCTGAGCTAAATTAGATTTATAAAAAATGAAGCAATATCTGAGTGCTTTGGGCACTTTAAAATTAGTAAATCATTTTCTAAAATTCCAGAAATATTTGGGGATCATTGTTGGGTCATATACTGCCCAAATCCAGAAGAGAAGAATTTTTGGAATCAGGTTGGTATTTTTTCTAAAAATAATAAAGTTATGAATAAAAGGAAATAAATTGTTAAATAATGTTTTAAATAAGAAAAATGTGATTTTAATGCTTGAATACTCATAATATATAATATTATGACTATTTTAGGGTATTTTGATAATTTATAATAAGAAATATTATTTATGACCTTTTATGAATATTAAATAAGAGGTTTTATAAAGGGTGAACGATTAGAAAAAATTGTTTAATTGATCTAAAAAATTATTAAAATGTTATTGTGATATTAATAATATTAGAATATGATATTGTTAAGTAAATAAAAATATTAAGATTAAAACTTCATTAAAATATTATTAAATAGTTAATCATATTTGATTTAAAATATTAATAAATGATTAAAGTATTATTAAATGATTAATAATATTAGATTAAAATATTAATCTTAGATTAAAATATTATTAAAAGATTAATAATATTAAATTAAAGTATTATTAAATGATTAAAATATTATTAAGTAAATAATAATATTCAAGATTAAATAAAATGTTATTAAAAATGTAATAATATTAGTAAAGGAATAAAATATTATTAAATAATATTAGTAAATAAATAAAATATTATTAAATGATTAATAATATTAGTAAATGAATAAAATATTAATACTATTGGTACATGATTAAAAGTATTATTAATTGATTAATGATACTAAAGCATAAGTAAGATATTATTAAAGTAATAATATTAATGTATGATTAAAATATTATTAAGAGGATTAATAATATTAGTAAAGTATTGAAATATTATTATGATGTTAATAATATTAGTAAGCGAATAAATGTATTATTAGTGAACTAATAATACTAAGAGGTGAATTAAATATTATCAAGATTAATAATATTAAGTGAATTAAAAATATTTTAATTTATACTTAATGACTTTTAATATTTTAAGAAATAGTACATTAATATTTTAATACTTAATGGTAATTATTTAAAAATAATTTTAAATATTTTAAAAATCATTTAAGGATAATATCAATGTTTTAAAAATATTTTGAGTTATTATAAATAACTTTAATATTTTGGCAATGGTTTTATTAATAGTTAAATAATAATTAAATAATAATAGAATTATTTGATATTTGAATTATTTAATAATGATTTTGTGTTTTTCAAATTCGTGATAAATTAATAAATATTTATTGAGTCATTTAAAATAATATGACCGATATTTACAGATATTGAGTTATGAATAAAAGTCTTACACTCCATAATTACTCGATAAAGTCGCTTTGATAATCGGCACATATTTCAGAAATTGATCTAGACTTAAATATTTTGATTGTATAAATGTTTGTTTGTGATGCAATAAATGTTGAACATGTGTGATAATGTGATTAGGTTATGTATTAATCGCAAAATGCAAGACTATATGTTATAGTATATTATTCTAATGTAAATGCAAGAATGATCGATTAATGATAGGTCGTGATATAAAAGATAAAACTAAGTCATGTGATTGTAAGTAAAATAAGATCGTGCAAGTATCCTACCTTTGCATTTTCTTTATGCAATGGACATGAGTAAGAATGTTTCGTAATTATATTATTACTATATAGATTATTAACCCTATATTATATACGCCATTTATTATCAACATGTTAAGTATATGGTAATTCGTATATATATTCTGCTTTTGATAATTTCTATAAATGGTTATACAAGTGTCCCCACTTGATAATCATTACATTTAATCACATGTTAATACACATTTGTTAATTACCCGTATATATATATTGAATTATAGATTATTGTCAACAAGATAAAACCTTATTATTATCCAATCGAATTACTTTGGTTTGGGACCCCAACAAGTATGAACATCCTTTACACGAGAAAACTTTTATGCACCCAAGGTGGATGAGTGAACGATAACATCGTTTTGTATGTAGTATTGATCAATATGTGGTACAACGGGCCGATCACCCCGCGTTCGTAGTAAGTTATAACGGCCACGATGAAGTTCTGCTTAACCTTTTCAAAATGAAAATAATGTTATAGTATGTCCCTTAACCCTATTTATAGTCGACGTAGTTTCAAATATTTGTAAGAGGGTTGTTATGTTATTATTATCGGCCTCGTGATTACTTCACAACTATTAATTTGTTGTAGAAGGGTAGTATAAAGAAAACATTTAAATTCTTTTTAGCTTATATATATATATATTTGTTATTACTTCTTGGCACTCAAATGCTCATCCTTGCTTAATTTAAATGTTTTCACTAAGTGTGAACAACTCAAGGCTCTACTAAGTACAAGGGAAAGGAAAAGGTTAACCAAATAAGATTGGTGTTATCTTATGTAATATTTTAATATTATTAAGACAACATTATATATTTATTAATTATCATGTAATGAATGATTAATGGTTACGCACTGGGAGCTAGACTCATAATTATGTAAATTAAGTTGATATTTATATTATTGTTATTATTATTAGTATTATTCCACTCATCGAAATGGTATTGTGAAGCACTGAATTCGAGTTTCAAGTACTTGAATTTGGTGGCTTTACAGGTTGGTATCAGAGTTTTAGGGTTAGAAACCTTAGGTGAGCTAGACCTTAGGCTATAACCTTAGAACAGAGGGAAACGTTGAAAATATAAATAACTCATAGAGTTTATAAAGAGATGAATTGACTAAATTCATCGTCAAACAAAATCAAAGATAACTTATATAAAACTATTATTTGCTGTGTGTATATACTATATGCTAATCAGGATAATTTAAGTGTGTAGATGTCTGGTGGAAAAGGCTTGTTATATGCTTATAGCATGAAGAAGGCTCAAATTCATACCCCCTAACTAATATCGAAGCCAATAACTGAAATAGAGGCTCACAAAGAAAACAACTCTGATTTACGTGGGTTATTGTAGAAAACGTAGTACCGCAATCCTAGATGGTGGAGCCGATGATAAAGTGATTCTACACTAAAGTTGAAGTCAACAAGCATTAACAGAGGTGCAGGATCCGAGGAACAAGGTTTCTTCTCCGAAAAGTCAGGGGAAATAGAAAAGCTATTAAATAGTCAACTACGCAAAAAGTTAATAGAAACAATGGAAGAACAAGATAAGCTTAAAATCTAAATTGATTAGATGGGAGCCACAAGCAACACATCATGTGCAGCTCCGAGCAAGAAGGGGAAAAGAAAGATAGAAGACCATGACTTAGGAAAATCCGATAAGAAGAAAGAGAAAAGAATATGTTAGCTTTGTGGCTATGAGGGACATACCACTTTGATTGTCCCGACTATAAATCAAGAGCATGTTTTATCCGTGGGATAGAAGGTCATCAAAGTAAAGGTTGTCCAAGAAAAAGGCGAGTGAATAGTAGTATAAGTTCTGCTGTAGGTAGGTTTGTTTAATGTTAAGTATGTCTGTAATGTAATGTTCCCAACTTTTGGTATTAGTCAAGGTCAGAATCCCACTTTTTATAGTCACAAAGGGATGAATGATATTTAAAGTAAAGATGTGCTATGATATGTAAAGTATTCGCTAAATGAATATGAATCTAAGTTTGAGTAATGAAATGAGTTAATATACTAAACTTATATGATAAGATTTAGAATGTAAAGAATAATATATGGTTTTACTTAACCGATAATGTCGCCAAGACGTCAAACTCAAAACCAAAGGGCGTAAGAGTCTATCAATAACGCTGAGGGACAACAACAAGCGCATCTGATGCAAAGACTTTGTAAACATGGAAGCACAAGCTATGCAAAGAAGGAATGTCACCGCAGGAACCAAATTGAACAACCAACTAGCCAACTTTTAAAATTTCAAGGTCAGGGGACCCAAATTCAAAGGGACAATCGACCTCATTGAAGCCTGCACTTGGGTTAAAGAGATTGAAAAAGCATTCGTGGTAGCTAGGGTAGCTGAGGGGCAAAAGACCGCTTTTTCCACCTACATGATGAAGGGTGAGGCAAATTTTTGGTGGGAAGCGAATCAGGCGAGGGCAGGAGAGGGTGTTGTTACTTGGGATAGGTTTAAGACACTGTTCTTCAAAAACTATTTTTCATCTAGTATGCAGGCTAGGATGGAGGTAAAATTTTTAGAGTTGAAGCAGGAGAATATGACGGTGTCCGAATACGCAGCAAAATTCAATGAGTTGGCTAGGTTTGCTCCGCATCAAGTTGATATGGAGGCTAGGAAAGCTAGAAGGTTTGAGCTGGGATTAAAACCGTGTCTCTACAACAAGGTGGCGGTGTTGCAGATCCCTACATTTGCAGCACTCATGGAGAAGGCTATTATTGCTGAGGAGGGGAGTGAGGCCATGAGCCTCTACAACAAGGAGAGAAAGAACAAGAGTAAGATCGAATGAACTGGGAAGGTGGAAGTTAATAGTGGGAGTAGCGATGCAAGTAGTAAAAGGAAGGGAAGCAATTTTGGAAGTTTACAGGTAAAATAGGAAGGAGTTAAGAAGAAAGATGTGCAGTGTGGAAACTGTGGAAAGAACCACTCTGAGAATGTTTGAAGGGAAGTTCGTGTGCTACAAGTGCGGGAGGAGGCTATATCTCTCCCAACCGCCCCAATCCTAGGATGAACAAAGGGTGTTTTCTCGTGGTGGATCGAATCGAGCACAAGGTGAAGGATTGTTCAAGAGGAGGACGAGGCGGTGAAGTGTGAATATTGGCAAGGGCAATGGAACTCTAGCAATCACGGACCAACGCTATCCAAAGAAGTTTAACAAAAATCAACAAAGAAGGGTCTACAACACGACGGTCCCAGATACCATAGCAAATTGGTGGTGCAATTTCCGTGTATTATTCAGATAACTTTTATTTTCTTATGCATGAATTTCATATATATAGTAAATTATTTTATAAAGAAATTTTGAAGAAGGAATTTGAGTTCTTTTAAAAATTAAATTTTCATTTAATCAGATAGACAAGCTTTACGTGAATAGGTTAAAGTTCAGTACGATCATTTATGATAAAGATCTACTTGCAATGATTGTATATGCTACATACACTTGTATGTGTAGGTTTTAAAACGGTGATTCTGGGGACGGAATGTTTATAATGGAGGGTGAATGTAACAACCCGATATTTTCTATACAAATAAATTAGAAATTTTGCTTATAATTTTTTTTTTGTATTTATTAAAATAAATATAGGAATATGTGCCAAGATAATTTGTGTATGTATTTATGTGATATATTTATTACATGAATATTTACAAATAATTTTATTTTATAATTATTGATCATTATAAATTATATTCTTATCATAATTAATTTTATAGTAGAAATGTTTTATTAATTATTTTCCATGAAAATATAATTATATATTATTTATATAATATATGAAATGATTTTTTTTTGAATTATTATAATAGTTATTTTTATTATATGAATTTTGTTTAGATTATTAAGTTATTTTTTTTAACTTAATTAATAATGTTAAGTATGACAGATAAATCAGATATGGAATCCAAACCCTAATTTTTGGATTTTGATCAAGGCATGAGAATAATAATATAATATTAATTATATTTTTATTTTTCAGTGCTATAAATATGTACTGTATATGTCGACCGATAAGGGTTGGTCAATTATGGTGTTATGTTACAAACCTTTGTATTACTGTGTGAAACCCTAATTACAAATTTTAGAATCTAATTTTATTTTATTTTAAACCCTAAATGAAAGCTTCGTAACCTAATTATACATTAGGTGAGACAATTAAATAACCTAAGGGTTATGGTAATAAGGAAAGGTTAGTATTTAATATGTATACTAACTTAAGTGGATAATCTTGTTATTTCAAGTGACTAATAATTTTAAACCTATTTCTAGTAAACCTAATTAGGTTATGAGCTAAAGTCACATGTATAAGTAATTAAATTTCATAAGATTGGGAATGGAAACCCTAAATAAACAATTTGGGTAACATATATTAAAATTGTTAGACTATGTTCATTACATGGCCCAAAACAATTAAAGGAGAAGCCCAAAAGAAATAAAATGCAAGCCCAAACTTAGTCCACTTGATTAAGGGTATTTTAGACCTTTGATTTATCTAATTTATGCATTAAAATAAAGGCTAAATGAAGGAATTAGTGGGCATATATATAGCTGGCCCCATTAGGCCTTTTAAGGCAACAAATTATGCTAATCAAGTTCCTTAAATAGTAAGTCTTACACACAAGGACAAGTGTGTCATGCTCCCATTGGTGGAAAGCTTAATTAGCACCCTTAATCACATGATTAGGCTTAATTGGAAGAGATAATGTGAAGCCTTTTATCCAAGGGACAATAAAAGTATGGGGGATATTAGTTAATCACCCCATTTCATTTGCTAGATTATTTCATTTCTCCTATTATCCTTCTTCTATTTTTTTCTCCCAAGCTAGCAAACTTCAAGAGAGAAAAGAGAGAGAGGGGTTCGGTTTTCTTGAGAGGGAGAGGAGTTATTGTTCATGCTTCCTAGATTCATAACTTACTTTGGAAGAACAAGAAGGATAACAAAGAAAACTAGGTGAGGTTCTCTTCCATTCTTTTCTTATTCTTCTTCTATTTTGTGTTATAGCTTGATTTGTTGGGGTTATGAACTAATACTCAAGATACCCTAGTTCTACATATCATCATGTATGGAACTAAGTATCTTGAGTGTTAGATCAAAGGTTTAGAGGAAGAAAATGAGCATATGTTCTCCTAGGGGTTAAACCCGTTTTTTTTTTGATTTTCTTCCACTAAATCTTGTGTAACTCAAGTTTTACAACTTGGATTTGTGATACGTCGAAGGGGGGGGTGCTAGATACATGAGTTATCTAGTAAACCCAAGTGGTAGAACACAAATCTAGCAAGTATTGAAGCAATGGGGTCTATTTTCCCCAAAATAGTCCACATAGAAAGTATAAGGTTTTAAAACCCTAAAAAGCTATCATCCCCGCTTTTTCTTAGGGCTGTTTCGGATAGTTTCAAGTCTTTTAAAAATCTGGGAAAAATCACAGAGGTACCTTAAGAAGTTATCTACGTAGTAAAAAAGAACGGACATGTTTCGATTTATAGGTTGTGCGTAATGGCTATTTCCGTAAAAGACTCCTAAATATTAACACCCGAATTTCTCACAGTGTATACATGGGAAAAATCCAAAATTTTACAGTATGTTCATTTATGTTATGAGAGTATACCCTGACAATGTAAGATTTTTCTGAGCAAGACTCAATTTATGAAAAATGAAGCAAGATCCGAGTGTTTTGGGCACTTTAAAATTAGTAAATCATTTTCTAAAATTCCAGAAAAATTTGGGGATCATTGTTGGGTCATATACTGTCTAAATCCAAAAAGAAGAATTTTTGGAATCAGGTTTGGTATTTTTCCTAAAAATGATAAAGTTATGAATAAAAGAAAATAAATAGTTAAATGATGTTTTAAATAAGAAAAATGTGATTTTAATGCTTGAATACTCCTAATATATAATATTATGACTATTTTAGGGCATTTTGGTAATTTATAATAAGAAATATTATTTATGACCTTTTATGGATATTAAATAAGAGGTTTTATAAAGGGTGAACAATTAGAATAAATTATTTATTGATCAAACAAATTATTAAAATGTTATTATGATATTAATAATATTAGAATATGATATTGTTAAGTAAATAAAATATTAAGATTAAAACTTCATTAAAATATTATTAAATGGTTAATCATATTTGATTTAAAATATTAATAAATGATTAAAGTATTATTAAATGATTAATAATATTAGATTAAAATATTAATCTTAGATTAAAATATTATTAAAAGATTAATAATATTAAATTAAAGTATTATTAAATGATTAAAATATTATTAAGTAAATAATAATATTCGAGATTAAATAAAATGTTATTAAAAATGTAATAAAATATTATTAGTAAAGGAATAAAATATTATTAAATAATTAATAATATTAGTAAATGAATAAAATATTAATACTATTGGTAAATGAATAAAAGTAAAAGTATTATTAATTGATTAATGATACTAAAGCATAAGTAAGATATTATTAAAGTAATAATATTAATGCATGATTAAAATATTATTAAGAGGATTAATAATATTAGTAAAGTATTAAAATATTATTAAGATGTTAATAATATTAGTAAGTTTAATAAATGTATTATTAGTGAATTAATAATACTAAGAGGTGAATTAAATATTATCAAGATTAATAATATTAAGTGAATTAAAAATATTTTAGTTATATACTTAATGACTTTTAATATTTTAAGAAATAGTACATTAATATTTTAATATTAATGGTAATTATTTAAAAATGATTTTAAATGTTTTAAAAATCATTTAAGGGTAATATAAATGTTTTAAAAATATTTTGAGTTATTATAAATAACTTTAATATTTTGGCAATGGTTTTATTAATAGTTAAATAATAATTAAATGATAATAGAATTATTTGATATTTGAATCATTCAAAAATGATTTCGGCGTTTGAAAATTCGTGATAAATTAATAAATGTTTATCGAGTCATTTAAAATAATATGACTGATATTTACAGATATTGAGTTACATTATTGAGTGTTAGGCTCGTTAATTACTCGATAAAGTCATTTTCAGACAATCAACATATTTTCGTAAATTGATCTGACTTAGATATTTTGATCGTATAAATGTTTGTTTGTGATGCAATAACTCATGAATATGTGTGATAATGTGATTAGGTTATGTGTCGATCATAAATCAATGCAGATATATATGTTATAGTATATTGTTCTAATAAAACGAATGATCCGATTAATGATAGGTCGTGATATAAAAGATAAAACTAAGTTACGTATTGTAAGCAAAAGCGATCAAAAAGTATCCTACCTTTGCATTTTCTTTATGCAATGGACATGAGTAAGAATGTTTCGTAATTATATTATTACTGTATATATTATTAATCCTATATTATATACGCCATTGATTATCAACATGTTAGTATATGGTAATTCATATATATATTTTGTTCGATTAATTTCTATAAATGGTTATACAAGTGTCCCCACTTGGATAATCATTGCATTTAATCACATGTTGATACACCTTTGTTAATTAATTACCCGTATATATATATGTTGAATTATAGATTATTGTTGAACAAGATAAAACCTTATTATTATTATCCAACCGAATGCCTTTGTTTTGGAACCCCGACAAGTATGAACATCCCTTACACGGAAAAACTTTTATGCACCCAAGGGGATAGAGTGAATGATAACATCGTTCTTGCATGTAGTATTGATCAATACAGGTACAACGGGCCGATCACCCCATGCCCTTAAGTTTATGATGGTTTATGATGAAGTTCTGCTTAACCTTTTCAAAAATGAAAACAATGTTCATAGATGTCCCCTTAACCCTATTTATAGTCGTGACGTAGTTTCAAAAATTTGAAAGAGGGTTGTTATGTTATTATTATCGGCTCATTATTTCACAACTATTGATTTGTTGTAGAAGGGTAGTATAAAGAAAAACATTTAAATTCTTCACTTTATATATATATATATATTATTATTACTTTGGGGGCACTCAAATGCTCATCCTTGCTTAATTTAAATGTTTTCACTAAGTGTGAACAACCTCAAGGCTCTACTAGAAACAAGGGAAAGGAAAAGGAAAGGTTGTGAATGATTTTAATGTTATCTTATGTAATAGTTTAATATTATTAAGACAACGTTATATATTTATTATCATGTATTGTAAGGAATGATTAAATGGTTACGTTGATATTTATATTATTGTTATTATTATTAGTATTATTCTTGGGAGCTAGACTTTCATAATTATGTAAATTAAGTTTAATATTTATATTATTGTTATTATTATTAGTATTATTCCCTCTATATAGAAATGGTATCGTGAAGCAAACGCCTAAGTTGAATTCGGCGCTCCCAAATTCGGGTATCTTCCAACCCGACATATGGTGCTACACGGTACTCATAACTACACAATCATTCTATTGAAAACACAACACAATGAATGTATTAACTATCTTCTTATTACAATCATAGTAAAATCCTTTCCTAGGTTCATAAACTGATTACATCATTCGTTATTCGTAAGTATAATATATACAACCATACTAATCTATTACAAGATGTTTAAATATCCATCCTAGCCTTGCCTTTATCTCTTTTAGAATTCTCAGTACGCTCGGCTTTAACTGCAATCATATAATTCACGCAAGAAGTGATCACAAATAGCTCAACAAGTTTAACAAAGGATAATATACCACATTCATGAATTATCTGATCATATTCCATAATTGAATAAATAGTCATGAAGTACTACAAAACATTAATTAATACTTAACAATTCATAACATCAATTCCCAAAGTATATCATAGTTTAGGAATTCTGAACCAGTCGAAAGACCATGAACAATATCTTTCTGTTTTCATACTTGAAAAGGACATCACAATACTAATACTGTACATCTGACATTTCTTACGAGCACTTCTAGGTGATCATCCTATAATACTCTATGTTGATCAATATTCATCCGTGAAACGTATTTTCGTTTAAGTTTTGGCAAACTCGCGTGCCCATCGAATAAACGATGAAAAATAATTTTGTTTGTTCATAGACAAACTTACCTTTGAATCGGTACCAAATACTTGGCATAAGATAGCGTTATCATTTTAATATAAAAAGACATGTATACAAATCACTATATGTCTTACGAATAGTCTAGCCGGGTTAAAACTGGCATTGACCCTTTCTCTAAAATCATTCATGCAACTCATTGCAATAAATCACAGAAAACTTGACTAACACAAAGGTTAGGCAAGCGTAAAGAAAACTTGCCTGCAAGCGACTTCGAATAATTTATTTAACAGTTCTCAGTCTTTACAGAATTTACATGATATATTCACATAGCACACTGTAATTAGCTAATATACAATCAATTATATTGTTTCTACCATCTTTCTTTCTCTTCTATGTTTTAATTGACTTTATTTTATTAATAAGGTCAATTCAACTTATTACCCTTCATCCCGGCTTGTTAACAATCTTATGTTACTAACCGAACTCAATCATTATTGGTGAAGTACCAATGTCGATTACCGTTCACGGTTTATTTATTAACACTTCGTGTTTTTTGTTTACATACTAACATCTCGTGTTCAATTCCTAAGTTCTTCATAATATACGGTAGTATATGTAACTTAGGAATGGTTTTAGTATGTTCATTAAGTATATAAACTTATCTTATATTGGTCTTGAAATAATTAAATTCAAAACCTAACTTATCTAACAACTCCCCGCCTCTAAGACACCATGGTGGCCTCTATATACAACACCGGTGGCTGGGCATTTCAGCCAAATCTAAGCCTCGTCCCGATGTCATGGGCGCGGAACTTAAACCTGTGAATGGCGATGCGGCACCACTCTTCAATAGTTCATTGCATCTGCACGTACGCCAAGCAAAGACGGTATTTATAAGCTTTGTCTTGCCAAGGCGCCTGAGACCTCAAAGAAAAAAAAATTTACAGATAAAAATTTTAATGAACTTCTCGGCTTCATAACTTCTTCGTTATAAGTTCGATTTGGTTCGTTCAAAAGCCTAACACTCCCATTTTAAATACTCTACACATTCATGTAAGAATTTTACATTTCCGAATTCGTTAACTCGAAACTCACATTTAAGTTCATTATCGAGCGTTTGTTAAATGCTTTCGAGCGTTCAATGTTTCCAAGTTTTAAATTGCATATCTCATGTGTTGACATTGAAAACCAATGTTTCCAAGTCACACGAAAACTTTCAACTACTAATTCGGAATTTCTATGTTTTCGACGTTTAACGTCTATTTCCGTAAAATTCGCCATAACTTCGTTACTAGTGTTCTATATGCCAAATCAAATGGAACACTCTATTGATTTCATATCTACATCCTAACAAAGAAAGATGCACATATTCTAATAGTGATGGTTTTCAATTTGTCCATCAACAACCAAATTCATTATTCAATATTCTCTATGGTTTATACTTACGTAAACCCTTACGATTTCTTTTTACACATGACTTATAAATGTTTCACATATTACAAGCCATCCTTATTCCTCCATAGGAAGCATGCTCCACCAATATATGATTCTTTATAACAAATAAATCAAAAAGGATGGAAACTAACATTAATGGAATATTACCTTTCTGTTCTTGCTAAAACTTCTAATGAAAAGCTTCAAATTAAGCTGATTGCTTGATTCTAGCCCTTTCTCTCTCTCAAAATAAGTTGGACAACTCTTGGAAAACCACCAAATGACCAACATATGCCTTCTATTTATAGGAAACTCAAATGGAGGGTATTAGGGTCTTTTCTCCCCACCTCCTTACTATTCACTACTTATCACCAAGTAAATTACTTGGTAATCAAGTAGATCACTTTACTTGGCCATCAAGTGGCCGACCCACATGCCTATGGGTCATCCCCATTGGTTGCCCCATGGGTTTTACCCATTCGGTGACCCATCGGTTCGATCCGCGGTTCGATTTCTTGGGCTTGATATTAAACCAAATACACTTGGATCATATTAAGTCTTTAAACTATAAATCCAATAACACCAATCATATTCTACATATATAATTCACGTATTCTCTTCATATAATACTCGTACAATATTCATATTATACATCGTATTAAATCTTCATATTATACTCGTATACTAAATAGTATCACACTCGTTTAACGTACGCATAACAATCGTAATTCATTATACGTATCTCATTTCCTTCTTGGAAATCATTTTTCCTAACCCTTAGGTTTTAAGTCTGCAGGCGAAAACTTCGTTTGCCATAAATGAAATATTATCAAATATTCCATCTTATCTTCATATTCTATCATTACGCATTTCTCGGAATTTCAAATTTAATTCCCGAGCAAAAATGGATAAATAGTGTTTTTACAGAAATTTCTCAGAAAACTTTTATTTTCTTCTTGGAAATTCAAAATAATTAATTCTAGCACATAGCCAGAATACTAACCACATCCGCACATTCTAGGTCATAGAACGACCTTCACATAGCTTACTCACAAAAATAATCAATTAAATTCATTTAATTCACATAATCAAATAAAAATTTAATTCTCATATAAATTAGATTTTCTCGGGCGTTACATTTCCCCCCCCCCCTTATAAGGATTCTTTCCCCAGAATCTTGCTTATAATTACATGAACAAATGAGGAAAATTTCCCTTCATTTTACTTTTGAGTTCCCACGTTGCTTCTTCAGCATTGTGGTTTCTCCAAATAACCTTCACCGAAGGTATTATCTTATTTCTCAAAACTTGTTCCTTCCTATCAACAATTTGAACTGGAAGTTCTTCATATGATAAATTTTTCTCTATCTGAATAGATTCATACTATATTACATGTTTATAGTCCGGCTTATAGGGATGCAACAAAGACACGTGAAACACATTGTGAATACGTTCCATTTTTAGAGGTAAGGCTACTTCATAAGCTACCTCTCCTACCCTTCTTAAAATCTCAAAATGTCCTATAAACCTTGGACTTAACTTCCCTTTCTTCCCAAAACGTATCTTCCCTTTCCAAGGCGATACTTTCAGAAAGACATAAGACCCTACATCAAATTCTCTCTTTTCTCTGTGAGGGTCGGCATACTTCTTTTGCCTATCTTGAGCCGCTACCAACCAAGTACGTATTATCTTTACCATGTCCGCCGTCTGTTGTACCAATTCAGGTCCCAACATCCGACGTTCACCTACTTCGTCCCAACATAATGGAGTTTGGCATTTCCTTCCATACAACGCTTTGTAAGGCGACATGCCTATACTAGCGTGAAAACTATTGTTGTGCACAAATTCCACCAACGGTAGATGATCGTCCCAACTCCCTTTAAAATCCATAACGCAAGATCTTAACATAACTTCAATCGTTTGAATTGTTCGTTCACTTTGACCATCCATCTGAGGATGATACGCCGTACTTAATCTCAAATGTGTTCTCATTTGTTCATGCAAACTCCTCCAAAAGTTCGATGTGAATCGTGGATAACGATCTGACACAATCGAAACAGGTATTCCATGTCTTGAAAAAAAATTTTTGACATAAAGCTTAGCTAATTGTTCTAGGTTATACCTAACTCCTATTGGTAAAAAATGAGCCGATTTCATCAATCGATCCACTATCACCCAAATAGCATCGTATCCTTTCCTTGTTGTTGGAAGTCTTACCACAAAGTCCATTGTGATGTGCTCCCATTTCCACTCCAGAATTTCCAGTGATTGCAACAACCCACTAGGTCGTTGGTGTTCAGCCTTAACCTTTTGACAAGTTAAGCACTTACTAACATATTCTTCTATCTCTCTTTTCATGTTCGGCCACCAGAAGTTCTGACGAAGGTCTTGATACATCTTCGTACTACGGGGATGTATCGAGTACCTCAAACTATGGGCCTCACTCATTATCTCCTCCTTTAATTCAGAATTATTTGGAACCCAAATTCTTCCTTCAAAACGAAGTAATTCCTCCTTATCAAGGTTATACTTAGTCTTTTCTTCATCTTCTATCCTCTTCTTCATATGTTCGCATTCCTCGTTGCTCAATTGCACTTCCTTAACATGTTCCACTATGGTCGGTTGAGTCTACATGGAAAATAACATTTCCTCTGCGTCATCCGGTAATTTAACCTCGAACTCTGTTTCTGCCATCGCTGTTACTAACTCATTTTGAGTCGTTAACATTGATAGTTTCTCTCTACCCTTCCTACTTAGCGCATCGGCTACTACATTTGCTTTCCCCGGATGATATCTTCATAATCTTTTATTAGTTCTAACCACCTTCTCTGCCTCATATTCAACTCCTTCTGTGTGAAGATATATTTCAGACTTTTATGGTCCATGTATATCTCACACTTCTCACCGTATAGATAATGCCTCCATATTTTTAAGGAAAAAACTACAGCTGCCAATTCCAGATCATGAGTAGGATAGACCTTCTCATAATCCTTTAATTGACGTAACGCATACCCAATGACCTTGCCATGCTGTATGAGCACGCAACCCAGTCCTCTATGCGAAGCATCGCTATACACTATAAAATTCCTCAGATCATCTGGCAAAGACAATACAGGTGCCTCACTTAACCTCTTCTTTAGTTCTTGAAAACTGTTCTCACATTTTTTAGTCCACACATACTTCACCGACTTCCTCGTTAAATTTGTCAGTGGAGTAGCTATTTTAGAAAAGTACTGGATGAACCTTCAATAGTATCCCTCTAACCCCAGAAAACTCTGAACCTCAGTTGGCATTTTTGGTTACTCCCACTCATTAAGTGCTTCTAATTTTGCTGGATCCACTGAAATGCCATCTTTATCAATAATATGTCCTAGAAACTGCACTCGTTCAAGCAAAAATTCACACTTTGTGAATTTTGAATACAACTTTTCCTTACGTAGTGTTTCCAACACTATCCTTAAATGTTCAACATGATCTTCCGATAACCGAACAAAGGTTATGAAGCAGCTTGAACAATAGGAATAATCTCGATTCCTATTATTTTAAAACATTAGTCACATTTGTGACAACCGAGACTTTGTGATTTAATTTTAAATATTTATTAGATTGAATAAATTTTTTTTGATGAATTAATTATTAGATTAAATGATTAATTGATGAAGTTGTGGTAGATTAATTTAATTATATGTGTTATATTTATTAAATTAATGTGGAGAATTTTTATTATTCAAAGTATGTGATTATGTGAGCTTATTGTAAGAAAAGAAATATTTAATAAGCTTGATAGTATTTTAATTAATTTAATTATTAATTAGAGATTTAATAATTGATATTATTATTAAATGAGAAAATTTAATTATGTGACTATGTGCATTATTGAGAAATCATTATATTTTAGTTAAAGTAAATTAAATAAGATATAGATTTATTTTATAAAGGAGTGTGACATTATTGAAACTATATGATAATATTTTATTAAATTAAATGGTTTTTAAATTATTTTCTTGCTAGCCAAATATGGCACTAAGGGAGGTTATGGGCAGTTAACCCATGACTGGGTAACTGACCACCAACGCGTCAGTTCATTCTTTTATTTATACGTCTTCTTTCTTTTCATTTTTTTTGGCTAAGTCTGGCATTAAACAGAGAGGGAAAAGAGAGAGTTTGAGAATTTAGAAAATTGTTAAGGAGATTGTGAGTGTCTGATTGAAGAACAGTTGAGAAGAATTTCACCTTCTGCAAAAGTTATATTCTACACTTTGGGTAATTTTTCCCCAACCCAATTCTCATATTTTACGTTATTTAAGTTTTGATAAAAATGGCTTTCAAAACTCTGTAAGGTCTCTGTTAATTGTAAAGAGTAGGAATTATGTGATTATGTGTTAATATAACATCATAGCATGTTTTAATATATATTATATGGGTTTCCATATCTTCAGTTTCATGAAATTATACAGTAAAAGATTTCAGAGTATGTAATATGGCCATATGGCCTTATATGTATTTTTAATATGTCAAACATAAATTGTTTTGCAAAATTCACACACTTGTATGATTATGCTTGATAAAATGAACAAAACGAAATTTGAATGGTTGGATTTGGTCTTATATCGAATCTATGGCGTTGAATTTTAGAATTTATGTTCAAAACTTCAAGAACATCAAGAACAGTACAATTTGCATGATTTAATTATGTAATTATGTGTTTTAATGGGTTAAATCGGTCTATAAATGTTGGGTAACGATTATGTATGAATTATAACATGTGGGTATGTGTAATTTGATGAAATTAGTGTTCAAGAAGTGTTTATTTCATTTGAATTTCGTGTTCTTCGCTACTGAAATTCAAATTTGGGTTTTTGCCACATGGCCAACTCCCAATTCATTTCTTTCTTGTGCATAATACTAAGTACCAGTGTCACAATATAAGCAATAAGCATGGTCACCAAGACTCCAAGATAAAAGTGGCGCCCATAACGCCACTTAGCATAATGTCCAGAAAATGTTTTTTTTAAAGTGTTCAAGTATAGAAATGTGTTGGTAACTTAGTCTAATGAATATAAAGACTTGTTAAACCTATAATGAGATGTTAAAATAAATTTTTAACATGTCTATAACACAATTACGTGTGAATTGAATGATCAAATGCATAGTTACCTTATTGTTTGTGAAGTCTTAATTTTTGACAATAAGTGTAGTAATTGACTAAGTATAGTCATGAACTCGAGTTAGACAAAGAATAAACTTGTGATGTTTATTACGTGATAATTGATTGGTGTTGTGAACATGAATGATATGTAGGATTTAAATCAAAGAACGAGTTTTATTAACGTGTAATCTACGCACGAGGCAAGTTTCTTACCCTAAACTTTCGTTGAGCAAGTTTCCTAACCCTACTTGTTATCATTGAGCAAACTCTCATTATTATTAATTAAGTCTGTTTCGTATATTAAAGCTTATTAATCCTTCAAGCATGATGTTGTTATACAATAATTATTCTATTGTATACTTTTGAGATTTTATCCAAGTTAAATTATCAGTTATTGTTAAACCTTATTAGACTAGTGAACCCTTATTGATTCGACTAGTCCATAGTTGATGAGCGCCTCTAAATTTCAAACCCTTGATGAATTATCCAAACCAAACTTCCTTTGGTGTGGACTCGAATGTCAAATCGAGATGAACAACCCTCAGATAGGGGATTACTTACGTCGTCATTAATATATTGTGCACGATGGTACTAAGGGCTGATCCCCCTAAGTACGAGAAGAAGTGTCCGTAGTCTTATGATTGTTAAAGGTTTCAAGTATAAACACTTGACAACCTAGGACATAGTTCAAGGTCTTATGACCCTCAGAAATTCTTTTGATTCTTGTTATTCATTCTTTATTCATAAGTTGAGCTTTTATATTCGAAGTTATTATTTTTCTCGCATGTTATTATTCATTGTTATATTATTATACTTGTGGGAAATCGTTCTCACTCTTAAGGTAATAATAACATTGCGCTTAAGAACGAAAAGAGCGCATAAACCTTCCACTAGTAAGTAAGTATGAAGGCAAGATTAAAAAGTAATGAAGACTGATTATTTATGTGGTTATGTAATGATATTTAGAATTGATGTTATTTAAGACTTATTTGTTTATGTTTCCGCACAGATGATTTAAGGTTAGAGTAACCTGGCATTTATTTATTATGTAGTTGATGTAACCCCATAAGGGGAGAGATTTATTATTTATTTCTATCTATTGCATGGTTTGCATTTATTTATGGGTAGATAGATAGATGATGTTTGTACAGTGAACACCAAATCCTATGGAAATGGAAGTACCGGATTTGGGGGGTGTCACAACATTCACTTTGAAATACTTTCATTCTCTACTCTCTTTCATACACATTTTGTCTGGCTAGAATCAATAGCACAGACTCAACAATAACGGTTCATGTATAAATAGAACATTCTCATATTGAACAGTTCGATCATAAAACAGTTCATATCATAGAAACACCAAAGTGTTCACATTGTGGCACAAGGCCTCATACGTTCTACCACCTTGCACAAATATCGCACATTCGCACATAGACAGAACTTCTCAAGTTTAACATCTGAGAAGTTTAAGAAACTAGCATTCATTTAAAATATGAATGAAGTTAGAAAACTTGCCTTACGCACAACTACAACTTATGTTGAACTGCTCATTCCAATCCCTATAACACATAAGGAAATAACACACACACCAATTAGTCATATACTTGACTTATACATTGGTTTACTTAACTTTACTTCTTAGGGTTCACGTTCTTGCAATATAATTTTACGCGACTAACTTTCATTACCGGTTTACGGCTTCATGACATACGGAGATGTCTTACTCAAAATGTTCTTCATCTTTGATGTGTTATAAACTTATCTTCTTCTTATAACTCTTCTAGGACTCAGTACACATCGCTTCTCTGCTAGTAGTCCATCTGGTACTCTGAGTGGTTTCCCATAAACAACTAACAAACAAGTTCCCGTCTCATCTACACTGTTCACACAGTGAGTTAGATCAGTTGCCAGTTTTGTATATACCTTTTCTCTCTGAAGGAATTGTTTAACCCAGCTCCCATATGTCAACCATCAAAGGTTACGATTGTACCACAACCTAAACTTATCGTAACTTATCCGAACCATTAAACTTAATGTTCGTTAATTCAATTTCTTATTACTTACGGCTTTCTGGTAACTAAATGCCATACCTCAGGATTCATTCTTATACGACTCACCTTCAGCTTTGAATACTCTTATTACCGTTCGTTACGACTTTCTCGATAATTCATATCTTACATACTACCCTCGTTAACGTCTATGTCACACAACCAGGGTATACTTAGAATGTTCATCCAACGCGAATAAGATTTACGAGGATCGTTTACGTATTCAACGTTCACGTTGCTCATCTCTTAATCTCTCATTCAACCTTTACTCGAGGTTTTAATCACTTTCGATCGTTATCCATCCAATGAACCCCATGTTCATTATTCTTTTTTAATGTCAAAGCTATACAGATCATTGTATGCTAAGACCTATTGTTCCTTGCAACAACATTGCGTTCACAACATTTATACGCTTTACATTCATCTCGCATTACTATGACATAACATCGAAATGTTATTCATTACCCTCGTCTCTCAACGTCTAAGGAATCACAATTATAGCAATCACTCACGTTCGTTTATCGCGACTACGGTCCCCGAATATCGCTTTCATAACCCGCGTTCAACTTCTTTTAATCTCGTTTAATCTTTTCGTTCAACCTTCATTAAAGGTTTAATACACTTGATTAAGTGTTACATTAGTTGAACTACATGTTCATATTTCTTTATTGCACATCCCCCAGTAATTAAGCAGTAAAAATCTTATTTCTGGGCATTGCCCTGCATTGGCGCGCTACTGCCAAGCGCCGTGACCTTTACTTTTCCTTTTGACTGCGGCGCCATTTAGCAATGGTGATGGCCTTGAGCTTATGCCATGGCGCAAGCATGAAACCTAGAAAAAATTTATAAGTCTTTTACAAGCTTGAGATGCTGACTTAGAAATCTCATATCTTATTCGTTATAACTCGGAACGAGGACGTTCCAAAGCCATTATCTTCTTTATCTTACGTACTTCGATTACCCATGGATAAAACTTCGTTCTGAATCCGTTAAAATTCCATTAAATTAGCTCAATCTTCCCTCTTCGTTCGTTTTACATTTTTAACGTTCTTCGTTCGTTCGTCTGTAATTCGGTCATCCGAACTCGGAATTCGTTCATTCTTGAGTCCATGACTCACGTTTTATATGTTCTCTTACATTCTTTTGAAACCCTACATGTTCGGGTTCATTTACTAACTTTCTAATTCTCGTTCTTCTTTTACAAAAAAATTTCCATAACTTCGTTATAGCTATGTTTTAATCCGTTCTTCATGAACATTTCTAACGTTCCTAACCAAGAAATAAGCAAATAACTTATACGCGATGGTTTTAAACTTGTCCATCAAAAACAATTATCCTACGATGGTTTTAAATTTGTCCATCAACAACGTTCTTCGTGTTCTTCGCGTGTTCTTCGTGTTCTTTGTTCGTTCTTCATTTTTAATCGATATTTTGGATTACGATTTCACTTTTTCTTGGAATTTGATGTTAAAGAACATCGTTCCTTACTTATTTGACCTAATCATTCATAAGATTCATTTGGATCGCTCAAAATCCTTACGAATCTTATACTTCCTTAAGAAATTTATAAAATAAACTTCTAATTCTTATTTCTTCATTTCCTTATGATTTCAACCATATGATTTCATTTTCAATATCTTTTACTCCTTATTCTCGTTAATCTATATTTTTGAACATAGAAACTTAAAGAAAATTTCTAAGAGACTAGGTTTCGTATTACATTTCTCCTTTGATCTCCTTCCGTCGGGCAAAGTTTGCTCACGAGCCAACTTTTCATCTTCCGTTTCTCTTCTTCCTCCCATCCGAACTTTCTCTCTCTCTCTCTCAAAGTGTAGGATTTTCAAGAATCCAAACAAATGAGCTTAAGGCTTGTTTATATAGAAAACCATGTCTAGGGGCATTTTAGTCATTTTGCCCTCCCTAACCTCCTAACTATTCAAGGCTTAAGGACTAAGTTAACTTAGCCCTCAGGTTTGCTTAGCCCTTAAGTTTTATAGTTCCGTCTTTTGGGTTTCGTCCGATAGTTTTAAAAACTGCGATTCTCAGAATCCAAATATTTTTGGATATTTCATCTTTCTTTTACCGATTAACTTTTACGTATTCTTTGGATTTCTGAAAAACTGAAAAACACTTTTTGGTATCAAATGTTTTCCTTCACGTTTTCCCCTAACGTAGCTAAACGAGTGAAAAGTACACAGCAGTACTTTTCATCATTTTTATTTCGTCCGATTTCTGCACGTTTTTTGAGAAAACTTTTATCGGCTTACTTAACTTTTCACGATATATTATCGTCAAATCTTTTGATGGAATGTCATTTCGACATACCGAACTCTCGAAAAGGCTTAGGTTGTTTAAACCCTAACCCTTAGGTTTCGTCGGGTGAATAGTGCCTATTTTGTCTTTTTCCTCGAAAATATTTTTGTCTCCGAAATTTTTTTATTTTCTTCTGAAAATTCTTACTCGTTCAATCTAGCTCGTAGCCAGAATCCTCCTGATTTATAATCATCCTAGGTTCTAGAACGATTAATAAACACATAACACATAATATTATTAACAAAAATTCCTTTTTATTAATAACTAATTCTTTAAATCTAAATTTCTAGAAAATCAGAATTTCCAAGTTGTCACATCCTTCCCCCCTTATAAAAATTCCGTCCTCGAAATTTCTTCAAACCACACCCATACCCGGGTCATCACATTCACCCCTTCTTCACATAATTTCTTCCTCAAAATTTTAGCCTACCCCTCTTCTCAACTTCTCTTTAAAGAAGTTCTTATCTTTCAAACATTCTCCCACCTTCACAACTTATCAAGAATTATGAAGTAGAATGAACAACGAGGAATATAAGAATTTCTTTTAAAAATTTCATACTTTTTGCTAAGGGGTCAAATTGACCATGAACTCTTACTAGGTTTAACAGCATGACGTCGTAACCTTTCTTTCGATGGTCAGTTTACAATCACCAAGAAGGTAAACTACTTCTTTGATATGTAGGCGATCAACCCATTGTATAACCCCATTCCGGGGTATGTTCACCTCAGACTTAATCATTTGATTTCGCACCAAAATAATTTGGTTTGGCACAACTTCTCAAAGAAAGCTTGATTTTCTTTTTTAAACATAACATACCATTTGTCTAGCCGAATCAAATAGCATAGACCATATCAATAAATTGGATATCGACTTGAAATATTCGTCTAGTCAACTCAATTGACATCGACTACTTCTTTAAATTCTTTTGCAATACATCAAAACGTTTTATGATGTCATGATACCGTACTTTTCACAGTACGTTGAGGACTTCGTCAGTTTGTGACTTCGTCATTATACATCATACCATAGCGGGTTGTTGATCCTAAGATCACATCCAACACTAGGTTCAATTGCATTAATAACTCCATCCTTTTAACATCCTTGCATCGAATGCATGGATGATATAAAATTCATTTTGATATTTCAAATCAATTTCTGTCTAGCCAAAACTATTAGCATAGACATACCAAGAATAGTTCATTCAAAATCCATTGGTTCTAAAAGTTGAACCAACTCTTTCCTTTTCAAAATGCTTTTACAAGCACAATTTCAAGAAATTTCGAAATCTAGCATAGCTAGATGACTTGGAATATCCTAGTCTTCATTTTCCTTCATTGTCTTACTTGCGACAATACTTAATCTTCTCTAGCACCTTCAATGCTAAGTCTACTGAAAATACTTACTTTCAGTCTAAACATTCGTATACCTTAGTATAGTTCATCAACTTACCACACTTTATGTGTTTAGGAACTTTCCACAACCATATGTGTTTAAGAACTTATCTTCACAATATGTAATCCAAGAACAAATCAAGTGTGACGTCCCCAGATCCGGGTCCTGGATCGCCGCGGATCTGGTTCAATCATTCTACAACTGTTGCGGAAGATATAAACATAAATTGTTTATACATTACATTTTACACACTATTCCCCAAAATCGAGTAACCTTAACTAATACACAAATCATAAACTATACTATTACAAACTATACCATTATAATCTAGTCACATTTCTATCCCAAGTCAACTTGGCATTATCCTTTTTCATGTCTGGTCAGTATTAGCTTTATCTGCAATGTTTTATCATGATATAGCAAGGGTGAGCATGAAAGTTGCCCAAAGAAGTTTAAAAACAATGTAAAGATATATCATGATTGAAAGAGTCTCGAATAATAAGTCAAGTTATCCTTCACAATGTATTTGTGAATTAGCATGAACAAAATTTCATAGCTGAATGAACATTGAAAATGGACATAACAATTATATCTGGAACGACTGGTAATGAAGGTGATCATCCTTTCATACCTGATGAATACATGCAATATGTACAGAGTACAATTCATATGCATATCTGACTGAAACTACTCGTAGAAGAGTTGAAGTAAAAAGAAAAACTTGAAAACTTGCCTGAACCGTTGATTACCGTAACACAATATAATAAGTTTCTCCCGAAGACCTAATATTAATAATATAGATCTCCAGTATTAGAATAATATCAACACAGTTATAAAATAACTTAAACATATTACCACATAATCTTATCAATCTCTTATACACATAAGACATAGCTTCAAGTCAAACTATTTCAGTCCGAGTTGAAATCGGTACAATTCTATCATCCCGATGGTCTAATCGGACAATTAACGAGTCTAAGTTTAATTAAACTCTGTCTAAACACTTAACGATATCACAGATAATTTTCTTATCAGTCAAAACATTTTTCATAGTCTTGTAATAATTTTCAGATAATTAGTATCATTTATCTAAATTTTTCGATCATTGATAACGTATTTAATGAATTAAATACCACCTAATTCTTTAATCATTAATATCTATTTATCATTAAATATTAATGAAAATCTTAACATAATATTATAATATATTTATAATATATCAAAGTATTTTAATACTTTAAAATCATATTTATATGATTTTAAACGATTAAATCCATTATCCGATAATTGATATTAATAATAAAATATTAATATTTTCATGCCAAAATATCAAAAGTTGTAGTCTATAACTTAAAATATTTTTCTAATACTTAAATTATTTTTATATGATTTTTAAAGCATTAATTATATTTTTCTATAATTTATTTAATATATTCATTAAATAAACTAATTACCATTAATAATAAACTATTAATGAAATTCATTATAAAATATTAAAAGTCATTAAAATAACTTAAAATATTTTATAACACCATAAAATAATTACTTCTTACCACAATAATTATTTCCTTACGCTTAACTCTCTGAACGTAATACATTATAAAGAGGTCACGGAGATGTTATTCTCCATCCACGATACCACCACCATGACTAGCCAAGGTAAAGATATAACCATCCCCAACAGCCATATGAATTACAGGACTATTATGAGCCACCCATTATTGAAGTATAACTCTCATTCCTAGATTTTCTGGTCTCCGGGATGTCATCTAGGTGACTCTGGAAGTTAAAACTCCCTGTGTTATCAGTTTGTTTTGGGCCATCATCAAAATAAGGGGGGAGCAATACCCAATTTCAAATCCAGATTATGGCTGCTGCCTCCAGTATCAGCTTCAGCACTTAACTCGCCATCATATGTGCTTGGATCAAAATTGGTTACTGCTTCCCTTCCATTGCATTTTATTGCAGCTCTGTCATATGCCCTTGCTGCTTCCATTTCGCTGTCAAACAACCCAAGATAGATATACTTCTTGCCAAGAAACTATCCCATTCGAGCTTCCCATCCTCCACATAGAAGAAACATAATTTGATCTCCCCTAGCTAATTCGTCACCGCTACTTGATACCCATGAGGACGGGACTCTGCCTTGCCCTCAAGTGTTGCACTCGAATGACCTCCTTTTCATTATATTTAACTACTTCTTCCCAAGCTTTCAAGCCTAACGTCCAAGCCTCATCCGCCATGCTTTTCTGCTGACCGAATTGCTGCAGTTGCTGCTTCGGCTCACCGATTGACACGGTCAGAACATGAGCATTAATGTTATTATTATAATTAGAAGAAAAGATGGCAAACGACAATAAGCAACGAAGTTTCACGGCGAATCCATTTGCTCTCCTTCTATCTCTTTCTCCTTGCCATCGATGTTGAGCCAACAACCCTTGGGCGGGTTGTATTTGGAGACCACTTGGAGCAATGACTCTGGACGAGTTCCATTAGATAAACTCACGTCCACCTCGATCGTAGGATTGCCTCTGCTTTGTCGAAGCTTTGTCGTGCCTTGACAGATGGATCGTGGTCATCGACTCCACGGTAGCCATCTGCAGCCTTTACTCGGCGTTTTGGGCTAGCATCATGTTGGAAGTAACAACGGCGCTTCTTCAACGGAGAAGATGGCTAGTTCGATAGTTCCGAGCTAGCCGTGAAGTTGAATCCGGTGAAGGAACGATCGTGAATCCCACCATGCATGTGTGGTGTTAGATTAGCCGGTGAAAACTCCTTGAACTACCGGGCAACACTTTCTCATACCTCAAGGATAATCAGTCAAGATAAGTTTCCCTTAAGCGCCACCATCAATGAAGAGAGAATTATCGAGATAGATAGAGATACAATTCCTTCCTAGAAGCAAAAAGATTTCCGGGAATCTTACGGCATGAATCCCCATAATCAACCGGCCAGGCAATGAGTTCTTGATAATCGACGGAAGAAAAATCTCCCACCGAAACTCGGTCCCTCATGGGAAAGTTATGGTCGATCTTGGCCCCAACCACCGAGGCTCGACCGATCACTATTTTTCTCTAAGCATCACTAATGCTTATTCTTGCACTAGTCTTTGTAATCTGCTACTACTATTACTCAAGAGACCACATCAACGAGTCCTTCTTTATTACTTGTTTGCATTCGTCCGTGGGAGTTGAGGAGAGAGTGTAGTCTATAGTACAAATAACGAGAAAGGATGAGAAGGAAGTGGAAGAAGATGTGAGTTACATTCATGGTGGCATCAAGCTTTGCTGCGATGATATATGGCCATTCGCGAGTTGTTTTGGGTTTAGTGGAAATGTTTTCCTCCCACCCAAAATGGTTGTGCTCCCATAATAATAATACTACTGCTTTTCCCTTTTTAATAGCTAATCATCTATCAACTTATTTCAATCAAGGAGAGGAAAAATAATAATAAAAGATCCCCTCCGCCCACATGCGTTTGTCCCCTCGTCAATTATTTTCCTCTTTTCTTTTCTTATTCCACCGACTCTCAACAATTATAGAACAATAATTCACAAAGGTTAATTTGGTAATTTCCATACCAAAAATAATGCACAAGGGTATTTTGGTCATTTTAGACATTTCGCTAGCAATAATTCACTAAATGTGACAAAAGGGTAAACTAAACTTTTTCACCTCTATTATTAAGGACATTATAGACATTTGCTACAACCCTTAGGGTTTTGAAAAATTAATTTTCTAATATTTTCCAATTTAGGTTTTCTAAATAGGAAATTCATATCTCTAAATTAAAATTAGGATTTTCAAATTACATTCAAATTTCCCAATCATAAATGAATCTTACTAATTAGGATAAATAATTTCCTAATTAAAATAGCTAATTTATCAATTAGCTCCAGTTAGGTTTTATCTTTAGTAAATTAGGATTTTCTAAATTATAAGAAAATCTAATTTAATCATTAGGGTTTCTTATAAATTGTAAAATTTTATAACCGAATCAGGGCGTTCTTAATATATACGATTAGGGTTTGACACAGTTTAATTTATCTGGTCAACCTCCGACCCCTTAACCACATTACATACACATGATACTAGTAATCCCGAATAATTCACTAAAAGAAATTTTAAATCCTCAAAATTCCTTTCTGAAAACATCAAACACATGCACTTATTTTCTGTCTAGGTCTATTATTTGACCTTAAACCAATCATCTAAGATTTTAATAAATTTTCTAAATTCTTGGGTTGTCACATCAAGGACTATCCATATGCTTAGGGCTTAGAAACATAACATATAACTATGAGTCACAAACTTTTCATAAGTATGAGTTTCAAGAACCCGCACCTATCTTATCATTTTTTACCTATCAAGTATATACATGAGAAAAGATTCACCTTCTCGTCATATACATATTGACAGCACGACATATTATTCTAATGATTATCTCTATAATAACTAAGTAATCACAAACCCCCTCCCATTCGAAGGTTCGTACTACTCAGCTATCACATGAGTCCTCAATCGAAATCTTAGAACCTCTGACTTTCTCATTACTTAATACGAATTTTCTTTAATTCGTATGTTATCCTTTAAAACTCAATCTGAATTCTTCTTCCCGTACTACTTCGTAGTACCATTCATTTATAGCATTAGCTATAAATCATTCATCATTTAATAGCTCATCTGTTACTACGATTCACTATGATCATGTGGTGATCTTCTTATCCTTCTCTCTACGATTATAGTCTTAGGTACTCATACCTAAGATTTATAACCTATCAACTCTGATACCAACTTGTAACGCCCCAAAATCCGGTCTATCTTCACACCCGAATTCTGTATGTCACGAGTACATCATTCATCCAAACATACATCATTATACACTGAAATATAATAACATACATTCTAAATTCCCAGGTTCTAAAACCTTATAACCTTTCTCATTACAAATAATGATAATTACATTATTCCTTTCATCTTACAAGAGTTACTTTTATCCGCCACCAAGGATACATAACAATTCATTAAACTAGTCTATAGTTTAATTTTCATCTTTCTACATTACAAGTCTTCACTTGATCTTTTCGCTCATTCACATTTTGAATGGCACTTCATCTGGATACTGTCAGCTTGATTCTTACGGGATCCTTAAGTTCTTTTAACATCATTCGCTGAAAATATTTTTATTTAAAGCAAGTGTGAGCATTCAATTGCCCAGCAAGTCATAACAGTTGAACATACAACTTCAAGAGTTTAACATTCCTTTGGAACTTCGATAACCGAACAAAGGTTATGAAGAAGCTTGAACAATAGGAATAATCTCGATTCCTATCATTTTAAAACATTAGTCACATTCACTTTGAAATACTTTCATTCTCTACTCTATTTAATACCCATTATGTCTGGCTAGAATCAATAGCACAAACTCAACAATAACGGTTCATGTATAAACAAAACATTCTCATATTGAACAATTCAATCATAAAATAGTTCATATCATAGAAACACCGAAGTGTTCACATTGTGGCATAAGGCCTCATACGTTCTACCACCTTGCACAAATATCGCACATTCGCACATAGACAGAACTTCTCAAGTTCAATATTTAAGAAGTTTAAGAAACTAGCATTCATTTAAAATATGAATGAAGTTAGGAAACTTACTTTACGCACAGCTACAGCTTACGCTGAAATGCTCATTCCAATCCCTATAACACATAAGGAAATAACACATACACCGATTAGTCATATACTTGACTTACACATTGGTTTACTTAACTTTACTTCTTAGGGTTCGCGTTCTTGCAATATAATTTTGTGCGACTAACTTTCATTACCGGTTTACGGCTTCATGACATACGGAGATGTCTTACTCAAAACATTTTTCATCTTTGATGTGTTATATACTTATCTTCTTCTTATAACTCTTCTAGGACTCAGTACACATCGCTTCTCTGCTAGTAATCCATATGGTACTCTGAGTGGTTTCCCACAAACAACCAACAAACAAGTTCCCGTCTCATCTACACTGCCCACACAGTGAGTTAGATCGGTTGCCAGTTTTGTATACACCTTCGCTCTCTGAAGGAATTGTTTAGCCCAGCTCCCATATGTCAAACATAAAAGGTTACAATTATACCACAACCTAAACTTATCGTAACTTATCTGAACCATTAAACTTAATGTTCGTTAAATCAATTTCTTATTCCTTATGGCTTTCTGACAACTAAATGCCATACCTCAGGATTCATTCTTATATGACTCACCTTCGGCTTTCAATACTCTTATTACCGTTCGTTACGGCTTTCTCGATAATTCATATCATACTTACTACCTAGGTCAATGTCTACGTCATACAACTAGGGTATACTTAGAACGTTCGTCCAACGCGAATATGATTTACGAGGATCGTTTACGTATTTAACGTTCATGTTGCTCGTCTCTTAATCTCTCATTCAACCTTTACTCGAGGTTTTAATCGTTTTCGATCGTTATCCATCCCATGAACCCCATGTTAATTATTATCTCTTAATGTCGAAGCCATACAGATCATTGTATGCTAAGACCGATCATTCCTCGCAACAACGTTGAGTTCACAGCGTCTATACGCTTTACATTCATCTCGCATTACTATGACTTAACATCGAAATGTTATTCATTACCCTCATCACTTAACGTCTAAGGAATCAGAATTATAGCAATCCCTCACGTTCGTTTATCGCGACTACGGTCCCCGGATATCGCTTCCGTAACCCGCGTTCACCTTCTTTTAATTTCATATAATCTTTTCGTTCAACCTTCATTAAATGTTTAATACACTTGATTAAGTTTTGCATTAGTTGACCTACATGTTCATATTTCTTTCTTGCACATCCCCTAGTAATTGAGCAGTAAAAATCTCATTTACTGGCATTGCCTGCCTTTGTAACATGACTGCGTACCCTTACTTTTCCTTTCATACTGCAAAGACCATTTAGCGATGAGTGATGCCCCGAGCTCATGCTGCGGTGCCAGCCCCCAAGGCATGACTCGCGCTACAGCGCCAAACATGAAACCTAGAAAAATTTTCTAAGTCTTTTACAAGCTTAAGACGCTGACTTCGAAATCTCATATCTTATTTGTTATAACTCGGAACGAGGGCGTTCCAAGGCCATTATCTTCCTTATGTTATGTACTTCGATTACCCACGAACAAAACTTCGTTCTGAATCCGTTAACATGACATTCAATTGGGTTAATCTTCGCTCTTCGTTCGTTTTACGTTTTTAACGTTCTTTGTTCGTTCATCCGTAATTCGGTCATCCGAACTCGGAATTCATTCGTTCTTGAGTCCATGACTCAAGTTTTATATGTTCTCTTATATTCTTATGAAACCCTACATGTTTGGTTTCATTTACTAACTTTCTAATTTTCGTTCTTCTTGTACAAAATTTTTGCCATAACTTCGTTATAGCTAAGTTTTAATCCGTTCTTAATGAACGTTTCTAATGTTCCTAACCAACCAATAAGCAACTAACTTATAAGCGATGGTTTTAAACTTGTCCATCAACAACAATTACCCTACGGTGGTTTTAAATTTGTCCATCAACGACGTTCTTCGTGTTCTTCGCGTGTTCTCCGTGTTCTTCATTTGTTCTTTATTTTTAATCGATTTTTTGGATTATGATTTCACTTTTTCTTGGAATTTGATGTTATAAGAACATCATTCCTTACTTATTTGACCTAATCATTTATAAGATTCATTCGGATCGCTTAAAATCCTTACGAATCTTATACTTCCTTAAGAAATTAATAAAATAAACTTCTAATTCTTATTTCTTCATTTTCTTACGATTTCAACCATATGATTTCATTCTCAATATCTTTTACTCCTTATTCTCATTAATCTATATTTTTGAACATAGAAACTTAAAAGAAAATTTCTAAGAGACTAGGTTTCGGATTACCTTTCTCCTTTGATCTCCTTCCGTCGGGCAAAGTTTGCTCACGATCCAACTTTTCCTCTTCCTTTTCTCTTCTTCCTCCCATCCGAACTTTCTCTCTCTCTCTCTCTAAAAGTGTAGGATTTTCAAGAATCCAAACAAATGAGCTTAAGGCTTGTTTATATAGAAAACCAAGGCTAGGGGCATTTTAGTCATTTCGCCCTCCCTAACCTCCTTAATATTCAAGGCTTATGGACTAAGTTAACTTAGCCCTCAAGTTTGATTAGCCCTTAAGTTTCGTAGTTCCGTCTTTTGGGTTTCGTCCGACAATTTTAAAAACTGCGATTCTCAGAATCCAAATATTTTGGATATTTAAATTTCTTTTCTGGAGATTAACTTTTACGTATTCTTCAGATTTCTGAAAAACTGAAAAATACTTTTTGGTATCAAGCGTTTTCCTTTACGTTTTCTCCTAATGTAGCTAAATGAGTGAAAAGTACACAGCAGTACTTTTCGTTATTTTTATTTTGTCCGATTTTTGCACGTTTTTCGATAAAAACTTTTATCGGCTTACTTAACTTTTCACGATATATTATCATCAAATCTTTCGACGGAATGTCATTTCGACATACCGAACTCTTGGAAAGGCTTAGGTTATTCAAACCCTAACCCTGAGCTTTTGTTTGGGTGAATAGTGCCTATTTCGTCTTTTTCCCCAAAAATATTTTTGTCTCCGAATTTTTTTATTTTCGTCTTGAAAATTCTTACTCGTTCAATCTAGCTCGTAGCCAGAATCCTCCCTGTTTATAATCATCCTAGGTTCTAGAACGATTAATAAACACATAGCACATAATATTATTAATAAAAATTCCTTTTTATTAATAACTAATTCTTTAAATCTAAATTTCTGGACAATCCGGATTTTCGGGTTGTCATAGCGATTTACTACCGAAGAACACTACCTTTGTTTTCTTAGAAAGTCGAAAGTTCACACTTTTCCTATGGCAATCTATTATAGCCTTATTGTGACGCCCCCAAAATAGGTATACATCACCCATCTTGAGTCGCCAAATACATGGTATAGAATAGAAATACAAACTTAATTATACAACAGTCGTGTAATATACGAGAAAACATTACTGAGAGTTTAAACAGGAATGTTGCCTTCTAGACAATATCCACTCTCAAATAGAGTCCTCATTACATTTATTATCACACTATTTTATAGAATAGTGAGGACTACTAATACACTATCTCGGACCATCACTCCGTTCCCCGACTAGTCCCGGCTACGTTCTCATGTCATGAAGAGAACATTGAAAGCAAAAGGGTGAGCTCAACTAGCCCAATAAGAAATACTATGACTAAGATAATGCAGAATAAATTATCATTAGTCTTCAACAATGTTAAACTGATAAGATACAATAGAGATCAAGTTTAACTACAGCGGAATAAGCAATCCATTAGAAGAGTCAAGTAGAGCATGATATCTACTATCTTCTATGATTTAAACTATTTTCATCAATTTTTATCGCTGAGACTCAGCTTAATAAATAACCATATCATCGAATCATCCCTGCACTACGGGCCAAGGATATTCATTAAATCATCAATGGTCATGACTATACCGAATAATCCATGTCATAATCATACCAAAAAGCGTCCCATCAATGCACTACTGTGTCAGAGGACTTTTACCACATCATTTATAACATTACAGTCAAGATTATAAATTTAACGATCCTCGGTCATAATCATACTAAGTCCATCTATGTAACGTAAGCCAAAGATGACTTTCATTACAATATAAGCATGAGGATGATGACAATGACATAATAGTTCAATAAAACAAGTTCAAGAATAAATTTTAAAGATTTATAAGTTAATTTATCCACGAAATCAATTCGTCCAATTGTCAACATAATCTTTGCTTTGTGGAGTAAAATTCAAGAATGCTCGTAAGAATATTTCCATGAAAGATCTTTGGAAGAAGCGGAAATATCCGGATATTCTACTAATTTCATGGAGTATAGAAGCCAAAACTTTAACCAACTAAGTATAATAGAATATATGAAACTATAAATGGATTTTAAGCTCGCCATGCGGTAATCCACGTGAGATGAGATCATTTCCATAATTTAATAAGTAATGAATACGAAGGATCATTCACCATGCATCGCATTAATCCACATAGGCAAAGTTATTCCAGCGAGAATAATAACAAATGGAATAATGAGAAGAATTCACCGAGCATGCGATAGATCGCGTATGACGATTTATTCCAACAGAATAATTAAGTGGAACCGGTCGTGCGCGTAATCCGCATGCACAAGATATTCCAATAGAATAATAAAGAATGGAACCAGGTCATGCGTAATCCGCACAGATAGGATGTTCCAACATAATAATAAATAATGGAACTAGGTCATACATAATCCGCGTGAAGGCAGGGATGTTCAAATGAATAATAAAGAATGGAATAACAACAAATTCACGGTGCATGCGATAGATCAAGATGCATAAAAGTTATTCCGGCGAGAATAATAAAGAATGGAATAACAGAAGAATTTCACCATGTATGCGGTACCTCGCATAAACAGGTTATTCCAACATAATAATAAAGAATGGAATTGTAGCGTCCCCCGAATCCGGGCCCCAAATCGCCGCGAATCCGGTACACTATTTCTATTACTAATTGCGGAAGATATAAACATAAATTGTTTATACATTACATTACACATTATTCCCCAAGGTCGAGTAACCTTAACTTATACACATTTCATAAACTATTTATTACATAACAATATTTATCACAATACGCTATTACAAACTAGCTGCAGTTTATAACCCAAGCTGAACTTGGCTTTAATCGCTTCACATGTCCGAACGCATTTGCTTTATCTGCAATGTTTTATCATGATATAGCAAGGTGAGCATGAAAGTTGCCAAAAAGTTTAAATACAACAATATAAGGATATATCATGATTGAAGAGTATGAATAATGAAGTCAAGCTATAATTCATCAATATAATTGAGAACTAGCGAGGAACAAACTTTTGGTGAACAAGTTTTAAACATGAACAAACATTTACGAACCAACTGGTAATGAAGGTGATCGACCTTTCATACCGACTTATACATCTGCAAGATGTACAGAGTACAATTTTCATGGCAATCAAAGAATGATTAACCATAAGCTTGAATAAAACACTCTTATTAGAGTTAAGTAAGAACAAACTTGCTGATCGGTTGATTCTTTGCAGCCGCAATTTATAACGCTTTGCAGAAGACCTAATATTAGTAATATAGATCTCCAATATTAGAATAATATCATCACAAAGATAATATCTCTTATTATATTTATATACAGAATAACCTAAACACATAACACATAAGCCTATCGAGTCTATCTGACACATAAGACTTAGTATCAAGTCAAACTATTTAAGTCCGAGTTGAAACCGACATAGTTCTATCATCTCGATGATTACAGTGGGACGAATATCGAGTTTAAGTTCAATTAAACTCTTCCTAAACACTTAACAATTATCACGGATAATTTTCTTGCTTGATCAAAACATTTTCCTAGGTTAAGTAATAATTTTCAAATAATTAATATCATTTATCAACATTTTTAATCCTTAAAACCGTATTTAAATGAATTAAATACCCCATATTCCTTATCATTAATATAAAATATTAATGAAAATCCTTGCATAATATTATAATGTAATTATAATATTTCAAAATATTTTTAATACATTAAAATCATAATTAGATGATTTTTAAACGCTTAAATCCATTATCCGATAATTCATATTAATATTAAAATATTAATATTTTCATGCCAAAATATCAAAAGTTATATTTTATAACTTAAAATATTTTTATAACACTTAAATCATTTTTAAATGATTTTTAAAACATTAATTCTATTTTTCCTTAATTTATTTAATAAATTTATTAAATAAATTAATTACCATTAATATTAAAATATTAATGAAATTTATCATAAAATATTAAAAGTCATCAAAAATAACTTAAAATATTTTCTAGCACCATAAAATAATTTTTCATGATTTTTCATGAATTAAAACTATTTTTAAATAATTTATTTAATATTATAATTAAATAAATAAATACCATTTATATTCCCAAAAATATTAAATATTTACGAAATATAACCAAAATAATTAAAAACTATTTTTCAAGCTTTAAAATAATTTTTCATAATTTATTATGTATTTTTAATAATTTAAAATCATTTATTTCAATTTATTTATTAAAATAATTAATTTTCTAATTTATCTGTCGCTAAAGGTAGCTTAGGTGACAAATCATAAGCTAAATGTGTTCTTCATGTTCTTGGCTAATTTCGAGATCTTCATGTTAGAATTCGAGTGAGCATGTTTGACTACTTGCCATTTTCGATCTAAACAGTTTCTGGGAAATCGTTAAGCACGAACTTGTAGAGTTTATATAACACTACAAGAATCAATAACAATATAAGTAATATCACAAAACACTATCAAGATCCAAGCCCCTAAAGTCACTGACAACGTGACTTGGAAATTTTCTAGGCATGAGCAGTTCGAGTTGCCATATTTAAGCTCGATTTAAGTTATGTTCTGATCTTATTTTAAGTCTTTTGTTGGTTCATATTTGTAGTTCTTATGTCAAGGAATAACGACATAACAATATCTAGGTCCAACAACAACTAAATCGAGAGATAATCTTTGGTCAATTCAAACGTTGTCGAAAACTTCATTTGCCAGAGTGCAGGTTTTACCCAGATTTTCAAAATCTGCTTGAGGCGCTACTTTGACCAAATTTTCTGAGCAATCCAAAGCTGTTATAAGAGTCCTAATAACCCAGATCCGTATTCCATACTACAAGCTACACATTTAACACAACAACAGCAACAAAAAACACACAAACCGAACAGATCTAGAAGCTTAAAATTTTGTCAGACGCCACTTCAGTTTCTGGGCTTGCCCAGATTTTGGCTCGGTCAATCCCGGTCAACGGGATTTGACCGTTAATATGTCATGATCTATCTATTCAATTGCTATTCTACCACTTGGAGATGAAAGACAGCATATCAAGCTACAATTAACAAGCTTAAAAAAACACAAATCATGAACACATAAAGATTTAGAGCGCCTGACATTCCTTGTCAGACCGAAATGTTTTCTTAAGAACAGATTTTTGAAAAATCGTTTTTCACCCACCTTGATGTTATGGATCCATCATGGATCATTATATAACAACTAAAAACATCCTATTACATAATAATAAACACAAAAACACCAAATTTTCTTAACCATCAAAGATCAAAATTAAGAAATTTGGTTATACCTTTTGATTTCGATTTTTGATCTTAGCCTCCAATTTGTTTATGGTTGATCTACGGCTGGATATATAACTGAAACACTTCTATTTTTCGTGGGTTTGAGAGAGAATGGGAGTTGGTGAGAGCAACATAGAAATTGGCTAAGTTTTGTGCACCTTCTCTCTCTAAATCTCTTAAATAATGACCTTAGTTGTTAGATCGATGTGTTGGACAATTTGGTTTGGATTTTACTGAGATTTCAGTCACACAAGTCAATGTATTTGGTAACCTAACACAAATTTGCCAAGATTTGCAAGCTAGCTCACTAACTTACACTAAAGGGCATTTTGGTCATTTCCTTAATTTTCTAGAATTTGCCAAATGATAAAACCCTTAGGGTTTAGGGTTTGAGCCTACTAAGATTTAGGGTTTGGACAAATTTAGGGTTTAGGTTTTAACCCTCAAATATTTAGCAACTTGGATTTCAAAAAATTTCTAATTAAATTTTAAAATAGAAAATTTTGATTTCTAATTATAATTAGGGCTTCCTAATTATATCATAATTTCCTAATCATGAATCATTATTTGCTAATTAGGATAATTTTATCCTAATTAAAATTGCTAATTAAGCACTTAGGGTCAAATTTGTACATTATAATTTATAACCCAAAAATTAGGGTTTTAAATAGAAAAATAATATTTAAATTTTAGAAATTAGATTTTCCAATTAGATTAGGGTTTCTAATAACTTGACAATTAGGATTTATATTTCCTAATTAACATTGCAATTATAGCAATTAAATGCACCACTGTACAATTAGGGTTCAAAATGGTCATTAGGGTTTTCAACCCACAATTTAGGGTTTCTAAATAGATAAATAATCTTCTAATATAGAAATTAAATATTCGTAATTAGATTAGGGTTTTCTAATTACTTAACCTTAAAATTAGGATTAATATATCCTAATTAACATTAAAATATTCAATTAACACTTTCATTTTTCCTAATTATAAATTAGGGTTTCAAATCCATCATTAGGGTTTCTGACGGAAAAGTTTAAGTTCGATAATTTGAAATTAGGGTTTGCTAATTAATTAAGCGTTACCCTAATTAATATTATAATAATAGCAGTAGAGCATTATAATTCTCCATTAATTTCCCAGATTAGGGCTTCCATTTATCAGAATCTGAAACTAGGGTTTTCAGATCTGACATTAGGGTTTCAAATTTTGAATTAGGGTTTTGTAATCAATTTGTTAAGATTAACCCTAATTAATCTTATAGTTATTTACACTTATGCCATTAAGTTCTTTATTTAGGGTTTCATGCACTTAAATTAGGGTTTTGGATTCTCGGGCTGAAAACTAGGGTTTCGAATCGATTTCTAGGGTTTCTTATCAGACGTTAGGGTTTTCTAACTGAACGTTGTTGTTCTTAATATATTCTTAGGGTTTGACACAGATATAATTTATCTGGTCAACCCTTGACCCTTAACCACATTCTGAACACATCACTAACCATATACACAGAACTTAATCACAAAAAATCCTTAATCTGAATAATTCACCTATAAGCCTTCACCGAAATTTTGAAATCCTCAAAATTCAATCCTAATAACTCACATCAAGCAGCGTACACTTATTTTCTATCTAGGTCTAATATTTGACCTTAAATCAATCATTTAAGATTTTACTAAATTGTCCAAATTCTCGGGTTATCACATTCACCCCTCCTTCTAAGAATTTCGTCCCCGAAATTCACGTTACACCTTACACCGTGCACCTTACACCATTCACACATATCACATACTACCCAATTCACCACTCACAAGAGTAAAAGGTTTAAAATTTTGCTGTGGTGTCATATAAGATCATGAACTTATTTTCTCGGGTATCTATCAAAGATACTCAAATTTCTCGGGTATCTATCAAAGATACTCAAATTTCTCGGGTATCTATCAAAGATATGCAAATTTCTCGGGTATCTATCAAAGATACTCAAATTAACATATTCCCTTTATATAAAAGGTTGATCTGCTCAGTCTTATTTGATTCCGCAGCAAAACAATTTGGTTCGGGAAATTTCTTTCGATAAACACTTGGAGTTTTTGAAAACATTTTTGAGAATGACGTCATGATGCCGCACTGTATTTACGATCAGTTGAGGATTTAAATCATTTGGTGATTTTGCCATACTACATTATACCATAATGGAATAGTGACTTTAAGTCAAATTCACACTAAGTAATACTGCATTGATGACTCCATCATTTTTATCATCTCTGCACCAGGTCAAATGGTACATAAGTGATAAATAAAAACAATTTTTTTTTTTAAAGGCACATAGTGCGTATTTACCTTGATGTCAAAATATCGAAGTTTTAGCATAACTAGGAGTTTAGGAAAACCTAAGTCTCCACTAATGATCATTTGTTTAAACATTCTATCTATTCTTATTATCCTTAACACTCCATTCACACAACTATTCCCAGTTCATAAAACCACACTTATGAGTTCATAACCTGGCCACAATTATATGAGTTTACGAACTTACCCTAGTCTGACCTTTGGCGTCCGTTCGCTGAGGGGCTCATAAACATTTCATATAACTATGAGTCAAGAATGTCACATAATTATGAGTTCTAAGAACTCGTACTTAATCCTATATTCTCTACCTATGATCTATTTATCTGTATATAACAACTAGCGTGACACAACATTTCAATTATTACCAATGCCACCAACTAAGTAGTTTTTACACCAAATCACGATTCCCATTATACAAGAAATCATATAACTCAGTTGTTGACACGAGTCCTCATTGAAATCCCCACCTAATACTTAACCCCCTTCTCAATACGAATTTCATTTAATCCGTATTCATAATCCTTTTCTGAATCTGTACCATTCACACAACAATCATGCTTTAACTTTTCAATCATCAGATTGATTCTTTCTGGCTGTCATAACCTTAACAGATCACGGGGTGATCTCATCGTATATATTACGATTCAATTCTATGACTATGATCATTTTGTTTTACGATCTCCTATCACTGAACTTTTGTTCACCACTTCTGTTCACCACTATTACCAGAGTTAGGGAACTCTGTATCTTAAATACTTACCGAGATTCGTCTTTGAATCTTACCGACCAACTAACTCTATGTGAGTTAGATCTTATCCTAATCACTGCGGTTATTGGTCTCAGGTATTCCTACCTAAGCTTCATAACCAACAACTTTGATACCAATCATGGCGTCCCCAGATCCGACCCCCCAAATCGCCGCATGAATCCGTTTTACTATTTCTATTACTAATTGCGGAAGATATAAACATAAATTGTTTATACATTACATTACACACTATTCCCCAAGGTCGAGTAACCTTAACTTATACACATTTCATAAACTATTTATTACATAACAATATTTATCACTGTCGTTATTACAAACTAGTTTGCGCACTTTATAACCCAAGTTGAACTTGGCTTTAATCGTTTCACGCATCCGAACGCATTTGCTTTATCTGCAATGTTTTATCATGATATAGCAAGAGTGAGCATGAAAGTTACAACAAGTTTAAATCTGACAATATAAGGATATATCATGATTGAAGAGTATGAATAATGTCTTTGGCTATAATTCATCAATATAATTGAGAACTAGCGAGGAACAAACTTTTGGTGAACAAGTTTTAAACATGAACAAACATTTACGAACCAATGGTAATGAAGGTGATCGACCTTTCATACCGACTTATACATGCAAGATGTCATGAGTACAATTTTCATGGCAATCGATGAATGATTAACCATAAGCTTGAATAAAACACTCTTATTAGAGTTAAGTAAGAACAAACTTGCACGATCGGTTGATTCTGCAACGCAATTTATAACGCTTTGCAGAAGACCTAATATTAGTAATATAGATCTCCAATATTAGAATAATATCATCACAAAGATATAATCTTGTTATATTTATATACAGAATAACCTAAACACATAACACATAAGCCTATCGATCTATACAACACATAAGACTTAGTATCAAGTCAAACTATTTAAGTCCGAGTTGAAAGCCAGGCATAGTTCTATCATCTCGACGGTCTACAGTGGACCGAATATCGAGTTTAAGTTCAATTAAACTCTTCCTAAACACTTAACAATTATCACAGATAATTTTCTTAGCGATCAAAACATTTTCCTAGGTTAAGTAATAATTTTCAAATAATTAATATCATTTATCAACATTTTAATCCTTAAAACCGTATTTAAATGAATTAAATACCCCATATTCCTTAATCATTAATATAAAATATTAATGAAAATCATTCACATAATATTATAATGTAATTATAATATTTCAAAATATTTTAATACATTAAAATCATAATTAGATGATTTTTAACGCTTAAATCCATTATCAGATAATTCATATTAATATTAAAATATTAATATTTTCATGCCAAAATATCAAAAGTTATATTTTATAACTTAAAATATTTTTATAACACTTAAATCATTTTTAAATGATTTTTAAAACATTAATTCTATTTTTCCTTAATTTATTTAATAAATTTATTAAATAAATTAATTACCATTAATATTAAAATATTAATGAAATTTATCATAAAATATTAAAAGTCATCAAAAATAACTTAAAATATTTTCTAGCACCATAAAATAATTTTTCATGATTTTTCATGAATTAAAACTATTTTTAAATAATTTATTTAATATTATAATTAAATAAATAAATACCATTTATATTCCCAAAAATATTAAATATTTAAAATATAACCAAAATAATTAAAAACTATTTTTCAAGCTTTAAAATAATTTTTCATAATTTATTATGTATTTTAATAATTTAAAATCATTTATTTCAATTTATTTATTAAAATAATTAATTTTCTAATTTATCTCGTCGCTAAAGGTAGCTTAGGTGACAAATCGTCGCTAAATGTGTTCTTCATGTTCTTGGCTAATTTCCGAGATCTTCATGTTAGAATTCGAGTGAAAGCATGTTTATTACTTGCCATTTTCGATCTAAATAGGTTTACGGGAAATCGTTAAGCACGAACTTGTAGAGTTTATATAACACTACAAGAATCAATAACAATATAAGTAATATCACAAAACACTATCAAGATCCAGCCCTAAAGTCACCGACAACGACTGACACAAATTTTCTAGGCATGAAGCGATTCGAGTTGCCATATTTAAGCTCGATTTAAGTTATGTTCTGATCTTATTTTAAGTCTTTTGTTGGTTCATATTTGTAGTTCTTATGTCAAGGAATAACGACATAACAATATCTAGGTCCAACAACAACTAAATCAGTAGATAATCTTTGGTCAAACGTTGTCGAAAAAACTTCATTGCCCGAGTGCAGGTTTTACCCAGATTTTCAAAATCTGCTTGAGACGCCTACTTTGACCAAATTTTCTGAGCAATCCAAAGCTGTTATAAGAGTCCTAATAACCCAGATCCGTATTCCATACTACAAGCTACACATTTAACACAACAACAGCAACAAAAAACACACAAACCGAAACGGATCTAGAAGCTTAAAATTTTGTCGACGCCATGCAGCCGGTTTACGGGCTTGCCCGATTTTGGCTTCGATCGATCCGGTCAGCGGGATTTGGCCAGATTAATATCATGATCTATCTATTCAATTGCTATTCTACCACTTGGAGATGAAAGATGACATATCAAGCTACAATTAACAAGCTTAAAAAACACAAATCATGAACACATAAAGATTTAGGCGCTGACATTCCTTGTCGGGGCCAAATGTTTTCTTAAAACGATTTTTGAAAAATCGTTTTCACCCACCTTGATGTTATGGATCCATCATGGATCATTATATAACAACTAAAAACATCCTATTACATAATAATAAACACAAAAACACCAAATTTTCTTAACCATCAAAGATCAAAATTAAGAAATTTGGTTATACCTTTTGATTTCGATTTTTTGATCTTAGCCCTCCAATTTGTTTATGGTTGATCTACTACCGGATATATAAGCTGAAACACTTCTATTTTTCGTGGGTTTGAGAGAGAATGGGAGTTGGTGAGAGCAACATAGAAATTGGCTAAGTTTTGTGCACCTTCTCTCTAAAATCTCTTAAATAATGACCTTAGTTGTTAGATCTGATGTGTTGGACGAATTTGGCTGGATTTTCTGAGATTTCAGTCACACAAGTCAATGTATTTGGTAACCTAACACAAATTTGCCAAGATTTGCAAGCTAGCTCACTAACTTACACTAAAGGGCATTTTGGTCATTTCCTTAATTTTCTAGAATTTGCCAAATGATAAAACCCTTAGGGTTTAGGGTTTGAAACCTACTAAGATTTAGGGTTTGGACAAATTTAGGGGTTTAGGTTTTAACCCTCAAATATTTAGCAACTTGGATTTCAAAAATTTCTAATTAAATTTTAAAATAGAAAATTTTGATTTCTAATTATAATTAGGGCTTCCTAATTATATCATAATTTCTAATCATGAATCATTATTTGCTAATTAGGATAATTTTATCCTAATTAAAATTGCTAATTAAGCACTTAGGGTCAAATTTGTACATTATAATTTATAACCCAAAAATTAGGGTTTTAAATAGAAAAATAATATTTAAATTTTAGAAATTAGATTTTCCAATTAGATTAGGGTTTCTAATAACTTGACAATTAGGATTTATATTTCCTAATTAACATTGCAATTATAGCAATTAAATGCACCACCTGTCTGATTAGGGTTCAAAATGGTCATTAGGGTTTTCAACCCACAATTTAGGGTTTCTAAATAGATAAATAATCTTCTAATATAGAAATTAAATATTCGTAATTAGATTAGGGTTTTCTAATTACTTAACCTTAAAATTAGGATTAATATATCCTAATTAACATTAAAATATTCAATTAACACTTTCATTTTTCCTAATTATAAATTAGGGTTTCAAATCCATCATTAGGGTTTCTGACGGAAAAGTTTAAGTTCGATAATTTGAAATTAGGGTTTGCTAATTAATTAAGCGTTACCCTAATTAATATTATAATAATAGCGATGAGAGCATTATAATTCTCCATTAATTTCCCAGATTAGGGCTTCCATTTATCAGAATCTGAAACTAGGGTTTTCAGATCTGACATTAGGGTTTCAAATTTTGAATTAGGGTTTTGTAATCAATTTGTTAAGATTAACCCTAATTAATCTTATAGTTATTTACACTTATGCCATTAAGTTCCCGATTTAGGGTTTCATGCACCGAATTAGGGTTTTGGATTCTCGGAACTGAAACTAGGGTTTCCAGAATCGATTTCTAGGGTTTCTTATCAGACGTTAGGGTTTTCTAACTGAACGTTGTTGTTCTTAATATATTCTTAGGGTTTGACACAGATATAATTTATCTGGTCAACCCTTGACCCTTAACCACATTCTGAACACATCACTAACCATATACACAGAACTTAATCACAAAAATCCTTAATCCTGAATAATTCACCTATAAGCCTTCACCGAATTTTGAAATCCTCAAAATTCAATCCTAATAACATCAAACGCGTACACTTATTTTCTATCTAGGTCTAATATTTGACCTTAAATCAATCATTTAAGATTTTACTAAATTGTCCAAATTCTCGGGTTATCACATTCACCCCTCCTTCTAAGAATTTCGTCCCCGAAATTCACGTTACACCTTACACCGTGCACCTTACACCATTCACACATATCACATACTACCCAATTCACCACTCACAAGAGTAAAAGGTTTAAAATTTTGCTGTGGTGTCATATAAGATCATGAACTTATTTTCTCGGGTATCTATCAAAGATACTCAAATTTCTCGGGTATCTATCAAAGATACTCAAATTTCTCGGGTATCTATCAAAGATATGCAAATTTCTCGGGTATCTATCAAAGATACTCAAATTAACATATTCCCTTTATATAAAAGGTTGATCTGCTCAGTCTTATTTGATTCCATGAAGAAAACAATTTGGTTAGGAAATTTCTTTCGATAAACACTTGGAGTTTTTGAAAACATTTTTGAGAATGACGCGTCGTGATGCCGCATCTTTATATTCTGGTCAGTTGAGGATTTCGTCATTTGGTGATTTTGCCATACTACATTATACCATAATGGAATAGTGACTTTAAGTCAAATTCACACTAAGTAATATCTTGCATTGATGACTCCATCATTTTTATCATCTCCGCACTGGTCAAATGGTACATAAGTGATAAATAAAAACAATTTTTTTTTTAAAGGCACATAGTGCGTGTTTACCTTGATGTCAAAATATCGAAGTTTTAGCATAACTAGGAGTTTAGGAAAACCTAAGTCTCCACTAATGATCATTTGTTTAAACATTCTATCTATTCTTATTATCCTTAACACTCCATTCACACAACTATTCCCGATTCATAAAACCACACTTATGAGTTCATAACTTTGCCACAATTATATGAGTTTACGAACTTACCTAGTCGACCTTTGGCGTCCGATTCATTTGAGGGCTCATAAACATTTCATATAACTATGAGTCAAGAATGTCACATAATTATGAGTTCTAAGAACTTCGTACTTAATCCTATATTCTCTACCTATGATCTATTTATCTCAGATATAACAACTAGCGTGACCTGACATTTCAATTATTACCAATGCCACCAACTAAGTAGTTTTTACACCAAGTACGATTCCCCGCCCATACAAGAAATCATATAACTTCAGGTTGTTGACACGAGTCCTCATTGAAATCCCCACCTAATACTTAACCCCTTCTCAATCTGAATTTCATTTAATCCGTATTCATAATCCTTTTCCTAATCTGTACCATTCACACAACAATCATGCTTTAACTTTTCAATCATCGAGTTGATTCTTTACGTTTGTCATAACCTTAACGAGATCACGGGGTGATCTCATCGTATATATTACGATTCAATTCTATGACTATGATCATTTTGTTTTACGATCTCCTATCATTTGACTTTTTGTTCACCACTTACATTCACCACTATTACGAGTTAGGGAACTCAGATCTTAAATACTTACTAGAGATTAGTCTTTGAATCTTCTGAGCCAACTAACTCTATGTGAGTTAGATCTTATCTAATCATCTGCGGTTATTGGTCTCGGTATTCCTACCTAAGCTTCATAACCAACAACTTTGATACTAATCAGTGGCGTCCCCTAATCCGACCCCCCAAATCGCCGCTGAATCCTAATCCGATTTTCTATTTCTATTACTAATTGCGGAAGATATAAACATAAATTGTTTATACATTACATTACACACTATTCCCCAAGGTCGAGTAACCTTAACTTATACACATTTCATAAACTATTTATTACATAACAATATTTATCACAATACGTTATTACAAACTAGTTTGCACTTTATAACCCAAGTGAACTTGGCTTTAATCGTTTCACGCATCCGAGCGCGCATTTGCTTTATCTGCAATGTTTTATCATGATATAGCAAGAGTGAGCATGAAAGTTACAACAAGTTTAAATACAACAATATAAGGATATATCATGATTGAAGAGTATGAATAATGTCTTTGGCTATAATTCATCAATATAATTGAGAACTAAGCGAGAACAAACTTTTGGTGAACAAGTTTTAAACATGAACAAACATTTACGAACCAACCGGTAATGAAGGTGATCGACCTTTCATACGACTTATACATGCAAGATGTCTGAGTACAATTTTCATGGCAATCGACAATGATTAACCATAAGCTTGAATAAAACACTCTTATTAGAGTTAAGTAAGAACAAACTTGCACGATCGGTTGATTCTTTGTAGCGCAATTTATAACGCTTTGCAAGAAGACCTAATATTAGTAATATAGATCTCGAATATTAGAATAATATCATCACGATATAATCTTGTTATATTTATATACAGAATAACCTAAACACATAACACATAAGCCTATCGATCTATACACACATAAGACTTAGTATCAAGTCAAACTATTTAAGTCTGAGTTGAAACAGAGCATAGTTCTATCATCTCGACGATTACAGTCGGACGAATATCGAGTTTAAGTTCAATTAAACTCTTCCTAAACACTTAACAATTATCACAGATAATTTTCTTAGCAGTCAAAACATTTTTCCTAGGTTCGTAATAATTTTCAAATAATTAATATCATTTATCAACATTTTTAATCCTTAAAACCGTATTTAAATGAATTAAATACCCCATATTCCTTAATCATTAATATAAAATATTAATGAAAATCCTTCACATAATATTATAATGTAATTATAATATTTCAAAATATTTTTAATACATTAAAATCATAATTAGATGATTTTAAAACGCTTAAATCCATTATCCAGATAATTCATATTAATATTAAAATATTAATATTTTCATGCCAAAATATCAAAAGTTATATTTTATAACTTAAAATATTTTTATAACACTTAAATCATTTTTAAATGATTTTTAAAACATTAATTCTATTTTTCCTTAATTTATTTAATAAATTTATTAAATAAATTAATTACCATTAATATTAAAATATTAATGAAATTTATCATAAAATATTAAAAGTCATCAAAAATAACTTAAAATATTTTCTAGCACCATAAAAATAATTTTTCATGATTTTCATGAATTAAAACTATTTTTAAATAATTTATTTAATATTATAATTAAATAAATAAATACCATTTATATTCCCAAAAATATTAAATATTTACTGAAATATAACCAAAATAATTAAAAACTATTTTTCAAGCTTTAAAATAATTTTTCATAATTTATTATGTATTTTAATAATTTAAAATCATTTATTTCAATTTATTTATTAAAATAATTAATTTTCTAATTTATCCGTCGCTAAAGGTAGCTTAGGTGACAAATCATGCGCTAAATGTGTTCTTCATGTTCTTGGCTAATTTCCGGATCTTCATGTTAGAATTGAGTGAAGCGTGTTTGATTACTTGCCATTTTCGATCTAAAATAGTTTACGAAAATCGTTAAGCACGAACTTGTAGAGTTTATATAACACTACAAGAATCAATAACAATATAAGTAATATCACAAAACACTATCAAGATCCAAGCCCTAAAGTCACCGACAACGTGACACGAAATTTTCTAGGCATGAAGCGATTCGAGTTGCCATATTTAAGCTCGATTTAAGTTATGTTACGATCTTATTTTAAGTCTTTTGTTGGTTCATATTTGTAGTTCTTATGTCAAGGAATAACGACATAACAATATCTAGGTCCAACAACAACTAAATCGATAGATAATCTTTAATCAACGTTGTCGAAAACTCTTCATTTGCCCAGACTGCAGGTTTTACCCATTTTCAAAATCTGCTTGAGACGCCTACTTTGACCAAATTTTCGAGCAATCCAAAGTCATTATAAGAGTCCTAATAACCCGGATCCGTATTCCATACTACAAGCTACACATTTAACACAACAACAACAACAAAAAACACACAAACCGAAACGGATCTAGAAGCTTAAAATTTTGTCGACGCCACTTCAGCTTCGGTTTACCCATTGCCCGATTTTGGCTTCGGTCGATCCGGTCGGCCAATCTGGATTTGGCCAGATTATGTCATGATCTATCTATTCAATTGCTATTCTACCACTTGGAGATGAAAGACAGCATATCAAGCTACAATTAACAAGCTTAAAAAAACACAAATCATGAACACATAAAGATTTAGAGCGCCTGACATTCCTTGTCAGACCGAAATGTTTTCTTAAGAACAGATTTTTGAAAAATCGTTTTTCACCCACCTTGATGTTATGGATCCATCATGGATCATTATATAACAACTAAAAACATCCTATTACATAATAATAAACACAAAAACACCAAATTTTCTTAACCATCAAAGATCAAAATTAAGAAATTTGGTTATACCTTTTTGATTTCGATTTTTGATCTTAGCCCTCCAATTTGTTTATGGTTGATCTACGGCTGGATATATAACTGAAACACTTCTATTTTTCGTGGGTTTGAGAGAGAATGGGAGTTGGTGAGAGCAACATAGAAATTGGCTAAGTTTTGTGCACCTTCTCTCTCTAAATCTCTTAAATAATGACCTTAGTTGTTAGATCTGATGTGTTGGACGAATTTGGCTGGATTTTACTGAGATTTCAGTCACACAAGTCAATGTATTTGGTAACCTAACACAAATTTGCCAAGATTTGCAAGCTAGCTCACTAACTTACACTAAAGGGCATTTTGGTCATTTCCTTAATTTTCTAGAATTTGCCAAATGATAAAACCCTTAGGGTTTAGGGTTTGAGCCTACTAAGATTTAGGGTTTGGACAAATTTAGGGTTTAGGTTTTAACCCTCAAATATTTAGCAACTTGGATTTCAAAAAATTTCTAATTAAATTTTAAAATAGAAAATTTTGATTTCTAATTATAATTAGGGCTTCCTAATTATATCATAATTTCCTAATCATGAATCATTATTTGCTAATTAGGATAATTTTATCCTAATTAAAATTGCTAATTAAGCACTTAGGGTCAAATTTGTACATTATAATTTATAACCCAAAATTTAGGGTTTTAAATAGAAAAATAATATTTAAATTTTAGAAATTAGATTTTCCAATTAGATTAGGGTTTCTAATAACTTGACAATTAGGATTTATATTTCCTAATTAACATTGCAATTATAGCAATTAAATGCACCACTTGTATAATTAGGGTTCAAAATGGTCATTAGGGTTTTCAACCCACAATTTAGGGTTTCTAAATAGATAAATAATCTTCTAATATAGAAATTAAATATTCGTAATTAGATTAGGGTTTTCTAATTACTTAACCTTAAAATTAGGATTAATATATCCTAATTAACATTAAAATATTCAATTAACACTTTCATTTTCCTAATTATAAATTAGGGTTTCAAATCCATCATTAGGGTTTACGACGGAAAAGTTTAAGTTCGATAATTTGAAATTAGGGTTTGCTAATTAATTAAGCGTTACCACTAATTAATATTATAATAATAGCGATGAGCATTATAATTCTCCATTAATTTCCCGCATTAGGGCTTCCATTTATCGAATCAAACTAGGGTTTTTATCCCGACATTAGGGTTTCAAATTTTGAATTAGGGTTTTGTAATCAATTTGTTAAGATTAACCCTAATTAATCTTATAGTTATTTACACTTATGCCATTAAGTTCTTGATTTAGGGTTTCAGCACCTAAATTAGGGTTTTGGATTCTCGAATCAAACTAGGGTTTCGAAATCGATTTCTAGGGTTTCTTATCGATCGTTAGGGTTTTCTAACCGAACGTTGTTGTTCTTAATATATTCTTAGGGTTTGACACGGATATAATTTATCCGTCAACCTCGACCCTAACCACATTCCGAACACATCACTAACCATATACACGTAACTTAATCACAAAAATCCTTAATCTGAATAATTCACCTATAAGCCTTCACCGAATTTGAAATCCTCAAAATTCAATCCTAATAACATCAAACGCGTACACTTATTTTCTATCTAGGTCTAATATTTGACCTTAAATCAATCATTTAAGATTTTACTAAATTGTCCAAATTCTCGGGTTATCACATTCACCCCTCCTTCTAAGAATTTCGTCCCCAAATTCACGCGTACACCTACTACACGTGCACCTTACACCATTCACACATATCACATACTACCCAATTCACCACTCACAAGAGTAAAAGGTTTAAAATTTTGTTTGTGGTGTCATATAAGATCATGAACTTATTTTCTGGTATCTATCAAAGATACTCAAATTTCTCGGTATCTATCAAAGATACTCAAATTTCTGGTATCTATCAAAGATATGCAAATTTCTCTGCATCTATCAAAGATACTCAAATTAACATATTCCTTTTATATAAAAGGTTGATCTCCTTCACTCTTATTTGATTCCGACAAAAAACAATTTGGTTCGGGAAATTTCTTTCGATAAACACTTGGAGTTTTTGAAAACATTTTTGAGAATGACGTCATGATGCCGCACTGTATTTACAGTCCGTTGAGGATTTCGTCATTTGGTGATTTTGCCATACTACATTATACCATAATGGAATAGTGACTTTAAGTCAAATTCACACTAAGTAATACTGCATTGATGACTCCATCATTTTTATCATCTCTGCACCAGGTCAAATGGTACATAAGTGATAAATAAAAACAATTTTTTTTTTTAAAGGCACATAGTGCGTATTTACCTTGATGTCAAAATATCGAAGTTTTAGCATAACTAGGAGTTTAGGAAAACCTAAGTCTCCACTAATGATCATTTGTTTAAACATTCTATCTATTCTTATTATCCTTAACACTCCATTCACACAACTATTCCCGATTCATAAAACCACACTTATGAGTTCATAACACAGCCACAATTATATGAGTTTACTTAACTTACCTAGTCGACCTTTGGCGTCCGATTCGAGGGGCTCATAAACATTTCATATAACTATGAGTCAAGAATGTCACATAAGTATGAGTTCTAAGAACTCGTGCTTAATCCTATATTCTCTACCTATGATCTATTTATCTCAGATATAACAACTAACGTGATACAACATTTCAATTATTACCAATGCCACCAACTAAGTAGTTTTTACACCAAGTACGATTCCCCGCCCATACAAGAAATCATATAACTCAGTTGTTGACACGAGTCCTCATTGAAATCCCCACCTAATACTTAACCCCCTTCTCAATACGAATTTCATTTAATCCGTATTCATAATCCTTTCCGAATCTGTACCATTCACACAACAATCATGCTTTTAACTTTTCAATCATCAGATTGATTCTTTCTGGCTGTCATAACCTTAACAGATCACGGGGTGATCTCATCGTATATATTACGATTCAATTCTATGACTATGATCATTTTGTTTTACGATCTCCTATCACTGAACTTTTGTTCACCACTTCTGTTCACCACTATTACCAGAGTTAGGGAACTCTGTATCTTAAATACTTACCGAGATTCGTCTTTGAATCTTACCGACCAACTAACTCTATGTGAGTTAGATCTTATCCTAATCACTGCGGTTATTGGTCTCAGGTATTCCTACCTAAGCTTCATAACCAACAACTTTGATACCAACTGTAGCGTCCCCCGAATCCGGGCCCCAAATCGCCGCGAATCCGGTACACTATTTCTATTACTAATTGCGGAAGATATAAACATAAATTGTTTATACATTACATTACACACTATTCCCCAAGGTCGAGTAACCTTAACTTATACACATTTCATAAACTATTTATTACATAACAATATTTATCACAATACGTTATTACAAACTAGCTGGCACTTTATAACCCAAGTCAACTTGGCTTTAATCGTTTCCCTCGCATCCGAACGCATTTGCTTTATCTCGCAATGTTTTATCATGATATAGCAAGAGAGTGAGCATGAAAAGTTGCATGACAAGTTTAAATACAACAATATAAGGATATATCATGATTGAGAGAGTATGAATAATGTCTTTGGCTATAATTCATCAATATAATTGAGAACTAGCAGAACAAACTTTTGACCGAACAAGTTTTAAACATGAACAAACATTTCTGAACCAACTGGTAATGAAGGTGATCAGCCTTTCATACCTGACTTATACATGCAAGATGTACAGAGTACAATTTTCATGGCAATCAGCAATGATTAACCATAAGCTTGAATAAAACACTCTTATTAGAGTTAAGTAAGAACAAACTTGCTTTCGATCCGCTGATTCTTTGCAACGCAATTTATAACGCTTTTTCCCAAGACCTAATATTAGTAATATAGATCTCCAATATTAGAATAATATCATCACAGATAATATTGTTATATTTATATACACAGAATAACCTAAACACATAACACATAAGCCTATCACTCTATACAACACATAAGACTTAGTATCAAGTCAAACTATTTAAGTCTGAGTTGAAACCGACATAGTTCTATCATCCCGACGGTCTAGTCGGACGAATATCGAGTTTAAGTTCAATTAAACTCTTCCTAAACACTTAACAATTATCACAGATAATTTTCTTAGCAGTCAAAACATTTTCCTAGGTTTCGTAATAATTTTCAAATAATTAATATCATTTATCAACATTTTAATCCTTAAAACCGTATTTAAATGAATTAAATACCCCCTTAATTCCTTAATCATTAATATAAAATATTAATGAAAATCCTTACATAATATTATAATGTAATTATAATATTTCAAAATATTTTAATACATTAAAATCATAATTAGATGATTTTTAAACGCTTAAATCCATTATCCGATAATTCATATTAATATTAAAATATTAATATTTTCATGCCAAAATATCAAAAGTTATATTTTATAACTTAAAATATTTTTATAACACTTAAATCATTTTTAAATGATTTTTAAAACATTAATTCTATTTTTCCTTAATTTATTTAATATATTTATTAAATAAATTAATTACCATTAATATTAAAATATTAATGAAATTTATCATAAAATATTAAAAGTCATCAAAATAACTTAAAATATTTTCTAGCACCATAAAATAATTTTTCATGATTTTTCATGAATTAAAACTATTTTTAAATAATTTATTTAATATTATAATTAAATAAATAAATACCATTTATATTTCTAAAAATATTAAATATTTCTGAAATATAACCAAAATAATTAAAAACTATTTTTCAAGCTTTAAAATAATTTTTCATAATTTATTATGTATTTTTAATAATTTAAAATCATTTATTTCAATTTATTTATTAAAATAATTAATTTTCTAATTTATCTGTCGCTAAAGGTAGCTTAGGTGACAAATCTGTCGCTAAATGTGTTCTTCATGTTCTTGGCTAATTTCCAGATCTTCATGTTAGAATTCGAGTGAGCATGTTTGACTACTTGCCATTTTCGATCTAAACAGTTTCTGGGAAATCGTTAAGCACGAACTTGTAGAGTTTATATAACACTACAAGAATCAATAACAATATAAGTAATATCACAAAACACTATCAAGATCCAAGCCCCTAAAGTCACTGACAACGTGACCTGGAAATTTTCTAGGCATGAGCAGTTCGAGTTGCCATATTTAAGCTCGATTTAAGTTATGTTCTGATCTTATTTTAAGTCTTTTGTTGGTTCATATTTGTAGTTCTTATGTCAAGGAATAACGACATAACAATATCTAGGTCCAACAACAACTAAATCAGTAGATAATCTCTGGTCAAACGTTGTCGAAAAACTTCATTGCCTGCAATGCAGGTTTTACCCAGATTTTCAAAATCTGCTTGAGACGCCTACTTTGACCAAATTTTCTGAGCAATCCAAAGCTGTTATAAGAGTCCTAATAACCCAGATCCGTATTCCATACTACAAGCTACACATTTAACAACAACAGCAAAGAAAAAAAACACAAACCGAACAGATCTAGAAGCTTAAAATTTTGTCAGACGCCACTTCAGTTTCTGGCCTTGCCCAGATTTTGGCTCGGTCAATCCTGGTCAACGGGATTTGACCGTTAATATGTCATGATCTATCTATTCAATTGCTATTCTACCACTTGGAGATGAAAGACAAGATATCAAGCTACAATTAACAAGCTTAAAAAACACAAATCATGAACACATAAAGATCTAGAGCGCTGACATTCCTCGTCGAATCAAATGTTTTCTTAAGAATGATTTTGAAAAATCGCTTTTCACCTACCTTGATGTTATGGATCCATCATGGATCATTATATAACAACTAAAACATCCTATTACATAATAATAAACCCAAAACACCAAATTTTCTTAAGCATCAAAGATCAAAATTAAGAAATATGGTTATACCTTTTGATTCCGATTTTTGATCTTAGCCTCCAATTTGTTTATGGTTGATCTAGTATTTGGATATATAACTCCAAACACTTCTATTTTTCGTGGGTTTGAGAGAGAATGGGAGTTGGTGAGAGCAACATAGAAATTGGCTAAGTTTTGTGCACCTTCTCTCTCTAAATCTCTTAAATAATGACCTTAGTTGTTAGATCTGATGTGTTGGACGAATTTGGCTGGATTTTACTGAGATTTCAGTCACACAAGTCAATGTATTTGGTAACCTAACACAAATTTGCCAAGATTTGCAAGCTAGCTCACTAACTTACACTAAAGGGCATTTTGGTCATTTCCTTAATTTTCTAGAATTTGCCAAATGATAAAACCCTTAGGGTTTAGGGTTTGAGCCTACTAAGATTTAGGGTTTGGTCAAATTTAGGGTTTAGGTTTTAACCCTCAAATATTTAGCGGATTTCAAAAAATTTCTAATTAAATTTTAAAATAGAAAATTTTGATTTCTAATTATAATTAGGGCTTCCTAATTATATCATAATTTCCTAATCATGAATCATTATTTTCTAATTAGGATAATTTTATCCTAATTAAAATTGCTAATTAAGCACTTAGGGTCAAATTTGTACATTATAATTTATAACCCAAAAATTAGGGTTTTAAATAGAAAATAATATTTAAATTTTAGAAATTAGATTTTCCAATTAGATTAGGGTTTCTAATAACTTGACAATTAGGATTTATATTTCCTAATTAACATTGCAATTATAGCAATTAAATTCACCAATCGCATAATTAGGGTTCAAAATGGTCATTAGGGTTTTCAACCCACAATTTAGGGTTTCTAAATAGATAAATAATCTTCTAATATAGAAATTAAATATTCGTAATTAGATTAGGGTTTTCTAATTACTTAACCTTAAAATTAGGATTAATATATCCTAATTAACATTAAAATATTCAATTAACACTTTCATTTTTCCTAATTATAAATTAGGGTTTCAAATCCATCATTAGGGTTTCTGACGGAAAAGTTTAAGTTCGATAATTTGAAATTAGGGTTTGCTAATTAATTAAGCGTTACCCTAATTAATATTATAATAATAGCAAGAGAGAGCATTATAATTCTCCATTAATTTCCCGATTAGGGCTTCCATTTATCGTAATCAAACTAGGGTTTTCGGATCGACATTAGGTTTCAAATTTTGAATTAGGGTTTTGTAATCAATTTGTTAAGATTAACCCTAATTAATCTTATAGTTATTTACACTTATGCCATTAAGTTCTGGATTTAGGGTTTCATGCACCAATTAGGGTTTGGATTCTCGGAACCTGAAACTAGGGTTTTCGAATCGATTTCTAGGGTTTCTTATCGACGTTAGGGTTTTCTAACCTAACGTTGTTGTTCTTAATATATTCTTAGGGTTTGACACGATATAATTTATCCGTCAACCTCGACCATTAACCACATTCTGAACACATCACTAACCATATACACAGAACTTAATCACAAAAATCCTTAATCCTGAATAATTCACCTATAAGCCTTCACCGAATTTTGAAATCCTCAAAATTCAATCCTAATAACATCAAACGCATACACTTATTTTCTATCTAGGTCTAATATTTGACCTTAAATCAATCATTTAAGATTTTACTAAATTGTCCAAATTCTCGGGTTATCATATTCACCCCTCCTTCTAAGAATTTCGTCCCCGAAATTCACCTTACACCTTACACCGTGCACCTTACACCATTCACACATATCACATACTACCCAATTCACCACTCACAAGAGTAAAAGGTTTAAAATTTTGCTGTGGTGTCATATAAGATCATGAACTTATTTTCTCGGGTATCTATCAAAGATACTCAAATTTCTCGGGTATCTATCAAAGATACTCAAATTAACATATTCCCTTTATATAAAAGGTTGATCTGGTCAGTCTTATTTGATTCCGCAGCAAAACAATTTGGTTCGGGATATTTCTTTCGATAAACACTTGGAGTTTTTGAAAACATTTTTGAGAATGACGTCATGATGCCGCACTGTATTTACAGTCCGTTGAGGATTTCGTCATTTGGTGATTTTGCCATACTACATTATACCATAATGGAATAGTGACTTTAAGTCAAATTCACACTAAGTAATACTGCATTGATGACTCCATCATTTTTATCATCTCTGCACCAGGTCAAATGGTACATAAGTGATAAATAAAAACAATTTTTTTTTAAAGGCACATAGTGCGTATTTACCTTGATGTCAAAATATCGAAGTTTTAGCATAACCAGGAGTTTAGGAAAACCTAAGTCTCCACTAATGATCATTTGCTTAAACATTCTATCTATTCTTATTATCCTTAACACTCCATTCACACAACTATTCCCAGTTCATAAAACCACACTTATGAGTTCATAACCTGGCCACAATTATATGAGTTTACGAACTTATCCTAGTCGACCTTTGGCGTCCGTTCATTTGAGGGCTCATAAACATTTCATATAACTATGAGTCAAGAATGTCACATAAGTATGAGTTCTAAGAACTCGTGTACTTAATCCTATATTCTCTACCTATGATCTATTTATCTCAGATATAACAACTAAGCGTGACACAACATTTCAATTATTACCAATGCCACCAACTAAGTAGTTTTTACACCAAGTACGATTCCCCGCCCATACAAGAAATCATACAACTCGCTTGTTGACACGAGTCCTCATTGAAATCCCCACCTAATACTTAACCCCTTCTCAATACTGAAATTTCATTTAATCCGTATTCATAATCCTTTTACCTAATCTGTACCATTCACACAACAATCATGCTTTAACTTTTCAATCATCGAGTTGATTCTTTACGTCATCATAACCTTAACAGATCACGGGGTGATCTCATCGTATATATTACGATTCAATTCTATGACTATGATCGTTTTGTTTTACGATCTCCTATCACTGAATTTTGTTCACCACTTCTGTTCACCACTATTACCAGAGTTAGGGAACTCTGTATCTTAACAACTTACCGAGATTCGTCTTTGAATCTTACCGACCAACTAACTCTATGTGAGTTAGATCTTATCCTAATCACTGCGGTTATTGGTCTCAGGTATTCCTACCTAAGCTTCATAACCAACAACTTTGATACCAACTGTAGCGTCCCCCGAATCCGTGCCCCAAATCGCCGCGAATCCGGTACACTATTTATATTACTAATTGCGGAAGATATAAACATAAATTGTTTATAAATTACATTACACACTATTCCCCAAGGTCGAGTAACCTTAACTTATACACATTTCATAAACTATTTATTACATAACAATATTTATCACAATACGCTATTACAAACTAGCTGCACTTTATAACCCAAGCTGAACTTGGCTTTAATCGTTTCCTGCATCCGAACGCATTTGCTTTATCTGCAATGTTTTATCATGATATAGCAAGAGTGAGCATGAAAGTTGCACAGCAAGTTTAAATACAACAATATAAGGATATATCATGATTGAAGAGTATGAATAATGTGCTGGCTATAATTCATCAATATAATTGAGAACTAGCAGGAACAAACTTTTGACTGAACAAGTTTTAAACATGAACAAACATTTCTGAACCAACTGGTAATGAAGGTGATCAGCCTTTCATACCTGACTTATACATGCAAGATGTACAGAGTACAATTTTCATGGCAATCAGCAATGATTAACCATAAGCTTGAATAAAACACTCTTATTAGAGTTAAGTAAGAACAAACTTGCCTGATCGGTTGATTACTGCAACGCAATTTATAACGCTTTACCCGAAGACCTAATATTAGTAATATAGATCTCCAATATTAGAATAATATCATCACAGTATAATACTGTTATATTTATATACACAGAATAACCTAAACACATAACACATAAGCCTATCAGTCTATACAACACATAAGACTTAGTATCAAGTCAAACTATTTAAGTCTGAGTTGAAACCGACATAGTTCTATCATCCCGACGGTCTAGTCGGACGAATATCGAGTTTAAGTTCAATTAAACTCTTCCTAAACACTTAACAATTATCACAGATAATTTTCTTAGCAGTCAAAACATTTTTCCTAGGTTCGTAATAATTTTCAAATAATTAATATCATTTATCAACATTTTTAATCCTTAAAACCGTATTTAAATGAATTAAATACCCCATAATTCCTTAATCATTAATATAAAATATTAATGAAAATCCTTGCATAATATTATAATGTAATTATAATATTTCAAAATATTTTTAATACCTTAAAATCATAATTAGATGATTTTTAAACGCTTAAATCCATTATCCGATAATTCATATTAATATTAAAATATTAATATTTTCATGCCAAAATATCAAAAGTTATATTTTATAACTTAAAATATTTTTATAAAGACTTAAATCATTTTTAAATGATTTTTAAAACATTAATTCTATTTTTCGTTAATTTATTTAATATATTTATTAAATAAATTAATTACCATTAATATTAAAATATTAATGAAACTTATCATAAAATATTAAAAGTCATCAAAATAACTTAAAATATTTTCTAGCACCATATAATAATTTTTCATGATTTTTCATGAATTAAAACTATTTTTAAATAATTTATTTAATATTATAATTAAATAAATAAATACCATTTATATTCCCAAAAATATTAAATATTTCTGAAATATAACCAAAATAATTAAAAACTATTTTCAAGCTTTAAAATAATTTTTCATAATTTATTATGTATTTTAATAATTTAAAATCATTTATTTCAATTTATTTATTAAAATAATTAATTTTCTAATTTATCTATCGCTAAAGCTAGCTTAGGTGACAAATCATATGCTAAATGTGTTCTTGATGTTCTTGGCCAATTTCCGATCTTCATGTTAGAATTCGAGTGAAAGATGTTTCGACTACTTGCCATTTTCGATCTAAATAGCTTTACGGAAATCGTTATACCGAACTTGTAGAGTTTATATAACACTACAAGAATCAATAACAATATAAGTAATATCACAAAACACTATCAAGATCCAAGCCCCTAAAGTCACTGACAACGTGACCTGGAAATTTTCTAGGCATGAGCAGTTCGAGTTGCCATATTTAAGCTCGATTTAAGTTATGTTCTGATCTTATTTTAAGTCTTTTGTTGGTTCATATTTGTAGTTCTTATGTCAAGGAATAACGACATAAAAATATCTAGGTCCAACAACAACTAAATCGATGAGATAATCTTTGGTCAAACGTTGTCGAAAAACTCACGCCTGAATTCAGTTTTACCTGATTTTCAAAATCTGCTTGAGACGCCTACTTTGACCAAATTTTCTGAGCAATCCAAAGCTGTTATAAGAGTCCTAATAACCCAGATCCGTATTCCATACTACAAGCTACACATTTAACACAACAATAGCAACAAAAAAACACATAAACCGAACAGATCTAGAAGCTTAAAATTTTGTCAGACGCCACTTTCAGTTTTACGGGCTTGCCCGATTTTGGCTTCATTCGATCCGGTCAATCTGGATTTTGGCCGTTAATATGTCATGATCTATCTATTCAATTTCTATTCTACCACTTGGAGATGAAAGACAGCATATCAAGCTACAATTAACAAGCTTAAAAAAACACAAATCATGAACACATAAAGATCTAGAGCGCCTGACATTCCTTGTCAGACCGAAATGTTTTCTTAAGAACAGATTTTTGAAAAATCATTTTTCACCCACCTTGATGTTATGGATCCATCATGGATCATTATATAACAACTAAAAACATCCTATTACATAATAATAAACACAAAAACACCAAATTTTCTTAAGCATCAAAGATCAAAATTAAGAAATTTGGTTATACCTTTTTGATTTCGATTTTTGATCTTAGCCCTCCAATTTGTTTATGGTTGATCTAGGGCTGGATATATAACTGAAACACTTCTATTTTTCGTGGGTTTGAGAGAGAATGGGAGTTGGTGAGAGCAACATAGAAATTGGCTAAGTTTTGTTCACCTTCTCTCTCTAAATCTCTTAAATAATGACCTTAGTTGTTAGATCTGATGTGTTGGACGAATTTGGCTAGATTTTACTGAGATTTCAGTCACACAAGTCAATGTATTTGGTAACCTAACACAAATTTACCAAGATTTGCAAGCTAGCTCACTAACTTACACTAAAGGGCATTTTGGTCATTTCCTTAATTTTCTAGAATTTGCCAAATGATAAAACCCTTAGGTTTTAGGGTTTGAGCCTACTAAGATTTAGGGTTTGGACAAATTTAGGGTTTAGGGTTTAGGTTTTAACCCTCAAATATTTAGCAACTTGGATTTCAAAAAATTTCTAATTAAATTTTAAAATAGAAAATTTTGATTTCTAATTATAATTAGGGCTTCCTAATTATATCATAATTTCCTAATCATGAATCATTATTTGCTAATTAGGATAATTTTATCCCAATTAAAATTGCTAATTAAGCACTTAGGGTCAAATTTGTACATTATAATTTATAACCCAAAAATTAGGGTTTTAAATAGAAAAATAATATTTAAATTTTAGAAATTAGATTTTTCAATTAGATTAGGGTTTCTAATAACTTGACAATTAGGATTTATATTTCCTAATTAACATTGCAATTATAGCAATTAAATTCACCACTGTACAATTAGGGTTCAAAATGGTCATTAGGGTTTTCAACCCACAATTTAGGGTTTCTAAATAGATAAATAATCTTCTAATATAGAAATTAAATATTCATAATTAGATTAGGGTTTTCTAATTACTTAACCTTAAAATTAGGATTAATATATCCTAATTAACATTAAAATATTCAATTAACACTTTCATTTTTCCTAATTATAAATTAGGGTTTCAAATCCATCATTAGGGTTTCTGACGAAAAAGTTTAAGTTCGATAATTTGAAATTAGGGTTTGCTAATTAATTAAGCGTTACCCTAATTAATATTATAATAATAATAGCGATGAGCATTATAATTCTCCATTAATTTCCCGATTAGGGCTTCCATTTATCGAATCAAAACTAGGGTTTTCGATCGATATTAGGTTTCAAATTTTGAATTAGGGTTTTGTAATCAATTTGTTAAGATTAACCCTAATTAATCTTATAGTTATTTACACTTATGCCATTAAGTTCTGGATTTAGGGTTTCATGCATCAATTAGGGTTTTGGATTCTCGAATCAAAACTAGGGTTTCGAATCGATTTCTAGGGTTTCTTATCGAGACGTTAGGGTTTTCTAACCCGAACTTTGTTGTTCTTAATATATTCTTAGGGGTTTGACACAGATATAATTTATCCGTCAACCTCAACCCTTAAACCACATTCTCAACACATCACTAACCATATACACGTAACTTAATCACAAAAATCCTTAATCTGAATAATTCACCTATAGCCTTCACCGAATTTTGAAATCCTCAAAATTCAATCCTAATAACATCAAACGCATACACTTATTTTCTATCTAGGTCTAATATTTGACCTTAAATCAATCATTTAAGATTTTACTAAATTGTCCAAATTCTCAAGTTATCATATTCACCCTCTCTTCTAAGAATTTCGTCCCCAAATTCACCTTACACCTTACACCGTGCACCTTACACCATTCACACATCATATACTACCCAATTCACCACTCACAAGAGTAAAAGGTTTAAAATTTTGCTGTGGTGTCATATAAGATCATGAACTTATTTTCTCGGGTATCTATCAAAGATACTCAAATTTCTCGGGTATCTATTAAAGATACGCAAATTTCTCGGGTATCTATCAAAGATACTCAAATTAACATATTCCCTTTATATAAAAGGTTGATCTGGTCAGTCTTATTTGATTCCGCAGCAAAACAATTTGGTTCGGGATATTTCTTTCGATAAACACTTGGTGTTTTTGAAAACATTTTGAGAATGACGTCATGATGCATGACTTGTATTTACAAATCAGTTGAGGATTTCGTCATTTGGTGATTTTGTCATACTACATTATACCATAATGGAATAGTGACTTTAAGTCAAATTCACACTAAGTAATACTGCATTGATGACTCCATCATTTTTATCATCTCTGCACCAGGTCAAATGGTACATAAGTGATAAATAAAAACAATTTTTTTTTTAAAGGCACATAGTGCGTATTTACCTTGATGTCAAAATATCGAAGTTTTAGCATAACTAGGAGTTTAGGAAAACCTAAGTCTCCACTAATGATCATTTGCTTAAACATTCTATCTATTCTTATTATCCTTAACACTCCATTCACAAAACTATTCCCAGTTCATAAAACCACACTTATGAGTTCATAACCTGGCCACAATTATATGAGTTTACGAACTTATCCTAGTCGACCTTTGGCGTCCGGTTTCCCGAGGGGCTCATAAACATTTCATATAACTATGAGTCAAGAATGTCACATAAGTATGAGTTCTAAGAACTCGTATTTAATCCTATATTCTCTACCTATGATCTATTTATCTCAGTATATAACAACTAACGTGACACAACATTTCAATTATTACCAATGCCACCAACTAAGTAGTTTTTACACCAAGTACGATTCCCCCATCCATACAAGAAATCATACAACTCACTTGTTGACACGAGTCCTCATTGAAATCCCCACCTAATACTTAACCCCCTTCTCAATACTGAATTTCATTTAATCCGTATTCATAATCCTTTTCCGAATCATACCATTCACACAACAATCATGCTTTTAACTTTTCAATCATCAGATTGATTCTTTCCGTCATCGTAACCTTAACAGATCACGGGTGATCTCATCGTATATATTACGATTCAATTCTATGACTATGATCGTTTTGTTTTACGATCTCCTATCATCAATTTTGTTCACCACTGCTCACTACTATTACGAGTTAGGGAACTCATCTTAACAACTTACCGAGATTCGTCTTTGAATCTTACCGGCCAACTAACTCTATGTGAGTTAGATCTTATCCTAATCATCATGCGGTTATTGGTCTCGGTATTCCTACCTAAGCTTCATAACCAACAACTTTGATACCAACCAGAAGCGCGTCCCCTAATCTGCGCCCCAAATCGCCGCGAATCCTAAGACACTATTTATATTACTAATTGCGGAAGATATAAACATAAATTGTTTATAAATTACATTACACACTATTCCCCAAGGTCGAGTAACCTTAACTTATACACATTTCATAAACTATTTATTACATAACAATATTTATCACAATACGCTATTACAAACTAGTCAAGACTTTATAACCCAAGTTGAACTTGGCTTTAATCGCTTCCTCACATCCTAACGCATTTGCTTTATCTCGCAATGTTTTATCATGATATAGCAAGAGTGAGCATGAAAGTTGCACAGCAAGTTTAAATACAACAATATAAGGATATATCATGATTGAAGAGTATGAATAATGTGCTGGCTATAATTCATCAATATAATTGAGAACTAGCAGGAACAAACTTTTGACTGAACAAGTTTTAAACATGAACAAACATTTCTGAACCAACTGGTAATGAAGGTGATCACCTTTTTCATACGACTTATACATGCAAGATGTCACAGAGTACAATTTTCATGGCAATCGAAGAATGATTAACCATAAGCTTGAATAAAACACTCTTATTAGAGTTAAGTAAGAACAAACTTGCCTGATCCGTTGATTACTGCAACGCAATTTATAACGCTTTACACGAAGACCTAATATTAGTAATATAGATCTCCAATATTAGAATAATATCATCACAAAGATAATAATCTTTGTTATATTTATATACGTGTAATAACCTAAACACATAACACATAAGCCTATCGATTACATACAACACATAAGACTTAGTATCAAGTCAAACTATTTAAGTCCGAGTTGAAACCGATATAGTTCTATCATCATCCCGGATTTGCCTAGTCGGACGAATATCGAGTTTAAGTTCAATTAAACTCTTCCTAAACACTTAACAATTATCACAGATAATTTTCTTAGCAATCAAAACATTTTTCCTAGGTTAAGTAATAATTTTCAAATAATTAATATCATTTATCAACATTTTTAATCCTTAAAACCGTATTTAAATGAATTAAATACCCCATAATTCCTTAATCATTAATATAAAATATTAATGAAAATCCTTGCATAATATTATAATGTAATTATAATATTTCAAAATATTTTAATACCTTAAAATCATAATTAGATGATTTTAAAACGCTTAAATCCATTATCCGATAATTCATATTAATATTAAAATATTAATATTTTCATGCCAAAATATCAAAAGTTATATTTTATAACTTAAAATATTTTTATAACACTTAAATCATTTTAAATGATTTTTAAAACATTAATTCTATTTTTCGTTAATTTATTTAATATATTTATTAAATAAATTAATTACCATTAATATTAAAATATTAATGAAATTTATCATAAAATATTAAAAGTCATCAAAAATAACTTAAAATATTTTCTAGCACCATATAATAATTTTTCATGATTTTTCATGAATTAAAACTATTTTTAAATAATTTATTTAATATTATAATTAAATAAATAAATACCATTTATATTCCCAAAAATATTAAATATTTCTGAAATATAACCAAAATAATTAAAACTATTTTCAAGCTTTAAAATAATTTTTCATAATTTATTATGTATTTTTAATAATTTAAAATCATTTATTTCAATTTATTTATTAAAATAATTAATTTTCTAATTTATCTGTCGCTAAAGGTAGCTTAGGTGACAAATCTTGTCGCTAAATGTGTTCTTGATGTTCTTGGCCAATTTCCGATCTTCATGTTAGAATTCGAGTGAAGCATGTTTATTACTTGCCATTTTCGATCTAAATAGCTTTACGGGAAATCGTTATACCTAACTTGTAGAGTTTATATAACACTACAAGAATCAATAACAATATAAGTAATATCACAAAACACTATCAAGATCCAAGCCCCTAAAGTCACTGACAACGTGACCTGGAAATTTTCTAGGCATGAGCAGTTCGAGTTGCCATATTTAAGCTCGATTTAAGTTATGTTCTGATCTTATTTTAAGTCTTTTGTTGGTTCATATTTGTAGTTCTTATGTCAAGGAATAACGACATAACAATATCTAGGTCCAACAACAACTAAATCAGTAGATAATCTTTGGTCAAACGTTGTCAGAAAACTCATTCTGGGTTTTACCCATATTTTCAAAATCTGCTTGAGACGCCTACTTTGACCAAATTTTCTGAGCAATCCAAAGCTGTTATAAGAGTCCTAATAACCCAGATCCGTATTCCATACTACAAACTACACATTTAACACAACAACAGCAACAAAAAAACACACAAACCGAACAGATCTAGAAGCTTAAAATTTTGTCAGACGCCACTTCAGTTTCTGGGCTTGCCCAGATTTTGGCTCGGTCAATCCCGGTCAACGGGATTTGACCGTTAATATGTCATGATCTATCTATTCAATTGCTATTCTACCACTTGGAGATGAAAGACAGCATATCAAGCTACAATTAACAAGCTTAAAAAAACACAAATCATGAACACATAAAGATCTAGAGCGCCTGACATTCCTTGTCAGACCGAAATGTTTTCTTAAGAACAGATTTTTGAAAAATCGTTTTTCACCCACCTTGATGTTATGGATCCATCATGGATCATTATATAACAACTAAAAACATCCTATTACATAATAATAAACACAAAAACACCAAATTTTCTTAACCATCAAAGATCAAAATTAAGAAATTTGGTTATACCTTTTTTATTCCGATTTTTGATCTTAGCCCTCCAATTTGTTTATGGTTGATCTACGGCTGGATATATAACTGAAACACTTCTATTTTTCGTGGGTTTGAGAGAGAATGGGAGTTGGTGAGAGCAACATAGAAATTAGCTAAGTTTTGTGCACCTTCTCTCTCTAAATCTCTTAAATAATGACCTTAGTTGTTAGATCTGATGTGTTGGACGAATTTGGCTGGATTTTCTGAGATTTCAGTCACACAAGTCAATGTATTTGGTAACCTAACACAAATTTGCCAAGATTTGCAAGCTAGCTCACTAACTTACACTAAAGGGCATTTTGGTCATTTCTTTAATTTTCGAATTTGCCAAATGATAAAACCCTTAGGGTTTAGGGTTTGAGCCTACTAAGATTTAGGGTTTGGACAAATTTAGGGTTTAGGTTTTAACCCTCAAATATTTAGCAACTTGGATTTCAAAAAATTTCTAATTAAATTTTAAAATAGAAAATTTTGATTTCTAATTATAATTAGGGCTTCCTAATTATATCATAATTTCCTAATCATGAATCATTATTTGCTAATTAGGATAATTTTATCCTAATTAAAATTGCTAATTAAGCACTTAGGGTCAAATTTGTACATTATAATTTATAACCCAAAAATTAGGGGTTTAAATAGAAAAATAATATTTAAATTTTAGAAATTAGATTTCCCAATTAGATTAAGGTTTCTAATAACTTGACAATTAGGATTTATATTTCCTAATTAACATTGCAATTATAGCAATTAAATTCACCACTGCATAATTAGGGTTCAAAATGGTCATTAGGGTTTTCAACCCACAATTTAGGGTTTCTAAATAGATAAATAATCTTCTAATATAGAAATTAAATATTAAGTAATTAGATTAGGGTTTTCTAATTACTTAACCTTAAAATTAGGATTAATATATCCTAATTAACATTAAAATATTCAATTAATACTTTCATTTTCCTAATTGTAAATTAGGGTTTCAAATCCATCATTAGGGTTTCCGACGGAAAAAGTTTAAGTTCGATAATTTGAAATTAGGGTTTGCTAATTAATTAAGCGCTACCTAATTAATATTATAATAATAGCGATGAGAGCATTATAATTCTCCATTAATTTCCCAGATTAGGGCTTCCATTTATCGTAATCAAAACTAGGGTTTTCGGATCCGACATTTAGGGTTTCAAATTTTGAATTAGGGTTTTGTAATCAATTTGTTAAGATTAATCCTAATTAATCTTATAGTTATTTACACTTATGCCATTAAGTTCCCGATTTAGGGTTTCATGCACCGAATTAGGGTTTTGGATTCTCGGAACTGAAACTAGGGTTTCCAGAACCAATTTCTAGGGTTTCTTATCAGACGTTAGGGTTTTCTAACTGAACTTTGTTGTTCTTAATATATTCTTAGGGTTTGACACAGATATAATTTATCTGGTCAACCCTTGACCCTTAACCACATTCTGAACACATCACTAACCATATACATAGAACTTAATCACAAAAATCCTTAATCCTGAATAATTCACCTATAAGCCTTCACCGAATTTTGAAATCCTCAAAATTCAATCCTAATAACATCAAACGCATACACTTATTTTCTATCTAGGTCTAATATTTGACCTTAAATCAATCATTTAAGATTTTACTAAATTGTCCAAATTCTCGGGTTATCACAGGAATAACAACTCTTACGAGTATTGAAAGAAAATAACTCTCTTCATGAATACGAAAGAATAATACCCCTTACCTTAGAAGAAACTGGATATTAGAATAGTGAGGTAGCATACTTCTCTTCTTCTTTCTCTCTATAATAATTGATCTAAAGCTTAAGTGAATTGGTGAGAAGTGAAGGAAGAATGAGCTTCGAAATATTGAAGTATAATACCTTCCTCTTTTTCTTCTTTTTTAATTTAGTCCTCCAAGTATTATCAAACTTGCACCACCTCCCCTAATAGTAAATAATGTGAATCAATAGTTCAATCATGAGAATAAATAGTTATAATCATGTGAAAATACGAATTAAAGTATAGTACCTCTATCTATACCTCCATTTTTAACTTAGTCATGCAAGTATTATCAATCTTGCACCGACTCCCCTAATAGTACAAGAATGTGAATCAATAGTACACACATGTGAACAAATAGTTATAATCATGTGAATTAATAGCAATTAATTGCTTATTTATTTGATTAATTACCCGACTGGTCAGTATAACTTCAAGACATCAATTAATATCGAAATAAATGTCGATTTCCACTAACACTAATAATTCCAACACAATGGAACTATCAATTTCATATTTAATCAACATGAACTTATTCATCATTAATATTATAACTCACAATATTTAACAACCATGTCTTTCCCGGAAAGAGGGGCTTTCGATAAAGATTTCTCCTTATTATTAGCCAATTAGATGACCAAACCTCTCCTTGACAGAACTTCTAGACATTATAAATATTACAATTTAATAATATGAATAACTTTGTCGTCTCAATTATTGATTTATTAATATATCATATTATGCAGATGATACTATGACAATAATCGAATCAATAATATAAGAGATATGATGCAACAATTACTATAGCAATAATTGAGTATAACTGAGTGACTTCGCACGTAAGCATCAATAATCAATATCGTGTGATACTATGCAACCACGCGTATTACTGTACTTTTACTACCGGGTAGTTCAACAGTTTAACGGTTAAACTTCCGCCGTTATTTTTATAAAAAGATAATTCTGTCATTTTCTAAGTACAATAATACTTCCGTTATGGGGTCCACCAATGATTGTACCGTCGTACGAATATTCCCTGTTAAAACGAATATTCCCCGACCAATCGAATATTATATAACCACTTGCTTACTTTGAAAAATTTATAAATATTACCCACAACTATAACATTATATTATATCCACACCATAATATTCAAAAATATATTTCGAGAGAAATTAATCTTTATTCATAAAAGTTGGGGTCTTACAACCTCCCATTCTTATGAAATTTAAATCAATCGAAATTAGGGTACGTGCACGTATATATCGAAGAGGTGAGGATATTTTGACTTTATCTCAGATTCTAACTCCCAGATCATTTCTTCCACATTGTGGTTTCTCCACAAAACTTTGACTTGAGATATAACCTTGGAGCGTAGAATATGATCCTTTTTATCTAAGATTTTAACAGGTAATTCTTCATACGTTAAATCTTCCCCTATCTCGTCTGGTTCTAATTCAATAATGTGATTCGGGTCTTTCACATATTTACGTAACATAGATATGTGGAAAATGTTATGAACATGAGACATACTTGGTGGTAAGGCGACTCTATAGGCCACAGTTCCTGTAGCGTCCCCCGAATCCGAGCCCCAAATCGCCGCGGATTCGGTTTGCTAATCTTTCTATAACTTTTTACTTTAGATATAAACATAAATTGTTTATACATTAAACTTTACACACTATTCCCAAAATCGAGTAACCTTAACTAATACACAATCGTGAACTGTCTAACACATGACAATACTATTCTTCAACATACTTTACAACTTAACTTCACATTTTATCCCAAAAGTGAACTTGGAATTATCCTTTTTCCTCATGTCTCCGTAGTATTAGCCTTATCTGCGCAATGTTTTATCATGATATAGCAAGGGTGAGCATGAAAGTTGCCCAATAAGTTTTAAAAAAACAAGGTAAAGATATATCATGATTGAAAGAGTTTGAATAATAAGTGGATATCCTTCACAATGTAGTTGTGAATTAGCATGAACAAAATTTCAAAGTTTGAATGAACATTGAAAATGAACATAACAATTATATCCGAATCGACCGTAATGAAGGTGATCACCTTTCATACCGATGAATACATGCATATGTACATGAGTACAATTCATAAGCATATCTGTCTGAAACCACTCTTAAAAGAGTTTAAGTAAAAAGAACTTGAAAAACTTGCACCATAATTAGAAGTTCAAGTTTAGGAACTTGCCTGTACCGTTGATTACCGCTAAGCAATCAATTTAATCTCTTATAAAAGACCTATCATTAATAAAATCGATCCTCCAATTAGCATAATACATTTTATCCCACAACACTATTACTCAAATAATAAATTAGCTAACATTTAGCCACATAATTAAACATTAAATAATTCTTTAACTCATTAGTAATATTATTATCCCTTAATAATAATACTATCACTTATCCATTATTTTAAACTTTTGCCTAATATTCTTTTTATAGAATATTTATCATTTACAAATATTATTAATCATTTAATAATATTGTAATCACCTTCTAATATTATTAATCATGTAATAATATTTTACTTGTTTCATAAATAATAAAAGTCTCACACATTTTAAGATGCAAATACTTTACATCTTGAAACTTAAACTATTTAAATATCATTTCAGAAATATCTTTTACCTCTACTCGCAAATTCAGAGTTTAAACAGCTAATGTATAGCTTTTATAGTAAAAATCAATTTACTATATTATTTCTTCACTTTAAATAACTTTTACTTCAGTTTGGTCGTTCATGAGTCAACACTGACTATGGCCTCATATATAAACATTTTATCTCACTAGCACATTCGCTTTATTTTTTTATTTTACGATTATTCGCATTTTTGCTTCATTATTTAAATCTCAAATTCAAAAACTTCATTTTAGAAACAATCAAAACCTCAAAATATCATTTTATGATTAATACAATATTTCAAAGGTTTTACATTCTTTGTTGCACCACAAAATAATTTTTATAGACAACTATATATATATATATATATATATATATATATATATATTTCGCTTAAATATGTAATTTATATTTATTACATATTTTTATTGCTTTATTTATGCCTGAAAGAAAGTTTCTCGACATAAAATATTACTTATAGTCAAATTTCGCACCATAAGACTTTATTAGATTATTATGACTTATTATTTCTCTATCATATGCCCAAACACATAATATACTTCATTGAATATCAATTTCAACAATTACATTGAAAAATATCATAAATCTCTTATTAAATCTCCCGTCAAATATTATTAATTATGCAATAATATTTTACGCTAAGGTTATCAACCTTTTAATTTCATTCCAATCAAATACTACTAATAATATCTCAATACAATATTATTAGTCATATAAAAATAACTTAAGTCATTAATCACATAAATAAACAATTATTTCAATTGTTTTCCTTTTTAATAAATAACTTGCTTAAGCATTCTAAAATGCTATAAACATTACAACACTTTAAACCCGACCCCAAGCTTCATTACAAACTTGCATAAGCCATGCTCAAGGGTCTCACGCCATAAATCACATTTTTCCTATTTTTGGACAATTTTGATTTTCGAAAATTTTACCCAGCCTCGCTAAAATGGCCATAACTCTCGCGTTTTAAAACATTTTTGAGCGATTCTTGAGCCCACGGGAAGATAACTTCCAGGGCTACAACTTTTGTCTCACGACATTTTTCCAAAATCATAATACATCAGTCCAAAATTTACATCAAGAAGGCTGTTCGGAAATTGAGGAACAGTTTTGCTACGCACCTTCCGAACGCCATAACTACCTCATCCGGAGTCGGAATTAGTCCGTTCCGGAGTCTATGGAAAGCTAAAACAGTGTATTACAACATATCAAAAGCCCAGAATTTTTAAAGCACAAAAACTGGACGAAATTGCCCCTGACATTGGCTGCCCCGAAACTGTCCAATTTTTGTTAGAAATACGGGACTGTTTTGGCTTAAATAATTATTACACCATGAAAACTCAACATTTTTGAGGGCTACCACTTGGGTTAACTACTACACACATATATCTAACACCCCTCTTTGACGGATCGCAAAAAGAAGTCATAGATTTAAAATGGTGAAATTTCAAAGTATATAGAAATTTTGAGTTTCTAAACTAGAAAAATTTTATCTTTCTCTTCTTTTGGTTTCAAACCAAATCAACACCCAAAATAGCTAAATCCATACATGAATCTATATAAATCACATATATCTTAGGGTTTTAACTCCCAAATCAAAAACCCTCATCATCAATTTCATAAAAAATTAGAGAGAGATTATACCTTTGCTTGATTTCTTGCCAACCCTTCTTCTTCTTCTTAGCTTGATCATGGAGCTTGGATCTTGGTTTCATGAGAGTCTAAATCTCCCCTTCTTCTTCCCTTAGAGTGGCCGAAAATGGCCTTCTCTTCTCTCTCTCTCTCTCTTGTCTTCTTAGCTAACTTTGGTAGTAAAATGAAAGAGAAAGAAGTAAAAGAAAATAAGATGATTTTACTTTAGTGAGCTAGATATATCACAAGCTCCTCCCTTTCCTGAAATATCCGGCCATTTGGCCTTTAAATTGCCACATGATGGTTTAATTAATTGTTTTCATTAAATTGCTTTATTAAATGACCACCATGCCCATCATCACTAATTGGGTTAAAATAAATTGAGACATTTCCCATAAATGTTTGGGCTTTCCCACTAAATTCTTTTGGGCAATGAAATATATACATAGACCAATTCTTTCTATCTTTACCCACCCTAAATATTTAATTAGGGTATCATTCCAAACAATTAGAATTTAAATCACCACTCTACTACAATAAATTCTATAACCCAATTAAGCTTATTTTAATTAAGTTATAAAATTAATAACCTGAGATAATAAAAATATATCTCTTAACATAATATAATTTACTAATCTCCCACAAGTGGGCTTAGTTTGGGCTCTCAATAATTAATTCCATTGAGCTAGCCATTTTACTTGATTACTTACTAACAAAAAATAAAATTAGGCTTCCTCTACAAATTAGATTGGGCCTTTATGATTCTTGTCCCATACATAATATGCTAGGCTAGATTATTAATTTAATCGCCCTTAAATCATATTATCTACAAGTCTCATACTTAATTAATTAATTGGGCTTGCTTATATAATATAACTTCCTTAGTCCATTAAATATATTTCTCTTGGACTCTCTATAAATTAATTGGGCTATGATATTATTATAGCCCATTACTTCTAATTCTATTCCATTCTACCCTTATCATTAAATTAGAGTTTACATGCACTCAAATGAAATAAAAATTCTTACTTAAGTACATTTAATATCTTAACCTAATTAGACTTGCTATAATTAGGCTATAAAATTAATTAACTGAGATGTATAAAATAAATCTCTCATAATTGGTATATATTCTAAATACCATAATTCTCTTTTCCCATAACCCCTAAGTTATTAAATCTTTCATTCCTAATTTATAATTAGGATCACATTAGTTTCTTTTATTTGTTTATATAATAAACAAATATAAACTATCACATAATCTTCATATTCCTTTACTCACCTATTCGAACAAAATAATTTAATAAATTGGGACATGTTCCACAATTCACTTAAATTAGGTCACTAAAATAAAATATTAGGACCACTAAATAACGATAACCAATTAGGTTATTTAATTATCACACCTAATATATATATTAGGTTACATAACTTAATTCTTACTTCACTTTTATATACAAGATAAATGTATTCACATTATATAATGTATATTTCTTTAATCATACACATAATTCGTATAATCATAACATATTTCACTTCTCATTGCTAATCGTATTAACTAACGACTTTATACTTATTTAAATTCTTATTTGCCAATCAAGGCCAACACTCAAGCTATGTTAATTACTAACATAGTTTTATCTTGATCATTAACTTGATTCATCATTCCTCTTGCTAAAATATATATATATATATATATATATATATATATATATATATAGCACATAGCATCTCTTCCTGTGAAATCTTATCTCCAATAATAAAATTTCCATATGTACTTATATAACATTTCTTAGACTATTCAGTTCACATCGAATTTACAGGTATCGTAATACCTTATTCTTGATATTCCTTCAAGTACATATTAATTCATTTCTAGGGTTTTAGAATTTTGTAACCCATATTTTCTCTATTCTCATTCGAATATCAAACCATATAGGTTTTTCTTGAAAATTTTAAATAAATTCTCAAATTCTCATCTAGGTTTTATTCTTTAACCTTTATTCTAATCATTCAAGATTTTAGAAACTTTTCGGGTTGTCACAGTTCCTACTCGTTCGAGGATTATAAATGGGCTAATGAATCAAGGATTGAGTTTTTCTCTCTTTCCAAATCTCGTAACTCCTTTCCATGGAGCAACACGTAACAACACATGATCTCCCATATTGAATTCCACGTCTTTTCGATGAAGATCATCATAACTCTTTTGTTGATCTTGTGAGGTTTTTATACGTTGTCGAATCGTTTGAATCTTTTCCGTAGTCATACGTACCAAATCCGATCCCAACAACGTTTCTTCACCCACCTCATCCCAGCATACTGGAGAACAACACTTTCTTCCATACAACGCCTCAAATGGAGCCATGCCAATACTTGCTTGATAACTGTTGTTGCAGGAAAACTCCACCGATGGTAAGAACTTGTCCCAACTTCCCTTGAAGTCAAGGACACAGAGTCTTAATAAATCTTCATCCGTTTGAGGATGATATGCCGAACTAAATCGTAAATCCGTGCCCATAGCTTTTTGTAAACTAACCCAAAATCTTGAAGTGAATCTTGGGTCTCGATCAGAAACTATGGATACTGGCATACCATGCAATCTTACAATCTTGTTTATATACATACTAGCAAGACGTTCAAGTGTATAAGTTTCTCGTATCGGTAAGAAATAAGCAAACTTGGTCAATCTATCAACAATGACCCAAATCGCATCTATGCCTTGAGAAACCTTGGGAAGACCAGTAACGAAATCCATGGTAATGTGCTCCCACTTCCATTCTGGAATTTCAAGTGGTTGCAATGGACCTTTTGGCACTTGATGCTCCGCCTTGACTCGTTGACAAGTTAGACACCTTGAGATAAACCCTGATATCTCTCTCTTCATATTGCTCCACCAAAATGTATGTTGAAGATCACAATACATTTTGGTACTCCCAGGATGGATTGCAAACGGTGTGTTGTGTGCCTCCATCATGATTTTATACTTCAAGTTAGAATCATTAGGAACACAAAGTCTGGAGTTGACTCGAAGTATTCCTTCATCATCGATTCTTGCTTCCGGAATAGCACCTTCTTGCACTTTCTTCTTCATACGCATCAGCTCCAGGTCTGTAGTTTGAGCTGTTTTAACTTTATCGATTAAAGTCGGTTCTACTCGTATATTCGCCATCATCACATGGGTCCCTGGAGTCTTTAACTCTATCTACATCCTTCGTAAGTCATACAAAATGGGTCTTTGCGTTGACAATATTGCACTCATACCCGCATATGATCTTCTACTCAATGCGTCAGCTACTACATTCGTTTCTCCAGATGGTATTGGATGGTATGATCATAATCTTTCAACAACTCAAGCCATCGTCGTTACCGCATGTTGAGTTCCTTTTGAGTGAAGAAATATTTGAGGCTTTTATGATCCGTATAGATCTCCACCTTCTCTCCATACAGGTAATGCCTCCAAATCTTAAGCGCAAAAATGATTGCTGCCAACTCTAGATCATGACTAGGATAATTCCTCTAATATTCTTTGAGATGTCGAGAGGCATAGGCTATGACTTTCCCATGTTGCATCAGAACACATCCTAACCCTTTGCCTGAAGCATCACAGTAGATGACAAATCCCTCCGAACCAGATGGTATTGTTAGAACAGGTGCTGAAATGAGTCTTCCCTTTTGTTCTTCAAAACTCTTCTCACATTCCTTGCTCCAACCGAATTTTGTATCTTTTCAAGTCAGCTAAGTTAATGGAGTAGCGATTCGAGAAAATCCTTCCACGAATCTCCGATAATAACCAAATGGTTTCCAAAAAAGCTACGTTTGATCCATGACTTAGGTTGCTCCTAGCTTTGAATTGCTTCAATCTTTGTTGGGTCAACATATATTTCATGATTTGATATCACATGCCCAAGGGATGCAACTTCCTCAAGTTAGAACTCATATTTCTTCAACTTGGCATAAAGCTTGTTTTCACGAAGCTTTTAAAGTATCAGCTTCAAGTGTTGCTCATGGTCTTCACGGGTTTTGGAGTATATGAGGATGTCATCAATAAAGACGACCACAAAGTGATCCAAATATTCCTTGAATACTCGGTTCATCATGTCCATAAAGGAAGCAGGAGCATTAGTCAATCCAAAAGACATGACTAGGAATTCATAATGCCCGTACCGAGTTCTGAAAGCAGTCTTTCGAATGTCATCATTTTTAATCTTCAACTGATGATATCCGGAACGAAGATCAATCTTTGAAAATAAGTTGGCTCCTTGCAACTGGTTAAATAGGTCATCAATGCGAGGCAACGGGTACCTATTTTTGACGGTGACATGATTCAACTCCTGATAATCAATACAAAGTCGCATACTTCCATCTTTCTTCTTTACGAATAGAACAGGAGCACCCCAAGGATACATACTAGGATGAATGAAACCGATGTCTAACAATTCCTGTAGTTGGGTTTTTAACTCCTGAAGTTCAATATGAGCCATTTGATATGGGGCTTTGGAAATGGGTTTTGTACCGGATTCAAGGTCGATACAAAATTCAATTTCACACTCTCGGGGTATGCCAGGAAGTTTTCAAGGAATACGTCAGGAAATTTATTAACAATAGAAATATCATTCAAATCTAACGTATTTTTATTTAAATCCGTGACATGGGCTAAGAAAGCTTGACATCCGTTTTTCAATAAACGAATAGCTTTATGGCTTGATATGACAGTGATTGATTTTAGTGGTTTGGTTGCTTGAATTCGCATAATAGGTTGGTTAGTAATATAAAAACTAACAACCTTACGAAAACAATCGATTTTAGCATGATGAGTACTTAACCAATCAATCCCTAAAATCACATCAAATGCAAGTATTTTCAAAGAAATAAGATCGAAAGGTAACGTGCGGTTACCGATTTGAATCAAACAAGACTTATAAACCGTGGATGTAATGAAGGTTTCTCCCAACAGAGTTTCAACAGATAAGTCAAAGTCTAATTTCTCCAGAGTCAAATTTAAACGTTGAGCGCAAGTAGGAGAAATAAAAGAATGGGTAGAACATGTATCAAATAAAGTATAAACTTTTCTAGAGTTTATGATTAGCTTACCCGTGATCACCTCGTTCGGATTCCTCGCTTTTTGGGAGGTTACGACAAACGCTCTCCCTTGAACTACTGGTTTTGTCTTGTCTGGGACACCCTTTGATGCCTCCATCTCAGCTGGACTTGACTTTGGTGCACGACAAAATTGGGCTAGGTGACCTTCTTTTCCACAATTGTAATATACTTTGGACTGCATCGTGCAGTTTGAACTTATGTGTCCTTCCCCTCCACATTTATAACATACGACCGGTGGTCGTTCTCCTTCCTTAACAACAAAAAGTTGGTCTTTGGCGCCTTTCCATCATTATTGAATCTCCTCTTCTTGAAATTTCCACTCTTATTATCATGGCCATGATTACCACCGAAGTGATTACCATTTCTGGCATGTTAATTCCCTCCACATTTGTTGTCATCGCTTTGATGACTGTTACAACTGGTATTATCGACTTACCGACTGCTCTCTTTTGGTTGGGTTGACTCATTATCGCGCTCCAATAACTGGGCCCTATTCAAAACATTTGAATTCAAACACATTTTATAAGAGATAAGGTATTAACGTATCTCAGGTTTCAAACCTCTTAGAAACATCCGCGTCATTCTCTCCTTATTATCAACTAAGTGGGACGCAAACTGAGACAACTCGGCAAACTTAGCTTCGTACTGTGCCACGGTCATATTGTTTTTCTCAATCTTGATGAACTCTACCTCCTTCATGTGACGAATACTTTCAGGAAAGTACTTGTCATTGAACAACTCTTGGAGCTTCTCCCAAGACATTTTGAGTGCGGCAGGTTGAGTACGCTTTATAGATTACCACCAGTAATCTGCCTCTGCTCGTAACATGAAGGTGGAAAAGGGAACCTTTTGCTCCTCGGAGCATCCCAAGACATCAAACATCTTGTTGATCTGCTTTATCCACGTCTCCGCCTTAAGTGGTTTTGGCTCTCCAAAAAACTCGGGTGGTCCCAGCTCCTTGAACTGCTTAGCGGTGACCGTCTGAAAGTTATTAGTGTTTCCACCTGCATTTTGGACAAGAGCCGCCTTTGCCTGATGTTGCATGAATTGCATAAAACCTATGAACATCCCATCGTTCATCATTTGATCGTTATTATTTACGTGAGGATTATTGTCTTTATGTTTCACATTATCCTGGGTATTAATCTATGGTGACTCAACGGTCTCATGTGCTTCATTGCTTATCTCAACATTTCCAGATGCCATTTTCAAATACTGCCACAAAACAAGGGTTAATTATCATATCACATATTATCCCTATACTCTGACCGACCAATTAAATACCAAATAAACTTAGGTAGGTCATACTAGCAAAGGAATTCCCCGTCTCTCCCCACCTAGTTCTTGTCTTAAATCTCAGCCAGGGATCATATCCATAAGCTCTGATACCAACTGTGACGCCTCCAAAATAGGTTTACATCACCCATCTTGAGTCGCCAAATACATGGTACAGAATACAACTACAAACTTAATTATAAAATAGTCGTGTAATATACGACAAAACATAGCTGAGAGTTTAAACAGGAATGTTGCCTTCTAGACAATATCCACTCTCAAATAGAGTCCTCATTACATTTATTATCACACTATTTTATAGAATAGTGAGGACTACTAATACACCATCTCGGACCATCACTCCGTTCCCCGACTAGTCCCTATTTACGCTTCTCATTTCCTGAAGGGAATAATGAAAGCAAAAGGGTGAGCTCAACTAGCCCAGTAAGAAATATTATGACTAAGATAATGCAGAATAAATTATCATTAGTATTTAACAATGTTAAACAAATAAGATACAATAGACATCAAGTTTAACTGCAGCGGAATAAGCAATCCATTAGAAGAGTCAAGTAGAGCATGATATCTACTATCTTCTGTGATTTAAACTATTTTCATCAATTTTTATCGCTAAGACTCAGCTTAATAAATAAACCACATCATCGAATCATCCCCGCACTACGGGCCAAGGATATTCATTAAATCATCAATGCTCATGACTATACCGAATAATCCCTTCTCATAATCATACCAAAAACTGTCCATCAATGTACTACAGGCCGCTGAGGACTTTTACCAAATCATTTATAACATTATAGGTCATGATTATACCGAATGATCCCTGGTTATAATCATACTAAGTCCATCTATGCACGTAAGCCAAAGATGACTTTCATCACAATATAAGCATGAGAATGATGACAATGACATAATAATTCAATAAAACAAGTTCAAGAATAAATTTTAAAGATTTATATGTTAATTTATCATGAAATCAATTACGTCCAAATTGTCAACATGATACTGCTTTGTGGAGTAAAATTCAAGAATGCTCAGAAGAATATTTCCATGAAAAGATACTGGATGAAGCGCAAATATCTAGGATATTCTACTAATTTCATGGAGTATAGAAGCTAAAACTTTAACCAACTGAGTATAATAGAATATATAAAACTGCAAATGGATTTTCGCCTGCCATGTGGTAATCCACGTAAACAAATCATTTCTACAATTTAATAAGGAATGAATACGAAGGATCATTCACCATGCATGCGGTAATCCACATAGACAGGTTATTCCAACAGAATAATAACAAATGGAATAACAAAAGAATTCACCAGGCATGCGATAGACCGCACAGAAAGGTTATTCTCAACAGAATAATAAAGAATGGAACAAGGTCATGCGTAATCCGCATGCATGTGATATTCCAAATGTAATAATAAAGAATGGAACCAGTCATACGTAATCCGCATGCATGTGATGTTCTAACAGAATAATAAAGAATGGAACCAGGTCATGTGTAATCCACACAGACAATATGTTCCAACAGAATAATAAAGAATGGAATAACAATAGAATGCACCGTGCATGCGATAGACCACCTGTATGTGTTATTCCAATGTAATAATAAAGACCGGAATAATGTAAGAATTTCACCATGTATGTGGTACTTCAGCATGACAAAGTTATTCCAACATAATAATAAAGAATGGAATAACAACTCTTACGAGTATTGAAAGAAAATAACTCTCTTCATGAATACGAAAGAATAATACCCCTTACCTTAGAAGAAACTGGATATTAGAATAGTGAGGTAGCATACTTCTCTTTTGCTTTCTCTCTATAATTTCTCTCTATAATAATTGATCTAAAGCTTTAGTGAATTGGTGAGAAATGAAGGAAGAATGAGCTTCTATTTATAGGAAAATATAGTTTCGATAATTACACGTTTTGGGGCTCAAAATATTACAGTATAATACCTTCCTCTTTTTCTTCATTTTTAATGTAGTTATCAAACTTGCACCACCTCCCCTAATAGTAAATAACGTGAATCAATAGTTCAATCATCTGAATCAATAGTTATAATCATGTTAAAATACGAATTAAAGTATAGTACCTCTATTTATACCTCCATTTTTAACTTAGTCATGCAAGTATTATCAATCTTGCACCAACTCCCCTAATAGTACAAGAATGTGAATCAATAGTACACACATGTGAACAAATAGTTATAATCATGTGAATTAATTACAATTAATTGCTCATTTATCCGATTAATTACCCGACTGGTCAGTATAACTTCCAGACATCAATTAATATCGAAATAAATGTCGATTTTCACTAACAATACTAATTCCAACATAATGGAACTATAAATTTCATCTTTAATCAACACGAACTTATTCGTCATTAATATTATAACTCACAATATTTAACAACCAGATCGTTCCTACGAAAGAGGGGGCTTTCCGATAAGGATTTCTCCTTATTGGCGCGCAATTAGATGACCAAACCTCTCCTTGACAGAACTTCTAGACATTATAAATATTGCAATTTAATAATATGAAAAACTTTGTCGTCTCAATTATTGATTTAATAATATATTATATTATGTAGATGATATTGTGACAATAATCGAATCAATAATATGAGAGATATGATGCAGCAATTACTGTAGCAATAATTGAGTCTAACTGAGTGACTTCTCACGTAAGCATCATTACCCAATATCGTGTGCTACTATGAAACCACGCATATTACTGTACTTTTACTACCGGGTAGTTCAACAGTTTAACGGTAAAACTTCCGCCATTATTTTTATAAAAGATAATTACATGCTTTTTCTAACTACGACAATACTTCATTAGGGGGTCCACTAATGATTGTGCCGTCGCATTTAATATTCCTGTTAAAACGAATATTCCCCACCAATCGAATATTATATAACCACTTGCTTACTTTGCAAAATTTGTAAATATTACCCACAACTATAACATTATATTATATCCACACCATAATATTCAAAAATATATTTCGAGAGAAATTAATCTTTATTCATAAAAGTTGGGGTCTTACACTTATGGTTAACCAACCAATCCATACCAAGAATTACATCGAATTCTTTTAACCTTATCAGTACCAAATCTACCGATAACTTATTCCCTCTAATATTTACGCAACAATCCTTATGAATATGTTTAATTGGGATTATTTCTTCGTTTGCTACCTTAACGTCTAAAGGTATTGCTAACTTTTCAGGGATTAAACCTAATTGCTTAGCAAATCCACATGCTATAAAAGAACAAGTAGCACCCGAGTCAAATAACACAAGCATTTATTTCATTGACTGGAATGATACCTGCTACTACATCCGATTATGCAACCTCATCTTGGACAGTCATATTAAAAGTACGGGCTGAAGGTCTACCCGCCGATGGTGTTGGTCCAGTAATGGCTAACTTACCACTACCAGAACCCTTATTTCCCTCTAACCCTTTCCTCGGGCAATTTCTTGCCATGTGGTCCAACGATCCACAAACAAAACACCCATGATTTTTCTTAGGGTTAGGACAGTTGGGTGATAGATGTCCCTCCTGCCCACAGTTGTAGCAAACTAATTTTCCCTTTAAATAGACTCCCAGATGAGTCTTTCTGCATGACTTGCATGCCTCCATCCTACGTTTAGGATCTCCTTGTTTCACCCCAGTATTCCCAGGGTTAAAGCTTTTCCTCTTTGGCATAGTTCCACTACCAATGGCAACCTCTGCCTTATTTCCTCCCTCACTCTTATTCTTATTCTTCCTTTCCTTGTGGTACTGAGACAATGCCTCACCACCACCTTTAGCTATAATTGCCTTTTCCAGAATGGTCCCATAGGAAGCACTCTGAAACACTTAAATCCTACTGTAGAGCTAGGATTTCAAGCCCTGCTCAAATCTATGAGCCTTGCTCTCTTTTGTGTCCACCTGATGTGAAGAAAATCTTGCCAATTCATTGAATTTGGCTGCGTACTGGGGAACTATCATGTCCCTTTGTTTAAGTTCCAAGAACTTAATCTCCATTCGACCTTGCATGCTAGTAGGGAAGTAGTTCTCGAAGAATACTTTCTTGAACTGTTCCCATGTAACTGCCTCCGTTCTAGCCCCACCCTGGTGAGCCTCCCACCAGTAGTTGGCCTCCCCTTTCATCATGTAAGTCGCAAAAGAAGTCTTTTGTGCCTCACCCACATTCGTAATAACAAATGCCTTTTCTATCTCTTTTACCCATGTCTGGGCCTCTAATGGGTCCTTCGTTCCTCTGAACTCAGGAGGACCCACACTTTTAAATTCTTTAAAGGTAGTTGTTCTAGCTACCCTAGGTGCTACGGGAATTCCTCCCCCAACTTGATTAAATGCTGCCGTTAATAAATTAACGAACTCTTGCATAGGGTTATTAGCACTACAACAAAAAGGCTTATTTACGACGGAATTTTCCGTCGGGACTAAGGTTATTCCATCGAGGGTAACCTTATCTCCGATGGAATATTCGGTCGGAAATTCGGTCGTATATAAGCACGTCGAAAATAAGTCCGTCGATTCTTTGGTCGGGAATACTTACGGTCGATGGACCTATTGTCGACCAAATATTCAGTCGAGGGTTAATATATCCCCGACTGAAATGTGTCTGTCAAGGATATTCGGTCGATCCTAACCATGCCACTTGGCAGCCTGGAAAAAAAGGAAAATCAACTTACGCGCGACGGACTTCCGTCGACTCTATAATTCGTCCGTTGAGATTATTTGGTCGAGGATATTCGGTCGAGGTTATGTATGCCACGTGGGAATATACCGAAAATGGGAAGAACCTTAACCTCGACGGTTATCCGTCGACAATAACATTATTCGGTCGAGGTTACTATTTTTTTTTAAAATATTTTTTTTGCAATATCCAGGGATTTAACCCACATCTTGTACCTATACCTGTACCTGAACCTATTTTCCCAACATCACATACACAAGCTAAACCATTACTACTAGCATAACCGCAACAAACCAAAGTAATGAAATGTAAAACAACATTAATCAAAGTAAATTAAACTAAGGTAAATTACAAAAGATCCCATTAATCTAAACTAACTACAACAAACATCCCATTAAGCTAAATTAAGCTAAGTGTCAAACCGCAACAAAACCAAAGTAATTAATGATAAGGTACTTTAAACTACAATATGTACGTCAAAAGTTATATAAAATTAATACAAAAGAATTTAAACTACAAAAGAATGTAAACTAAGTCAAGCTAGTAGAGCCCCCAGGGTGAGAAGGATCATCAGGCGGGCGTCGACGCTGCTCTGGAGTATAAAAATCGTCATCCCGCTCGTCACCCTATTGATACAATATAATGTAACTCATTAGTCCATATATATGATTCAGTTAAAGATAACTAAATGAAAATTAAATAACATACAGAATATATATTTGTATTTAAAATGAAATATACCGAAAGCAAATGAAATGACTCAACATCTACCCAAACTCATCCTCGACTAAGGTAACCACCATCCAAACAATCTCATCACAGATCGCGCCCAACGCCTCCAGAGGGGATACCCAGATTCTTGGCGGGTGGCACCAAATGCAATGTCCTCGCGCGTTGGTCGATGGAGGTGAAAACGGTTGGGCGGGTCCTGATGATGGAACAGCGGATCGGTCTCAAACCTCTCCGACACCGCACCCCATAACACACCGGAACAAAGCATCATCTAAGCCACCAGATGTGATGGTCCCACTCGGGCTTTCAACGCAAACGTCAAGCTAGAGCCTACAAAAATAAATATAACATGAATAATATTATAAGTTTACTTTATTCATAAACCTAAAATAAACATAAATATTATACCTCCTGGCAAGCAGTATAAATCGGTATCCTCAGAATCCCAAAGACTCGACACACGCAGCAGAGTATTAGTGGGCGATCCCGAGACGCGACCCAAAAGAGTCGCCTCCTCGTCCCGAGATAAACTAATCTCGTGCAAAGGGACGGTGGAATCTAACGTCTCAAGATCGCCTCAGCGAACTGTAACTCGCTGCTTATCTGTCCGGTCAGAGCTTCTCAAACCGCTCCTATAATTTGATATACAAGTGAGTTATCTTGGTATCATCATATAAATTACGTAATATTATCCTAATAATATCTATTATAGTAAATGTATTACCCGTATAGCTAGTGCTGTTGGAGATATCGTCGACCCTGAAGTAGAGCCCTTCAGCGTATGGACTCTATCCCAGAACTCGATCATAGTAGGAGGTCAGCCCAAGCTACTCCGCATGACCTAGATTATATACATTAAATAAGATCACCTTAATTTACTATAGTTGCAATATGAGATTAAACTAAACTAAAGAGAAATACATACCGACTTAACCTCCTAAAATGACTGCGAGCCAAAAGTATGTACAACTCGTAGCTTGCCGCGATTCCTCTTCATCTGCTCCGACTTGGTCTTGAACGCAACATCATCCCAAGATGCATAACATCGCAAATTTATGTCAGATCTCGACATCGCTTATACGGTCGATGATCTCGCAAAGTAGTCCCGGTGTTTCTTCTATCGTTCTTTAATGTTCCGTCAGATCTCGTATAACCAAATTTACATAATTCTTCGAGATGTGGGTAATGATAACGGCGTCACCATCCGCCTCAGTGATGCCGACCTCGTATCTATAGTATCTCTATCAAACAGACATAACATACGTATGATTTATTATTTAAACAATATGTAAATAACATGCATGGACCTTGATTTAATATATGTAAGTCGACTTACGTGAAACTCCCGCAACACTGTCACCATGATATTCATTTCCTCCAAGTCTTTACGTGCTTTATCATTGTCTTTTGTTTTACCACTTGTATCTAGTACGGTGTAAAATAAGTTCTCAAATACATTCTTTTCTGTATGCATAACATCTATACAATGATGAAGTGCTAGTGTGACCCAGTATGGCAACTCAAACCAAATTGGCGAGTGAGTCCAGTTATGACTTTTCCCATATCCTATAGCTCTCGGCAGCACCATGCTCCTTCCTAGGGGGTGGAAATGTTAGATCATTTAGCCAGCCCAATATGTCGCTGCCCGACAAGCGACCAACAACCCCTTTCTTCTCTGTCTTTCTGTTGAATTGTGTAGACATCTTTCTATAACTGTGCTCAGCAGGCAAGAATCTACGAGCAGTTCCAAAGAAACTAATTTTTCGGCCATGACGTAGTTGAGTGCCTTGCACATCCCCCATGCAGACTGGACATGACAACTTGCCATGAGTCGACCAACCACTAATCATCCAAAGTGCCGAAAAGTCATTGATAGTCCACAACAAAACTGCCTTCATCAAAAAATTCTACCTTACAGATTTATCAAAAGCCTGAACACCTGTTTCCCACAGCATCTTAAGTTCATCGACTAACGGTCTGAGGTACACGTTAATGTCTTTTGTAGGACTCTTATCCCCCGGTATAAGTAAGGTCAAGAAAAGATACGGATCCCTCATGCACATTGATGGTGGAAGATTGTAAGCTACCATAATCACTGGCCAAACAAAATAAGGCTGACTAAAATTATTAAATGGACAGAATCCATCTGTAGCCATCCCAAGCCTGACATTCCTAACTTCTTCGGCAAATTGTGGAAATTTGGCATCAAAATTCTTCCATTCATCTCCATCTGCTGGGTGAGTCAGCTGACCAGGCATGACATCCCTTGTTCTATGCCAACTCATATCTTTGAAAGAAAGTCTTGCAGAGACATGAATAGTCGTTGCAACCTCGGCGCAAGAGGAAAATACCATAAAATCTTTTTGGGAACATGTTTCTCCTTCCCTCCATGTTTTATGATCTTGTACCTTGGCGAGTTACAGATATCACACTGCACCTTATCTTTGTCCTCCCCATAATATAACATACAATCCTGCTCACAAGCATCGATCTTCTCATACCCAAGATTCAACCCCTTAACCATCTTCTTCACCTCATAGTAATTCGCGGGTAACGTATTATCCCTGGGTAAGAACTCGCTGAGAATATCAAGCCAATCATTGAATCCCCTCTCACTGCAGTCATGCTCATTCTTGAAATATAAAAGCTTCGTAACTGCAGAAATCCTGGTGTGGTTGTCATTTCCAGGATACAATGGAACACCCGATTCAGATAGCAACTTGTAGAAAGCAGCTGCTGAATCATTTGGCTTTTGCTGAGAACTGCTTGACGCATGCTCATTTTCAGCCCAGTCAATATTGGTAGGGCCATACGCATCAACCAACATCTGCATGACGTCATAGTTATCTTCTTTCGAATCCCCGTGATCCGAGTGGTCTACAGTACTATATGTCCGTTCTCTAAACTCAGCTGATTCCCCGTGATGAATCCATACCGAATACCCATCCATAAACCCACGTGAATTTAAGTCAAATTTAACTTCATTGGCAGTCTTCCATATCATGTTCTTACACTTGGAACACGGGCATCTCATCTTTCCGTTCGGATCATCAACATTTTCTATTGCTTTGTTCATAAAATTGGACACCCCTTCACGGTACGAATCAACTAATCCCCTCCCATAAATTGGTATCCTACGGTACATCCAACTTCGGTCGGCTGACATCTTTAATTGAAGAAAATACCCAATTAGAATATATATGCATGTATTTAGTTTACCTAGTATATATCTCCACTCTACAGGGGTTAGGCTTCTATCCCGTTCATGGATGCATCTCCTCACTAGTGCCATTCACTCCTGGAGCGTGTTTATAATATTTTAAGAAAATTTCAGCATCACCTCCCCATGGTCTTCAAGTACATGAAATAGACCAAGACAACTTAGTCTAAGTATGCACTCGAAGAACATATGTAGAGACACAAGCTAAAAAATCCTCAAAAAATTATAAACACGTACGCACCTTGTAAATTAGCACCGACCTAAGTGAGAGACATAACATCCAATAACAGTCCCAAACTGGGGACTATTCGGCATTCACTCATACTGAGTGAATGTCAAACGGGTTTCTAAGTTTCAAAGTATATTATATATATATATATATATATATATATATATATTTTATGAGTGTATTGAAGAGCAAATGGGTTTCAAACGGGTTTCTTAGTTTATTAGTTGCAACTAATAGTACTCCAATCGGTTCCGCGGTAGTAATCGGACAAAAAAAAAGGTCGTAGTTCCTGTTTGTGTCCTATAATCTATTAATAAAGTTAACTGAATTATCGCGGACATTCCTCGCTTCCACCATAATGATGACAACATCCAGAAGGAGTTCCATTAAGCTATTGAAAAAGTTCTAAGTTAAGCAACCTCTAGATGAGCGAGCGATCACTTCTCTCATTATGAATGAATCATTGCCTGATATGGGTTCAATCCATGCCATAGAAAGCTTCTCACCACTCCAAATACCCATCTGAGGAATTTGGAGTGGTGAGAAGCTGTCTATATCCTGGATTGGACCCATACCAGGCAATGCTTCATTCCTAGTAGAGAAGTGATCGTTCACTCATTTAGAGGGTTGCTTAACCTATAACTTTGTTCAACAACTTAATGGAACCCCTTCCATATGTTGGCATCTATTATGATGGAACAGTGAGGAATGTCTTCAATAATTCAATTAACTTTATTATTCAAGTTTAAGACACAAACAGAAACTACGACCCTTTTTTTTAAATGCTGTCGAGGAACAGGTTGGAGTACTATTAGCTGCAACTGCTACGTCGAATTCTGCATACAAGGAAGAGTACATATATATGTAGGTAGAGTATTATCGGATTTATTGAAAATTGTGGCAAACTAAGTAAATGCTACTTAGTTTATTTTGCCAATGATAAACTAAGTAAACGGTACTTAGTTTATTAAATTGTTATTTGGAATCTATAGAGATTACTGTTCGATATTCACTCCTACTGCTTGTCAAACGGGTTTCTAATTAAGTTGCAAAGTATATTATTTTAATTCTGCGACAACATTCTTATATATTCAGTCTCTTTGAATTGCATCCCAACTAAGCAAATGCTACTTAGTTTATTATTTTGAGTTGATTTAATGTATTATTTTAATTTATTATAATTTATTTTATTTTATTTTATTTTGTATTATATAATATAATTTTTAAATTTTCTTATTAAATTAAATTAAATTAAATTAAACTACCTTGTAACATTTATTAATTATTAAATTAAATTAAATTAAATTTTAATTTAATTTATTTAATTTATTTAATTTTTATTTTATGTTATTTTAATTTATTAATTATTTTAATTTAATTTATTTTTTATTATATTATATTATCTCATTTTTAAAATTTATTTTATTTAATAAACTAAAATAAATGAAATTTATTATTTTATTTATTTGTTAATAATTTTTTATTTTTAATTTAATCTATTTATATATTAAATTATATTTATTTCATTTATTAAACTTTATTTTATTTTATTCTCTAATTATATATTAATATATTAAATAGTGAATTTTAATTTTATTTTGTTTTTTAATTAAGTTGATTAAAATAATTGATATTTGAAGTATAAATTATTTGTAATAAATAGTTTAGAGCAACAGATTTTGCATCTCAATAATTCTGATAGAATTAAAAGTGGGAAATTTCAATTAAAATATTAAGCATAAAATTACTACTGTTATTAACATACAACATATATATACAATATTGAAATTGAAGAAATATACACTGCAATTACATAAAAGAAAATAAAACCAAACAATAAAATGGATTCTATTGTACAGAAGCTGCAAATGACCAATTTCAGACCCAAATGACCAAAAACAGAATTCATATATACATTATAATACCATACACAAAATTCAAGCAAATATACATTATACATTATCAATCCAAAAACAAAATAAATTTAAACCAATTGCATATTATATATATTACCAAATTCATACACAAATTTCATACTTAAATTTCATACTACTAACATATATATATATATATATATATATATATATATATATATACACTCAATACCTTGACCCGGCCAGTAGGGGTATAAGTGTCGCGGCGATCCTATGGTGACCAAGTGGCGGTGAAATCTTCTTTGGGTGGGTCGCGTCGAGGGTCCTGGGGAGAGGGGTGGTGATGCAGGGAAGGGGTTTGGGAGTGGGGTACTAGAGGGTGGGTGGGAGGGGTACTGGACTATCGGGACGACGTAGGGACAACGCCGACGACAGTGGGGAGAGGGTGGGGTACCAGGGAAGGTGGTGTCGTCAGGGGGGACGACCGTGGGGGGTGGGGGGTACCAAATGAGTGGTGGGGGGGACCGGTGGAGATCGATCGAGGGGGTTGGGAGCGTATGAGAGAGAGAGAGAGACGTTGTCTAGAGAAATAGAGAGGGAAATGTAAAAATAGAGAGGGAAATGAAAATGAGAGGACACAGGGAAGGCGAAGAGTTTTTTTAGGTTTATTTCAGATAGAAGTCCGTCGAGGTTGTGAACATCGAGGTTATTATAACATCGACGAATTATTCAGTCGAGGAGGACACATATTCAGTCGACTATATATTCCCGCTGGCGGGAAACCCTCGCGCCACGGAGAATATCTTAAATCCGACTGATGTTCGTCGAGGATACATTAATTCCAACTGAATTACTTTCGACTAAATATTCGGTCGGTCTTATATTAACATCAACTGAATATGTTTAGTCGATAATAATTCCGTCGGAAATAAAGCTTTTTCTTGTAGTGTAGGACCCCCTTGATTTTCATTATGTGATTCAGCCTCTTGGTTACGTTGTCTCCTTCTTGGCGGCATAGTTCTGATTTAATAAATAAAGATTCATTATTATCTATTTAATTACTTAGTTATCATTCCCAAATAACAACTCATACCACAACAAGCACATTAAACAAAAACTTCATTATATTAATATGCTTTCATAGTCAAAACTATTTACACTTTGCTTCCATATCCAAAAACTATTACATTACTATCCCGCGATTGACTTCTACAAAAATTGGGATTTACAAAAAGACTACCCTTTAATTATACAAAAGAGGGTTTTACATCACTACACATAAACCAAAAAGATCTAACGATATACTAACACTGCCTTACGACATTCTCATGTTTCTAATTTGCTAAAATTGAAACAATATCTCGACTAATCGTATATCGAGTCTGCCCTGACTCAGTAGAATAACAAGCAATTTTCAACTTGAAATCCTCATGAGCACAGTTTCTTTCGAAGCTCTATGACCTCTTCCTTATAATCCCTAGCTTTATCCGTCATCAACACTTTCTCATCGTGCTCTGACTCAAAATCTGCCTCTGCAGACTCCTTCGCCTTATATAGGGCGGTAATCTCCTCGTTATGTGCCTGCATCACCGTGCGCAGATGCACATTCCTATAAAGCACAACCAGGTACAATGATCTCATTGCATCTGGAGATGTTAACTCCTGAGTAGGTACCACCGTATTAATCGATATTACCTCCATATCCTCCACCACATCTATCATCATATTTAGGTATGATGCTATTCCCATTGTTTTCTCGAAGTAATCCCCCTCAGAAATGTACTCCTCTGGATCCGAATCTTCCAGAACCACTATCGGTACCTCCGCCACCGGCATAGGTACTATCTCCACTCAGTTCACAAACTCTTCACTCACCACATGAATGTCTCTATACATCAAGCTATCGTTCAACATCTACAATAACACATAACATGTTGATTAGTACATAATACACAATAGTATAATCATAAATCACATTTAATTTATTTAGGATTAATTTCCATCTTTTAAAGCTTTTGGTACTGAGTTTTCTCAATACCTTATTAATTCATTCGACTCAAATTTACTTTCTTCGGACTTTACCTTCCCTACGAGGTTATTAGCCTAAGGTTCTTTCCCCCTTAATTTTATAACTTAATGCTTTGATACCAACTTGTGACGCCCCCAAATTCGGGTATCTTCCAACCCAACACATGGTGCTACACGGTACTCATAACTAAATAATCATTCTATTAAAAACACAACACAATGTATGTATTAACTATCTTCTTATTACAATCATAGTAAAATACTTTCCCAGGTTCATAAATCGATTACATCATTCGTTATTCATAAGTATAATATATACAACCATACTAATCTATTACAAGATGTTTAACTATCCATCTTAGCCTTCCCTTTATCTCTCTTAGAATTCTCAGTACGCTCGGCTTTAACTGCAATCATATAATTCACGCAAGAAGTGAGCACTAATATCTCAACAAGTTTAACAAAGGATAATATCAATACCACGTTCGTAAATTATCTGATCATATTCCATAACTAAATAAATAGTCATGAAGTACTACAAAACATTGATTAATACTTAACAATTCATAACATCAATTCCCAAAGTATATCATAGTTTAGGAATTTTAAACCGGTCGAAAGACCATGAACAGTATCTTTCTGTTTTCATACTTGAAAAGGACATCACAACACTAAGGCTGTACATCCGACATTTCCTATGAGCACTTCTAGGTGATCAACCTATAGTACTCTATGTTGATCAACAGTCATCCGTTAAACGTATTTACGTTTAAGTTTTGGCAAACTCGCGTGCCCATCGAATAAACGATGAAAAATACTTTTGTTTGTTCATAGACAAACTTACCTTTGAATCCAAACCAAATACTTGGCATAGGATAGCGTTATCATTTCTATATAGAAAGACATGTATACAAATCAATCTATCTCTTACGAATAGTCTAGCCAGGTTAAAACTGACATTGACCCTTTCTTAAAAATCATTCATGCAACTCATTGCAATGAATCACAAAAAACTTGACCAACACAAAGGTTAGGCAAGCGTTAAGAAAACTTTCCTGCAAGCTTGTTCGAATAATTTATTCAATAGTTCTCAGTCTTTACAGAATCTACATGATATATTCACATAGCACACTATAATTAGCTCAAACAATCAATCATATTATTTCTACCAACTTCTTTCTCTTCTATGTTTTAATTGACTTTATTTCAATAATAAGGTCAATTCAACTTACTACCCTTCATCCCGGCTTGTTAACAATATTACGTTATTAATCGAACTCAATCATTATTGGTGAAGTACCAATGTCGATTATCGTTCAAGGTTTATTTATTAACACTTCATGTTCTTTGTTTACATACTAACATCTCGCATTCAATTCCTAAGTTCATCATAATATACGCTAGTATATGTAACATAGGAATGGTTTTAGTATGTTAATTAAGTATATAAACTTATCTTATATTGGTCTTGAAACAATTGAATTCAAAACCTAACTTCTCTAACAACTCCCTTGCTCTTGCGTAGCCAGGTATGGGCTCTATATTATTAACACTGACACTATTACACATTTTGATACCTAAGCCCCTCCCCGATCTCTGCCGCAAGCGCCATGAACTTAAACTTGTGAATGGCGCTGTGGCGCCACTCTTCAAAGAGTTCATTACACTGCACGCACTGTGTTGCATGCGCTACAGTACTTATAAGCTTTATCTCAGTGCTGCTGCTGCACCTCATACTATAAAAATTTTACAGATAAAAATTTTAGTGAACTTCTCGGCTTCATAACTTCTTCGTTATAAGTCCGATTTGGTCCGTTCAAAAGCCTACAACTCCCATTTTACATACTCTACGCGTTCATGTAAGAATTTTACATTTTTGAATCCGTTAACTCGAAATTCACTTCTAAGTTCATTATCGAGCGTTCGTTAAATTCTTTCGAGCATTCAATACTCGTTTTCTTCGTTTTAAGTCAGAATCCGACGTTCTTGATCCTAAATACTATATCTCACGTGTTGACATTGAAAACCAACGTTTCCAAGTCACACGGCAACTTTCAGGTGATGGGTAATGAATGAAAGCGATTAAAACCTTAGGTACATGTTAAGAGATGAACAACGTGAATGCGGATTACGTAAATAATCCTCGTGAATCATATTCGCATCAAGAAAACGTTCTAAGTGTACATTAGTTGTATAACTTAGGCGTTGACGAAGGTAGTAAGTAAGATATGATTTATCAAGAAAGCCATAATGAACGGTACTAAGATTAATGATAGCCGAATGTGAGTCGAATTGAAAATTTTAGAATAAAATGTAAGCGTTAAACACTTTAACAGACGTGAGGGTTGAGTGTACACAAATATTAAATGGGCAGAACCTACACCCCGTGTATGGTTTGACCGTAGGATAATGAAGACCAATGATTAAACCTGCAAACGGTGAAGAAGCTGAATTAAAGACAAGTATGCATAACGTAAACAAGTCGAGTTAATGATTAACTTGGATGACGTTCCGAGTTGAATGAACCGGACGTTGTAAGATAAGAATAAGGTGACGTAAAATGCTTAACGCTATTAATGCGTAGAATTAATATTGAATAATCGTTCTGAGTATACGAAAGACTGTATGACTTAGATGATAAGAATGAATCATGAGGTATGGCATTTAGTTGCCATAAAGCCATAAGGAATAAAAAATTTACTTAACGAACATTATAGTTTAATGGTTCGGATAAGTTAAGATAAGTTTAGGTTGTGATATAATCGTAACCTTTGATGGTTGACATATGGGAGCTTTACTAAATAATTCCTTCAGAGAGCAAAGGTATATACAAAACTGGCAACCAATCTAACTCACTGTGATGAAAGTGTAGATGAGACGGGAAGTTGTTTGTTGGTTGTTTGTGGGAAACCACTCAGAGAACCATATAAACTACTAGTAGAGACACGATGTGTGCTGAGTCCTAGAGAATGTATAAGAATAAAATAAGAATGTAAATCATCAAAGATGATGAATGTATGAGTAAGACATCTCTGTATGTCATGAAGCCGTAACCGGTAGTAACGGAAGTTAGTCGCGTAAACTTAGTTTATAAGAACGCGAACCCTAAGAAGTAAAGTTAAGTAAACCAATGTGTAAAGTCAAGTATATGACTGATTGGTGTATGTGCTATTTCCTTATATGTTATATAGGGATTGCTGTAAATAGTTCAGCGTAAACTATAAGATGTAGTTGTGCGCAAGGCAAGTTTCCTAACTTCATTCATATTTTAAATGAATGCTAGTTTGTTAAACTTCTTAGATGTTGAACTTGAGAAGTTTTGTCTATGTGCGAATGTGCGATATTTGTACAAAGTGGTAGAACGTATGAGGCCTTCTACCACAATTTGAACACTTCAGTGTTTCTATGAGATGAACTGTTCGGTGATTGAGTTTTTCAATATGAGAGTATTATGTTTATACATGAATCATTATTGTTAAGTCTGTTCTATTGATTCTAGCCAGATAGGATGTGTATGAAAAATGTAGAAGAATGAAAGCATTTCAAAATGAATGTGATTGATGTTTTAAAATGATAGGAATAAGAATTATTCCTATTATTCAAGCTGCTTCATAACCTTTGTTCGGTTATTGAAGTCTTAAAAGAATGTTTAAATTCTTGAAGTTGTTTGTTCAACTGCTATGACTTACTGAGCAATTGAATGCTCACATTTGCTTTAAATAAAAACATTTTCAGTGAATGATGTTAGAAAGAACTTAAGGATCCCATAAAGATCAAGCTGACTGGTATCCAAAAGAAGTGCCATTTAGTGTATGAATGTGCCTGAAGATCAAGCCAAAACTTGTAATATAGAATAATGCAATTAAAATATAGAATAGTTTAATGAACTATTATGTATCCTTGGTGGCAGATGAAAGTCACTCTTGTAAGCGATAAAGAATAATGTAATTATCATTATTTGTAATGAACAAGGTTATAAGGTATTAGAACTTTGGATTTGAGAATGTATATTGTTATATTTAGCTATATAATGATGTATGTTTGGAAGAAGATGAGATCGTGACGTACGGAATCCGGGTGTGAAAATTGACCGGATTTTGCGACGTTACAGTGGCACGTTTTGAGACGTTCCTACTGACTATGGATCTTCATTTGGTCCATCACCCATAAAGTTTTAGGACTTTGTAACTGGTACATTGCTTTTTAGGGTTAGCTTCTTTTCTCCATGAACTCTACAGAAGTGGTTTTGATGATTATAGTGTGGTTGATAGACATGCACCATGATTGACTTATCTTCTGAGCTTATCTCAGATCTTCTGGAAAGAATTTCGCTTCTTCATTTTTTCTCCCTAAGCTTTATCATCTCCATATCTCTAATTGTTCTTCCATACTCTTCCCTTCCAGGCTGTACTTCTTCAATATCATCACCTGGTTTTGTCATTTCTTCTTGAAAAGCCTATTTATCCTTTTTTTGGCTTGTACACAGCCTTTGTACTTTCTTCAGATTCAGCCCTGATAGTTGTTTAGGCTGAGAGGCTGTTACAGCTTATCTGCAATCATAATTTGTCTGGACTCTATGATTGGTGATAACTCTACAATCGTAGTGAGGTCTTCTTTGTTCTATGACAGCTTTTCTTCTTCTTCTAAAGTTCACAACTACCTTCAACTTCATCTTCATTTGTCACTAAAATCTTTATCATCAAAGATTGGAAGATCTGAAGGGTTTGCTTCATAGTGCACTTTTGACACTTTTAGTGATGTTGTTCTTTAACAGATCACTGCTCCCCCATAGTTGATACTATCTTCTCAGAGAGGTATGAGTTCTTCTTCTTCATATGCATCGGAAGGCAGCCTTACATATCTCCTTCTAACTGGAATCATCACTATCATTTAAACCTCCTTGGATCATAGGAATGGATATCTTCATCACTCCACGATTTTTGACAAAACTACGAACGTAATCTTCTTTATCTAAAACCTAAACAGGTGTTTTCAGCAGGCTTGTAGTTCTTCCTTAATTTCTTTAATATACACTAAGGATGAATGAAGAATCATTTGAGACCATCAAATTGTTAACATCCATCAGCCTTTCTTTAGTTAGTTGTCCTTCCTCCTTCATCAGAACTATAAACTTTGATACTAACTGAAGGGACACTACGATTGAGATCATTGTACCATAATCGTTGTGTGTTGTCTTGCACAGGCTGAACTCAGTCTTGATCGTAGAGAACACTACGATTTTCCTTAAGCTCTTTAACAGATTTCACTCGTGGAGTTCTACTTCTATGATGAGTTCTTCGTGATCAATGCTTGACGATCCTCTGATGTGAACTTCCTCGAGGGTTCTTCTCAGATGATATGCTTTGCATGAATAAGCATATAAGACCCTTTTCATCTAACCATGAATGGTTTGCTTCCATATGGAGATCAGCAACCATGTGAGCTTCATTCATGTTAGCTCAGAAAGTCTTCAAGAACAGGCTTTGATAAAGAATGATTTTGTCAAGAACATTTCTGAAATGTCTTAAGCCTCCAGCTGGTTGAATCTTCATGACTTAAATCATCTGCTTCAACATTCCTTAGTGTGGTCAGATAGACCAAGTACCTTTCCACTGTCAATTTCTTGACAGTCATTTATCTTGATATAATGAGGTTAGCCATTGATGTGCATATTTTTACATTCATTTCTGACATCTTATTGCTCCAGTTGTCCTTCAATCAATCAGTCATAGTCTTGAAGATGTAAGCTAGGAAAATCTTGGCATCTTTAGTTCTTTGACAACCTTGAACCTCAAGGTTCACATCCAGCTACTGGTTAGCCAAATACATATTTGAGAAATTCTTCTTTTTCCTCTAGATAAGTATTTCTTAGCATATATGGCCTTTCATCTTTCATACTTGTGGAAGCTTGACTCTTTTCTATTGATGCCTCTTGACCTCCAAGCTCTGGTCTTCAGACTATAAGATTGACTGTGGATAAGGATTCGTCTTGTTGTTGTGGCATTTAAGAACATGGACCAATTTGAGCAGCTTCAGGTGTATATACATATTTACATGTACACATTATTTCTAACGTGTGAGCTCATCTGCATTTACAAGTGACTTAATACTAAACTTAGTTTAGAACAATGTTTATGCCTAGAATCAGACTCAAAGCGATTAGCTTAAATTTAACATGAGAACCTGCTCTGATACCAATTGTTAGTTCCCAGTAGGCACACAATAGTTCTCAGTTGTCCTCGTCTGATATGGCTCGACTATGATATCTGCCTCTGATATGATCAGTAGACTCCACTACTTCAAGTGTGGCCTACAATTCTTGACTTGGCTCTGAAAGATGCTCAGTCGGCTCTTAGACAGGCTGTCTCTACGATTCTAAAAATGACTTCCTCAGCAAACTACGACTCTGAGAAAGTTCTTCTCGACACACTACGGTCCTTCCTCGTCTCTTTTGGCAAACTACGATTCCGCCTTGATAGTTCTCGAGTTTTCCTTGACTCTCCTGGAAGACTACGATGCTGGTGCAGTGTTCGACGATCAGACATGCTTATCTATTACATTATAAGATCAACCTAACAAGCTTGATCTTTCTATATTTATAGTTACGATGCCCCCAAATCCGGGTATCTTCCAACCCGACATATGGTGCTACATGGTGCTATAGTTCACACATACATTCAATTAAAATGACTCAAAAGAACGATTATGTCTTATATATATTCTAAACAATATTCCCTTCCAAGGTTCTTTATAACCAATACATAAGTTCTTTGTCAAAATATCAAATACGTTACAACATTTAAACCTATACTATTACATAAACAGTTCAACGGTCTGCCTTAGCCTTCCATTGATCTTTACCAGATCCTTCGGTCCGTTCGATCTTAACTGCATTCATATGGTTCAAGCAAAAGTGAGCATAACTAGCACAGCAAGTACAACAATTCCAATTAAACGACATGCTTGAAACATACAAATCATATATCCTCAATAACTGATGAATAGTTATGAAGTACTATCGATAATTCAAAATAGCACTTATCTTTTCTTTAAAACGTTTTACAATGACAACATTAAGTAAAACATCAATTCTGGTCCAAGACTTTGAGAATTTCATACTTTCTTTGAAAAGGACAACCCGACACTAAGTCCATAAGTCCGACATTACTTACGAGCACGTCTAGGCGATCAGCCTATAGTACTCTACGTTGAGCAAAACTACATTATTTAAACGTATGTACATTTAAGTTGTGGCAACCTCACGTGCCTGTCGTTTGACGACATAACAGTTGTTTAGCATACTCAGTCTTCATTTGAAAACCACACCAAAAATTGTTTGGTAAAACATTAACAATACTTCGATAGATTATAAGAAATCCCACATATCGTAAATCTAGCCGAAAGAATTGGCTTTGACTTCATCATACATCAATTCATGCGTAAGGATACATGAATCACAAAACTTGTCCAAATTGAACATAGACAAGGGTTAGAACACTTGCCTTCAGTGTCTGCTACTATTAATACACTTTCTCTTTAAGTCTTTAAGGTCTCTACAATAGATGATCACATAACGTAACACATTAGGTCATGAATAAACATACATGGTTCCTAATGAATCTTACCCTTCTTCTCAATCTAATCATGTATTAGATTTGTTACTATTAGTTTCGGCTTGCCATTATAGTTTACATTGTTCTTATGTTCACATTTGATTGATTATCTTCAACCTTTAGTGATCATACTTAAGGTTTAACAATGTCTTAAACAATTTTACACTAAGTTTTAGTTCATTACTAATCAATTAACTTTATTTTTATCTTCATAATCTTCCTTCATTGTGCAAACCTTAAGGCTGGCGCTACGACGCCAACTATTTCTCTATAACTCATGCTACGGTGCGAGTTTCTAGTATGGCTTCCTCATTCTTGGCGCCATTGCCATTTCACTCTTTCTCTCTCTCTACGCCAAGACCGCAAATACCACTCTCTAGTGTCTCATGGTCCTGACTCGCATTGCAAGTGCCACTTTATAGAGGTTACTAGTCAAGCCTGGCGTTGCAGCGCCAAGGACAATGCCTTGGGTGGCGCTGCGGCGACGGCTCTGAGATATAGAAAATTTTGACAAAAAAATTTTTTAAGTGAAATTCTCGGGCTCATAACTTATTTGTTATAAGTCTGAATTGGCTCGTTCAAAAGCCATTAGCTCACAAATTACATACTTTATGTGTTCATGTAATAATTTTACATTTTTGACTTCGTTAGCTCAAAATTCACCTTTGAGTTCATTTTTAACAAAAATGATAAATGTTCGTGAACGTTCAACGCTTGTTTCTTTGTTCTAAGTTAGAATTCGGTCATTTTCGAGTCTGCAACTCTATAATGCCAAATAAAACTTGTCCCCATTGAAAACCAATGTTTCTGAGCTCAATATCAAAATTTAACTTCTATTCCGAGAATTTCATGAATTCGACGATTATCGTCTAATCGTGTGAATTCCGGCATAACTTCGTTACTTATGATTTGTTCATCGTTTCAAATGGATTCTATCCATCATACTAACATCTTAACATGCATATTTCATTAACTTATTTACATGATAAGTTATTACTTGTTCTTCATGAGCTTATAACTTATAAAAGTATAAACTACTTATGATTTCATTTCATATAACTTTTCATGGTTTTAATCTTCTAACCACATCCTTTCTTCTTCTTATCATACAACCCTCATTAAGGTAAACATATTACAAGTTCTTACAAGTTCTTCATTAGTTCATAACTTATATATGAACGAATTGCTTATTCATGGCTTATTAAGACTTAAGTCCTTTGGTTATCCATTCTCTTAACTTCTTATCATACATATTTCACTAATCCACACTTCTCTATCAAACTAGTCTTGAAGAGTTGGAAGATTAATGGATACGAGTCTTACCCTTAATGATCAAGCTTGTTCTTCTTCTTTTCTACTAATGAAAGTCTAGCTTTTTCTTACTTTTCTCTCTAACAAATAAACACTTAAGTTATTGGTGTATTTGAACAATCAACAAATGAAATCCAAAGCTCTCTATTTATAGGAATTGCTAGGTTAGGGTATAGTGGTCAATAGCCAAATCCCACCTCCTTAACCACCTCCTTACTATTCATTACTTAATCCTTAAGTTAACTTGTTCATCAAATCTTTTGCTTGGCCATCACACTCCTTTCTTGCTCATCACATTATTTGCTTGGCCACCAAGGTCACCCATGTGATCATGGAGCCTACATAGGTTTCCCCATGGATCTTCTTTTCCCATTGGATCTTAATTTGGGCTTTAATTCAATTAGCTTAACTTATGCTTTTAGGCTTGTATAAATCCACTTTGGACTTTACATTAACAAACACTTGGACCTTAACTATAGTTTACATTGGGCTTAATCACAATCCCAATTAAACTATACCCTTCCTACATAATCTTACAAGTACAATTACATATGGCTTAAAGCCTTAGTAGGTATTCTCTACGTATTAATCTCGTATTCTAACTCGTATACTCTTTCAACATATACGACATACCACCATTCATACATACTCGTATAATACTTTGTATTATACTCGTATTCATTACCTCGTACAATATCTACGTATTATACGATCATCGCTTTAACTAGTTAACGCTTTACTTTTTCCTAACTTTCTCGAATTAAGTCCACATGCGAAAAACTACATTTTCCATACTTGAATTATTATTACATAATCCATCTTACCTCGATATTCTATCGTTACGTAATTCTCGGAAGTTCAAAAATATTTCCTGAGCAGAAATCAATGAATAGTGTTTTTCAAAAAATTTATCGAAAAACTTTTATTTTCGTCTTGGAAATTCAAATACTTTAATTTCTTCACGTAGTCGAAATACTATGACAACCCATTGTTTCTAGGTTATAGAACGACATTAATCTTACTAACACATAATAATAAGAAGTAATATAATTTTATTCATTATTTAATTAAATAAAATTATTTTACAATAGATCCGAATTTCTCGGTCGTTATATTCTTCCCCCCTTATAAAGATTCTATCCCCAGAATCTCGTCTCACATTATGCAAACAACTAAGGGTAATCCTTCCTTATCTTTTCTTCCAATTCCCACGTTTCTTCTTCTGCATCGTGGTTCTTCCAAAACACCTTTACAGAAGGTATAACTTTATTCTGTAGAACTTGCTCTTTACAATCGATAATTTGAATCGGCATCTCTTCGTACGTTAAGTCCTTCTCAATATGAATAGGCTCATACTCTATTACGTGCTTATAATCTGGCTTATTAGGACGTAACACAGATACGTTAAACACGTTATGTCTTCGTTCTAGGTCTGGAGGTAATGCTATCATATAAGCTACATCACCTACCCGTTTGAACACTTCAAAAGGTTCTATAAACCTTGGACTTAACTTTCCCTTCTTTCCAAAGCGTATCTTTCCTTTCGAGGGAGATACCTTTAGAAACACATAAGAGCCTACTTCAAACTTCCTATGTACTCGATGCGAGTCCACATACTTTTTCTGTCTGTCTTTAGCTTCTACGAGACATATCCGTATCAACTTCACTACATCCACTGTTCGCTGCACCAATTCTGGCCCTAGCATTCAGCGTTCTCCCACTTCGTCCCAACATAATGGTGTTATGCACTTTCTTCCATATAAGGCTTCGTAAGGCGGCATACCTATGTTTGAATGATAACTATTATTATACGCAAACTCTACTAATGGTAGATGATCATCCCAACTACCCTTAAAATCCATGATGCAATATCGTAGCATATCCTCTAATGTCTGAATTGTCCTTTTGTTCTGTCCATCGGTTTGTGGATGATAAGTTGTACTCAACTTCAGCTGCGTACCCAACTGTTCTTGTAGACTCCTCCAAAAGTTCGATGTGAATCGTGGATCACGATCTGACATAATCGAAATTGGTACTCCATGTCTGGAAATACCTTCCTTAACATAAATTTTAGCTAATTGGTCTAAGTTATACTTAACCCTTATTGGCAAAAAGTGAGCCGACTTCGTCAATCGGTCCACTATTACCCATATCGCATCATACCCTTTCATTGTAATCAGAAGTCCCACCACAAAATCCATCGTGATATGCTCCCACTTCAACTCCAGAATCTCCAATGACTATAACAAGCCACTTGGTCGTTGATGTTTGACTTTAACTTTCTGACAAGTCAAGCACCTAGTCACATACTCGGCTATCTCTCTCTTCATGTTCGGCCACCATAAACTCTGTTGAAGGTCTAGATACATCTTAGTACTACCAAGATGAATCGAGTACCTCGAACTATAAGCTTCTTGTAAGACTTGCTCCTTTAATTCCGTCTCATTTGGAACCCAAATTCTTCATTCAAATATCAATAACCCCTCATTATCAAGACTGTACTTAATATCTTTTTCATTGGTTAACCGCTTCTTTATCTGGTCACACTTATTAGTTTTGAGTTGCAACTCCTTAACTCTCTCTACAATGGTAGATTGAATCTCTGTTGTAAACAATCTCTGTCCTGATTCACTCAGCAACTTCACCACTATCTCCATCCTAGCTATCTCTGTTATTAACTCAATTTGAGCCGTTAACATAGACAACTTTTCCTGACCCTTTCTACTTAAGGTATCAGCAACTACATTGGCTTTTCTAGGGTGATACAGGATTTCACAGTCGTAATCCTTTACCAACTCTAGCCATCTCCTTTTTCTCATATTCAACTCCTTTTGTGTGAAGATATATTTTAGACTCTTATAGTCCATGTATATCTTATATTTTTCTCTGTAAAGATAATGTCTCCATATCTTTAAGGCAAAAACTACTGCGGTTAGTTCCGGATCATGAGTACGATAAACTTTCTCATAATCCTTCAACTGCCTTGATGTATATGCAATGACCTTGCCATGTTGTATGAGCACACAACCAAGTCCTCTATGCGAACCATCGCTATAATCTACGAAATTTCTTGTGTCATCGGGTAAAGACAAAACAGGCGCTTCACTCAACCTCTTCTTCAGTTCTTGAAAACTTTCTTCACATTTCTCTGTCCACACGTATTTCACCGTCCTCCTTGTCAAGTTAGTCAACTGAGTAGCTATCTTCGAAAAATCATGGATGAATCTCCGATAGTATCTCGTTAACCATAGGAAACTTTGCACCTCAGTCGGTATTTTCGGTTATTCCCAAGTCATCACGGCTTCCACCTTCACTGGATCTACTGAAATCCCCTCATGGTCAATGACATAACCTAAAAATTGTACCATCTCTAGCCAAAATTCACACTTAGTAAATTTCGCATATAACTTCTCCTTTCTTATTGTCTCTAATACTATTCTTAAGTGTTCAGCATGATCTTTTGGCGTCTTAGAATAGACTAGGATATCATCGATAAACACCACAACGAACTTATCCAAATATTGTTTGAACACTGTTCATCATATCCATAAATGCAGCTGGTGCATTAGTCAACCCAAATGACATCACCAGAAACTCGTAATGATCATAACGAGTCCTGAAAGCCATCTTTGGTACATCCTCCTTCCTAACCTTCAACTGGTGATACCCCATCCTCAAATCTATTTTAGAAAACTACTTTGCCCCTTTTAACTGATCAAAAAGATCATCGATCCTGGGCAATGGTATTTATTCTTTATCATTAACTTGTTCAACTCTCGATAGTCGATATAAAGTCTTAACGATCCATCCTTATTCTTTACAAACAACATTGATGCTCCCCACGGAAAAACACTCGGTTGTATGCACTTCCTATCCAACCGTTCTTGTAACTGAACCATCAACTCCTTCATCTCCACTGGCGCCATACGATATGGTGCCCTAGAAAATGGTGTTGCTCCTGGCACGATGTCTATTACAAACTCGGTCTCCCTATCCGGTGGAAGACTCGACAATTCACTCGGAAATACATCCGTGAACTCTTTAACTATAGGTATTTGTTCCATGGTTGCTCCTACTCTCTAGGTATCAACAGCATGGCACAAATAACCTACACATCCCTTCCTCAAAAAGTTTTCTAGTTTGTGTCATGATAAGATAACACGAATGCCCCGACGATCTATTACTGTAAAATACTACTTGAGGTTGTCTCAACATTCTAATATTCACACATTTCTTCTAACAATCTATAATTGCCCCATGGTTAAACAACTAATCCATTCCGAGGATTACATCGAATTCTCCTAACTTTATCGGTATCAAATCTACTCATAATTTACAACCCCGTATGTCTACGCAACAACTCCTATGAATATCTTCAACATGAATTATCTCTTCATTTACTACCTTAAATATAAAGGTATAGGCAACTTTTCGGGAAGTAATCCTAATCGTCTAGCAAAATCACATGCTATAAACGAACAAGTAGCACCCGAATCAAACAAGACGTACGAATTTATGTCGTTGATTGGAATAATACCTGTAACTACGTGAAAGTAGTATGCACACATGCCAATTATGTTTGATGATAAAGCATATACTTTGTAACAATCTTATTCAATTATTAATAAAAAGTATTAATTTATTAAAGGCGTTTAATTATCTACATGATGTTGTTTTATAATATGTGATAAACCCATAGTTTTAAGCAATGCTTTTAGAATAATGATGATGATCATTCTAATGAGATCTAAATTCTTAGAAAGCTTAAAACTAAAATAGTTCCTAATCGTTGGATTACTAAATTTGGGATTAGTGAATCCGGATAGATTGGTACATACGTTGCTTGCTTATTGGATGAGGATGATTGATCTCATGATCATTTGTGTGGAGACACTAAAGCAAGTATGTAGGTGCTTATTAGAGAATAAGTTCATTGAACGTGGCTAGCTAAGGAATACCTAATGGAGTTTTACTTGCTTGTTAATAGGAATTCCTGTAGTGATAGTAGTACAAGTGATCCTTGGACTTGAGATCATCATAGTATCTTGTGTATAATGAGTTATACTTTGACTTATTCCTTAAGACCCTTAGGGTATATCAAAGGGTATGCTTGGGTATAATAAGTTGTACATGGAGATAATGTATGATCAAAAAAGAATCTACCACTTCTAGTAAAAGAAGAGAAATGTCCTATGTGATTCGATAAATGACAACCCAGTAGTCCTTGGCCAAGGCAGAATGAAATTAAAAAGGAGTTTCTAATTTGTATTATTTAGAGTTGTGCATTTAAGAGTCGAAATACATATAATTAAATAAAATAAGACTTGACAGTAATTCCATGTCTTATATTTAATTGGGACATTGTATGGTGGAAGGATTGAATTGTATGGTAACTATTTACTCAAAGGTTCTTTTATGATTAATGTTGAAATCTATATTATCTGGAAAGTCATTGATCGCTAGGGAGGCTTATCTCTATTGTAGAATAAATATTATTTATTTAAATAAATTAATATTTTAATTTATTTATTTAAATAAGATTAGAATTGTTCTAATTGATTTATTCACAACCGGTTTAATATGGAGAACCTAAAGGGTCACACCATAAAAGGAAGAATAATTATTTAAGAATTAAGTGTCATAATTGTAATAATAAGTTAAGTATATATAATTTAATCTATGGTGATAGAATAAATTAAATAGCTTAATATTTATTATTTAATATTTTAGAAATATTAAATATAAATTAATAAGAGGAGTCTTATTATTATTATTACTATTATTATTATTTAATTCCTAAAGGAGTTTGGAAATTAATTAATAAAAGTACTCTCATATATCCTAATAAGATTAGGAGGCTAATTAATTAAAAGAGTTTAATTAATTATTCCTAATAAGATTAGGAGCCTAATTAATTAAAAGAGTTTAATTAATTTAAATAAAGTCCAATTCCTTAATTGTTAAGGAGGGTTGCCTACATCTATAAATAAGAGGAGTCTTATTATGGGTGAGGTGGTTGTTGACGTATTCATAGAATACGTAATTCCAATAGTTGGGAAAGTACACCTTTTTCTATGAGAGATAGAAAAACTAGGGTTTTGCCAAATACCCATCTTCTTGAATCCTTCTTCTTCCTTGGTGGATCACCTCTAGAGGCCAAACACTTGGGTGGCTAACATTGATCAAAGGAAGGAACCAAACCCGGTGAATTCATGTTGAACGCGAAAAGGATTGGAGGTAAACTTGTACCTGAGGAAGCTTGAATCTTCAAGTGTATGATTCTTGTTCTTTCTTTTTCGTTTAATTAATAATTGTGCATAAAGGGTGATCCGGGTATATGATTTGTAAAATTTTAAAACTCTGATTTTCCATGCTTCCGCTTATTTTATGCAATTTGATTGCGTTCATGAATATTACAAACCTAACAGTGGCATCAGAGCCAAACCTTTATGTGAATTATTAATTGTCAAATTTGATATATATATTGATATGTGTTTAGAACAATTTTATTGGGCATTATTTTGTTGTATAAAAAAAACAAAAACAAACAAACGTTTTTCTCAAAATCCGTCGCTATTTTTTTTGAAAACCGTTATTTTATTGCATACCAGGGTGAATAACGTGGCCAACATTGTTACTATCAAAGGGAAATCCTTTCAATACGTATTTAGATGCATATGTTAATGGTTAACAGATTATGTGATTCACGTGCTAGCTTTGGTTAGTGATAGTTAACAATAGTCACGTGCTTCACGTGCTTTAAGGGATTCAAAATTGGTGACCCACGTGAATATTATTGGTATATATATATAATAAGTTTATAATTAAAATAAAATATTTATTTTAATCTTAAAATAAAAGGTTTATTTTAATCTTAAAATAAAAGGTTTATTTTAATCTTAAAATTAGATTTCATGCTAACTAATTAGAGTTGGAATTGGATTCCATGATAACTAATTAGAGTTGAAATTGTATTCCATATTTCCTTAAATAAATGAATTTATTTAGATATGAAATAAGATTTCAATTATTCAAAATAAAAGAGTTTATTTATGAATAAGAAAGAGAATTCGTGTTTCCTTTAATAAAGGAGTTTTTTTTATATGGAATTGGATTCCATAATTAATTAAAATAAAGGAGTTTATTTTGATTAAAGATTTTGATTAAAATAAATAGTTTATTTTATTCAAAATTAGATAAATTAAAATAAAAGGGTTTTATTTTGATTTAAATTTGGATTAAAATAAAAGAGTTTATTTTGATTCAAAATTAGATTTTATACTAACTAAATTTGCCCATTAAATGATATCAATATATATATTGAATGTTTATTATTCATGAGATGAATATTATTTATTGATGCATATAGTGATGTGTATGATAATAAATGGAATTAATTATGGACTTTTGACCAATGTGATTGGATTTTATTTTAGTTGGATGCTTGAATGTATGGGTTTTATTAAATGGGGTCTGCATACCTCGTCTTCTCTAATTTTTTTTAATGTAAATTCTATCTCCCTCCTATGTACTTCCCCTTGACTGCTGATCAAGGTTTCTATTTATTTTAAATAGTTTTGTAATAGGAATAGTTAGAATTATTTTGAAGAATTGGAGATCAAGGAGCAAGGAGCACTTGAAGACCTGTTTGTAATAGAGCCCGGGTTTGAATGTAATAGTTATATTTAAATATTAATTCTTGCACCCCTAAGGTTTGACCTTTTTGTTCACTTGGTGGCTCTAGTGAACCAAACTAGAATAAAGTCCATAATCATTCCGGGTAGAATATAGTATTTTATATGTGCATGCTTGTACTATATATATTATATATTATGCAAACATGCTTCGCATGTTAATTAATATGACGCGTATTTTTTATATATATGTGCATGCGCGCTAAACAAGATAAGACAGATTAATAACAAACCTCTCAAATATTTTATATTAAGTTATAACGTTCAAAGATATTTGGAATATCGAACGTCGCCTTCTAGCATGATAGAAACAATAAAGTATTGAATATTCAATATGAGTTTGTTGTGCACACACAAGGCAAGTATTAAATATTTAAGATGTTGTTTTTATTACATATGATGTTTATAAGGAATTGAACATTACTGCTTTGTTGTGCACACACAAGGGCTGTAGTTTTCTCTTCACTTATATGGAAATGCTGGGTTTGACTTAACTTAAATCATTTTAGTTCGGATGTGCACACACTTGACCATTATGATCTAAGAGGCAAAATACAAGGAGTTACATAGTTGATGTAATTGACAAGAGTTGTCTACCTATTTATTTATATATAGTTTGTTGTGCACACACAAGGCTATATACATTTGAAATGGGATCCTTATTCTCACTAGCATATCTTTAATTAGATATTTCCGAACTATATATATTGAGGGTAATATAGTTTGAAGAAAATAGTGGGAGATACCAGTTTAAAACAAGACCTAAATTATTTTGGTAATTAATAAAAGAATGTATGCTAAAATGTTGTTAATTACAAATTCATTTACAGAATTTTATAATGTCTAAATTACTATCACTGCAAAATATATTAGATGTTAATTAACCGGACTGAATTACTCGGATTGGTTAAGGAATTTGAGAATAATTCTCACGGCTGAAAAGCTATCTTATGTCCTTAATACGCATATCCCTGCAATGGTTGCAGACAATGCCTTTGATGAAGAAATTGCTACTTTTAAAAGTGGTAAGATGATGCACAATTGGCTCAATGCATCATGCTCGCATCCATGAGTAATGAGCTTTAGCGTCAGCATGAAACTATGGATGCTCCTACTATATTCCTGCACATCGAGTAGTTGATGGTGAGGAAAGTAGGACTGATAGATATCAGATATCTAAGGAGCTCTTTCGATCTAGAATGACCAATGGCACTATAGTACAGACAAAAGTCCTTAACATAATCAATTTGATTAATAAATTAGGACAACGGGTTTTGTCATGGATGGAGAGTTGAGCCAAGATTTGATCTTGCACTCACTCCCGGACTCCTTTCACAATTGTTGTGAATTTTTCATATGAACAAGCTAGATATCAGTCTCGCTGATTTGCTTAACATGTTGAAAAATGTTGAGAGTCAACCAAGAAAGACCAAGTCTTACCGGTAGGGGCCAAAGAATTTTCTAAAAAGAAGAACGATTCTAAGAAGGTAAATAGAAAGGCATAAATAAAGGATAATAAGAATAAAACTGATACGGATAGCAAAGGAGTTTGCTTTCACTTTAATAAGCTTGGACACTGGAAAGAAACTGCGAGAAGCATCTTGCAGAGGCTAACCAAAGAAGCTTAGTGAAGTTTCGGTTACAATACAATTTTGTTCATAATTTAAAATAATTTTTTCTTTAAGTCAAGGTTCTACTTGGGTATTGGATACCGACTTTGGTTATCATAAATATAGATTTATGAAGGGACCAAGCAGAAGTAGAAAGCTAAACAAAGATAAGTAATCCTATGTGTAGAAAATGAAGCAAAGGTTGTTGCATTAGCCAAAGAAACTTATTGTTTAGCATTGCCTACGGGAAAATCTATTAAGTCAATAAGTTGTTATTGTATTCCAGTTCTTGTTAGAAACATTATTTCCGTTTTATTGTTGGACAATGAAATCTTTGGTATTATATTTAAGAACAATTGTTGTTCTATTTATAATAATAATGTTTTGTATAGAACTGGAATATTACTTAATGGATTTTGTATACTTGACTTGCGTAAAAATAATTTTACAAATTAAACAAACTAGTATAAGAAAAGGAGATGATCATTCAAAGAGTTGAATGTGTGTATTTGCTGAAATACAAGTGTGAATTATTTGAAAGGTTTAAAGAATTCAGAAGTGAAACAAATTGGCAAAGTATTAAGATTCTTTGATTAGATCAAGGAATAAATACTTGTGCAATGAGTTTCTAAATCATCTCAAATGGTTTTCTCATAATGCACGACTCCTGATACGCAATAATTGATTGATGTATCTGAACGAAAAAAATCGTACCTTGTTGGACATGGTACAATCCATAATGATTTTAACGACAGTCCAGTATCCCTCTGGGGTCATGCTATAGAAATGGCTGCATATCTACATAAAGGTAACCTCAAAATCCAGCCCCAAGACTCCCTAAAAGTTATGGACAGGGAGGATTCCTAATCTTAAGTATGTTAAGATAAGGGGTTGTCCAACTTATGTGAAAAGGTTTCAAAGGATAAGCTTGGGTTAAGATTTGACAAATACAGATTTGTGGGACATCCTAAAGTAAGTTTAGGGTATATGTTCTATAATCCTACTTAGCAAAAGGTGTTTGTTGCGAAACACGCTACCTTCTAAGATAAAGGTGTTTATCATTGAAGGGGATAGTGGGAGGATAATAAATCTTGAAGAGTTTAAGAACCAAAAAACACTATAAGTCAAATAAGAGGAACTTGTAGATAGACCTATTTTACCACAACTGAATCGTAAATCTGGAATAGTACCGAAGATACCTGGGAGGTATAGATTCATCATGGATAATGATGATGAGGTACGTATCATAGAAGATGATGATCTGGTTACATACGATGAGGTAAGAGTTGTAGACACTCAGAGAAATGGATTGAAGCAAGTTTCTCAAAAATGGAACATTCATTTTGATGAGATAATCAAAAGAGTTTGATTTTATCAAAAACGAGAATGAACCTAGTGTGTACAAAAGGGTCAGTGGGAGCGTCGTGACATTCCTAGTATTATATGTTGATATATTACGGATAAGGAATGACATACTAATGCTATAATCAGTAAAGATAAAGTTATCTAAACATTCCTCCATAAATGATTTGGGAAGAGTATCATAATTGGGGATAAAAATCTATATAGATAGATTTAAAAGGATGCTCAGCTTAACCCAAGGAACATATAATCATTTGATGCTAAAGTCGTTTAGCATGGCAAACTCTAAGAGTTACCTCATGTTGATGAGACATGGAGTGTATCTCTCTTAATAGTCCCCATAGACTCCTGAAAAGAGAGATCACATGAGTGACAATCATGTATGAAATGAAATATACGAGACCTGATGATGATCGGTCATATTCTGGAGAAGATCACTGTCAGACAATGAAAAACATCTTAAAGTACTTAATCGGCACTAAGGATGTGATTCAAAATTTATGGTGGGTCTAAATTAAAACTAGAGGGCTTAACAGACTCAAGTTTGCAGACATGCACCATGATTTACGTAAAATCCACTTTAAGGTAAAGCTTTATCTTGAATAAAGTGCAAATTGAATTGGAAAGATTCCAAACAGCAAAGAGTTGCTAGTTTAGTGATAAAGACAAAGTATATAGCTGTAAATGAAGTTGCAAGTTGATTGTTTGGATGAAAAGTTCATTACAGAACTAGGAATAGTTCCTAAGTCTTATCTTGGATCTAAACATGTGGTGTGACACTTTTATTTGATTATAGGAATCGTTGAAAGATGGGAAAACACTATAGAGATAGTGAACTCTCAAGAACAACATTACATATCCATTAACTAAAGCTTATCCAACAGCAGGATAATCGTCACTTAGAGAAGAAGGGTATGAGATACCATGACGATTGGCTTTAGTGCAAGTGGGAGATTGAAAGTAGTATGCACACAAGTCAATCATGTTTGATGATAAAGCATATACTTTGTAACAATCTTATTCATTTATTAATAAAAAGTATTAACTTATTAAAGGCGTTTAATTATCTACATGATGCTGTTTTATAATATGTGATAAACCCATAGTTTTAAGCAATACTTTTAGAATAATGATGATGATCATTCTAATGAGATCTAAATTCTTAGAAAACTAAAATAGTTCCTAATCGTTGGATTACTAAATTGGGGATTAGTGAATCCGGATAGATTGGTACATACGTTGCTTGCTCATTGGATGAGGATGATTGATCTCATGATCATTTGTGTGGAGACACTAAAGCAAGTACGTAGGTGCTTATTAGAGAATAAGTTCACTAAACGTGGCTCGGTAAGGAATACCTAATGGAGTTTTACTTGCCTGTTAATAGGAATTCCTGTAGTGATAGTAGTATAAGTGATCCTTGGACTTGAGATCATCATAGTATCTTGTGTATAATGAGTTATACTTTGACTTATTCCTTAAGACCCTTAGGGTATATCAAAGGGTATGCTTGGGTATAATAAGTTGTACATGGAGATAATGTATGATCAATAAAGAATCTACCACTTCTAGTAAAAGAAGAGAAATGTCCTATGTGATTCGATAAATGACAACCCAATAGTCCTTGGCCAAGGCAGAATGAAATTAGAAAGGAGTTTCTAATTTGCATTATTTGGAGTGTGCATTTAACAGTCGAAATACATATAATTAAATAAAATAAGACTTGAAAGTAATTCTATGTCTTATATTTAATTGGAACATTGTATGGTGGAAGGATTAAATTGTACGGTAACTATTTACTCAAAGGTTCTTTTATGATTAATGTTGAAATATATATTATCTGGAAAGTCGTTGATCGCTAGGGAGGCTTATCCCTATTGTAGAATAAATATTAATTATTTAAATAAATTAATATTTTAATTTATTTATTTAAATAAGATTAGAATTGTTCTAATTGATTTATTCACAACCGGTTTAATATGGAGAACCTAAAGGGTCACACCATAAAAGGAAGAATAATTATTTGAGAATTAAATGGCATAATTGTAATAATAAGTTAAGTATATTTAATTTAATCTATGGTGATAGAATAAATTAAATAGCTTAATATTTATTATTTAATATTTTATAAATATTAAATATAAATTAATAAGAGGAGTCTTATTATTATTATTATTACTATTATTATTATTTAATTCCTAAAGGAGTTTGGGAATTAATTAATAAAAGTACTCTCATATATCCTAATAAGATTAGGAGGCTAATTAATTTAAAAAGTTTAATTAATTATTCCTAATAAGATTAGGAGCCTAATTAATTAAAAGAGTTTAATTAATTTAAATAAAGTCCAATTCCTTAATTGTTAAGGAGGGTTGCCTACATCTATAAATAAGAGGAGTTGTATTGTGGGTGAGGTGGTTGTTGACGTATTCATAGAATACGTAATTCCAATAGTTGGGAAAGTACACCCTTTTCTATGAGAGATAGAAAAATAAGGGTTTTGCCAAATACCCATCTTCTTGAATCCTTCTTCTTCCTTGGTGGATCACCTCTAGAGGCCAAACACTTGGGTGGCTAACATTGATCAAAGGAAGGAACCAAACCCGGTGGATTCATGTTGAATGCGAAAAGGATTGGAGGTGAACTTGTACCTGAGGAAGCTCAAATCTTCAAGGGTATGATTCTTGTTCTTTCTTTTTCGTTTAATTAATAATTGTGCATAAAGGGTGATCCGGGTATATGGTTTGTAAAATTTTAAAACTCTAATTTTCCATGCTTCCGCTTATTTTATGCAATTTGATTGCGTTCATGAATATTACAAACCTAACACTACATCCCCTAATGCAACTGCATCTTCGACCTTCATGTTAAAGGTGCAGGCCATCGGCCTACCCGGCTGCGTTGGACCACTAATAGCTAACTTACCACTATTAGCGCCCTTATTCCCGTTCGTCCCCTTCTTCGGGAAGTTCTTTGCTATGTGGTCAGTTGACCCACAAACAAAGCATCCGTGGTTTTTCATTGGACTTGGATAGTTAGGCGAAATATGCCCTTCCTATCCATAATTGTAGCATACAGCCTTCCCCTTGAGACAGACTCCTAAGTAAGTCTTCCCATAGGTCTTGCATGCCTCCATCCTCCTCTTCGGATCTCCTTGTTTCACTCCGGTATTCCTAGAGTTGAACCCTTTCCTTTTCTGTCCTTCGCCACTCCCATTGGCTCCTTCAATCTTCATTCCCACATTGACCTTTCCCTTATTCTTCTTGTCTTTGTGTTACTGGCTTAAAGCCTCATTCCCACCTTCGGCGATTATCGCCTTCTCTAGTATAGTCCTAAAGGAAGTACTTTAGAACACAAATATCTTGTTATAGAGCCAGGGTTTCAAGCCCTGCTCGAACCGTCCAGCTTTCCTAACCTCAGTGTCCACTTGGTGTGGAGGAATCCTCGCCAGTTTGTTGAACTTGGCAGCGTATTGGGAAACCATCATTTCCCTTTGTTTCAAATCAAGAAACCGCATTTCCATCCTCCACTGCATACTCGTGGGAAAGTAGTTCTCAAAGAAAATCTCCTTGAACCTTACCCACGTTAGATTCTCAATATAAGCCCTAGCCTGGTTAGCCTCCCACCAAAAGTTGGCTTCTACCTTCATCATATAGGTTGCAAAGGAAACCTTCTGACCCTAATTGACATTTGTACTAACAAATGCCTTCTCGATTTTTTTCACTCACGTTTGGGCTTTCTATGGGGTCCGTAGTTCCTTTGAACTCCGGCGGACCGACACTCTTGAAATCCTTGAAAGTAGTAGCTCGTACTTGTGAGATCCCAAATTTTATGAAATGAAAGTATTCAATTTTGTAATAATTATTATTTTATTTTGGTTAAATTGAGAAAGGGTTAAAGTTAAGGGTGATATGTGAAATTTTTTGCAAAGTAAACAAGTTGATATAAAATATTCGTTATGTCGGGGAATATTCGATTGGTCGGGGTATAGTCGTTTGAACAGGGAATATTTGTACGAAGGCATAATCATTGGTGGACCCCACAACGGAAGTATTGTCGTAGTTAGAAAATGACAGAAATATCTTTTTATAAAAAATAACTACGAAAAGTTTTACCGTTAAACCGTTGAACTACCCTAGTAAAAAATACGATGTCTGGCGTGGCGCATAGTAGCACACGGTATTGATTATTGATGCTTACGTTAGAAGTCACTCAGTTATACTCAATTATTGCTATAGTAATTGCTGCATCATATCTCTCATAGTATTGATTCAATTATTGTCACAGTATCAATATTTTATATTATTAAATCAATAATTGAGACGACAAAGTTATTCATATTATTATTTGCAATATTGACAATGTCTAAAAGTTCTGTCAAGGAGAGGTTTGGTCACCTAATTGCTCGCCAATAAGGAGAAATCCTTATCGAAAAGCCCCCTCTTTCCTGGGAACGACCTGATTGTTAAATATTGTGAGTTATAATATTAATGATGAATAAGTTCGTGTTGATTAAAGATGAAATTGATAGTTCTATTATGTTGGGATTATTAGTGTCGGTGGAAATCGACATTTATTTCAATAATAATTGATGTCTAGAAGTTATACTAACCAATCGGGTAATTAATCGGATAAATGAGCAATTAATTGCTATTAATTCACATGCTTATAACTATTTGTTCACATGTGTGTACTATTGATTAACATTCATGTACTATTAGGGCAGGAGGTGCAAGATTGATAATACTTGCATGACTAAGTTAAAATGGAGGTATAGATGGAGGTACTATACTGTAATTCGTATTTTCACATGTATCAAACTATTGATTCACATGATTGAACTATTAATTCACATGATGTACTATTAGGAGAAGTGGTGCAAGTTTGATAATACTTGCAGGACTAAATTAAAAATGAAGGAAAAGATGAAGGTATTATACTGTAATATTTCGAGCCCGAAAACGTGTAATTATCGGAACTATATTTTCCTATAAATAGAAGCTCGTTCTTCCTTCATTCTAACCAATTCACTAAGACTCACAAGAGCAATTATAGAGAGAAAGAAGAAGCGAAGTCTGCTACTTCACTATTCCAGTATCCAGTCTTCTTCTGAGGTAAGGGGTATTATTTATTTCATATTCTGAAGAGATATTATTTTTCGTATTCGTATGAATATTATTTTCGTTCAATATTCGTAAGGAATATCATCTTCGTTCAATATTCGTAGGAATATTATTTTTGTTTAACAGTCGTAAGGGGTATTATTTATTTCATATTCTGAAGAGATGTTATTTTTTGTATTCGTATGAATTATATTCGTTCAATATTCGTAAGGAATATCATCTTCGTTCAATATTCGTAGGAATATTATTTTCGTTCAACAGTCGTAAGGGGTATTATTTCTTCATAAATGATATTATTTCTTTCAATATCATCATGTCGGAATATTGATATGAATTTTATTGTGGAATTTCTACCTTTTTGTATCGGGGTTACTATTCACTCTAGTATTATTCACTCGGGTATTCGGGGCACTTGTTGTGCCGGAGTACTATTCACGAGTTACTATTCACCCAGTTACTATTCACTCTAGTATTATTCACTCGGGTATTCGGGGCACTTTTCGTGCCGGAGTAATATTCACGAGTTACTATTCATGGGTTACTATTCACCCAGTTGCTATTCACTCTAGTATTATTCACTCGGGTATTCGGGGTACTTTTCATGCTGGGGTACTATTCACGAGGTACTATTCCCGAAGTACTATTCACATGGTACTATTTATGGGGTACTATTCACCCAAAAAATATATTTCTTTTCTGTCCAAATTATTTTGGGTACATGAATATTATTCTTGAATTTTACTTCACAAAGCAGTATCATGTTGATAATTTGGATATTTTTAAACTCTGGATAAATTTAAAGTCTTTAATATTTATCCTTGATTTCGTTTGATTAATTCTTATATCATTGTCATCATCCTCATGCTTATATTGTGATGAAAGTCATCTTTGGCTTACGTGCATAGATGGACTATTGATTGGTATGATTATGACAAGGGATCATTCGGTATAATCATGACCCGTAATGTTACAAATGATGTGGTAAAAGTCCTCATTGGCCCGTAGTGCATTGATGGACAGTTGTTGGTATGATTATGACCAGGGATTATTCGGTATAATCATGACCATTGGTGATTACATGAATATCATTGGGCCATAGTGCAGGGATGATTCGATGATGTGGTTTATTATTAAGCTGATTCTCAGCGATAAAGTTGATGAAAAACTTTTTAAATCATAGAAGATAGTAGATATCATGCTCTACTTGACTCTTCTAATGGATTGCTTATTCCGCTGCAGTTGTTGATCTAAAACTTGTTGTCTATCATATTCTATCAGTTGTTATACTATTGAAGGCTAAGGATAATTTATTATGCATTATCTTAGTCATAATATTTCTTACTGGGCTAGTTGAGCTCACCCTTTTCATTCATTGTTCTATTCAGGAAATGAGAATATAGCTGGGACTGGTCGGGGAATGGATTGACGGTCCAAATGGTTGTTTTAGTAGTTCTCACTATTTTGTGAAATAGTATGATAATAATTGTATTGAGGACTCCATTGAGAGTGAATATTGTCTAGAAGGAAATATTCTTGTTTAAACTCTCAACTATGTTTTGTCGTATATTACCCGATAGTTGTATAATTAAGCTTGTAGTTGATTTATGTACCATGTATCTGGCGACCCAAGATGGGTGATGTATACCTGTTTTGGGGGCGTCACAGTACTATTCCAGGATTTACGGGGATATTAGCCCCATTTCTATTAAACGCTGTCGTTAATAAGTTAACGAATTCTTGCATTGGGTTTACCAGACCTCCCTCTGGTTGATTTATATTAGCATCTTAATTACGTTGTCTCTTTTCGACGGCATTTTGCTGTTAAGATAAACAACACAACATTATTATTCTTTTCTTATTACTTAGTTTTATTCAAGATTAAACAATAACTTCAACATTCATTACTCAATATGTTCCATAAAAAGGCTTATATTGATTTACTTCATGTAGTATAATACAACATCGTTTACATTACAGAGCCTAAGCTGTTTATATTACTATCCCACAATTGCTTTCCAAAAATTAGGATTTACAAAAGACTGCCCTTTGTTATACAAAAGAGGGTTTTACATCACTACTAGATACACAATATTTACATATCTAATTCTACTCAAGCTAATACTAGATTACATCTGCCATAAGGCATTATCAAAATTCGCAGTGGCAAGACCAGCGATAACATAACGGATGATAGTATGCTGAGTCTACCCATCCTCTATCGGATACGCAACCACTTATTGCTGGAAATCCTTATGAGAACTCTTATGAATATAGGACATCCTCGTTATCTTCTATTTCTTGGTCTTTAGCTCCTCCTTGAGCTCAAAGACCTCATGTTTTAGCTCATGGACCTTATCCTTAGCTAAAACTCTTTCATCATGCTCCTGCTCCCACATAGACTCCACATCTGCCTTATCTTTTAAGATAACATGGAGCTCTGCCTTTAGCTCTTTCACCTCCTGACAATAATGGAGGTTTCTGTCCAACACTGTCATAAATAGTGACATCCATGACTCTCCCTAAGGTGTCTCTTCAACAAGTGCTACCAGGTTGAAGGACACTACCTCCACCTCTTCTTCCGACATGCCGTCGAACACCGACATTTGGTCATGGTTCTCTGAGTCTCCAAACTTAATTACCACCATTTCTGGCTCTTCTGCTATTGGATTTGGTATAATCTCTATTTCATTAACTGATTCTTCACTTTCTACCTGTACGTCTCTGTACATTTCATTTCCTCCTAACATCTACAACAAAATAATTTAGTTTGATTAGTACACGTCAGTAGAATAATAAAAACACATATCATATATACAATGCATTTTTAAGGTTAATTTCATCTTTTACTTCTTTGATTCCTCTTAAGGTTATGACTTAAGTTTTTAATTTCCCCCCTTAAGTTTTATAACCTAATGCTCTAATACCAACCTATGACGCCCCCAAATCCGGGTATCTTCAAACCCGACATATGATGCTACACGGTGCTACAGTTCACACGTACATTCAATTGAAATGCCTCAAAAGAATGAATATGTCTTATATATATTCCAAACACTATTCCCTTCCCAGGTTCTTTATAACCAATACATAAGTTCTTTGTCATAATATCAAATATGTTACAACATTTAAACCTATACTATTACATAGATAGTTCAACGGTCTGCCTTAACCTTCCCTTTATCTTATCCTTCGGTCCGTTCGATCTTAGCTGCATTCATATGGTTCAAGCAAAAGTGAGCATAACTAGCTCAACAAGTACAACAATTCCATTTAAACGACATGCTTGAAACATATAAATCATATATGTTTAATAACTAAATACTAGTTATGAAGTACTATCGATAATTCAAAATAGCACTTCTATTTTCTTTAAAACATTTTATAATGACAACATTCAATAAAACATCAATTTCGGTCCCAAGACCTTAAGCATTTCATACTTTCTTTTAAAAGGACAACCCGACACTAAGTCTGTAAGTCCGGCATTACTTACGAGCATGTCTAGGTGATCAGCCTATAGTACTCTATGTTGATCAACACTACATTCTTTAAACGTATGTACGTTTAAGTTGTGGCAACCTCACGTGCCTGTCGTTTGATGACAAAATATTTGTTTAGCATACTCAGTTTTTATTTAAAAACCAAACCAAAATAGTTTTGTAAAACATTGACAATACTTTGATAGATTATAAGAAATCCCACATATCGTAAGTCTAGCCGAAAGAATTGGCTTTGACTTCATCATACATCAATTCATGCATAAGAATACATGAATCACAAAACTTTTCCAGATTGAACATAGACAAGGGTTAGAACATTTTCCTTCAGTGTCTGCTACTTTTAATACACTTTCTCTTTAAGTCTTTAAGGTCTCTACAATAGATGATCACATAATGTAGCACATTAGGTCATGAATAAACATACATGGTTCCTAATGAATCTTACCCTTCTTCTCAATCTAATCATGTATTAGATGTGTTACTATTGGTTCCAGCTTGTCGTTATAGTTTACATTGTTCTTATGTTCACGTTCGATTGATTATCTTCATCCTTTAGTGATCATATATAAGGTTTAACAATGTCTTAAATAATGTTACACTAAGTTTTAGTTCATTACTAATCAATTAACTTTCTTTTTATCTTCATAATCTTCCTTCACTGTGCAAACCCTGAGGCTGGCACTGCGGTGCCAGCTATTTCTCTACAACTCATGTTGTGGCATGGGTTTCCAGTATGGCTTCCTCACTCTTGGTACTACGGCGCCACTCTTTCCTCTTTGTCTTTAATGCTGCATGGCCTACTCTCTCAAGAGCTTATGGTTCTGACTACATTGCTGCGGTGCAGTCCTAGTTCATTTAGTCATAAGTCTTTGCGTTGCCACTTTTACAAAGGTTTCTAGTCAAGCCTAGCGTTTTGGCACCAAGGACAATGCCTTGGGTGGTGCTGCGGCACCGGCTCTGATATATAGAAAATTTTGACAGAAAATTTTCTTAAGTGAAATTCCCGGGCTCATAACTTCTTCGTTATAAGTCTGAATTGGCTCGTGCAAAAGCCATTAGCTCACAAATTACATACTCTATGTGTTCATGCAAGAATTTTACATTTTTAACTTCGTTAACTCAAAATTCACCTTTGAGTTCATTTTTAACGAAAACGATAAACGTTAGTGAACGTTCAACGCTCGTTTCTTCGTTCTAAGTCAGAATTCGGTCATTTTTGAGTTCGTAAATCTATAATACCAAATAAGACTTGTCCCCATTGAAAACCAACGTTTTTGAGCTCAATATCAAAATTCAACTTCTATTACAAGAATTTCACGAATTCGACGATTATCGTCTAATCGTGTGAATTCTGGCATAACTTTGTTACTGATGATTTGTTCATCGTTTCAAATGGATTCTATCCATCATACTAATATCATAATAAGCATATTTCATTAACTTATTTGCCTGATAAGTTAGTACTTATTCTTATTGAGTTTATAACTTATAAAAGTATAAACTACTTATGATTTCATTTCACATGACTTATCATGGTTTTAATCTTCTAACCACATCCTTATTTCTTCTTATCATGCAAACCTCATTAAGGTAAACATATTATAAGTTCTTACAAGTTCTTCATTAGTTCATAGCATATATATGAACGAATTGCTTATTCATGGCTTATTAAGACTTAAGTCCTTTGGTTATCCATTCTCTTTACTTCTTAGCATACATACTTCACTAATCCACACTTCTCTATCAAACTAGTATTAAAGAGTTGGAAGATTAATGAATATGAGTTTTACCCTTGATGATCAAGCTTGTTTTTCTTATTTTCTACTAATGAAAGTCTAGCTTTTTCTTATTTATTCTCTCTAACAAATAAGCACTTAAGTTGTTCATGTATTTGAACAATCAATAAATGAAATCCAAAGCTCTCTAGTTATAAGAATTGCTAGGTTAGGGTATAGTGGTCAATAGCCAAATCCCACCTCCTTAACCACCTCCTTACTATTCATTACTTAATCCTTAAGTTAACTTGCTCATCAAATCTTTTGCTTAGCCATCACACTCATTTCTTGCTCAACACATTATTTGCTTGTCCACCAAGATCACCTATGTGATCATGGGGCCCACATGGGTTGCCCCATGGATCTTCTTTATCCATTGGATCTTAATTTGGGCTTTAATTTGATTAGCTTAACTTATGCTTTTGGGCTTGCAAGAATCCACTTTGGACTTTACATTAATAAACACTTGGGCCTTAGCAATAGTTTACATTGGGCTTAATCACAATCCCAAGTAAACTATACACTTCCTACATAATCCTACAAGTACAATTACATATGGCTTAAAGCCTTAATACGTATTCTCTACGTATTAATCTCGTATTCTAACTCGTATACTCTTTCAACATATACGACATACCATCATTCATACATACTCGTATAATACTTCGTATCATACTCGTATTCATTACCTCGTACAATATCTACGTATTATACGATCATCGCTTTAACTAGTTAACGCTTTACTTTTTCCTAACTTTCTCAAATTAAGTCCACATGCGAAAAAACTACGTTTTCCATACTTGAATTATTATTACATAATCCATCTTACCTAGATATTCTATCATTACGTATTTCTCGGAAGTTCAAAAATAATTCCCGAGCAAAAATTAGTGAATAGTGTTTTTCAAAAAATTTCTCGAAAAACTTTTATTTTTGTCTTGGAAATTCAAACACTTTAATTCCTTCATGTAGTCGAAATACTATGACATTCTGATGTTTCTAGGTTATAGAACGATATTCATCTTACTAACACATAATAATAAGAAATAATATAATTTTATTCATTATTTAATTAAATAAAATTATTTTACAATGGATCTGAATTTCTCGGTCGTTACAATTGTCCTTGTACATCATTTCTTTTTAAGGACTTTACACAACTGTTTTGTTTATGGAGGATCAACCTAACATATTTGATCAACTCATTCTAAGTCCTTGCACATATATTCCTATTATCTATCAAAGGACTTTACAACTTTCCTTAATGCAAGCATACTTGCATATTCATTCATTTATATCATAATTAAATAATATATAAATAGGAATAACATTCTCATGTATATTCCTAATAGAGTGGTTTCCCATAAACAACCAACAAATTAGTTTCCATCTCGACTACACTGTTTTCACAGTGAGTTAGATCGGTTACTCATTCGTATATACATTGTGACGCCCCCAAATCCAGGTACTTGAAACCCAAACTCGGTGTTTCGCGATACCATTTTTATGAGCGGAATAATATTAATAATAATAACAATAATATAAATTTCAAATTTAATTTACATAATTATCAGAGTCTAGCTCCCAAGTACGAAACCTTTAAACATTCATTACATGATAATAATAATAATATATATTATCCTTATCATAATAAAGTCTAGTTATTACATAAGATAGCATAAACATTCATTCAGCGATCTTCCCTTTTCCCTTGCTCTTGGCGGATCCTTCAGGTTGTTCACACTTAGCTGAAAATATTTAAATTAAGCAAGGATGAGCATTTGAGTGCCCAACAAGTAATAGCAATCAATAATAGTTAGCTGAAGAAAGTAAATGTTTTCTATAAATAACACTTCTACAATGAATCAACAGTTGTGAAGTAAGCTGAACCAATAATAAACAACATAGCATTTCGATTTCAAATTTTTGAAACTACGTACTGACTATAAATGAGGATCAGTTGATAGACTATGAACATTTTTTTCTATTTTCAAAAAGGTTAAACAGAACTTCATCTGTAAACCGTCATAATTTACGGGCATGGGGGTGATCAGCCCGTTATGTAATGTATTGATCAATACTACATACAAGGACTATATTTTCGTCCAGCATATCTGCCTTATGCACATAAAAAATTCCCATATTTGGGATGTTCATACAAGTCTAGAATCCGAACCAAAATAATTCGGTTGGATAACAATAAAGTTCTATCTTGTTCAACAACAATTTTAAGTTTGTGTCTAGCCGGATCAAATAGCTTTGACGACTTTTAATTCAACGTATACATACTGGACACCGATAAGTATGTATCAACATGTGATAAAATATAATGGTTATCCAAGTGAGGACACTTGTATAACCATGTTTGGAAATTAACGAACAGAATATATATCTTGATCTACAATAACAGGATTAAGGAACTTGTACAACAAATTATAATTTAATAACTTACTTATATAGAATCATTGCATAAGTATATACAAAGGATAAAATATTTGAACAATGGAAAAGAATAGTTCAGATATTATCTTACGCATGTCCATTGCATAAAGTAAATGCAAAGGGTTAGATAATTGCCTGATCTGCTGCTTACAGTTATGCAACTTAGTTTTATCTTGTATATCAAGCCCTATCATTAATAAGATAATTTATCCGATTAGAATAACATATCATATCATTTTTGTACTGCTATTTGCAGTCAGCACTTAACCTAATCACATTGTCATATATGTTTAACAACAATTGAGTCACAAATAAACACTTATCAAGTCAACCTATCTAAGTTCAGATCAATTTCTGAAACATGTCGATGTACCGACAACTTTATCGGGTAATTATTGAGTCTAAGACTCTATACAGTAGTTCAATATCCATTTACATAACTTATATATCAGTTATATTATTTTTCATGGCCTTATAATAATTTTTTAAATAATTATTACAATTTATAATAATTTTTGAAACACCGAAACCATTATTAAATAATTTAAATATTAAGTAATTTCATTATCATTAATATTTAATTAACATTAAACTATAAATGAAACCATTGCCAAAATATTAAGTTATTTAAAATAACTTCAAATATTTTTAAAGCATTTATATTACCTTTAAATGATTAAAATCATTTTTAAATAATTACCATTAATATTAAAATATTAATGTATTATTTATCCAAATATTAAAAGTCATTAATTATAACTTAAAATATTTTTAATTCATTTATATCTCTTTTAAATGATTTTTAAATTAATAAAATCATTTTTAAATTATTTAATTAATATAATTAATAAATAAGTCTAATATCATTAATATTAAATTATTAATGAAATTATCCTCAGTAAATATTAAAAGTTATATTTTATAACTTAAAATATTTTTAAACACTTTATTTTCATTTAAAATGATTTTTATAATATTAAAATCATTTTAAAACTAATTTATTTAATATAATTATTAAATAATGATAATATAATTAATATTAAATAATTAATGAAATTTACCTTTAAATATTAAAAGTTATATTTTATAACTTAAAATATTTTTAAATACCTTATTATCATTTAAAATGATTTTTAATATAATAAAATTATTTTTAATTAATTTATTTAATGCATTTATTAAATAAATTAAATATCAATAATATTTAAATAAATACTAATATTTATGAAAAATATGCTAAATTATTAAAAGTTAATTTTTATAACTTAAAATAATTTTTAAAATAATTTTTGGAATTTTTAATAATTTATTTCTATTTTAAAATGATTTTTAGAAAATAAATTAAATAAACTGTCGCTATAGCTTTTAGCGACAGAAAGAGTCGCCTTGTGTTCTTGAGTCCTCAAGAACATTCATAGCGAGTTTCGAGATAGCTACTTTGACCATGAATCATGAAATGTGTAATGTGTTTCTGGGCATGCTGTTGGTCATTTATTATAGTATCAATGTCAGACTACAAGATCCAACAACAAACATGGCCAACAAGCATGAAACCAACGAGATCTAAGCCTTCAAAGGGACTGTCAGACCTGTTCTTCATTTTTCTGGGTAACCCAGAAAAATGAAGAACAGTTCGATATGTCCACTTTGGGCTTCCACAACTTGCTAACCTTGTAATCTTTTTGTGATCTAAGAGTTTTACTGTGTAGCTAACATGACAAGGAAGAGATCCAATACACAAAACCCGTCTAACAACATTTCAGAAAATAGATCTGTGCCGGTCAACCCATGTCAGAACACATGTTCATCAGTTTTCTGGGTTACCCAAAAAACATGAACTGTGTTCGACCAGGCTACTTTGACCGGCCACTGAATCCAGTCAGTTAGAGATTTAGGAGATTTTAAGGCATAATACTGTAGTTCATATACCAAACTACAACTTGGATTCAAGAACCATAACAAAACATCAAAACACAGTCAGATCCGAACCCATGAAGATCTTGTCAGAGCCTTCACGCATACGATCCGGTTTTAGAAGTCGAAAGTCATGGTTTCATTCAATGATGTTTGACCAGCCATAACTTTCAATCTGTACAAGGTATGACCTGGATTCAAGTTTCATATTAAAGTCCTAACATCATACTACAAGCTGAAACCTTCAACAACAAAAACACATAACACCCAAAGATTTACAGGGTTTGATATGTGGTTGTCAGAACACAAAACAAAATTTTTCAGATTTTTGAAATTTTCAATTTTGAGCACTTAGGTGTTATGGATCTACCATGTGCCAACCCATATCACTTAACTAGACTACATATAACATATTTAACACAACAAACTTATCATTTAACACAAGATTAAAGTTCAGAATATAACTAGGGTTTTTATACCTTATATGATCAATTTCTGATTCAAGGCAACTGATTTGGTTATATGTATTGGTGGGGATGGTTTTTGGGACTGAAAAGCTATAAGAATTCGCGGGTTTGAGTTGGGAGAGATTAGTTGAGTGTTGAAACAAAAATAAGCAAAAATGTGGCTTTCTCTCTCTCTCTCTCTTTGATCTTTATATAATACTAGTATCTGATGAATTTGGGTCGGAAAATAGCCGAGTTCATTTGAGTTTGTAGGCACATGGAGTAGTTGGATTTGGTGAACAACTCACCTAAGGTCAAAACCTACATGTTAGCTTCAATAATGCACATAAGGGTATAATGGTCACTTGGCTTGTAATTTTAATGGCAACAAAGTAATCTTGACAAACCCTTAGTGTTTGACCCTTAGGGTTTAACCCTAAGGTTTAGCACATAGCATTTGTAAGATTTAGCAATTAAGGTTTGAAAAATATAAAATTTTAGTTTCTAAAATTGTAATTTAGAAATCCCTAATTAGATTAGGTTTACTAATTATATTATACAGGAACATTAGGGTTTAAAATTTACTAATTATAATTAACCTTGCTAATTTAGCAAATAGGGTTCACCATAAGTAATTAGGTTATATAATTATTATATAGGGTTACAAAATAGAGAAATTAGGGTTTCTAGAATTTAATATTTCAAAATGTTAATTAGGGTTTTCCTAATTAATCATAAAATCATATAACACAGATATATAACAGTCTTGAATTTCCCCTTTTGAATTACAAAATAGGGTTAAACAAATTAATGCTAGGGTTTTGACATTATATACCATAATTGTCTAACCATTAACAGTACGCACATATAGTACATATTTATAACATTGAAAAATCAAAATATAATTAATATTATATTATTATTTTCATTCCTTAGCCAAAAATCCAAAATTATGTTTTGGATTCCATATCTAATTTATCTTCCATATTTAACCTTATTAATTAAATTAAAATAATTAACTTAATTAATCTAACATAAATTCATATAATAGAATAATTATTATAAAATTCTAATAACCATTTCATATATTATTTAAATAATATATAATTATATTTTCATGAAAAATAAATAAGAAAACATTTCTACAATAAAATTAATTATTATAAAATACAGCTTCATAATGATCAATAATTCTAAAATAAAATTATTTGTAATTATTAAGTAATAAATATATATTTATTTATCACATAAATACCTATGCTTTGACTTATACATATTCATCATACTTATTTTAATAAAAGAAATAATAATAAAAAAATTATACGTAAAATTTCTAATTTATTTATATAGAAAATATCAGGTTATTACATTCACCCTCCCTTATAAAGATTCTGTCCCCGGAATCACCGTTTCAAAACCAATACATACCAGGGTACATAGCATACACAATCATTGGAAGTAGATCTCGACCAACTTTGATCGAACTGATCTTTAACTATTCACATAAAGCTTGTCTATCTGATTAAACGGAAATTTGATTCCTAATAGAACTCAAATTCCTCCTTCAAAATTTCATTATAAAATAATTTACTATATATATGAAAATAATGTATATATATATAGATATAAAATAAAAGTTATACGAATAATACCTGGAGTTCCATTGCCAGCTGCCACAGTATCTTGGACCATCATATTGAAAACCCGTGCAGTAGATTTTGGTGGCTTGCTAGATGACGTTGGTCCTGTGACACCCCCAAATCTAGGTACTTCATTCCCACAAGATTTGGTGCTCACTATCCACATATTCATACTATCTATCCAAATATATAACGTTTAAACAATAATTCTCCCTTTAATAGGGTTGCAACATTAAATTCAAAAACATCTCAGGTTATCTAACCTTAAAACATCATTCAAGTGCGGAATTAAATTATTAAATTACATCATTATTAAATGTCTATGATCATAATAGTAATCAAAAGTACAAATCAGCATCACTTGTACATTTTTCCCTTTCCTTTGCTAGTTGAAGGCTCATCTACCTTCTCCACTTTAGCAGCAATGAGTTTATAAATATGCAAGAGTGAGCAGAACAATTGCTCACTTGATATAACAATGAATCAACAGGAGAATAACAATAATAACTGCCAACGAATAGGCTCATCAAAACTGGGTAGTACTCTAACAATGATAAACAGAAATTGAAATCCAAAATATGGAATATATATAATTGAGGGTCATAAGACCATGAACTATGTCCACAGTTGCGAGTAATCTTTCAACTCCAACTTTAACAGTCATAAGAATATAAGGACTCCACGTACATAGGGGGATCAGCCTTTCGTACAATGTATTGTGTACAAACATTTCAATGCTAAGCGTAAATTATCCCCTAATAATAATAGGGATGTTCATCTCAGTATTTAGAGTACAAGTCCGCACCAAAGAAAGTTTAGAGTTAGAAAGCTTTCTCAATGTAAAAAGATAGGGTTTAGAAACTTGCCTTGAGCGTAAGCAATAAAATTAAACTCACGATCACCTACACATAATTTTAGAACCACAATACCAATTAGATATGCTAACATACCATAACATGTTCATTTCTAGATAAACTTATCATTGAAGCATAAGTCCTTCATTACAATTTACATTTCAGAAAATCCATGTGTTTTACTTCGCAACACTTGTCTAACGCTCATTATGTATACTAAGTTACCACATAACGCGTTCTCGATTTACTAACCATTTTTGCAACTTTGAACTTACTAACCCCAATTTACTATGTTATGTTAACCTTAAAATTACACATTTAACATGCTAACATAATTTCAAACCATGATATGATGCTAACCCAAGACAAAGAAGAAAAAGAAAAAAATCGAATCTCAAATCAAAGTTGTATGGCACAAATTGCACCATACAAAGGATTGGGACCCACAGCAATGCTGGCTTATTTTTAATCTTAGCGGTATGCAAGAACATCTCCGGTGTTAAGACAGACACAGAGAAGGCTAATGAACAGTAGCCAACTTTAGCCCAATAAACACAAATTTCACCCACCAAACAGTGAAATTAACACGTAAAATAAATATACCACTATCATAAACATGATTGCTAATATATTCAATCACTTAGAACAATTTAACAACAACTAAAACCATTATAATCTCTCAATTTTCATGTTTTTCATATAAAACTCTATTTTTGATATTTATCCCAAAAATCATCACCGTGAATTCATTATTTGGCCAAATCACTCCATTCCAATTACGATATGCTCGTATCTCATTGAACTAACATATACAAGTTTCAATTTATAATTTCACATACTAATTGGCCACTAAAATTGATTCTTTTCATGAATATATGAAAAAATACATATAAACATACACTGTCAAAATTTCTTCTACTGTAAACCAAAATTAGCATGCAATTATTATTTAAACATACTATCTAATCATTATAAACACATATAAACACCATTACCAACTATATACACCTACAATTCAACAATTGATTTTACAGAACATAAGAAAATTCTTGTCGTGAAACACATATACATGTATATACACATATATATAACACTAAGGTTGTGAACACACCTTCAATTACTAAGACAATCGTTGCTAATCACTATAATTGTTGTGAAGATTCACAGGTTTCCTCTCAATTCTCTCAAGCTCTCTGTCAATCTCTCTCGAATTCTCTTCTCTCTTCTCAGTAGACTAAACCGTAGGATAACTTAAGCGTAAAAACCAAAAACTGAAAACCTTAATACGCTACTAATGGTAATATCAGTTATAACGCTTAAGTTATAAATATATATTATATTTATTATTTAATTTATTTTATTTAAATTCAAAAATCAAAAATAATCCAAAAGCCACAAGGCTTTGTTTGGCAAAACCTTTTAAATTTAAAGACTTCATATTTTAAACCTTGTTTGGCAAAAACTAAATTAAACCCTTTTTAATTTATTTTAATAAACACTTTAGTTTATAATTTATAATAACATATTATTTATTTGGATTTCCATATCCAACATTAACCCAATAAATTAATCACATACTATGTTTTAATTAAATATAGTATTTTAGCAAATATCACCAAAATTATAATTTTTTTATTATAACTTTATTTAATAATTTAATATATCATTTAAATTATTAAATCAAAACAACAGTATAACATCTCATGTTAAAATACAAATCTCTAAATTATAAATTAATTTAATTTAGAAATTTATCTAATAAATTAAGACTTACAAATATTTATTAACGACCATCACATCAACAATATTTTATTCAACAATAAACACCTCAAATAAATATTTATATAATTCAATAAATATTTAAAATTATAATTTAAAATTCCAGATCATTACATTCTTCCCTCCTTACAAGGATTTTGTCCCTAGAATCACAATTCAAACAATCAATAATCGTCACATTCTCTCCTACTTACAAAGATTCTGTCCCAAGAATCGAAGACATAGACTAAACAAATAACTCAGGAAAATTCTTCATCATATCAACTTCGAGTTCCCACGTAGCCTCTTCGACATTGTGGTTCCTCCATGTCACCTTCACAGAAGGTATCACTTTATTCCTGAGCACTTGTTCCTTCCTGTCGACTATCTAGATAGGAATATCTTCATAAGACAAATCTTTACTGAACTGCAATGGATCATACTCAATCACATGCTTGTAATCAGGTTTATACAGTCACAACACCGACACATGAAAAATATTATGCACATGCTCTAATTCTGGAGGTAAAGCTACTTCGTAAGCCACCTCTCCCACTCTTCGCAATATTTCGAAAGGTCCAATAAACCTCAGGCTGAGCTTGCCTTTCTTGCCAAAATGAATTTTCCCCTTCCAAGGTGAAACTTTCAGCAATACAAAATTTCTTGCTTCAAAATCGTGACTCTGCCTGTGTTGATCAACATACTTTTTCTGTCGATCTTGAGCAGTTACTAGTCTTGCTCTGATGAGTTTGATAATTTTAGTGGTCTGCTGTACCAGTTCTGGTCCTGGTAGTTGTCGTTCACCAACTTCATCCCAACATAGTGGAGTTCTGCATTTCCTGCCGTATAATGCTTCGTATGGTGGCATACCAATGCTTGCATGGTAACTGTTGTTGTATGAAAATTCCACCAACGGTAGATGATCATCCCAGTTTCCTTTGAAATCCATGATGCATGCTCTAAGCATACCTTCAAGCGTCTGGATAGTTCTTTCACTTTGCCCATCGGTTTGCGGATGATACACTGTGCTCATCTTCAATTGCGTTCCCATGCATTCTTGTAATCTCTTCTAGAAATTTGATGTGAACCTCGGATCTCTGTCTGATATAATTAACACTGGAACTCCATGTCTTAAAATGATCTCTTTAACGTATAACTTCGCCAGCTGATCAAGATTAAATCTAATCTTTATTGGCAAAAAGTGTGCAGATTTTGTCAATCTGTCCACTATCACCCATATCGCATCGTATCCTTTTTGAGTCGTTGGAAGACCTACCATGAAATCCAGTTTGATATGCTCCCACTTCCATTCTGGTATTTCCAATGGTTGAAGTAATCCGCTTGGTCGTTGATGCTCAGCCTTCACTTTCTGACATGTCAAGCACTTTGCAACGCATTCTGCAACATCTCTTTTCATGTTTGGCCACCAAAAATGACGTCGCAAATCTTGATACATTTTTGTACTTCTCGGATGAATCGAATATCTTGAGGTATGTGCTTCCGTCAAGATGTCTTCTTTAATATCTTATACTGTTGGAACCCAAATTTGTCCCTCGAATCGCAGCATTCCCTCATTATCGACCTCGTACTTCGCTTCTTTACCCTCGACTATACTTTGCTTTATTTTCTTATATTCTTCATCATGTAGCTGCGCATCCTTCACTTTGTCCACCAAGGTTGGACTAGCTTCTATCTGGAATAATTTTTCATCGGATTCATCTGGAAATTTGATTTCCAGCTCTAACCTTGCCATTGCTATAATAATCTCCTCCTTATCTGTTAACAACATCAACTTTTCTCTGCCTTTCCTACTCAAGGCATCTGCAACCACATTTGTGACGCCCCCAAAACAGGTATACATCACCCATCTTGAGTCGCCAAATACAATGTACAAAATACAAATACAAACTTAATTATACAAACGTCGTGTAATATACAACAAAACATAGCTGAGAGTTTAAACAGGAATATTACCTTCTAGACAATATCCACTCTTAAATAGAGTCCTCATTATATTTATTGTCACACTATTTTATAGAATAGTGAGGACTACTATAACACTATCTCGGACCATCACTCCGTTCCCCGGCTAGTCCCGGCTACGTTCTCATTTCCTGAAGAGATCAATGAAAGCAAAAGGGTAAGCTCAACTAGCCCAGTAAGAAATATTATGACTAAGATAATGCAGGATAAATTATCATTAGACTTCAATAATGTTAAACTGATAAAATACAATAGACATCAAGTTTAATTGCAGCGGAATAATCAATCCATTAGAAGAGTCAAGTAGAGCATGATATCTACTATCTTCTATAATTTAAAATGTTTTTATCAATTTTTATCGCTGAGACTCAACTTAATAAATAAACCACATCATCGAGTCATCCCTGCACTACGGGCCAAGGATATTCATTAAATCATCAATGGTCATGACTATACCGAATAATCCCTGGTCATAATCATACCAAAAACTGTCCATCAATGCACTACAGGCCACTGAGGACTTTTACCACATCATTTATAATATTACAGGTCATGATTATACTGAATGATCCCTGGTCATAATCAAACCAAGTCCACCTATGCACGTAAGCCAAAGATGACTTTCATCACAATATAATCATGAGGATGATGACAATGACATAATAATTCAATAAAACAAGTTGAAGAATAAATTTTAAAGATTTATAAGTTAATTTATCATGAAATCAATTACGTCCAAATTGTCAACATGATACTGCTTTGTGGAGTAAAATTCAAGAATGCTCAGAAGAATATTTCCATGAAAAGATACTGGATAAAGCGCAAATATTCAGGATATTCTACTAATTTCATGGAGTATAGAAGCCAAAGCTTTAACCAACTGAGTATAATTGAATGTATGAAACTGCAAATGGATTTTCGCCCGCCATGCGGTAATCCACGTAGACAGATCATTTCCATAATTTAATAAGGAATGAATATGAAGGATCATTCACCATGCATGCGGTAATCCACATAGACATGTTATTCCAACAGAATAATAAAGAATGGAATAACAGAAGAATTCACCAGGTATGCGATAGATCGCATAAACAGGTTATTCCCAACATAATAATAAAGAATGGAACTAGGACATGCATAATCCGCACAAACATGATACTCCAACAGAATAATAAAGAATGGAACCAGGTCATGCATAATCCGCATGCATGTAATATTCCAAATGTAATAATAAAGAATGGAATAACAACAGAATTCACTGTGCATGCGATAGATCATGACATATATGTTATTCCAATGTAATAATAAAGAATGGGATAACAAAAGAATTTCACCATGTATGCGGTATTTGCATGATTAAAGTTATTCCAACATAATAATAAAGAATGGAATAACAACTCTTACGAGTATTGAAAGAAAATAACTCTCTTCACGAATACAAAAGAATAATACCCCTTACCTTAGAAAAAACTGGATACTGGAATAGTGAGGTAGCAGACTTCTCTTCTTCTTTCTCTCTATAATTTCTCTCTATAATAATTGCTCTATAGCTTTTGTGAATTGGTGAGAAATGAAGAAAGAATGAGCTTCTATTTATAGGAAAATATAGTATCGATAATTGCAAGTATTATTAAACTTGCAATTATTTTGGGGCTCGAAATATTACAGTATAATACCTTCCTCTATTTCTTCATTTTTAATTTAGTCCTGCAAGTATTATCAAACTTGCACCACCTCCCCTAATAGTAAATAATGTGAATCAATAGTTCTAGACATGTGAAAATATAAATTACAGTATAGTACCTCTATCTATACCTCCATTTTTAACTTAGTCATGCAAGTATTATCAATCTTGCACCAACTCCCCTAATAGTATAAGAATGTGAATCAATAGTACACACATGTGAACAAATAGTTATAATCATGTGAATTAATAGCAATTACTTGCTCATTTATCCGATTAATTATTCGACTGGTCAGTATAACTTCCAGACAACAATTAATATTGAAATAAATGTTGATTTCCACTAACACTAATAATTCGAACACAATGGAGCTATCAATTTCATCTTTAATCAACACGAACTTATTCATCATTAATATTATAACTCACAATATTTAACAACCAAAGTCGCTCCTGTGAAAGAGGGGCTTTCCAATAAGGATTTCTCCTTATTGGCGTACAATTAGATGACCAAACCTCTCCTTGACAGAACTTCTAGACATTATAAATATTACAATTTAATAATATGAATAACTTTGTCGTCTCAATTATTGATTTAATAATATAACATATTATGCAGATGATACTGTGACAATAATTGAATCAATAATATGAGAGATATGATGCAATAATTATCAGAGTAATAATTGAGTATAACCGAGTGCCTTCTCATGTAAGCATCAATAATCAATACCGTGGTGCTACTACTTAACCACGCCAGACATCGCATTTACTTTTACTACCGGGTATTTCAATAGCTTTTAATTCAGTAACACTTTCACCGTTATTTTTAATAAAAGATAATTTCGCTGCTTTCTTTACTACTACGACATTACTTCCGTTAGGGGTCCACTTAATGATTGTGTCATCGCATTTAATATTCCCTGTTAAAATGAATATTCCCCGACCAATCGAATATTATATAACCACTTGGTTGCTTTGCAAAATTTGTAAATATTACCCACAACTATAATATTATATCAAATCCACACCATAATATTCAAAAAAAATATTTTGAGAAATTTAAATCTTTATTCATAAAATCTAGGGTCTCACAATCTCCCCTCCTTATTAAATTTCACCCTCGAAATTTATGTACATACCTGGTATGCCGAAGAGGTGAGGATACCTTGAATACCTTTATCGTCGAAAACATTACACGTTGCATACGTGCTTGCCTCTGAATTCACATTAGTCCCTAAAATAGCCATTTTAGGCCTTGATACCAACCTCAAATCTCAAAATATAAAGAATGAAAGTTTTAGGTCTACTCGTTATCTTTCTGAATCATCCTGAATCACCTCAATCAGAGTTTGTATGAAATCTTTATGCCCCATTTACTAAAGGATGTCCGAACAGATTTTGGCTTAACACTTGACCAGTGCCTAGGCGCCCAAATTTGGACTTAGGCAAGCCCCTAGGCGCCCAAGAACAGATTCTAAGTACCGAGCCTAGTGCCTAGGCGCTCGACCTTTGGTACTTAACTCCAATTTTCAAGATTTTACAACTTTTGACACACATACTTCAAATCTTCATAACTTCTTCATCCGTTATCGAAATTAGTCCGTTTTCAAGGCTATGGAAAGCTTGTAACATGCTTTATAAAACCCTCATGATTTCATAATTTTCTAGATTCATTAATTATTTTGAAATATGGCTCCAAAGTCCCCCAAGACTAAGTTTTACTAACAGTGATACGTGAAAAACGTTATGAACATGCGACATACTTGGCGGTAAAATGAGTCTATAGGCCACAGTTCCTACTCGATCGAGGATTTCAAATGGGCCAATTAAATCAAGGGTTGAGATAACGCCTTCTTGAACCTTCTTCTTCACATTCATCAGATTCGGGTGTGTAGCTTGAGCGGCTTTTTATCGATTAAAGTCGATTCTACTCGTATATTCGTTATCTTCACGTGGGTACCTAGAGTCTTTAAATCTATCTTCATCATTTATAAGCTATACAAAATGGGTTTTTGTGTTAACAACATCGCACTCATAAACGCATACGATCTTCTATTCAACGCGTCAGCTACCACGTTCGCTCTTCCACGATGATATTGAATGGTATGATCGTAATCTTCAACAGCTCGAGCCAATGTCTTTGGCACATTATACGATCATTTTAGGTAAAGAAATATTTGAGGGTTTTAGAAATGGGTTTTGTACTGGGGTCAATACAAAATTCGATTTCACGCTCTAGGGGTAAGCTAAGAAGTCTTCAGGAATACGTCAGGAAAATTAATAACAACAGAAATATCATTCAAAACTATGACCCTCATCCAAGACTTGGATAACACGTCACATTGATATCTATCAACTTGCCACCGTTATTCACAACGTCCCCTACGAAAAGTTCGACTTCGGTGCATTCCACATAAGGAAGTCAACAACGAAAGGATCGGGGCTCTTTACTTATGGCTTGATATAACAGTGATTAACTTTAGTGGTTTGGTTTCTTGAATTCGCATAACAGGTTGGTTAGGAATATGAAAGAAAATAACCTTACGAAAAGCATGATGAGTAGTTAACCAATCGATTCCTAAAATTACATCAAAGGCAAGTATTTTCAAAGAGATAAGATCGACAGGTAACGTGAAAGTGTCGATTTAAATCAGCAAGATTTATAAACAGTGGAGGTAACGAAGGTTTCTCTTAACAGAGTTTCAACCGATAAGTCAAAGTCTAACTTCTCTAGGGTCAAATTTAAACGTTGAGCGTAAGCAAGAGAGATAAAAGAATGGGTAAAACCGGTATCTAATAAGGTATAAATTTTGCAAGATTTATAATTAACTAACTCGTGCTAACTTTGTTTGGGTTACTCATTTTTTGAGAAGTCACAAAAAACGCTCTTCCAGAAACCATCAACTTTATTTTATCCGTATCCGCCTTTGGTGCCACCGTCCCAGTTGGACTTGACTTTGGTGCACAACAAAATCTGGCTAGGTGACCTTTTTTTCCACAATTGTAACATACTTTGGACAGTATCTCACAGTTTAGACTGATATGTCCATCCCCTCCACATTTGAATCATACAATTGGTGGTCATTCTCCTTCCTTGAAAACGGGAGTTGGTGTTGCTATCTTTCTATCATTGTTGAACCTTCTCTTCTTGAAATTTCCACTCCTATTATCTTGGTCATGATTACCACCGAAGTGATTACCATTACTGGCATGTTGATTCCCTTCACGTTTGTTGTCACCGCTTTGATGACTGCTACCATTGGTATTATCGACTTGCCGGCTGCTCTCTCTTGGTTGGGTTGACTCATTATCGCACTCTAATAACTGAGCCTTATTCACAACATCTGAATACAAACATAGTTTATGAGAGATAAGGTATTTACGTATCTCAGGTTTCAAACCTCTTAGAAACATCCGTGTCATTCTCTCCTCATTATTAACCAAGTGGGATGAAAACTAAGACAACTCGGCAAACTTAGCTTCGTACTGCGCCACGGTCATATTATTTTGCTCAAGCTTGGTGAACTCTACCTCCTTCATGTGACGAATACTTTCAGGAAAGTACTTGTCGTTGAACAATTCTTGGAACTTCTCCCAAGACATCTTCAAAGCAAGGGCAGTTGAGTACGCTTTTACGATTCCCACCAAGAATCACCTCCCGCAATATGAAGGTGGCAAAGGGAACCTTTTGCTCCTCGGAGCATCCCAAGACATCAAATATCTTGGTGATCTGTTTTATCCACGTCTCTACCTTAAGTGGTTTTGGCTCTCCAAAAAACTCTGGTGGTCCCAGCTCCTTGAACTGCTTAGCGGTGACCGTCCGAGAGTTGTCAATGTTTCCACCTGCATTTTGGACAGGAGCCGCCTTCGTCTTATGTTGCATGAATTGCATAAAACCTCTGAACATCCCATCATTCATCATTTGATCGTTGTTGTTTACCTGAGGATTATTATCTTCTTGTTGCACATTATCCTGGGTATTAATCTGTGGTGACTCAACGGTCTCATGTGCTTCATTGCGTATCTCAATATTTTCGGATGCCATTTTCAAATACTGCCATAAAACAAGGGTTAATTATCATATCACATATTATCCCTATACTCTGACCGACCAATTAAATACCCAATAAACTTAGGTAGGTCATACTACCGAAGGAATTCCCCGTCTCTCCCCTCCTAATTCTTGTCTCACATCTCAGCCAGGGATCATATCCCTAAGCTTTGATACCACATTTGTGACGCCCCCAAAACAGGTATACATCACCCATCTTGAGTCACCAAATACATGGTATAAAATACAAATACAAACTTAATTATACAAACGACGTGTAATATACGACAAAACATAGCTGAGAGTTTAAACAAGAATATTGCCTTCTAGACAATATCCACTCTCAAATAGAGTTCTCATTACATTTATTATCACACTATTTTATAGAATAGTGAGAACTACTATAACACCATCTCGGACCATCACTCCGTTCCTCGATTAGTCCCGGCTACGTTCTAATTTCCTGAAGAGAACAATGAAAGCAAAAGGGTGAGCTCAACTAGCCCAGTAAGAAATATTATGACTAAGGAAATGCAGGATAAATTATCATTAGTCTTCAACAATGTTAAACTGATAAAATACAATATACATCATTTTTAACTGCAGCGGAATAATCAATCCATTAGAAGAGTCAAGTAGAGCATGATATCTACTATCTTCTATGATTTATAATGTTTTCATTAATTTTTATCGCTGAGACTCAGCTTAATAAATAAACCACATCATCGAGTCATCCCTGCACTACGGGCCAAGGATATTCATTAAATCATCAATGGTCATGACTATACCGAATAATCCCTGGTCATAATCATACCAAAAACTGCCCATCAATGCACTACAGGCCACTGAGGACTTTTACCACATCATTTATAATATTACTGGTCATGATTATACCAAATGATCCCTGGTCATAATCATACCAAGTCCATCTATACACATAAGCCAAAGATGACTTTCATCACAATATAAGCATGAGGTTGATGACAATGACATAATAATTCAATAAAACAAGTTCAAGAATAAATTTTAAATATTTATAAGTTAATTTATCCTGAAATCAATTACGTCCAAATTGTCAACATGATACTTCTTTGTGGAGTAAAATTCAAGAATGCTCAGAAGAATATTTCAATGAAAAGATACCGGATGATGCGCAAATATCTAGGATATTCTACTAATTTCATGGAGTATAAAAGCCAAAACTTTAACCAACTGAGTATAATATATTGTATGAAACTGCAACTGGATTTTTGCCCGCCGTGCGGTAATCCACGTAGATAGATCATTTTCACAATTGAATAAGGAATGAATACGAAGGATCATTCACCATGAATGCGGTAATCCACATAGACAAGTTATTCCAAGAGAATAATAAAGAATGGAATAACAGAAGAATTCACCACGTATGCGATAGACCGCACAGACAGGTTATTCCAACAGAATAATAAAGAATGGCATAACAACAGAATTCACCAGGCATGCGATAGACCGCACAGACAGGTTATTCCAACATAATAATAAAGAATGAAATAATAACTCTTACGAGTATTGAAAGAAAATAACTCTCTTCATGAATACAAAAAAATAATACCCCTTACCTTAGAAAAAACTGGATACTGGAACAGTGAGGTAGCATACTTCTCTTCTTTTTTCTCTCTATAATAATTATTCTATAGCTTTTGTGAATTGTTGAGAAATGAAGGAAGAATGAGCTTCTATTTATAGGAAAATATAGTTTCAATAATTGCACATTTTGGGGCTCGAAATATTACAGTATAATACCTTCCTCTTTTTTTTTATTTTTAATTTAGTACTACAAGTATTATCAAACTAGCACCACCTCCCCTAATAGTAAATAATGTGAATCAATAGTAAATCATGTGAATTAATAGTTGTAGACATGTGAAAATACAAATTACAGTATAATACCTCCATCTATACCTCCATTTTTAACTTAGTCATGCAAGTATTATCAATCTTGCACCAACTCCTCTAATAGTACAAGAATGTGAATCAATAGTACACACATGTGAACAAATAGTTATAATCATGTGAATTAATAGCAATTAATTGCTCATTTATCCGATTAATTATCCGGCTGGTCAGTATAACTTCCAGACATCAATTAGTATCGAAATAAATGTCGATTTCCACTAAAACTAATAATTCAAACACAATGGAACTATCAATTTCATCTTTAATCAACACGAATTTATTCATCATTAATATTATAACTCACAATATTTAACAACCAGGTCGCTCCCAAGAAAGGGGGGGCTTTCCGATAAGGATTTCTCCTTATTGGCGCGCAATTAGATGACAAAACCTCTCTTCGACAGAACTTCTAGACATTGTAAATATTGTAATTTAATAATATGAATAACTTTGTCGTTTCAATTATTGATTTAATAATATAACATATTATGCAGATGATACTGTGACAATAATTGAATAAATAATATGAGAGATATGATGCAACAATTAATATAGCAATAATTGAGTATAACTGAGTGACTTCTCATGTAAACATCAATAATCAATACCGTGTGCTACAATGCAACCACGCGTATTACTGTACTTTTACTACCGGGTAGTTCAACAGTTTTAACGGTAACACTTTCGCCATTATTTTTAATAAAAGTTAATTCGGTCATTTTCTTACTACGACAATACTTCCGTTTTGGGGTCCACCAATGATTGTGTCGTCGTACAAATATTACCTGTTAAAACAAATATTCCCCGACCAATCGAATATTATATAACCACTTGGTTACTTTGCAAAATTTGTAAATATTACCCACAACTATAACATTATATCAAATCCACACCATAATATTCAAAAAAATATTTCGAGAAATTTAAATCTTTATTCATAAAATCAGGGGTCTCACAACATTAGCTTTGCCTGTATGATAAAAGATCTCACAATCGTAATCCTTTATCAATTCCATCCATCTTCTTTGCCGCATGTTCAGATCTTTCTATGTGAAAATATACTTTAGACTTTTATGGTCTGTGTAGATCTCACATTTCTCTCCGTAGAGATAGTGTCTCCATATCTTCAGTGTGAACACAACCGCCGCCAACTCTAAATCATGAGTCAGATACCCCTTTTTGTAGTCTTTTAGTTGCCTTGATGCATACGCAATAACCTTACCGTTCTGCATAAGGACACAACCCAATCCCTTGTGTGACGAATCACTATACACCACAAAATTTCCTGTATTATCTGGTAATGAAAACACATGTGCCACACTGAGCTTCTTCTTTAATTCTTGAAAACTTTCTTCACACTTCTCTGTCCAAACAAATTTTATAGATTTTCTTCTCAAATTTGTCAACGGAGTGGCAATCTTGGAAAAATCCTGAATAAATCATCTGTAATAGCCTGCCAATCCCAAGAAACTTCTCACTTTTGATGGAGTTCTTGGTTGTTCCCAATTTATCACAACTTCGACTTTTGATGGATCCACTGAAATCCCATCCTTATCGATTACATATCCAAGAAATTGTACACGTTCCAGCCAAAATTCACATTTAGAGAATTTCACGTACAACTTTTCCTTTCTTCAAGTCTCCAGCGTCAGACGTAAGTGCTCCACATGTTCCTCTTGATTTTTAGAGTACAGTAGAATATCATCGATAAATACAACCACAAACTTGTCTAAAAATGGTTTAAACACCCTGTTCATCAAATCCATGAATGCTACAGGGGCGTTTGTCAAACCAAAAGACATCACCAAAAATTCATAATGTCCATACCAAGTTCGGAATTCCGTCTTCGGTACATCCTCCTTCCTTACTTTCAATTGATGATACCCACTTCTCAAATCTATTTTTGAGAAATATCTAGCACCCTTCAATTCATCAAACAAGTCATCTATCCTTGGCAACAGATATTTGTTCTTAATAGTGACTTTGTTCAATTCCCTATAATCAATGCAAAGACGCATTGACCAATCCTTCTTCTTCACGAATAACACAGGGCTCCCCACGGTGACACACTCGGCTGAATGTACTTCTTGTCTAACAGTTCTTGTAGCTGTACCATTAGTTCTTTCATCTCCACTGGAGCCATTCTGTACGGGGCCTTCAATATCGGAGCAATTCCTGGCACTAAGTCGATAGCGAACTTGATTTCTTGGTCAGGTGGAAGTCCTGGTAAATCCTCCGGAAACACGTCCATGAATTCCCTAACCACTAGTATTTCCTCCAATTTCACACCCTTCTCCTTTTGAGTATCGACTATATAAGCTAAATACCCTACACAGCCCTGACTATGTAAGCTAAATATCCATAATTAAATAACCAATCCATTACCAATATCACATCGAACTCCCCAAGTTTAATCGGAATTAACTCTACCGCCATAATATTCCCCTTAATGTTCACCCTACAGTTCTTGTATACGAACCTAACAGGAATCACTTCCCTATTCGCAATTTCTATATTTAAAGGGAATTTCAACTCTTCACAAGGTATTTCTAACCTCTTAGCAAACTCATTAGATATAAATGAGCAAGTAGCACCCAAATCAAATAATACATATGCATTTATATCATTGATTGGGATAATACCTGACACGACATCTTTTGATTGCACCGCATCCTGCACCGTCATGTTGAAGGTTCTGGCTGTTAGCTTATTTTTTTATGTTGGTCCTGCAATATCCAGTGCACCTCCACTAGCATTTCCCTTGTTTCCATTTGCCACACTAGATCTCTTCTTAGGGCATTCACGAGCAAAATGATCCTTGGACCCGCACATGAAATAAACGTTCTTCTTAGCTTGGGTGCAATTTGGGGCGATGTGACCCTCCTGGCCACAATTAAAGCATACTCGTTTCCCCATCAAGTACACACCCTTGTGAAACTTTCCACACGTAGCACATGCTTCGAACTTCTTATTTTGCTAGTTTCTTTGCTGATTTCCAGCTCCCCCATTCCCATTCCACTCCCTCTTTAAATTGTTGCCATTTCCGCCATTACTACCACCACTCTTAGCTTCACCTTCACTTTTCTTCTTCCTCTACTCTTGATTGTATTTTGTTACAGCCTCGCCTCCACTCTCAGCGAGAATTGCTTTCTCCATTACTGATGTAAACATCTTCAACTGGAACAAGGAAACCCAACTATACAACCAGGGTTTCAGTCCATGTTCTAACCTCCTTGCCTTGCGCTCGTCTGTGCTGACTTGATATGGCGCAAACCTCGCCAACTCGTTGAATCTTGTGGCATACTCAGACACCGACATCGTTCCCTACTTCAATTCCAAAAACATCACTTCTAACTGACTCTTCGAACTTTCTGGAAAATAAGTCTCAAAGAACAACTCCTTAAACCTATCCCAGGTCATCACTCCTGGTCCTTCCCGAGTTTTGTTGGTCTGCCACCAATAACTAGCCTCTGCTTTCAACATGAATGTTGCAAAAGCAGTCTTCTGATTATCTTCTACTCTCACAACATCAAAAACCTTCTTGATTTCCATGATCCAGGTCTGTGCTTCAACTGGATTCATGGACCCACGGAATTCTGGTGGTTCAACCGCCTTGAAGTCCTTAAACGTAGTACCCTGATTCTGAGGATGATTTTGCAAAGCACCCATCAGTAACGTCACTAGCTGCTGAACTGGGTTTCCTTCCACATTGTTGTTGTTTTCCTCAACGGTTCTCTGTCGTGGTGGTTGACGTCTTGGAGGCATTTTCTATTAAAATACATCCATTAGCTTTTATTCAAGCTTTTAAGTATTATATACTTAAGTTGCACATCATAAAAGTTTATCACATAACATTTAACACTTTGAATAAAATAATAACTTTTATTCATTCATCAACTTTAAAAAAATCAAAATAATAGCATCACTGCTATTTACATTACTTTTCCTGAACTATAACAGTTGCAGGACAACAACATCATCATCTATCCCATTGGTTATATCATACACGGGATTTACATTTCATTTATTTTCTAATCATATATCAATTATATTCTCTACAATGTTCTACTAAGATACTACGTAGCCTTACGATGCTCCTCCTCCATAATTCAGAACATTGTTCGGCGATCCAATATGTATGATGGGAGCGTCTCGAACTGAATTGGATAACCCATGACCCGATCCTGAGCTCGATTGATCACAGTATTGAATACGTTATTCATTTCTTCCATCTTCCTCCTCTTTTCTTGTGCATCTCTCTCTGCCATTCTAACTCGTTGATAAGCTTCATTGTATGTGTCTTTAGCTCATGCCCTATTAGTAGATTCCTCATTCAGCTTATTCTCCAGTTCTGTAATGTTCTCCATCAGTTGCTCGTTTTCCCTTTCTGTGTGGATCAGCTTCTTTTCAACGTTGTTCAGTCGTTCTTCCCGATCTTGGATCTCGTCGTCCTTCTGTGCCATCAAGGTCTATTTCTCAGCTACTATCTCCTGTAACTCCTCAACAGTATCTTGAAGTTCCACATTGCGATCATACACCTCATCGTACATACGGCCAGCTATCGAGTTAAGTGGAATCTCTTCCCCCTCGTCCTCCTCGTCCCCCAACTGTGGCAGCTCAACGGGGTCCTCCTCGTCCGTCTCTATCTTATCATCCTCATCAGGTACTCTTTCCTGCTCAACTACTATGACCGACGGAACTATTTCCCGTGGCAGTAGTTGTTCCCAAATCACCTGAATATCTCGAGGCTCCTCCTCTCTAGCCTGACTGGATCCTCCTATATTAGTCATCTTGTCAACCAAAGTTTAAGTTTTAATTACTAATCATTACTACTCAACACTCACGAGCACATAAGTTATAATTCACATAAGCACATAAGTGTTTTATTACTTTCTCTTTCCAAAAACTCGATAAGAGTTCATCATCACTATCTTTTCAAAGGTTACTTCCTAAGGCTTTTCCCCACCTAAGGTTCATAACCTAAAGCTTTGATACCAACCTGTGACACCCCCAAATCTAGGTACTTCATTCCCACAAGATTTGGTGCTCACTATCCACACATTCATACTATCTACCCAAATAAATAATGTTTAAACCATAATTCTCCCTTTAAATAGGGTGACAACATTAAATTCAAAAACATCCCAGGTTATCTAACCTTAAAACATCATTCAAGTGCGAAATTAAATTATTACATTACATCATTATTAAATGTCTATGATCATAACAGTAATCAAAAGTACAAATCAGCATCACTTGTACATTTTTCCCTTTCCTTTGCTAGTTGAAGGCTCATCTACCTTCTTAACTTTAGCTGCAATGAGTTTATATATATGCAAGAGTGAGAAAAACAATTGCTCACTTGATATAACAATGAATCAACATGAGAATAACAATAATAACTGCCAACGAATAGGCTCATCAAAACTGGATAGTACTCTAACAATGATAAACAGAAACTGAAATCCAAAATATGTAATATATATAACTGAGGGTCATAAGACCATGAACTATGTCCACAGTTGCGAGTAATCTTTCAACTCTAACTTTAATAGGCATAAGACTATAAGGACTCCTCGTACTTAGGGGGATCAGCCCTTCGTACAATTTATTGTGCACAAACATTTCAACGCTAAACATAAATTATCCCCTAATAATAATAGGGTTGCTCATCTCAGTATTTAGAGTACAAGTCCGCACCAAAGAAAGTTTGGTTTGGATAAGCTTTCAAGGGTAATTTGAAGTTTAACGAACATCAACTAGAGGACTAGTTGAATCAATAGTGTTTGATAACACAACAGTTTTTTAATAATAGCATAACATAGAACAATTGAGAATCATAGTGAACATATTAAACTCATGCTTGAAAATACTATAGAGCATAAGTATTCAGCAAAATGAATAAAATGGTAAACCTTTGCTTTGAACAATCAATAAACTAAGATTAGGATCTTATAACATTAGAAAATGAATTTACAGAACGTACATTATCTGATAGCAAGCTGGAAACTAAAAACTTGCCCAACATGGTATTAAATTCTTGCAAGGATTAAAAAACAGTTTAATAATAGAGACGAGAGTTCAAAACTGTGTTCATTATACAAGAATGTAACTTAAGAAACTTGCTTCACTATAAACAAGTTAGAATGAATCAACCAAATGAGAATTTCAAATAACATTAGAGTTAAAGTTTGCTCGATCGAATGTTAAAGACAATTGACTTATTCAATCAACAGTTAAAATAGAAAGCTTGCTCAATCAAAGAACAAAGCTACACAATGTAATAATAGAACTAACTCAACGAAAGTGTAGAGTTAGAAAGCTTTCTCAATGTAAAAAGATAGGGTTTAGAAACTTGCCTTGAGCATAAGCTATAAAATTAAACTCACGATCACCTACACATAATTTTAGAACCACAATACCTATTAGATATGCTAATATACCATAACATGTTCATTTCTAGCTAAACTTATCATTGAAGCACAAGTCCTTCATTACCATTTACATTTCAGAAAATCCAAGTGTTTTACTTCGCAACACTTGTCCAACGCTTATTATGTATACTAAGTTACCACATAATGCGTTCTCGATTTACTAACCATTTTTGCCACTTTGAACTTACTAACCACAATTTACTATGTTATGTTAACCTTAACATTACACATTTAACATGCTAACATAATTTCAGACCATGATATGATGCTAACCCAAGACTGCAGCAAGAAGAATGAAAATCGAATCTCAAACCAATTATATGGCATAAATTGCGCCATAAAAGAAAGTTTAGACCCACAGAGTCAATGCCCCATAGCCATGCCACGCCATTTTTTTTCTTCACCTATGCCAAGAATTTAATTTAAGGTGTTCGTACGCATACGTGAGAAGACTAATGAACAGTAGCCGACTTTAGCCCAACAAACACAAATTTCACCCACCAAACAGTGAAATTAGCACGTAAAATAAATATACCAATATCATAAACATGATTGCTAACATATTCAAACACTTAGCACAATTTAACAACAACTAAAACCATTTTAATTACTCAATTTTTATGTTTTTCATATAAAACTCCATTTTTCATATTCATCCCAAAAATCATCACCGTGAATTCATTATTTGGCCAAATCACTCCATTCCAATTACGATATACTCGTATCTCATTGAACTAACATATACAAGTTTCAATTTATAATTTCACATACTAATTGGCCACTAAAATTAATACTTTTCATGAACATATGAAAAAATACATATAAACATACATTGTCAAAATTTTCTTCTACTATAAACAGAAATTAGCATGCAATTATTGTTTAAACATACTATCTAATCATTATAAACACATATAAACACCATTACCAACTATATACACCTACAATTATATAATTGATTTTATAGAACATAAGAAAATTCTTGTCGTGAAACACATATACATGTATATACACATATATATAATACTAAGGTTGTGAACATACCTTCAATTACTAAGACAACCGTTGCTAATCACTGGAATTGTTATGAAGATTCACAGGTTTCCTCTCAATTCTCTCACGCTCTCTGTCAATCTCTCTCTGAATTCTCTTCTCTTTTCTCAGTAGACTAAACCATAGGCTAACTTAAGCGTAAAAACCAAAAACTGAATACCTTAATACGCTACTAATGGTAATATCAGTTATAACGCTTAAGTTATAAATATATATTATATTAATTATTTTATTTATTTTATTTACATTCAAAAATCAAAAATAATCCAAAAGCCACAAGGCTTTGTTTGGCAAAACCTTTTAAATTTAAAGACTTAATATTTTAAACCTTGTTTGGCAAAAATTAAATTAAACCATTTTTAATTTATTTTAATAAACACTTTAGTTTATAATTTATAATCACATATTATTTATTTGGATTTATATTCAACATTAACCTATTAAATTAATCACATACTATGTTTTAATTAAATACAACATTTTAGCAAATATAACCAAAATTATAAATTTTTTATTATAACTTTATTTAATAATTTAATATATCATTCAAATTATTAAATCAAAAAATAGTATAACATCTCATGTTAAAATACAAATCTCTAAATTATAAATTAATTTAATTTAGAAATTTATCTAATAAATTTAGACTAACAAATATTTATTAACGACCATCACATCAATAATTATTTATTCAACAATAAACACCTCAAATAAATATTTATATAATTCAATAAATATTTAAAATTATAATTTGAAATTCCGGATCGTTACAGGTCATGTGATCGCCAAAGTCCCGCTGCCTTTCCCCATGTTCACGCTTTCTGTCTCCATTCTCCTTTTCGGACAGTCCTTCATCTTGCGCTCCTTCGATCCGCACAGAAAACACCCACTATTCGTTTTAGGATTGGGGTAGCTGGGAGAGATATGGCCCTCCAGCCCGCACTTGAAACATGCAAATTTACCTTTCAAACATTCTCCCAAATGATTCTTCCCACAGTTCTCACATTGCACCACCTATTTCTTCTTCACACCTTCCTGCTTCACCTACACATTCCCAAAGTTGTTCCCCTTCCTCTTCCCATTTCCACTCCTACTCCTACTATTTGTTTCCACCTTCCCAACTCCCTCGACCTTACATGTGTTCCTTTTCTCTTTGTTATAAAGGCCCATGGCCTCACTCCCCTCCTCAGCAATAATAGCTTTTTCCAACAGTGCTGCAAAAGTGTTTATTTGCAACACCGCCACTTTGTTGTAGAGCTAGGGTTTTAATCCCAACTCAAACCTCCTTGCTTTCCTAGCCTCCGTATCAACCTGATGCGGAGCGAACCTAGCCAACTCATTAAACTTTGCGGCGTATTCTGACACCGTCATATTGTCCTGCGTTAACTCCAAAAATTTCACCTCCATCCTAGCCTGCATAATAGATGAAAAATAATTTTCGAAAAACAAAGTTTTGAACCTATCCCAAGTAACTACACCTTCTCCTGCCCTCGCTTGATTCGCTTCCCACCAAAAATTCGCCTCCCCTTTCATCATGTAGGTGGCAAAAGCGGTCTTTTGCCCCTCAGCTACCCTAGCTATCACAAACGCCTTTTCAATTTCCTTAACCCAAGTTTGGGCTTTTACAAGGTCAGTTGTCCCTTTGAATCTGGGCGGTCCTATAGCCTTGAAGTCTTTGAAGTTTGCAAATTGATTATCCGGCTGGTTCCCTGCAGTTGGCATTCCTTGTTGCATAGCCTGAGCTACCATGTATGTAAAGTGTTGCATCGGATCTACTTGTTGTCCCCCAACGTTATTGATAGATTCTTCTGCCCTTTGATTTTGAGTTTGACGTCATGGCGGCATTATCTGGTTAAATAAGACATAATATATACTTTATTAACTTACATTCTAAACCTTTTCATATAAGTTTAATATATTAAACTTGTTTCATTACTCAAACATAGATTCATATTCATTTGACTAATTCAAAGTAATTTACATAACATTGCCCATACTGTTATCCCTTTGCGACCACAAAAGTCAGGATTTATGGCTTTGACTCATACGAAAGTTGAGAATATTACATTACACAGACATACTTATCACACATATTACATTAAACACACCTACCCCACAGAACCTATACTACCTATTCACTACGCCTTTTTCTTGATCTTGGACAACCTTTTGCTTGATGACCTTCTACCCCACAAATAAAATAGACACCTTGCTTTGGATTGGGACAATGAGGAGAGAAATGTCCCTCATGTTCACAAATGTAGCAAACATTATCCCCTTTCCTGCACATGCCTTCATGTATCTTGTCACAGTTTGCACATTTTTCCATTCGATTAAGGTTCCTTTGGTTGTTATCAGAATTTCCTAAGTCACGGTCTTTCATCTTTCCTTTCCCCTCCTTGCTCGGAGCTACACCCGACTTGTTGCCTTTAGCTCCCATTTGATCAATTTAGATTTTAAGCTTATCTTGTTCTTCCATTGTTTCTATTAATGCTTTACGCAGTTGACTATATAGCAGCTTTTCTATTTCCCACAGCTTTTCCAGAGAAGAAAGCTTATTCCTTAGATTCTGCACTTCCGTTAATGCTTGATCAGCTCCAACTTCGGTGTCCGAATCACTATCTGTTAGTTCTACCATTTTTGGATCTGGCACTATGTTTTCCACAATAACCACCTCATCGAGGATACTTTCACTTTGAGCCTCTATTTCAGCTATTGGCTTTGATATTGGCTCCTTCTTTATGGTTTGAGGGTATCCTAATCCTTTTTCACCTGACATCTATACACATAAATTATCCTGATTAGCATATAATATATACACACAACAAATAATAATTTTTATAAAAGTTATCTTTTAGTTTGTTTGACGATGAATTTATCCGATTCATCTCTTTTTAAACACTATATGAGTTATTTAAATTTTCAACGTTTCCCTCTGTCTTAAGGTTATAACCTAAGGTCTATCCCACCTAAGGTTTCTAACCATATAGCTCTGATACCATGATGTGACGCCCCCAAATCTAGGTATTTGAAACCCAAACTCGGTGCTTCACGATACCATTTCTATGAGCGGAATAATACTAATAATAATAACAATAATATAAATTTCAAACTTAATTTACATAATTATCAGAGTCTAGCTCCCAAGTACGAAACCTTTAAACATTTATTACATGATAATAATAATATATTTTCTTTATCATAATAAAGTCTAGTTATTACATAAGATAGCATTAACATTCATTCAGCGATCTTCCCTTTTCCCTTGCTCTTGGCTGATCCTTCAGGTTGTTCACACTTAGCTGAAAACATTTAAATTAAGCAAGGATGAACATTTGAGTACCCAACAAGTAATAGAAATCAATAACAGTTTGCTGACGAAAGTAAATGTTTTCTGTGAATAACACTTCTACAATGAATCAACAGTTGTGAAGTATGCTGAACCAATAATAAACAACATAGCATTTCAATTTCAAATTTTTGAAACTGCGTACTGACTATAAATGAGGATCAGTCGACAGACTATGAACATTGTTTTCTATTTTTGAAAAGGTTAAACTGAAATTCATATGTAAACCGTCATAACTTATGGGCACGAGGGTGATCAGCCTGTTATGCCCTGCATTGATCAATACTACATACAAGGACGATATTTTCGTTCAGCATATCTGCCTTAGGCACATAAAAATTTCCCATATTTGGGATGTTCATACCAGTCTAGAATCCGAACCAAAACAATTCGGTTGGATAACAATAAAGTTCTATCTTGTTCAACAACAATTTTAAGTTTGTGTCTAGCCGGATCAAATAGTTTAGACGGCTTCTAATTCAACGTATACATACTGGACACCGATAAGTATGTATAAACATGTGATACAATATAATGATTATCCAAGTGAGGACTGTGACGCCCCCAAAACAGGTATACATCACCCATCTTGAGTTGCCAAATACATGGTACATAAATCAAATACAAACTTAATTATACAACAGTCTTGTACAATACGCCAAAACATAGCTGAGAGTTTAAACAAGAATATTGCCTTCTAGACAATATCTACTCTCAATGGAGTCCTCATTACAATTATTATCACACTATTTCACAGAATAGTGAGGACTACTAAAGCCACTTATCCTGGACCTTCACTCCATTTCCCGACTTGTCTAAGAATGGTAACCATTAATATTATTCATCACAAACTTATTCATCATTAATATTATAACTCACAATATTTAACAACCAGGTCGTTCCCAGGAAAGAGGGGGCTTTTCGATAAGGATTTCTCCTTATTGGCGTGCAATTAGGTGACCAAACCTCTCCTTGAAAGAACTTCTAGACATTGTCAATATTGCAAATAATAATATGAATAACTTTGCCGTCTCAATTATTGATTAAATAATATAACATATTATGCAGATGATACTGTGACAATAATTGAATCAATAATATGAGAGATATGATGCAGCAATTATTGTAGCAATAATTGAGTATAACTGAGTGACTTCTTACGTAAGCATCTATAATCAATACCATGTGCTACTATGCAACCACGCGTATTACTGTACTTTTACTACCGGGTAGTTCAACAGTTTTAATGGTAACACTTTCGCCGTTATTTTTATAAAAAGATAATTCTGTCATTTTCTAACTACGACAATACTTCCGTTATGGGGTCCACCAATGATTGTGTCGTTGTACGAATATTCCCCGACAAAAAGAATATTCCCCAACAAAACGAATATTTTATAACAACTTGCTTACTTTGCAAAAAAATTTCACATATCACCCTTAACTTTAACATTTTATCAATTTAACCATTTACGAAATAAAATAATAATTATAAGAAAATTAAATAATTTCATTTCATAAAATTCGGGGTCTTACAATCTCCCCTCCTTATGAAATTTAGCCATCGAAATTTACGTATGTACCTAGTATGCCGAAGAGGTGAGGATACCTTGACTTCATTTCATATTCCAACTCTTGAGGTATAACCTTTGAGTGTCGAATATGATCCTTCTTATCAAATATTTTAACACGTATCTCATCATACGTTAAATCTTCTGCTATCTCGTCTAGTTCTAATTTAATAATGTGGTTCGGGTCGTCAACATATTTACGTAACATCGATACGTGAAAACGTTGTGAACACATGACATACTTGGCGGTAAAACGAGGCTATAGGCCACAGTTCCTACTCGATCGAGGATTTCAAATGGGCCAATTAAATCGAGGGTTGAGATTTCCCCTCTTCATCGATTCTTGCTTCTAGAATAAAGCCCTCTTGAACCTTCTTCTTCACATTCATCAGCTCTGAGTATGTAGCTTGCACGGCTTTAACTTTATCGATTAAAGTCGATTCTACTCGTATATTTGATATCACCACATGGGTCCTTAGAGTCTTTAACTCTATCTTCATCATTTGTAAGTTATACAAAATGGGTTTTTGTGTTAACAACATCGTACTCGTAAACGCATACGATCTTCTACTCAACGCATCAGATACCATGTTCGCTCTTCCACGATGATATTGAATGGTAAGATCGTAATCTTCAACATCTCGAGCCAATATCTTTGGCGCATGTTATGTTCATTTTAGTTGAAGAAATATTTGAGGGTTTTAGAAATGGGTTTTGTACTGGAGTCAATACAAAATTTGATTTCACGCTTTGGGGTAGGCTAGGAAGTCTTCAGAGAATACGTCAGGAAATTTATTAACAATAGAAATATCATTCAAAACTGTGACTCTCATCCAAGACTTGGATAGTGCGTCACAGTGATACCTATCAACTTGCCATCATCATTCACGATGTCGCCTATAGAAAGTCTGGCTTCGGTGCATTCCACACAAGGAAGTGAACAACGAAAGGATCGGGGCTCTTTACTTATGGCTTGATATGACAATGATTGACTTTAGTGCTTTGGTTGCTTGAATTCGCATAACAGGTTGGTTAGGAATATGAAATCTAACAACCTTACGAAAAGCATGATGGGTAGTTAACCAATCAATTCCTAAAAACACATCAAAGACAAGTATTTTCAAAGAGATAAGATCGACAGGTAGCGTGAAAGTGTCGATTTGAATCAAACAAGATTTATAAACAGCGGAGATAACGAAGGTTTTTGCTAACAAAGTTTCAATTGATAAGTCAAAGTCTAACTTCTCTAGAGTTAAATTTAAACGTTGAGCACAAGCAAGAGAGATAAAAGAATGGGTAGAACCGGTATCTAATAAGGTATAGACTTCGCAAGAATTTATAATTAACTAACTCGTGCTAACTTCATTCGGGTCACTCGCTTTTTGAGAAGTCACGAAAAATGCTCTTCCTGAAACCACCAACTTTGTTTTATCCGTATTCACCTTTGGTGCCACCGTCCCAACTGGACTTGACTTTGGTGCACGACAAAATTGAGCTAGGTGACCTTTTTTTCCTCAATTGTAACATGCCTTGGACTGCATCACGCAGTTTGGACTGATATGTCCCTCCCCTCCGCATTTGAAGCATACAATTAGTGGTCGTTCTCCTTCCTTGAAAATGGGTGTTGGTGCTGCTGTCTTTCCATCGTTGTTGATCCTTCTCTTCTTGAAATTTCCACTCCTATTATCTTGGCCATGATTACCACCGAAGTGGTTACCATTCCTGGCATGATAATTACCACATTATTAGTCGTTGCCACCGGTACCATTATTATCGTGTTGTTGGTCGTTGCCTTTTGGTTGTGCTAACTCATTATCGCATTCCAATAACTGAGCCTTATTCACAACATCTGAATATAAACAAAGTTTGTGAGAAATGAGGTATTGACGTATATCGGGTTTCAAACCTCTTAGAAACATTCGCGTCATTCGCTCCTCATTATCGACCAAATGGGATGCAAACCGGGATAACTCCGTAAACTTAGCTTCGTACTACGACACGGTCATATTATTTTTCTCCAGCTTGATGAACTCTACCTCCTTCATGTGACGAATACTTTCGGGAAAGTACTTGTCGTTGAACCGTTTCTTAGAACTTCTCCCAAGACATCTTGAGTCGGCCAGTCACATGTACATTTTACTGATTCCCACCAAAGAATCTCGCACTTCTTCACGCAACATAAAGGTGGCAAAGGGAACCTTTTTCTTCTCGGAGCATCCCAAGACATCAAATATCTTAGTGATCTGCTTTAACCACATCTCCTCCTTAAGTGGTTCTGGCTTTCCTAAAAACTCCGGCGGTTCCAGCTCCTTGAACTGCTTAGCCGTGACCAGCCGTGGGTTGCCATTGACTCCACCTGCATTATGAACATGAGTCTCTCTCCTTTGGTGTTGCATGAATTCTAAAAAGTTCCTAAACATACCATCGTTCATCATTTGGTTGGCGTCATTTTTGTTTACACCAGGATTATTGTCTTCCTGTTGCACATTATCCTGGGTATTGATCGTTGGTGACTCAACGGTCTCATGTGCTTCATTGCTAATCTCAACATTTTCAGATTCCATTTTCAAACACTGTCACAAAATTATGGTTAATTAACATATCACATATTATCCCTATACTCTGACCGACCAATTAAATACCAAATAAACTTAGGTAGGTCATACTAGTGAAGGAATTCCCCGTCTCTACCCTCCTAGTTCTTGTCTCACATCTCAGCTAAGGATCATATCCCTAAGCTTTGATACCAACTGTGATGCCCCCAAAATAGGTATACATCACCCATCTTGAGTCGCCAAATACATGGTAAATAAATCAAATACAAACTTAATTATACAACAGTCGTGTACAATACGACAAAACATAACTGAAAGTTTAAACAAGAATAATGCCATCTAGACAATATCCACTCTCAATGGAGTCCTCATTACAATTATTATCACACTATTTCACAGAATAGTGAGGACTACTAAAGCCACTTATCCTGGACCTTTACTCCATTTCCCGACTTATCCCATCTATATTCTAATTTCCTGAAGAGAACAATGAAAGAAAGGGTGAGCTCAACTAGCCCAGTAAAAAATATTATGACTAAGATAATGCAGAATAAATTATCCTTAGCCTTCAATAGTATAACAACTGATAAAATACAATAGACAACAAGTTTTAGATCAACAACTGCAGCAAAAATAAGCAATCCATTAGAAGAGTCAAGTAGAGCATAAAATCTACTATCTTATATGATTTAAAATGTTTTTCATCAACTTTATCGCTGACACTCAGCTTAATAAATAAAATCGAATCATCATGTAATCATCAATGGTCATGATTATACCGAATAATCCCTGGTCATAATCATACCAACAACTGTCCATTAATGAACTTCAGGCCAATGAGGACTTTTACCACATCATTCGTCACATTACGGTCATGGTTATACCGAATAATCCCTGGTCATAATCATACCAAGTCCATCTATGCACGTAAGCCAAAGATGACTTTAATCAATATATAAGCATGAGGATGATGACAATGACATAATAATTCAATAAAACAAGTTCAAGGATAAATTTTAAAGATTTATAATTTAATTTATCCAGAAATCAATAATGTCCAAATTGTCAACATGATACTGCTTTGTAGAGTAAAATTCAAGAATAATATTCATGTACCAAAAATAATTTGGACAGAAAAGAAATATATTTTTTGGGTTAATAGTACCCCGTGAATAGTACTTCGAGAATAGTACCCCGTGAATAGTACCCTGATACGAAAAGTGTCCCGAATACCTGAGTAAATGATACTAGAGTAAATAGTAATCGGGTAAATAGTAATCCGTGAATAGTAACTCGTAAAAAAATACAAAAAAAAATGATATTCCATGACGAGTACAAAAGAAATGATATCTCATACGAGTATAATAGAATATACGAAACTGCAAATGGATTTTCACCTGCCATGAGATAATTCACGTAGACAGATCATTTCTACAATATAATAGGGAATGAATACAAAGGATTATTCACCATGCATGCGGTAATCCACACAGACAAGTTATTCCAACAGAATAATAAAGAATGGAATAACAGAAGAATTCATCATGCATGCGATAGACCGCATGCATGTGTTATTCCCAATGTAATAATAAAGAATGGAACCAAAATATGCGTAATCGCACAAACGAGAGATATTCCAATAGAATAATAAAGAATGGAACCGAGGTCATGCGTAATCATCAGCATGCATGGATATTCCAAATGTAATAATAAAGAATGGAATAACAACAATTCACCGGGCATGCGATAGATCAAGATGCATGGGTTATTCCAATGAATAATAAAGAATGGAATAATGTAAGAATTTCACCATGTATGTGGTACTTCTCATAGACAGGTTATTCCATAATAATAAAGAATGGAATAACAACCCTTACGAGTATTGAAAGAAAATAACTCTCTTCATTAATACGAAAGAATAATACCCCTTACCTCAAAAGAAGACTGGATACTATAATAGTGAGGTAGCAGACTTCTCTTCTTTTTTCTCTCTATAATTTCTCTCTATAATAATTTCTCTATAGCTTTAGTGAATTGGTGAGAAATGAAGGAAGAATGAGCTTCTATTTATAGGTTTCAATAATTGCACATTTTGGGGGTCAAAATATTACAGTATAATACCCCACTCTTTTCCTTCATTTTTAATTTAGTCCTACAAATATTATCAAACTTGTATCATCTCCCCTAATAGTAAATCACTAGTAATTGCATGTGCCTGAAGGCACGAAAATTAGATTAAAATTTGAAAATACTACATTACCTAAAAATCACTATACCACCACAATAATTAATACATACTCAATCATCAACACATATCCAATCACCAAAACATCAAGCTAGTTGCTACTAATTTCAAAAAAAAATTGTCAGAATTTCCTTTAAAAATAGATATCCAAAAAATTTGTTTAAAACTTAAAAGTACCATAGTAAAATCCTAGTGGAAGTGTTGGATTTTTACGGTTTATTATTATAATTATTGCATAATGACAAAACTGTCCCCTCAAATTTGGACGAAAATCAATTTGATACTCAAAGTTTAAAAATCTTTAATCAATACCTATATATATTTTAAAACAACAAATGTGTTCTTTTTTAGTCTGACCCACCAATTTTTCGTAGGAATACAGTTTGACTTCCTTTTTTCGTAGGAATACATTTGGCTTGTATTTAATAAGTATTTTATCAAATAATGTTATTCTTTACTTTGTTCATTTATCCCAAGATTTATCATAATTGGAAGTATCAAATTGGTTTTAAAATAAGAAGGTGCTTCATATAAATCATATCACATATCAGGAGATAAGAAAAGGTTCGTCTAAGCTATTAAAGACATTGGTAACGAAATGAATATCAGGACCAAGAAATTGTCCATTGATTAAAATTTCCTACAAAAAGAGAAAAAATAAAATGTCAAATTTCTAATAGACCAAACAGAAAAAGCTTAAAGTTACGAAAACCGCTAAATTGCAATGGCCAACTGCAGAGCAACCGCTAAAGTTATGAAAACCGCTAAATTTAGCGGCATTTTCATTTAAGAGGGAGATATTAGTATCTACTTGGTCATTTACACAATTTGTTATAGGGAATGGAAATGATTCCCAATAAATAGTTATTGTTATAGGAAATTCTTAAATTAGGTATGGGTGTACATGTGGGTAACGCAAGCGCTTTAATGAAATTAGTCTTTAAAATTTTCAATCAATCTTTTTTTATTGGAATAAAATCATACAGATAACCAATCACTTGTAAATAAATTTAATTCTTAAATATAAATATCTACATACTATAAATATAATTATAAAAAGTATATACAATAATGATATTTTGCATACAAACTATTTTGTATTTTAACGATTATAAACAAATTATAATTATACACATTATTTTGTATTTTATTTTTATAATTATTCTTCTCATCACCAAAATATTATTAATTTACAAATAGAGTATATTTGATAGTATTGATAAATGAAGAAAAATAAAAATAATAATAACATTGTTGATATTATAAAAATAATAAAGTAGTTGATATTAGCAAAACAAAAATGATGTTGTAAAGAACAAAGATATATTTAGTAACATTTTAACAATTTTTTAGTGGCACTTAGTATTTTAGGTTACATTTATTATAATTTTGATATGACAATATCAAATGCCAAACATGAATAATAATGACTAAAATGATTAAGAACCTTAAGAACAATGTAAAGCTAACTTTTTTATAACTTTCATTTGTTTTTTTTAATGCAAAAAGCTATTTTCCCCACATATCCTTAACTTTATGTATGACACCTAGATAAACTTAAGAAACCAATGCAAGAAATTGTTTTTACTAAATTTAGATATTACAATAAAGATTCTTCTGAGAGAACTAAGACACTTAGATATACTTAAGAAACCAATTACCTAACCTAATTTCAATTTCCTCACAACCCGAGGTTAGGCAAATAAAAAATCTAAAAATATTTAGATTACAAAAAACATGTTGAACTTCCCAAAATACTACCCTCCATAAGACCTGTATAATTTGAAATCAAAGCATTTAGCAGCTTAATTATCCGCGGGCCCAAAAGTCATTCAAAAATTTAGTCCAGCAATTTGAATTAAAACTGTAGCAACAAAACAAAGACCATCACCCATTAAAGTCATCAGATTTGACCATGGACCCCAATTGCTCACTGTCCAAGAGCAGCAGGTGATGTGAGGAGCACAAAGTAGAGTCAGACAACCACCAGCTTGACCAGAGACCATCGAAGACCATGACATCCGGCAAGAAGCAACCCCAAATCAGAAATGAAATTCCTCATAAAAATGACCATCCAAGTTAGGGTAAGAATAACATGTAAACCACCAAATAACGAAATAACATGTCAAATGGAAGCAACAACTATAATAGAGGGAGAAACTACTCAGACCCAAAACCAAACATCTTCAAACTAGATCCAAAATGAATGGGCCAATTAGAAGAAAGGAATAGGGAAGCAGCTTCAGACCCCAGAATCTGGTAATTTATAATAAAAAAACAACACTTGATTATACTATAAACAACCCACAATACATTTATAGAATACAACAAATGAAACATGAACCAATCTAATCAAAGAAACATAAATGTTCCAAAGCCAATCCAATCAGAGAAACATAAAAGGGAAGTAGAACAACAACTGAATATCTCTGAAATTAAACATATCTCAGACAGCTACACAAATAATGTAAATCTTGAGACAAAAAATAATCATATCTCAGACAGCTACACATGATTATGTTATTCAAAAATCTACTGAACACAAACACAATATATATAACTTTGACTTACTACTGCAATCAGGTAATTGAACTACTATAACAGATGAACAATTAATGAAAAGAAAATATGCATAAAAAAGAAGAAAGATGCAACTTTTCAATTACTATGAGTGCTAAAAGAAATCTAATTCACAGATCTCAAATAAACACAAAATGACATAAAAATAAGAGCACGACACACCCAGTTTGGATCAAGAAAAAAAAAGATCATAAACCCAAAGAGAAAAGTACCCAAGTTGTTTGAAAGGATACAATCTGCGAAAGGAGCAACGGTGGCCATAGAGAAAAACCCTAGGAGAGAGATGGAACAATGAGGGATTTTTCAGTCGCCACAAACTGCAAAAGAAGATAAGGGTTTGGGTTTTTGGAGAGACAAAGAGGGTTTTTTGACTGGGCGGGATTTTTTTAGTGTCAGATGCAACATGAGCCTTTGGATTAAGTGAGATTAAATCTGAGACGTTGTTGTGGTTTCTCAAATGATAAAATTTGAATTCGATTCTGTTTTATTATTATAGATGTGAATTAATAGTTCATTCATGTGACTCAATAGTATAATCATGTGAAAAAAACTAATTATAGTATAATACCTTCAACTATACCTCCATTTTTAATTTAGTCATGCACGTATTATCAATCTTGCACCAACTCTCCTAATAGTAAATCATGTGAGTCAATAGTACACACATGTGAACACATAGTTATAAGCATGTGAATTAATAGCAATAAATTGCTCATTTATTCGGTGAATTACCCGATTGATCAATATAACTTCCAGACTACAATTATTATCGAAATAAATGTCAATTTCTACTAACACTAATAATTCTCACACAATGGAACTATCAATTTCATCTTTAATCAATACAAACTTATTCATCATTAATATTATAACTCACAATATTTAACAACCAGGTCGTTTCCAAGAAAGAGGGGGCTTTCCGATAAGGATTTCACCTTATCAAGCGCCTGATAGGGTGACCAAACCTTTCCTCGACAGTAACATCTAGACATTGTCAATATTGCAAATAATAATATGAATAACTTTGTCGTCTTAATTATTGATTTAATAATATAACATATTATGAAGATGATACTGTGACAATAATTAAATCAATAATATGAGAGATACGATGCAGTAATTATTTTAGCAATAATTGAGTATAACTGAGTGACTTCTTACGTAAGCATCAATAATCAATACCGTGTGCTACTATGCAACCATGCGTATTACTTTACTTTTACTCCGGGTAGTTCAACAGTTTTAACGGTAACACTTTCGCCGTTATTTTTATAAATAGATAATTCTGTCATTTTCTAACTATGACAATACTTCCGTTGTGGGGTCCACTAATGATTATTTCGTCGTACGAATATTCTCTGATAAAAAGAATATTCCCCAACGAAACGAATATTTTATAACAACTTGCTTACTTCGCAAAAAAAAATCACATATCACCCTTAACTTTATCCTTTTATCAATTTAACCATTTACGAAATAAAATAATAATTATAAGAAAATTAAATACTTTTATTTCATAAAATTCGGGGTCTTACAAGGACACTTGTATAACCATGTTTGGAAATTAACGAACAGAATATATATCTTGATCTACAATAACAGAATTAAGGAACTTGTACAACAAATTATAATTTAATAACTTACTTATACAGAATCATTGCATAAGTATATACAAAGGTTGAAATATTTGAACAATGGAAAAGAATAGTTCAGATATTATCTTACGCATGTCCATTGCATAAAGTAAATGCAAAGGGTTAGATATTTGTCTGATCTACTGCTTATAGTTATGCAACTTAGTTTTATCTTTTATATCAAGCCCTATCATTAATAAGATAATTTATCTGATTAGAATAACATATCGTATCATTTTGTACTGTTATTTATAGTCAGTACATAACCTAATCACATTGTCATATATATTTAACAACCATTGAGTCACAAATAAACACTTATCAAGTCAACCTATCTAAGTCCAGATCAATTTCTGAAACATGCCGGTGTACCGACAACTTTATCGGGTAATTATCGAGTCTAAGACTCTATATAGTAGTTCAATATCCATTTAGATAACTTATATATCAGTCATATTATTTTTCATGGCCTGATAATAATTTTTTAAATAATTATTACAATTTATCATAATTTTTGAAACACCGAAACCATTATTAAATAATTTAAATATTAAGTAATTTCATTATCATTAATATTTAATTAACATTAAACTATAAATGAAACCATTGTAAAAATATTAAGTTATTTAAAATAACTTATAATATTTTTAAAACATTTATATTACCTTTAAATAATTAAACTAATTTTAAATAATTACCATTAGTATTAAAATATTAATGTATTATTTATCCAAATATTAAAAGTCAATAATTATAACTTAAAATATTTTAAATTTATTTATATCCCTTTTAAATGATTTTTAAATCAATAAAATCATTTTTAAATAATTTAATAAATAAATAAGTCTAATATCATTAATATTAAATTATTAATGAAATTATCCTCAGAATATTAAAAGTTATATTTTATAACTTAAAATATTTTTAAACACTTTATTTTCATTTAAAATGATTTTATTAAAATCATTTTAAAACTAAATTATTTAATATAATTATTAAATAATGCTAATATCATTATATTTTATAACTTAAAATATTTTTAAATACCTTATTATCATTTAAAATAATTTTAATATAATGAAATTATTTTTAATTAATTTATTTAATACATTTATTAAATAAATTAAATATCAATAATATTTAAATAAATACTAGTATTTATGAAAAATATGCTAAATTATTAAAAGTTAATTTTTATAACTTAAAATAATTTTAAAAATAATTTTCGGAATTTTTAATAATTTATTTCTATTTTTAAATGATTTTTAGAAAATAAATTAAATAAATTGTCGTTATAGCTTTTAGCGACAGAAAGCGTCGCCTATTGTGTTTGTGAGTCCTCAAGAACATTCATAGCCAGTTTCGAGATAGCTACTTTGACCATGAATCATGAAGTGTGTAATGTGTTTGTGGGCATGCTGTTGGTCATTTATTATAATATCAATGTCAGACTACAAGATCCAACAACAAACATGGCCAACAAGCATGAAACCAACGAGATCTAAGCCTTCAAAGGGACTGTCAGACCTGTTCTTCATTTTTCTGTGTTACCCAGAAATGAAGAATAGTTCGATCTGTCCACTTTGGGCTTCCACAACTTGCTAACCTTGTAATCTTTTTGTGATCTAAGAGTTTTATTGTGTAGCTAACATGACAAGGAAGTGATCCAATACACAAAACCCGTCTAACAACATTTCAGAAACAAGATCTCATGCGTTTGGCCAATCCACGTCGAACACATGTTCATCAGGTTTTTACGGTTACCCGAAAACATGACGAATCGTTTCGACCAAAGCTACTTTCGATCATCCCAATCGAATCCAGTCAGTTAGAGATTTAGGAGATTTTAAGGCATAATACTGTAGTACATATACCAAACTAAAAATTAGATTCAAGAACCATAACAAAACATCAAAACACAGTCAGATCCGAGCCCATAAAGATCTTGTCAGAGCCTTCTGCGCATGATCTGGGTTTTCCAGAAACTGAAAGTCATGGTCGGTCAACGATGTTTGACCAGCCATAACTTTCAATCTTTACAAGGTCTGACCTAGATTCAAGTTTCAGATTAAAGTCCTAACATCATACTACAAGCTGAAACCTTCAAACAACAAAAACACATAACACCCAAAGATTTACAGGGTCTGACATGTGGTTGTCAGAACACAAAACAAAATTTTACAGATTTTTTAAATTTTTAATTTTGAGCACTTAGGTGTTATGGATCTAGCATGTGCCAACCCAGATCACTTAACTAGACTACATATAATATATTTAACAGAACAAACTTATCATTTAACACAAGATTATAGTTCAGAATATAGCTAGGGTTTTTATACCTTCTATGATCAATTTCTGATTCGAGGCCATTGATTTGGTTGTATGTATTGGTGGGGATGGTTTTTTGGGACTGAAAAGCTATAAGAATTCGTGGGTTTGAGTTGAGAGAGATTAGTTGAGTGTTGGAACAAAAATAAGCAAAAATGTGGCTTTCTCTCTCTCTTTGATCTTTATATAATACTAGTATGCAATGAATTTGATCGGAAATTAATAAATTGAGTTCTTTGAGTTTGTAGGCACATGTAGTAGTTGGATTTGGTGAACAACTCACCTAAGGTCAAAACCTACATGTTAGCTTCAATAATGCACATAAGGGTATAATGGTCATTTGGCTTATAATTTTAATGGCAACAAAGTAATCTTGACAAACCCTTAGGGTTTGACCCATAGGGTTTAACCCTAAGATTTAGCACATAGCATTTGTAAGATTTAGCAATTAGGGTTTGAAGAATGTAAAATTTTAGTTTCAAAAATTGTAATTTAGAAATCCCTAATTAGATTAGGTTTACTAATTATATTATACAGGAACATTAGGGTTTAAAATTTACTAATTATAATTAACCTTGCTAATTTAGCAAATAGGGTTCACCATAAGTAATTAAGTTATATAATTATTGTAAACACTCGAAATTTTCTGCACACCCGTTACTAACATTGCAGGAGGGCAGATTCGTCTTTTGGAGATAACCCTGGAAGACAACTTACATCCATTCCGGATACTACCGGAAGTTCAAGTTAAAAACCTGGGACACACACCGGGAACATCATTTCCAAATCCCGAAACACACACCGGAAGGATCATTTCCAACCCTGAGATAACCCTGAGTTTCGCCCTCGGCGATAACCCCAAGGAATGTTGTTGCGCGCTTCCCATGATAACTCCTAAATGCTTGTTTCAAACACATGCTATCAGCTTCAAGCTCAAACCTCCTGCTGAGGCACTCATCACTCAGACCTGGAGCTAACAACGGGTAGATAGGCACACTCACAAGATGACCTTGTGGCATTCAAACACTTGTAGCTGTCCAATCTCAGATGTAACCCTGAGCAACGTCTGCTTTCAACTCAAACCGGTGATAACCCCAGCGAAGAGTCAAACGTCATCTTGCCACATCAACACCTGCGCGTCGTCTCAACACTTCATACATAATGCATACAACAATGTCCCATAAGAACCGAGGAGTTACAATCCCGAGTGACTATTACCCGTGGCTGTACACGGGATAGAATTTGAAGCTTGAAGACTATGGGCATGGTCCCCTCTTCCTGACTTCGTACAAACTCTAATCCATGTCATTACGTAACTCTCGACACAAGCAGTCCGAAGAAGGTCAAATATATCTCGTTCGGATGCTCGGATTGAAGTTATGCAAGTTCGAGCAGACATTACAGTGCACGAGTGCATGTACTTCGAGATGACGGGACATGAAGCTTGGGACACCTCTACTACCACCAGGTGTAATCATGCGGTCACTTGGTACACACTACAGTGTCGGTCCTATAAATATAGACCTTGGGGTCAGCCATTTGGGAGGAGAGAAGGGAGAGAAAAGGCGAGGAAACCCTGTCCAATTTACTTTGTACACACCCATATTGAGTGTTTCCTTAGTTTAAACATCTGTTAGCTCACATATAGCTATACTTTTATCCGACGGGAGCTGAGTGTTTATCTACATAGAGTCATAGAAGTCTACATTGGCAGCCCACTGTAAGCCTTCTTACATTCTATAAAGCCTTTCTTTTCATATTAGCACACACTGTTATACACATTGAGAGTCGTGTTGTGTGTGTTTTCCCGAACTTCGATCCGTGTTTTTCATTTCTTTACGTATATATATATATATACTTATATATATATATATATATATATATATATATATATATATATTTTATATATGGATTAACATTATCGAGGTATGCCTCGATTGAGCCTGCACTTATGTCTCATAGCATTTACTTGCTTTTATATATATATATATATATATATATATATTGTTGTCGGACATATCCGATGAGCCCTGGATTTACATCCTATATGCTTATTGCTTTTATATATATATATATATATATATATATATATATATATATATATATATATATATATATATATATATATATATATATATTTGCATTTCGTCCCTGCCTGGAGTTTACTTAAGTGGCGATTGATCGCTTTTACAATTTTATTTACCTTTCGTCTCACCTCGAGTTTACTTCGCGTGGCGCTTAATTGCTTTTACAGCTTTATTTACATTTCCTCCCACCTAGAGTTTACTTCGTGGTGGTTGATCATGTCCATATATATATATATATATATATATTTACCGCTTTTATATATTTACATTTCTGATCCCCTATAGAGTTTCTTCGTGGTGGTTGATCATGTCTATATATATATATATAACTACTTACTGCTTTCCATACAAACTGCAGTATTTTGTGAGCCTAGGAATCATGTGATCACAGATTCAGCCCATTGAATCTAGATTCGGTTCCCGTGATGGACGTTTTTCAGCTGTAAGCAACTTGTACATTATTTACAGTGTCTGAATTTCCTTGGATGGCTGTCATGCCCATGAGGACTTTGGCACTTCTGTATATTATTTTCTCGAAGATGCCTCGCATCTCGAAAATAAAAGCAAACAAGCCAAACATTTAATAATAAAATGAAAGTATCAAAGGACTCAATTACTAATGAGCACAGGGTTTGAAAAACCTCTTTTTACAAAACTTCATTGATATATCTGGTTAAAACTGAATTTTTCTATAAATTCAAACCCTTTGTATATAGGTGCGAACGAGGCATAACACTACTTCCAAATAATTACACATTAATCCACACACACACACACACACACACACATTCAAATAACAGTTTATTTGAAAAGTGGCGGTCACCGTGGCAACACAGATGTCGGGGGGTGCCTAAAACCTTCCCTCCGCATAATCAAGCCCCCGAACTCAAATGAGTCTCGGTTTCACAAACCCGTTTAGCAGTGTCATATCACTGGGTAAATGTGCAAACCTTTTCGGTTGCGTTACTGCAACCAATTAAATACACCAACTGGCGACTCTTAAAGTCAAATCGTCGACATTATACATGTCGAACCTTTTTCACTTGTTTTTTTTAAACAAATCTCACATTAACATGAGAACACCAAAGAACAAGTAACGAAAAGGGATACTAAAAAATCCCGACGTCGACGGTGGCGCCACTCTTTGGGACTCGAAAGAAGAGGGCTTAAGCCGCTATTACAAGCTTTTCAAAACTGTTATATGCTTGTGTGTGAATATTACATTTACATTTATGATGAATGTGTACTAATGCATCTTACTTACTGTACTGCTAAATATCTATCTGTGATATTAGTGCTTCGCACATGTCAGCATTTTGCATAAACGGTGAGACACGTTGTATGTGAATTTATGTTGTGTGGTTCCTCCACCAGGAGGTTATCTTGTCGGTGTTTGATTACTGGACTCGTAGGAAGAATAATTCCAACGAGGCTCAGGAAAGGCACCACCCAGATTCACTCTAGTTGAAAGACCTGATTAACTTCCCGTCAAGTAGATTGCGATGATCTGAGAACCTTCATGCCAAAAAGCCGCGAGAGTAACCCTAAGATAGGTCAACCTCTGATAAACCAAACGTGGAGGAAAGTCTCTTCATGCTTTCTATTTTCAATTACTTGTAAAAGCATTTACTTGTAATTTTATTCCATGTTCATCTTTATGTAATGGAAAATAGGAATATTATCTATGCATGCATGTTATCAATTAACACCCGGTTTTGCAGGACAATATTCCTAAAATGGACATGTTATGATAATATTTACATTATCCCTAAGACTAAATTATATACGTCTTTTGTAGGGAAATCATTGGGCCTGTTACCAGCTCAAAATCCAAAAAGGCCACGAGCCTACAGCCAATCATGTCTTCTTCCCGACCACCTAATCTGCTTCCGAGAATAATTTGACTGGATTGAGTAAACAAATTACGATTTGGTCATTTCAATAAAAAATTGCATCAGTCTACTTAGGGTACGAATATACTGACACATACAGAATCCTCTACACAAGGAGGAGCTCAAGGTTTGGAAAAAACAATTCAGAAACCTCAGTTGGATACGACCAACAAAGACCCTGAAAACACCCATCTCAAGGAAGATCCAGACACTGGTGATATCAGGAAGAAGGTCCTCCAAATGGAGGAAACTATCCGTGTTCTCAAAGGGATTGGAACATATAGAAGTGTTTCATATGCTGACCTTTGCATCTTTCCTAGTGTTCATTATCCATAGAAATTCAAAACCCCTAATTTTGAAAAGTATGACGGATTAGGGGATCCTTATACCCATTTAAAGGTAATCATTGGAGAACTTGGATCTTATGCAGAAAATGAAAAGCTCGTAATGCAATTTATTTCGAAAAAGTCCGATTGAGAAGCCTGCTCATGGTATACCGATTAGACAACTCAAAGATCCATAGTTGGAAGAGCTAGCTCATGCCTTCCTCACTCAATATAGTTTTCAATCTCGGATGGCTCTCACCAGCACTGCAAATTACCAAGGTCAAGAAAAAGTCTAATGAATGTCTTTCGAGAGTATGCTCAAAGGTGGAGGTGCCTTCTTCGCTCAAGTTATTCCTTCCATGACGGAATCAGAAATGGTTATGACATTCATAGATATACAGGAAGCTCCTTTCTATGAGAGAGTCTTAGCTGGTATTAGCAAGCCATTCTCTAAAATGATCAAGTACGAAGAGATGGCTGAGATGGGATTGAAGTCTGGAAAAATTCAAGACCTAAATCGCTTTAAAGTCATTCTTTGGCGAGATCCATCTGGATCTTATGGAAACAACCCCCGGAGGGTGCATAAAAAGAAAGAGGAGGATGTTTCCTTGATAATACAAGGTCAAAAAGGCAATCAAAGCATGCCTATACAAAGGAGTAATTACTCCCCTTTTCAAGCATAATCTCCAAACCCTCCATTGCCTAAAGGTGGAGATGCAAAGTGACCTTAGACGTTCACACCCTTAGGGGACTCGCTCGAGAATATTGTCCTTCTGACTACTCAAAAGAAAATTACGCATCTTCTTCCCCCAGCCAACCCTAAAGGGAGGGGTTTTAATGCTACTCGAAAGTGTGCTTATCATGCCGAAGCACCTGGACATGATACTCAAGATTGTTGGGCCTTGAAACACAAGATCCAAGATTTAATAGACAAAGGTGAGATCGTGGTCACCAAACTAGATCAACCTCATGTGTAACATAATCCCCTTCCTCAACACAAAGAAGAAGAGGTCAACATGATCAGTTGGAGCACTGGACAGAGTTTCGGTTTCAACAATGAATCATCCACGATCATCAAAGATGGTGTTCACAAATGGGATTATGCAAAGTTCCAGTTTACTATGGAACGAAAGATGAAAGCTCTTTGCAAATAAATTGAGCAATTGGCAGAACTGGTGACCCACCAGCATCAAATCACATGTCAATTAATTGGGCAGGAGCAGGCCTATCTAATTCCATTTGTTATGAATGCTCCATCACCACCTTCAGAAAGTGAAGCTATAGAGGATAAGGTTGTAAATGGAGCAAATGCTAAAGCCCGTCGGGATTTTGCCAATCAGAGAGAATTTACATATCTGGGCCAATTTATGGAGGAGATACTACAAATGTTGATCAACGAAGGAAGAATTACCTTCCTTCTGCCTCCAATCAATCCCCACTCAGGACGGTTCAATTCTGATGAAGTGTGTCAATATCATTCACACTCTCGCGGTCACAGCACAGAAGAATACTGGGCACTCCGCCATCTCATTCAGAATCTTATTGATAGCGGTGTCCTACAACTAGCAGATGATTACACTGTGCAACTCAAGAGTGGGAATGCATGTCCTACCAATTGGAAGGGATCAGTAGTAGTTATATCCGAAGTGGATGATGAAACTGTCAAAGTATTTCCCATACAACCAATTCAACTCAAAGGAGCTGACAATCCTTTGTAAGTGGCCGCACCAGAGCCAATTTCTTTACCCTTCAGACTACAACATCCTATTTTCAGCTTACATAAAGTTCCATGGAATTATGGAGAAGCTGAAGGATCCACGTCTCATACTACTTCTACAGTGTCGAAGGAAAATCCACTATATCTTCCTCATCGGGTTGTGAAACCTATTTGTGAAGCAAAGGGGAAGATTCCCATGGAGAAGATTGAAAAATTCCTCCGCACTATGGGCCATAATGAAGCCAATGTGATTTTAAGCTTACGAGAAGCTCCACACCAGATATCTATACTGGACTTGGTTTTCTCTTTCGAAGATCATCGGAAGATCTTATTGAAGGTTTTAGAAGAAGCCTACTTGCCAAAATCAATGGATGTGGAAAAATTTCAGCATTTGGTTGATCACATTTTCAACAACAATGTGATATCCTTCACTGATGATGATATACCACCCGAAGGGACTGGTCATTGCAAGCCATTGCACATTGCAGTTTTGTCTTCCGGGTACATGCTAGCTGGAGTTTTGATAGATGGAGGCTCGTCTCTAAATATCTGTCCTTATACCACCTAGGTGAAGATGAATGTCAATCTCAAGTGGATCCAAAGCAGCCATACGATTAGAGCTTTTGATGGATCCCGACGTTATGCCGTCGGAAAGATTGAATTGCCAATTGAGATTGGTCCAAATACATTTAATGTATCCTTCCACGTCCTCAAGATAGATTCAGGATACAACCTGCTATTGGGGAGACCATGGATACACATGGCTGGAGCCGTTCCCTCCACATTACATCAACAACTCAAATACATTGTCAACAACAGTCTAGTCACTATTAATGCTGAGCCGGAGTATCCTGAACAAGGAGATCTGCCAATCATCAGTTTCAACTCTAAAGTTAAGCCATCCAGTTTTAATACTCTAGAAGTGGGTACCACGCAGTACCATTCTATTGGAGCTCCACTTCCCGTATCCAAGATTTTTGCCGAGGTTATGTCGTCCACTCAAGAAATAATGTCATTGGGTCATCAGCCTGGACAAGGGCTTGGTAAAGATAAGCAGGGTATTAAGCAATATATTCAAGTGTCCAGTCATATTGGAACAGCCGGACTAGGCTATTCTGCCAGTTCTAGTCACAGGAATCCTCATAAACACAAGCAGGTTCCTCAAGCTTTCGCCTCATGGCGATTTTCTTTACCTTTACCTTCTGAGTTGATACAATCTCCGATAAAGGTGCCAAATTTCATGTTATTGCTACCATCTTTGCTTCCCAAGCCGCCCAATCAAAGCAAAAGAGGCGCTAATTCCTGATCCCGAAATTGAAGAAAAGGAACAGAAATGTAAACATGACATTGCCTTAATGATGGCAGGCATACGTGTTATTGTTCATGATGAACATACAAACAGATACACCCCAGACGATGATTGCCCAGATGTCATGATTATCATTCGGGAGAAGGAGAACAATGACGATCCTTCTATCACTACAGTCCATCAGGACTTTGCCCTCGACAATTGGAGCAGCACTCCATGCATTGGTCGACGAGGGTAAAATGGGCAGAAAATCCCGCTGCCCTGTAGATAACTTTAATTGCATACTTTTCTTTACAGTACTAGAAATTATTTTATCAAGTGCATGCTAACACTTTGTATGATCAAACAGTTGCATATATTAAGTGAAAGCATATTCCGTTTCAGGACTCTGAATTTAGATGTGCATGTACTTGCTGATGATGTGCCTTCTCTCCACAAGGGCTGTCATTTTGATGCAAAGTTGGACTCAGAATTGATGGATATACAAGAGGACATTGAGACACCTCAGGAGATTAAAGAATGGGTCACAGACAAACCCAAACTCAACCTTGACCAAACCACTTCTTTTAATCTTGGAACCTTAGAAAACCCTAAGCTAATCCAAATTGGTTCAAACCATACCAATAGGATGACATGGTTGCACTATTAACCCAATTCCAGGATGTGTTTGAATGGTCTCATAAAGACATGGTGGGTTTGTCCACTGACATTGTTCTTCATCGCCTTCCCATCAAAGAAGGATTCAAGCCAGTTAGGCAAAAACTCAGGCGATTGAAACTTGAGTGGAGTTTAAAAGTTAAAGAAGAAATTGTGAAACAATTTCAAGCTTGCATTATCATGGTGTGTACATATCCGGAGTGGATATCCAACATTGTTCCTGTGCCTAAACTAGGAGGAAAGGTGCGAGTCTACGTGGATTACCGGGATTTGAACAAAGCTTGCCTTAAAGATAGCTTTCCCGTGCCCTTTATCCACATTCTTATTGACAACACTGCTCAATACGGCATGTACTCCTTTGCTGATTGCTTTGCGGGGTACCATCAAATTATGGTCGCTGAGGAGGACCGTGAAAAAACTATTTTCATCATGCCTTGAGGAAATTTTTGCTATAAACGGTTTTCATTCGGCCTCATCAATGTCGAGACAACCTATTAGCGAGCTATGATGGCTCTTTTCAATGATTTAATGCATAAGGAGATAAAGATCTACATGGATGACATCATTGTCAAATCCCGAAGGGAGGAGAACCACTTAGACCATCTTAGAAAGCTTTTCAACAGGTTACGTAAGTACAACTTGACGTTAAATCCAGCCAAGTGCGCCTTTGGTGTTAAAGCGGGCAAGTTGCTAGGTTTCCTAGTCAGCCACAAAGGGATTGAACTGGATCCTACCAAAATACAGGCCATCAAGTAAATGCCCATTCCTCAGACAGAGAAGGAAATACGGGGATTTTTCGGAAGAATCAACTTCATTAGCAGGTTCATTTCTCAACTCACAGCAACCTGTGAACCAATCTTCAAGTTGTTAAGGAAGAACTCCTCCATAAATGGAATGATGAGTGTCAGAAAGCCTTCCTCACAATTAAAGAGCAGTTGATTAACGCTCCTGTTTTGGTACCACCCAGGGATGATGTTCCCCTGTTCATATACCTGTCCATAAATAACAATGCCATAGGCTGCATGTTGGGGCAAAAAGACGATAGAGGCCAAGAACGAGCTATCTATTACCTCAACAAAAGATTCAGCACTAGTGAACGCAAGTACACTCTAATTGAGAAGACTTGGTGTGCTTTAGCATGAGCTTCCATGAGGTTACAACATTACCTCCATGGTCATACAACCCATCTCATATCCCGCGTGGATCCTCTCAAGTATGTTTTCAGTAAGCCCATACTGAATTGTCGACTGTCCAAATGGCAGTTGATCCTACAACAATTTGACATTGTCTACGTGACACAGAAGTCTATCAAAGGTCAAGGAATTATGGATCAATTGGCCGCCGCACTTGCAGGGGAATACAAACCCTTAGAAACATACTTCCCCGATGAAGGCGTAATGATAGTTCAGCAACAACATCAGTACGATACCTGCCGTACGTGGAAAATGTATTTTGATGGAACTGTTAATACAGAAGACAGTTCATCTGCCAGATCAATCTGTCAATTTGTGTCACATTATTCGGATCTCTAACATAGGCTAGCCAATCCGTTATCATCACAGATCCTGGAACCATATCCCCCATAAACTATGTGGCGCATGTCTGAGCTTTAATGGTGCGAGGGGTCCACCAATGCTGAAACATCTCCTGAGTCCAGGGGCCCTCTTACAAAGTATAACTGTCAATCCCCAACAATGGGATTTCAATGACGGGTGACTGCAAAATAGGCCAATAACGCCTGGAAGGAGGTAAGATCGGCATGCGAATCTCTCATGTAGTGCTCCTGATAGCACGCTCTCCTAAATAGAGCTCACATCCTCCATTTCTGAAGAGAGGAATCCTACGGGTGGAAATGATGTACTCAACTCCAGTCGGGTACCCATCCTCAAATCCAACTCCCAAATGCTCTCTAGAGTAGGGAACCCACATAATGACATCCGCTGTCAACAACTCCAGCTGTAGGCGACAATGGTTGAAACCCTCAGCAACAGGGACCTCCGCCAGTATGGAATGATGCCATCTCCATCCTCGTGGATAGGTGTCTAAACCTAACACGCTCACAGGACGCAAACATGGAAGCTTCTCATAGGCCCAAAACTGCCAACACAAAGGCAACATCTGCTGTCAGTCAACACTATTAACCTATATATGGGAAAAGATAAGAGAAATACTCACTAGCAGAAACGGGTAAAATCCTAACCAAGCCTCGGTCAAGCCCTACGATCGCATGCGCATTCCCCTGAGGAAGTAAGCAAAGGTGTAGGAACCCCAATCATACTCTCCTATAAGGTCCACGTGTCTAGTGGCGCTGATCAAAGAGAAGGACACCGTAGAGGAATTATCTGCTATGAAGCAGCCCCTAATGATTATTAGGAACAATCGTCGAAGAATGTGATCCATGACTCTCATATCTTCGGGTATAGGTTCACTCAACAACCCGCTCATAGCATCTACGCTCAAAGGACCTGTACGAATAGTCCTGCCCTTGAGCGCCTCTGCCGGAACTCCCAACAAGGATCTAACAGCAGTAGGGTAATATCCGTCGTGCAAGGCACTGAATCCCCTCCAAACTCCATACCTGTGATAAACCGCCAATCCATCGGCGTCATCATCACCTCACAGTCAAAGAAAAGGAGGATCGAAGTCCGGTGAATCCACCGCCGATAATGCCTCGAGGTAACCTAAGGACGGATGACGACGGGAAGAATGGTGAAGAACGTCCCAAATCCCCACCATGTACAATCAATCATCAGAGTCATCATGCAAAGCCTGATACATAGAGTGGATGCTAAACCAGTTCCCTCAAGGTTGTGTGAAGCCGGGAACCTATATAAAATGCAGATCAACATCAGAATCCTTGACTCCTCATCAATAGGACATAAGGAAGATTAAAGATCTAACTTCATACCTCGTTTGCGTGCAGGTATGCTGAAGGATGCCTACTTAAGTCACCTAGAAGATCTGGGTTCACCACTTGAATACCTGGAAATTCCCTACGGGGAACACGTACAGCAGGAGCAGGAACATCAATCAGTACGTCTTCCTCCTCGTCCTCAACATTCGGCACTTCAACCCGGATAGGACGTATCACCGCCTCCACTAGACGACGAGGCTGTCTGACAGACCGGCGTTGAGGGTCTTCAGAAGCTCTCCTCCGTACACCTGAAGTGGTCCTGCGGGAACTACTCGGCTGATCTGAATCCATAATATCTGGACAACAAATCTCTAAATCACCTCAGAAAGGGTGTGGTAAATTCTTACCTGGAGCTTTTCAAAATGCATTACATGCATGCATGCATTGTTTTAACATACGTCTAGAGTAGAGTTAAAAATGCATGGCTACTCAATTCCTACATTTTGGAAAATTTTGCCATAGCTCCCTTTGTAAATGGGACTATCCACATGCACATAGGCATGACTAGGTGGTTATTCAGTAGCACACCTATACACAGTCATATACATCCTACATGCATTATCATATCATAGTAAAAAATCCGTAAGTGTAGTCTAATTACCAGGATTATTTTTCTTTTCTACCTTTACTCATTTGTCCTCAGATAGGATAAGAAATGATAGTAAAAGGTGCCAATTTGACTGTTTCAAAAGTCAAATTTTTTCACATCATTGTCTTCAGCATGGTTTAATACTAACATTTGCTATGCTGAATATTTTTTATCAAGTCATATTAGCATGCATATTCACTACTATGTGTCTAAATGCATTTCATGTGATAAGTCATTTTCCAAAGGATAGAAACTAGAAAAAATACATGCATATGTTACCAGAACAGTGAAGAAAGCTTGTACAATGGCAGAATATGTAGAAAGTTTCCCGAACTCAGCAGATCTAAAGAAGAGCTCTCAGATTTCCTTTGCAGTGCAGCTTGAAAATGACTTATGAAAGCAACCTTTGGGCTTTACATAGTCACGGTTGGCTGCAGGTCCACCTACGGCTGCTGTAGGTCTATCTGCGGCACTCTTATATGGGTCCCACACCTCCAGCTCACTCCAGTTAGAGTTGCAAAGGAGGTCTCACAAGCTAAAAAGGCCAAATTAGGAACAAAAATGCTACTCGATTGAGCGAAATACCCTGGAATCCGGATTTTGTACTGGTCAAAATTGAACTCCCGTCATCTCATTGGTATTCACCTGAATGTAGGGTATACTATACCAATGAGCTCAGCTTTTACAAATCATACTCGACAATACCCCACAAAGGTCTGATGCTGTCATTGCAAGGTCACATCCCTAAACCTCCCCGTCGGGGATTACAACGCCAAAACCACGAAATGCTAAACCTCCCCGGCGGGGGTTACAACGCCGAAGTTATAAACTGATAAAGTATCCCCGGCGGGGGTCACAACGCACATCTTTCAAGCATCTACGTATTCCCGACGGGGGTTACAGCGGATTCTCAACCATTGATACACACATCAATGAGGGTCAAGCAACCTTGACGTCATTTCAGCCGATGACAAGTAAACCCATCGAAGCAGCTTATCTACGTATCCCTGGAGGGGGTTACAACACAGTGCGACCATTGACACATACATCAATGAAGGTCAAGCAACCTTGATAATCCACCCAGCAGGGATCTATCCGGTGATACACACATCAGCGAAGGTCAGGCAACCCTGACAACAACAGACTGTTGGCATTAACTCCGACAGAATGAGGAAATATGTTATATACATCATTAAAAAGACAAAGCTTTATCCCCACAGATCTCTTGCACACAAGAGGCACCTCTATGGAATATAAGCCAGTGTCTAGGATTTGAGACTTTGGTGATAGCCCCAACGTCAACATCCTTAAAGACTTGGATTGCATGTCCAAGCCATCAGTGATTGTCATCCCAACAGGATTACCTAACAATCATGCATCATACATTTTCATCATGTTGCTGCACATAGCATCATGTTTATCTTGTTGCATTTCAAGTGTTTAGGATTCTTTATCATATGCATGCCTTGCATTGCATGAATATGATAAAGAGGGGCATCTGTAGACACTCGAAATTTTCTGCACACCTGTTACTAACATTACAGGAGGGCAGATTCGACTTTTTGAGATAACCCTGGAAGACAACTTACATCCATTCTGAATACTACTGGAAGTTCAAGTTCAAAACCCGGGACACACACCGGGAACATCATTTCAAAACCCCGGAACACACACTAGAAGGATCATTTCCAACCTCAGACATAACCTCGAGTTCCGGCGATAACTCCGAAAATGCTTGCTTCAAACACATGCTATCAGCTTCAAGCTCAAACCTCCTGCTGTGGCACTCATCCCTTAGACCCGAAGCTAACAACGGGTAGACAGGCACACTCACAAGATGACCTTGTGACATTCAAACACTTACAACAGTCCAATCTCAGATGTAACCCTGAGCAATGTCTACTTTTAACTCAAACCGGCGATAACCCCGATGAAGAGTCAAACGTCATCTTGCCACATCAACACCTGCGCGTCGTCTCAACACTTCATACATATATACATACAACAATGTCCCACAAGAATCGAGGAGTTACAATCCCGAGTGACTATTACGCGTGGCAGTACACCGGATAGAATTTGAAGCCTGAAGACTATTGGTATAGTCCCCTCTTCCTGACTTCGTACAACCTCTAATCCATGTTATTGCGTAACTCTCGACACAAGCAGTCCGAAGAAGGTCACATATACCTCGTTCGGATGCTCGGATTGAAGTTCTACAAGTTCGAGCGGACATTATAGTGTATGAGTGCATGTACTTCGAGACAACGGGACCCGCAAAGTCCGGGGACACCTCGACCACCAAGATGTGTAATCATGCATGCGAGGTACACTACTGCTGCCATCGATCTATAAATATAGACCTTGGGGTCAGCCATTTGGGAGGAGAGAAGAGAGAGAAAAGGCAAGGAAGCCTTGTACAATTTATTCTGTACACACCCATATTGAGTGTTTCCTCAGTTTAAACATCTGTTAGCTCAAATATAGCTATACTTTTATCTGGCAGGAGCTGAGTGTTTATCCACATAGAGTCATAGAAGTCTACATTGGCAGTCCACTGTAAGCCTTCTTACATTCTATAAAGCCTTTCTTTTTATATTAGCACACATTGTCATACACATTGAGAGTCGTGTTATGTGTGTTTGCCCTACTTTCTGGTCTATGGTTTTCATTTCTATATATATATATATATATATATATATATATATATATATATATATATATATATATATATATATATATATATATATATGGACTAAAATTATCGAGTTATGCCTCGATTGAGCCTAGACTTATGTCTGGAGCGTTTACCTGCTTATATATATATATATATACTTATATATATAAATTGTGCTCAGACTCTGTCTGATGAGCCTAGACTTATGTCTGGAGCGTTTCTTTGCTTATATATATATAACTGTTGTCAGACATATCTGATGAGCTTGGATTTTATATCCGGAGCATTTACCTTCTTATATATATACATACATACATTTCGTCCTGCCTGGAGTTTACTTCGTGGCAGTTGATCGCTTTTACAGCTTTATTTACATTTTGTCCTGCCTAGAGTTTACTTCATGGCAGTTGATTGTTTTTACAATTTTATTTAAATTTCGTCCCACCTAGAGTTTACTTCGTGGTGGTTGATCATGTCAATATATATATATATATATATATATATATATTTATCGCTTTTATATATTTACATTTCCGATCCCCCATGGAGTTGCTTTGTGGTGGTTGATCATATTTGTATATATATATTTACAGCTTTTATATATATAACTGCTTACTTCTTTCCATATAAACTGCAGTATCATGTGAGCCTAGGAATCATGTGATCACAAATTCAGCCCATTGAATCTAGATTCGGTTCCCGTGATGGATGTTTTTCAGCTGTAAGCAGCTTGTACATTATTTACAGTGTCTGAATTTCCTTGGATGGCTGTTATGCCCATGAGGAGTTTGACACTGCTGTATATTATTTTCTCAAAGATGCCTTGCATCTCGACAATAAAAGAAAACAAGCCGAACATTTAATAATAAAATGGAAGTATCAAAGGCCTCAATTACTATTGAGCACAGGGTTTGAAAAACCTCTTTTTACAAAACTTCATTGTTATATCTGGTTAAAACTGAATTTTTCTATAAATTCAAACCCTTTGTATATAGGTGCGAACGAGGCATAACACTACTTCCAAATAATTGCACATTAATCCACACACACACACACACACACACAGAGACATTCATATAACAGTTTCTTTGAAAAGTGGCTATCACCGTGGAAACACGGATGTCGGGGGGTGCCTAACACATTCCCTCCGCATAATCAAGCCCCCGAACTCAAATAAATCTTTGTTTCACAGAGACCTGCTTAGCGATTAATCATATCACTGGGTCAATGTGCAAACCTTTTCGGTTGCTTTGGTGCAACCAGTTAAATACACCAACTGGCAAGTCTTAAAGTCAAATCGTCGACATTATATATGTCGGACATTTTTCACTTGTTTTTTCAAACAAATCTCACATTAACTTGAGAACACCAAAGAACAAGTAACGAAAAGGGACACTAAAAAATCCCGACGTCGACAATTATTATATAGGGTTACAAAATATAGAAATTAGGGTTTCTAGAATTTAATATTTCAAAATGTTAATTAGGGTTTACCTAATTAATCATAAAATCATATAACACAGATATATAACAGTCTTGAATTTCCCCTTTTGAATTAAAAAATAGGGTTAAACAAATTAATGCTAGGATTTTGACATTATATACCATAATTGTCTAACCATTAACAGTACGCACATACAATACATATTTATAGCACTGAAAAATCAAAATATAATTAATATTATATTATTATTTTCATTCCTTAGCTAAAAATCCAAAATTAGGGTTTGAATTCCATATCTGATTTATCTTTCATATTTAACCTTATTAATTAAGTTAAAATAATTAACTTAATTAATCTAACATAAATTCATATAATAAAATAATTATTATAAAAATTCTAATAACCATTTCATATATTATTTAAATAATATATAATTATATTTTATGAAAATAAATAATAAAACATTTCTATAATAAAATTAATTATTATAAAAATACATTCATAATGATCAATAATTCTAAAATAAAATTATTTGTAATTATTCATGTAATAAATATATATTTATTTATCACATAAATACCTATGCTTTGACTTATACATATTCCCCATATTTATTTTAATAAAATAAATAATAAAAAAAAAGTATACGCAAAATTTCTGATTTATTTATATAGAAAATATCGGGTTATTACATACATCCCCTCTCTGAAGGAATCATTTAGCCCAACTCCTATACATCCACCATTAAAGGTACGGTTGCACTGCCATAGACTTGATACTTACTCGTATATATACTCAAGAAAGTGGTGATTATCAAAGATATTTAATGTCACCAACTTACTATAATATAATAATTTCACAAAAATTATTTAATATCAATAGATAAATATATATTCATCTTCTTTACTTCAAATAACTCGCCTCCTCAATAAATAACAATATATAATAATAATATATTTATTAAACACATAAATCACTTATTGCATAGTTTATATTATCCCATGCAACACCATACCACATACCTCACAACGCATATATATATATATATATATATATATATATATATATTCTTATTCGAACCCTTCTCATACCTTAAGAATTTTATTTACTAAATTCTTATTTTAATATTTTCTAAAAATTCGGGTTCTTACATCCTCTTCCCCTTATAAGGATTTCATCCTCGGAATCACCAAAACATCCTCTACTTGATGCTATTCCGAATATTACAAATTCTTTTTGAATAATTTTATCCATTCTCTTCTCGGAAGTTTTTATTATTATTACTTTCTCAAATGCATTCTTCCACTTTTTCCTTTCTAATGAGCATTCTACTTACTACATTTACCCTTCAAAAGAATAAGAATCTTCCACAATAATTTAATAATTGGGAAGTAGTATGAATAATCTGAAGGGTTACAAGACCATGAACTCTTTTGCAGGTTTACAAATGCTCAACACAATCCTTCACACTGCAAACTAGAGTGTTTATCAATCACAAAGACTGAAAACACCCTCCACGCATACACTAGGTGGCCAGCCTATTGTACCACTGCGTAGGGCCGTAACGTAGTGTGTTGTAATGACTATATGCATTACGTTCGGAACTATTGTCTTCGCAAACATGTCCCCTTATAGGGTTGTTCACCTCAGCTTTTCAACATCTAAATATGTACCAGAGCAATCTAGTGTGGAATAAACACTTAATAATGCTTGAATTCTATAAATATTTATCAACAGCCGTCTAGCCAAATCAAATAGCTTAGACTTTTATGAACAATTCGGACATCAATTGAAATAATTTAGCCAACTTAATTAACCTTCTTCATAATTTAAAAGAAAACCAAAAATTCTGTGATGACATCATGATACCGTACCAAATTAATAGTACGTTGAGGATTCCGCCATTATGTGACTTTGTCATATTACATCATACCATAGTGGGCTGACAATCTTTCGATCACAACCAACACTAGGTTCGACTCCATTGATGACTCCATCATTTACCATTTTCTACACCATATCAAATGATGCACATGGTCAGAAATACATTTTGAAAATTTTGAAATCATTTTTGTCTTAAACGAAGCACTTAGCATAGACATATGAATAATGGTATTGTTTTTAAATATCATTAGTTCAATTACATAATCCAATTTTTTTTAAGAAAACAGAAGTGCAAACATCAGCACGAAGTCAATAAAATTTGAAAATCTAGCAGAGCTAGAAGATTTAGAAAAACCATGTTTCTCCATCAACTTCAATCTTTAATCCATTGCTTCATTCTATCAATCTCTAACACCATCAATGCTTACTATATGAAAATTTCTTAATTCTTACATTAGAAGTTTTCTATACCCAGTATAGTTCATCAAACTTACCACACTTTGGAAGTTCAGGAAATTGCCACAATAATATGAGTTTAAGAACTTATCCAAGTCAGACCATAGGTGTCCATTCGCTGAGGAGTTCAAAACATACCATATGATTATGAGTCACAAACTTACCATATGCATGAGTTTTAAGAACTCGCTCCTAATATTAATATTCTCTATCTTAATCTTAATAGTCTCTATCTATCCAAATGATATGAGAAAAGAATCACATTCTCACCATAATCATATCGATAACGCGACACTGACATTCCATTAATTATCATTGTGAGAAACCAAGCGCGAGCACAAAGCCTCCGCCCATACAATGGTTTGTATAACTCAGCTCTCACATGAGTCCTCAATTGCAATCCCACTTAACTATATCTCACTCTTAACTTACTCTTTTCTTAATACAAATTTTTTATATTTCATCATATATGACTCTGCATAAGTTCAACTCGTACCATTTTATAGTACCTTCTCTTATAGCATCAAGCTATAGTAACTTAGTCGTTACAGACTATTTATCATTTCAGAGCTCAATCCGATCACGTCGTGATCATCGGTTTACCTTAGGGTTCTTTCCCATTATTAACTAAACTCCATTCGAGTTCATTCTTATTTTCTTTGTCATCTTCATCTTATAGATATCATCTTAACATTTTTATTACCAGTTATGAAACTCCTAAATTCTCATTCCCTAGATACTTCAAGATCCTTCTTTGAATCTTCGCTTATATATATATTTTAATCTTTATCTTTCTCTCTCTCAGGTTATAGCCTAAGGTACTCTTACCTAAAGTTTATAACTTACAGCTCTGATACCAACCTATGACACCCCCAAATCTGGATCCCTTCGAACCTCGGATTCGGTCCATCACGATACTACTATCGTCTAACTATTTATGTCTTTTATTGATAACTTAATGAATATAACTTTGCTTATTACAATTTAGAATATAAATTCTTTCCATTTCCAGGATCTGTATAATGACCCCAAACTTTTATAAGTTTTAAATCCTGGTCATATACCATCCATGTCTTACATCATATCCGATGTTATAAAAATATGCGGAATAATTTAAAGTTTTTCAATCTCCTTAAAAAAAATCTTCTATTGATTTCTTAACTTAAATCAATTACATATCCTTGAATAAAATTATGTTATGATTCATTCTATTCGAATTACTGTATAAATTTTTACATCTCAATTCGAATTCCTATGTATCACATAGTATAACTTTACAACTTAACATGTATTACACATAATAAACTACTATCACGTACATCTCCTAGAACCTAAACATGGTTCAAGAGCATATGTATAAATAAATAAATTAATCTCCTTCGATGCTATTGAACTTTATCAATCAAGTAGCACATAACTTTACCATGAGTCCTTAACTTGCAAAAGTGGTTATTTGCAAGGGTGAGCTCGACAGCCCAGCAATTCTAACAGTTTTCATGCATCATATAGCATATAATAAAATACTCAGTTCATGCATTCATAATTAATTAATAATTTACTATGTGTGTTACTTCTCACATAACAGACACGGAGATTTACTTCACAAGCATATCATCAAAGATCAACTTTTAAATTTCATACTTATCTCATATGCATTTAATATATATACATCAACATTCTCATGGCATAATATAGGTCAACTAATAGTTATCGAATTCATATATCAAATATGTAGCATCCCCAAATCCGGGTCCCAAATCACCACGGATCTGGTATACTAATTCTATAACTATTTGCAAAAGATATAAACATAAATTGTTTATACATTAAACTTACACACTATTCCCCAAGGTCGAGAACCTTCACTTATACACAATTCATAAACTATCTAACATATAACATTATTCTCATACTATACTATTACAATTTAGCTGCACATATTATCCCAAACTGAACTTGGCTTTGTCCTTTCCTGTATCCGATATATTCGTCTTAATCTGCAATGTTTATCATGATATAGCAAGGGTGAGCATAAGTTTGCCCAGCAAGTATAAGTTTATTTGAGGATATATCATGATTGAAAGAATTTGAATAATAAGTTGGCTATAATTCAACAATATGGTTGTGAATTTGCATGAACAAACTTTCATAGTTGAACGAACATTAAACATGAACATATATATCTGGACCGAATGGTAATGAAGGTGATCAGCCTTTCATACCTGATGAATACATGTAATATGCACAGAGTGCGATTTAATAATTCTTAGACATGGCAAGCAGTAATGATTTAACCATAAGTATAATTGAATAATACAACTAGAGGTCGAGTTAAGAAAAACTTGCACAATAAATAAGTATAAGAAACTTGCATGTTCGGCTGATTACTGTTACGTAATTTATTAAGCTTTGACTGAAAACCTAATATATAAATAATACCGATATACAAATTAGAATAATATCATCACAGTATAATACTATTATATATATTCATAGAATAACCTAAACACATAACAAATAACCCATATCAATCCACAAACTATCTAAGACTCAATATCAAGTCAAACTATTTCAGTCCGAGTTAAACCAACACAAATCTGACATCCCGACGGTCTAGTAGAACTATTATCGAGTCTATGTTCAATTAAACTCTGCCTAAACACTTAAAAATTATCTTAGATAATTATATTATCAGTCAAAATATTTTTCATAGGCTCGTAATAATTTTCAAGTAATTATTACCATTTATCATAATTTTTCAATCACTTATATCGTATTTATATAATATAAATACCACATTATTCTCTCATCATTAATATTTATTTAATATTTAATATTAATAAAAATCATAACATAATATTATAATATATTTATAATTTATCAAAGTATTTTTAATACCTTAAAATTATATTTATATGATTTTAAACAATTAAATTCATTTTTTGATAATTGTTATTAATATTAAAATATTAATATTTTTATGACAAAATATCAAAAGTTATATTTTATAACTTAAAATATTTTTATAACACTTAAGTTATTTTTATATGATTTTTAAAACATTAATTCTATTTTTCCATAATGTATTTAATATATTCAATAAATAAATCCATTACCATTAATATTAATTTATTAATGAGTTTTATCATAAAATATCAAAAGTTATTAGAAATAACTTAAAATATTTTCTAACACCATAATATAATTTTTTTTATGATTTTTCAAATATAAAATCATTTTTAAATAATTTATTTAATATTATAATTAAAAAAATTAAATACCATTTATATTCTAAAGATATTAAATATTTATGAAATATACTCAAACTAATTAAAAACTAATTTTTAGGCTTTAAAATAATATTTAAGAATTTATTTTGTATTTTTCATAATTAAAAACTAATTTTCTTTAATTATTTAAATAAAATAATTAATTTTCTAAGTAAATTGTCGCTAAAAGTGGCTTTAGGCGACAAATCCGTCGCTAATGGTGTTTCTGGGCTAAACCCAGAACTTCATGGCAATTAACCGGATGGCATGTTTGACCAGTCACCAATTCTTGATCTTAATGTTTTTTGGGCATTTAAAGTTTTAGGATTCTATAGTACTTATGTAATACTATAACTAAAAACTGATTTCATGGCCAAATCATTAAACAACAGAGAGATTTAATCTCTTAAAAACATTGTCAGACGTTGTTCTTCATTTTTGGGCTTTCCAGAAATGAAGAACAGTGCATAGTGCCTACTTTAGATCTCCATAACTTTCATTCCATGCTTGCTCAGTTTGTTCAAAAGATCAAATCTTGTAGAATACATGTAAATGAACAAATAGATTACATAAAATCCATATAACAACTATACACCTGAAAGATCAAGGTTGGTCAAACCTTGTCAGAAAAGTTGCTCTTAAAGGTTTCTGGGTTTTCCAGAAATCTTCAAAACAGTCGGTCAACCCAACATTGACCTCTTATAACTTTGATCGTGTTTAAGATCTGGTTGTTCTAATAGCTTGGATGTGTATTATTAATGTCAGACTACAAGATCTATGTACAATCATGGCCATTAACCTTAACAGTTGCAAGATCAAAGGCCATAAAAAACTTGTCGGAGTTACCTAGGAATTTCTGGGCTGCCCAGAAGGCAGTTCTTTGTGATCGGTCAACGTGGTTTGACTGATCATATCTTAAAATCTAGACATGATTTGACACTGGTTTCAGTTCCAGGTCACAGTATACACGAAATACTACTCATATATAACATTAAACACCATAAATCAGTAACACGAAAGAATCTAGAGTCTCTGACATTTGCTTATCAGACGACTTATGAAGGTTCAAGAACAGTTTCTAAAAACTTGATTTTTGTACATCTACATAATATGGATCCATGATCCAATAGCCCATATCACTATGTGACACCATCTAACACATATCTAACCAACAAACAACAACATTAACTAAAATCTTGAAGATTTAGAAATTTTAGGATTTATACCTCTTTAGTGCTTTGATCTAGAATCTGATCATCATGATCGGTCCATGGCTTGCTAATGATCATACTAGTGACTGATTAACTTTAAAAATTCGTGGGTCTAGAGAGAGAAAGTGTTGGTGGAGAGTAAGATAGCAAATGAACAAGATTTGTTGACTTTCTCTCTCATTGATCCATAAATAACTATGTGTAAGGAAGTTAGCTGATATAATGAGGCTGAGATGCATTGATTTTAGTCACATGGAGTTGTTTGAGTTGGTGAACAACTCATTATTTGGCAAGATTTGCAAGCTATCACATAAATAATGTAAAAAGGGCATTTTAGACATTTAGCTTCCCATTTTAATTCCAAAGATGTCATTTGATCCAACCCTTAGGGTTTAACCCTTAAGGTTTAACCCTTAGGGTTAAAACCTAAGGTTTCCATAAATTAATTTTCTAGGATTTCTAAATTAGGGTTTTCAAAATAGAAAAAATTATTATTTTTAAATTAAAATTAAGATTCTCTAATTATATTAAGATTTCCTAATCATAATTCAAACTTGTTAATTAGGATTATTATATCCAAATTAAAGTTGCTAAATTAGTAATTAGTTCATAATCGTGCATTAGGGTTTCCAGCTGAACAATTAGGATTTTCTAATAATCAATTAGGGTTATCCCTAATTAAACATATAATCAATAACATAAAAACTTTTATACTTATCTTCAAGCTCCCAAATTAGGGTTTCATATTCCGAATTAGGGTTTCATATTCCCGAAACTGAAATTAGGGTTTCCAAAAACAATATTTAGGGTTTCTTATCAATTGGTAGAGTTTTTTAACTGAACATTGACATTCTTAATATACGATTAGGGTTTGACACTGATACAATTTATCTAGTCAACCCTTGACCCCTAACCACATTCTATACGCGTATAATACCATATTCACAAAACATATACACATATACACTTAATCCTGAATAATTCACCAAATTCCTTTACAGAATTTTGAAATCCTCAAAATTCCTTCCCAAAAATGTCAAATTCATTCACTTATTTTCTGTCTAGGTTCTAATATTGAACCTTAAATCAATCAATTATGATTTTAAAAATTTTCTAAATTCTTGGGTTGTCACAAAATAGGAACTGAAAGATTTTCCTGGCTCGTAGTTTATCAACTACGACTTAACTGCTTATAGTTATCTGCACTTCATGTATTCCTACACAGTTATATAATCATGGATTCATATGCATCAGTCATACATTTCATACGCTCTTAATATAATAAATATTACATCATTTCCTAACTTGGTATGTATAGGTATACCTTAACCATCTGTACTTGACATCAACATTCATATACATTTATCACACACTTGACTCGCTATGTGTTCGACACATATTTACATTTTATAAATACATGATCTACGTCGTTCTTATATTTTTGCAAACCTTAATAAATTTTAACAAATTTGAGTTTTATATAACCATTACTTGCTCATATACTTAAAACATCACTTAAGTCAAGTATTGAAGCTTAAGACATTCATACACATATGCTTTAAGGTTCAGATTATCATTAAAACAGTTTGGCAACATCGCCTGCATAGTATTACAACTTGATTTAACTTTAGGATAAGGGCAGTTTGCTTGTAGTCCCTAACAAGACCAAATTTAGGCTTTTCATTGCCCAATATAATTTCTAGCATAACATGTATTCTGCTACGTACTGTAAACATACATCAAGTAGGTTGTGATATATTTTCAAGTTCATATTCAAACTACTTAGATCCATAATGATTTATTTCAATCAATAAGGCTTAACAACTTTCTTTAACAAGATTCGATGTTATAAGCTTTTAAACCATATATTGGTACTAATAAGCCTCTAATAGCATGCTCACATGTATATATCTTATTTACATAGACATAACATAGTTCATTATTTGAAAACTTATTTCAACCTACACTTGAAAGGTCCAATTCATACTTAGCTAGATGATGAACATATTCATCATGTCTAGAGGCATAAGGCGTCTTAGTATGCATGCTAGAAAGGTCAGAGTATACTTTACACAATATTTGAAACTATTAGCGCTCAAAACTAGCTTCCGATTTTTCTTTCAAAACATTTTAAACCAAGCTATATCAATCTAGTATATGCAAGGTAACTTTAAAACTACATTTCATGCACGTTGATATGCGTACATAGGGTCCAAGGTCAGAACTCAAAGGATACTAACTTCATCAACTTCCGTTTCTCAAAAACTTTAAGTTTTCTTTTAGAAAACCATGTTAAAGCATTCCATTATCATGCATATTTATTGTAACAATCCAAAATTTTATTTATAATTTTAAATATTTATTAAATTAAATAAATTCTTTTAATTGATGTGTTTGTTGTTTAGTAGATATTTGTTGGATTATTTATTTGTAAGTAAATAATTCATGAGTTATAGAAATTAACTTAATTAAGATAAAAGAGTGATGAATTAAATTCATGAGATAATACTCTAATTTAACTTAATAACTAAATTAGAGAGTTGTTAAGGATTATATAGTTTGGTAGAATGTTGTTTTAATTTAATTTAGTAATTAAAGTGATATGTTAATTTATTAAGTCAAATTATAATTTTGTGGTAATTAGTTTTGTTTATTTAATTAAGATTGGATATGGAAATCCAAGTAAATAGTGTGGGACAATAAATTATAGTATAAATGATTTATTGAAGTAAATTAAAAGAGTTTTAAATGGATTTACCAAACAAGGCTTAAGGAATGATTAAGTCAATAATTTAAAAGTGTTTTGCCAAACAAAGCCTTATGACTTTTGAATTAAAATAATAATAATAATAATAATAATAATAATAATAATATAATAAATATTTTTATAAATGATACATAATTATTATATTTAATAGTACGTCAGTTTTAGACGTTAGTTTTTGTGCGTTGGTTTTTACGTAAAGGTTTGGCCTAAGCCTGAGAAAATAGAAGAAGAGAATAAGAGAATTAGAGAAGAAGATAGGAAGAGAGAAACTGAGAGGAAGAGAAGAAGAAATTCTATGTGAAGGTTGGAGAATCAAAGAAAAAAACAAGAAGATTCTTTGAGTTTTCTAACTAATCATAGGTAATAATCTAATTTTAAACTCTAGTTGTATTTTCTTAAAATTACTTCACTGTAATTAAGTTTTGATGATGAATTTCTTGATATGTTTATGGGTATGAATAATCCATTATATGTAATCTATAATTGGTTTTGGGTTATCAAAATCATGAAAAATAGGATAAAGAAGAGAAAATTGAGTTATTGATGAAATATGTATGTTATGGCTTAGTTGGAGTCAAAAATTGATAGATAGAACATGTATATAATATGAAATTGATAATAGATGTTGTTAGTATGTTGAAAAACGTAAACAACGAAGTTTAAACGGATTGATTTGGTTAGGAATCGAATCCGTGGTGAATGATTACCCTAAATATGTTAAAATATGTAAGACTAATATGAACATGAGTTTTGGGTTAAGATTTAGGTTTGTTAGTGTTTTTATAAATTGTTATAATTCTAGTATGTTGTAGTTCTATGAATTACAAATCCATAGAGTCGAAAACGGACTGATTTGGGTGTGTATAACTCAAGTTATGAAGGTTGGAAGGAGAAAGGGTCAAAATTAAGTAAAAACAAAGAAAACTTAAAAAATGCGTAACTATCTTGCTAAGCTATGCTACTGGTATGACCCAAGGCTATTTGGGGCGCTGTAGCGTCGGAATAGTTGACACCGCTGGATAGTTTTGACCTCCTGTAGTAAAACGGCTATAACGTTTTCATACGAACTCCGATTGAAGTGATTCAAGATGACCCGGAACGAGGACGAATAGACCTACAACTTGCGTTGTTTAAGTATTTCAATTTGAAGTCAGGAAAAGGGGTCAAAATGGTTATTTGACTGGTATGTATTAGGAGGCAATCGGAGGGCGTCGGGCATGCACGTATGCAAGTGTAGTGCTCCTGACGATAAAAGATGTTGTCCTAAGTTATAAAACATGAATATTAGTAAATATAATGATGCTTAATATTAATAAATGATGTATTAGATAAGTTGTATAATCATACTAAGCACACACAAAAGAGACGAATCGGGCATGTGACGAATGAACGTCGAAACGCCGTGACAAGTGTTAATGAACATAAAAAGTGTATTAAGTCAAATGAAATGAATATTATAAGATATGAAATGGTGTTAATATAAAATCAATAATGATTCCTAGCAAGACATAAACACTTGAATGAACTTTGAGTTTGACTAAGAAGAAATATAGTGAGTTATAAGTCTAAAGTTAACACAATCAAATTGAACATTGTGTATTGATTAATATGAAGGGTTATAGGATGTAAATTAAAGTTTGCATTACAACTACTATGTGTTGCTATGTGACTAATAGCTGATGTGAATGATTATATAATTGTGTAGGGCACGTGAAGTGCAGATAACTGTAAGCTGTTAAACTGTTATTGGTAAGCAACGATCAAGGCAAGTCTCTCAGTTCTTAATTTGCTATGTGAATTTGATGATGAACTGTTTGAAATCTTTATTGTAAATAGCATTTTGTGATATATTAATGTTGAAAATATGAAATGTTAAAGTCAATTTATGACTACGTTGATTGAGTAATGAATGTTGATTGAGTAAGGAACTCAATCTTTATACTTGTTATATGAACTACAACATGTATGTTATGTTAGTTGAATGTTTATGAGATGTATATCAAGCATGTTATTATGTGTTATGTGATGCATGAAAACTATTAGATTTTGCTGGGCTGTCGAGCTCAACCTTGCAAATAACCACTTTTGCAGGTTAAAGATTTAAGGTAAAGTTATGTGCTACTTGAAATATATGAATCAAATGTGATACTTGAAGATTTATATATTTTGGTTGAGTTATTATTATTTGAACCGTGTTTAAGGTTCTGAATAATGTATTAATGTTGAATTGTAATATCGTTTTGCGATGTAAACTCTTATAGTATTAAAATGATTCTTATATATTTAGATGTAAAGGTTGAAAGTTTTGGTAATGAGAATAGATTGTAATAGAAAATTTTAATTGCAATAGAAAATTTTAATTATTCTGCAAATTTCAATGGTTATATTATCGTTTAATGATGTAAAAATAGAGGTTGAATGTATTGTTAACGACCGAAGTCGAGAATTAAATTATATTAATTTTGGGGTCGTTATAGTTGGTATCAAAGCTTATAGGTTAAAAACCTTAGGTAAGAGTGCCTTAGGTTATAACCTTAGAGAAGGAATGTGAAGATAATGAAAGAATAAGCTCAAATAGAGTTTGAACAATAAGAAGTAATTTAAAAAATTTATAAAGAAGGGATTAAAACATGCGTGAGGATTCAAATAAGAATATCGCATAGTTGTAAGGAATATGAAAGTGGGGTTACCCAACTCCAATAATAAGGATGTAATGTGATAATAAATAGACAATGTCTATAAGAAGAGAATGATAAAGAAGTTAAGAATAAAAAGTTCTATTTAAGTATGGTACAACTGTACTCTTTAATAGTTGATGTATGGTATCTGGGCTAAATGATTCCTTCATAGAGCGGAGGTATATAAGAACTAGCAACTCGGAACCTAGTTTGTTGGTTGTTTGTGGGAAACCACTTAGCGTACCATATTGAAATTATTAGAGACTCGATGTGTACCAAGTATAGAAAATAGATACGTATGATGAAAATGTGGAACTCGAATGAAATGTTGAGCAATGTAAACGAAGTTAGAAATTCTTAAAGGAAGAATTGTTATATAAACAAGAGAATTCAAAGAAGAATCTTGAAGAGATATAAAGATAAGAAGTGGGAGTTACTTAACTCCAATAACTAAGATAACAAATAATGGTGAATAGACAAAACCTGTAAGATTAAAAGCATAAATGAAATTGTAAATGATGAAAAAGAAAAGAAAGAGGATCTTAAGACAAAATGATCACGAGTTAAGAAAAGAATTTTAAGGGAGATGATTATAGAATAAGATCACGACGTGATCTGTTTACGTTATAAAAGAAAGATGGTCTATAATGTTTGAATAATTATAGCTTTATGTTATGAAGATAATATACTATGAAATAGTATGAGGTAAACTCGCGAGGAGTTATATGTGATGAGGTACAAAAAAATCGTATCGAGCAAAGAGCAAGTTATAAGCAAGATAGAGTTAGGTTGGATTTCAATTGAGGACTCATGTGATGGCTGAGTTGTACAAACCTTTGTATGGGCGAGGGTTTTGTGCTTGTACTTAGTTTATCACATTGATAATCATTGGAATGTTGGTGTCGCGCTATCATTGTTTATGTGGTGAAAAGTTGATTCTTTTCTCATGTGTATATTTGATAGTTAGAAACTATTAAGATTAGTCAGATATTATTAGGATTAGGTGAGGTTCTTAAAACTAATGCATATGGTAAGTTCGTGACTCATAATAATATGGTATGTTTTGAACCCCTCAGTGAATTGACGTCTATGGTCTGATTAGGATAAGTTCTTAAACTCATATTATTGTGGCAAGTTCCTTAACTAAGTTTTGTAACGTCCATGGATTTTAAACTCGTTATTAATTAAATATGTGATTTAATTTTAGTGAATTAGTTTTGTGAGTTCATTTAAACCTTAAGTGGTTATGTGAATTTACGAAATGATTAAAGGGAGTCACTAATAGTTGATTTAAATTAGTGGACTAACCCTAAGATTCTAATATCAAAGACTTGATATGAATATTAATTAAATATTCAAGTTATTTGAATATGGTAGCAAGAGTTGAACGTATTGATTAATTACATTTATGAGTAATTAATTGATAACGTGTTAATTAATAATTATTATGAATAAATGATAATTAATGTGTAATAGATTAATAGTTTATAAAATGATTATATGTTTACTTGATTTATTTGTGCAATATAGTAAACCTTTATTATATGGTAGTTAACTATATATTTTAAATAGTACAAGGTGATACATTAATATGTCTATATATTATATATATAGACTATATAGTAAGAGTTATTTGCATTCATGTGAGTAGCATAATAATATTGTTATATGTATGTGCACTACCAGATACCTTGTAATTGGGAAATACATTGTATGCCCTTTTAAATTATTATACCCTATGTTATATGAAAATAAATTGTGTAGACATGTTTTATAACCAAAGTTTGTATTATGTGCCTATTTAGTATAAGCCAAATGTTGCATTTCATTGTTCGCAAAATGCTGAGTTTTGCTCCTTGTCCTATAATAAGAGTCCAACTTCTTCCCACGTGAACAAGCTAGCTATCCTACTGTTGCCTCTTTTATAATTCTAATAAAAGAGCTCTAACTCATGCAAACATACACGGGTCAACAAGTAATACATAGTAAGTAGAGCATCGATCCCACAGAGAAAGTTGTTAAATTTAAACTATCATGCATCAATTAACTCACCAAATTTATATGCTTAGACTATTGACTAAAATTGTTGAATTAAACTAATTATGATTACCAACTAAAAATAAGGATAATAATGAAATAAATATAATTTGGAAATAATGGGATCCTAACTTCATTTAATATTTCATTCAATCGCCACTATCATGCAAGAAGTGTTCACATATCACAGGAAAATAGCAAAGAGCACGAATAGAGTTATAACCATTTTTAAATGCACTATAACATACTTACACAACATCTACAGATGTTAGACTCTATGTAATCACCAATACAACAAAAATCACTATATGTCAATGTGAAATTGCAATTATATTGATTTTAAGCTCAAGCCCTTATTCTAGCTCATACGGTGAAACAATATATGTCTATCTGGTTCACAAAATACGCAAGCCATATACAACAGCCCCATATTCGCATGCTATCATGATTACAATCCATACTCATATGTTCGTTGTCAATTCCATACAGGTACTGAGACGAATTGTGATTAAGCATTCATACATGTAAAACAACCATGACAGATAGTCCATATGATATGCAAAACAACCCTAACATTTAAGTATACAACCAAACTACATATTAAAATTCGTTAGAATCCCATAATGGAGTTTAGTTCATGACTGAACCAAAAGCCATTATGGGATCAACGCTAACCATGATCAATAAACAAACAATTGAGATAAGAAAGATAGAACGATCAAACCCAATCGCTGGATAGAAACCAGTGATCAACTATTAAATCCTCATAGAAATCCAATAGATAATAATCAAAATCCACGATGATAGAGAATTCCAAGAAGAAGTAGAGAAGTAGACGTTTTGGCTTCGTTCTACGTTAGAATCTCTCCCAAAGTGTAAATCCTAATTTTTATGAAAAGAATACGCTAAAAGTTATCAAGTGTGTGTCTGACACCAGTCAGAATCGTTTAAACCCCTTACACATCATTTAATTAAGAATTAAAAATAAAACAAAATTATAGCATCGACGATCGCAGCATGTCGCGCCCGATAGCCTTCACCTTCTCGCGATCATGAGAGACATCTGAAAATCTGCTCTTGTCCAGTTAACATCTCGCATGGGCGCACGTCTCCTGCTCGCGACCGCACGACTTGTAGTAGATCATCATTGTCCCATTTAGTACTCACGCTAAGCGCGCTTCCCCAGTTATTCTATCGCGCGTCGTGCGACTTACACTCTGCAGCTCGGCTCTGGAGTTGTTTACTCATTCTTGCATTCCTGCTCTTCCATTGCTTGATCTCCTTGCTCCATTTCACCTCCATGGTATGCACATCCTCGCTTGTGCCTCACCTTCACACATCCATTAGCTTCGGGCCTCTATTACCACCAAAATTAAGCCAATTCCTGCACTTATTCACCAAAAGGAGTTTTAAGTAAATGCAATTCAAAATAACGTGAAATGCAATTAAAACACAATAAAACGTACTTGAGATGGGCACAATTCGCATGAATTGGTATGCAATAAGTAGGTAAAAATACCACTTATCAAATACCCCCAAACTTGTACTGTTGCTTGCCCTCAAGCAATGCATACTAATGAACAATGACAATGCAACTACAAAACCATGCAACTACTCTATGATGCAAATTAGTCTCACATAATCCCTGCCATAACAGAATTTCAGCCCAAATTACCTCAGTGAATTAACTAGATCCAAAAATACAATTTCAAACCAAGCTATAGACATAACATCATACACTCAGATAATTTTATATATGCTATAGAAATGCTGTGTGTGTGTGGTGTTCACCAAAAACTTGATCTAAACACAGAATATATATGCTACATTGCTCCAAATAGAAACTTATAGTTTAAATCAAGACTTATGTATACTCATGCAATACAGACTGTTCCAACATATCAACACAAACTAAGGTTCAACAATGGGGTTATTGCTTTATTTCTACACACGAGGGCAATTATTGCACTTTCCCGCGGTGTTTATTGTTCTTTTTCTTTTCTTTTGCTTTCTCTTTTTTTTTATATATAGCGAGCGCATTTTACGCTCCATCTCACTTCCTCTTTTCATTTATACGAGTGCATTTTACGCTCCATCTCGTCCCAATAACAGGCATGCCCATGTGTTCCCAAAGTTTGAATGTCAATATTTTAAATCTATATGCATGTTCCACATATTTCTCTCTTTATAACTATACGTTCTATCAAGCAATGCAACACACACTTCTTAAACCTACAAGTGATTGTGAACATATTCGTGCATACCGAAAGCATTTAAACAGCAACATGAATCTCATCATGTAAAACATTATAACTAAGCTCATGTTATCCCAAATACTCTAGAATCCTTCACAATTCACTATCATCATTGGCTAAGCAAAAAATTTTATTAAGTAAGAATTTGTGTCAGACATGCAACTAACACATATTAACACAATCAATAAAGAATAAAAATTAAAAATTTTCTGCACAAATTTAACTAAACACTTAAACATGCAAAATTACACTAAACATGCTGTAATTAAATAAAACTAAACTACTATGCTATGATCCCCTATACCCCCAAACTTAAAATATTCAATGTCCCCATTGAATGAAGGTAAAGGGTACAGAAAACTCCCCTAATGATCGGCTTGACCACCCTCCTCCGGTGGTGAATCTGGTGATGGATACTGGACGCATTTGTCCCAAATCAAGGCCATTCAAGATTTTTTTTTCACGCAAGGCTTCGACCAAAGATTGTGTGAGGTCCGGAGAAAACTTTCCAAGATTAGCATACATTGCGTCGACTTTGCGCGTCGACCTTCGGAGCTGGTGATTGCTAGGAACGGTGGGCACTCGAGTGGAGGGGACTGCCTCCTCTGTCGGAGGGTGCTGCAGGGACAGCTCGGGAATTGTAGGTCGGAGAATAAATCCTCGTCCGCGCGGATGTGGTTCTCCACCCGTCCACTCCTTGAACGTGGCGATTGTGGCCGTAGTGATGTCGTGGCTTGGTTTCTGCAGGTGCCTGTCATTCCACTGGACTCCCTGTTGGATACAAAGTATGGCTGTGACAGATGCATGCGGGATACTGCTAGTCATACTCCCCTGCCAATAACGCCGCATGTTCTGATGAATTAGGTAACCGACGTCAATATATTTTCCTGTGATGATGCCCCATAAGATGATAGCTCGCTCGGTGGGTACTTCATGCTTGTGAGCGGATGGAATTAATTTTGTGCATATGAACAGGTTCCATGCTTGGGCATAATGATTCAAGGTGGACGCTGGGAAAGATTTTGGTTCGGTCGTCCCTGGTTTAAAATTCCATGTGGTTCCCGGGATGCATAAATCCAAAATTACTACATCCAAGTCTGTCATCAAATGTGCACCTGCGACCCAATTCGCATACCCAGTCGATGGTGTATCAGTTATGCCAAACACTGCTCTGATGGCTGAGGGATGAAAATCCACTGGTACTCCCCGAACTAGTGTTATCCCGCCTTTACTTTCCTTGGCATTTGCGTAGAACTCACGAACAACTCCCATAGGAATAGGCATTGAAATTGCAGCCAATGTAATCCAGTTTCTTTCACGTATCATATTCCATAGGTGGCCATCTTGCTTTGCAGGTTTAAACCCCCGTTCCATCATGAAAGAATTGGTGACTATTCGATAGTACTCCTGATGAGCTTCCCAACTGATAAATCTTCACCGGTCCATGACATCCTCATCGTGATCACTAGACGAGGAGTCTGATGATGACGAGATGGAGATATAATGTATTCTTTTTGGACCCATGAACAGATGATAGGTAGAGAATATAACTGCTCTGCTACAGGTGATAGTACCCCCAAATTTGCTTGTGACACCCCCCTCAAGAACCCTAGATTATGCAACTGGAGAGAGAGCTGTGTATATGAACGATGAGGTGAGGTTTATGATTATGGGAGAAAAGAAGAATACGCTTTAGAATATGGTATGGGAGAAGTCAAGTAGACCACGGATCAGCTTTTAAAATAAAAAAATTTCATCTTTGCTTGGCATGTGGCAGCGGCGCGGATTTTCTCATGGGCTAACGCGGCTGCCATGGAAAGTGATCATCTGGAATTATGAGTTCTCGACTTTCAAAGGCCGCCTCGCGACCGTCTGCAATGTACTTCATGAACTGCACGCTGTGTATGCCACATTTATATATTAGGGAGGAGTTCAAGTGAGAACACCTACATGACATGAATGCACCACATATTAGTTCTCAGGCATGGAATAGAATTGGTTAACCTACTACATTACTAAATGAGTGAAAAGAAAATAGGGGTAAAAATAATGGGTTGCCTCCCATCAAGCGCTATGTTATATTCAATTAGCTTAACTGTCTCTGAATCTCATGTTGACGAGAGAATTGAGGTGACTTTTTATCGGTCCACCTCGCCACCAAAGTAATGCTTCAATCGCTGGCCATTTACCTTAAAAGGCTTGTCGGGAAACTGATCATATACTTCAATTGCACCATGCGAAAAGACAGTCTTCACTGTAAATGGACCTGACCATCACGATTTCAGCTTTCCGGGAAAAAGTTTAAGTCTGGAATTATAGAGCAAAACCGTTTGTCCTGGTTCAAATGTCCTTTCGATGATCTTTCGGTCATGCCATTTCTTCACTTTCGCCTTGTACAACTTTGAATTCTCATATGCCTCTAATCGAAATTCATCTAACTCATTGAGCTGGAGTAGACGTTTCTCCCCTGCAGATGTCAAATCAAAATTGAGCTTTCGTATTGCTCAATATGCCTTATGCTCTAGCTCCATAGGGAGGTGGCAAGCTTTGCCGTATACCAGTTGGAAGGGTGACATACCCAACGAGGTTTTGTAAGCTGTTCGATAGGCCCATACGGCATCATCTAACTTTAACGACCAGTCTTTCCATGTGGGATTCATAACTTTTTCTAGGATTTTTTTTACTTCTCGATTTGACACTTCAGCTTGCCCATTTGTTTGCGGGTGGTAAGCTGTAGCGAAGTGATGATTCACCCCATACTTGGCCAAAGAAGTCAGTAAAACTCTATTCTTTGAAATGACTGCCTTCATCATTAATGATAGCCCTTGGAGTTCCAAACCTCGTGAAAATGCATTTGTGTAGAAATCTGAGGACGACCTTGGCATTATTAGTCAGAAGAGCTGCAGCTTCAACCCATTTTGAGACATAGTCCACTGCGAGCAAGATGTAGAGATTTCCACAAGAAGAAACGAAAGGTCCCATGAAATCAATCCATCATACATCAAAAATTTCTACTTCGAGGATTGTATTTAATGGCATTTCATTTCTTTTAGAGATGTTACCCACTTGCTGACATCTGTCACACCGCTAGACAAAACTGTGTGCAGCCTTGAATATTGTCAGCAAGTAGAATCCTGCTTGTAGCACTCTAGCCGTTGTTCGTTCACCACCATAGTGACCTCCATATACCGTAGAATGACATTCTTACAAAATTCCCTCGGTCTAGCTATATGGGATACACCTTCTTACCACTTGATCAAAACACTGTTTAAATAGGTACAGCTCATCCCATATATACCATTTGACATCATGTAAGAATTTCTTCCTTTGGTAGCCCACCAAGTCAGAAGGTACTATCTTACTTACTAGATAATTCGCGAAGTCTGCGAACTATGGCACTTCCCCTTTTACCACAAACAACTGCTAATCTGGAAAGGATTCGTTGATCATGACATTGTCGTTTTCTTCCCTTTTCAAATTTTTGAGTCGAGATAAGTGGTCCGCCACTTGGTTTAAAGTTCCCTTTATGTCCTTGATTTCCAAGTCAAACTCCTGCAGTAATAAAATCCATCTAATCAACCGAGGTTTAGCATCCTTCTTCGCCATTAAATGTCGAATTGCCGCGTGATCCGTATACACTATCACTTTTGTGCTAATTAGATATGCTCGAAACTTATCAAAGGCGTACACCACTGCCAATAGCTCTTTCTCTGTAGTGGTATAATTCAATTGTGCATCCGTTAGGGTCTTGCTGGCATAATAAATCACATGAAATATCTTTTCTTTTTTCGCTTTAAAACAAATTTCTACGGCGTAATCAACACCGGCATCACACATTAATTCAAATGGCAAAGTCCAATCTGGTGCAGTGATCACTGGTGCTGAAATCAATTTTCTCTTCAAGTGTTCAAATGCCGACATGTAGGCTTCATCGAAGCTGAACTGTGCGTCCTTCTCCAATAGGCTGCATAGTGGTTTAGTGATTTTGGCGAAGTCCTTAATGAATCTGCGGTAGAAACCTGCGTGTCCCAAAAAACTACGAACTCCTTTTACGGACGTAGGTGGGGGAAAGTTCTCAATAGTCTCCAGCTCTGCCCTATCTACCTCAAGTCCTTTTTTTGAAACCTTGTGTCCCAATATGATTCCTTCTTGGACCATGAAATGGCATTTTTCCTAGTTCAGCACAAAATTCGTTTCAATGCACCTCTTCAAAACCATAACTAGATTCTCAAGGCATAAATCAAATGAGTCCCCAAAGACTGAGAAGTCGTCCATAAACACCTCCACATTTTGTTCCACCATGTCTGAAAATACAGCCATCATGCATCTCTAAAACGTGGCTGGAGCATTGCACAGTCCGAAAGACATCCTTCTAAAAGCAAAAGTTCCGTACGGACATGTGAAGGTAGTCTTTTCCTGGTCTTCTAGAGCTATCATAATTTGATTGTAGCCCGAATATCCGTTCAGAAGGCAATAGTACTAATGACCTGATAATTTGTCCAATATTTGATCAATGAACGGGAGTGGGAAATGATCTTTCCTCGTAGATTTATTGAGCTTGCGGTAATCCATGCAAACTCTCCACCTTGTTACTGTTCGTGTTGGAATTAACTCATTATTCTCATTGGTCACAATTGTCATGCCCCCCTTTTTCCGAACACATTGTACTGTACTCACCCATGAACTATCTGAGATCGGATAAATTATTCCTGCATCTAGCCATTTCAGCACCTCCTTCTTAACCACTTCTTTCATTATCGGATTAAGACTCCTTTGTTGCTCAACTGTCGGTTTACTACCATCTTCCATCAGGATCTTGTGCATGCAATATGAAGGACTAATCCCTTTGATATCTGCTATGGTCCATCCAATAGCTGATTTGAACTCTCGAAGAACACGAAGTAATTTTTCTTCCTGACAAGATGTTAGTGCAGAAGCAATGATCACAAGTAATTTCGAATCTGAACTTAAGAATGCATACCTGAGATGTTCTGGGAGTGGTTTTAACTCCAACTCTGGAGGTGTCTCAAGAGATGGCTTTAACTTTATTGAGGCTTCCCCAGCTTTTGTTAATGGCTCCGCAGGTGGTCTAACTCTCCTGAATTGTGGAGTGGTACCCAGATATTGCACAAATTCGTCGAATTCCTCATCATCTAAATCTAAATTTTCATCAGTGATATTCTTTAAAGGTTCATCATCCATTAGACTTTGTATGTCATCATTTAGAACTCGATTCTCCCAATCAGCTAAGAAACAGTCATCTTCATCTATTGGGAATTTCATGGTCTTAAAGACATTGAAGATGACCTCCTGATCATGAATGCACATCGTGAGTTCTCCTTTTTGCACATCTATCAGAGTTCTGCCCGTGGCTAAGAATGGTCTTCCCAGTATTATCGGTATACTCTTATCCTCTTTGAAATCTAGGATGATAAAGTCAGCTAGAAAAATGAACTTGTCCACCTTTACCAACACATCTTCAACAATTCCTCGTGGATAGGTGATGGATCTATCAGCTAGCTGTAGTGATATATTCGTCGGCCTTGGAGCCGGAAGTCCCAACTGATTGAACACTAACAGGGGCATCAAATTTATACTTGCCCCCATATCACATAAACACTTGCTAAAGTTCATCTTCCCAATGGTGCACGGAATTGTGAAGCTACCTAGATCTCTCATCTTTGGAGGTAATTTGCGCTGAAAGCACATGCATCGCATTCCTCCGCTGAGGCTCTCGCTTCAAACTCATCTAATCTTCTCTTCCTTGACAATATACCTTTCATGAACTTTGCATAGCTTGGCATTTGTTCCAATGCCTCTGCGAAAGGTATGTTGATCTGCAGCTTTTTAAATACCTCCAGAAACTTGCTGAACTATTTGTCATCTTTCTGCTTAACTAACCTTTACGGATATGGTACTTGGGACTGCATTGATTGTCCTAGACTCTTGATCTTCTCTTCTGAATTTACCTTGTCCTTCTCTTCCTGTTGACCCTCAGAATTTTCCAGATTTTCTTCCTCGTCACCACTGCTTTACTCTCGCAATTGCATGCGATGTCCCTCAGTAACTCACGCGTGGTGCCAAGAATCGGGTCAGGTTCTGTCAAATCTTTTCCTGATCGCAATGTGATTGCTAGACACTGCTCCTTTCCGTCTCTCCTAGGATTTGTCTCAGTGTTACTTGGCAATGCACCCTGGGGCCTGTTGTTGAGCATACTCGCCATTTGCCCCATTTGAGTCTCCAAATTCTTGATAGCCACTACTTGGCTTTTGATCATGACTTCAGTGTTTGCCATGTATTTCAACATCAGCTCCTCCATCTCTAATTTCTTCTCGGGCTGTGGTGTAGTGAGAGTGTGATGTTGTTGTTGTTAAGGAAATCATGGTGGAAACGGTGGTTTTGGTGAAAACTGTGGTTGAGATGACTGTGGCTGAAACTGATTTTGCTGTTGTTGTCCTTGATTATTTGACTAACTAAAGTTTGGATGATTTCGGTTGTTGGGATGGTATGTGTTCTGAAATTGACCTTGGTCTTTCCTGTGTAGTTGCTCACATATTGCACCGACTCGAGGTTGATAAAGACATTGATCCGTGGAGTGTAACCCCGCACAAATCTCACAAACGAAAAGCAAATGCTTTTCACTTTATCGCTCACCAAAGTATCTATCTTTTTAGCCATAGTCGCCATCTCAGTCTTTGACAAATCGCTGCAGAATCACATTTACCTCCAACACACCTGCAACCTTAGGCTATGGCATCCGAGCTGTAGGATTCTGATAGTCATTTACAGCCATAGTCTCGATAAGTGTGTAGGCCTTATCATATCTCTTTGCCCATAATTCCCCTCCTGCAGCTACATCCACAATCGGTCTCGACTGCCATCCTAACCCATTGTAAAAGGAATTTATCACCATCCAGTTTGGCATACCGTGATGCGAACATTTTCGAAACATCTTTTTGTATCGCTCCCATGCCTCATATAAGGACTCGCCCTACTATTGCTCGAACTGAGAGATAGTTGTCCTTATCTTTGCAGTCTTGGCCATTGGGAAGAACTTGGCTAAGAATTTCTGCGCTAAGTCCTCCCATGTGGATATTGACCCTGACGGCAAAGAATGTAGCCAACTCATAGCCTTATCTCTCAATAAAAATGGAAATAGCCGTAGTCTGATGGAATCTTCCGTCACACCGTTATATCTGAATGTGTCGCAGATCTCGATGAAGCTCAATAGGTGCTCATTCGGATCATCTATAGCAGCACCCCCAAACTGAACTGAGTTCTGTACCATTTGAATCGTACCTGGTTTGATTTTCAAAGGTGTTTGCTGCTATCGCCGGTCTGACTATGCTTGACTGTAGTCCATTTATGTTTGGCATAGAATACTCCCTTAGAGCCCGATGCTCTTCTCTTTGCCCGATTCTCTGTTCTTCTGCCATATCTGGTATAATACTCTCTAACTAGGCTTGTAGATTTCTTCGCACGCTAGCTTTCCAACCTCTCCCGTTGATTTTTTCCTACGCTGGTGTTAATTCGAAATTAGAGGATCTTGTGTGCATAAAAATCTACAAGTACCCGCAACCAAAAATGAAACAAAAATAGAAATAAGAAACGAACAGATTTGTCTAAGTCATACAATTTAGCTTTAAACTGATGATAATTATCTAAATTAACGCCTTTCCCTAAGAATTCACAAGAAAAACTTATTGCCTCTTTTATAATTCTAATAAAAGAGCTCTATCTCATGCAAGCATACACGAGTCAACAAGTAATACAGAGTAAGTAGAGTATCGATCCCACAGAGAAAGTTGTTAAATTTAAACTATCATGCATCAACTAACTCACCAAATTTATATGCTTAGACTATTGACTAAAATTGTTGAATTAAACTAATTATGACTACCAACTAAAAATAAGGATAATAATGAAATAAATATAATTTGGAAATAATGGGATCCTAACTTCATTTAATATTTCATTCAATCGCCACTATCATGCAAGAAGTGTTCACATATCACAGGAAAATAGCCAAGAGCACGAATAGAGTTATAACCATTTTTCAATGCACTATAACCTACTTACACAGCATCTACAGATGTTAGACTCTAGGTAATCACCAATACAACAAAAATCACTATATGTCTATGTGAAATTGCAATTATATTGATTTTAAGCTCAAACCCTTATTCTAGCTCATACTGTGAAATAGTATATGTCTATCTAGTTCACAAATACGCAAGCCATATACAACAGCCCTATATTCGCATGTTATCATGATTATAATCCATACCCATATGTTCATTGTCAATTCCATACAGGTACTGAGAGGAATGGTGACCAAGCATTCATACATGTAAAACAACCATGACATATAGTCCATATGATATGCAAAACAACCCTAACATTTAAGTGTACAACCAAACTACATATTAAAATCCGTTAGAATCCCATAATGGAGTTTAGTTCATGACTGAACCAAAAGCCATTATGGGATCAACGCTAACCATGATCAATAAATAAACAATTGAGATAAGAAAGATAGAACGATCGAACCCAATCGCTGGATAGAAACTAGTGATCAACTATTAAATCCTAATAGAAATCCAATAGAAAATAATCAAAATCCACGATGATAGAGAATTCCAAGGAGAAGTAGAGAAGTAGACGTTTCGGCTTCGTTTTACGTTAGAATCTCTCCCAAGGTGTAAACCCTAATTTTTATGAAAAGAATACGCTAAAAGTTATCAAGTGTGTGTCTGACACCAGTCAGAATCGTTTAAAACCCCTTACACATCATTTAATTAAGAATTAAAAATAAAACAAAATTATAACATCAACGATCATGCACTATACGCCTCGATAGCCTCAATCCGCTCGCGCACTTGAGACTTACAAAAAGTCTTCTCTTGTCCAGTTAACCTCTCGTGCAGGCGCGCATCTCCTGCTCGCGACCGCGCGACTTGCACTAGATCATCATTGTCCGACGTATTTCATGGCAGCAAGACGCTCTCAGCTATTTTGTCGGCGCTGATCATGCGACTTACACTCTGCAGGCTCTGGCTCTGGATTTATTTTTGTTCTGTTGCTATCTGCTCTTCCATTACTTTATCTCCTTGCTCCATTTCACCTCCACGCTATGCACATCCTCGCTTGTGCCTCACCTTCACACATCCATTAGCTTCAGGCCTCTATTACCACCAAAATTAAGCCAATTCCTGCACTTATTCACCAAAAGGAGTTTTAAGTAAATGCAATGCAAAATAACGTGAAATGCAATTAAAACACAATAAAACGTACTTGAGATAAACACAATTCGCATGAATTGGTATGCAATAAGTAGGTAAAAATACAACTTATCACCTACTCTATTCTTCGTCTCAAATTCATCAATCTAGATCAATTAGTAGATGGGGAGTGGGATTCATGATTGAGATTACCAACTCTCTGCAACTCTCTCTTAACCCTTGTGCATTCTTGAAAGCCAATTGTTTGATTTGTGAGGTAATGACATTATCTAGATAATCGATCTCCTATAAATAATACCTTCATTTTCCTTGTTGCAATTTGCTGAGAATTAATTTATATAGAGTGAGTATAGAGGAGCTGAGTTGAGTCACAAAGGTATAACTTGTTAGAGTTTATGCCCTAGAGGCCAATTATTTTATATAATTGCTTAACATTTTGATATTATATTTGATTGAATAAATGAATGATTTTATTATGGTTTTATTTACTGCGTTATATAAATGTTAACATAATAAAATTCCTTAGAATAGTGATACAAATTATATAGTTTCAAGTATGTGACTTGAACATGAGATTATATAATTATAATTAGTATCATTGTTCTCAAATGTCCCTAGTCGAGTATTATTGTTGATGGGACAAAAATGATGCATTAAGACTAGTATGTAAATTGGCTGATGACCAAATCTCATTGGTCATAAATATATGAGATATTAAGTCAATGCATAGGTACATGTTAGAGAACGATGTACTGGACAGACCCACCATGAGAATTATATATGGAGCATTATGCAAAGTGTCATTAGTAATTCTCATAGTGAGAATGATGTAATGGTCCTCTGACCTGAAATCACTATATTACTACACGGGAATTTATGTACTTTGATATCATCAAATGTCACCTTTAATAGGGTGGACTATAAAGATGATTATTGGGTACAGCATGAACCATGTGAGGAATATGAGTGATCTAGATGGAATTTAACCTTCCTATATATTAAGGGTGATATCCATAAGCCTCTTGATTGAGTAGGACTATGAAATGCATGGTCATGCTCAAATAGTGATTTGTTTCATATAGTCTACTCATTGATTAAAAAATTCAGATTAAATTATGAAGAGTATGACACATTCCATGACTCGAGTTTAATCTAGGATATTAAGGTTAAAAGGATTAAATTACATTGAAATATTGGTCACAAAAAGGTTGCATCAAATCATCGATCTTATTATTACTTGGGTAAAGCGATGATGCATTACTAGATGTCATTCATCGCTTATAATTTTATAATATGATTATAAAATTATTGCCAACGTAATAATAACATATAGGAGTCACACACATAGAACGTAATTTAAAAGGGAATTAATTTAAATTTTAAGGATTTAAATATATTAATGTGATTAATAGTATTTAAATCAAGAATTTAAATTAAAAGGATAATTTGTATATATGTATATTAATTAAGTAAGACTTAATTAAGATATATATAAATTCATTTTATGAAACTAGGTTTTGATTAATTCTTTTTAACTACTATATATATGATATATAGCAGCCTACTTAGGTTACATCATAATCGAAAACCCTAGCCGCTTCTTAGAGAGAGACTAGAGAAAATAGTTCTAAAATCATATTCCTTTGGTGGCTAGTACCGCTATCCCTCTTATTGCGTAATCGCTCGATTCGCTCTTAGATGCGGCGCTCGTGTGGATACCATAGGCGGCGGGTACGATTGGATTATGTAAAGGATTCGCCGCTTTGTAAATCTTTCATAATAGGTATAATATCTAAACCACTAAATTAATTTCTGTTTTCGCATGGATCCTGTTTTGGGTTTCGGAATTGTTTTAAATTGGTTTATTTCCGCTGCTTTTTTGTGCCGAAATCCCAACATTGGTATCAGAGCTACTTGCGAAAAGATTAATTCAGACTACGTGTTTTAATTGTATTCGATATATATGATATATGATGATGCATGTTTATCGATTTGAAATTGAATATATGACATTCTGTTGTATGTGTATTCTGGTAATATATATGATGATACTGTTAATCATATCTTTAATCAGTGGAATAACAATATAACTGTTCTAATCGGATTAGAAGCATGAAGAATTGTTTTAATATGATTAATCAAAATCGAAACCCCCCGTCGTTCAACATACGATGGTCGTGACCCCAAATTTGTTATATATTTTTAATTTTATATAAACTGTTATATGCTTATTGTGATATGCATGGTGCACAGTTGTGGCCTTTTGACCCATAGGTTAGTGGTTTTGGTTTTGAAATACGGCTTGCATGTCGTGCCTTTCTATAAATTCTAATGTAATATTCTCTTCTCATCTAAATCCCCTCGAATGTAACTCGAGATTTCTTTATGTCATGTAATAATCTGTAATTGATGAAGATGTCAAGAAGGAGAACACAATGGAAAGATGATGATGGAGAGGAGGCACATGCTTGAGAAAGATCCAAGGAAGCTATTTATTTTAAGATTTTTTACCACCTTAGATTTACTTTCAATCTTTCATTAGCTTGAAAAGATTGACAGTGGATTGGGCCATAACTGTGACACATTTAATTTTGCACTTTATTTATGCTTGTATGCGATATGATATGATAAATAATGTGCATGCTTAATAAGATTAAAATTGGTGAGATCTAATTTTTTAATAAAATCCCTCATTAAATTATTAAGTCTAAATCAGATGCCTTCCAATGAATAACACTCATCAAGACCTTGATCAATAGATGTAGGTTTGCCAAAGCAAAGTACCCTATTTATCTAGGTAAGATGCGATAGGATAATTGAGATATCCAAACTATTAAAATCATTGGGCCTGACTTAACTAAGTTATCTCAATAGGATTGTGGACTTAGAGGCATAGAGTTTGGTTGATACAATTAGATGGACTAGAAACAAATGTTGTTTACCAAACTATCCAAGAGTTATATATGATATAATTGACAAAAGGGTTGTCTACCTAAATAATTGTGTTTTAAGAGATTAGCCAAAGCTAACTTAAGTCATAATGAAATATGGATCTTTGCTCACTAGAAAGATTTAATAGAAAATGCTTTCTGAATTAATGGTGAGGGCTATTAATTTGAATAAAATAGTGGGAGGTATATTTTGAATGTACCATTATCAATTACATAATATCAACTCTGCAATTTGACTTATTATTTTGGCACTTATAAATTATAGATATCAATGGCAAACAACAACAACACAAGTAGTCTTTCACTACGATCAGTCCTTGAGAAGGACAAGCTGAGTGGGATTAATTTCCTTGATTGGCACAGGAACTTGAGGACTGTCCTCAAACAAGAGCGTAAGCTATATGTCCTTGATGGGCCCATTCTTGCAGCACCGGCTGTCACTGCACCACGTGCGGAGCAAAATGCTTACAAGAAGAATACAAATGATGCTCTGGACGTGAGTTGTCTCATGCTAGCAACCATGAACGCTGAGCTTCAGAAAAAAAATAAGTTGATGGATGCTTATGAGATGATCGAGCATCTCAAGAAATTGTTTGAAGGGCATGCTCGACAGGAGAGGTATGATACAAGCAAGGCGTTGTATCACTGCAAGATGGGTGAACGTGATCCAGTTGGTCCACGTGTGCTAAAAATGATTGGGTATATTGAGTACCTTGATAGGTTGGGTTTTCTAATCACTCCAGAAGCCCAAACTGATCTTGTTTTACAATCCTTGAATAGCAGCTACTCTCAATTTTTTATGAATTATCTTATGAATGAAATTGAGAAACCCTTTACTGAGTTGTTGAGCATGTTAAGAACTGTTGAGAACAACATGAAAAAGGCAGGACCCGCTCCCATAATGATGGTGCAAAAGGGGAATGCAAAGGGAAATTGGAAAGGCAAGAAGAAGATAAGATCTAAATCTAGTGCCAAACCCAATTCCAAAACCAAACAGGCTTTAAAGCCTAAAGGATGGGTGGCTAAAGAAGGTGATTGTCACTTTTGTGGAAAACTTGGACACTGGAAAAGGAATTGTCTTGCTTATTTGGAAGAAGTGAAGAAAAGGAAAGGAAGAGGGACTTCTGATTCAGGTATATATGTTATAGAAGTCAATTTGTCTACTTCTACATCATGGGTATTGGATACTGGATGTGGTTCTCACATTTGTGTTAATGTGCATGAACTCCGAAGGAGTAGGACTTTGGAAAAAGGAGAGGTTGACCTACGTGTTGGGAATGGAGAAAAAGTTGTTGCACTGGCCGTAGGAACTTATCATTTATCTTTGCCCTTTGGGCTAGTTTTAGAATTAGAAGATTGTTATTTTGTTCCTGCTATAAGCAAAAACATTATTTCTGTTTCTTGTTTGGACAAGAAAGGTTTTTCATTTATAATAAAGAACAACCGTTGTTCGTTTTACTTAAATAATATATGCTATGGTGTTGCACAATTGTTTAATGGTCTTTATATTCTTGATTTGGAAATGCCTATCTATAACATAAATACAAAACGATTTAAATCAAATGATTCAAATTCGACATATCTCTGGCACTATCGTTTGGGCCATATAAATGAGAAACGCATATCAAAACTCCATAAAGATGGATTTTTGGATTCATTTGATTTTGAATCATATGAAAAATGTGAATCTTGTTTATTAAGCAAGATGACTAAAGCCGTTTTCACTGGACATAGTGAACAGGCTAGCGATATATTGGGACTTATACATAGTAATGTATGTTGACCCATGAGTTCGTTAGCAAGAGGTAGGTTTTATTACTTCATTACATTTACTGACGACTTCAGTAGATATGGATATGTGTATCTTATGAGACACAAATCCGAATCCTTTGAAAAGTTCAAGGAATTCAAGAATGAAGTTCAAAACCAATTTGGCAAAAGCATAAAAGCCCTTCGATCCGATCGAGGAGGTGAATACTTAAGCCAAGACTTTGATGACCTTCTAAAGGAGTGTGGTATTATATCATAGCTCACTCCCTGGAACACCACAACGGAATGGTGTGTCTAAGAGGAGGAATCGAACCTTGTTGGACATGGTACGATCAATGATGAGTCATGCAGATCTTCCAATAAGCTTCTGGGGTCATGCCCTAGAGACAGCTGTATTCACACTTAACCGTGTTCCTACAAAAACGGTTCAGAAGACACCATATGAGATGTGGACTGGGAAACGTCCTAGTATGTCGTTCATGAAGATTTGGGGTTGCGAGGCATTTGTAAAATGTTTAGATTCTGATAAGCTCGGACCCAAATCTTACAAATGTAATTTTGTGGGATACCCAAAGGAAACAAAAGGGTATTATTTCTACAAACCTTCTAAGAACAAAGTGTTTGTTCCTCGAACTGGTATTTTTCTAGAAAGAGAATTTGTCTCTAAAGGAAATAGTGGGAGGAAAGTAGAACTCGAAGAAATTCGAGAACCACAAAATATCATTGAACCTGAGTTGGAACGTGAGCAGGAACCACAAGATGTTGTGGAAAGTGAACCTGCTCAAATTACACAAGGAATTCGTAGATCTTGTAGGACACGCCAAGAGCCCGAGAGATATTATGGATATCTTATGACTCTAAACGGCGATGTGATGCTCATAGATCAGGATGAGCCTGCTTCCTACCAAGAAGCTATGAATGGACCAGATTCTGAGAGATGGCTTGAAGCCATGAGATTTGAAATGGACTCCATGTATACTAACCAAGTATGGACTTTGGTTGATCCACCAAGGATAAAACCAATCGGTGCAAGTGGGTTTTCAAGAAGAAACCGATATGGATGGTAATGTACAAACCTACAAAAAGGTCGATTTGGTAGCAAAAAAGGTTACAAACAAGTTCAAGGTATTGACTATGATGAAACCTTCTCTCTAGTGGCAATGGTTAAATCCATCAGGATCTTACTTGCTATTACAGCCTTTTACGATTACGAAATCTGGCAGATAAATGTCAAAACTGCTTTCCTTAACGAAAATCTCCTTGAGGATGTGTACATGACACAACCTGAGGGATTTGTCAATCCAAAGGATGCTGGAAAGGTATGTAAGATGCAGCGATCCATTTATGGATTGAAGCAAGCCTCTCGGAGTTGGAATCTTCGATTTGATGAAGCAGTCAAAGAGTTTGGCTTTATTAAAAATGAAGATGAACCTTGTGTATATAAAAAGGTTAGTGGGAGTCACATTGTATTCCTAGTATTATATGTTGATGACATATTAATAATTATGAATGACATTCCTTCATTACAGGCTGTAAAAACATGGTTAGGAAAATGTTTCTCCATGAAAGATTTAGGCGATGCAGCCTACATTTTAGGTATCAAGATCTATCGAGATAGATCGAGAAAAATGCTCTCGCCAAGTCGAGTACATATATTGATAAAGTCTTCAAAAGCAGTTCAAAGATGCAAGAGGCAAAAAGAGGACACTTACCCATGACTCATGGTATAAAGATCTCTAAGGCCCAATGTCCTAAATCACAAGATGATGAGGAGCGTATGAGAAAGATCCCTTATGCTTTGGCAATTGGATCTATCATGTATGCAATGATATGTACTGTCTCGATGTCTCAGATGCTTTGGGCATGACGAAGCAGATACTACCAAATCCGTGTGAAGGTCATCGACATCGGGCCAAGAATATCCTCAAGTACCTAAAGAGGACTAAGGATTCATTCTTGATATATGGAGGTGAAGACGAATCGGCAAAGAAAAGGGTTACACAGATGTTAGTTTCCAAATCGACAATGATGACTATAAGTCTCGGTCAGTTTTGTGTTTTTGCCTTAATGGTGGTGTCATAGTGGAAGAGTTCAAGCAAGAGACAATGAGTCGATTCTACAATAGAGGCTGAGTATATTGTTGCTTCTAGTGCAGCCAAGGAGGCTGTATGGATTAAAAAGTTCATCACTGAACTTGGTGTTGTTCTAACCATTGTTGATCCGGTTGTTCTATACTGTGATAATAATGGAGCCATTGCACAGGCTAAGGAACCCAGATCTCACCAACGATCCAAGCATATACTTAGGCGCTACCATCTCATCCATGAAATCATTGATAGAGGAGATGTACATATAGGAAGAATGCCAACAGATGATAATGTTGCAGACCCACTGACCAAGGCTTTGTCGCAGCAGAAGCAAGACGGTTAAAATTTCTTAGAATAGTGATACAAATTATATAGTTTCAAGTATGTGACTTGAACATGAGATTATATAATTATAATTAGTATCATTGTTCTTAAATGTCCCTAGTCGAGTATTATTGTTGATGGGACAACAATGATGTATTAAGACTAGTATGTACATTAACTGATGACCAAATCTCATTGGTCATAAATATATGAGATACTAAGTCAATGCATAAGTACATGTTAGAGAACGATGTACTAGACAGACCCACCATGAAAATTATATATGGAGCATTATGCAAAGTGTCATTAGCAATTCTCATAGTGACAATGATGTAATGGTCCTCTGACCTGAAATCACTATATAACTACACGGGAATTTATGTACTTTGATATCATCAAATGTCACCTTTAATAGGGTGGACTATAAAGATGATTATTGGGTACATCATGAACCATGTGAGGAATATGAGTGATCTAGATGGAATATAACCTTCATATATATTAAGGGTGATATCCATAGGCCTCTTGATTGAGTAGGACTATGAAATGCATGGCCATGCTCAAATAGTGACTTGTTTCATATAGTCTACTCATTGATTGAGAAAATTCAGATTAAATTATGAAGAGTATGACACAATCCATGACTCGAGTTTAATCTAGGATATTAAGGTTAAAAGGATTAAATTACATTGAAACATTGGTCACAAAAAGGTTGCATCAAATCATCGATCTTATTATTACTTGGGTAGCAAGAAGGATGCATTACTAGATGTCATTCATCGCTTATAATTTTATAATATGATTATAAAATTATTGCCAACGTAATAATAACATATAGGGTCACACACATAGAACGTAATTTAAAAGGGAATTAATTTAAATTTTAAGGATTTAAATATATTAATGTGATTAATAGTATTTAAATCAAGAATTTAAATTAAAAGGATAATTTGTATATATGTATATTAATTAAGTAAGACTTAATTAAGATATATATAAATTCAGATTTTATGAAACTAGGTTTTGATTAATTCCTTTTAACTACTATATATATGATATATAGCAGCTACTTAGGGTTACATCATAATCGAAAACCCTAGCCGCTCTTAGAGAGAGACTAGAGAGAAAATAGTTCTAAAATCCTATTCCTTTGGTGGCTAGTACCGCAGTCCCTCTTATTGCAGAATCGTTCGATGGTTCGTGCGGCGTTCGTGTGGATACCATAGAGGCGCGGTTCTGATTGGATTGCATAAAGGATTCGAAGCCGTTTCAACAATCTTTCATAATCGGTATAATATTTAAACCACTGAATTAATTTCTGTTTTCGCATGGATCCTGTTTTGGGTTTCGGAATTGTTTTAAATTGGTTTATTTCCGCTGCGTTTTTGTGCCGAAATCCCAACATAACTTCCATACCCATTCTTAATTTTTGATAAATTGTCTAATGGGTGGATTCTTTTAATTTAGCATGAATTGGTTGTTAGTTGATTTGGGATATGTTACCAAGTGTTATACATGCTTATAAGTGTGTTGGGTTATGTTAGAAGCAATGCTGTAAAGATTTTTGCATGATGGGTTGCTGAACTACAAACAGAGTCTACTTACTGTCTCTGATGCAGGCACGGTGCAGCTGCGCCCTATTTGTACTAGGGTGCATGCAGCTTCGCCATAATACAAACTCAGTTTTGTCTCGTGCATGGCGCATACAATATACTCTAATTGTACTAGGGTGTCTTAAACAATTGCTTACCACCTCCGCACTACCTCGATGTTTTTCGCTTTTGTTTCTGATTTATGCTAATTTGTTAGTACATGGTAGAGCAAGCTTGTAAACTTTTTTGACACGCATACGTAAGCACATGCATGTAGTATGAACAAGTTTAGCAATTATGGACACAATACTTGTGGTCTTGAAATGAGGTTTGTGATTTCAAAAGTGAACTTTGTCACGAACACGTCATGTGAGCATTTTGACTTTATGACCATGATAATATGGTTTATATTGACATGAAATGTAAGACTAAAGTGATTAAACACACTAGCATACATGATTGAAAGATTAGACTATTTCAAAGATAAGAAACTTAAGACTTTTCAAAGTGAACTTGACCAAGACTTTTATCTTGTAAGTTTTGACCATTTGAGCATACATATGTGACTTTATTATATGTTGTTAATGCATGAGAGTTATATGTTAAGATTCCTTGTATGTACTAAGTTGACTTAGTGTAAAATTCAAAGAAAGTTAGAATGAGGAAGCTATTGTCATCAAGTAATGAGCATGGTATGTTATGACCATTCAAGCATGTGTATTAGGATTCATTATGCCTATAGACATATTGTCATGAACATCGTTTGGTTAATGTATGGTTTTCACTTATTTCACACATAGTCATAAAAAGGAAATTTCTGAAATATGAACTATGTGAGTAAAGTATACATGTGTTGTCTATTTCCAAGCATGACTACGGAGTATTGTATAACCAAGTTACAAGCATGATGATTACATGAATTTTTATGTTTTAATGACATATAATGTGTAAGTTAAACTTGAAGTAATGAATTCAAGTATGATCATGTGTTATATGTGAAACTCTAGTAGGAATATATGTTAATATGTATGTATAGGTGTATGTTAAAGCTGGAATGAATTCAGGAGAGCAGCAGCTCAACCTTGGTCTGGCCAAGGGATAGCGCAGCTTCACCGTCCCTAAGCCTGAGACCCAAAGCAAATTGCTACCATCCCCCAGCCTTTACCAAGATTCTACTTTTGGTTCTGAAATTTAAGGCATGCTTACATGATCTCTTTATCTTGTAATATATGACCAATCTGCCATGTAATATGTTGAGAAGCATACTATGTGATGATTTGATTCTTTAAGTGTAGACTCATACTAGTTTACACATACTAATTGAAAAACTGACTTGTTAATATTAGGTCGTTTCATCGCAAGTAATTAAAGCTAGAATTATATTATAGCTGAGCAAAATCCATGTATCCTAAACCCTTGCATTATTTTATTCGACGCATACCATAAGAAAGTTCCTTGAACCCTACTTTTGTTAATCAAGTTTCCCTAAACTTACTCTAAATTATATTGAGTAAGTATCCGAATTTATTGTATTGCAATTTTCCTAACTTACACAACTTTGAGTTTGTGAAAGTTTTCCTATCCTTCTCATATTGCATTGGGTAGGATATTGTTGAACTGAAAGTTATTCATTTAAGCTTGAAATCTTATTTCCAAGCATGTTATTAAGTGGTTTAATTACTTTAAAGTTATTCCACATCGATATCATTGACATCCGCACTTAGTGGACTCGAGTTCGTACAGTCTTGCACTTGTACATCATTTAAAGTTCAATAACTCTTGAACTGTGATAAATAGAGTATGAACCTTTGTTTGGTTAGACAAGTATATGATGTTTTATAAAAGTTATCCAAACCAATTGATGGTAAGGATTCTTAGACTGAAAGAACACCCCTCTTATGATAGGGGAGTACCCCAGGTATCTAATATAAGATACAACAGAGCAAATTTAAATTTTATGGAGATACATAGAGTACGTGAGGCTGATCCCCTCAAGTACTTATTCTGTAGCCAGTAACCAAAGGGTCAATTAGCTATTGATTCCATTGGAGTGTTATAGTTCAAATTCTACTTGACTAGCAGTTATTCTAAAAGCAATCATTATCTTTGCTTATGATATTCATATTGTTGAATCCTTCAGATATTCATATTGTTGAATCCATTGCCACGATATTTTTCCATTCATCATGATATATCCTTATTGTTGTATTTAAACTTGTTGAGCAAACTTGTTGCTCATCCTCGCTATATCATGAATTATATTACGCCAAGTCTTAGAGACCTCGTGAAAGGACAAGGGTAAAGGGAAGATGTAGGATAATTATGAGAAGCAAAATTTATCTTATGCTTAGTTTAAATTACGATTATGTAATGTGAACCCTAATATTTATTTTAGGGTATGATTGTAAGATGATATTAAGGTTATCGTATCTTGGGACTAGTAACACCTTTTGAATGAACGATGTACGTTTATTATATTCCGCATTTTAGTTATCGTATGTTCTTTAGAGGTGGCTGTTTGTATTTTATCGTGATGACCGAACTGGGGTCAGAGGACCCGGATTCGGGGACGTCACAGGTTGGTATCAGAGCTGTAGGTTATAAACGTTAGGATGTGAAACCAAGGTTATAACCTTAGTAGCAAACTCAAGTAGAGTATTTAAGTGATGGGTTGAGGAAATCCATCGAGTTTTATTATGATAATGAAGTTGTTTATTTAAATCAAAAATGATTAATAGACGTCTTAAACTTCTTAATGCTAACATGAATAGCATATCACATAAAGCCTAATAATCTTCTTCCATTCCTCAGATCATGTCGCCTAGGAGAATTCAGCGAAATCAGAGGGAGGAAGGATCCGTTAACAATGGTGGAGGGCCAAATGTTGATCCAATGCAAAACTTCGTTAACCTGTTAATTGAGGCAATGCAAAATAGACCCCCGCCAGCAGCAGGGCAGCCAGGACAACACTTGGATAGCTTTAAGGACTTTAAATTAGTAGGACCACCGTAGTTCTGAGGAACCCTGGACCCAATTGAAGCCCATACATGGATAGAAGAAATGGAGAAGGTGTTTGAGGTCGTACGTGTGGCCAAAGCACAGAAGACGAGTTTTGCCACTTTCATGATGAAAGGTGAAGCTAACTATTGGTGGAGAGCTAATAGGGGTCGAGCAGATGAAGGAGTTATTCCTTGGGAGAGATTTAAGGAGCTATTCCTCAAGAATTACTTTTCGAAGAATACGCAACAAGATATAGAGGTTAAGTTTCTGGAACTGAAACATGGTAGTATGTCTGTCGCAGAGTACGAGGCAAGATTTAATGAATTAGCCCGATTCGCTCCGCATCAGGTTGACACGGAGGCTAGAAAACAAGGAGATTCGAACTAGGACTAAAACCATGGGTGCAGAAGGCAGTGGCTGTGTTAAAGATCAAGACTTACTTTGATCTTTTGGAAAGGGCTATCATTGCCGAAGGAGGCAATGAAGCCATCGCTTAATTCAGATAAGAAAAGAAGACCGGTCAGGAAGGGCAGAAAGTGGCGGAGGCAGCAACCCCAATAAGCGTAAATAGACAGAGAGCCAATCCTCTGGAGGAAATAAGTCCGTAGGGGAGGCCAAGAAAATTATAAAGTGCAACAATTGTGGGAGGAATCACTCGGGGGAGTGCATGAAGGGGAAGAGTGTTTGTTATCGTTGTGGACAACCGGGGCACATGGCTCCTCAGTGTCTGAATAAGCAGAAGGGGGGATGTTTCTCATGTGGAGCCACGGACCATTAAATTAAGGTCTCTTTTAAAGAAAAAGGCGATGCAAATTTAATGCAAGAATCAACAACAACAACAACAATGGATCGAACATTGAGGCCATCCAGCTTAAGCCAATGCACCAACCGCATTTAACGCTCAACATGTCCATACAAGATGTGATAGAGTCTAAGGACGTGGTGTCAGGTATCATTCCGATCAATAATATAGATGCATACGTGTTATTTTATTCGGGTGCTACCTGCTCTTTTGTTTTCGAAGAATTTGCCAAACAGTTAGACTTACCCCGTGAGAGGTTAGAACACCCTATGAACGTAGAAGTAGCGAACAAGGAAATTATCCCCATATAATATATTCATAGGAATTGTTATACCGAATTGCGAGGATTTAAGCTCAAGGTGGAATTGATACCGATTCTTTTGGGGGAGTTTGATGTAATCCTTGGAATGGATTGGTTATCGGTTCACGAAGCAGTTATAGACTATAAGAAGAAGTGTGTGCACCTTAAGACTCCGAATAAGTCGAATGTGACAACCGTAATTTTGTAATTTAATTTTAATATTTATTTGATTGAATAAATATTTTTCGATGAATTAATTATTAGATTAAATAATTAATTGATGAAGTTCTGATAGATTAATTTAATTATATGTGTTATATTTATTAAATTGATGTGGAGAATTTTATTATTCGATGTACGTATTTATGTGAGCTTATTGAATTAAAAGAAATATTTAATAAGCCTTTGTTATTTTAATTAATTTAATTATTAATTAGAGATGTAATAATTGATATTAGTATTAAATGAGAAAATTTAATTATGTGACTATGTACATTATTGAGAAATTATTATATTTTATTTAAAATAGATTATATAAGATATTGATTTATTTTATAATGGATGTGACATTAATTAAACTATATGATAAGGTTTATTAAATTAAATGGTTTTAAAACCCTTTATGTTAGTCAAACATGGCACTAAGGGAAGTTGGAGGTAGTTAACCCATGACTGGGTAACTAACCACCAATACGCATCAGTTCTTCTCTTTTTGTCAGACGCTTCTTTATTATACGCCTTCCCCTCCCTTTTTCTTCATTAGTTTTCCTAAGTCTAGATAGTGTCAGAGAGAGTTTCAGAGAAAGATACAAGAGAGAGTTGAGAATTGAGAGTTTTGGTGGAGGAGGAATTCACTTCCTAATAAATTAATCTACACTTTGGTAATCTCTTCAACCCAATTTATATATTTTACGTCTTTTAAGTTTCATGAATATGGCTTAAGTTTTCTGTGAGTCTCTGTATTTGGGAAATTCAATTGTTATAAGAATATATGTAATAATTCGAGTTGTATGACATATTTTATGTATATATTGTGGGTTTCCATATCTTTAGTTTCATGAAATTATACAGTAAAAGATTTCAGAGTACGTGATATGGCCTTATACGTGATTTTTATATGCCAAACATAAATTATTTTGCAAAAATTCACACATTGATATGATTATGCATGTTAAAATGAACAAAATGAAACTTGAATGGTTGGATTTGGCTTTATAACGAATCCGTAGCATTAAAATCTATGTTTTTGTTCAAGAACTTCAAGAACATCAAGAATAGTCCAATTTGCATGCTTTAATTATGTGATTATGTATTTTAATGGGTGAAAATCACTCCATAGATGTTAAGTATTGATTATGTACGAATTATAACATGTGGGTATGTGTAATTTGGTGAAATTAGTGTTAAGAAGTGTTGATTTCGCTGAATTCTGTGTTCTTCGCGAACTGGAAATTCAGAGTTTGGGGTTCAGCCAGCAATACCAACTCCCGCTTCATTTCTCATGCCATTAACGCCATCATCGCATATATTTGCTACATGTATCAGTCATAAATATTAAAAATGCACAAGCAAAGACCAAGAGCTAGTACAAAAGTAGCGCCACAGCACCACTTAACAGAATGTCCAGAAAATAATTTTTTTTAAGTGTTCAAGTATAGAAATGTTTTAGCAACTTAGTCTAATGATTATAAAGACTTCTTAGACCTATAAGGAGATGTTAAAATAAGTTCTTAACATGTCCATAACACAATTACGTGTGGATTGAATGATCGAATGCATAATTAGTTTAATTTTTCGTGAAGTCTTAATTTTACACTAAGTGTAATAATTGACTAAGTATAGTCATGAAGTCGAGATTAGACAAAGAATAATTTATGATGTTTAGTAAGTTATTATTGACTGGTATTGTGAACGTAATTGGTATGTAGGATTTAATTCAAAGAACGAGTTTGTTTAAGTGTAATCTATGCACGAGGTAAGTTTCTAAACCATATCTTGTTACGTTGAGCAAGTTTTCTAACTCTACATTTACGTTGAGCAAGTTTCTTACCCTAAACTTTCGTTGAGCAAGTTTCCTAACCCTACTTGTTATCGTTATATAAGTTGATTAATTCATCTTTCGATATTGAGCAAGTTCTCATTATTATTGATCAAGCTTATCTTGTATATTAAAGTTTATTAATCTTTAAGCATGATGTTGTTATACAATAATTATTCTATTGTATACCTTTTGAGATGTTATTCAAGTTAAATATTCGTTTACTGTTAAACCTTGTTAGACTAGCGAACCCTTATTGATTCGACTAGTCCATAGTTGATGAGCCTTCTAAATTTCAGAATCCCTTGATGAATTATCCAAACTAAACTTTCTTTGGTGCAGACTCGAATGTCAAACTGAGATGAACAACCCTGTATAGGGGATTATTTACGCTTTAGCGTTAAGATATTGTGCACAGTATGGTACTAAGAGCTGATCCCCCTAAGTACGAGAAGAAGAGTCCATAGTCTTATAACTGTTAAAGGTTTCAAGTATAAACACTTGACAACCTAGGACATAGTTCAAGGTCTTATGACCCTCAGAAGTTCTTTTGATTATTGTTATTCATTCTTGATTCAAAAGTTGAGCTTTATTTCAGAAGTTGTTAATTCATTCGCATGTTATTATTAGTCATTTGTTATATCGTTATACTTGTGGGCAATTGTGCTCACTCTTGCGTAATAATAATATTGCAGTTAAGAACGAAAGAGCAGACGAACCTTCCACTAGTAAAGGCAAGGGCAAGCTTAGCAAGTAACGAAGACTGATTATTTATGTGGTTATGTAATGATATTTAGAATTGATGTTACTTAAGACTTATTTGTTTAAGATTCCGCATAGATGTTTTAAGGTTAGAGTAACCTGGGATTTATTTATGATGCAGTTGATGTAACCCCATAAGGGGAGAGATTTATTATTTATTTCTATCTATTGCATGGTTTGCATTTATTTATGGGTAGATATATAGATGATGCTTGTACAGTGAACACCAAATCCTGTGGAAATGGAAGTACCAGATTTGGGGGTGTCACAGGTTCGTATCTAAGCTGTAGGTTATGAACCTTAGGTAGTAGCCTTGTAGGAGATCGAGAACATAGTGGTGGTAAACTCTTACCGAGTTCTAAGAAATGAATTTATGAATTCATTGAAGATAATAAAAGACTTTGTGTGCTTATGTGTTAATCTATGTGTTCGCTAGCACGGATTAGTAACTAAAACTTAAAATTTTGTTGTCAGGATGTCAGATGTTGGAGGTGCTAGTCGAACTGGGGAGGAGGAACCCCGATTACCTATAGAGGAGGAGCCCCGAGACATTCATGTCGTCAGGGAACAGCTTGAACAGAGAGAGCCATCTCCGTTGATCACTGTTGCTAGTCAGGAGCATGAGCCAGAGACAGATCCAGAGAAGGATCCTGAGGAAGAGGAAGAAGAGGAGTTCCCACTGAAATCCATTGATGTAGAGATGTATGATGCACTCTATGATCGTAACGTAGAGTTGCAGGATACTGTTCGGGATCTGACAGAGCAGGCGGTTAGTCAGCAGATTACTTTTGAGCAGAGGGATAGAGAGATTGTGACTCTTCACACACGTTTAGGACACGTGGAGTGGGATCTGGTTCATGGGAAGGGTCAAACCGAGGACAAGTCCGCAGAGATAGAAAAGTTGAAGAAGGATCTGAAAGAGAGCTCCGAGAGGCTTGCCATAGCAGAGGAGGGCTGGGTACGAGAGTTACGCCGTCTTGATCGTCTGAAGATGATCGCCGCAAGTAAAAGGCTAAACTTGAGGAGACGTACTCTACACTACAAAATGCAATGGTCATGCGGTCCAAGATCGAGTTAGGAAGTATCCAATCCAGCTTTGAGGATCTACCATCATATATGCTAGATCGCGAGTAATCGATGTGTCGCATCATGGAGGAGGAACGTAGTAAGGCCATCCAAATACTTTAAATGATATAAAGATAGTATTAGTTTAAATATGTGAAAACTATTTGATAGTTAATGATGTAAATTCCGATATATTCATAAATAAAGGAATATTGTGATGTTTTAAATCCTGTAGATTCTTTATCTTGGGATAGTTGATGTAAATAGCAGTGATGCTATCTTATGATGTAAAGACTTTTGAATTAAATGAAAAGTCAAAGTTTATTTGAAGTAATGTGTTAAGTGAGTTATGATTAAATGTTTAGTTAAGTCTTAAATGTTGTAGAGATTGAGTAAAGATCTAATAAGCATATATTCTTAACAGAAATATGCCTCTTAGAAGACAAAATTATCAGCAAGCCCAGGAAGGGTCAACAAACAATAACAACGACACCAATGCTAACTCCATTCAGCAATTGGTAAACCTTTTAGCTAGAGCACTTAATAATCAACCCCAAGTTCCACCAAATACTTCGTTTAAGGACTTCAAGGTGGTGGGACCGCCAGAGTTTAAGGGTTCCATAAACCCAATTGAAGCTCAGACGTGGGTAATGGAGATGGAGAAGGTGTTCGATGTTGCTAGGGTAAGGGAAGATCAGAAGACTGCATATGCAACGTTTATGCTGAAGTCTGAAGCCAGCTATTGGTGGTAGGCAAACAAAGTGAGAGGAGGTGAAGGTGTAATATCCTGGGAAAGATTTAAAGAGATGTTCTTCGAGATGTATTTCCCCACCAATTCACAAAATTAGATGGAAGTCCAGTTTCTAGAGTTGAAGCAAGGAAATATGTTAGTAGCTGATTATGCAGCAAGATTTAACGAGTTGGCTAGGTTCACTACGTACCAAGTACATACCGATGAGAGGAAGGCGAGACGATTTGAGCAGGGACTAAAGTCAAGATTACAAGTCTTCATTACTTGTACATTTTTCCCTTTCCTTTGCTAGTCGAAGGTTCATCTACCTTCTCCTCTTTAGCTGCAATGAGTTTATAAATATGCAAGAGTGAGCAAAATAATTGCTCACTGGATATAATAGAGAATCAACAGGAGTATAACAATAATAACTGCCAATAATAGGCTCATCAAAAGTGAATAGTACTCTAACAATAATAATCAAAAACTGGAATCCAAAATATGGAATATACATCATTGAGGGTCATAAGACCATGAACTACGACCACAGTTGCAATTAATCTCTCAACTTCAACTTTAACAGTCATAAGACTATAAGGACCTCGTTTAGGGGATCAAATTTCTTCATACAATGTATTGTGCACAAACATTTTAACACTACGCGTAAGTTATCCCCTAATAATAGGGTTGTTCATCTCATATTTAGAATACAAGTCCGCACAAAAGTAAGTTTGGTTTGGATACATTTCAAGGGTAATTTAGAATTCAACGGTCATCAACTAAGGATTAGTTGAATACAATATTGATAACATCATGCTATGGAATAATCTTAACTAAATCGACATTGAAAATTAAGATCGTGCTTTAGGAATAAACTAACAGCATAAACATCGAATAATTATAATATTCCTTGCTTGAGCAATATTAAGCCAAGGTTAAAACCTTATTTAGAGTTGAATCTTAAGCATGCATAACAAATAATAAGTTGAATGATAAAACTTGTTCAACATTAGTGTGTTAAGAATGTAGAATTTTGCATGCTAATTAACAAGTTAAAGATTGGCTCAAAATCAAGAGATAAGGTTTAGGAACTTGCATGATATAATTAGGGTTAAGAAACTATCACAAAGAAAGCTTAGAGTTAGGAAAACTTGCTCAAAGACAGCTAGATACTTGCACAATTATAAGAGTAAAGTTAGAGAACTTGCCTGCGTATGCGTGGGTTAAACAATCACTACTCACGTTCACCCCAAGTCCTACACATACCATATGTATTGACAATACACATTAGTTACACTAACATTACCTTCATGAGTTTTTTTCTACTTTTAGTATAGCTACTAACTAAGTTTAAGTTTAAACAACAACGCATCTTTTCATGAACATTACTTTTTAGCTTTATTACAACTACTTAAGTGATCATGTCATTGCACCACATACACATTAACAACTTGATACAACATCCTATTACATGTCCAACATGTTATCATTAAGTTATACTAATACACAAAGGGTTGCACTTGCTTTCAGGCATCCCGACGCCCTCCGATTGGCTCCAAATACACAACAGTCCTAAAGATGACCATTTTGACCCTTCATAACGATTTCCAATTGAAAACCTTAAAGAATAAAAGTTATAGGCCTATTTGTCCTCTTTCTGAATCATCTTGAATCACCTCAATCGGAGTTTGTATGAAAATGTTATGGCCATTTTACTACAGGAGGTCAAAACTGTCCAACCCAGATCACTTTTCCAAAGACTAGGGCAAGAAGACAAAGGCGCGCCGCGCTATTCTAAAGACGAGGCGCGAACTCTCGCCTAATTTTCGGCGTTATAGCGAAATTTAGCGTTAAGCTAAATTATAGAACACCCAAAACCAGAAACAAAACCAAGCTACTATGTCTTAATTTCTAAGACCAATTAACATGTATAACTTATGAAAATTACACATAAACTTCTCCAAGCATACAAATACTAACATAACACAACTTAAACCATAATTCTAGAAAAATTAAATACTGGAATAATATATTTTAAAACGAAAAACTCCATTTTTGATATTTCTTGACACAGTGAACACTGTAATCATAATGATACACCAATTTGATTCTTTTGAACTAAGTTCTCTGTAATTCTTAACAAACTAACTAACATAGTCACATTTCAATTTCACACACTAAATTCATCATCATAATTGTTACTTACATAAGCCACATAAGAAATACATATACTGACATTATTTCTTCCTACTATAAACCAAAATTTGCATGCGATTATTGATTAAACACCATATCTAATCACTATAAACATGTATAACCCCCATAACTTAGTTACATAACAACAATTCGGAAGAAATAGAATTCATAGAGCATAGAAAAATTTTGCCATAGAAACCCATATATGCATAATAAGAGTATAGAACATACCTTTTTCTTCTTAACAGAAATCCTTGTTACACATTGGAATTGTTCTTCTCTGCACAAGCTCTCTCTCAAATTCTCTCAAGTCTCAATTCTCTCTATTGCCTAGCACAACTAGAATGAAGCTCTGATAGCTAGTATGCGTAACATAAGAAAACACAAACTGATATGGCCTTAATAGCCATCATCAGTTATCAAAATAACGTCTACAACATCAATACGTTATATTTATTATTTATTTTATTTATTTTATAAATTAGAAATATCAAAAGCCATAAGGCTTGTTTGGCAAACCATTTAAATTTTAAAGAATTTATATCCTTAAGCATTGTTTGGGTAAAACTAGATTAAAACTACTTTAATTTATTTTTAATAACTCCTTATACTATATTTATTTGTCACACTTTATTTAATCAAGCTTTCATATTTAATTTAATTAATTCAAATAACAATTAATTAAATAATTCATTTAATCACATAACTCAATACAAATAATTAACCATCAACTTGAAATATCAATATAATAATAATTTCCTTAACTCATTAATTATTTATTTAACACATAAATAATTAATCAATTCAAATTAAACAAATATTTATTTAGCAATAAATACACCAATTAAATATTTATATAATTCAATAATTATTTAAAATTACAATTTAAATTTTCGGATTGTTACATCCTTCCCTCCTTTCAAGGATTCTGTCTCCAGAATCATAACTCAAACAAATAAATCGTCACATTCTTCCCTTCTTACAAAGATTCTGTCCCCAGAATCGAAGACACAGTTTAAAAAAATAACTCAGGATAATTCTTCATCATATCAGCTTTGAGTTCCCACGTAGCATCTTCGACATTGTGATTCCTCCATATCACCTTCACAGAAGGTATCACTTTATTCCTGAGCACTTGTTCTTTCCTGTCGACTATCTGGATAGGAATCTCTTCATAAGACAAATCTTTCTTCGAATCGCAAGGGTTCATACTCTATCACATGTTTGTAATCGTTTTATACTATTGTAATATCTAAACATGAAAAACATTATGAACATGTTCTAGTTCTGGAGGTAAAGCTACTTCGTAGGCCACCTCTCCCAGTCTTCGTAGAATTTCGAAAGGTCCAATAAACCTTAGGCTTCGCTTTCCTTTCTTGCCAAAACGAATTTTCCCTTTCCAAGGAGAAACTTTCAGGAACACGAAACTTCCTGCTTCTAATTCACGATTCTGTCTGTGTTGATCAGCATACTTTTTCTGTCGATCTTGAGCAGCTACCAATCTTGCTTTGACGAGTTTGACAATTTTAGCGGTCTGTTGTACCAGTTCTGGTACAAGTAGTTGACGTTCTCCAACTTCATCCCAGCATAGCGGAGTTCTACACTTTCTGCCGTATAATGCCTCGTATGGCGGCATACCAATACTTGTGTGGTAACTGTTGATGTGTGCAAATTCCACCAATAGTAGATGATCATCCCAGTTTTCTTTGAAATCCATTATGCACGCTCTAAGCATATCCTCTAAAGTTTGGATTGTTCGTTCGCTTTGCCCATCAGTTTGTGGATGATATGATGTGCTCATCTTCAGTTGCGTTCCCATGCATTCTTGTAGTCTTTTCCAGAAATTTGATGTGAACCTTGGATCTCTGTCTGATACAATTGACACTGGAACTCCATGTCTTGAGACAATCTCTTTAACGTACAGCTTCGCCAGCTGATCAAGATTAAATCTAATCTTTATTAGCAAAAAGTGTGCAGATTTTGTCAATCTGTCCACTATCATCAATATCGCATCGTATCCTTTATGAGTCGTTGGAAGACCTACAAAAAAATCCATTGTGATGTGCTCTCACTTCCATTCCGGTATCTCCAACAGTTCTTGGAACTTTTCCCAAGACATTTTGAGGTGGCAGGCTGAGTACGTTTTACTGATTCCCACCAATAATTTGCCTCTCCTCTCATGGCAAAGGGAACCTTTTTCTCCTCGGAGCATCTCAAGACATCAAATATCCTGATGATCTGCTTTATCCACGTCTTCGCCTTAAGTGGTTTTGGCTCTCCCAAAAAGTCCGTTGGTCCCTGCTCCTTGAACTGCTTAGCAGTGACCATCCGAGAGTTGCCATTGTTTCTACCGGCCTTTTGAATAGGAGCCACTCTCGCCTGATGTTGCATGAATTGCATAAAGCCTCTTAATATCCCATCGTTCATCATTTGATTAGTGTTGTTGTTTACCTGAGGATTATTATCTTCTTGTTGCACATTATTCTGGGTATTAATCATTGGTGACTCAACGGTCTCATGTGCTTCATTGCTTATCTCAACATTTTCATATGCCATTTTCAAACACTGCCACAAAACAAGGGTTAATTGACATGCCACAAATTATCCCTATACTCTGACAGACAAATTAAATACCAAATAAACTTAGGTAGGTCTTACTAGCGAAGGAATTTGTAAAACCCCAACTTATTATGAATAAAATTAAATTTTCTCTATTTATTATCTTGAAATAATAAGAAGTTAATTTGATATAATACTTTGGTTATGGGTGAAATGTGAAAATTTTACAAAATAGGCAAGTGGTTATAAAATATTCATTTTTGTCAGGGAATATTCGTTTGGTCGTGGAATATTCTTGTTGCCGGGAAATATTCGTACGACGGCGCATCCATTCGTGGGCCTCATAACAGAATAACTGTCAGATGAAGAAAATGACAAGTTTGGGTTTTTATAAAAAATGGCGTAATCGTTATCAAGTAACAACTGCTTGAATATCCGATGGTTAAAAATACGAAGAATATGCGTGGTGTTGCATAGTAGCACCAGACAGTTGCCACATTTTTTTTGAATTATTGATCCTTACGTAAGAAGGCAATACTCAATAATTGTTACAGTAGTTACTATTCAATATTTTATTTTATTGATTCAATAATTGCTGCATTGATATTTTATATTATTGTTGTTTCAATAATTGTTACTGTATAGTATTTCCCATTATCAGATCAATAATTCTTATTATTTGAATAATATTATTAGATAACATTATTGGCAATGTCTAGAAAGTTACATCTAAGGAGAGGTTTGGTCACCTAATTGCGCCGCCAATGAAGGAGAAAATCCTTATTGGAAAGCCCCCTCTTTCCTGGGAATGGCCTGGTTGTCATAATTGTGATTCTGTAATATTATTTGTGAATAAATAATTATTGATTTATATGATAAGGAAATATTTATTTGATGTGGATATAAATGATGGATTTATTTATTTTATGTGGTTATAATTGAAGGATTTAATGTTGAGGTGTTTTATCAGTATTTTTGTCGGAATGGAGGTATTAAAAATCAAATCAGTATTTTTACGATATATTGTAGCGCCCCCAAATCCGGGTATCTTCCAACCCGATAGATGGTGCTATACTATACAAACTTTCATACATTTATTCCATTGAAAAGTCTCAAAGAACGAACATAATGTCTATATATTAAAAAGTAATATTTATATTTCCTGTGTTCTATACCAATTCTAAAGGTTCTTTGTCATAATATTCCTTACATTACAACAATAGCCCTATACTATTACAAGACAGCTTAATAATCTGCCTTAGCTTTTCCTTTATCCTTTTTCGATCCTTCAGGACATTCAGACTTAGCTACATTCATATGGTTCAAGCAAGAGTGAGCATAACTAGCTCAGCAAGTATAACAATTTCAATAACAACATGCTTGATACATATGAATTGTATATCTTCGATAACTGAACAATAGTTATGAAGTACTATTGATAATTCAAAATAGCACTTCATCTTTCTTTCAAAATGTTTCACAATGAATAATATTCAAGAAAACATTCACTCTCCGCCAAAAGACCTCGAGTATTCATTCTTTCTTTGAAAAGGACAACCCGTAACTAAGTCTCAGAAGTCTTTAGATTATTTACTTACGAGCACTTCTAGGTGATCACCTATTGTACTCTATGTTGATCAACACTACATCCATTAAACGTATGTACGCTTAATCATTTAGCAACCTCACGTGCTCTGTCGCTTTACCGACAAAACTTTTTGTTTAACATTTCATCTTCTTTTAAAACCATATCAAGTAGTTGACAAAAGATAATCACATTTGATAACGTATGAATAGATTATCTACAATCCACTCAATATGTCAAGTCTAGCCAAAAGAACCGGCTTTAACTTCATTGTACTTCAATTCATGCGTAAGGATACATGAACTTCAAAAACTTGTTCGATTTGAACTCGAGACAAGAGTTAGAATACTTGCCCTTTAAGCGTACGCTACTAAGATAAATACTTTTTGTTCAAGTCTTTCAAGTCTCTACAATACATGATCACATAATGCCTTACATTAGGTCATATATAATCAAGTATGTATATGAGTATATCTTACCCTTCATCTCAATCTAATTGTGTATTAGATTCATTTGATATTCATTCCGGTTTATCATTATACTTACATTCATATTTGACTAGGTTATCTCAACCTTTACTCATTACTCTTAAGGTCTAACAATATTTTAATAATGTTACTTTAAGTTCCTTAAGGTAGGTTTACTTCAAACTAATTACATTTTTTTGTTTTGCATTCATGTCTATTCTTCACTATCTTCCATTAAAGATCAAGGCCAATGCCATCTTTATAACTTCTGACTTAATGTTGCCATGAAAGTTAACAGAGATGGGAGTCCCTTGACTTGGAGTCCTTACTTAATGGGTCACGTTGCGGCGCGAGTTTCCAGTATGTCATGGTCCTTTACATGGCGCTTCGGCGCCACAAATAGTACTAAGGTTCGAATCACATGGCGTGAGTTTCCAAAGGTGTTTCGGACACCGCTTTCGGCGTTAATGGTCAACCAATTTGGCCTAGGGTTGGCCATGGCTGAACTCAGTGCACCGAAAAAAAAAATTCAGTTTGTGAAATTTTGTGAACTTCCCGAATGCATAACTCCTTCGTTATAAGTCCGAATTGGCTCGTTCAAAAGCCCACGGTTCACAAATTACGTAATTCTACGCGTTCACGAAAAAATTTTATCTATTCGACTTTGTTTGCTAAAACTTCGCCTATTGGTTCATTTTTAACGTAAACGATAAACGTTCGCTCATTTTTGAGTCCGCAACTCTTAAATGACGAACATGACTTGTCTTCATTGGAAAATAACCTTTCCGAGTTCAAACTCAAAATTTGACTTCTAATCCGAGAATTTCACGAATTCGACGATTATCGTCTAATCGTGCGATTTCCGGCAAATCTTCATTCTTATGTTTTGTTCAACATTACAAATGAATTCCATTCATCATGTGAACATCTTAATATACCTATACCAACAACTTATACACATGGTTGGATTTTGACTTTATTTCTTCATAAGCTCATAACTTGATAAATTATAAACTACTTATGAACTTATCATTCATGACTTATGATACTTAAAGTTTCTCAAGCATCATATCTATATGTTCTCAACATATAGCTTTACTTATGTATACTTGATACATATGATCATACAAGTTCTTTTTCTTCCATATTACTTCACTAATAAACTTATTACAAGTTCATAATACTTTCACATAAATTTATAACTTATGATAGCTTAAATGACTTATTACCAACTTATATGGCTTAAGTTCATTACTTACACATACTTCTTACTTTTTATCATTCATGTTCCTTAATCAAAACTTTTCTTATCAACCTATCATGATAGAGATAGAAGATAATTGGAGAAGGAGTCTTACATTTGAAGTCTTTGGTAAATAGTCTTCTTCTTCTTATATAAGTAGCTTATTTGCAACTTAATCTTCCTAACAATTAAGCACTTTGAGAGAGCGTTTGGATTATTTGAACAACTATTAAATGACTTGCCAACCTTCACTATTTATAGAATTCCTAAGGTTAGGGAAATTTACTCAATTCCATCATCCCACCTCCTTTTGCACCTCCTTACTATTCATTACTTGCAAGGCACAAAACTTATCCCTTGCTTGGTCATTACTCATTTAACTTGGTTATTACTCATATAACTTGGTTACCACTTAACTTGGTCACTACTTTTAATACTTGGTAACCACACATTTACCACATTAATATGGTTTACCCCATGGGTTTGCCAACTCATGGATTCTAGCTTGGGCTTGGATTACATAAATCCTTGGGCTTTACTTTAACAAACACTCACTTGCTTATTAATTTAATAATTGGGCCTTAACCTTAATTGACTTGGGCTTGTACAAAATCCTTACCAATCTTTACAAGTCCATTGATATTACATAATACATATACATATAGTTTATGCATCATTCTCGTATTCTAATTCATATAGAATTTATATACAATAATTCATCCTTCATACAAACTCGTATAATACTATCGATACACTTGTTTTCATTCCTTTGCACAATACCAAAGTATTGTACAATTATTACTTTACTCATTCCTACTTCGCTTTTCTTAACGTTTATAACTTAAGTCCACAAGCGAAATATTATGTTTTCCATAACTAGATTATTATTACATAATCCATCTTACCTTAATATTCTATCATTACGTATTTCTCAGAAATTCAAAAATAACTCCCGAGCAAATATCGATGAATAGTGTTTTTCAGAAAATTTCTCGAAAAACATTCATTTTCGTCTTAGAAATTCAAACACTTTAATTCCTTCATGTAGCTCAAATACTACGACATTCCAATGTCAATAGGTTATAGAATGACAACCATCTTGATAACACATAGAATATAATTTTATTATTATTTAATTTAATAAAATCATTTTACAATAAGATCCGAATTTCTCGGTCGTTACATATATTGCGTGAGTTATAATTTTTAATCCGACCGTTGGATCGTTCTGATTTTTGGATATGTTAAACATATATAAGTTGTGTATATGTCCACAAATTTTAAACCGTTAAAGATGAATGTATGATTTGTTATGAATTTTAAGAGGTGACTGATTCAGAAATTAGGTTTATAAATGATTTGGTGGAAAATTCTAGAATTGAGTGGGCCCCACTTGTGGTTGGTGAAGAAATGTGCTGAATTTTATTTCAAATGTGGTGGGTGGAAATAGTAGCAGGTAAAGCCATCAGGTAGCAGGTCAAGTTTGCTTCGGCGTGCTAGTATTTTCCTATAAATAGGTGCTTAGGTTAGAATTGAAAACCACACCAGAAACATAAGCTTTCTCTTTTTCTCTCTATATTATCGAGCGTATTTTGTGAGTATTTTAATACTTTGAGAGTTGTTGTTCAGTACAGGTTTCATTTAGCATCACTTCCGACCTTTCATTCTGAAGTACTATTTCTTTGAGGTAAGGGATGTTATTTTCTTCTTAAATGATATTATTTTCTTCAATATCATCATGCTAAGATATTATTGTGAATTTTATTGTGGAAGTTCTACCTTTTTGTGTCGGGGTTACTATTCACGTATACGGCACTATTCACGATATCGACCTTTATTCACAAATACAAACACTATTCAATTGAAAATAAAATTTTCTTTTTTAAGTCCCGGATATCTTTTATGGTTACTATCTTTGATTGTATCCATGTTTTGATCTTTATTTTTGAATTCTACTTCACACTTGGTTATTATGGAGTATTATTGAATTTGGATAAACTGAAATACGAATCCGTAATATTTGTCCTTCTGTCTCACTAGATTCATTCTCTAAAATATTTTTCATCATTCTCAGTCCTTAATGATGATACTTGATGAATATCTTTGGCTTGTAATGCAAAGATGAATGATTACTGATGAATATCTTTGGCCCAGTAGTGCAAAAGATGAACAGTGTTGAGATGAACATGACCAACCGGTGATATAAAAATGAATATCTTTGGCCCGTAGTGCAAAGATGAATATTTGATTCAAGATGTATATTGATTGATGTTACAAGGATAAAATATTGATGATGGACTTTTAAATTCATAGATGATAGTAGATTTCATTCTCTACTTAACTCTTCTAATAAATTGTTGTTTCCGCTGCAGTTGTTGATCTAAAACTTCTTGTCTATTGTATTCTATCAGATTTTTCCCTATTGAAGACTAAGGATAATTTGTTGTATATTATCTTAGTCATAATATTCTTTACTAGGCTAGTTGAGCTCACCCTTTTTCTTTTTGTTCCATTTTTCTTCTCAGGAAGCGAGAACATAGCAGGAACCAGTCGGGGTATAGAGTGATCGTCCTAGATAGTTGTTTTAGCAGTCCTCACTATTTTTGTAAAATAGTGTATCAATAATTGTAATGAGGACTTTATTTGGGTGTTGATATTGTCTAGAAGACAATATTTGTATTTAAACTCACAGTATGTGTTGTCATATTTTGCATGACAATTGTATTAATAAAGTTGTAGTTGTTTTTCTTTACCATATATTTGGCGACTCAGAATGGGTGATGTATACCTATTTTGGGGGCGTCACAGTTGGTATCATGGCTTAGGGATATGGTCTCTGGCAGAGATCGGGGAATAGAACTAGGAGGGGAGAGATGAGTAAATCCTTCGCTAGTGTGTCCTACCTAAGCTTATTTGTTGGTCGGTCATAATATAGGGATATTATGTGATATGTTAATTTATTTAATCAACCCCTGTTTTATGGCAGTTTTTAAGAATGGCAGCTGAGAACGTTAACAATGGAGTCTATGAGACTGTGGAACAACCTTTGATTACCAACCAAGAGAACGTGCAACAGGAAGGCAATATTCCTCCTGTAAACAACACTACCGAGCAAACGATGAATGATGCGATGTTTAGAAGCTTTTTGTAGTTCATGCAAAATCAGAAGAGGGAGACTCGTGTACAAAATACGGGTGGAAATGATAGCAACGCGCGGTTTGTCATAACCAAGTAGTTCAAGGAGTTGGGACCACCAGATTTCTGGGGAAAGCCCGATCCGATTAAGGCTGAAATGTGGGTTAAGTAAATGACCAAGATATTCGATGTCTTGGGCTTCATGGAGGAACAGAAGGTTCCATTCGCCACCTTTATGTTTCGTAGTGAGGAAGATTACTGGTGGGAATCTGTGAAGCGTACCCAGCCAGCCGCACTCAAAATGTCTTGGGAAAAATTTCAGAAACTGTTCAATGACAAGTACTTTCCTGAAAGTATTCGTCATATGAAGGAGGTAGAGTTTATTAGACTGGAACAGAATAACATGATGGTGTCCCAGTACGAGACGAAGTTCGCGGAGTTATCCAAGTTTGCACCTCATTTGGTAAAAAATGAGGAACGTATGACGCAAATGTTTCTGAGAGGTCTAAAACTCGAGATTCAACAATATCTTATCTCTCATAGATTTTCTTTATATTCAGATGTTGTAAACAGGGCTCAATTATTAGAGCGTGATAACGAGTATGTTCAACCGAGGGACCACAACTAGGGTCATACCGGTGACAGCAGTTATTGGAGCGATAATAACCAGTGAGGAGGGAAAAATATGGACAAAAATGGTAACCACTCGGGTGGTCATCGTGGCCATGACAATAGGAGAGGTGAGTAAAGTGGAAATTTCAAAAAGAGGAGATTCAACAATGATGGAAAGACATCAGCACCAGCACTAACAACAAATTCTAGGGGAGGAGAACGACCGCCAGTTAGATGTTACAGATGCGAAGAGGAGGGACACATAAGTCCAAACTGTTCATAGCCTTCCAAGGTGTGTTTCAATTGTGGGTAAGACGGTCACATAGCTCGATTTTGTCCGATAGCATAGTCAAGTCCAACTAGGACGGCGACACCAAAGGCAACTACGGACAAAACAAAGTTGGTGGTTCAAGGAAGGGCGTTTGTCGTGACTAGCCAAAACGCGAGAAACCCGAACGAGGTGATCACGGGTAAGCTAATCTTGAACTCTTGCGAAGTTTATACCTTACTAGATACCGGTTCTACCCATTCTTTTATCTCTCCTGCTTGTGCTCAACGTTTAAACTTGACTCCAGAGAAATTAGACTTTAACTTATCTGTTAAAACTCCGTTGGGTGAAACTTTCGTTACATCTACAGTTTATAAATCTTGCTTGATCCAAGTTGGCACAATCACATTACCTGTTGATCTTATTTCTTTAAAGATACTTGCATTTGATGTGATTTTTGGGATTGATTGGTTAACCACTCATCATGCCAAAATTGATTGTTTTCGTAAGGTTGTTAGTTTTCATATTCCTAACCAACCTGTTATACGAATTCAAGCAACTAAACCACTAAAATCAGTCACGGTCATATCAAGCCATAAAGCTATTCGTTTATTGAAAAATGGATGTCAAGCTTTCTTAGCCCATATTATGGACTTCAACAAAAACACGCCGATTTGAATAATATTCTCATTGTTAATGAATTTCCGACGATTTCTGAAGAACTTCCCGGTCTACCCCAGAGCGTGAAGTTGAATTCTTTATTGATCTTGAACCGGGTACAAAGCCCATTTCTAAAACCTCATATCGAATGGCTCCTATTAAACTTCAGGAGTTAAAAGTCCAACTATAAGAATTGTTAGACATTGGTTTCATTCGTCCTAGTACATCTCCTTGGGACGCTCCTGTTTTATTTGTAAAGAAGAAAGACGGGAGTATGCGACTTTGTATTGACTACCGAGAATTAAACCATGTCACCATCAAGAGTATGTATCCACTACCTCGCATTGATGACCTGTTTGACCAGTTATAAGGAGCACAATACTTTTCAAAGATCGATCTTCGTTCTGGATATCATCAGCTGAAGATTAAAACTGAGGATATTCTGAAGACTGCCTTCAGGACTCGGTACGGGCATTATGAATTCTTAGTCATGTCTTTTGGATTGACTAATGCTCTTGCTACTTTCATGGATATGATGAACCGTGTATTCAAGGAATATTTGGATCAGTTCGTTGTTGTCTTTATTGATGACATCCTCATCTATTCCAAAAGCCGTGAAGATCATGAGCACCATTTGAAGCTGGTACTTCAAAGACTTCGTGACAACAAGCTATATGCCAAGCTGAAGAAATGCGAGTTCTGGCTTAAGGAATTAGCATTCTTTGGGCACGTGGTGTCAAAATATGGAGTATCTGTTGACCCGGCGAAGATTGAAGCAATACAAAGTTGGGAGCACCAAGTCGATGATCAAAGTGCGTAGCTTTTTGGGCTTAGCTGGTTATTATCGGAGATTCGTGGAAGGATTTTCTTGAATCGCTACTCTGTTAACTCAGCTGACTCGGAAAGATACAAAATTCGTATGGAGCGAGGAATGCGAGAAGAGTTTCCAAGAGTTTAAAAGGAGACTCATTTCGGCACCTGTTCTGACAATACCATCTTCTTCGGATGGATTTGTGTTGGGTAAAATCTAATTACGCACAACACGCAACAATACGTGGTCAACAAGTAATAAAGTGATAAGTTGATTATCGTTCCCACAGAGAATTATTTAATAAAAATCACCAAGTACTAACCCATGACCAACTCAATCTTATTTAAACAAATGATTTAATAATTTAAATTAGAATAATTAAATAAACTATTACTAACTATCCCTAGAATGAAACAGGATATTGAAGACTTGAGATTACAATTTCACTTATTGTTACATTTAAATCAACACACTTCCTATTAAGCCAAATTATTTATACTGGATTGTTAATAAAGAACACGAAAGTAAAATATGGCCATCTCTCAATGCACCATACTCATATCAAATCAAATCCACAGATGATAGAATCAATTTGAACACCCTAATTAACTAACCCACTATATCTCTATGTGAATTACAATTAAAAAGGGTTTAAGTTCAAGTTCTTATTAGACTACATATGGCGTAAAGGCATATCTATATCCTAAACACGAATCATGAATTCCATCCATGCAGAAATCACAAACACATGCTATCATAATCATATCTACATCTATACTTCATCTCTCGAGTTCATATAGATTATCACGGTAATTGTTAGCTAGGCAATTAAGCAATTAAGTCCAAACCATAATAGACAATCCAAATATAGCTAATAAGACTAACAAAGAAGTATATCAAAGTAAACTACACAATAAGATCCATAGTAATCTCAAAATAGAGTTTAATTCATAAATAAACTAGAATCCATCATCCACAATTGATTAAGCATTAAAAAGATACAAATAAATAAGAAAAGAAATTAGAATTGAGATAAACAAATCTGCATTCTCTTGCTTCCAATTTGATTCTCCAATGATAATCAATAGCTTCAATCTTCAATTCTAATCTAATCTAGGGTTCCTAATCTATGAAAGAAAGTAAAGAATTCCCTTCTTGAAATATATCCGAAGAGGGATTTAATAGAGTCTTAGAACTAGCCTCCCAATCCAAGTTAAACTCAAGTAATTATAGTTCTAATAGGTATCCTAGCAAGTTAGGCCACTAAGAATCCTATTCTAGGTCAATTTGGACATCAAATAACCCAATTTCACTCAAATCCCGCTTTTCTAGCAGCTTAAGCCTTTGTCCACCTAAACCATTCTCAGCACGATCAAGCCTTCTGACAGAGAGTTACGTGTCTGGCCGATCAAGCGCTAGGCGTAGTGCAGTCAGTGTCACTCTGTTTCTGCTGCGACGTCCTTTGGTAAAATAGGTATAACTTTTGATCCGCTTGGAGTTACGGGGCCTGCCACCTATCAAATAGAAGATATCGACGAGATCTACAACTTGTATTCTTTGAGATTTAACAGATTCGAATTCGATCAAGGCGGAAATCGGGCTTGAAGTAGATGCTATGTAAATGGCAAACATGACAACTCTTAGCTTTGATCTTCGTTGATAAGAAGGCCATAACTCTCACATCCGAGCTCCGATTGAGATGATTCAAGATGTTCCGGGAAGCTAAGAAGTAGAGTTACCATAAAATCCAAGTTCCAAGCCAAGAACATGCATCTAACTTGGTGTTAAAAGTCCTTCAATATTCCCTTCTTGCACTTGCTTGCGTATTTTAGTCCAAGAGATGTCTGAATTGCTTTTCCTTGCTTCTTCATGCCAATGTCATGTCATAGCCTACAAAATAACATAAAATGTATGAAAAGTAACTAAGAACATGAATATAAGCAACTAATTCAAGTAACAGATACCGAATAAGTGGGTATAAAACCTACTTATCAAATACCCCCAAACTTAAACATTTGCTTGTCCTCAAGCAAAACAACATAATGCAATGCAATGCAACTAATCTACATGCTTACGAATCCAGCAGTAATACAGAAACAAGTCTATTCAACTGGCCTTAGAGAAATTAAGTAAACATGATAATACATCATATCAAAACAAATCATTAACTTCCCAATCAATCATCAAATCTTAGACTATTATCACTAATATAGTGTGTGTGTGCTCAACAACAATGTTAACTGATATAAAATCAAATTTAACACATAATAAGTCTCTTCGAAGGCATCATACAGTGTAAACTCAAGAAATCCAAAAATAAGCTAGATCCAACCAAAATCAAACATCCACCAAGTTCAAGAGTCCAATCCGGGATACTTATGCTTTACTTTTCATTACGGAGGCTTTTTGCTCTTTTCCCGTTTTATTCACTTTTTTTTTACATTCTTTTTTTTTCTTTTTTTTTTAACCATGATTGTGCAATGTCTCATTCCATTAGGCTAACAGTGCTACCCCTTAGCGAACTTTCGACCAACGACTCCCAGACCATATAAGACCTTAGGGCGCTAGGTGTTAAGACACCCCTTCGGGCGTACTTGCTCAAGTAACAAAGGCCCCGAAACAAAACTAGCCACAATATTTTTTTTTCATTTTTTTTTCTTTTCTTTTTTTAAGCTTATATATCCCAAATATTCCCCCAAACTTAAGTTTTTGTCTAACTTTAGCCATCACTACTTATTATTGTCATTCATTCATTTAAACTAGCATTATCCTTTAGAGTCCCATTATGTATCAATTTAAACTCAATCAATCAACAAGTTGTTTTTATTGTGTTATCCTTATTATACCGGCTTCAAATGGAAAAAAAGATTCAATTCATAACAAGAAATCAAATCAAAGCTCTAATAGTCAAGATTTATACTTTTCTACCCAATTCCAAACTCATCATTGGCAAAACAAACTTTAAATATCAAACAATTTGGACTCATGCAAGATGTACTAAATGCTATATAAACATAGTAATTTTATTTTTTTTTAAAAAAACTAAATGCAAAAACTAAATGTAACTATATGAACTACAATGTAAATAACTAACTATATGCAATATGACACTAAAATGCCCCCAAACTTAAAATGTACATTGTCCTCAATGGCTAAGATATGAAAAAATTAAAAGAGAGGACTTCCCAAAAAAATACAACATGTTCCTCCTTATGCTGCTAAGTCTCAAGAATAAGCCGGACACATTGGAATAAATCGGAACCACACTTGAGTTGGACTTGACTAATATTGCAATTAAACCCTTTTAATGCCCTGGATGTCCGAAAGCGTAGAAGAAATTGAAAACCAACGTGGATTGGAAGTTGGGGATGAATGGGTTTAATGGGAATGGAAGTTGAAAAGGAGAAGGGAAAGTAAAGATGAATTAATGTGATGTTACGGGGAAGAGGAAGTACAATAGGTGTAGGAGAAGTGGAGGAGTGGTATTGATGTAATAGAGAGGTGGAGAGGTGGGGTTATTCAATTCAAACACGCCTCTTTAGTTGTAGAATTCCGATGCGGTCACGGTCGATTGCCGGTATAAGCGCAATGAGCCAAACCTGCTCTGTTGATCGAATAGTTCTCGACCAGATCGTGTAGCAAGCCTTAAGCGCGATCGGTATACATTATGCAAAGATATGTGGGTTTAGTCGATCTATTGGTGCGTTATCGTACTGGTTCCGACGTTGATGGCACGGTTTGCTCTCTTTGTGGCGCCACGGCGCTTGATCTTGAGAAAGCGTTGGTAGCATACAGTCATTAGCAGGTTGCCATGCCAATATTGTGTGTGTGTTTTTTTTTCACTTGCTTGGGGTTCCTGCAATTGTAGAGATTTTTGTTATTCTCCAATTATACCTTCTACTGACTATGCTATAACTATCAATTTAAAAGTAAATAAAAGATGAAATTTAGAGCTTGGGTTGCCTCCCAAGAAGCGTTTGATTTATAGTCTTTCAGCCAGACTTTGTCTGGTCAACGCTATCCAATTCCTCTTCGGAAGTTGAGGAACCCTCCATCCATCAGTAGTAAATAATTCTTTGGGAGGTTCCCACAAGGCGATGGCCATAGCATCAAAGTCACCTAGCATGCTCGACTTTTGTATGATCTCAATCAGGAACGTCCCACAGCTAGGTGTTTTCTCCATTGTGCATGTGATCACTTTGGGGCATGAAAGCTTGTCACACACATTGAGCTCTTCATCTATCTTCTCTTTCTTGTCCCACCATGGATTCAAAATTGTATTCGCTCTTTTCTCATCAAGAGCTTCGCCGACGACATGACTACCAAGTGGGCATGATTTTGCAAATCTGACTGTCTCGTTGATCTTTGGTGGAGAAGGAACTTGGGGCACTAATAACATCGGCTCATCCTCATTAGTACTTATAGTTAGCTCTTCACTGACCTTGTTGTCATTATCCCCACTTGTCTCTTTTTCAACCTCTTGTGGCTCATCCAGTTGAAGATTTGGCTCGGGCACTTCATCAATTTCGAAATCCTCGTCATAACACCACTTGTTTGGAGGAAGGTTGCTTACAACTTTGGTCAATTGATCTATCTTACTTTGAAGATTTTGAATTGCTATCTCTTGATTTTGAATCGACCGCTCTTGATTAATCCTTCTCTCCTCAATTGATGCTATGAACTTGGACAACAATTCCTCCAATCTCGAATTAACTATCTCCTGTGACACTGGAGGTGGACATGAAAAATTCGGTGTGTATGATGGATTTAGAGCGTAATGTTGGTCATCAAAATTATAGCTCCATGAAAAATTTGGGTGATACCCCCAATCTTGGTGATAGTTAGGATCAACATAGTTATTGAGGTAATCACCATTATATTGTACCGGTTCAAAATTGACGGTGCATTGATGACTTTGATGGTTTCCAGCATAATAGTCACACGTAACTGCCATCCTTCGCCTCCGTTGGGCTGCGATAACCTCCAAGGTCTTCGAATTTGCCTCAATTTGTACTGACTCTGCGGAAAATGTATTAAGTCCATCAATCCCTGTTTCCCTTGGTTCAGTCATGTTTGTGTATGGCAATTGATATGCAAAGTCATCCATGGTACCTAAAAAGAGAGAAAAATAGAGAGAGAATTAAATAAAAAGACAAAAAAAATGTTCAAATTAAGACTAAGTTGCTTTAAGCTAATATTGGCAAAAAATATTAAACTAATTCCCCGGTAACGGCGCCAAAAACTTGTTGGTTAAAATCTAATTACGCACAACACGCAAGTATATGTGGTCAAGAAGTAATAAAGTGATAAGTTGAGTATCGTTCCCACAGAGAATTATTTAATAAAAATCACCAAGCACTAACCCATGACCAACTCAATCTTATTTAAACAAATGATTTAATAATTTAAATTAGAATAATTAAATAAACTATTACTAACTATCCCTAGAATGAAACAAGATATTGAAGACTTGAGATTACAATTTCACTTATTGTTACATTTAAATCAACACACTTCTTGTTAAGCCAAATTATTTATACTGGATTGTTAATCAAGAAAACGAAAGTAAAATATGGCCATCTCTCAATGCACCATACTCATATCAAATCAAATCCACAGATGATAGAATCAATTTGAACACCCTAATTAACTAACCCACTATATCTCTATGTGAATTACAATTAAAAAGGGTTTAAGTTCAAGTTCTTATTAGACTACATATATGCGTAAAGGCATATCTCTATCCTAAACACGAATCATGAATTCCATCCATGCAGAAATCACAAACACATGCTATCATGATCATATCTAAATCTATACTTCATCTCTCGAGTTCATATAGATTATCACGGTAATTGTTAGCTAGGAAATTAAGCAATTAAGTCCAAACCATAATAGACAATCCAAATATAGCTAATAAGACTAACAAAGAAGTATATCAAAGTAAACTACATAATAAGATCCATAGTAATCTCAAAATAGAGTTTAATTCATAAATAAACTAGAATCCATCATCCACAATTGATTTAGCATTAAAAAGTTACAAATAAATAAGAAAAAAAATTAGAATTGAGATAAACAAATTTGCATTCTCTTGCTTCCAATTTGATTCTCCAATGATAATATATAGCTTCAATCTTCAATTCTAATCTAATCTAGGGTTCCTAATCTATGAAAGAAAGTAAAGAATTCCCTTCTTAAAATATATCCCAAGAGGGATTTAATAGAGTCTTAGAACTAGCCTCCTAATCCAAGTTAAACTCAAGTAATTATAGTTCTAATAGGTATCCTAGCAAGTTAGGCCACTAAGAATCCTATTCTAGCTCAATTTGGACATCAAATAACCCAATTTCACTCAAATCCCGCCTTTTCTAGCGCGTGCTCATTATTGTCCCTAGGCCATTCTGCACACGATCCAAGCTTCTGGCGAGCAGAGGGTTCTCAGTGTCTGGCCTTGATCGCGCTAAGCGTAGCTTGATCGGTGCCACTCTATTTCTGCTGCGACGTCCTTTGGTAAAACAGGTATAACTTTTGATCCGCTTGGATTTACGGGGCCTGCCACCTATCAAATCGAAGATAACGACGAGATCTACAACTTTCATTCTTTGAGCTCTAACAGATTGGAATTCGATCAAGGCGGAAATTGGGCTTGAAGTAGATGTTATGTAAATGGCAAACATGACAACTCTTAGCTTTGATCTTCGTTGATAAAAAGGCCATAACTCTCACATCCGAGCTCCGATTGAGATGATTCAAGATGTTCCGAGAAGCTAAGAAGTAGAGTTACCATAAAATCCAAGTTCCAAGCCAAGAACATGCATCCAACTTGGTGTTAAAAGTCCTTCAATATTCCCTTCTTGCACTTGCTTGCGTATTTTAGTCCAAGAGATGTCTGAATTGCTTTTCCTTGCTTCTTCATGCCAATGTCATGTCATAGCCTACAAAATAACATAAAATGTATGACAAGTAACTAAGAACATGAATATAAGAAACTAATTCAAGTAACAGATACCGGAGAAGTGGGTATAAAACCTACTTATCATTTGTTATCTATAGTGATGCTTCAGGCAAAGGGTTAGGATGTGTTCTCATGCAACATGGGAAAGTCATAGCCTATGCCTCGCGACAACTCAAAGAATATGAGAAGAATTATCCTACTCATGATCTGGAGTTGGCAGCAGTCGTTTTTGCATTGAAAATCTGGAGACATTACCTGTATGGGTAGAAAATGGAGATTTATACGGATCATAAAAGCCTTAAATATTTCTTCACCCAAAAGGAACTCAACATGTGGCAACGACGTTGGCTTGCGCTATTGAAGGATTACGATCATAGCATTCAATATCATCCTGGAAAAGCAGACGTTGTAGCTGATGCATTGAGTAGAAGATCATATGCGGGTATGAGTGTAATGTTGTTAACACAAAGGCCCATTTTATACGACTTACAAAGGATGTAGATAGAGTTAAAGACTTCAGGGACCAACATGATGATGGCAAACATATGAGTAGAACCGACTTTAATCAATAAAGTTAAAGCTACTCAAGCCAGAGACCCAGAGATGATACGTATGAAGACGAAAGTGCGAGAAGGTGTTATTCCAGAAGTAGGAATCGATGAAGAAGGAATACTTTGAGTCAACTCCAGACTTTGCATTCTTAACAATCTCTGACTTGAAGCATAAAATTATGATGGAGGCACACAACACACCATTTGCAATCCATCCTGGGAGTACCAAAATGTATCATGATCTTCGACATACATTTTTGTGGAACAATATGAAGAGAGAGATCGTGGAGTTTATCTCGAGGTGTTTAACCTGTCAACGTGTAAAGGCAGAGCATCAAGTGCCAAATGGTCCATTGCAACCACTTGAGATTCCAAAGTGGAAGTGGGAACACATTACTATGGATTTCGTTACAGGTCTTCCCAAGGTTTCTCAAGGCATAGATGTGATTTGGGTTATTGTTGATAGATTAACCAAGTCTGCTCATTTCTTGCCTATACGTGAGACTTATTCTCTTGAACTTCTTGCTAGTATGTACATAAATGAGATTGTGAGATTATATGGCTTGCCAGTATCCATAGTTTCAGATCGTGACCCAAGATTCACTACACAATTTTGGGTTAGTTTGCAGAAAGCTATGGGCACAGATTTACGATTCAGTTCGCCATACCATCCTCAAACGGATGGACAATCAGAGAGGACTATTCAAACCCTCGAAGATCTATTAAGACTATGTGTCCTTGATTTCAAAGGAAGTTGGTATAAGTACTTGCCATTGGTGGAATTCTCTTACAACAACAGTTATCAAGCAAGTATAGGCATGGCTCCATTTGAAGCCTTGTATGGATGAAAGTGTCGCTTTCCAGTTTGTTGGGACGAGGTGGGAGAACCAATGTTGTTGGGACCAGAATTAGTACGCATGACTACAGAAAAGATTCAAATGATCCGGCAACGTATAAAGACCTCAGAAGATCGACAAAAGAGTTATGTTGATCTTCATCGAAAGGACGTGGAGTTTAATATTGGAGATCATGTATTGTTATGTATTGCTCCATGGAAGGGAGTTACAAGATTTGGGAAGAGAGGAAAGCTCAATCCATGATTTGTTGGTCCATTTGAGATTTTTGACCGAATAGGAAATGTGGCCTATAGACTCGCATTACCTCTAAGTATGTCTCGTGTTCATAATGTTTTTCACATATCTATGCTTCGTAAATATGTGAAAGACCCAAACCACATTATTACGTTAGAACCAGACGAGATAACCGAAGATTTAACATACGAGGAGGTACCTGTCAAGATATTGGATAGGAAAAAGCATATCCTACGAACACAGGTTATACCACAAGTCAAGGTTTTGTGGAGGAACCATGCTATTGAGGAAATGACTTGGGAGTTGGAATTGGAAATGAAAGTGAGGTACCCTCACCTTTTCGAAACACTAGGTACGTACGTCAATTTCGAGGACGAAATTTCATAAGGAGGGGAGGTTGTAAGACCCCAACTTATTATGAATAAAATTAAATTTTCTCTATTTATTATCTTGAAATAATATGGAGTTAATTTGATATAATACTTTTTGGTTATGGGTGAAATGTGAAAATTTTACAAAATAAGCAAGTGGTTATAAAATATTCATTTTTATCGGGGGAATATTCATTTGGTCGTGGAATATTCTTGTTGTCGGGAATATTAAATGCATTTATGCCAGTACCGTTCATTCGTGGGCCTCATAATGTAATAACCGTCTTGATGAAGAAAATGACAAGTTTGGGTATTTATAAATAACGGCGTAATCGTTATCGTTAAAACTGTTGGAATGCCCGGTGGTTAAAAATACAGTAATATACGTGGTTGCACAGTATCACACGGTATTGCACAGTATTTTTGAATTATTGATCCTTACGTAAGAAGGCAATACTTAATAATTGTTACAGATGAATTCTTTATTTAATATTTTATTTTATTGATTCAATAATTGTTGCGTTGATATTTTATATTATTGTTGTTTCAATAATTGTCACTTGTCTGATATTTCCCATTATCGGATCAATAATTCATATTATTTGAATAATATTATTAGATAACATTATTGGCAATGTCTAGAAAGTTACATCTAAGGAGAGGTTTGGTCACCTAATTGCGGCGTCGATGAGGAGAAATCCTTATTGGAAAGCCCCTCTTTCTGAGGAGCGGCTGGTTGTCTTAATTGTGATTCTGTAATATTATTTGTGAATAATTAATTATTAATTTATATGATAAGGAAATATTTATTTGATGTGGATATAAATGATGGATTTATTTATTTTATGTGGTTATAATTGAAGGATTTAATGTTGAGGTGTTTTATCGGTATTTTTGTCGGAATGGAGGTATTAAAAATCAAATCAGTATTTTTACAATATATTGCGTGACTTATAATTTTTAATTCGACTGTTGGATCGTTGTGATTTTTGGATATGTTAAACATATATAAGTTGTGTATATGTCCCCAAATTTTGAACCGTTAAAAATGAACGTATGATTTGTTATGAATTTTAAGAGGTGACTGATTCGAAAATTAGGTTTATAAATGATTTTGGTGGAAAATTCTAGAATTGAGTGGGCCCACTTGTGGTTGGTGAAGAAATGTGCTGAATTTTATTTCAAATGTGGTGGGTGGCAATAGTATAAGGTTATGACTTAAGGTTCTAATCCCCCTTAAGTTTTATCACTCTTGCTTTGATACCAACTTGTAGCGCCCCCAAATCCGGGTATCTTCCAACCCGACAGATGGTGCTATACTATACAAACTTTCATACATTCATTCCATTGAAAAGTCTCAAAGAACGAACATAACGCCTATATAATAAAAGTAATATTTACATTTCCCATGTTCTATACCCGTTACAAAGGTTCTTTGTCATAATATTCCTTACATTACAATAATAGACATATACTATTACAAGACAGCTTAATAATCTTCCTTAGCTTTTCCTTTATCCTTTTTCGATCCTTCGGGACGTTCAGACTTAGCTTCATTCATATGGTTCAAGCAAGAGTGAGCATAACTAGCTCAGCAAGTATAACAATTTCAATAACAACATGCTTGATACATATGAATCGTATATCTTCGATAACTGAATAATAGTTATGAAGTACTATTGATAATTCAAAATAGCACTTCATCTTTCTTTCAAAATGTTTCACAATGAATAATATTCAATGAAAACATTCACTCCTATTCAAAGACCTCGAGTATTCATTCTTTCTTTGAAAAGGATAACTTTGGAACTATGTCCTTAAGCTTCCTAGATATTACTTACGAGCACTTCTAGGTGATCGACTTATTGTACTCTATGTTGATCAACACTACATCCATTAAACGTATGTAAGTTTAATCATTTGGCAACCTCACGTGCTCTCGTTTCTGAACAAAAACTTTTGTTTAACATTTCACTCTTCTTTTGAAAACCATATCAAGTAGTTGACAAAAGATAATCACATTTAAATAACGAGATGAATAGATTATCAAAAATCCACTCAATATGTCAAGTCTAGCCAAAAGAACTGGCTTTAACTTCATTGTACTTCAATTCATGCGTAAGGATACATGAACTTCAAAAACTTGTTCAGATTGAACTGAGACAAGAGTTAGAATACTTGCCCTTTAGCGTTTGCTACGGTATAAATACTTTTTGTTCAAGTCTTTCAAGTCTCTAGAATACATGATCACATAATGCCTTACATTAGGACATATATAATCAAGTATGTATATGAGTATATCTTACCCTTCATCTCAATCTAATTGTGTATTAGATTCATTTGATATTCATTTCGGTTTTTCATTATACTTACATTCATATTTGACTAGGTTATCTCAACCTTTACTCATTACTCTTAAGGTCTAACAATATTTTAATAATGTTACTTTAAGTTCCTTAAGGAAGGTTTACTTCAAACTAATTACATTTTCTTGCTTTGCATTCATGTCTTTTCTTCACTATCTTCCATCAAAGATCAAGCGCGGCTACGCCAAACTTTATAACTATATAGCTGCATTGCCAGCATGAGTTAACAATATAGGAGTCCGGACTTGGCTGATGCCATGAGTTTCAGTGTGTAACTCGGACCTTTGCTTTCGTGACTGCATATGACTAATTTGGCCTAGGGTTGTCGCCGTGGCGCCAACTCTGTGCACTAGAAAAAAAATTCAGTTTGTGAAATTTTGTGAACTTCCCGGACGTATAACTCCTTCGTTATAAGTCCGAATTGGCTCGTTCAAAAGCCCACGGTTCATAAATTATGTAATCTATGCGTTCATGGAAGAATTTTATCTATTCGACTTCGTTTGCTAAAAATTCGCCTATTGGTTCATTTTTAACGTAAACGATAAACGTTCGCTCATTTTTGACTCCGCGACTCTCAAATGACGAACATGACTTGTCTCCATTGGAAAATAACCTTTCCGAGTTCAAACTCAAAATTTGACTTCTAATCCGGGAATTTCACGAATTCGACGATTATCGTCTAATCGTATGCGATTCCTAAGAAATCTTCATTCTTATGATTTGTTCAACATTACAAATGAATTCCATTCATCATGTGAACATCTTAATATACCTATACCAACAACTTATACTCATGGTTGGATTTTGACTTTATTTATTTATAAGCTCATAACTTGATAAATTATAAACTACTTATGAACTTATCATTCATGACTTATGATTATTAAAGTTTTTCAAGCATCATACCTATATGTTCTCAACATATAGCTTTACTTATGTATACTTGATACATATGATCATACAAGTTCTTTTTCTTCCATATTACTTCACTAATAAACTTATTACAAGTTCATAATACTTTCACATAAGTTTATAACTTATGCTAGCTTAAATGACTTATTACCAACTTATATGGCTTAAGTTCATTACTTACACATACTTCTTACTTTTTATCATTCATGTTCCTTAATCCAAACTTTTCTTATCAACCTATCATGATAGAGATAGAAGATAATTGGAGAAGGAGTCTTACATTTGAAGTCTTTAGTAAATAGTCTTCTTCTTTTATATAAGTAGCTTATTTGCAACTTAATCTTCCTAAAAATTAAGCACTTTGAGAGAGAGTGTTTGGATTATTTGAACAACTATTAAATGACTTGCCAACCTTCACTATTTATAGAATTCCTAAGGTTAGGGCAATTTAGTCAATTACATCATCCCACCTCTTTTTGCACCTCCTTACTATTCATTACTTGCAAGGCACAAAACCTATCCCTTGCTTGGTCATTACTCATTTAACTTGGTTATTACTCATATAACTTGGTTACCACTTAACTTGGTCACTACTTTTAATACTTGGTAACCACACATTTACCATATTAATATGGTTTACCCCATGGGTTTGCCAACTCATGGATTCTAGCTTGGCTTGGATTACATAAATCCTTGGGCTTTACTTTAACAAACACTCACTTGCTTATTAATTTAATAATTGGGCCTTAACCTTAATTGACTTGAAGCATGTACAAAATCTAACCAATCTTTACAAGTCCATTAATATTACATAATACATATACATATAGTTTATGCATCATTCTCGTATTCTAATTCATATAGAATTTATATACAATAATTCATCCTTCATACAAACTCGTATAATACTTCATTATTACACTTGTTTTCATTCCTTTGCACAATACCAAAGTATTGTACAATTATTATTTTACTCATTCCTACTTCGCTTTTCTTAACGTTTATAACTTAAGTCATGTTTAAATATTACGTTTTCCATAACTAGATTATTATTACATAATCCATCTTACCTTAATATTCTATCATTACGTATTTCTCAGAAATTCAAAAATAACTCTCGAGCAAATATCGATGAATAGTGTTTTTCAGAAAAAATTTCGTCTTAGAAATTCAAACACTTTAATTCCTTCATGTAGCTCAAATACTACGACATTCCAATGTCAATAGGTTATAGAATGACAACCATCTTGATAACACATAGAATATAATTTTATTATTATTTAATTTAATAAAATCATTTTACAATAAGATCTGAATTTCTAAATTAAGCTATTACATATATTAAGTGAGTTATAATTTTTAATCCAATCATTGGATCGTTGTGATTTTTGGATATGTTAAACATGTATAAGTTGTGTATATGTCCACAAATTTTAAACCGTTAAAAATGAACGTATGATTTGTTATGAATTTTAAGAGGTGGTGATTCGTAAATTAGGTTTATAAATGATTTTGGTGGAAAATTCTAGAATTGAGTGGGCCCCACTTGTGGTTGGTGAAGAAATGTGTTGAATTTTATTTCAAATGTGGTGGGTGGCAATAGTAGCGAGTAAAAGCCATCGGTGCAGCGAAATCAAGTTTGCTTCGGCGTGCTAACATTTTCCTATAAATAGGTGCTTAGGTTAGAATTGAAAACCACACCAGAAACATAAGCTTTCTCTCTCTATATTATTGAGCGTATTTTGTGAGTATTTTAATACTTTGAGAGTTGCTGTTCAGTACAGGTTTCATTTAGCATCACTTCCGACCTTTCATTCTGAAGTACTGTTTCTTTGAGGTAACGGATGTTATTTTCTTCTTAAATGATATTATTTTCTTCAATATCATCATGCTGAGATATTTGTGAATTTTATTGTGGAAGTTCTACCTTTTTGTGTCGGGGTTACTATTCACGTATACGGCACTATTCACGTATACGACACTATTCACAAATACAACACTATTAACTGAAAAATAAAATTTTCTCTTTTTCGTCCCAGATATCTTTTATGGTTACTATCTTTGATTGTATCCATGTTTTGATCTTTATTTTTGAATTCTACTTCACACTTGGTTATTATGGAGTATTATTGAATTTGGATAAACTGAAATACGAATCCCTAATATTTGTCCTTCTGTCTCACTGGATTCATTCTCTAAATGTTTTTCATCATTCTCAGTCCTTAATGATGATACTTGATGAATATCTTTAGCTTGTAGTGCAAAGATGAATGATTACCTGATGAATATCTTTGGCCCGTAGTGCAAAGATGAACAGGTGTTGAGATGAACATGACCATGCTATTGAGGAAATGACTTGGGAGTTGGAATCAGAAATGAAAACGAGGTACCCTCACCTTTTCGAAACACTAGGTACGTACGTCAATTTCGAGGACGAAATTTCATAAGGAGGGGAGGTTGTAAGACCCCAACTTATTATGAATAAAATTAAATTTTCTCTATTTATTATCTTGAAATAATATGGAGTTAATTTGATATAATACTTTGGTTATGGGTGAAATGTGAAAATTTTACAAAATAAGCAAGTGGTTATAAAATATTCATTTTTGTCGGGGAATATTCGTTTGGTCGTGGAATATTCTTGTTGTTGGGGAATATTAGTACGACGACGCAGCCTTTTGCGGGCCTCATAACAAAATAACTATCGGATGAAGAAAATGACAAGTTTGGGTATTTATAAATAACGGCGTAATCGTTACCGTTAACACTGTTGGAATACCTGGTGGTTAAAAATACAGTAATATGCGTGGTTTACGCACAAGAATGCACACCTGTATTGCACAAGATTTTTGAATTATTGATCCTTACGTAAGAAGGCAATACTTAATAATTGTTACGATGAGTTCTTTGCTCAATATTTTATTTTATTGATTCAATAATTGTTATGTTGATATTTTATATTATTGTTGTTTTAATAATTGTCATCTTTGTCAATTTTTCCCATTATCAGATCAATAATTCATATTATTTGAATAAAATTATTAGATAACGTTATTGGCAATGTCTAGAAAGTTCTGTCTAAGGAGATGTTTGGTCACCTAATTGCGCGCTAGTAAGGAGAAATCCTTATTGGAAAGCCCCCTCTTTCCTGGGAACGGCCAGGTTGTCATAATTGTGATTCTGTAATATTATTTGTGAATAATTAATTATTGATTTATATGATAAGGAAATATTTATTTGATGTGGATATAAATGATGGATTTATTTATTTTATGTGGTTATAATTGAAGGATTTAATGTTGAGGTGTTTTTTCAGTATTTTTGTCGGAATAGAGGTATTAAAAATCAAATCAGTATTTTTACAATATATTGCGTGAGTTATAATTTTTAATCCGACCGTTGGATCATTGTGATTTTTGGATATGTTAAACATATATAAGTTGTGTATATGTCCACAAATTTTGAACCGTTAAAAATGAACGTATGATTTGTTATGAATTTTAAGAGGTGACTGATTCGGAAATTAGGTTTATAAATGATTTTGGTGGAAAATTCTAGAATTGAGTGGGCCCCACTTGTGGTTGGTGAAGAAATGTGCTGAATTTTGATTTCAAATGTGGTGGGTAGCAATAGTAGCAAGTAAAGCCATTAGGTAGCAGGTCAAGTCTACTTCGGCGTGCTAGCATTTTCCGATAAATAGGTGCTTAGATTAGAATTGAAAACCACACCAGAAACATAGGCTTTCTCTCTCTATATTATCGAGCGTATTTTGTGAGTATTTTGATACTTTGAGAGTTGTTGTTCAGTACAAGTTTCATTTAGCATCACTTCCGACCTTTCATTCCGAAGTACTGTTTCTTTGAGGTAAGTGATGTTATTTTCTTCTTAAATGATATTATTTTCTTCAATATCATCATGCTGAGATATTATTTTGAATTTTATTGTGGAAGTTCTACCTTTTTGTGTCGGAGTTACTATTCATGTATATGGCACTATTCACGTATACGGCACTATTCACAAATATGACACTATTCACTGAAAAATGAAATTTTTTCTTTTTCGTCCCACATATCTTTTATGGTTACTATCTTTGATTGTATCCATGTTTTGATCTTTATTTTTGAATTCTACTTCACACTTGGTTATTATGGAGTATTATTGAATTTGGATAAACCGAAATACGAATCCCTAATATTTGTCCTTCTGTCTCACTGGATTCGTTCTCTAAAATGTTTTTCATCATTCTCAGTCCTTAATGGTGATACTTGATGAATATCTTTGGCCTGTAGTGCAAAGATGAATGATTACCTAATGAATATCTTTGGCCCGTAGTGCAAAGATGAACAAGTGTTGAGATGAACATGACCAACTGGTGATACAAATGAATATCTTTGGCCCATAGTGTAAAGATGAATATTTGATTCAAGATGTATATTGATTGATGTTACAGGGATAAAATATTGATGATGGACTTTTAATTTCATAGATGATAGTAGATTTCATTCTCTACTTAACTCTTCTAATGAATTGTTGTTTCCGCTGCAGTTGTTGATCTAAAACTTGTTGTCTATTGTATTCTATCATATTTTTCTTTGTTGAAGACTAAGGATAATTTGTTGTATATTATCTTAGTCATAATATTCTTTAATGGGCTAGTTGAGCTCACCCTTTTCCTTTTTGTTCCATTTTTCTTCTCAGGAAGCGAGAACATAGCAGGAACCAAATTGGGGTATAGAGTGATCGTCCTGGATAAAGTTGTTTTATGATCCTCAATATTTTTGTAAAATAGTGTATCAATAATTGTAATGAGGACTTTATTTGGGTGTTGATATTGTCTAGAAGACAATATTTGTATTTAAACTCACAGTATGTGTTGTCGTATTTGAATGACAAATATATTAATAAAGTTGTAGTTGTTTTTCTGTACCATGTATTTGGCGACTCAAAATGGGTGATGTATACCTATTTTGGGGGCGTCACAGAATTCCCCTTCTCTCCCCTCCTAGTTCTTGTCTCACATCTCAGCCAGGGATCATATCCTTATGCTTTGATACCAACTGTGATGCCCCCAAAATAGGTATACATCACCCATCTTGGGTCGCCAAATACATGGTACTAAATACAAATATAAACTTAATTATACAACATGAGCTGAGAGTTTTTACACGAATATTATCTCATAGACAATATCCAAACTCAAATTCAATCCTCATTACATTTATTATCACACTAAATAGTGAGGACTACTAAAACAACCATCTCAGACCATCACTCTGTTCCCCGACTAGTCCCGGCTACGTTCTCATTTCTTGAAGAGAACAATGAAAGCAAAAGGGTGAGCTCGACTAGCCCAGTAAGAAATATTATGACTAAGATAATGCAGAATAAATTATCGTTAGCCTTCAACATTGTTAAATTGATAAAATACAATAGACATCAAGTTTAACTGAGTGGAACAAGCAATCCATTAGAAGAGTCAAGTAGAGCATGATATCTACTATCTTCTATGATTTAAAAAGTTTATCATCAATTTTATTGCTGGGACTCAACTTAATAAATTAATCACATCATCGAATCATCCTTGCACTACGGGCCAAGGATATTCATTAGTATCACGTCCACAAATTATTCCTGCACTACGGGCCAAGAATATTCGTGTAATCATCAATGGTCATGATCATACTGAATTATCCCCAGTCATAATAATACAAATCAATAGTTCATCTTAGCGTTAAGATATTGTGCACAATATAGTACTAAGGGCTGATCCCCCTAAGTACGAGAAGAAAGGTCCATAGTCTTATGACTGTTAAAGGTTTCAAGTATAATCCTTGTTAACCTAGGACATAGTTCAAGGTCTTATGACCCTCAGAAGTCTTTTGATTCTTGTTATTCATTCTTAATTCAAAAGTTGAGCTTTTATTCAGATGTCTTTGATTCACTCGCATGTTATTATACTATTATTTCATTGTTATACTTGTGGGCAATAGTGCTCACTCTTGCTTTATAATAACATTGCAGTTAAGAACGAAAGAACTGACGAACCTTCCACTAGTAAAGGCAAGGGCAAAGTTAGCAAGTGTTGAAGACTTGTTATTTTATTTGATGATGTATTTATGTTAGACTTGAGTTAATGATGTTGTTTAAGACTTATTGTTTATATTTCCGCACAGATGTTTAAGGTTAGTTCAACCTGGGATTATGTTTATGATTCATAGATGAGGAGCGTGGCAAGGCTATTCAGCACCTTGACAGACAGTGATAGAATTTGTTTAATTATGTGAAAGACTTAATTAGTTTTTATATGTAAATTCTGACGTGTTTATGAACGAAAGAATATTTGAATGTTTTAAATCCTGTGGATTCTTTATTCCAGGATAGTTGATGTAAATAGCAGTTATGCTATCGTTTAATGTTAAAACTTTGATTTGAATGCAAATATATTAAGTTGTTTGAGATTATGTGTTAAGTGATATGTTAAATTGTTGAGTAATGCCTTAACTATTTAGAGAAATAAATAAAGTTCGAATAAAGCGTTTATTTAACAGAAAAATGCCGCAAAGGAGAAGACAACAACGTCAACCAAATTCGGGAAGAGTCAACCAATAATAACAATTATGCTAACGCTAATCCCAGCGGCGATTGGTGAACTTACTTGGCCGGAGCCATGAATAACCAACCTCAAGCCCCACCAAACACAACGTTTAAGGACTTCAAGGCGGTGGGACCGCCAGAGTTCAAAGGTTCCATGAATCCAATCGAGGCTCAAACGTGGATTATGGAAATGGAGAAGGTTTTCGACGTTGCTAGGGTTAGAGAAGACCAGAAGACCGCTTTTGCAACGTTTATGCTGAAGTCTGAGGCTAGCTACTGGTGGCAATCAAATAAAGTGCGAGGAGGTGAAAGTATAATTACGTGGGAGAGATTTAAAGAGATGTTTTTCGAAATATATTTCCCAACTAGTTCACAGAACCAGATGGAGGTTCAATTTCTAGAGTTGAAGCAGGGAAATATGAGCGTGCTCGACTATGCGGCTAAATTCAACGAATTGGCAAGGTTTGCCCTGTATCAAGTTCACACATGATGAGAGGAAGGCGAGATTTGTTTGAGCAAGGACTAAAGCCTTGGGTGTACAAAGAAGGTATCAATGTTTTAGCTAAACACGTTTCTTTGAGTCTTCGGAAAAGGCAATCCTTCTTTGAAGGAGGAAGCGATCACGGTGACCAAGTACAATCAAGATCAAAAGAAGAAGAAGAGTGAAGGTGAAGGAAATAACAAGGTCGAAGGAAGTGGCACGGGGAGGTGGGAATTTCAATCGAAAGAAAAGGTGGAACGACTGACTCATCATCGGGGAATCGGCAAGGTAGTCGGAAGAAAAGAATCAAGCATGCCCGACTTGCATGGAAAGCCCATCTAGGAGTTTGTATGAAAGGAAAAAGAGTGTGCTACAATTGTGGATGGAAGGCCACATAGCACCAAACCGTCCAAACCCAAAGAAGGGTGCTTGTTTTACTTGTGGTTCAAGGACCATCTGGCAAGAGATTGTCCCAAGAAGGGATCGGAGGGTCGGGATCGAGGAGGAAGCCGGGAAATAACGAAGGAAATGCCTTAACCATCACCGGACCAACCGCAACAAACCGAATCGAATCACCAACTTTCAATATGACGGCGAGGATGCAATCCAGGTCTCGTGATGTGGTGTCGTATCATTCCGATCAATGAAATTAATGCTTATGTTTTATTTAATTCGGGTGCTACTTGTTCCTTTATATCCGAAGACTTTGCTAATAGTTTAGATTTGCATATGGATGAGTTGGAATATCCCATGAATATAGAAATTGCGAATAGAGAGATAATTCCTGTTAAGTACGTGTTTAAGAATTGTAGAGTGGATATTAAGGGTAATATCATGAACGTAGATCTTATCCCTATTCGACTTGGGGAATTTGACGTTATTTTGGGAATGGACTGGTTATTTAATTACGGGGCTGTAATTGATTGTCATAAGAAGCGTATTAACCTTATGACTCCGTCAAAGGTTATATTTTATGGTAGCAAGTCGCCTAGACAAGCAAGTTGTCTGACGATGATGCAGGCCACGAAGTTATTGAGACAAGGCTGTGTAGGATACTTAGCTTACATAGTCGATAGTCGAAAAGAGAATCCGAAGGTAGAAGAAATACCGATTATGAGGGACTTCGTCGACGATTTTATTTCAGACGATTTACCGGGACTTCCACCAGATAGAGAGGTAGATTTCGTAATCGATTTGGCGTCCGGAACTGCTCCAATATCGAAGGCACCATACCGAATGGCACCAGTAGAGATGAAGGAATTAATGGTACAACTACAAGAATTGTTGGACAAGAAGTACATTCAACCGAGCGTATCGCCGTGGGGAAGCGCCGGTGTTGTTTGTGAAAAAGAAGGATGGATCGATGCGACTCTGCATTGACTATAGAGAATCAATAAGGTCACGATTAAAACGGATATCCATTATCGAGGATCGACGACTGTTTGATCAATTGAAGGGAGCGAGATACTTTTCCAAGATAGACTTGAGAAGCGGTTATCATCAATTGAAGGTGAGGCCGAGGATGTACCAAAGATGCGTTCGTAACGCGATACTGGTCACTACTGAATTTTTAGTAATGTCGTTTGGTCTTACGAATGCTCCTCCTGCAGATTTATGGGACTAATGAATGGTGTGTTCAAGCCGTTTTTGGACAAGTTCGTAGTGGTATTTATAGATGACATTTTGGTCTATTCGAAAACAAAAGAAGAACACGAAGAGCATTTGAGATTAACGTTAGAAGTATTGAGAAGGGAAAAGTTGTATGCCAAGTTTTTGAAATGCGAATTTTGGATTGAACGAGTGCAATTTCTTGGGCACGTGATCGATAAAAACGGAATTTTGGTAGATCCATCCAAAGTCGAAGCCGTGATTAACTGGGATCAGCCGAGGACGCCGTCGAAGTCTGAAGTTTTCTTGGATTGGCGGGATATTATAGAAGGTTCATACAAGACTTTTCCAAGATCGCAACTCAGATTAACTAATTTAACTCGAAAAATCGTGAAATTTGTTTGGACGGATAAGTGTGAGGAAAGTTTTCAAGAATTGAAGAAGAGGTTGAGTACGGCCCGTGTTTATCTCTTCCGGATGATACAGAAATTTTGTTGTTTATAGTGATGCATCGCATAAAGGACTTGGTACGTGTCTTCGATGCAAAACGGCAAAGTCATTCATGTATGCATCACGACAATTGAAGGATTACAAGAAGGGATATCCGGCCCATGACTTGGAGTTAGCTGCGATTGTTTTTGCTTTGAAAATTTGGAGGCACTATCTCTACGGGGAGAAGTGTGAAATATATACGCACCATAAGAGTCCGAAATATATTTTCACGCAGAAGGACTTGAATATCGTTAAAGAAGGTGGTTGGAGTTAATTAAGGACTACGATTGTGAGATTTTATACCATCCGGGTAAAGGCGAATGAATGTGCCGATGCCTTAAGTAGACGAGGTTGTGAGAAATTGATGATGTTAACGACTCGGGAGCTAATTACGAAAATGGAGAAACCGGAGTTGGAAGTGAAGTATCCTATGGAGATTGATGAGAAGCTATTTCGGATGCAATCTGTACAACTCTACTCGATAAAGTAAAGGAGGCTCGACTTGGGACGAAGAATGTAAAAGGTGACAAAGAAGATATCTGAAGGAACCGAACCAAGATTTAAGATGGATAAGGAAGAGTATGCGAGATTTAAAAATAGAATCTGGATTCCACCAAAGACAAGAAATTAAGGAAGAAATTCGAGTGAGGCTCATAGTTCGAGATATTCGATTCACCCGTGTAGTATAAAGATGTATCAAGATCTTCGACAACATTTACGGTGGCCGAATTTGAAACGCGATGTTGCGAATGTGTTGCCAAATGTCCGACTGTCGAGAAAGTAAAAGCAGAACATCAGAGACCGAGTGGATTGCTACAACCGTTAGAAATCCCAGAATGGAAATGGGAACATATTACAATGGACTTCGTGGTTAGCCTTCCGACGACTTAGAAAGGCTACGACGCAGTATGGGTTATCGTTGACTGATTGACAAAATCCGCACACTTCCTTCCAATCAAAATCGATTCAACTTAGATCGGTTGGCAAGGTTATATGTGAAAGAGATTGTTTTGAGACACGGTCTGCTGCGGTGTCAATTGTTTCGATAGAGATCCGCTTCACATCAAATTTTGGAAACATCTTCAGAATGCATGGAGTACGCAATTGCGAATGAGTACAAATTTTACCACCCTCAAACAGATTTTACGAGTGAGAGAAACGATTCAAACATTAGAAGATATCTTTGAGAGCACGTGTGATGGAATTCAAAGGAAATTGGGATGATCACCTCACCGTTAGTAGAGTTCGGCTACAACAACAGCTTACCACGCTAGTATTGGCATGCCACCTTACGAAGCGTTATCTGACGAAAGTCTGCGTAACTCCGCTTTCTTCGGGATGAAGTTGGTGAAAGACAATTGCTAGGGCGAAATTGGTATAGCGAAGACGTGAGAAATAGTCAAAGTGATCCGAACACGGTAGTAGCGGCTCAAGATCGATAGAAAAATACTGTTGATCCACATCGTAAAATATATCGAGTTTGAATCAGGTAGTTATGTTTTCTTGAAGGTCTCTCCCTGGAAGGGGAAGATCAGGTTCGAAAAGAAAGGGAAATTGAGCCCAAGATTTATTGGACCCTTTGAAGTACTGAGAAGAATAGGAGAAGTTGCGTACGAGGTAGCCTTACCTCCATCACTCGAGAATGTCCACAACGTATTCCATGTTTCTGTATTATGACCATACAAAGCTGATTACAAGCATGTAATTGAATACGAACCCCTGTATTTTGAGAAAGACTTGTCTTACGAAGAAATTCTGTCCAAATTATCGGCCAAAAAAAAGAACAAGTTCTCGAAATAAAGTTATACCTTCATTAAGGTAATTTGGAGAAACCACAACACCGAAGAAGCTACGTGGGAACTCAAGAGAATATGATGAAGAATTACCCTCATTTATTTACTTAAATTATGTGTGGCGATTACGGGGACGTAATCTTTGTAAGGAGGAGAATGTAATCTGGTCGAATTTATTCTTGAGTCGTGATTACGGGGATGAATCCTTTTAAGGGGGAAAGATGTAATGAACGAGATTTTTGTAAATTAATTTTAATATTTATTGAATTAAATAAATATTTTTGATGATTTAATTATTGGATTAAATAATTATTTGATGCAATTGTGGTAGATTAATTTAATTATGTGTTACATTTATTAAATTAATGTAGAGAATAATTATTATTCAAATATGTAATTATGTGAGCTTATCGAATTAAATGAAATATTTAATTAAGCATGATGTTATTTAATTAATTTAATTATTAATTAGAGAGTTAATAATTTGACATTATTTATTAATGAGAGAATTAATAATGTGACTATGTGAAATTATGAGAAATTATTATATTTTATTTAAAATAAATTAAATAAGATATTGATTTATTTTATGAAGGAGTGTTACATTAATTAAACTATATGATAAAGTTTTATTAAATTAAATGTTTTTTTAAATCTATTTTGCTAGCCAAACAAGGCCCTATGGGGAGTTGGAACAGTTACCCATTATTGGGTTAACTGACCACTCAGTGCGTTAGTTCTCTTATTATATCATACGTCTTCTTTTGTTTCTTCATTTTTCCTAAGTCTAGAAAAGTAGAAATAGAGAGAGTTTCAGAGAGAGATTGAGAAGTGTTGAGAAAGAATTTTAATTAAAGAAGAGTTGAGAAGAAATTATTCCTTACTAATCTATACTTATTCTCAGGGTAATCTCCTCTTCCCAAATTCTAAATTTCACGTCATTAGTTTTTATAAAAATGGCTTTCATACATTTTGTAAAATCTCTGTAATTGAGAAAGGGTTTGATTATGAGTTTATATATGGGTTAAGATGTATCAAATCGTATTTGATTATATATATATATATTATGTGAATTATCATGTCATCGGTTTTAATAATACTATGAATTGCTATTTCAAAAATTTACTGAGTATGAGTTTTGGCCTTATGGCCTTATACGTGATATTTTATGTATTGATGGTATGTTATCCTAAATTTTACACTCGTATATTATTATGCATGTTGATACGAAGAGACAAAAGTTTAAATAAACGGATTAGTTGTATATACGAATCCGTGGTGACAATTTTCATGTTTTATTTTCAAAACCTTCAAGAACATCAAGAACAATGAAAGTAAATGTGTTGATTTTACAAATTATGTGTTGTAACTTGTTAAAAATCATGCTAGATGGGTTAAGTAATGATTATATATGTATTACAATGATTGGGTAAGTCTAAATTCGTGTAAAAATAACTAATTGGAAGGTATGGCCATATTCATGTATAATTTTACGTGTGATTGATTTTTGGCCTAATTTGGCCATGTTATGTTCATGAATCGCAGAATCTATGAGAACTACGAAACTGAGAGAAAATGAGCACAGGTAACCCACTTCTCCATGCGTTACTAAACTAAATTACCACTTCCTACGTGATCAAAAATAAAATATAAATAAATAAATAAATAAAATATAAAAAAATAAAAAAATAAAAAAAATAAATATTTGATGAAAATTATTTTTAAAATATTTATAAAATAAATTAAATATTTTAATTGAGATATTTATGGAATAAAATAAATATTCGATGAAAATTATTATTAAAATATTTATAAAATAAATTAAATATTTTAATTAAGATATTTATGGAATAAAATAAATATTCGATGAAAATTATTATTAAAATATTTATAAAATAAATTAAATATTTTAATTGAGATATTATGGAATAAAATAAATATTTGATGAAAATTATTATTAAAATATTTATAAAATAAATTAAATATTTTAATTGAGATATTATGGAATAAAATAAATATTCGATGAAAATTATTATTAAAATATTTATAAAATAAAGTAAATATTTTAATTGAGATATTTATGGAATAAAATAAATATTCAATGGAAATTATTATGAAATAATTTATTCAAGTGTAATAATAGTAAGAGAATGAAAATATTCTAATTTAATTAAGTAATTAAATTAGAAGGGTAATGATTTGTTAAATAAAGTGGAGTTTATATTAAATAATTAAGTGAAAATGTAAGTAATGAATGTCGTGAATACATATGGTATGTGTGTAGGATTTGTGGTGAACGGAAGTAATAATCGTTTAGCATACGCATGAGGCAAGTTTCCTAACCCTACTTATCATTATTGTTCAAGTTATTAGTTACCTCGAGTAAATTATCATTATTATTATTCAAGTTCAATTGTTATATTAAAGATTTATTATCTTTTCAAGCATGATTCAGTTATACAATAATTGTTCTATTGTATACTTCTTGAGATTATTATTCAAATTGAATATCATTATTGTTGAACCTTATTAGACTAGTGAACTTTATTTATTCAACTAGTCCTTAGTTGATGAACGTTCTAAATTTTAGAACCTTTATTGAATTATCCAAACCAAACTTCCTTTGGTGCGGACTCGAATGTCAAACTGAGATGAACGACCCTGTAAAGGAATTTACTTATGCGTTAGCGTTAAGATATTGTGCATGTGATGGTACTAAGTATCGATCCCCTAAGTACGAGAAGAAAGGTCCATAGTCTTATGATCGCTAAAGGTTTCAAGTATAATCCTTGTTAACCTAGGACATAGTTCAAGGTCTTATGACCCTCAGAATTCTTTTGATTCTTGTTATTCATTCTTGATTCAAAAGTTGAGCTTTTATTCAGATGTCTTTGATTCACTCGCATGTTATTATACTGTTATTTCATTGTTATACTTGTGGGCAATAGTGCTCACTCTTGCTTTATAACATTGCAGTTAAGAACGAAAGAACTGAAGAACCTTCCACTAGTAAAGGCAAGGACAAAGTTAGCAAGTGTTGAAGACTTGCTATTTTATTTGATGATGTATTTATGTTAGACTTGAGTTAATGATGTTGTTTAAGACTTATTGTTTATATTTCCGCACAGATGTTTAAGGTTAGTTCAACTTTGGGATTATGTTTATGATTCGGATGTTGTAACCTATAAGGGGAAGATTTTTATTTCTATCTATGGCATGGTTTGCATTTATTATGGGTAGATAGATAGATGATATTTGTACAGTGAACACCAAATCCCGTGGAATCGAAGTACCCGGATTTGGGGGTGTCACATATACTTCAAGTAAAACTTTCATAATATTTGGACTTATACACAGAGAGTTATTCGGGTATCTTTTCAAATAGTGTTCTTAGCCGTAAAATCCATAACTCTCAAACCCTATGGCCAAAAATTCTCAAATTTTTACAAGACCTTCATATCTTCTTATATTAATACTCCAAAGTTTTCCAGAATTTTTAAAGTACAAACAGTGGATGAAAATGCCCCCAAGACAGACTGATCCAAAACAGTCCCAAGAAAGACATCAAATTTTTGTTTCTTGCAGCCACTTTTGCGATTTTATTCTCACTAATCTACAGAGGATATGACCATGATACTTGGACACAATAAACTTCATACAACAAGATATTTTACAAAAATATAACATTCATGATACTAGCATGCTAAGACCGAAAACCAACTGTATAGAAAAGCGTGCTAGCACTGGTTTTATACTTAGAAAAAATCTGGAAATTCTAGATTTATTGCAGATTTTGATATGAACATGCTTGCTTACGATTTTCATAACTTGCTCATTATAACTCCGATTCTAACAAAATTTGGGACAGATTTGACTTCATACTACATACTATTTTATAAAATTATTACATACACTAATCGAGTCATATAACCAACGAATCCAAGGCTCCGAAAAACCCAAAAAGTTACATAAGCATATTCTCTCATTTTTACTAAAGAACATGGAAAAGAGAGTTTATGGCTTACCTCTTTGATGAATTCTACTTTCTCGAACTCATCCAATGATTCTCCTTGCTTGATTAATCTCTGAAAACTCCAGAATTCGCCACTCTATCAAGCTCCTTCCTTTCTCATTCTCAACTTCACTCACGGTAGAATTTTTTTACAAAGAGGAAGAAGAGACTTGGTTTGAGAGTATATATAAAATTTTATATCAATTGATTTTCCATTCCTTCCATCTCCAATATAAGTTATATGTATGAAGTATATTGTATAAATTCAATTTAGTATGGGGTGGGGGTTAGAGAAAGGAAAGGTCTTTGATTTGTAAGGAGTTTGTAACTCCCTCCCCCCTCATTACCTTATAATGTGAATACTCCCTCTCTTGTCCCAATTTTGTTATCATGTGGGCCCCACGGCTGTAGCACTTTTCTATTAAAGTATTACTATAATCAATTTAATCGCTTAATACACTATTTTGACCATTTTGCCCTCTGTAGCCAAACATTTCGATACAAATATCGATTTCTACTAATTCGACATTCTGGACGTTATGGGACTATCCGTTTTGTCAAATTTGCCTCCAAAATTTGTGGACGTTCCGGACTCGAATACGCAGTCCGCGTCTCTAAATTTCGCTTCGAACTTTAGCTCATGATTTAATACCAACCCACGTAATAAAAATAATTAATTCCCCACTTAATCAATTTAAATAGTTAAATAAAACTAAACCAACCATTTAAATACATCTCATCACATATCTTAACATAACACATATACATCTAATAAATGAAATCACACAAGAGTTTCACATAAGTTCATTTATTGATAATTATTAAATTACATAGAAAATCTCGGATATTACAGGACCATCACTCCATTCCCCGACTAGTCCCAGCTATATTCTTATTTCTTGAAGAGAATAATGAAAGAAAAAGGTGAGCTCAACTAGCCCAGTAAAGAATATTATGATTAAGATAAAGTAGATTAATTTATCATTAGCCTTCAACAGTATAAAAACTGTTAGAATACAATAGACAACAAGTTTAAATGCAATGAAACAAGCAATCCATTAGAAGAGTCAAGTAGATCATGATGTCTACTATCTTTTCTGATTTAAAAGTTCATCATCAATATTTTATCTCTGTAACATAGCTCAATAAATAATCCACATCATCTAATTATCCATGCACTGCGGGCCAATGATATTCGTTAGTATCACATCCACGAATTATCCATGCACTACGGGCCAAGGATATTCGTTAGTATCACCAATGGTCATGATCATGCCAACAACTGTCCATCAATGCACTACAGACCAATGTAGGACTTTTAACACAACATTTGTCTATAACATTACAGGTCATGATACATAATATTTGGTCATAACCACATCAATCAATAGTCCATCTATGCACTACGGGCCAAAGATGACTTTCATCATAATTTAAGCATGAAGATGATGACAATGATATAAGAATTCAATTAAGTGAGATTAAGGATAAATATTAAGGATTTATAATTCAATTTATCCAGTGTTTAAGAATGTCCAAATTATCAACATGATAACTGCTTTGGGGAGTAAAATTCAAGAATAATATTCATGTATAAAAAATAATTTGGACAGAAAATAAATTAATTTTTGTCATGAATAGTACCCCGGGTGAATAGTACCTGAGTGAATAGTACCCCATGAATAGTACTTTGTGAATAGTATTCTGTGAATAGTACCATATATATGAATAGTGCCGTATGAATAGTATCGTATATATGAATATTGTCGTATAAATAGTGCTATATATATGAATAGTGTTGTATGTATGAATAGTATCCATGAATAGTACTTCGGCATGAAAAGATTAAAATTTAACAAGAATGTCCAGAAAATATTTCAATGAAACGATACTAGATGAAACGCAAATTTCAAGGATATTCTACTAATTTCAAGGAGTATAGAAGCAATACTTATCAAAATAAGTGTGGAATTAGGAATATGAAACGAAATAATATTACTTAAATACTGCAGAGTATGGAAGAAAATATTATTTCTTACGAATATTGAACAAAATAATATCCCTTACCTTAAAAGGAGAGTACTTCTGACTGGTATTGCGGGGATATTCTCGAAGAAAACTTGCATTATTTGCAACACTCAAAGTTTCCTTAAACTCAAAAGAAATACGCTCAATATTATAGAAGAAGAATTCTCTGACTCTGGTGTGATTTTCATTTCTAAACTAAGCATGCTATTTATAGGAGAATGATAGAATACTATTTAGGAAATAATCACGGATGCACAGTAAATTTCAGACAATTTCACGGGCGAGAATTCTGATTTCATATGATTTTTACTATGCAACACTATGTTGCGCTATGCAGTACTATACAAATACTATGCAAACACTACACAGTACTATACAACACTATGCATTACTATGCAAACAATATACAATATAAAACAAAAATTGAGATAACTTTCTACCGACGATTTTGAAAAATAAGTAAGTGGGGGTCCATGTAATAAGCCAAATTTATAATAAATACTTAATGACAAATGCCTTTTATTTATCACAATTCACTTGACTAATCACAATTTTAATCTTTCAATATTTATTCATCATTAATATTATAACTCACAATATTAACCACCAGATCATTCTCAAGAAAGAGGAGGCTTTTCGATAAGGACTTCTCCTTGTTGGTGCGCAATTAGATGTCCAAACCCCTTTCCTCGACAGAACTTTCTAGACATTGTTAGTAATGCAAATAATAATATGAATAACTGTGTCGTCTCAATTATTGATTTAATAATATAAAATATTGTGTAGATGATACTGTGACAATAATTGAATCAATAATATGAGATACTATGTAGCAACTACTGTTGCAATAATTGAGTATAACTGAGGGACTTCTTACGTAAGCATCAATAATCAAAGATACTGTACAATATCGTGTGCTACTGTGCAACCACGCGTATTACTTTACTTTTATCACCGGGTATTTCAACAGTTAACGAAAAAAGTTTTGCCGTTATTTTTATAAAAAGTTTATTTCTGTCACTTTCTATATCTGATAGTAATTTCGTTGTTGGTTCCACCAATGATTGTGTCGTTTTACGAATATTCTTTGATAAAATGAATATTCCACGACCAAATGAATATTTTATGACAACTTGCTTACTTTGCAAATTTTGTAAATATTACCCACAACTATAACATTATATCAAATCAACACCTTGTTATTCAAAATATTATTTAGAGAAAATTAAATCTTTATTCATAAAAGTTGGGGTCTTACATCAAGGACTTTAAGGAGGGCTAAAAGACACATGAATAGAGATATAAAAGGAGGAGAATTCACAAGGATTAAGGGAGTTCATTCCATTAGATTAGGAAAAATCCTAGTTTAGTTTAGATTTGAAGATTGAAGCAACTTGGAGAGCATTGAAGATTCAAAGCAGGAGGAGGAGGGAGATTCAGATTTGCAGATAACGTATTTCATCTTATTCTCTACTTTTATTATTATCTTTCAATGTTTATTCAGTTGTGGATTATGATTCAATCATAAACTAAATTCTATTTTGAGATTACAACAGATCTTATTGCGTAGCTTATCTTAGTATGCTTCTCTATTAATTATTTTTTATTATTCTTGGATTGTCTATTATGGTTTGTGTTTATTGCTTAATTGCCTAGCTTACAATTACCATGATAATCTATATGAATTTGAGAAACATATTAGAGATTTAGATCTGATCATAATAGCATGTGATTGTGTTTTCTACATGGCATTGGAATTCATAATTTATGTCTAGGATATAGATATACATGTACATCGCATGTAATTTGATAGAGAACTTGAGCTTTAAATCCTCTTTAATTGTAATTTACATAGAGATATAGTGAATTAGTTGATTTGGGTGTTCTTTTTAATTTTATCATCTGTGGATTTAAGTTGATTTGGGTATGATGCATTGAGAGATGATCATATTTTTTTTGTTCTTGATTAACAATTCAGAATAGTGAGCATAATTGATAAGAAGAGTATTAATTTAAGTGAAGCAATAAGTGAAGTTGTGATCTTAAATCTTCATAATCTAATTTTTAACTAGTTGTAATTAGAATTAGTTTAATTAAATAACTTAATTCAAAACTTTAAATTGATTGTTTAAATAAAATTAGTTTGGTTAAGTGTTAGTTTTTGGTAATTTTTATTAATAATTCCTCGTGGGAACGATATTCTACTTTAATTTTATTACTTGTTGACTTTATATACTTGCACACATATTGTTCATAAAAACGACCAACAGCAGTAAGACTTTTGAACATTACTTATTCTTTGTTTATTTCTTGCACATGGTGATTTAAAACCTGCAGCAATAAAACAAATGTATTATTAACTTAAAATTACATCTAATAAATAAGATATTAAAACAAAATGAAATAAATGTTGGGTTACCTCCCAACGAACGCTTGTTTTATAGTCTTCAACATGACTACTCCCTGTTTAAAGGTATGTCAGATAGAGTGATGGAGATCTTTTGTCAATCCACAGGTCCAACCTAATAGTGTTTAAACCTTTGGCCATTAACCTTGAATGTCTCATCTGTATTGCATCCTATCAATTCAACTGCACCACGAGGAAAGACTTCCTTGATCGTAAATGGACCCGACCACCATGATTTGAGTTTACTAGGAAAAAGCTTCAACCTAGAATTAAATAGAAGCACTGCTTGGCCTGGTTCGAACTTTCAATCAATTATTTTCTTGTCATGCCACCATTTTACCTTCTCTTTGTATAAATTTGCATTCTCATGTGATTGAAGGTGAAACTCATCTAGCTTATTGAGTTGTAACAACCTCTTCTCTCCCGCAACTTGTAAGTCAAAATTCATTTTCTAAATATCCCAATATGCATTGTGTTCTAGCTCGACTGGAAGATGGAAAGCCTTTCCAGACACCAATCGGTATGGTGACATCCTAAACGGTGTTTTAAATAATGTCTGGTATGCCCAAAGAGTGTCGTCTAGATTGATTGACTAATATTTCTTATTTGGGTTCACCATCTTCTCTAAGATTCGTTTCACCTCTCTGTTTGACACTTCAGCTTGACCACTAGTTTGGGGGTGGTAAGTCATGGCAAACTTATGTGTGACTCCATATTTTGCAAGAAGTACTGAGAAATACTTGTTACAAAAATGAGTACCTTCATCACTAATTATCGATCGTGGTGTGTCAAATCTGGTGAATATGTTCTTTCGAAGAAACTTAAGGACAACTTTAGAATCATTAGTGGCTAACACATCTACTTCAACCCACTTTGAAACATAATCCATCGCACCTAAAATGTCTGCTTTATTGAATGACATTGAAAATGTTCCCATAAATTCAATCCCTCACATATCGAATAACTCAACTTCTAAGATTATGTTGAGAGGCATCTCGTGGCGCTTGGAGATGTTACCACCTCTTTGACAGCGGTGACATTATAGCACAAATTGATCGGAATCCTTGAATAATGTAGGCCAATATAATCCCGATTGAAGTACTTTGGTTGCGGTTCGATCTCTTCTATAGTGTCCTCCGTAAGGCGAATCATAACAATGATGTAAGATATCCTCAACTTCTTCTTGTGGTACACACCTTATCATCTGATATGCACATTACTTGAACAAGAAGGGTTCATCCCACATGTACTGTCGAACATCATGAAAAAATTTCTTCTGTTAGTGTCTTGTCAAATCCAGAGGAAACACATTACTCACAATGTAATTGAAGAAATATGCATACTATGGGACCTTAGATTTTATCTCAAATAATTGCTCATCGGGAAAGAATTCATTAATTGCGGTGTTGTCTTCCTTTCCTTTCACATTATTTTCTAATCTCGATAGGTGATTCGCCACTTGATTCTCTGTACCATTTCTATCCCGAATTTCCAAGTCGAATTTATGTAGTAAGAGTATCCATCTAATCAATTGTGGCTTTGCATCCTTCTTCGAAATCAAGTATTTAATCGTTGAATGGTTCATGAACACCACAACCTTAGTTCCAATGAGGTAGGGACTGAACTTGTCAAATGCATAGGCAACTACTAAAAGTTCTTTTTCTGTGGTGGTATAGTTCAATTGAGCGTCCGACAGTGTTTTGCTAGTATAATATATGGCGTGAAAAACCTTTTCCTTGCATTAGCCTAAAACTGCTCCAACCGCATAGTCATTAGCATTACACACGAGTTCAAACGGTAATGACCAATCTGATGCAATAATAACTGGAGATGTTATCAACTTCTTTTTCATCAATTTAAATGCTCCAAGGCATGTCTCATCAAATTTGAACGGTACATCCTTTTCCAGCAAATTACAAAGTGGCTTCGTGATCTTGAAAAAACTTTGATGAACCTTCTATAGAATCTTGCATGACCTAGGAAACTTTGAATCCCTTTTATTGATGACGAAGGTGGAAGATTTTCAATTTTCTCTATGTTAGCCTTATCTACTTCAATTCCTTTTGATGACACCTGATGTCCCAAAATGATTCCCTCTTAAACCATGAAGCGACACTTTACCCAATTTAGCACTAGGTTTATCTCCACAAATTTGTTTAGAACAAGTATCAAGTTTTCCAAACATAGGTCAAAGGAGTCTCTAAATACTGAAAAACCATCCATGAACACTTCTACATTGTGCTCCACCATATCTGAAAAACTTAACATCATACATCATTGAAAGGTTGTCGGTGCATTACACAATCCAAATGACATTTTTCTAAAAGCAAAAGTTCCGTATGGACAAGTGAATGTAGTCTTTACTTGATCCTCTAAAGAAATGATAATTTGATTATACCCAAAATAACCGTCCAAGAGATAATAATATTCGTGTCCCGCTAAGCGATTCAGCATCTGATCAATGAATGGTAGATGGAAGTGATCTTTGCTAGTTGTTTTATTGAGTTTTCTATACTCCATGCACACCCGCCACCTGATCGTTGTTCGTTTTTGTGATGCCCCCAAATTCAGGTACTTGAAACCCAAATTCAGTGCTTCACAATACCATTTCTTTGAGCGGAATAATAATAATTTTGTCATAAATATCAAACTAAATTTACATATCTGAGTTGTCTAAATCCCAGGTACGCGACCTTAAAATATTTCATTACATGATAGATAATAAATATCATCATCTTATTTAAGTCTAGCTATTACATAAGATAACACAACTTATTCTGACAGCTTTCCTTTCCCTTTGTTCCTGGCAGAGCCCTCTTGTTGATCATACTTAACTGAAAACATTTAAATTAAGCAAGAATGAGCATATGAGTGCCCAACAAGTAATAGCACACAATAAACATTAGCTGAAAGGATTAAATGTTTTCTTTGAGTGACACTTCTACAATGAAGCAATAGTTGTGAAGTAACTTAAACAATTCTAATCAACATACCAATTCTATTTCAAATTTTTAAACTACGTACTGACTATAAATAGAGAGCAACTGTCATATTATGAACATAGTTTCCAAATTTTGAAAAGGTTTAACAGAACTTCGTCTGTAAACCGTCATAACTTATAGACGCACTGGGGGGATCGGCCAGATTATGCCATGTATTGATTAATACTGCATACCAGAACGATATTCTCGTTCATCATAACCGCCTTGGGCGTACAAAAGTTTCCCAGATTTGGGATGTTTATACTTAACTTGAATTTGAACCAAAACAATTTGATTGGATATCATTAGGGTTCTATCATGTTCAACGATATTCTTAAATCTATGTTTAGCCGAGTCAAATAGCTTAGATGACTTTTAATTAAGGTATACATATTGGAAATCAACAAGTATGTATCAACATGTACAGTAATTATCCAAGTGAGGGCACTTGTATAACCATACTTAGAATTTAACGAACAAAATATATATATATATATATATATATATATATATATATATATATATATCTGAATCTTATAATGTACTGATGATCGATAAACAATGAACGAATAAAGTTTGGGAACTTGTATTAATATAAATGATTGGATACATAATCAATAACAATAGAGTTTAATAATCGGGCATAATGATAATATAATTCTGAAACTTTCTTACTCATGTCCATTGCATTAAATAAATGCAAAGGTTAGGATTCTTGCTTTCAAGTAAAGAGGAAGAATTAAGGAACTTACTGTCTGCTCTGCTTACAAACTTAGTCTTATCTTTAATTCAATCGACCTATCATTTATAAGGTTGTTCAATTAATTAGAATAACATATCATAACACATCATACTGTTATTTACAGTCAATATTTTCATATAGTTATATCAGTCATTAAGACACAGACAAACACTTATACAGTCAAACTATATAGGTTTGGATCAACTTCGGTAACATTTCGGTGTACCGATGGCTTTATCGTAAAATTATCGACTTTAAAACTCTAATCTATATCTTAAATATTATTCTGGATAATTAAATATCAATCATATTATTTATAAATGACTTATAATAATTTATCATGACTTTTCAAACTCTGAAATCATCATTAAATGATTTAAATATTAAAGAATTCTATTATCATTAATATTTAAATAATATCCAAATATAATGACACCATTAAAGTAATTTATAATAACTCAAAATATTTTTAAAGTATTAATAATACCTTTAAATGATTTTTAAAACATTAAAAATTATTTTTAAATAATTACCATTAATATTTAAATATTAAGGTATTATTCACTAAAATATTAAAAGTCATTTATAATAACTTAAAATATTTTAAAACCATTTATATCCTTTTAAATAATTTTTCAATCAATCAAACCATTTTAAATTCTTTAGTAAATATTATTATTAAATAAATCTAATATCATTAATATTAAATAATTAATGAAATTTATCTTAAAATATTAAAAGTTATATTTTATAACTTAGAATATCTTTAAACTCTTTATTTTCATTTAAAATGATTTTTATAATATTAAAATCATTTTAAACTAATTTATTTAATATAATTATTAAATAAATCTAATATCATTAATATTAAATAATTAATAAAATTTACATTAAAATATTGAAAGTTACATTTTATAACTTAAAATATTATTAAATACCTTATTATCGATTAAAATAATTTTTAATATAATAAAATCATTTTTAGTTAATTTATTTAATGCATTTATCAAATAAATTAAATATCAATAATATTCAAATAATTACTAATATTTATGGAAAATATTTTAAATTATTAAAAGTTAATTTTATAACTTAAAATACTTTTTAAAACCGATTTTATAATTTTTAGAATTTATTTACTAATTTTAAATGATTTTTAGAAATTTATTATAACTAAATTTAATAAGTCTGTTGTTATAGCCTTTAGCGACAGAATATATCGCCTTAGGTGTTCTTGAGGCTCAAGAACATTCAAACTCAGTTTCAAGTGACCTACTTTGACCATGAATCATTTACTGTGTATTGTGTTTCTGGGCTAGCTATTGATCAGATCTTGTAGTGTTAGTGTAGAACTACAAGTATCCATCAAGTTCTGGGTCAAATTACAACGTACAAGTAAGCTATATAGACTCAAACTAACTTTCAGACATGTTCTGGGTTTTTTGGGTTACCCAGAAACCCAGACAGTCTCAAGTGGTCTCCTTGTGGCTCATTTAAGCGAGGTTACAGCTCATCATTAATGTGTTATAATGGTTCAGGATCATAGTCTACATGTCAAGGTACAATTATCAATCACCAGGTCAGTCAAACTACAACAGAATTACAAGTTATAGCTCTGTCAAACCGTGTCAGAGGGCTTGTTCTAAGGATTTCTGGAATTTTCAGAAAACAAAATCATGATCGGGTGGCCTAGTTTGACCATCCACTACCTCGATCTTGTTGATTGTTTAAGAGATCTAAGGATATGTATCTAGAGTCCATACAACCTACTACAATCTGGTCACAACAACATCAACAACCAACATTAAACCTGACAGATCAAAGCATTTAAAAATATTGTCAGACTCGGATAATGAGTTTCTGGGTTACTCAGAAACTCCTTGGCAAATCTTGGTCAACGAGGTTTGACCATTAATAACTTACAATCTGTTCATGAAATAGATATGATTCCACTTCCAGATAACAAACCTAATAACAAACTACAAATCTAAAGCTTAAAACAACACAAATCACAAACAGAGAAGGATCTATGAGGTCTGACATTCATTGTCAGACAACTTTTTCAACATTTTCCAGATTTTTGAAATCTTTAAATTCGAGCATATAAATGTTATGGATCCACTATCTAGAAACCCAGATCACTAATTTACACCTTATATAACATATCTAAACATTCTAACATCAAATCCAACATAGTATGCAAGATCAAATATTCTTGGCTTAAGGTTTACCTTTCTTGAACAAATTCTTGATCTAATGCTTCTGATCTGCTACAAGTGATAGTGGGGCTTGTTTTGTGATTGGTCCAACACTAAAATTCAGATGTTTAAAGTTGAGAGGGTTTTGGTTGAGGATATGAGCACAAATGAGCTTGTAAAATAATTTCTCTCTCCAATTCTATTTATAATATGGTGAAATGGTTAGGGTTGACACTAGTACAAAGTAGTAAATAGACAACACTTAAACCACAACGTTTTTATAAAAAATGTTGTGGTATTTTTTTTCATAACATTTTTTAACAAAACGTTGTAGATAAATATGAAAAAATGTTATCTATTTAAAAGGGCATTTTTTGGTTTTAAATAGATAATGTTTTTTTTAAAAAATGTTGTGTAGGTCAAAAACACGGAGGTTTAAATAAATGGCGCGGATGGGAAAACTTGAAATTAAATAAAGTCTTCAGCGTATTAGTCATTACTACTTTACTAGCCTTAGCCGATTGACCGACTCTGAAGTCGAACAACTCTGTTACTCTCGTCTCATCTCAAGTCTCAAACTCTCATTCTCTCAATCTGAATCTCTCAACTCTCAAGTGACAAGAATCATCCCAAATCCAGATCTCATCTCAGATCTCAAGTGATAAGAATCATCCCAAACTTTGTTACTCTCGTTTCATCTCAGATCTCGAAGACTCGAACTCTAAATCGGAAGTCGGTGACGACGGGTGAGGGTGAGTCCTCCTCGTCTCCTCCTTTTCTTATATTTTTATGTATATACTTATATAAATCTGTGTATGTATGTATAACTACCGCATTCAGCCACATCAACTCTGTTGAGTAAAAAATACCAGAAGCAAGCAGGATTTCTGATAAAATGGATGCTGCCAAATCACTGCCACCACTGTGTCCTAAATCGGCGCCAGAGTACCCAGATTTGTATGGGAAGCGCCGAGAGTTGGCTAAGGTTCAGATGTTGGAGAGAGAAATTGGTTTTCTTGAGGTTTGTTTTTCTGTTTATTTTCTTCCAGCTTGACCGTTTGATGTTTGTTTTTAATTTTTACTAATTTTTTTACTATTTCTGTTTAAAATTTTAATTTCTGGGTTTATTGTTGAAAATTGGTGTGCTTTTATTCTTTGTTTTAATTCAACTAGTCTCTTTCTTACTTGGAAATGAAATATAGCAAAATTTTCTGTTAATGGAGAATGTGCCACCAGACTGCCAAAATTGTACTCCTGTAACATGATCTCAATGCAGCTGGTGTAATGGAAATACCAATTTTGGACTAACTAGTGGGATTTAAATTTGTAAAAGTACCATTCTTTTTCAAAAGATAAATATGAAAAGGCAGGCTTCTGCTTCTTTTTAGAGTTCAATTAGTTCCATTGAGCATAATTTCTTCAAGTCCTCCACTGTTCTAGAGGAACCAGTGCCTGGAGGACTGTATGATTCATCATTGGGCACACTCCTCGATAAAATGTAAGTGTGTATGAACTGTTGTACCCATTATTACATTTTGAGTTGTAGTTATTTAATATCTCAATAAAAATCTAGCCTTTTACATTTTTCTGTAACATTCCCATATATCTAGTCAAAGACAAATGTGTTTTAGTGACACGGCTAAGATCCTTTAGTGTGTATATATGTACAACCTACCTATTACTATTTCCTGCTGTAATGACTGGTTTTGCGGAGGGTGAGCCATCAAATATGTAATTTCAATTTGTTCGTGTTTCACATTTTCATGATATTAAATCAATCTTTTCGGTTATCTTTTTTGGCTAATTTAATATGGCTTAACTCTTCAGGTCCCTGTGGGCAAAAATCATCTGATTGCCCAGACCATTGCGATCATATAGAGCTTGTTTTACCAGTCTACCATCCTTTGCTGTTTGATAAGCTTTACAATCCCATATAGCAGACTGTTAAGTGCAAGACTTGTGGTGCTAAAAATACGCAGATCACTAAACCTACTTTTGGATGGATCCATACGGTATGTTTCATGATACAATACAATGCTTCAAACTGGACAAGATAATTTTTTGATTGCTATTCTATGATATTTCCATTTATAAGAGAAAATATTGTTTTCTATGATTATTTTGTTCGGTTTGTGGTTTGGATATCTGGGTCATTTTGTTGACACTAACATCTCATTTCTCTATTTCCCACACACTCGCGTTTGCAAACATTGAATGTTTGAGTACAGTTTTACTACTGCTATAATTGATGCATGAACGTTTCTCATGATTCATGAACTACTATATATAATTGATGTAGTTTTACTACTGTTATATAATGTCTTAGCTTTTAGAAAAAAAACAATGAAAAATAGTAACTACATTTCTTAAAGAGGTGCCTGAATATTGTTTCTAGTATGCATGTCGAACTCTCTTGTTATTGACAAAGTTTGCCCTTGTTGCCTTGATAGTAATACAACACTTAAAGTTTTCATTTCAACAAATCCCCACACAATGGTAAACATGTAACTCATTTTCAATCCATGTTATGTACATCTGTAAATCTCTCATGTTATGTACTATCTATCTGTAAATCTATCATCTTATGATATGCATTATCTAATACCTCATATTGTCATGTAGGAATGATCTTCTCTTGACTGATAATATTTTAGAAGGTGATGCTCTCTTTCCAAATCAAGTTGTTCTGCAAATTTTACGAGTGATGCAAATCATTTTAGAGAAGTACCATAACAAGAGTTCATTTAATGGCTTGGAGGTAAGGTGGATGGTATTTGTTATTTGTTTACATTTTTTTGACAACTTTTTTACTAGAGTTCAGGAACTTTATATGTTGTATGTCCATGTCTTTCTTACATATTTTTATGAGTCCTTTTTGATATTTTACTCTAGCCTTAACAACTTTTTCATGTCTAATCTTCTGCTGTTCTAATTCCAGCATTTTAAGGCATTGCTGACCGAATGAGCAAAGAAATCACTACCTTTGACCCATTTTTGCAGACCCTTTTTTCTTTATTTCCATGACCAAACTCTCTGCCCCAGTGGGTGAGATCTGCCTTGACGCTGTCACACAGCTTGACTGAGATCCAGGGCTCATAGACAAGCTCAAAGACTGCAGGTATGAAGCTGTCACACAGCTTGTTGTTAATCTTATGAGTTTGTCTTTATTGAACTTTTGCAACAACTAAGTTATTGAATATTTAGCCTGGTAGGCAAAGTGGAAAGATAAAATTATCATGTTATGCAGACCATCTTCTTATTATTGTTTTTGATTTTGCAGGATGATGATGAGGCTGATATAGTTGGTTGTTGTACACTAAAAGTAGAAAATTGTGTACCAAAATCTCCAAATATTTTGAAGGTAAAATGTTTAATGTTGGAGATGGCTTGGTTTTGGTCATCAACTTAGTTATTTGGTTGATATTGCTCTTAATCCTAAATGATTTTGAATGTGCTTCATATGCTCTGAATGTGGATTCAATCTTATTTCATATATAGATGTTCCTAAAAATTTGTGACGTTTGAACACAATTCCCAGCCTTTGCAACTTTTGCAAGTCGTAACAATCAAAGTTCTTTTGATAATCCAGTTTGACTTCCTCAGTAAAGATTCAATTAGATACCAGAATGAAGTTGAGATAGTACTTCCTGTGTTCAAGGCGATTTAACAATTCAGAGATGGTCAGTTAATTGCAAGTTTCAGGGGTATACAAACTTTGATGTTTTGTGTGGGACTTCTGAGTATGCTCTTTATAATTGTTTCAGGGAAAGAACCAGGCGATGATCTTTTTGACCAGCTAGATACCAGTAAATTGAATGCCTATCTGAAGGAACTGATGTCTGGCCTCACAGCAAAAGTTTTTCGTACATACAATGCATCCATGAAGTTGGATGAGATGGTAAGATAAAAGCTAGAACATACCTAACCTAGAAACATCTAGGCTTTCCTATTTCTTGTGAGGTCTTACCTGCAGTCAAGTGCATGTAACCAGTGTGGGTTTATCCCAAAATGTCTGATTATTTAAGTTGTCAAAGACATGCACATGTTTGCTACGTACAAGTGTCCAAGAATTGAGTACCTCTGCTAAATTTGGAGAATCAATCTACTGAAAGGGTGAAGTCGCAGAAAATTCTGAATAGTGATGGCTGTTAGCAAAGTTAATAATTTACTATTAATCTTTTTGAAGCAAATTAGCAAAGTTAATCCAGTATATGAATATAGTATATAGTACATATATAGATAACGTGCAAATTTTTCTGTAAGAAGTAATACAGGCATATGCACAGGAGTGACTACTCGTAATGACATCTTACTATTATTTCTGTGACCCTTTATGTGTTCATTAATTAGACATATCAAGGCATGTTGAACATCACTAAAATTATCTTTAGGCAAAGTTTAGTGCAAGATTCCTCAGTTTATCTTTTGATGCTTAACTAATTACGTACACCTCTTTCTTTATTAATGGTTTCTCTTATTAGGTTCAGCTTCCATAAATTTCTTGTTTTTGGTTCTCTTCTTTGGCTGATTGCAGTTGAGTAGGGAAACTATGGGCGGAGATGTAGCTGAGAAGGTCTTGGGTTTATCAACATGCAAATAAAGAGGTAGAGGACAATTGTTGGAAATTTTCATGAACTACCAAATGTTCTTCTCAAGCTTCAACTTTGGCATACCTTGTTGCAGGTGAGTCTTGTCACCGATTCAAGCTTCAATTTTTTCAGATGAGTCTTGTCACCGATTCTCCTGTAAATTCATCAACCAGTGATGACTTTGCGGCATTTGTTGACGCAGAGTTAAATTTGAGATGTATGTATGGATAGTTTGATATATATTTTGTGGATGTAGTAATTTGAAACTGTAAATGAATGGTATTATTGGGATGTATTTTGAATGGTTGATACATTTTGGTTTTAAATTTAAATGAGAATTTAGACCTTTTAGCTATATATCATGGCATTAGCATATTGCAGGTGCATTGGTAATGTAGGTGAACCACAACCTTTTTGTTTTCTTATTTTTTTAATCTACAACATTTTTAAAACGTTGTGTAAATGTGCCTAAACGTTGTCTGATATACTAAACAACAACATTTTTATCCAAAAAATGTTGTGGAATCATACCTTCTACAACGTTTTTAAGCATCTGCTAATTTTTGGAAAACAAATCTACAACGTTTTTTTCCTAAAAAACGTGGTGTATTGTGCTTAACTACAACATTTTAAAAACGTTGTGTAAGGGTGTCAAATAGATAACATCCTTAATCACGACGTTTTTCTGACTGAAACCACAACGTTTTTTTTGCGTTGTCTATTTACTGTTTTGTAGTAGTGTGATCATGTTTATCAGATTTGAATGATTAAAGTTCATCACTAGACCACATAGCTAGGTTGAGTTGGTTTACCAACTAATATTATGGCAACCTATACAAGTTATCTATTAAATAAAACAAGATGGGCAATTTGGTCATTTGGTACTTACTTTTAGTGGCAAAGTTGCTAATTTATTCTAACCCTTAGGGTTTGACCCTTAGGGTTTAACCCTAAGGTTTTCTAAGCTCAAAATCTAGGATTGTGCATTAAGGGCAAAAATGGAAATCCTAGCTTCTAAAAAGGTGAATTAGGGTTCCTTAATTAAATTAAGTTTCCTAATCACTTAGGACTTATAAATTAGGCTTTATAATGTACTAATCACCATAAGCTTGCTAAATTAATAATTAGGGTTTATAACATAGCAATTAGGGTTTTGATTTAGTAATTAGGGTTTCTAAATATTAATTAGGGTTTACCTAATTAACATTAAACATAATAATGGTCATTAATTACATAACACATAACTTAACAAACCTTACGAATAAGTAGTTGACTTCTGTACTATAGTTTATCAAGTAGTCTTTGGGATTTCGTCATTGCTTTTACTATAACTGCTTCACACATTAACATTACACACATATCGGGCATGTTTATATTACTTTGAAATATAAATAATATTATATTATTATTCTCATTCCTTATTCAAAATCTAGACTTAGGGTTTTGAATTCATATCTCACATAACATTCATAGATACCATTATTAATTAAGTTAAAATAATTAACTTAATTAATATAATAAATACATATCATAATATCCATATCATATATACAATAATCATATTTTCATGGAAAATAAATAATAAATATTTTTATTACAACATAATTTTATTATAAGAATATAATCTATAATGATCAATAGTTCTTAAAAAAATTAGTTACATCTAATAAATAATTTTATTTATCGGATATATACATATACTTTTCTTTGCACATATTCCAACCCTTATATATATATATATATATATATATATATATATATATATATATATATAAATTATTCGCAAAATTTCTTATTGAAAATATTGGGTTATTACAGTTTTAGCATCAACTCATTATTTTCATTACCACCGTCATACCACCCTTCTTGGGAATGCATTGAATTGGGCTAACCCATGAGTTATCAAAAATTGGGTAGATGATTCCTACATCGAGCCACGTGATTATTTCCTTCTTAACCAAAAGCATAACTGAGATGATTGGGTAATGGTTTGAACTCCAATATTAGGGGTTCTTCTAAAGATGTCTTCACACGGGCCTCCGAATTTTTAGGTCTTTCCAAGGTTTCAAATGGTAATTTGAATTTGTGCACCCTTGGTGATGCATCTAAGACTTTTATATACTCTACGACTTTCGAATCTTCCTACTCTGTGTCAAACACAAAAGAATTTTCTAAAAGGTCGAAACTAAGTATTTCCAGTAGCTCATCATCAAGTGGTTCTTCCATTATGTCAACTCGAAAGACTTCTCCCATATCTGGATTAAACTTCATGACCTTAAAAACTTTGAAGGTTATTTCTTGGTCTTGAACCCTCATAGTAAGTTCACCTTTCTGTACGTCAATAAGAGTCTTACCAGTGGCCAAAAATGGTCATCCCAAGATGATAAGAATATCACAATCCTCTTCGAAGTCTAACACAATGAAATCTGCTGGGAATATAAATTTATTAACCTTCACGAGCACATCTTCCACAATTCCCATTGGATAAGTCAAAGATTGATCTGAAAGTTGCAATGTCACATTCATCAACACTGCCTCCTTTAACCCAAGTTGCTGGTAAACCGATAAAGGCATCAATTTTATGCCTGCTCCTAGATCACATAAACTTTTGTTGAACAATTGATTTCCAATGGTGCAAGGGATAGTGAAGCTACCCGGATCCTTGAGTTTTTACGGTAACTTCTTCTGTAATATAGCACTTCACTCCTCTGTTAGAGCCACTATCTCAAAATCACCCAACTTTTTCTTCCTCCATAGAATATCTTCCATAAACTTTGCATAGCTGGGCATTTGTTCTAATGCATATGTGAATGGGATGTTAATTTACAACTTCTTGAATACTTCTATGAATTTGGAAAATTTCTTGTCAAGCTTTTGTTTCTGAAATCGTTATGGGAATGGAACTAGAGGTACAACAACCAACTGTTTTTCCTCTTTTGAAATCTCTTTCTAAATTTCATCCGTTTTCTTTTCCACTTCTACATTATCATCCATTTTTTATGATTCATTTGGAGTTGTCCCTCGAATTTCAATACTAGGCTCCCCTAACTCTTCTCCACTACAAAGTGTGATAACCTTGCATTGATTATTTCCATTATTCTTTCGATTAACCTATGTATTACTCGGCAACGCACCTTGTGGTCGACTATTCATCTTATTAGCCAACTGCCCCGTCTACCTCTCAAGATTGTGAATAGAAGCTGTCTGACTTTTTATGTTTATGTCAACCTGTGTCATAAATTTGGTCACTAACTCCTTGAAGCATGGTTGTCTATCAGGTTGTGCTTGATGTTGAGTCTGAAATCAAGGTGGATGTGTTTATCTTTGTGCAGGTTGTTGACCCTGATTATCTTTCCATGAAGGATTAGGTTGACTCCTCTACCCCTGATTATAAGTGCTCAAGTTGTTATTATTTTGCCTTTTGTAATTACCCATATACTGAACAGATTTCGCATTAATAACACCTTGATCCATCGAATGGTTACCAGTACATAACTCGCATAACATTGCCACACTCTACATATTTTGAACACCCATAGCATCAATTTTTCTGGTTAAAGCTGAAATCTGAGCTGACAATGATGTAACTTCATCAACCTCTAATACCATTGCGACCTTTGATTGTGGCATCCTAGTCGTAGGCCTTTGGTAATTATTAGTCGTCATAGTTTCTAGCAAACTGTACGCCTCATCAAAATTCTTTACTATTAAAGCTCCCCCCAGTCGCTGCATCAACACTAGTCCATGTACCACTCATTAGCCAGTTATAAAATGTCTAAACTTGTAACCACTTGGGAAGTTCATGGTGTGGATACTTTCTCAATAACTCTTTAAATCTTTTCTAAGTTTCATACAATGACTCCGAGTTAAGTTAAGCGAAAGTAGTAATATTGTTCTTCCTCTTCGTAGTTTTAGCAGGTGGGAAAAACTTTGATAAAAAAAATTTGTGCCAAATCATTCCATGTAGTGAATTATCCAGGTGCTAGTGAGTGTAACCGACCTTTTGCCTTGTATCGTATAGTGAAAGGGAACAAACAAAGTCTAATTGCATCTTTCATAACTCCGTTATATTTAAATTTTTTGTTAATCTCCAAGAAACGCGCCAAGTGTTCATTCAGATCATTATTAGCCAAGCCCCCAAAATGTACCAAATTTTTAATCATTTGAATGGTACCCGGTTTAATGACAAACGTAATTTATCTATTACTTGTTCCTCGTATTACTCTATTATGGTTTAATCTCAAGTTTTTGAAACAAGGAACCCTGAATGTTCCATCATTCATTTTCTTTTGGAATTGAATGCCTCGACATTGGAAATCCAGAAACTGAAAAGGCCTTTAATGCTCGGCATTAAAATACACAGCATATGAATGCCTTGGCATTTTACGTCAATTTTTTTAAAAAATAAGTTCCAAGTTTGTATAAGCTCCTAACCCATTTGTACTTCTAAGTCTTTCATCCTGTCTCCCGTTCGATCAAATCTCAAAACCCTAACCCCCTTTCTACTAAAACATCTTCTCTCAAATCAACATTAACACCAATTGGTTTCAACAAGGATTCAAGTAAGCATCTCCCTTCTCATAGTGTATTATCTCTCTCCAAACAAGGTATGTGTAGTTTCACTTGGGTTTTTCATATAAGGCATCTTGGATTAATTTCTTGATGTATTGTACATGTTTGGATGTCTTTAAATTGTTAGGTTAATGTTTTGTTGTCTATTTGGGGTTAGATTTTAAGAAGCACAAGCATATCATATAAGGTTTTAACTATTGCACACAAGGTGTTTAAAAAAAAATACTTGTGAGAATAAACACTATTAAATTCCTTTAAAATGAGACTAATCTTTCCTTAAAACATTATAGACTTTATCCTAAACAATATAATTGATCCCAATTTGGTTGGAATGACATGGTAAATGGGCTATACATCAAGTTTGGTGGAGTTGTGCGTAATTTTAACATATAGTTGTGTTTGCTCAATAGTCATTAAATTGTGAAGCTTTGTGTGAGTCTAATGTTGATTATTTGGACATAAATTGACTATATCTTGTTTCTAAGTTGCAAGGATGTTGGCAAAATGTCAACAAGGGGGGAGTTCAACTTCTAAACCATCCAAGCCATTTGAATGAATTCCACTATGAAGCCTAGCCAATTGCTTATGGCGCCCACATTACCAGTTTCCCTCTTTCCGATCAAGAAGATGAGAGCGATGAGGAGGTCAATCGTGATGATTTACCTAATTAGGGAAGTCCTCAGTTTTACAATTTCTCTATTCTTCGCATGAGGACATTGCTCTGTTTAAGTATTGCGGTGTTTTGTTAGCATTTTGCATAATAGGACATTTATGCATTTAGGTTGTATTTGTATCTAGTTTTAATTATTCATGTTTATTTGTTAGTTTTGCATTATTTGGTGTTTCACACATTGCATTTTAGGATATATCAAGCATGGTGAGATATGAAACCTTATGTCGGTCGATGATAAGAATTTTGTGAATTAAGTAATAACTTGAATGAATGGGATAATGATAGATAAGTTAGCTTGTTGATATTTTTACTTTGCTTTGTTGGGGTAAAAAACATTGAGTTTAAAGTGCAAATATTCAATATGTTGATTTAGTTGTGAGTTGGTCGAACTAAAAGAATTTGAGGCTTAAGACAGATATAAATCACCCTCTATGGTTTAGTTTAATTCGTATTTTGGAAATTATTTATTTAAAAAAAAGAAAAGAAAATTGACTAAGTTGTCTTTGTGGCCTCTGTTACTCGAATAAGTACACCCTTAGGAGTGTCTCTATACTCAGCGCCCTAAATCTAACTAGTTTTGGAGTCGTTGGTCGAAAGTTCGCTACATGGGTACTTTGAAAAGCCTAATAAAGACTAGCACTACATAAGTCAATAAAAAAAATGAGACAGAGCGTAAAACGCTCTCATAGAAAAACAAGGAAAAAAAAAAGAAGATATTTTTGAAATACAGGGTATCTATGTTATAGAGGTGAAGTAAAATTGATTATATATGTGATTGTCTTTCTTTAAGCCGTATTATTCATAAGTTCGACTAACTTATGATTGGGTTAACATATTGACACACACACTGTGGGTTGAAAATGAAGTGAGTTGGTGATATTCTTGAATTTTTAACTTATACTTGAAGTTGAACATTCATTTAAGTTATGATTAAGGAACTTTGAGGCTAGTTGCGGACAATTGTTTTGATTCATGTTTGACTAGGTGGAGTCATGATAGTTAGTTCCATTCATTCTGTTTTATTCATTTATGTTGCTTGAGGACAAACAATTGCTTAAGTTTGGGGGTATTTGATGAGTCAAAAATTTATCCATGAATCAGATACTTTTGGACTTAGTTTTATGCTTATATTGAGTAATTTTAGTGCATTTTATGTTATTTTGTAGAAATAGGCAAAGAAAAGGCAAATCTAGAAATTTAAGGAAAGCAATGGCAGTTTCATAAATAATTGGAAGTTGAATATTGGGGTATTCGTTTTGTGAAGGATTTGAGTGTTGGGGCATTCAACAGTAGAATGTGGGCAAATTTATTTTGCATTTAGGTCAAAGTTTGATGATTCCTAGTAGGGTTTGAATGCTAAAGAGCTTAATTTTTGCATGAGAATTAATAGTAGATTTGGAAAAGGAATTGTATTATAGTAATTTATTAAAATTAGGATACTATGTATGTAATTTTAAATAGGATTGTAGTTCTTTCAGGGTTAGAAAGTTAGGAGGCCTATAAATACATGTTAAAGGGCTACTAAGAAAATTAATTCTTTTATCATGGCGGCTAGAATTCAGGGATGGAGCTCTAGTGCAAAAACACTTGTTAACACCAATGGAGGCAGGGTATTAAAGGAGGCTTGATAGCTTTACTTTGATACTTGTATTATCTATGGATGTTAATTAATATTTGAAAAAGATTAATTTATTTGTTAAGAATTAAACTTCTATCTGTTTAAATTAAATTGGCTTGCTTTGAATTTAATATTTGGAAAAAATTAGGATTAATTTCTCGTGGGATCAACAACTCTCTTATCACTCTTGTGAGAATTTCCATCGTCAATCCTCCTTTAATTCCCTGCCTTCATTGGTGTTAACAAGTGTTTTTGCACTAGAGCTCCATCCCTGAATTCAAGTTATCGCGATAAAAAAATTAATTTTCTTAGTAGCCCTTTACCATGTATTTATAGGCCTCCTAACTTTCTAACCCTAAAAGAACTACAATCCTAATTAAAATTACACACATAATATCCTAATTTTAATAAAGTACTTTAATACAATTTCTTTTCCAAATCTACTATTAACTCTTATGCAAAAATTAGACTATTTAGCATCTAAACCCTACTAGGAATCATTAAACTTTGACCCAATTGCAAAATAAATTCGCCCACATTCTGTTCTTGAATGCCCCAGCATTCAAATCCTTCACAAATGAATGCCCCATCATTCAACTTCCAATTATTTACAAAATTGCTATTGCTTTCCCAAAATTGCCAGATTTGCCCTTTCTTTGCTTATTCCTACAAAATAACATAAAATGCAAGTAAAATGTACTAAAATTACTCAATCCAAGCATAAAATTAAGTCGAAAAACGTTTGATTCATGGATAAATTCCCCACTCATAATAAAACAATATTTTATTTGACCATATGTCCGTTACATTTAGTAAAGAAGTCGAGTTTAAGCTCCAAGTAGGCATAAGCGAGTCGAACTTAATTAAGTTCAAGCCTAATTTTTTAATTTTTTACCAAACACTCTACCAATTGACAAGAGTGGATCAGCCTAGAGTGTCAGTTTATTAAATAATGAATATAAACCTGGTATTGGAGGGGTGAGGGGGGGAGGACAATTAAAATAAATGCTCCACTAAAAGTGTTATATCCAAGCTATCCTCTATAAAAACTCTCCTGCAATCAGAGGGTAATGAACCTAAAATATTAAATACAATTAAAGTTGAAATTGAATGACTAAAAGCTGCCATTTTATCAGCTGCCCTATTGCCCTCCCTGTAAATGTAATAATTTATATTTTTGTTAATAAATAAAAATTAATTAATTTTATTTTTAAAAAGTGTAATTGATTTGAAAAAAAAATGAAGTTACTATTTTTTTTCTTTCTTCTTGTTTTGTTTCAAAAGTTAAAATATGTTTACTACATAATTTAATAATTGATTTCATTAAAATTGAAGAGTCCATTAGGGTTTTTGTAACTCTTATTTTGTTTATTTGTTATATTTAAAGAGTGGGGATGTAAACTTAATTCTACTCTAATTTGACTAGTTGAATCCCTGAGTAGAATACTTATTCGCACAGGCAGCCCATTAGAAAAATCGTAATTAATTCATCCAATGTCAAAATTGAGTGAATTCAAAACCTATTTATTTAGTTTTTAATTTTCTACAATTATTAAGAGGAAGAGAAGTTATTTGAAGTCATCTTCATGCCTTAAATTGCTGAAAACTATAACATGTCATAATTCCCGTCACTATTTTAAGCCTTAGTTTTGAAATTTATAACTTAGTCATATTAACTTCGAATGGAGTGATTCTTGAGTCTATGTCGTATAGTTTTTCGAGAGCTACAATTTTGTGATGACATGATAAGATTTTGAAGACTCTAGAAGCCCCAAAAGTCATATTTTTTACTATTGCGTATTGAAGAAAGGTGGACAAGAAAGGTAAATATTATTTCATATTTTAATTCTTATAACTCGCCTCTGCTTTTAACATGAATGCTACAAAAGCAGTCTTCTGGTTATCCCCTACCCTAGCAACATCAAAGACCTTCTCTATTTCCATAATCCAGGTCTGTGCTTCAACTGGATTCATGGACCCATGGAATTCTGGTGGCCCAACCGCCATGAAATCCTTAAAAGTCGTAGCTTGATTCTGTGGCTAATTATGTAATGCTCCCGTCAGTAGCATTACAAATTGTTGAACAGTATTATCCTCAACATTGTTGTTATTCTCAGGGTTCCTTTGTCGTGGTTGGCGTCTTGGAGGCATTTTCTATTAAAATACACCCATTAGATTCTATTCAAACTTTTAAGTATTACTACTTAAGTTGCACATCATAAAAGATTATCATATAACACATAACACTTTGAATAAAATAACAACTTTTATGCATTCATAACCTTTTAGGAAATATCAAAACAATAGCATCACTGTTATTTACATTACTTTCCTGAACTACAAAAGTAACAAGATTACTTCATCATCATCACACCCCATTGGTTATATCATACCCGAGATTTATATTTTATTTATCATATCATTAATCGCATATCAGGTACATTCCCTACAATGTCCTAGTAAGATACTACGTAGCCTTACGACGCTCTTCCTCCATGATTTGAAACATTGTTCGGTGATCTAATATGTATGATGGAAGCGTCTCGAACTGGATAGGATAACACATGACCCGATCTTGAGCTCGATTGATCACAGTTTTGAATACATTATTCATCTCTTCCATCTTCATCCTCTTTGCTTGTGCGTCTCTTTGTACTATTCCTGCTCGTTGATAAGCTTCATCATATGCGTCCTCAGCTCTTGCCCTCTTTGTAGCTTCCTCTTTCAACTTGTTCTTCAACTTTGCAATCTCTGCTATCATTCGCTCATTCTCTCCTTCAGTGTGAACAAGCTTCTCTTCAACGTTATTCAGAAGTTCCTCTCGATCTTGGATCTCTTCGTCGTTCTATGCCATCGAGGTCTAATTTTTTAGCTACTATCTCTTGCAACTCCTCGATGGTATCTTGAAGTTCCACATTGCGGTCATACACCTCGTCATAAATACGGGCGGCAATCGAGTTAAGTGGAATATCTTCCTCTTCGTCCTCCTCATCCTCCGACTATGGAAGCTCAATGGGGTCCTCCTCGTCCATCTCTATCTCATCCTCCTCATCAGGTATTCTCTCCTGCTCAACTACTGTGACAAACGGAGTTGTTTCCCGTGGCAGTAGCTGTTCCCACACCACCTGAATATCTCAAGACTTCTCCTCTCTAGGCATTTGGGATCCTTCCTCCCTAACCTGACTGGATCCTCCTATATTAGCCATCTTATCAACCAAATTTGAAGTTTTAATTACTAATCATTACTACTCGACAATCATGAGCACATAAGTTGTAATCACATAAGCACATAAGTGTTTTATTACTTCTTCCCTAAAACTCGATAAGAGTTTATCATCACTATCTTTTCAAAGGTTATTTCCTAAGGCGTTTCCCCACCTAAGGTTCATAACTTAAAGCTTTGATACCAACCTGTGATAGCCCCAAATCTAGGTACTTCATTCCCACAAGACTTGGTGTTCACGATCCATTCATTCATATTATCTACCCAAATATAATAAAAATTAAATCATAAATCCTCCCTTTAAATAGGGTTACATCATTTTAATCCAAAAACATCCCAGGTTGTCTAACCTTAAAATCAATCAAGTGCGGAAATAAAATTATTACATCACATCATTAATTAAAAGTCCATCATCATAACAATAAATGAAAATTACAAGTCTTCATCACTTGTATATTTTTCCCTTTCCTTTTCTAGTTGAAGGCTCATCTACCTTCTCAACTTTAGTTGCAATAATAATATTTATGCAAGAGAGAGCAAAACAAATGCTCACTAGATATACCAATGAATCAACAAGAATGTAATAACTTTTGATGAATAGGCTCATCAAAAGCCGAATAGTACTATATCAATGATAACCAAAGACCGAAATCAAAATATGGAATATATTTAACAGAAAGTCATAAGACCACGAACTATGTCCATGAATTCTATGAGTAATCATTCAACTCCAACTTTAACAAATCATAAAGACTATAAGGACTCCTCGTGCTTAGGGGATCAACCCTTCGTACAATGTATTGTGCACAAACATTTCAACGCTAAGCGTAAATTATCCCCTAATAATAATAGGGTTGTTCATCTCAGTATTTAAAGTACAAGTCCGCACCAAAAAAGTTTGGTTTGGATAACCTTTCAAGGGTAATTTGAAGTTCAACGATCATCAACTAAAGGACTAGTTGAATCAATAGGGTTTGATAACACAACAGTTAATCAATAGTAACATAATATGGAATAATGATTAAGTGTAAGCGAACTAACTATATCTTGAACTCATGCTTAGAAACAACTATAAAGCATAAGTATTGAATGACAATAAATCCTGCTTGAACAATATTAAGCTAGGACTATGAATTATTGAATATACCTTAAGTACTAGCAAGCTGAAAATAAAGCTTGCTCATAATGAGAATAGCTTGTGCCAAGTAAATGAGATAAGAAATTCAACATTAGAAATTAGAATTCAAGAAAATTGCATTGATAATACACGAATGACAATAAAGAAACTTGTCTAACAATAAACAAGTTAGAATACATCAATAAATATTGGAATTCAAAACTTGTGCGAATAAAATTAAAGTCATAGCTAGCTTGCTCAAATAATGATTAGGAATACAAGAGTTCGCTAAATGAAGGTTTAAAGTTAGAAACTTGCTTAATGTAATGTATAAAGATAAGGTTTAGAGACTTGCCTCGAGCGTAAGCTATAATATTAAACTCACGTTCACCTACACATATGTTTAGAACCACAATACCTATTAGATATGCTAACATACCATAACATAAGCATTTCTAATTAGACTTGTTATTTCCGTATAAGTCTTATACTACCATATACATTTCAGAATTTCCAAGTGTTAACATCACAACACTTATCTAACATTTATAGTATAAACTAAGTTATAACATAACACGTTCATAACTTATATCATTTGAAACTTTGAACTACTAACTACCTAGCACAATTCTATTTTAACCATGTCATTACACATTTGAGATGGCAACATAAGCTTAAACCATATTAAGTTGTTATCCCATAATGCAGCTGACGATAGAAGTCAACGTCCCAAACACAGGTATGGCGTAGCTGCGCCATACACAAAGCTTTGGATCGGCCAGCAATTCTTGTGGCAAGACAATTTCTGATTTTTTTTTTTTGCCACGAGCATTTATAAATTGCTAGTGCCTGAAGAACAGAGGCGTAAACGACTATGAACAAAGATGGCAAACTATAGCCCAATAATCACGAATTTCACCCACTAGACACTGATATTACCACAAACAATTGATATAAAACTATCATAAACATGTTTGTCAACATATTCCTCAACATAGAACAATTTAACAACCATTATACTAGTTTAATTTCTCAAATTTCTCATTTTTATATAAAACTCACTTTTTTGACATTCATCCCAAAAATCAACACTCTGATTTCAATTCTTCACCAAATCTCTTCGTTCAAATTACGTTATCTTTGTTTCTTAATGAACTAGCATAATCAAGCCTCAATTTGCAGTTTAACATACTAATTGACCATCAAATTGGTATTTCATAAGCCACATGAAAAAAATATACTACAATTTACTTTTCTTCCTTTTTACAACGAAATTAGCATACCGTTCATGTCTGACTACAACTTCTAACATCATAACTATATATAATTACCATAAACAGATTACATAACAATAATTTACAGAAAACTAGAATTCTCATAACATATAGTTTTTGCCGTGAAACACATATACATGTATATATATATGTATAATAGTAAGGTTGTGAACATACCTTCAATTGATCGAACAATCCTTGCTAAACTCACTGGAATTGCTGGAAATTGCTTAAGTTTCTTCTCTCAATTCTATCTCACAGTCTCTCTGTATTTCTCAGACTTATCAAACAACTAGAATACGCATATCAACGTAATACTCCAGCCAACGCACACTTTCAAACGTCTAAAAACTGACGTCTACTAATTAACCCTTATTAAATCATTAGTTATAAATATATATTTATATTATTTATTTTATTTATATTATTTAAATTTAAAATTAAAAATCCAAAAGATATAAGACTTTGTTTGGCAAAACCCTTTAAAATTTAAAGACTTAATATATTTAAGCCTTATTTTAATAAACCATTTAGTTTATAATTTATAATCACATATTATTTATTTGGATTTTCATATCCAATATTAATCAAATAAATTAATTATGCACACTATATTTTAAATAAATTTCTCACTTTAACAAATATCACAAAATTATAATTTCATTATAATTTTATTTAATGATTTAACAAACCATTTTAAATTATTAACCAACAACATAACACCTCATGTCATATTAGAAATCTCTAAATTATAAATTAATTTAATTTAGAATATTATCTAATAAATTTAAACTCATAAATATTTATTCAACAATAAACACCTCAAATAAATATTTATATAATTCAATAAATAATTTGAAATTATAATTTAAAATTCTGGATTGTTACATCTTTCCCTCCTTACAAGGATTTTGTCCCCAGAATCACAACTCAAACTATCAAATCGTCAGATTCTTCCCTCCTTACAAAGATTTTGTTCCCAGAATCGAAGACACATACTAAACAAATAACTCAAGGTAATTCTTCATCATTTCTGCTTCGAGTTCCCACGTAGCCTCTTTGACATTGTGGTTCCTCCATATCACCTTCACAGAAGGTATCACTTTATTCTTGAGCACTTGTTCTTCCCTGTCCACTATCTGGATAGGAATCTCTTCATAGGATAAATCTTTACTGAACTGCAACGATTCATACTCGATCAAATGCTTGTAATCGGGTTTATACGCTCGCAACACCGACACATGAAAAATGTTATGCACGTGTTCTAATTCTGGAGGTAAAGCTACCTCATAAACTACTTCTCCTACTTTGCGTATAATCTCGAAAGGTCCAATAAACCTTGGGCTGAGCTTTCCTTTCTTGCCGAAACAAATTTTCCCCTTCCAAGGAAAAACTTTCAGGAACACGAAATTTCCTGCTTTAAATTCATGATTCTTCCTATGTTGATCAACATACTTTTTCTATCGATCTTGAGCAACTACTAGTCTTGCTCTGATGAGTTTTATAATTTCAGCGGTCTTCTGTACTAGTTCTGGTCCTAGCTGTTGACGTTCACCAACTTCATCCCAATATAGTGGAGTTCTGCATTTCCTGCCGTATAATGACTCGTATGGCAGCATATCAATGCTTGCGTGGTAATTGTTGTTGTATGCAAATTCCACCAATGGTAGATGATAATCACAGTTTCCTTTGAAATCCATGATGCACGCTCTAAGCATATCTTCTAGCGTCTGGATAGTTTGTTCGCTTTACCCATCGGTTTGCGAATGATATGTTGTACTCATCTTCAATTGCGTTCCCATGCATTCTTGTAGTCTCTTCCAGAAATTTGATGTGAACCTCGGGTCTCGATCTTACACTATAGATACTAGAACTCCATGTCTTGAGACGATCTCTTTAACGTATAGCTTTGCCAGCTGATCAAGATTAAATCTAATCTTTATTGGCAAAAAGAGTGCAGATTTTGTCAGTTTGTCCACTATCACCCATATCGAATCGTATCCTTTTTGAGTCGTTGGAAGACCTACCACAAAATCCATGTTGATATGCTCCCATTTCCATTCCAGTATTTTCTAACGGTTGGAGTAATCCGCTTGGTCTTTGATGCTCTACCTTCACTCTCTGACATGTCAAGCATTTTGCAACGCATTCTGCAATGTATCTTTTCATATTTAGCCACCAAAATGTCACCGCAAATCTTGATACATCTTCTTACTTCCCGAATGAATCGAGTATCTTGAGCTATGAGCTTCTGTCAAGATGTCTTCTTTAATATCTTGTACTGCTGGAACCCAAATTCGTCCCTCAAATCTTAGCATTCCCTCAGTATCAAGCTTATACTTCACCTCTTTACATTCGGCAACACTTTCCTTTATTTTTCTGCATTCCTCATCCTGTAGTTGTTCATTCTTCACTTTGTCCACCAAAGTTGGACTAGCTTCTATCTGGTACAATCTTTCGTCAGCTTTTTTTGAAAATATGATTTCTAACTCTAGCCTTGCCATTGCTGAAATGAGTTCCTCCTTATCGGTTAACATCATCAACTTTTCTCTGCCTTTCTTACTCAAGGCATCTTCAACCACATTTGCTTTGCCTAGATGATAAAAGATTTCGCAATCATAGTCCTTTATCAATTCCATCCATCTCCTTTGACGCATGTTCAAGTCCTTCTGTGTGAAAATATACTTCAGACTCTTATGGTCTGTGTAGATCTCACATTTCTCTCCATAGAGATAGTGTCTCCATATCTTCAGAGCAAACACAACCTCCGCCAACTCTAAATCATGAGTTGGATACCCTTTTTCATAGTCTTTTAATTGCCTTGATGCATATGTGATGACTTTACCGTTCTGCATAAGGATACATCCTAAACCCTTGTGTGAAGCATCACTATACACCACAAAGTTTCCTGTATTATCTGGTAATGACAACACAGCTGCCACACTTAACTTCTTTTTCTGTTCTTGAGAACTTTCTTCACACTTCTCCGTCTAAACAAATTTTATAGATTTTCTCGTCAAATTTGTCAACGGAGTAGCAATCTTGGAAAAATCTTGTATAAACCGTTTGTAATAACCTGCCAATCCCAAGAAACTTCTCACTTCTGATGGGGTTCTTGGTTGTTCCCAATTTATCACAGTTTAGACTTTTGATGGATCTATAGAAATCCCATCCTTATCAATTACATGCCCAAGAAATTGTACACGCTCCAGCCAAAACTCACACTTACAGAATTTCGCGTACAACTTTTCTTTTCTTAGCGTCTCCAGCGTCAAACGTAAGTGTTCCACGTGTTCTTCTTGAGTTTTGGAGTACACCAAAATATCATCGATAAATACCACCACAAACTTGTCTGAAAATGATTTAAACACCCTGTTCATCAAATCCATGAACGCTGCAGGGGCATTTGTCAAACCAAAAGACATCACCAAAAATTCATAATGTCCATATCGAGTTCAGAATGCCGTCTTCGATACATCCTCCTTCCTTACTTTCAGTTGGTGATACCCACTTCTCAAATCTATTTTCGTGATATATCTAGCACCCTTCAATTGATCAAACAAGTCATCTATTCTTGGCAACGGATATTTGTTTTTAATAGTGACTTTGTTGAATTCTCTATAATTAATGCAAAGACACATTGACCCATCCTTCTTCTTCACGAATAACACTGGTGCTCCCCACGGTGATACACTCGGCTGAATGTACTTCTTATCTAGCAGTTCTTGGATTTGCACCATTAATTCCTTCATCTCTACCAGAGCCATTCTGTACGAGGCTTTCAATATCAGAGCGGTTCCTGGCGCTAAGTCAATCACAAATTCAATCTCTTGGTTAGGCGGAAGTCCTGGCAAATCTTCTGAAAACACATCCACGAATTCCTTAACCACTGTATTTCCTCTAATTTCACACCCTCCTTCTTTTGAGTATCGACTATGTAAGCTAAGTATCCTACACAACCCTAACCCAACAACTTCTTGGCCTGCATAATCGTCAGACACTTCATTTATCTAGGCGATGTGCTACCATGAAAAACTACCTTTGACGGAGTCATAAGGTTTACACACTTCTTTTGGCAATCAATTATCGCTCCATAATTGAATAACCAATCCATTCCTAATATCACATCAAACTCTCCAAGTTTTATCGAAATTAAATCTACTGTCATAATATTCCCCTTTATATTCACTCTACAATTCTTGTATATGAACCTAACATGAATTACCTCCATATTCGCAATTTCTATGTTTAAAGGGAAATTCAATTCTTCACTAGGTATTTCTAACCTCTTAACAAATTCATCAGATATAAACGAGCAAGTAGCACCCGAATCAAATAATACATATACATTTATATCGTTGATTGGGATAATACCTAACATGACATCCTTTTATTGCACTGCATCCTGCACCGACATGTTGAAGGTTCTTGCTGTGGGCTTATTTGTTGACGTTGGCTCAGCAATAGTCAGCGCACCTCCACTAGCATTTCCCTTGCTTCCATTTGTCTCACCAGATTTCTTCTTTGGATACTCGCGAGCAAAATGATCCTTCGACCCACAGGTGTAACAAATATTCTTCTTGGGTTGACTGTAATTTGGGGCAATGTAACCCTCTTGGACACAGTTAAAGCATGCCCGCTTACCCCTTAAGCACATACCCGAGTGAAACCTCCCACATGTAGCACATGCGTCAGTCTTCTTCTTCTACTGGTTACCTTGCTGAGTTCCAGCTCCCACATTTGCATTCCACTTTCTCTTCAAATTGTTGTTGCCATTTCCACCGTTACTACCTCCACCATTTTTAGCTTCACCTTCATTCTTCTTCTTCATTTGCTCTTGGTTGTGCTTTGTTACAGCCTCGCCTCCACTTTCAGCGAGAATTGTTTTCTCAAGCACCGCTGCAAACATCTTCAACTGGAACAGGGAAACCTTGCTGTATAACCAGGACTTCAGTCCCTGCTCGAATCTTCTTTCCTTGCGCTCATCCGTATTCACCTGATATAGCGCAAACCTTGCTAGCTCATTGAATTTCACGGCATACTCCGACACCGACATTGTGCCCTGCTTCAGTTCTAGAAACTGTACCTCCATCTGATTCTTTGAACTTTCTGGGAAATAGGTCTCAGAGATTATTTCTTTGAACCTTTCCTAAGACATTACCCTTTGACCTCCTCGGGTTTTATTGGCTTGCCACCAGTAATTCGCCTCTGCTTTCAACATGAATGTTGCAAAAGCAGTCTTCTGGTTATCCCCTACCCTAGTAACATCGAAGACCTTCTCTATTTCAATAATCCAGGTCTGTGCTTCAACCAGATTCATGGACCCATGGAATTCTGGTGGCCCAACCGCCTTAAAATCCTTAAAAGTCGTAGCTTGATTCTGTGGCTGATTATGTAATGTTCCCATTAGTAGCGTTACGAATTGCTGAATTGGATTATCCTCAGCATTGTTGTTATTCTCAGGGTTCCTTTGTCGTGGTTGGCGTCTTGGAGACATTTTCTGTTAAAATACACCCCTTAGATTATATTTAACCTTTTAAGTATTACTACTTAAGTTACACATCATAAAAGATTATCACATAACACATAACACTTTGAATAAAATAATAACTTTTATTCATTCATAACCTTTTAGGAAACATCAAAACAATAGCATCACTGCATATTTACATTACTTTCCTGAACTACAAAAGTTAAAGGATTACTTCATCATCATCACATCCCATTGGTTATATCATACCCGGGATTTACATTTTATTTATCATATCATTAATCGCATATACGGTACAGTCCCTACAATGTCCTACTAAGATACTGCGTAGCCTTATGACGCTTTTCCTCCGTGATTCGAAACATTGTTCGGCGATCTAATATGTATGATGGCAACGTCTCGAACTGGATAGGATAACACATGACCCGATCTTGAGTTCGATTGATCACGGTGTTGAATACGTTATTCATCTCTTCCATCTTCATCCTCTTTGCTTGTGCGTTTCTTTATGCTATTCCGGCTCGTTGATAAGCTTCATCATATGCATCCTCAGCTCTTGCCCTCTTTGTAGCTTTCTCTTTCAACTTGCTCTTCAACTTTGCAATCTCTGCTATCATTCGCTCATTCTCTCCTTCAGTGTGAACAAGCTTCTCTTCAACGTTATTCAGAAGTTCCTCTCGATCTTGGATCTCTTCGTCGTTCTATGCCATCGAGGTCTAATTTTTTAGCTACTATCTCTTGCAACTCCTCGATGGTATCTTGAAGTTCCACATTGCGGTCATACACCTCGTCATAAATACGGGCGGCAATCGAGTTAAGTGGAATATCTTCCTCTTCGTCCCTCCTCATCCTCCGACTATGGCAAATTTCAATGGGGTCCTCCTCGTCCATCTCTATCTCATCCTCCTCATCGGGTATTCTCTCCTCGCTCAACTCTTGTGACAAATGGAGTTGTTTCCGTGGCGATGTTTTGTTCACACCACCCGAATATCTCAAGACTTCTCCTCTCTAGGCATTTGGGATCCTTCCTCCCTAACTTTGATTGGATCCTCCTATATTAGCCATCTTATCAACCAAATTTGAAGTTTTAATTACTAATCATTACTACTCGACACTCATGAGCACATAAGTTGTAATCACATAAGCACATAAGTGTTTTATTACTTCTTCCCTAAACTTCGATAAGAGTTTATCATCACTATCTTTTCAAAGGTTATTTCCTAAGGCGCTTCCCCCACCTAAGGTTCATAACTTAAAGCTTTGATACCAACCTGTGATAGCCCCAAATCTAGGTACTTCATTCCCACAAGACTTGGTGTTCACGATCCATTCATTCATATTATCTACCCAAATATAATAAAAATTAAATCATAAATCCTCCCTTTAAATAGGGTTACATCATTTTAATCCAAAAACATCCCGGTTGTCTAACCTTAAAATCAATCAAGTGCTTGAAATAAAATTATTACATCACATCATTAATTAAAAGTCCATCATCATAACAATAAATGAAAATTACAAGTCTTCATCACTTGTATATTTTTCCCTTTCCTTTTCTAGTTGAAGGCTCATCTACCTTCTCAACTTTAGTTGCAATAATAATATTTATGCAAGAGAGAGCAAAACAAATGCTCACTAGATATACCAATGAATCAACAAGAATGTAATAACTGCCAATGAATAGGCTCATCAAAACTGAATAGTACTATATCAATGATAACCAAAGACTGAAATCAAAATATGGAATATATTTAACCGAGGGTCATAAGACCACGAACTATGTCCACAGTTGCGAGTAATCATTCAACTCCAACTTTAACAGTCATAAGACTATAAGGACTCCTCGTACTTAGGGGATCAACCCTTCGTACAATGTATTGTGCACAAACATTTCAACGCTAAGCGTAAATTATCCCCTAATAATAATAGGGTTGTTCATCTCAGTATTTAAAGTACAAGTCCGCACCAAAAAAGTTTGGTTTGGATAACCTTTCAAGGGTAATTTGAAGTTCAACGATCATCAACTAAAGGACTAGTTGAATCAATAGGGTTTGATAACACAACAGTTAATCAATAGTAACATAATATGGAATAATGATTAAGTGTAAGCGAACTAACTATATCTTGAACTCATGCTTAGAAACAACTATAAAGCATAAGTATTGAATGACAATAAATCACCTTGAACAATATTAAGCTAGGACTATGAATTATTGAATATACCTTAAGTACTAGCAAGCTGAAAATAAAGCTTGCTCATAATGAGAATAGCTTGTGCCAAGTAAATGAGATAAGAAATTCAACATTAGAAATTAGAATTCAAGAAAATTGCATTGATAATACACGAATGACAATAAAGAAACTTGTCTAACAATAAACAAGTTAGAATACATCAATAAATATTGGAATTCAAAACTTGTGCGAATAAAATTAAAGTCATAGCTAGCTTGCTCAAATAATGATTAGGAATACAAGAGTTCGCTAAATGAAGGTTTAAAGTTAGAAACTTGCTTAATGTAATGTATAAAGATAAGGTTTAGAGACTTGCCTCGAGCGTAAGCTATAATATTAAACTCACGTTCACCTACACATATGTTTAGAACCACAATACCTATTAGATATGCTAACATACCATAACATAAGCATTTCTAATTAGACTTGTTATTTCCGTATAAGTCTTATACTACCATATACATTTCAGAATTTCCAAGTGTTAACATCACAACACTTATCTAACATTTATAGTATAAACTAAGTTATAACATAACACGTTCATAACTTATATCATTTGAAACTTTGAACTACTAACTACCTAGCACAATTCTATTTTAACCATGTCATTACACATTTGAGATGGCAACATAAGCTTAAACCATATTAAGTTGTTATCCCATAACTGCAGCAGATGAGAAGTCAACGTCCCAAACTCAGGTATGGCGTGAGTTGCTACCATACACAAGCTTCGATCGGTAGCATTTCTTGGCCAAACAATTCTTGCAGATTTTTTGCCTTGTACACGAGTCTTGTTGCTACCGGTGCACGAAGAACAGGCGTAAACGACTATGAATAATGAGCATCACTATAGCCCAACAATCACGAATTTCACCCACTAGACACTGATATTACCACAAACAATTGATATAAAACTATCATAAACATGTTTGTCAACATATTCCTCAACATAGAACAATTTAACAACCATTATACTAGTTTAATTTCTCAAATTTCTCATTTTTATATAAAACTCACTTTTTTGACATTCATCCCAAAAATCAACACTCTGATTTCAATTCTTCACCAAATCTCTTCGTTCAAATTACGTTATCTTTGTTTCTTAATGAACTAGCATAATCAAGCCTCAATTTGCGCTTTTAACATACTAATTGACCATCAAATTGGTATTTCATAAGCCACATGAAAAAAATATACTACAATTTACTTTTCTTCCTTTTTACAACGAAATTAGCATACCGTTCATGTCTGACTACAACTTCTAACATCATAACTATATATAATTACCATAAACAGATTACATAACAATAATTTACAGAAAACTAGAATTCTCATAACATATAGTTTTTGCCGTGAAACACATATACATGTATATATATATGTATAATAGTAAGGTTGTGAACATACCTTCAATTGATCGAACAATCCTTGCTAAACTCACTGGAATTGCTGGAAATTGCTTAAGTTTCTTCTCTCAATTCTATCTCACAGTCTCTCTGTATTTCTCAGACTTATCAAACAACTAGAATACGCATATCAACGTAATACTCCAGCCAACGCACACTTTCAAACGTCTAAAAACTGACGTCTACTAATAGAGATAAGTCTTATACTACCATATACATTTCAAAATTTCCAAGTGTTAACATCACAACACTTATCTAACATTCATTGTATAAACTAAGTTATAACATAACATGTTCATAACTTATAATCATTTGAAACTTTGAACTACTAACTACCTAGCACAATTCTATTTTAACCATGTCATTACACATTTGAGATGGCAACATAAGCTTAAACCATATTAAGTTGTTATCCCATAATCGCGAAGATGAGAAGTCACCGTCTCCCCGACCGCAGGTATGTATGGCGGCACTGGCCATACATAGGCTCAATGACCACAAGCATTCTAGCTGATTTTTACCATAGCACCAAATAAGAACTACACTGGGTGCAGTGCATTGAGAGCAAAAATGACTATGAACGATGAGCAGACTTTTAGCCTAACAAACACGAAATTCACCCACTAGACACTGATATTACCACAAACAATTGATATAAAACTATCATAAACATGTTTGTCAACATATTCCTCAATATAGAACAATTTAAAAACCATTATACTAGTTTAATATCTCAAATTTCTCATTTTCATATAAAACTCAATTTTTTTGACATTCATCCCAAAAATCAACACTGTGATTTCAATTCTTCACCAAATCTCTTCATTCAAATTACGTTATCTTCGTTTCTTAATGAACTAGCATAATCAAGCCTCAATTTGCAGTTTAACATACTAATTGACCATCAAATTAGGTATTTCATAAGCCACATGAAAAAAATATACTGTCATTTACTTTTCTTCCTTTTTACAACGAAATTAGCATACCATTCATGTCTGACTACAACTTCTAACATCATAACTATATATAATTACCATAAACAGATTACATAACAATAATTTATAGAAAACTAGAATTCTCAGAACATATAGTTTTTGCCGTGAAACACATATACATGTATATACACACACACACACACACACACACACACACACACACACACACACACACACACATATATATATATATATATATATATATATATATATAATACTAAGGTTGTGAACATACCTTCAGTTGATCGAACAATCCTTGCTAAACTCACTGGAATTGCTGGAAATTGCTTAAGTTTCCTCTCTCAATTCTCTCTCACACTCTCTCTGTATTTCTTAGACTTATCAAATAACTAGAATACGCATATCAATGTATAACTCCAGCCAGCGCACACTTTCACACGTCTAAAAATCGACGTCTATTAATTAACCCTTATTAAATCATTAGTTATAAATATATATTTATATTATTTATATTATTTAAATTTAAAAATTAAAAATTAAAAATCCAAAAGCCATAAGGCTTTGTTTGGCAAAACCCTTTAAAATTTAAAGACTTAATATATTTAAGCTGTGACAACTCGAAAAATCGGATTGTCCAGAATTTAAGATTTAAAGAATTAGTTATTAATAAAATGAATTTTTATTAATACTATTATGTGCTATGTGTTTATTAATCGTTCTAGAACCTAGAATGATTATTAATCGGGAGTATTCTAGGTACGAGATAGACTGAACGAGTAAGAATTTTCAAGACAAAAATAAAAATTTCTCGGGAACAAAATATTTTCGAGGAAAAAGACGAAATTGGCACTATTCACCCGATGAAACCCTAAGGGTTAAGGTTTGAATAACCTAAGTCATTCCGAGAGTTCGGTATGTTGAAATGACATTTCGTCGAAAGATTTGACGATAATATGTCGTGAAAAGTTAAGTAAGCCGATAAAAGTTTTTCTCAAAAAACGTGAAGAAATCGGACGAAATAAAAATGATGAAAAGTACTCTAATGTGCTTTTCATTCGTTTAGCTACGTTAGGGGAAAACGTGAAGGAAAACGCTTGACACCAAAAAGTGTTTTTCAATTTTTCGGAAATCCGAAGAATACGTAAAAGTTAATCGGTAAAGGAAAGATGAAATATCCAAAAATATTTGGATTCTGAGAATCGCAGTTTTCTAATTGTCTGACGAATTCCATAAGACAGAAGCACGAAGCTTCCAAGGGAAGCTTCGTGAATAGTAAGGAGGTCTATTGAGGAGGTGTGAATAGTAAGGAGGTTGGGGCAAAATGATTAAATTACCCCTAGCCTTAGTTTTCTATAAATAGGAATCTAACATCATTGTTTTGGGATTTTGAAAACCCTACACTTTGAGAGAGAGAGAGAGAGAGAGAGAGAGAGTTTGGATGGGGGAAGAGAATGAGAAGAAGGAGGAAAAGCTTGCTTGTGAGCAAACTTTGTCCAACGGAAGGAGATTAAAGAAGAAAGGTAATCCAAAAACCTAGCTTCTAATTAATTTTCTTTAAGTTTATATGTTAAAAACATAGCTTAATGAGAATAAGGAGTAAAAGATGTAAGAAATGATTTCATTTGGTTGAAATCATGAGAAAAGAAGAAATAAGAAATTAGAAGTTTAGTTTACAAATTTCTTAAGGAAGTGTAAGATTCGTAAAGAATTAGAACGATCCGAGTGGATTATATGAATCAGTAGGTTAATTAAGTAAGGAATGGTGTTGTATAACATCAAATTCCAAGAAAAAGTAAAATCGTAATCAAAATATCGATTAAAAATGAGGAACGAACGAAGAACGGGAAGAACACGCGAAGAACGCGAAGAACGTTGTTGATGGACAAATATAAAACCTTCGTAGGATAATTATTGTTGATGGAAAAGTTTTAAACCATCGTGTATAAGTTAGTTGCTTATAGATTGGTTAGGAATGTTAGAAACGTTCATGAAGAACTGATTAAACGAAGCTATAACGAAGTTATGGCAAAAATTTTGTTAAAGACAAATGAGAATTAGAAAGTTAGTAAAGGAACCCGAATGTGTAGGGTTTCATAACAATGTAAGAGAACATAGAAAATGTGAGTCATGGACTTAAGAACGAACGAATTCCGAGTTTGGATGATCGAATTACGGACTAACGAAAGAAGAGCGTTAAAAATGTAAAACAAACGAAGAGCAAAGATTAAGCCAATTGAATGGCATGTTAATGGATTCAGAACGAAGTTCTGTCCAATGTTAATCAAAGTACGAAAGATAAAGAAGATAATGGCTTTGGAACAATCTCGTTATGAGTTATAACGAATAAGTTATGGAATCGGGAAGTAAGCGTCTTAAGCAATTTCTAAGACTTTAGGAAAATTTCTAGGTTTTGTGCTCATGGCAGTTTGCCAAATCAAGCCTGGGAGGCGGCACTACAAATAAGAGCACAGGCCATCACTCTTTCGCTAAGTGTCGCCGTAGTGTGAGAAATAGAAAAGAGAGTGGCGCTGCAGCGCGAGGTAAAGGAAGGGGCATGGCACCGCAGCGCCGGTGCAAGTCAGTGCCCAGTGATAAGCCTTTAACTGCTCAATTACTGGGGAATGTGCAAGAAAGATATATGAACATGTAGTTTAACTAATGTAATACTTAATTAAGTGTATTAAACCTTTGATGAAGGTTAAACGAAAAGATTAAATGAGATTAAAAGACAAAGAATGTAGACACGGGTTACGGAACCAATATCCGGGGACCGTAGTCGCGATAAACGAATGTGAGGGATTACTATAATGGTGATTCCTTAGCCGTTAGTTGACGAGGGTAATGAATAACATTTCGATGTTATGTCATGGTAATGAGAGATGAATGTAAAGCGTTTAGATCGCTTGTAGATGCAACGTATTTATTGCGATGAATTTCGCCTTAGTATACAACGAATCGTATAAACCCGACATTAAGAATGAATAATGAACATGGGTTTCAGCTGACGAGTAATGAATGAAAGGGATTAAAAACTTAGATAAAGGTTGAGTGAAGGATTAAGGGATGAACAACGTAAACGTGGAATACGTAAACGATTCTCGTGAATCGTATTCACGTCGAGCAAACATTCTAAGTGTACATTGGTTGTATAACTTAAACGTTTACAAAGGTAGTAAGTAAGATATGAATTATCAAGAAAGCCGTAGCAAACGGTAATAAGATTAACGAAACCTGAATGTGATTTAGAGGAGAATGGTAGAATGAAATGTAAGCGTTGAACACTTGAACCGACGTAAAGGTTAAGTGTACACGAATATTAAACGAGTAGAACCTACACCTTGTGTATGGTTTGACCATAAGGTAATGAACATCAATGATTAAACATGTGAATGGTGAAGAAGCTGAATTAAAGATAAGTACGTATAACATAAAGAAGCCGAGTTAATGTTTATAACTTGGATGACTTTCCGAGTCGAATGAACTGGACGTTGTAAGATAAAAATAAGGTAATGTAAAATGGTTAATGCTATAAATGCGTAGAATGAATATTGATTGATCGTTCTGAGTATACAAAACACTGTATAACTTAGAAGATGATGAATGAATCCTGAGGTATGGCATTTAGTTGCTTAAAAACCATAAGGAATAAGAAATTAACTTAACGAACATTATAGTTTAATAGTTTAAATAAGTTAAGATAAGTTAGGTTGTGGTGCAATCGTAACCTTTGATGGTTGACATATGGGAGCTGGGCTAAACAATTCCTTCAGAGAGCGAAGGTATATACAAAACTGGCAAACGATCTAACTTACTGTTATGGGCAGTGTAGATGAGCCGGGAACTTGTTTGTTAGTTATTTGTGGGAAACAACTCAGAGTACCATATGGACTGCTAGTAGAGACACGATGTGTGCTGAGTCCTAGAAAATTTATAAGAAGAAGATAAGAATGCAAATCATCAAAGATGATAAACGTATCGAGTAAGACATCTCCGTTTGTCATGAAGCCATTAACCGGTAAGGGAAGTTGTTCGCGTAAACTTAGTTTGTAAGAACGTGAACCCTAAGAAGTAAAGTTAAGTAAACCAATGTGTAAAGTTAAGTATATGACTAATTGGTTTATGTGTTATTTCCTTACGTGCTACATAGGAATTGGAATGAGCAGTTCAACATAAATTATAAGCTGTAACTGTGCGTAAGGCAAGTTTCCTAACTTCATTCATATTTCAAATGAATGCTAGTTTCTAAACCTTCTCAGATGTTGAACTTGAGAAGTTCTGTCTATGTGCAAATGTGTGATATTTGTACAAGGTGGTAGAATGTGTATGGCCTTGTGCTACAATTTGAACACTTCGATGTTTCTGTCAGATGAACTGTTCTGTGATTAAACTTTTCAATATGAACATGTTCTGTTTATACATGAACCGTTATTGTTAAGTCTGTGCTAAAGGTTCTAGCCAGACAGGATGTGTATGAAAGAGAGTAGAGAATGAAAGTATTTCAAAGTGAATGTAAATAATGTTTTAAAATGATAGGAATTGAGATTATTCCTATTATTCAAGTTGCTTCATAACCTTTGTTCGGTTATTGAAGTCTTAAAAGAATGTTTAAATTCTTGAAGTTGTTTGTTCAATTGTTATGACTTGTTGTGCAATTGAATGTTTACACTTGCTTTAAATAAAAACATTTTCAGCGAACGATGATAGAAGAACTTAAGGATCCCGTAAAGATCAAGCTGATCGGTATCCAGAAGAAGTACCATTCATTATATAAATGAGCGTGAAGATCAAGCGAAGACTTGTAATATAGAATGATAGAATTAAACTACAGAATAGTTTAATGAATGATTATGTATCCTTAGTGGCGGATAAAAGTCACTTGTACAAGATGTAAAGATTAATGTAATTATCACTATTTGTAATGAAATAGGTTATAAGGTTTTAGAACCTAGGATTTGAGGATGTATGTTGTTATATTTAGCTATATAATGATGTATGTTTAGAGGAAGATGGGATCATGACGTACGGAATTCAGATGTGAAAATAGACCGGATTTTGGGGCGTTACAGAGTTGTATCAAAGATGATAGGTTATAAATCTTAGGTATGAGTACCTAAGACTATAATCGTAGAGAGAAGGATAAGGAGATCACCACGTGATCATAGTAAATCATTGTAACAGATGATCTGTTAAACGATGAATGATTTATAGCTAGTGCTATGAATGAATGGTACTACGAAGTACTACGGGAAGAAGAACTCAGATTGAGTTATGAAGGATAACATACGAATTAAAGAAAATTCGTATTAAGTAAAGAGAAAGTTAGAAGTTGTAAAATTTCAAATTGAGGACTCATGTGATAGCTTAGTTGTATGAATATTTGTATGTGCAGAGGTTTGTGTTTCGGTGTAATAATCACTCAGTTTATTACAGTGATAATCATTGGAATTGGTCGCGCTATCAAGATGTATATAACAAGAAGGTGAATCTTTTCTCATGTATATACTTGATAGGTAAAGAATGATATGGTAGGTGCGAGTTCTTGAAACTCATACTTATGGTAAGTTCGTGACTCATAATTATATGGTATGTTTTTGAACTCCTCAGCGAATGGACGCCTATGGTCTATCTGGGATAATTCTTAAACTCATATTATTGTGGAAAGTTCCTGAACTCCTAATGTGTGGTAAGTTGATGGATTGTACTAAGGTATAGGAATGTTTAGACTAAAAATGAGTTATTTTCAGTAAACTTAGCATTGAAGGTGCTAGAGAAGATTAAGTATTGTCACAAGTAAGACAATGAAGGAAGATGTAGAATAGGACATTCCAAGTCATCTAGCTATGAAAGATTTCGAAGTTTCTTGAAATCGTGCTAATGTGCGCGTTTTGAAAAGGAAAAAATTGGTTCAGTTTTTGGAACCAATGGATTTTAAAAGAACTATTCTTGGTATGTCTATGCTAATTGTTTTGTCTAGATAGAAATTGATTTGAAATATCAAAATGAATTTATATCATTAGTACATTTGATGCAAGGATGGTAAAAAGATGGAGTTATTAATGCAATTAAACCTAGTGTTGGTTTTGATCTTAGGATCAATAACCAGCTATGGTATGATGTATAATGATGAAGTCATAAACTGACGAAGTTCTCAACGTACTGTGAAAAGTGCGGTATCATGACGTCATAAAACGTTTTGATGTAGTGTAAAAGAATTTAAAGAAGTAGTCGATGTCAATTAATTTGACTAGACGAATGTTTCAAGTTGATGTCCAATTTATTGGTATGGTCTAAGCTACTTTATTTGGCTAAGACGAATGGTATGCCATGATTAAAAGAAAATCGAGCTTTCTTTGAAGAGTTATGCCGAACCAAATTGTTTTGGTGCTGAATCTAATGATTAATTCAGAGGTGAACATACCCTGAAATGGGGTTATACGATGGGTTGATCGCTTACATATGGAAGAGGTAGTTTACCTTCTTTGTGATTGTAAACTAACCGTGTAAGAAGGGTTTATGGTGAAATACTGTTAAACCTAGTAAGAGTTCATGATCAATTTAACTCCTCAGCAAAAGTATGAAATGTTTTAAAGGAATCCTTATGTTCCTATTTATTCCTTTCACTTCATGATTCTTGATAAGTTATGAAGGGTAGGGAATGTATGAAAGATAAGAACTTCTTTGAAGAGAAGTTGAGAAGATGAGTAAGATAAAATTTTGAGGACAAAATTATGTGAAGAAGGGGCGAATGTGATGACCCGGGAATGGGTGTGGTTTTAGAAATTCCGAGGACGGAATTTTTATAAGGAGGGAAGAATGTGACAACCCGGAAAATTGGATTGTCCAGAATTTAAGATTTAAAGAATTAGTTATTAATAAAATGAATTTTTATTAATACTATTATGTGCTATGTGTTTATTAATCGTTCTAGAACCTATAATGATTATTAATCGGGAGGATTCTAGCTATGAGCTAAACTGAACGAGTAAGAATTTTAAAGACAAAAATAAAAAATTTTCAGGAATAAAATATTTCCAGGGAAAAAGAAGAAATAGGCACTACTTGACGAAACCCTAAGGGTTAGGGTTTGAATAACCTACGCCATTCCAATAGTTCGGTATGTCGAAATGACATTCCGTCAAAAGATTTGACGATAATATGTCGTGAAAAGTTAAGTAAGCCGATAGCTGTTTTTCTCGAAAAACATGCAGAAATCGGACGAAATAAAAACGATGAAAAGTACTGTTATGTGTTTTTCATTCGTTTATCTACGTTAGGGGAAAACGTGAAGGAAAACGCTTGACACCAAAAAGTGTTTTTTAGTTTTTTGGAAATCTGAAGAATACGTAAAAGTTAATCGGTAAAGGAAAGATGAAATATCCAAAAATATTTGGATTCTGAGAATCACGGTTTTTGAACTGTCAGACAAATTCTGCAAGACAGAAGCACGAAGCTTCCAAGGGAAGCTTCATGAATAGTAAGGAGGTCTATTTAGGAGGTGTGAATAGTAAGGAGGTTGGGGCGAAATGACTAAAATATCCCTAGCCTTGGTTTTCTATAAATAAGAAGCTAACTTCATTGTTTTGGGATTTTAAAAATCCTACACTTTGAGAGAGAGAGAGAGAGAGAGAGTTTGGATGGGGGAAGAGAATGAGAAAAAGGAGGAAAAGCTTTCTTGTGAGCAAACTTTGTCCGACGAAAGGAGATTAAAGAAGAAAGGTAATCCAAAAACCTAGCTTCTACTTAATTTTCTTTAAGTTTATATGTTAAAAACATAGCTTAATGAGAATAATGAGTAAAAGATTTAAGAAATGATTTCATTTGGTTGAAATCATGAGAAAAGAAGAAATAAGAAATTAGAAGTTTAGTTTATAAATTTCTTAAGGAAGTGTAAGATTTGTAAAGAATTAGAACGATCCGAGTGGATTATATGAATGAGTAGGTGAATTAAGTAAGGAATGGTGTTGTATAACATCAAATTCCAAGAAAAAGTAAAATCGTAATCAAAATATCGATTAAAAATGAAGAACGAACGAAGAACTCAAAGAATGTTGTTGATGGACAAATTTAAAACCATCGTAGGATAATTATTGTTGATGGACAAGTTTAAAACCATCGTGTATAAGTTAGTTGCTTATTTCTTGGTTAAGAGTGTTAGAAACGCTCATGAAGAACGGATTAAACGGAGCTTGTGGCGGACCCAAATCCAGGTACTTGCAACCCGAACTCGGTTCTCCACGATACCATTTCTTTAAGCTGAATAATACTAAATAATAATACATTCGAACTTAATTTACATACATCAAAGTTTACTTCCCAGTGCACGTGACCTTCAAATACATTCCTTACAATATCGACAATAGATTCCATTGTCTTACTAACTATAACCATTAACTCATACTAAATCTCATTCAATAGCTTTTCTTTTCCCTTGTTCGCGTTCTCGAGCCTTCAAAATCGATCGATCGTCTTGAAAAAACATTTAATTTAAGCAAGGATGAGCATTTGAGTGCCCAAAGAAGTAATAACAATTATATATATAAGTTTGAAAGAATATAAGTATTCTCTTTACATAACACTTCTACAATGAATCAAAAGTTGTGAAGTAATCAGATCTTGATAAAAGATTCACATAACAACTCTCTTTCAATTTCTTGAAATTAGGCTCCACCCATGAATAGGGTTTAAGAAACATACTATGAACATGGTTTTTCATTTTCGAAAGGTTTAGCGTAAATTCATCCGCAAAATCGTCATAACTTTACGTACGCGGAGGGTGATCACCCGTTGTACCTCAGATTGATCAATACTACATAACTTGAACGAAATTCATCGCTCACCCTTTGTCCGCCGAAGCGCATAAAATTTTTTCCATTATCGGGATGTTCATACATGCCTGGTTCCAAACCCGAAGGTTTTTAATCTTGCTCAACAATAATATGTAATTCAACATATATATATATACGGGTAATTGACAAAGGTGTATCAACATGTGAATAAATGCCATGATTATCCAAGTGGGGACACTTGTATAACCATTTAGAAATCAACTTAACATAATATATATCTGAGCTAACATGTTGATAATCAAAGCGTATAATGCATGCAGAAATAGAATAATTAAAACTTCTTACTCATGTCCATTGCATAAAGGAAATGCAAAGGTAAGATATCTTTTGATTTCTTTGATTACAAATCTCAACTTAGGTTTTATCTCTTTATCACAACCTATCAATAATCGATCATTCGCTTCGATTAGAACAATATATCATAACACATAGTAATCGCTCTATTACAACAAGACATAGTCTAATCACGTCATCACATAATCGCAAAGATCATACTTTTAGTTCATATTCTATACTTGAAATATTTTATACATTTTCAAATATCTCATCCATGCTCTTACACAGTAGCCTTTTCTTGCTATTATAGGGTCCGACGGTTATCGTCGTGGCAGATGACTTTTATCGGGTAAATCTTGAGTCTAAGACTCTTATCCTATACCTCAACATCTCAGAAATATCAAACATTTTATTTTTAATCATTTTCAAATTTTCGTAAATTGAAAAATTTAAAATAATTCAAATCAGAACTAAAGGGCTTATAGTGATATAACTCATTTACTATGGGTGCTCTTCATCAAATCTCGGACTTCATAACCGGGGTTCTCAAGTCACTAGTTTGACCGGATATCACTTTCAAACATCGAATTATAATTACATGATTTAAACATTAAACAATTCCATTATCATTAATAATTAATTTATATTAAACTATTAATGAAACCATTGCCAAAATATAAAAGTTATTTATAATAACTCAAACTATTTTTAAAACATTTATATTACCCTTAAATGATTTTTAAAACAATTAAAATTATTTTTAAATAATCACCATTAATATATAAATATTAATGTACTATTCATCCAAATATTAAAAGTCATTAATTATAACTTAAAATATTTTTAAATCCTTAATATCCCTTTAAATGATTTTTAAATAAATAAAACCATTTTTAAACTATTTATTTAATAATAATTATTAAATAAACTAAATATCACTAATATTATCTTAATATCATTAATATTAAATTATTAATGAAATTATCCTTTAAATATTAAAAGTTATATTTTATAACTTAAAATATTTTTAAATACTTTAATTTCATTTAAAATGATTTTTATAATATTAAAATCATTTTTAAACTAAATTATTTAATATAATCATTAAATAACTTTAATATCATTAATATATAATTAATTAATGAAATTCATCACAAAATATTAAAAGTCATGGGAAATAACTTAAAATATTTTATTATACCATAATATAATTTTTCATGATTTTCATGAATTAAAACTATTTTTAAAACATTTATTTAATATTATAATTAAATAAATAAATACCTTTATATTCCAAAAATACTAAATATTTGTGAAATATACTCAAAATAGTTAAAAACTATTTTTCTTGACTTTAAAATAATTTTTCATAATTTATTTGGTATTTTTAATAATTAAAATCTAATTTTTCTAATTTTTAAATCATTTTCGAAAATCGTAAATTAAAATAATTAAAATCGTCATAAAGGCCCTATAGTGATGTAAGTGTTGCTATAGGTGTTCTTGAGCCTACCCAGATCTTCATAAGGCGTAACCGAGTGGGCCTACTTTGACCGTGAATAACTCTCTCATCTTAACGAATTTGGACAATCTATAAATTGGGTCTTGTAGAGTAAATACAAGAATACAAGATCCAACAATCATAACCTCTAAACAAACATCGATCTGGGATAAATCAGCCATCAAAGTAGCTACCAAAGTCGTTTTTCACGAAGAAACAGCGATTCGAGGTGCCTACTTTGACCTCTATAACTTGATGATCGTGGTAACGCGTTTATGTGATCTATCAATTCCATTAGTGTAGACAACATGTAGGAATACAACTATAACACTTAACATCATCATAACAACAAGAAATCAAGCATCTAAAGTATGGTCAAACCTTGTCGGAAAAATTAACACTTAGAAAATTCTGGCCGCCTGAAATTTTACAATCAATCTTGGTCAACCCACTTTGACCTTAAATAACTCTTAATCCGTAATACATATAGACCTGATTCGTTTTGGAGATTAAATACCACATAACAAGCTACACATAACAACCTTTAGAACACAAAACACATTAAAGATGACCGAGATATAAGGCCTGACATTTGCCAAAAAATAATTTCTGGACACTTAGAATATTTTCTGGGTTTGAAAAACAGCCGGTCAATGCCGGTCAACCCACTTTGACCGCTTATAAATCCCGATATACAATAGATATAGACCTGATTCTTTTTGGAGTTTAAAGACCACATATCAGGCTACCTATAACAACTTTTAAACAACAAAACTCGAGATCTAACAAAGAGTTATAGCCTCTGACATTTGGTGAAAAAATAACAGAATTCGGTTTTTCCAACTTGTTTAAATCTTCAAATTCGTGCACTTTGATGTTATGGGTCCTGAATTTAACAACCCAGAATATTAATAGACTCTCTATTACACTACTTTAAACAATCAATTGCATCAATTAACATCGAATCGAAGGATTTCTAGAATTTAGGATTTCTACCTTTTCAAGCTTGATTTTTGATTTACGCTTCTTGATGCTTCCGATTTGTTGTTTGTGATGGTTGGGCTTTGTTTAGGGACCGATATGCTACAATAATTGTAGGTTTTAGAGAGAGAAGCTTAAGGATGAGAGTTGGATGAATTTTAGTGTACAAAAATGCTAACTCTCTCCAATCTATTTATAGAATAATTCAAATGCCTTGGATGCTCAATTTGGTTGTATAATTGAGGTGTAATGGTATAGTAGCATGAGGGAATTCTAGAAGGTGGTGGTTGGCTAGCTTTTGCAAAGATTCTAGCAACAATGCTACTAATAATACACTAAAATGGACAAAAAGGGTATTTTGGTAATTTCCCATATAATTTCATGGGCATTCTTGTACATAGCAATTAAATGTAATATTTAATCACTAGATGGTAATTCTTATCTTTTACCAATTACTTTTCATCCTTTGGTAAATTAAAACATTTATACATTAACATCGCAATTAAACCCAATAATTTTAAATTAGGGTTTTCTATAGAAAATTAGGATTTTCTAATTAGGGTTTCTTAACGTCATCAATTAGGGTTTCTAATTGACCATTAGGGTTCTCTAATTATCTGTGTATGTTCTAACACAGTCATTACGATCTCTAACTTCAACCGATTAGGGTTGTAATAATTAGGATTTGTCCTAATTATCGACAAACAACAGTAATTAGGGTTTTCTTCTAATTACCGACATCTTATACATACGAAGAACCTTCATATACACAAAGAAACTTCATATACATAGTCACTACTCAGTCATTTCTCATAACTAAGTTTAATAATTAGGGTTTCACAGCACGGTAATATGCTATGACCTAATTGACCGTCATTGCTTTCGATATTATCTCATCTCACATATACACAAGATATAATTATTGTACTGTAAAATCATTATAACAATAATATAATATTATTATTCTCATCTCTTGATCACAATCCCAATTCAGGGTTTGGATCTCATATCTGACTTCTCTTTCGCATATCAAGTTAAAATACTTGATTTAAATATTCGAACAATTCATATAATAAAATATTTATTATATAATTCTAATTATCACTTCATATATTATTTCCAATCATGTTATCATGGAAAATAATTAATAAAAACATTTCGCTACGTAAATTAATTACCATAAAAATATAATTTGTAGTAATTAATTATTCCAAAATTATTTCTAATTAAGTAATAAATATATTCATATTTATCGTTCACATTACTAGACACTTATTCTCGTCATTAAATAAAAAATATTTATACGCAAATTTCTTATTTATTTTATTTAGGAAATCTCGGGTTATTACAGAGCTATAACGAAGTTATGGCAAAAATTTTGTAAAAAACAAATGAAAATTAGAAAGTTAGAAAATAAACTGAATGTGTAGGGGTTCATAAGAATGTAAGAGAACATAGAAAACATGAGTCATGGACTCAAGAACGAATAAATTATGAGTTTGGATGACCCAATTGAATGGCATGTTAATGGATTCAGAACGAAGTTTTGTCCGATGGTAATCAAAGTACATAAGATAAGGAAGAGAATTGCTTTCGAACGACCTCGTTCTGAGTTATAATGAATAAGTTATGGAATCAGGAAGTAAGCATCTTAAGCAATTTCTAAGACTAGGAAAATTTCTAGGTTTTGTGCTCGGCGCCGCAGTGCATGTCAAGACTTGGGAGACGGAGTCTGCGGTATGAGGCCCGCCATCACCTCTCGGCTTGAGTGGCGCCATGAGCAATGCCCCCTCGATAGTTTGACATCAGAGAGTGGCGCCAGAAGCGTGAGGTAAAGGAAGGGGCACAAAACCGCAGAGCCGGTGCAAGTCAGTGCCCAGTTATAAGCCTTTAACTGCTCAATTACTGGGGGATGTGCAAGAAAGAAATATGAGCATGTATTTTAACTAATGTAACACTTAATTAAGTGTATTAAACCTTTGATGGAGGTTGAACGAAAAGATTAAATGAGATTAAAAGACAAAGAATGTAGACGCGGGTTACAGAACCAATATTCGTGGACCATAGTCGCGATAAATGGACGTGAGGGATTGCTATAATGGTGATTCCTTATACGTTGATTGACGAGGGTAATGAATAACATTTTGATGTTATGTCATGATAATGAGAGATGAATGTAAAGCATTTAGACGTTGTGAATTCAACGCTATTGCGATTAGCGATCGGTCTTAGCATACAACGAATCGTATGGCTTCGACATTAAGAATGAATAATGAACATGGGTTTCAGCTGACGAGTAATGAATGAAAGGGATTAAAAACTTAGATAAAGGTTGAGTGAGGGATTAAGGGATGAACAACGTAAACATGGAATACGTAAACGATTCTCGTGAATCGTATTCACGTCGAGCAAACATTCTAAGTGTACATTGGTTGTATAACTTAAACGTTTACGAAGGTAGTAAGTAAGATATGAATTATCAAGAAAGCCATAGTAAACGGTAATAAGATTAACGAAAGCTGAATGTGAGTCAGAGGAGAATGTTAGAATGAAATGTAAGCGTTGAACACTTGAACCGACGTAAAGGTTAAGTGTACGCAAATATTAAACGAGTAGAACCTACATCTTGTGTATGGTTTGACCGTAAGGTAATAAAGATAAATGATTAAACCTGTGAATGGTGAAGAAGATGAATTAAAGATAAGTACGCATAACATAAAGAAGCCGAGTTAATGTTTATAACTTGGATGACTTTTCGAGTCAAACTAACCGGACGTTGTAAGATAAGAATAAGGTAATGCAAAATGGTTAAGGCTATAAATGCGTAGAATGAATATTGAATGATCGTTCTGAGTATACAAAACACTGTATGACTTAGAAGATGATGAATGAATTCTGAGGTATGGCATTTAGTTGCTAAAAAACCATAAGGAATAACAAATTAACTTAACGAACATTATAGTTTAATAGTTCGAATAAGTTAAGATAAGTTAGGTTGTGGTGCAATCGTAACCTTTGATGGTTGACATATGGGAGCTGGGCTAAACAATTCCTTCAGAGAGCGAAGGTATATACAAAACTGGCAACCGATCTAAATCACTGTTATGGGCAGTGTTGATGAGACGGGAACTTGTTTGTTGGTTGTTTGTGGGAAACCACTCAGAGTACCATATGGACTGCTAGTAGAGACGCGATGTGTGTTGAGTCCTATAAAAGTTATAAGAAGAAGATAAGAATGGAAATCATCAAAGATGATGAACGTATTGAGTAAGACATCTCTGTATGTCATGAAGCCGTTAACCGGTAAGGGAAGTTGGTCGCGTAAACTTAGTTTATAAGAACGTGAACCCTAAGAAGTAAAGTTAAGTAAACCAATGTGTAAAGTCAAGTATATGACTAACTGGTGCTTGTGTTATTTCCTTATGTGCTACATAGGAATTGGAATGAGCAGTTCAGCGTAAACTATAAGTTGTAGCTATGCGTAAGGCAAGTTTCCTAACTTCATTCATATTTCAAATGAATGTTAGTTTCTAAACCTTCTCAGATGTTGAACTTGAGAAGTTTTGTCTATGTGCAAATATGTGATATTTTTACAAGGTGGTAGAATGTGTAAGGTCTTGTGCCACAATTTGAACACTTCGGTGTTTTTGTGAGACGAACTGTTCTGTGATTGAACTATTCAATATGAGCATGTTCTGTTTATACATGAACCGTTATTGTTAAGTCTGTGCTAAGGGTTTTAGCCAGATAGGATGTGTATGAAAGAGAGTAGAGAATGAAAGTATTTCAAAGTGAATGTAAGTAATGTTTTAAAATGATAGGAATTGAGATTATTCCTATTATTTAAGCTGCTTCATAACCTTTGTTCGGTTATTGAAGTCTTAAAAGAATGTTTAAATTCTTGAAGTTGTTTGTTCAATTGTTATGACTTGATGGGCAATTGAATGCTCACACTTGTTTTAAATAAAAACATTTTCAGCGAACGATGTTAGAAGAACTTAAGGATCCCGTAAAGATCAAGCTGATCGGTATCCAGAAGAAGTATCATTCATTATATGAATGAGCGTGAAGATCAAACGAAGACATGTAATATAGAATGATTGAATTAAATTATAGAATAGTTTAATTAATGATTATGTATCCTTGGTGGCGGATAAAAGTCACTTGTACAAGATGTAAAGAATAATATAATTATCATTATTTGTAATGAAAGAGGTTATAAGGTTTTAGAACCTGGGATTTGAGGATGTATGTTGTTATATTTAGCTATATAATGATGTATGTTTGAAAGAAGATGGGATCGTGATGTACAGAATTCAGATGTGAAAATAGACCGAATTTCGGGGCGTTACATAAGCCTTGTGTGGCAAATCTAAATTAAACCACTCTAATTTTATTTTAATAAAATATTTAGTTTATAATTTATAATCACATATTATTTATTTCAATTTCCATATCCAACATTAGTCAAATAAATTAATTATACACACTATATTTTAAATAAATTTCCCACTTTAACAAATATCACAAAATTATAATTTCATTATAATTTTATTTAATGATTTAACATACCATTTTAAATTATTAACCAACAACATAACACCTCATGTCATATTACAACTCTCTAATTATAAATTAATTTAATTTAGAATATTATCTAATAAATTTAAACTCATAAATATTTATTCAACAATAAACACCTTAAATAAATATTTATATAATTCAATAAATATTTAAAATTATAATTTGAAATTTCAGATTGTTACATCCTTCCCTCCTTACAAGCATTCTATCCCCCAGAATCACAACTCAAACAATCAAATCGTCACATTCTTCCCTCCTTACAAAGATTATGTCCCCAGAATCGAAGACATAGACTAAACAAATAACTCAGGGTAATTCTTCATCATTTCCGCTTCAAGTTCCCATGTAGCCTCTTCGACATTGTGGTTCCTCCATATCACCTTCACAAAAGGTATCACTTTATTCCTGAGCACTTGTTCTTTCCTGTCTACTATCTGGATAGGAATCTCTTCATAGGATAAATCTTTACTGAATTGCAACGGTTCATACTCGATCACATGCTTGTAATCGGGTTTATACGGTCGCAACACCGACACATGAAAAACTTTATGCACATGTTCTAATTCTGGAGGTAAAGCTACCTTATATGCTACTTCTCCCACTTTGCGTATAATCTCGAAAGGTCCTGTAGACACTCAAAATTTTCTTTTCCTGTTACTAACTATGCAGGAGGGCAAAATCGTCTTTTTCACACTTCAGAGGTAACCCTGGAGAACCACAACATCAATTACAACCCCAAAGATTTCCCTGGGAGATCCAGTTTCCAACCCTGGAGATAACCCCGGGAAATTAGTTTCTAACCCTGGAGATAACCCCAGGAAAGTTAGTTCCAACCCTGGAGATAACCCCAGGAGATCAAGTTCAATGACCGTAGTCAACCCCAGATGGGCAAGCCAACCTCATACATAACCCTGAGAACATTTAGAGTCAACAAAATGACAATCTCAGAGATAACCCTAGGAAAAAATCGCTATAACTGTGCAAAAACTAGAGATAACCCCGGAAAGGGCAAAATGATCATTTTTCCAACTCAACTTCACTTCAAATCAAATACACTCATTTCAACTCAAATTGCTTCAAAAGAAGTCCCACAAGAACCATATCTTAACTTCGGAAAGCAAACTATGCAAAACAGCTTACCGGATTGCCTGACGGAAACACAGAAATGCCATTTCGGTCATAGACCCATCTTCTTGGAATCAAAAAAGGGAAAATCCTATGTCATTGCATAGCTCTCAGAAATAGCTTTCTGGAATGATATGGCACACCTCAATCGGAGGCTCAGATTGAAGTTCTGTAAGTTCGAGCGGACATCACGTTGCACGCGTACACGTACTTCGAGACAGCGAGACCCGTCTTAGAAAATGAAGTTAACACTTAGAAAATTTTTCGAGAAGAATGGCTTAGTGCCGCGGCGCCAGACATGCCTTGTAAGGTTGAGCTGCAGCACCAGACTAGAGAGCCAGACACTACTAACTCACGCCGCAACGCGAGTCTTAGTGAAGAGAGTGGCGCCGCAGCGCAGGTATAGGGAAAAAGGCCAGTAATGAGCTTTCAAGTGCTCAACTGCTGGGGGATGTGCAAGAAAGAAATATAAACATGTAGTTCAACTAATGTAACACTTAATCAAGTGTATTAAACCTTTAATGAAGGTTGAACGGAAAGATTAAACGAGATTAAAAGAAGGTGAATGCGGGTTACGGAATCGATATCCGGAGACTGTAGTCGCGATAAACGAACGTGAGGGATTGCTATGATTGTGATTCCTTAGATGTTGAGTGACGAGGGTAATGAATAACATTTCGATGTTATGTCATAGTAATGCGAGATAAATGTAAAACGTATAGATGTTGTGAACGCAATGTTGTTACGATGAACGATCGGTCTTAGCATACAATGATATGTATGGCTTCGACATTAATAAAGAATAATGAACATGGGGTTCATGGGATGGATAACGATCGAAAGTGATTAAAACCTCGAGTAAAGGTTGAATGATAAATTAAGAGATGAGCAACGAGAATGTTGAATACGTAAACGTTCCTTGTGAATCGTATTCGCGTTGGACGAACGTGCTAAGTATACCCTGGTTGTATGACATAGACGTTGACAAAGGTAGTAAGTAACATATGAATGGTATCGGGAAAGCCGTATCGAACGTTAATAAGATTAATGAAAGCCGAATGTGAGTTGGATAAGAATGAGTCCTGAGGTTTGGCAATTACTTGCCAGAAAGCCAAAAGGAATAAGAAATTGACTTAACGAACATTATAGTTAATAGTTCGTATAAGTTAAGATAAATTTAGGTTATGGTACAATCGTAACCTTTGATGGTTGACATATGGGAGCTGGGCTAAACAATTCCTTCAGAGAGCGAAGGTATATACGAAACTGGCAACCGATCTAACTCACCGTGATGGCAAAGGTAGATGAGAGCCAGGAACTTGTTTGTTGGTTGTTTGTGGGAAACCACTCAGAGTACTATATGGACTACCAGCAGATAAGCGATGTGTGCTGAGTCCTAGAGAAGTTATAAGAAGAAGATAAGAATGTAAATCATTAAAGATGAAGAATGTTTTGAGTAAGACATCTCCATATGTTATGAAGCCGTAAACCGATAATGAAAGTTAGTCGCGTAAAATTATATTCCAAGAAAGCGAACCCTAAGAAGTAAAGTTAAGTAAACCAATGTGTAAGTCAAGTATATGACTAATTGGTGTATGTGTTATTTCCTTGTGTGTTATAGGGATTGGAATGAGCAGTTTAGCGTAAGCTGTAGCTGGGCGTAAGGAAAGTTTCCTAACTTCATTCATATTTTAAATGAATGTTAGTTTCTTAAACTTCTCAGATGTTGAACTTGAGAAGTTTTGTCTATGTGTGAATGTGCGATATTTGTACAAGGTGGTAGAATGTATGAGGCCTTGTGCCACAATGTGAACACTTCGGTGTTTCTATGATATGAACTGTTATGTGATTAAACTGTTCAATATGAGCATGTTCTGTTTATACATGAATCGTTATTGTTAAGTCTGGGCCATTGATTCTAGCCAGACGGAATGTGTATGAAAGAGAGTAGAGAATGAAAGTATTTCAATGTGAATGTGACTAATGTTTTAAAATGATAGGAATCGAGATTATTCCTATTATTCAAGCTGCTTCATAACCTTTGTTCAGTTATTGAAGTCTAAAAAGAATGTTTAAATTCTTGAAGTCTATGACTTGCTGAGCAATTGAATGCTCACACTTGCTTTAAATGAAAAACATTTTCAGCGAATGGTGTTAGAAGAACTTAAGGATCCCGTAAGGATCAAGCTGATGGTATCCAGATGAAGTGCTATTCAGAATGTGAATAAGCGAGAAGGTCAAGTGAAGACTTTTAATGTAGAAAGATGAAAATTAAACTATAGACTAGTTTAATGAACGGTTATGTATCCTTGGTGGCGGATAAAAGTCACTCTTACAAGATGAAAGGAATAATGTAATTATCATTATTTGTAATGAGAAAGGTTATAAGGTTTTAGAACCTAGGAATTTAGAATGTATGTTATTATATTTCAGTATATAATGATGTATGTTTGGATGAATGATGTACTCGTAACGTATGGAATCCGGGTGTGAAGATAAACTGGATTTCGGGGCGTTACACATGAGGAGTTCGGCACTGCTGTATATTATTTTCTCGAACATGCCTCGCATCTCAAAAATAAAAGCAAACAAGCCGAACATTTAATAATAAAATGGAAGTATCAAATGCCTTAATTACTATTGAGCACAGGGTTTGAAAAACCTCTTTATACAAAACATCATTTCTATATCTTGTTTAAAACTGAATTTTTATATAAAATCAAATCATGTGTATATAGGTGCGAACGAGGCATATCACTACTTCCAAATAAATTGCACATTCATCCACACACACACACACATTCATATAACAGTTTCTTAAAAAGTGTGGTCACCGTGGCAACACGGATGTCGAGGGGTGCCTAACACCTTCCCTCCGCATAATCAAGCCCCCGAACCCAAATGAATCTCAGTTTCACAGACCCGTTTAGCAGTGTCACATCACTGGGTCAATGTGCAAACCTTTTCTGTTTGCGTTGGTGCAAGCAGTTAAAAACACCAACTGGCGACTCTTAAAGTCAAATCGTCGACATTACACATGTCAGACCTTTTTCACTTGTTTTTTCAAACAAATCTCACATAACAATGAGAACGCCAAACAACAAGTAACGAAAAGGGACAACTAAAAATCCCGACGTCAACAGGTGGCGACTCCGCTGGGGACTCCAGTAAGAGGGCTTAAGATGCTATTACAAGCTTTTCAACATTGTTATATGCTTGTGTGTGGATGTTGCATTTACATTTATGATAAATGTTTACGAATGCATTTACTTACTGCACTGCAATATATCTATCTGTGATATTAGTGCTTCGCACATGTCATTATTTTCATAAACGATGAGACACATTGTATGTGAATGTATGTTGTGTGGTTCCTCCACCAGGAGGCTATCCTGTCGGTGTTTAATTACTGGACTCGTAGGGAGACTAATTCCAACGAGGCTCGGGAAAGGCACAACCCATATTCTTTCCAGTTGAAAGATCGGATTAACTTCTCGTCAAGTAAATTGCGATGATATGGGAACCTTCATGCCAAAAAGTCGTGAGAGTAACATAAGATAGGTCAGCCTCTGATAAACCAAACGCGGAGGAAAGTCTCTTCATGCTTTCCATTTTCAATTACTTGTAATTTCATTCTATGTTAATCTTTATGTAATGGAAAATATGAAGAATATGTGTACATGCATATTAAGGCTTGACATGCTATCATATGGACACATTATGATAAGATGTAAAATTTTTATACATTCCCTAAAGACTAAACTATATAAGTTTCTGTAGGGAAGCAATTGATCCTGTTTCCCGTTCAAAGTCCAAAAGGGAATTAAGCCCAAAGTCAGACATGGATAAAAGTGCCTAGCCTGATCCTACTCCTTTCTCTCAGAAGGAGTTCGAAAGATTAAGCTATTAAATTACGGAGTTGGCTGTTATTTTCAAAGAAATACACCAATCTAGTCACGGTCCACAAATACCCCTCCACACAGAATCCTCTTCACATGGAGGAATCTAGGGCCAAACAATGCCTATTCAACCAGAGTCATCCACACCAGGGGGCAGTCAGGGTATTGGCAAAAAGATGGAAACCTAGATACCTAAACCTCATTCCAATAAAGAAATCACAAATCTCAGGGATGATCGAGAAACTAGGGATATAAGAAAGAAAGTCCAACAAATGGAAGAGACCATCCGGTCAATCAAAGGGACTGGAAACTATGGGAGTGTCACCTATTAAGATCTCTGCATATTCCCAGGGGCTCAATATCCTGCCAAATTCAAAGTCCTAGAGTTTGAAAAGTACAATGTAGAAGACGATCCCTATACGCATCTGAAAGTATACATTGGAGAACTAGGGTCTTATGCTGAAGATGAAAGCCTCAGAATGCAACTTTTTCAAAAGAGTCTCACCGGAGAGGCTAAAGCCTGGTATGCCCAACTTGACAATGCCAAAATCCACAACTGGGAAGAATTGGCCCACGCCTTTCTAAATCTGTACAGTTTTCAATCATAAATGGCACTGGATCGATACCAAGTGACTAAAGTCAAAAGTCAAAGTATTGAATCTTTTCGAGAATATGCCCAAAGGTGGAGACATCTTGCGGCGCAAGTCATTCCATCAATGACAGAAACTGAGATGGCAATGATGTTTATTAACATTCAAGAGGCACCTTACTATGAGAGGATCCTAGTAGGTATAGGAAAGACATTCTCGAAAATGATCAAACACGACAAAATGGCAGAAATGGGCCTAAAGGCAGGAAAGATTAAAGACTTCACTGCCTTGGCAGCAGTGGCCAAGCATATACAGACTGACAAATATGTGAGTGATCCCAAGGGTGTACCCGATAAAGGCATTGAAGATGTATCCCTTGTTGTACAGGGGCAAGCTAGGAGACCAACCTACAGTCCCCCTATTTATAGAAAGCAAGACAATCTGCCATCTCAACCACAGGCTGCATTCAACCAATGCCCAGACAGGAATTTTTTTTTTGAAAGAATGGAAAATCGGGTGTTCACTCCACTGGGCGATTCCCTTGAAAATGTATTGGCGATATTAATGGATTAGAAGTAAATTACCAAATTGGCCCCACCTCTGGAACCAGGGTTGTTGGTCTTTAAAGCATAAAATTCAAAATTTGATCGAAAGTGGGAGTATTGTGGTCCAACAACCTGATCAACAAAATGTCAACACCAACCTTCTTTTGCAGCATGATACGGGGGAAGTAAACATGATCGGGTTGGGAAAGTTACTGAAATATATCCAATTAAATAAGTGCATACAAAGGATGAGGACTACCCCAAAGGCACGTAAAAATGTCCTAAAGTGGGAAAACTTTAGGAGGAGGGTATCATAGTAATGCAAAAATTAGAGACGATCCAGAATCAAGTAAATCTGCTAGCTAAGCTGATAGTGCGCCAACATCAGGATACGAGGCAGTTCTTCACTCAACTATTAGAAGGCCAAGAAAAGGGCGATGATAAAATTGCTAGAAGATCTCGCCAACAGAAAAATTGCTCGGGGGAATACGAATTCTAAAAAAGAAAGATCAAACAACCTCCACAAGAGTCCGAAAATTCACCCCTCTAAGCAAATCCAATGAAGAAATGCTACACCTTCTGATAAGTAAAGGAAGGATTACTGAGTTGCTGCCTCCTATAAAACCCAAGATAAAGTGTTATGATTCCACCAAGATATGTCTCTACCATTCTAACTCACTTGGACATACGACTGAGGAATGCTGGTCTTTACGACATAAAATCCAGGATCTTATTGAAAATGGAGAGCTGGAGATAGAATTTCTCATGACCAAAAAAGGCGAAAAGGAAATAAAAAGCTTAAGATGTCCACTCAAGACAGGCAGTTCAAATGATATGAAGGCTATGAGCGATAATCCTGGCAGAACACAAGATGGAGTGATCCTAATGTAGGAAATGACAGAGGAGACAAGGGAATCCCCAAAGGAAATTCCTCCGCCAATATCCAACCTCCTGTGGTCCAAAGATAACAATCACATTTCAGATCTTATAACCTTGGATGATGCGGAGGAAATATTGATCCTTTCCAAGGAAGAAAAAGCCAAAAAGGAAAGTTCCTTGCAAGAAATGCGACAACAGTTCGAGGGAGATTTCATGGTTGAATCCTCTCAAGCCCAAGAAAAAGGTGAAGGAACAGATGAAGGAAAATGTGGTGAGGTTATCAGGGAAACCAACCCCTCAAAGAATCCAGAGTTCAACCCTGTTTGCGAGGGGTTCAGTTCAAGCGTCTCTAAGGAATGTACTGAATCAGGAAGTGATCAAGTTATGGCCATAAATGAAGACATTTAGAACCAAGAAGTAACCTCTATCGCGAGCCTTGAAGGCAACATAACCACTGACAACTGGACTATCAGTCCTCAACTAGCCAAGAAGATGTAGATCCAAGGGATAAGGTTGCGAGTTCCAGAAGATGTTGGGACGGTATCACTTTCTTCGTAGTATACCTTTTATTTTCCATGCATGTAAATATTGAAAAAAAAAGGAAAAAGAAAAGAAAAAAAAGAAAAAAAAAGAAAAAAAAAGAAAAAGAAAAGAAAGAAAAAATAAAAAAAAAGAACATAAAAATAAAAAAAAAATCAAAAATCAAAAATCAAATCATTCAGGTTTCAGCTCATCAAGCCTGAAACTACGAAAGACCTAATCTCCTCTCCAATAGGAATACGTAGGCAGCCATTTATGGTGCGGTCAAACAAAACAAAAACCCAAACAAACACTTCTCAAATTGTTTATCTTATCAAGCAGAAACTACACAGACCTGATCTCCCTCACATACAAGAGTACGTAGGCAACCATCAGTGGTGCGGTTTGAACCTCAAAAGAAACATCCAAACCCAAATATCAATCCTAAGTCTACACCCAAGAACAACCCTTCAAGTCAGCGACCCATGTGGAGAAGACCCAACAACACTTCAATGTCATTCCATTAATTTTGGTAGAAATCCCAAAAAGGAAGAAACAGTGATACACTAAGACAACCAGCATCGAGGACCTTCAAAGAGCTGACACCCTCAATCACAAGTCTTCATCAAATCAGAAGAGAATCATCAAAGCCGATTGCGCGAACAAGTCAGGAACAATGATTGAGGGCATCAAAGCCCAAATCCACTACCTGTTCACCATCTGATACAAAGGTAAAAGCCTCTTGCGATCTTAGCATCCTAGCAAACCAACTATCCCAGACAACAAGCAAGGCTGGAGCAATTTCAACATTGGCGACTGCAATAACCCGATATTTTTCTATATATTAAATCAAAAATTTTGCGTATAAATTTTTTTTTTACTAAAGGTGGAAATATGTGGCAGATAATGTGTATGTATATTTGTGATAAATAAAAATTTATTTATTACATGAATAGTTATAAATAATTTTATTTTAGAATTATTGATTATTATAAATTATATTCTTATAATAATTAATTTTATAGTAAAAATGTTTTTAATATTTATTTTCCATGAAAATATGATAATTATATTATTTAAATAATATATGAAATGATTAAAGCACAATTATAATAATTATTTTATTTTATTATATGAATTTATTTCAAATTAATTAAGTTGTTTATTTTTAACTTAATTATTAATGTTATATATGAAAGATAAATCAGATATGGAATCTAAACCCTAATTTTGAATTTTGATCAAGGAATGAGAATAAGAATATAATATTAATTATATTTTGATTTTTCAGTGCTATAAATAAGTATTGTATGTACGCATTGGTCAATGGTGGTGCAGTATTTGGAAAACTCTAATGTTACCGATAAACCTTAGTTTCGAAGTCAAATGAGAATTTAAAATATGTCTAGTAACTATGTTACGTGATTGATGATATTTATTATAATATTATATTATTTATATTTCAGTGCTATAAATATGTACTATATATGTGTGGACTGATAATGTTGTTCAATTATGATGTATCATGACCAAGCCCTAACATTAAAACTGTGAAACCCAAATTTATAACTCCATTATGAGTTCGAGAATGTTTTGTAATTGTATTATCACGATTAAGGATAAGAATTATGGAATTTAAAGTTAATTAGAAAACACCCTAATTTTCAAAACCATAATTAATATTTATAAACCCTAATCTTCTATACTAACTCTAATTATCAAGTGGGGAAACCCTAATTGCAAAATTAGAATGTTTAATGTTAATTAGTAGACCTAAACCTAATTAACAAGTTTTAAGTAATTAAAAACCTAAACTATTTCAAGAAACCTTAATTACAATTTTTGAAACTAAAGTTTTTATAGTAAACCCTAAATTGAAATCTTACAAATCTTTGTGCTAAACCTTAGGGTTAAACCTTAAGGGTTAAACCCTAAGGGTCAAGCCTTAAGGGTTGGATAAGTTACAATTGTGCCATTAAATTTATGAGACCAACGACCATTTTGCCCTTCTAGTATTATTTATTAAGTTGCTTGCATAATTTACCAACACTTTAATTGGTGACCAACCATTGACTTGCCATGTGACTTAAAACAACTCATATCAACCATATATTGACAGCTACTTCAACCAATTCATCATATCTAAGTTATATATAATGATCAAGAGAGAGAAAGTGTATCATTTAGCCCATTTGGTCACCAATACTTATCCTTGACCCTCTCTCTCTAAAAGCTTTGAAATTATGCAGTATATCAGTCCCATATTCAAGCCCCACCATCAACCATAACAAATCTAAAGTCCAGATTCAAGCAATAATCAAAGTGAGGTATAAAACCTAAACCAAAATCTGATCTTGAATGATGTGTTAAAAGTTATGTTTTTATGTTGTAATATGTGGTATAAGTTGTTAATCCATGATCTAGGTTGGTACATAGGTGATCCATAACATCTGGATACTCAAAATAGGAGTTTTCAAGAATCTGGGAAATTTTCTTTTGTGGTCTGACAACGAATGTCAGACCTTGTAGATCTTAATCTGTTATGTGTTTTTGCTATTTAAATGTTTAAACATGTAGTTTGTTATGTGATATTTCATCTGAAACTTTATTTAAAGCCAGGTCAGTTGTAGATTGAAAGTTATTCTTGGTCAAACATCGTTGACCTAGCTTGACCGGCTGATTTCTGGGTAACCCAAAAATCAAATAGCAGCGTCTGACAACATATTTATGCTCCTTGATCTGTCAGTTGTTTTATTGTTTTGATGATGTGTTGTATCCAACTTGTAGTTTGCTATATGGACTATAGATTCTGGCCTTAAAATACCTTAAATCATCAATTAAAAGAATGCAGTGGATGGTCAAACTTGACCATCCGATCATGATCTGCATTTCTGGGAATTTCCAGAAAGCATGAAGAACATCTTTCTGACATAGGTTGACCGGATTAGATCTTTTAACTGTGATGTTCATATATTTATATAATGTTATAGTAATGTTCCTTGTCATGTATACTATAAATATGAACCATAAAACCACCAAGATAATGAACAGAACTTAGATTTAATTAAGCTAGAAAGAGGCACCTCGAACTTCTAGGTTTCTGGGAAACCCCAGAAACGTTCTGACAAGAAGTTTGCAAGCCCAGATCTTCTTGTTAGTTTGTTGTTTGACCAAGATGATGGTTGAATATTGTAATATTACATTTTTACTACACGATCAAAGTTTAAGATAGCCCAAATCATGTCTAGACTGAAAAGTATTGATGGTCAAACTGCAAATACCCTTAGTGACCCACATGTTTTACAGGTTTGAGCTCGAGAACATGAAGAACACCTATAGCGACGGTTCTGTCGCTATACGCAGTCTTTAGCGACAGTTTATTTCCAAAATTAATTATGTTTATTAAATAAATAGAAAATTTTATTTTTAATTATTAAAAATACAAAATAAATTATTAAAAATTATTTTAAAGTCCAAAAATTAGTTTTTAATTATTTTGAATATATTTCATAAATATTTAATATTTTTAGAATATTAAAGGTATTTAATTTATTTAATTATATTATTAAATAATTTATTTAAAATAATTTTAATACTTGAAAAATCATTTAAAATTATATTATGGTATATATAAGAAAATATTTTAAGTTATTTTTAATGACTTTTAATATTTTGTGATAAATTTTATTAATAAATTAATATTAATGATAATTAAGTTATTTAATAAATGAATTTAATAAATAAATTAAAATGATTTTTATTATATAAATTTTTTTTAAATAATAATAAGGTATTTAAAAATATTTTAAGTTATAAAATATAACTTTCAATATTTAAAGGTAAATTTCATTAATTAATTATTATTAATAATATTAAGGTTTATTTAATAATTGTATTAAATAAATTAGTTGAAAATTGATTTTAATATTATAAAAATCATTTAAAATGAAATTAAGGTGTTTAAAAATATTTTAAGTTATAAAATATAACTTCTAATATTTAAAGGATAATTTTATTAATAATTTGATATTAATTTATTATTAATGATATTAAATTTATTTAGTAATTATATTAAATAAATAGTCTAAAAATGGTTTTATTTATTTAAAAATCATTTAAAGAGTATATTAGTAAATTAAAAATATTTTAAGTTATAATTAATGACTTTTAATATTTGGATAAATAGTACATTAATATTTTAATATTAATGATAATTATTTAAAAATGATTTTAATTATTTTAAAAATCATTTAAGGGTAATAGAAATACTTTGAAAATATTTTAAGTTATTATAAATAACTTTAATATTTTGACAATGGTTTCATTAATAGTTTAATATTAATTAAATATTAATGATAATAGAATTATTTGATATTTAAATCATTTTCTAATGATTTCGGTGTTTAAAAATTCGTGATAAATTATAATAAATGTTTAAAAATTATTTAAAAATAATATTACTAATATTTACAGTTATTATACTTCAGAATAGTCTTAGACTCGATAATTACCCGATAAGGCTGTCGATACACGGACATGTTTAAGAAATTGATCTGGACTTAGATATTTTGACTGTATTAATGTTTGTTTGTGATTCAATGACTGTTTAATATGTGTGACAAGGTGATTAGGTTATGTGTTGACTGCTATAAGTCGTGCTATGTGTTATAGTATGTTACTCTAATTGATCAAATGATCTTATTAATGATAGGTTTCAGTATAAAAGATAAAACTAAGTTGCGATCTTAGTAGCGTGCAGACTGACAAGTATCCTACCTTTACATTTTCTTTATGCAATGGACATGAGTAAGAAGATTTAAAATTATATTATTATTGTACCAGATTATTAACCCTATTGTTATATATATTATATCCGATCATTGATTATCAACATGGTACTATATTGTAATTCAGATATATATTTTGTTCGTTAATTTCTAAATATGGTTATTCAAGTGTCCCCGATTGGATAATCATTGTATTTAATCACATGTGTATATATATATATATATATATATATATATATATATATATATATATATATATATATCTCTAAGCTATTTGATCAGCTAGACACGGATTTAGAAATATCGTTGAATATGATAAAACCTTTTTGTATCCAATCAAATTGTTTTGGTTCGGATTCCAGACTAAGTATGAACATCCCGAACATTGGAAAACTTTTATGCACCCAAGGCGGTAAAGATGAACGATAATATCGTTCTTGCATGTAGTATTAATCAATACATGGACCATGGGATGTACACCCTCGTGCCTATAAGTTATGACAGTTTGCAGATGAAGTTCTGTCTAACCTTTTCGAAAATAGAAAACAATGTTCATAGTATGTCGACTACCCTATATATATAGTCAATACGTAGTTTCAAAAATTTGATATAGAATTGTTATGTTATTATTATCGGTTCAGTTTACTTCACAACTATTAATTTTGTTGTAGAAGTGATGTACAAAGAAAATATTTAATCCTTTCAGCTAATTATATTTATAATTGTTATTACTTACTGGGCACCCAAATGCTCATTCTTGTTTTAAATTTAAATGTTTTCAGCTAAGCGTGATCAACCTGAAGGTTCAGACAAGATCAAATGAAAAGGATAACAAACAGAATATGATTATTGGTATCTTTTGTAATAGTTAGACTGTATTAAGATAATGATATTTGTTATATATCATGTAAAGAATGTAGTAAAGGTTGCGTACTTGGGATTAGACTCTTATAAGTGTAAGTTAAGTTTGATATTCATATTATTGTTATTATTATTAGTATTATTTCTGCTCATAGAAATGGTATCGTACAACATCGAGTTCGGGTTTTAAGTACCTGAATTTGGGGGTGTTACAACATGGTATCAGAGCTTTAGGGTTAGAAACCTTAGGTGGGTTAGACCTTAGGCTATAACCTTGGGACAGAGGGAAATGTTGAAAATATAAATAACTCATATAGAGTTTAAAAAGGAGATTAATTGAATAAGTTCATCGTCAAATAAAATAAAAGATAACTTATATAAAACTATTATGTGCTGTGTGTATATATTATGTGCTAATCAAGATAGTTTGTGTATAGATGTCAGATAGAAAGGATTAGGATACCCATAGATCGTATAGAAATAGCAGACCTCCATGACTGAGCTAATATCAAAGTCAATAGCTGAAATAGAGGCTCACATTGAAAGTTACCTCAATGAGGTGGTTATTTTGGAATGTATAGTACCGGACCCAGAAATGATAGTATAACTGATAGGTAGAGCATAGTTAAAGAATATGTGGTCAATGTCGAGTTCTTAAACTCATATGTTTGTGGTGAGTTCTTAAACTCATAATGTGTTGTAAGTGGGATGAACTAGGTATAGTTAGGTGTGAATGGATTATTGAGGATGATGTGAATATATAGAATACTAAGCAATTGATCCTTAGTGAAGGCGTAAGAAATAAGTAGAATTAGTATTACTTGAATAGGTATGATTTTATGTGGTGTATATGATAGGTATGTCCGTATAAGGTAATATTTTCAACTTTTGTATAAGCTATGGCAGCGATTCCCTACTCTTGAGTCATAAAGGGATAGTGAATGTTTAAAGCAGTATGTGTTATGGTATGTCAAGTGCTATGAGTATGAATCTATGTCGGATTAATGAAATAAGTTGGTATAAAGATAATAATTATTTATCTGAACACTGTTGAATATAGTAAACCGAGTCTTCGAAATCTAATATTTTGAATACATAATTATTTGAATAGAGAATTTCGCATTATATCGTATACGGTAAGGCTTAGAATGTAAGATAATAAGGAATAATTTACGATAATGCCGCCAAAATGAAAACGAAATAAATGGACAGAAGAACCTGTCAACAAAGCTGGAAGACAACCAGACCCGATACAGAATTTTGCGAATATGGACGATCAAGATATGAAGAACTGAATACCAGCATCGGGAAATCAACCAAATAATTTATCGACAAATGTCAAAGACTTCAAGGCAACCATACTGTTAGGATTGAGAAGATCAACTGACCCTTTTAACGCATTTGTGATAGCTAGGATAACGGTGGGGCAAAAGACAGCTTTTGCCGCCTATATGATAGAAGGGGGAAAACGAATTTTTGGTGGAAGGCAAAGCAAGCTAGAGCTGGAAAAGGGAGTAGTGGTAGTAGGACTGGAAAAAGGAAAGAAGATAAAGGGAAAGTTTGTGTGTTATAAGTGTGGGCAGAAGGGACTTGTCTCTCCTAACTGCCCCAATCCAAGAATGTATAGTGGGTGTTTTATTTGTGAATCAATGGAGTATAAGGTGGAAGACTGTTCAAGAAGGAGAATGGAGGCAAGGAATGTGAATACGAGAAAAGACAGCAGGACATTGGCGACAACGGGACCAACATCAGCAATCAAACCAACGAAATCAACTGCAATCATCTTCAACATGACCGTTCAAGAAACTGTAGCAGTCGAGGATGTAACTCCAGGTATTATTCTAATCAATTTTATTTTCTTATATATGATTTTCTTATATATATAGTATATTATTTTATAAATTATTTTGAAGGAGGAAATTGAGTTCTATTAGAAATCAATCTTCCGTATAAGCAGATAGATAAGCTTTATGCTGAATAGTTAAAGATCGGTTCGATCAATTATGATCAAGATCTACTCGCAATGATTGTGTATGCTATGTACTCTAGTATGTATAGGTTTTAAAACGGTGATTTCGGGGACGAAATCTTTATAAGGGAGGGTGAATGTAATAACCCGATATTTTTCTACATATTAAATCAGAAAATTTGCGTATAAAATTTTTTTTAACAGTAAAGGTGGAAATATGTGGCAGATAATGTGTATGTATATTTGTGATAAATAAAATTTATTTATTACATGAATAATTATAAATAATTTTATTTTAGAATTATTAATTATTATAAATTATATTCTTATAATAATTAATTTATAGTAAAATGTTTTTAATATTTATTTTCCATGAAAATATGATAATTATATTATTTAAATAATATATGAAATGATTAAAACACAATTATAATAATTATTTTATTTTATTATATGAATTTATTTTAGATTAATTAAGTTATTTATTTTTTAACTTAATTATTAATGTTATATTTGAAAGATAAATCAGATATGGAATATAAACCCTAATTTTAGATTTTGATCAAGGAATGAAAATAAGAATATAATATTAATTATATTTTGATTTTTCGGTGCCATAAATAAGTATTGTATGTACGCATTGGTCAATGGTAGTGCAGTATTTGGAAAACCCTAATGTTACCGATAAACCCTAGTTTTGAAGTCAAATGAGAATTTAAAATATGTCCAGTAACTATGTTATGTGATTGATGATATTTATTATAATATTATATTATTTATATTTAAGTGCTGTAAATATGTACTATATATGTGTGGACTGATAATGTTGTTCAATTATGATGTATCATGACCAAGCCCTAGCATTAAAATTGTGAAACCCTAATTTAAAACTCCATTATGAGTTCGAGAATATTTTGTAATTGTATTATCATGATTAAGGATAAGAATTATGAAATTTAAAATTAATTAGAAAAAACCCTAATTTTCAAAACCATAATTAATATTTATAAACCCTAATCTTCTATACTAACCCTAATTATCAAGTGGGTAAACCCTAATTGCAAAATTAGAATGTTTAATGTTAATTAGTGGACCTAAACCTAATTAACAAGTTTTAAGTAATTAAAAACCTAAACTATTCCAAGAAACCTTAATTACAATTTTTGAAACTAAAGTTTTTATTATAAACCCTAAATTGAAATCTTACAAATCTTTGTGCTAAACCTTAGGGTTAAACCCTAAGGGTCAAACCTTAAGCGTTGGATAAGTTACAATTGTGCCATTAAATTTATGAGACCAATGACCATTTTGCCCTTCAAGTATTATTTATTAAGTTGCTTGCATAATTTACCAACACTTTTGTGACGCCCCCAAAATAGGTATACATCACCCATCTTGAGTTGCCAAATACATGGTACAAAATTCAAATACAACTTAATAATACAGCTGTCATGTAAACAACACGACAAAACATAAACTGAGAGTTTTAATAAGAATATTGTCATCCAGACAATATCCACACTTAAAGGAGTCCTCATTACATTTATTGTCACATTATTTAACAGAATAGTGAGGACTACTAATGCTATCATCTGGACCGTCACTCCGTTCCCCGACTAATTCCAGCTATATTCTCATTTCCTGAAGAGAACAATGAAAGAAAGGGTGAGATCAACTAGCCCAGTAAGAAATATTATGACTAAGATAATGCAGAATAAATTATCATTAGTCTTCAACAATGTTAAACTGATAAAATATAACAAACATCAAGTTTAACTATAGCGGAACAAACAATCCATTAGAAGAGTCAAGTAGAGAATAAAATCTACTATCTTCTATTATTTAAAAAGTTTGTAATCACTTTTATCGCTGAGACTCAGCTTAATAAATAATCCACATTATCAATTCATCCCTGCACTATAAGCCATAGATATTATTTAGTATCACGGCTTCGAATTATCCATGCACTACGGGCTAAAGATAATTGTGTTTTCATCAACGGTCCTGATCATGCCATAAAATAATTCATCTTTGTTCCCTTGGTTGAAGAGAATCCATAGCTATAATCATACCAAAAACTGTCCATCAATGCAGTATGAGCCAATGAGGACTTTTTCCACATCATTTGTAACATTACGGTCATGATTATATTGAATAATCCATGGTCATAATCATACCAAGTCCATCTATGCACTACAGGCCACAGATAACTTTCAACAAAATATAAACATGAGGATGATGACAATGATATAAGAATTCAATAAAATAAGTTCAAGAATTAAATTATCTAGGAACTAATAACGTCCAAATTGTCAACATAATACTTCTTTGTAAAGTAAAATTCAAGAATGCTCAGAAGAATATTTCCATGAAAAGATACTGGATGAAGCGCAAATATCAAGGATATTCCACTAATTTCATGGAGTATAAAGTCAAAACTTTAACCAACCGAATATAATAAAGAGGAATAACAACAGAAATCACCATGCATGCGGTTGATTGCATGATGTGTTATTCCAATGAATAATAAATAACGGAACCAGTCGAGGCAAAATTGCACTAACAGGATGTTCCAACGTAATAATAAAGAATGGAATAACAATGTAAATCACCATGCATGTGTAACTTCAAGATGACAAGTTATTCCAATGAATAATAAATAACGGAACCGGATCAAAGCGTAAAAGCGCATTGCATGTGATATTCCAACATAATAATAAAGAATGGAATAATAACAGAAATCACTATGCATGCAGTATTTTGTATAGACATGATATTCCAACAGAATAATAAAGAATGGAATAACAGAAGAATTTCACCAAGTATAGGGTAGCCCGCGTATAAAGGTTATTCCAATAGAATAATAAATAATGGAATAATAAAAGAATTTCACCAAGTATAGGGTAGACCGCGTATACAGGTTATTCCAACAGAATAATAAAGAATAGAATAACAGAAGTTCTCTTCATGAATATGAAAAAAAATAATACCCCATACCTTATAAAGAAGAGTACTCCGACGGTAGGGCGGGGATATACTTGAAGAAACTTGCACTACGCTCAAAACTTTCTTAAACGCTAAAGAAATACGCTTAAGATTATAGAAGAAAAATTCTCTCTACAGTTTCTCTCTCTAGAGTTTCAGTGAATTCGTAAGAAATAATGAAGGAATGAGCTTCTATTTATAGAAGAATGGACTGAATAATAACCTATCCATGAACGGTCCAGATTGATTTACTTTTAAACGGACGGTCCAGATTGGTTTACAATAAAATATAATATATTCTATTCTATTTATAATCTAATAAAACGAATAACTTTATAAAAGTATTCATTTTATATAAAAAGATTTTACTATGCAAACACTATGCGAGCACTATAAAAACACTATGCATAATAAAATATAATATATTCTAATTATTGTCTAATAAAACAAATAACTTTATAAAAGTATTATGTTTTATATAAAAAGATTTTACTATTAGCCTAATAAAACGAATAACTTTATAAAAGTATTCTGCTTTTATATAAAAGTTTTTCTATTTTATTATATTAATAATACTAATAAAACAAAACTCATATATAATTAATATATATATATATATATATATATATATATATATATATATATATATATATATATATATATATATATATATACTTACAAAACAACAATAATTGAATCCAATAACGTGAGATACTATGCAAAGAACTCATCAGAGCGCAATAATTGAACAAAACCGAGTGACTTCTAACGTAAACATCAATAATCAATACCGCAGCTACTATGCAACCACGCCAGATTCTTGCATACTTTTATTACCGGAGTAGTTCAACAAAGATAATTCTGTAAAACTTCCGCCGTTATTTTCATAAAAATATTTTTGTCGTTTTCTCAATCCGATAATAATTCCGTTGTGGGGTCAACAAATGATTGTGTCGTCGTACAAATATTCCCTGTTAAAACGAATATTCCCCGACCAATCGAATATTATATAACAACTTGCATACTTTACAAAATTTATAAATACTACCCATAACTATAACATTATCTTAAATTCACACCATAATATTAAAAAAATATTTCGATAATATTAAATCTTTATTCGTAAAATTTTGGATTTTACAATCTCCCCTCCTTATGAAATTTCGCCCTCGAAATTTACGTACGTACGTACCTTGTACGCTGAACAGATGAGGACACTTTTTCAGATTCTAACTCTTGAGGTATAACCTTTAAGCGTAGAATATATTCCAGGATTTTAACAGGTACATCTTCATACGTTAAATTATCCGCTATCTCGTCCGGTTCTAAATCAATAATGTGGTTCGGGTCATCCACATATTTACGTAACATCGATACGTTAAAAACGTTATGAACACGCGACATACTTGACAGTAAAATGAGTCTGTAAGCCACAGTTCTTACTTAATCGAGGATTTTAAATGGACCAATTAAATCGAGGGTTGACATTTCCTCTCTTCATCAATTCTTGCTTCTAAGATAATGCCCTCTTGAACCTTCTTTTTTTTCACATTCATCAGCTTCAGGTGTGTAGTTTGAGCGGCTTTAACTTTATCGATTAAAGTCGATTCTACTCGTATATTCGTTATCTTCACATAGGTTCGTATACTCACACTCATAAACGCAGATGATCTTCTACTCAACGCGTCAGCTACCACGTTCGCTTTTCTATGATGGTATTGAATGGATACGATAATAATCTTTAATAGCTCGAGCCAACGTCTTTGGCGCATGTTACGTTCGTTTTGGGTGAAGAAAATATTTGAGGGTTTAATAAATGGGTTTTGTACTAAGGTCAATACAAAATTCGATTTCACGCTCTAGGGGTAGGCTAAGAAGTCTTCAAGAATACGTCAGGAAATTTATTAACAATAAAAATACCATTCACAACTGTGACTCTCATCCAATACTTGGATAACACGTCATATTGATACCTATCAACTTGCCATCGTTCATTTACAATGTCCCCTACGGAAAGTCTGGCTTCGGTGCATTCCACACAAAGAAGTCAACAACGAAAGGATCGGGGCTCTTTACTTATAGCTTGATATGATAATGATTGACTTTAGTGGTTTGGTTGCTTGAATTCGCATAACAGGTTGGTTAGAAATATGAAAGCTAACAACCTTACCAAAAGCATGATGAGTAGTTAACCAATCGATTCCTAAAATCACATCAAAGGCAAGTATTTTCAAATAGATAAGATCGACATGTAACGTGAAAGTGTTGATTTGAATCAAACAAGATTTATAAATAGTGGAGGTAACGAAGGTTTCTCCCAACTGAGTTTCAACAGATAAATCAAAGTCTAACTTCTCCGGAGTTAAATTCAAACATTGAACACAACTAAGTGATATGAAAGAGTGAGTAGAACCGGTATCTAACACGGTATAGACTTCACAAGGGTTTATGATTAACTTACCCATGATAATTTTATTCAGGTTCCTCGTCACGAAAAAAAAACCGCTCTCTCTTAAACTACCAGCTTTGGCTTGTCTGGGACATCCTTTGGCATCACCATCCCAGTTGGACTTGACTTCACCATACGATAAAATCGAGCTAGGTGACCTTCTCTTCTGCAATTAAAACACGCTTTGGATTGTCACAGCGTCATGGCTTTGACGGATGTGTCCCTCCTGTCCGCATTTGAAACATACGATCGGTGGTCGTTCTTCTTCCTTTGAAACGGGTGCTGGTGCTGCTGTCTTTCCATCATTATTGAACCTTCTCTTCTTAAAATTTCCACTTCTATTATCTTGGCCATGATTACCACCGAAGTGGTTACCAGTCATGGTATGATAATTTCCCCCACGATGGTTATCATTGTTCTGATGGCCGTTGCCACTGGTACAATTATTATCGTGTTGTTGGTTGTTGCCTTTTGGTTGTGCTGACTCATTATCGCGCTCCAATAACTGAGCCCTATTCACAACATCTGAATATAAACAAAGTTTGTGAGAAACGAGGTATTGACGTATCTCGGGTTTCAAACCTCTTAGAAACATTCGCGTCATTCTCTCCTCATTATCAACAAAATGGAATGCAAACCGAGACAACTCGACAAACTTAGCCTCGTACTGCGACACGATCATATTATTTTGCTCCAGCTTAATGAACTCCACCTCCTTCATGTGACGAATACTTTCGGGAAAGTACTTGTCGTTGAACAGCTCTTGGAACTTCTCCCAAGACATCTTGAGTGTGTCACTCTGGGTACGTTTTACAGATTCCCATCAGTAATCTGCCTCTTCACACAACATAAAGGTGGAAAATGGAACCTTTTTCTCTTCTGAGTATCCCAAGACATCAAATATCTTGGTGATCTGCTTTAACCACGTCTCCGCCTTAAGTGGTTCTGGCTTTCCCAAAAACTCTGGTGGTCCCAGCTCCTTGAACTGCTTAGCGGTGACCGACCGTGGGTTGCCATTATTTCCACCTATATTTTGAACAGGAGTCTCTCTTACCTGTTGTTGTATGAATTGCATAAAGCCTCTGAACATTCCATCGTTCATCATTTGGTAAGTGTTATTGTTTACAGGAGGATTATCGCCTTCCTGTTGCACATTATCCCGATTATTGATATGTGGAGACTCAACGATCTCCTATGCTCCATTGATGTTCTCAACATTCTCGGATTCCATTTTCAAATACTGCCACAAAACAAGGGTTAATTAACATATCACATATTATCCCTATATTCTCGTGAGCCAATTAAATACCAAATAAACTTAGGTAGGTCATATCATGGCGAATTCCTCGCCTCTCCCTCGCTAGTTCTTGTCTCACATCTCACCAGGGATCATATCCCTAAGTTTTGATACCAACTGTGACGCCCCCAAAACAGGTATACATCACCCATCATGAGTCGCCAAATACATGATACAAAATTCAAATACAACTTAATAATACAGCTATCGTGTAAACAATACGACAAAACATAAACTGAGAGTTTTAATAAGAATATTGTCATCTAGACAATATCCACACTCAAAGGAGTCCTCATTACATTTATTATCACACTATTTAATAGAATAGTGAGGACTACTAATGCTATCATCTAGACCGTCACTCCGTTCCCCGACTCATCCCAAATATATTCTCATTTCACAAGAAACAAAGAAAAGAAAGGGTGAGCTTAACTAGCCCAGTAAGAAATATTATGACTAAGATAATGCAGAATAAATTATCATTAGTCTTCAACAATGTTAAACTGATAAAATATAACAAACATAAAGTTTAACTGCAGCGGAACAAGCAATCCATTAGAAGAGTCAAGTAGAGAATAAAATTTACTATCTTCTATGATTTAAAAAGTTTTTCATCATTTTTATCGCTGGGACTTAGCTTAATAAATAATCCACAATATCAATTCATCCCTGCACTACAGGCCAATGATATTATTTAGTATCACGACCACGAATTATCCATGCACTACGGGCTAAAGATAATTGTGTTTTCATCAACGGTCCTGATCATGCCATAAAACAATTCATCTTTGCTCCCTTTGCCGAAGCGAATCCATAGCCATAATCATACCAAAAACTGTCCACAATGCACTACGGGCCAATGAGGACTTTTTCCACATCATTTGTAACATTACAGTCATGATTATACCGAATAATCCCTGGTCATAATCATACCAAGTCCATCTATGCACTACAAGCCACAGATGACTTTTAACAAAATATAAACATGAGGATGATGACAATGATATAAGAATTCAATAAAACAAGTTCAAGAATTAAATTATCCAGGAACTAATAACGTCCAAATTGTTAACATGATACTTCTTTGTAGAGTTAAATTCAAAAATGCTCAGAAGAATATTTTCATGAAAAGATACTGGATGAAGCGCAAATATCAAGGATATTCCACTAATTTCATGGAATATAGAAGTCAAAACTTTAACCAACTGAATATAATAAAGAATGGAATAACAACAGAAATCACCATGCATGCGTTATTAGATGTATGAGTTATTCCAATGAGAATAATAAATAATGGAACCAGTCGATTTAAATTGCACTGACAGGATGTTCCAACGTAATAATAAAGAATGGAATAACAATGAAATCACCATGCATGTGGTACTTCATGACAAAGTTATTCCAACAAAATAATAAATAACGGAACCAGTCAAAGTAAAACGCATGCATGTGAGGATATTCCAACATAATAATAAAGAATGGAATAACAATAGAAATCACCATGCATGCGGTATTTCAGATAGACAAAGTTATTCCAACATAATAATAAATAATCGGAATCGGTCCCATGTAGAACGCATGCATACATGATATTCCAAATGAGAATAATAAAGAATGGAATAATGTAAGAATTTCACCAAGTATAGGGTAGCCCACGATCACAAAAGTTATTCCAATGTAATAATAAATAATGGAATAATGTAAGAATTTCACCAAGTATAGGGTAGAATCACATATAAAAGTTATTCCAATAGAATAATAAAGAATAGAATAATGTAAGTTCTCTTCATGAATATGAAAAAATAATACCCTTATCTTATAAAGAAGAGTACTCCAACTAGTAGAAGCGGGATATACTTGAAGAAACTTGCACTACGCTCAAAGCTTTCTTAAACGCTAAAGAAATACGCTTAAGATTATAGAAGAAAAATTCTCTCTACAGTTTCTCTCTCTAAAGTTTCAGTGAATTCGTAAAAAATAATGAAGGAAAGAGCTTCTATTTATAGAAGAATGGACTGAATAGTAACCAATCCATGAACGGTCCAGATTGGTTTACATTAAAATATAATATATTCTATTTATAATCTAATAAAACGAATAACTTTATAAAAGTATTCTATTTTATATAAAAAGATTTTACTACGCAAACACTATGCAGGCACTATGCAAACACTATGCAGAATAAAATATAATATATTCTACTTATTATCTAATAAAACAAATAACTTTATAAAAGTATTTTGTTTTATATAAAAAGATTTTACTATTAGCCTAATAAAACGAATAACTTTATAAAAGTATTCTGTTTTATATAAAAAGTTTTTCTGTTTTATTACATTAATAATACTAATAAAACAAAACTCATATATATATATATATATATATATATAACAATCAACAATAATTAAATCTAATAACGTGAGATACTATGCAGCAACTACTGTAGCAATAATTGAACAAAACTGAGTGACTTCTCACGTAAACATCAATAATCAATACCGTGTGCTACTATGCAACCACCATATTACTGTACTTTTACTACCGAGTAGTTCAACAGTATTAACGGTAAAACATCCACCGTTATTTGCATAAAAAATAATTTTATCGTTTTCTCAATACGACAATAATTCCGTTGTGGGGTCCACAAATGATTGTGCCGTCGTACGAATATTCCCTGTTAAAACGAATATTCCACGACCAATCGAATATTATATAACAACTTGCATACTCCTATTCTGACCGAGCTTGACCGGCTGATTTCTGGGTAACCCAGAAATCAAATAGCAGTGTCTAACAATATATTTATGCTCCTTGATCTGTTAGTTGTTTTATTGTTTTGATGATGTGTTGTATCCAACTTGTAGCTTACTATATGGACTATAGATTCTGGCCTTAAAATACCTTAAATCATCAATTAAAAGAATGTAGTGGACTGTCAAACTTGACCATCCGATCATGATCTGCATTTCTGGGAATTTCCAAAAAACATGAAGAACAGCTTTTTGACATAGGTTGACCGGATTAGATCTTTTAACTGTGGTGTTGATATATTTATATAATGTTATAGTAATGTTCCTTGTCATGTATACTATAGATATGAACCATAAAACCACCAAGATAATGAACAGAACTTAGATTTAATTAAGCTAGAAAGAGGCACCTCGAACTTCTGGGTTTCTGGGAAAACCCAGAAACGTTATGACAAGAAGTTTACAAGCCCAGATCTTCTTGTTAGTTTGTTGTTTGACCAAGATGATGGTTGAATATTGTAGTATTACATTTTTACTACACGATCAAAGTTTAAGATAACCCAAATCATGTCTAGACTGAAAAAGTATTGATGGTCAAACGGGTACCCTTAGTGACTGACATGTTTTCTGGGTTTGAGCTCGAGAACATGAAGAACACCTATAGCGACGGTTCTGTCGCTATAGGTAGTGTTTAGTGACAGTTTATTTCCAAAATTAATTATTTTTATTAAATAAATAGAAAAATTAGTTTTTAATTATTAAAAATACAAAATAAATTATTAAAAATTATTTTAAAGTCTAAAAATTAGTTTTTAATTATTTTGAATATAATTCATAAATATTTAATATTTTTGGAATATTAAAGGTATCTAATTTATTTAATTATATTTTTAAATAAATTATTTAAAATGATTTTAATACTTGAAAAATCATTTAAAATTATATTATGGTATAAGAAAATATTTTAAGTTATTTTTAATGACTTTTAATATTTTGTGATATATTTTATTAATAAATTAATATTAATGATAATTAAGTTATTTAATAAATGAATTAAATAAATGAATAAAAATGATTTTTATTATATTAAAAATTATTTTAAAATAATAATAAGGTATTTTAAAATATTTTAAGTTATAAAATATAACTTTCAATATTTAAAGGTAAATTTCATTAATTAATTAATTTTAATGATATTAAGGTTATTTAATAATTATATTACATAAATTAGTTAAAAATGATTTTAATATTATAAAAATAACTTAAAATGAAATTAAGGTGTTTAAAAATATTTTAAGTTATAAAATATAACTTCTAATATTTAAAGGATAATTTCATTAATAATTTGATATTAATTGATTATTAATGATATTAAATTTATTTAGTAATTATATTAAATAAATAGTTTTAAAATGGTTTTATTTATTTAAAAATAATTTAAAGAGGATATTAGGAAATTAAAAATATTTTAAGTTATAAATAATGACTTTTAATATTTTGATAAATAGTACATTAATATTTTAATATTAATGGTAATTATTTAAAATGATTTTAATTATTTTATAAATCATTTAAGGGTAACAAAAATACTTTGAAAATATTTTAAGTTATTATAAATAACTTTAATATTTTGGCAATGGTTTCATTAATAAATTAATATTAATTAAATATTAAGGATAATAGAATTATTTGATATTTAAATTATTTTATAATGATTTCGGTGTTTAAAAATTCGTGATAAATTATAATAAATGTTTAAAAATTATTTAAAAATAATATGACTGATATTTACAGTTATTATACTTCAGAATAGTCTTAGACTCGATAATTCTTGATAAAATTTGTCGATTAAGACACGTACATGTTTCGAAAATTGATCTGGACTTAGATATTTTGGTCGTATTAATGTTTGTTTGTGATTCAAGGATCATTGAATATGTGTGACAAGGTGATTAGGTTATGTCTCAATCGCAATAAGCGGTGATATGTGTTATAGTATGTTATTCTAATCGATCAAATGATCTTATTAATGATAGGTTTCGGTATAAAAGATAAAACTAAGTTGCGTACTGTAAGCAGCAGACCAGACAAATATCCTACCTTTGCATTTTCTTTATGCAATGGACATGAGTAAGAAGATTTAGAATTATATTATTATTGTACCAAATTATTAATCATATTGTTATATATATTATATCTGATCATTGATTATCAACATGGTACTATATTGTAATTCAGATATATATTCTGTTCGTTAATTTCTAAATATGGTTATTCAAGCGTCCCCACTTGGATAATCATTGTATTTAATCACATGTTGATATATATATATATATATATATATATATATATATATATATATATGTATATATACCTCTAAGCTATTTGATCAGCTAGACACAGATTTAGAAATATCGTTGAATATGATAAAACCTTTTTGCATCCAATCAAATTATTTTGATTCGGATTCCAGACTAAGTATGAACATCCCGAACATGGGAAAACTTTATGCGCCCAAGGCGGTAAAGATGAACGATAATATCATTCTTGCATGTAGTATTGATCAATGCAGGGTCCATGGGATGTACACCCTCGTGCCCGTAAGTTATGACGGTTTGCAAATGAAGTTCTGTCTAACCTTTTCGAAAATAGAAAACAATGTTCATAGTATGTCGACTACCCTATATATATAGTCAATACGTAGTTTCAAAAATTTGATATAGAATTGTTATGTTATTATTATCGGTTCAGTTTACTTCACAACTATTAATTTCATTATAGAAGTGATGTACAAAGAAAATATTTAATCCTTTCAGCTAATTATATTTATAATTGTTATTACTTGTTGGGCACCCAAATGCTCATTCTTGCTTTAAATTTAAATGTTTTCAGCTAAGCGTGATCAACCTGAAGGTTCAGACAAGATCAAGTGAAAAGGAAAGCAAATAGAATATGATTATTGGTATCTTTTGTAATAGTTAGACTGTATTAAGATAATGATATGTATTATATATCGTGTAAAGAATGTAGTAAATGTTGCGTACTTGGGATTAGACTCTGATAAATGTAAGTTAAGTTTGATATTCATATTATTGTTATTATTATTAGTATTATTTCTGCTCATCGAAATGGTATTGTAAAGCACCGAGTTCGGGTTTTAAGTACCTGAATTTGGGGACGTTACAGCGAGAACCCAATATTGGGACCCTTACAACAAGACTGGGGTAATCTCGAAAACCGCGACAACTCAACACTAGGGCATTTATCAACCATCCTAAAGAGGAAAATGCACCAGTCAGCATCATCAGCATGGTACATCATCATCAGAGCTTCCATCATATCATCTCACTGGCGATTCGAATATTTCTCAGTCGCGATTTGGTCAACAAATAGAGTTTCTCATATGAATACCTGACATCAACATGCGAAAGGACTCGGGCATTTTCTGATTCCAAGAAAGGGAAGGAGTTTAAGGCAGGATCAAGCCTCTCATCAAAAGAAAGGGGAGAACTCCTATCACGACAATATAAGCTTGCCCCCTACAGAAAAAGGGGAAAATTCTCAAAAAAGTTCTTAACTCAAAAGTAAAGGCCCAATGACAAAAGGTTTGGCTAATGAAATCTACACCATCAAACATGTTAACCTGCGTCAAATCCTCATAAGTTGAGGCCTCTATACTGAAGTAAAAATCTATGTACCGAAAGAACGAGTTGCACCTTCCAGGGATATCAGCGGCATTCAGATCATCAGTTCAGCCAAGTTACGAATCAAACGCTCAAATAAATGGGGCACAAGCACCCAACAGCGAAAGGAAACTCCAAATCACCTCAAAAAGGGGGAGAAATAATTCTACTCCATATAAATTACAATCTGCATCAACCTAGGACGATAGACTCCTACGAAAAATCTAGATCATCACATCATGCATGATCTATACATGTGCATATGCGCTACATCAATTAAATCTCTATCAAGCATAACATCAGGCAGAGTCTGGTGAAGCAAACCTTTGGATCTTACTTCAGTGAAGGTATCAGAAGATCCAGTATTCGAAACTATTTGCATCAATTCAGCGTAACATCAAGACAGTTCAGCGATGAAAGCTTTGTATACCAACGTTCAAGTGGGAACCAAAATAGTTTGACGATGTCAGTATATTCAACTACCAGTAGGGTAGGATCCGTTGTCAAACTACCATCAGGGTAGGCAGCATTGTCAACTACCAGCGTATACATCGGGAGGGTCCGGTGATCTCAAAATTTTATCCCCGTAGAGATGTAGAAAACATCTCAATTTCTCTTCATCAAACAGGCATCAATGACACCGACAAAAAGCCAAACCGTTGTAGTCAACACCAGCATAGGCATCAGTAATCCCCAGTAAAGGTAAAGCGATTTGCGAAAGCATTTTTACATTCATCATAACATTCATTACATTGCGATTTGCGATATGCAATGTGCAATTTGTGAAGTGTGATTGGCCAAAAGCGAAGTGCAAAGTACGAAATGCGTTGTACGATTTGCAAACTACGATTTACGAAAACATTTTAAAATTCATCATAACATTCATTACATTGCAATTTGCATCATTAAAAATACCATGCCATAATTCAAGTGTCTACTAATCTATATCATGTCCATTCCATTGCATTGCATGAACATGATAAAAAGGAGCATCTATAGACACTCAAAATTTTCTTTTTCTTTTTCACACTATGTAGGCACTATGCAAATACTATGCATAATAAAATATAATATATTCTAATTATTATCTAATAAAACAGATAATTTTATAAAAGTATTCTGTTTTATATAAAAAGATTTTACTATTAGCCTAATAAAACGAATAACTTTATAAAAGTATTCTGTTTTATATAAAAAGCTTTTCTGTTTTATTACATTAATAATACTAATAAAACAAAACTTCATCATCATTATCATAATTCACACTATTAATCGACCAGGTCATTCCCAGGAAAGAGGGGGCTTTCTAATAAGAATTTCTCCTTATTGGCAGGCAATTAGGTGACCAAATCTCTCCTTGGCAGAACTTCTAGACATCGTTAATAATGCAAATAATAATATTAACAACTTTGTTATCTCAATTATTGATTTAATAAAATATTAACAATAATTGAATCAAATAACGTGAGATACTATGCAGCAATTACTGAAGCAATAATTGAACAAAACTGAGTGTCTTCTCACGTAAGCATCAATAATCAATACTGTGTGCTACTATGCAACCATGCGTATTCCTGTACTTTTAACACTGGGTGTTTCAACAGTTAAATGTAAAACTTCCGTCGTTATTTTCATAAAATATTTTTTTATCGTTTTCTCAATCCGACTATAATTTCGTTGTGGGGTCCACCATTGATTGTGTCGTCGCATTTAATATTCCCCTTAATAATATAAATATTCCCCAGACCAATCGAATATTATAAACAACTTATGTTTTTTATAAAATTTCTAAATATTACCCACAACTATAACATTATATCAAATTCATTCCATAATATTTAAAAATGATAATTATAGAAAATTCATCTTTATTCATAAAAGTTGGGGTCTTACAATGAGCTTCTGTCAAGATGTCTTCTTTAATATCTTGTACTGCTGAAACCTAAATTTGTCCCTCGAATCTTAGCATTCCCTTAGTATCAAGCTTATACTTCACCTCTTTACCTTCGACAACACTTTCCTTTATTTTTTTGCATTCCTCATCATCTTTAATAGTTGTGCGTTCTTTACTTTTTCCACCAAAGTTGGACTAGCTTCCATCTGGTACAATCTTTCATCAGCTTCTTTTGGAAATTTGATTTCCAACTCTAGCATTGCCATTGCTGAAATGAGCTCCTCCTTATCGGTTAACTTCATCAACTTTTCTCTGCCTTTCCTACTCAAGGCATCTGCAACCACGTTTGCTTTGCCTAGATGATAAAAGATTTTGCAATCATAATCATTTATCAATTCCATCCATTTCCTTTGACCCATGTTCAAGTCCTTCTGTGTGAAAATATACTTCAGACTCTTATGTTCTGTGTAGATCTCACATTTCTCTCCATAGAGATAGTGTCTCCATATCTTCAGAGAAAACACAACCGCCGCTAACTCTAAATCATGAGTTGGATACCCTTTTTCATAGTCTTTCAATTGCCTTGATGAATACGCGATGACTTTGCCGTTTTGCATAAGGACACATCCTAAACCCTTGTGTAAAGCATCACTATACACCACAAAGTTTCCTGTATTATCTGGTAACGACAACACAAGTGCCACACTAAACTTCTTTTTCAATTCTTGAAAACTTTCTTCACACTTCTTCATCCAAACAAATTTTACAAATTTTTTCGTCAAAATTGTCAATGGAGTAGCAATCTTGAAAAAATCTTGAACAAATCATCTGTAATAACCTGCCAATCCCAAGAAACTTCTCACTTCTGATGGAGTTCTTGGTTGTTCCCAATTTATCACAACTTTCTCACTTCTGCTATCATTCGCTCATTCTCTCCTTCAGTGTGAACCAGCTTCTCTTCAACGTTATTCAGACATTCCTCTCGATCTTGGATCTCGTCGTCCTTCTGTGCCATCGAGGTCTATTATTCATCTACTATCTCTTGCAACTCCTCGATGATATCTTGAAGTTCCACATTGTGGTCATACACCTCGTCGTACATACGGGCGGCAATCGAGTTAAGTGGAATCTTTTCCTCTTCGTCCTCCTCATCCTCCGACTATGGCAGCTCAATGGGGTCCTCCTCGTCCGTCTCTATCTCATCCTCCTCATCAGGTATTCTCTCCTTCTCAACTACTGTGACCAATAGAGTTGTTTCCCATGGCAGTAGCTGTTCCCACACCACCTGAATATCTTGAGACTCCTCCTCTCTACGAATCTGGGATCCTTCCTCCCTAGCCTGACTAGATCCTCCTATATTAGCCATCATGTCAACCAAATTTTAAGTTTTAATTATTAATCATTACTACTCGACACTCATGAGCACATAAGTTGTAATCACATAAACACATAAGTGTTTTATTACTTCTTCCCTAAAACTCGATAAGAGTTTATCATCACATCCTTTTCAAAGGTTACTTCCTAAGGATTTTCCCCACCTAAGGTTCATAACCTAGAGCTTTGATACCAACCTGTGACACCCCCAAATCTAGGTACTTCATTCCCACAAGACTTGGTGTTCACGATCCATTCATTCATATTATCTACCCAAATATAATAAAAATTAAATCATAAATCCTGCCTTTAAATAGGGTTACATCATTTTAATCCAAAAACATCCCAGGTTGTCTAACCTTAACATCAATCAAGTGCGGAAATAAAATTATTACATCACATCATTAATTAAAAGTCTATCATCATAACAATAAATGAAAATTACAAGACTTCATCACTTGTACATTTTTCCTTTTCCTTTGCTAGTTGAAGGCTCATCTACCTTCTCAACTTTAGCTGCAATAATAATATTTATGCAAGAGTGAGCAAAACAAATGCTCATTAGATATAACAATGAATCAACAAGAATGTAATAACTGCCAATAAATAGGCTCATCAAAACTGAATAGTACTCTATCAATGATAACCAAAGACTGGAATCAAAATATGGAATATATATAACTGAGGGTCATAAGACCATGAACTATGTCCACAGTTGCGAGAAATCTTTCAATTCCAACTTTAACAGTCATAAGACTATAAGGACTCCTCGTACTTAGGGGGATCAACCCTTCATACAATGTATTATGCACAAACATTTCAACGCTAAGCGTAAATTATCCCCTAATAATAATAGGGTTATTCATCTCAGTATTTAAAGTACAAGTCCGCACGAAAGAAAGTTTAGTTTGGATAAGCTTTCAAGGGTAATTTGAATTTCAACGATCATCAACTAAAGGACTAGTTGAATCAATAGTGTTTGATAACACAATAGTTTATCAATAGTAACATAATATGGAATAATGAATAAGTGTAAGTGAACTAACTATATCTTGAACTCATGCTTAGAAACAACTACAAAGCATAATTATTGAATGATAATAAACCCTGCTTGAATAATATTAAGCTAGGACTATGAATTATTGAATATACCTTATGTAATAGCAAGTTAAAAATAAAGCTTGCTCAAGTAAATGAGATAAGATAATTCAACATTAGAAATTAGAATTCAAGAAAATTGCATTCATAATACACGAATGACAATAAAGAAACTTGTCTAACAATAAACAAGTTAGAATACATCAATAAATATTGGAATTCAAAACTTGTGCAAATAGAGTTAAAGTAATAGCTAGCTTGCTCAAATAATGATTAGGAATACAAGAGTTCGCTTAATGAAAGTTTAAAGTAAGAAACTTGCTTAATGTAAAAAGATAAGGTTTAGAGACTTGCCTCGAGCGTAAGCTATAATATTAAACTTACATTCACTTACACATAGGTTTAGAACCACAATACCTATTAGATATGCTAACATACCATAACATAAGAATTTCTAGTTAGACTTGTTATTTTCGTATAAGTCTTATACTACCATATACATTTCAGAATTTCCAAGTGTTAACATCACAACACTTATCTAATATTCATTGTATAAACTAAGTTATAACATAACACGTTCATAACTTATAATCATTTGAAACTTTAAACTATTAACCACCTAGCACGATTCTGTTTTAACCATGTCATTACACTTTTGACATGCTAACATAACCTTAAACCATATTAAGTTGCTATCCCATAATCTAGCAGATGGCAGTGAAGTCACCGTCCCCAAACTGTAGTATGGCTCACCATTGCTAGCTTTTTATTTAACACCAAATAGCAATTACCTCACAGTGCACAAACAGAGGCAAAATGGCTATGAAACGATGGCACTTTTAGCCCAATAAACATGAATTTCACCCACTAGACACTGATATTAACATAGAACAATTTAACAACCATTATACTAGTTTAATTTTTCAAATTTCTCATTTTCATATAAAACTCAATTTTTTTGACATTCATCCCAAAAATCAACATTGTGATTTCAATTCTTCACCAAATCTCTTCGTTCAAATTATGTTATCTTCGTTTCTTAATGAACTAGCATAATCAAGCCTCAATTTGCAGTTTAACATACTAATTGACCATCAAAATTGGTATTTCATAAACCACATGAAAAAAATATATTGTAATTTACTTTTCTTCCTTTTTACAACGAAATTAGCATACCATTCATGTTTGACTACAACTTCTAACATCATAACTATATATAATTACCATAAACAGATTACATAACAATAATTTACAGAAAACTAGAATTCTCAGAACATATAGTTTTTGACGTGAAACACATATACATGTATATACATATATATATATATATATATATATATATATATATATAATAGTAAGGTTGTGAACATACCTTCAATTGATCAAACAATCCTTGCTAAACTCACTGGAATTGCTAGAAATTGCTTAAGTTTCCTCTCTCAATTCTCCCTCACAGTCTCTCTATATTTCTCAGACTTATCAAACAACTAGAATACGCATATCAACATATAACTCCAGCCAACGCACACTTTCAAATGTCTAAAAACCGACGTCTACTAATTAACCCTTATTTAATAATCAGTTATAAATATATATTTATATTATTTATTTTACTTATATTATTTAAATTTAAAAATTAAAAATCCAAAAGCCATAAGGCTTTGTTTGGCAAAACCCTTTAAAATTTAAAGACTTAATATATTTAAGCATTGTTTGGCAAAACTAAATTAAACCACTCTAATTTTATTTTAATAAACCATTTAGTTTATAATTTATAATCACATATTATTTATTTGGATTTCCATATCCAACATTAATCAAATAAATTAATTATACACACTATATTTTAAATAAATTTCCCACTTTAACAAATATCACAAAATTATAATTTCATTATAATTTTGTTTAATGATTTAACATACAATTTTAAATTATTAATCAACAACATAACACCCTGATGTCATATTACAACTCTCTAAATTATAAATTAATTTAATTTTGAATATTATCTAATAAATTTAAACTCATAAATATTTATTCAACAATAAACACCTCAAATAAATATTTATATAATTCAATAAATATTTAAAATGATAAATTGAAATTCCGGATTATTACATATAATGTTTGAATATTTTATACATATATAACCTGAGAAAATGTTCACCAATTTTTAACCATTAAAGATTGACGTATGATTTGTTCTGAAATTTAAGAAATGACTGATTTGAAATTTTTGTGGTAGAATTTTCAACAAGTTTTAATATTTAAAAATGTATAACTTAATAATTTTAAATCTGATTTGGGTGATTCTCAAGGCTAAATTGGAGTGTTTAAAGTCTATTTTATGTTAAAATTAATTAATTTGGCAAATAAGTTTTAACTAATGGTAATAAATCCAGAATAGTGGACTAATGTATTAAGAATAATTTGTCATAGTAGGGGTTTAATATTTCTTAAATTTTGTTATTGATTTTTAAGTTTTGAAGTATTAATAGTGATCTAAGGAAATAATTAAAGGCACCTTGAGGGGATTACGAATTATTATGAAGTTATTAGTTTGTATCATATTCAACTTGAGATGAATATGTTTAGGTGGTTAATAACATTTCGTATTTGATATCGTTAGCATTTGAGGATAAGATTTTGTGGAGTGTGCTATAAGTGGTTTTGCGTATCAGGTACGGATTCCGTACTACTTCAGTGATACTCCTATTAAATTTAGTTAGTTCATTTTGTTCCTCGTTTAGAATTTGACTATTATTTCACATAATTGTTCCGGATGAAATTAATATGATAGTTTTATTTGGTGTTAATACATAATACTCACATTTGTAAACTTTGAACTAGGTAATTATGTCTAGTAATTATTTTGATATTTGTAGAAATGTACATGTCAATATATTTTGGAGACTTTATTCGTTTGTATCCTTCTTTGTATATTTTTATTCACATTTGAGAGTTATTTTTGATCGTTTGTATCTTGTGATAGGTAAATATGTTTGTATTTGAAATAATTCAATATCATTTGGAGATGGTCATCTTAGCATTATGATTTGAACCCCTTTTGGATTACATTTTGTAGTTCAATCCTTATTATAAGACCCCAACTTTTATGAATAAAGATTAATTTCTCTCGAATTATATTTTTGAATATTATGCTGTGGATATAATATAATGTTATAGTTGTGGGTAATATTTACAAATTTTGCAAAGTAAGCAAGTGGTTATATAATATTCGATTGGTCGGGGAATATTCGTACGACGGCACAATCATTGGTGGACCCCACAACGGAAGTATTGTCGTAGTAAGAAAATGACAGAATTATCTTTTTATAAAAATAATGGCGGAAGTGTTACTATTAAAACTATTGAACTACCCGACAGTAAAAGTACAGTAATACGCGTGGTTGCATAGTAGCACATGGTATTGGTTATTGATGCTTACATAAGAAGTCACTCAGTTATACTCAATTATTGTTACAGTAATTGTTGCATCATATCTCTCATATTATTGATTCGATTATTGTCACAGTATCATCTGCATAAGATGATATATTATTAAATCAATAATTGAGACGACAAAGTTATTTATATTATTAAATTGTAATATTTACAATGTCTAGAAGTTCTTTCAAGGAGAGGTTTGGTCACCTAATTACGCGCCAATGGAGGGAAATCCTTATTGGAAAGCCCCCTCTTTCCTGAGAACGACCTGGTTGTTAAATATTGTGAGTTATAATATTGATGATGAATAAGATCGTGTTAATTAAAGATGAAATAAATAGTTCCATTGTGTGAAAATTATTAGTGTTAGTGGAAATCGATATTTATGTCAATAATAATTGATGTATGGAGGTTATATTGTTTAATCGGGTATTCGGGGCACTCTTCGTGTCAGAGTACTATTCACGAGTTACTATTCACGAGTTATTATTCACGAGTTAATATTCATAAGTTACTATTCACGAGTTAATATTCACGGGGTACTATTCACCCGAAAAATATATTTATTTTCGGTCCAAATCATTTTTTTGTACAATATTATTCCATGAAGAGAAGTGCTAATTTTTCAGACCGTTGGTTGAAGTTATAATTGCGAATCAATATGGACCGCTGGTGGAAAGTTATAATAGTGAATCAATATGGATCGCTGGTTTAAAGTTTTAATAGTAAATAAGTATGGACCGTTGCTTTAAGTTTTAATACTAAATCAATATGGACCGTCCGTTTAAAAGTAAATCAATCTGGACCGTTCATGAATTAGTTACTATTCAGTCCATTCTCCTATAAATAGAAGCTCATTCCTTCATTATTTCTTACGAATTCACTAAAACTCTTGAGAGAGAAATTATAGAGAGAAAGAAAAAGAGAAGTCAGCTACCTCTCTATTCTAATATCCAGTTTCTTCTAAGGTAAGGGGTATTATTTCTTTCTTATTCATGAAGAGAACTTCTGTTATTCCATTCTTTATTATTATGTTGGAATAACCTGTTTATGCGAAGTACCGCATACATGGTGAAATTCTTCTATTATTCCGTTCATTATAATTACGCCGAATATCCTCGTCGTGTGTTTACGCCTTTACCTGGTTCCATTATTTATTATTCTGTTGGAATAACTCCGTCATGCTGGCCTATCGCATGCATGGTGATTTCGGTTGTTATTCCATTCTTTATTATTATGTCGGAATATCTTGTCTGTGCATTTACGCCGGACCTGGTTCCATTATTTATTATTATGTTGGAATAATCTGTCTGTGTGGTCTATCGCATGCATGGTGATTTCTGTTGTTATTCCATTCTTTATTATTTTGTCTTTAATATCCTCATCTGCGTTGCTTACGCTTTTACCTAGTTCCATTATTTATTATTCTGTTGGGAATAACCTGTATGTGAAGTCTATTGCACGCATGGTGAATCCTTCTGTTATTCCATTCTTTATTATTCTGTTGGAATAACCTGTCTATGTGGATTACCACATGCATGGTGAATGATCCTTTGTATTCGTTCCTTATTAAATTGTGGAAATGATCTGTATATGTGGATTACCGCATGGCGGGTGAAAATCCATTTGCAGATTCATATATTCTATTATACTCAGTTGGTTAAAGTTTTGGCCTTTGTAACGCCCCGCAATCCGGTCTATTTTCACATCCGAATTCCATACGTCACGATCCCATCTTCTTCCAAACATACATCATTATATAGCTAAATATAACCACATACATCCTCAAATCCCAGGTTCTAAAACCTTAAAACCTCTTTTATTTCAAATAATAATAATTACATTATTCTTTACATCTTATACAAGTGACTTTTATCCGCCACCAAGGATACATAATCGTTCATTAAACTATTCTATAGTTTAATTCTATAATTCTATATTACAAGTCTTCCTTTGATCTTCACGCTCATTCATCTAATGAATGGCACTTCTTCTTGATATTGATCAGCTTGATCTTTCCGTGATCCTTAAGTTCTTTCTAACATCGCTCGCTAAAAATGTTTTTATTTAAAGCAAGTGTGAGCATTCAATTGCTCAGCAAGTCATAGCAGTTGAACAAACAACTTCAAGAATTTAAACATTCTTTTCAAACTTCAATAACCGAACAAAGGTTATGAAGCAGCTTGAATAATAGGAATAATCTCGATTCCTATCATTTTAAAACATTAGTTACATTCCCTTTGAAATACTTTCATTCTCTACTCTCTTTCATACACATTCTGTCTGGCTAGAATCAATAGCACAGACTTAACAATAACGATTCATGTATAAATAGAACATGCTCATATTGAACAGTTCAATCACAGAACAGTTCATATCATAGAAACACCGAAGTATTCAAATTGTGGCACAAGGCCTCATATATACTAACACCTTATACAAATATCACACATTTGCACATAGACAGAACTTCTCAAGTTCAACATCTGAGAAGTTTAGAAACTAGCATTCATTTAAAATATGAATGAAGTTAGGAAACTTCCCTTACACACAACTACAACTTATAGTTTACGCTGAACTGCTCATTCCAATTCCTATGTAGCACATAAGGAAATAACACATATACCAATTAGTCATATACTTGACTTACGTATTGGTTTACTTTACTTTACTTCTTAGGGTTCACGTTCTTACAAACTATGTTTACGCGTCCAACTTCCTTTACTGGTTAACGGCTTAATGACATACAGAGATGTCTTACTCAATACGTTCATCATCTTTGATGATTTACATTCTTATCTTCTTCTTATAACTCTCCTAGGACTCAGCACACATCGCGTCTCTGCTAGTAGTCCATATGGTACTCTAAATGGTTTCCCACAAACAACCAACAAACAAGTTCCCGTTTCATCTACACTGCCCATAATAGTGAGTTAGATCGGTTGCCAGTTTTGTATATACCTTCGTTCTCTGAAGGAATTGTTTAGCCCAGCTCCCATATGTCAACCATCAAAGGTTACGATTGTACTAGAACCTAAATTCATCTTAACTTACCCGAACTATTAAACTATAATGTTTGTTAAGTCAATTTCTTATTCCTTATGGCTTTCTGGCAACTAAATGTCATACCTCAGGATTCATTCTTTATCGTCTAAGTCATACAATCTTTTGTATACTCAGGACGATCATTCAATATTCATTCTACGCATTTAAAGCGTTAACCATTTTATGCTACCTTATTCTTATCTTACAACGTCCGATTCATTCGACTCGGAACGTCATCTAAGTTATACACATTAATTTGGTTTCTTTACATTATTCATATTTGTCTTTAATTAAGCATCTTCACCCTTCACATGTTTAATCATTGGACTTCATTATCCTACAGTCAAACCATACACGGGGTGTAGGTTCTACCCATTTAGTATTCACGTACACTTAACCTTTAACTCGGTTAAAGTGTCCAACGCTTACATTTCATTCTAACATTCTCATCCGACTAACATTCGACTTTCATAAATCTCATTACCGTTCGCTACGGCTTTCCTTGATAATTCATATCTTACTTACTACCTTCGTCAATGTTCAAGTCATACAACCAATGTACACTTAGAACGTTCGCTCGACGTGAATACGATTCATGAGGATTGTTTACGTATTCACCATTCACGTTACTTACCTCTTAATTCTATTCAACCTTTATCCAAGGTTTTAATTATTTTCATTCATTACTCGTCACCAGAACCCCATGTTCATTATTCTTTCCTAATGTCAAAGCCATACGGTTCGTTGTAGGCTATGACCGATTGTTCATCGCAACAACGTTGCGTTCATAGCGTCTAAACACTTTACATTCATCTCTCATGACCATGACATAACATCGAAATGTTATTCATTACCCTAGTCAATCAACGTTTAAGGAATCACAATTATAGCAATCCCTTATGTTCGTTTCATTGTGACTATGGTTCCCGGACATTGGTTCTGTAACCCGCGTCTACATTCTTTATCTTTTAATCTCATTTAATCTTTTCGTTCAACCTTCATCAAAGGTTTAATACACATGATTAAGTGTTAAATTAGTTGAATTACATATTCATATTTCTTTCTTGCACATCCCCCGAGAAATTGAGCACTTAAAATCTCATTTCTGGGTATTGCCCTGCACTGGCGCCGTGGCGTCGTGCCCTTCTCTTTCTTTCGCATTGCGACGCCAATTAGCAGTAGCTAATGGCCCGAGCTCACGCTGTGGCACCGGCCCCCAAGGCACGACTCGCACTGTGGCGCCGAGCATGAAACCTAGAAAAATTTTCTAAGTCTTTTACAAGCTTGAGATGCTAACTTTGAAATCTCATATCTTATTCGTTATAACTCAGAACGAGGTCATTCCAAAGCCATTTTCTTTCTTATCTTATGTAATTTGATTACCCATGGACAGAACTTTGTTCTGAATTAGTTAACATGCCATTCAATTGGCTTAATATACGCTCTTCGTTCGTTCGTCCGCAATTCGGTCATCCGAACTCAGAATTCATTCATTCTTGAGTCCATGATTCATGTTTTCTACTTTCTCTTACATTCTTATGAAACCCTACATGCTCAGGTTCATTTACTAACATTCAAATTTTCGTTCTTCTTTTACGAAAATTTCGCCATAACTTCGTTATAGCTCAGTTTTTAATCCATTCTTCATGAATGTTTCTAACATTCCTAACCAAGCAATAAGCAACTAAATTATATGCGATAGTTTTAAACTTGTCCATCAACAACAATTATCCTACGACGGTTTTAAATTTGTCCATTAACAATGTTCTTCGCGTTCTTCACGTGTTCTTCGTTTTTAATCGATATTTTGGATTACGATTTTACTTTTCTTGGAATTTAATGTTATAGAACATCATTCCTTACTTAATTCACTTACTCATTCATAAGATTCATTCGGATCGCTCAAAATCCTTACGAATCTTACACTTCCTTAAGAAATTTATAAACTAAATTTATAATTCTTATTTCTTCGTTTTCTCATGAATTCAACCATATGAATTCATTCTTAACTTCACTTACTATTGATCTTCATTAAGTTATGTTTTTGAACATATTAAACTTAAAGAAAATTAGAAGAAACTAGGGTTCGGATTACCGTTCTTCTTTAATCTCCTTCCGTCGGACAAAGCGTACATTCGAGCTAGCTTTTCCTCATTCTCTTCCTCTTCCTCTCCCATCTGAACCCTCTCTCTCTATCTCTCAAAGTGTAGGATTTTTCAAAATCCCAAAATAATGAAATGAGCTTCCTATTTCAAGAAAACCAAGGCTAGGGGCATTTTGGTCTTTTCACCCCTAACCTCCTTACTATTCCAAGCTTAGCCACCAAGTTTACTTGGTGGCCAAGTGGCCGCCCCACCTCCTTAGGTAGCTTCCTTGAAGCTTCAAGCCTGCCTTGCGAATTCGTTCGACGCTTTTAAAATCATGATTCTCTAATCCAAATATTTTTGGATATTTCGTCTTTCCTATACCGATTAAATATTATGTATTCTTCGGATTTCCGAAAAACTAAAAAAACACTTTTCCATGATAAACGTTTTCCTTCACGTTTTCCCCTAACGTAGCTAAATGAGTGAAAATTACATAACAGTACTTTTCATCATTTTTATTTTATCCGATTTTTGCACGTTTTTTGAGAAAAACTTTTATCGGCTTACTTAACATTTCACGATATATTATCGTTAAATCTTTCGACAGAATGTCATTTCAACATACCGAACTCTCAGAACGACTTAGGATATTCAAACCCTAACCCTTAGGGTTTCGTCGGGTGAATAATGCATATTTCGTCTTTTTCCCTGGAAATATTTTTGTTTCTGGAAAATTTTCATTTTCATCTTGAAAATTCCTACTCGTTCAGTCTAGCTCGTAGCCAGAATCCTCCCGATTAATAATCATTCTAGGTTATAGAACGATTAATAAAAATATAACACAGAATAATATTAATAAAAATTCATTTTATTAATAACTAATTCTTTAACTCTTAAATTCTGGACAATCCGATTTTCTGGGTTGTCACATTCTTCCTCCCTTATAAAAATTCCGTCCTCAAAATTTCTTAAAACCAAACCCTTACCCGGGTTCTCACATTCTCCCCTTCTTCACAGAATTTCGTCCTCGAAATTTTATCTTACTCATCTTCTCAACTTCTCTTCAAAGAAGTTTTTATCTTTCATTCATTCCCTACCCTTCATAACTTATCAAGAATCATGAAGTGAAAGGAATAACTAGGAATATAAGGATTCCTTTAAAACATTTCATACTTTTGCTGAGGGGTCAAATCGACCATGAACTCATACTAGGTTAAACAACCTTTCTCCTTAAACCTTTATTACATGGTAAGTTTACAATCACAAAGAAGGTAAACTAACTCTTCCATACGTAGGTGATCAACCAATCGTATCACCCCATTTCAGGGTATGTTCACCTCAGACTTAATCATTAGATTCCGCACCAAAGCAATTTGGTTCGGCATAGCTCATAAAAAAAGCTCGATTTTCTTTAATCATGACATACCATTTGTCTTAGCCAAATCAAGTAGCTTAGACCATACCAATAAATTAGACATCAACTTGAATCATTCGTCTAGTTAACTCGCTTGACATCGACTACTTCTTTAAATTCTTTCACAGTACATCAAAACATTCCATGACGTCATGATACCGCACGTTTAACAGTACGTTGTGGACTTCGTCAGTTTATGACTTCATCATTATACATCATACCATAGCGGGTTGTTGATCCTAAGATCACTTCCAACACTAGGTTCAGTTGCATTAATAACTCCATCCTTTTACCATCTTTGCATCAAATGCACTGATGATATAAAATTCATTTTGATATTTTAAATCAATTTCTGTCTAGCTGAATCAACTAGCATAGACATATCAAGAATAGTTCTTTTAAAATCCACTGGTTCCAAAAATTGAACCAATTCTTTCATTTTCCAAAATGCGCACTTCAGCACAAATTCAAGAAACTTCAAAATCTAGCATAGCTAGATGACTTGGAATATCTTATTCTCCACCTTCCTTAATTGTCTTACTTGTGACAATACTTAATCTTCTCTAGCACCTTCAATGCTAAGTCTACTAAAAATATCTCATTTCAATCTAAACATTCCTATACCTTAGTACAGTCCATCAACTTACCACACATTATGAGTTCAGGAACTTTCCACAATAATATGAGTTTAAGAACTATCCTGCATGCATGCACCATAAAGCGCCCATTCACGAGAAGTTCAAAAACATACCATATAATTATGAGTCACGAACTTACCATAAGTATGAGTTTCAAGAACTCGCACATACCTTATCATTCTCTACCTATCAAGTATATACATGAGAAAAGATTCACCTTCTCGTCATAACCATCTTGATAGCGCGACCAATTTCAATGATTATCACTGTAATAAACTAAGTGGTTGTTATACCAAAGCATAAACCTCTGCCCACACAAAGATTCATACAACTCAGCTATCACATGAGTCCTCAATTGAAATCTTACAACTTCTAACTTTCTCTTTACTTAATACGAATTTTCTTTAATTCGTAGGCTATCCTTTATAACTCAATCTGAGTTCTTCTTCCCGTACTACTTCATAGTACCATTCATTCATAGCATTGGCTATAAATCATTCATCGTTTAACAGCTCGCCTATTACTACGATTTACTATGATCACGTGGTGATCCTCTTATCCTTCTCTCTAAGATTATAGTCTTAGGTACTCATACCTAAGATTTATAACCTATCAGCTTTGATACCAACCTGTAACGCCCCGAAATCCGGTCTATTTTCACATCCGGATTCCGTACGTCACGATCCCATCTTCTTCCAAACATACATCATTATATAGCTAAATATAACAACATACATCATCAAATACCAGGTTCTAAAACCTTAAAACCTCTTTCATTTCAAATAATGATAATTACATTATTCTTTACATCTTGTACAAGTGACTTTTATCTGCCACCAAGGATACATAATCGTTCATTAAATTATTCTATAGTTTAATTCTATCATTCTATATTACAAGTCTTCACTTGATCTTCACGCTCATTCATCTAATGAATGGCACTTCTTCTGGATACCGATCAGCTTGATCTTTCCAGGATCCTTAAGTTCTTTCTAACATCGTTGGCTGAAAAATGTTTTTATTTAAAGCAAGTGTAAGCATTCAATTTCTCAGCAAGTCATAGCAGTTGAACAAACAACTTCAAGAATTAAAACATTCTTTTCAGACTTCAATAACCGAACAAAGGTTATGAAGCAGCTTGAATAATAGGAATAATCTCGATTCCTATCATTTTAAAACATTAGTTACATTCCCTTTGAAATACTTTCATTCTCTACTCTTTTTCATACACATTCTGTCTGGCTAGAATCAATAGCACAGACTTAACAATAACGGTTCATGTATAAACAGAACATGCTCATATTGAATAGTTCAATCACGTAATGCTTCATATCATAGAAACACCAAGTATTCACATCAGGCACAAGGCCTCATATATACTAACACCTTGTACACATATCACACATTTGCACATAGTATGTAATTTCTCAAGTTCAACATCCTCGAGAAGTTTAGAAACTAGCATTCATTTAAAATATGAATGAAGTTAGGAAACTTCCCTTACACACAACTACAACTTATAGTTTACGCTGAACTACTCATTCCAATTCCTATGTAGCACATAAGGATATAACACATATACCAATTAGTCATATACTTGACTTACGCATTGGTTTACTTTACTTTACTTCTTAGGGTTCACGTTCTTACAAACTAAGTTTACGCGACCAACTTCCTTTACCGGTTAACGGCTTCATGACATACGGAGATGTCTTACTCAATACGTTCATCATCTTTAATGATTTATATTCTTATCTTCTTCTTATAACTCTCCTAGGACTCAGCACACATCGCATCTCTGCTAGTAGTCCATATGGTACTCTAAATGGTTTCCCACAAACAACCAACAAACAAGTTCCCGTCTCATCTACACTGCCCATAACAGTGACTTAGATCGGTTGCCAGTTTTGTATATACCTTCGCTCTCTAAAGGAATTGTTTAGCCCAGCTCCCATATGTCAACCATCAAAGGTTACGATTGTACTAGAACCTAAATTCATCTTAACTTACCCGAACTATTAAACTATAATGTTCGTTAAGTCAATTTCTTATTCTTTATGGCTTTCTGGCAACTAAATGTCATACCTCAGGATTCATTCTTTATCGTCTAAGTCATACAATCTTTTGTATACTCAGGATGATCATTCAATATTCATTCTACGCATTTATAGCGTTAAGCATTCAATTGGCTTAATCTACGCTCTTCGTTCATTTTACGTTATTAACATTTTTCGTTCGTTCGTCCGCAATTCGGTCATCCGAACTCGGAATTCGTTCATTCTTAAGTCCACGATTCATGTTTTCTACATTCTCGTACATTCTTATGAAACCCTACATGCTCGTATGAATTTACTAACATTCAAATTTTTGTTCTTCTTTTACGAAAATTTTGCCATAACTTCGTTATAGCTCAGTTTTTAATCCGTTCTTCATGAACGTTTCTAACGTTCCTAACCAAGCAATAAGCAAATAACTTATATGCGATGGTTTTAAACTTGTCCATCAACAACAATTATCCTACGATGGTTTTAAATTTGTCCATCAACAACGTTCTTCGCGTGTTCTTCACGTGTTCTTCATTTTTAATCGATATTTTGGATTATGATTTTACTTTTCTTGGAATTTGATGTTATAGAACATCATTACTTACTTAATTCACTTACTCATTCATAAGATTCATTCGGATCGCTCAAAATCCTTACGAATCTTACACTTCCTTAAGAAATTTATAAACTAAATTTCTCATTCTTATTTCTTCATTTTTTCATGAATTTAACCATATGAATTCATTCTTAACTTCACTTACTACTGATCTTCATTAAGTTATGTTTTTGAACATATTAAACTTAAAGAAAATTAGAAGAAACTAGGGTTCAGATTACCGTTCTTCTTTAATCTCCTTCCGTCGGACAAAGCGTGCATTCGAGCTAGCTTTTCCTCATTCTCTTCCTCTTCCTCTCCCTCTCCCTCTCCCATCCGAACCCTCTCTCTCTATCTCTCATAGTGTAGGATTTTTCAAAATCACAAAATAATGAAATGAGCTTCCTATTTAAAGAAAACCAAGGCTAGGGGCATTTTGGTCTTTTCACCCCTAACCTCCTTACTATTCCAAGCTTAGCCACCAAGTTTACTTGGTGGCCAAGTGGCCGCCCCACCTCCTTAGGTAGCTTCCCTTGGAAGCTTCGTGCTTCTGTCTTGCAGAATTCGTCCAACAATTTTAAAAACTGCGATTCTCGGAATCCAAATATTTTTGGATATTTCATCTTTCCTTTACCTATTAAATATTACGTATTCTTCGGATTTCCAAAAAACTAAAAAAACACTTTTCCACGATAAGCATTTTCCTTCACGTTTTCCCCTAACGTATCTAAACGAGTGAAAAGTACATAACAGTACTTTTCATCGTTTTTATTTTATCCGATTTGCACGTTTTTTGAGAAAAACTTTTATCGGCTTACTTAACATTTCACGATATATTATCGTCAAATCTTTCGACGGAATGTCATTTCGACATACCGAACTCTCAGAACGGCTTAGGTTATTCAAACCCTAACCCTTAGGGTTTCGTTGGGTGAATAGTGCCTATTTCGTCTTTTTCCCCAAAAAAAAAAAATTCCCGAAAAATTTTCATTTTCGTTTTGAAAATTCCTACTCGTTCAGTCTAGCTCGTAGCAAGAATCCTCCCGATTAATAATCATTCTAGGTTATAGAACGATTAATAAACACATAATATAGAATAGTATTAATAAAAAATCATTTTATTAATAACTAATTCTTTAACTCTTAAATTCTGGACAATCCGATTTTTCGAGTTGTCACAGCTTCTATACTCTATGAAATTAGTGGAATATCCTTGATATTTGCGCTTCATCCAGTATCTTTTCATGAAAATATTCTTCTGAGCATTCTTAAATTTTACTCCACAAAGAAGTATCATGTTGACAATTTGGACGTTATTAATTTCTGGATAAATTAATTCTTGAACTTGTTTTATTGAATTATTATGTCATTGTCATCATCCTCATGCTTATATTAAAATGAAAGTCATCTTTGGCTAACGTGCATAGATGAATTTAGTATGATTATAATCAGGGATCTTTCGGTATAATCATGACATGTAATGTTATAAATGATATGGTAAAAGTCCTCACTGGCCTGTAATGCATTGATGGACAGTTTTTGGTATGATTATGACCATGGATTGTTCGGTATAGTCATGACCATTGATGATTTAATGAATATCCTTAGCCCGTAGTACAGGGATGATTAGATGATGTGTTTTATTTATTAAGTTGAGTCTCAAATGATAAAAATTGATGAAAAATTTTATACCATAGAAGATAGTAGATTTTATTCTCTACTTGACTCTTTTAATGGATTGCTTGTTCATTGCAGATTAAACTTGATGTCTATTGTATTTTATCGCTTTAACATTCTGAAGACTATTGACAATTTATTCTGCATTATCATAGTCATAGTATTTCTTACTAGGCTAGTTGAGCTCACCCTTTCTTTCACTGTTCTCTTCAGGAAATGAGAATATAGTTGGGACGAGTCGGGGAAAGGAGTGACGGTCCAGATGATAGCATTAGTAGTCCTCACTATTATGTTAAATAGTGTGACAATAAATGTAATGAGGACTCATTTGAGTGTGGATATTGTCTAGATGATAATATTCCTATTAAACTCTTAGTTTATGTATTGTCGTATATTACATGATGGTTGTATAATTAAGTTTGTATTTGTATTCTGTACCATGTATTTGGAGACTTAAGATGGGTGATGTATACCTATTTTTGGGGGCATCACACTTATGGTATACTTGACTTAACCACCTATGAAGGTATCACATGCATGTCCTCTTAACACCGAGGTATGACACCTTCCGTGACGGTGTGAACAGTCCACGATGTGTCCTCTTCTTTTATATGTTTATTTGGGTGTGAGCTTTGTCCATTTGATTTGTTTATTAAAGATACGTATGGGTCGACCCAATATTTGATTTCATTTAATTTGTTTGGAGGATTAGTGATGTATGTGTCGTGCGTACTATTTGATTTAATTTGCGTAAATCAAGGTACTGATGTATTTTGTTATCCTTTGGCTATTTATATTTAAGATCAGTATGAAATTATTACCTTAAAATCATTTGATTCAGCCTTATTTTGTTTGGGATCCTTTTGACTATAGTTGTCCATCATTTGTACATGGTCCCACTAATTTTGATACATTCATAATTCGTTCGTAATTCACATTCGTTCATTCATTCGATTATTTTGGTTATATTATATATTATGGTATATTTGTACATCTTTATATCCGTAATGGACATTTGGTACATACTTTGTTTTTCTTCTTGCAGGTTTGTAGAAGCGGTTTAGGGTTCTGTGTGAAGAGAGCTACATTTGACGAAATAGGTTTATTTAATTTTATATTTTGATTATTGTGCTAATATTTGGAGAATTATATTTAATTTGTCATTGATGGAATATCAATTATTAAATATTTTGAAGTTATTAGTGTTTTGTTTACTTATTTTGAGGTTTGTTGTGTTTTTCACATAACCTCCTTTTCTTATTCGGGAAGGGGGTGCTACAGAGATGGTATTTGTGATTTTATAGATTACCTTTAGGCTTGACCTGTGAGTTATGGGTAAATCACTGGGTAGACGTAATAGTTTATTTTGATTTGGTTCTTTGTTTAGTTGGTCTTGATTTTGACCAATTGTCGATCACTTTTTGATTTGTAGTTGATTTGAGGAAAGTGAGATAATTTGTGAAGGTTATTATTATTATGCGATGGAGTAATGATAATTAAGATTTGTGGTTGGATCATTAAGGATAATGAAGTTATACTTTGTAAAGTGTCGATGCCAGGAGGGAATTTTCCTATTTTGCTAGATGCTTTCTACCCTTTTTAAGGCTTTTATTTTTTATACTTATTTAAAGGGCGAGGTTTTAGGAAAAAGGACTGACATAAATGCCTAAGAATTTGAAAAATGTTGATTTTTAATGATTAGGTTGAATTAGACAGAGTTTCCAGTTAGTATAGATTTAAATGGATTGGTTATGATTTTATAGATTATCTTTAGGCTTGACCTGTGAGTTATGGGTAAATCACTGGGTAGACGTAAGAGTTTGTTTTGATTTGGTTCTTTCTTTTGTTGGTCTTGATTTTGACCAATTGCCAATCACTTTTCGATTTGTAGTTGATTTGAGGAAAGTGAGATAATTTGTGAAGGTTATTATTATTATGTGATGGAGTAATGATAGTTAAGAATTGTGGTTGGATCATTAAGGAGAATGAAGTTATACTTTGTAAAGTGTCGACGTTGGGGGAAATTTTCCTATTTCACTGGATGCTTTCTACCATTTTTAAGACTTCTATTTTTGATACTTATTTAAAGGGTGAGGTTTTAGGAAAAATGACCAACATAAATGTCGAAGAATTTGAAAAAGGTTGATTTTTAATGATTGGGCCGAATTAGATAGTGTTTTCAGTTGGTATATATTTAAATGGATGTATCAACTCATCCAATTTTTTTGAGGTTTTCACAATATAACCTAATATGCGACTCCGTAAAATTGGTATGGAACCCAATATTCATAAAATTCGAGAGCTTGCTTAAGCGAAGGGAATGTGTTAGGTACCCCCCGACTTCCGTGAAAACATGGTTACCACATCTTGTTAATTTCCTAAGAATGAAGTATATGTGTGTGTGTATTTAAGAAAGCCTTTGATATTTTTGAATTGAAATTGTGTTTGAGTGCGTTAGTTTTAAAAGTTGTTCTAAGCCTTGTTTTGCCCTATGAGCGGTATTGTTTGATTTTAGTTTGATTTTGAGAAAGAAGCTTTTTGAGAGGATTTGGAGAACTTGGTGTTCTTGCCCTATTTTGTCGTTCAATTTTTAGCCTAAAGTTTAATTGTCTATCCTGTGCGATTTGTATTTTATAAGATCTTTATTATTTTTTTTGAGACCCCAATTTTATGAATAAAGATTTAAATTTCTCGAAATATTTTTTTGAATATTATGGTGTGGATTTGATATAATGTTATAGTTGTGGGTAATATTTATAAATTTTGCAAAGTATGCAAGTTGTTATATAATATTCGATTGGTTTGGGAATATTCTTTTTGGTTGGGGAATATCCGTATATGACCAAGACAATCATTGGTGGACCCCACAATGTAAGTATTGTCGTAGTTAGAAAATGATGTAATTATCTTTTATATAAAAATAACGACGAAAGTTTTATCGTTAAAACTGTTGAACTACCCTATTAGTAAAAAATACGATGTCACGTGTGGTTGCATAGTAGCACACACCAGTATTGATTATTGATGCTTACGTGAGAAGTCACTCAATTATACTCAATTATTGCTACAATAATTGCTGCATCATATCTCTCATATTATTGATTCGATTATTGTCACAGTATCATCTGAATAATTTGATATATTATTAAATCAATAATTGAGATGACAAAGTTATTCATATTATTAAATTACAATATTTACAATGTCTAGAAGTTCTGTCAAGGAGAGGTTTGGTCATCTAATTGCGCGCCAATAAGGAGAAATCCTTATCGGAAAGCCCCTCTTTCATGGGAACGATCTGGTTGTTAAATATTGTGAGTTATAATATTAATGATGAATAAGTTCGTGTTTATTAAAGATGAAATTGATAGTTCCATTATATTGGAATTATTAGTGTTAGTGAAAATCGACATTTATTTCGATAATAATTGATGTGTGGAAGTTATCGAGTAATTAATCGGATAAATGAGGAATTAATTGCTATTAATTCACATGATTATAACTATTTGTTCACATATGTGTACTATTGATTCACATTCATGTACTATTAGGGGAGTTGGTGCAAGATTGATAATACTTGCATTACTAAGTTAAAGATAGAGGTATAGATGGAGGTACTATACTATTATTCGTATTTTCACATGATTATAACTATTGAATCACATGATTGAACTATTGATTCACATTATTTACTATTAGGGGAGGTGGTGCATGTTTGATAATACTTGCAGGACTAAATTAAAAATGAAAGAAAAGTTGGAGGTATTGTACTGTAATATTTCGAGACCCAAAAAGTGCAATTATCGAAACTATATTTTTCTATAAATAGAAGCTCATTCTTCCTTCATTTCTCACCAATTCACTAAAGCTATAGAGCAATTATTATAGAGAGAAAGAAGAAGGGAAGTTTGCTACCTCTCTATTCCAAAGATCCAACTTTTATTCTAAAGTAAGGGGTATTATTTCTTTTTCATTTTCATGAAGAGAGCTATTGTTATTCCATTCCTTATTATTATGTTGAATAACTTTTCTATCTGCAAGTACCGCATACATGGTGAAATTCTTCATTATTCTATTCTTTATTATTACGTTGAAATATCCTGCCTCTACGTATTCACGCATGACCGGTTCCACTATTTATTATTCTCGTTGGAATAACTTTTATCTCATCTGAGTACCGCATATATGGTAAAATTCTTACATTATTCCATTCTTTATTATTACGATGGAATATCCCATGCATCGTGTATTACTTCATCGTGACTGGTTCCATTATTTATTATTCGTTGGAATAACTTTTGTCTCATATGCGGGTCTATCGCATGCCCGATGAATTCATTGTTATTCCATTCTTTATTATTCTTTGGAATATCATATGCATGTGCGAATTTCGCATAACCTGGTTCCATTCTCTATTATTCTGTTGTGAATAACCTGTCTATGCGGTCTATCGCATTCATGGTGAATTCTTCTGTTATTCCATTCTTTATTATTCTGTTGGAATAACATGTCTATGTAGATTACCACATGTATGGTGAATGATCCTTTGTATTCATTCCTTATTAAATTGTGGAAATGATCTCATCTCACGTGGATTACTGCATGCGCTGACGAAAATCCATTTACACGCTTCATATATTCTATTATACTCGGTTGGTTAAAGTTAAAGCTATACTCCATGAAATTAGTAGAATATCATGGATATTTGCGCTTCATCCAGTATCTTTTCATGGAAATATTCTTCTGAGCACTCTTGAATTTTACTCCACAATGCAGTATCATGTTGACAATTTGGACGTTTTTGAGTTCAGGATAAATTAACTTATAAATCTTTAAAATTTATTCTTGAACTTGTTTTATTGAATTATTATGTCATTGTCATCATCCTCGTGTTTATATTATGTTGAAAGTCATCTGTGGCCTGTAGTGCATAGATGTACTTGGTATGATTATGACCAGGGATTATTCGGTATAGTCATGACCGTAATATTACAAATGATGTGGTAAAAGTCCTCATTTGCCCGTAGTGCATTGATGGACAGTTGTTGGCATGATCATGACCATTGATGACAACATGAATATCCTTGGTCCTTAGCGCATGGATAATTTGTGGTCGTGATACTAATCAATATCCTTGACCGTAGTGCAGGGATGACGTGGTTTATTTAATAAGCTGAGTCTCAGCGATAAAAGTGATGAAAAACCTTTTAAATCATAGAAGATAGTAGATTTTATTCTTTACTTGACTCTTCTAATGGATTGCTTGTTCATTACCGAGCTTAAACTTGATGCTTGTTATATTGTATCGCTTTTAACATTGTTGAAGGCTAATGATAATTTATTCTGCATTATCTTAGCCATAATATTTCTTACTGGGCTAGTTGAGCTCACCCTTTTGCTTTCATTGTTCTCTTCAGGAAATGAGAACGTAGCAGGGACTAGTCGGGGAACGGAGTGATGGTCCAGATATAGCATTAGTAGTCCTCACTATTCTATGAAATTGTGTGATAATAAATGTATTGAGGACTTATTTTGAGTTTGAATACTGTCTAGAAGACAATATTTGTATTAAAACTCACAACTCATATTGTATATTTAAGATTGTATTTGCATTCTGTACCATGTATTTGGCGACTCAGAATAGGTGATGGATACCTATTTTGGGGGGGTCACAGTTGGTATCAGAGCTTAGGGATATGATCCTTGGCTGAGATGTGAGACAAGAACTAGGAGGGGAGAGACGGAGAATTCCTTCGCTAGTATGACCTACCTAAGTTTATTTGGAATTTAATTGGTCGGTCAGAGTATAGGGATAATATGTGATATGTCAATTAACCCTTGTGTTATGACAGTGTTTGAAAATGGTATATGAAAATCTTGAGATCAGCAATGAAGCACATGAGACCGTTGAGTCACCAATGATCAATACCCAGGATAATTTGCAACAGGAAGACAATAATCCTTAGGTAAATAACAACACCGATCAAATGATGAACGATGGGATGTTCAGAGGCTTTATGCAATTCATGCAACATCAGGTAAGAGAGACTCCTGTTCAGAAGTTAATTTGATATAATACTTTGGTTATGGGTGAAATGTGTAAATTTTACAAAATAAGCAAGTGGTTATAAAATATTTATTTTTGTCGGGGAATATTCATTTGGTCGTGGAATATTCTTGTTTTCGGGGAATATTCGTACGACGACGCAGCCATTCGTGGGCCTCATAACAGAATAATTGTCGGATGAAGAAAACGACAAGTTTGGGTTTTTATAAATAACGGTGTAATCGTTACCGTTAACACTGTTGGAATACCCGATGGTAAAAAATACAGTAATATGCGTGGTTGCACAGTAGCACACGGTATTGCACAATATTTTTGAATTATTGATCCTTACGTATGAAGGCAATACTCAATAATTGTTACAGTTGTTACTGTTTAATATTTTATTTTATTAATTTAATAATTGCTGCGTTCAGATTTTATATTATTGTTGTTTCAATAATTGTCACTGCACAGTATTTCCCATTATCAGATCAATAATTCATATTATTTGAATAATATTATTAGATAACATTATTGGCAATTTCTAGAAAGTTACGCTCAAGGAGAGGTTTGGTCACCTAATATAAGCCATGATATGGAGAAATCCTTATTGAAAGCCCCTCTTTCTTGAGAACTACTGGTTGTCATAATTGTGATTCTCGTAATATTATTTGTGAATAATTAATTATTGATTTATATGATAAAAAAATATTTATTTGATGTGGATATAAATGATGGATTTATTTATTTTATGTGGTTATAATTGAAGGATTTAATGTTGAGGTGTTTTATCCGTATTTTTGTCGGAATGGAGGTATTAAAAATCAAATCAGTATTTTTACGATATATTGCGTGAGTTATAATTTTTAATCCAACCGTTGGATCGTTGTGTATATGTCCATAAATTTTGAATCGTTAAAAATGAACGTATGATTTATTATGAATTTTAAGAGGTGACTGATTCAGAAATTAGGTTTATAAATGATTTTGGTAGAAAATTCTAGAATTAAGTGGGCCCCACTTGTGATTGGTGAAGAAATGTGCTGAATTTTATTTCAAATGTGGTGGGTGGAAATAGTAGCAGGTAAAGCCATCAGGTAGCAGGTCAAGTCTGCTTCGGCGTGCTAGCATTTTCCTATAAATAGGTGCTTAGGTTAGAATTGAAAACCACACCAGAAACATAAGCTTTCTCTCTTTCTCTCTCTATATTATCGAGCGTATTTTGTGAGTATTTTGATACTTTGAGAGTTGTTGTTCAGTACAAGTTTCATTCAGCATCACTTTCGACCTTTCATTCCGAAGTACTGTTTCTTTGAGGTAAGGGATGTTATTTTCTTCTTAAATGATATTATTTTCTTCAATATCATCATGCTGAGATATTATTGTGAATTTTATTGTGGAAGTTCTACCTTTTTGTGTCGGGGTTACTATTCACGTATACGGCACTATTCACGTATACGACACTATTCACAAATATGGCACTATTCACTAAAAAATGAAATTTTCTCTTTTTCGTCCCAGATATCTTTCATGGTTACTATCTTTGATTGTATCCATGTTTTGATCTTTATTTTTGAATTCTACTTCACACTTAGTTATTATGGAGTATTATTGAATTTGGATAAACCGAAATACGAATCCCTAATATTTGTCCTTTTGTCTCACAGGATTCGTTCTCTAAAATGTTTTTCATCATTCTCAGTCCTTAATGGTGATATTTGATGAATATCTTTGGTCTGTAGTGCAAAGATGAATGATTACCTGATGAATATCTCTGGCCCATAGTGCAAAGATGAACAGGTGTTGAGATGAACATGACCAACTGGTGATACAAATGAATATCTTTGGCCCGTAGTGCAAAGATTAATATTTGATTCAAGATGTATATTGATTGATGTTACAGGGATAAAATATTGATGATGGACTTTTAAATTCATAGATGATAGTAGATTTCATTCTCTACTTAACTCTTCTAATGAATTGTTGTTTCCGCTGCAGTTATTGATCTAAAATTTGTTGTCTATTGTATTCTATCAGATTTTTCCCTATTGAAGACTAAGGATAATGTTTTGTATATTATCTTAGTCATAATATTCTTTACTGGGCTAGTTGAGCTCACCCTTTTCCTTTTTGTTCAATTTTTCTTCTCAGGAAGCGAGAACATAGCAGAAACCAGTCGGGGTATAGAGTGATCGTCCTAGATAGTTGTTTTGGCAGTCCTCACTATTTTTGTAAAATAGTGTATCAATAATTGTAATGAGGACTTTATTTGGGTGTTGATATTGTCTAGAAGACAATATTTGTATTTAAACTCACAGTATGTGTTGTCGTATTTTGCATGACAATTGTATTAATAAAATTGTAATTGTTTTTCTGTACCATGTATTTGGCGACTCAGAATGGGTGATGTATACCTATTTTGGGGGCGTCATAGTTGGTATCAGAGCTTAGGGATATGGTCTCTCAAGGAGATCGGGAATAGAACTAGGAGGGAGAGATGAGTAAATCATTCGCTAGTGTGTCCTACCTAAGCTTATTTGTTGGTCGGTCATAATATAGGGATATTATGTGATATGTTAATTTATTTAATTAACCCCTGTTTTATGGCAGTTTTTAAGAATGGCAGCTGAGAACGTTAACAATGGAGTCTATGAGACTATGGAACAACCTTTGATTACCAACCAAGAGAACGTGCAATAGGAAGGCAATATTCCTCCTGTAAACAACACTACCGAGCAAATGATGAATGATGCGATGTTTAGAAGCTTTATGCAGTTCATACAAAATCAGACGAGGGAAACTCGTGTACAAAATACTGGTGGAAATGATAGCAACGCGCTGGCCTATCACAAATGAAGCGGTTCAAGGAGTTGGGACCACCGATTTTTTGGGAAAGCCCGCTTGATTAAGGCGGCGTGGGTTAAGCAAATGACCAAGATATTCGATGTCTTGGGTTGCACGGAGGAAATGAAGGTTCCATTCGCCACCTTTATGTTTTGTGGTGAGGCGATTCATCGGTGGAAATCATGAAGCGTACTCAACCAAATTGCACTCAACATGTCTTGGGAAAAATTTAAGAAAGCGCTTCAATGACAAGTACTTTCCCGAAAAGTATTCGTCATATGAAGGAGGTAGAGTTTATTAGACCGAATAGAACAAGATGACGCGGTGTCCCAAAGACGAGGTGAAGTTCACGGAGTTATCCAGTTTCACACCTCATTTGGTAGAAAATGAGGAACGTATGATACGCAGAGATGTTTCGAGAGGTCTAAAACCCAAGATTCGACAATATCTTATCTTTCATAAATTTTCTTTATATTCGATGTTGTAAATGCAGCTCAATTATTAAAGCGTGATAACGAGTATGTTCAACCGAGGGACCACAACCTGAGGTCATACCGGTGGATGTGTTAAATCATCTGAGCGATGATAACCAAATGAGGAGGAAAAATACGAACAAAAATGGTAACCACTCGGGTGGTCATCGTGGCCATGACAATAGGAGAGGTGAGTCAAGTGGAAATTTCAAAAAGAGGAGATTCAACAATGATGGAAAGACATCAGCAGCAGCACCAGCACCAACAAAAAATTCTAGGGGAGGAGAACGACCGCTAGTTAGATGTTACAGATGCGGAGAGGAGGGACACATAAGTCTAAACTGTTCACAGCCTTCCAAGGTGTGTTTTAATTGCAGAAAAGACGGTCAGAGAGCCCGATTTTGTTCGGTAGCAAAGTCAAGTCCAACTGGGACGGCGACACCAAAGGCGACTACGGACAAAACAAAGTCGGTGGTTCAAGGAAGGGCATTTATCGTGACTGGCCAAAATGCGAGAAACCCGAACGAGGTGATCATGCGTAAGCTAATCTTGAACTCTTGCGAAGTTTATACCTTACTAGATACTGGTTCTACCCATTCTTTTATCTCTCTTGCTTGTGCTCAACGTTTAAACTTGACTCCGGAGAAATTGGACTTTAACTTATCTGTTGAAACTCTGTTGGGTGAAACCTTCGTTACATCTACAGTTTATAAATCTTGCTTGATCCAAGTTGGCACAATCACATTACCTGTTGTCTTATTTCTTTAAAGGTACTTGCATTTGATGTGATTTTAGGGATTGATTGGTTAACCACTCATCGTGCCAAAATTGATTGTTTTCGTAAGGTTGTTAGTTTTCATATTCCTAACCAACTTTGTTATACTTAATTCAAGCAACTAAACCACTAAAATCGATCACGGTATATCAAGCCATAAAGCTATTCGCTTATTGAAAATGGATGTCAAGATTTCTTAGCCCATATTATGGACTTGAACAAAAACACGCCGATTTGAATAATATTCCCGTTGTTAATGAATTTCCCGACGTATTTCTGAAGAACTTCCCCGGTCTACCCCGCAGCGTGAAGTTGAATTCTTTATTGATCTTGAACCGCACAAAGCCCATTTCTAAAACCCCATATCGAATGGCTCTATTGAACTTCGTGAGTTAAAAGTCCAACTAAAGGAATTGTTAGACATCGGTTTCATTAGTCCTAGTACATCTCCTTGGGGTGCTCTGCTTTTATTTGTAAAGAAGAAAGACGGGAGTATGTGACTTTATTGATTGACTATCGAGAATTAAACCATGTCATCATCAAGAATAGGTATCCACTACCTCGCATTGATGACCTGTTTGACCAGTTGCAAGGAGCATAATACTTTTTAAAGATCGATCTTCGTTCTAGATATCATCAGTTGAAGATTAAAACTGAGGATATTCCAAAGACTGTCTTCAGGACTCGGTACGGGCATTATGAATTCTTAGTCATCTCTTTTGGATTGACTAATGCTCCTGCTGCTTTCATGGATATGATGAACCGTGTATTCAAGGAATATTTGGATCAGTTCGTTGTTGTCTTTATTGATGACATCCTCATCTATTCCAAAAAGCCGTGAAGATCATGAGCACCATTTGAAGTTGGTACTTCAAAGACTTCGTGACAACAAGCTATATGCCAAGCTGAAGAAATGCGAGTTCTGGCTTAAGGAAGTAGCATTCCTTGGGCACATGGTGTCAAAATATGGAGTATCTGTTGACCCGCCAAGACCAAGCAATACAAAGTTGGGAGCGGTAAAGTCGGTGATCGAAGTCGCGAAGCTTTCGGGGCTTAGCCGGTTATTATCGAGATTCGTGGAAGAATTTTCTCGAATCGCTACTCCGTTAACTCAGCTGACTCGGAAAGATACAAAATTCGTATGGAGCGAGGAATGCGAGAAGTGTTTCCAAGAGCTTAAAAGGAGACTCATTTTGGCACCTGTTCTGACAATACCATCTGGTTCAGATGGATTTGTTATCTACAGTGATGCTTTAGGAAAAGGGTTAGGATGTGTTCTCATGCAACATAGGAAATTCATAGCCTATGCCTCGCGAAAACTCAAAGAATATGAGAGGAATTATCCTACTCATGATCTGGAGTTGGCAGCAGTCGTTTTTGTGTTGAAAATCTGGAGACACTACCTGTATGGGGAGAAAGTGGAGATTTATACGGATCATAAAAGCCTCAAATATTTCTTCACCCAAAAAGAACTCAACATGCGGCAACGACGTTGGCTCGAGTTGTTAAAGGATTGCGATCATAGCATTCAATATCATCCTGGAAAAGCAAATGTTGTAGCTGACGCATTGAGTAGAAGATCATATGCGGGTATGAGTGCAATGTTAATACAAAGGCCCATTTTGTACGACTTACAAAGGATGGAGATAGAGTTAAAGACTCCAGGGACCAACATGATGATGGCAAACATACAAGTAGAACCGACTTTAATCGATAAAGTTAAAGCTGCTCAAGCCACAGACCCAGAGATGATACGTATGAAGACGAAAGTGCAAGAAGGTGTTATTCCAGAAGTAGGAATCGATGAAGAAGGAATACTTTGAGTCAACTCCAGACTTTGTGTTCCTAAAAATTCTGACTTGAAGCATAAAATCATAATGGAGGCACACAACACACCATTTGCAATCCATCTTGGGAGTACCAAAATGTATCATGATCTTCGATATACATTTTGGTGGAACAATATGAAGAGAGAGATCGTGGAGTTTATCTCGAGGTGTTTAACCTGTCAACGTGTAAAGGTGGAGCATCAAGTGCCAAAGGGTCCATTGCAACCACTTGAGATTCCAAAGTGGAAGTGGGAACATATTACCATGGATTTCATTACAGGTCTTCCCAAGGTTTCTCAAGGCATAGATGCGATTTGGGTTATTGTTGATAGATTAACCAAGTCTACTCATTTCTTGCCTATACGTGAGACTTATTCTCTTGAACGTCTTGCTAGTATGTACATAAATGAGATTGTGAGATTGCATGGCTTGCCAGTATCCATAGTTTCGGATCGTGACACAAGATTCACTTCACGATTTTGGGTTAGTTTGAAGAAAGCTATGGGCACGGATTTACGATTCAGTTCGGCATACCATCCTCAAACGGAGGGACAATTAGAGAGGACTATTCAAACCCTCAAAGATCTATTAAGACTCTGTGTCCTTGATTTCAAAGGAATTTTGGATAAGTACTTGCCATTGGTGGAATTCTCTTATAACAACAGTTATTAAACAAGTATAGGCATGGCTCCATTTGAAGCCTTGAATGGACGAAAGTGTCACTCTCTAGTATGTTGGGACGAGGTGGGAGAAGCAATGTTGTTGGGACCAGAATTAGTACGCATGACTACAGAAAAGATTCAAATGATCCGGCAACGTATAAAGACCTCACAAGATCGACAAAAGAGTTATGTTGATCTTCATCGAAAGGACATGGAGTTTAATATTGGAGATCATGTATTGTTACGTATTGCTCCATGGAAGGGAGTTACAAGATTTGGGAAGAGAGGAAAGCTCAATCCACGATTTGTTGGTCCATTTGAGATTCTTGACCGAATAGGAAATATGGCCTATAAACTCGCATTACCTCCAAGTATGTCTCATGTTCATAATGTTTTTCATATCTATGCTTCGTAAATATGTGAAAGACCCAAACCACATTATTGCATTAGAACCAGACGAGATAGCCGAAGATTTAACGTACGAGGAGGTACCTGTCAAGATATTGGATAGGAAAGAGCATATCCTACGAACAAAGGTTATACCACAAGTCAAGGTTTTGTGGATGAATAATGCTATTGAGGAAATGACTTGGGAGTTGGAATCGGAAATGAAAGCGAGGTACCCTCACCTTTTCGAAACACCAGGTACGTACGTCAATTTCGAGGACAAAATTTCATAAGGAGGGGAGGTTGTAAGACCCCAACTTATTATGAATAAAATTAAATTTTCTTTATTTATTATCTTGAAATAATAAGGAGTTAATTTGATATAATACTTTGGTTATGGGTGAAATGTGCAAATTTTACAAAATAAGCAAGTGGTTATAAAATATTCATTTTTGTCAGGAAATATTCGTTTGGTCGTGGAATATTCTTGTTGTTTAGGAATATTCGCATTTACTACAAACCATTCGTGGTCCTCATAATGTAATAACTCGCTTCGATGAAGAAAATGACAAGTTTGGGTTTTTATAAATAACGGTGTAATCGTGACCGTTAACACTGTTGGAATACCCGGTGGTTAAAAATACAGTAATATGCGTGGTTGTACAGTAGCACACGGTATTGCACAATATTTTTGAATTATTGATCCTTACGTAAGAAGGCAATACTTAATAATTGTTATAGTAGTTACTGTTCAATATTTTATTTTATTGATTCAATAATTGTTGCGTTGATATTTTATATTATTGTTGTTTCAATAATTGTCACTGCACAGTATTTCCCATTATCAGATCAATAATTCATATTATTTGAATAATATTATTAGATAACATTATTGGAAATGTCTAGAAAGTTCTGTCTAAGGAGAGGTTTGGTCACCTAATTGCCCGCCAATAAGGAGAAATCCTTATTGGAAAGCCCCCTCTTTCCTGGGAACGGCCTGGTGGTCATAATTGTGATTCTGTAATATTATTTGTGAATAATTAATTATTGATTTATATGATAAGTGTCAGGAATAAACATGTGAATGATATTCCTATTTATATTATTTGATTATGATATATACATGAATGAATATGCAAGTATGCTTGCATTAAGAAAAGCTGTAAAGTCCTTTGATAGATAATAGAAACATATGTGCAAGGACTTATAATGAATTGATCAAATGTGTTAGGTTGATCCTACACAAGCAAAACAGCTTTGTAAAGTCCTTAAAAAGAAATGATGTACAAGGACTATAAATATAGAAAGATCAAGAATGTTAGGTTGATCTTATGATGTAATAGATAGGCTTGTCTGATCGTCGAGCACTGCACCAGAAATCATAGTCTTCCAGGAGAGTCAAGGAAAACTCGAGAGCTATCGAGGCAGAATCGTAATCTGCAAGACAATAGATCTCGAAGTTCGTAGACTTCCAGGTGAGACAAGGAAGTCATGTTCAGAATCGTAGAGACAGCCTGCCTATGAGTCGACCGAGCATCTGCCAAAGTCAGTTAAGAATCGTAGACTACACTCAGAGTCGTAGAGTCTACTATTCATACCAGAGGCAGAGATCGTAGTCGGGCAATATTAGATGAAGACAACAAGCACAACGATAGAAATCGTAGAGTGTCAAGATCTGATCTCGGAGTCGCAGTTATTCCGCACAACCAAAGTCAAATCAGTATAATCTGTAACTAAGATCTCAACAAGATGTGCTCACAATGTCAAAGCAGAATCGTAGAGCAAATACGATTCTCAACGAATAGGCACTCCCTGAATATCCAAAGGAATGAAGCCTCTGGTTGGCAGTGCATAGATACATTCCACCTGAAGGAAACCAGAGAGCACTTAATGAATGGCATGCAAACTAATAAGACGATCTAAGCACCAATTCAATTAGCATCAAGATTGAGTTGTGAAGCCATTCGAGAAGAAGTCTTCCATAAGAAGATCATAAGAAGACTTAAGTAGCTGACTAAGGAAAGTCAGCATATGCAGTAGTTGTCCAGAAGAAAGATGACAATGGTCTTGGAAGCAATCAAGATCGTAGTGTTTGCCAAACAAAGAAAGAAACTGATTGAGTACACACTAAGATACTGGTCAGTCTGAATAACAAGGCTAAAGTGATTAAGCGTCAGTCCATTGATGATAAGTGAATGGGAGATCACAAGGAGAAAGCAAGCTAGACACGCCACAAATCTGAAGTGTCTTGTTATTCAGAAGAGGTCAAAGCAAGGAATCTAGCCATCAGTATCTGAGAACAGTCGAGGCAAACGGAAGTAATGAAGCATTGCATAAAGAGAGGAAGAGATGTGTCCTACACTGAAGATCAAGTGAACACTCCTCATGATCATAGTGTTGTCTCTATCAGTCAACAAGACACTACGATCAGGTCCATAAAGACATGCATCGGAATCGTAGAGTTCGAGTAGCTGAAGAATTAAGCATTGGCAACGGTTCAATCTGAAGGGTAATATTCGGACAAGAGCTTATTGAGAGCATCAATACAAGGACAACCTATGATCGAGAAATCAGAAGTGTGAAATAAAGTCTTTAACCTGCCCAAGACATCAAAGTGACATATCTGACATAGTTGGTGAAACAGCAGACTGCAGTGTTAGAAAGTCAGAAAAAGATGTCATGTCACATCTGCAGTCTGTACCAAATAACTCGAGATCTGCGAAGCAATTTGAATATCTCTCAACGGCTACTTTCCAACGGGAAGATTAAGAAGTAGTATAAATCAACAGAGCTTCATAGATCAAAGGTGGCTGATGATTGTCAAGTTGCAGAATCGTTGAGTTGGTGAATACTATTGTTAACTCTACAAGTTCCACCAAAGATCAACAGAACAAGTCTTAGTGACAGTGGGACTACCGAGGTGGAAGTGAAGCAACCTTGAAGAGGAGTTCAAGCAGATCAAAGCTTCACTCAACAAAGATGAGAATGCCACTGAAGATGGCAGCCAAGCTGAGAGCCGAGAAGGCCAAAATGATAGCATTCAGAAAAGTGGCTGAGTACAAAGAAGATCAAGAGAGTCACTCTACGAATCACCATGAACCTAAAGCTGAAACTGAACAGATGCAGAACCATGTCTGCAAAACATTCAAGAAGGGTTCAGGGATTGTTAAGTGTCAGACAAAGTTTACCAAAAGCACAGAGACTTAATAAATCCAGATGGTGATGGTGCACAGCTGATACAAAATTAGGTTGAGCAGAGAAGAGTAAAGATCAGCTGCACTAAAGAAGATGTGATTCAGACTCAAAGCAGAATGCATAGAGGATCACACCAAGCTGCTAAGTACATAAAATATTCAGAGCTTAATAACATCTTAGCAGCTCAGCACCAACAATAACAACAACTACAACAACAAGAAGCCAGGGCCTGAGGGGTCCTTGTCCGGAGGGACTAAATAAAGTTCCAAACCTGATGGGCTTGAAGAGTTCCTAGGGAACTAGAGGAGTTCAAAGGCTGCTGGCCTTGAAGAGTTCTTAGTGAACTGAAGTCCCAAGGTCAGCTTTGGCCTTGAAGGAATCTTAGTGATTCGTGGTCTTGCCTTCCTTAGTGGAAATCCTGCTAGTTGAAAGTAGAAGAGTGGATTAGGAGCTTGAGTCTCTGAACAACTTAAAACCTCTTATGTCTTTTACTTTATGTCATTTACATTATGTATATTAACTGCTATAACTGCTATGTATGTTTTAACTACTTACTGCTAAAGTAACTCTACGAACAATGTATGCTTAATTATGAATATATCAATGATGGGGATCTTTTACCTATTCCGCTGTGCTTGAAGAGATTCTTAAGTTCGTCATGAGCTACTTAATGAGCAATATAACTTAATAGAGAAAAAGTATTTTGAAATTCTAAGGATCTATTCAACCCCCCCCCCCCCCCTTTTAGATCTATATTGTGCCTACTGGGAACTAACAATTGGTATCAGAGCAGGTTCTCATGCTATATTGAAAAGCTAATCTCTTTGAGGCTGATCCTAGGCACAAACATTGTTCTAAGCTTAGTTTAGTAGTAAGTCACTTGTTATATGCAGATGAGCTCGCACGTTGGAAATACTATGTACAGGTAAATGTGCATATACACCTGAAGCTGCTCAGATTGGTCCATGTCTTTGATTATCATGTCAACAAGACCAATCCTTGCTCAAGTTCAATCGTATTGTCTGAAGACCAAGCTAGAAAGCTCAAGAGATATTAATAGAAAAGATTCAAACATCCTCCAGCCTGAAAAGATGAAAAGGCTATATATGCTACGTAATGCTTATCCAAAGAAGAGAGAAGAACTTCTCAATCATACGTCTGGTCAACCTGCAGCTGTAAATCTTGTGAACTCAAGGATGTCAAAGAATTAGAGATGATTACACAATCTTAGCTTGTACCTTCAAGACCACACATGATTGACTGAAGATCAACTGGAGCAACCGGCTGTCAGAAGTAAATGAGAAAACATGCACATCAATGCCTAAACTCAGGATATCTAAGATAAATGACTGTCAAGAAACTGACAGCAAAAAGGTACGGTTCCTCGCTAACATAGATATGAATATCTTATGTGCATCTTACTCATGAACTATAACAGTTTTCCTTCAAATATTCATAATCTATATAAAAAGGTGAAGAGAGAAAGTACACTAATGATAGAAACTCAATTGACTATAAACTTTCTCTCCATCCAAGTTTTATGTTGAAGATGGTAACTTGAAAGAAATCTGAAATAGTTTCTAGAGCCTCACAGGTCGATTGAATGTGAAGAAATCTTTTCTGATGGGTTAATGTGCTTTGTACATCCTATGGTCTAAGTGTTTGATGACACACAAAGTATGATCAGATCTACAAGAGAATCTTGAAGATTCATAGATACTGATCACCTCCATGAATCAACCAGATGCTAATAAATCGTAGAGCTGATTCTCACTCTGTGAACATTTAAACTATGTGATCATAACTTAGCATATGATGAAACCATCAAAGAAAAGAGCATTCTGTTAGAATGTCAAATTTCTCTCACACTCACCACTATGCTTCTCAAAATGTATTATCTAAATGAAGTACATACATGGGTACAATTGATGGTGGTCAATGTGATGTTCATCCAAATATATGAGGAACAGGGGTTTAGAAAACTAACCTAGCAGGATCCATGTAATTGTGGGTACCAAAAATAGAAATGTATCTAACCTGCAGGTACTCGGTTTATCCGGCCACACTAAGGAATGCTGAAGTAGAAGACTTTAGTCAAGAAGAGTCAACCAGCAGAAGGCTTAGGACTGTTCAGAAATAATTCTGACAAAATTCCTATATGTTAAAGCCTGTCCTTGAAGACCTGTTGAGCTAATCTAAATGAAGCTCAAAAAGGCTGCATATCTTTATATGGAAGCTGGCCACTCAACAAGAAGAAAAGGGTCTTATATACTCAATCATGCAAATCATATCATAAGAGAAGAATCCTCAAGGAAGCTAACTACAAAGGATCATCGAGCATCAATCATGAAGAACTCACTATGGGAGCAGAACTCAGCAAGCACAAACTGACAAGGAATACTACGTTCGTAGTGCTGTCAAATGATCGTAGAATGATCAACCCTAAAAATGCCCATTCCTATGATACAAAGAGATTTAATGACTTCAGTCAGAATGAGATATGCATGGTTGCCTTCTTCTACACATGAAGAAGAAGAACTTAGGTCTCTCTGAGAAGACAGTATCAACTATGGGGAGCATTGATCTGTTAAGGAACAACAATACTGAGATATACTATGAAGCAAAATACCAGCTACAGAGTCCCAAAACTTTGTGGCTGATGAACCAAATGAAGATCCATAGTCAGTAGGAACGTCTCAAAACGTACTATTGATAACGTATTAGCCACCCAATTCAAAATCGTGGAGCTCCTACAATCAAACCTATGATCGTAGTGTAAAAGCCAGAAGACACCACGATCACAGCAAATGCAACTGTCTAAAATTGATAAAGGATCTCCTCACTAGAAAAGGTTAAAAGAGATATTAGTACAAATTTCTCTTAAAGCAAATTCATCTAGAAAGTGCCTCAGGGACAAACCTGACCCTTATTTCACTCTAAGAGGTTGGCCCTTCCTGAGCTTCCTTAACTTAGAAGAATTGCTTAATCAAGTTCATCTCAAGGACCAAGTCAGTCAACGATCGTAGAGTAAAGGTTGAAGAGAACTCCACGATCGTAGTACAATCTTAGCAATCGTAGAAGCAGACTCGACGATCGCAGACCTATATAGAGGCTACTCCTAACTTACAAGGAGTTGGAAAAACAGGAAAATTGCTCAACCATTCAGATTATGAGGATATAAGTTCGAAGGCCGGTTGAAAAGAAGTATTGATGAAGGAAAATGCCCAAGGCTTCATAAAGAACAATAGTGGATGAGCCATGGAGGTTCAAAATGAAAAGTAAAGTCAAAACCATCCACTGTAACATTCTTCAAAAAATTGATCGTTGAGTCAACAAGGAAAACGTAGAGTTAATAGTTGTCCTATCATGCTACTCTACGAACTTAAAAGGTCAAAGGTCAACCCACGTTAATCAAACGTCTGCTCTTCTGAAAGAGATAGCTAACTGACAAGTTACTGGGGAGTTACAGCCTGATACTGGGTATCGTGCAACCAATGACTAGGTGACACATCATAACATTTGCAGGGATGGAAGAAAGTGCCTTAAAGACAAATTCAAAATCTACAAACAGTTGTTAGAAACTATCAAAACTTCTTCCCTCTCTTTTTCAAACCCTAAAAGCCTATTCACTTCCTGAATCCATTAACCCTCCAAATCCTTACCTAAAATCACAGTCAACTATCTCTCACAAGACTTCCTAAAACCAACACCCATATTCCTTGAACTCGTCAAATGGCAAATTGGCGAGTAATCACTGGCATTCAGCTAGGAACCAAGACGTTCGAAAGATCCGAGAAGAAGTTCAGAGATATTCTTGAACTTGTGAAGAAGGTCGGGTTCTCAGAATGTCTTGAGGAAAACACACGAATATATGGTGACCTGGTCAAGGAGTTTCATTCAAACGCAACCATAAATTCTGGGATTCTCTCCACCAAGGTTAAAGGTCAGATTCTGAAACTAAACTCTTCTGACATCAATCAATGCTAAGGCCTTCTTGACCGAAATCTGAAAAGCCTGGAAGAGATCGACACAGAAAAAGCTAAGAAGATTATGTAGTACAGAAGAAATCCTAGTCTAAAGGACATGAAGAAAAAGGAGTTTCCTGAAGAATTCGAGTTCCTTGCTGAAATCGTGGGGAAATGTATCTTATGCAAAGACACTGCATATGATACTATGATTGACCAACAGCTGAAGATCATGTCTGCCATAGTCTTGAAGGAACACATCAACTTTGGAGATGTCCTGCTCAATCATATGTCCAAGTGGTTGGATAAGGAAGAAAAGAAAAGATTAACTGAAAAACCACTCACAAAGGTTTTTCATGTGAGATTCTTAAGTATTATCCTAAAGAAAAAGTTGAAGAATAAAATTAAGGATGATGATGGTGAAATCCTTAATGTTCACAAGGTAATGTCTCCACAACTGTTCGTAAATTGGAAGAAAAACCCAATGGAGAATAGGAGGTTGACAACTGGGAGCAGCAGCAAAGCCTCTACCAAGAAGAGGAAGGCAAAGGAGGTAGAGAGCTCTGAATCTGATAATTTTGTACCAACAGCAATTGCACCAGCCAAGAAGAAACCAAAGAGCATGAGGAAAACTGAGGCCCCTCCAAGAAGTCTATCCACAGAAGACAAGATTGAGGATGAAAAAGGACTCAACTGCAGAGACCACTAAGAGAAGAAGTAACAGATTACTTCAAAGGCCATCCAGCAAGAAAGCTAAGATGATAGACAGTCTAACTTCAACTCACCATGAAGGTTCGTCTAATGAAGAAAAGGACGTAAAACCAAAAGAAGAAAAGGCTGAGCCCCCACAGACCAAGTCCAACAATGATGTTAAAGCTGGATTCATGGAAGAATATGTAGAATCTGCTGATAAAGAAGAATTCACAAGACCTGTGGCTATCTCTTAGAGCATTCACTCTGATGACGAAGAAAAGCTGCAAGATGACCCAACTACATCTCCAAATGAAAATGCTCCAACAAGCTTAGATAATGGGTCAAATGATGGTGATTCTAATGAAGGACATGCCTTTGCAAATGATAAAAGTGAAGAAAGCTCGTCTGATGATTCAAAGGCCTTAGAGTCTAAAGAGAAAGAAGAGTCTGACTCTCCAATTGCTAAACCACCAAGAAGAAGGAGTCACAGATTGATAGCTCAATTTGCCTCAAAGATGAGAAATGATCAATCTACTAAAATCATTGAACTAAGTGATGATGGATATGACTCACAGAAAGAAGATGATGAAGATTGGTCTAGCAGTAAAAATGGTGAATCTGCATTAAGGGAAGGAAATGCTAAAGATAGGACCAGCATTGAAGGAGATGATTCCAAGGAAGACATTGCTGAAGAGGATTCTGATAATAAAATTCAACAAGAAGACTTCATTGAAGAATCTGATGAAGGAAGTCAACAAGATTCTGGATCAAAAAGGGAAGAAATAGGGAAAGAGTCTGATTCTGCACTTCAGGAATCAAAGGAACCAGAATATTACCCTATTCTCTCTCCAGCCAGAATTACCAGAAGAATTATAGTGGAAGTCTTTGATGAGCCACTAGAAGAACCACCAGCAAGATGGATAAATCAGGGAAATGAACAACTTTGAGTTGTAAGGATGACTATAGATGAAGTGCTCCATAACTGGAAAAATATGGAGTTAGATTGCACAACTATACTGTACAACTCTGAAGATCTTCTGATGAGGTGGTTCTATCCATGGATGCCTTGGCTGAAAGCACACAGTGAGAAAGATGAGAGCTACTTCAGCTGGTGTTACTCTCAATTTCCAAATCTAGAGCTGGTGTCACAAAACTTCCCAAGGGTAAAGAGTTTTGCTACAATGATGATCAAAGACCAAATTTCACTACAAAGTCTACGATACGTCTTTGGCAACCATTATATTCCCTATGATCATAAAGTGGGCTCTGACGGAAGAAGGATCATGAGCAAAGACACAATCGTAGAGTCTTTTCCCTCTATTACTAAAAATGATCAAGATCACGTCGAAGAGCTTCCCTCTGCTCATGCACAAATGTCTAATATGCCATCATCCTCCAACAACAACTGGTACTCAATGATTTCTCAGATTGTGAACACTTTCCAAAATCTATCCAAGGATGAAAATCGTAGAGTCCAATCTAGTATTCAACAAGAGACTGTCCAACCAGATGACCAAATTCCCACAGAGCAGGAGCTACTAAAGAATTCTGATGAGTTAATCAAGAAGATGTCTATCATCACTGAAGAAGCAAATATGGTGATAGTAGTTGGAGATAATTCAGTTCAAGATAAACTCCAAGCAACTATGGCTGATATGTCTCTCAAAATCAAAGAGAGAGATCACATCTATCAGAAAGACATACAAGATCAGAAAGCTGAAGCTCTACGAGCACAAGAGGAAAATGAAGAGAAACTCAAAGTCCTGTCTGACAAGCTTGACCACATGAATCAGTCCTTCTCCATGCAACTGGGGCTGAGTTAACAAGAAATCAAGCATGAAGTTGGAAATTCCTCCTACCTGATGGAGCAGCTTATGTCCAACATGGATCAACTCTTTAAAATGATTAATGACAAAAAGGGGGAGAAAGAGAGACATAAAAAGAATCATTCAAGAAAGGGCAAGAAGAGTAGGAGGAAACAAAACAAGAATAAGATAGCAGAAGAAGAAGTTGGGTCATCATCTAAGGGGGAGCCAAAGGATGATGAGCCTAAGGCTGAGTGGGAGCCAGCAGAACAAAACAGAAAAGCTTCCATCTGAGGGGGAGCAACCAGAAGAAATGCAGTCAATGATTCCAAGGTGATGCAAGAAGATCTAACAAATGAATAGCTGATCAACAAACATTCTGGAAGCATACAAGAGACAAAGAGGTAAATTTCTAACTAGTTAAGTATGTTTTGGATCCAGGATGAAAGATATCAGTGTATGTCAGTGCATTAAATTTCACAACATTATAAATGACATTCATGATTATCTACTTTAGAAATACAGCTGCTCACTGTATATAAGATTCATTCATAGCATGCATATGCATGTATTGTTTTTGTCATAATCAAATAGGGGGAGATTTTCAGGAATAAACATGTGAATGATATTCCTATTTATATTATTTGATTATGATATATACATGAATGAACATGCAAGTATACTTGCATTAAGAAAAGCTATAAAGTCCTTTGATAGATAATAGAAACATATGTGCAAGGACTTAGAATGAATTGATCAAATGTGTTAGGTTGATCCTACATAAGCAAAACAGCTTTGTAAAGTCCTTAAAAAGAAATGATGTACAAGGACTATAAATATAGAAAGATCAAGCATGTTAGGTTGATCTTATGATGTAATAGATAGGCTTGTCTGATCGTCGAGCACTGCACCAGAAATCGTAGTCTACCAGGAGAGTCAGGGAAAACTCGAGAGCTATTGAGGCAGAATCGTAGTCTGCAAGACAATAGATCTCAGAGTTCGTAGACTTCCAGGAGAGACAAGGAAGTCATGTTCAAAATCGTAGAGACAGCCTGCCTATGAGCCGACCGAGCATCTGCCAAAGTCAGTTAAGAATCGTAGACTACACTCGGAGTCGTAGAGTCTACTAATCATACCAGAGGCAGAGATCGTAGTCTGGCAAGATCAGATGAAGACAACAAGCACAACGATAGAAATCGTAGAGTGTCAAGATCTGATCTCGGAGTCGTAGTGTCTTCACAGCCAAAGTTGAATTATAGAGTGCAAAACTAAGATCTCAACAAGATGTGCTCACAATGTCAAAGCAGAATCGTAGAGCAAATACAATTCTCAACGAATAGGCACTCCCTGAATATCCAAAGGAATGAAGCCTCTGGTTGGCACTGCATAGATACGTTCCACCTGAAAGAAACCAGAGAGAACTTAATGAATGGCATGAAAACTAACAAGATGATCTAAGCACCAATTCAATTAGCATCAAGATTGAGTTGTGAAGCCATTCGAGAAAAAGTCTTCCACAAGATGATCATAAGAAGACTTAAGTAGCAGACTAAGGAAAGTCAGCATATGCAGTATCTATCCAGAAGAAAGATGACAACGGTCTTGGAAGCAATCAAGATCGTAGTGTTTGCCAAACAAAGAAAGAAACTGATTGAGTACACACTGAGATACTGATCAGTCTGAATAACAAGGCTAAAGTGATTAAGCATTGGGTCAGTCCATTGATGATAAGTGAACAGGAGATCAAAGAAAACAGAAGAGAGGCAAACAAATATGAAGTGTCTTGTTATTCAGAAGAGGTCAAAGAAAGGAATCTAGCCATCAGTATCTGAGAACACGAGGTAAACAGAAGTAATGAAGCACTGCATAAAGAGAGGAAGAGATATGTCCTACACTGAAGATCAAGTGAACACTCCTCATGATCGTAATGTTTTCTCTATCAGTCAACAAGACACTACGATCAGGTCCATAAAGACATGCATCGGAATCATAGAGTTCGAGTAGCTGAAGAATGAAGCATTGGAAATGGTTCAATCTGAAGGGTAATATTCAGATAAGAGCTTATTGAGAGCATCAATGCAAGGACAACCTCTAATCGAGAAATCAGAAGGGTGAAATAAAGTCTTTGACTTGCCCAAGACATCAAAGTGACATATCTGACAGAGTTGGTGAAACAGCAGACTGCAGTGTCAAAAAGTCAAAAAAAGATGTTATGTCACATCTGCAGTCTGTACCAAATAACTCGAGATCTGCGAAGCAATTTGAATAGCTCTCAACGACTACTTTCTAACGGGAAGATTAAGAAGTAGTATAAATCAACAAAGCTTCAAAGATCAAAGGTGGCTGATGATTGTCAAGTTGCAGAATCGTTGAGTTAGTGAATGCTATTGTTGACTCTATGAGTTCCACCAAAGATCAACAGAACAAGTCTCAGTGATAGTGGGACTACCGAGGTGGAAGTGAAGCAACCTTGAAGAGAAGTTCAAGCAGATCAAAGCTTCACTCAACAAAGATGAGAATGCCACTGAAGATGGCAGCCAAGCTGAGAGCCGAGAAGGCCAAAAAGATAGCATTCAGAAAAGTGGCTGAGTACAAAGAAGATCAAGAGAGACACTCTACGAATCACCATGAACCTAAAGCTGAAACTGAACAGATGCAGAACCATGTCTGCAAAACATTCAAAAAGGGTTCAGGGATTGTTAAGTGTCAGACAAAGTCTACCAAAAGCACAGAGACTTAACAAATCAAGATGGTGATGGTGCACAGCTGATACAAGATGAGGTTAAGCAGAGAAAAGTAAAGATAAGCTGCACCCAAGAAGATGTGATCCAGACTCGAAGCAGAATGCATAGAGGATCACACCAAACTGCTAAGTACATAAGATGTTCAGAGCTTAATGACATCTTAGCAGCTCAACACCAACAACAACAACAACTACAACAACAAGAAGCCAAGGCCTGAGGGGTCCTTGTCCGGAGGGATTAAATAAAGTTCCAAGCCTGCTAGGTTTGAAGAGTTCCTAGGGAACTAGAGGAGTTCCAAGGCTGCTGGCCTTGAAGAGTTCTTAGTGAACTGAAGTCCCAAGGCTGCTGGCCTTGATGGAATCTTAGTGATTCAAGGTGCTGCCCTTCCTTAGTGGAAATCCTGCTAGTTGAAAGCAGAAGAGTGGATTAGGAGCTTGAGTCTCTGAACCACTTAAAACCTCTTATGTCTTTTACTTTATGTCATTTACATTATGTACATTAACTGCTATAACTGTTATGTATGTTTTAACTACTTACTTATAAAGTAACTCTACGAACAATGTATGCTTAATTATGAATATATCAGTGAAGGGGATCTTTTACCTATTCCGCTGTGCTTGAAAAGATTCTTAAGTTCGTCATGAGATACTTAATGAGCAATACAACTTAATAGAGAAAAAGTATTTTGAAATTCTAAGGATCTATTCAACCCCTTCCCCCTTCTAGATCTATATTGTGCCTACTGGGAACTAACAATAAGGAAATATTTATTTGATGTGGATATAAATGATGGATTTATTTATTTTATGTCGTTATAATTGAAGGATTTAATGTTGAGGTGTTTTATCATTTTTTTTGTCAGAATGGAGGTATTAAAAATCAAATCAGTATTTTTACGATATATTGCGTGAGTTATAATTTTTAATCCGACCGTTGGATCGTTGTGATTTTTTGATATGTTAAACATATACAAGTTATGTATATGTCAACAAATTTTGAACCGTTAAAAATGAACGTATGATTTTTTATGAATTTTAAGAGGTGATTGATTCAAAAATTAGGTTTATAAATAATTTTGGTGGAAAATTCTAGAATTGAGTGGGCCCCACTTGTGGTTGGTGAAGAAATGTGCTAAATTTTATTTCAAATGTGGTGGGTGGCAATAGTAGCAAGTAAAGCCATCAGGTAGCAGGTCAAGTCTGCTTCGGCGTGCTAGCATTTTCCTATAAATAGGTGCTTAGGTTAGAATTGAAAACCACACCATTCTCTCTTTCTCTCTCTATATTATCGAGCATATTTTGTGAGTATTTTGATACTTTGAGAGTTGTTGTTCAGTACAAGTTTCATTCAGCATCACTTCCGACCTTTCATTCCAAAGTATTGTTTCTTTGAGGTAAGGGATGTTATTTTCTTCTTAAATGATATTATTTTCTTCAATATCATAATGTTGAGATATTATTGTGAATTTTATTGTGGAAGTTCTACCTTTTTGTGTCAGGGTTACTATTCACGTATACGACACTATTAACAAATACAACACTATTTACTGAAAAATAAAATTTTCTCTTTTTCGTCCCAGATATCTTTTATGGTTACTATCTTTGATCGTATCCATGTTTTGATCTTTATTTTTGAATTTTACTTCACACTTGGTTATTATGGAGTATTATTGAATTTGGATAAACCGAAATACGAATCCCTAATATTTGTCCTTCTGTCTCACTGGATTCGTTCTCTAAAATGTTTTTCATCATTCTCAGTCCTTAATGGTGATATTTGATGAATATCTTTGGCTGTAGTACAAAGATGAATGATTACTCGATGAATATCTTTGGCCCAGAGTGCAAAGATGAATGTGTTGAGATGAACATGACCAACCGGTGATACAAATGAATATCTTTGGCCCGTAGTGCAAAGATGAATATTTGATTCAAGATGTATATTGATTGATGTTACAGGGATAAAATATTGATGATGGACTTTTAAATTCATAGATGATAGTAGATTTCATTCTCTACTTAACTCTTCTAATGAATTGGTGTTTCCGTTGCAGTTGTTGATCTAAAATTTGTTGTCTATTGTATTCTATCAGATTTTTCCCTATTGAAGACTAAGGATAATTTGTTGTATATTATCTTAGTCATAATATTCTTTACTAGGCTAGTTGAGCTCACCCTTTTCCTTTTTATTCCATTTTTCTTCTTAGGAAGCGAGAACATAGCAAGAACCAGTCGGGGTATAGAGTGATCGTCCTAGATAGTAGTTTTAGCAGTCCTCACCATTTTTGTAAAATAGTGTATCAATAATTGTAATGAGGACTTTATTTGGGTGTTGATATTGTCTAGAAGACAATATTTGTATTTAAACTCACAGTATGTGTTGTCGTATTTTGCATGACAATTGTATTAATAAAGTTGTAGTTGTTTTTCTGTACCATGTATTTGGCAACTCAGAATGGGTGATGTATACCTATTTTGGGGGCGTCAAATTGTTAACACAAAAATCCATTTCGTATAACTTACGAATGATGAAGATAGAGTTAAAGCCTCTAGGGACGCACGTGAAGATAACGAATATACGAGTAGAATCGACTTTAATCGATAAAGTTAAAATCGCTCAAGCTACACACCCGGAGCTGATGAATGTGAAGAAGAAGGTTCAAGAGGGCGTTATTCTAGAAGCAAGAATCGATGAAGAGAGGAAATCGCAACCCTCGATTTAATTGGCCCATTTGAAATCCTCAATCGAGTAGGAACTGTGGCCTATAGACTCGTTTTACCGTTAAGTATGTCGTGTGTTCATAACGTTTTTCACGTATCGATGTTATGTAAATATGTGGATGACCCAAACCACGTTATTAAATTAGAACTAGATGAAATAGCAGAAGATTTAACGTATGAGGAGATAGGTGTTAAAATCTTGGAGAAGAAGGATCATATTTGACACTCAAAGGTTATACCTCAAGAGTTGGAATATGAAATGAAGTCAAGGTATCCTTACCTATTCGGCATACCAGGTACGTACGTAAATTTCGAGGGCGGAATTTCATAAGGAGGGGAGATTGTGAGACCCCAAATTTTATGAATAAAGATTTAAATTTCTCAAAATATTTTTTTGAATATTATGGTGTGGATTTGATATAATGTTATAGTTGTGGGTAATATTTATAAATTTTGCAAAGTATGCAAGTTGTTATATAATATTCGATTGGTTGGGGAATATTCTTTTTGGTTGGGGAATATTCGTACGACGGCACAATCATTGGTGGACCTCACAACAGAAGTATTGTCGTATTTAGAAAACGACAGAATTACCTTTTTATAAAAATAACGGCGAAAGTTTTAACGTTAAAACTGTTGAACTACCCGATAGTAAAAGTACAGTAATACATGTGGTTGCATCGTATTCTGTAGAAGCCAAGGCAGAATCGTAGTCTACTTTGGAGGGCCTTACTCAGAATCGTATAGTTGGTCCAAGCGCCTGCCGAGCCAAGTCGAAGAATCGTAGTCTGCTCTCGGAAGCGTAGAGTCTACAAAATCTAGCTAGTAAAGATCGTAGTCTACCAATGCATAAGAGAAATCGTAATGTCTCCTTCATAAGCTAAACCAATCTTGAACAAGACACCACAATCATGATCGTAGTACACCTTCTGTCAGCATCAAAATCATCGAGTCTTGTCCATTTGTTGAAAAATAAATTACAACAAATGAGGACTGGATTATAGATGTTGAGACTCTCTGGAATCCCAATGACCCAACAATCATCCTTAGTATATAACGAAGAATCGTGTTGAAGAAGCTAAGTAAAGTACTACATGTTAGCTGAAAACACCTTTTCAGGTGTTAGGTGAGATAGCAATCTACTGTGTCAGTGGGTCAGACGGATGAACAAAAAATTTCCAAGAAGTCAGAATCAGTGCTCAGAAATGTCTGATGTAATTAATGCTTCAACGAATGTCTTCAAACAGACATATTTCAAAGGCTCCTTATATACAAATCAGATGGAGATGCAAGAAAAAGAAGAGTAAGTAAGAACAGAACAAAAAAATTGAAGAACACTCAACGCTCAACTCTACGATCAAAGGAAAGAAAGCTTGCTCAGCTACTCAGTTCTTTCGAATACATGCTTAACAGCAACTGAGTAGCACCACCCAAGAACTCAACTCTTATTAAGTGTATACCAAGTCTGCTGGACTTGAAGAGTTCTAAGTGAACTAAGAAGTTTCAAGACTGTTGGTCTTGAAGGAATCTAAGTGATTCACAGTTTGTAAAGATATCCTTAGTTGATTTCCAACTCGAGGAGTAGAAGAGTGGACTAGGAGCTTTCAGTAGTCTGAACCACTTAAAAATGCCGTGTCTTCTATATTCTTGCTATAACTATTATATTTGTTATAACTGCTTGAAAGTAGTATGCACACAAGCCAATCATATTTGATGATAAAGCATATTACTTCGTAACAATCTTATTCATTTATTAATAAAAAGTATTAATTTATTAAAGGCTTTTAATTATCTACATGATGTTGTTTTATAATATATGATAAACCCATAGTTTTAAGCAATGCTTTTAGAATAATGATGATGATCATTCTAATGAGATCTAAATTCTTAAAAATCTTAAAACTAAAATAGTTCCCAATCGTTGGATTACTAAATTGGGGATTAGTGAATCCGAATAGATTGGTACATACGCTGCTTGCTCATTGGATGAGGATGATTGATCTCATGATCATTTGTGTGGAGACACTAATGTAAGACCCCAAATAATTAATAAATAAAATTTAATTTTCTCTATTTATTATTTTGAAATAGTAAGGGTTGATTTGATTAATGTGGATAGTTATGGGTAATACGCAAGTATTTCAAAATAAGCAAGTGGTTATAAAATATTCATTATTGTCGGGGAATATTCGTTTGGTCGTGGAATATTCGTACTGTCGGGGAATATTCGTACGACGGCGCAGCCATGTGTGGGCCCCATAAAGAAAAGCGATTGGAGGAAGAAAATGACAAATATAAGTTGTTTAAAAATAACGGCGTAGTTGTTACCGTTTACACTGTTGGAATACCCGGTGGTTAAAACACAGTAATACGCGTTGTTGCACAGTAGCACACGGTATTGCACCAATTATTGACTCTTACGTAAGAAGACACTACTCAATAATGGTTACAGTAATTACTGTTCAGTGTTTTATTTTATTGATTCAATAATTGCTGCGTTGATATTTTATATTGTTGTTGTTTTAATAATTGTCATTACACAGTATTTTTCATTATCGAAGCAATAATTCATATTATCTGAATAATATTATTAGATAACATTATTGGCAATGTCTAGAAAGTTCTGTCTAAGGAGAGGTTCGGTCACCCTAATTGCTTGCGCAAAGAAGGAGAAATTCTTATTGAAAGCCCCTCTTTCCTGGAACTGCACGGTTGTCAATATTGTGATTCAATAATATTATTTGTGAATAATTAATTATTGATTCATATGATGAGGAAAATATTTATTTTATGTGGATATAGATGGAGAAAATTTTTAATGTGACAATTATTGAAAATTGAAATTTTATCTTTTTCGATAAAATAATTCATTTAAATATATATTATTATATTTTAATAATATAATAATGGTGATATTTTTACAACGAATGTGGGATATATGAGTATACGAGGAGGAAGAGTATTTTTGTTGCAATAAATGTTTAAAACATGTTAAACATGCTCGGTGGGACCCCATTTATTGATCGAAATTTGATTATAGCCTCTCTAAATTGCCCGCTTGTGGATTTCGGTCAATTTCTGCTTTGAATTTGGAAAAACTTTCTTCTGCAAAGTTGTAGAGAATTGAATTTCCTATAAAAACTCGCGAGATTCGAATTTTCTGATAAAAGGACTATTTATTGTGAATTATTGAAGTTCCAAAGTTCCGAAATAATTGATGTGTGAGCCTCATTTTACATGTGTTAGTTGGCTGGAAATTAGATTCAACGGTTGCGTAGAAAACTTAATATATATATTAATATTATAATAAATTTTCTGCTTTGGTGTTCTAAGCAATTTCTTATAAATAGGTGCTTAGGTTAGAATTGAAAATCATACCAGAAACTGAAGTTTTCTCTCTCTATATTATCGAGCGTATTCTTGTGAGTATTTTGAGTATACTTTGAGTATTGCTATACGGTGAAAGTTCAAGATATAGCCTATATCCAGTATTCCAGTTAGAAGTACTGTCTTTCCGAGGTAAGGGATATTATTTTTTCTTAATGATATTATTTCTTCAATATCATTATGCTGAAATATTGATCTGAAGTTTTTATCAAATTTGGAACTTTTGGTGTCGGGGTTACTATTCACGTATACGGTACTATTCACGAATACGGCACTATTCATCGAAAAATAAAAATTTTTCTTTTCATCCAAAATATCTATTGTGGATACTAGCTTTGATTGTATCCATGTTTTGATCATTCTTGAATTTTACACCACTATGATTATTTTTGAGGTATTTTTGGACGTGGATAAAACAAAGTACGAATCCTTAATCCTTAATCCTTGTCATTTTGTTTCACTGGATTCGTTTCTTTAAAAAATATTTTTCATCATCCTCAGTCTTAAATGATGATATTATTGAATATATTTGGCCCGTATGGTGCAAAGATGAATGATTTCTGATGAATATCTTTGGCCTATAGTGCAAAGATGAATGATTTCTGATGAATATCTTTGGCCCGTAGTGCAAAGATGAACAGTGTTTAGATGAACATGACCAATCGGTGAATGTCCTTGGCACAGTAGAAGTGCAAGGATGAATATTTGATCCCGATATATATTGATTGATGTTACAGGATATAAAAAAAAATAGATTTATGAACTTTAAAATTCATACATAGAAGATAGTAGTTTGCATTCTCTACTTAACTCTTCTAATGAATTATTATTTCATTGCTAATATTGATTTAAAACTTGTTGTCTATTGTATTCTATTATATTTTTCCTCGTTGAAGACTAACGATAATTTTATTGTATATTATCTTAGTCATAATATTCTTTATTGGGCTAGTCGAGCTCACCCTTTTCCTTTTTGTTCCATTTTTCTTCTCGGAGGCGAGAATATAAGCGAATGCAGCCTGGGGTATGGAATGAAAGTTCTAGGGAGAGTTGTTTAGTAGTCCTCACCATTGTTGTAAAATAATGTATCAATAATTATGATGAGGATTTATTTGTATGTGGATATTGTCTAGATGGCAATATCTCGTATTTAAACTCACGCTTTACTATTGTAATAATAAAGTTGTAGTTGTTTCATGCACTGCATTGACAACCTCGTAATGGGTGATGTAGACCTATTTTGGGGTGTCACAATTGGTATCGAGCTTAGGGATATGATCTCCAAGCGAGATCGGGAATAGAACTAGGAGGGAGAGACGAGTAAATCCTTGGCTAGTATGTCCTACCTAAGCTTATTTGTTGGTCAGTCATAATATAGGGATATTATGTGATATGTTAATTTGTTTAATTAACCCTTGTTTTGTGGCGATTTGAAAATGGCATCCAAAAAATGTTGAGATAAGCAATGGAGCACAGAGACCGTTGAGTCTCCACGGATCAATAATCGAAAAATATGCAACTGGAGGACAATAATCCTCATGAAAATAATAACACCGCTTGAAATAGTGAATGATGAGATGGTCAAGGGCTTTATGCAATTCATGCAACAACAGTCAAAGGCAGCTCCAGTCCAAAATGCAGGTAGAAACATTGATAACTCTCGGACGGTCACCGCTAAGCAGTTTAAGGAGCAATTCATGCAACAACGAGCGAAGGCAGCTCTTATCCATAATACGGTTGGAAATGATAAGAACGCTGCTATCATCACAACCAAGCGCTTCAAGGAGTTGGGACCACCAGATTTCCATGGAAAGCCGGATCCGATCAAGGCAGAAACGTGGGTAAAGCAAATTACCAAGATATTTAATGTCTTGGGATGCACGGAGGAACAGAAGGTTCCATTCGCCACCTTTATGTTTCGTGGTGAAGCGGATTACTAGTGGGAATCTGTGAAGCGTACCCAGCCAGATGCACCCAACATGTCTTGGGAAAGATTTCAGAATCTTTTCAATGACAAGTATTTTCCTGAAAGTATTCGTCATATGAAAGAGGTAGAGTTTATTAGACTGGAGCAGAACAACATGACGGTGTCCCAAAGATGAAGCAAAATTTATGAGTTGTCGGTTTGCACCTCATTTGGTGGAAAACGAGGAACGAATGACGCGATATGTTTCGAGGGTCTAAAACCCGAGATTCGACAATATCTTATCTCTCATAAATTTTCTTTATATTCAGATGTTGTAAACAGGGCTCAATTATTAGAGCGTGATAACGAGTATGTTCAACCGAGGGACCACAACCAGAGTCATATTTGGTGATGCTAGATCATCGAATCGATGATCGATGGGAGGAGGAAAGAATACGGACAAATGCGGTAACCACTCGGGTGGTAATCGTGGCCATAACAATAGGAGAGGTGACTCAAGTGGAAATTTCAGAAAGAGAAGATTCAACAATGACGGGAAGACATCAAATAACAAAGACCAAAGACCAACAACAAATTCTAGGAGAGAGAGAACGACCGCCAGCTTAGATGTTACAAATGCGGGAAGGAAGGACATATCATTTCAAACCGTCCCACAACAATCCAAAGGTATGTTACAACCGTGGAAAGGAAGGCCACATAGCTCGGGATTGTTCAGAGAAAAACCTAGTTCCACGGGAATAGTGACTCCAAGGGCTGTCCCGGATAAGTCAAAATTAGCGGTTCCTGGAAGGGCGTTTGTTGTGACTGGTCAGAATGCGAGGAACCCGAACGAAGGTATTACGGATTAGTTAAATATAAATTCTTGCGAAGTTTATACCTTACTAGATACCCTGTTCTACCTGCTTTTTTTATCTCTCTTGCTTGCGCTTCAACGTTTGAACTTGACTATGGAGAAATTAGACTTTGACCTATTTATGGAGACTCCGTTAGGAGAAACTTTTATTACATCCGTTGTTTAGAAATCTTGCTTGATTCAGGTTGGCACTATCACATTACCTGTTAACCTTATTTCTATAGAGATATTTGTTTTTGATGTGATTTTAAGGTTAACTACTCATCATGCCAAAATTGATTGCTTTCGTAAGGTTATTAGTTTTCATATTCTTAAGCAACTCCGTTATTCAATTCAAGCAACCAAACCATTGAAGTCAAACTCTTTCATACTAAATTATAAAGCCATTTGTTTATTGAAAAACGAATGTCAAGCTTTCTTAGTCCATGTTATGGATTTGAATAAAGACACGTCAGATTTGAATAATATTCTTGTTGTTATTGATTTTTCCTGACGTATTTCCTGAAGAATTTCTTGGCTTACTCCCAAAGCCTGATATTAAATTTTGTATCGACTTTGAACCCGGTACAAAACTCATTTCTAAAATCTCATATCATATGGCTCCTATTGAACTTCAGGAGTTAAAAACCCAACTGTAGAAGTTGATACAAGAGCCTCTATCTGGTGACTTCCTGTTGATGGGGATGCACCGAAGCCAGACTCTTTGTAGCGGACGCCATATTTGTGCGGTAGTAAACTGATAGGTGCCATTGTGAGGTGTTGTGGTTGAAGCACCATGAGAGTCACAGTTTTGAATGATATTTCTATTGTTAATAAATTTTCTGACGTAATCCTGATGACTTCCTAGCCTACCCTAGAGCGAGAAATCGAATTTTGTATTGACCCTAGTACAAAACCTATTTCCTAAAACCTCAGATATTTCTTTAACTAAATGAACGTATCATGCGCCAAAGACGTTGGCTCGAGCTGTTGAAGATTATGATCGTATTCATTTAATATTATCGTGGAAGAGCGAACGGGGTAGCTGACGGGTTGAGTAGAAGATCGATCGCGCTAAGTGCGATGTTGATAACACAAAGACTCATCTCGTATAACTTACAAATGATGAAGATAGAGTTAAAGGCTCTAGGGACTCACGTGATGATATACAAGTAGAATCGACTTTAATCGATAAAGTTAAAACCGCTCAAGCTACACACCGAAGCTGATGCATATGAAGAAGGAGGTGCAAGAAGTTGGTATTCCAAAAGCGAGAATCGGCGATGTGAGGAAAGCTCAAACCTTTGATTTATTATTCCATTTGAAATTCTCGATCGAGTAGGAACTGTGGCCTATAGACTCGCTTTACTACCAAGTATGTCGCGTGTTCATAACGTTTTTCACGTATCGGTGTTACGTAAATATGTGGACGACCCGAACCACGTCATTTAGTTAGAACCGGACGAGATAGCCGAAGACTTAATATACGAGGAGGTACCTGTCAAGATCTTGGATAGGAAAGAGCATGTCCTATGTACCGAGGTTATACCACAAGTTAAAGTTTTGTGGAGAAACCATGCTATTGAGGAAATGACCTGGGAGTTGGAAACGGAAATGAAAGCGAGGTATTCTCATCTTTTCAAACACAGTACATATATGTCAATTTCGAGGACGAAATTTCATAAGGAGGGGAGGTTGTAAGACCCCAAATAATTAATAAATGAAATTTAATTTTCTCTATTTATTATTTTGAAATAGTAAGGGTTGATTTGATTAATGTGGATAGTTATGGGTAATACGCAAGTATTTCAAAATAAGCAAGTGGTTATAAAATATTCATTATTGTCGGGGAATATTCGTTTGGTCGTGGAATATTCAATCTTTGTGGGAATATTCGCACGACGACGTAGCTATGCCATGTGTGGGCCCCATGAAGAAAAGCGATTGGAGGAAGAAAATGACAAATATAAGTTGTTTAAAAATAACGGCAGAAGTTGTTACCGTTTACAAATCGTTGAATACCCAAGTGGTTAAAACACGTGAATATGCTGTATTGCACTAGTAAGATATACGTGATTGCACCAATTATTGACTCTTACGTAAGAAGGCACTACTCAATAATGGTTACAGTAATTACTGTTCAGTGTTTTATTTTATTGATTCAATAATTGTTGCGTTGATATTTTATATTGCTATTGTTTTAATAATTGTCATTACACAGTATTTTTCATTATCGAAGCAATAATTCATATTATCTGAATAATATTATTAGATAACATTATTGGCAATGTCTAGAAAGTTCTGCCTAAGGAGAGGTTTGGTCACCTAATTGCGCTACCAAGAAGGAGAAATTCTTATTGAAAGCCCCTCTTCCTGAAACCGCCTGGTTGTCAATATTGTGATTCAATAATATTATTTGTGAATAATTAATTATTGATTCATATGATGAGAAAAATATTGATTTTATGTGGATATAGATGGAGAAAATTTTTAATGTGACAATTATTGAAAATTGAAATTTTATCTTTTCTATAAAATAATTCATTTAAATATATATTATTATATTTTAATAATATAATAATGGTGATATTTTTACAACGAATGTGGGATATATGAGTATACGAGGAGGAAGAGTATTTTTGTTGCAATAAATGTTTAAAACATGTTAAACATGCTAAATTGGACCCCATTTATTGATCCGAAATTTGATTATAGCCTCTAAAATCACCCGCTTTGTGGATTTGGTCAATTTCTGCTTTGGAATTTGGAAAAACTTTCTTCTCGCAAAGTTGTAGAGAATTGAATTTCCTATAAAACGCGCGTGAGATTCAATTTTCCGATAAAATGACTATTTATTGTGAATTATTGAAGTTCAAGAAGTTCAAATAATTGATTTTTGGAAGTTTTAATTATTTTATAAAAGAAAAACATTTTTTCCTCGATGTGTGAGCCTCATTTTACATGTGTTAGTTGGTGGAAATCAGATTCAAAGGTTATGTAGAAAACTTAATATATATATTAATATTATAATAAATTTTCGCTTTGGTGTTCTAAGCAATTTCCTATAAATAGGTGCTTAGGTTAGAATTGAAAATCATACCGAAATCAAGTTTTCTCTCTCTATATTATCGAGCGTATTTCTTGTGAGTATTTTGAGTATACTTTGAGTATTGTTATACGGTGAAAGTTCAAGATATAGCCTATATCCAAAGATTCTAGTTAAATAATCACTGCCTTCCGAGGTAAGTGGATATTATTATTTTTTCAGTAATGATATTATTTCTTCAATATCATTATCTTTGAAATATTGATCTGAAGTTTTTATCAAATTTGGAACTTTTGGTGTTTGGGTTACTATTCACGATACTCACACTATTCACGATACTGATGACTATTCACGAATACTAAGACTATTCATCAAAAAATAAAAATTTTTCTTTTCGTCTAAAATATCTATTGTGGATACTAGCTTTGATTGTATCCATGTTTTGATCATTCTTGAATTTTACACCACTATGATTATTTTTGAGGTATTTTTGGACGTGGATAAAACAAAGTACTAATCCTTAATCCTTAATCCTTGTCATTTTGTTTCACTTTGGATTCGCTTTCTTTAAAAAATATTTTTCATCATCCTCGGTCTTAAATGATGATATTATTGAATATATTTGGCCCAGAGTGCAAAGATGAATGATTTATGATGAATATCTTTGGCCCGTGAGTGCAAAGATGAATGATTTACGATGAATATCTTTGGCCCGTAGTGCAAAGATGAACAGTGTTTAGATGAACATGACCAATCGGTGAATGTCCTTGGCCTCAGTAGTGCAAGGATGAATATTTGATCCCGTATATATATTGATTGATGTTACAGGATAAAAAAAATAGATTTATGAACTTTAAAATTCATACATAGAAGATAGTAGTTTGCATTCTCTACTTAACTCTTCTAATGAATTATTATTTCACGCATGAATATTGATTTAAAACTTGTTGTCTATTGTATTCTATTATATTTTTGCTCGTTGAAGACTAACGATAATTTTGTTGTATATTATCTTTAGTCATAATATTCTTTTCGGCTAGTCGAGCTCACCCTTTTCCTTTTTGTTCCATTTTTCTTCTCGTGGAGGCGAGAATATAAGCGAGTATGCAGCCTGGGTATGGAATGAAAGTTCTAGGGAGAGTTGTTTAGTAGTCCTCACCATTGTTGTAAAATAATGTATCAATAATTATGATGAGTATTTATTTGTATGTGGATATTGTCTAGATGGCAATATTTGTATTTAAACTCACAGTTTTACTATTGTAATAATAAAGTTGTAGTTATTTCTGTACCATGTATTGACAACTCAGAATGGGTGATGTAGACCTATTTTGGGGGTGTCAGACTAATGTAAGTATGTAGGTGCTTATTAGAGAATAAGTTCACTAAACGTGGCTCGCTAAGGAATACCTAATGAAGTTTTACTTGCCTATCAATAGAAATTTCTGTAGTGATAGTAGTACAAGTGATCCTTGGATTTGAGATCATCATAGTATCAAATGTATGATGAGTTATACTTTGACTTATTCCTTAAGACCCTTAGGGTATATCAAATGGTATGCTTGGGTATAATAAGTTGTACATGGAGATAATGTATGATCAATAAAGAATCTACCGCTTCTAGTAAAAGAAGAGAAATATCACATGTGATTCGATAAATGACAACCCACTAGTCCTTGGCCAAGGCAGAATGAAATTAGAAAGGAGTTTTTAATTTGCATTATTTGGAGTTGTGCATTTAAGAGTCGAAATACATATAATTAAATAAAATAAGACTTGACAAAGTAATTCCATGTCTTATATTTAATTGGGGACGTTATATGGTGGAAGGATTGAATTGTACGGTAACTATTTACTCAAAGGTTCTTTTATGATTAATGTTGAAATCTATATTATCTGGAAAGTCGTTAATCACTAGGGAGGCTTATCCCTACTGTAGAATAAATATTATTTATTTAAATAAATAAATAGTTTAATTTATTTATTTAAATAAGATTAAAATTGTTCTAATTGATTTATTCACAACCGATTTGATATGGAGAACCTAAAGGGTCACACCATAAAAAGAAGAACAATTATTTTAGAAGTTAATGACATAATCGTAATAATAAGTTAAGTATATTTAATTTAATCTATGGTGATAGAATAAATTAAATAGCTTAATATTTATTATTTAATATTTTAGAAATATTAAATATAAATTAATAAGAGGAGTCTTATTATTATTATTATTACTATTATTATTATTATTTAATTCCTAAAGGGGTTTGAGAATTAAGTAATAAAAGTACTCTCATATATCCTAATAAGATTAGGAGGTTAAATTAATTAAAAGAGTTTAATTAATTATCCCTAATAAGATTAGGGAGCTTAATTAATTAAAGGAATTTAATTAATTAAATAATATATTATTTTCTAATTAGATTAGATTAGGAGTCTTATATCAGATATCAATAGAAGTTATTCCAATTGTTGGAGAGTACGCTCTTTTTCTATGAGAGATAGAAAAACTAGGGTTTTGCCAAACACCTATCTTCTTGAATTTTTCTTCTTCCTTAGTGGATCACCTCTAGAGGCCAAACACTTGGGTGGCTAATGTTGATCAAAGGAATGAACCAAATCCGGTGGATTCAAGTTGAATGCGAAAGGATTTGGAAGTGAACTTGTACCCGAGGAAGCTTGAATATTCAAGGATATGATTCTTGTTCTTTATCTTTTCATTTAATTAATAATTGTGCATAAAAGATGATCTGGGTATATGGTTTGTAAAATTTTAAAACTCTGATTTTCCACGTTTCTGCTTACTTTGTGAAATTTGATTGCGTTCATGAATATTACAAACCTAACAGAGGCATCAGAGCCAAACCTTTATGTGAATTATTAATTGTTTTAATTTGATATGTGTTTAGAACAATTTAATTGGGCATAATTTTGTTGTATAAAATTTATTAAAAAAAATACTTTTCGAAAAACTGTTATACCGCGAATTGAATTTCATTTTTTCTCTCACTGTGATTAGCTGTTGATTCGCGTAAGGTGATTTGGTTACCTGGAAAACATAATTCATTAGTCACTATATATTACATCTATGATATATGATTATATATACTAACAGGATTATATACGGTTTTTGAATCCCGCGTGCCGATTATTAATTATATATATATATATATATATATATATTAATCTTAATAATTTTATAATTAAAATAAAAGGTTTATTTTAATTTTAAAATTGAATTTCATGCTAACTAATTAGAGTTGGAATTGGATTCCATGATAACTAATTGGAGTTGAAATTGGATTCCATGTTTTCTTAAATAAAGGAGTTTATTTAGATATGGAATAAGATTTCATATTATTCAAAATAAAGGAGTTTGTTTGTGAATAGGAAAGAGAATTCGTGTTTCCTTTAATAAATGAGTTTTGCTTTTTTACTTGGAATTGGATTCCATAATTAATTAAAATAAATGAGTTTATTTTGATTAAAATAAAATAGTTTATTTTATTCAAAATTGGATAAATTAAAATAAAAGCGGTTTATTTTGATTTAAATTTGAATTAAAATAAAGGAGTTTATTTTTATTCGAAATTAGATTTTATACTAACTAAATTTTCCCATTAAATAATATCAATATATATATATATATATTGAATGTTTATTATTCATGAGATGAAAGTTATTTATTATAAATATGTAGATGTGTATGATAATAAATGGGATTGATTATGGACTATTAACCAATGTGATTGGATTTTATTTTAGTTCGATGCATGAATGTATGAGTTTTATTAAATGGGGTCTGCGTACCTCGTCTTCTCTATTTTTTTCTTAATGTGAATTCTATCTTCCTCATATGTACTTCCCCTTGACTGCTGATCAAGGTTTCTATTTATTTTAAATAGTTTTGTAATATGAATAGTTAGAATTATTTTGAAGAATTAGAGATCAAGGAGCAAGGAGCGCTTGAAGACTCGTTTGTAATGGAGCCCGGGTTTAAAAGTAATAGTTATATTTTAATATTAATTCTTGCACCCCTAGGGTTTGACCTTTTGGTTCACTTGGTGGCTCTTATGAACCAAACTAGACTAAAAGTCCATAATCAATCTGGGTAGAATATAGTATTCTATATGTGCATGCTTATATTATATTATATTATATTATATATGTAATAACCCGGGATTTTGAATAATCCAAAATTTACGAATAATATTTTTTTTTATTTAATATTGACATTGACTGTTGATATTGCACGGTGTATCTGTGATACGAGTCTCGGGTAGTGGTCAATATGTGTATTGACTGATAAAATTAGAGTAGAGTTGTGTTTAACAGTTTTTGAAAACCCTAACCCTAAGTTCGGATAAGGATTCGATAAAAAATACAATTAAAATAATTATTCTGTTGAATATGTGTTTGTACTGTATGAACTTAATGACCGTTGATTGACTGGATTGGGTTTAAATTTTGTAAACCCTAATAAGGGATTAGAAACCCTAATCTCATATATAAAAACCCTAATGTACAGTTAGAAACCCTAAATGTTTGTCGGGAAACCCTAATTTAAAATCTGGGATTCCTAAACCCTAATTAGAAAGCCCTAATCTCAATTAGCGAGCATAATGTGTTTATTACACACTAATATGATTAAGGAAACCTAATTTAATTAGGAAATCTTAATTTTAGTTTCAAATTTTTAATTTTCTAAATTAAAACCCTAATTTATAAAATCCTAGAAAGTTATTATTTAAAACCTAAGGGTTAGAACCTTAGGGTTAAACCCTAAGGGTTTGTGCAATTATCTAGAATGCCATTAAAAATATATAGAGAATGACCAAAATGCCCTTTTTGCTTTCTTTATTTGGTAACTTGTAAGAATTGTCTAGACCTTTAGTTGGTAAACAACTATATTGATTTGGTGACCTTGAAATCCAACAAAAATCAGCCAACACATCAAATGATACATTGAATCTAGCAATATATAAAGATTGGGAGAGAGAAAAATCATAAACTTGGCCATTTTGCAACTTGCTCTCACCAACTCCCTCTCTAACCTCAACCTCTGAAATTTTAGAGTAGATCAGTCACCAAATTAGCCCTAGCAACACCAAGATCATTTAAGGAGAATCAAGTTCAAAACTTGGACTAGAAAGGTATAAACCTAATTTATTATTTTGATCCAAGTTGCTAAGAAAATCTTTGTGTTTAGGTGTTTAGAGTCTTGCTAATGGATGTTTTATGAAGATGTATGATGATCTATCATAAATCTATAGCATTAAAGTGCCTTAAAATAAAGTTTTTCAAAACTGTTCTTGAGTTTGAAAAGTAGTCTGACAAGCATATGTCAGTCGCTTTAAATCTTTCTATGTTGTTGATTTTTGAAGTTTTATGGTTTGGATCTGTAGCTGGTTATGTTATCTTTAATCTGGAAGTGGTAGTATAGCCATATGATGTCTAGATTGTGAGTTATAAGCGGTCAAACACCGCCGACCTACCATGACCGAGTCAAAAAATCAAAATGGGCAAATGAATTGTTTAAACCGTGTAATACGACAATGTTTTGTAATGAGCGAGATCTATCGGTATGTTTAGTTTTTGATGTTGTTGTTTGTTACCTCTTGTATCCGGTTATGTGTACTATAGATATGAGTCTTTAGATCACTTATAAACTTAACAGATCGATCGTGATAGGTGGTCAAAGTAGACCACAAGAGCTGATCTTTACCTTTTTGGAAAACCCAGAAAAGGTATAAACCATATTTCTGACAGCCTTTGACCAAGCTAGATCTGGCGATGTCAATGTTGTTTGATTGATATGTTGTTATAGTTATGTTCTATGACATGTGTACTACATATGTAAACCATAATATCGATTAACTAATGATCAGAACACTATACAAATCGAGCCCCAATATGACATGTTGTGACTGTCTGGGTTTCCGGGTTACCTAGAAAACCCAGCAGTACTCTGACAACGATTTTGGGAGATTAGATCTCCATGTTGTTTTATTGTATGATCAAGATGTTAGTTGATTATTGTATTATTGCAAACAAACTACCAAACCAGTGTCTTAGCAAGCCCAGAACTTGTTTATTCGACAAATTACAGTTGGTCAAACCAAGGCCCATGAAAGCTAAGTTGTCAGTGTTCTTGAGGCCAAGAACACATATAACGACAGAAAGTGTCGCTATAGCCTTTCAGCGACGATTTTAAATAATTTATTTTCTGATTTTTCCGGAAAATGATTAACAATTAGAAATAAATTATGAAAAATAGATTTAAAATATTTTAAATTATGAAAAATAATTTCTAACTATTTAGAATATTTTTCATTAATAATATTAATTATTTGAAAATTAATGATATTTAATTTATTTAATTATTATATTAAATAAATTAGAGAAAAATGATTTAATATTATGAAAAATCATTTTAAATAAGATTAATGAATTTAAAAATATTTTGAGTTATAAAATGTAACTTTTAATATTTTTGGAGAATTTTCATTAATAATTTAATATTAATGATATTAGATTTATTTGATTATTAAATTAAATAAATAAGATAAAAATGATTTTAATGATTTAAAAATCATTTTAAATGAGTATAAAGTGTTAGAAAATATTTTAAATTATAAAATATAATTTTCTATATTTTTGGAGAATTCTCATTAATAAATTAATATTAATGATGTTGGATTTATTTAATTGTTATATTAAATAAATGAAATTAAAAATGATTTTATTGATTTAAAAATCATTTAAAAATGAGAAAATATTTTAAAATATTTTAAGTTATCATTAATGACTTTTAATATTTAGCTATTAATTTCATTAATATTTAAATATTAATGGTGATGATTTAAAAATAATTTTATTATTTTAAAAATCATTTAAGCAAAATATTGATGATTTAAAAATATTTTAAGTTATTGATAATAACTTTAATATTTTGGAAAGTATGTTATTAATATTTTGATATTATTAAATATTATTGATGATAAGATTATTTGATAATTAAATCATTTAAAATGATTTCATGTTTGAAAAATTATTATAAATTATAATAATTGCTTATGAATTATTAAAAGCTTCCAAAAATGTTATAAATGATATTTGATTTATCTAATATAATATTAAAGCTTAGAGACCAAGTGTAACTGACAATAACTGTGTTAATTATCGGATAGGGTGATCAGAACACCGAGATGAGACCAAAGTCCAACTGGACTGAACTAGTTGAACTTGTTAAGTGTTTATATAGGTTATAAACATTTGTTGTGATTATGTGCTAATGTGTTTAGGAGAAGGTTTGACCGTAAATTACAAAGGATGTGTGTTGTGAATTATTATACTAATTGTGAGACCGATATTATTGATTATAGGTCTTACGAACGCAGTTAATTATATTGTGTAGCAGTAATCAACGCGAAAGGCAAGTTTCCTAACTCAACGTGAGTTACTATTTTTTCAAGCATGATAGTGAATAATTATTGATAGTTATTCACATCTATAATGATTGTTGTAATTCGTACGTAGTGCAATTGAATCATGTTCTATTATTTGAACTAATTATAAATCATATCTCCGCTAATTGTTTAGGTGAGACTAGTATTTGTTAAAGCATGAAAGGTTCTATTCATTTTATGAACTGAAATGTTATTGGGAGATCTATGCCATTGATTTCGGCTAGATTAGTATTGTTATTAATTATTGAAATCCTAGTATTTCTTTGAAAGTAATCCAAACCATATTGTTGTGGTACGGACTCGTGAAGTAAGACTGAGATGAACAAATTTTATTGTCGTAAATCGACATGTGCACTATTATTGAGTATTATGCATAATATAGGGTACAAAGGAGTTGGCCACTCCAGGTACTTGCAAAAGAGTATAATTTAGTTTTTATAACTAATTTATATTCTTGTGGTAATTTAGTTTTAATAACTTAATGAATCCTCTATTAGTTCATGATCCTCTATGATCACTCAGCATAAAATCTGGGTATATCCCACTTTATTGAATATTGTTGCAGTATTGTTAATTCAATTGAATATTATTGAATCTTTGAAAGAATTATACTCTTTCATATCGGATAGGTTATTTAGTATAAAATAGAAGAAAGTTATAATTCAGATTGAATTAATATTTCGCTATCTTGAAATCGTTTATTAGTTGTTGAAGCTCTATACAAGCTAGACTCTTCTATTCATGATTTATATATCATTTATTGTATATTTTAACTTGCGGGGCAAACTTGTTGCTCACCCTTGCTAAATAAAATATTTCAGCTAGGAACGATGAGGTCAGCGGGGCTAAGCAGAATAAAGGCAAAGGCATAGTGCTGGAGTAGTTTTATGTTAAGCATATTTAATATGTTGTTTTGTAAACCCTTTTTGTATATCGAAAAGGTAAAGCTTGTAATGTTAAAGTTACTTGACCTAGGATGATGTTGTTAACTTAATAAATAATGTTATGTAAGTTTATATTAATCAATGAATGGGTAGTTAGATGTTATTATATTATGGATCGTGAGCACCTAACTCGGGGGTCAGGTAACCCGAATTTGGGGGCGTCACAGGTTGGTATCAAAGCTGTAGGTTATAAACCTTAAGTGGGGTGGGGAAAACCCTAGGATTATAACCATGAGCAAGATATAAAATACTCATTTAGAGTACTAAGTGAGAGATTGCTGAAGTGCAATGATAGCGATAAATGTAGACACATAGTGAGAGAAGTTTGTATTGGTGAAGTACTAATCAAGGTTTTTAAACTGATTGTAGGATGTCGGGAGAAGATAAGATGAGTATGGAGATGTCAGCGGCTGTTGCACCAATGTTATTAGCTAAGGTGCCAACTCAGAGTGAGTTAGTTGAGGAAGTTTTAAGAGACGAACCTGCGATAAATCTAGCAAGCGATCATGACGAGTACCCCGAGATGGAGCTGGATGAAGAGGAAGAAGTATATTCCAAAGAAACAAAAGTGGAGCCAGAAATAAAGATCAAAGATAAGGAAGAAAGCAAAGTAGCAATCGAAGAAGGTCAAGCATCTGCAGAAGTTCAAGACTCAAGGACTAAAGTACTTCTTCTGGAGGAATTACCGAAGACAGAAAGAGCATTGCGCGAGATGACAGAAGAACAAAATAATCTGAAGGCACAAGTCGATAGAATGAGGGTTAAGTATAGTGTATTATCTAAAGATGTAGGTAAGAAAAAGAAGGGTAATAAAAGGAAAAAGAACTACGACAGTGACAAAAACACAGATAATTCGCATTCAAATAAGAAACTAGTATGTGGCAAGTGTGGAAAGAACCATTTGGGGGAATGTATTTGGCAAGTGTGGGGTAAGAATGTGTGTTACAATTTTGGTCATGAAGGACATTTATCACCAAATTGTCCTAAAGCAAAGAAAGGGGGATGTTTTGCATATGGTGGAACAAGTCATAGGGTTAAGAATTGTCCTAAAAGGAAGAAAGATGGAGGAACTGGATGGAAGAAAGATTAAGTGTGAGGAGTATAATCTTTTGGAGTATAATATTCGCTTTGGTATGAATAGGAGATAACTTTTGTATGTCTTAACTTTTTGTGTAAATTTTTAGTAATGAATCCTGACTTTTGTCATAAAGGGATAGTAACCGTTTGTGGTTGTATGTTATATGTACTAAAAAGTACTATGTATTATTTACATGAATATAAATGCAATGATATGTTTGTATGAATTAAATCTTTATTTTCTATATGAATATAAGATTAAGATTATTTGGTAAGTTCTTAAAACTCATACTTATGGAAAGTTCATGACTCATAATTATGTGAACTGTTTTGAACCCCACAGCAAATGGACACCAAAGGTCTGACTAGGATAAGTTCATACACTCATATAATTGTGGTAAGTTTCTGAACTCATAAGTGTGGTAAGTTTGACGAACTGGGAATAGCTATATGTGAATAGAGAAGTGCAACTTTTTGTGTAAAGTTGTGTTGTTAATCCTGAAATTTATTTAAAATGGAATAGTAAAATGTGTAAGTACTAAATGTACTATGTGCTATTTGAATAAATACGCAATTATATAAAAAATATGTGTTGAATATTTGTGAAGAAAAGAATTAATGTAAGATTTTTATTTAAATCAGATTATGCCGCTTGCACGCACGTAATCGAAATCAAAGAGAAGAAGAAGCGTTGATAAAATAATGAAGGAGGTCAAGCTGACCCAATGCAAAACTTTGCAAATATGATAGCCGAAGCTATGGAAAATAGGGCTCAAGCTGCAGGAGGAAGAGTGAGAAATCAACCAACTGATAGATTGGCCAATTTCAAGGACTTTAAAGCGGTAGGACCGCCTGAATTCAAAGGGACCACAGATCCGATTGAAGCCCAAACTTGGGTGAAGGAGATGGAGAAAGCGTTCGTGATTGCGCGCGTGGCAGAAGAGAAGAAGACAACTTTTGCTACATATCTGATGAAGGGAAAAACAAATTATTGGTGGGAGACAAATCAGGCGAGAGCCGGTATAACAGTAGTAACCTAGACAAGGTTTAAGGAATTGTTTTTCAAAAATTATTTCTCAGAAAGTATGCAAGCAAGAATGGAAGTCAACTTTTTGGAGTTGAAGCAGGAGAATATGTCACTGGAATCATCGCCAAATTCAATGAACTAGCGAGATTTGCTCCACATCAGGTGGACACTGAGGTGCGAAAGGCGCGAAGGTTCGAAAATGGACTGAAGCCCGCGATATATAGCAAGGTAGCTGTGTTACAAATTAAGACATTTGCGGCTCTGTTGGAAAAAGCAATCATCGCCGAAGGAGGAAGTGAAGATGTGTCAAGGTATCATCAAGAAAAGAAGAAGAAAAAGAATGAAGGAGGTAGCAGTGGAGGAAGTAATTCTAATAAGCGTAAGTGGAAGAACAATAATGAATCTGGAGACAAGTCAGGAGATAATAGAAAGAGAGGTGAGCCATGTGCCAAATGTGGTAAAAAGCATCCAAGAGAATGTTTGAAGGGAAAAGGGGTGTGTTTTAACTGTGGACAAGATGGACATATTTCTCCAAACTATCCAAGTCCAAAGAAGATATCAGGTTGTTTTTCATGCGGATCGCTAGAACATCAAATTCGTAACTGTCCAAAGAAGAATGCAGAAAGAGGAAGCAACAATAAAGGAAACAATAGTGGAATACTGGCAATCAAAGGACCTGCTCAGTCGGGAAGGCCGACAGCTCGTACATTCAATATGACGGCTCAAGATGCAGTAGCTGTTCAGGAGGTGGCCACAGGTAACGATTTCGTTCAAAAATTTAAATTGGGCGAGTAATCTTGGTTAGATATTGCGGTGAATTGTTTTCTTTTATAGACTCAACTCACGGGTTAGAATATAAGACACAAATTAATATTGTGTTGATAAAATGAATTGATGCTACAACTTTAAAAGATTGTAGAGAAAAAGAAAGCGGTGATTCCGAGGACGGAATCCTTTTTAAGGAGGGGTGAATGTAATAACCCGGGATTTTGAATAATCCAAAATTTAAGAATAATATTTTTTTTATTTAATATTGACATTGAATGTTGATATTGCACGATGTATCTATGATACGAGTCTCGAGTAGTGGTCAATATGTGTATTGACTGATAAAATTAGAGTAGAGTTGTGTTTAACAGTTTTTGAAAACCCTAACCCTAAGTAAGGATAAGGATTCGATAGAAAATACAATTAAAATAATTATACTGTTGAATATGTGTTTGTACTGTATGGACTTAATGACCGTTGATTGACTGGATTGGGTTTAAATTTTGTAAACCCTAATAAGGGATTAGAAACCCTAATCTCATATATAAAAAGTTAAAAACCCTAAATGTTTGTCGGGAAACCCTAATTTAAAATTCGGGATTCCTAAACCCTAATTAGGAAGCCCTAATCTCAATTTGCGAGCATAATATGTTTATTACACACTAATATGATTAAGGAAACCTAATTTAATTAGGAAATCTTAATTTTAGTTTCAAAATTTTAATTTTCTAAATTAAAACCCTAATTTATAAAATCCTAGAAAGTTAGTATTTTAAAACCTAAGGGTTAGAACCTTAGGGTTAAACCCTAAGGGTTTGTACAATTGTCTAGAATGCCATTAAAAATATATAGAGAATGACCAAAATGCCCTTTTTGCTTTCTTTATTTGGTAACTTGTAAGAATTGTCTAGACCTTTAGTTGGTAAACAACTATATTGACTTGGTGACCTTGAAATCCAACAAAAATCAGCCAACACATCAAATGATACATTGAATCTAGCAATATATAAAGATTGGGAGAGAGAAAAATCATAAACTTGGCCATTTTGCAACTTGCTCTCACCAACTCCCTCTCTAACCTCAACCTCTGAAATTTTAGAGTAGATCAGTCACCAAATTAGCCCTAGCAACACCAAGATCATTTAAGGGGAATCAAGATCAAAACTTGGACTAGAAAGGTATAAACCTAGTTTTTTATTTTGATCCAAGTTGCTAAGAAAATCTTTGTGTTTAGGTGTTTAGAGTATTGCTAATGGATGTTTTATGAAGATCTATGATGATCAATCATGAATCTATAGCATCAAAGTACCTTAAAATAAAGTTTTTCAAAACTATTCTTGAGTTTGAAAAGTAGTCTGACAAGCATATGTCAGTCGCTTTAAATCTTTCTATGTTGTTGATTTTTGAAGTTTTATTGTTTGGATCTGTAGCTGGTTATGTTATCTTTAATCTGGAAGTGGTAGTATAGCCATATGATATCTAGATCGTGAGTTATAAGCGGTCAAACACCGTTGACCGCCATGATGATCGTCAAAATCTGGGCAATGCCTGTAATTGTTTAAACTGCGTCCCCACGATGTGTTTTGTAATGAGCAGATCTGTCAATATGTTTAGTTTTTGATGTTGTTGTTTGTTACCACTTGTAGATGGTTATGTGTACTATAGATATGAGTCTTTAGATCACTTATAAACTTAACAGATCGATCGTGATAGGTGGTCAAAGTAGACCACAAGAGCTGATCTTTACCTTTCTGGAAAACCCAGAAAAGGTATAAGCCATATTTCTGACAGCCTTTGACCAAGCTGGATTTGGCGATGTCAATTTTGTTTGATTGATATGTTGTTATATTTATGTTCTATGACATGTGTACTACATATTTAAACCATAATATTGATTAACTAATGATCAGAACACTATACAAATTGAGCCCCAATATGACATGTTGTGACTGTCTGGGTTTCTGGGTTACCCAGAAAACCCAACAGTGCTCTGACAACGATTTTGGGAGATTAGATCTCCTTGTTGTTTTATTGTATGATCAAGATGTTAGTTGATTATTGTAGTATTGCAAACAAACTACCAAACCAGTGTCTTAGCAAGCCCAGAACTTGTTTATTCGACAAATTACAGTTGGTCAAACCAAGGCCCATGAAAGCTAAGCTGTCAGTGTTCTTGAGGCCAAGAACACCTATAACGATAGAAAGTGACGTTATAGCCTTTCAGCGACGGTTTTAAATAATTTATTTTCTGATTTTTCTGGAAAATGATTAAAAATTAGAAATAAATTATAAAAATTACCAAAAATAGATTTAAAAATTATTTTAAATTATGAAAAATAATTTCTGACTATTTAGAATATTTTTCATTAATAATATTAATTATTCGAAAATTAATTATATTTAATTTATTTAATTATTATATCAAATAAATTAGAGAAAAATGATTTAATATTATGAAAAACATTTTAAATAAGATTAATGAATTTAAAAATATTTTGAGTTATAAAATGTAACTTTTAATATTTTTGGAGAATTTTCATTAATAATTTAATATTAATGATATTAGATTTATTTAATTATTAAATTAAATAAATAAGATAAAAATGATTTTAATGATTTAAAAATCATTTTAAATGAGTATAAAGTGTTAGAAAATATTTTAAATTATAAAATATAATTTTCTATATATTTAAAGAATTCTCATTAATAAATTAATATTAATGATGTTGGATTTATTTAATTGTTATATTAAATAAATGAAATTAAAATGATTTTATTGATTTAAAAATCATTTAAAAATGAGAAAAATAATTTAAAAATATTTTAAGTTATCATTAATGACTTTTAATATTTAGCTATTAATTTCATTAATATTTAAATATTAATGGTGATGATTTAAAAATGATTTTTATTATTTTAAAAATCATTTAAGCAAAATATTGATGATTTAAAATATTTTAAGTTATTGATAATAACTTTAATATTTTGGAAAGTATGTTATTAATATTTTGATATTATTAAATATTATTGATGATAAGATTATTTGATAATTATATCATTTAAAATGATTTCGATGTTTGAAAAATTATTATAAATTATAATAATTGCTTATGAATTATTAAAAGCTTTCGAAAAATGTTATAAATGATATTTGATTTATCTAATATAATATTAAAGCTTAGAGGCCAAGTGTAACTGACAATAACTGTGTTAATTGTCGGATAGGGTGATCAGAACACCGAGATGAGACTAAAGTCCAACTGGACTGAACTAGTTGAACTTGTTAAGTGTTTATATAGGTTATAAACATTGTTGTGATTATGTGCTAATGTGTTTAGGAGAAGGTTTGACTGTAAATTACAGTGATGTGTGTTGTGAATTATTGTACTAATTGTGAGACCGACATTATTGATTATAGGTCTTACGAACGCAGTTAATTATATTGTGTAGCAGTAATCAACGCGAAAGGCAAGTTTCCTAACTCAACTTGAGTTACTATTTTTCAAGCATGATAGTGAATAATTATTGATAGTTATTCACATCTATAATTATTGTTGTAATTCGTACGTAGTGCAATTGAATCATGTTCTATTATTTAAACTAATTATAAATCATGTCTCCGCTAATTGTTTAGGCGAGACTAGTATTTGTTAAAGCATGAATGGTTCTATTCATTATGAACTGAAATGTTATTGGGAGATCTATGCCATTGATTTCGGCTAGATTAGTATTGTTTTTTAATTATTGAAATCCTAGTATTTCTTTGAAAGTAATCCAAACCATATTGTTGTGGTACGGACTCGTGAAGTAAGACTGAGATGAACAAATTTTATTGTCGTAAATCGACATGTGCACTATTATTGAGTATTATGCATAATATAGGGTACACAGGAGTTGGCCACTCCAGGTACTTGCAGAAGAGTATAGTTTAGTTTTTATAACTAATTTATATTCTTGTGGTAATTTAGTTTTAATAACTAAATGAATCCTCTATTAGTTCATGATCCTCTATGATCACTCAAAATGAAATCTGGGTATATCCCACTTTATTGAATATTGTTGCAGTATTGTTAATTCAATTGAATATTATTGAATCTTTGAAAGAATTATACTCTTTCATATCGGATAGGTTATTTAGTATGAAATAGTAGAAAGTTATTATTCAGATTGAAATAATATTTCGCTATCTCAAAATCGTTTGATAGTTGTTGAAGCTCTATACAAGCTAGACTCTTCTATTCATGATTTGTATATCATTTATTGTATATTTTAACTTGCGGGGCAAACTTGTTGCTCACCCTTGCTAAATAAAATATTTCAGCTAGGAACGATGAGGCCAGCGGGGCTAAGCAGAATAAAGGCAAAGGCATAGTGCTGGAGTAGTTTTATGTTAAGCATATTTAATATGTTATTTTGTAAACCCTTTTTGTATATAGAAAAAGTAAAGCTTGTAATGTTAAGGTTAGTTGACCTGGATGATTTTGTTAACTTAATAAATAATGTTATGTAAGTTTATATTAATCAATGAATGGGTAGTTAGATGTTATTATATTATGGATCGTGAGCACCAAACTCAAAATTGAGGTAACTTGGGATTGGGGGCACAATTTATTTATATATATATATATATATATATATATATATATATATATATATATATATATATATATATACAAACATGCTTCGCATATTAATTAATATGACGCGTATTTTATATATATATGTGCATGCGCGCTAAACAAGATGAGACAAATTAATAACAAAACCCTCAAATATTTTATATTAAGTTGTAACGTTCAAAGATATTTGGAATATCGAACATCGCCTTCTAGCAAGATAGAAACAATAGAGTATTGACTATTTAATATGAGTTTCTTGTGCACACACAAGGCAAGTATTAAATATTTAAGATGTTGTTTTTATTACATACGATGTTAATAATGAATTGAACATTACTGCTTTGTTGTGCACACACAAGGGCTGTAGTTTTCTCTTCACTTATATGGAAATGCTGGATCTGAATTAACTTAAATCATTTTTAGTTCGGATGTGCACACACTTGACCATTATGATTTAAGAGGCAAAATACATGGAGTTACATAGTTGATGTAATTGACAAGAGTTGTCTACCTATTTATTTATATATAGTTTGTTGTGCACACACAAGGCTATATACATTTGAAATGGAATCCTTATTCTCACTAGCATATCTTTAATTAGATATTGCCAAACTATATATATATTGAGGGTAATATAGTTTGAAAAAAATAGTGGGAGATACCAATTTAAAACACGACCTAATTTATTTTGGTAATTAATAAAAGAATGTATGCTAAAATGTTGTTAATTACAAATTCATTTACATAATTATACAATGTCTAAATCACTATCACTGCGAAGCATATTAGATGTTATTTAACCGGACCAAATTAAATGGATTGGTTAAGGAATCTGAGAATAGCTCTCATGGCTGAAAAGTTATCTTATGTCCTTAATACGCCTATCCCTGCAATGGTTGCAGACAATGCCTTTGAGGAAGAGATTGCTACTTTTAGAAAGTGACAAGATGATGCACAATTGGCTCAATGCATCATGCTCACATCCATGAGTAACGAGCTTCAGCGTCAGTATATGTAACGGCCCCAAAATTCATACAATTTAGTTCTCGACTTCGGTCGTTAATAATACAATCAACCTCTAATTTTACATCATTAAACGATAATACAACCATTGAAATTTTCAGAATAATTAAAATTTTCTATTACAAACTATTCTTGTTCCCAGAACGTTCAACCTTTACAGCTAAATATCTCAGAATTATTTTTAATACTACAATAGTTTACATTGCAAAATAATGTTACAATTCAACATTAATATATTATTCGGAACCTTAAACATGGTTCAAATAATAACAACACAACCAAAGTGTATAAATCTTCAAGTATCACATCTGATTCATGTCTTTCAAGTAACACATAACTTTACCTTCAATCCGTAACCTGCAAAAATGATTATTTGCAAGGTTGAGCTTGACAGCCCAACAAAGTCTAACAGTTTTCATGCATCATGTAGCACATAATAACATGCTCAACATATATCTCATAAATATTGGATTACCATAACATACATGTTACAGTTCATATAACAAGTATAAAGATTGAGTTCCTTACTCAATCAGCATGCTTTAGTCAAACAATGTAGTCATAAATTGACTTTAACATTTCATACATTCAACATATATATAACACATCATGCTCTTTGCAATAAAGATTTAAAACAGTTAATCATCAAGTTCACATAGCAAATAAGAACCGAAAGACTTGCCTTGATCGTTGTTTTTACCAATAACAGCTTTAACGACTTACGGTTATCTGATCTTTACACGCGTGCCTACACAATTATATAATCATTCAAATCAACTATTAGTCACATAGCAACGCATAGTAGTTGTAATGTAAACTTTAATCTACATCCTATAACCCTTCCTATTAATCAATACACAATGTTCAATTTGATTGTGTTAACTTTAGACTTATAACTCCCTATATTTCATGTTCGAAATTCATTCAAGTGCTTAAGTCTTGCTAGGACTAATTATTGGTTTTATATTAAAACCATTTCATATTTTATAATATCTATTTCATTTGACTTAAAACACTTTTTACGTTCATTAACACGTATCACGGCGTTTCGAAGTTTATTTGTCACATGTCCGATTTGCCTCTCTTGTGCATGTTTACTATGCTTCTATAACTTATCTAATACATTATTATATTATTTTAAGCATTATATTTACTAACATTCATGTTTTATAATTTAGAACAACATATTTTATCATTAATAGCACTACACTAGTATACGTGCATGCCCGACGCCCTCCAATTGCCTCTGATTACGTAACAGTCACAAAGATGACTATTTTGATCCTTCCTAAAGACCTCAAATTGAAAATCTTAAAGAACAAAAGTTGTAGTTCTATTCGTCCTCATTCCGGATCATCTTGAATCACCTCAATCGGAGTTCGTATGAAAAAGTTATGGTTGTTTTAGTAAAACATGTCCTGTCAGATTTTTTTTTCAAAATTGGCTAGGCAGACTACCCCCCCACCCCCCCCCCAACCCCCCCGCAGGGGAGGGGGTTTTTACACTAGGGGGGCCCTCCAGGGTGGGGGTCCCTTCTGCTAAATTGCGAATTTCGATCCCGAACACTACAAAAAGCCAAATTAGGCCTACAAACTGTTTTCTAACAACCATACCAACCTACCCAAGGTGTAATAGGTTTACAGAAACATAATCTAATGTTTTTCTAACGCGTTTCTAACCACATAAACAACACAAACATCAAAGATTAAAACCTTTAATTTTACTATTTCTATTATTTCTTCTTCTTTTGACATTCGGAGCGAAATTCTTCACTATGAATTCGCTTTTACATCCGTTTTGACTTCGCTCAACTTGGGTTGTTTTTCGCTTTTCCAAGTATTATTAGAATACATCATCAATTTAAGGTTTTCTTCATGATTTCCTAACTAAACTTCGACTCCAACTAAGCCATAACATACATAACATGAATTCATTGACTATACTCATATATAAATTTATGAAAACAGTTTCACAACAACTAATTTATCATATAAACTATATATAACAATTAATTCAACCTCTACAAAGATTTTACAGAGACTTTTGGAAGAGAAAACCACAAATTTTAGAATTTTAAAAGGGTAAGAGGATACCTTGTATGCTAGAAGGTGAAAATTTTCTTCCTTTGATCAACAAGACTTCTTTTTCCCAATTCCTTTCTCAAAATCTCTCTAGGATTCTCCCAAGTTTTCTCTCAATTTCTTCTTTTCTTCTTTTTCTTTCTTCTGAGTCTTTCTCCCTAACTTCTAACTTACGCACTAACAAAAATATAACGTATAATGATAATAATATAGATATTAAGTATATAACTTTAATTGACATCAGTTATCAAATTTTGAAAATCAAAAGCCATAAGGCTTGTTTGGCTAACATAATTAAAATTAATCAATTAATCCTTATACCTTGTTTGGTAAAATCACTTAAAATAATGACTTAATCATTCCTTAAATCTTGTTTGGCAAAACAAGATTAAAATAAAAATTTTAAAAGCTCTAAGGCTTTGTTTGGTAAAACCAAATTAAAACTCTTTTAATTTATTTTCATAAGTCATTTATAATATAGTTTATTGTCTCGCATTGTTTACTTGGATTTCCATATCCAATCTTAATTAAATAAACTAATTACCACATACTAAATAAATTTCCCACTTAACCAAATATCACAAAATTATAATTTTATTTAATAACTTAATATACCACGTTAAATTATTAAATTAAAACAACAATATAACATCTCATGTTATATTACAACTCTCTAAATTATAAATTAATTTAATTTAGAATATTATCTAATGAATTTAGATTCATAAATATTTACTAGCAACCATTACATCAATAAAATATTTATCTCATCAATTTCAATAATAAACACATCAAATAAATATTTATATTTTAATAAATATTTAATATTATAATTTGAAATTCCGGATCGTTACATCCTTCCCTCCTTACAAGGATTCTGTCCCCAGAATCACAACTCAAATAATCAAATCGCCACATTCTTCACTCTTTTATCTTAATTAAGTTAATTTCTATAACTCATGGATTATTTACTTACTAATAAATAATCCAATAAATATCTACTAAACAACAAACACATCAATTAAAAATATATATTTAATTCAATAAATATTTGAAATTATAAATAAAATTCTGGATTGTTACAGCATAAAACTATGGATGCTCTTACTATATTCCTGCACATCAAGTAGTTGATGGTGAGGAAAGTAGGACTGAAAGATATCAGATATCTAAGGAGCTCTTCTGATCTAGAATGACCGATGACACTACAGTACAGACACATGTTCTAAACATGATTAATTTGATTGAACAATTAGGACAATAGGTTTTGTCATGGATGGAAAGTTAAGCTAAGATTTGATCTTACCCTCACTCCCAAACTCTTTTCACAATTGTTGTGAATTTTTCATATGAACAAGCTAGATATCAGCCTCGCTAATTTGCTTAACATGTTGAAAAATGTTGAGAGTCACTTTCCAACCAAGAAAGACCAAGTCTTATTGGTAGGGCCCAAGGATCTTCTGAAAAGAAGAACGATTCAAAGAAGGTAAATAGAAAGACAAAAACAAAGGATAATAAGAACAAAATTGATACGGATAGCAATTGAGTTTTCTTCCACTACAATAAGCCTAGACACTAGAAAGAAACTCTGAGAAGCATCTTGCAGAGGCTAATTCGAAGAAGCTTAATGAAGCTTCGGTTACAAATATAGTTTTGTTCATGAATGAAATAAATATTTCTTTAAGTCAAGGTTCTACTTGGGTATTGGATACCGACTTTGGTTATCATAAATATAGATTTATGAAGGGACCAAGCAGAAGTAGAAAGCTAAACAAAGATAAGTAATCCTATGTGTGGAAAATGAAGCAAAGGCTGCTGCATTAACCATAGAAACTTAGAAACTTATATTTAGCATTGCCTACGGGAAAAATCTATTAAGTCAATAAGTTGTTATTGTATTCCAGTTCTCGTTAGAAACATTATTTCCATTTTATTGTTTGACAATGAAATGTTTGGTATTATATTTAAGAACAATTTTTGTTCTATTTATAATAATAATGTTTTTATAGAACTGGAATATAACTTAATGGATTTTGTATACTTGACCTACATGAAAAATTATTTTGAAAATTGAACAAACTAGTATAAGAAAAATGAGATGATCATTCAAAGAGTTAAATGTGTGTATTTGCTAAAATACAAGTGTGAATTATTTGAAAGGTTCAAAGAATTCAGAAGTGAAACAAATTGGCAAGTATTAAGATTCTTTGATTAGATCAGGGAATAAATACTTGTGCAATAAGTTTCTAGATCATCTCAAATGGTTTTCTCACAACGGACGCCTCCTGATACGCAATAAGTGATTGATGTATCTGAAAGGAAAAATCATACCTTGTTGGATATGGTACGATCTATAATGATTTTACTGAGATTCCAGTATCTTTCTGGGGTAATACTCTAGAAATGGTTGCATATCTGCAAAAGTTAACCTCAAAATCCGACCCGAGACTCCATAAAAGTTATGGACAGGGAGAATTTCTAATCTTAATTATGTTAAGATAAGGGGTTGTCCAACTTATGTGAAAAGGTTTCAAAGGATAAGCTTGGGACAAGATTTGACAAGTATAGATTTGTGGGACATCCTAAAGTAAGTTTAGGGTATATGTTCTATAATCCTACTTAGCAAAAGGTGTTTGTTGCGAAACATGTTACCTTCTAAGATAAAGATGTTTATCATTGAAAGGGCTAGTGGGAGGATAATACATCTTGAAGAGTTCAAGAACAAAAAAAACTATAAGTCAAATAAGAGGATTTTGTAGATAGACCTATTGTACCACAACCGAATTGTAAATCTGGAATAGTACCGAAGATACCTAGGAGGTATGGATTCATCATGGATGATGATGATGAGGTGCGTATCATAAAGATGATGATCCAGTTACATACGATGAGATAAGAGTTATAGACACTCAGAGAAATGGATTGAAGCAAGCTTCTCAAAAATAGAACATTCGTTTTGATGAAACAAATCAAAAGAGTTTGATTTTATCATAAATAAGAATGAACCTAGTGTGTACAAAAAGGGTTAGTGGGAGCGCTGTGACATTCCTAATATTATATGTTGATATACTATGGATAAGGAATGACATATTAATGCTACAATCAGTAAAGAGAAAGTTGTCTAAACATTCCTCCATGATTGATTTGGGAAGAGTATCTTAATTGGGGATACAAATCTATATAGATAGATTTAAAAGGATGCTCGACTTAATCCAAGAAACGTATATTCATTTGATGCTAAAGTCATTTAGCATGGAAAACTCCAAGAGATGTCTCATGTTGATGAGCCATTGAGTGTATCTCTCTTAATAGTCCCCATAGACTCCTGAAAAGAGAGATCACATGAGTGATAATCATGTATATAATGAAATATAAGAGACCTGATATTGATCGGTCATATTCTGGAGAAGATCACTGTAAGACAGTGAAAAACGTCTTAAAGTACTTAACCCACACTAAGAATGTGATTAAAATTTATGGTGGGTCTAAATTAAAACTGGAGGGCTTAACAGACTCAAGTTTTTCAGACAGACCAAGACGACAGAAAATCTACTTTAAGTTAAAGCGTTACCTTGAACGATGGTGCAGTGAATTGGAAAGGTTCCAAAGCACAATGAGTTGTTGGTTTAGTGATAAAGACAAAGTATTTAGCTATAAATGAAGCTGCAAGTTAATTGTTTGGATGAAAATTTCATTACAGAACTAGGAATAGTTCCTAAGTCTCATCTTGGATCTAAACATATGTGTTGTGGAAATTTCATTTGATTAGAGGAATCATTAAAAGATGGGAAATCACTATAGAGATAGTGGACTCTCAAGAACAAAATTGCATATCCATTAACTAAAGCTTATCCAACAGCAGGATAATTGTCACTTAGAGAAGAAAGGTATGAGATATCATGACGATTGGCTTTAGTGAAAGTGGGAGACTGAAAGTAGTATGCACATAAGCCAATTATGTTTGATGATAAAGCATATTACATCGTAACAATCTTATTCATTTATTAATAAAAAAGTATTAATTTATTAAAGGCTTTTAATTATCTACATTATGCTATTTTATAATATGTAATAAACCCATAGTTTTAAGGAATGCTTTTAGAATAATGATGATGATCATTCTAATGAGTTCTAAATTCTTAGAAAGCTTAAAACCCAGTCGTTGGATTACAAAATTGGGGATTAGTGAATCCGGATAGATTGGTACATACGTTGCTTGCTCATTGGATGAGGATGATTGATCTCATAATCATTTGTGTGGAGACACTAAAGCAAGTATGTAGGTGCTTATTAGAGAATAAGTTCACTGAACGTGGCTCGCTAAGGAATACCTAATGGAGTTTTACTTGTCTGTCAACAGGAATTCATGTAGTGATAGTAGTACAAGTGATCCTTGGACTTGAGATTATCATAGTATCTTGTGTATGATGAGTTATACTTTGACTTATTCCTTAAGACCCTTAGGGTATATCAAATGGTATGCTTGGGTATAATAAGTTATACATGGAGATAATGTATAATCAATAAAGAATCTACCGCTTCTAGTAAAAGAAGAGAAATGTCCTATGTTGTGACACCCCCAAAATAGGTATACATCACCAATCTTGGATCGCCAAATATATGGTACTGAATACAATTATTGTCACACTATTTAACAGAATAGTGAGGACTACTAAAGCTGCCATCTCGGACCATCATTCCATTCCCCGTCTTGTCCCAACTATACTCTCATTTCCCGAAGAGAACAGTGAAAGAAAAGGGTGAGCTCAACTAGCCAAGTAAGAAATATTATTACTAAGATAATGCAGAATAAATTATCCTTAGCCTTCAATAGTATAACAACTGATAGAATATAATAGACAACGAGTTTTAGATCAACAACTGCAGCAGAATAAGCAATCCATTAGAAGAGTCAAGTAGAACATAATGTCTATTATCTCCTCTAGATTAAAAGTCCATCGTTAATATTTCATTCTTGTAATACTCATCAACAGTTCTTTATTATACCCAAGACAAAAAGAACTCTCATCACCTTTCTTCACCTGAACCACCAAAGATGTTAAGTTAAATTCACAATTCATATTTATAATAATGTGAATCAACAGTTTCTCCTTGTCACAAAGGCTTAATAGAATGTTTACTCAATATCCTTACCCCAAAGACTAAAGATATTCAAATGTAATAACAATGATCATACCAATCAGTTGTCTACCTTTGCACTACGGGCCAAAGATATTCAACTATAAAACCAATGGTCATGATCATACCAATCAATTGCCTGTCAGTGCACTACGGCCAAAGACATTTAACTGTTAACTAATGGTCATGATCCTACCAATCACATCATCGAATTATCCCTTCACTACGGCCAAGGATGTTCGTTAATATCACTAGTGGTCATGATCATGTCATCCACCTATCCATCTTTGCACTACAGGCCAAAGCTATCAATCAACAGTTCATCTTTGCACGTAAGCCAAAGATATACAACTGTAAAACTAATAATCAACAGTTCATCTTTGTATGTAAGCCAAAGATATACAACTGTAAAACCAATAATCAATAGTCCATCTTTACACGTAAGCCAAAGATATTCATCACAATATAAACATGAGGATGATGACAATGATATAAGAATTAATCAAACGAAATCAAGGATAAATATTAAAGACTTTAAATTTATCCAGAGTTTAAAAATATCCAAATTGTTAATATGATATTGCTTTGTGGAGTAAAATTCAAGAATAATATTCATGTATCAAAAATAATTTGAACGGATAAGAAATAAATTTTTTAGGTGAATAGTACCCTATGGATAGTACTTTGAGAATAGTACCCCGTGAATAGTACCCCAACATGAAAAGTGTCCTGAATACCCGAGTGAATAATATTAGAGTGAATAGTAATGAGGTGAATAGTAATCCATGAATAGTACTCTGGCATGAAAAGTGTCCCAAATACCCGAGTGAATAATACTAGAGTGAATAGTAACCTTGACACAAAAAGGTAAAAATTCCACAATAAAATTCATACCAATATTCTAGCATAATATATTAAAAGAAATAATATCATTTACGAAGGAAATAACTTCCCTTAAACGGAAATAATATTCCAACGAATATTTAACGAAGAAAATATTCCTACGAATATTGAACGAAGATAATATTCTTTATGAACATTGAACGAAAATAATATACATACGAATACGAAAAATAATATCTCTTCAAAATATGAAATAAATAATACCCCTTACGATTGTTAAACGAAAATAATATTCCTACGAATATTGAACGAAGATGATATTCCTTATGAATATTGAACTAAAATAATATTCATACGAATACGAAAAATAATATCTCTTCAGAATATAAAATAAATAACACCCCTTACCTCAGAAGAAGATTGGATACTGGAGTAGTGAAGTAGCAGACTACTCTTCTTCTTTCTCCCTATATTTTCTCTCTCTATAGCTTCTCTCTCTATAATTTCTCTTGTGAGTCTTAGTGAATTGGTGAGAATGAAGGAAGAATGAGCTTCTATTTATAGGAAAATATAGTTTCAATAATTGCACGTTTTGGGGCTCGAAATATTACATTATAATACCTTCATCTTTTCCTTCATTTTTAATTTAGTCCTGCAAGTATTATCAAACTTGCACCACCTCCCCTAATAATATATCATGTGAATCAATAGTTCAATCATGTGAATTAGTAGTTCTATACATGTGAAAATACGAATTAAAGTATAGTACCTCCATCTATGCCTCCATTTTTAACTTAGTCATGCAAGTATTATCAATCTTGCACCACCTCCCCTAATAGTACATGAATGTGAATCAATAGTACACACATGTGAACAAATAGTTATAAGCATGTGAATTAATAGCAATTAATTGCTTATTTATCTGATTAATTACCCGATTGGTCAGTATAACTTCCAGACATTAATTATTATCGAAATAAATGTCGATTTCCACTAACACTAATAATTCCAACATAATGGAACTATCAATTTCATCTATAATCAACACGAACTTATTCATCATTAATATTATAACTCACAATATTTAAAAACCACGTCGTTCCCAGGAAAGAGGGGGCTTTCCGATAAGGATTTCTCCTTATTGGCGCGCAATTAGGTGACCAAACCTCTCCTTGACAGAACTTCTAGACATTGTCAATATTGCAAATAATAATATAAATAACTTTGTTGTCTCAATTATTGATTTAATAATATAACATATTATACAGATGATACTGTGACAATAATTGAATCAATAATATGAAAGATATGATACAACAATTATTGTAGCAATAATTGAGTATAACTGAGTGACTTCTCACGTAAGCATCAATAATCAATACCGTGTACTACCATGCAACCACGCTTATTACTATACTTTTATCACCGATTATTTTATGAAAACTTGTTTACTTTGAAAAAATTTCACATATCACCCTTAACTTTAACCTTTTATCAATTTAATCATTTACTAAATAGAATAATTATAAGAAAATTGAATACTTTCATTTCATAAAATTCGGGGTCTCACAATCGCCCCTCCTTATGAAATTTCGCCCTCGAAATTTACGTACCTGGTAGTTCGAAGAGATGAGAATACCTTGCTTTCTTTTCGGATTGTACCTTCACAGTTATTTCCTCTCTATCATGATTTTCCCATTTCTCATCTCCTGTATTTCAGATATCCTTCTAGAATATTGTTTCAAAATAAGGGTTAATTAACATGCCACATATTATCCCTATAATTTGACCGACCAATTAAATACCAAATAACTTAGGTAGGTCATACTAGTAAAGGAATTACATGTCTCTCCCCTCCTAGTTCTAGTCTCACATCTCAGCCAGGGATCATATCCCTAAGCTTTGATACCAACTGTGATGCCCCCAAAATAGGTATACATCACCCACCTTGGGTCGCCAAATACATGGTACTGAATACAACTACAAACTTAATTATACAACTATCGTGTAAAATACGACAAAACATAATCTAAGAGTTTTAATAAGAATATTGTCATCTAGACAATATCCACACTCAATGGAGTCCTCATTACATTTATTGTCATGCTATTTAATAGAATAGTGACGACTACTAATGCTATCATCTGGACCGTCACTCCATTCCCCGTCTCGTCCCAGCTATATTCTCATTTCCTGAAGAGAACAGTGAAAGAAAAGGATGAGCTCAACTAGCCAAGTAAGAAATATTATGACTAAGATAATGCAGAATAAATTATCCTTAGCCTTCAACAGTATAACAACTGATAGAATACAATAGACAACAAGTTTTAGATCAACAACTGCAGTGGAATAAGCAATCCATTAGAAGAGTCAAGTAGAACATAATGTCTACTATCTCCTCTAGATTAAAAGTCCATCGTTAATATTTCATTCCTGTAATACTCATCAATATATCATTGTTATACCCAAGACAAAAAGAACTCTCATCACCTTTCTTCACCTGAACCACCAAAGATGTTAAGTTAAATTCACAATTCATATTTATAATAATGTGAATCAACAGTTTCTCCTTGCCACAAAGGCTTAATAGAAAGTTTACTCAATATCCTTACCCCAAAGGCTAAAGATATTCAAATGTAATAACAATGATCATACCAATCAGTTGTCTACCTTTGCACTATGGGCCAAAGATATTCAACTATAAAACCAATAGTCATGATCATACCAATCAATTGTCTGTCAGTACACTATGGCCAAAGACATTTACTGTTAACTAATGGTCATGATCCTGCCAATCACATCATCAAATTATCCCTGCACTACGGCCAAGGATGTTCGTTAATATCACCAGTGGTCATGATCATGTCATACACCTGTCCATCTTTGCACTACGGGCCAAAGCTATCAATCAAAAGTTCGTCTTTGCACGTAAGCCAAAGATATACACCTGTAAAACTAATAATCAATAGTTCATCTTTGCACGTAAGCCAAAAGATATACAACTGTAAAACCAATAATCAACAGTCCATCTTTGCACGTAAGCCAAAGATATTCATCACAATATAAGCATGAGGATGATGACAATGATATAAGAATTAATCAAACGAAATCAAGGATAGATATTAAAGACTTTAAATTTATCCAGAGTTTAAAAATATCCAAATTGTTAACATGATACTGCTTTGTGGAGTAAAATTCAAGAATAATATTCATGTATCAAAAATAATTTGAACGGATAAGAAATAAATTTTTCGGGTGAATAGGACCCTATGAATAGTACTTCGGGAATAGTACCCCATGAATAGTACCCCGACATGAAAAGTGTCCCGAATACCCGAGTGAATAATACTAGAGTGAATAGTAATTGGGTGAATAGTAACCCATGAATAGTATTCTGGCATGAAAAGTGCCCCAAATACCCGAGTGAATAATACTAGAGTGAATAGTAATCTAAACACAAAAAGGTAGAAATTCCACAATAAAATTCATACCAATATTCTGGCATAATGATATTGAAAGAAATAATATCATTTATGAAAAAAATAACATCCCTTAAACAGAAATAATATTCCAACAAAAATTTAACGAAGATAATATTCCTACGAATATTGAACGAAGATAATATTCTTTATGAATATTGAACGAAAATAATATTCATACGAATACAAAAAATAATATCTCTTCAAAATATGAAATAAATAATACCCCTTACGACTGTTGAACGAAAATAATATTCCTACGAATAATGAACGAAGATGATATTCCTTACGAATATTGAACGAAAATAATATTCATACGAATACGAAAAATAATATCTCTTCAGAATATGAAATAAATAATACTCCTTATCTCAGAAGAAGATTGGATACTGGAGTAGTGAAGTAGCAGACTACTCTTCTTCTTTCTCCCTATAGCTTCTCTTTCTATAATTGCTCTTGTGAGTCTTAGTGAATTGGGGAGAATGAGCTTCTATTTATAGGGAAATATAATTTTGATAATTGCACGTTTTGGTGCTCAAAATATTACAGTATAATACCTTCATCTTTTCCTTCATTTTTAATTTAGTCCTGCAAGTATTATCAAACTTGCACCACCTCCCTTAATAGTATATCATGTGAATCAATAGTTCAATCATGTGAATTAATAGTTCTATACATGTGAAAATACGAATTAGAGTATAGTACATCCATCTATACCTCCATTTTTAACTTAGTCATGCAAGTATTATCAATCTTGCACCACCTCCCCTAATAGTAGATGAATGTGAATCAATACTACACACATGTGAACAAATACTTATAAGCATGTGAATTAATAGCAATTAATTGCTTATTTATCCGATTAATTACCCGATTGGTCAGTATAACTTCCAGACATCAATTATTATTGAAATAAATGTCGATTTCCACTAACATTAATAATTCCAACACAATGAAACTATTAATTTCATCTTTAATCAACACGAACTTATTCATTATTAATATTATAACTCACAATATTTAACAACCTGGTCATTCCCAGGAAAGAGGGGCTTTCCGATAAGGATTTCTCCTTATTGGAGCGCAATTAGGTGACCAAACCTCTCCTTGATGTAACTTCTAGACCATCGCCAATATTGCAAATAATAATATAAATAACTTTGTCGTCTCAATTATTGATTTAATAATAAAACATATTATCTGAGATGATCTTTGACAATAATTGAATCAATAATATGAGAGATATGATACAAAGAATTTCATGTAGCAATAATTGAGTATAATGGAGTGACTTCTCACGTAAGCATCAATAATCAATACCGTGCTACTACTATGCAACCACGTGTATTACTATACTTTATCACCGATTATTTTATGAAAACTTGTTTACTTTGAAAATTTTTCACATATCACCATTAACTTTAACCTTTTATCAATTTAACCATTTACTAAATAGAATAATTATGAGAAAATTGACAGTAATGACAACCCAGTAGTCCTTGGCCAAGGCAGAATGAAATTAGAAAGGAGTTTCTAATTTGCATTATTTGGAGTTGTGCATTTAAGTGTCGAAATACATATAATTAAATAAAATAAGACTTGACGGTAATTCCATGTCTTATATTTAATTGGGACATTGTATGGTGGAAGGATTGAATTGTACGGTAACAATTTACTCAAAGGTTCTTTTATGATTAATGTTGAAATCTATATTATCTGGAAAGTCGTTAATCGCTAGGGAGGCTTATCCCTATTGTAGAATAAATATTATTTATTTAAATAAATTAATAATTTAATTTATTTATTTAAATAAGATTAGAATTTTTCTAAGTGATTTATTCACAATCGGTTTAATATGGAGAACCTAAAGGGTCACACCATAAAAGGAAAAATAATTATTTTAGAAGTTAATGGCATAATCGTAATAATAAGTTAAGTATGTTCAATTTAATCTATGGTGATATAATAAATTAAATAGCTTAATATTTATTATTAAATATTTTGAAAATATTAAATATAAATTAATAAGAGGAGTCTTATTATTATTATTATTATTACTATTATTATTATTTAATTCATAAAGGAGTTTGGGAATTAATTAATAAAAGTACTCTCATATATTCCTAATAAGATTAAGATGTTAAATTAATTAAAAGAGTTTAATTAATTATCCCTAATAAGATTAGGGAGCTTAATTAATTAAAAGAATTTAATTAATTAAATAATATCTTATTTTCTAATTAGATTAGAAGGGTTAACTGATATGTTTATAAGAGGAGTCTTATATCAGATATCAATAGAAGTTAATCCAATTGTTGGAGAGTACGCTCTTTTTCTATGAGAGATAGAAAAACTAGGATTTTGCCAAACACCCATCTTCTTGAATTTTTCTTCTTCCTTAGTGGATCACCTCTAGAGGCCAAACACTTGGGTGGCTAAGGTTGATCAAAGGAAGGAAGCAAACCCGGTGGATTCAAGTTGAACGCAAAAGGATTTGGAGGTGAACTTGTACCTAAGGAAGCTCGAATCTTCAAGGGTATGATTCTTGTTCTTTATCTTTTCGTTTAATTAATAATTGTGCATAAAGGATGATCCGGGTATATGGTTTGTAAAATTTTAAAACTCTGATTTTCTACGTTTCTGCTTACTTTGTGCAATTTTATGGTGTTCATAAATATTACAAACCTAACACTGCTTATCTCCTATTAACTTGGTTTATCTTAAAGGGGAACAATCAAATCTTATATTCCGCTGTGGTTAATTTATTAACAAATCTAACAAGTAATTTTGAAAAAGAAAATATTTAAAATATTTGTTCAACCCCCACCTTCTAGATGACTATTGTGCCTCTAAGAACTAACAATTGGTATCAAAGCAGGTTCTCTCAATTAGCCTACAAAGCTTGAGTAGATCCAATGGTACATTTGATAAGAGAATCCAAGACTGGAGGAGACAGTAAGCCACCAATGTGCAACAAGGACAAATTTGCCAACTGGAAAGTTCGTATGCAAGCCTACATGGACTCAATAGATGAAAAGCTATTTGAAACCATTATGAATGGGCCATACATTCCAAGAAAACTTTCACCAACTCCAGAAGATCCAAACAGAGTTCAAATCAAGATCAAAGCTGAATGGACTGATAACGAAAATAAAGCTATCCAACTAGACAAAAAGGCCAATAACATTTTGCTCAAGTCTTTAGAATATGATCTATTCGATAATGTGGTCAACAATAAAACTGCCAAGGAAGTCTAGGAAGCATTGTTCATTATGCACGAAGGAACTGAAGAAGTCAGAGAAAACAACTAATCTCTTCTGACTCAACAATATGAAATGTCTGCTCATGTTCTAGGAGTAAACGTCACTTCCACCTATAAAAGATTCAATGTGCTGCTCAACTCTCTTCGAGCTTTTGGAAAGATCTATCTAAACAAAGATCTGATCATAAAATTCATGAGAGCTTTACCAAGCAAGTGGGATGCCAAAACCACTGCCATTAGAGAATCAAATAATCTCCATGAAATGAATTTTCAATAACTTTATGGCAACCTTCTTACCTACGAACTGGAGCTGACCCAAAGGGTAGAAACTCTATCTGAAGGAAAAAATAAAGACAAAGGAGTTGCTCTCAAAGTTACAGAAACAATCTTTAAAGCTCATGCTGAAAATGATTTTAACTCTGAGGAAGATGACAACGAGGATATTGTAATGCTAGTAAGAAAACTCAAGAGATTCATGCATAAAGGTAGAAGCAGCAGACCTAAGAAATTCAACAATAACAACAGCCAGGAGTAGATCAACGACCTATGCTACAACTGCAAGAAGCCTGGCCATTTTATTGCAAACTGCAACAAACCTCTTAGAGAAAAGCTCAAGAGGAGAACAAATCTAAAAAAGGAGTTCAAAGGCAACAAAAGGCTCCAAAAGAAAGATAAAGGTCTTGTAGCCAGAGGATCATAGAGTGACTCAGACAACAACACAGCTCCTGAGTCTAGAGATAATGAAGATCCTCAAGTAGCAAATCTATGTCTAATGTCTAAAAATGCAAAGGACAAGAAAAGCGTTGACCATCATAAAGTAAGTATCGATGAGGTATTTGACTTTAACTCTCCTGATGTAGATAGTGATGATTTAAGAACTGCACTACATGGCATAACAACTGATCTGCATCAATACATGAAATGGTTCAGAGTGCTGTCCAAAGATTACTCTCTTCTTCAAAAAGAGAAAGAAAAAGTTCAGGAAGAACTGGAAACAACTCTTCTAAGCGCTAACTCTCTCTCTAAATTTTAGGCTGAGAATATACTCTTAAGATAGACCAATGAACTTAATGCATAAAGAGAGTCAAATCTAACCTCTAAGATTGAGGAACTAGAAAAGTCAATCTTAATGTGGAATAGATCATCTTCATCCACGGGCTCCCTGATCTCCAGTCAGAGAAGTGCATCTGACAGAACATGTTTAAGTTTTGGGGAATCCACCTCAGAAATATATGTGGAAAAGTCAAAGGAAACTAACACCAGTAGTGTTTCAAACTTTAATAGAAGCATTGCATTTGTGAAATCCTCACATAAGGAAGAACCAGTCCATCCCTACTCTTCTTATCCAATCTATGCTCCAAGGCATAACGGATCCCACATTGGCTAGGGTACAGAAAAGAGAAGAGTAACTTAGTCACTAATCTCCAACCTCGAAGGATCGTAGAGTCGAGCAAAAACATCTCCACGAACTAACCAGGTAGGAATAGTAGAGCTAAGTTTCACTATTCACAAATCATGAATCACAAGGATACATGGAAAAAGAAGAATCAGTATAAAGGAAGAACTACCAAGAATCCACATAAGTCCAAATGGAGAAAGAATCCACACACACACACACAAGCATGCACCATGCTAGATGTTTTGTACGTGATAGAATTGGTCATAAGGATGCAGTATATTACAATAATCTTCTGCATATTAAACCCAAAATCAAGTAGATTTGGGTCCCCAAGGTTACTAACAAGATAGGACCCATGCAAGTATGGGTAACAAAATGATAGCTTAAACCTTACTGCAGGAACAGAGCTCCATGATCACTACTTGGTATCTGGACAGTTGATGCTCACGACACATAACCGGGAACAAAGCCCTCCTGTCTAACTTCATGGAGAAGGAGGGTCCAATAGTCATCTTTGGAGACAATGGCTCTGGCAAGACAAGAGGATATGGCTCAGCTGGGAATGATGCAGTGTCTTTCAGCAAAGTAGTCTATGCGGAAGGACTAAAGCACAATCTTCTGAGCATAAGCTAACTCTATGAAAAGGGTCATCAAGTTATCTTCCTCAACAATCAGTGTCAAGTCAGAGATCTGAAGTCCTCTTCTATAAATTTGGCCGGAACAAGAGAAGGGAGCGTCTACATTGTTAATCTTGATCAACTGAGTTCTGAAGAAACAATATGCTTTCTTGCTAAAGCCTCTAAAGAAATGAGTTGGCTATGGCATAGAAGGTTATCTCATCTCAACTTCAAAAGTATGTCAAAACTAGCCTCCAAAGATATAGTAGCAGGATTACCCAAGCTCAGTTTTGTCAAAGAAAGGCCATGCAAAGCCTGCCAGCTTGGAAAGCAGACTAGGAGCTCCTTTAAAGGTAAGACGTTCAACTTAATTGCTAAGCCCTTACAGTTACTACACATGGATCTATTTGGGCCAATCCCAATAATAAGCCTTGGAGGGAAGAGATACTCATTGGTCGTAGTAGATGACTACACCATATTTACATGGGTGTTCTTTCTAAACTCTAAAGATGAGACAAGATCCCAACTCATCAAGATGTTTAAGCTGGTGATGAATGAAAAAGGGGAGAAAATCAAGGCTATAAGGAGTGATCATGGTAGAGAATTTGACTTTTCTAAGATGGATTAGTTTTGCACAGACAATGGCATTAGTCATAACTTCTCAGCTCCATGAACTCCACAGCAAAACAGAGTAGCCGAAAGAAAGAACAGAACGTTGATTGAGGCTGGAAGAACTCTATTAGCAGCAACTCATCTTCTTGAATACTTCTGGGTAGAAGCTATCAATATTGTGTGCTATACTCAGAACAGGTCTCTTGTGGACTCCACATTAAAGAAAACTCCCTACGAACTATGGAGAAGAAGAAAGCCGAATGTCAGTTATTTACTTGTGTTCGGCTGTGCATGCTACATTCTCAATAATGGAAAATAATATTTGACTAATTTTTAACCCAAGTCAGATGAAGGAATCTTTCTTGGATATGCCACAGATAGCAAGGCCTATAAAGTGTTCAACAAGAAAATGCTAAGTGTTGAAATCTCTATTCATATCATCTTCGATGAAACAGACTCACACAATGTTGTGCCTCAGGATACTACGATCGACAACTCAGACACTACAAACGAAGTGGTTGAACTCAACACCACGATCGTAGCCCTAAAAGATAAAATCGTCGAGCCTAAAGATGAGATCTTAGAGAAAGCTACACCAGACGAAGAACCCCGACATCAAGAGACAAAGGTTGATCTTGAAGAATTCAGATAAGAAGGCACCAGAACAGATGTTCTAACAGGAAACAGATGGGCAAGAGATCACACTCAATACCTGATCATTGGCGACCCAAATTAAAGAGTTAAGACAAGATTTTCCACCTAGAATGAGTGTTTTTATTTGAGCTTTCTGTCTCAAATGGAACCCAAGAAGATAGAAGATGCTATGGAAGATTTGAGTTGGATAGAAGCTATGCAAGAGGAACTGAATCAGTTTGAAAGAAGCAAAGTTTGAAGATTAGTCCCAAGAACAAGAAGTCGCCTAGTTATTGGCATCGAATAGGTCTTTAGAAAAAAAAAATGAAGATGGGATAATCACAAAGAACAAGGCAAGACTAGTGGCCAAAGGTTATTCTCAAGAAGAAGGCATTGACTACGATGAAACCTTCGCACCCGTTGCCAAACTAAAAGTAATAAGGATATTCCTTGCCTTTGTTGCCCACATAAAGTTCAAAGTCTTCTAGATGGATGTCAAGAGTGCATTTCTGAATGGTGAACTTCAAGAAGAAGTATATGTGGAGCAACCTCCAGGTTTCATCAATCTAACTCTCTCTAATTATGTCTATAGATTAGACAAAGCCTTATATGAACTTAAACAAGCACCTAGAGCGTGCTATGAAACACTAACTAACTTTCTTATTGAAAATGGTTTCACTAGAGGTAGAGTAGATACCACATTATTTCTTAGGAAGCACAAAAATAAAGTCCTATTAGTTCATATATATGTAGATGACATTATCTTTGGTGTAAGAACCGTGAATTTCATGAATAAATATTAATAATAATATTAATAAGAAAATTAATATTTATTTGAATATAAATAGTAATGTGTTGTGAAATGAATAATTCAATTAATTCAAATTGAATTTATAAGAATTGAGAAAATGTGGTGTTGTGATGAGATTTGTGAAATGTCTTGTGTGGCATGAGAATGGAAATTTAAATGGTTTAAGTTAGTGAATAAATTTAAGAAGTGAATGATTAATTAATATTATATTATTAATTAATTATTATTGTGAATAATAGTATACTAAAGAGCAAAGTAATTTACATAATTAGAATTATATTATTTATTTAGTTGGTATGTGTAAGATATGTGATAATATAGTACCTATATTAAAAAAAGTGTAGTGTGACACTTTAAGGTAACTATATAATATATAGAAACTATATAGTAAGATGAAAAGAATTATAAGTTACATAAATAATTGCTTGTGTGGCAATAAGTATGTGTGGGAACATTAAAGATGTACTATATCAAAGAATTACAAACTATTTCAATAAGTAAGTCTAATTCGAATAATAAAGTTTTTAGAGATATTGAATTATCAGTGACCAATTAATTTGACTCCATACATGTTATAAATATTAATTAGACTAGACTAATGTACATGGATTATATGATGTGGATACATAAATAATCCCTAACTTTCCATTGTGTAGTAGCAGTAACACATTAAAATTACATTTTGGAAGTCTAAAGAACAAACTAAGCATTATATAACACAGTTGCTGAGATTTAAAACCCGTGTCCCATTTTAAGTGACCCAAATAGTGATGCACAGTAGCCTAACTCTATTTGTGTATAAACAAGTCGGCAGTTGAAGGCTACTCTAGCCGTGATCATGAAGAAGGGAGTGGAAGAGATGAAGTTGGTGATCTCTTTTCACCAACCTCTCTCAATCCAATGGTTCCTTCCCTTTCCCGTTGGATTGTATATGGTAGACAATTTCATAAATAGTGTAAATAATTCTCTATAAATGGAAGCTCTCCCTCTTATTTCTCAGTTGCAAAAAATTTGTCTGTTAAGTATACTTTTATAGTATGAGTTGCTAAGAATTGAGGGAGTATAATAAAAGGAGTAAGGGAGTTCAATTTAAGCTTTAAGGAGGTATAAATTATGTCTTTGTTCTTAGTTTGAGTTTTGTCAAATTCTTAGCATTTACATGAATTATCTGTTAATTAGTATGAATTAGCATGTCATCGTGTTGTCTGAGTTGATATGTATGCTCTGAAGTATTGCAGTTAGTTTGGTTACAGAATTGGTAATACTTGTGTTAAGGCTCTGTAGAAGTAGAACCATTTATTTTTGTCTCTGAATGAACTGGCGCGGTCGCGCCACTTCTATAGCTTAATATCGTGCGGGGTGTCTGCCTCAGATACTATTTTAGTGATACAATGTTATGATAAACATGCTACCTTGATTTGAATATGCATATAGATAACCCTAAACTGTGGAATGATGTTGTTTCATATATAGTAAGTCTTTGTATTTTTGTTTGGTATGAGTATTCAAAGAAAACTTAAAGATTTAGAAACTAGTTTGATAAACGTTGTGTAATACATGTTCTGACTTTATGTGCAAAGGTATTAAGTCTGATATGCCTTGACATGTGAATCCATATGTTAGTTTATATTGTTGGGGATAACATAGACTATTCAAGCATAAGTTAAAGAAAAGTTCCAAGTAAAAGACAATAATAGCTATGTGTGTAATAACCCGATAATTTCTATATAAATAAATCAGAAATTTTGCGTATAATTTTTATTTTATTTAATAAAATAAATGTGGGGAATATGTTTAAGTCAATGCGTATGTATAAATAAAAATATATTTATTACATGAATAATTATTTTAGAATTAATGATCATTATAAATTATAATCTTATAAAAAATTAAATTGGTAATAAAAATATTTCTTAATTATTTTCAAAAATTTGATACAAAAATTTAATATATTGTTATTATTGGTTCAGCTTACTTCACAACTGCTGATTCGTTGTAGAAGTGTCATACAAAGAAAATATTTACTTCTTTCAGCTAATATTTAATTGCTATTACTTGCTAGGCACTCAAATGCTCATCCTTGCTCAATTTAAATGTTTTCAACTAAGTGTGAACAACAAGAAGGCTCATGCAGAAACAAAGGAAAAAGAAAGCAAACAGAATAAGATTTGTGGTATTTTGTGTAATAGTATGACTTTATTAAGATACTGATAACTATTAAGTATCATGTAATGAATATTTAAAGGTCGTGTACTTGGGATTCAGACTCTGATATATGTACGTTAAGTTTGATATTTATATTATTGTTATTATTATTAGTATTATTCCGCTCATAGAAATGGTATCGTGAAGCACCGAGTTTGGGTTTCAAGTACCTGAATTTGGGGGCGTCACAGGTTGGTATCAGAGCTTTAGGGTTAGAAACCTTAGGTGGGATAGACCTTAGGCTATAACCTTAGAACAGAGAAAAACGTTGAAAAATAACTTATATAAAACTATTATTTGTTGTGTGTATATACTATATGCTAATCAGGATAATTTATGTGTGTAGATGTCAGGTGGAAAAGGCATATTATATGTTTATCGCATGAAAAAGGATCAGATCCATACACCCGCGCTAATATCGAAGCCAATAGCTGAAATAGAGGCTCACGTTGAAAGCAACCATGATGAGGTGGTGGTATTGGAAAATGTCGAACCAGATCCGGAAATGGTAGTATTGATAGATAGTGATTCGAACACTAAAGTTGAAGCTGATCAAGCATAAATTGAGGTGCAGAATTTAAGGAACAAGGTTTCTTCTCTGGAAAAGCTATGGGAAATAGAAAAGCTGCTAAATAGTCAATTGCGTCAGGCATTAATAGAAACAATGGATGAACAAGATAAGCTTAAAATCTATATTGATCAAATGGGAGCCAAAAGCAACATATTGTGTGCAGCTCTGAGCAATATAGGGAAAAAAAAGATAAAAGAACGTGATATAGGAAATTCCGATTATAACCAAGGGAACCTTAACCGAATGGAGAAGTGTACAAACTGTAACAAGAAACATGAAGCTGTATGCAGGAAAGGGAAAAAGATATGTTACATTTGCGGCTATGAGGGACATACCTCTCTCTTTATTGTCCCTACTATAAGCAAGGTGCATGTTTTATTTGTGGGATAGAAGGTCATCAGGCGAAAGGTTGTCCAAAATCAAGAAAAAGGCATAGTGAATAGGTAGTGTAGGTACTGTTTGTGTAGGTGTGTTTAATGTAATATATATGATTAATATGTATTAGTAATGTAATATTCTCAACTTTTGTATTAGTCAAGGCTATAAATCCGAACTTTTGTGGTCACAAAAGGATATCTGATGTTTAAAGCAGTATGTGCTATGATATGTAATTATTCGCTAAATGAATATGAATCTATGTTTGAGTAATAAAAAAAGTTTAATATATTAATCTTATATGATAAGGTTTAGAATGTAAGTTAATAAAGTATATATTATGTTTTATTTAATCAGATAATGCCGCCAAGACGTCAAACTCGAAATCAAAGGGCAGAAGAATCTGTTAACAACGCTGAAGGACAACAACAAGACCCGATGCAAAATTTCCAAATATGGTAGCTCAGGCTATGCAACAAGGAATACCAGCCGCGAAAAACCAGCCAGATAATCACTTGGAAAATTTCAAAGATTTTAAGGCTAACCCCCAGAATTCAATGGTACAACTGAACCTGTTGAAGCCCAAACTTGGGTTAAGGAGATAGAAAAGGCATTTGTAATAGCTAGGGTAGATGAGGGGCAAAAGATCGCTTTTGCCACTTACATGATGAAAGGGGAGGCGAACTTTTGGTGGGAAGCAAATCAAGTTAGGGCAGGAGAAGGTGTAGTTACATGGGCTAGGTTCAAGACACTGTTCTTCGAAAATTATTTTTCATATAGTATGCAGGCTAGGATGGAGGTGAAGTTTCTGGAATTACAGCAGGAGAACATGACGGTGTCAGAATACGCCGCAAAATTTAATGAGTTGGCTAGGTTTGCTCCGCATCAAGTTGATACGGAGGCTAGGAAAACGAGAAGGTTTGAGTTGGGATTAAAACCCTAGCTCTACAACAAGGTGGCGGTGTTGCAGATCTCTACATTTGCATCACTTTTAGAAAAGGCTATAATAGCTGAGGAGGGGAGTGAGGCCATGAGCCTCTACAACAAGGAGAAGAAGAACAAAGGCAAGGCAGTAGGATCTGGGAAGGTGGAAATTAATAGTGGAAGTAGGAGTGGAAATGGAACGAGGAAGGTGAGCAATGTTGAAAATGTTCAGATGAAGCAGGAAGGTGTGAAGAAGCAAGTGGTTCAGTGTGGGAACTATGGAAAGAATCACTCAGGTGAGTGTCTGAAGAGAAAGTTTGTATGCTACAAGTGTGGGCATGAGGGACATATCTCTCCCAACTGCCCCAATCCAAGGATGAACAATGGCTGTTTTATATGCAGGTCAATGGAGCACAAGGTGAAGGATTTCCCGAAAACGAGAATGGAGGCAAGGAGTGTGACTACTGGCAAGGGCAGCGGGACTCTAGCAATCACCGGACCAACGTCATCAAACAAGCCAAGGAAATCAACCGTGAGAGTCTTCAACATGACGGTCCAGGATACCATGGCAGCTTGTGATGGAACTCCAGGTATTGTTCGTATAACTTTTATTTTTCGTATATACAATTTTCCTATATATAGTAAATTATTTTATAAAGAAATTTTGAAGGAGGAATTTGAGTTCTCTTAGAAATCAGATTTCCGTCTAATCAGATAGACAAGCTTTATACTGAATAGTTAAAGATCAGTTCGATCAATTATGATCGAGATCTACTTGAAACGATTGTGTATGCTATGTACCCTAGTATGTATAAGTTTTAAAACGGTGATTCCGGGGACAGAATCTTTATAAGGGAGGGTGAATGTAATAACCCGATATTTTCTATATAAATAAATCAAAAATTTTGTGTATACTTTTTTATTATTATTATTTATTAAAATAAATGTGGGGAATATGTTTAAGTCAATGCGTGTGTATAAATAAAAATATATTTATTACATGAATAATTATTTAGAATTAATGATCATTATAAATTATAATCTTATAATAAATTAAATTGGTAATAAAAATATTTTCTTAATTATTTTCTATGAAAATATGAATATATATTATTTAAATAATACATGAAATAATTATTAGAATTATTATTAGAATTATTTTTTTTATTATATGAATTTATTCAGATTAGTTAAGTTAATTATTTTAACTTAATTAATAATGTTGAATATGAAAGATAAATCAGATATGGAATCCAAACCCTAATTTTGAATTTTGATTAATAAATGAGAATAAGAATATAATGCTATTTATTTTTTAGTGCTATAAATATGTATTGTATGTACGTATTGATAAGGGTTGGTCAATTATGGTACGATAATAGAAAACCCTAGCATTGCTTTATTAAACCCTAATTTGAAACTCGAATTAAAGTTCAGGACTGTTATGTAACTATGTTATGTGATTAATATTAATTATTTTAGATTTGATTAGGTAAACCCTAATTAAAATTTAGAAACCCCAAATTCTAAAAGTTAGAAACCCTAATTAGCTAATTAAGAAACCTTAATTTGCTAAATAGGAACCCTAATCACAAATTAAGCAAGCTTAATGTTGATTAGTGAATATTTAAACCTAAATTCAAGTCTAAAGTAATTAGAAAACTTAATTAAATTAACAAACTCTAATGTTCTATTTTTAGAAACTAATTTTTTGCTATTTTAAACCCTAATTAGAAATCCTACAATTTTTGTGCTAAACCTTAGGGTTAAACCCTAATGATCAAACCCTAAGGGTTAGATAAATGACTATTGTGCCATTAAAATTCTAAGCTAAAAGTCCAAATTACCCTTATTGCAATTCTTTAATGAGATAGCTTGTATATCTTGCCATATTTGTGGTTGTTCACCAAACCTAGATATCCCATGTGACTTAAAAACACAGAAATTAGCCAAATCACCAGCTATATACATTGCACATAAGTGTTATAAATAGATGGGGAGAGAGAAAATATCAATTGTTAGCTCATTTTGCACAAACACTCAACCAATCCTCTCTCTTTCAAAACCTAAGAAATTATAAGGCATTTCAGTTCCAAAACCAAGCCCCACGAAATCCACTAACAGATCAGAAGACTAGAATTCAAATTTTTCAAAATGAGGTATAAAACCCTACTAAGAATTTGATCTTGATTAATGTGTTAGATGTTAGTTTTTTTGTGTTAAACATGTTGTTAGTAGTATATAATGATGATATGGGTTGATAGATGTTAGATCCATAACATCTATAGGCTCAGATCTATTGTTTTACAAAATCTTGAAAAAAAAATTATGATGTCTGACAACGAATGTCAGGCCTTCTAGATCTCATCCTGTTTATGTAATTTGTTGTTTAAATGTTTTAACATGTAGTATGTTGTGATATCTTTAGTCTAGAACTGGAATTAGGCTCATACGATGCACAAATTTCATGTTATTAATGGTCAAAGACCGTTGACCGGCCATGACCATATGAAATCTAGGTAACCCAGATGTTACCAAGAAAGCTCTCACAAGAAGTTTAGGGGCACGAATCTTTTAGTTGTTTGATGATTTGGTATGGTTGTTGTATCTAATCTGTAATATGTTATATAGACTGCATGTTAAGGCCTTTAGAATACATAAATCTTAAATTGACTTGATTCAGTGGTCGGTCAAAGTAGCTTGGTCGAACACAGTTCATGTTTTCTCGGTAACCCAGAAAACTGATGAACATGTGTTCTGACATGGGTTGACTGGCACAGATCTTGTTGCTATAATGTTGTTAGATGAGTTTTATGTAATGGATCTCTTCCTTGTCATGCTGGCTACAATCTTGGATCATTAGAACACCAAAACATAACACAGAAAACAAGTTGTGGAAGCCCAAAAGTGATCAGTCGAATTATTCTTGTTTTCTGGGAAACCCAGAAAACGAAGAACAGCTCTGACAGGTAGTTTGACCTTCCATATCTTGCTTGTATGTTGTAATCTGACCTAGAACTTGATGGATACTTGTAGTGCTACACTAACACTACAAGATCTGATCAATAGATAGCCTCGAAACACAATACTCAGTAAATGATTCATGGTCAAAGTAGGTCACTTGAAATTGGCTTTTAGCGACAGACTTTTTAATTTTAATTAAATTAATTTTCAAAAATCATTTAAAAATAGAATTAATTTCTGAAAATTACAAAAATAATTTTAAAATTTATTTTAAGTTATAAAATTAACTTTGAATAATTTGATATATTTTTCATAAATATTAGTATTTATTTGAATATTATTGATATTTAATTTATTTAATAAATATATTAAATAAATTAATTAAAAATGATTTTATTATATTAAAATCAATTTAAATGATAATAAGGTATTTAAAAATATTTTAAGTTATAAAATTAAATTTTAATAATTTAAAGCAAATTTCATTAATTATTTACTATTAATGATATTAAAGTTATTTAATAATTACATTAAATAAATTAGTTTAAAAATGATTTTAATATTATAAAAATTATTTTAAATGAAATTAAGGTGTTTAAAGATATTTTAAGTTATAAAATATAACTTTTAATATTTAAAGGATAATTTCATTAATAATTTAAGTTTAATGATATTAATTTAATATTTATGATATTAAATTTATTTAATAATTATATTAAATAAATAGTTTTAAAATGGTTTTATTAATTTAAAATCATTTAAAAGGATATAAATAAATTAAAAATACTTTAATTTGTAATTAATGACTTTTAATATTTTGATAAATAGTACATTATTATTTAGATATTAATGGTAATTATTTAAAAATGATTTTAAATATTTTAAAAATTATTTAAGGGTAATATTAGTACTTTAAAATATTTTGAGTTATTGTAAATAACTTTAATATTTTAGTAATGGTTTCATTAATAGTTTAATATTAATTAAATATTAATGATAATAGAATTATTTAATATTTAAATCATTTAATAATGATTCTGGTATTTGAAAAATCATGATAAATTATAATAATTAGTTAAAAATTATTATAAGTCAATTAAAAATAATAAGATTGATATTTTCAGTTATTGAACTACAAGATAGAGTCTTAGACTCGATAATTACCCGATAAAGATGTCGGTACGCCAACATATTTCAGAAATTGATCTGGACTTATATAATTTGTCTGTATATGTTTGTTTATGATCCAATGACTGCTAAACATATGTGGCAATGTGATTAGGTTATGTGATGACTGCAAATTGCAGTACTATGTGTTACGGTATGTTATTCTAATCGAATAAATGATCTTATTACTAATAGGTCGCTATTTAAAAGATAAAACTAAGTTGAGTATTGTAAGCAGCAGACCAGGCAAGTATCCTACCTTTGCATTTACTTTATGCAATGGACATAAGTAAGAAAGTTTCATAATTATATTATCATTGAGCCAGAATATTAACTTTATTGTTATCGATTATATAACCGATCATTGTTTATCAACATAGTATTATATTATAATTCAAATATTTATTCTGTTCGTTAATTTCTAAATATGGTTATACAAGTGTCCTCACTTGGATAATCATTGTATTTAATCACATGTTAATACATACTTATTAATTTCCATTATGTATATGTTGACTTCAAAGCCGTTTAAGCTAATTGCTTTGGCTAGACACGAACTTAGAAAAATTGTTGAACAAGATAAAACTTTATTATTATCCGGTCGAATTGTTTTGGTTCGGACTCCCGACTAAGTATGAACATCTCGTACATCGGTAAACTTTTGTGCTCCAAAGGTGGATCAGATGAACGATAATATCGTTCTTGCATGTAGTATTAATCAATACAGGGCATAACGGGCTAATCACCCCCCGTGCCCGTAAGCTATGATGGTTTACAGATGAAGTTTTGTTTAACCTTTTCGAAAATAGAAAAAAATGTTCATAGTCTGTCGACTAATCTCCAGTTATAGTCGGTACGTAGTTTCAAATATTTGATATAGAATTAATATATTGTTATTATTGGTTCAGCTTACTTCACAACAGTTGATTCATTGTAGAAGTGTCGTACAAAGAAAACATTTATTTCTTTCAGCTAATTTTATAATTGCTATTACTTGCTAGGCACTCAAATGCTCATCCTTGCTTAATTTAAATATTTTCAGCTAAGTGTGAACAACCAGAAGGCTCATGCAGAAACAAAGGAAAAGGAAAGCAAACAAAATAAGATTTGTGGTATTCTATGTAATAGTATGACTTTATTAAGATAATGATAACTATTAAGTATCATGTAATGAATGTTTAAAGGTCGAGTACCTGGGATTCAGACTCTGATACATGTACGTTAAGTTTGATATTTATATTATTGTTATTATTATTAGTATTATTCTGCTCATAGAAATGGTATCGTGAAGCACCGAGTTTGGGTTTCAAGTACCTGAATTTGGGGGCGTCACAATGTGTAAATGAACTATGTGTACACTAAGTTTTGAACTCGAAAACATGTTATCGTAATCTGATTTCATATATCTTTAAGCATGAAAGCATGATTTAGACTATGTGGACTTATCTTGCATACTTGAATAAGTTTTACTAAGGGACACTTAAAGTTTCAAATACAAACTTGATAAACTATATAGGAACTTGTGAGAATGCTTATATGGTCTAATATATATATATATATATATATATATATATGAGAGCATTGTGAGACCCCGAATTTTATGAAATGAAAGTACTCAATTTTCTTATAATTATTCTATTTAGTAAATGGTTAAATTGATAAAAGGTTAAAGTTAAGGGTGATATGTAAAAAATTTTCAAAGTAAGCAAATTGTCATAAAATAATCGGTGATAAAACTATAGTAATATGCGTGGTTGCATAGTAGCACACGGTATTGTACAATATCTTTGATTATTGATGCTTACGTGAGAAGTCACTCAGTTATACTCAATTATTGCTACAGTAATTGCTACATCATATCTCTCAAATTATTGATTCAATTGTTGTCACAGTATCATCTGCATAATATGTTATAGTATTAAATTAATAATTGAGACGACAAAGTTATTCATATTATTATTTACAATATTGACAATGTCTAGAAGTTCTGTCAAGGAGAGGTTAGATAATCTAATTGCGCGCCAATAGGGAGAAATTCTTATTGGAAAGCCCCCTCTTTCCTGGGAACGACCTGGTTGTTAAATATTGTGAGTTATAATATTAATGATGAATAAGTTCGTGTTTATTAAAGTTGAAATTGATAGTTCCATTGTGTTGGAATTATTAGTGTTAGTGAAAATCGACATTTATTTCGATAATAATTGATGTCTGGAGGTTATATTGACCAATCGGGTAATTGACTAGATAAATGAGCAATTAATTGCTATTGATTCACATGATTATAACTATTTGTTCACATGTGTGTACAATTGATTCACATTTATTTACTATTAGGGGAGTTGGTGTAAGATTGATAATACTTGCATGACTAAATTAAAAATGGAGGTATAGCTGAAGGTACTATACTATAATTAATTTTTTCACATGTTTAGAACTATAGAGTCACATGATTTACTATTGATTCACATGATTTACTATTAGGGGAGGTGGTGCAAGTTTGATAATACTTACAGGACTAAATTAAAAATGAAGAAAAAGAGGAAGGTATTATGCTATAATATTTCGAGCCCCAAAATGTGCAATTATTGAAACTATATTTTTCTATAAATAGAAGCTCATTCTTCCTTCATTTCTCACCAATTCACTAAGTCTCACAAGAGCAATTATAGAGAGAGAAGCTATAGAGAGAAAGAAGAAGAGTAGTCTGCTACTTCACTACTCCAGTATCCAGTCTTCTTCTTATGTAAGGGTTATTATTTTTTATATTCTGAAGAGATATTATTTTTTGTATTCATATAAATTTTATTATCGTTCAATATTCATTATATTCGTTTAATATTTGTAAGGAATATTATTTTTGTTCAATATTCGTAAGGAATATTATTTTCGTTCAACCGTTGTAAGTAAGGGGTTTCTGTCAGGGGCCGTTTCATAATTTTTCCCACCCTCAAAAATTTTGAAAAAAATTGAAATGATAAGTTGATGAGTATTATAGATTGTGTCCAAAAATGGCGATTTTTGGATGTATAGATTAGGAGTTATGAATTTTATGAGAAAAGACTATTTTAAAAGTAAACCCTTATAACTCCTTGTAGTTAAGTCCAAAATTGGTGAAATTTTTATTGGAAGTACATCTATATAACATCAGTATACCCTGTAAATTTCAAAAGTTTTGGACAAAAGTACAATTTTTTATAAATGTCTAAATATTCGGCAGTTTTAGCCATATGAAAAATAGTAAATGAATTTTAAAAATTCTAAGAAAAATATATGTTCAATATGGGACTATATTCTGCTAAATCCTAGAAAAGAAAATTTGTTTGTGCTGATTTGGTATTTTTCATGAAAATAGACTAGTTATGAGTAAATGAATTAAATATGTTATGTGAAGTAAGAAAATTGGAAAATATGATTTTATGGCTTGAGAATCCTATATAAGGTATATGCAGATTTTTGATGAGAGTTTTGGTTATTGGAGATGAAATCTTATGAGTTTGGCATTTTAGGATGATTAAATGCATTAATTAGTAAAGTGTAAACAATTAAAATAAATTTTTATAAATTTAAGAAATGATTAAAATATTGTGGTAATATTAATAATATTAGATTATGAGATTATTAAGTGATTTATAACATTTGGATTAAGGTGTTATAAATATTGATATGGATTTTATTGTGAAACTTTATCTTTTTGTCTTGGGGGTTACTATTCACGTATATGGCACTATTCATGTATATATAGCACTATTTATGTATATGACATTATTTATGTATACGGTACTATGTACGAATATGGAGTACTATTTACGAGTTACAATTCATGAGTTACTATTCACAAGTTACTATTCACAAGTTACTATTCATGGGATACTATTTACCCGAAAAATATATTTCTTTTCTGTCCAAATTATTTTTGTTACATAAATATTATTCTTAAATTTTACTCCACAAAGCAATATCATGTTGACAATTTGGATATTTTTTTAAACTCTGGATAAATTTAAAGTCTTTAATATTTATCCTTGATTTTGTTTGATTAATGCTTATATCATTGTCATCATCCTCATGCTTATATTGTGATGAAAGTCATCTTTGGCTTACGTGCATAGATAGATAAATTATTAGTTTTACAGTTTTATATCTTTGGCTTACGTGCAAAGACGAATTGTTGATTATTGGTTTTATAGTTGTATATTTTTGGCTTACGTGCAAAGACAAATTGTTGCTTATTGGTTTTATAGTTGTATATCTTAGGCTTACGTGCAAAGATGGACATGTGTATGACATGATCATAACCACTAGTGATAAAAATGAATATCCTTGGCCCGTAGTGCGTGGATAATTCGATGATGTGATTGGCGGGATCATGACCATTAGTTAACAATTGAATGTCTTTGGCCGTAGTGCACTAACAGACAATTGATTGGTATGATCATGACCATTGGTTTTATAGTTGAATATCTTTGACCCATAGTGCAAAGGTAGACAACTGATTGGTATGATCATTGTTATTACATTTGAATATCTTTAGCCTTTGGGGTAAGGATATTGAGTAAACGTTCTATTAAGCCTTTGTGGCAAGGAAAAACTATTGATTTACATGGTTATAAAAATAAATTGTGGATTTAATTATAATCTTTGCTGGTTCAGGTGAAGACAGGTGATGATAGTTCTTTTTGTCTTGGGTATAACAAAGAACTGTTGATGAGTATAACATGAATGAAATATTAATGATGGACTTTTAATCTAGAGGAGATAGTAGACATTATGTTCTACTTAACTCTTCTAATGGATTGCATATTCCGCTGCAGTTAAACTTGATGTTTATTGTATTTTATCAGTTTAACACTGTTGAAGGCTAAGGATAATTTATTTTGCATTATCTTAGTCATAATATTTCTTCTTTGGGCTAGTTGAGCTCACCTTTTCTTTTCATTTGTTCTCTTGAGAAATGAGAATATAGGTTGGGGACCAGTGGGGAGCGGATTGACGGTCCGAGATGGTGGCTATAGTAGTCCTCACTATTTTTATAAAATAGTGTGATAATAATTGTAATGAGGACTCTATTGAGAGTGGATATTGTCTAGAAGGAAATATTCGTGTTTACAGTCTCAGCTATGTTTTGTCGTATTTTGCACGACAGTTGCATTAATTAAGTTGTATTTGATTTATGTAGTGTGATATCTCGCGACTTAAGATGGGTGATGTATACATGTTTTGGGGGCATCACAGTTGGTATCAAAGCCATAGAAAAGAGCCTCGAGCCTTTATCTGGTGACTTCCAAGTCTTGGGATGCACCGAAGCCTGACTTTTCGTAGGGGACGCCGTCAGTAACGGTGGCAAGTTGATAGGTATCATTGTGAGGTGCTATCAAAGTCTTGGATACGGGTCTCAGTTGGTATCAAAGCTTAGGGATATGATCACTGGCTGAGATGTGAGACTAGAACTAGGAAGGGAGAGACTGGTTAATCCTTCGCTAGTATGACTTACCTAAGTTTATGTGTTATTTAATTTGTCGGTCAGAATATAGGGATAATATGTGACATGTCAATTAACCTTTGTTTTGAAGATGTATTCTAGAATGATATCTGAAATACATGAGATGAGCAATGGGAAAATCGTGATAGAGAGGAAATAACAGGGAAAGTATAATCCGAAAAGAAAGCAAGGTATTCTCATCCCTTTGATCTACCAGATACGTAAATTTTGAGGGAGAAATTTCATAAGAAGGGGAGATTGTGAGACCCCGAATTTTATGAAATGAAAGTATTCAATTTTCTTATAATTATTCTATTTAGTAAATGGTTAAATTGATAAAAGGTTAAAGTTAAGGGTGATATGTGAAATTTTTTCAAAGTAAGCAAGTTGTCATAAAATAATCGGTGATAAAAGTATAGTAATACGCGTGGTTGCATAGTAGCACACTGTATTGTATAATATCTTTGATTATTGATGCTTACGTGAAAAGTCACTCAGTTATACTCAATTATTGCTATAGTAATTGTTGCATCATATCTCTCATATTATTGATTCAATTGTTGTCACAGTATCATCTGCATAATATGTTATAGTATTAAATCAATAATTGAGACGACAAAGTTATTCATATTAATATTTACAATATTGACAATGTCTAGAAGTTCAGTCAAGGAGAGGTTAGATAATCTAATTGCGTGCCAATAGGGAGAAATTCTTATTGAAACCCCTCTTTCACGAGGAGCGACACAGTTTGTTAAATATTGTGAGTTATAATATTAATGATGAATAAGTTCGTGTTGATTAAAGATGAAATTGATAGTTCCATTGTGTTGGAATTATTAGTGTTAGTGAAAATCGACATTTATTTCGATAATAATTGATGTTTGGAGGTTATATTGACCAATCGGGTAATTAACCGGATAAATGAGCAATTAATTGCTATTGATTCACATGATTATAACTATTTGTTCACATGTGTGTACTATTGATTCACATTCATTTACTATTTGGGGAGTTGGTGCAAGATTGATAATACTTGCATGACTAAATTAAAAATGGAGGTATATGTGACGCCCCCAACATAGGTATACATCACCCATCTTGAGTCGCCAAATACATGGTATAGAATACAAATACAAACTTAATTATACAAACGTCGTGTAATATACGACAAAACATAGCTGAGAGTTTAAACAGGAATATTGCCTTCTAGACAATATCCACTCTCAAATAGAGTCCTCATTATATTTATTGTCAAACTATTTTATAGAATAGTGAGGACTACTATAACACCATCTCGGACCATCACTCCGTTCCCCGACTAGTCCCGACTACGTTCTCATTTCCTGAAGAGAACAATGAAAGCAAAAGGGTGAGCTCAACTAGCCCATTAAGAAATATTATGACTAAGATAATGCAGGATAAATTATCATTAGCCTTCAACAATGTTAAACTTATAAAATACAATAGACATAATCATACCAAAAACTGTCCATAAATGCACTAAAGGCCACTGATGTGACGCCCCCAAAATAGGTAAACATCACCCATCTTGAGTCGCCAAATACATGGTACAAAATTCAAATACAACTTAATTATACAACAGTCGTGTAAAATACGACAAAACATATTCTAAGAGTTTTAATAAGAATATTGTCATCTAGACAATATCCACACTCAATGGAGTCCTCATTACATTTATTGTCACACTATTTAACAGAATAGTGACGACTACTAATGTTGTCATCTGGACCGTCACTCCATTCCCCGACTCGTCCCAGCTATATTCTCATTTCCGAAAGAGAACAATGAAATAAAAGGGTGAGCTCAACTAGCCCAGTAAGAAATATTATGACTAAGATAACGCAAAATAAATTATCCTTAGCCTTCAACGATATAACAATGATAGAATACAATACACAACAAGTTTTAGATCAACAACTGCAGCGGAATAAGCATTCCATTAGAAGAGTCAAGTAGAGCATAAAATCTACTATCTTCTAAGATTTAATAAGATTTTCATCAACTTTATCATTTGAGACTCAACTTAATAAATAAAATCGAATCATCCACCTTTACGGCCAAGGATATTCATGTAATCATCAATGGTCATGATTATCTTAGAATAATCCTGGTCATAATCATACCGATAATCGTCCATCAATGAACTACAGGTCAATGAGAACTTTTACCACATCATTCGTTACATTACGGTTATGATTATACCGAATAATCCCTGGTCATAATCATACCAATTCCATCTATGCACGTAAGCCAAAGATGACTTTCATCACAATATAAGCATGAGAATGATGACAATGACATAATAATTCAATAAAATAAGTTCAAGGATAAATTTTAAAAATTTATAATTTAATTTATCCAGAAATCAATAACGTACAAATTGTCAACATGATACTGCTTTGTGGAGTAAAATTCAAGAATAATATTCATGTACTAAAAATAATTTGGACAGAAAAGAAGTATATTTTTCGCGTAAATAGTACCCCGTGAATAGTACCCCATAAATAGTACTTCAGGAATAGTACCTCGTGAATAGTACCCCGGTATGAAAAGTACCCCAAATACGCGAGTGAATAATATTTAGGTGAATAGTAATTAAGGTGAATAGTAGCCCGTGAATAGTAACTCGTGAATAGTACTCCGGAATGAAAAGTGTCCCGAATACCCGAGTGAATAATACTAGAGTGAATAGTAACCGGGTGCATAGTAACTCGTGAATAGTAACTCGTAACAAAAAAATACCAAATAAAATAATATTTCATGACGAGTACAAAAGAAATGATATTTCATATGAGTATAATAGAATATACAAAATTGCAAATGGATTTTCACCCGCCATGCGGTAATCCACGTAGACAGATCATTTTCATAATTTAATAAGGAATAAATATGAAGGATCATTCACCATGCATGCGGTAATCCACATAGACAGGTTATTCCAACATAATAATAAATAATAGAATAACAGAAGAATTCACCAGGCATGTGATAGACCGCATGCATACGAAGTTATTCCCAACAAAATAATAAAGAATGGAACCAAAGTTATCGTAATCCACACGCGATAAAAGTTATTCCAACGAGAATAATAAAGAATGGAACCAGTCATGCGTAATCCGCACAGACGGGATATTCCAACGAGAATAATAAAGAATGGAACCGGTCATGCGTAATCCGCATGCATTCGGGATATTCAACGAGAATAATAAAGAATGGAATAACGAAGAATTTCACTATGTATGCGGTACTTATTATGAGGCAGGAGTTATTCCAACATAATAATAAAGAATGGAATAACAGAAGAATTTCACCATGTATGCGGTACTTCGCATAGACAGGTTATTCCAATATAATAATAAAGAATGGAATAACAGAAGCTCTCTCCATGAATACGAAAGAAATAATACCCCTTACCTCAAAAGAAGACTGGATACTAGAATAGTGAGGTAACAGACTACTCTTCTTCTTTCTCTCTATAATTTCTCTCTATAATAATTGCTCTATAGCTTTAGTGAATTGGTAAAAAATAATGAAGGAATGAGCTTCTATATATAGAAAATTATAGCTTCGATAATTGCACGTTTTGGGGCTCGAAATATTACAGTATAATACCTTCCTCTTTTTCTTCATTTTTAATTTAGTCCTACAAGTATTATCAGACTTGCACCACCTCCCCTAATAGTAAATCATGTGAATCAATAGCAATTAATTGCTCATTTATCCGGTTAATTACCCGATTGGTCAATATAACTTCCAGACATCAATTATTATCGAAATAAATGTCGATTTTCACTAACACTAATAATTCCAACACAATGGAACTATTAATTTCATCTTTAATCAACACGAACTTATTCATCATTAATATTATATTTCACAATATTTAACAACCAGGTCATTCCCAGTAAAGAGGGGGCTTTCCGATAAGGATTTCTCCTTATTGGCGCGAAATTAGGTGACCAAACCTCTCCTTGACAAAACTTCTAGACATTGTCAATATTGCAAATAATAATATGAATAACTTTGTCGTCTCAATTATTGATTTAATAATATAACATATTATCACGGATGAATCTTTGTGACAATAATTGAATCAATAATATAGAGATATGGTGCAACAATTCTTTATAGCAATAATTGAGTATAAGCGAGTGACTTCTTATGTAAGCATCAATAATCAATGCGGTAATACTCTTATGCAACCACGCCAGATATTCTTTTTACTTTTACTACCGGTAGTTCAACAGGTTTAACGGTAACACTTTTCTTTGTTATTTTTTATAAAAAGATAATTCTGTCATTTTCTAACTACGACAATACTTACGTTGTGGGGTCCACCAATGATTGTGCTATCGTACGGATATTCCCCGACAAAAAGAATATTTTATAACAACTTGTATACTTTGCAAAATTTATAAATATTACCTACAACTATAACATTGTATCAAATCCACACCATAATATTCAAAAAAATATTTTATGAAATTTAAATATTTATTCATTAAATTTGGGGTCTCATAATCTCCCCTCCTTATGAAATTTCGCCCTCGAAATTTACGTACGTACCTGGTATGCCGAAGAGATAAGGATACCTTGACTTCATTTTAGATTCTAACTCTTGAGGTATAACCTTTGAGTGTTGAATACGATCCTTCTTATCCAAGATTTTAACATATATCTCCTCATACGTTAAATCTTCTGTTATCTCATTCGGTTCTAAATCAATAATGTGGTTCGGGTCGTCCACATATTTATGTAACATCGATACGTAAAAAAAATATTATGAACACGCAACATAATTGGCGGTAAAACGAGTCTATAGGCCACAGTTCCTACTCGATCGAGGATTTCAAATGGGCCAATTAAATCGAGGGTTGAGAAAATGCCTTCTTGAACCTTCTTCTTCACATTCATCAAATTCGGGTGTGTATCTTGAGCGGCTTTAACTTCATCGATTAAAGTCTATTCTACTCGTATATTCAGTATATTCACGTGGGTCCTTAGAGTCTTTAACTCTATCTTCATCATTTGTAAGTTATACAAAATGGGTCTTTGCATTGACAATATCTCACTCGTACCCGCATATGATCTTCTACTCAATGTGTCAGCTACCACGTTCACTTTTCCAAGATGGTATTGGATGGTATGATCATAATCTTCAACAGCTCGAGCCAACGTCTTTGGCACATGTTACGTTCATTTTAGTTGAAGAAATATTTGAGGGTTTTAGAAATGGGTTTTGTACTGGGGTCAATACAAAATTCTATTTCACGCTCTAGGGTTAGGCTAAGAAGTCTTCAAGAATACGCCAGGAAATTTATTAACAATAGAAATATCATTCAAAATTGTGACCCTCATCCAAGACTTGGATAACACGTCACATTGATACCTATTGTAAGACCCCAACTTTTATGAATAAAGATTAATTTCTCTCGAAGTATATTTTTTAATATTATGGTGTGGATATAATATAATGTTATAGTTGTGGGTAATATTTACAAATTTTGCAAAGTAAGCAAGTGGTTATATAATATTCGATTGGTCGGAGAATATTCGTTTTAACAGGGAATATTCATATGACGGCACAATCATTGGTGGACCCCAGAACGGAAGTATTGTCGTAATAAGAAAATGACAAAATTATCTTTTTATAAAAATAACGGCGGAAGTGTTACCATTAAAAGCGTTGAACTACCCTAGAGGTTAAAGTGCGATGTCTGGCGTGGTTTGCATAGTAGCTGCAGTATTGGTTATTGATGCTTACGTGAGAAGTCACTCAGTTATACTCAATTATTGCTACAGTAATTGCTACATCATATCTCTCATATTATTGATTCAATTATTGTCACAGTATCATATGCATAATATGTTATATTATTAAATCAATAATTGAGACGACAAAGTTATTTATATTATTAAATTGCAATATTTACAATGTCTAGAAGTTCTGTCAAGGAGAGATTTGGTCATCTAATTGCGCGCCAATAAGGAGAAATCCTTATCGGAAAGCCCCCTCTTTCCTGGGAATGACCTGGTTGTTAAATATTATGAGTTATAATATTAATGATGAATAAGTTCGTGTTGATTAGAGATGAATTTGATAGTTCCATTGTGTTGGGATTATTAGTGTTAGTGGAAATCGACATCTATTCCGATGATAATTAATGTCTGGGGGTTATATTGATAAATTGGGTAATTAATCGGATATATGAGCAATTAATTGCTACTAATTCACATGCTTGTATAACTATTTGTTCACATGTGTGTACTATTAAATCACATTCATTTACTATTAGGGGAGTTGGTGCAAGATTGATAATACTTGCATGACTAAGTTAAAAACGGAGGTATAGATGGAGGTATTATACTGTAATTCGTATTTTCACATGATTATAACTAATGATTCGCATGATTGAACTATTGATTCACATTATTTACTATTAGGGGAGGTGGTGCAAGTTTGATAATACTTGCAGGACTAAATTAAAAATGAAAGAAAACTTGAAGGTATTGTACTGTAATATTTCGAGCCCCAAAACGTGCAATTATCGAAACTATATTTTCTTATAAATAGAAGCTCAATATTCCTTCATTTCTCACCAATTCACTAAAGCTATACAGCAAATATTATAGAGATAAATTATAGATAGAAAGAATAAGAGAAGTCTGTTACCTCTCTACTCCAATATCCAGTTTCTTTCTAAGGTAAGGGGTATTATTTCTTTCGTATTCATGAAGAGAGCTTCTATTATTCCATTCTTTATTATTTTGTTGGAATAACCTGTCTATGCGAAGTACCGCATACATTGTGAAATTCTTCTGTTATTCCATTCTTTATTATTATGTTGGAATAACATGTCTATGCGAAATACCGCATACATGATGAAATTCTTTTGTTATTCCATTCTTTATTATTCTGTTGGAATAACCATTCTGTGTGGTCTATCGTATGCATGGTGAATTATTTTGTTATTCTATTCTTTATTATTCTATTGGAATAACCTGTCTATGTGGATTACTAAATGCATGGTGAATGATCCTTCGTATTCATTCTTTATTAAATTGTGGAAATGATCTGTCTACGTGGATTACCGCATGGCGAGTGAAAATCCATTTGCAGTTTCATATATTCTATGATACTTATTTGGTTAAAGTTTTGGCTTTTATACTCCATGAAATTAGTAGAATATCCTGGATATTTGCGTTTCATCCGGTATCTTTTCATGGAAATAATCTTTTGAGCATTCTTGAACTTTACTCCATAAAGCAGTATCATGTTGACAATTTGGACGTAATTGATTTCAAGATAAATTAACTTATAAATCTTTAAAATTTATTCTCGAACTTGTTTTATTGAATTATTATGTCATTGTCATCATCCTCATTCTTATATTGTAATGAAAGTCATCTTTGGCTTACGTGCATAGATGGACTTGGTATGATTATGACCAGGGATTATTCGGTATAATCATGACCTGTAATGTTATAAATGATGTGGTAAAAGTCCTCAGTAGCCTGTAGTGCATTAATGGACAGTTTTTGGTATGATTATGACCAGGAATTATTCGATATAGTCATGACCATTGATGATTTAATGAATATCCTTGGCCCGTAGTGAAGGGATGACTCGATGATGTGGTTTATTTATTAAGCTGAGTCTCAGCGATAAAAATTGATGAAAACATTTTAAATCATAGAAGATACTAGAAATCATGCTCTACTTGACTCTTCTAATGGATTGCTTATTCCGCTGCAGTTAAACTTTATGTCTATTATATTTTATCAGTTTAACATTGTTGAAGGCTAACGATAATTTATTCTTCATTAACTTAGTCATAATATTTCTTACTGGGCTAGTTGAGCTCACCCTTTCTTTCACTGTTCTCTTTAGGAAATGAGAATATAGTTGGGACGAGTCGGAGAACGGAATGATGGTCCAGATGATAGCATTAGTAGTCCTCATTATTCTGTTAAATAGTGTGACAATAAATGTAATGAGGACTCCTTTGAGTGTGGATATTGTCTAGATGACAATATTCTTATTAAAACTCTCAGTTTATGTTTTGTCGTATTTTACACGATAGTTGTATTATTAAGTTGTATTTGAATTTTATACCATGTATTTGGCGACTCAAGATGGGTGATGTATACCTATTTTGGGGCTTCACAGTTGGTATACAAGCTTAGGGATATGATCCTTGGCTGAGATGTGAGATAAGAACTAGGAGGGGAGAGACGGGGAATTCCTTCGCTAGTATGACCTACCTAAGTTTATTTGGTATTTAATTGGTCGGTCAGAGTATAGGGATAATATGTGATATGTTAATTAACCTTTGTTTTATGGCAGTATTTGAAAATGGCATCTGAAAATGTTGAGATAAACAATGAAGCACATGAGACCGTTGAGTCACCACAGATTAATGCCCAGGATAATGTGCAACAGGAAGACAATAATCCTCATGTAAACAATAACACCGATGAAATGGTAAACAATGGGATGTTCAAAGGATTTATGAAATTCATGCAACATCAGGCGAAAACAGCTCTTATCCAAAAAGCAGGTGGAAACACTGACAACTCTCGGATGGTCACTGCTAAGCAGTTCAAGGAGCTGGGACCACCGGAGTTTTTTGGAGAGCCAAAACCACTTAAGACGAAGACGTGGATAAAGCAGATCAACAAGATATTTGATGTCTTGGGATGCTCCGAGGAGCAAAAGGTTCCCTTTGCCACCTTTATGTTGCGAGGAGAGGCAGATTACTGTTGGGAATCTGTAAAGCGTACTTAACCTACCGCACTCAAAATGTCTTGGGAGAAGTTCCAAGAGCTGTTCAATGACAAGTATTTTCCTGAAAGTATTCATCACATGAAGGAGGTAGAGTTCATCAAGCTTGAGCAAAACAATATTACCGTGGCGCAGTATGAATCTAATTTTGCCGAGTTGTCTCGGTTTGCGTCCCACTTGGTTGATAATGAGGAGAAAATGACGCGGATATTTCTAAGAGGTTTGAAACCCGAGATACGTCAAGAAGAGGAGATTTAACAAGGATGGAAAGACTTCAGCACCAGCACCTGTTGTTAAGGAAGGAGAACGACCACAGGTCGTATGTTACAAATGTGGAGGGGAAGGACGCATAAGTCCAAACTGCACGATACAGTCCAAAGCATGTTATAATTATGGAAAAAAAAGGTCACCTAGCCCGATTTTATCGTGCACCAAAGTCAAGTCCAGCTGGGATGGAGGCATCAAAGGGTGTTCCAGACAAGACAAAATCAGTAGTTCAAGGGAGAGCGTTTGTTGTAACCTCTCAAAAAGTAAGGAATCCAAATGAGGTGATCACGGGTAAGCTAATCATAAACTCTAGCAAAATTTATACTTTATTTGATACCGGTTCTACCCATTCCTTTATTTCTCCCACTTACGCTCAACGTTTAAATTTGACTCCGGAGAAATTAGACTTTGACTTATCTATTGAAACCTAGTTGGGAGAAACCTTCATTACATCCACGGTTTATAAGTCTTGTTTGATTCAAATCGGTAACCGCACGTTACCTGTCGATCTTATTTCTTTGCAAATACTTGCATTTGATGTGATTTTAGGGGTTGATTGGTTAACTACTCATCATGCTAAAATTAATTATTTTCATAAGGTTGTTAGCTTTCATATTCCTAACCAACCTATTATGCGAATTCAAGCAACCAAACCACTAAAATCAATCACTGTCATATCAAGTCATAAAGCTATTCGTTTATTGAAAAATGGATGTTAAGCTTTCTTAGCCCATGTCACGGATTTAAATAAAGATACGTCAGATTTGAATGATATTTTTATTGTTAATAAATTTCCTGACGTATTCCCTGAAGAACTTCCTGACCTATCCCCAGAGCATGAAATTGAATTTTGTATCGACCTTGAATCCGGTACAAAACCCCTTTCCAAAGCCCCATATCGAATGGCTCCTATTGAACTTCAGGAGTTAAAAACCCAACTATAGGAACTGTTAGACATCGGTTTCATTTGTCCTAGTACGTCTCCTTGGGGTGCTCCTGTTCTATTCATAAAGAATAAAGATGGAAGTATGCGACTTTGTATTGATTATCGGGAGTTGAATCATGTCACCATCAAAAATAGGTACCCGTTGCCTTGCATTGATGACCTGTTTGATTAGTTGCAAGGAGCCAAATTCTTTTCAAAGATTGATCTTCGTTTTGAATATCATCAGTTGAATATTAAAACTGATGACATTCCAAAGAATGCTTTCAGAACTCGATACGGGCATTATGAATTCCTAGTCATGTCTTTTGGACAGACTAATGCTCCTGCTTCCTTTATGGATATGATGAACTGAGTATTCAAGGAACATTTGGATCACTTTTTGGTCGTCTTTATTGATGACATCCTCATATACTCCAAAACCTGCGAAGACCATGAGAAACACTTGAGGCTGATACTCTAAAAGCTTCATGAAAACAAGCTTTATGCCAAGTTGAAGAAATGCGAGTTTTGACTTGAGGAAGTTGCATTCCTTGGGCACGTGATATCAAATCATGGAATATATGTTGACCCAATAAAGATTGAAGTAATTCAAAGCTGGGAGCAACCTAAGTCAGTGACCGAAGTATGTAGATTTCTCAGCTTAGCTGGTTATTATCGGAGATTCGTAGAAGGGTTTTCTCGAATCGCTACTCCATTAACTCAGTTGACTCAAAAAGATACAAAATTCGGTTAGAGCGAGGAATGTTAAAAGAGTTTTCAAGAATTCAAGAGAGACTCATTTATTTTGCTACGAAAATACCATCCAGCTCGGAGGATTTGTCATCTCTGATGATGCTTGAGACAAAGGGTTAGGATGTGTTCTCATGCAATATGGCAAATTCATAGCCTATGCCTCTCGACAACTCAAAGAATATGAGAGGAAATATCCTACTCATGATCTAGAGTTAGCGGCAGATCATTTTGCTAACTTTAGATTTGGAGGCATTACACCATGGAGAGAAGGTGGAGATCTATACGGATCATAAAATCCTCAAATATTTCTTCACTCAAAAGGAACTCAACATGCGGCAATCGATGGCTTGAGTTGTTGAAAGATTATGATCATACCATCCAATACCATGCTAGAAAAGTGAACGTAGTAGCTGACGCATTGAGTAGAAGATCATATGCGGGTATGAGTGCAATATTGTCAACGCAAAGACCCATTTTGTATGACTTGGAAAGGATGGAAATAGAGTTAAAGACTCCAGAGACCCATGTGATGATGGTGAATATACGAGTGGAACCAACTTTAATTGATAAAGTTAAAGCTGCTCAAACTACAGACCTGGAGCTGATGCGTATGAAGAAGAAAGTGCAAGAAGGTGTTATTCCAGAAGCAAGAATCGATGAAGAAGGAATACTTTGAGTCAACTCCAGACTTTGTGTTCCTAACGATTCTGACTTGAAGTATAAAATCATGATGGAGGCGCACAACGCACCATTTGTAATCCATCCTGGGAGTACCAAAATGTATCGTGATCTTTGACAAACATTTTGGTAGAGCAATATGAAGAGAGAGATAGTATGGTTTATCTCAAGGTGTCTAACTTGTCAATGAGTCAAGGTGGAGCATCAAGTTCCAAATGGTCCGTTGCAACCACTTCAAATTCTAGAATGGAAGTGGGAGCACATTACCATGGATTTCGTTACTAGTCTTCCCAAGGTTTCTCAAGGCATAGATGCGATTTGGGTCATTGTTGATAGATTGACCAAGTCTGCTCATTTCTTACCGATATGAGAAACTTATACACTTGAACATCTTGCTAGTATGTATATAAACGAGATTGTAAGATTGTATGGTATGCCAGTATCCATAGTTTCTGATCGAGACCCAAGATTCACTTCAAGATTTTGGGTTAGTTTGCAAAAAGCTATGGGCACGGATTTACAATTTAGTTCGGTATATCATCCTCAAACGGATGGGCAGTCGGAAAGGACTATTCAAACTCTTGAAGATTTATTAAGACTTTGTGTCCTTGACTTCAAGGGAAGTTGGGACAAGTTCTTACCATTGGTGGAGTTTTCCTACAATAATAGTTATCAAGCAAGTATTGGCATGGCTCCATTTAAGGCATTGTTTGGAAGAAAGTGTCGTTCTCCAATATGCTGGGATGAGGTGGGTGAAGCAACGTTGTTGGGACCAGAGTTGGTACGTATGACTACGAAAAAGATTCAAGCGATCCGACAATGCATAAAAACCTCACAAGATCGACAAAAGAGTTATGTTGATCTTCATCGAAAAGACGTGGAATTCAATATTGGAGATCATGTGTTGTTATGTGTTGCTCCATAGAAAGGAGTTACGAGATTTGGAAAGAGAGGAAAGCTCAATCCTCGATTCATTGGCCCATTTATAATCCTCGAACGAGTAAGAACTATGCCCTATAGACTCACCTTACCGCCAAGTATGTCTCGTGTTCATAACGTTTTCCATATATCTATGTTACGTAAATATGTGAAAGACCCAAACCACATTATTAAATTAGAACCAGACGAGATAGAGGAAGATTTAATGTATGAAGATTTACCTGTTAAAATCTTGGATTAGAAGGATCATATTCCACGCTCCAAGGTTATACCTCAAGTCAAAGTTTTGTGGAGAAACCACGATGTGGAAGAAATAACCTGGGAGTTAGAATCTGAGATGAAGTCAACATATCCTCACCTCTTCTATATACCAGGTACGTACCCTAATTTCGAGGACAAAATTTCATAACAAGGGGAGGTTGTAAGACCCCAACTTTTATAAATAAAGATTAATTTCTCTCGAAATATATTTTTGAATATTATGATGTGGATATAATATAATGTTATAGTTGTAGGTAATATTTACAAATTTTGTAAAGTAAGCAAGTGGTTATATAATATTCGATTGGTCGAGGAATATTCTTTTTAATAGGAAATATTCGTACGACAACACAATCATTGGTGGACCCCACAACGGAAGTATTATAAGTAAATAAGAAAAGCTTGATTGAATTATCTTTTATAAAAATAACGGTGGAAGTATTCTTTATTAAAAGCTGTTGAACTACAAGGTAGTAAGCGTCTGATGTCTGGCGTGGTTACGTATCAATAGCACGGTATTGGTTATTGATGCTTACGTGAGAAGTCACTCGGTTATACTCGATTATTGCTACGATAATTGCTACATCATATCTCTCATATTATTGATTCAATTATTGTCACGATATCATATGCATAATATATGTTATATTATTAAATCAATAATTGAGGCGACAAAGTTATTTATATTATTAAATTACAATATTTACAATGTCTAGAAGTTACATCGAAGAGGTTTGGTCATCTAATTTATGCGCTTGATAAGGAGAAATCCTTATCGAAAGCCCCCTCTCTTTCACAGGAACATCACGGTTGTTAAATATTGTGAGTTATAATATTAATGATGAATAAGTTCGTGTTGATTAAAGATGAATTTGATAGTTCCATTATGTTGGGATTATTAGTGTTAGTGGAAATCGACATCTATTCTGATGATAATTGATGTCTGGGGGTTATATTGATAAATCGGGTAATTAATCGGATAAATGAGCAATTAATTTCTATTAATTCACATGCTTATATAACTATTTGTTCACATGTGTGTACTATTGAATCACATTCATGTACTATTAGGGGAGTTGGTGCAAGATTGATAATACTTGCATGACTAAGTTCAATCTTGCATGACTAAGTTAAAAACGGAGGTATAGATTGAGGTATTATACTGTAATTCGTATTTTCACATGATTATAACTATTGATTCGCATGATTGAACTATTGATTCACATTATTTACTATTAGGGGAGGTGGTGCAAGTTTGATAATACTTGCAGGACTAAATTAAAAATGAAAGTTGAAGGTATTGTACTGTATTATTTCGAGCCCCAAAACATGCAATTATCGAAACTATATTTTCTCATAAATAGAAGCTCAATATTCCTTCATTTCTCACCAATTCACTAAAGCTATAGAGCAAATATTATAGAGATAAATTATAGATAGAAAAACAAGAAAGAAATGCATTACTCTCTACTCCGATTATCCGGTTTCTTTCTAAGGTAAGGGGTATTATTTCTTTCGTATTCATGAAGAGCTTCTATTATTCCATTCTTTATTATTTTGTTGGAATAACTTTGTCTGTCATCAATACCGCATACATGGTGAAATTCTTACATTATTCCATTCTTTATTATTATGTTGGAATAACATATACATCAAAAATCTAGTATACATGATGAAATTCTTACATTATTCCATTCTTTATTATTACATTAGAATAACCATTCTATCTTGATCTATCGCATGCATAGTGAATTATTCTCGTTATTCTATTCTTTATTATTACATTGGAATAACTTTTCTATGTGGATTACCAAATGCATGGTGAATGATCCTTCGTATTCATTCTTTATTAAATTGTGGAAATGATCTGTCTACGTGGATTACCGCATGGCGAGTGAAAATCCATTTGCAGTTTCATATATTCTATGATACTCATTTGGTTAAAGTTTTGGCTTTTATACTCCATGAAATTAGTAGAATATCCTGGATATTTGCGTTTCATCTGGTATCTTTTCATGGAAATAATCTTTTGAGCATTCTTGAATTTTACTCCACAAAGCAGTATCATGTTGACAATTTGGACGTAATTGATTTCAAGATAAATTAACTTATAAATCTTTAAAATTTATTCTTGAACTTGTTTTATTGAATTATTATGTCGTTGTCATCATCCTCATTCTTATATTGTAATGAAAGTAATCTTTGGCTTACGTGCATAGATGGACTTGGTAAGATTATGAACAGGGATTATTCGGTATAATCATGACCTGTAATGTTATAAATGATGTGGTAAAAGTCCTCGATGCTTTGTAGTGCATTAATGGGCGATTTTTGGTATAATTATGACCGAGGATTATTCGATATAGTCATGACCATTGATGATTTAATGAATATCCTTGGCCCGTAGTGAAGGGATGACTCGATGATGTGGTTTATTTATTAAGCTAAGTCTCAGCGATAAAAATTGATGAAAACATTTTAAATCATAGAAGATAGTAGAAATCATGCTCTACTTGACTCTTCTAATGGATTGCTTATTCCACTGCAGTTAAACTTTATGTCTATTGTATTTTAAAAGTTTAACATTGTTGAAGGCTAATGATAATTTATTCTTCATTATCTTAGTCATAATATTTCTTACTGGGCTAGTTGAGCTCACCCTTTCTTTCATTTATTCTCTTGAAATGAGAATATAGTTGGGATGAGTCGGGGAACGGAGTGACGGTCCAGATGATAGCATTAGTAGTCCTCACTATTCTGTTAAATAGTGTGACAATAAATGTAATGAGGACTCCTTTGAGTGTGGATATTGTCTAGATGACAATATTCTTATTAAAACTCTCAGTTTATGTTTTATCATATTTTACATGACAGTTGTATTATTAAGTTGTATTTGAATTTTGTACCATGTATTTGGTGACTCAAGATGGGTGATGTATACCTATTTTGGGGGCGTCACACCTATCAACTTGCCATCGTCATTCACACCGTCGCCTACGGAAAGTCTGGCTTCGGTGCATCCTAAGACTTGGAAGTCACTAGCGAAAGGCTCTGGGCTCTTTACTTATGGCTTGATATAACAGTGATTAAATTTAGTGGTTTGGTTGCTTGAATTTGCATAACAGGTTGGTTAGGAATATGGAAGCTAACAACCTTACGAAAATAATCAATTTTTTGCAATGATAAGTAGTTAACCAATCGATTCCTAAAATCACATCAAAGCCAAGTATTTTCAAAGAGATAAGATCGACAGGTAACGTGAAAGTGTCGATTTGAATCAACAAGATTTATAAACAATGGAGGTAACGAAGGTTTCTACTAACGAAGTTTCAACCAATAAGTCAAAGTCTAACTTCTCCGGGGTCAAATTTAAGCGTTGGCGCTTAAGCAAAGAGATAAAATAATGGGTAGAACCAGGTATCTAATAAGGTATAGACTTCTGAAAATTTATAATTAACTAACCCGATAACTTCATTTGGGTTCCTCACTTGTTGGGAAGTAATGACAACCGCTCTCCCTTGAACTACCCACTTTGACTTATGCAGGGTAGCATTTGGTGTCATCACTACTGGTTGAAATTGACTTTTCTATAGGGCATATTCCACCTCAACTGCTTCATTGTATATACATTTCATGATCTCGAATCATTAATCTTGATCCATATCAAATTGGGGTTGACCGCCATGTATGCGGGTAATTCAAAACTTCGATGTTGGGTTCTCTCAATTGTTGTCCAAAAAGCGAAATACATACCATCTATTTTAGCCTTCTTAGATCGGACATCTCTTTCCACAATATCAACGCGTCGTGCGGCTTTTACCCATGCATCACTCATTCTCACTCGTTCAGTTGTTTCTTCTTTCGGCTCAAATTCCACTTTATCATCTTATACTACTTGCAAAAGTGCTTACATTCAAGCATCACATATCGGGTAACACAAGCTTGAATTGTTGCATCCTTTTGTTCCATGACCGTCTGCCGTTCTTCAGCCTGCTCTTCTAACTTATGAAAACGATTTTGCAATTCTAAATTTCTATCATAAAATTCTTCTAATAAATTCTCCTCAAGTTCCTCTTCTTCCTCACTCTCAGCTGCTACCTCTGCGACTATCTCGGGTGCAACTATCAATTCTTCACTCACCACATGGATATCTCCAATTCCTTCTTTGCCTGACATTACATTATTCTGGTTGGTGATTAGAGGTGTTTCCACGATCTCATTCACTCCATTGTTAACATTTTCAGCTGCCATTTTCCAATACTGCCACAAAACAAGGGTTAATTAACATATCACATATTATCCCTATACTTCGACCGACCCATTAAATACCAAATAAACTTAGGTAGGTCATACTAGCGTAGGAATTCCCCATCACTCCCCTCCTAGTTCTTATCTCACATCTCAGCCAGGGATCATATCCCTAAGCTTTGATACCAACTTTGACGCCCCTAAAATAGGTATACATCACCCATCTTGAGTCGCCAAATACATGGTACAAAATTCAAATACAACCTAATTATACAACAGTCGTGTAAAATACGACAAAACATATTCTAAGAGTTTTAATAAGAATATTGTCATATAGACAATATCCACACTCAATGGAGTCCTCATTACATTTATTGTCACAGTATTTAACAAAATAGTGAGGACTACTAATGCTATCATCTGGACCGTCACTCCCTTCCCCGACTCGTCCCAGCTATATTCTCGTTTCCTAAAGAGAACAATGAAAGAAAATGGTGAGCTCAACTAGCCCAGTAAGAAATATTATGACTAAGATAATGCAGAATGAATTATCCTTAGCCTTCAACAGTATAACAACTTATAGAATACAATAGACAACAAGTTTTAGATCAACAACTGCAGTGGAATAAGCAATCCATTAGAAGAGTCAAGTAGAGCATAAAATCTACTATCTTCTATGATTTAAAAAGATTTTCATCAACTTTATCATTGAGACTCGACAATAAATAAAATCTAATCATCCTCGCACTGCGGCCAAGGATGTTCATGTAATCATCAATGGTCATGATTATCTTAGAATAATCCTGGTCATAATCATACCAACAACTGACCATCAATGAACTACAGGTCAATGAGGACTTTTACCACATCATTCATTACATTATGGTCATGATTATACCGAATAATCCCTGGTCATAATCATACCGAGTCCATCTATGCACGTAAGCAAAAGATGACTTTCATCACAATATAAACATGAGGATGATGATAATGACATAATAATTCAATAAAACAAGTTCAAGGATAAATTTTAAAGATTTATAATTTAATTTATCTAGAAATCAATAACGTCAAAATTGTCAACATGATACTGCTTTGTGGAGTAAAATTCAAGAATACTATTCATGTACCAAAAATAATTTGGACAAAAAAGAAGTATATTTTTCTGGTAAATAGTACCCCATGAATAGTACTTCGGGAATAGTACCTCAGGAATAGTATCCCGGCATGAAAAGTACCCCAAATACCCGAGTGAATAATATTTGAGTGAATAGTAATTTGGGTGAATAGTAACCCGTGAATAGTAACTCATGAATAGTACTCTGGCATAAAAAGTACCCCGAATATCCAAGTGAATAATACTAGAGTGAATAGTAACTCATAACAGAAAAATACCAAATAAAATGATATTTCATGACAAGTACAAAAGAAATGATATTTCATACGAGTATAATAGAATATACGAACCTACAAATGGATTTTCACCCGCCATGCGGTAATTCACGTAGACAGATCATTTCCACAATTTAATAAAGAATGAATACGAAGGATCATTCACCATGCATGTGGTAATCCACATAGACAGGTTATTCCAACAGAATAATAAAGAATATAATAACAGAAGAATTCACCAGGCATGCGATAGACCGCACAGACAGGTTATTCCAAAATAATAATAAATAATGGAACCAGTTCATGCGTAATCCGCAAAGACAAGATATTCCAACAGAATAATAAAGAACGGAACTAGGTCATGCGTAATCCGCACAAACAAGATATTCCAACAGAATAATAAATAATAGAACCAGGTCATGCGTAATCCGTACAGACATGATATTCCAACAGAATAATAAAGAATAGAATAACAGAAGAATTTCACCATATATGCGGTACATCGCATAGACATGTTATTCCAACATAATAATAAAAAATGAAATAACAGAAGAATTTCACCATGTATGCGGTACTTCGCATAGACAAGTTATTCCAATATAATAATAAAGAATGGAATAACAGAAGCTCTCTTCATGAATACAAAATAAATAATACCCCTTACCTCAAAAGAAGACTGGATACTGGAATAGTGAGGTAGCAGACTTCTCTTCTTCTTTCTCTCTATAATTTCTCTCTATAATAATTGCTTTATAGCTTTAGTGAATTGGTGAAAAATAATGAAGGAATGAGCTTCTATTTATAGAAAAATATAGTTTTGATAATTGCACATTTTGGGGCTCAAAATATTACAGTATAATACCTTTCTCTTTTTTTTTAATTTAGTCCTGCAAGTATTATCAAACTTGCACCACCTCCCCTAATAGTAAATCATGTGAATCAATAGCAATTAATTGCTTATTTATCCGATTAATTACTCAATTGATCAATATAACCTCCAGACATCAATTATTATCGAAATAAATGTTGATTTTCACAAACACTAATAATTCCAACACAATGGAACTATCAATTTCATCTTTAATCAACACGAACTTATTCATCATTAATATTATAATTCACAATATTTAACAACCAGGTCGTTCCCAGGAAAGAGGGGGCTTTCCAATAAGGATTTCTCCTTATTGGCACGCAATTAGGTGACCAAACCTCTCCTTGACAAAACTTCTAGACATTGTCAATATTGCAAATAATAATATGAATAACTTTGCCGTCTCAATTATTGATTTAATAATATAACATATTATGCAGATGATACTGTGAAAATAATTGCATAAATAATATGAGAGGTATATATGATGCAGCAATTACTGTAGCAATAATTGAGTATAACTGAGTTACTTCTTACATATGCATCAATAATCAATACCGTGTGCTACTATGCAACCACACGTATTACTGTACTTTTACTACCGAGTAGTTCAACAGTTTTAAAGGTAACACTTTTGCCGTTATTTTTATAAAAGATAATTACATGGTTTTCTAACTACGACAATACTTGGTTAATAGGGTCCACCAATGATTGTGTCATCGTACGGATATTCCCAGACACAAAAAGAATATTTTATAACAACTTGCATACTTTTGCAAAATTTATAAATATTACCCACAACTATAATATTATATCAAATCCACACCATAAAATTCAAAAAAATATTTCGAGATATTTAAATCTTTTTTCATAAAATTTGGGGTCTCACAACTGACGACTTTTACCACGTCATTTATAACATTACAGGTCATAACTATACCGAATGATCCCTGGACATAATCATACCAAGTCCATCTATGCACATAAACCAAAGATGACTTTCATCACAATATAAGCATGATGATGATGACAATGACATAATAATTCAATAAAACAAGTTCAAGAATAAATTTTAATAATTTATAAGTTAATTTATCCTGAAATCAATTATGTCCAAATTGTCAACATGATACTGCTTTGTGGAGTAAAATTCAAGAATGCTCAGAAGAATATTTCCATGAAAAATACTTTGGATGAAGCACAAATATCCAAGATATTCAACTAATTTCATGGAGTATAGAAGCGAAACTTTAACCAACCGAGTATAATAGAATATATGAAGCGCAAATGGATTTTTGCCCGCCATAAAGATAATCACGTAGATAGATCATTTCCATAATTTAATAAGGAATGAATCTGAAGGATCATTCACCATGCATGCGGTAATCCACATAGACAGTTATTCCAATGAGAATAATAAAGAATGGAATAATAGAAGAATTCACCGGGCATCGACGATAGGCCGTCTGAGAGAGGTTATTCCCGATAGAATAATAAAGAATGGAACCCGGTCATATGCGTAATTAAATGTAATTGAATGTTCCAATGAGAATAAAAAAGAATAGAACCAGGTCATGCGTAATCCGCACAGACAGGATGTTTCAACAGAATAATAAAGAATGGAATAATAACAAAATTCACCAGGCATGCGATAGACCACACAGATAGGTTATTCCAACAGAATAATAAAGAATGGAATAACAGAAGAATTTCACCATGTATGCGGTACTTCGCATAGACAGGTTATTCCAACATAATAAAAAATAATGGAATAACAACTCTTACGAGTATTGAAAGAAAATAACACTCTTCATGAATAAGAAAGAATAATACCCCTTACCTTAGAAGAAACTGGATATTTGGAATAGTGAGGTAGCAGACTTCTCTTCTTCTTTCTATCTATAATTTCTCTCTATAATAATTGCTCTAAAGCTTTAGTAAATTGTAGAAAAATGAAGGAAGAATGAGCTTCTATTTATAGGATAATATAGTTTCGATAATTTACTTGCTTTTAGGCTCGAAATATTACATGACAATTACCTTGACTTTTCTTTCATTTTTAATTTAGTCCTGCAAGTATTACCAAACTTGCACCACCTCCCCTAATAGTAAATAATGTGAATCAATAGTTCAATCATGTGAATCAATAGTTATAATCGTGTGAAAATATGAATTATAGTATAGTACCTCCATCCATACCTCCATTTTTAACTTAGTCATGCAAGTATTATCAATCTTTTTGAACTCCCCCTAATAGTACAAGAATATGAATCAATAGTACACACATGTGAACAAATAGTTATAATCATGTGAATTAATAGCAATTAATTGCTCATTTATCCGATTAATTACTGGTAGTCAAGAAAACTTCCAGACATCAATTAATATCGAAATAAATGTCGATTTCTACTAACACTAATAATTCCAACACAATGAAACTATCAATTTCATCTTTAATCAACACGAACTTATTCATCATTAAAGAGGGGGCTTTTCGATAAGGATTTCTCCTTATTGGCGCAAAATTAGATGAGCAAACCTCTCCTTGACAGAACTTTTAGACATAGTAAATATTGCAATTTAATAATATGAATAACTTTGTCATCTCAATTATTTATTTAATAAAATAACATATTATGCAGATGATACTGTGACAATAACTAAATCAATAATATGAGAGATATGATACAGCAATTACTATAGCAATAATTGAGTATAATTGTGTGACTTCTCACGTAAGCATCAATAATCAATACGATTGTCTTCTTATGCAACCACATCAGTATTCTTGTACTTTTACTCTAAGGGTAGTTCAACGGTTTTATGATAACACTTCAGAGTTATTTTTATAAAAAGATAATTACATAGTTTTTCTAACTTCTGACGATACTTTCGTTAATGGGGTCCACTTTAAAGATTGTGCCATCGTTCGAATATTCCTGTTAAAAAGCGAATATTCCCACCCAATAGAATATTATATAACCACTTGCTTACTTTTGCAAAATGTGTAAATATTACCCATAACTATAACATTATATTATATCCACACCATAATATTCAAAAATATATTTAAATGAAATTAATCTTTATTCATAAAAGTTGGGGTCTTACAACCTCCCTTCTTATGAAATTTTGTCCTCGAAATTAGGTGCGTGCACACAGTATATCGAAGAGGTGAGGATATTTTGAGTTCATCTCAGATTCTAACTCCCAGGTTATTTCTTCCACATCGTGGTTTCTCCACAAAACTTTGACTTGAGGTATAACCTTGGAGCGTAGAATATGATCCTTTTTATCCAAGATTTTAACAGGTAATTCTTCATACGTTAAATCTTCCTCTATTTCGTCTGGTTCTAATTCAATAATGTGGTTCGGGTGTTTCACATATTTACGTAACATAGATATGTGGAAAATGTTCTGAACACGAGACATACTTGGCGGTAAGGCGAGTCTATAGGCCACAGTTCCTACTCGTTTGAGGATTATAAATGGGCCAATGAATTGAGGATTGAGCTTTCCTCTCTTTCTAAATCTCGTAACTCCTTTCCATGGAGCAACACGTAAGAACGCATGATCTCCAATATTGAATTCTACGTCTTTTCAATGAAGATCAGCATAACTCTTTTGTCGATCTTGTAAGGTTTTTATACGTTGTTAGATCATTTGAATATTTTCCATAGTCATACATACCAAATTCGGTCCCAACAACGTTGCTTCACCCACCTTATCCCAGCATACTGGAGAACGACACTTTCTTCCATACAACGCCTCAAACGGAGCCATGCAAATACTTGCTTGATAACTATTGTTGTAGAAAAACTCCACCAATGGTAAGAACTTGTCCCAACTTCCCTTGAAGTCAAGGACATAGAGTCTTAATAAATCTTTAAGAGTTTGAATAGTCCTTTTCGACTGCCTATTCGTTTGAGGATAATATGCCAAACTAAATCATAAATCCGTGCCCATAGCTTTTTTCAAACTAACCCAAAATCTTGAAGTGAATCTTGGGTCTCGATCAGAAACTATGGATACTGGCATACCATTCAATCTTACAATCTCGTTTATGTATATACTAGCAAGACATTCAACTGCAAAAGTTTCTCGTATCGGTAAAAAATGAGCAAACTTGGTCAATCTATCAACAATGACCCAAATCGCATCTATGCCTTGAGAAACCTTGGGAAGACCCGTAACAAAATCCATGGTAATGTGCTCCCAATTCCATTTTGGAATTTTAAGTGGTTGCAATGGACCTTTTGGCACTTGATGCTCCACCTTGACTCGTTGACAAGTTAGACACCTTGAGATAAACCCTGCTATCTCTCTCTTCATATTGCTCCACCAAAATGTATGTCGAAGATCATGATACATTTTGGTACTCCCAGGATGGATTACAAATGGTGTGTTGTGCGCCACCATCACGAATTTATACTTCAAGTCAGAATCGTTAGGAACACAAAGTCTGGAGTTGACTCGAAGTATTCCTTCTTCATCGATTCTCGCTTATAAAATATCACCTTTTTGTACTTTCTTCCTCATACGCATCAGCTCCAGGTCTGATGCTTGAGCAGCTTTAACTTTATCGATTAAAGTCGGTTCCACTCGTATATTCGCCATCATCACATAGGTCCCTGGAGTCTTTAACTCTATTTCCATCCTTTCCAAGTTATACAAAATGGGCCTTTGCGTTGACAATATTGCACTCGTAACCGCATATGATCTTCTACTCAATATGTCAGCTATTACGTTTGCTTTTCTAGGATGGTAATGGATGGTATGATCATAATCTTTCAACAACTCAAGTCATCGTCGTTACCGCATGTTGAGCTCCTTTTGAGTGAAAAAATATTTGAGGCTTTTATGATCCATATAGATCTCCACCTTCTCTCCATACAGGTAATGCCTCCAAATCTTAAGCGCTAAAAAGCATTGCCGCTAACTCTAGATCATGAGTAGGATAATTCCTCTCATATTCTTTGAGTTGTCAAGAGGCATAAGCTATGACTTTCCCATGTTGCATGAGAACACATCCTAACCCTTTGCACGAAGCATCACTTTGTAGATGACAAATCCCTCCCAAGGCGAGGATGGTATTGTCGAGCAGTCTTGAAATGAGTCTCCTCTTGAGTTCTTGAAAACTCTTTTAACATTCCTCACTCCAACCGAATTTTGTATCTTTTCGAGTCAGCTGAGTTAATGGAGTAGCGATTCGAGAAATTAAAACCCTTCTATGAATCTCCGATAATAACCAGCTAAGCCTAGAAAGCTACGTACTTCGGTCACTGACTTAGGTTGCTCCCAGCTTTGAATTGCTTCAATCTTTTCTAGGTCAACAGATATTCCATTATTTGATATCACGTGCCCAAGGAATGCAACTTCCTTAAGCCAGAACTCACATTTATTCAACTTGGCATATAGCTTGTTTTCACAAACCTTTTGGAGTATCAGCCTCAAGTGTTGCTCATGGTCTTCACGGGTTTTGGAGTATATGAGGATGTCATCAATAAAGACGACCACAAAGTGATCCAAATATTCCTTGAATACTCGGTTCATCATGTCCATGAAGGTAGCAGGAGCATTAGTCAATCCAAAAGACATGACTAGGAATTTATAATGCCCGTACCGAGTTTTGAAAGCAGTCTTTGGAATGTCATCAGTTTTAATCTTCAACTGATGATATCCGGAACGAAGATCAATCTTTGAAAAGAATTTGGCTCCTTACAACTGGTCAAACAAGTCATCAATGCGAGGCAACGGGTACCTATTTTTGATGGTGACATGATTCAACTCCCGATAATCAATACAAAGTCACATACTTCCATCTTTCTTCTTTAAGAATAGAACAGGAGCACCCCAAGGAGACGTACTAGGACGAATGAAACCGATGTCTATCAATTCCTATATTTGGGTTTTTAACTCCTGGAGTTCAATAGGAGCCATTCGATATGGGGCTGTGGAAATGGGTTTTGTACCGGATTCAAGGTCGATACAAAATTCAATTTCACGCTCTGGGGGTAGGCCAGGAAGTTCTTGAGGAATCGTCGGGAAATTTATTAACAATAGAAATATCATTCAAATCTGACGTATTTTTATTTAAATCCGTGACATGGGCTAAGAAAGTTTGACATCCATTTTTCAATAAACGAATAGCTTTATGACTTGATATGACAGTGATTGATTTTAGTGGTTTGGTTATTTGAATTTGCATAATAGGTTGGTTAGGAATATGAAAGCTAACAACCTTATGAAAATAATTAATTTTAGCATGATGAGTAGTTAACCAATCAATCCACAAAATCACATCAAATGCAAGTATTTTCAAGGAAATAAGATCGACAGGTAACGTGCGGTTACCAATTTGAATCAAATAAGACTTATAAACCGTGGATGTAATGAAGGTTTCTCCCAACGGAGTTTCAACAGATAAGTCAAAGTCTAATTTCTCCGGAGTCAAATTTAAACGTTGAGCGCAAGTAGGAGAAATAAAGGAATGGGTAGAACCGGTATCAAATAAAGTATAAACTTTGCTAGAGTTTATGATTAGCTTACCCATGATCACCTCGTTCGGATTCTTTGCTTTTTTGGAGGTTACGACAAACGCTCTCCCTTGAACTACCGGTTTTGTCTTGTCTGGGACACCCTTTGATGCCTCCATCCCAGCTGGACTTGACTTTGTTGTACGACAAAATCGGGCTCGGTGACCTTCTTTTCCACAATTGTAACACGCTTTGGACTGCATCGTGCAGTTTAAAATTATGTGTCCTTCCCCTCTACATTTGTAATATACGACCGGTGGTCCTTCTCCTTCCTTAACAATAGGTGCTGGTGCTGACGTCTTTCCAACATTATTGAATCTCCTCTTCTTGAAATGTCCACTCTTATTATCATAGCCATGATTACCACCGAAGTGATTACCATTTCTGGCATGTTGATTCCCTCCACGTTTGTTGTCACCGCTTCGATGACTGCTACCACTGGTATTATCGACTTGCTGATTGCTCTCTCTTGGCTGGGTTGACTCATTATCATGAGAGATAAGGTATTGACGTATCTCGGGTTTCAAACCTCTTAGAAACATCTGCGTCATTCTCTCCTCATTATCAACCAAGTGGGATGCAAATCGAGATAACTCGGCAAACTTAGCTTCGTACCGTGCCACGGTCATATTGTTTTGCTCAAGCTTGATGAACTCTACCTCCTTCATGTGACGAATACTTTCAGGAAAGTACTTGTCGTTGAACAGTTCTTGGAACTTCTCCCAAGACAACTTTAGTGCGGCAAGTTGAGTCGCTTTCTGATTCCCACCAAGATGTCTGCCTCTGCTGCTCAAACATGAAGGTGGCAAAGGGACCCTTTTGTTCATCGTAGCATCCCAAGACATCAAATATCTTGTTGATCTGCTTTATCCACGTCCCCGCCTTAAGTGGTTTTGGCTCTCCAAAAAACTCCGGTGGTCCCAGCTCCTTGAACTGCTTAGCGGTGACCGTCCGAGAGTTGTCAATGTTTCGACCTGCATTTTGGACAGGAGCCGCCTTCGCCTGATGTTACATAAATTGCATAAAACCTCTAAACATTCCATCTTTCATCATTTGATAGTTGTTGTTTACCTGAGGATTATTGTCTTCCTGTTGCACATTATCCTGAGTATTAATTTGTGGTGACTCAACGGTCTCATGTGCTTCATTGCTTATCTCAACATTTTTTGGATGCCATTTTCAAATACTGCCACAAAACAAGGGTTAATTATCATATCACATATTATCCCTATACTCTGACCGACCAATTAAATACCAAATAAACTTAGGTAGGTCATACTAGCGAAGGAATTCCCCGTCTCTCCCATCCTAGTTCTTGTCTCACATCTCAGCCAGGGATCATATCACTAAGCTTTGATACCAACTGTGAGGCCCCCAACATAGGTATACATCACCCATCTTGAGTCGCCAAATACATAGTACAGAATACAAATACAAACTTAATTATACAAATATCGTGTAATATACGACAAAACATAGCTGAGAGTTTAAACAAGAATATTGCCTTCTAGACAATATCCACTCTCAAATAGAGTCCTCATTATATTTATTGTCATACTATTTTATATAATAGTGAGGACTACAATAACACCATCTCGGACCATCACTCTGTTCCCCAACTAGTCCCGGCTACGTTCTCATTTCCTGAAGAGAACAATGAAAGCAAAAGGGTGAGCTCAACTAGCCCAGTAAGAAATATTATGACTAAGATAATGCAGGATAAATTATCATTAACCTTCAACAATGTTAAACTGATAAAATACAATAGACATCAAGTTTAATGCAGTGGAATAAGCAATCCATTAGAAGAGTCAAGTAGAGCATGATATCTACTATCTTCTATGATTTAAAATGTTTTCATCAATTTTTATCATTGAGACTCGACAATAAATAAACCACATCATCGAGTCATCCACACACTCTGGGCCAAGGATATTCATTAAATCATCAATGGTCATGACTATCTTGAATAATCCTGGTCATAATCATACCAAAAATAGTCCATCAATGCACTACGAAAGCCACTTTGAGGACTTTTACGACATCATTTATAACATTACAGTCATGATTATCTTTGAATAATCCTGACACAATCATACCAAGTCCATCTATGCACGTAAGCCAAATATGACTTTCATCACAATATAAGCATGAGGATGATGACAATGACATAATAATTCAATAAAACAAGTTCAAGAATAAATTTTAAAGATTTATAAGTTAATTTATCCTGAATTCAATTACGTCCAAATTGTCAACATGATACTGCTTTGTGGAGTAAAATTCAAGAATGCTCAAAAGAATATTTCCATGAAAACATACTGGATGAAGCGCAAATATCCAGTATAGAAGCCAAAACTTTAACCAATTGAGTATAATAGAATATATGAAACTACAAATGGATTTTCGCCCGCCATGCGGTAATCCACGTAGACAGATAATTTACACATTTTAATAAGGAATGAATACGAAGGATCATTCACCATGCATCTGATAATCCACATAGGCAAAGTTATTCCAACGAATAATAAAGAATGGAATAACGAAAGAATTCACCGGGCATGCGATAGACCACCACATGAACGAGTTATTCCCAATAGAATAATAAAGAATGGAACTAGGTCATGCGTAATCCGCACAGACACGATGTTCCAACAAAATAATAAAGAATGGAACCAAGTCATGCGTAATCCGCACAAAAAGGATGTTCCAACAGAATAATAAAGAATTGAATAACAACAGAATTCACCAGGCATGCAATAGACCGCACAGATAGGTTATTCCAACAGAATAATAAAGAATGGAATAACAGAAGAATTTCACTATGTATGCGGTACTTTCGAAAAGCCAGGTTATTCCAACATAATAATAATTATTGAAAAAACAACTCTTACGAGTATTGAAAGAAAATAACTCTCTTCATGAATACGAAGAATAATACCCCTTACCTTAGAAGAAACTGAATATTTGGAATAGTGAGGTAGCAGACTTCTCTTCTTCTTTTTCTCTATAATTTCTCTCTATAATAACTGCTCTAAAGCTTTAGTGAATTGGTGAGAAATGAAGGAAGAATGAGCTTTTATTTATAGGAAAATATAGTTTTGATAATTGCACATTTTGGGGCTCAAAATATTATAGTACAATACCTTCAACTTTTCTTTCATTTTTAATTTAGTCCTGCAAGTATTATCAAACTTGCACCACCTCCCCTAATAGTAAATAATGTGAATCAATAGTTCAATCATGTGAATCAATAGTTATAATCATGTGAAAATACGAATTACAGTATAGTACCTCCCTCTATACCTCTATTTTTAACTTAGTCATTCAAGTATTATCAATCTTGCACCAACTCCCCTCATAGTACAAGAATGTGAATCAATAGTACACACATGTGAACAAATACTTATAATCATGTGAATTAATAGCAATTAATTGCTCATTTATCTGATTAATTACCCGAGTGGTCAGTAAAACTTCCAGACATCAATTAATATCGAAATAAATATCGATTTCCACTAACACTAATAATTCCAACACAATGGAACTATTAATTTCATCTTTAATCAACACGAACTTATTCATCATTAATATTATAACTCACAATATTTAACAACTAGGTCATTCCCAGGAAAGAGGGGGCTTTCCGATAAGGATTTCTCCTTATTGGCGCGCAATTAGATGACCAAACCTCTCCTTGACAGAACATCTAGACATTGTCAATATTGCAATTTAATAATGTTAATAACTTTGTCGTCTCAATTATTGATTTAATAATATAACATATTATGCGATGATCTTTGTGACAATAATCGAATCAATAATATGAGAGATATGATGCGTGAATTCAGTAGCAATAATTGAGTATAAGCGAGTGACTTCTCAAGTAAGCATCAATAATCAAACCCGTAATGCTACTATGCAACCACGCCATTCTTCGTACTTTTACTTACTAAGGGTAATTCAATGCTTTAACGGTAACACTTCCGCCGTTATTTTTATAAAAGATAATTACATGCTTTTCTAACTACGACAATACTTCCGTTAATGGGGTTCACCAATGATTATTTAAATGCATTTAATATTCCTGTTAAAACGAATATTCCTCGACCAAACGAATATTATATAACCACTTGCTTACTTTGCAAAATGTGTAAATATTACCCACAACTGTAACATTATATTATATCCACACCATAATATTAAAAAATATATTTCGAGAGAAATTAATCTTTATTCATAAAATTTGAGGTCTTACAGTATAGTATAGTTGAAGGTACTATACTATAATTAATTTTTTCACATGTTTAGAACTATTGAGTCACGTGATTTACTATTGATTCACATGATTTACTATTAGGGGAGGTGGTGCAAGTTTGATAATACTTACAGGACTAAATTAAAAATGAAGAAAAAGAGGAAGGTATTATACTGTAATATTTCGAGCCCCAAAATGTGCAATTATTGAAACTATATTTTCCTATAAATAGAAGCTCATTCTTCCTTCATTTCTCACCAATTCACTAAGTCTCACAAGAGCAATTATAGAGAGAGAAGCTATAGAGAGAAAGAAGAAGAGTAGTGTGCTACTTCACTACTCCAGTATCCAGTCTTCTTCTTAGGTAAGGGTTATTATTTTTTATATTCTGAAGAGATATTATTTTTTGTATTCATATGAATATTATTATCGTTCAATATTCATTATATTCGTTTAATATTCGTAAGGAATATTGTTTTCGTTCAATATTCGTAAGGAATATAATTTTTGTTCAACCGTTGTAAGTAAGGGGTTTCTGTCAGGGGCAGTTTCATAATTTTTTCGACCCTCAAAAATTCTGAAAAAATTTGAAATGATAAGTTGATGAGTTTTCTAGATTGTGTCCAAGGCGATTTTTGGATGTATAGATTAGGAGTTATGAATTTTATGAGAAAAGACTATTTTAAAAGTAAACCCTTATAACTCCTTGTAGTTAAGTCCAAAATTGGTGAAATTTTTATTGGAAGTACATCTATATAACATCAGTATACCCTGTAAATTTCAGAATTTTTGGACAAAAGTGCAATTTTTGATAAATGTCTAAATATTCGACAGTTTTAGCCATATGAAAAATAGTAAATGAATTTAAAAATTTCTGAGAAAAATATATGTTCAATATGGGACCATACTCTGCTAAATCACAGAAAAGAAAATTTGTTTGTACTGATTTGGTATTTTTCATGAAAATGGACTAGTTATGAGTAAATGAATTAAATATGTTATGTGAAGTAAGAAAATTGAAAAATAGGATTTTATGTCTTGAGAATCCTATATAAGGATATGCATATTTTTGATGAGAGTTTTGGTTATTGGGGATGAAATCTTATGAGTTTGACATTTTAGGATGATTAAATGCATTAATTAGTAAAGTGTAAATAATTAAAATAAATTATTTATAAGTTTAAGAAATGATTAAAATATTATGGTAATATTAATAATATTAGATTATGAGTTTATTAAGTGATTTATAACATTTGGATTAAGGTATTATAAATATTGATATGGATTTTATTGTGAAACTTTATCTTTTTGTGTCGGGGTTACTATTCACGTATACAGCACTATTCATATATATGGCACTATTTGCATATATGACATTATTTATGTATACGGTACTATGTACGAATACGGAGTACTATTTACGAGTTACTATTCATGAGTTACTATTCATGAGTTACTATTAACGAGTTACTATTCACGGGGTACTATTTACCCAAAAAATATATTTCATTTCTGTCCAAATTATTTTTGGTACATGAATATTATTCTTGAATTTTACTCCACAAAGCAGTATCATGTTGACAATTTGGATATTTTTTTAAACTCTGGATAAATTTAAAGTCTTTAATATTTATCCTTGATTTCGTTTGATTAATGCTTATATCATTATCATCATCCTCATGCTTATATTGTGATGAAAGTCATCTTTGGCTTACGTGCATAGATGGATTATTGATTATTGGTTTTTACAGTTGTATATCTTTGGCTTATGTGCAAAGACGAATTGTTGATTATTGGTTTTATAGTTGTATATCTTTGGCTTACATGCAAAGACGAATTGTTGATTATTGGTTTTATAGTTGTATATCTTTAGATTACGTGCAAAAACGAATAGTTGATTATTGGTTTTATAGTTGTATATCTTGGGCTTACATGCAAAGATGGACAGGTGTATGACATTATCATAACCACTGGTGATAAAAACAAATATCCTTGGCCCGTAGTGCATGGATAATTCGATGATGTGATTGGCAGGATCATGACCATTAGTTAACAGTTGAATGTCTTTGGCCGTAGTAGTCTGCCCGACAGACATAATTGATTGGTATGATCATGACCATTGGTTTTATAGTTGAATATCTTTGGCCCATAGTGCAAAGGTAGACAACTGATTGGTATGATCATTGTTATTACATTTGAATATCTTTAGCCTTTGTGGCAAGGAGAAACTGTTGATTTACATGATTATAAAAATGAATTATGGATTTAATTATAATCTTTGGTGGTTCAGGTGAAGACATGTGATGATAGTTCTTTTTGTCTTGGGTATAACAAAGAACTGTTGATGAATATTACATGAATGAAATATTAACGATGGACTTTTAATCTAAAGGAGATAGTAGACATTATGCTTGTAAGACCCCAACTTTTATGAATAAAGATTAATTTTTTCTCGAAATATATTTTTGAATATTATGGCGTGGATATAATATAATGTTATAGTTGTGGGTAATATTTACACATTTTGCAAAATAAGCAAGTGGTTATATAATATTTGATTGGTCGTCGGGGAATATTCGTTTTAACAGGGAATATTTGTACGACGACACAATCATTGGTGGACCCCACAACGGAAGTATTGTCGTAGTTAGAAAATGACAGAATTATCTTTTTATAAAAATAATGGTGGAAGTGTTACCGTTAAAACTGTTGAACTACCCTTAGTAAAAAAATACGATGTCTGGCGTGGTTGCATAGTAGCACACGGTATTGATTATTAATGTTTACGTGAGAAGTCACTCAGTTATACTCAATTATTACTACAGTAATTGATGCATCATATCTCTCATATTATTGATTCAGTTATTATCACAGTATCATCTGCATAATATGTTATATTATTAAATCAATAATTGAGACGACAAAGTTATTAACATTATTAAATTGCAATATTGACAATGTCTAGATGTTCTGTCAAGGAGAGGTTTGGTCATCTAATTGCGCGCCAATAAGGAGAAATCCTTATCGGAAAGCCCCCTCTTTCCTGAGAATGACCTAGTTGTTAAATATTGTGAGTTATAATATTAATGATGAATAAGTTCGTGTTGATTAAAGATAAAATTGATAGTTCCATTGTGTTGGAATTATTAGTGTTAGTGGAATTCGATATTTATTTCGATATTAATTGATGTCTGGAAGTTTTACTGACCAGTCGGGTAATTAATCAGATAAATGAGCAATTAATTGCTATTAATTTACATGATTATAACTATTTGTTCACATGTTTGTACTATTGATTCACAGTCTTGTACTATTAGGGGAGTTGGTGCAAGATTGATAATACTTGCATGACTAAGTTAAAAATAGAGGTATAGATGGAGGTACTATATTTGTAATTCATATTTTCACATGATTATAACTATTGATTCATATTATTTATTATTATTTACTATTAGGGAGGTAGTGCAAGTTTGATAATACTTTCGGGACTAAATTAAAAATGAAAAAAAAAAGTTGAAGGTATTGTCTTTGTAATATTTTGAGCCCCAAAACGTCAATTATTGAAACTATATTTTCTATAAATAGAAGCTCATTCTTCCTTCATTTCTCACCAATTCACTAAAGCTTTAGAGCAATTATTATAGAGAGAAATTATAGAGAGAAAGAAGAAGAAAGTCTGCTACCTCACTATTCTAATATCAAGTTTCTTCTAAGGTAATGGGTATTATTCTTTCGTATTCATGAAGAGAGTTATTTTCTTTCAATACTCGTAAGAGTTGTTATTCCATTATTTATTATTATGTTGGAATAACTTTGTCTATCTGATACCACATACATGGTGAAATTCTTACATTATTCCATTCTTTATTATTACATTGGAATAACTTTTCTATGCATCTTGATCTCTATCGCATGCAGTAAATTCATTTGTTATTCCATTCTTTATTATTACATTAGAACATCACTTTATTATTACATTGGAACATCACATGTGGATTACGCATGACCTGGTTCCATTCTTTATTATTCTGTTGGAACATCTTGTTTATGCGGATTATGCATGACCTGGTTCCATTCTTTATTATTCTGTTGGGAATAACCTATCTATGCGGTCTATCACATGTCTGGTGAATTCTTCTGTTATTCCATTCTTTATTATTCTTTTGGAATAACCTGTCTATGTGGATTACCGCATGCATGGTGAATGATCCTTCGTATTCATTCCTTATTAAATTGTGGAAATGATATGTCTACGTGGTTTACCGCATGGCGGGAGAAAATCCATTTGCAGTTTCATATATTCTATTATACTCAGTTGGTTAAAGTTTTGGCTTCTATACTCCATGAAATTAGTAGAATATCCTAGATATTTGCACTTCATCTAGTATCTTTTCATGGAAATATTCTTCTGAGCATTCTTGAATTTTACTCCACAAAGCAGTATCATGTTGACAATTTGGACATAATTGATTTCAAGATAAATTATCTTATAAATCTTTAAAATTTATTCTTGAACTTGTTTTATTGAATTATTATGTCATTATCATCATACTCATGCATATATTAAGATGAAACTCATCTTTGGCTTACGTGCATAGATTGACTTGGTATGATTATGTCCAGGGATCATTCGGTATAATCATGACCTCTAATGTTATAAATGATGTGGTAAAAGTCCTCAGTGGCCTGTAGTGCATTAATGGACAGTTTTTGGTATGATTATGACCAGGGATTATTCGGTATATTCATAACCATTGATGATTTAATGAATATCCTTGGCCCGTAGTGCAGGGATGACTCGATGATGTGGTTTATTTATTAAGCTGAGTCTCAGCGATAAAAATTGATGAAAACATTGTAAATCATAGAAGATAGTAGATATCATTCTCTCTTGACTCTTCTAATGGATTGCTTATTCATTGCAGATTAAACTTGATGTCTATTGTATTTTATCTGTTTAACATTGTTGAAGGATAATGATAATTTATCCTGCATTATCTTAGTCATAATATTTCTTATAGGGCTAGTTGAGCTCACCCATTTGCTTTCATCGTTCTCTTCAGGAAATGAGAGCGTGGCGGGACTAGTCGGGGAGCGGAGTGATGGTCCGAGATGGTGTTATAGTAGTCCTCACTATTCTAAAAATAGTGTGACAATAAATTTAATGAGGACTCTATTTGAGAGTGGATATTGTCTAGAAGGCAATATTCATGTTTAAACTCTCATTATGTTTTGTCGTAAGTATATTACCTGCGTTTGTATAATTAAGTTTGTATTTGTATTTTGTACCATGTATTTGGCGACTCAAGATGGGTGATGTATACCTATGTTGGGGCGCGTCACGGTTAGTATCAAAGCTTAGGGATATAATCCTGGTGAGATGTGAGACAAGAACTAGGAGGAGAGAGCGAGAATTCCTTCAGCTAGTATGACCTACCTAAGTCTATTTGGTATTTAATTGGTTGGTCAGAGTATAGGGATAATATGTGATATGATAATTAACCCTTGTTTTGTGGCAGTATTTGAAAATGGCATCCGAAAATGTTGAGATAAGTAATAAAGCACGTGAGACCGTTGAGTCACCACAGATTAATACCCAGGATAATGTGCAACAGGAAGACAATATTCCTCAGGTAAACAACAACGATCAAATGATGAGCGATGGGATGTTCGAGAGGTTTTATGCAATTCATGCAACATCGGTGAGCGCGGCTCTGTCCAAAATGCGGTGGAAACAACGATAACTCTCGGACGGTCACCGCTAAGCGATTCAAGGCTGGGACCACCGAGAGTTTTGGAGAGCCAAAACCACTTAAAGGCGAGAGGCGTGAATAAAGCAGATCAACAAGATATTTGATGTCTTGGGATGCTCCGAGGAGCAAAAGGTTCCCTTTGCCACCTTTATGTTGCGAGCAGAGGTAGATTACTGGTGGGAATCTGTAAAGCGTACTCAACCTTCCGCACTAAAGATGTCTTGGGAGAAGTTCCAAGAACTGTTCGACGACAAGTACTTTCTTGAAAGTATTCATCACATGAAGGAGGTAGAGTTCATCAAGCTTGAGTAAAACAATATGACCATGGCACAGTACGAAGCTAAGTTTGCTGAGTTGTCTCGGTTTACGTCCCACTTGGTTGATAATGAGGAGAGAATGACGCGGATGTTTCTAAGAGGTTTGAAACCCGAGATTCGTCAATACCTTATCTCTCATAAATTGTGTTTGTATTCAGATGTTGTGAATAGGGCTCAGTTATTGGAGCGCGATAATGAGTCAACCCAACCAAGAGAGAGCATCCGGAAAGTCGATAATACCAGTGGTACCAGTCATCGAAGCGGTGACAACAAATGTGGAGGGAATCAACATGCCAGAAATGGTAATCACTTCGGTGGTAATCATGGCCATGATAATAAGAGTGGACATTTCAAGAATAGAAGATTCAATAATGATGGAAAGACGTCATCACCAGCACCTGTTGTTAAGGAAATAGAACGACCACCAGTCGTATATTACAAATGTGGAGGGGAAGGACACATAAGGCCAAACTGCACGATGCAGTCCAAAGCATGTTACAATTTTGGAAAATAAGGTCACCTAGCCCGATTTTGTCGTGCACCAAAGTCAAGTCCAGCTGGGATGGAGGCATCAAAGGGTGTCCCAGACAAGACAGAACCGGTAGTTCAAGGGAGAGCGTTTGTCGTAACCTCCAAAAAAGTGAGGAATCCGAATGAGGTGATCACGAGTAAGCTAATCATAAACTCTAGCGAAGTTTATACTTTATTTAATACCGGTTCTACCCATTCCTTTATTTCTCCTACTTGCGCTCAACATTTAAATTTGACTCCGGAGAAATTGGACTTTGACTTATCTGTTGAAACTCCGTTGGGAGAAACCTTCATTACATCCACGGTTTATAAGTCTTGTTTGATTCAAATCGGTAAATGCATGTTACCTGTCGATCTTATTTCCTTGAAAATACTTGCATTTGATGTGATTTTAGGGATTGATTGGTTAACTACTCATCATGCTAAAATCGGTTATTTTCGTAAGGTTGTTAGTTTTCATATTCCTAACCAACCTATTATGCGAATTCAAGCAACCAAACCACTAAAATCAATCACTGTCATATCAAGTCATAAAGCTATTCATTTATTGAAAAATGGATGTCAAGCTTTCTTAGCCCATGTCACGAATTTAAATAAAAATACGGTAGATTTGAATGATATTTCTATTGTTAATAAATTTCTTGACGTATTCCCTGAAGAACTTCCTGGCCTACCCCCAGAGCGTGAAATTGAATTTTGTATCGACCTTGAATTCAATACAAAACCCATTTCCAAAGCCCCATATCGAATGTCTCCTATTGAACTTCAGGAGTTAAAAACCAGACTACAGGAATTGTTAGACATCGGTTCCATTCATCCTAGTACGTCTCCTTGGGGTGCTCATATTCTACTCGTGAAGAAGAAAGATGAAAGTATGCGACTTTGTATTAATTATCGGGAGTTGAATCGTGTCACCATCAAAAATAGGTACTCGTTGCCTCGCATTGATGACCTATTTGACCAGTTGCAAGGAGCCAAATTATTTTCAAAGATTGATCTTTGTTTCGGATATCATCAGTTGAAGATTAAAACTGATGACATTCCAAAGATTGCTTTCAGAACTCGGTACGAGCATTATGAATTCCTAGTCATGTCTTTTGGATTGACTAATGCACCTGCTGCCTTTATGAACATGATGAACCGAGTATTTAAGGAATATTTGGATCACTTTGTGGTCATCTTTATTGATGACATCCTCATATACTCCAAAACCCGTGAAGACCATGAGCAACACTTGAGGCTGATACTCCAAAAGCTTCGTGAAAACAAGCTATATGCCAAGTTGAAGAAATGTGAGTTCTGGCTTGAGGAAGTTGCATTCCTTGGGCACGTGATATCAAATCATGGAATATCTGTTGACCCGGCAAAGATTGAAGCAATTCAAAGCTGGGAGCAACCTAAGTCAGTGACTGAAGTACGTAGCTTTCTTGGCTTAGCTGGTTATTATCGGAGATTCGTAGAAGGATTTTCTCGAATCGCTACTCCATTAACTCAGCTGACTCGAAAAGATACAAAATTCGGTTGGAGTGAGGAATGTGAAAAGAGTTTTCAGGAACTCAAGAGGAGACTTATTTAAAGACCTTTATTACGACAATACCATCGGATCGGAGGATTTGTCATCTCTGAAAGATGCTTCTTGAGCAAAGGGTTAGGAAGTGTTCTCATACAACATGCAAAAGTCATAGCCTATGCCTCGCGACAACTCAAAGAATATGAGAGGAATTATCCTACTCATGATCTAGAGTTGGCAGCAACCATTTTTGCACTTAAGATTTGGAGGCATTACATGTATGGAGAGAAGGTGGTGATCTATACGGATCATAAAAACCTCAAATATTTCATCACTCAAAAGGAACTCAACATGCGGCAACGACGATGGCTTGAGTTGTTGAAAGATTATGATCATACCATCCAATACCATCTGGAAAAAGCGAGCGTAGTAGTGTGCGCATTGAGTAGAAGATCATATGTGGGTACGAGTGCAATATTGTCAACGCAAAGGCCCATTTTGTATAACTTGGAAAGGATGGAAATAGAGTTAAAGACTTCAGGGACCCATGTGATGATGGTGAATATACGAATGGAACCGACTTTAATTGATAAAGTTAAAGCTGCTCAAGCTACCGACCTGGAGCTGATGCGTATGAGGAAGAAAGTACAAGAAGGTGCTATTTCAGAAGCAAGAATCGATGAAGAAGGAATACTTCGAGTCAACTCTAGACTTTCTATTCCTAACGATTCTGACTTGAAGTATAAAAATCATGATGGAGGCGTACAACACACCGTTTGCAATCCATCCTAAGAGTACCAAAATGTATCGTGATCTTCGACATACAATTTGGTGGAGCAATATGAAGAGAGAGATAGCGGGGTTTATCTCAAGGTGTCTAACTTGTCAACGAGTCAAGGCGGAACATCAAGTGCCAAAATGTCCATTGCAACCACTTGAAATTCCAGAATGGAAGTGGGAACACATTACAATGGATTTCGTTATGGGTCTTCCCAAGGTTTCTCAAGGCATAGATGTGATTTGGGTCATTGTTGATAGATTAACCAAGTCTGCTCATTTCTTACCGATACGAGAAACTTTTGCACTTGAACGTCTTGCTAGTATGTACATAAACGAGATCATAAGATTGCATGGTATGCCAGTATCCATAGTTTCTGATCGAGACCCAAGATTCACTTTAAGATTTTGGGTTAGTTTGCAAAAAGCTATGGGCACGAATTTACAATTTAGTTCAACATATCATCTTCAAACGGATGGGCAGTCGGAAATGACTATTCAAACTCTTGAAGATTTATTAAGACTCTGTGTCCTTGACTTCAAGGGAAGTTGGTACAAGTTCTTACCATTGGTGGAGTTTTCCTACAACAATAGTTATCAAGCAAGTATTAGCATGGCTCCATTTGAGGCGTTGTATGGAAGAAAGTGTCGTTCTCCAGTATTTTGGGATGATGTGGGTGAAGCAACGTTGTTGGGACCGGATTTGGTACGTATGACTATGAAAAAGATTCAAACGATCTGACAAAATATAAAAACCTCACAAGATCGACAAAAGAGTTATGTTGATCTTCATCAAAAAGACGTGGAATTCAATATTGGAGATCATGTGTTATTACGTGTTGCTTCATGGAAAGGAGTTACGAGATTTGGAAAGAGAGGAAAGCTCAATCCTTGATTCATTGGCCCATTTATAACCCTCGAACGAGTAGGAACTGTGGCCTATAGACTCGCCTTACCGCCAAGTATGTCTCGTGTTCAGAACATTTTCCACATATCTGTGTTATGTAAATATGTGAAAGACCCGAACCACGTTATTGAATTATAACCAGACGAGATAGAGGAAGATTTAACGTATGAAGAATTACCTGTTAAAATCTTGGATAAGAAGGATCATATTCTACGCTCCAAGGTTATACCTCAAGTCAAAGTTTTGTGGAGAAACCACGATGTGGAAAAAATGACCTGGGAGTTAGAATCTGAGATGAAGTCAAAATATCCTCACCTCTTCGATATACCAGGTACGTACCCTAATTTCGAGGAAGAAATTTCATAAGAAGGGAAGGTTGTAAGACCCCAACTTTTATGAATAAAGATTAATTTCTCTCGAAATATATTTTTGAATATTGTGGTGTGGATATAATATAATATTATAGTTGTGGGTAATATTTACACATTTTTCAAAGTAAGCAAGTGGTTATATAATATTCGATTGGTCGGGGAATATTCGTTTTAACAGGGAATATTCGTACGATGGCACAATCATTGGTGGACCCCACAACGGAAGTATTTTCGTAGTTAGAAAACGACAGAATTATCTTTTTATAAAAATAACGGCGGAAGTGTTACCTTTAAAACTATTGAACTACCCGGTAGTAAAAGTACAGTAATACGCGTGGTTACATAGTAGCATACGGTATTGATTATTGATGCTTACGTGAGAAGTTGTAACGACCCCAAAATAGGTCCATTCCATCCGACCCATTCTGAGTCGCCAAATACATGGTACAGAAAACAACTACAACTTTATTACGACAATTGTCGTGGCAAAATACAACAACACATATCTTTGTGAAGTTGGATACAAATATATATCAATTGTGACTCATGTCCCAATAGTGGAATGACACCTCATAATGACACCTTACATAAAGGTATAGTCGAATCTTGTTTTAGAAATTAGAATCTTTGGGAAGTGCTCAAGAAAACTTCGTACATGGGAGGCCATGCTTCAGGTTATGATAGATATCATATGGCCATGAAATTATCCTTGGTTGACCCAATAGACCCCAAAGAAAATGAGAAGATTACTATCATATTCTTCCCAATGGTGAGTTTTCTTGACATATCATTATCTCTACTGTCTCTAATTTAGAGTTAAATTTCAAATAGACTCCAAGATCATATAGGTAGTCTTTGGTAGATATACTCAAAGAAGTGGATGAAACACAACCACATCTTATGATGACACGAGGTTGTATGTCATTAGACATCTTGTATGATAGTGGCAAAACACCCTTCAAGTTAAATTCACCTCACCTCAACATCTATAGACCACCGTTCTATTCCTTGTTATTCCCCGCTCGACCCAAATACACTTTTATTACCTAAAAGGAATTGTGAAGCAAAAGGGTGAGCCTGACTAGCTTCGATAAAAAAAATATCATGACTAAAGATAATTAAATTATCAATAGCCTTCATCAATAATAAATCGGAGATTTAGAGCGTATGGTAGATGATAAAAAATTCAACCATAGTTGCGGTTGTTGAACGAGCACTCCATTAGAAGAGTCGAATAGACCATAAAATCTATTATCTTCTCCATGTTAAAAGTCTACCAACAATGTTTTATCCCTGTAACATCAATCAACAATTCATGTCCACAATCACATGTATAACTCATAATCATAATTATTGTTCTAAATTCTTTTTCTCATTCGGAATGAAGATAATTTTCATCACTTGTCTTTACACAAACATCAAAGATCATGGTTATACCAAATCACGCCTCTGCTCATAATCATACTAATAAATTTATCTTTTTTTACTACGGGCCAAAGATATTCATCAACAGTTCATCTTTGCACTTTTCTGGGCCAAAGATATTCAACCATAATTCATCTTTGCACTACTGGGCCAAAGATATTCCTCAACAGATTCATATTTGCATTACGGGCCAAATATATTAATATCTCAAAGAAATATATAATCATTTCGAATTTATATAAACAATAATTATAACCATGTTGATCAATTCACCTTTGCACTTAAACTAAAGATATTCAATTATAAATTCAATGGTCATGATCATACCGATCCACAATTCAACTTTTCACTTCATCGGCCAAAGAGAACCCTAGTCATGATCATACCAATAATCTACCCATCTTTACACTCCAGTGAAAGAGAATTTCAACATCAGGGTTATAAAAATGTTATATATGATAATAAAATCAATATAATAAATATATAGTTTTAATCTCCAGAGTAATATTCATAAATCAACTATAATTTGGTTAGAAAAAGAAACCAATTTTGTCATGAATAGTAACTCATGAATAGTAACTTTGTGAATAGTAACTCGTGAATAGTAACTCATGAATAGTATCTCATGAATAGTAAACTCGACTCGAAAAGGTAGAAATTCCACAATAAAATCCATACCAATATTTCGGTATAATGATATTGAAAGAATAATATTTTTTTTAAGCTTAGAAATAATTTATTTTAATTGTTTACACTTTACTAAATAATGCATTTAATCATTCTAAAATGCCAAACTCATAAGATTTCATCACCAATAACCAAAATCCTCATCAAAAATCTGCATATACCTCATGTAGGATTCTCAAGCCATAAAATCCTATTTTCTAATTTTCTTACTTCACATAACATATTTAATTCATTTACTCATAACTAGTCCATTTTCATGAAAAATAACAAATCAGTTCCAAAATATTTCTTTTACGAATTTAGCGAATATAGTCCTATATTGAACATATATTTTCTCTCGAATTTTTAAAAGTCATTTACTATTTTCACATGGCCAAAACCACCGAATATTTAAACATTTATCATAAATTGTACTTTTATCCAAAAATTCTGAAATTTACACGATATACTGATATTATATAGATGTACTTCCAATAATAATTTCATCAATTTTGGAATTAACCGCAAGGAGTTATAAGGGTTTTCTTTTAAAATAGTCTTTCCTCATAAAATTCATAACTCTTAATCTATACATCCAAAAATCGCCATTTTTGGACACAATCAACAAAACTCATCAAATTATCATTTTAAATTTTTCCAGAATTTTTGAAGGTTCAGAAGAATTTCGAAATAATAACCCTTAAAATCCCTTATTATCCCTTACCTCAAAAAAGCAGTACTTCTGACTAGAATAACGTTGAACGAACTTGCACCGTATAGAAATACTCAAAGTATACTCAAAATACTCACAAGAATACGCTCAATAATATAGAGAGAGAAAACTTGAGTTTAAAGTGTGATTTTCAATTATAACCTAAGCACCTATTTATAGGAAATTGCTTAGAACACCAAAGCAGAAAATTTATTAAAATTATAATATTATATTTTTTTTCCAAGACTTCATCGTATGCTCTCAACATCGAACTCAGCCCTAACACATGTTAAATGAGGAAACAAAATATAAAAAACGTTTTTGTTATTTAAATTATTTTAAACTTCCAAAAATCAATTATTTCGGAGCTTTGGAACTTCAATAATTCATAATAAATAGCCCTTTTGCGAGAAAATTCGAATCTCGCAAGTTTTTATAGAAAATTCAATTCTCTACAACTTTACAAAAGAAAGTTTTTCCAAATTCCAAATGAAAATTGACCAAATCCATAAAGCAGACGATTTTACGGTATAATCAAACTTCGATCGAGAAATGGGGTCCACCATGAGCATGAAAAACATGTTTTAAATATTTATTATAACAAAAATACTCTTCCTCCTCGTATACTCATATATCTCACATTCATTGTAAAAATATCACCATTATTATATTATTAAAATATAATAATATATTTAAATGAATTATTTTATCGAGAAAAAAAAATAAAATATTAATTTTTAACAATTGTCTCATTAAAATTTTCTCCATCTATATCCACATAAAATCAATATTTTCTCATCATATTAATTATTCACAAATAATATTACAGAATCACAAGATCTTGGCAACCGGTAGTTCCTCAGAAAGGGGGCTTTCGATAAGAATTTCTCCTCATCTTGGCCGCAATTAGGTGACCAAACCTCTCTTTAGATGTAACTTTCTAGACATTACCAATAATGCTATCTAATAATATTATTCAAATAATATAAATTATTGATCCGATAATTAATGAAAATACCGTAGTGACAATTATAAAATATCAACGCAACAATTATTGAATCAAAATAAAATATTGAGCGATAATTACATAACAATTATTGAGTAGTGCCTTCTTACGTAAGAATCAATAATTGGTGCAATACTGCGTCCTAATATGCAACAACGCCAGACATTTTACTTTACTTTACCCACGGTATTCCAACAATATTGATTTAACAACTACGTCGTTATTTATAAACAACTTATTCTTGTCGTTTTCTTCCTCCAATCGCTTTTTAGATTTATGGGGCCCACAAAAGATCTGGCAACTGTCGCATTTAATATTCCCAAACAATTATGAATATTCCATGACCAAATGAATATTCTCCGACAACAATGAATATTTTATAACCACTTGCGTATTTTTGAAAAAAAAATTCATATATCACCCTTAACTTTAACTTTTTATCAATTTAACCATTTACTGAATTGTAATTATAAGAAAAATTGAATACTTTTATTTCATAAAATTCGGGGTCTTACAGAAGTCACTCAGTTATACTCAATTATTGCTATAGTAATTGCTGCATCATATCCCACATATTATTGATTCAGTTATTGTCACAGTATCATCTGCATAATATGTTATGTTATTAAATCAATAATTGAGACGACAAAGTTATTCATATTATTAAATTGCAATATTTACAATGTCTAGAAGTTCTGTCAAGGAGAGGTTTGGTCATCTAATTGCGCGTCAATTAGGAGAAATTGTGAGACCCCAAATTTTATGAATAAAGATTTAAATTTCTCGAAATATTTTTTTTAATATTATGGTTTGGATTTGAAATAATGTTATAGTTGTGGGTAGTATTTATAAATTTTGTAAAGTATGCGAGTTGTTATAAAATATTCGTTTGGTCGGGGAATATTCTTTTTATCGAGAATATCCGTCATTTGACGCAATCGTCATGTGAAACCCCACAACTAAGTATTATTAGTAGTAAAAAAAATGATAAATTATCATTTTATAAAAATAACAATGAAAGTATTACCGTTAAAAAGCTGTTGAACTACCTACCAGTAACATTCGAATTTTAATTGTTATATTAAATATTTATTGAATTATTTAAGTATTTAATGGATGTGTTTGTGTTTTGATTGTTGAATAAATTCAATTTTGGTTAAATATTTATTAAATAAATAATTAAGAAAATTAATTATTTTGCTAATTTAATTTAATTATTAAGTTAGAGAGTTTTGATTAATTGAATTACTATTCTTTTTATTGGAATTTGTAATTAAAAAGGATGTGTTAGTGGATTAAATAAAATTATGATTATAAAAAAAATTATAATTTTGTGGTATTGATTTATGTGTTAAAGTGATTTAATAAATTATTTTTAGAATTAATTTAATTGAGTTAATGTGTGACAAATAACCTTTTATAAAGTAGTTATTAAAATAACTTAAAGGAGTTTTAATGCAGTTTTGCTAAACAAGGCTTATTGCTTATTAAGTCTTTATTCTACTTGTGTTTTACCAAACAAGACCTAAAGATTAATTGGTTATTTTTTAGTGACTAGCCAAACAAGCCTTATGGCTTTTGGTTTTCAAAACTTATATAACTGATATTAGTTATATCTATATTTATATTATATAATTAATATATTTTATATCTTATATACATTATCTTCCTAAGACGTAGAACTAGAATAGAGAAGAGAAGAGAGTTTATAGAGAAAAAAAGAAGAGAGGAAGAAAGGTTAGGGAATTGGAGAGAAGAAGAAGTTTGAGAATCAAAAAGGGTTGTCCATCATCTTCCATCATCATCTTCCTCAATGTATCATCCTACTCTTTTAGTTTTTAAAGGTTTAGTTTTTCTCTTCCTAAATTCTATGTAGAATCCTTGTGTATGGGTAAATTAGTTGTTATGTATGTGAATTTATATGATAATCTAGTGAGTTAAACTATTTTTGTAAGCTATGATTGACAATAGTCCATGAATTTATATGTTTGAGAAGAAAAGTATTTTACAGAGAATTTTTGTGATTATATATCGTTTAGTTAAAAATAAAATTATGGGTTGTTTAGTTGTTATATTGATAAATTGGATATTCAATTTGTTAGAGTATATATATATATATATACTTTGATAAAATGCTTTGAATTAATTGTTTTGGTTGAGAAACAAAATCACAGTGTTTATTTTTAATCAAAAATATCAAAAAATGAGTTTTAGCCAAAAATAATGAATTTAGGTGTGTTAGTTTTGTTGTTTATGTTGTTGTACGGGTAGAAACATGTTAGGAATTCTTGAATTATGTTTACATGAAGTTTTTGTATGAATTGTATGCGAATCAGTCTGTTAGAATCGAGCTTGTAGGCCAAAATTGGCTTTTTTCTTCTTTGTTCTTAAAAGTTGCGAAAGTCGAATCGTAGTTTCGGTCCTATGCATAGCTTAAAGAAGCGATGTTAGTTTATGCATGGCTTGCTACTACCTGCATGCCATGGCAACTTTGCTAGCTTTTTTCTTCTCCATGTATGACATTCATGCTCTCTCATGGCAATGAGACCCACGATGTATGTAAAGCTGTAGGCCATGCAAGAGAGTTAACGAGAATGAATGCGACAATGTACTTTTTGTACACTAAATTTTAAGAAAAGTTATGTGATGATAGTAGGACTATAAAATGTTGATTTTAGTATTTCTATACTATGAATAATTATGTTATTAAGGATTAACTTGTGTTATAACTAGATTATGTGATTAAAAATCCAATTTTTAAATGATGTACGTACTTAGTTATGTTTGTAAGATGGTAATGACTAATTATGTCATGATGACATATGTTTATAGGATATTGTGGTTTGAATTGTTCGATTTAGTCCACGAGCAAGGCAAGTGTTCTAATCCATGATCTTGATTGAATCAATTATTGTTTCCAATATAATAATGCAAGATTTCTAATTCTTTATCTTGTTGAACTATTTATTGTTTCAATTCGATTAACTTATGAATGATGCAAGCTTTCTAAACTTTGGTTTAATGTTGACAAGTTATTCTTGTATTTAACTTGTTGTTTAGCATGCACAACTATTTATACTAATGTTGAGAAATTTCATCGTTCAAACTGTTATGCATGCTTAGTACTCAATTCTAATTAACCTTGACTTAATATTGTTCAAGCAAGGCATGTTATAGTTATTCAAAGTATATGCTATTAGATTATTCCTAAAACATGATTTTGGTTTACCATGTTGATTCAATTACGATTATTCTGTATATGATGTTATTAATTCAACTAGTCATCTAGTTGATGATCGTTGAACTTTAAATTACCCTTGAAAGCTTATCCAAACTAAACTCTCTTTGGTGCGGACTTGTACTCCAAATACTGAGATGAACAACCCTATTATTATTAGGGGATAACTTACACGTAGCGTTAAATGTTTGTGCACAATACATGATGCGAAGGCTGATCCCCTAAGTGCGAGGAGTCCTTATAGTCTTATATTTGTTAAAGTTGGAGTTAAAAGATTACTCGCATACTGTGAACATAGTTCATGGTCTTATGACCCTCAGTTATATTTATTCCATATTTTGGATTTCAGTTTCTAATTATTGTTGATAGAGTACTATTCATTGTTGATGACCCTATTTTTGGCAGTTATTATTGCTATACTCCTGTTGATTCTATATTATATCCGGTGAGCAATTGTTTTGCTCACTCTTGCATATTTAAAAACTCATTGCAGCTAAAGAAGAGAAGGTAGATGAACCTTCGTCTAGCAAAGAAAAGGGAAAAATGTGCAAATGATGATGACTTGTAATTTTTACTTTAGATTTTTATTATGATGATCTTAGACTTGGTTTTAATGAAGTTTATTTAATTTTTGCATTTGAATGATTGTATTTAAAGGTTAGATAACCTGGGAGATTTTATTATGTAACCCTTTAATGGGAAAGGTTTTATTTATCCAGTTTTATTGTGATTGGGTAGTTAGATATGAATGTTTGATTAAGTGAACACCAGATCCTGTGGGAATGAAGTACCTGGATTTGGGGGTGTCACAAGTTGGTATCAAAGCCTTAGGTTATGAACCTTAGGTGGGGGAAAAGCCTTAGGAAGTAACCTTCGAAAAGATAGTGATGATAAACTCTTATCGGGTTTTAAGGAAGAAGTAATAAAACACTTATGTGCTTATGTGTTTACAACTTATGTGCTCATGAGAGTCGAGTAATAATGATTAGTAACTAAAACTTAAAATTTTGTTGTCAGGATGTCAGATGTTGGAGGAGCTAGTCGAGCTGGGGAGGAGGAACCCCGAGTACCTATAGAGGATGAGCCCCCAGAGACATTAAATGTCGTCGAGAAACAATTTGATACAGAGAGAGACATCTCCATTGATCACTGTTGTTGGTCAGGAGCATAAGCCTGAGACTGAGACTGATTCAGAGGAGGATCCTGAGGAAGAAGAGGAGTTCCCACCGAACTCCATTGATGCTGAGATGTATGATGCACTTTATGATCGTAACATAGAGTTGCAAGATACTATCCGGGATCTGACTGAACAGGCGGTTAGTCAGCAAATTACTATTGAGTAGAGGGATAGGGAGATTGTGGCTCTTCACACACGTTTGGGAAGCGTGGAGTGGGATCTGGTCCACGAGAAGGGTCAAACCGAGGATAAGTCTGCAGAAATAGAAAAATTGAAGAAGGATCTAAAGAGAGCTCGGAGGCTTGCCATAGCGAGAGGAGAATTTGGAGTACGAGAGTCACGTCGGGTGATCTTGCGAGAAGATGATCGTCGTACGAAGAAGGCTAAACTTGAGGAGACGTACTCTACACTACAAAATGCAATGGATGCGGTCCAAGATCGAGTTAGGAAATATCCAATCCAGTTTGAGGATCTACCATCATATATGCTGGATCGCAGAACGATGTTGCGCATCATGGAAGAGGAACGTAACAAGGCTATTCAGCGTCTTAACAGACAGTGATAGTATTAGTTTAATTATGTGAAAATTATTTGGTAATTAATGATGTAAATTCCGATGTGTTTATAAACAAAGGAATATTTTGATGTTTTAAATCTTGTAGATTCTTTATCTCGGGATAGTGGATGTAAATAGCAATGATGCTATTGATATGATGTTTTCAAAGAAGTTATGAATAAAAGATATTATTTTCTTTGTCCAAAGTGTTATATGTTATGAAGTGATTACTTTCATGGGGGCAAGTTAAGTAGAAATTACTAGAAAAGAGTTGAGTAATAATCTAATGAATGTAAATTTTTAACAAGAAAATGCCTCCAAGCCGTCAACCACCCCGTCAGAGAACCGCTGAAGGAACCAACAATGATAATGCTGAAGCTAACTCTGTTCAGCAATTGGTGACGTTACTGACAGGTGCACTACAAAATCAACCACGGAATCAACCTCAGAACCAAGGTGCTACGTTTAAGGATTTCAAGGCGGTTGGACCACCAGAATTCTGTGGATCCATGAATCCAGTTGAAGCATAGACTTGGATTATGGAAATCGAGAAGGTTTTTGATGTGGCTAGGGTAGAGGAGAATTAGAAGACTGCTTTTGCAACGTTTATGTTGAAAGAGGAGGCTAGCTATTGGTGGCAGGCCAACAAAACTCGGGAAGGACCAGGAGGAATGACCTGGGATAGGTTTAAGGAGCTGTTTTTCAAGACATATTTCCTAGAGAGTTCAAAGAGTTAGCTAGAGGTCCAGTTTTTGAAGTTGAGGTAGGGAACAATGTCAGTGTCGGAGTATGCCACAAAATTCAACGAGTTGGTGAGGTTTGCGCCATATCGAATTCGGCCTGAGACAATATTGGCGAAGAGGTTTGAAAGGGGATGAAACCACAGTTGTCTGATGAGGTCTCCTATTTCAATTGAAGACATTTGTAGCAGTGATGGAGAAGGCGATTCTCGTTGAAAATAGAGGCGAGGCGGTAACAAAGCATAATCAAGAGTAGAGAAAGAAGAAAATTGAAGGTGAAGCTAAGAGCGGTGGTAACGATAGTAGTGGCAACAACCTGAAGAGGAAGTGGAATGGGAATGGAGGAGCTGGAAATCAGCAAAGAAACCAGCAAAATAAGAAGTTCGAAGCATGTGCTACGTGCGAAAAACTTCATAAGGGAGTGTGTTTGCTGGGGAAATGAGTATGCTTCAATTGTGGCCAGGAGGGTAACATCACCCCAAATTGCACTCAAGCTAAGAAGAATGTGTGCTTCACGAGCGGATCCAAGGATCACTTTGCTTGTGAATGCCCTAAGAAGAGATCTGGTGAGACAAATGGGAGCAAGGAAATGCTAGTGGAGGTCGTTGGCTATTGTGGGACCAACAACAACAAATAAGCCCACGGCCGAACCTTCAACATGGTATGCAAGATCTTTGTGCAATCAAAGGATGTGGTGTCGGGTATTATTCCGATCAATGATATTGATGCTTATGTATTATTTGATTAAGAGGTGCTACTTGCTCATTTATATCTGATGAATCTGCTATGAGATTAGGATTGCCTAGTGAAGAATTGAATTTCCCTTTAAATATAGAATTGCGAATAAGGAAGTAGTTCCTGTTAGGTTCGTGTACAAGAACTGTAGTGTGAATATTAAGGGAAATATTTTGATGGTATATTTGATTCCAATCCGGCTAGGAGAGTTTGATGTTATTTTGGGGATGGATTGGTTGTTCAATTATGGAGCGATAATTGATTGCCAAAAGAAAGGTGTAAACCTTATGACTCCGTCAAAGGTTGTATTCAATGGTAGCAAATCGCCTAGACAAATGAGATGTCTAACAATTATGCTGGCCAAGAAGTTGTTGAGTTAAGGCTGTGTGGGTTATTTAGCTTACATAGTCGATACTTAGAAGAAGGGTGCGAAACTGGAAGAAATACCAGTAGTTAGGGAGTTTGTGGGCGTATTTCGGAGGACTTTCCGGGACTTACACCGACGGAGAAATCGAGTTCGTGATCGACTTAGCGTCGAGGCAAGCTCCAATATCGAAGGCCCGTCTGAGAATGGCTCGGTGGAGATGAAAGAAGCGATGGTACAACTACAGGAGTTGTTGGACAAGAAATATATTCAATCAAGTGTGTCACCGTGGGGAGCACCGGTGTTATTCGTAAAGAAGAAGGATCGGTCAATGCGTCTTTGCATTGATTATAGGGAGTTAAACAAAGTCACTATTAAGAACAAGTATCCATTGCCGAGAATAGATGACTTGTTTGATCAATTGAAGGGTGATAGATATTTCTCGAAGATAGATTTGAGAAGTGGGTATCATCAACTGAAGGTAAGAAAGGAGGATGTACGGAAGACGGCATTCTGAACTCGGTATGGACATTACAAATTTTTGGTGATGTCTTTTGGTTTGACAAACGCCCCTGCAGCATTCATGGATTTGATGAACAGGGTGTTTAAACCATTTTTAGACAAGTTTGTGGTGGTGTTTATCGACGATATTCTAGTATACTATAAAACTCACGAGGAATATGTAGAACACTTACGTCTAACGCTAGAGACGCTAAGAAAAGAAAAGTTGTATGCGAAATTCTCTAAATGTGAATTTTAGCTGGAACGTGTGCAATTTCTTGGGCACGTAATTGATAAGGATGGAATTTCAGTGGATCCATCAAAGATTGAAGCTGTGATAAATTGGGAACAACCGAGAACTCCATCGGAAGTGAGAAGTTTCTTAGGATTAGTAGGGTATTACAGACGGTTTATCCAGGATTTCTCCAAGATTGCCACTCCGTTAACAAATTTAACGAGGAAATCTGTAAAATTTGTTTGGAAGGAGAAGTGTGAAGAAAGTTTCCAGGAATTGAAAAAGAAGCTAAGTATGGCACCATGTTGTCATTACCGGATAATCTGAGAAATTTTGTGGTGTATAGTGATGCTTCACACAAGGGATTAGGATGTGTCCCTATGCAGAATGGAAAAGTCATCGCGTATGCATCAAGGCAATTGAAAGATTACAAAAAAGGGTATCCGACTCATGATTTAGAGTTGGCGGCGGTTGTGTTTGCTCTGAAGATATGGAGACACTATCTCTACGGAGAGAATTATAAGATTTACACAGACCATAAAAGTCTGAAGTATATTTTCACACAGAAGGACCTGAACATGCGTCAAAGAAGATAGATGGAATTGATAAAAGATTATGATTGTGATATCTTTTATCATCCAGGCAAAGTAAACGTGGTTGCAGATGCCTTGAGTAGGAAAGGCAGGGAAAAGTTGATGTTGTTAACTGATAAGGAGGAGCTTATTACGGCAATGTCAAGGTTAGAGTTGGAAATTAAATTTCCAAGAGAATCCGATGAAAGATGTTACTAGATGGAAGCCAGTACAACTTTGATGGACAAAGTGAAGAACGCTCAACTACGGGATGAGGAATGCAGAAAAGTAGGAGAAAGAGTGGTCGAGGGAAAAGAGGTAAAATACAAGGTTGATACTGATGGAATCTTTGAGATTTGAAGGGCGAATATGGGTTCCAGATCGTCTTAGAGATTAAAGAAGAAATCTTGACTGAAGCTCATAACTCGAGATATTCGATTCATCCAGGAAGTATGAAGATGTATCAAGATTTGCGACGACATTTTTGGTGGCCAAATATGAAAAGAGGCGTTGCGAGAATCGTTGCAAAATGCTTGACATGTCGGAGAGTCGGTAGAGCATCAAAGACCAAGCGGGTTACTTCAACTGTTAGAGATACCGGAATGGAAATGGGAACATATCACAATGGATTTTATGGTAGGTCTTCCAACAACTCAGAAAGGATACGATGCGATTTGGGTGATAGTTGACAGATTGACAAAATCTGCACACTTTTTGCCAATAAAGATTAGATTCAATCTTGATCAGCTGGCAAAGTTATATGTTAAAGAGATCGTGTCGAGACATGGAGTTCCAGTGTCAATTGTATCAGATAGAGATCCGAGGTTCATATCAAACTTCCGGAAGAGACTACAAGAATGTATGGGAACACGATTCTGCGAATGAGTCTGACATATCACCCGCAAAACGGATGGCCAAAGCGAGCGAGCGATTGAGTAAATTGGAAGATATGTTGAGAGCATACGTCATGGATTTCAAAGGAAGTTGGGATAAATAATTACCATTGGTGGAATTTGCCTACAATAATAGTTACCACGCTAAGCATCGGCATCTTGCTTATGAAGCATTATATGGCGAAAGTGCGAACTCCACTGTCTTTGGGATGAAGTTGGTGAACGTCAACTATTAGGACCCGAATCTGGTACAACAAAGCTGCTGAGGTTGTCCAACTCATCAAAACAAGATTGATAGCTTTTCAAAGATGCAGACAAAAGAAATATCTTGATCAACACGAGACAAGATCGTGAATTTGAAGTAGGAAATTTCGTATTCTAAAGGTTTCTCCTTGGAAGGAAAAATTTGATTTGGTAAGAAGGGAAACTAAGTCGAGATTTATTGGACCATTCGAAGTCTTTGCGAAAAGTTGGGGAAGTGGCTTACGAGGTAGCTTTACCTCGAGTGCAAAACATTCATAATGTTTTTCACGTGTCGATTGTTACGATCAGTATAAACTGATTACAAACACGTAATTGAATACGAACCATTACGGTTTGAGAAAGACTTGTCCTATGAAGAGGTTCTATCCGGTTAGTCGACGGGGAAAGAACAAGTGCTCGAAATAAAGTGATACCTTACGTGAAGGTAATTTGGAGGAACCACAATGTCGAAGAGGCTACGTGGGAACTCGAAGCTAAAATGATGAAGAATTACCACGAGTTATTTGTTTAATCTATGTCTTCGATTACGAGGGGATGAGAATCTTTGAAAATAGGGGAGAATGTGATGAATGAATTATTTGAATTGTGATTTTGGGGATGAATCCTTGTAAGGATGGAATGATGTAACATTCTAAATTTTAATTGTTATATTAAATATTTATTGAATTATTTAAGTATTTAATGGATGTGTTTATTATTGTTAAATAAATTCAATTGATGTGGTTAATTATTTGTTAAATAAATAATTAAGAAAATTAATTATTTTGCTAATTTAATTTAATTATTAAGTTAGAGAGTTTTGATTAATTGAATTACTATTCTTTTTATTAGAATTTGTAATTAAAAAGGATGTGTTAGTGGATTAAATAAAATTATGATTATAAAGAAAATTATAATTTTGTGGTATTGATTTATATGTTAAAGTGATTTAATAAATTGTTTTTATAATTAAGTTAATGTGTGACAAACAACCTTTTATAAAGTAGTTATTAAAATAACTTAAAGGAGTTTTAATGCAGTTTTGCCAAACAAGGCTTATTGCTTATTAAGTCTTTATTCTACTTGTGTTTTACCAAACAAGACCAAAAGATTAATTGGTTATTTTTTAGTGACTAGCCAAAGACGTAGAACTAGAATAGAGAAGAGAAGAGAGTTTACAAAGAAAAAAAGAAGAGAGGGAGAAATGTAAGACCCCAAATAATTAATAAATGAAATTTATTTTTCTCTATTTATTATTTTGAAATAGTAAGGGTTGATTTGATTAATGTGGATAGTTATGGGTAAAATACATAAATATTTCAAAATAAGCAAGTGGTTATAAAATATTCATTGTTGTTAGGAGAATATTATTTTGGTCGAGGAATATTAAATCTTTGTCGGGGAATATTAAATGCGACAAGCGACCATGTGTGTGGGCCCCATAACGAAAGCGATTGGATGAAGAAAGCGACAAATATAAGTTGTTTAAAAATAACTAGCGTAGTTATTCAGATTATCTTTGTTAAAATACTAAATTGGTTTAAAACACAAGTGCCATAGTATTTGCACCAATTATTGATTCTTACGTTAGAAGGCACTTTACTCAATAATTGTTACTGATAATTCTTATTAATATTTTATTTTATTGATTCAATAATTGTTGTGTTGATATTTTATATTACTTTGTTGTTTCAATAATTGTCACTACACGGTATTTTTCATTATCGAAAGCAATAATTCATATTATTTGAATAATATTATTGGATAACATTATTGGCAAAGTCTAGAAAGTTCTATCTAAGGAGAGGTTTGGTCACCTAATTGCTTGGCGCAAGAAGAAGGAGAAATTCTTATTGGAAAGCCCCTCTTTCTGAAGCTGCTTGGTTGTCGATATTGTGATTACGTAATATTATTTGTGAATAATTAATTATTGATTCATATGATGAGAAAAATATTGATTTTATGTGGATATAGATGGAGAAAATTTTTAATGTGACAATTGTTGAAAATTAAAATTTTATCTTTTTACGATAAAATAATTCATTTAAATATATTATTATATTTTAATAATATAATAATGGTGATATTTTACAATAAATGTGTGATATATGAGTATCTGAGAAGAAAGAGTATTTTTGTTGCAATAAATGTTTAAAACATGTTAAACATGTTGGTGGACCCCATTTCTTGAGTGAAATTTGATTATAGCACAGTAAAATCGCTTGGCTTTATGGATTTGATCAATTTACATTTGGAATTTGGAAAAACTTTCTTCTACAAAGTTGTAGAGAATTGAATTTCCTATAAAACCTCATGAGATTCGAATTTTCTGACAAAAGAGCTATTTATTATGAATTATTGAAGTTTGAAGCTCAAAATAATTAATTTTGGAAGTTTAAAATATTTTAATTAGAAAAACTTTTTTTAATGTTTTGGCATGTGTGAGTCACTGTTGTGGTGATGGGTAGTGGATCAGATATGACTTTGAAAAAAAAATAAATTATATTAATATTTTATTAAATTTTCTACTTTGGTGTTCTAAGCATTTTCTATAAATAGGGTGCTTAGGTTAGAATTGAAAATCACACCCTAAATTGAAGTTTTCTCTCTCTATATTATCGGCGTATTCTTGTGAGTATTTTGAGTATATTTTGAGTATTTCTATACGGTTGCAAGTTCAAGTCATAGCTTTATCCTGGTGTTCTAATTTAAAGTCTTGATCTTTCGAGGTAAGGGATATTATTATTTTTTAATGATATTATTTATTCTAATATCATTATCTTTGAAATATTGATCTGAACTTTTAATCAAATTTGAAACTTTTAGTGTCGGAGTTACTTATTCACGTGTCTGGCACTATTCACGATATCTGATACTATTCACAAATCTGACATTATTCATCGAAACAATGAAAATTTTCCTTTTAAATCTAAAATATCTATTGTGGATACTAGCTTTGATTGTATCCATGTTTTGATCATTCTTGAATTTTACACCACTATGATTATTTTGAGGTATTTTTGGACGTGGATAAAACAAAATGTACGAATCCTTAATCCTTAATCCTTGTCATTTTGTTTCCTTTGGATTCGTTTCTTTAAAAATATTTTCATCATCCTCGGTCTTAAATGATGATATTATTGAATATCTTTGGCCTATAGTGCAAAAGATGAATGATTTTGATGAATATCTTTGGCCCGTAGTGCAAAAGATGAGCAGTGTTTAGATGAAAATGACCAATCGATGAATATCTTTGGCACAGTAGTGCAAAGATGAATATTTGATTCTAGATATATATTGATTGATGTTACGGGGATAAAAGATGAGCGATGAACTTTAAATTCATACATAGAAGATAGTAGTTTGCATTCTCTACTTAACTCTTCTAATGAATTATTATTTCATTGCGAATATTGATTTAAAACTTGTTGTCTATTGTATTCTATTAGATTTTTCTCTGTTGAAGACTAACAATAATTTGTTGTATATTATCTTAGTCATAATATTCTTTACTGGGCTAGTTGAGCTCACCCTTTTCCTTTTTGTTCTATTTTTCTTATCAAGAGGTGAGAATGTAGCGAGTACGAGTCGGGGTATGGAATGATGGTTATAGAGAGAGTTGTTTAGTAGTCCTCACCATTTTTGTAAAATAATGTATCAATAAATGTGATGAGGATTTATTTGGGTATAGATATTTTCTAGAAGATAATATTTGTATTCAAACTCACAGTTTTACTATTGTAATAATAAAGTTGTAGTTGTTTCTGTACCATATATTGACAACTTCGAAATGGGTGATGTATACCTATTTTGGGGGCGTCACGGTTGGTATCGAGCTTAGGGATATGATCTCTGGCAGAGATCGGGGAATAGAACTAGGAGGGGAGAGACGAGTAAATCCTTCGCTAGTGTGTCCTACCTAAGCTTATTTGTTAGTTGGTCAGTATATAGGGATATTATGTGATATATTGATTTGCTTAATTAACCCTTGTTTTATGATGATATTTGAGAATGTCGTGAGAATATTAACAATGGAAATGAGGCCGTGGAGACGCTTGTACTCTCACTAAGGAGAGAACGTGCAATATCTTGGCAATGTTCCTCCCATGAACAACACCACTAAGCGAGATGATGAGCGAGGGGATGTTTAGAAGTTTTTGCAATTCATGCAAAATCGAGACGAGGAGACTCGTGTTCAAAATCTGAGGAGAAATGATAGCAATTCACGGGTTGTCACGATCAAGCGATTCAAAGAGTTGGGACCACGAATTTAAGGAAAGCGGATCCGATCATGGTGGAAACATGGGTCAAGCAAATTACCAAGATATTCGATGTCTTGGGATGCGGAGGAACAGAAGGTTCCATTCGCCACCTTTATGTTCCGTGGCGAAAGCGGACTCTCTGGTGGGAGTCTCATGAAGCGTACCCATCCAAACTTTCGGCGTGTCTTGGGAGACGTTTGAAAAATATTTAATGACAAATACTTTCTTGAAAGTGTTAAGTTATATAAGGAAGTTGAGTTTATTAGATTAGAGCGAAATAACATGGCGGTGTCCCAATCTGAGGCAAAGTTTGCGAGAGTTATCGAGTTTGCACCTCATTTGGTGGAGAATGAGGAACGTGTACGCGGATGTTTCTTAGAGGTTTGAAACTTCGGCATACGTCGTCGATATCTCATTTCTCATAAATTTTATCTCTATTCAGATGTTGTAAATAGGGCTCAATTATTAGAGCGAGATAACGAAAGTACGGTCATCGAGGACCACAACCGAGGATCATACCGGAGATGGTAGTCAACAAAACAACGATAACCGGTGAAGAAAGAAAAAGACGGACAAAAATGGTAACCACTCGGTGGTAATCATAGCCATGAGAATAGAAGAAGCGAATCGGGAGGAGATTTTAAAAGAGGAGATTCAACAACGACCATGTGAAGAAGCAACAATCTTGGACAAGAATAGGTTCTAAGGAGGAGAACGACCACCGGTCATATGCTACAAATCACGGAAAAGAAGGACATATCGGTCAAACCGCCCTGACAGTTCAAGGTATGCTATAATTGTGGAAAGGAAGGACATATCGCTTTCGAGATTGTCTGCAGATGCGAAACCTAGTTCAATGAGGACGGTGACTCAAAAGATTGTCCTAGAAAAGTCAAAGTCAGCGGTTCTTGGAAGAAGCGTTTGTTGTGGTTTGGTCAAAATCGAGGAACCCAAACGAGGTGATCATGGCTAAGCTATTTATGAATTCTTGTGAAGTTTATACCTTACTTGATACTAAGTGATACCCATTCATTTATCTCTCCTACTTGTGCTCAACGTTTAAACTTGACTCGGAGAAATTAGACTTTGACCTATCTGTGGAAACTCAGTTAGGAGAAACTTTCATCACATCCACTTTGTTTATAAATCTTGTTTGATTCAAATTGGCACCATCACCTTACACTGTTGACCTTATCTCTTTAAAGATACTTGCTTTTGATGTGATTTTAGGGATTGATTGGTTAACTACTCATCATGCCAAAATTGATTATTTTCGTAAGGTTGTTAGTTTTCATATTCCTAACCAACTGACAGTTATTTAATTCAAGCAACTAAACCATTAAAATCAATCAACGCTCATATCTAATCATAAAGCTATTCGTTTATTGAAAAAGCGGATGTCAAGCTTTCTTAGCCCATGTTATGGATTTGAATAAAGACACGTCAAATTTGAATAATATTCTATTGTTATTGACTTTCTGACGTATTTCTGAAGAACTTCCGGTCTCCCCCCCGAGCGTGAAGTTGAATTCTTTATTGATCTTGAACACAGTACAAAGCCCATTTCTAAAACCCCATATCGAATGGCTCTATTGAACTTGAGGAGTTAAAGGTCCAACTACAGGAATTGTTGGACATCGGTTTCATTAAATCTCTACTACATCTCCTTGGGGTGCTCTGTTTTATTAAGTAAAGAAGAAAGAGCGGGAGTATGCGACTTTATATTGACTATCGGGAATTGAACCATGTCACCATCAAGAATAGGTATCCTCTACCTCGTATTGATGACTTGTTTGACCAGATTCTGCAAGGAGCACAATTCTTTTCAAAAATCGATCTTAGATTACGGATATCATCAATGAAGATTAGAATCGAGGATATTCAAAGACTATCTTTAGAACTCGGTACGAGCATTATGAATTCTTAGTCATGTCTTTTGGATTGACTAATGCTCCTGCTGCTTTCATGGATATGATGAATCGAGTATTCAAGGAATATTTGGATCTGTTTGTTGTTGTCTTTATTGATGACATCCTCATATATTCCAATAGTCGTGAAAATCATGAGCACCATTTGAAGCTGGTACTGCAAAGGCTTCGTGAAAACAAGTTATATGCAAAGTTAAAGAAATGCGAGTTCTGGATTGAGGAAGTAGCATTTCTTGGGCACGTGGTGTCAAAACATGGAGTATCTGTTGACCCGTGAAGATTGAAGCAATACAAAGTTAGGAGCAACCAAGACGGTGGTGAAGTCACGTAGCTTTTGGGCTTAAATTTGGTTATTATCGGAGATTAAATGGAAGGGTTTTCTCGAATCGCTATTCCATTAACTTTCGACTGACTCGGAAAGATATAAAATTTGTATGGAGCGAGGAATGCGAGAAGAGTTTCCAAGAGCTTAAAAGGAGACTTATTTCGGCACCTATTCTAACAATACCATCTGGTACGGATGGATTTTTATCTCTGACGATGCTTGAGGCAAAGGGTTAGGATGTGTTCTCATGCAACGTGGGAAAGTCATAGCCTATGCCTCATGACAACTTAAAGAATATGAGAAGAATTATCCTACTCTAGATCTAGAGTTGGCGGCCGATTTTCGCGCTAAAGATCCGGAGGCACTATCTATATGGGGAGAAAGTGGAGATATATTCGGACCATAAAAAGCCTCAAATATTTCTTCACTCAAAAAGAACTCAACATGCGGCGGCAATGACGTTGGCTCGAGCTATTGAAAGACTACGACCACACTATTCAATACCATCCTAAAAAAGCGAACGTGGTAGGCGTGGCGTTGAGTAGAAGATCAAATCACGAGGAATGAGTGCGATGATGTCAAGTATACGCAGAGCCAACTTTTAATAGAAAAAGTTAAGGTTGCTCAAGCCACCAGGCCGAGCCGATGCGTATGAAGAAGAAAGTACAAGAAGGTGCTATTCCGGAAGCGAGAATTGATGAAGAAGGAATACTTCGAGTCCACTCCAGACTTTGTGTTCCTAACGACTCTGATTTGAAGTACAAGATTATGATGGAGGCACATAATACACCATTTGCAATCCATCCTGGAAGTACTAAAATGTATCGTGATCTTCGACATACATTTTGGTGGAACAATATGAATAGAGAGATTGCAAAGTTTATCTCGATGTGTTTAACTTGTCAACGTGTAAAGGCGGAGCATCTAGTACCTAAGGGTCCGTTGCAACCACTTGAGATTCCGAAATGGAAGTGGGAACACATTACCATGGATTTCGTTATGGGTCTTCCTACGGTTTCTCAAGGCATCAATGCCATTTGGGTTATTGTTGATAGATTAACCAAGTCTGCTCATTTCTTGCCGATACGGGAGACTTATTCCCTTGAACATCTTGCTAGTATATATGTAAATGAGATTGTGAGGTTGCATGGCATGCCAGTATCCATAGTTTCGGATCGTGACCCAAGATTCACTTCAAGGTTTTGGGTTAGCTTGCAAAAAGCTATGGGTACAGATTTACTATTCAGTTCGGCATACCATCCTCAAACGGACGGACAATCAGAGAGGACTATTCAAACTCTTGAAGATCTATTAAGACTCTGTGTCCTAGACTTCAAGGGCAGTTGGGATAAGTATTTACCATTGGTGGAATTCTCCTACAACAAGCGATTATCGAGCAAGTATATAGGTGTGGCTCCATTTGAAGCATTATATGGGCGAAAAGTGTCACTCTCAATATATGTTGGGATGAGGTGGGTGAAGCAACATTGTTGGGACCCGAAGTTAAGACGTATGACTCTGAAAAGATCCAAATGATTCGACAACGTATACAAATGGCACAAGATCAACAAAAGAGTTATGCGGATCTTCATCGAAAGGGCGTGGAATTTAGTATAGGGGATCATGTATTGTTGCGAGTTGCTCCATGGAAGGGAGTTACAAGATTTGGGAAGAGAGGAAAGCTCAATCCACGATTTATTGGTCCATTTCAAATTCTTGACCGAGTAGGAAATGTAGCCTATAGACTCGCGTTACCTCAAAGTATGTCTCGTGTTCATAATGTGTTTCACATATCTCATACTTAAGAAATATGTGAAAGACCCGAACCACGTTATAGAGTTAGAACCGGACGAGATAGCCAAGGACTAACCTATGAAAAGGTAACTGGCAAGGATCTTGGATAGGAAGGAGCATGTCCTACGCACAAAGGTCATACCACAAGTTAAAGTTTTGTGGAGGAATCATCTTATTGAGGAAATGACACGGAGTTGGAAACGGAAATGAAAGCGAGGTATCCTCATCTTTTGAAACACACGGTCGTCGTCAATTTTGAGGACGAAATTTCATAAGGAGGGGAGGTTGTAAGACCCCAAATAATTAATAAATGAAATTTATTTTCCTCTATTTACTATTTTGAAATAGTAAGGGTTGATTTGATTAATGTGGATAGTTATGGGTAAAATACGCAAATATTTCAAAATAAGCAAGTGGTTATAAAATATTCATTGTTTGTGGGGGAATATTAGTTTGGTCGTGGAATATTAAATCTTGTCGGGGAATATTAAATGACGGCCGCAAAACCCATGTGTGGGGCCCCATAATGAAAAGCGATTGGATGAAGAAAACGACAAATATAAGTTGTTTAAAAATAACTTGGTAGCTTGATTATTCAAGTTAATCTTTGTTAAAATACTCGGTGGTTAAAACACGAAGAGCACACGAGATTGCACCAATTATTGATTCTTACGTAAGAAGGCACTACTCGATAATTGTTACGATAATTCTTATTCGATATTTTATTTTATTGATTCAATAATTGTTGTGTTGATATTTTATATTCTTTGTTGTTTCAATAATTGTCACTACACATTATTTTTCATTATCGAAGCAATAATTCATATTATCCGAATAATATTATTGGATAACATTATTGGCAATGTCTAGAAAGTTTTGTCTAAGGAGAGGTTTGGTCACCTAATTGCGGCGCCGATGAGGAGAAATTCTTATTGAAAGCCCCTCTTTCTGGAACCTGCTTGGTTGTCAATATTGTGATTACAGAATATTATTTGTGAATAATTAATTATTTATTCATATGATGAGGAAAATATTGATTTTATGTGGATATAGATGGAGAAAATTTTTAATGTGACAATTGTTGAAAATTAAAATTTTATCTTTTTCTGATAAAATAATTCATTTAAATATATTATTATATTTTTAATAATATAATAATGGTGATATTTTTATAATGAATGTGTGATATATGAGTATACGAGAAGAAAGAGTATTTTTGTTGCAATAAATGTTTAAAACATGTTAAACATGTCGGTGGACCCCATTTCTTGACTGAAATTTGATTATAGCCTGTAAAATCGTCCGTTTATGGATTTCGGTCAATTTACATTTGGAATTTGGAAAACTTTCTTCCAAAGTTGTAGAGATTTGAATTTCCTATAAAACCTCATGAGATTCAATTTTTCGACAAAAGAGCTATTTATTATGAATTATTGAAGTTTCAAAGTTCAAAATAATTAATTTTGGAAGTTTAAAATATTTTAATTAGAAAAAATGTTTTTTTAATGTTTTGGCATGGTGTGGTGGTGATGTTGTTGGGTTTTGGTAGTGGGTATATGACTTTGAAAAAAAATTATATTAATATTTTATTAAATTTTCTACTTTGGTGTTCTAAGCATTTTCCTATAAATAGGTGCTTAGGTTAGAATTGAAAATCACACCGAAAATCAAAGTTTTCTCTCTATATTATCGGCGTATTCTTGTGAGTATTTTGAGTATATTTTGAGTATTGTTATACGGTGCAAGTTCAAGTCATAGCTTATATCCGATGTTTCAAATTTAAAGTCTTGATCTTTCGAGGTAAGAGATATTATTTTTTAATGATATTATTTATTCTAATATCATTATCTTGAAATATTGATCTGAACTTTTTAATCAAATTTGAAACTTTTAGTGTCGGAGTTACTATTCACGTATATACGGCACTATTCACGATATCTGATCTTATTCACGAATCTGACACTATTCATCGAAAAATGAAAATTTTCCTTTTAATCTAAAATATCTATTGTGGATACTAGCTTTGATTGTATCCATGTTTTGATCATTCTTGAATTTTACACCTCTATGATTATTTTTGAGGTATTTTTTGACGTGGATAAAACAAAGTACGAATCCGTAATCCTTAATCCTTGTCATTTTATTTCACTGGATTCGTTTCTTTAAAAATATTTTTCATCATCCTCAGTCTTAAATGATGATATTATTGAATATCTTTGGCCTATAGTGCAAAGATGAATGATTTCTGATGAATATCTTTGGCCCGTAGTGCAAAGATGAACAGGTGTTTAGATGAACATGACCAATGATGAATATCTTTGGCTGTAGTGCAAATGAATATTTGATTCCAGATATATATTGATTGATGTTACAGGGATAAAAGATAGACGATGAAATTTAAATTCATACATAGAAGATAGTAGTTTGCATTCTCTACTTAACTCTTCTAATGAATTATTATTTCCGCTACGAATATTGATTTAAAACTTGTTGTCTATTGTATTCTATTAGATTTTTCTCTGTTGAAGACTAACGATAATTTGTTGTATATTATCTTAGTCATAATATTCTTTACTGGGCTAGTTGAGCTCACCCTTTTCCTTTTTGTTCCATTTTTCTTCTCAGGAGGCGAGAATGTAGCGAATGCAAGTTGAGTGGGGTATGGAATGATGGTTATAGAGAGAGTTGTTTAGTAGTCCTCACCATTTTTGTAAAATAATGTATCAATAAATGTGATGAGGATTTATTTGGGTATAGATATTGTCTAGAAGATAATATTTGTATTCAAACTCACAGTTTTACTATTGTAATAATAAAGTTGTAGTTGTTTCTGTACCATGTATTGACAACTCAGAATGGGTGATGTATACCTATTTTGGGGGCGTCACAAGAAAGGTTAGGGAATTGGAGAGAAGAAGAAGCTTGAGAATCAAAAAGGGTTGGCCACCATCTTCCATCATCATCTTCCTCAAGGTATCATCCTACTCTTTTAGTTTTTAAAGGTTTAGTTTTTCTCTTCCTAAATTCTCTGTAGAATCCTTGTGTATGGGTAAATTAGTTGTTATGTATGTGAATTTATATGATAATCTAGTGAGTTAAACTATTTTTATAAGCTATGATTGAGAACAGTCCATGAATTTATATGTTTGAGAAGAAAAGTATTTTATAGAGTATTTTTGTGATTATATATCATTTAGTTAAAAATAGAATTATGGGTTGTTTAGTTGTTGTATTGATAAATTGGCTATTCAATTTGTTAAAGTATATATATATACTTTGATAAAATGCTTTGAATTAATTGTTTTGGTTGAGAAACAAAATCACAGTGTTTATTTTTCATCAAAAATATCAAAAAGTAAGTTTTAGCCAAAAACAATGAATTTGGGTGTGTTAATTTTGTTGTTTATGTTGTTGTATGGGTAGAAACATGTTAGGAATTCTTGAATTATGTTTACATGAAGTTTTTGTATGAATTGTATGTGAATCAGTCTCATGTAATCGAGCTTGTAGGCCAAAAAATTGGCTTTTTCTGTCTTTGTTGCTTGTTGTCAATCGAAACTACTGATTTCTCATCTGCTTGGCCTTGACGCCGCATCGCGGCTTTGTAGCATTTTTTCCTCATACCATAATACCTGCTCTCATGCCATAATGCGACCCATAAAGCTGTGTGGCGTGCCATGGCGTGAGTTAACGAATAATCCGACAGATGTACTTTTGTACAAGAAATTTTAAGAAAAGTTATGTGATGATGGTAGGACTGTAAAATGTTTATTTTAGTATTTCTATACTATGAATAATTATGTTATTAAGGATTAACTTGTGTTATAACTAGATTATGTGATTAAAAATCCAATTTTTAAATGATGTACGCACTTAGTTATATTTGTAAGATGGTAATGACTAATTATGTCATGATGACATATGTTTATAGCATATTGTGGTTTGAATTGTTCGATTTAGTCCACGAGCAAGGCAAGTGTTCTAATCCATGATCTTGATTTAATCAATTATTGTTTCCAATATAATAATGCAAGATTTATAATTCTTTATCTTGTTGAACTATTTATTGTTTCAATTCGATTACCTTATGAATGATGCAAGCTTTCTAAACTTTGGTTTAATGTTGACAAGTTATTCTTGTATTTAACTTGTTGTTTAGCATGCACAACTATTTATACTAATGTTGAGAAATTTCATCGTTCAACTGTTATGCATGCTTAGTACTCAATTCTAATTAACCTTGACTTAATATTGTTCAAGCAAGGCATGTTATAGTTATTCAAAGTATATGCTATTAGATTATTCCTAAAGCATGATTTTGGTTTACCATGTTGATTCAATTACGATTATTCTGTATATGATGATATTAATTCAACTAGTCCTCTAGTTGATGATCGTTGAACTTTAAATTACCCTTGAAAGCTTATCCAAACCAAACTCTCTTTGGTGCGGACTTGTACTCCAAATACTGAGATGAACAACCCTATTATTATTAAGGGATAACTTACACGTAGCGTTAAATGTTTGTGCACAATACATGGTACGAAGGGCTGATCCTCCTAAGTACGAGGAGTCCTTATAGTCTTATGACTGTTAAAGTTGGAGTTGAAAGATTACTCGCAACTGTGAACATAGTTCATGGTCTTATGACCCTCAATTATATTTATTCCATATTTTGGATTTCAGTTTCTGATTATTGTTGATAGAGTACTATTCATTGTTGATGAGCCTATTTTTGGCAGTTATTATTGTTATACTCCTGTTGATTCTATATTATATCCGGTGAGCAATTGTTTTGCTCACTCTTGCATATTTAAAAACTCATTGCAGCTAAAGAAGAGAAGGTAGATGAACCTTCGTCTGGCAAAGGAAAAGGAAAAATGTGCAAATGATGATGACTTGTAATTTTTACTTTAGATTTTTATTATGATGATCTTAGACTTGGTTTTAATGAAGTTTATTTAATTTTTGCATTTGAATGATTGTATTTAAAGGTTAGATAACTGGGAGATTTTATTATGTAACCCTTTAATGGGAAAGGTTTTATTTATCCAGTTTTATTGTGATTGGGTAGTTAGATATGAATGTTTGATTAAGTGAACACCAGATCCTGTGGGAATGAAGTACCTGGATTTGGGGGTGTCACATACCCGATAGTAAAAGTACAGTAATACGCGTGGTTGTATAGTAGTACACGGTATTGATTATTGATGATTACGTAAGAAGTCACTCAGTTATACTCAATTATTGCTACAGTAATTGCTACATCATATCTCTCATATTATTGATTCGATTATTGTCATAGTATCATCTACATAATATTTTATATATTATTAAATCAATAATTGAGACGACAAAGTTATTTATATTATTAAATTGCAATATTTACAATGTCTAGAAGTTCTGTTAAGGAGAGGTTGGGTCATCTAATTGCGCGCCAATAAGGAGAAATCCTTATCGGAAAGCCCCCTCTTTCCTGGGAACAACCTAGTTGTTTAATATTATGAGTTATATTATTAATGATGAATAAGTTCGTGTGGATTAAAGATGAATTTGATAGTTCCATTGTGTTGGGATTATTAGTGTTAGTGGAAATCGACATCTATTCTGATGATAATTGATGTCCGGGGGTTATATTGATAAATCGAGTAATTAATCGGATAAATAAGCAATTAATTGCTACTAATTCATATGCTTATATAACTATTTGTTCATATACATGTACTATTGAGTCACATTCATTTATTATTAGGGGTGGTGGTGCAAATTTGATAATACTTGCAGTACTGAATTAAAAATGAAAGAAAAGTTGAAGGTATTGTACTGTAATATTTCGAGCCCCAAAACGTGTAATTATCGAAACTATATTTTCCTATAAATAGAAGCTCATTCCTTCATTATTTTTCACCAATTCACTAAAGCTATAGATGTGATGCCCCCAAAATAGGTATACATCACACATCTTGAGTCGCCAAATACATGGTACAAAATTCAAATACAACTTAATAATACAGCTGTCGTGTAAAATATGACAAAACATACACTGAGAGTTTTAATAAGAATATTGTAATCTAGACAATATCCACACTCAAAAGAGTCCTCATTATATTTATTATCACACTATTTAACATAATAGTGAGGACTACTAATACTATCATCTGGACCGTCACTCCGTTCCCCGACTAGTTCCGCCACGCTTTCATTTCAAGAAGAACAAGTGAAAGAAAGGGTGAGCTCAACTAGCCCAGTAAGAAATATTATGACTAAGATAATGCAGAATAAATTATCATTAGTCTTTAACAATGTTAAGCTGATAAAATACGATAGACATCAAGTTTAATCTGCAATGCTGAATAAGCAATCCATTAAAAGAGTCAAGTAGAGAATAAAATTTACTATCTTTTATGATTTAAAAGGTTTTCATCACTTTTATCACGAGACTCAACAATAAATAATTCACATCATCCTGCACTATGACCAAGGATATTCATCAAGATCACAACCACAAATTATCCATGCACTACGGCGAGGATATTCGTATATTCATCAATGATCATGATCATGCCAACAACTCGGCCCATCAATGCACTACGGACCAATGAGGACTTTTTCCACATCATTTGTCACATTACGGTCATGATTACAATCAATAATCCCTCGGTCATAATCATACCAAGTCCATCTATGCACTTACAAGCCACGTATGACTTTAAACATAATATAAACATGAGGATGATGACAATGATATAAGAATTCAATAAAAACAAGTTCAAGAATTAATTTATCCAGGAACTAATAACGTCCAAATTGTCAACACGATACTTCTTTGTAGAGTAAAATTCAAGATTGCTCAGAAGAATATTTTCATGAAAAGATACTGGATGAATCACAAATATCGAGGATATTCCACTAATTTCATGGAGTATAGAAGTCAAAACTTTAACCAACTGAGTTTAATAAAGAATGGAATAACAAAAGAAATCACCATGCATGCGATAAACCGCACAGACAGGTTATTCCAACAGAATAATAAATAATGGAACCAAGTCATGCATAAATGCACAGACAGGATATTCTAATAGAATAATAAACAACAGAACCAGGTCATGCGTAAACGCATAGATAGAATGTTCCAACAGAATAATAAATAACGGAACCAGGTCATGCGTAAAGCACAGACATGATGTTCTAACAGAATAATAAAGAATGGAATAACAGAAGAATTTCACCATGTATGTAGTACTTCGCATATACAGGTTATTTCAACATAATAATAAAAAATGGAATAACAAAAGTTCTCTTCATGAAGACGAAAGAAAGAAATAATACCCCTTACCTTAGAAGAAACTAGATATAGGAGTAGTGAAGTAGCAGAATACTTTTCTTCTTTCTCTCTATAGTTTATCTCTCTAGAGTTTCAGTGAATTCGTAAGAAATAATGAAGGAATGAGCTTCTATTTATAGGAGAATAGAAGGGATACTATTTAAAAAAATAATTCACGGACGCTACAGAAATGATTCACGGATGCTTATTCCAATGACTGATGCATTAATTCATTCATGGATGCTTGATATCAACCAAAATAATAATATAATACATATATATATATACATAAACACATGTTTATTTGAAAACATCCACCCACCCATGAATTCCAAAATCAAACCCCTTTCATTTTTTCTTTCACACGTGGGCCCCACGTGTTCCCCTCCCACCAACATCTCATAATCACAAGTGGGTCCCATAATATTTATATTAAACAACTTTCTATCGATTATTTTGAAAAATGGGTAAATGGGGGTCAATATAACAAGCCAATTTATAACAAATACATTATAAAATTCCTTCAATATTTTTAACAACATTTATCATCATTATTATAATTCACAATATTAATCGACCGTGTCGCTCCTGTGAAAGAGGGGCTTTTCAATAAGGATTTCTCCCAATCAAGCGCAGCAATTAGGTGACCAAACCTCTCCTTGCGTAACTTCTGAGACATCGTTAATATTGCAAATAATAATATTAATAACCCGTCATCTCAATTATTGATTTAATAATATATATAATATCGACAATAATTGAATCAAATAACGTGAGATACTATGCAGCAATTACTATAGCAATAATTGAACAAAACTGAGTGACTTCTCACGTAAGCATCAATAATCAATATTGTGTGCTACTATGCAACCACACGTATTACTGTACTTTTACTACTGAGTAGTTCAACAGTTAACGGTGAAACTTCCGCCGTTATTTTCATAAAAATATTTTTGTCGTTTTCTCAATCCGACAATAATTCCGTTGTGGAGTCCACCAATGATTGTGCCGTCGTATGAATATTCCCTGTTAAAATGAATATTCCCCGACCAATCGAATATTATACAACAACTTGCGTACTTTGAAAAATTTATAAATATTACCCACAACTATAACATTATATCAAATTCATTCCATAATATTTAAAAATGATATTTATAGAAAAATCATCTTTATTAAAAAGTTGGGGTCTTACAATAGAGCAATTATTATAGAGAGAAATTATAGAGAGAAAGAAGAAGAGAAGTCTGCTACCTCACTATTCCAAAGATCCGGCTTTCTTCTAAGGTAAGGGATATTATTATTATAGTAGGGGTATTATTTCTTTCAGATTCATGAAGAGAGCTTCATTATTCCATTCTTTATTATTATGTTGAATAATATGTCTATGCGAATCTGCTCGCATACATGGTGAAATTCTTCTTTTATTCCATTTTTTATTATTATGTTGGAATAACCTGTCTATGCGAAGTACCGCATACATGGTGAAATTCTTCTATTATTCCATTGTTTATTATTCTGTTGGAGTATCATGTCTATGCGGATTACGCATGGCCTGGTTCCATTCTGTATTATTCTGTTAGAATATCTTGTCGGTGCGTACTACGCATGACCTGGTTCCATTATTTATTATTCTGTTGGAATATCCTATTGGTGCGTATTACGCATGACCTGGTTCCATTATTTATTATTCTGTTGGAATAACCTGTCTGTGCGGTCTATCGCATGCATAGTGAATTATGTTGTTAATTCATTCTTTATTATTCTGTTGGAATAACCTGTCTACGCAGACTACCGCATGCATGGTAAATTCTTCTGTTATTCCATTCTTTATTATTCTGTTGGAATAACTTGTCTATATGGATTATCACATGCATGGTGAATGATCATTCGTATTCATTCCTTATTAAATTGTGAAAATGATCTGTCTACGTAGATTACCACATGGTGGGCGAAAATTTATTTGCAGTTTCGTAATTTCTCTGACCCTCAAAAATTCTGGAAAAAATTGAAATGATAATTTGATGAGTTTTCTAGATTGTGTCCAAAAATGGCGATTTTTGGATGTATAGATTAGGAGTTATGAATTTTATGGGAAAAGACTATTTTAAAAGTAAACACTTATAACTCCTTGTGGTTAACTCCAAAATTGGTGAAATTTTTATTGGGAGTACATATATATAACAGGAGTATACCCTGTAAATTTCGGAATTTTTGGACAAAAGTACAATTTATGATAAATGTCTAAATATTCGACAGTTTTGGCCATATGAAAAATAGTAAATGAATTTTAAAAATTCTGAGAAAAATATATGTTCAACATGGGACTATATTCTGCTAAATTCCATAAAAGAATAATTTTTGAGACTGATTTGGTATTTTCATTAAAACAGTTTAGGGGGGTGTATTCAATTAAGATTTTTAAAGACTTTTAAAGATTTTAAAAGTTTGGTTGTATTCAATCAAGACATTTAAAGAGTTTATAAAAGTTTAGTGGTATTCAATTACAACTTTTTTAATGTCTTTAAAAGTTAGGTGGTATTAAATTAAGATTTTTACAAAGTCTATAAAAGTATTTTGGTATTCAAAAAGTCATAAACTTTTCAGATTTCTATTAAATGGTAGAGTTTGACAGACTTTAGAAGAAGAATTATAACTATCAACCCATATCCAAAGTCTGACCTCATCTCTAAAGATTTCTAAAGACTTCATATCTCATCTTAATAAGCTAAATAAATTTAAAATACAATTCACATGAATCCAATATTTCTAATTACTTCACATGAATCCAATATTTCTAATTACTTCACATTAATCCAATATTTCTAATTATTTATAATCTAGAATAATTAATACTTCTGGTACCCACAAAATAAAACATTTATTTTGTTTTTGTAGTCAACGCATAAAAATTCAAAATTTTAAATTTTGAATTTATTTGTTATTTAATAATAAACACACGTTATTATTTCAAAAATAAAAATAAATACACAATATTTTATAATTTTATAATTTCATAAATTAACTTAATCGAGTTAAATGAAGAATATAAATAAAAAATATTTTTATTTGAAAAATAACTTGCTATTTTAAAATATACATGAAACAAGTATATATTATTTTATTTGCAAATTTTGATACTAAGATTTAGGTAATATTCAAATATTTGAATGGAAATCGATATATATTGCAAATGTTTATATTAATTTTTTAATTGATAGTTACGTAAATAAGTATTGATGACAACTTTTGTAGACCGAAATGAAAAACAATAATTCCAAATAAGCGTATGCATATGCATAAAGTATATATAGCTCAATAAAAAGTGAGCTTAATTTTTGTATTGCGTCTGTAGTTTCTAAAGTTTTATTGGTATCCGAGTATCCAAATGTATTATGAAATGAGTAGAATAATATGAACGCTTTCAACATATATAAAATCTCATGCCACAATATTATAATGACATTTACTCTAGTTCATGAAAAAAGAGGGAGATGTTGTACACATAGGCTAATTAACAATTAATATAAGTTGCAAGATATATTAGAAGTATACAAAAGTCTATCACAGTCTTGATAAAAAGTTTATAAAAGTCATTTTAAAAAAGTCTTTAAAGTCTTTGAAAGTCATTAAAATTCCACAAATTCTACAAAAGTATGTCACTTAAAAAAAGTCTTTAAAAATCTTAATTGAATACACCCCTCTTAGTTACGAACATATGAATTAAATATGTTATGTGAAGTTAAAAAATTGGTAAATAGGAGTTTATGGCTTGGAAATCCTATATAAGGTATATGCAGATTTTTGACGAGTGATTTGATCATTGGTGATGAAATCTTATGAGTATGGCATTTTTGAATGATTAAATGCATTATTTGGTAAAGTGTAAACAATTAAATTAAATTGTTTATAAGTTTAAGAGGTGATTAAAATATTGTTATAATATTAACAATATTAGATTATGAGTTATTAAGTGATTGATAATATTTGGATAAATTTAAAGTCTTTAATATTTATCCTTATTTTTGTTTGATTAATGCTTATATTATTGTCATCATCCTCATGCTTATATTGTGATGAAAGTCATCTGTGGCTTACGTGCATAGATGGACTTGGTATGATTATGACCAGGGATTATTCGGTTTAATCATGATCGTAATGTAACGAATGATGTGGTAAAAGTCTTCATTGGCCTGTAGTGCATTGATGGATAGTTTTTTGTATGATTATGACCAGGGATTATTCAGTATAGTCATGACCATTGATGATTTAATGAGTATCCTTGGTCGTGGTGCAGGGATGATTTGATGATGTGGTTTATTTTTTTTAAGCTGAGTCTCAGCGAAAAAAGTGATGAAAAACTTTTTAAATCATAGAAGATAGTAGATTTTATGCTCTACTTGACTCTTCTAATGGATTGCTTATTCCGTTGCAGTTAAACTTGAAGTCTATTGTATTTAATCAGTTTAACATTGTTTAAGACTAATGATAATTTATTCTGCATTATCTTAGTCATAATATTTATTACTGGGCTAGTTGAGCTCACCTTTTCTTTCATTGTTCTCTTCAGAAAATGAGAACGTAGCCGGGACTAGTCGGGGAACGGAGTGACGGTCCAGATGATATCATTAGTAGTCATCACTATTCTGTTAAATAGTGTGATAATAAATGTAATGAGGACTCCATTGAGTGTGGATATTATCTAGATGACAATATTCTTATTAAAACTCTTAGATTATGTTTTGTCATATTTCACACGACTGTTGTATAATTAATTTTTATTTGAATTTTGTACCATGTATTTGGCAACTCAAGATGGGTGATGTATACCTATTTTGGGGGCGTCACAGAAATCCTTATCGGAAAGCCCCCTCTTTCCTGGGAACGACCTGGTTGTTAAATATTGTGAGTTATAATATTAATGATGAATAAGTTCGTGTTGATTAAAGATGAAATTGATAGTTCCATTATGTTGGAATTGTTAGTGTTAGTGGAAATTGACATTTATTTCGATATTAATTGATGTCTGGAAGTTTTACTGACCAGTCGGGTAATTAATCGAATGAATGAGCAATTAATTACTATTAATTCACATGATTATAACTATTTATTCACATGTTTGTACTATGGATTCACATTCTTGTACTATTAGGGGAGTTAGTGCAAGATTGATAATACTTGCATGACTAAGTTAAAAATGGAGGTATAGATGGAGGTACAATACTATAATTCGTATTTTCACATGATTATAACTATTGATTCACATGATTGAACTATTGATTCACATTATTTACTATTAGGGGAGGTGGTGCAAGTTTTATAATACTTGCAGGACTAAATTAAAAATGAAAAAAAGTTGAAGGTATTGTACTGTAATATTTTGAGCCCCAAAACGTGCAATTATTGAAACTATATTTTCTTATAAATAGAAGCTCATTCTTCCTTCATTTTTCACCAATTCAATAAAGCTTTAGAGCAATTATTATAGAGAGAAATTATAGAGAGAAAGAAGAAGAGAAGTTTGCTACCTCACTATTCCAATATCCAGTTTCTTCTAATGTAAGAGGTATTATTCTTTCGTATTCATGAAGAGAGTTATTTTCTTTCAATACTCGTAAGAGTTGTTATTCCATTATTTATTATTATGTTGGAATAACCTGTATATGCGAAGTACCACATACATGGTGAAATTCTTCTGTTATTCCATTCTTTATTATTCTGTTGAAATAACCTATCTGTGCGGTCTATCGCATGCCTGGTGAATTCTGTTGTTATTCCATTCTTTATTATTCTATTGGAACATCCTATCTTTGCGGATTATGCATGACCTGGTTCCATTCTTTATTATTCTGTTGGAACATCCTGTCTGTGCGGATTACGCATGACCTGGTTCCATTCTTTATTATTCTGTTGGGAATAACCTGTCTGTGCGGTCTATCGCATGCCTGGTGAATTCTTCTGTTATTCCATTCTTTATTATTATGTTGGAATAACCTATCTATGTGGATTACCGCATGCATGGTGAATGATCCTTTGTATTCATTCCTTATTAAATTAAGGAAATGATCTGTCTACGTGGATTACCGCATGGCGGGCGAAAATCCATTTGCAGTTTCATATATTATATTATACTCAGTTGGTTAAAGTTTTGGCTTCTATACTCCATGAAATTAGTAGAATATCGTGGATATTTGCGCTTCATCCAGTATCTTTTTATGGAAATATTCTTCTAAGCATTCTTGAATTTTACTCCACAAAGAAGTATCATGTTGACAATTTGTACGTAATTGATTTCAGGATAAATTAACTTATAAATCTTTAAAATTTATTCTTGAACTTGTTTTTTTGAATTATTATGTCATTGTCATCATCCTCATTCTTATATTGTGATGAAAGTCATCTTTGGCTTACGTGCATAGATGGACTTGGTATGATTATGTCCAAGGATCATTTGGTATAATCATGACCTATAATGTTATAAATGATGTGGTAAAAGTCCTCAAAGGTTCGCAAAGGTATTGATGGACAGTTTTTGGTATGATTATGACTAGGGATTATTCGGTATAGTCATGACCATTGATAATTTAATGAATATCCTTGGCCCATAGTGCAGGGATGACTGGATGATGTAGTTTATTTATTAAGCTGAGTTTCACCGATAAAAATTAATGAAAATATTTTAAATCATAGAAGATAGTAGATATCATGGTCTACTTGACTCTTCTAATGGATTGCTTATTTTGCTGCAGTTAAACTTGATGTCTATTGTATTTTATCAGTTTAACATTGTTGAAGGCTAATGATAATTTATCCTGCATTATCTTAGTCATAATATTTCTTATTGGGCTAGTTGAGCTCACCCTTTTACTTTCATTGTTCTCTTCATAAAATGAGAACGTAGCCGGGACTAGTCGGGGAACGAAGTGATGGTCCGAGATGGTGTTATAGTAGTCCTCACTATTCTATAAAATAGTGTGACAATAAATGTAATGAGGACTCTATTTGAGAGTAAATTTTGTCTAGAAGGAAATATTCCTGTTTAAAGTCTCAGCTATGTTTTGTCGTATATTACACGACGTTTGTATAATTAAGTTTATATTTGTATTCTGTACCATGTATTTGGCGACTCGAGATGGGTGATGTATACCTATGTTGGGGGCGTCACAATGTTCTACTTGACTCTTCTAATGGATTGCTTATTCTGCTGCAGTTAAACTTGATGTTTATTGTATTTTATCAGTTTAACACTGTTGAAGGCTAAGGATAATTTATTCTGCATTATCTTAGTCATAATATTTCTTCTTGGGCTAGTTGAGCTCACCCTTTCTTTCACCGTTTCGCGTAAAATGAGAATATAAATTTGGACGAGCCTGGGAACGGATTGACTATCCGATGGTGGCTATAGTAGTCCTCACTATTTTATAAAATAGTGTGATAATAATTGTAATGAGGACTCCATTGAGAGTGGATATTGTCTAGAAGGCAATATTCGTATTTAAACTCTCAGCTATGTTTTGTCGTATTTTGCACGACAGTTGCATTAATTAAGTTGTATTTGATTTATGTAGTGTGATATCTGGTGACTCAAGATGGGTGATGTATACCTGTTTTGGGGGCGTCACAAGCATGATGTATAGTAAATGAAGAGGCTTTGCATGCTTGGTGACTTAACATGAGATTTTCAAACGAAACTTTGGAAAACTAGTTTTTTCATTAACTACATTATAATTATTCTAGCATTTGACATCATGATTAGGTGTGTCATGCATGTAGACATGATTAACAAGCATGCTAGTTAATCGTATGCATTATAAAGTAGTTAGGAATGGTTAGATCAAGTCTAAATGAAGTAGAGTTATACAAACTTGAAATATATGACTAATCTAATGAAAGCATGTTTAATTGAGACTTATTGATCTCATTGTATGAATATAACGACTAAACATGAAGGAATTTGTTAAATCAACATGTGAAGTCTTGATTTTGTGAGATTTGATAAATCATGTAAGGAACAAGTTATAAAAGAGATCAAACATATTCATAGATATCACGTCATGTATGATTATGCAAGTGTCATCATTAATGTTTATGGGTGTGCAAGTCTGGCCAAGCTACTGTCTAACAATTCTAGTTTGAACAAGGAGCAGCGCGGCCGCGCCACTCCTTAGTTCAAATCCAGCGCGACCGCGCCACCCTGCAGTGAGATCTATTTTCTGTAAATAATTTGAGGGTTTGCGCATGCCTATTTTTATACCTTAATCTCTAATATGTGTCTAGTGCAGTATTTATGTGTCAATAAGCATGTTATTGAAAGAATACTATATTGAATAAGTGTTTATAACCTTAAAGTCAAAAATGTGATTTTAAACTATGTTCTTTAAATGAATGAGAAACTGATTTTTTTGTATTATGTGATGACATATGTATAATGTCACGCGATTAAAAGAAGACTTAGAATAATCCTAAATTCAAATTGTAATATTAAATATTTATTGAATTATATAAATATTTATTTGATGTGTTTATTATTGAAATTGATGAAATAAAATTTTATTATTGATGTGGGTATTATTATTAAATATTTATGAATTAAATTTATTAGATAATATTTTAAATTAAATTAATTTATAATTTAGAGAGTTGTAATATAACATGAGATGTTATATTGTAGTTTTAATTTAATAATTTAAAGTGGTATGTTAAATTATTAAGTAAAGTTATAATGAGATTATAATTATGTGATATTTGTTTAAGTGAAATATGTATTTAAAATATAGTATGTGTAATTAATTTATTTGACTAATGTTGGATATGGAAATCTTTATTAAAATAAATTAAAGGAGTTTAATTTAGTTTTGACCAAACAAGGCTTAAAAATATTAAGTCTTTATTTTAAAAACTTTGTCAAACAAAGCCTTATGGCTTTTGGATTTTTAAATTTTAAATTTTAATTATAATAATTATATAAATAAAATAAATAAAATAATAAATATAATATATTTATAACCTAAGCGTTATATCTATAACTGATATTCTAATAACTAGACGCATAAAGGTTATCATTTTTTTTATCTATACGCTTAAGTGTGTATTAGTTTTGTGTGAATTGTCTTTTAGCCTAAGAGGAGAAAAAGTTCAAAGAAGGTTGAGAGGGTTGAGAGAGAACCTAAGGATTTCCAAGAATTTTCAGTGTTTAACAAAGAGGATTACAAGCTAAGTGAAGGTAATTTTACATAACCATTAGAATTATATATATATATATATATATATACATATAAAGTTTACTTACAAAATTTTATATACTCTGTGAATTTCATTTGTTTTTCAAATTGTTGTTATATAACCTTTGCTTATGGTGATTTCATATAATTATGATGTTAGAGTATGTAGTTAGGCAAGAATTGTCTTGTCGATTACTGATTAAAAGTAGAAAATTTTGACAAAGATATGTGTGTTTTTTATACACGGCTTATGATAAAGAATAAATTTGATGGTTAAAGTGTATACGAATTGTAAAAATTGAACTGTGAATTATTAATTGGTTATGAAATAAAGAGAACTTAGTTCAAAAGAATCAAATTGGTGTATCATTATGATTACATTGTTCACTATGTCAAGAAGTATCAAAAATGGAGTTTTTGGTATGTTATTCTAGTATTTAATTTTTCTAGAATTATGGTTTAAGTTGTTTTAATTTAGTATTTGTATGCTTGGTGAAGTTTATGTGTAATTTTCATAAGTTATACATGTTAATTGGTGTTAGAAATTAAGACTTAGCTTTGTTCTGTGTTTTGTTTTGGGGTGTTCTCAGAATTCTGAGTCCCAATACAAATTCAAGCCTTCTAACAAGAAATTTCGCTAACGTAAATTTCGTGCCTCAAATACCAAAAATAGGCTGTAAGTTTGCATACCAAATACTGAAAAAGTGGTCCGGGTCGATAGCCTCGACCTCCTGTAGTAAAATGACAATAACCTTTTTATACGAACTTCGATTGAGGTGATTCAAGATGATTCGAAAAGAGAACGAATAGGCCTATAACTTTTATTCTTTAAAGTTTTCAATTCGAAATCGTTATGAAGGGTCAAAATGGCCATCTTTAGGACTATTATGTATTTGGAGCCAATCGGAGGGCGTCGGGATGCGCGAATGCAAGTGCAATCCTTTGTGTATTATTATAACTTAATGATAACATGTTGAACATGTAATAGGATGTTGTATTAAGTTGTTAATGTGTATGTGGTGCAATGACATGATCACTTAAGTAGTTGTAATAAAGATAAAAAGTAATGTTCATGAAAAGATGCGATGTTATTTAAACTTAAACTTAGTTAGTAGTTATACTAAAAGTAAGAAAGCGACTCATGAAGGTAATGTTAGTGTAACTAATGTGTATTGTCAATACATATGGTATGTGTAGGACTTGGGGTGAACGTGAGTAGTGATTGTTTAACCTACGCACGGGGCAAGTTCCCTAACCTTTGCTACTTTATTATTCAGCAAGGTTACTTTTCACTGTTATGTTATACTTATGCAAATTCTCTATTTCTAATCTCTTGTTTAACGATTTATTGTCATGAAAGTTCTTTAACCCTCATTTATTGTTGAGCAAGTTAGTTAATCTTTGTTTCTTTATTCCAATCGAGATTACCTTGGTTATTCAAAGTCTGTACTCATTTATTGTTGAGCAAGTTAGTTAATCTTTATCTCTTTATTCAATGTCTGTATTATTATTGTAAGAAGTGTGTTTATTCAGCAACTAATAACTGTTGTTTGATCTTCGTTCTTCAATATCATTGTACTATCTTACGTTATTGTACTAAAATCTAAGTTGCTTAGCAATTCTTTACCAATTTAACTAATCCTTAGTTGATGAATGTTCTAAACTCTAAATTACCCTTGAAGTATACCCAAACCAAACTTCTTTTGGTTTGTTTATGTACTCACACAACTTTGAAAGCATGTTGTCAATGATAACATTTGTTCAACTTAGAAATTGTTAATACTCTAGCTCTTATTGATTCATCGATATACCTTGTTCATGAAGATATTATAATCAAACCCTTGAATAGTTATTGGTTCCTATTTGATTCAACAAGTACTTGGTTGATGAGCGTTGTAAAAATCTAGACTTCCTTTGAAGTTAATTCCCAACTAAACTTCCTTTGGTTCGGAACCTGATAATCTAAGCTGAGATGAACAACCCTATATAAGGAGATTATTTTAGAGCTACGCAATAGCGTTAAAATGTTTGATCAATACATAGTACAAAGGGCTGATCACCTGGAGTACGGGATGATGGTCCATATAGTCATTTAGACTATTAAAGGTTACTATAGAAACACATGTGAACCTAGGACATAGATGATGATTATAGTCTTTTAGACTGTTAAAGGTTAAAGTAGAAATACTTGTAAACCTATAATAGAGTTTGTGGTCTTGTGACCCTCAGTATATTCTTTGATGTTGTTATCTATTGTTAACTTAAACGTTCATTATTCCTTTGAACTCATAACTGTTGAATTAAAGTATCTTGTTCCGGTAAGAATACTTTAACATTGAAAGCTCAATTAATTGTCATTCATAAAACGTTATTGTATATTATCCTTCTTGTGAGCAATTGTTTGCTCACTCTTGTACAAAACAATGTAGATGAAGTTACGAAGTTTGAAAAGCTTTCTACAAGTAAGGGCAAGGAGAAAGTGTTTGATTAGACGACAACGTTTAATTTATATTTTATTTATGAAGATTATGTAATGGATTTAATTATAATCATGTTTTAATTTTCCGCGGATGATTGTAATAAAGGTTAGATGACCTGGGATTTATTTTAGATTATGTAACCCTTTAATGGGAGACTGATTGTTTAAGCTTTTGAGTTTAATTATATCCTTTGTTTATGGGTAGTTAGTTATGATTTAATTGGACAATGAACACCAAATCTGTGGGGATGAAATGTCCGGATTTGGGGGTGTCACAAGACTAGCAATACATGTTTAGTATCGAGGAATTACATTTGTGTATCATAGCAAATTAAGATAGTAGGTGTACATGATGAATTTTTATAACTAATGTGATTATACATGAATATGATATTATAGTTCATTGGAAGTGATATTAAGATATAAGTTGGTAATCAACGTGAAAGGCAAGTATCTGAACTTTATTTTATATTGAGAAAGTTTTCGAACTTGCACAATTTCGAATGTTGTGCAAGTATCTAAACTTTATCTCGTGAACGTAAGTTCCTAACCATATATCATTCAAGCTTGTGCTATTATTGCTCTTATAAGTAAATCCTTGAAAGTATAATTTATATCTTAAGACTTAATACTTCATAGTTTAGAAATGAAATTGTTACAGCTTTCGAACCTTGATTTTGGATAATAATTGCTCAGGTGTATATTTTAAAAGAAAGTTGTCTAAGCCCTTGATTCGGCTAGACTATCGGTAAATGATCAAAAGCTATCCAAACCAAGTTAACTTGGTGCAGACTCTTATAACTGAGATGAACAACCCTCTTGTTAGGAGAATTTTATATTTGTCGAGGAACCGACATGCGCACATGAGAATGATTAAATGTTATACATGACATAGGGTACTTTAGGCTGATCATCTGTTGTACTCATTTTATAGAATTATCAGTTTATTACTGTTAATTCTAGTAGAAGTTCATAGTCTTTAGTGACTTCTCAGTATTCATTACTTTAAAATCTTGAATTTGATTAAGTGTTGAATCTTATTGATATCCTTCAGTCCATAGCGACCTTTATTGAGAATCATTGATAATCTCTAAATTATTATTCACACCCTTAAAGATTAAACTCTATATATGATTGTTCCATATTGTGATATTACTTATTGTGATATTACAAGGGTAAAGAGAAGGCTTTTGAGTAGTTAATTTCATAGTTCTAGGAATGTACTATTATTATGTTGTAGAAGAACTTATTTACTATGATATGTAAAGCTATGTTTAAATTAAGTTGTATTGTATTAGTAACGGTTGCGAGACCTTGGGACGAGAATAATTATATTATAACAATGTAATTTATTCTATTATTCTGTTGTGATAATTTTAGCATGATATTAGAGTTAGCACGTGATGAACCAAATTCGAGATACGAGTGTCTGAATTTGGGGGCGTCACATTTGGTTCTACTGATGAAAATATGTGCAAGAGATTTGTCAAGCTTATGCAGAGCAAGTTTGAAATGAGTATGATGGGGGAGCTAAATATCTTCCTTAGATTACAAGTGAAGTAGACTGATGAAGGTATCTTCATTAACCAAGCCAAATACATTAAAGACTTACTTAAGAAGTATGGCATGGAATCAGCCTCTCTCATTAAAACACCAATTGCTCCAGCAACCAAGCTTGACAAAGATGAGAAAGGTAAAAGTATTGACATTACTCAATACAGAGGTATGATAGGCTCTCTTCTATATCTAACTGCCAGTAGACCAGATATAATGTTTGTAACATGCATATGTGGTAGATTTCAAGCTAATCCAAAGGAACCACACTTAACTGCTGTAAAGAGAATTTTTAGGTATCTCAAAGGCACACCTCACTTGGGACTTTGGTATCCCAAGGAGTCCTCCTTAGAACTGACAAGATATATAGATGTTGATTTTGTAGGCTGCGAGATCGATAGAAAAAGTACTAGTGGCACTTGTCAGTTTCTAGGAAACAGACTTGTGTCCTGGTTTAGCAAGAAGTAAAACTCAGTATCTACCTCAACAACAAAAGCTGAATATGTAAGACCCCAACTTTTATGAATAAAGATTAATTTCTCTCGAAATATATTTGGAATATTATGGTGTGGATATAATATAATGTTATAGTTGTGGGTAATATTTACAAATTTTAAAAAGTAAGCAAGTGGTTATATAATATTCGATTGGTCAGAGAATATTCGTTTTAATAGGGAATATTCATACGACGGCAATATCATTGGTGGACCCCACAACGGAAGTATTGTCGTAGTTAGAAAATGACAGAATTATCTTTTTATAAAAATAATGGCGGAAGTTCTACCGTTAAACTGTTGAAATACTCTAGTAGTAAAGTAATGAATACGTCTGGCGTGGTTGCATAAGAGCAGCACACCTGTATTGATTATTGATGCTTATGTGAGAAGTCACTTAGTTATACTCAATTATTGCTACAGTAATTGCTGCATCATATCTCTCATATTATTGATTCGATTATTGTCACAATATCATCTGCATAATATGTTATATTATTAAATCAATAATTGAGACGACAAAGTTATTTATATTATTAAATTGCAATATTTATAATTTCTAGAAGTTCTGTCAAGGAGAGGTTTGGTCATCTAATTGCATGCCAATAAGGAGAAATCCTTATCGAAAAGCCCCCTCTTTCCTGGGAACGACCTGGTTGTTAAATATTGTGAGTTATAATATTAATGACGAATAAGTTCGTGTTGATTAAAGATGAAATTGATAGTTCCATTGTGTTGTAATTATTAGTGTTAGTGGAAATCGACATTTATTCCGATATTAATTGATGTCTGGAAGTTTTACTAACCAGTCGGGTAATTAATCGGATAAATGAGCAATTAATTTCTATTAATTCACATGATTATAACTATTTGTTCACATATATGTACTATTGATTCACATTATTTACTATTAGGGGAGGTGGTGCAAGTTTGATAATACTTGCAGAACTAAATTAAAAATAAAGAAAAAGTGAAATGAATTATATTGTAATATTTCGACCCCCAAAACGTACAATTATCGAAACTATATTTTCCTATAAATAGAAGCTCATTCTTCCTTCATTTCTCACCAATTCACTAAAGCTTTAGAGCAATTATTATAGAGAGAAATTATAGAGAGAAAGAAGAAGGAAGTCTGCTAACTCACTATTCCAATATCCAGTTTCTTCTAAGGTAAGGGGTATTATTATTTCGTATTCATGAAGAGAGTTATTTTCTTTCAATACTCGTAAGAGTTGTTATTCCATTTTTATTATTATGTTGAATAACTGCCTCTGGCGCAATACCGCATACATGGTGAAATTCATCTGTTATTCCATTCTTTAATTATTCTGCTGGAATAACCCGTCCATGCATATGGCCTATCGCATGCCTCGTGAATTCATTATTATTCCATTCTTTATTATTACGTTAGTAGAATATCCCGTCTGCATCTTGGATTACGCATGACCGTTCCATTCATTATTATTCTCGCTGGAACATCTTGTCTATACTGGATTACGCATGATCCGGTTCCATTCTTTAGTATTCTCGTTGAATATCCTCGCATCTGCAAATTACGCATGACCGGTTCCATTCTTTATTATTCATTGGGAAAAACTCCGCACATGCATGCGGTCTATCGCATGCCCGGTAAATTCTTCTCATTATTCCATTCTTTATTATTCGCGTTTGGAATAACTCGCCTATGTGGATTACTGCGTGCATGGTGAATGATCCTTCGATTCATTCCTTATTAAATTGTGGAAATGATCTGTCTACGTGGATTACCGCATGGCGGGCGAAAATCCATTTGAAGTTTCATATATTCTATTATACTCAATTGGTTAATGTTTTGGCTTCTATACTCCATGAAATTAGTAGAATATCCTGGATATTTGCGCTTCATCTAGTATCTTTTCATGGAAATATTCTTTCGAGCATTCTTGGATATTCTTCTGGACGTTATTGATTTCTGGATAAACTAAAATTTTAAATCTTTAAAATTTATCCTTGAACTTGTTTTGTTGAATTATTATGTCATTGTCATCATCCTCATGCTTATATTATGATGAAAGTTATCTTTGGCTTACGTGCATATATGGACTTGGTATGATTATGACCAGGGATCATTCGGTATAATCACGACCTGTAATGTTATAAATGATGTGGTAAAAGTCCTTAGTGGCCTGTAGTGCATTGATGGACAGTTTTTGGTATGATTATGACCAGGGATTATTCGGTATAGTCATGACCATTGATGATTTAATTAATATCTTTGGCCCGTAGTGTAGGGATGACTCGATGATGTGGTTTATTTATTAAGTTGAGTCTCAGCGATAAAAATTGATGAAAACATTTTAAATTATAAAAGATAGTAGATATCATGCTCTACTTGACTCTTCTAATGGATTGCTTATTCCGCTGCAGTTAAACTTGATGTCTATTGTATTTTATCAGTTTAACATTGTTGAAGACTAATGATAATTTATTCTGCATTGTTGAGCTCACCCTTTTGCTTTCATTGTTCTCTTTAGGAAATGAGAACGTAGCCGGGACTAGTTGGGGAACGGAGTGATGGTCCGAGATGGTGTATTAGTAGTCCTCACTATTCTATAAAATAGTGTGACAATAAATGTAATGAGGACTCTATTTGAGAGTGGATATTGTCTAGAAGGCAACATTCCTGTTTAAACTATCAGCTATGTTTTATCGTATATTACACGACTGTTGTATAATTAAGTTTGTATTTGTATTCTGTACCATGTGTTTGGCGACTCAAGATGGGTGATGTATACCTATTTTGGGGCGCCACAATTGGTATCGAGCTTAGGATATGATCCCCAGGTGAGATGTGAGACAAAAACTAGGAGGGAGAGACGGGAATTCTTTCGCTAGTATGACCTACCTAAGTTTATTTAGTATTTATTTGGTCTCATTATATGTGATATGATAATTAACCCTTGTTTTGTGGCGTGATTTGAAAATGGCATCCAAAAATGTTGAGATAAGTAATAAAGCACGTGAGACCGCTGAAGTCACCACAGATTAATACCGTGGATAATGTGCAACAGAAGACAATATTCCTCGTAAAACAACAACGATCAAATGATGAACGATGGGATGTTCGGAGGTTTTATGCAATTCATGCAACATCAAAGCGAAGGCGGCCTCATCAAAATGCGGTGGAAACACCGATAACTCTCGACGGGCCACCGCTAAGCGCTCAAGAAGGAGCTGGACCACCGGAGTTTTTGGAGAGCCAAAACCACTTAAGGTAGAGACGTAGATAAAGCGTAACAACAAGATATTTGATGTCTTGGGATGCTCCGAGGAGCAAAGGTTCCTTTGCCACCTTCATGTTATGAAGCGAGAGACAGATTCTTGGTGGGAATCAGAAAGCGTACTCAACTCACGCACTAAAGATGTCTTGGGAGAAGTTCCAAGAACTGTTCAACGACAAGTACTTTCCTGAAAGTATTCGTCACATGAAGGAGGTAGAGTTCATCAAGCTTGAGCAAAACAATATGACCGTGGCACAGTATGAAGCTAAGTTTGCCGAGTTATCTCGATTTGCGTCCCATTTGGTTAATAATGAGGAGAGAATGACGTGGATGTTTCTAAGAGGTTTGAAACCCGAGATACGTCAATACCTTATCTCTCATAAACTGTGTTTGTATTCAGATGTTGTGAATAGGGCCCAGTTATTGGAGCGCGATTATGAGTCAACCCAACCAAAAGAGAGCAGTTGGCAAGTCGATAATTCCAGTGGTAGCAGTCATCAAAGCGGTGACAACAAACGTGGAGGGAATCAACATGACAGAAATTGTAATCACTTCAGTGGTAATCATGGCCAATAAGAGTGGACATTTCAAGAAGAGGAGATTCAATAATGATGGAAAGACATCAACACCAGCACCTGTTGTTAAGGAAGGAGAACGACCACCGGTCGTATGTTACAAATGTGGAGGGGAAGGACACATAAATCCAAACTGCATGATGCAGTCCAAAGCATGTTACAATTGTGGAAAAGAAGGTCACCTAGCCCGATTTTGTAGTGCACCAAAGTCAAGTCCAGCTGGGATGGCGACATCAAAGGGTGTCCTAGACAATACAAAACCGGTAGTTCAAGGGAGAGTGTTTGTCGTAACCTCCCAAAAAGCGAGGAATCCAAACGAGGTGATCACGGGTAAGCTAATCATAAACTCTAGTGAAGTTTATACTTTATTTGATACCGGTTCTACCCATTCCTTTATTTCTCCTACTTGCTCTCAACGTTTAGATTTGACTCCGGAGAAATTAGAATTTTATTTATCTGTTGAAACTTCGTTGGGAGAAACCTTCATTACATCCACGATTTATAAGTATTGTTTGATTCAAATCGGTAACCGCACGTTACCTCACTACAAAAAAATGGGCCTTTAGCAGCGATTTTTCGGGCAACGACTTTATAAGTCGTTGCTAAAAGTATATGTTTAGCAACGAAAGTTGTCCTTCGTTGCAGATTGTGTCAGGCTTTCACTTTTTGTAACGAAATTCATAAGTCGTTGAAAAATTTTGTTGCTATTCATTAGCGGGAAAAAAGTTCGTTAGAAATTTGTTGCAAAATTTTCGGCCACTTGATTTTCCGTCATCGTGGGCAACGAAAGTTTTTTTGTTGCTAAAAATGGGGCTTTAGCAACGATTTTTCAGGCAACGACTTTATAAGTCGTTGCTAAAAGTGTATGTTTAGCAACGAAACTTGTCCTTCGTTGCAGATTGTGTTAGGCTTTCACTTTTTGTAACGAAATTCATAAATTATTGCAAAATTTGGAAACAAAATTCGATAGAAATTCGTTGCAAAATTTCTAACCACTTGATTTCTCCTCATCGAAGGCAACAAAAGTTTTTTTGTTGTTATATTTCGTTGCCTAATATGGACCACATTCATTAGCAACAATTTTTATTTTTGTTGCATATTTTATACAACTTTTTGCAACGACTATTAAAATGTTGCCTTAAATTAAGATAATCCCAATAAGTATATTTTTGTAAGACCATATTCGGTATTCGGAGAATTGTCAAAAAATATTTGTATTTAATATTTAAAAATTATGTCCAAATGCGGAACATATTGAAACCTATGACCTATCATTTGGAACTTTGGTCATTTGACCGCTGGAGCAACACAAGTTATCTGTTAATATCTTGCAAGGATTAATATTTATATCAAAACATGAGATTTCCCCCAAATATTCCTTTCTTCTCCTTCACTACATACCATTAATATAATCTCAAGAAGTTATATACTATAATAATAATAATAATAATAATAATAATAATAATAATAACAACAACAATAATAATAATAATAATAATAACAATAATAATAATAATAAAAATAAAAATAAAAATAATAACAATAACAATAAAAATAATAATAACAACAATAATAATAATAATAATAATAATAATAATAATAATAAATAATAATAACACTATAATTTCTGCTTATATATGTCAAATACTTACAAAATTATGATATTTATCTTACCTGTTCTTTAATTTATTTATTTTGCCTTGGAATATAGTATAAGTTATTCTTTTCAATTATCTTCTTCTTTTTTTTAAACAAATAATTAATGGGCGATCGAACACTTTTTTGATGGAAATTGGTAATGAAATAATTAAATGACATATCGATGATCATACATGATCAATATATAAAAGATTATAACGTAAATTAATAGCCAAGTTAATTAATTAGTTTTTTAATATTGGACATTTTAAAATAAGAAATAATTAATGCTATTGTTTCTCAAAAATCTAATACTTTTTTATTTTGTAAAAAAAAAAGAATTGATATAATAATTAGCGCTTGTGGAAAAAAGGGAAAAAAAGATATATATACACACACACACATACATACATACATACATACATACATACATATTCTTTTCAAAATTTCTTGTCAAACTAAATAAAATACTAAACAAATCTCAACATTAAACTAAATATATATAAAAGTAACTATGAATATATATATATATATACGGTCCGGATCAAGTGCATACCCCTTATCTTACTCACTAGTGCTCACCCCCTTTAATGACGGGACTCTTCGTGATGAGTTAGGTCATATAACTGTCGTGCTATACTTTTAGCGACACTATATGTTGTCTGTCATTAAAAGTATGTATTTACGATTGTATTTGACCGAAACTATCGCCTCGGTCAGTCCGTCGCTAAAAAGGGTGAGCACAATGAGTAAAGATAAGGGTATGCACTGATCCTTATTCTCTCTCTCTCTCTCTCTCTCTCTCTATATATATATATATATATATATAAAACAAATATAAATATATATATTTATAAATTTATCTCTAAATATTCATATAAATATTTATAAAAATATTCATATCTAAAGTTTAGATGAAATATTTATAAATTTATAAATAAATATTTGTTTATAAATTTTAAAGATAAATTTATATGAATATTTGTTTATAAATATTTATATGAATATTTAGAGATAAATTTATAAATATATATATATATAAATTAAAATATTCATTGTTACGTTATATAAATATTCATAGTTACTTTATATATATTTAGTTTAATGTGGAGATTTAAGATGGGTATCTATATATATAGATGGTAATAGAATTTATCTAATACACAAAAAATATAACATAAGAAGCAAAAATATCACAACTAGGTTTTGAACCTAAGACCTATGAGTTATTGAGCCATTAAGCTACCATTGAGCAATTCTAATTTATTAGTTAACTAAACTACCGCCATAACTTGTAGCGGTAGACAGTGTAGCACATGAGCAAATGAGGGACAAATGAGTAATTTCTCATGTCGCCTGTAGCGACATGTGGAAATTCATTTTAATCTGTGTCATCCAATATTACGATCAACGGTATAGATTATGGTTGTTGAAATAGTACCCGTGACAACCGATTGTCAAGTGATATTATATAAATATTTATAAATAATAAAAATATGACATTTAATACTAAGGATATTACGCACAAATTATTAGAAAAAATATATTATTTAATATAAGTAAATATTTAACTTGAGATTACATAAAATAATAAGAACTTTTATTCTTAGACGGAGAGAGTAACTTAAATAATGAACATATATTTAAGTCCAAAAATAAAACATAAAAAGAAAAACAGTAATGATATACCCTCACTATTCCTAGTTATCCTTTTACATTTTTTCCAAATATATTATAAAATTAAAGTATAATATTATCAGTTCTAAGAGAAAACATAAAAGATGAAGAAAAATTTATTATGTTTTATGAACTAAAACAGAATAAAGTTATTTAAAAATGACTTATAAGTCATTCCTAATAAGTTAGTTTGACCCATATTAATGTAATATCAATTTTATCCTTATTTTATTTAGTTTTTTAAAAAAAACGAATTTGTAAAAAAGAAGAGTAAGACGCAATGTCACTTTAATTGGCGTTAGAATTTTTATTTTTATTTTTTTATAGCTGAAGTCTTATATACTCCTTCATTTTCAACGCCGATGACAGAGAATAAACATAAAAAAATATTGATGTTCTTTAATTTATAATATACTACAATTAAAATTGTAATGTAATTAATATTGTAATAGAAATTTTATTCTTAATAATATTTTTTAAGTAATTTAAAATATTAATTGTATTTATTAAAATATTAAGTTACAATAATTTAAAATTTAAAATGTTATAAACCCGATAGTAAACAAAATTATAATAATTATGACTCTTTTTATGGAACAAATTACAAACGTTAAAATATTACTTTTTGGTTCTACAAAAGAATTATATTTCAATTTGTTATAATTAATTTATAATATTCTAAAATTTAAATTTAGATTTATCTTTAATTTTTGAAATAATAATTTTACATATAAAATGGGGATAAATACATTTTTGGTACCTGTACTGAGACCCGATTTACAATTTGGTACCCAAAGTGAAAAAACTTACAAACTGGTTATTGTACTCGAAAATTGTTGCAATCCGTTAATCAATAGGGTTTCATCCATGTTCCATTTAAAAATTTGATAGGTTAGATGCAAAGGATGACATGGCGATGACTGGGCAACAAAGTTTAATTGATGTGTATTTCCCATTTATAAAGGCTGATCAGCAAAAACCGAAGAGATCCAAGTGCAAAAACAAAGAGATTGATATTTGGGGGGGGGGGGGGAATTAGGGTTCTCAAATTCTTCCTTCTTCTCTCACTCTTCTTCTTCTTCTCTATTGATTACTGGTTCCCAGTGTTTAATTGATGAACACATTACTCGAATTAAGATCTCTATGAATAACACAAGGCTCATGCGTATGCAAATACTCCATCCCCTTAAGAATTTGTTTAGCCCACTTTTTCACCGCCTTAATCGAAACATGTTTATGCTTCTTCCTATACTCCCTTAAATTCCCGGAGGCACAAACTTCCGTAATGAAATTCAACGTGTTCCGATCCTTGTCTCTCCATTCCCATATATGTAACAATAATGTTTTTGTTCTTCAAATTCCTCAAAGATGGACCTCGAAAAATAGTCGATCGAGCATTGCTTTGTTGTCGCAGAATTGCTCAATTTCACCTGATTCCGTGCCACCTCTATTCCTTCTTCCTAGTCAAACGCTTTCAGTACACTTGTTTTATCGCGCCATAGCCGGTAGAAGGTCGATGTATCAAACCATACTACCTTGAGACGGATCGAGATTTTCAAAATTGAGTGCACAAAACAAATCTTTAACACTCAAAATAAGGGTTTGGGTGCTTACTCAAAATGGAACACACAGAATCAAAAATAAAAGTTTGAGTGCTTACTTTTTGTTGTCGAACAAATTTGGAGATAAATCTGGCCGAATCCACTGTAAGGCTTGAATCTCTGGCAGAGATCGACTTCGAAGCTCTTCTCTCTCTGTATTCTGTCTCTTCCTAATCCTTATTTCTTCCTCACTTGGTCACGTGAGAAGTATTATTCCCTCCAAAACTGATGTGTCATGCTCCCATATACATATCATTATTCACGTCAGATGAGGAAGCCGCATCAGAATTTTCCATCTACTCCGTTAGTCAATTTTAACGATTATTTCAAATTTAGAAAGTACAAGCACCAGATCACAACAATTTTCGAGTACAATAACCAGTTTGTAAGTTTTTTCATTTTAGGTATCAAATTGTAAGTCGGGTCCCAGTACAGGTACCAAAAATATATTTATCCCATATAAAATGTTATCACACCCTTTTTTTTTTGGAACAGAGTACTGAGTTGTGTTCGTGCGTGGTCTGGATAGTATAGAATAGAATAGAGATCAATTGGGTTTAACCTCTCCTCCTTAGCCAAAATTCGATGTTTCAATTAGAGAGGAGATGGGTTAGCTAGGTTTCTTCTCTACCTATCTGGGTTTCTCCTCTCTCCTTAGGAATCAACTAAGTTCGAGTCAAGAGCCTAAATCTCTCATACCCTTAATATCTTATACAAGAGCCTAAATCTCTCATACCGAGTCAAGCCCTAATTTCTACATTCTCTGCTATTTTTTATAATTGTGTCGACAGGTGCAAGAACCAGAAAAAGAAGATGGGCTATACTTGGGATAATTTTGATGAGGGAGGGTTTAGATCTGCATCTGATGGGAGGCGAAATCAGTCGGTGGGGGATTTTAGGAGCGGTGGATGGGGCGGAGGTGTTCTGTCAAGGTCTGAATTTATACGTGCGCGCAATTGGAGGCTTCGGCCGCGGAAAGGAGGATTTTTTTGCGAGGAGGATGGAGGAGGACGACCAAACCCTTACTCCTGCACAGGTCAGTCTCCCTCTTCTGTTACCGTAGGTTTAAGAAAATTAGATGGTACATTGTCTCTAATGCAATTTGAGGTATTGTTTGGCTATAAGCATAAGTTTAATGTTTTTTCTTGCTTTTTGTTTGGTTAAAATTGCTTTACCAGTATTATGAATCATGATTTATGATTGATATATCTTATTATATATTAAGTGAGCTTTTTGTCATATTATTGTGCTCAATTGGCTTCTTGATTCATGTAATATTGATCAATCATTCTTGATTTTTATTGATGAGGTATGTTCCATTGACTTCATGTATTCTAGATAATGAGTCCATACCAGAGGACTTTGTTTTATTTCTATGTCAGGTGAAGGATCCTCTGATAAGACTTTCCTAGCCTATTGGTTTGCACACTAAAAAGATGTATGAATTGGTCATTCCTCTTATGCCATAAGTAAATCAAAGTGAATCAAAATGTTGAAATGGTTGGTTGGAACAAATTGTATCAGTTTTATTCTCAAGGGAAATTATCTCAGAGTATATTTGGATGAAGAATTGTAATTATTAGAATCCTCAAGTACAAAGAATTGTAAATTAAGCAAGTATATCTTTACATTTGAAAGTCACCATTAACATTATTAAAGAAAGTGGGATTTTTGTGAAATAGGAATGTTGACATATAATTGGGTTGGTGCCAGGGGCTTCAGTGGTTGTACTGATAGTGATAGGGGCTATAGTGGTTGTACTGATAGTGGTAGTGGTCTTGGTGATGATGGTGGCAGTGGCACCAGCTACAGTGGTTGTATTAGTAGTGGTACTGGTCATGGTGATGATGGTGGCCGTGGCGATGGTTATTGTGGTGTCGTGTTGATGTTGGTGGTGGACTGTAATAATTTTGGTGGAAATGGCATGATGGTGGTGGTGAGTTGAGAAATAAAAAACAGAAAAGAGAAAGATTAACAGGGTTGTTATTTGAATGATAAATTTTGAGTTGTTATTTGAACAAATTTTGATTCCTTTAGATTCTGATTCCCACATTTATTAATCAGACATTTTAAAAATCCTTCATTACACCCAAATGAAGATATAAAATTGAAATTTGATATCCGCTGACAAAGCAAAATCCTTAGTTTGAATCCTCCATCCAAACACTTTCTTAAAGTATTAAAATGTTGCTTCTGCCCCAATGTTATAGATCTCTCAGTGAGTTGGTGTTGATTTCTCTCAAGTCTAAAATCTAAATCTTTGTTCAATCCTGCCTGTAAAACTGAACTTCTTACAAAGGTATATCTCTTTGCTTCTTTCTGTTTTGATTTGTTAGTATTTGGATTTGTAGTTCAATTATGGGGCCAAAGTCCAAAAAAATAAATAAAACAATGAGTTAGACTTGGGGGAGAGTCACTCCTAAAGTGCCATCTTACACTAGTATTTTCCTAGGGGAACTCATATACACTGTATTTTCCTTGTGCTGTGTATTTACACATATATTACCAATTTAAATCATATACTTTATTATTATAAGTATGTTACCATATATATGTGTGTGTGTTACAACATAATGATAAATATGCCCTCAACTACATAAAAAGGTTTTTACAACATAATGATAAATAAACACACAATTGACACTCATAAATTAATTTTTGTCTCAAATATTTGTCATTTGTTTCAATAACTGGTTCCATTTTACATCAATTATATATATTCCTATTTAATTCAACAAATTATAACGTGGTTTATGATTTTTTAGAGGCAGTGCTAAGAAATCAGGTTGATTGCAACAACACATGGTATATGCAAAATGTCCACGATGGTGTTTGAGAGTAAACCACCACATGAATTAGAAAGTTCATATTTACCAAAAAAAGATTTTGTGACGAACGGTATGATGAATGATTCTACTTTCTTCAGTGATTGAAAAACTACCCTCTGATCGTTATAACACGAGCGATTCTACTTTCTTCAGTGATTTTAAACCATCATGGGAGATGTTGTCCATAACATGCATAAATGATGAGAAAATGAGACAATTCAGATAAACTGAGTTACTCAGAAGAAGAGTTGATACATGTATTAAATATATGCACATTGTATTTGCAGTTAAGCACAAATTATTTTGCACTGTGTAGTCATGCACACTAAAGGAACTAAGAAAATATCTTATTGTACCATATTTTCATATATCGTAACAAAATATGATTTGTAGTAAAATAGATACAGATGTGCAAATCTGTTACACGCTAGGAAATAAATCAAGCTATACTAAGAAATTGGATTTAATAGGCATAGCCAGCCAAGTAGGATGTGAGTAGCAACCAGAAGAATAAAACATTCCTTCACTTAATATAGTAAAATCAAGCATATTGTTTGATTTAGTTAGTTTAGTATCACATATATATACGTGTAATGTATATATAAATAAATATGTATATTAACACAAATATATGCACATATATACACACACACATATTACTATGTGCCATGTCTAGTAATTTAGACAAATCAACATACAGAGCAGCTATATTTTTTGTGAGGATGGTGTTCGTGCAATGCGGGTTAAAGGTGTAGGAAATCAGTAGGACATTCAGAATAAGTTCCAAGATAAAATCTCTTACTAGAAAGTTGAGAGTATATGCAAAATACCCATGGTGTTTGAGAGTAAACCACCACATGAATTAGAAAGTTGAATGTGAGTTAATATTTAACAAAAAAAGATTTTAACAATAAAACTCAAAACATAAAGTTAATAAATAGAGTTTTTAGGTGAGTGAGTTTTCCAAGATCTGGTGACAATACTCCTTCCAAAGAAAGCACATTAATATCCCTTCGCATAAAAGAAAAAGAATATAAATAATCCAAAGTCCAAAGCATATAGACCTTCTTCTATCAAAACTAAGAAACATAAACCTGATCTAATTCTACATACTAAATTTTCAAGACTAGACCATTGGATATTAGTACAATATCGATTATCACCTAAGGAAAAGAAAAGTAACAAACATATCGAGGAACTATTAGTTCAACACATATACTATGTCAACTGAAGGAAGTATACATTAATTTTGAGCAAGAGGTAATAACATATTACATATTCGCTGGTTTTACTCTTTAAAATTTAGATATGATCAGTGTATGCCTGTGCATTTTTGGAACAGGTATTAAAAGAGGCCTTGGTTGAAATCTTCAACAGCAAAAAGGTATATTTAGTAATGCACTAATGGTAGAATATACATCTATTCTAATGTCTACTCTCAAGCATCTTGTAAGTATCCAGTGTGTAATTTTTTATTTTCCTTGTTATTTTCTTTAGTCAATTCATCTCTGGGAATGTTGTCCTCAATTTCTTATATATTGAGATGATTTTGGGGGCCGCAAATATTTTTATTATTCGGGGATGCAGGGAAATGATGGATTTACAATTAGCAAGTCATTGGGTGAAATTGAAGGTAGGCATGAGGAGTTGCTAAATGAAGCACAATTGGCTGCTGCAGCTGAAGAGAAAGAAGCTCACTCATTTGAGATTGATCCTGCTGAGGTAAGTCGATGCAATACTTTGTTATTGAACTACGTAGTTCATATTCTGCATTTTATCTATTGTTCGGGTACATTAGGATCCACTTTTCCCTTCCCTGGCTTATATCATGTAGTTTTTGTTAACTTAGCAAAACCGTGGTCTATATATTTCTCAAATGATAATTGCTTATTTTTCTTGGCTTCTGTTGATATGTTGTTGTGTCAGTTAATTTTTAATTGGTTTTACTTTAGATTTTGAAAAGACTAATTTTGGTGAAAGTGTCAAAGCATTACATGTTAATCCTATGATAGTAAAGAGCTGGGCATGTTGCCAACTTTCTAATCTTTGAAACTTAACTTTCTGTTTTTTAATGTGCTGATGGGAAAGAATTGCAGGAATTAACATTTTCTTGAAGGGCCGAATATAATATAAAATTATTGATCAAGGTAAATAGTTTGTTTATTGAAGTGGTTTAATCAATAACCTTTTATCATGTTGGCATATGAATGCACAAAAATACCTGATGACTTTAATAGTAGTGAATTCCGATCATCCTATTATTCCCCTGTTGCTTTTCCCCTCTATCTGGAAATTACAAATGCGTATTGAAAGAATCACAAGAAAGCCTCCTAAAACTGAATTAGTGTTTTTGTGGAAAGTCAGGTTTATGAGTTCTTCATTTCCTTGAATAGTACACAATTCATCAATTAGTATTCATAATGACAGGTTGAAAATGTAAAGCAGTGTTGCTTGCCAAATGCTTTAAACTATCAAATGCTCGGGGAGTATGACTTCAGAAATGATACTGTGAGTTGTTTCTCATTTGGTTTTATCTTTGGCTGAATTTAGGTTTGTCTCTTCCTTAATGAACCCTGTTTGGGAATGTTAAAGATTTTTTCTTAATAACTAGGATGTTAAAGGGTTATAAAATGAGTGATCTTCAGTAGAGGAACACCACTGCTACTTTAGAGGATCTTGTTTCTTTGTGAAATTCTCGTCGGCTACTGCAGGTTAATAATAAGCTTTTTTTTTAATTTATATTTAATAAGGTAGGTCAATCCTTATCTTGACATGGAGTTAAAGCCTCAAGCACAGCCATGACCTTACCAAGAAAAGAGTCTTAGTAAGATGTTTCGAAACGATATGTACTTGTGCCTCGAGCTAAATAAAAAGAAGGTTACTTGTCCCTAGATGATCAATCTATTTTCTTTGAGTATGCATATGGTCCCATACCTGTTAACATTTCTAACCATTCACCAAACTTGCTTCTCTTCAACATGCTTGGATGCTATGTACAAAATTAGTCTCAGCCTTAACGTTTTCCCCAACTGATTCATCTCTTAAACAGTTTATGTAATGATGAAGTTGATAAATATACTTATTCCTCCCCCCTTTTTCATAATGTCTAACTGAACTAGGACCATCAGAGGGGTGAAGGTGCAGCTATTGTATAACTGAAAGAGAGTTGATTTGTTAAATTTTGTGGGACAAGACTTTGTTTGCATATGGATGGATAACATGTTCTCAATATTTGTGCTATTCAGTGTTTGGGGCCTTCACAACCTGCTTTTGATAAACTTGTAAGGATGATACTTGACTGTTTATGGTGTCATATTTCTTGTGAGGTTTGAACGGTGGATCTAGAATTGCAACAACTTAAAACTAACATTCAACGTTATATGACATGTCAAATAAATTGCATTCCATCAAATTGTTTTAGAAAGAAAATGTTAAAAGACATTATGGAATACATAAATCTTCAAACTTCTGTACATGAAAGGTTTACTTTCACATAGAAATATGCTTAAATCCTCATTCCTATTGCTCAATTTAGTTTCAATTTGTTTTGGCACCACTATCTTGGATTTTCATCTAATTGTGAATATTCATTCAACTAGCATAAATGTTATGGAATCCTCAAAGTGGCTTACAAGGAACGGTAGATCACTAGGTCTATAAATATGCACACATACACCCTCACCCCTAAAACACACATACCCTCCTAAAACACACGTTCTTTATGACCTATAAACTAAATTTTCTTGTGCGAAATATTATATGAAGGCACACGTGTATAAAAAGAGTTACCTAAATATGTATGCCTGGCTGCTGGCCGGCAGTGTTTTTGGTGTCTGTCCTATATAAAAAGAGTTACCTAAATATGTGATAAAAAGGCTAATTTTCAAATGCAGGACTGCTAATGTTGTACACTTATTGCTGAAAAGTTTGCGCTGACATCACCAAAGACATTGGGTGGCAGAGGATTCAGTCGACTTCTGGTACCCACTATTTCTCTGTAGTATTAAATGAATATCAATTTCAGGTTTTATTTATTCAATTGTTAGTAGTCGTACTGATCGTATTGTTTTCAAATTTTTTGAAAAAGATCCTAGTGAATTCCCTCGTCTTGCGAAGTCAGGTATGTCAATATTTATGGGAAGCTAACCTATTTGATCGAAGTTTTATGATCTCTTTCAGTGAATGTATGATGCTATCAAATTTATAATTTTTTTAGATTCTGGACTGGTTAAAGCACAGTCCTACGGATATTGAAAGCTACATTAGACTTGGTTGTATCATATTATCAGTATACCTTCGAATGGAAAATTCCAAATGGGAGGAGGTAAGTTTTTCTTCATTTCTAGAATGTAGATTTTTATTTCTGAAGAACCAAACTGAGGTTAATATTGAGCTTGATGCTAAACACATCTTGGGGTGAATATTTATTTTACCATATAAACTGTAATATATGCTAGTTTTTGACAGGCACAGATAATGTGACAATGTTCTTTCTTATCTGTACGTTTTTTCCACCCTATAATATGTCTTGGTACTCATGGTTTTTGTATAATCTGCACGCTTGTGTTCATGAAGGAAGAAGATTTCATTCTCGGAGCACCTAAATATGAAATGACACCAGTTGTATGTGCAGTTTCACTATACTTCCAACTCCCCATTTATTTTCTTGTTCTTTTTTTATTCTGTTTCAAAATTTGGAAAATGTGTATACATAAAAAAAATTTAAATTATAAGTGGCCTAGGATTTTAGTCTATGTATGTTGTAAAAGGGCAAGCACCAGTGGAAGCATGATGTAGATGATTTTTATAGGAATGAACTGTTACTAGCCAACCAATATTAATTATGAAACCGATGCTTTTATACTATGGTGCAAATGTACCGTAAAAAACTCGCTTTTGTGATGGGTGATAATCGCAACAACTATTATGATTCGCATGTATGGTATGTAGTCTCAATCTTCACTTTCATAAATGCTTTTCACAAGATATCATTTTCAAGTATTTTGCATGCTTTTTGAAGATAACCCATCCCCTTATTAAATTGAATGCAATGATGGGAAATATTTTTGGCAATGGAAACTGGAGTACTTGTTCTAACTTGTGTTATAACCAGGTTGGAGAGTGATTATGCATTGATGTGCCAACCATATTTATTATTTAGTTACTCAAATTGAACAAGAAATTGGTGGTATTCTAAAGTATTATGAAATAGGAGCCAAGCTTTGACATTGTACCACGTAGCAACTCTATTGTCTTTGTGTATTGATTTTGGCACTAAGTGCCTCTGGTGACCTATTTGCTTCATTTTTTTGACTTGCTATTATTTTTAAATGTGTAGGAAGACTACTTCTACGACCTGCCTTACAATACTAGGTATCAAATTTTCGTGCTACGTTTACGGAAGACAAGGGATGAAATTATGAAGTGTATTCTCTCTATATATGTAGATATGTACTTTGATTGAAAAACTGTGGTTGCTTTAGATGGTTAATTGTAAAGATAATGAATGATTATGTAGTTGACGATTTTATTAAGTTAATAATATTTTAGTTTTTTTTATTTTTGCCATTATTTGCTACGGGGACATTGATCCAGTCAGGTACATAAAAAGAATGTCAAATTTTGATTTGACAACAATATAATTAGTTACCAAAGCATTGAACAAGTTTTAATATAGCAACAATTTTTTATACATTTAGCAACAAATTTTTGTTGTTAATGGCATTAAAAATATAATATTTGGCAACGAAAAATTAACCTAATAACAACGGAGAAGATATTGTTGCTAATACTAAAATAAAAGGTAACATTTTTTATTGTTGCAAATCATATCACTTTTGTTGCACATATAAAGAAACGGTAACATATAATGTCGTTGCTATTGAAAAATAACCAACAACAAACATTTTCGCTTTACGATTCAAAGATAATGTCGTTGCCAAATAATATAATCAGCAACGAAAATCGTTGCTAAAAAGTTTACATTCCACAACAAAAGCAAGCTTAGGCAACAATTTTTATAATTTACTGCAACGAAAAATGTCGTTGCAAAAATGGTGTCAATTGCAACGAAAATGCATGGTCGGTGCAAAAAAAAAGAGTTCATTTCGTTGCCAATTAGCAGGTTTTTGCAACGAAATGGGGTTTTTAGCAACGACATTTTAATTATTCTGCAACAATATATTTTGTTGCTAAAGGATCGATGTCTCTGTATGAAAGCCAAATTTCGTTGTAAAATGTATTACTTTTGGCAACGAAAAAAATACGTTCGTTGCGGAACAATTAGCAACGCACATTGGGTAACGAAAGATGCAACAACAGTAAAGTCGTTTCCAAAACCCTTTAGCAACGAAATTTGGCACCTTTAGCAACGAAAATCGATTGTTGCTGAAGCCCCATTTTTTTGTAGTGCCTGTCGATCTTATTTCCTTGAAAATACTTGCATTTGATGTGATTTTAGGGATTGATTGGTTAACTACTCATCATGCTAAAATCGATTATTTTCGTAAGGTTGTTAGATTTTATATTCCTAACCAACCTATTATGCGAATTCAAGAAACCAAACCACTAAAATCAATCACTGTCATATCAAGTCATAAAGCTATTCGTTTATTGAAAAATGGATGTCAAGCTTTCTTAGCCCATGTCACGGATTTAAATAAAAATACGCCGATTTGAATTATATTTCTATTGTTAATAAATTTCTGACGACGTATTCTCAAGAACTTCGCCTACCCTCAGAAGATGAAATTGAATTTTGTATCGACCTTTTGAATCCAGTGACAAAATTCATTTCCAAAGCCCCATATCGAATGGCTCTTATTGAACTTCGAGTTAAAACTCAACTACTGAAATTGTTAGACATCGGTTTCATTCGCCCTAGTACGTCTCCTTTGGGGTTCTCCTGTTTCTATTCGTGAAGAAGAGAGATGGAAGTATGCGACTTTGTATTGATTATCTGAGTCAATCATGTCACCATCAAAAATAGGTACCCGCCGCCTCGCATTGATGACCTCGTTTGACCATTCTAAGGAGCCAAATTCTTTTCAAAGATTGATCTTCATTCGGATATCATCGGTTAAAGATTAAAACTGATGACATTCCAAAGACTACTTTCAGAACTCGATATGAGCATTATGAATTCCTAGTCATGTCTTTTGGATTGACTAATGCTCCTGCTACCTTCATGGACATGATGAACCGAGTATTTAAGGAATATTTGGATCACTTTGTGATCGTCTTTATTGATGACATCCTCATATAGTCCAAAACCCGTGAAGACCATGAGCAACACTTGAGGCTGATACTTCAAAAGCTTCGTGAAAACAAGCTTTATGCCAAGTTGAAGAAATGTGAGTTCTGGCTTAAGAAAGTTGCATTCCTTGGGCACGTGATATCAAATCATGGAATATCTGTTGACCCGCAAAAAAGATCAAGCAATTCAAAGTCGGGAGCAACCTAAGTCGATGGATCAAGACGTAGCTTTCTCGGCTTAGCTGGTTATTATCAGAGATTCGTGGAAGGATTTTCTCGAATCGCTACTCTATTAACTCAGCTGACTCAAAAAGATACAAAATTCGGTTGGAGCGAGGAATGTGAGAAGAGTTTTCAAGAACTCAAGAGGAGACTCATTTCAGCACCTGTTCTGACAATACCATCTTGCTCGGAGGGATTTTTCATCTACAGTGATGCTTCAGGCAAAGGGTTAGGATGTGTTCTTATTCAACATGGGAAAGTCATAGCCTATGCCTCTCGACAACTCAAAGAATATGTGAGGAATTATCCTACTCATGATCTAGAGTTGGCAGCAGTCATTTTTGCGCTTAAGATTTTGAGGCATTACCTGTATGGAGAGAAGGTGGAGATCTATACGGATCATAAAAGCCTCAAATATTTCTTCACTCAAAAGGAACTCAACATGCGGCAATGACGATGGCTTGAGTTGTTGAAAGATTATGATCATACCATCCAATACCATCTTGGAAAAACGAACGTAGTAGCTGACACATTGAGTAGAAGATCATATGTGGGTACGAGTGCAATATTGTCAACGCAAAGGCCCATTTTGTATGACTTGGAAAGGATGAAAATAGAGTTAAAGACTCTAGGGACCCATGTGATGATGGCGAATATACGAGTGGAACCGACTTTAATCGATAAAGTTAAAGCTTCTCAAGCTACAGACCTTGAGCTGATGTGTATGAGGAAGAAAGTTCAAGAAGGTGCTATCTCAGAAGCAAGAATCGATGAAGAAGGAATACTTCGAGTCAACTCCAGACTTTGTGTTCCTAACGATTCTGACTTGTAGTATAAAATCATGATGGAGGCGCACAACACACCGTTTGCAATCCATCCTGGAAGTACCAAAATGTATCGTGATCTTAGACGTACATTTTGGTGGAGCAATATGAAGAGAGAGAGATAGCGGGGTTTATCTCAAGGTGTCTAACTTGTCAACGAGTCAAGGCGGAGTATCAAGTGCCAAAAGGTCTATTGCAACCACTTGAAATTCCAGAATGGAAGTGGGAGCACATTACCATGGATTTCGTTACTGGTCTTCCCAAGGTTTCTTAAGGCATAAATGCGATTTGGGTCATTGTTGATAGATTGACCAATTCTGCTTATTTTTTACCAATACGAGAAACTTATACACTTGAACGTCTTGCTAGTATGTATATAAACGAGATTGTAAGATTGCATGGTATGCCAGTATCCATAGTTTATGATCGAGACCCAAGATTCACTTTAAGATTTTAGGTTAGTTTAGAAAAAGCTATGGGCACAGATTTACGATTTAGTTCGGCATATCATCCTCAAACGGATGGGCAGTCGAAAAGGACTATTCAAACTCTTGAAGATTTATTAAGACTCTGTGTCCTTGACTTCAAGGGAAGTTGGGACAAGTTCTTACCATTGGTGGAGTTTTCCTACAACAATAGTTATCAAGCAAGTATTGGCATAGCTCCATTTAAGGCGTTGTATGGAAGAAAGTGTTGTTCTCCAGTATGCTGGGATGAGGTGGGTGAAGCAACGTTGTTGGGACCGGATTTGGTACGTATGACTACGAAAAAGATTCAAATGATCCGACAACGTATAAAAACCTCACAAGATCGACAAAAGAGTTATGTTGATCTTCATCGAAAGGACGTGGAATTCAATATTGGAGATCATGTGTTGTTACGTGTTACTCCATGGAAAGGAGTTACAAGATTTGGAAAGAGAAGAAAGCTCAATCCTCGATTCATTAGCCCATTTATAATCCTCGAATGAGTAGGAATCATAGCTATAGACTACGCTTACCGCCAAGTATGTCTCGTGTTCATAACATTTTCCACATATCTATGTTATGTAAATATGTGAAAGACCGAACCACATTATTGAATTAGAACCGTATTTAGATAGAGGAAGATTTAACGTATGAAGAATTACCTGTTAAAATTTTGGATAAAAAGGATCATATTCTACGCTCCAAGGTTATACCTCAAGTCAAAATTTTGTGGAGAAACCACGATGTGGAAGAAATGACCTGGGAGTTAGAATCTGAGATGAAGTCAAAATATCCTCACCTCTTCGATATACTAGGTACGTATCCTAATTTCGAGGACGAAATTTCATAAGAATGGGAGGTTGTGAGACCCCAACTTTTATGAATAAAGATTAATTTCTCTCGAAATATATTTTTGAATATTATAGTGTGGATATAATATAATGTTATTGTTGTGGGTAATATTTTAAAATTTTACACAGTAAGCAAGTGGTTATAAAATATTCAATTGGTCTGGGAATATTCGTTTTAACAGGGAATATTCGTACGACGACACAATCATTGGTGGACCCCACAACGGAAGTATTGTCGTAGTTAGAAAATGATGTAATTATCTTTTATAAAAAATAACGGCGGAAGTTTTACCGTTAAACCGTTGAACTACCCTAGTAAGTAAAAGTACGATGTCGTGTGGTTGCATAGTAGCACACGGTATTGATTATTGATGCTTACGTGAGAAGTCACCATTATACTCAATTATTGTTACAAGAATTGTCGATCATATCTCTCATATTATTGATTTGATTATTGTCACAGTATCATCTGCATAATATGTTATATTATTAAATCAATAATTGAGACGACAAAGTTATTTATATTATTAAATTGCAATATTTAAAATGTCTAGATGAAATTTATCTAGGCACACTTAGAAGGGGGGGTTGAATAAGTGTGAGAGAAATCTATGACCAACTTTTGAACTTTAAGTTAAATTATTAACTTCAGGCTACTATAATGATTGAAATCAGTTTACTGAATTAATATAGCCTATTAAAGAAAATATCCTACTAAATTTGTATCTTAAGTAAAATACTTGATGTTATTCTTAATATAATATAAGTATTCAAATTTTAATTATAAAGATAATTAAACTAGCTTATGTGATTTTAAAGTTAAGCGAATAATAAAATCAACACCAAGATTTTTTACGTGGTTCAGCTATTACCCTCTATAATAATAGCCTAGTCCACCTCCAATACCAACTAGTATTGGAGACTCACTTTATTTATTTCTTTATAAATAAATATAGATTACAAAACAAATTCCAACAACAATTAATTAACAATTAATTTTCCATGATCTCTCTTGCTCTTTGTGCAACTATGTACTCTTCAAGCACCTTTGCTTCCTTGAACCTGTCTGTAACCCTTTTCTCTAACCCACTAGGATTAAAACCTTTAGACTACACTTAGTCTAAAACAGAAAATTAAATACAATTATAGAGGTCTATGATCAATGCAAGAATAATCAATTTAACAATTAAAGGCTCAACTATATGCAATGATCAATTAGCACACAATAGATAAACAATTAATTTCTTACCAAATACTAGCTCAAATAATACCAGGAAATTAATTGCTTAGCTTCTCAAAAGTTTGCACTTGACAAAATCAGATTGCTCGATAATAACAGTAATAAGTGCAAGTAGTAATTTCGTGAGTTGTTTTTCCAAACATGCAAAAATTGATTTATAGCCAATATTATATTACCGTTAATATAGATATGTTCTAATTAAAAACCAACGAAAATACCCACAACGGTAAAACTGGACTTAGTCCAATATATATCCAGACACTTTGTTAGCTAATGCAGTTTGAATAAATCAACAATACCTTTAAGAGATAACTTCTTCATATAACCACTTTGACTTTATCTCACCATATAAAATTGACGTGAAGCAATCAAAAAGGAGTAACTAGAAAGACGTGACATCACACTCCTTTTTCCAACAAACAATATCTTCATAGTTCCAAGAAAACCATAATTGCTTTTCTAGAGAACCACCCATAACATGTTAGTATACAACCTCGTTAAGCTACCATCTTAAGCTATTACTAGACATGCCATATAACCACATGTATATATCATGCAGCATTAATTTCTTTTGAACTAGATGATATATATTAATGTTAAATCCCATCTTTTCTTTTTCATTAGTCTTTAAAAACATTTTTCATTTAAGACATATAACAAAATATAATGCAATAATATGTCCTAGAGCCTTTAAATGAAAAATCAATTACTATGCAATTTACCTTACATTGGTTTTCCTAGTAAAGAGAAAACCTCTTCGTCCAATTAAAGATCCCGCCAATGTTCTTTTATCAACAAATACCTGAAACACCATAAAACAATTTAGTACTTGAACATTTCATCATCAAAACTTAAGGATTGAATATGACAAAGTCAACATTCTCCCCCTTTTTGATGATGACAACCCAAAATTGTTTAACTTTCATGAATTCCCCCTGAATATATGCATAACATAATTCACTCCCTCTAAATCCATCAGGATACTGAAATTCATTTTTTTTCCAGTAAAGTTACAAAACCCTTACAAAACCCTGATTTTTGTAAACAACCTGTAGTAATTGTTAGTCCATCAAATATCAAAATATTTACTGCAAATATATCAAATATTTAAAATCCCAAATTAAACATAAGTCTTTTGGTGATGCACACCAAACCAAAAACCAACATTTTTAAAATCCGTCGATAATCAACCAAAATAAACATTCAAAAAAACACTCCCCCTTTGTCATCAAACAAAAAGAAAGCAATTCATTCGTCGAGCTCTACCACGGCCGCACGATGAGCTGCATGCTAAGTGAAATATGGGTGATGATTGGCTCGGTGGACCTTCTCAGCAACGCTTAAATCCGCAGCAAATTGGGGAGGCCTGGGAATGATAGTTGCAGGTGGTAGAGGGACATCTAGAAATTCGCCTTGATACTCAGCCAACCAATTGCAATGTACCCACTCTGGGACAGTTGAATGCTTACGCTACATATGGAGTTTAGCGCCCACATCATTGAAACGAACAGAAATGAATTCAGCCAACTCCCCTATTTGATTACTAACAAATTTAAGCTCCTGACTCAACTGACAAGAATTTTGATTGAGACGTCATTGCATCAACTCAGCTAAGGCAGTTATTTGCACCTCAAAAGCAGCTTGCAAATCAATAAACTCATCTTCAATGTTATGATAGAGTTTATTGATTTCAGGTGCACCTAATGGCAACTTACCTTTTTCCAAAACAGACATTCTATCATGAAGGGCAGTCATTTCAAGTTGCATCTTTTCCTGATTACACAAAATAACTTTCAACATGTCCATAATTTCAGGAGAAGATTGAATATGGGGCTGAACAGGAGAAGATGGAATGGAAATTGGTGGAGCAGGATTTTCAGAAGTGACACGAACAAACATACCATCAAGTAAACTGATACGCGACATTTTTAGAAAACTGACACTGATAGAATCAGTAACTGAAACAGAGTTTTCATCTTCAAAAGAAATTTTAAAATGTTTAAACAAGGTAGTGAGAGTAGCACTATAAGGCAAACAAGTCTTGGTTTTTCGCAAACAGGTGGTCATATGATGAAGCATCAGTTGAGACAGATTAAATGAAACACATCTTAAAATCAAAGAAACAATAATCAAGTCCTGATAGGTAAAATCTGCTCCTCCACCTAACCGAGCCAACAAATTGTATCTAACAAGATGATAGAGGACACAAGAAATAGGAGAGACATCAACAGTTTTAGGAGTGAAAACATCAGTTAACAGATTATTGTTCATCACAATTTGAAGCTGTTCCAATGGGGTAAATGGAAAATGAATAGCTCCTTTCTTTGTGAAAGGACACACACCAGAAGAAGAAACATTTAAAATACTACCAAAATCCACAACCGAAAAATATAGTGATTTTCCTTTGACAAACATGGTATAAGAATCACCATGGCATTCTAGATTTGTATAAAACTGTTGAACAAGTCTAGGATATGCCACAGAGGGAGGAAAAAGCATGGAAGATATACCATAAGATTCAAATAATAGTTTGAGACGAGATTGCTGAAAGTAGATCTAATCAACAGATTTTTCATAAACAAATTGTTTAGGAAAAATAACTGTTTTAAAACGTACCTCGTATGCATTACTGTGAAAATAATTTTTAGGCAGATAAGAGGAAGGGTTAGGGTTTACCAAAATCGGTGGGGGTGTAACTTCTGGCTTAAAGGATGAAGTTGTTGGTTGACGTCGCCTAGAGGGTCTGGTGGATTTAGGCAGAGAAGGACTGAACGTCGACTCATCAGATGATGAAGAGTCAACGTACTCTGATTCCTCAGACATAACTTTCTTCAGTTTCTGTCATTTTTGTGAGGGTCCGGCTGTTGATGGAAGTGGAACCGGCGTCTGATTGTCGTCGGTATCGACAAGCAATCTCTTGTGTGTTCGAGTTCTCATTTCGTTTGAAGATTTTAGATACAGAATATGAGAAGAGAGAAATCAGAGGAAAAATATGAGATGTATCTGGTAAAGAGAATAGAGAAGTAAATAAATAACCTTACCAAATGTATATACTCCTACACATTTACATTGCCCAAGAAACCCTTCTGTCATCCGGTCTTTTTTGATTTTTCAAAAATAATGATGAGATGCATGTACGCTTACGTCTCTCAAGAAACCTTTCAGCCGTTCGGTCGTTTCAGTTTTCAAAAACTAATAATGATATTCTCTTTGATTCTTGCCTCCATGAATTAAGTAACCAACCGAAAACATAATTATCCTAATTAATAACAGTTAATACGATATACATGCAATACTAGGATGACACTAATACAGATATTTAAAAAATCATGCAGTACACATCCCAAGTTCTCTTTGCAGCATGCAAAACCTATCTTCACTTAATGGTTTATTGAAAATATCTGCAATTTGATTTTCAGTTGGAATAAAAATCAGTTTAATTAATCCTTTTGAAACATTGTCTCTTAAAAGATGATGCCTAACTTTTATATGCTTTGTACGTGAATGTAACACAGGATTTTTAGATATATCTATAGCACTTGAATTATCACAATAAATAGGCACACAGTCACATAATATATCAAAATCACATAGAGTTTGTCACATCCATAATATCTAAGAGCAGCAACTTCCTGCAGCTAGGTATTCACCCTCAGTAGTTGAAAGAGCCACTGAGGTTTGCTTTTTACTATGCCATGATACTAGACTTTGTCCCAAGAAAGTACAAGCACCACTCGTACTTTTTCTATCGATTTGACATCCTACATAGTCAGCATCTGAATAACCAATTAGTTCAAAGTGATTGGAAATTGGATAGAATAACCCTAAATCAATAGTTCCACTTAAATATTTCAAAATCCTTTTAACAGCATTTAAGTGTGATTCTTTAGGTTTTGCCTAAAATCTTGCACATAGACAAACATTATACATTATATCAGGTCTAGAGGCAGTTAAGTATAACAAGCATCCAATCATACCTCGATATTTTGTTATATCAACATCAATACCTTTGTCATCAGCTGTGAGCTTTATTGATGTGCTCATAGGTGTACCTTTTGAGTTAGATCCTTCAAAGCCAAATCTCTTGAGTAATTCTTTTGTGTATTTGGTTTGATGGATGTAAATTTCGTCCTTCGTTTGCTTGATTTGAAGTCCTAAAAAGTAGTTGAGTTCACCTATTAAGATCATATCAAATTCTTTATGCATGCACTTGGAAAACCACTCATAAAGATGATCATTAGTAGCACCAAAAATTATATCATCTACATATATTTGAACAATAATGATATCTATATTTTTATGCTTAATAAATAATGTAAAATCTATTTTACCTCTAATAAATCCATTTGATAAGAGATACTTACTTAACCTTTCGTACCACGCTATTAGAGCTTGTTTCAAACCATAAAGAGCTTTCTTTAATTTGTAGACGTGATTAGGATACTTTTCATTCTCGAATCCAGGAGGTTGTTTCACATAGACCTCTTCGTTAATGTATCCGTTGAGGAAAGCACTCTTTACGTCCATTTGATATAGCTTAAACTTTTTGTAGCACGCAAATGCTAACAAAATTCGGATTGATTCTAACCTAGCCACAGGTGCATAGGTTTCTTCATAGTCGATTCCCTCTTATTGGTTATACCCTTGGGCTACTAGCCTTGCTTTGTTTCGAGTGATTGTTCCATGCTCATCAAGCTTGTTTTTGAATACCCATTTCGTACCAATGATGGAAACATCTTTTGGAGGAGACATAAGTTCCCATACTTGGCATCTTTCAAATTGTTGAAGTTCTTCTTGCATTGCCAACAACCAATTTTCATCAAGTACTGCATCTTTTGCATTCTTTGGCTCAACCTGTGACAAAAATGCAGAGAATGCATAATGATTTTGTAAACCTCTTCGTGTTGTTACACCTTTGTTGATATCTCCAATGATATTCTCCAGTGGATGATTCTTGACATATCTAGCTATTTTTGGCATTTGAATATCATGTAACACTTCCTCTTGATCATGAGACTCATCTTCAGCATCCTGCAAATTTTCAGGTTCACGTTCCTGCTGGTTGTCCATTTCAATTTCCCGAAACTGCTCATTTGGTCTCCCGTTTTGTTCTTTTCGGTTTGCTGGAATTATGACTGTCTCTAAATTTCCTGCATCATCTTCACTTTCTTTTGGTAGATCATTGTTAGTCTCATTGAAAGTGATATGAACAGATTCTTCTACATATGACTTTCTAATATTAAATATACGATAAGCCTTACTGTTTTGAGAATAACCAATGAAAATTCCTTCGTATAATTTAGCATCAAATTTTCCCAAATTATCACTTGTATTTAAGATGAAACATTTTGAACCAAAAACTTTGAAATAACTTATATTTGGAATTTTATTGTTTAGAAGCTCATAAGGTGTTTTCAAAATGATAGGACGAATAAGAACTTTATTTAAAACATAACATGAAGTACTTACTGCTTCGGCCCAAAATTTCTTTGGAAGCTTACTTTCTTGTAGTAGAGTTCTTGCGGTTTCTTGTAGAGTCCTATTCTTTCTTTCCACCACTCCGTTTTGTTGAGGAGTCCTTGGGGCTGAAAATTCATGGCTAATACCCCTTTGATCACAAAAGGTTATAAAATATTTTTAAAATTCAGTACCATGATCACTTTTAATTCTAATGAGTTTGAAGCTATATTTAGTTTCAAGATTCCTTATTAATTTTTCAAACTCTTTAAATGCTTCATCCTTAGTTCTCAAAAATAATACCCATGTGTATCTTGAAAAATCATCAACTATTACAAAAGCATAGAATTTACCATTAATGCTTGAATGCCTTTCCGGACCAAATAAATCAAGATGAAGTAGTTACAAAGGAGTAGAGGTTGATACCATATTCTTTCCCGTAAAAGAAGTTCTTACTTGTTTTCCCAGTTGACAAGGAATACATATTCCTTTCTTTTCAAACCTGATTCTTGGCAATCCTTTGACGAGATTCTTTGAGGATAGTTTTTTGATTAAGTCCATGTGAACATGTCCCAACCTTTTTTGCCACAGATAAGCTTCATCTTATACTGAAGTAAGACATAGTTCTTCATCCTGTTGCTCAAAATCAAGAGTATATATATTTCCTTCTCTTTGTGCAACTAGAGTAGTATTGTTAGTACCATGAAATATTGTGCATTTATCTTTTTCAAAATTAACTTGATGACCATTATTCATTAATTGGCTAATACTAATTAAATTTAATTCAAGACCATTAACAAGATGCACATTATTTATACTTACTTTGCCATTACCAATTTTACCTTTTTCAATTATCTCGCAGGTTTTGTTGTCTCTAAAAGTGACTGTTCCATTATTCTACTTGATATTTAGTTCTACGAATTTTGATTTATCACTTGTCATGTGCCGAGAACATCCGTTATCAAGAATCCATTTTTGAGATGGAACTCTTGCCTTTAAGCATACCTGTCAAGAAAGAATAATTTATCCTTTTGGTACCCATATCTTTTTGGATCCACTTATGTTAGTAGCAAGCAAATCACTCTTTTTAATCCATACTTTTTTAAACCTTATTTCGTTTCTTGAAACAATTTATATCTAAATGACCTTTAATACCACAATGATTAGAGCAATAATTTAAACTAAATCGTGACTTTGATTTTAGCATTTTCATATTACTCTTTTTATGCATAGGATCATAACCAATTCCTTGTCTTTCAAAACTAGGTCTTTGTTTACCTAATATAACATTCAAATTTTCTTCACCTTGGACAAATTTAGCAAGAGATAATTTTAATGAAGCTATTTCTTTTTGAAGTTCATTATTAGGAAGGATCTTAACAGGTGATTTATCACTAAATGCATCAATACATACATCTCTCATTTTTAGCTCATTAGTTAATTTTTGGATTTCACTATTCAAGAAATTTACCTTATTGAAAAGTATTTTGTTGTAGCTATCTAGATAATCAATCTTAGCAATCAAAACCATTTCTACTTTAGATTTCTTTTCCATTTCTTTCTTTTCATCTATTAGTGAATCCACTTCATTCATTAAAGTATTAACTAAATCTCTTAAACATGCATTCTTTTCTTTTAACTTCTTATTTTCTTGTTCTAATGAGTTCATTTCATTAAAAATACCTGATTAGATTAACCTTTAATTCCCACGAAGCATACTTGTGCGATTTCATCTTTAGCATCAATCTCCACTTCAGATTCCTCATCACTCCAAGTTACAAGGGCTTTGTTGTTCTTCTTGTTGTCTTTGTAGTTTATCTTCCCTTTGTTCTTCAATTGAAAACAATCTTTCTTGAAGTGACCAGGACGTCCACATTCGAAGCACGTCTCTTCAGTTTGCTTTCCTTTGGACTTATTTGAGTTGAAAGTATTTCTTCTCTTATTCTTCCTTTGTAATAGCCCCTTGAGTCTTCTTGACATCATTGCTATTTCTTCATCCGAGTCATCTTCAAGTTCCTCTTCGTTATCTGCATTAAGAGCTAAAACCTTTCTTCGAGGGGTTTCTTCCTCATCATCATATCTCTTTAACTGATGTTCATATTCTTCTAATTCACCAAACAAAGTTAAAGTATCCATGGAAGAAATAGTCGCAGAATCTTGAAGAGTAGTGATTTTAGAAGCAAACCTTTTGGGCATAGCCCAAAGCAACTTACGGTTGATCTCACTTTGAGGAATAGTCTTGTCCAGTAATTTCAAGGAATTTATAAGGACTAGAAATCTTGCTTGAGCTAGCTTAATGGCTTCATCTTTTCGAGCTTGAACATTTCATAATCGTGCATAAGCATACTTAGCTTGACTTCTCGTACCTTGGAAGTACCTTCATGACTTACCACAAGAGTATCCCAAATTTCCTTAGCTGTGTTGCATGAGGAAACTTTGTCTATCTCGGATTGTACCATGCCGCTGAGAAGAGTGTTCATTGCCTTTGAATCATATGAGACCATGTAGATTTCGGTTGCATCCATTTCTAATAGGATCTTTGGTGTCCCATCATTTCTTCGTGGAATAACTGGTCCGTTCTCCACAACCCACCATTCCCAAGGATCTCTTTTCAGATAGATCCTCATCCGGAACTTCCAGAAGTTGTAATTTTCCGTTCCAAACAGCAAAGGAGGTCTATTGGTTGATTGACCTTCTTGATTGTTGTTCCCGAACTGTGCCATGTTAGAATCTTTCCCTACAAGTCACCTTTAAGACCAAAATAAGTAGAGCCAAGCTTTGATACCAAATGGAATTTATCTACGCACACTTAGAAGGGGGGTTGAATAAGTGTGGGAGTAATCTATGACCAACTTTTGAACTTTAAGTTAAATTATTAACTTCAGGCTACTATAATGATTGAAATTAGTATACTGAATTAATATAGCCTATTAAAGAAAATATCCTACTGAATTTGTATCTTAAGTAAAATACTTGATGTTAAAGAATTATCTTAATATAATATAAGTATTCAAATTTTAATTATTAAGATAATTAAACTAGCTTATGTGATTTTAAAGTAAAACGAATAATAAAATCAACACCAAGATTTTTTTACGTGGTTCAGCTATTACCCTCTATAATAATAGCCTAGTCCACCTCCAATACCAACTAGTATTGGAGACTCACTTTATTTATTTCTTTATAAATAAATATAGATTACAAAACAGATTCCAACAACAATTAATTAACAATTAATTTCCCTTGAGCTCTCTTGCTCCTTGTGCACCTATGCACTCTTCAAGCACCTTTGCTTCCTTGAACCTGTTTGTAACCCTTTTCTCTAACCCACTAGGATTAAAACCTTTAGACTACACTTAGTATAAAACAGAAAATTAAATACAATTATAGAGGTCTATGATCAATGCAAGAATAATCAATTTAACAATTAAAGGCTCAACTATATGCAATGATCAATTAGCACACAATAGATAAACAATTAATTTCTTACCAAATACTAGCTCAAATAATACCAGGAAATTAATTGCTTAGCTTCTCAAAAGTTTGCACTTGACAAAATCAGATTGCTCGATAATAACAGTAATAAGTGCAAGTAGTAATTTCGTGAGTTGTTTTTCCAAACATGCAAAAATTGATTTATAGCCAATATTATATTACCGTTAATATAGATATGTTCTAATTAAAACCAACGGAAATACCCACAACGGTAAAACTGGACTTAGTCCAATATATATCCAGATACTTTGTTAGCTAATGCAGTTTGAATAAATCAACAATACCTTTAAGAGATAACTTCTTCATATAACCACTTTGACTTTATCTCACCATATAAAAGTGACGTGAAGCAATCAAAAAGGAGTAACTAGAAAGACGTGACATCACACTCCTTTTTCCAACAAACAATATCTTCATAGTTCCAAGAAAATCATAATTGCTTTTCTAGAGAACCACCCATAACATGTCAGTATACAACCTCGTTAAGCTACCATCTTAAGCTATTACTAGACATGCCATATAACCACGTGTATATATCATGTAACATTAATTTCTTTTGAACTAGATGACATATATTAATGTTAAATCCCATCTTTTCTTTTTCATTAATCTTTAAAAACATTTTCCATTTAAGACATATAATAAAATATAATGCAATAATATGTCCTAGAGCCTTTAAATGAAAAATCAATTACTATGTAATGGACCTTACATTGGTTTTCCTAGTAAAGAGAAAACCTCTTCGTCCAATTGAAATCCCGTCAATGTTCTTTTATCAACAAATACCTGAAACACCATAAAACAATTTAGTACTTGAACATTTCATCATCAAAACTTAAGGATTGAATATAACAAAGTCAACACTAGAAATTCTGTTAAGGAGAGGTTTGGTCATCTAATTGCGCGCCAATAAGGAGAAATCCTTATCGGAAAGCCCCCACTTTCCTGGGAACGACCTGGTTGTTAAATATTGTGATTATAATATTAATGACGAATAAGTTCGTGTTGATTAAAGATGAAATTGATAGTTCCATTGTGTTGGAATTATTAATGTTAGTGGAAATCGACATTTATTCCGATATTAATTGATGTCTGGAAGTTTTATTGACCAGTTGAGTAATTAATCGGATAAATTAGCAATTAATTTCTATTAATTCATATGATTATAACTATTTGTTCACATGTGTGTACTATTGATTCACATTATTTAGTATTAGGGGAGGTGGTGCAAGTTTGATAATACTTGCAGGACTAAATTAAAAATAAAGAAAAAGAGGAAGGTATTATACTGTAATATTTCGAGCCCCAAAACATGCAATTATCAAAACTATATTTTTCTATAAATAGAAGCTCACTCCTTCATTTCTCAACAATTCACTAAAGCTTTAGAGCAATTATTATAGAGAGAAATTATAGAGAGAAAGAAGAAGAGAAGTCTGCTACCTCACTATTCCAATATCCAGTTTCTTCTAAGGTAAGGGGTATTATTCTTTCGTATTCATGAAGAGAGTTATTTTCTTTCAATACTCGTAAGTGTTGTTATTCCATTCTTTATTATTATGTTGGAATAACCTGTCTATGCGAAGTACCGCATACGTGGTGAAATTCTTATGTTATTCCATTTTTTAATTATTCTGTTGGAATAACTTGTGCATGTATGGTCTATCGTATGCCCGGTGAATTACATTGTTATTCCATTCTTTATTATTACTCGCTTGGAACATCCCATGCATCGTAGATTACGCATGACCTGGTTCCATTCTTTATTATTCTGTTGGAATATCATGTCTGTGCGGGTTACACATGACCTAGTTCCTTTCTTTATTATTATGTTGGAATAACATGTCTGTGCGGATTACGCACGCCTGGTGAATTCTTCTGTTATTCCATTCTTTATTATTCTGTTGGAACATCCTATCTGTGCGGATTACGCATGACCTGGTTCCATTCTTTATTATTCTATTGGAATATCCTGTCTATGCGGATTACGCATGACCTGGTTCCATTCTTTATTATTCTGTTGGGAATAAGCTGTCTATGCGGTCTATCGCATGCACGTGAATTCTTCATTATTCCATTCTTTATTATTACGTTTCAATAACTTTGCTCTATGTGGATTACAGATGCATGGTGAATGATCCTTCGTATTCATTCCTTATTAAATTGTGGAAATTATCTGTTTACGTGAATTATCGCATGGCGGGTGAAAATCCATTTGCAGTTTCATATATTCTATTATACTCAGTTGGTCAAATTTTTGGCTTCTATACTCCATGAAATTAGTAGAATATCCTGGATATTTGCGCTTCATCCAGTATCTTTTCATGGGAATATTCTTCTGAGCATTCTTGAATTTTACTCCACAAAGAAGTATCATGTTGACAATTTGGACGTTATTGATTTCTGGATAAACTAAAATTTTAAATCTTTAAAATTTATCCTTGAACTTGTTTTATTGAATTATTATGTCATTGTCATTATTCTCATGCTTATATTGTGATGAAAGTAATCTTTGGCTTACGTGCATAGATGGACTTGGTATGATTATGACCAGGGATCATTCGGTATAATCACGATCTGTAATGTTATAAATGATGTGGTAAAAGTCCATAGTGGCCTGTAGTGCATTGATGGACAGTTTTTGGTATGATTATGACCAGGGATTATTCGGTATAGTCATGACCATTGATGATTTAATGAATATCCTTGGTCCGTAGTGCAGGGATGACTCGATGATGTGGTTTATTTATTAAGCTGAGTCTCAGCGATAAAATTGATGAAAACATTTTAAATTATATAAGATAGTAGATATCATGCTCTACTTGACTCTTCTAATAGTTTGCTTATTCCGCTGCAGTTAAACTTAATGTCTATTATTTTTTATCAGTTTAACATTGTTGAAGACTAATGATAATTTATTCTGCATTATCTTAGTCATAATATTTCTTACTGGGCAAGTTGAGCTCACCCTTTTGCTTTCATTGTTCTCTTCAAGAAATGAGAACGTAGCCGGGACTAGTCGGGGAACGGAGTGATGGTCCGAGATGGCGTATTAGTAGTCCTCACTATTCTATAAAATAGTGTGACAATAAATGTAATGAGGACTCTATTTGAGAGTGGATATTGTCTAGAAGGCAACATTCCTGTTTAAACTCTCAGCTATGTTTTGTCGTATATTACACGACTGTTGTATAATTAAGTTTGTATTTGTATTATGTACCATGTATGTGGCGACTCAAGATGGGTGATGTATACCTATTTTGGGGGTGTCACAGAATACATTGCTGCTGGTAGTTGCTGTGCTCAAATACTATGGATGAAAATCCAACTAGCAGACTATGGGTTTTATTTCAAATCTATACATGTTCGTTGTGATAACACAAGTGCCATAGCTATAACACATAATTATGTCATGCATTCTAGGACTAAGCATATAGAGATAAGATATCATTTTATTAGGGATCATGTTCAAAATGAAACTATATCTTTACAATACATCCCTACTAAAAATCAACTTGCTAATGTCTTTACAAAACCTTTAGATGAATCCAGATTTAATAAATTGATAAGTGAGTTAGGCATGCTAAATCTATAACTATAAACTCTATGCTCTAGTTGGTGCTAACCATGCAGATACAAAGGCTATGTTAAAATAGTAGAGATTACTGAAGAGAAACCACGATCGTATAGTAGTCTCAATATGGCAGAGAAGCACCCTGTGATGACATAATTCCTATTAAATCTAAGAAACCCTTCTGATGAGCACCTCAGAGACAAATCTAATCCTTAGTTTCAATCTAAGAGGTTGGCCCTTCCCGAGCTACCTTAACCCAAAAGGAATGCCAAGCTAGAGTTTATCACAAGGACCCCAAGAGACAATGATTGTAGAGCTGGATCAGCAGTGAAACTCAACAATCGTAGAGAAGCCTCAATGATCGTAGTCTCGCCAAAGGATACACTAGCTCAGGGAGCTAAGGGAAGATTAATACTTTCTACATTACTTAAAATCGTGGAGCCCGGCAGAACTCGACACATGCCCCACTCTACAGATCGTGTGGAGGGAAGTTACAAATACAGTTTAAAAAGGCTTTTTGAAAATTCACCTCAGAATTTCAAAAGCTAATTCCTCTCTATATCTCTCTCAACTAAAACCCTAGCTTTTAGAACGATAAACCAACCTCTGTTCAAGAAAATCAATGGCTGCTTCCAATGTTATATCTGGTTACCAACTTTGTTTCAATGAATTCAAGACAGCTGACCCACAGTTCCACAAGATTCTATATCTTCTAAAGAAAGCTGGTCTTGAAGAAGCTCTGAGCACCAGCAAAAGGATCTATCCGAAGCTGGTGAAAGAGTTCTACAACAATGGAGTCTTTGAAGATAACATTATCACTACAGGGGTCAAGGGGGAGCAAATTAGACTCAAAGCTGAAGATATAAACCTAGCCCTAGGTTTCAAATCAAAGGGACTCATGTCTATGAGTGTCATCGACTTCCATGAAGGTTTGAAGAAGATGCACCACACAAAGTCTCAAAATGTCAAGGGGTACAAGAAGAAAGAGTTTCCCCAGAAATATGAATTTCTGGCTGACATTGTTGGGAAGTGTATATGCTGTAAAAGCTCTGGCCACGACTCTGTAAATGACGTTCAACTAAAACTCATGACAGCTATCTACTTCAGAATTCAACTCAAATATTGTGCTCTGCTCATAGATTTGATCAGGAAGTGGATGCTCAGCTCCAAGAAGACAAAGAGCTCTGGAAAAATGCTCTATGGGAGGTACATAAGCAAAATTCTGCAATCAGCTCTGGGTGACAAAGTTGGGGATAAGGAAGGAGAACCCATCAACCCTAACAGAAGAATAACCCAGCAACTGTTTCAAAACTGGAAAAGAAACCCTGTAAAAAACTTAAGGATGATGTCTGAATCCAGTGGAAGGACTGGTGAAGCAAAGGTATCTGGGCTACCAGGAAACATGTCTGTTGTGAAGGAAGTTGAATAAGAAGAAGAATTAATCGAGAGGAACCCATTGCTTTGATCAGAAAAAGCAAGGGTAAGAAGAAAATGAAAGTTCAAGCAACAGAAGAACCTCAAGGCTCAACAACTGATACGCCCCAAGAGAGTTCAGGCATTGAAATTCTAAAGGAAATGAAGAAGAGGGAGCAGCAGTCTGAAGAGGAAGAAGATAGATTCATGATCTCTCAGCTGCTTGAGATGGGAAAACGCAGCCACAAGACAAAGAAGTCTTCACTCTCCTCGATCGTAGAATCATTACCGATCGTAGAGTCCAGACTTACAATCACTCCGGAAGTGGATATTACAGTTGCATCTCAGCCTGGACAAACTATCAGAGTTGAAGCTGAAGATAGTGTCGATGTTGTGGCTCAGCCCAGAAGACCAAAGAGAAAGCTTGTCAAGAAATATGTTCTTGATAATGAGAAAGCCCTGAAGGAAGAAGAAAGAAAAATAGTTGTAGAAAAGGAGCTTCTTGAAGCCCCTGTACAGATGAGTGCTCCAACTGAGGGGGAGCTACCTAAAGAACAAATAAATGATCAGATTGTGGGGGAGCATCTCAAAGTCCCTATGCCCGAAATAGCTACTGTTGAGGGGGAGATGCAAATAGATGTGGAAATAGAAGGTATAGAATCTATGGAGGTAGAAAAGGCTGAAAGACAAATAAGAAATGAGGAAGTAGTGGAAATTTCAAATGAAGATCGGGAAGAAGAAGAGGATGATGAAGTTGAGATTATAGCTGTGGGCTGGGAAGGATATAGGAAATCCAACTACAATTAGTTGTTCTCCTACTTACAATTGATGCCCTATCACAGAGCCCAAATTCTCAACTCCTGGGATCACATGTTCTGGACTTTCAAAGCTTATCCAGCAATCTCAGTGCTAGCTCATGGATTACCAGGCAGCCTCATTTTTGCTCAGAAGCTGATCACTAACCATCCCTCTTCAAAAACTGGGTGTGAGGTACAATCAATTCCCATCTCTTTCAGAGTTAATCACTGACCTACATCAAATTTTAACCAATTCTATGAATTGCCAAGATAGTTGGAAGTGATTCTTCACCTACTAAACCAATTTCTAGCTATAGAATCCCAACATTCTATAAATAATGAACCAAATATACCTAACTTAATATTGATATAGTCTTCAACAATTTCTCACTCTACGAATATAGATCCTACTCAAATCGTAGAGTCACCTACTCCACCAGCTTCAACAACATCTCCTCCCAAAACTCAAACCCCCATACCTAAACCTCTTTCGGACATTCCTTCTTCCTCAATTAATAATTATTTTGATCTTGCTCTTGCTCTCTCAAACCTGCAAAACAAAAACACAAGAGCCTCTCCTCCAGACACTCAGCAAATTCTTGAGCTTCTCTCAGATCTTCCTACCAAATCTGAGCTGACTAGTGCATCACAGAAAGTAACTACAGTTATTCAAGAAGATCTTAAAACTCACTCTCTGCTTGTTCATAATAGGCTGAACCACTTGATAGATGTTGCCAACACTCTTCCTCACAATCTGAGTTTTGAGCTCACAAAGAAGCTTTAGGAGATCATCAAGGAAAAGATCCAAAGCATAAATAAAAGGGATCAAATTCACTTTCAATCTGCCAAGAAGCATAAGGAAGCAGTTATCCTTCTACAACAAACTTAGGAGACTCGAAACAAACTTGTTATGGAGAGCCTCTCAAGCATGCGATCTTCCCTGAAAGAATTCCAAGAATAATCTATCAGTCAGATGCAACAAATAGACATTGTCTTGGCCATTCTACAAAAACACAAGTCTCAAACTGATTCTCTGGTTCAAGAAAATCGTGAAGACATTGCTCAATCCAGGAATCAGCTCCATGAACTTGTCTAAGGTGTGAATCATCTGCCTGAAGACATTCGAACCCTTGGTGTTGACATAACGGGGGAGAATAAAAGGGAAGGAGAGAAAGGCAAAGGAAAAGGGAAACAAATTGCTCAATCTTCAAGGAGTCCTACCACAAGACAACCTTATTATCAAACTCCACGACCTGAACAGTAGCAGCGTCAACAAATTCTCATGGCGCAACTGCTAAGGAGTCAAGGGACATCTCGTAGATCACAAGGGGTAACCACTACTGGCTTGAACATGGAGATTGGAGACCCTAACTTTATGAACAAACATAATCATAGAGAATGGCTAAGTCAAAGCAAGATGGAAGATATTACATGAAGAGATAAAGCCAGCAGTTGAAGGAGAGCTGCAGAGCATGTTAATCCTCCAAAAAGCAAAAGGCAGAAGAAATAGAGATAAGTTGAAATTTATTTCTTGTTGATGTAACTAAGGTATAATGTGATATCTTCTTTACAACATCAATAAATTTATGCTTATTCTCTAGAGATTTCAGCTGCTCAATGAAACACGAAGTCATATTTACTTTCTAGCATCCTGCATTTAGAAATTGATGATTATGATACAAATCTCCTTGGTTATGTCAACATCAAATAGGGGGAGATTGTTGGGAATTGCATAATCAAATTTGATATTGAAAGTAAATAAACATGCTCATATGTAAAGTCCTTCTGAGAACAAATGTACAAGGACTTAGGTGGTAGATAAAATTTGTTAGGTTAATTTGTGCTTTATGTTTATCATTCTGTAAATGAATGTATAGAAGAAAAGATTAAAGCTGTTAGGTTGATCTATTTTGAGATGTAATAGATAGGCAATAATAGAATCGTAGTCTGTCGAGCCAGCTGAGGGATTGCAGAAGCCAAGGCAGAATCATAGTCTTCTTTGGAGGTCCTTACTCAGAATCGTAGAGTTGGTCCAAGCACCTGCCGAGCCAAGTTGAAGAATCATAGTCTGCTCTTGGAAGCGTAGAGTCTACAAAATCTAGTGAGTAAAGATCGTAGTCTACCGATGCATAAGAAAAATCGTAGTGTCTCCTTCATAAGCTAAACCAATCTTAAACAAGACATTACAATCATGATCGTAGTACACCTCTTGTCAGCATCAGAAGCATCGAGTCTTGTCCATTTGTTGAAAAATAAATTACAATAAATGAAGAATGGATTATAGACATTGAGACTATAGGAAATCCAAATGACCCAACAATCATCCTTAGTATATAACGAAGAAACGTATTGAAGAAGCTAAGGAAAGTACTACATGTCAACTGAAAATACCTTTTCAGGTGTTAGAAGAGATATCAGTCTGTCGTGTCTGTGGGTTAGACGGCTGGACAAAAAACTTCTAAGAAGTCACAATCAGTGCTCAGAAATGTCTGATGCAATTAATGCTTTGACGGATGCCTTCAAACGGACATATTTCAAAGGTTCCTTATATACAAATCAGATGGAGATGCAAGAAAAAGAAGAGTAAACAAGAACAGAGCATAACAAGTTGAAAAACACTCGATGCTCAATTCTACAATCAAAGAAAAGAAAGCTTGCTCAGCTACTTAGTTCTTTCGAATACATGCTTAACAACAATTGAGTAGCACCACCCAAGAACTCAACTCTCATTAAGTATATACCAAGTCTGTTGGACTTAAAGAGTTCTAAGTGAACTAAGAAGTTCCAAGACTGCTGGTCTTGAAGGAATTTAAGTGATTCACAGTTTGTAAAGATATCCTTAGTGGATTTTCTACTCGAGGAGTAGAAGAGTGGACTAGGAGCTTTGAGTGCTCTGAACCACTTAAAAACGTTGTGTCTTCTATATTCTTGCTATAATTGCTATATCTGTTATATATGCTTATCTCTTATTAACTTGGTTTATCTTAAAGGGGAACAATCAAATCTTATTTTCCATTGTGGTTAATTTATTAACAAATCTGACAAGTGATTTTGAAAAAGAAAATATTTAAAATATCTATTCAACCCCCCCCCCCTTTAGATAACTATTGTGCCTTTTGGAACTAACAAATTCCATTTCAAATATTCTTCCTAATACATTTAAGAGATATTGTAGTTGACACATTAGACCAAATTTTTAGAGAAGATTGACTCAGCAAAATTTAGTGCTTATTATAAAGAGATTTCATAATGCATTTGGAATTCAGAGACTGTGGAAAAGTTTGACTCCACTTGGGTGGAGTTGGTGGAGAAAAGTGGGCTGAATACTAATAAATGGCTATAATCAATGTATGATATTTGTTCTAGATGGGTTCCCGCACATGTGAATCATGTTTTCTCAGCCGGCATGTCAAGTAGCTAACAAGCAGAGAATTGTCGTTCATTTTTAAAAAAAATTGTTTCTAAAAGAAATTCTTTAATGGATTTTATAATTCAATTTGATCGGGGCCTTCAACATCAACGACATGCTAAGTTGGATTTGGATAACAAAGATTTGATTGAGAGGTCAAAAATGAAAATTGGTCATGACTTCTTATTCAAATTGTTGACATTTCTACACACTCTATATATTATAAATTTGAAGATAAGTTGTGTGAGAGCTTGAATTATAGGTTTGAACTTATGAAGGAGGATATCAACTACCATGTATATAAGATTTATCGAAGGAATTTAAGCAAGTTTAAAGTAAGAGAAATTCAGTATGATAAATCTATGGATTATGCAATATGCACTTGGAAAAAGTTTGAGAGTTCGGTAATCCTATGTCGGCATGTGATAGCTTAATTGAATAAGTATAATGATCTTGACAAATTGCCTGCAAAATACATTTTGAAGAGGAGGGAAAAAACAACAAAATCAAGTGGTGTAATTGATGATAATGGTGTGGAGATAAAAGATTACAAACCATACTTACTCTTGCGGGTTGATTCAACATTCTTTAGATTTGATTAATAGGGCTCTCACAAATGAAGAAGCCACAAATGTATTAAAAAAATGTTTAGATACTGTTGATGAAAAGTTCAACAAAATTATTGGGAATAATGGTTCCAAAAGAAACAATGAAATGGAGTCTGGTGGAATGAGTGTATCCAAGTTAGTTAACATAACTTGTACTTATGAATATAGTTACATTGAGCCAAACCAAGTGCGAGCAAAAGGGTGTAGCAAAAGGCTAAAGGGTGGAAAAGAAAGGGCTTTGGGAAAAATAAAAAATCCCAAGGGTAGACGTTGTCATGGATGTGGCAAAGTTGGTGTGACACGCGACAAAATAAACTTCCCGACGCTTAATAATCAATAAGCAAGTTTATTTATTTGACTTTGTTATTTGTTTAAAAGTAACTTTGCTATTTGTTTAAATTTGACTTTGATATTTGTTTAAATATAGAACTAGAGCATCAAATGTTGATGCTACTCAGGATCCAAATATAGATGATGATAGTGATTCACCCACAGGTGCAACTGATATTGTTATAACACCACTTGTATATCTATATTTTTGTATTAATTTCGAATTTTTTTTTAACAATGTCCTTCAGAATTGCAGTATTCATGGGAGTGACTATACTAGGGATGCTTCAGAATTTCAAAGTTGTTGTATTAGTTGGTGCATTTGCTGTTATAGTCTGTATATTTATTTCTCAACACATATCCCTCTTTCTTTGTGTACAAAACAACATGTTTTTCTTTGTTTCTTTGTGTTTTAATTTTTTCAGTACTATTGACTTGTTGTTGATTGACTTCAATGTTTGTGTGCTTCGACCATAATTTTAAGATTAATGTGATAACAATATGAAAATTAAAAATAGAGTACAATAAAAGAATCACCCCGCTCTCCATTATTATAGTTTATGGTAGGGAGGTGTTATATTGTTGAAATTGTATTATTTTTTAATAGTGGTAATATGCTACCAATCTTGATATTTACATGTCAGTTGTAGTTTTAGAGTAGGGCACTCTTCATTTATGTTCATATATGACCTGTGTATATTTTATCACATTGATGTCCAATACAAGTTGAGTCATATAATGTGTTTTTTAGCTTTCCATCCTTCTGTACATTTTTATATATTGTAACCTTATAATGCACAGGTCATATACTACACAAGCTTTAGTTAGAGTGCTGATGGAAGCACATTGTTTAGTGGATACATAGATGGTGTTGTCAAAGTTTGGGGTATTGGGCGTCTCTAGAAAGCCAATATTGGTCTAGTTGAAAGGATATTGGATTGTTTAACAATGTTTGATGGTTTTGTGGCCTCGGCTATTTTAGTTTTTGTATATTATGGCATCTGTTGTATTGGTTTCCTGACTATTACATTAGGTGATTTTAATGTGTGATAATTTAGTTTTCCTTTGCCCCAGTTATTATCAGTTTGTTGAGAGTGAAATCAACATAAATTAATGTCCCACACGCAATGGATGTGTCTTGATGCGAAGAATGTCTTAATGTAATATTATTAATGAACTTACAGTTTTTGTCAACATGTTACTCTATATATTTTTTTATTATTACTAATTTGGTTCCCTTTGTCCAAATCAAATAGGATGATGAAAGTGTAAAGCCAGTTTAATAATTTTACATGTTTTCAACATTAGTTAGAGAGACAATTTGTAGATTTGAAAGGGCTAAGGAATGTGGGTTGAGGTAGAGAATTGAAAGACATATCGAACTAAAACAAATCAAGACCCTTGATAGAGTGGCATGGTCAAACTAGTTTTTAATAGCTGACTACAACAGAGGAAAGAAAATATTTTGTTTTTCTCTGTTTCCTTTTCCGTTCATCTATATAGTGATGTAGTTGAAGTGAAATTTTTTTTAGCTGGAGAGTCATGGTATAACAACAAATATACAACATACGTCTTACTATGATAATCTATATTCTTTTAAATCACATATATTTGTAATCACATGCATATTGGAAAACATGCAGAATCAAACGCATGTAAACAACTAGGCATAAAGTAAAATATAATTAATGACTTCCTATCAGCGAAAAATCAAATACATCTTCACAAAACACCATACAGTTGATGATCTGTTTTCATTACAAATACTATGTTTTCAAAAAAAATAACTAGACCAATAAAATACTCTGTTTTCATTACCCGATGAAATAATGAAATATTCTGTTTACATTACAAAATGAAATAATAAAATATAGAACAAACAAATAAAATAGAGCCAAATAGGTTATGAGGGAACAATTCAAATAACATACAAACTTCGGTCCAAACTAAGTTTAAAAAACAAAGTACAACAAAGTTTCATTACAATCAATTCATTACATTTAAAATAGGGACTTCACACACTGCTCCATCTCCCAAATTCTAAATACAAAATTTTCATATTTAGGAATCTTCTTGCACAGAGATGGTTCTAAAGAAATTTCAAAATAGCAAAATCAAGGAAACCAGTATGATTATCAAGTAAATCCTCTCTTTGCGTCGAAAAATTTGAGCTTCATTTTCAAGAGCCTCAGCCTCCTCAACAGATTAGGTATCACTTGAATGGCTCTCGGCTACATTGAAGGATCACACCACATGAAATACCCACAACCATGGGGTTGTCAAAAAAGAATTTTTTTTATAATAAATATACAATAATTGATTGGTATATCTGAAAGGAAAGATCGTACCTTGTTGGATATAGTGCAGTCCATAATGATTTTTACCTACATTCTAGTATCCTTCTGAGGTTATGCCCTAGAAATGGCTGCATATCTACAAAATAAGATAACCTCAAAATCCGACTCCAACACTCCATATAAATTATGGACAGGGAGAATTCCTAATCTTCAGTATGCTAAGATAAGAGATTGTCCAGCTTATGTGAAATGGTTTCAAAAGGATAAGGTTGGGACAAGATTTGACATGTGTAGATTTGTGGGACATCCTAAAGTAAGTTTAGGATATACGCTCTATAATCCTACTGAGAAAAAGGTGTTTGTTGCAAAACACATTGTCTTCTAAGATAAAGATGTTTATCATTGAAAGGGCTAGTGGGAGGATAATTGATCTTCAAGGAGTTCAAGAACCACAAAGCACTATAATTCAAAAGGAGGAACCTGTAGATAGACCTATTGTACCACAACCGAATCGTAAATCTTAAAAAGTATCGAACATACCTGGGAGGTATGTATTCATCATAGATAATGATGACGAGGTACGCATCATAGAGGATGATGATCCAGTTATATACGATGAAGCTAAGAGTTATAGAAACTCAGAGAAATGGCAGATGACCATAAAATCCAAAATAAATCTTTGGAGAAAATGACAAGGTGGAGACCTATAAGGCTAGACTAGTTTGAAAGAAGTTTTAAATATAGTCAAAGATTTGATTGTGATAAAACCTTATTATCGGTAGCAATGCTCAAATCAAATCCATTTGGATTTTACTTGCTATTGTAGTTTATTATTACTAAAGGTCCATTGCAACCACTTGAAATTCCAGAATGGAAGTGGGAGCACATTACCATGGATTTCGTTACTGGTCTTCCCAAGGTTTCTCAAGGCATACATGCGATTTGGGTCATTGTTGATAGATTGACTAAGTCTGCTCATTTCTTACCGATACGAGAAACTTATACACTTAAACGTCTTGCTAGTATGTATATAAACGAGATTGTAAGATTGCATGGTATATCAGTATCCATAGTTTCTGATCGAGACCCAAGATTCACTTCAAGATTTTGGGTTAGTTTGCAAAAAGCTATGGGCACAGATTTACGATTTAGTTCGGCATATCATCCTTAGACGGACGGACAATCAGGGAGGACTATTCAAACTCTTGAAGATTTATTAAGACTCTGTGTCCTTGTCTTCAAGGGAAGTTGGGACAAGTTCTTACCGTTGGTGGAATTTTCATACAACAACAGTTATCAAGCAAGTATTGGCATGGCTCCATTCGAAGCGTTGTATGGAAGAAAGTGTCGTTCTCCAGTATGCTGGGATGAGGTGGGTGAAGCAACGTTGTTGGGACCGGAGTTGGTACGTATGACTACAGAAAAGATTCAAACGATCCGACAACGTATAAAAACCTCACAGGATCGACAAAAGAGTTATGTTGATCTTCATCGAAAGGACATGGAATTCGATATTGGAGATCATGTATTGTTACGTGTTGCTCCATGGAAAGGAGTTACGAGATTTGAAAAGAGAGGAATCTCAATCCTCGATTCATTGGCCCATTTTTAATCCTCGAACGAGTAGGAATTGTGGCCTATAGACTCGCTTTACCGCCAAGTATGTCTCGTGTTCATAATGTTTTTCATATATCTAAGTTACGTAAATATGTGAAAGACCCGAACCACATTATTGAGTTAGAACCGGACGAAATAGTGGAAGATTTAACATATGAGGAGGTTCCTGTTAAAATCTTGGATAAAAAGGAGCATATTCTACGCTCCAAGGTTATACCTCAAGTCAAAGTTTTGTGGAGGAACCACGATGTTGAGGAAATGACCTGAGAATTAGAATCTGAAATGAAATCAAGGTATCCTTACCTCTTCAACATACCAGGTACGTACCCTAATTTCGAAGGTGAAATTTCATAAGAAGGGGAGGTTCTAAGACCCCAATTTTTTTTTTAATAAAGATGATTTTTCTATAAATATCATTTTTGAATATTATGGAATGAATTTGATATAATGTTATAGTTGTGGGTAATATTTATAAATTTTGCTAAGTATGCAAGTTGTTATAAAATATTCGATTGGTCGGGGAATATTCTTTTTGTTGGGAATATTCGTACAATGGCACAATCATTGGTGGACCCCACAATAGAATTATTATCGGATTGAGAAAATGACAAAATATTTTATAAATAACGGCGGAGGTGTTATTGTTAAAACTTTTGAACTACCAGGTAGTAAAAGTACAGTAATACGCGTGGTTGCATAGTAGCACACGGTATTGATTATTGATGCTTACGTGAGAAGTCACTCATTTATACTCAATTATTGCTACAGTAATTGCTGCATCATATCTCTCATATTATTGATTCGATTATTGTCACAGTATCATCTGGATTATATGTTATATTATTAAATCAATAATTGAGACGACAAAGTTATTCATATTATTAAATTGCAATATTTACAATGTCTAGAAGTTCTGTCAAGGAGAGGTTTGGTCACCTAATTGCGCGTCAATAGGGAGAAATCCTTATTGGAAAGCCCCTCTTTCCTGGGAACAACCTGGTTGCTAAATATTGTGAGTTATAATATTAATGATGAATAAGTTCGTGTTGATTAAAGATGAATTTGATAGTAGTTTCATTGTGTTGGGATTATTTGTGTTAGTAGAAATCGACATCTATTCCGATGATAATTGATGTCTGGAGGTTATATTATTCAATCGGGTATTCGGGGAACTTTTTGTGTCGAAGTACTATTCACGAGTTACTATTCATGAGTTACTATTCATGAGTTACTATTCACAAGTTACTATTCACGAGTTACTATTCATGAGTTACTATTCACGAGTTACTATTCACCCAGTTACTATTCACTCTAGTATTGTGCATTCGGGTATTTGGGTACAATATTATTCTATGAAGAGATGTGCTAATTTTTCAGACCGTTGGTTGAAGTTATATTAGTGAATTAATATGGACCGCTGGTGGAAAGTTATAATAGTGAATCAATATGGATCGCTGGTTTAAAGTTATAATAGTAAATCAGTATGGACCGTTGCTTTAAGTTTTAATAGTAAATCAATCAATCATCTGCTTTAAAAGTAATTCAATCTGGACCGTTCAGGAATTAGTTACTATTCAATCCATTCTTCTATATATAGAAGCCCATTCCTTCATTATTTCTTACGAATTCACTGAAAGTCTATAGAGAGAAATTATAGAGAGAAAGAAGAAAAGTATTCTACTACTTCACTACTTCGATATCCAGTGTCTTTTACGGTAAGGGGTGTTATTCTTTCTTATTCATGAAGAGAACTTCTATTATTCCATTCTTTATTATTCTGTTGGAATAACCTGTATACGCGGACTCCCCTATACTTGGTGAAATCCTTATGTTATTCCATTCTTTATTATTCTGTTAGAATATCCTATCTGTGCGTTTTACGCCGGACCTGGTTCCGTCTTTATTATTCTGTTGGAATAACATGTATACGCGGACTCCCCTATACTTGGTGAAATCCTTATGTTATTCCATTCTTTATTATTCTATTGGAATATCCTGTTTGTGCGTTTTGTGCATGACCTAGTTCCGTATTTATTAATCTGTCGGAATATCCTGTCTGTGCGTTTACGCCGGACCTGGTTCAATATTTATTATTCTGTTGGAATAACCTGCCTGTGCTATCTATCACATGCCTGGTGATTTCTTTTGTTATTCCATTCCTTATTATACCTAGTTGGTTAAAGTTTTGACTTCTATACTCCATGAAATTAGTGGAATATCATTGATATTTGCGCTTCATCCAGTATCTTTTCATGGAAATATTCTTTTGAGCATTCTTGAATTTTACTCTACAAAGAAGTATCATGTTGACAATTTGGACGTTATTAGTTCCTGGATAAACTAATTCTTGAACTTGTTTTATTGAATTCTTATATCATTGTCATCATCCTTATGTTTATATTTTTTAAGTCATCTCATGGCACAGTAGTGCATAGATGGACTTGGTATGATTATGACCGAGGATTATTCTAATAATCATGACCGTAATGTTACAAATGATATGGTAAAAGTCCTCATTGGCCCATAGTGCATTGATGGATGCTTGTTGGCATGATCATGACCATTGATGAATACACACGAATATCCTTGGCCCGTAGTGCATGGATAATTTGTGGTCATGACCCTAATGAATATCCTTGGTAGTAGTGTGGGGATGATGTGGATTATTTATTAAGTTGAGTCTCAGCGATAAAAGTGATGAAAAACTTTTTAAATCTTAAAAGATAGTAGATTTTATTCTCTACTTGACTCTTTTAATGGATTGCTTATTCCGCTGCAGTTAAACTTGTTGTCTATTGTATTTTATCAGTTTAACATTGTTGAAGGCTAATGATAATTTATCCTGCATTATCTTAGTCATAATATTTCTTACTGGGCTAGTTGAGCTCACCCTTTCTTTCACTGTTCTCTTCAGGAAATGAGAACGTAGCAGGGACTAGTCGGGGAACGGAGTGATGGTCCAGATGATAGTATTAGTAGTCCTTACTATTCTGTTAAATAGTGTGACAATAAATGTAATGAGGACTTATTATGAGAGTGAATATTGTCTAGAAGACAATATTTGTATTAAAACTCACAGCTTTCTTGTTGTATATTAAAGATTGTATTTGTATTCTGCACCATGTATCTGGCGACCCAAGATGGGTGATGTATTCCTATTTTGGGGGCGTCACAACGTTGCTCAGGGTTACATCTGAGATTGGACTACTTATTGATATGCCGCGATATCATCTTGTGAGAGAAAACGTTGAGGCGGTAAGACGACGTTTTGACTCCTCACCGGTTATCATTGGTTTGAGTAGCAAGCGATGTTGCTTTCGAGTTACATCTGAGATTGGACTGCTTGTTTGTATGCCTCACTGTCATCTGTGGGTGTGCATGTCTGCCCGTTGTTAGCTCCGGGTCTGAGGTATGAGTGCCTCAGTAGGAGGTATGAGCTTGAAGCTGATCGCATATGTTTGAAACAAACAATTCCAGAGTTATCGCCGGAACTACAAAAGCATCCCTTGGGGCTATCACCAAGGATGGAGTCACTACTCCCAGTGTTGGTTCTGGGACTGGAACTGATTGTCACAATGTTATCGCCGAGGTAGAACTGTCCTCTCCGGTGTTGTTGCCGTTCTTTTGATCTGCATACCTCGGGGTTATCTCCAAGATTGGAAATGACATTCTCGGTTTGTGTTCTAGGTTGGAACTGATGTTCCAGGTTTGTGTTTTGGGCTGGAACTGATGTTCTTGGTTTGTATTCCGGGCTGGAACTAACTTCCGAAAGTATCTAGAATGGATGTCAGTTGTCTTCCAGGGTTATCTCTGAAAGACAAATCTGCCCTCCTACAATGTCAGTAAGAGGCGTGGAAAAAATTTCGAGTGTCTACAAATGCCCCTCTTTATCAAATTCATGCAATGCAAGGCATGGATAGGATAAAGAATCCTAGACACTTGAAATGCAAGCAAGATAAACATGATGCTATATGCAGCAACACGATGCAAATGTATGATGCATGATTGTCAGGTAATCCTGTTGGGACGACAATTAGTGATGGCTTGGACATGCAATCCAAGTCTCCAAGGATGTTGACGTTGGGGCTATCACCAAAGTCTTGAATCTTAGACACTGGCTTATATTCCATAGAGGTACCTCTTGTGTGTAAGAGATCTGTGGGGATAAGGCTTTGTCTGTTTGAGGATATGTATAACATATTTCCTCATTCTGTCGGAGTTACTGCCAACAGTTTGTCGTCGTTAGGGTTGTCCGACCTTCGTTGATGTGTGTATCACCGGATAGATCCCTGCTGGGTGCATTGTCAAGGTTGCTTGACCTTTATGGAGGTATTTGTCAATGGTAGCATTGTGTTGTAACCCCCGCCGGGGATACGTAGAAGAGTTGCTTCAATGGGTTTACTTGCCATCGACTGACATGACGTCAAGGTTGCTTGACCTTCATTGATGTGTGTATCAATGGTTGCATTGCATTGTAACCCTCGCCGGGGATACGTAGATGCTTGAAAGATATGCGTTGTGACCCCCGCTAGGGATATTTCATCAGTTGATAACTTCAGCGTTGTAACCCCCGCCGGGGACGTTTGGTATTTCGTGGTTTTGCGTTGTAATCCCCGCCGGGGAGGTTTAGGGTCGTGACCCTGCAAATGACGGCATCAGACCTTTGTGGGATATTGCCGAGCATGATCTGTGAAAACTGAGCTCATTGGTATAGTATACCCTGCATTCAGGTGAATACCATTGAGACGACGGGAGTTTAACTCTGATCGACAAGAAACCAGATTTCAAAGTATTTCGCTTTCGATCGCGTAGCATTTTATTCTCCGATTTGGCCTTTTCACCCACGAGACCTCATTTGCAATTCTAACCGGAGTGAGCTGAGGTGTGGGACCCATGTAGAAGTCTTTGTAGGTACACTTCGCAGGAGCTGCAGGTGAGCTCATGGCCAACCGCGGCTTTATGTATAGCGAATGGTTGCTTTTATAAGTCATTTTCAAGTTGTGCAATGAAGGAAATCTGAGAGCTCTTCTTTATATTTGCTGAGTTTGGGCAACTTTCTGCATATTCTGCCACCGTACAAGCGTTCTTCACTGTCTTGGTAACGATGCATGTATTTTTTCAAGTTTTTATCCGTTGGAAAATGACATATCACATGAAATGCATTTAGACACATAGTAGTGAATATGCATGCTGATATGACTTGATAAAAAATATTTAACATAGAAAATGTTAGTATTAAACCATGTTGAACATAATGATGTGAAAAAATTTAACTTTTGAAACAGTCAAATTGGCACCTTTTACTGTCATTTCTTATCCCATCTAAGGACAAATGAGTAAAGGCATAAAAGTAAAATAATCCTAATAATTAGACTACACTTACGGATTTTTTTACTGTGATGTGATAATGCATGTAGGATGTATATGACTGTGTATAGGTGTGCTACTGAATGGCCACCTAGTCATGCCTATGTGCATGTGGATAGTCCCATTTACAAAGGGGACTATGGAAAAATTTTCCCAAAATGTAGGTATTGGGTAGTCATGCATTTTTAACTCTAGTGTAGATGTATGTTAAAACAATGCATTTTGAAAAGCTCCAGGTAAGAAATTACCACACCCTTTTTGAGGTGATTTGGAGACTTGTTGTCCAGATATTATGGATTCGGATCAACCGAGTAGTTCCCACAGGACCACTTCTGGTGTACGGAAGAGAGCTTCTGAAGAGCCTCAACGCCGTTCTGTTAGACAACCTCGTCGTTTAGTGGAGGCGGTGATACGTCCTATTCGGGTTGAAGTGCCGAATGTTGAGGACGAGGAGGAGGATTTACCAATCGAGGTTCCTGCTCCTGTTGTACGTGTTCCCCGTAGGGAATTGCCAGGTATTCAAGTGGCAAACCTAGATCTTCTGGGTGACTTGAGTAGGCATCCTTCAGTATACCTGCACGCAAACGAGGTATGAAGTTAGATCTTTAATCTTCCTTATTTCCTATTGATGAGGAGTTAAGGATTCTGATGTTTATCTGTATTTGATGTAGGTTCCCGGCTTCACACAGCCTCGAGGGAACTAGTTTAGCATCCACTCTATGTATCAGGCTTTGCATGATGACTATAGAGTAATTGTCTATGGCTGGGGATTTGGGATGTTCTTCTCTATTCTACCTCGTCGCTGTCCCTTGGGTTACCTCAGGGCATTGTCTGAGTGGTGGTTTCACTGCACTCGACCACTCCATTCTTTGGATCGTGAGGTGATGATGATGACGATGGATTGGCGCTTTAGCACGGTATGGAGTTTGGAGGGGAGCCAATTGCCTTGCACGACAAATATCTCCCCATCGTCGCCGATCCTTGTTGGGAGTTCCCATGAGGCGCCAAGGGCAAGACTATCCGTGACAGGTCCTTTGGCGTAGATGCTATGAAAATGATCGTTGAGTGAGCCCATACCCGATGATGTGAGAGTTAGGGATCACATTCTTCGGCGATTGTTCTTGATGATCATTAGGGGCTGCTTCATAGAAGATAACTCCTCTACAGTGTCCTTCGCTTTGATCAGCGCCACTCGACACATGGATCGTATAGGAGAGTATAATTGAGGTTCCTACACCTTTGCCTATTTTCTCAGGGGAATGCGCATGCGATCGTAGGGCTTGACCGAGGCGTGGTTAGGATTCTACCCATTTTTGCTGGTGAGTGTTTCTCTTGTCTCTTCCCATGTATAGGTTAAGAGTGTTGACAGACAGCAGATGTTTGCCTTTGTGTTGGCAGTTTTGGGCCTATGAGATGCTTCCATGTTTGCGTCCTGTGAGCGTGTTAGGTTTAGATACCTATCTACGAGGATGGAGAAGGCATCATTCCATACTGGCGGAGGTCCATGTTGCTGAGGGTTTCACTCATTGTCGCCTACAGCTTGAGTTATTGACAGCCGATGTCATCACATGGATTCCCTACACTAGAGAGCATTTGGGAGTTGGTTTTGAGGATGGGTACCCGACTGGAGTAGAGTACGTCCTTTCCACCCGCAGGATTCCTCTCTTCACAGATGGAGGATGGGAGCTCTATTTAGGAGAGCGTGCTATCATGAGCACTACAGGAGAGATCCGTATGCCGATCTTGCCTCCTGTTAGGCGTTATTGGTCTGTTTCGCAGTCACCCGTCATTGACATCCCATTGATGGGGATTGACAGTTTTACATTGTCAGAGGGCCCCTGGTCTCTGGAGATGTTCCAGCATTGGTGGATCCTTCGTACTATTGGAGCTCAGACCCGCGCCACACAGTTTATGGGGGATATGATTCCAGGATCCTTGATGATGACGGATTGGCTAACCTGTGTCAGAGATCCGACTCATGTGACACAGATTGACAGATTGACCCGACAGTTGGACCAAACACATCTTTTCATTCAAAATTTGGGCAGAGATCCTTCAGAGACAGATACTTTTGATCCTTCCAGCTCTGGCGCTGGCCCCTCATGTGACCCATACGGCTTTGCCGGTGCAGATCCTCCCTTGTATCGGTCTGACATCCCTGTAGATAGAGATCCAGTGACTCAGGAGGAGTTACATCAGATGGACAGTATCGATGATGTAGACATCGACACCATTGACTTTTTCTAATGTATTTCTCACTATCTCTTTTGATAGGCCTCTGTTGGTTGCTGGGTAGCTTCGCCCCATTTCTCTGTATTTTAGTTGTACAGAGATGTATTAGATGATGATATACTTAGGAATGTATGTACAGTTTTCCATTCCCTATGTCATATTGCCATCTATTATATCATGCATGTTATTATGTTATGCATACGTATGTATGTCCAGAGATATTTAGCATTGACCCTAGATGGTCTTATGACATTACGGCCCATCTGATGTCTTCTTGACGCTTAGCCAGTATGTTCATACGCCACCATTTTTGGTGGTATCTGGTATCTTATTCATGGTATGATAGTATATCACCATCGAATATGGTGATCGAGATGATTTCTTTGCAACATATTATGACCCTATTGATGTTTCGAGTTCCCACAGATTTGTAGAGGTATGCTAGAGCAACCGGGTATCGGAGAGGCGGTTTTTCGATTTGGAACCCGAGTTGACTCCTACTTTGGAGGAGTATGCACGCATTGATGATCTTTGCACCGGATGCGGACCTTTTGTGCATATATGGCTATCAGAGACATGAGTAGACAGTTCATGACCCTCACCGGATTGAGGCGTAGAGTGGTCTAGGACGAGATTACATCCGGCCACGTGATATCCAAGCATTTCCTGTTTGACAGGTTTGGCTCTGCGGATAGTTATGCACGGCATTCCGGGGATTTCACCATACCGGAGGACCATTGACGTCCAGCTAGAGTAGATGTAATGCTTCTATGTGTATTATCATACATCTTCATGCCGCAGTACATGGATGAGCTGGATATTGGCGTCATTATGGCAGTGAGAGCTCTCAGGGAGGGTCATACCATTGTACCAATGATCATTGCAGAGTCTTTGAGGTCAGCTACATACTGCTGCACTTATTCGGTAGGAGTGTTTACAGGTAGCTCGGTTATGCTGTATGTGTGGTTTATGTCACACTTGAGACCGATTGGCACATTTAGACGGTAGGGGTTTTATTTCACCCATGATATAGCCATGTCGTACTCCTTTCAGCCTGCGGAGTGTACAGATGCTGCATCGTGGCCAGCTTTTCTGGCGAGGATTAGACCCGTTTGCCATATTGCCGTGTTCAGGGCATAGTTCACCCTAAAGCTTCATTACTCATGCTCCAGGCATGGATTGTCTTCCTCTAGCTGGTTTGAGGGGCATGATCACTTACCACCCATTGGCCGTTATGTGTCAGTTTGACCAGTTTCAAGATGTTCATCCGTATGAGGGGGCAGTGAGTCAGCGCTTTGCTTCACACCGTTTATCAGTGGAGGACAGATCCAGGTTGTATGCCTATTGGGATCAGCGAGGGCTGGCTAAGTTTTCTGTCAATCATCTAGGTTGTTCTGCAGAGTATTCCGCATGGATGGAGAAAGAGACTGCATCGGCTGCGGTAGTATCCACAGTGCAGGGGATTGATTCTGACGATGAGGAGCCTATAGAGGAGGCTATTATTCCCATCGATGATTTGACTGCTGGGCTGCAAGCATTTGTGATGGATTCTCTAACCCCGAAAGTGCCATCAAGCATCAAAGATCCGACACCGAGATTTGGAGCAGAGCTTACATCTGATGACCTATAAGAGAGATCAGGCTAGGGCCGCGATGTTGACAGCTCTTGATGAGAGAGATGCCGCTTTGTTAGAGAGGGATGAGGCTAGATCAGCCAGGGATGCATTGATTGGGGAGCGAGATGCCGTCTTATTCGCTAGGGATGTGGCCATTGCAGATAGTACTTTCGTTAGATCCCAGATGACTGTCAGTCTTGTCGATATGAGTGCTTACATTGATGAGCATTATGCCACCATGCAGTTAGCCTCTGATCTGCTAGCTCGTGTAGATACCCTTGGGTAGGAGCTTGCAGCGCTACCTCTGTCTTCAGAGAGGGATGCTATGTTAGATCTGATAGTCCGCATACATACAGATCTGTAGATAGCTTTGTATTTTCCTGCACAGACTAGCTTAGCCATTTTGTCATGTACAACACATATGTATATATCAAACAGTATTATGTATGGCAGGGAAATATATTTCGATTCACTTCCCTTTTAGTTATGCCTTGATACTTGCTTGATATTTGCCTGCTTTCTTGTGGCCTTGTGATCTTGATGCATTCTGAACTTATCCTTGATAGATGGACATTGAGACGTCGCAAGATCTCTCAGAATGGATCATTGATTTATGTAAATCCCTACCATCTTTGGTGTCTTGGGACTGGTATCTGTATGTAAAAGTGGAGAGGAGGGTGGTTTCTTCCTCTCTGAGATTGACCGCACCACAGATGGTCGCCAGTACTTCTATTTGTGAGAAGCCTAGTTAATTCCATCTCTTATGGGTTGGTATTGCTCTTTGAGGCACGATCACAACTTAGATGGTCACCGAATCTTCTGTTTGTGAGAATAGGCTGGGTAATTCCATCCCTTTGATCTAAAACTGATGAAATATGGTGAATTGAAGGTTGATCCTAGTACCGTGTGACAATAATTTTTGTTCTGGTAGGGGTTGGACTGAACCATAAATGACAGCTTACATACTCTTATTGAAGAGGAGATCAAGACTGCATAGTTCGAACCTGGTGTAAGAGGTTTGTCGACGTCGGGATTTTTGATGTCCCTTTTCGTTACTTGTTATTTGGTGTTCTAATGTTAATGTGAGATTTGTTTGAAAAAACAAGTGAAAAAGGTCTGACATGTATAATGTCGACGATTGACTTTAAGAGTCGCCAGTTGGTGTATTTAACTAGTTGCACTAACGCAACTGAAAAGGTTAGCACATTGACCTAGTGATTTGACACTGCTAAATGGGTCTGTGAAACCGAGATTCATTAAGGGTTCGGGGGCTTGATTATTCAGAGGGAAGGTGTTAGGCACCCCCCGACATTCGTGTTACCACGGTGACCGCCACTCTTTAAAGAAATTGTTATATGAATGTGTGTGTTTGTGTGTGGATCAATGTGCAATTTATTTGAAAGTAGTGCGAGGCCTCGTTACGCACTATATATACACAAGGTTTGAATTTTATAGAAAATTTCAGTTTTAACCAAGATATAGCAATGAAGTTTTATAAAAGAGGTTTTTCAAACCACATGCTCAATAGGAATTGAGACCTTTTCATACTTCCATTTTATTAAATGTTCAAACTTTGTTTGATTTTATTTTCGAGATGCGAAGCATCCTCGAGAAAATAATATCTGAAGATCTTAGAACTCCTTATGGGCATGACAACCATCCAAGGAAACTCGAGACATCGTAAAATAATGTACAAGCTGCCATACTTAAAAACTGCCTATCATGGGAACCGAATCTAGATATGATGAGATGTAACACAGAATCACATGATTCCTAGGCTCACATGATAATCTGCAATTTGTATGGAAAGCGATGGCGATTATATATATAAAAGTGTAAATATATATATACAGATCGGATCAACACCACGAAACAACTCCATGGGGATTGAAAATGTAAATATATAAAAGCGATAAATATATATATATATATATATATATATATATATATATATATATATATATATATATATATATATTAATGATGATCAACCGCCATAAGTAAACTCTAAGCGTGATGTAATGTAAATAAAGCTATAAAAGGCCATGAAGTAGACTCCAAAGCTCGACAAAATGTAAATATATATATATATATATATATATAAAAGCAAGAAAATGCACTTGGGATGTAAATCCGGCTCATCTTGATATGTCCGACAAACAAATAATATATATATATATATATATATATATATATATATATATATATATATATATATATATATATATATATATATATATATATATATATAAAAGCAAGTAAACACACCTGGATGTAAAATCCAAAGCTAATCGAGATATAAGCGATAATTATATAAATATATATATAAAAAGAAATTAAACGCCCTGGATGTAAAATCTGTGTTCATCGCATGAGTCCCACCATAGTTTATATATATATATATATATATATATATATATATATATATATATATATATATATAAGATAAACGCCTGCATCAAGTTCAGGCTCAATCGAGGCATAACTCGATAATGTTAGTCCATATATATGAAATATATACATATATTAGTATATATATACAGACAAAAATGAAAATCATGGATCGAAGTCCGGGCAAACACACTCACACTACTATCAACGTGTACAACAGTGTGTGTATATGAGAAAGAGGCTTTATAGAATGTAAGAAGGCTTACAGTGGGCTGCCAAAGTAGACTTCTTAGACTTTAAATGGATAAACACTCAGCTCCCGCCGGATAAAAAGTAGCTATATGCGAGTTAACTAGTGTTTAAAGAAGAGGAAACACTCAAAAGATGTATATACAGAGCAAAATGGACAGGGCTTCCTCGCCTTTTTCCTTCTCTCTCTCTCCTCAAATGGCTGACCCCTCAGCCTATATTTATAGACTGATGGCCGCAGGTACACCTACGGCAACCACAGTTGTACCTGCGGCTGGTCGTGGTGGATCCGAGCCTCACGGGTCCTGTCGTCTCGTAGTACGTGCAGTCATGCACTGTAATTGGCGCTCAAACATGCAGAACTTCAATCCGAGCATCCGAACAAAGTATATCTGTACTTCTTTGGATCGCTTGTGTCGAGAGTTACGTAATGAAATAGATTAGAGGTTGTACGAAGTCAGGAAGAGGGGTCTATGCCCATGGTCTTTAAGCTTCAAATTCTATCCAAAGTACTACAACACGTAATAGTCACTCGGGATTGTCAATCCTCGGCTCTTGTGGGACATTGTTGTATGTATGTATATATGAAGTGTTGAGACGACGTGCCATTTGTCGAAGGAACAAGATGATGTGTAACTCCTTGCCAGGGTTATTGCCGGTTTGAGTTGAAAGTAGATGCTGCTCAGGGTTACAACTGAGATTGGACTACTTGTTGGTATGCTGTGATATCATCTTGTTGAGACAGTAAGATGATGTGTTGACTCCTCACCGGGGTTATCGCCGGTTTAAGCGGAAAGCAGATGTTGCTCAGGGTTACATCTGAGATTGGACTGCTTGTTTGTATGCCTCACTGTCATCTGGATTGAAGCTGTTTGCATGTGTTTGCAACAAGCATTTTCGGGGTTATCGCCAGAACTGTAATGACATCTCTTGGGGTTATCACCAAGGATAGGGTTTTTACTCCCAGTGTTGTCTCTGGGACTAAAACTGAACGTCGCGGTGTTATCGCCGAGACAGGACTGTCCTCTCCGGTGTTGTTGTCGGTCTTTTGATTTGCATATCTTGGGGTTATCTCTGAGATTGGAAATGACACTCCCGGTGTGTATTCCGAATTTGAGATGATGTTCCCGGTTTGTGTTCCGGGTTGAAGCTGGACTTCCAGTAGTATCCGGCATGGATGTAAGTTGACTTTCAGGGTTATCTCCAAAAGACAAATATACCCTCCTGCAATGTTAGGAATAGAAGTGCAAAAAATTTTGAGTGTCTACAGATGCCCCTCTTTATCATATTCATGAAATACCAGGCATGGATAGGATAAAGAATCCAAGACACTTGAAATGCAAGCAAGATAAACATGATGCTATATGCAGCAACATGATGCAAATGCATGATGCATGATTGCCATGTAATCCTACTGGGATGATAATCAGTGATGGCTTGGACATGCGATCCAAGTCTTCAAGGATGTTGACGTTGGGACTACCACCATAGTCTTGAGTCCTAGACACTAGCTTATACTCCATAGAGGTACCTCTTGTGTGGAAGAGATCTGTGGTAATAAAGTTGTCTGTTTTGAGGATGTGTATAACATGTTCCCTCATCTTTGCCGAAAGTTCTTGCGCCAACAGCTTTTATTCTTTGTCGAGGTTGACTGACCTCCGTTGATGTGTGTATCACCAGATGAATCCCTACTGGGTGCATTGTCAAGGCTGCTTGACCTTCATTGATGTGTGTATCAATGGTTACATTGCGTTGTAACCCCCACCGGGGAGGTTTGATATTTCGTGGATTCGCGTTGTAACCCCCGCCGGGGATTGTTTAGGGTTGTAACCCTGCAAATGATGGCATCGGACCTTTGTGGGGTATTGCCGAGCATGGTTTATGAAAGCTGAGCTCATTGGTATAGTATATCCCGCATCCAAAGCGAATACCATTGAGACGACGGGAGTTTAACTCGTGAATCGCGAGAAACCGATTTCAGTCGCTCCGATCCATCGCGTAGCATTTTTATTCTGATTTGGCCTTTTTCACCATGAGACCTCCTTGCGACTCTAACCGGAGCGAGCCAGGTGTGGGACCCATGTAGGGTGCCGCAGGTGTACTTGAGGGAGCGAAAGGTTAACTCCTGCGCCCCACCATGCTTATGTATAGGTGGTCATTTGCTTTCATAAGTCATTTTCAAGTTGCGCAGCGAAGGAAATCCGAGAGCTCTTCTTTAAATCTGTTGAGTTCGGGCAACTTTCTGCATATTCTTCCACCGTACAAGCGTTCTTCACTGTCCTGGTAACACACGCATGTATTTTTTTTCCAATTTCTATCCGTTGGAAAATGACTTATCGCATGAAATGCATTTAGACACATACTACTGAATATGCATGCTGATATGACTTGATAAAAACTATTCAACACAGTAAATGTTAGTATTAAACCATGCTGAACATAATGGTGTGAAAAAATTTGACTTTTGAAGTAGTCAAATTGGTACCTTTTACTGTCATTTCTTATCCTATCTGAGGACAAATGAGTAAAGGTAGAATAGTAAAATAATCCTGGTAATTAGATTAAACTTATGGATTTTTACTGTGATGTGATGAATGCATCTGATGATGTATATGGCGTATGCAGGTGTGTTCTTGAATGGCCACTTAGTCATGCCTATGTGCATGTGGATAGTCCCATTTACAAAGGGGCTATGGTAAAATTTTCCCAAAATGTAGGCATTGAGTAGTTATGCATTTTTAACTCTCATCAGAGATGTATGTTAAAATAATGCATGTATGCATGTAATCATAGAATGCATTTTGAAAAAGTCTCCAGGTACGAAATTACCACACCCTTTTTGAGGTGATTTGGAGACTTGCTATCCAGATATTATGAATCCAGATCATCCGAGCAGTTCCCGCAGGACCACTTCTGGTGTACGGAGGAGGGCTTTTGAAGAGCCTCGGCGTGTCGTTTCGGTAAAGACAAACCTCATCGTTTAAGCGGAGAAAGTGTGGTACGTCTATTCGGGTTGAGGTGCCGAATGTCGAGGACGAAGAGGAGGATGTACTGTTCGAGGTTCCTGCTCCTGCTGTACGTGTTGTTCCCCGTAGGGAATTGCCAGGCATTCAAGTGGCAAACCCAGATCTTCTAGGTGACTTTAGTAAGCATCCTTCAGTATACCTGCAAGCAAACGAGGTATGAAGTTAGATCTTTAATCTTCCTTATTTCCTATTAATGAGGAGTCAAGGAGTCTGATGTTGATCTGCATTTGATGTAGGTTCCCGGCTTCATACAGCCTCGAGGGAATTGGTTTAGCATCCACTCTATGTATCGGGCCTTGCATGATGACTATAGAGCAATCGTCCATGGTTGGGGATTCGGGAGGTTCTTTTCCATTCTACCCTGTCGCTGTCCCTGGGGTTACCTCAAGGCATTGTCTGAGCGGTGGTTCCACCAGACTCAGTCACTCAATTTGTTGGACTGCGAGGTGATGATGACGCCAATGGATTGGCAGTTTATCACATGTATGGAGTTTGGAGGGGAGCTGGTGCCTTGCACGGCGGATATCACCCCTACTGCCGTCAAATACTTGTTGGGAGTTCCGGCGGAAGCGCTCAAGGGAAGGACTATTCGTACAGGTCCTTTGAGCATAGATGCTATGAGCGGGTTGTTGAGTGAGCCTATACCCAATGATGTGAGAGTCAGGGATCGCATTCTTCGGCGATTGTTCCTGATGATTATTAGGGGCTGCTTCATAGAAGATAATTCCTCTACGATGTCTTTCGCTTTGATCAGCGCCACTCGACACGTGGACCGTATAGGAGAGTATGATTGGGGTTCCTACACCTTTGCCTACTTCCTCAGGGGAATGCGCATGCGATCGCAGGGCTTGACCAAGGCGTGGTTAGGATTCTACCCATTTCTGCTGGTGAGTGTTTCTCTTATCCTTTCCCATGTGTGGGTTAAGAGTGTTGACTGATAGCAGATGTTTACCTTTGTGTTGGCAGTTTTGGGCCTATGAGAGGCTTCTTTGTCTGCGTCCTGTGAGCGTGTTAGGTTTAGATACCTATCCACGAGGACGGAGATGGTATCATTCCATACTAGCGGAGGTCCATGTTGCTGAGGGTTTCACTCATTGTCGCCTACAGCTGGAGTTGTTGACAGCCGATGTCATCACATGGATTCCCTACTCTGGAGAGCATTTGGGAGTTGGCTTTGAGGATGGGCACCGGGTCGGGTAGAGTACATCATTTCCACCGCAGGATTCCTCTCTTCATAGATGGAGGATGGGAGCTCTATTTAGGAGAGCGTCTTGCTCAGCAAACACTACTGGAGAGATTTGTATCGATCTTGCCTCCCCGCCAGCGTTATTGGCTTTGTTTCGCGATCCCCATCATTGACATCCCATTGATGGGGATTGACGGCTTTACATTGTCAAAGGGCCCCTGTTCTCAGGAGATGTTCTAGCATTGGGGGATCCCTCGTACGATTGGAGCTCAGACCCGCGCCACACAGTTTATGGGGGATATGGTTCCAGGATCCGTGATGATGATGGATTGGCTAGCCTGTGTCAGAGATCCGACTCATGTGACACAGATTGACAGATTGACGTAGCAGTTAGACAGTTCACATCTTTTCATTTGGCATTTGGGCAGAGATCCTGCAGAGGTAGATACTTTTGATCCTTTCAGCTCTAGCGCTGGTCCCTCGGATGGTTTTGCCGGCGTAGATCCTCCTTTGTATAGGCCTGACATCCTTGTAGATAGAGATCTAGTGACTCAGGAGGAGTTACATCAGGTGGACAACATCGATGATGTGGACAACATCGATGATGTGGACATCGACACCATTGACTTTTTCTGATGTATTTCTTTTGATAGGCCTCTGTTAGCTGCTGGGTAGCTTTGCCCCATTCTCGCTATATCTTTTGATAGGTCTCTGTTAGATGTTGGGTAGCTTCGCCCCATTTCCCTATATTTTAGTCAGATGCAGATGTATTAGATGATGATATACTTAGGAATGTATGCACAGTTTTCCATTCCCTATATCATATTGCCATCTATTGTATCATGCATGTTATTGTTATGCATATGTATATATGTCCAGAGATATTTAGCATTGACCCCTGGATGGTCTTTTGACACGGCCTATACAGATGTCTTCTTCGACAGTTAGCCATATTGATCATACCCCACCATTTACGGTGGTAGCTGGTATGCGATCATGGTATGATAGTATATCACCATCAGACATGGTGATCGTAGATGATTTGCTGCAGCATACTATGACCTTACTGATGTTTCAGGTTCCTCCAGGATTTATAGAGGGCATGCTAGAGCACTGGGTACCGGACGGACAGGTATTTCGCTTTGGGACCCGTGAGTTGACTCCTACTTTGGAGGAGTATGCACGATTGACGATGCTGCCTCTGGACAGACCTTGCGTGTACATGACGACGGGAGACATGAGTAGACAGTTCATGACTCTCACAGGATTGAGGCATAGAGTAGTGCAGGATGATATTACATCCGGCCATGTTATATCCCAGTGTTTCTGTTTGAGTGTTTGGCTCGAGGATGCGACTATGCACAACATTAAAGATTTCACCACACCAGAGGATCATTGGCGTTCAAATTAGTAGATGTCTCGCTTCTATGCGTATTGTCATACGTATACATGCCGCGGTATATGGATGAGCTGGATATCGGCATCATTATGGCAATGAGAGCTCTTAGGGAGGGTCGTACCATTGTACCAATGATTATCGCAGAGACCTTGAGGTTTGCTACATACTTCTTTGCACTTATCTGGCGGGGAGTGTTCACAGAATAGCTTCGATCATCTTGTATGTGTGGTTCATGTCACACTTGAGACCGATTAGCACATTTAGACATCATGGATTTTGTTTCACCCATGAGATAGCCATGTCGTACTTCTTTTCGACTGCTTGGTGTATGTCATCTTTGTATCTTGATTCGGTCCGCTTTTTGGCGTAGATTGGAGATCCATTTGATATATTGTCGTGTTCGGGCTTAGCTCACCCTACTGACTTCATTACTCATGCTCGGGCATGGATTATTTCCCTCCGGCCGGTTTGAGGGCATGATTATTTACCACCCACCGGCCGTGATGTGTCGGTTTGACCCGCTTCTAGGATTTTCATCCGTATGAGGCGATGAGTCGGTAACTTCACGTCACACCATTTGTCAGCGGAGGACAGATCCAGGTTGTATGCCTGTTAGGATCAGCGAGAGTCGACTGAGTTTTTTTTCAGTCATCCAGGTTGTTCTGCAGAGTATTCCGCATGGATGGATCTGAGATCGCATTGGTACGTGGCGGCAAATCCATAGTCAGTGAGAGGCGGATTCGACGATGAGGAGCCTATAGAGGAGGCTGTCATTCTCACCGATGACTTGACTGCTGGGCTGCCAGCATTTGTGATGGATTCTCCCACCCCGAGTGCCACCGTTACTCAGTATTCGGCACATCATTTGGAATAGAGATTACATCTGATGACCTATGATAGAGATCAGGATAGGGCCACGATGTTGACAACTCTTGATGAGAGAGATACCGCTCTGTTAGAGAGGGATGAGGCTAGATTAGCCAGGGATGCATTGATAGTTGAGCGGGATGCCGCCTTATCTGCTAGGGATGTGGCCATTGCAGACAACACTTCAGTGAGATCCCAGACGACGGTCAGTCTAGCCGACATGAGTGCTTACATTGATGAGCATTATGCCACCATGCAGTTAGCCTCTGATCTGCTAGCTCGTGTAGATACACTTGGCCAGGAGCTTGCAGTGCCTCCTTTGTCTTCAGAGAGGGATGCTATGTTAGATCTGATAGTTCGCATGTATACAGATCTATAGATAGCTTTGTGTTTTCCTATACAGACTAGCTTAGCCATTTTGTCATGTACAGCACAGATGTATATATCAAACAGTATTATGTATGGCAGGAAAATATATTTTGATTCACTTCCCTTTTAGTTATGCCTTGATACTTTCTTGATATTTGCCTGTTTCTCCAGGGCCTTTGATCTTGATGCATTCTGAACTTATCCTTGATAGATGGACATTGAGACGTCTCAAGGTCTCTTAGAACGGATCATTGATTACTGAAAATCCCTACCATCTTTGGTGTCTTGGGACTGGTATCTGTGTGGAAAAATGGAGAGGAGGGTAGTCTCTTCCTCTCTGAGATTGATCGCACCACAGATGGTCGCCAATACTTCTATTTGTGAGAAGCCTAGTTAATTCCATCTCTTATGGGTTGGTATTGCTCTTTGAGGCACGATCGCAACTTAGATGGTCACCGAATCTTCTATTTGTGAGAAGAGGTTGGATAATTCCATCCCTTTGATCTAAAATCGATGAAGTGGGGCAATTTGAAGGTTGATCCCAATACCGTGTTACAAGTATGTTTGTTTTGGTAGGGGTTAAACTGCACCATGAATGGCTGCCTACGTACTCATGTTGAAGAGGAGATCAAGTCTGCGTAGTTCGAACCTTGTGTAAGAGGTTCAACGCTGAATGCGGAAGGCAGATGGGTGTAGAAGTTGTTTTTGAGAAGAAAGGGTAGAAATGTTTTTGTTATTTTTTCTTTATTGCGACCGGCTCATATAGAGAATATGGTTGCCTACGTACCCCCAGGTATCAGGGAGATCAGGTCGACGTAGTTCACCCCTTAGGACGAATCGCAGCTGAAGAGAAGTGTAAATCCCATGCGCAGGCTATACTGCGGGGAGAAAAAAGTTTAATCCCATAGAGGGGATAAACTGCAAGTGTGGGGAAAGTTTAATCCTATCTTGAGGATAAACTGCAGGGGTGAAAAGTTTAATCTCATCTTCAGGAGAAGCAGGGGTGAAAAGTTTAATCTCGTCTTCAGGAGAAACAGGTGTGAAAAGTTTAATCTCGTCTTTAAGAGAAGCAGGGGTGAAAAGTTTAATCTCGTCTTCAGGAGAAGCAGGTGTGAAAAGTTTGAAATGGAATAAAACCAGTCACGGCTTGAAGTGTATGTTTCCACGAGGGGCGAAGAGTTTGTAAAAAGGAGAGAGGTTCAAAACCCCGAATGACCGGTGATTGGATGATCAAAACCAGGATGTTTGTTCGATGGTAACTTCAGACATAGTACCGTTTCACGGTGTCCAAGTTGATAAGCTACGGAAATTCATCGCCATCCATTTCCTGCAACCTGAGAGCACCTCCTGTCAATACTTCTTTGACAATAAATGGGACTTCCCAGTTAGGGGCGAATTTTCCCTTAGATTGATCTTGGTTGTCAATGATCTTCTTTAAAACCAAGTCATGTTGTTTGAATTGCCGTAGTTGGACTTTTCTGTTGTAGGATCGTGCGATCCTCTGCTTATATAACTGACCATGGAAGATAGTCGTGGTTCGCCTTTCATCTATTAGAGATAATTGGTGATACCTATCTTGTACCTATTGGTCTTCATCCAACTGAGCATCCATCAATATTATGAGGGATTCTATTTCCACTTCTATAGGGAGCACTGCTTCCATCCCATAGACTAACGAGTAGGGGGTTGGCCCAGTGGAAGCACGCATTGAAGTTCTGTAGGCTAATAAAGTTAGAGGCAAGAGGTCAGGCCATCCTTTATGTAAGACCCCAACTTATTATAAATAAAATTGAATTTTTCTTTATTCATTATTTTAAATTAATAAGGGTTAATTTGATATAATTCTTTGGTTATGGGTGAAATGTGCAAAGTTTACAAAATAAGCAAGTGGTTATAAAATATTCATTATTGTCGGGGAATATGGTCGTGAAATATTCTTTTTGTCAGGAATCTCCGTACGACGGCGCAGTCATTGGTGGGCCCCATAACGGAAAACGGTTGGATGAAGGAAAACGACAAAGATTGAGTTTTATAAATAACGACGTAAATTGTTACCGTTAACAACATTGGGTTACACGGTGGTTAAAATACGATACTGGCGTGGTTGCACGCGAGTAGCACGGTATTACACATGATTATTGAATTATTGATCCTTACGTAAGAAGGCACTTACTCGAATAATTATTACGATGAATTCTTGTTCAATATTATATTTTATTGATTCAATAATTCTTTGCGTTGATATTTTGTATTCTTTGTTGTTTCAATAATTGTCATTACACAAGATTTTCCATTATCAAATCAATAATTCATATTATTTGAATAATATTATCGAGATAACATTATTGGCAATGTCTAGAAAGTTACATCTAAGGAGAGGTTTGGTCACCTAATTGCTTGCGCCAAGATGAGAGAAATCCTTATTGAAAGCCCCTCTTTCTGAGGAGCTACCGGTTGTCGATCTTGTGATTACATAATATTATTTTGAATAATTAATTATTGATTATTATGATAAAGAAAATATTTATTTTATGTGGATATAGATGGAGAAAATTTTTAATGTGACAATTGTTGAAAATTAATATTTTATCTTTTTCGATAAAATAATTCATTTAAATATATTATTTTAATAATATATTAACGGTGATATTTTTATAATGAATGTGGGATATATGAGTATATGAGGAGGTAGAGTATTTTGTGGCATTAAATGTTTAACATATGTTTTGTGTGTCGGTGGACACAATTCTTGACCGAAAATTCATTATAGACTGTAAAATTGCCCGTTTATGGATTTCGGTCAATTTCTGTTTGGAATTTGGAAAAACTTTCTTCTATAAAGTTGTAGAGAATGGAATTTCCCATGGAAAGTCGCGAGTTTCGAATTTTCTGATAACCGAGCTATTTTCTACAAATTATTGAAACGGAAAATAAAATGATTTTTATTAAATTTATGGGGGGACCCACTTTTTGGTTGGTGTTGATTATGCATGAGGGCTGCTGGAGTTTTTGTTCAAGGTTGGCTTGCTTGGTTGGTAGAGACGTAAGAATTGAAAAGAATAAGAAAATAATATATTTTATTATTTTAGTCTCCTTTAAGCGTTAACATTTTTCTATAAATAGAGGCTAAGTTAGAATTGAAAATCACACCCGAAATAAAGTTTTCTCTCTTTCTCTCTCTATATTATCGAAGCGTATTCTTGTGAGTATACTTTGAGTGTTGCTATACTACATGCGAGTTTACATCAAAGACTATACCACAAAATTCAATCGGAAGTACGGTTATTTTGAGGTAAGGGATGTTGTTTCTTCTTAAATGATATTATCTTCTTCAATATCATTATCTTGAAAATATTGTTCGAACTTTTATCAATTTGGAACTTTTTCATGTCGGAGTTACTATTCATGAGTTACTATTCACGAGTTACTATTCATGAGTTACTATTCACGAGTTACTATTCACGAGTACTATTCACGAAGCGTGAAGATGTTTTTTGTGAAATTTCTATCTTTTTGTGTCGGGGTTACTATTCACGTATACGGCACTATTCACAAATACGGTACTATTCACAAATACGGTACTATTCACCCGAAAAATGAAATTTTCTCTTTTTCTTCCAGATGTCTTTTATGGTTACTATCTTTGATTGTATCCATGTTTTGATCGTTATTTTTGAGTTCTGCTTCAAAATCGTTTATTATGAAGTATTATCGATCTTGGATAAACTGTTAAACGAATCCCTAATATTTGTCCTTCTATCTCACCGGGATTCGTTTCTTAAAAATGTTTTTCATCATCCTCGAGTCCTTAATGGTGATACTTGATGAATATCTTTGGCTGTAGTGCAAAATGAATGATTAAAGCGATGAATCTCTTTGGCCCGTAGTGCAAAAGATGAACAGTGTTGAGATGAACATGACCAACCGGTGATACAAATGAATATCTTTGGCTGTAGTGCAAAGATGATTAAAGATGTATATTGATTGTTGTTACGAGGATGAAATATTGATGATGGACTTTTAAATCTTAGAAGACAAAGTAGAATTCATTCTCTACGTGACTCTTCTAATGGATTCTTTATTTTATTTGCATTTGTTGATCTAAAACTTGTTGTCTATTGTATTCTATTAGATTTTTCCTGTTGAAGACTAACGATAATTTGTTGTATATTATCTTAGTCATAATATTCTTCTTTGGGCTAGTTGAGCTCACCCTTTTCCTTGTTGTTCCATTTTTCTTCTCGGGGAGGTGAGAACATAGCGAGGATCGAGCCTGGGGTATGGAGTGAAGGTTCTAGAGAGAGTTGTTTAGTAGTCCTCACCATTTTGTAAAATAATTTATCAATAAATGTGATGAGGATTTATTTGAGTATAGATATTGTCTAGAAGATAATATTTGTATTCAAACTCACGCTTTTTCTTGTTGTAATAATAAAGTTGTAGTAATTTACGTACCATGTATTTGGCGACTCGTAATGGGTTGGGTGGAATAGACCTATTTTTTGGGGGCGTCACAATTGGTATCGAGCTTAGGGATATGATCTCCAAGTGAGATCGGGGAATAGAACTAGGAGGGAGAGCGAGTAAATCCTTCGCTAGTGTGTCCTACCTAAGCTTATTTGTTGGTCATTCATAATATAGGATATTATGTGATATGTTAATTTGTTTAATTAACCCTTGTTTTATGGCGATGTTAAGAATGGTCACGAGAGAACGTTAACAATGGAGTTTATGAGACCGTGGAGACGCCAGTTTACTCACCAACGAGGAGAACGTGCAACAGTGGCAAATGTTCCTCCCGTGAACAACGCCACCGAGCAAATGATGAACGACGGGATGTTTAGAAGCTTTTTGCGGTTCATGCAAAATCGATTGAGGAGACTCGTGTACAAAATACGGGAGGAAATGATAGTAACGTGCGGTTTGTCACGGCAAAACAATTCAAAGAGTTAGGACCACCAGATTTCCATGGAAAGCCGGATCCGATCAAGGCAGAAACATGGGTCAAGCAAATTACCAAGATATTCGATGTCTTGGGATGCACAGAGGAACAGAAGGTTCCATTCGCCACCTTTATGTTTCGTGGTGAAGCAGATTACTGGTGGGAATTTGTGAAGCGTACCCAGCCATATGCACTCAACATGTCTTGGGAAAGATTTCAGAAACTTTTCAATGACAAGTACTTTCCTGAAAGTATTCGTCATATGAAGGAGGTAGAGTTTATTAGACTCAAACAGAACAACATGACGGTGTCTCAGTACGAGGCAAAGTTCGCAGAGTTGTCCAGGTTTGCACCTCATTTGGTGGAGAATGAGGAACGAATGACGCGTATGTTTCTGAGAGGTCTAAAACCAGAGATTCGTCAATACCTTATCTCTCATAAATTTTCTCTGTATTCAGATGTTGTCAACAGGGCTCAGTTATTAGAGCGAGATAGTGAGCATACTCAACCGAGGGACCACAATCAGGGTAGTCATCAGAACGATGATAACCAGCGAGGAGGAAAGAATACGGACAAAGGCGGTAACCACTCAGGTGGTAATCGTGGACATGATAATAGGAGAGGTGACTCAAGTGGAAATTTTAGAAAGAGAAGATTCAACAATGACAGGAAGATATCAACGACAGCACCAGCACCAACAACAAATGCTAGGGGAGGAGAACGACCGCCAGTTAGATGTTACAAATGCGGGAAGGAGGGACATATCATTAAACCGTCCACAACAATCCAAGGTATTTAACAACCTGCGGAAAGGAAGGCCACATCGCTCGAGATTGTACTATCGCGAAACCAAGTTCGATGAGAGTGGTGATTCCAAGGGCTGTCCCGGATAAGTCGAAATCAGCGGTTCCTGGAAGAGCGTTTGTCGTGACTGGACAAAACGTGAGGAACCCAAACGAGGTGATCACGGGTAAGCTAATCTTGAATTCTTACGAAGTTTATACCTTACTAGATACCGGTTCTACCCATTCTTTTATCTCTCCTGCTTGTGCTCAACGTTTAAACTTGACTCCGGAGAAATTAGATTTTGATTTATCTGTTGAAACTCCGTTGGGTGAAACCTTCGTTACATCTACAGTTTATAAATCTTGTATGATCCAAGTTGGCACTATCACATTACCTGTTGATCTTATCTCTTTAAAGATACTTGCTTTTGATGTGATTTTAGGAATTGATTGGTTAACCACTCATCATGCCAAAATTGATTGTTTTCGTAAGGTTGTTAGTTTTCATATTCCTAACCAACTTTGTCATATACGAATTCAAACCACTAAACCACTAAAATCACCATCGTCATATCAAGCCACAAAGCTATTCGTTTATTGAAAAACGGATGTCAAGCTTTCTTAGCCCATGTTATGGATTTGAATAAAGACAAGTCAGATTTGAATAATATTTCTGTGGTTAGAGAATTCCCTGATGTATTTCCTGAGGAATTTCTTTGCCTACTCCCAGAGCGTGATATTGAATTTGTATCGACTTTAAATCCGGTACAAAACCCATTTCTAAAATCTCATATCTCCTATTGAAATTCAGGAGTTAAAAATCCAACTATAGAAGTCGATACACGAGCCTCTATCTTATGACTTCCTTTGTGGAATGCACCGAAGCCAAACTCTCCGTAGGGGACGCCATATTCGTGCGATAGTAAACTGATAGGTGCTATTGTAACATGCTATCCAAGGTTGGGATATGAGTCACAGTTGAGAACAACCTAAGTCAGTAATCGAAATACGTAGCTTTCTAGGCTTAGTTGGTTATTATCGGAGATTCGTTGAAGGATATTCTCGAATCGCTATTCCATTAACGCTGACTCGTAGAGATACAAAATTCGAATGAAGCGAGGAATGTGGAAAGAACTTTGAAGAACTCAAGAGGAGACTCATTTCAGCACATGTTCTGACCATGCCATCCTGGAAAAGCGAACGTGGTAGCTGACGTGTTGAGTATAAGATCGTATACAAGTACGAGTACGATATTGTCAAAGACTAATTTCGTATAATTTACAATATTAGAGATGGAGATGAAAACTCTAGGTATCCACGTGATGATATACGAGTATAATCGACTTTTATCGATAAAGTTAAAATCGCTCAGGCTACACACCGGAGCTGATGAATTTGAAGAAGGAGGTGTAAGAAGTTGTTATTCCAAAAAGCGAGAATAGGTGAGGTGAGGAAAGCTCAAACCTTCGATTTATTAATCCATTTGAAATTCTCGATCGAATAGGAACTGTGGCCTATAGACTCGTTTCACCGCCAAGTATGACGCGTGTGCATAACGTTTTTCATGTATCGATGTTACGTAAATATGTGGACGACCCGAACCACATTATTGAGTTAGAACCAGACGAGATAGCCGAAGACTTAACATACGAGGAGGTACCTGTCAAGATTTTGGATAGGAAGAAGCATGTGCTACGTAAGAAGGTCATACCACAAGTTAAAGTTTTGTGGAGAAACCATGCTATTGAGGAAATGACCTGGGAGTTGGAAACGGAAATGTAAGCGAGGTATCTTCATCTTTTCGATACACCAGGTACGCACGTCAATTTCGAGGACGAAATTTCATAAGGAGGGGAGGTTGTAAGACCCCAACTTATTATAAATAAAATTGAATTTTCCTTTATTCATTATTCTAAATTAATAAGGGTTAATTTGATATAATTCTTTGGTTATGGGTGAAATGTGCAAAGTTTACAAAATAAGCAAGTGGTTATAAAATATTCATTATTGTCGGGAATATTCGTTTGGTCGTGGAATATTCTTTTTGTCGAGAATCTCATGCATTTACAAGCGCGATCATTGGTGGGCCCCATAACGGAAAAACGGTTGGATGAAGGAAAGCGACAAAAGATTAAGTTTTATAAATAACGACGTAAATTGTTACCGAATTAACACCGGTTGGGTTACACGGTGGTTAAAATCGATGTCTGGCGTGGTTGCACAAAGAAGACACCAGATTGCATGAAGATTATTGAATTATTGATCCTTACGTAAAGGCACTACTCAATAATTGTTACAGAGAGTTATTTGCTTTAATATTATATTTTATTGATTCAATAATTGCTGCGTTGATATTTTGTATTGCTTGGTTGTTTCAATAATTGTCATTACACAGTATTTTCCATTATCAAATCAATAATTCATATTATTTGAATAATATTATCAGATAACATTATTGGCAATGTCTAGAAAGTTCTATCCAAGGAGAGGTTTGGTCACCTAATTGCGTGCCAGTAAGGAGAAATCCTTATTGGAAAGCCCCCTCTTTCCTGGGAACGGCCTGGTTGTCATGTAATAACCCGAGATTTCCTAAATAAAATAAATAAAAAAATTTGCGTATAATTTTTTTTTTATTTAATGACGAGAATAAGTGTCTAGTAATGTGAACGATAAATGCGAATACATTTATTACTTGAAAAATTAGAAATAATTTTGGAATTATTAATTACTACAAATTATATTTTTATGGTAATTAATTTACGTAGCGAAATGTTTTATTAATTATTTTCCATGAAAACATGATTGAAAATAATATATGAAGTGATAATTAGAATTTATATAATATATATTTTATTATATGAATTGTTCGTAATATTTAAATCAAGTATTTTAACTTGATATGCGAAAAGAGAAGTCGATATGAGATCCAAACCTGAATTGGGATTGTGATCAAGAGATGAGAATAATAATATTATATTATTGTTATAATGATTTTACAAAGATTACAATAATTATGTATCGTGTGTATGTAAGACAGATAATATTGAGCAATGACAAATCAATTAGGTCATAGCATATTACCTCATTGTGAAACCCTAATTATTAAACTCGATTATGAGATATGGTAGTGAGTAGTAGTGATCGTGTATATGAAGGTTATTGTGTATAAGATGTCGATAATTAGACAAACCCTAATTATTACAACCCTAATCGGTTGAAGTTAGAGATTGTAATGACTATGTTAGAACATACACGTATAATTAGAGAACCCTAATGGTCAATTAGAAACCCTAATTGATGACGTTAAGAAACCCTAATTAGAAAATCCTAATTTTCTATGAAAACCCCTAATTTAAAATTATTGGGTTTAATTACGATGTTAATGTATAAATGTTTTAATTTACCAAAGGATGAAAAGTAATTGGTAAATAATAAGAATTACCATCTAGTGATTAAATATTACATTTAATTGCCATGTACAAGAATGCCCATGAAATTATATGGGAAATTACCAAAATACCCTTTTTGTCCATTTTAGTGTATTATTAGTAGCATTGTTGCTAGAATCTTTTGCAAAAGCTAGCCAACCACCACCTTCTAGAATTCCCTCATGCTACTATACCATTACACCTCAATTATACCCACCAATTTAGCATCCAAGGCAATTAATTTGGCTTATAAATAGATTGGAAAGTTAACATTATTTTGCACACTAAAATTTTCCAAAGTCTCATCCTACACTCTCTTAACCTCTAGCCAACGAAATTATCTAGCATATCGGGTCCCTAAACAAAGCCCAACCACCACAAACAACAAATCGAAGCATCAAAGCCAAAAAAATCAAAAATCGAAGCTAGAAAAGGTATGAAATCCCAAAAATTAGAAATCCTTCGATTCGATGTTAATTGATGCAATTGATTGTTTAAAGTTGTGTAATAAGGAGTCTATTAATGTTCTGGGTTGTAAAAACACGGACTCATAACATCAAAGTGCACGAATTTGAAGATTTAAGCAAGTTGGAAAAACCAAATTACGTGATTTTTGGGCAAATGTCAAGACTTATATCTCTCGTGATTATTTACTATTTTGTTGTTTAAAAGTTGTTAGGTGTAGCTTGTTATGTGGTCTTTAAACTCCAAAAGGAATTAGGTCTATATCTATTGTATATCGGGATTTATAAGCGGTCAAAGTGGGTTGACCCAAGATTGACCTACTGCTTTTTCAAACCCGTAAAATATTCTAAGTGTCCGTAAAATATTATTTTGGAAAATGTCAGGCCTTATATCTCGGTCATCTTTAATGTGTTTTGTGTTCTAAAGGTTGATATGTGTATCTTGTTATGTGGTATTTAACCTCCAAAAAGAATCAGGTCTATATATATTACGGATTAAGAGTTATTTAAGGTCAAAGTGGGTTGACCGGCATTGACCGGAAAAATTAAAGCGACCCAGAATTTTCTCGAGTGTTGATTTTTCTTACAAGGTTTGACCATACTTTAGATGCTTGATTTATTGTTATTATGATGATGTTAAGTGTTGGAGTTGTAGTCCTACATGTTGTCTACACAATCGAATTGATAGATCACATAAACGTTACACGATCATCAAGTTATAGAGGTCCAAAGTAGGCACCTCTCGAATCGTTCTTCGTGAAGAAACGACTTTGGCGACTACTTTGATGGCTGATTTATCCCGATCGATGTTTGTTTAGAGGTTATGATTGTTGGATCTTATATTCTTGTATTTCGCCTACAAGACCCAATTTATAGATTGTCCAAATTCGTTAAGATGAGAGAGTTATTCATGGTCAAAGTAGGTCACCGGTTACTCGCCTTATGAAGATCTCGGGTAGGCTCAAGAACACCTATACGACATTACATCACTATATAGGGGCCTTTAGCGACAATTTTAATTATTTTAATTTCGATTTTCCGAAAATGATTTAAAAATTAGAAAAATTAGATTTTAATTATTAAAATACCAAATAAATTATGAAAAATTATTTTAAAGTCCTAAAAATAGTTTTAATTATTTTGAGTATATTTCATAAATATTTAATATTTTTAGAATATAAAAGGTATTTATTTATTTAATTATAATATTAAATAAATTATTTAAAAATAGTTTTAATTCATGAAAAATCATAAAAATTATTTTATGGTATAAGAAAATATTTTGAGTTATTTTCCATGACTTTTAATATTTTGTGATGAATTTCATTAATTAATTATATATTAATGATATTAAAGTTATTTAATGATTATATTAAATAATTTAGTTTAAAAATGATTTTAATATTATAAAAATCATTTTAAATGAAATTAAGGTATTTAAAAATATTTTAAGTTATAAAATATAACTTTTAATATTTAAAGGATAATTTCATTAATAATTTAATATTAATGATATTAAGATAATATTAATGATATTTAGTTTATTTAATAATTATTATTAAATAAATAGTTTAAAAATGGTTTTATTTATTTAAAAATCATTTAAAGAGGATATTAAGGATTTAAAAATATTTTAAATTATAATTAATGACTTTTAATATTTGGATGAATAGTATATTAATATTTATATATTAATGGTGATTATTTAAAATGATTTTAATTGTTTTAAAAATCATTTAAAGGGTAATATAAATGTTTTAAAAATAGTTTGAGTTATTATAAATAACTTTTATATTTTGGCAATGGTTTCATTAATAGTTTAATATAAATTAATTATTAATGATAATAGAATTGTTTAATGTTTAAATCATTTAATTATGATTCCGATGTTTGAAAGTTATAGCCGACCAAACTAGCTGACTTGAGAACCGATTATGAAGTTATGAAGTTTTGAGGAACACCTATAGTAACAATTATATCACTATAGGCCCGGTAGAGGTGATGATTTGAATTATTTTAAAATTTTCAATTTCGGAAAATTCAAAATGATTAAAAGTAAAATGTCCGATATTTACGAGATGTTGAGGTATAGAATAAGAGTCTTAGACTCGAGATTTATTCCGATAAAAAGTCATTTGCAGATGCTGGCAACCCGCTGTATCGGAACCTATAATAGAAAGAAAAGACTTCACAGAAGAGCATGGGTGAGATATTTGAAAAATGTATAAAATATTTCAAGTATAGAATATGAACTAAAAGTATGATCACCGCGATTATGTGATGACGTGATTAGACTATGTCTTTGTTCGTAATAGATAATTACTATGTGTTATGATATATTGTTCTAATCGAACGAATGATCCGATTATTGATAGGTTGTGATAAAGAGATAAAACCTAAGTTGAGATTTGTAATCATTGAATCGGTGCAAGTATCCTACCTTTGCATTTTCTTTATGCAATGGACATGAGTAAGAAGTTTCGAAATTATTCTATTCTGTCTGCATTATATGCGCTTTGATTATCAACATGTTAGCTCGTATATATATTCTGTTAAGTTGATTTCTAAATGGTTATACAAGTGTCCCCACTGGATAATCATGGCATTTATTCACATGTTGATATACCTTTGTCAATTACCCGTATACATATATGTTGAATTACATATTATTGTTGAGCAAGATTAAAAACCTTCGGGTTTGGAACCAGGCATGTATGAACATCCCGATAATGGGAAAATTTTTATGCGCTTTGGCGGACAAAGGGTGAGCGATGAATTTACGCTTCAAGTTATGTAGTATTGATCAATCAGGTACAATGAAATGATCACCCTCCGTGCGTGTAAGTTATGACGGTTTTATGGGATGAATTTCATTAAACCTTTTCGAAAATGAAAAACCATGTTCATAGTATGTTTCTTAAACCCTATTCATGGGTGGAGCCTAATTTCAAGAAATTGAAAGAGAATTGTTATGTGAATTTTTATCAGTACAGATGAGTTACTTCACAACTTTCGATTCGTTGTAGAAGTGTTATGGAAAGAGAATACTTATATTCGTTCAAATTTTATATATGTAATTGCTATTACTTGTTGGGCACTCAAATGCTCATCCTTGCTTAAACTAAATGTTTTCGATTCGTGACGATCGACACGAAGGCTCGTGCATGAACAAGGGAAAAGAAAAGCTATTCAATGAGATTTAGTATGAGTTAATGGTTATAGTTAGTAAAGACAATGGAATCTATTGTCGTATTGTAAGGAATGTATTTGAAGGTCACGTGCACTGGAAAGTAAACTTTGATGTATGTAAATTAAGTTCAATTATATTATTATTTAGTATTATTCAAATTTTAAAGAAATGGTATCGTGGAGAACCGAGTTCGGGTTTCAAGTACTGGATTTGGGGTCGCCACAAAGTTGGTATCAAAGTCATAGGTTATAAACGTTAGAATGCTAAACCTAGGTTATAACCTTAGTAGAATAAAGGACGAAAGTTAAGATAGATATCTAGTGAACTAGAGAGGCGGAAGTACTCGGTGAGAAGTTATAGGATATGATGAGTTGAAGAGATCCATCAAGTTTTAGTTGTACTAAATAAAATATTCCTTCATTTTACCGATGAATATATTTTATTTCGGTACTGATGTTGTCTCGTTTATTGTAGTCATATGATGGATGACGAAAGTCAAAATAGTAATTCCTTGACCTAAGAGACGATGGACTCTAGCGAGGAGTACACAGACAGTGAGATGATAAGAGATTTGATAGTTAGGAACGACAACTTAAAGGTTAGAGCTGAGCAGGTGGAGGCACGAAATCGTACTCTCCAGATTTTGGAACAGCAGTACAAGGACGCTGCTCACCGAACACAGATGGAGTTAGCAGAGTTACGAGGGAGGTTGGAGCAGAGAGAGATACAGATAGGACAATTGAAGGTTGAGATAGAAGCCAAAGACACCAGGATATATACCTTGGAGCAGGCTTTAGACATCGCCTTCATACGATTCGATGCAGAGTGGATGGAGCTGCCTTTCGGCAGAGAAAGATAGGCGTTGATGTGTTTATAGAGATGGATTGAATAAATTCATCGTCAAACAAAATAAGAAACAACGTATATAAAACTCTTGATTGCTATGTATATATATGCTAATCAGGGTAACTTATGTATGTAGATGTCGGGTGAGATAGATATGTGGAATAAGAAGGATCAGATCCATACCCCCAAGCTAATATCGAGGCCAACAGCTGAAATAGAAGCTTACCAAGAACCCAAATCGAACGAGGTGGCTATAGTGGAAAACGTAGTATCGCATCCGAAATGGTGGATTTGACGATAGTGATTCGTACACTAAAGTTGAAGCCGCTCAAGCATCAACAGAGGTGCGAGATCCGGAGAACAAGGTTTCTTCACTAGAAAGGTTGTGGGAGATAGAAAAGTTTCTTAATATTCAACTGCAAAAAGCATTAAAAGAAACAATGGAAGAGCAAGATAAGCTTAAGATCCAAATTGATCAGATGGGAGCCTCAAGCAACACATCGTGTGCAGCTCCGAGAGGTAAAGGAAAAAGAAAGATAAAAGACTCTGAGGTAGGAAAACCTGATAAGAAGAAAGGGAAGAAGATATGTTATGTTTGCGGACGTGAGGGACATACCTCTCATTATTGTCCTTATTTAGAACCAGGTTCATGTTTTGTTTGTAGGAGGAAAGGCCATCAAGCGAAAAGATGTCCAAGAAAAAGATTTAGGTTATGTTGAGTAGATGTAATGTGTATGATAAGTGATGAACTATTTTCAACTTTTATGTTGGTCAAGATTTTAAATCTCGACTTTCGTAGTCACAAAGGGATAGCTGATGTTTAAAGCAATATGTGCTATGGTATGTTAAGTTCTATTAATGTGAGGTGCTATGGTTGGAAGTACCATGAGTGTCACAAGTTGGATTAATGAAGTAAGTTGTTATAAAGGTAGCGAGATATTTATCTCGAATATTGGTTAATATAGTAAACCAAGTTTCAAAATTTAATATTTTGGAATACATGATTAATTGAGTAGAAAATTTTGTGTTATATGTCGAACGTATACGATGAGGCTTAGAATGTAAGGAAATGAAGAATAATTTATGATTATGTCACCGAGACGAAAACGAAAACCAGCCGCGGAAGATCAACCAGATAATCGAACGTCGAACGCCAAAGACTTTAAGGCAATCCTATTGCTAGGGTATAGAGGATTAAGTGACTCAGTAGAAGCGTTTATGATAGTTAGGATAACGGAAAGGGAAAAAGACAAATTTTATCACCTATACGATAAAAGGAAAATGAGATAAAGAAAAAGTTTGTGTGCTTTGTGTGAGGGCAGAAGAGACATATCTCTTCTAATTGTCTCAATTCAATGATGTATAGCAAATGTTTTATTTATGAATCAATGGAGTATAAGATGAAAGAGTATAAGGTGAAAGAAGAAGAAATGAGATAAGGAATGTGAATACGAGAAATGACAGCAAGATATAGGCGACAACGAAATAAACCGTAAGTGTCTTCATTATGGTCGTTCAAGATATCGTAGTAGTTGAGGATACTGTGGCAGCTGGAAATGGAACTCCAGGTTCTATTCGAATAACTTAAATATTTTATATGATTTTCCTGTATATATACATATAGTAGATTACTTTCATAAAGAAATTTTGAAGGAGGAATTTTGGTTCTCTTAATCAAAATTCTGTTTATCAGAAAGACATGCGTTATGGAGAATAGTTAAAGAACAGTTCGATCAAGTATTGATCGAGGTCTATGTGCAAGGATTATATGTGTTATGTACTCTTCTGTGTATGAGTTTTAAAGCGGTGATTCCGGGGACGGAATCCTTATAAGGGAGGGTGAATGTAATAACCCGAGATTTCCTAAATAAAATAAATAAGAAAATTTGCGTATAATTTTTTTTTTTATTTAATGACGAGAATAAGTGTCTAGTAATGTGAACGATAAATGCGAATATATTTATTACTTGAAAAATTAGAAATAATTTTGGAATTATTAATTACTACAAATTATATTTTTATGGTAATTAATTTCTGTAAGCAGAAATGTTTTTATTAATTATTTTCCATGAAAACATGATTGGAAATAATATATGAAGTGATAATTAGAATTTATATAATATATATTTTATTATATGAATTGTTCGTATATTTAAATCAAGTATTTTAACTTGATATGCGAAAGAGAAGTCAGATATGAGATCCAAACCCTGAATTGGGATTGTGATCAAGAGATGAGAATAATAATATTATATTATTGTTATAATGATTTTACAGTACAATAATTATGTACTGTGTATGTGCGGACAGATAATATTGAGCAATGACAATCAATTAGGTCATAGCATATTACCTATTTGTGAAACCCTAATTATTAAACTTCGGTTATGAGATATGACCGTAGTAAATGATCGTATATGAAGGTTACTGTGTATAAGATGTCGATAATTAGGACAAACCCTAATTATTACAACCCTAATCGGTTGAAGTTAGAGATTGTAATGACTGTGTTAGAACATACACAGATAATTAGAGAACCCTAATGGTCAATTAGAAACCCTAATTGATGACGTTAAGAAACCCTAATTAGAAAATCCTAATTTTCTATAGAAAACCCTAATTTAAAATTATCAGGTTTAATTACGATGTTAATGTATAAATGTTTTAATTTACCAAAGGATGAAAAGTAATTGGTAAATAATAAGAATTACCATCTAGTGATTAAATATTACATTTAATTGCCATGTACAAGAATGCCCATGAAATTATATGGGAAATTACCAAAATACCCTTTTTGTCCATTTTAGTGTATTATTAGTAGCATTGTTGCTAGAATCTTTGCAAAAGCTAGCCAACCACCACCTTCTAGAATTTCCTCATGCTACTATACCATTACACCTCAATTATACCCACCAATTTAGCATCCAAGGCAATTAATTTGGCTTATAAATAGATTGGAAAGTTAACATTATTTTGCACACTAAAATTTTCCAAAGTCTCATCCTACACTCTCTTAACCTCTAGCCAACGAAATTATCTAGCATATCAGTCCCTAAACAAAGCCCAACCACCACAAACAACAAATCAGAAGCATCAAAGCCAAAAAAATCAAAAATCGAAGCTAGAAAAGGTATGAAATCCCAAAAATTAGAAATCCTTCGATTCGATGTTAATTGATGCAATTGATTGTTTAAAGTTGTGTAATAAGGAGTCTATTAATGTTCTGGGTTGTAAAAACACAGACCCATAACATCAAAGTGCACGAATTTGAAGATTTAAGCAAGTTGGAAAAACCGAATTCTGTGATTTTTGGGCAAATGTCAAGACTTATATCTCTGTGATTATTTACTATTTTTGTTGTTTAAAAGTTGTTAGGTGTAGCTTGTTATGTGGTCTTTAAACTCCAAAAGGAATTAGGTCTATATCTATTGTAGATCGGGATTTATAAGCGGTCAAAGTGGGTTGACCAAGATTGGCCTACTGCTTTTCAAACCCGTAAAATATTCTAAGTGTCCGAAAATATTATTTTGGAAAATGTCGGGCCTTATATCTCGGTCATCTTTAATGTGTTTTGTGTTCTAAAGGTTGATATGTGTATCTTGTTATATGGTATTTAACCTCCAAAAAGAATCAGTCCATATATATTACGGATTAAGAGTTATTTAAGGTCAAAGTGGGTTGATTTAAGATTGATTAGGAAAATTCTCAGGCGACCCTGAATTTTTTCTAAGTGTTGATTTTTCTTACAAGGTTTGACCATACTTTAGATGCTTGATTTATTGTTGTTATGATGATGTTAAGTGTTGGAGTTGTAGTCCTACATGTTGTCTACACACCTAATCGGAATTGATAGATCACATAAAAGTTACACGATCATCAAGTTATAGAGGTCCAAAGTAGGCACCTCGAATCTGTTCTTCGTGAAGAAACGACTTTGGTAGCTACTTTGATGGCTGATTTATCCTAGATCTGATGTTTGTTTAGAGGTTATGATTGTTGGATCTTATATTCTTGTATTTCCTCTACAAGACCCAATTTATAGATTGTCCAAATTCGTTAAGATGAGAGAGTTATTCATGGTCAAAGTAGGCCACTTTGCTTACGCCTTATGAAGATCTCGGTAGGCTCAAGAACACCTATATATACATTACTTCTGTCACTATAGGGCCTTTAGCTTACGCTTTAATTATTTTAATTTCGATTTAGAAAAATGATTTAAAAATTAGAAAAATTAGATTTTAATTATTAAAAATACCAAATAAATTATGAAAAATTATTTTAAAGTCCTAAAAATAGTTTTTAATTATTTTGAGTATATTTCATAAATATTTAATATTTTTAGAATATAAAAGGTATTTATTTATTTAATTATAATATTAAATAAATTATTTAAAAATAGTTTTAATTCATGAAAAATCATGAAAAATTATTTTATGGTATAAGAAAATATTTTGAGTTATTTTCCATGACTTTTAATATTTTGTGATGAATTTCATTAATTAATTATATATTAATGATATTAAAGTTATTTAATGATTATATTAAATAATTTAGTTTAAAAATGATTTTAATATTATAAAAAACATTTTAAATGAAATTAAGGTATTTAAAAATATTTTAAGTTATAAAATATAACTTTTAATATTTAAAGGATAATTTCATTAATAATTTAATATTAATGATATTAAGATAATATTAATGATATTTAGTTTATTTAATAATTATTATTAAATAAATAGTTTAAAAATGGTTTTATTTATTTAAAAATCATTTAAAGAGGATATTAAGGATTTAAAAATATTTTAAATTATAATTAATGACTTTTAATATTTGGATGAATAGTACATTAATATTTGTATATTAATGGTGATTATTTAAAAATGATTTTAATTGTTTTAAAAATCATTTAAGGGTAATATAAATGTTTTAAAAATAGTTTGAGTTATTATAAATAACTTTTATATTTTAGTAAATGGTTTCATTAATAGTTTAATATAAATTAATTATTAATGATAATAGAATTGTTTAATGTTTAAATCATTTAATTATGATTCCGATGTTTGAAAGTTATAGCCGGCCAAACTAGCTGACTTGAGAACCGATTATGAAGTTATGAAGTTTTGAGGAACACCTATAGTAATGCTTATATCACTATATAGGCTTGTGAGTGACAGATTTGAATTATTTTAAATTTTTCAATTTCTGGAAAATTCGAAAATGATTAAAAGTAAAATGTTTGATATTTACAGATGTTGAGGTATAGAATAAGAGTCTTAGACTCAGTATTTACCCGATAAAGTCAGCTTGATGCTGTGACAACCCGTCGGAATCTTATAATAGAAAGAAAAGACTTACAGTAAGAGCATGGGTGAGATATTTGAAAAATATATAAAATATTTCAAGTATAGAATATGAACTAAAAGTATGATCACTGCGATTATGTGATGACGTGATTAGACTATGTGCTGACTGTAATAGACAGTACTATGTGTTATGATATATTGTTCTAATCGAACGAATGATCCGATTATTGATAGGTTGTGATAAAGAGATAAAACCTAAGTTGAGATTTGTAATCAATGAATCGTGCAAGTATCCTACCTTTGCATTTTCTTTATGCAATGGACATGAGTAAGAAGTTTCGTAATTATTCTATTCCCCATCATGATTATGTACGCTTTGATTATCAACATGTTAGCTCGGATATATATTCCGTTAAGTTGATTTCTAAATGGTTATACAAGTGTCCCCACTTGGATAATCATGGGATTTATTCACATGTTGATATACCTTTGTCAATTACCCGTATACATATATGTTGAATTACATATTATTGTTGAGCAAGATTAAAACCTTCGGTTTGGAACCGTGCATGTATGAACATCCCGATAATGGGAAAATTTTTATGCGCTTTCATGACAAAGGGTGAGCGATGAATTTCGCTTCAAGTTATGTAGTATTGATCAATACAGGTACAATCTGGTCGATCTCCCTCCGTGTCTGTAAGTTATGACGGTTTATGGATGAATTTCTGTTAAACCTTTTCGAAAATGAAAACCATGTTCATAGTATGTTTCTTAAACCCTATTCATGGGTGGAGCCTAATTTCAAGAAATTGAAAGAGAATTGTTATGTGAATTTTTATCAAGATGCATTACTTCACAACTTTCGATTCATTGTAGAAGTGTTATGGAAAGAGAATACTTATATTCTTTCACTTATATATATAATTGCTATTACTTATTTGGCACTCAAATGCTCATCCTTGCTTAAACTAAATGTTTTCAAGATTCGTCGATCGACGACAAGGCTCGAGTACCTAACAAGGAAAAAGAAAAGCTATTCGAATGAGATTTAGTATGAGTTAATGGTTATAGTTAGTAAGACAATGGAATCTATTGTCGTATTGTAAGGAATGTATTTGAAGGTCACGTGCACTGGAAAGTAAACTTTGATGTATGTAAATTAAGTTCGAATTATATTATTATTTAGTATTATTCAGCTTAAAGAAATGGTATCGTGGAGAACCGAGTTCGGGTTTCGAGTACCTGGATTTGGGGTCGCCACATGTCAGTACTGTGATTCATTATAATTAATAAGGGTTAATTTGATATAATTCTTTGGTTATGGGTGAAATGTTTTAAGTTTACAAAATAAGCAAGTGGTTATAAAATATTCATTATTGTCGGGGAATATTCGTTTGGTCGTGGAATATTCTTTTTGTCAGGAATCTCCGTACGACGGCGCAGTCATTGGTGGGCCCCATAACAGAAAACGGTTGGATGAAGGAAAACGACAAAGATTGAGTTTTATAAATAACGACGTAAATTGTTACCGTTAACACTGTTGGGTTACCTGGTGGTTAAAATCTGATAATACGTGGGTTGCACAAAGATACACCAGGTATTGCACAGTATTATTGAATTATTGATCCTTACGAAGAAGGCACTACTCAATAATTGTTACAGTAGTTACTGTTCAATATTATATTTTATTGATTCAATAATTGCTGCGTTGATATTTTGTATTGCTGTTGTTTCAATAATTGTCATTACACAGTATTTTCCATTATCAAATCAATAATTCATATTATTTGAATAATATTATCAGATAACATTATTGGCAATGTCTAGAAAGTTCTGTCTAAGGAGAGGTTTGGTCACCTAATTGCATGCGCCAAAGAAGGAGAAATCCTTATTGAAAGCCCTCTTTCTCGGAAACTACCGGTTGTCGATCTTTGTGATTCTCAGAAAATTATTTTTGAATAATTAATTATTGATTATTATGATAAAGAAAATATTTATTTTATGTGGATATAGATGGAGAAAATTTTTAATGTGACAATTGTTGAAAATTAATATTTTATCTTTTTCTGATAAAATAATTCATTTAAATATATTATTTTAATAATATATTAACGGTGATATTTTTATAATGAATGTGGGATATATGAGTATATGAGGAGGTAGAGTATTTTGTGGCATTAAATGTTTAACATATGTTTTGTGTGTCGGTGGACACAATTCTTGACCGAAAATTCATTATAGACTGTAAAATTGCCCGTTTGTGGATTTCGGTCAATTTCTGTTTGGAATTTGGAAAAACTTTCTTCTGTAAAGTTGTAGAGAATGGAATTTCCCATGGAAAGTCGCGAGTTTCGAATTTTCTGATAACCGAGCTATTTTCTACGAATTATTGAAGTTTCGAAAATAAAATAATTTTTATTAAATTTATGGGGGGACCCACTTTTTGGTTGGTGTTGATTATGCATGAGGGCTGCTGGAGTTTTTGTTCAAGGTTGGCTTGCTTGGTTGGTAGAGACGTAAGAATTGAAAAAGAATAAGAAAATAATATATTTTATTATTTTAGTCTCCTTTGGCGTTCTAACATTTTCCTATAAATAGAGGGCTAAGTTAGAATTGAAAATCACACCAGAAATAAAGTTTTCTCTCTTTCTCTCTATATTATCGAGTTTATTCTTGTGAGTATACTTTGAGTGTTGCTATCACTATAAGAGTTTTTATCGACTATACCGAAATTCAATCAGAAGTACGGTTATTTTGAGGTAAGGGATGTTGTTTCTTCTTAAATGATATTATCTTCTTCAATATCATTATCTTGTCAAAATATTGTTCTAACTTTTTATCAATTTGGAACTTTTTCATGTAAGAGTTACTATTCATGAGTTACTATTCACGAAGTACTATTCACGAAGCGTGAAGATGTTTTTTTGTGAAATTTCTATCTTTTTGTGTCGGGGTTACTATTCACGATATCGGCACTATTCACAAATACTGGTACTATTCACAAATACGGTACTATTCAATTCAAAAATGAAATTTTCTCTTTTCTTCCGTATGTCTTTTATGGTTACTATCTTTGATTGTATCCGTGTTTTTGATCGTTATTTTGAGTTCTCGCTTCAAAATCGCTTATTATGAAGTATTATCGATCTTGGATAAACCGTTAAATCTAATCCCTAATATTTGTCCTTCTATCTCACTTTGGATTCGTTTCTAAAATGTGTTTCATCATCCTCGGTTCCTTAATGGTGATATTGATGAATATCTTTGGCACCAGAGCGCAAAGATGAATGATTAAATCGATAAATCTCTTTGGCCGTAGTGCAAAGATGAACAGTGTTGAGATGAACATGACCAATCGGTGATACAAATGAATATCTTTGGCCTCAGAGTGCAAAGATGATTAAAGATGTATATTAATTGTTGTTCTTACAGGATGAAATATTGATGATGGACTTTTAAATCTTAGAAGACAAGAAATTCATTCTCTCGTGACTCTTCTAATGGATTGTTTGCTTCACGCATTTGTTGATCTAAAACTTGTTGTCTATTGTATTCTATTAGATTTTTCCCCACAAAGACTAACGATAATTTGTTGTATATTATCTTAGTCATAATATTCTTTATCGGGCTAGTTGAGCTCACCCTTTTCCTTGTTGTTCCATTTTTCTTCTCGGGAGGTGAGAACATAAAGCGAGGATCGAGTCGGGGTATGGAGTGAAGGTTCTAGAGAGAGTTGTTTAGTAGTCCTCACCATTTTGTAAAATAATGTATCAATAAATGTGATGAGGATTTATTTGAGTATAGATATTGTCTAGAAGATAATATTTGTATTCAAACTCACAGTTTTACTGTTGTAATAATAAAGTTGTAGTAATTTCTGTACCATGTATTTGGCGACTCAGAATGGGTTGGGTGGAATGGACCTATTTTGGGGGCGTCACACTTTATGATTGGTGGACATTTTCTGCATGATCTTCTTGATATTTTTATTAGCCGCTTCAGCAGCACCATTCATCTTCGGACGGTAGATGACAGAGTTGAGATGTTTGATGTGGAATTTTCTGCATAATTCCTCCATCATGTTGTTGTTGAGGTTTTTAGCATTGTCTGACACAATGACCTCTGGTTGTCCATATCGACAAACAACATTGTTTCTAATGAAAGTAATGATGACTTCTTTAGTAACCCTGGGGAAGGAAGCTGCTTCAACCCATTTGGTGAAGTAGTCGATCATAGTGAATATGAATCGATGTCCATTATTGGCTTTAGGCTAGATGGGCCCGATCATGTCCATTCCCCATATTGAAAAGGGCCATGGTGAACTCATATTGTGGGGTTCCCTTGGAGGGGTGTGGATAAAATTCCCATGGATCTGACATTTATAGCACCTCTTGACGTGATCATCACAGTCAGCTTTGAGTGTAAGCCAATAATATCCCGTTCTGAGAATTTTCTTGACAAGTAGGGGTCCGCTCATGTGAGGGCTGCATAATCCACCATGGATCTCATCCATGAGTCGCTGAGCTTGGTCTTTGTCTAGACATCTGAGGAGACCTAATCCTGCATCTCTTTTGTAGAGTGCATCTCCGCTCAGGTAGAATTTCATGGCAAGTCAATGAATCCGCCTCTTCTTAGTTAGGCTCGCCTCAGCAGGTGTAGATCCATCTCATAGGTACTCCTTAATATGTTGATACCAAGGGTTATGGATGGGAGGCAACTCATCCGATACTTCTCCAATGTAATTCCCATAGACTGGGGCTTTCTGCATAGCAATCATGATGCTTGGCATGTTTTCCTTGTCAGGTATGTAAACCAAGGAGGCCAACGTTGCTAATGCATCTGCAAAGTCATTCCTATTATGAGGAATGTGTAGAAAGGAGATTTCTTCGAACTCCAAAGCCATCTGTAGAACTTGCCGATGGTAAGGCAGTAAATGTAATTCTTTGGTTTGATAGATTCCTGTGGATTGCTTGATTACCAATTCGGAATCCCCAAAGACAGTTAACCGCCTGATACCCATTGAACGGACAAGTTTGAGTCCCATGATACAACCTTCATACTCAGTTGTGTTGTTGGTGTTGACAATCTGCAATTTGACGGCGACGGGATACTACTCCCCCGTACAGGATATTAAAACTGCTCCGGCTCCAGAGCCTTCTGAGTTAACAGCTCCATCAAAATACATTTTCCATGAATGACATGTATCGTACTGATGTGGTAGCTGAATTGCCATTACTCCTTCATTAGGAAAGTATGTTTCTAAGGTTTTGTAATCCCCTGCAGGTGCAGCGGCCAATTGATCTGCAATTCCTTGACCTTTGACCGACTTTTGAGTCACGTAGACGATGTCAAATTGCTGTAGGATCAACTGCCATCTGGACAATCGACACTTTAGTATGGGTTTTCTGAACACATACTTAAGAGGATCCACGTGGGATATGAGATGGGTTGTGTGACCATGGAGATAATGCTGTAATCTCATGGAAGCCCATGCTAAAGCACAACAAGTCTTCTCGATCAGAGTATACTTGTGTTCACTGATGCTGAATCTTTTGCTAAGGTAATAGATAGCTCGCTCTTGGCCTCTATTGTCTTTCTGCCCCAGCATACAGCCCATAGCATTGTCATTTATGGACATGTACATGAACAGGGGAACATCATTCCTGGGAGGTACCAAAACAGGAGCATTGATCAGTTGCTCCTTAATTGTGAGGAAGGCTTTTTGACACTCGTCATTCCATTTCATGGAGGAGTTCTTCCTTAACAATTTGAAAATTGGCTCACAGGTTGTCGTGAGTTGAGAAATGAATCGGCTAATGAAGTTGATCCTTCCCAAAAATCCTCGTGTTTCCTGCTCTGTCTGAGGAATGGGCATTTCCTTAATGGCCTGGATTTTGGTAGGATCCAATTCAATCCCTTTGTGGCTGACTAGGAAACCTAGCAACTTGCCTGACTTAACACCAAAGGCGCACTTGGTGGAATTCAACTTTAAGTTGTACTTACGCAACCTGTTGAACAGCTTCTTGAGATGGTCTAAATGGTCATCCTCCTTCCAGGATTTGACAATGATGTCATCCATATAGATCTCTATCTCTTTGTGCATTAAATCTTGGAAAAGAGCTATCATAGCTCGCTGGTAGGTTGCCCCTGGCGTTGATGAGGCCGAATGACAACCGTCTGTGTAAAAAGGTTCCCCAAGGCATGATGAAAGCGGTTTTCACGATCTTCCTCAACACCATAATTTGATGGTACCCATAAAAGCAATCAAAGAAAGGAGTACATCTTGCGTCTTGAGTAGTATTGTCAATGAGAATATGGATAAATGGCACGGGAAAGCTATCTTTAAGGCAAGCTTTGTTCAAATCCCGATAATCTACGCAAACTCGCACCTTTCCCCCTGGTTTAGGCATGGGAACAATGTTGGATATCCACTCCGGATATGTAGACACCATGATGATGCCAACTTAAAATTGTTTCACAATTTCTTCTTTAACTTTTAAACTCCACTCAGGTTTCAATTGCCTGAGCTTTTGCCTAACTGGCTTGAATCCTTCTTTAATGGGATGGCGATGAAGAACAATGTCAGTGGACAATCCCACCATGTCTTCATGAGACCATGCAAACACATCCTGGAATTGGGCTAACAGTGCAACCATGTCATTCCGTTGATTTGTGGTAAGGTCTGAACCAATTTGGATTAGCTTAGGATTGTCTAAGGTTCCAAGATTGAAAGAAGTAGTTTGATCAAGATTGGGTTTGGGTTTGTCGGCGACCCATTCCTTAATCTCTTGAGGTGTCTCAATGTCCTCTTGGATGTCCATCAAGTCTGAGTCCAACTTTGCATCAAAGTTACAGCCCTTGTGGAGAGAAGGCACCTCATCAGCAAATACATGCACATCTAAATTCAGAGTCCTAAAACAAAATATGATTTCACTTAATATATGCAACTGTTTGATCATACAAAAGTGTTAGCATGTACGTGATAAAATTACTGCTAGTGCTGTAAAGGAAAGCAAGCAATTAAAGTTATCTACAAGGCAGAGGGATTTTCTATCCATTTTACCCTCGTCCACCAATGTATGGAGTGCTGCTCCAATTTTCGAGGGAAAAGTCCTGATGGACTGCAGTGATAGAAGGATCGTCAGTGTCCTCCTTTTCCTGAATGATAACCATGACATCTGGGCAATCATCGTCTGGGGTGTATCTGTTGGTGTGTTCATCATGAACAACGACGCGAATGCCTGCCATCATCAAGGCAAGGTCATGTTTACATTTCCGTTCCTTTTCTTCTGCTTCGGGATCAGGAATCAGCACCTCTTTAGCTTTGATTGGTACTAGTTTCGGAAACAGCATAGCCGCAGCATGGGTTGGCACCTTTACTGGAGACTATATCAACTCATGCGGTAAAGGTATAGAAAATCGCCGTGCGGCGGAAGTTCGAGGAACCTGCTTATGCTTATGAGGGTTCCTGTGAGTGGAACTACCAGAATAGCCTAGCCTGACTGTCCCAATTTGATTGGACATTTGGATAGGGTGCTTAATACCCTGTTGATCCTTATCAAGCCCTTGTCCAGGTTGATAACCCAATAACATCATTTCTTGAGTGCTGACATAACCTCATCAGAAATCTTGGGTACGGGAAGTGGCGCTCCAATAGAATGGTATTGCGTGTACTCACTTCCAGAGTATGGAAACTGGCCTGATCAACTTCTGAATTGAAGCTAATAATTGGTAGAGTTCCTGATCTAGGACATTCTGGCTCAGCGTTGATAGTGACTAGACTGTTGTTGATGATGTATTTGAGTTATTGATGTAAGGTGGAGGGAACAGCTCCAACCATGTGTATCCATGGTCTCCCCAATAACAGGTTGTATCCTGAATCTATCTTGAGGACGTGGAAGGATACGTTAAATGTATTAGGACCAATCTCAATTGGCAATTCAATCTTTCCAACGGAATTTTGCCGAGATCTATCAAAAGCTCTGATGATCGTATGGCTACTTTGGATTCGATTGAGATTGATATTCATCTTCACCAAGGTGGCATAAGGAAAGATATTTAGAGATGAACCTCTATCTATCAATACTCCAGCAAGCATGTACCCGTAAGACAGCACTGCAATGTGCAGTGGTTTGCAATGACCGGTCCCTTCGGGAGGTATGTCGTCATCAGTGAAGGATATCACATTGCTGTTGAAAATGTGATCAACCAAATGTTGAAATTTTTCTACATTCACTGATTTTGGCAGGTAGGTTTCTTCCAAAACCTTTAGCAAGATCTTCTGATGCCCCTCAGAAGAGAAAACTAAGTCCAGAATTGAAATCTGGTGTGGAGCTTCTCGCAAGCTTAAAACCACTTTGTCTTCATTATGTCCCATAGTACGGAGGAATTTTTCAATCTTCTCCATGGGCAACTTCCTCTTTGCTTCGCAAGTAGGCTTGATAACCCATTGAGGAAGGTACAATGGATTTTCTTTTGACACTGTAGCAGTAGTATGAGACGTGGATCCTTCAGCTTCTCCATAATTCCATGGAACTTTTTGTAAGCTGACAACAGGATGTTGTAGTTTGCAAGGTAAAGGAATTGGCTCTGGTGCGGCCACTTTCAAAGGACTGTCAGCTCCTTTTAGATGAATTGGTTGTATGGGAAATACTTTGACAGTCTCATCATCCACTTCGGATATAACTGCTACTGATCCCTTCCATTGGGTAGGGCATGCATTCCCATCCTTAAGTTGCACAAAGATAATCATCTCGCTATTTGCGTGACACCGCTATCAATAAGATTCTCGAATGAGATGGCGGAGTCATAACATTCTTCTTCTCGTCTTGTGACCATGAGAATGTGAATGATATTGACACATTTCATCGATTGAACCGCCTCGAAGCGGGATTGATTGGAGGTAGAAGGAATGTGATTCTTCCTTCGTTGATCAACATTTGAAGTATCTCCTCCATAGATTGGCCCAAATAGGTGAACTCCCTTTTATTGGCGAAATCCCGATGGGCTTTAGCACTTGCTCGCTTTGCAACCTTATCCTCCATAGCTTCGCTTTCTGAAGGTGTTGATGAAGCATTCATAACAAATGGAAGGAGATAGGCGTGCTCTTGCCTGATTAATTGGCGTGTGACTTGATGATGGTGGGTCACTAGTTCTGCCAATTGCTCAATTTGTTTGGAAAGAGCTTTCATTTTTTGTTGCATGGTAAACTGGAACTTTGCATAATCCCATTTGTCAACATTGTCTTTGATGGGTTGGGATGATTCACCAGTAGAATTGGAACCATGTCCAGTGCTCCAACTGATCATGTTGACCTCTTCTTCTTTGTGTTGAGGAAGAGGGTTGTCTTGAACGTGAGGTTGATCGGGTTTAGTGACCACGATCTCACCATTGTCTATTAGATCTTGAATCTTATGCTTCAAGGCCCAACAATCTTGAGTATCATATCCGGGTGCCCCGACATGGTAAGCACACTTTTGAGTAGCATTAAAACCCTTCCCATTAGAGTTGGCTGGTGGAAGAAGATGTGTAATTTTCCTCTGAGCAGTCAGAAGAGCAAGAATATTCTCGAGCGAGTCCCCTAAGGGTGTGAACGTTCGAGGCCGCTTCACTTCTCCACTTTTAGGCAATGGAGGGTTTGAAGATTGTGCTGGAAAAAGGGAGTAGTTTCTCCTCTGCATAGGCAGGCTTTGATTGCCTTTTTGTCCTTGTAGTATCAAGGAAACATCCTCCTCTTTCTTATTATGGACCCTCTGGGGGTTGTTTCCATAAGATCCGGACTGGATGTGTTCAGCAACTGCTTTAAGAGCGGCTATGTCTTGAATCTTACTGGACTTCAATCCCATTTCAGCCATCTCGCCGTGTTTGATCATTTCAGAAAATGATTTGCCAATACTAGCTAGAACTCTTTCATAGAAAGGAGTGTCCTGTATATCTATAAAAGTCATGACCATTTTTGATTCTGTCATGGAAGGAATAACTTGAGCAGCAAGGCACCTCCACCTTTGAGCATACTCTCTGAATGACTCATTAGACATGCTCTTGACTTTGGTAATTTGGTACCCACCAGAGCCATCCGAGATTGAAAACTGTATTGAGTGAGGAAGGTGTGGGCCAACTCTTCCCAACTATGGATCTTAGAGTTGTCTAATCTGGTATACCATGAAGGAGCTTCTCCAGTTAGACTTTTCTGAAACAGCTGCATTCTGATCTTTTCATTCTCAACATAAGATCTGAGTTCTCCAATGAACACTTTTAAATGTGTATAATGATCCCCTAATCCGTCATAATTTTCAAAATCAGGGGCTTTAAATTTCTCTGGATAATTAACACCAGGGAATATGCGAAGGTCTGTATATGAAACACTGCCATGAGTTCCAATCCCTTTGAGAACACGAATAGTTTCCTCCATTTAAAGGACTTTCTTCCTGATGTCACCGTTGTCTGAACCTCCTTAGAGATGGGTGCCTTCAGTGTCTTTGTTGGTTGTATCCAACTGATGTTCTGGAATTATTTTTTCCAGACGTTGAACTCCTTGTGTAAAGGGTTTTGTATGTGTAGGTTTCTTCGTACCCTGAGTAGACTAGTGTAATTCTTTCAGTAGAACAGCTAAGTCTGTGATTTGTTTACTCAATCCATCAAATTCTTCTCGGGAAATAGTATTAGACTGCTCGGAAGAAGACATGATTGGTTGTAGGCTTGTGACCTTTTTGGATTTTGAGCGGGTAACAGGCCCAATTGCTTTCCTACAAAAGACTTACGTAGTTTAGTCTTACGGTAATGTAAATGTTATCATAACATGTCTATTTTAGGAATTTGTCCTGCAAAACCGGTTTGTTAATTGATAACATGTCATGCACAGATATTCTTCATATTTTCCATTACATATGGATGAACATGGAATAAAATTACAAGTAAATGCTTTTACAACTAATTGAAAATGGAAAGTATGAAGAGACTTTCCTCCGCATTTAGTTTATCAGAGGTTGACCTATCTTAGGGTTACTCTCGCGGCTTTTTGGTATGAAGGTTCCCAGATCATCGCAATCTACTCGACGGGAAGTTAATCCGATCTTTCAACTGGAGCGAATCTGAGTGGTGCCTTTCCTGAGCCCCGGGGAATTATTCTTCCCACGGGTCCAGTAATCAAACACCGAAAGGATAGCCTCCTGGTGGAGGGACCACACAACATACATTCACATACAACGTGTCTCACCGTTTATGCAAAATGATGACATGTGCGAACCACTAATATCACAGATAGATATTTAGCAGTGCAATAATTAAGATGCATTCGTACACATTCATCAGAAATGTAAATGTAACAATCACACACAAGCATATAACAATTTTGAAAAGCTTGTAATAGTGGCTTAAGCCCTCTTACTGGAATCCCCAGCAGAGTCGCCACCTGTCGACGTCGGGATTTTTGATGTCCCTTTTCATTACTTGTTCTTTGGTGTTCTCATGTTAATGTGAGATTTGTTTGAAAAAACAAGTGAAAAAGGTTCGACATGTATAATGTCGACGATTGACTTTAAGAGTCGCCAGTTGGTGTATTTAACTGGTTGCACCAACGCAACTGAAAAGGTTAGCACATTGACCCAGTGATTTTACACTGCTAAACGGGTCTATAAAACCGAGATTCATTAAGGGTTCGGGGGCTTGATTATGCAGAGGGAAGGTGTTAGGCACCCCCCGACATCCGTGTTACCACGATGACCGCCACTCTTCAAAGAAATTATTATATGAATGTGTGTGTGTGTGTGGATCAATGTGCAATTTATTGAAAGTAGTGCGAGACCTCGTTCGCACCTATATACACAAGGTTTGAATTTTATAGAAAAATTCAGTTTTAACCAAGATATAGCAATGAAGTTTTATAAAAGAGATTTTTCAAACCCTGTGCTCAATAGGAATTGAGACCTTTTCATACTTCCATTTTATTAAATGTTCGGCTTGTTTGCTTTTATTTTTCGAGATGCGAAGCATCCTCGAGAAAATAATATACAGCAGTGTCGAACTCCTTATGGGCATGATAGCCATCCAAGGAAACTCAGACATTGTAAAATAATGTACAAGCTGCTTACAGCTAAAAATGTCCATCATGGGAACTGAATCTAGATTCAGTAGACTAAACCTGTGATCACATGATTCCTAGGCTCACATGATACTGCAATTTGTATGGAAAGCAAGATGGCGCTTATATATATAAAAAGTCAGAAATATATATACAGACTAGATCAACCACCACGAAAGCAACTCCATGGAGGATCGAAATGTAAATATATAAAAGCGGAAATATATATATATATATATATATATATATGAATGATGATCAACCGCCACGAAGTAAACTCAAAGTGAGACGTAATGTAAATAAAGTCAGAAAGCGATCAATCGCCACTTAAGTAAACTTCTAGCGGTGATGTAATGTAAATAAAAGCTATAAAAGGCCATGAAGTAGACTCTGTGCTGATGGAAAATGTAAATATATATATATATATATATATATATATATATATATATATATATATATATATATATATACAACTATATATATATAAAAGCGATAAACGCACTTGGATGTAAATCCTGCTCATCGGATATGTCCAGGCATCAATTATATATATGTATATATATATATATATATATATATATATATATATATATATATATATATATAAGCAAAAAACGCACTGTATGTAAAATTCAGGCTCATCGATATGTCTGACAAATAATTATATATATATATATATATATATATATATATATATATATATATATATATATATATATATAAGAAATTAAACGCCTTGGATGTAAAATTCGTGATCATTGTATGAGTCGACCCACGCTTATATATATATATATATATATATATATATATATATATATATATATATATAAAAGCGTATAAACGCCTCCGCATCAAGTTCAGGCTCAATCGAGGCATAACTCGATAATGTTAGTCCATATATATGAAATATATACATATATTAGTATATATATATATATATATATATATATATATATATATATATATATATATATATATATATATATATATATATGAAAAATGAAAACCACGGATCAAGTCCGGCAAAACACACTCACACGACTATCAACGTGTACAACAAAGGTGTGATATATGAGAAAGAGGCTTTATAGAATGTAAGAAGGCTTATAGTAGGGCGCCAAAGTAGACTTCTTAGACTTTAAATGGATAAACACTCATCTCTCATGGATAAAAAAGTAACTATATGTGCGCTAACTAGTGTTTAAAGAAGAGGAAACACTCAAAAGATGTATATGCAGAGCAAAATGGACAGGGCTTCCTCGACTTTTTCTTTCTCTCTCTCTCCTCAAATGGCTGACCCCTCAGCCTATATTTATAGACTGATGGTTGCAGTACACCACTGGCACCATAGCTGTACCTCTACGACCGGTCGTGGTGGATCCGAGCCTCATGGTCCCATCATCTCGTAGCATGCGATGCGCAATGCCTTTGTAATGTCCATTCGAACTTGCGTAACTTCAATCCGACATCCGAACGGCGTATATCCGCATTTCTTCGGATCGCTTGTGTCGAGAGTTACGTAATGACATGGATTAGAGGTTGTATGAAGTCAGGAAGAGGGGTCTATGCCCATGGTCTTCAAGCTTCAAATTCTATCCAAAGTACTACCACACGTAATAGTCACTCGGGATTGTCAATCCTAGGCTCTTGTGGGACATTGTTGTATGTATGTATGTATGAAGTATTGAGACAACATGCCATTTGTCGAAGGAACAAGATGATGTGTGACTCCTTGCCGGGGTTATCGCCGGTTTGAGTTAAAAGTAGACGTTGCTCAGGGTTATAGCTGAGATTGGATTACTTGTTGGTGTGTTATGATATCATCTTATTGAGATAGTAAGATGACGTGTTGACTCCTCACCGGGGTTATCGCCGGTTTAAGCGGAAAGCAGACATTGCTCAGGGTTACATCTGAGATTGGACTGCTTGTTTATATGCCTCACTGTCATCTGGATTGAAGCTGTTTGCATGTGTTTGCAACAAGCATTTCCGGGGTTATCGCCGGAACTGCAATGGCATCTCTTGGGGTTATCACCAAGGATGGGGTTGCTAGTCCCAGTGTTGTCTCTGGGACTGGAACTGAACGTCATGGTGTTATCGTCGAGACATGACTATCCTCTCCGGTGTTGTTGTCGGTCTTTTGATCTGCATATCTCAGAGTTATCTCCGAGATTGGAAATGACACTCCTGGTGTGTATTCCGGATTTGAGATGATGTTCTCGATTTGTGTTCCGGGTTGGAGCTGGACTTCCGGTAGTATCCGACATGGATGTAAGTTGTCTTTCAGGGTTATCTCCAAAAGACAAATCTACCCTCCTGCAATGTTAGGAATAGGAGTGCAAAAAATTTTGAGTGTCTACAAGGTTCAACGCTGAATGTGAAAGGCAGATGGGTGTAGAAATGTTTTTGTTGTTTTTGTATAGAAAGGGCAGAAATGTTTTTGTTATTTTTTTTATTGCGACCGGGCCATATAGAATATGGTTGCCTACGTACCCCCGGGTATCAGGGAGATTAGGTCGACGTAGTTCGCCCCTAAGGACGAATCGCAGCTGAAGAAAAAGCGTGAATCCCATGTGCGGGGAGAAGAAAGTTTGATCGCATAATGGGGATAAACTGCAAGTGTGGAAAAAGTTTGATCCCGTCCTCAAGACAAACTGCAAGCGTAAAAAAGTTTAATCCCGTCTTCAGGATAAACTGCAGGCGTAGAAAAGTTTAATCCCGTCTTCAGGATAAACTGCAAGTGTGAAAGGTTCAATCCCGTCTTCAGGATAACCGAAATTGTGAAAGGTTAAATCCCGTCTTCAAGATAACCAAAATTGTGAAAGGTTAAATCCCGTCTTTAGGATAACCAAAATTGTATGGAAGGTTTGAAATGAAGTGATACCAGGCTGCTGGTTTGAAGTGTATGTTTCCCTGAGGGGTAGAAGAGTATGCAAAAAAGGAGAGGGTTCAAAACCGGAATGACTGGTGATTTGATGATCAAAACCAGGATATTTGTTTGATGGTAACTTCAGACATAGTACCGTTTCACGTTGTCCAAGTTGATAAGCTGCGGAAATTCATCGCCATCCATTTCCTGCAATCTGAGAGCACCTCCTGTCAATACCTCCTTGACAACAAATGGACCTTCCCAGTTAGGAGCGAATTTTCCCTTAGATTGATCTTGGTTGTCAATGATCTTCTTTAAAACCAAGTCATGTTGTTTGAATTTCCTTAGTCGGACTTTTTTGTTGTAGGATCGTGCGATCCTTTGCTGATATAACTGAACATGGAAGATAGCCGCGGATCGCCTTTCGTCTATTAGAGACAATTGGTGATACCTGTCTTGTACCCATTGGTCTTCACCCAACTGAGCATCCATCAATATTCTGAGGGATTCCATTTCCACCTCTATGGGGAGCACTGCTTCCATCCCATAGACTAATGAGTAGATGGTTGCCCAGTGGAAGCAGGCATGGAAGTTCTGTAGGCTAATAAAGTCAGATGCAAGATGTAACACCCCCTTTCCAAAATAGAAAAAGAGGTTACTCAAAACATAACAAAACTGATGAATTTAATAGCAAGGCTCAAAGCCACAAAAGAATAGTCTTAATAATTGATAAATACCACAAGTTAACCATAATAACTCTCAAACTGTCTCAAACCACTATCTAAAATAATTATTACAATTCCAAGTAAACTGACACATCAAGTCTAAATCGAATATTTTTAAATCATTGGAATGAATGGAGCTCTCATCACACTTGCCCTTGGTCCCCCTGATTACCTGCCGGAAGAAAAACACAGCATGAGCCAAATGCCCAGTACGGATATAGAATATAAATAACGAACCGAAATAACTAACTCAATTAAATGAAATAAAATGAAACGAACTGAAACGAAACAAAATGAAACGAACAAAACTAACACAAGGAAATAATAGGCTGAATCAAATGGCTGGGTGTTATTTCATACCGAGCTCAGAACAAAATAGAAATATACCTTGCCACACAGGCAAGTCAAATAATGTCACACAGGCAAATCAAAATAATGCCACACAGGCATAACATACATCGGACCGGCCTGATCTAGATGCATGCGAATCGGAAGGCGTGTTTGGCACTAACATCACCAATCCGCAGAACAGAACAGAAAACTAGGGTCGACCCATACGCCTCCCACAACAAAACACCAAATGGCCAACTCCCACCGGAGCACAAAATGGAGACGTCGTGGACTGATCACACTGCCACGGAAGGTGTCATACCTCGGTGCCAAGAGGACATGCCTATGGTACCCCCACAGGTGGTTATAGCTCAGGTATACCCTACGGTATTCTAACAAAATATAATGTCACAACACATGCGACAAAATATCAACACAAAGGGGTTCTAACGTGTACATGTTAAATCGAACGAATCATCAACACAAGTCTCTAAAAATATAATAACATGTACATCACTACGACAATTGAAATAAATATTAAACATGATAACCGAGTTCAAAGAGTACAAATATGAGTTCTAAATATCAATGCCCCAAACAAAACTATCACATGGATTTGAAAAGGAACAAACATGCGAAACAATAACTAACTTCTAAACGAAAACAAAACGAACAAATCAAAATTAAAAGGATTATCGCTGAAGGAGTACGGAATCCGTACCTGGATTAAGCAATGTAATACCCAAAGTATATTCCAAAGTCTCGTTTAGACTCTATCTTCGTTCAATCTAAATAATTAATAAGATCTTATTACAATCCAATCATTAATAACATAAAAAAAAATTTAATTATGACGACAAAATTAATTAATTTAATTTAATAAACATAACTTCAATTTGATTTACAAATTCTGATTTTTAAGTTTCATGGTCAAGTACCTATTAAAATATAATATATATATATATATATATATATAATATAATGACATGAATATTACTGAAGGCACCCAAATGTGATATATATATATATATATAAACATAATATATTAATCATTACTTCCTTATTCCTTATTACATGATATCAGCTTCCACTTGATGATAACGAAAATCCTTTTTTTTTATAGCAGCAGAATAACTTTCGTCCAACAAGTAATCTGACAAACATTTATATATATATATATATACCTACTCCCATCACTGCTATTAGCACTTACCGAAAAAAGAAAAGGTACATGCCGGTTCCTCTTCTTCAAATTGTAGTGTAAAATACTTTTCTCCTCTTTTTCTTTAGCTGCGGTTGCGCCTCTCAATTCTTTTCCTTTAGTTCGTATGAGATGTAGTGACATGTAATTAGGTTTTATTTATCATCTTATTAATTCTCCTAGTTATAATATTATATAATATTAACCACATATAAATTAAATTTAATTAGTTTTAAAGCCCAATTTTATCAAATAAATTTTTTACCACCACTTATTAATATTTATTAACTCTCCATATTTTAATAGGATTTTAAGTTTTTACAAAATTATAAATTTGACCCACTTAATTTAAAGTCCAATTTTACCAATTTGATTTACCCAACACTTATTAATATACCAGCCCACAAAATTAAATGACTAGTTTGACCCAATAAATAACAAAGTCCAATTAATATGTTTTAAAAGAAAATAATTTTTATTATTAATATATTTTTTTTTCGGGTATTACACAAGAGGTCAGGCCATCCTTTGTGATTGGTGGATATTTTCTGCATGATCTTTTTGATGTTTTTATTAGTCGCTTCAATAGCACCATTCATCTTTGGACGGTAGATGACGGAATTGAGGTGTTTGATGTGGAATTTTCTGCATAACTCGTCCATCATTTTGTTTTTGAGGTTCTTAGCATTGCCTGACACAATGACCTCTGGTTGTCCATATCGACAAACGACATTATTTCTGATGAAAGCAATGATGACTTCTTTAGTAACCCAGGGGAAGGAGACTGTTTCTACCCATTTGGTGAAGTAGTTGATCATGGTGAATATAAATCGACGTCCATTACTGGCTTTGGGCTTGATGGGCCCGATCATGTCCATTCCCCACATTGAGAAGAGCCATGGCGAACTCATATTGTGGAGTTCCCTTGGAGGGGCGTGGATAACATTCCCATGAATCTGGCATTGATAGCACCTCTTGACGTGATCATCACAGTCAACTTTGAGTGTAAGCCAATAATGCCCCGTTCTGAGGATCTTCTTGACAAGTAGGGGTCCACTCATGTGAGGGCCAGATACTCCACCATTGATCTCATCCATGAGTCTCTGAGCTTGTTCTTTATCTAGACATCTGAGGAGACATAATCCAGCATATCTTTTGTAGAGTGCATCTCCGCTCAGGTAGAATTTCATAGCAAGTCGATGAATCCGCCTCTTATCAGTTAGGCTCGCCTCAGCGGGTGTAGATCCATCTCGTAGATATTCCTTAATGTGTTGATACCAAGGATTTTGGATGGGAGGTAGCTCATCTGATACTTCTCCAACGTAATTCCCATAGACTGGGGCTTTTTGCAGAGTAAACGTGATGTTTGGCATGTTTTCCTTGTCAGGTATGTAAACCAAGGATGCCAACGTTGCTAATGCATCTGCAAAATCATTCCTATTACGAGGAATGTGTAGAAAGGAGATTTCTTCGAACTCCAAAGCCATCTGTAGAACTTGCCGATGGTAAGGTAGCAAATGTAATTATTTGGTTTGATAGATTCCTGTGGATTATCTGATTACCAATTAGGAATCCCCAAAGACAGTTAACCGCCAGATGCCCATTGAGCGGGAAAGTTTTAGCCCCATGATACAGCCTTCATACTCAGCTGTATTGTTGATGCTGATAAACTGCAATTTGACGGCGATGGATACTACTCCCCGTCTGGGATATTAGAATCGCCTCCACTCGAGCCTTACGTGTTAATGTGACTCCATAAAAATATATTCTCCACGTACGGGATGTATCGTACAGATGTTGTAGATGAACGACCGTTATCCCTTCATCAGGAAAGTATGTTTCCAAGGGTTTATAGTCCCTACAAAAGTGTAACCACCGATTGATCCGCAATTCCTTGACCTTTGACTGACTTTTGCATCACGTAGACGATGTCAAATTGTTGTAGGATCAACTGCCATCTGGACAGTCGACAATTTAGTATGGGCTTACTGAACACATACTTGAGAGGATCCATTCGGGATATGAGATGGGTTGTGTGACCATGGAGGTAATGTTGTAACCTCATGGAAGCCCATGCTATAGCACAACAAGTCTTCTCAATCAGAATGTACTTGTGTTCACTGATGCTGAATCTTTTACTGAGGTAATAGATAGCTCATTCTTGGCCTCTATTGTCTTTTTGCCCCAGGATACATCCCATGGCATTTTCATTTATGGACAGGTACATGAACAGGGGAACATCATCCCTGGGAGGTACCAAACCAGGAGCGTTAATCAGTTGCTATTTAATGGTAAGGAAGGCTTTCTGACACTCATCGTTCCATTTCATGGAGGAGTTCTTCCTTAACAGCTTGAAGATAGGCTCACAAGTTGCTGTGAGTTGAGAAATGAATCTGCTAATGAAGGTGATTCTTCCCAAAAATTCCAGTATTTCCTTCTCTGTCTGAGGAATGGGCATTTCCTTGATGGCTTGGATTTTGGTAGGATCCAGTTCAATACCTTTGTGGCTGACTAGGAAACCTAGTAACTTGCCTGACTTAACACCAAAGGCGTACTCGGCGGGATTCAACTTCAAGTTGTACTTACACAACCTGTTGAAAAGTTTCCTGAGATGGTCTAAGTGGTCTTCCTCCTTTCGGGATTTGACAATGATGTCATCCATGTAGATCTATATCTATTTATGCATTAAATCATGGAAAAGAGCCATCATAGCTCGCTGATAGGTTGCCCCGGCATTGATGAGGCCGAATGACAACCGTCTATAGCAAAAAGTTCCCCAAGGCATGATGAAAGCAATTTTCTCACAATCTTCCTCAGCGACCATAATTTGATTGTACCCCGCAAAGTAATCAGCAAAGGAGTACATGCCATATTGAGCAGTATTATCAATAAGAATGTGGATAAAGGGCATGGGAAAGCTATCTTTAAGGCAAGCTTTGTTTAAATCCCAATAATCCATGCACACTCGCACCTTTCCCCTGGTTTAGGCACGAGAACAATGTTGGATATCCACTCTGGATATGTAGACACCATGATAATGCCAGCTTGAAATTGTTTCATAATTTCTTCTTTAACCTTTAAACTCCACTCAGGTTTCAATCGCCTGAGCTTTTGCCTAACTGGCTTGAATCCTTTTTTAATGGGAAGGCGATGAAGAACACAGCTGAGTATGAAGGCTGTATCATGATAAGGTCTGAACCATGTCATTCTGCTGATTTGTGGTAAGGTCTGAACCAATTTGGATTAGCTTAGGATTGTCTAAGGTTCCAAGATTGAAAGAAGTAGTTTGATCAAGATTGGGTTTAGGTTTTTCTGTAACCCATTCCTTAATCTCCTGAGGTGTCTCAATGTCTTCTTGTATGTCCATCAAGTCTGAGTCCAACTTTGCATCAAAGTTACAGCCCTTGTAGAGAGAAGGCACCTCATCAGCAAGTACATGCACATCTAAATTCAGAGTCTTGAAACAAAATATGTTTTCACTTAATATATGCAACTGTTCGATCATACAAAAGTGTTAGCATGTACTTGATAAAATAACTGCTAGTACTGTAAAGGAAAGCAAGCAATTAAAGTTATCTACAGGGTGGAGGGATTTTTCTGCCCATTTTACCCTCGTCGACCAATGCATGGAGTGATGCTCCAATTTTTGAGGGCAAAGTCCTGAAGGACTGCAGTGATGGAAGGATCGTCATTGTCCTCCTTTTCCCGAATGATAATCATTACATCTGGGCAATCATCGTCTGGGGTGTATCTGTTTGTATGTTCATCATGAACAATGACGCGTATGCCTGCCATCATCAAGGCAAGGTCATGTTTACGTTTCCGTTCCTTTTCTTCCTCCTCGGGATCAGGAATCAGCACCTCTTTTGCTTTGATCGGCACTGGTTTCAGAAACAACATAGCCACAACATGGGCTGGAACCTTTACTGGAGATTGCATCAACTCACGAGGTAAAGGTATAGAAAATCACCGTGCGACGGAAGCTTGAGGAACCTACTTGTGCTTATGAGGATTCCTGTGTCTAGAACTAGCAGAATATCCTAGCCCAGCTGTTCCAATTTGACTGGACATTTGGATAGGGTGCTTAATACCCTTCTTATCTTTACCAAGCCCTTGTCCAGGTTGATGACCCAATAACATCATTTCTTGAGTGGCCGATATAACCTCGTCAGAAATCTTGGTTACGGGAAGTGGCGTTCCAATAGAATGGTATTGCGTGTTACTCACTTCCAGAGTATGGAAACTAGCCGGTTCAACTTCTGAATTGAAGCTGATAATTGGTAGAGTTCTTTGTTCAGGACATTCCGGCTCAACGTTGACAGTGACTAGACTGTTGTTGATAATGTATTTGAGTTATTGATGTAAGGTGGAGGGAACATCTCCAGCCATGTGTATCCATGGCCTCCCCAATAACAGGTTGTATCCTAAGTCTATCTTGAGGACGTGGAAAGATACATTGAATGTATTTGGACCAATCTCAATTGGCAATTTAATCTTTCCAACGGAATTTCGTCGGGATCCATCAAAAGCTCTGATGACCGTATGGCTGCTTTGGATCCGCTTGAGATTGATATTCATCTTTACCAAGGTGGCACAAGGACATATATTTAGAGATGAGCCTCCATCTATAAAAACTCCAGCTAGCATGTACCCGGAAGATAAAACTGTAATATGCAGAGGCTTGCAATGACTAGTTCCTTCGAGAGGTATATCGTCATCAGTGAAGGATATCACATTGTTGTTGAAAATGTGATCAACTAAATGTTGAAATGTTTCCACATCCACTGATTTTGGTAAATATGCTTCTTCCAAAACCTTTAGTAAAATCTTCTGATGATCCTCAGAAGAGAAAACCAAGTCCAGTATTAAAATTTGGTGTGGAGCTTCTTGCAAGCTTAAAACCACTTTGGCTTCATTGTGGCCCATAGTGCGGAGGAATTTTTTAATCTTCTCAATGGGCAACTTCCCCTTTGCTTCGGAAGTAGGTTTAATAACTCGTTGAGGAAGATACAGTGGATTTTCCTTCGACACTGTAGCAGTAGTATGAGACGTGGATCCTTCAGCTTTTCCATAATTCCATGGAACTTTGTGTAAGCTGACAACAAGATATTATGGTCTAAAAGATAAGAAATTGGCTCTGGTACGTCCACTTTCAAAGGATTGTCAGCTCCTTTGAGTTGAATTGGTTGTATGGGAAATACTTTGACAGTCTCATCATCCACTTCAGATATAACTACTACTGATCCCTTCAATTTGGTAGGACATGCATTTCTACCCTTGAGTTGCACAGTGTAATCATCTGTTATTTGCAGGACACCGCTATCAATAAGATTATGAATGAGATGGCGGAGTGCCCAACATTCTTCTGTGATGTGACCGCGAGAATGAGAATGATATTGACAAACTTCATCATAATTAAACCGTCCTGAACGGGGATTGATTGGAGGGAGAAGGAAGGTAATTCTTCCTTCGTTGATTAATATCTCCAATATCTCCTCCATAGATTGGCCCAAATAGGTGAATTCCCTCTGATTGGCAAAATCCTGACGGGCATTAGCATTTGCTCTCTTCGCAAACTTATCCTCCATAGCTTCACTTTCTAAAGGTGGTGAGGAAGCATTCATAATAAAAGGAAGGAGATATGCATGCTCCTGCCTGATTAATCGGCATGTGACTTGATGATGGTGGGTCACCAGTTCTGCCAGTTGCTCAATTTGTTTGCAAATAGCATTCCTCTTTTGTTCCATAGTAAACTGGAACTTTGCATAATCCCATTTGTTAACACCATCTTTGATGGGTTGGGATGATTTTCCATTAGAATTGGAACCCTGTCTAGTGCTCCAACTGATCATGTTGATCTCTTCTTTTTTGTGTTGAGGAAGAGGGTTGTCTTGCACATGACGTTGATCTGGTTTGGTGACCACTATCTCACTGTTGTCTATTAGATCCTGAATCTTGTGTTTCGAGGCCCAACAATCTTGAGTATCATGTCCAGGTGCTCCGGCATGATAAGCACACTTCCGAGTAGTATTAAAACCCCTCCCATTAGGGTTGGCTGGTGGAAGAAGATGTTTAATTTTCTTCTGAGCAGTCAGAAGAGCAAGAATATTCTCGAGCGAGTCCCTTAAGGGTGTGAACGTTCGAGGATGCTTTGCATCTCCACCTTTAGGCAATGGAGGGTTTGAAGATTGTGCTGGAAAAGGGGAGTAGTTTCTCCTCAACATAGGCATGCTTTGATTGCCTTTTTGTCCTTGTATTATCAAGGAAACATCCTCCTCTTTCTGTTCATGGACCCTTCGGGGGTTGTTTCAATAAGATCCGGACTGGATGTGCTCAACAACAGCTTTAAGAGTGGCTAGGTCTTGAATTTTACCGGACCTCAATCCCATTTCAGCCATTTCTCCGTGCTTGATCATTTCAGAGAATTGTTTGCCAATACCAGCTAGAACTCTTTCATAGAAAGGAGCTTCCTGTACATCTATGAAAGTCATGACTATTTCTAATTCTGTCATGGAAGGAATAACTTGAGCAGCAAGGCGCCTCCACCTTTGAGCGTACTCTCTAAATGACTCATTAGACTATTTCTTGACCTTGGTGATTTGATATCGGTCAGGAGCCATCTGAGATTGAAAACTGTATTGAGTAAGGAAGGCGTGAGCCAGCTCTTCCCAGCTATGGATCTTTGAGTTGTCTAATCTGGTATACCATGAACGGGCTTCTCCAGTCAGACTTTTCTAAAACAGCTGTATTCTGAGCTTTTCATTTTCCGCATAAGATCCGAGTTCTCCAATGAACACCTTTAAATGTGTATAAGGATCCCCTAATCTATCATATTTCTCAAAATCAGGGGTCTTAAATTTCTCTGGATAATGAACACTAGGAAATATGCAAAGGTCTGCATATGAAACACTGCCATGTGTTCCAATCCCTTTGAGAACATGAATAGTTTCCTCCATTTAAAGGACCTTCTTCCTGATATCACCGGTGTCTGGATCTCCTTTGAGATGGGTGTTTTCAGGGTCTTTGTTGGTCGTATCCAACTGAGGTTCTGGAATTGTCTTTTCCAGACCTTGAACTCCTCCTTGTGTAGAGGATTCTGCATGTGGAGGGATCTTCGTACCCTGAGTGGACTGGTGCAATTCTTTCAGTAGAATAGCCAAGTCTGTAATTTGTTTACTCTATTCATCATATTCTTCTCGGGAAACAGCATTAGACTGGTCAGAAGAAGACATGAGTGTTTGTAGGCCTTTGGCCTTTTTGGATTTTGAGCGGGTAACAGGCCCAATTGCTTCCCTACAAAAGACTTACGTAGTTTAGTCTTAGGGTAATGTAAATGTTATCATAACATGTCCGTTTTAAGAATTTTTGTCCTACACAACCGGTTGTTAATTGATAACATGCATGCATGCAAGGATATTCTTCATATTTTCCATTACATATGGATGAACATGGAATAAAATTACAAGTAAATGCTTTTACAAGTAATTGAAAATGGAAAGTATGAAGAGACTTTCCTCCGCATTTGGTTTATCAAAGGTTAACCTATCTTAGGGTTACTCTCGCGGCTTTTCGGCATGAAGGTTCCCAGATCATCGCAATTTACTTGACGGGAAGTTAATCTGGTCTTTCAACTGGAGAGAATCTGGGTGGTGCCTTTCCTGAGCCTCGCTGGAATTATTCTTCCTGCGAGTCCAGTAATCAAACACCGACAGGATAGCCTCCTGATGGAGGAACCACACAACATACATTCACATACAACGTGTCTCACCGTTTATGCAAAATGATGACATGTACGAAGCATTGATATCACAGATAGATATTAAGCAGTGCAGTAAATAAAAATGCATTCGTATACATTCATCAGAAATGTAAATGCAACATTCACACACAAGTATATAACAATTTTGAAAAGCTTGTAATAGCGGCTTAAGCCCTCTTACTGGAGTCCCCAGCAGAGTCGCCACTTGTCGACGTCGGGATTTTTGAGTGTCCCTTTTCGTTACTTGTTCTTTGGTGTTCTCATGTTAATGTGAGATTTGTTTGAAAAAAACAAGTGAAAAAGGTCCGACATGTATAATGTTGACGATTTGACTTTAAGAGTCACTAGTTGGTGTATTTAACAGGTTGCACTAAGGCAATCGAAAAGGTTTGCACATTGACCCAGTAATGTGACATTGCTAAATGGGTCTGTGAAACCGAGATTGATTTAGGTCCGGGGGCTTGATTATGCGGAGGGAAGGTGTTAGGCACCCCCCCGACATCCGTGTTGCCATGGTGACCGCCACTTTTCAAAGAAACTGTTATTTGAATGTGTGTGTGTGTGTGTGTGGATCAATGTGCAATTATTTGGAAGTAGTACTGTACCTCGTTTGTACCTATATACATAGGGTTTGAATTTATAGAAAAATTCAGTTTTAAACAAGATATAACAATGACATTTTTTAAAAGAGGTTTTTTCATACCCTGTGCTCAATAGTAATTGAGGCCTTTGATACTTCCATTTTATTATTAAATGTTCGTCTTGTTTGCTGTTATTTTTGAGATGCGAAGCATTCTAGAGAAAATAATATACAAAGATCTTAGAACTCCTCATGAGCATGACATGACCATCCAAGGAAATTCGAGACAATCGTAAAATAATGTACAAGTCGCTTCACAAATGAAAAATGTCCATCATGGGAACCGAATCTAGATTCAGTAGACTGAATCTGTGATCACATGATTCCTAGGCTCAAATGATACTGCAGTTTGTATGGAAAATAGTAAGCAGTTATATATATAAAAGTTGTAAATATATATATATACAGACATGATCAACCACAATGAAGCAACTCTATGGGGGATCGAAAATATAAATATATAAAAGCGGTAAATATATATATATATATATATATGGACATGATCAACCACCACGAAACAACTCCATGGAGGATCGAAATGTAAATAAAGCTGTAAAAGCGATCAATTGCCACGAAGTAAACTCTAGGCAGGATGAAATGTAAATGAAGTTGTAAAAGCGATCAACTGCCACGAAGTAAACTCCAGGCAGGACGAAATGTAAATAAAGCGGTAAAAGAGATCAACTGCCATGAAGTAAACTCTAGGTAGGATGAAATGTAAATAAAGATGTAAAAGCGATCAACTACCACGAAGTAAACTCCAGGCAGGACGAAATGTAAATAAAGCTGTAAAAGGCCACAAAGTAAACTCCAGGACTGATGAAAATATAAATATATATATATAAACGAAACGCATTTGGATGTAAATCCAAGCTCATCGATATATATACCGACAAATTATATATATAAGTATATATATATAAAAGCAAGTAAATGCTCGGATGTAAAATCCGTGCTCATCGAATATGTTTGACAATAGTTATATATATATATATATATATATATATATATATATATATATATATATATATATATATAAGTATATATATATATAAGCAATTAAACGCTCCAGACCAAAGTCTAGGCTCAATCGAGGCATAACTCAATAATGTTAGTCCATATATGAAATATATACATATATAAGTATATATATACGTACGTAAATGAAAACCACTTGATCAAGTTCGTAAATGCACACAACACGACTCTCAATGTATATAACAGTCTGTGCTAATATGAGAATAAGGCTTTACATAATGTGAGAAGGCTTATAGTGGGCTGCCAATGTAGACTTCTATGACTTTTAATGGATACACACTCAGCTCCTGCCAGATAAAAGATAGCTATATGTGAGCTAACAAGTGTTTAAAGATGAAGAAACACTCAGAAGATGTGTATATAGAGTAAAATGGACAGGGCTTGCTCGCCTTTTCCTCTCCTTCTCTCTCCCAAATTGCTGACCCCAAGGCTCATATTTATAGACAGATGGCTGAAGGTACACCTGCGGCAGCCGCGGTTGTACCTGTGGCTGTTCGTGGTGCATCCAAGCCTCGCGGGTCCCGTTGTCTCGAAGTACATGCACTCATGCACTGTAATGTCTGCTCGAGCTTGCAGAACTTCAATCCAAGCATCCGAACGAGGTATATCTGACCTTCTTCGAACCGCTTGTGTCGAGAGTTACGCAATGACATGGATTAAAGGTTGTACAAAGTTAGGAAGTGGGGTTTATGCCCATGGTCTTCAAGCTTCAAATTCTATCCAAAGTACTGCAATGCGTAATAGTCACTCGGGATTGTAACTTCTCAGGGACATTGTTGTATGTATGTATGTATGAAGTGTTGAGACGACGCGCAGGTGTTGAAGGGACAAGATGATGTTTGACTCTTCGCCGGGGTTATCGCCGGTTTGAGTTAAAAGTAGACGTTGCTCAGGGTTACATCTAAGATTGGACTACTTGTTGGTATGCTGCGATATCATCTTGTGAGAGAAAATGTTTAGGCGGTAAGACGACGTTTTGACTCCTCACCGGGGTTATCGCCGGTTTGAGCTGAAAGCAGACATTGCTCAGGGTTACATCTGAGATTGGACTGCTTGTTTGTATGCCTCACTGTCATATGTGGGTGTGCCTGTCTGCCGGTTGTTAGCTCCGGGTCTGAGGTATGAGTGCCTCGGCAGGAGGTATGAGCTTGAAGCTGATCGCATGTGTTTGAAACAAACAATTCTGGAGTTATCGCCGGAACTGCAAAAGCATCCCTTGGGGCTATCACCAAGGATAGAGTCTCTACTCCCAGTGTTGGTTTTGGGACTGGAACTGATTGTCACTGTGTTATCGCCAAGACATGTAATCGTCTCTCTCCTGGTGTTTATTCTTTGGTCTTTTGATCTGCATACCTCGGGGTTATCTCCGAGATTGGAAATGACATTCCCGGTTTGTGTTCTGGGTTGGAACTTATGTTCCCGGTTTGTGTTCCCGGCTGGAACTGATGTTCCCAATTTGTGTTCCGGGCTAGAACTAAACTTAGTAGTATCCGGAATGGATGTCAGCTGTCTTCCATGGTTATCTCTGAAAGACGAATCTGCCCTCCTACAATGTCAGTAATAGGCGTGCAGAAAATTTCGAGTGTCTACATTTCCTTCCTTATGTTAGCAACCCTTGAAGCAAGAAAGTACTTCTCCAAGAACAACCTTTTTATTTCACTTCATGATTATACTGATCCTGAAGGAAGATAGTATAACTAGTCCTTAGCCAACTCTGCTAGTGAGAATGGAAAACCTCTAAGCTTTATCTGCTCTTCTGTTAATCCTTGTGGTTTCATGGTGGAACACACCACATTAAACTCTTTCAGATGCTTGTATGGATCTTCACTTGTAAGACCACGAAAGTAGGCAAAAGGTGGATTAGTTTTGATTTTAGTTCAAAAGAGGCATCTAAAGTAGGATATTCAATACAAAATGATGGTACAGTAGCCATCAAAATTTGATAACTAGTTCTTTCAAAGTTCTGCTGTTGTTAACATCAGCCATCTATTCCTATGCTTAACTAGATGAACTATTTGAGAGCAATTCAAGCGCTAAATTAAGTCCATGTGATGGAACAAGAGCTTCTTCTAAATCTGCTGTTGACTGTTGACCTCTACAATTCTCTATCCTTAGCATATTTGCACTTTTCTCTATCTATTGATCAAAATTCAATTCAATAGAGTGAAAGGATTGAGTCATAAAATAAAAGAAACAAAGAATAAACACAAGTAATTACTCCCTAAAAATGGCGCCAAAATTTGGTAGCTGTCGTTAGCACTCCAAAATTAAATCGTTACTCTTACTCTGTGAATACAAAATCCAGTATAGTAGCAAGTAAAGGTTGATCCCACAGAGAGTGTTGTTGTCTTATATTTATTCTAATGTTTCTAACATAAAGTAAATATTGGGGGTTTAAAATTAATTATAATTAATTAAAACTTCAGTTCTTAAGTTTAGTTTTACCAATTCACAACAATGTAATCAAGTTAACATTATTTTTAATTCAATAAGATTAATAAACCTAGATAACTGCAATCACTTAATTATCTAAAATCCCCCCTAGGTTTTAAAACTAATGTGACAATCGCCTCCACTAGACCCTATCTATTATATAACCCAGAACTATCAATCTAGATTATTTTTAATACAACAGAAGTATTAAAAATTAGAGAATTAGGTTATTCCAAGCAACAATCAAACTATCAGGGATCATTTAACCTTTTTTTTCTGATAATCTTAGCAATACTCAAAAGTTTGTCCATAATCATAAGCTTATCTTAATCTAGCAGATGATATTAGTTAACCAATTTAATCATTTAGAAACCAATTCAATTAATCCAATAACATGTAAAAAGTTAAAACAAATTATCAAAATAAATCTCATATAATAAGGAATAAATATTAAAATTCGATTATACTATTAACCGCAAATAAAGTTCTACATCCCATTAGAATTGAAAATAAAGTACTTGATGAGTGGGTTGGTAACCTATAAATTTAGTGCTTTTCAACTTGAAATATTATGAGTTCTTGGGTATTTTTCTTTTTTCTTTTTATGTTTTGTGTCATTTTATAGGAAAAGGGCAAGGATGGACTTAAAGGCTAAAAAGGGAGAAAATTTGGACAAACTGACAAAGTGGTGCGAAGTCCGCTGACTTTGTATTAGAGACGATGTGGGGTGCGCTATGTTGGCCGAAGCTACTGACTACTTGGTACGGGGCGCGCTAGATAGATAATTTGGGCTGATTTTGTTTCCATAACTTCAATGTTGATTTAATATAGGATATCTAATTACCTAATGTAATAGGGTTTTGGATATGGACTATATATACTTGATTTTGGCTAAGAGTAGGGAGATATTTTTGGAATAAAAATAATTGAGAGCCACTTTATGGAGACTTGGAGATTCAATTGGAGAACACGAAGAGATGACGATTGAAGCTCCATAGATTAGAGACCATCAAAAGAGATTTTCTTCCTCTCTTTAATTCATTATTTGTACTTGGGATGTTATTTAATTTTAATCTTTTGGTTTTTATTATGATGATGAACTAATTTCCAATTAGGGATATAATGGAATTTTTTGCAACACAATAATTCAATTATCATTATTTTCGTTTGTTGATCCTATTAAGTTAATTATTATATTTTGTGCTTAATTTATTAATTGTTAGGCCAATAATTAATCTGACATCTTTAATGAAATTTAAAGAGGAAATCTTAGATTAGATCTGAATATAATAACACATGAATTTGTTGATTCTTTTTTCGAATAACATAATAGTGTATTAGATGAAAATACTTGTATTGTGACGACCCCAAATTCAGGTACTTGAAACCCAAACTCAGTGCTTCACGATATCATTTCTATGAGCGGAATAATAATAATATTAATATTAATATCAAACTTAATTTACATATCAGAGTTTTCTAATCCCCCAGGTTCACAACCTTTAATACATTACATTACATGATAATAATAAATACCATTGTCTTAATAAAGTCTAAATATTACATAGGATAACGTAGAACTTATCCTGTAACCTTTCCTTTCCCTTTGTCTTTGTTAGAACCTTCAATTCGTTCACGCTTAGCTGAAAACATTTAAATTAAGCAAGAATGAGCATTTGAGTGCCTAGCAAGTAATAACAAACAATAAAAGTTAGCTGAAAGAAGTAAATATTTTCTGTGAATAGCACTTCTACAACAAATCAACAGTTGTGAAGTAAGCTGAAGCAACCATAAACAATATATCAATTCTATTTCAATTTTTTGAAACTACATACTGACTGTTAATGAAGAGTAATCGACAAACTATGAACATTGTTTTCAATTTTCGAAAAGGTTAAACAGAACTTCATCTATAAACCGTCATAACTTACAGACACGGGGGTGATCAGCCTGTTATGCCATGTATTGATCAATAATAATTATTTGAACGATATTTTCGTCCAGCATATGTGACACCCCCAAATTCGGGTATCTTCCAACCCGACGTATGGTGCTACACAGTACTCATAATTGTACATTCATTCTATTAAAACAACATCAAAATGTGTGTATCAACGATATTCTTATTACATTGATAATAATAAATCCTGTTCCCAGGTTCTGAAACCGTTACATTCTTTTTTCATCATAATATAATTCATACAAACATACTAGTTGTGATGCCCCCAAATTCAGGTACTTGAAACCCAAACTTGGTGCTTCACGATACCATTTCTATGAGCGGAATAATACTAATAATAATAACAATAATATAGATACCAAATTTAATTTACATAAATCAGAGTCTAAATCCCAAGTACGCGACCTTTAAACATTCATTACATCATAGATAATAAATATCAGTGTCTTAATAAACTTTAACTATTACATAGAATATTATGAAACTCATTCGAACAGCTTTCCGTTCCCCTTGTTCTTGCCTGATCCTTCGGGTTGATCATACTTAGCTGAAAACATTTAAATTTAAAGCAAGAATGAGCATTTGATTGCCCAACAAGTAATAACAATAATAGATATTAGCTGAAAAGGTTAAATATTTTCTTTGAATGACACTTCTACAACGAATCAACAGTTGCGAAGTAAGCTGAACCAATAATAACAACATATTAATTCTATTTTTGAAACTACGTACTGATTATAACCGGAGATTAGTCGACAGACTATGAACATTGTTTTCTATTTTCGAAAAGGTTAAGCAGAACTTCATCTGTAAACCGTCACAACTTACAGGCATGGGGGTGATTAGCCCTTTATGCCCTGTATTGATCAATATTACATGCTAGAACGATATTATCGTTCATCTTATCAACCTTAGGTGCACAAAAGTTTTCCCATGTTCGGGATGTTCATACTTAGTCGAGAATCCGAACCAAAATAATCTAGTTGGATACAATAAAGTTCTATCTTGTTCAATAATATTTTTAAGTTTGTGTCTAGCCAAATCAAATAGCTTAGACGGCTTTTAAGTTAACGTATACATATTGGAAATCAATAAGTATGTATCAACATGTGATTAAATACAATGATTATCCAAGTGGGGAAACTTGTATAACCATATTTAGAAACTAACGAACAAAATAAATATCTCGATTATGCACTAATACTGTGTTGATAAACAATGATCGGAAAATTTAAGAACTTGTATGAATATGAATAATTGGATACATAATCGATAACAATAGAGTTAATAATCTGGCATAATAATATGATTCTAAAACTTTCTTACTCATGTCCATTGCAGAAAGTAAATGCAAAGGTAGGATACTTGTCTGAGCTGCTGCTTACAATAACGCAACTTAGATTAATCTTTTATATCGAAACATATCATTAATAAGATCATTCGTTCGATAAAAATAATGTATCATAACACATAGTACTACTATTTTCAATAAGCACATAACCTAATCACATTGTCACATATGTTTAGCAGTCATTGGTTCACGAATAAACACTTATCTAGTCAACTTATACAAGTCTAGATCAATTTTTGAAATTTTTTCAGTGTACCGACGGCTTTATCAGGTAATTATCGAGTCTAAAACTCTATTCTGAAGTTCAATATTTGATTAGATAATTTAAATATCAGTCATAGTATCTTTCATAGCCTTATAATAATTTTTAAATAATTATTATAATTTATCATGATTTTTCAAACACTAAAATCATTATAAAATGATTTAAATATTAGATAATTCTATTATCATTAATATCTAATTATTATTAAACTATTAATGAAACCATTGCCAAAATATTAAAGTTATTTATAATAACTCAAAATATTTTTAAAGTATTAATATTACCATTAAATGATTTTTAAAACATTTAAAATCATTTTTAAATAATTACCGTTAATATTTAAATATTATTGTATTATTCATCAAAATATTAAAAGTCATTTATTATCACTTAAAATATTTTAATTTATTTACATCCTTTTTAAATGATTTTTAAATCAATAAAACCATTTTAAATTTATTTATTCAATATAATTATTAAATAAAGTAAATATCAATAATATAAAATTATTAATGAAATTTAACTTTAAATATCAAAATTTTATAACTTCAAATATTTTTAAACTATTTATTTTCATTTAAAATGGTTTTTATAATATTAAAAATCATTTTTAATTAATTTATTTAATATAATTACTAAATAAATCTAATATCATTAATATTAAATAATTAATGAAACTTATCTTAAAATATTAAAAGTTATGTTTTATAACTTAAAATATTATTAATTACCTTGTTATTATTTAAAATGATTTTTAATACAATAATATCATTTTAATTAATTTATTTAATGCATTTATTAAATAAATTAAATACCAATAATATCCAAATAAATATTAATATTTATGAAAAATATGTCAAATTATTAAAATTTAACTTGTTATAACTTAAAATAATTTTGAATACTATTTTAGTAATTTTCAAAATTTATTTACTATTTTTAAATGATTTTCTAGAAATTAAATTAATTAATTTTAATAAGTTTGTCATTAAAGCCCTTTGGCGACAGTAAGTGTCGCCTTAGGTGTTCTTGAGAAACCCAGACCTTCAAAATCAGTTATCGAGTTAGCTTGTTTGACTATGATTAATTTCGAACCTATGATGTTTCTGGGTGTTCTAGAGCTTTAATCTTGTAGTACTGATGTAGTACTACAAGAACCAACAATAAACTAGGTCAAACAACATCACAATAGCAAGTTATAAGCCTACAAACTAGATGTCAGAAGTGTTCATCAAGTTTCTAGGTCATGAAAAATCTAGTCATGGCTTCCAATCAACGCCTTTCATACCTCATTATAGTCGATCGATTGCATATTATTAGTTGTGTTAGACGTCGGGCCTTGTAGACTAACTAACAGGGTATCTAGTTTGATCATTGTTCAAGCCTAAACATCATCAATAAAAAAGTTCTAAGCTTGAAAATCGTTAAATGAGAGTTGTTCTTCATTTCGGGTTTTCGAAAATGAAGAAACGTAACTAGGGTGCTACTTTGGATCCTTATATCTCGCGTTTTGAGTTTGCTTTACGTGATCTATTGGTTCCAGGTTGTAGAAAACATGAAATACTACAGATCTAGTATATAAAACATATATAAAAACAACAGATCAAGTAGATCTAAGTCGGTCAAAGGCTGTCAGAACCGTGTTCTTAAGTTTTTCTTGAATTCCAGAAAATATTTTCGTGAACTTTTGTACCACTTTGACCAGCCACTATGTTAAATCCATTTCATGTTTACAAAATTTGAAGGCATAAATATGAAGTCCATATAACATAATACAATTCTATTACAACAAAAAGAACAACACAACAAACAACTGAAAGATCCTAGGCTATGAGCATGTTGTCAGGCTGTTCTGGGCACATTCTGGGTTTTCCAGATTTTTAGAAAGTCATGGTTGGTCAACGACCTTTGACCATGATTCTCTGACATTATAAGCATGATCTGGTCCTTCTACAAGTTCTAGATTACAGACCTCATAGCACACTACATGATCAAACCTTTAAACAACAAATTACATAAAGAGGATGAGATCTAGATGGCCTGACATTCATTGTCAGACATCAAAAACAAAATTTCCCAGTTTTTGTAAAACATCAAATCCGAGCCTCTAGATGTTATGGATCTAACATCTAGCAACCTAGATCATCTATGTACACTATAAACAACATGTTTTAACATTAAATCATAACATCTAACATAGGGTTCAAGATCAGATTTGATTTAAGGTTCATACCTTACTATGAACAAATTTTGATTCCTTAGCCACTGATTTGTTATATAAGTTAGTGGGGCTTGATTTGGGGACTAAAACACCTTTAGATTTCGTGGGTTTGAGCTTGAGAGAGTTTGGTTAAGTATAAGTGAACAAATGAGCTTTGTTTTGTTTTGAGAGAGTTTGGTTAAATTCTATCTAGTCTTTGATGCAATGAATTTGGATGCTAATAATGGCTGAGAGCTGGAGTGTTGTAGCTCATAGCTAGGTTAGGGTAATGATTTTGCCAAGATTTGGCAAGATTTTGCTAGCAATAATTCAAGAATGAGACAAAAAGGGTATTTATGTCATTTTGCTTATAATTTTAATTGTATTCTTGTCCATGATACTTTAATCTAGGTTTTAATCACTAGATTTTAAACCTTAAAGTTTTCCAAATAATTTCTAGGGTTTGAAAATTTAAGTTTAAAGTGTAATAAAATTTTAATTAGAACTTACTAATTAAAATTAGGGGTTTTAAATAGAAATTAGGGTTTTAAATAATTAGGGTTCCTTAATATGATTAGGGTTCCCAAATTAACAATTCAATTTATTAAAATAATAATTAGGGTTTCTAATTTTAGCAATTAGGGTTCCTAATTAGCAAATTAGGGTTTTTAAATATTAATTAGGGTTTTCCTAATTAACAGAAATTCTATAATATGCAACACAATTCCTTTAACACAATTTCTGACCGATCTTAAACTCTAGTTTTGATTTTTCAATTATGGTTTCTGACAGTAATACTAGGGTTTGTCGTGATACACTCTAATTGACTAACCATTATAAGTCTACACATATACAGTATATATTTATAACAATGAAAAATAATATTATATTTAATATAATATTATTATTCTCATTCATTGCTCAAAATGCAAAATTAGGGTTTCAATTCCATATCTGATTTATCTTTCGTATATAACATTATTAATTATATTAAAAATAATTAACTTAGTAATCTGAACTAAAAATTCATTTGACAATATAGTAATTATAATAATCTCAATAATCATTTCATATATTATTTAAATAATATAAAAATCATATTTTCATATAAAATAAATAATAAAGACATTTCTACTATAAAATTAATTATTATAAGAATATACTTTATAATGATCAATAATTCTAAAATAAAATTATTTGAAATTATTCATGTAAAATAAATTTTCATTTATTACAAATATACATACACTTTACTTGGCACATATTCCCACCTTTAAAATAAAAAGAAAATTATACGTAAAATTTCTTATTTATTTATATAGAAAATATCGGGTTATTACACTAGTCAATTACAGAATAAACTAATCATTCTTCTTCGCCTTGCCTTTATCTTTACTAGAACCTTCGATTCGCTCGACCTTAGCTGCAATCATATGATTCAAGCAAGAAGTAAGCATAACTAGCTCAGCAAGTCTATCAATATATTATATAGATACCACTTCGAGAATCATATGATTATTCTTCATTAACTGAACAATAGTTATGAAGTACTATGAAATATTGAATAGCACTTCTCATCTCATAAAATAATTTCAAAGCGCATATAGTATCTTAGAAATTCTGAGTAGGTCCATAGACCATGAACATTCTCTTTAGTTTTTATTCATGAAAAGGACAACCCGGTACTAAGATCGTAAGTTCGATATTTCTTACGAGCACTTCTAGGTGATCAGCCTATCGTACTCTATGTTGATCAGCACTCATCCGTTACAAGTATTTACATTTAAGTTTTAACAACCTCGCGTGCCCATCGAATAATTGATGTAAAATACATTTGTTTATTCATAATCAGGCTTAACTTGAATCTGTACCAAACAATTGGCGTAGGATAGTGTTATCAATTCTATATTGAAAGACTGGTAAACAAATCCATCAATCTTTTAATATTAGTCTAGCCAAGTTAAAACTGGCATCGACCCTTTCTTTAAAACTATTCATGCATCTCATAACATGAATCACTGAAAACCTGGCTAACACGAAGGTTAGTCAAGCGTTAAGAAAACTTGCCTTTAGCGTCTGCTACGGTTATTACACTTTCCCTTTAAGTCTTTAGAGTCTCTACAATACATAACCACATAACGTACCACATTAGGTCATAATCAAATATGTATGGTACCTAACGTATCTTACCCTTTTCTCAATCTAATTGTTCATTAGATTTGTTATCATTTGTTACTTTATCGCTATCGCATTACATTGTTCTTACGCTCACGTTCACATAATAATTAACAACTTTTAGTTGTAATTCTCAACGTTATAGTCATCATCGAAGATGCTACTTTAAGTTAATTAATTCATCATGAATCAACTATCTTTCATTTCATATACTTAATCGTACTTATTTCATTAACAAAACTCGTTACAAGTATTTATCTGCCCTTACGGCTTATTATCATTCATCGTTTCAGTATTAATAACTTACGTTCAATTAATCTTTCTTTCAACCTTTAGAGGTTAACTTAAAGGTTTTCAATAGCTTATTGACGTTACTTTAGGTTTAGTATTGATATGAATCACCATTATCAATTTACTTTCCCTTTACATTCATAATATTTCCTCTCTGTGCTTCACCTAATGTTGGCACTGCAGCGCCAGTTTTTCTTCCTGGACTCGCGTTGCGGCATGAGTCTTCAGTGCTTAGGACTCTTGATATGGCAATATTGTATTTCATCTCCTTCTATATTAGCGCGCATATTAAGTACCCACTCTTCAGTGACTGATGGACATCTCCTATGCTTTGGTTGGCACTGTGACGCCATACCTCAGTACCAGATAATTTTGACAGACTTCTTAGTTTAATGAACTTCCCGGACTCCAAATTTGATCATTTTAAGTTCGAATTGGCTCGTTCAAAAGCCATTAGCTCACAAATCACATACTCTACATGTTCATTCAAGAATTTTACATTTTCGAATCCGTTAATTCAAAATTCACCTTTGAGTTCATTTTAACGAAAAACAATAAACGCTTCCTAAACGCTCAACGCTTGTTTCTTCGTTCTAAGTCGAGAATTCATCATTTTTGAGTCCGCAACTCAATAATGCCAAATAAGACTCATCCCCATTTGAATTCCATTCCGAGAATTTCACGATTTTGACGATTATTGTCCAAACTCGTGAATTCCGCCATAACTTCGTTACTTAAGATTTTTAAACCGTTTCAAATGAATTCATTCCATCATACTAACATCCTAACCATACATATTTCAATAACTTATACACATGATAAGTTCTTACATGTTCTTTCTTAGTTAATAACTTATATAAGTATTAATGACTTATTCATGGCTTATTAAGGCTTAAGTTCATTGATTAGCCATTCTTATTACTTCTTAGCATACAAGTTCTACCACTACTCACTTCTATAACAATTGAAGAGACGGAGAATCATGGTTTAGGATCTTACCCTTGAAGATTACTTGATTAATCTTTGTTCTTCCTTCTTGCTTCTTGAACTAACAAAGTCTAACTTTTCTAGCTTTTCTAGCTTTTTCTCTCTAACCAATAAGCACTTATGTTGTTGGATGAAATTTAACAACTAATAAATGAACTATCTCTCCTTCTATTTATAGGAAATCCTAGATTAGGGTAGTTTAGTCTTTAAACCATCCCACCTCCTTAATCACCTCCATACTATTCCTTTACTTAGCCACGAAGTATAAGCACTTTACTTAGCCACAAAGTATAAGTACTTTACTTAACCACCAAGTATACTTGCTCATCACAACTTTTATCCTTTGCTTTCCCACCAAGATCACCCATGTGATCATGGGGCCCACATGGGTTGCCCCATGGGTCATCCTTACCCATTGAATTCTTAGTTTGGGCTTTAGGTTTAATTAACTTAACTTAATCTTTGGGCTTGCATTTAACAAACACTTGAGCTTTAACATTAGTTAGTATTGGGCTTTATCATACTTCCAATTGGACTTTACAACTTTCTACACAATCCTACAAGTCCATTACATATGGCTTAAAGCTTTAGAACGTAACGTTTACGTATTAATCTCGTATTCCAACTCGTATATTTATTCATTATATACGACATACCATCATCCATATATACTCGTATTCATTACCTCGTACAATACTTACGTATCATACGATATCATCGTTTAATTCATTAACGCTTTACTTCACTTAACGTTCTCAAATTAAGTCCGCAGGCAAAAAATGTGTTTGCCATACGTGAATTATTATTACATAATCCATCACACCTCAATATTCTATCGTTACGTATTTCTCGAAAGTTCAAAAATAATTCCCGAGCAGAGATCAGTGAATAGTGTTTTTACGAAAATTTCTCGAAAATTTTTATTTTTGTGTCGAAAATTCAAACACTTTAATTCTACCACGTAGCCAAAATCCTAACCACATCCGCACATTCTAGGTCATAGAACGACCTTCAAATAGGTTACTCACATAAATAATCAATTAACTTCATTTAATCCACATAATCAAATAAAAATTTAATTCTCAAAAAAATCTGATTTTCTCGGGCATTACATTCTTCCCCCCTTATAAGGATTATGTCTCCAGAATCTTGCTACAATACATAAACAAATGAGGAAAATTTTTCCATCATTTAAATCTCGAGTTCACATGTTGCTTCTTCGGCATTGTTGGTTCCTCCAAATCACCTTCACTGAAGGTATTATCTTATTTCTCAATACTTGTTCCTTCCTATCATTAATCTAAAGTGGAAGTTAAGCACTTACTAACACATCATGCTATCTCTTTTTTCATATTTGGCCAAACAAAGTTTCGTCGAAAGTTTTAATACATCTCAGTACTACCTGGATGTATCGAATACCTCGAACTATGGCCTCACTCACTATTTTTCTTTTAACTTGAGATTATTTGGAACTCAAATTCCTCTTTCAAAACAAGATTATACTTGATCTTTTCTTCATCCTTCATCCTCTTTTTCATTCACTTGCACTCCTTGTTACTTAGTTGTACTTCCTTAACTCGTTCCATTTTCGTGGTTTGAGTTTACATTGTGAATAACATTCTGCTGCTTCATTCTGTAATTTGACTTTTAACTCCGTTCTTGCAATCTCTGTTATTAACTCATTCTGAGTTGTTAACATCAATAGCTTTTCCCTACCCTTCCTACTTAATGCGTCGGCTACTACGTTTACTTTCCTTGTATGATATAAGATATCACAGTCGTGATCCTTTATCCATTCTAATAACCTTCTCTACCTCATATTTAACTCCTCCTGTGTGAAGATATATTTCAGACTCTTATAGTCAGTGTATATCTCACACTTATCCCCGTATAAATACTATCTTCATATTAATAATTCAAAAACTACAGTTGCCAATTCTAGATCATAAGTAAGATAAACCTTCTCATAATCCTTTAACTGGCATGATGCATACGCAATGACCTTGCCATGCTATATGAGCACACAACCTCATTCTCTATGCAAAGCATCACTATAAATTACAAAGTTCTCTGTATCATCTTGTAAAGATAATACAGATGCCTCACTTAACCTTCATTTTTAGTTCCTGAAAACTCTTTTTTTCACTTCTTTTTTCCTAAATACTATTAATAACAAATCTTTATATCTTTTAAGCTAAAATTCACACTCAGTGAATTTCGCATCCAACTTTTCCCTCCATAGTGTTTCCTACACTATCTTCAAATGTTCAGCGTGATCTTCTGGCGTCTCAAAATAGACTAGAATATCACCAATGATCATTACAATAAATTTGCCCAAATATTATTTGAACACTCTGTGACGCTAATGGTACTTTCAACCAAAGCACCTCACAAGAGTACCTATCAACTTACCACCGACTTGCTCGGTGCCCCTTACGAAAAGTCTAACTTCAGTACATTAGTCAACCCAAACGACATAACCAGAAACTAGCTCGTAATAACCATAACGAGTTCTGAACATCGTCTTAGGTACATCCTTCTTCCTTACTTTCAACTGATAATACCCCGTACACAACTTTATCTTAAAAAATTACTTTTCCCCTTTCAATTGATCAAATAGATCATCGATCATGGGCAATGGGTATTTACTCTCAATCGCTAACTTACTCCACTTACGATAGTCGATACACAAACTTAACGATCCATCCTTCTTATTTACTGATAATATCAGTGCTCCTACTCTCTGGGTGTCCACATCTTTACACAGATATTCTATACACCTCTTCCTTAACATCCTCCTAACTTGCATCATGGTTAGACAACAAGAGCGGTCCGGTGATTTATTATTTTAAAATACTACCTTGGGTTTTCTTAGAAAACTGAAGATTCATACTTTTCCTCTAACAATCTATTAAAGTTCTATGGTTAATTAACCCATTCATACCAAGAATTACTTCAAATTATCTCAACCTTATTGGTACTTATCTACCGATACTTTATTACCTCTATTATCCATGAAACAATTCCCATGAATATATTCAACGAGAGTTATTTCCACATACTCTACCTTAACGTTTAAAGGTATTTATAATCCTTTCGGGAATGAACTTAATCACTTAGCAAATTCACATGCTATAAAAGAAAAGTAGCACTCCAATCAAACAACACATAAGCATTCATTCATGTATTGACTGGAATGATACCTGTTACTACATCCACTGATGCAATCGCATCTTGGACCATCATATTAAAAGTACGGGCCATAGGTCTACCCGACGATGGTGGTCCAGTAATGGCTAACTTACCACTACTAGCACCCTTACTTTCCTCCGACCCTTTCTTTGGGCAATTTCTTGCCATGTGGTCCATCAACCCACAAACAAAACAGTCATGGTTTTTATTAGGATTAGGACAATTGAGTGATATATGACCCTCCTGTCCATAGTTATAACAAACCGATTTCTCCTTCAGACAGACTCCTAGATGAGTCTTTCCACATGTCTTACATGCTTCGATCCTACACTTAGGATCCCCTTGTCCCACTCCAGTATTCCCGTAGTTAAAATTCTTCCTTTTTGGCATACTACCACCACTATTGGCACTCTCTGCCTTGGTTTCTCCCTCTCCCTTGCTCTTCTTCTTTCTCTCTTTGTGGTATTAGGTCAACGCCTCCCTACCACCTTCTGCTATAATTGCCTTTTCTAGAATGGTCCTATAGGAAGTACTCTGGAACATAGAAATCCTACTATAGAGCCAGGGTTTTAGGCCCTGCTCAAACCTACGAGCCTTTCTCTCCTCAATGTCCACTTGATGTGGAGCAAATCTCGTCAATTCATTGAATTTGGCCGCGTACTATGGAACTGTCATGTCCCCTTGCTTATGTTCTAAGAACTTAATCTCCATCCTTCTCTACATGTTTATAGGGAAATAGTTCTCGAAGAAAACCTTCTTGAATTATTCCCACGTTACCGCATCAGTTCTAGCCCCACCCTGATGAGCCTCCCACCAAAAGTTGGCTTCCCCTTTCATCATATAAGTCACAAAAGAAGTCTTTTGCACCTCAGCTACGTTTGTAATAACAAACGCCTTCTCTATTTCTTTTACCCATGTCTGGGCCTCTATTGGGTCCGTCGTTCCTTTGAACTCCGACGGACCTACGCTTTTAAACTCTTTAAAGGTAGTCGTTCTTGCTACCCTAGGTCCCGCGGGTGCTCTACCCCCGATTTGATTAAATGCAATCGTTAATAAATTAATGAACTCTTGCATAGGGTTGTTCTGACCCCCTTGGTTATCGTTATGTGATTTCGCTTCATGATTATGTTGTCTTCTTCTTGGCGGCATTTTTTGATTAAATAAATAAAATTTCATTATTATCTATTTACTTACTTAGTTATTATTCGCAAAACAATAACTCATACCATAACAAAGCATATTAAATGAAAACTTTATTATATTCATATGCTTCTTCATAGTTTGAAACTATTTATAATTTGTTTCCATAGCCAAGAGCTATTACATTACTATCCCGCAATTGACTTCCACAAAAATTTTGATTTAGAAAAAGGCTACCCTATAATTATACAAAAGAGGGTTTTATGTCACTACACATATATAAAAAGATCTACCGATCTACTAATACTGCCTCATGGCATTCTCATGTTTTTGATTCGCTAGAATCGAAACAATATCTCGACTAATAGTATGTCGAATCAACCCCGCCTCAATGGAATAACAAGTAATTTTCAGCTTGAAATCCTCATGAGCACTCTCATGGATATAAGACATCCGTGCTATCTTCTGGTCTTTCTTAACCAGTTTCTTACGAAACTTATTGGCCTCATTCTTACACTCCATCGCCTTATCCTTCATGAGCACATTCTCTTCATGCTCAATCTCAAAATTTGCTTCTACAAACACCTTAGCTTCATGGAGATCACTAATCTCCTTCCTCTAGTTCTGCACAACTGTGTGCAGTTGCACATTCTGGTCAAGCACTACCAGATACAATGCTCTCATTACATCTGGAGGTGTTGAATCTTGTGTAGGTACCACCATATTAACCGATGTTACCTCCATATCTTCCTCCACATCGATCATCATATTAAGATATGATGCTATATCTATATCTCCGTCGGAGTAGTTCTCCTTAGAAAAGTACTCCTCTGGCTCCGACTCTTCTAGAATCACTAATGGTACCTCCGCCACTGGTATAGGTACAGGCTCTACTCTGTTCATAGTTTCTTCGCTCACCACGTGTATATCTCTATACATCAAGCTATCGATCGACATCTACAATAACACATAACATGTTGATTAGTACATAATACACAATAGTATAAGCACAAATCACATTTAAATTTATTTAGGATTAATTTCCATCTTTTAAATCTTTCGGTACTGAGTTTCCTCAATAACTTATTAACTTATTCGACTCAAGTTTACTTCCTTCGGACTTTTCCTTCCCTAACGAGGTTATTAGCCTAAGATTCTTCCCCCTTTAAGTTTTATAACCTAATGCTTTGATACCAACCTGTGACGCCCCCAAATTCGGGTATCTTCCAACCCGATAGATGGTACTACACGGTACTCATAACTGTACATTCATTCTATTGAAACAAAATCAAAATGTGTGTATCAACGACATTCTTATTACATTGATAATAATAAATCTGCTTCCTGTGTCCAAATCTGTACATTCTTTTGTTCATCATAATATAATTCATACAAACATACTAGTCTATTACAGAATAAACTAATCATTCATCTTCGCCTTTCCTTTATCTTTACTAGAACCCTCGATTCGCTCGACCGTAGTTGCAACCATATGATTCAAGCAAGAAGTGAACATAACTAGCTCAGCAAGTCTAACAATCTATTATATAGATACCACGTCGAGAATCATATAATTATTCTTCATTAACTGAACAATATTTATGAAGTACTATGAAACATTGAATAACACTTCTCATCTCATAAAACAATTCTGAAGCACATATAGTAACTTAAAATTTTTGAGTAGGTCCATATACCATGAACATTCTCTTTAGTTTTTATTCATGACAAGGACAACCCGTTACTAAGACCATAAGTCCAATATTTCTTACGACCACTTCTAGGTGATCAGCCTATAGTACTCTATATTGATCAACACCCATTCGTCAAACATATTTACGTTTAAGTTTTGGCAACCTCACGTGCCCATCGAATAATCAATGTAAAATACATTTGTTTATTCATACTCAGGCTTACCTTAAATCTGTACCAAAAAATTGGCGTAGGATAGCGTCATCAATTCTATATTGAAAGACTGGTAAACAAATTCATCAATATTTTAAGATTAGTCTAGCCGAGTTAAAACTAGCATCAACCCTTTCTTTAAAACCATTCATGCATCTCATAACATGAATCACTGAAAACCTGGCTAACACGAAGGTTTGTCAAGTGTTAAGAAAACTTGCCTTTAGCGTCTGCTACGGTTATTACACTTTCCCTTTAAGTCTTTAGAGTCTCTACAATACATAACCACATAACGTACCACATTAGGTCATAATCAAATATGTATGGTACCTAACGTATCTTACCCTTTTTTCTCAATCTAATTGTTCATTAGATTTGTTATCATTTGTTACGGTTATCGCATTACATTGTTCTTACGTTCACGTTCACATAATAATTAACAACTTTTAGTTGTAATTCTCAACGTTATAGTCATCATCGAAGATGCTACTTTAAGTTAATTAATTCATCATGAATCAACTATCTTTCATTTCATATACTTAATCGTACTTATTTCATTAACAAAACTCGTTACAAGTATTTATCTGCCCTTACGGCTTATTATCATTCATCATTTCAGTATTAATAACTTACGTTCAATTAATCTTTCTTTCAACCTTTAGTGGTTAACTTAAGGTTTTCAATAGCTTAATTGACGTTACTTTAGGTTTAGTATTGATATGAATCACCATTATCAATTTACTTTCCCTTTACATTCATAATATTTCCTCTCTGTGCTTCACCTAATCTTTGGCAATCGCAATCATAGTCATGACTTTTCTTCCTGGACTCGCGTTGCGGCATGAGTCTTCAATGCTTAGGACTCGGACATGGCGTTGCGGCGCCATCTCCTTCTATATCAGCCGCATTGCGGTGCCACTCTTCAGTGACTGATGGACATCTCCTATGCTTTGGTTGGTACTGTGACGCCATACCTCAGTACCGCATTGCGGTGCCACTCTTCCCGGACTCCAAATTTGATCATTTTAAGTTCGAATTGGCTCGTTCAAAAGCCATTAGCTCACAAATCACATACTCTACATGTTCATTCAAGAATTTTACATTTTTGAATCCGTTAATTCAAAATTCACTTTTGAGTTCATTTTTAACGAAAACAATAAACGTTCCTAAACGTTCAACGCTTGTTTCTTCGTTCTAAGTCAGAATTCTGTCATTTTTGAGTCCGCAACTCAATAATGCCAAATAAGACTCATCCCCATTTGAATTCCATTATGAGAATTTCACGATTTTGACGATTATTGTCCAAACTCGTGAATTCCGCCATAACTTCGTTACTTAAGATTTTTAAACCGTTTCAAATGAATTCATTCCATCATACTAACATCCTAACCATACATATTTCAATAACTTATACACATGATAAGTTCTTACATGTTCTTTCTTAGTTAATAACTTATATAAGTATTAATGACTTATTCATGGCTTATTAAGGCTTAAGTTCATTGATTAGCCATTCTTATTACTTCTTAGCATACAAGTTCTACCACTACTCACTTCTATAACAATTGAAGAGACGGAGAATCATGGTTTAGGATCTTACCCTTGAAGATTACTTGATTAATCTTTGTTCTTCCTTCTTGCTTCTTGAACTAACAAAGTCTAACTTTTCTAGCTTTTCTAGCTTTTTCTCTCTAACCAATAAGCACTTATGTTGTTGGATGAAATTTAACAATAAATAAATGAACTAGCTCTTCTTCTATTTATAGGAAATGCTAGATTAGGGTAGTTTAGTCTTTAAACCATCCCACCTCCTTAATCACCTCCTTACAACTCTTTTACTTAGCCACCAAGTATAAGCACTTTACTTAGCCACCAAGTATAAACAGTTTACTTAGCCACCAAGTATATTTGCTCATCATAACTTTTATCCTTTGCTTGCCCACCAAGATCACCCATGTGATCATGGGGCCCACATGGGTTGCCCCATGGGTCATCCTTACCCATTTAATTCTTAGTTTGGGCTTTAGGTTTAATTAACTTAACTTGATCTTTGGGCTTGCATTTAACAAACACATGAGCTTTAACATTAGTTAGCATTGGGCTTTATGATAATTTCAATTGGACTTTATAACTTCCTACACAATCCTACAAGTCCATTACATATGGCTTAAAGCCTTAGAATGTAACTGTGACGCCCCCAAAATAGGTATACATCACCCATCTTGGGTCGCCAAATACATAGTACTAAATACAAATACAAACTTAATTATACAATATGAGCTGAGAGTTTTTACACGAATATTATCTCATAGACAATATGCAAACTCAAATTCAATCCTCATTACATTTACTATCACACTAAATACTGAGGACTACTAAAACAACTATCTCAGACCATCACTCCGTTCCCCGACTAGTCCCGGCTACGTTCTCATTTCCTGAAGAGAACAATGAAAGAAAAAGGGTGAGCTCAACTAGCCCAATAAGAAATATTATGACTAAGATAATGCAGAATAATTTATCGTTAGCCTTCAACATTGTTAAATTGATAAAATACAATAGACATCAAGTTTAACTGCAGCGGAACAAGAAATCCATTAGAAGAGTCAAGTAGAGCATGATATCTACTATCTTTTATGATTTAAAAAGTTTATCATATATTTTATCACTGGGACTCAGCTTAATAAATAAATCACATCATTGAATCATCCCTGCACTACGGGCCAAGGATATTCATTAGTATCACATCCACAAATTATTCACGCTTTCTACGGGCCAAGAATATTCACAGTAATCATCAATGGTCATGATCATCTACCGAATTATCCCAGTCATAATCATACCAATCAATAGTCCATCTATACTTTCTACGGGCCAAAGATGACTTTCATCACAATATAAGCATAAAGATGATGACAATGATATAAGAATTCAATTAAATGAAAGCAAAGGATAAATTTTAAAGATTTATAATTTAATTTATCCAGAATTCAATAATGTCCATATTGTCAACATGATACTTCTTTGTGGAGTAAAATTCAAGAATAATGTCCATGTATCAAAAATAATTTGGACAAAAAAAATAAATTTTCGGTGAATAGTACTTTGGAAATAGTACCCCGTGAATAGTACCCTGGCATGAAAAGTGCCCCGAATAACCGAGTGAATAATAACCCGTGAATAGTAACTAATGAATAGTACCCGGCATGAAAAGTGCCCCGAATACCCAAATGAATAATATTCTAGTGAATAGTAATTGGGTGAATAGTAACCCATGAATAGTACCCCGGGTGAAAATATTGATATTTAATAAGAAAGTTCAAATCAATATTCCAATGAAACGATACTAGATGAAGCGCAAAACTCAAGGATATTTCACTAATTTCAAGGATTATCGAAGCAATACTTACCATAGTAAGCCTAGATTTAAGAATATAAAAAGAAATAACATACGAAACTGCAAATGGATTTTCACCTGTCATACAGTACGTAATTCGCTTAGACAGGTTATTCCAATATATTAAAGGATGAATACGAAAAAATAGTATTCCTTATGATTACAAAAGAAATAATACCCCTTACCTTAGTAGAAGATTGGATACTGCAATAGTGAAGTAGTAGAATACTCTTCTTCTTGCTCTCTATAGTTTCTCTCTCTATAGTGTCTCGTGTGAATCTCAGTGAATTGGTGAGAATGAAAGAAGAATTAAGCTTCTATTTATAGTAGAATGGACTAAATATTAACTGATTCATGAACGGTCTAGATTGATTTACTATTAGAACGGACTGTTCATATAGATTACTATTAAAACCACAACCGACGGTCCAGATTGATTTACTTTTAAAATGACCACCGACGGTCCAGATTGATTTACTTTTAAAACTACCATCAATGGTCCAGATTTATTTACTTTTAAAACCACCACCGACTGTCCAAATCGATTTACTATTAAAATCACCATCAATGGTTCAGGTTGATTTAATATTACAACCACCATCAATGGTCCAGATTGATTAACTATTAAAACCACCATCAATGGTCCAGATTGGTTATCTATTAAAACCACCATTAACGGTCCATAAAATTATTAAATCTTCCAATGGAATACTAAGTCAAACATACAACAAATGCCTCATAAAAATCCCTTTATTTATATCAAAATTTTATTAAATATTTACCACAAATTATTTATCTTTAATAAACACATTTTTAATCTATTAACAATTATTCATCATTAATATTATAACTCACAATATTTAACAACCAGATCATTCCGAAGAAAGAGGGGGCTTTCCGATAAGGATTTCTCCCTATTGGCTCGCAATTGGTTAACCAAACCTCTCCTCGACAGAACTTTCTAGACATCGTCAATATTGTAAATAATAATACGAATAACTTTGTCGTCTCAATTATTGATTTAATAATATAAAATATTAATACTGCGATAATAATTGAATCAATAATATGAGAGATATTATGCAGCAATTACTGTAGTAATAATTGAGTATAACTGAGTGACTTCTCATGTAAGCATCAATAATCAATACCGCGTGTACTACGCAACCAATGCCAGACATATTATTTTACTTTTACCACCGGGTAGTTCAACAGTTTAATGGTAAAACTTTTGCCATTATTTTTATAAAAAAACAATTCTGTAGTTTTCTAACTACGACAATACTTCCGTTGTGAGGTCCACCAATGATTGTGCCGTCGTATGAATATTCCCTGTTAAAACGAATATTCCCCGACTAATCAAATAATTTATAACAACTTGCTTACTTTGCAAAATTTATAAATATTACCCACAACTATAACATTATATCATAACCACACCATAATATTCAAAAATATATTTTGAGAAAAATTATTCTTTATTCATAAAAGTTAGGTTCTTACAACCTCTCATTCTTATGAAATTTCGTCCTTGAAATTAGGGTACGTACCTGATATGTCGAAGAGGTGAGGATACCTTGATTTCATTTTAGATTCTAACTCCCAGGTCATTTCTTCCACATCATGGTTTCTCCACAAAACTTTGACTTGAGGTATAACCTTAGAGCGTAGGATATGATCCTTCTTATCCAAGATTTTAACAGGTACCTCTTCATACGTTAAATCTTCCGCTATCTCGTCCGGTTCTAATTCAATAATATGGTTTAGGTCTTTCACATATTTACGTAACATAGATATGTGAAAAACATTATGAACAAGAGACATACTTGGCGGTAAGGTGAGTCTATAGGCCACAGTTCCTACTAGATCGAGGATTACAAATGGGCCAATGAATCGAGGATTGAGATTTCCTCTCTTTCCAAATCTCGTAACTCCTTTCCATGGAAAAAACACGTAACAACACATGATCTCCAATATTGAATTCCACGTCCTTTCGATGAAGATCAACATAACTCTTTGGTAGATCTTGTGAGGTTTTTATATGTTGTCGGATCGTTTAAATCTTTTCCATAGTCATACGTACCAACTCCGGTCCCAACAATGTTGCTTCACCCACCTCATCTCAGCATACTAGAGAACGAAACTTTCTTCCATACAACTCCTCAAATGGAGCCATGCCAATACTTGCTTGATAACTATTGTTGTAGGAAAAATCCACCAATGGTAAGAACTTGTCCTAACTTCCTTTGAAGTCAAGGACACGGAGTCTTAATAAATCCTCAAGAGTTTGAATAGTCCTCTCCGACTGCCTGTCCATTTGAGGATGATACGCCGAACTAAATCGTAAATCCGTGCCATAGCTTTTTGCAAACTAACCCAAAATCGTGAAGTGAATCTTGGGTCTCAATCAGAAACTATAGATACTCTCATACCATGCAGTCTTACAATCTCATTTATGTACATACGAGCAAGACGTTTAAGTGAATAAGTTTCTCGTATAGGTAAGAAATGAGTAGACTTGGTCAATCTATCCACAATGACCCAAATCACATCTATGCCTTGAGAAACCTTAGGAAGACCAGTAATGAAATCCATGGTAATGTGCTCCCACTTCCATTCTAGAATTTCAAGTGGTTGCAATGGACCTTTTGGCACTTGATGCTCCACCTTGACTTGTTGACAAGTTAGACACCTTGAGATAAACCCCGTTATCTCTCTCTTCATATTGCTCCACCAAAATGTATGTCGAACAAAATGTATGTCGAAGATCACGATACATTTTGGTACTCCCAGGATAGATTACAAATGGTGTGTTGTGCGCCTCCATCATCATTTTATACTTCAAGTCAGAATTGTTAAGAACACAAAGTCTAAAGTTGACTTAAAGTATTCCTTCTTCATCGATTCTTGCTTCTGGAATAGCACCTTCTTGCACTTTCTTCCTCATACACATCAGCTCCAGGTCTGTAGCTTGAGCAACTTTAACTTTATTGATTAAAGTCAGTTCTACTCGTATATTCACCATCATCACATGGGTCCCTGAAGTCTTTAACTCTATCTTCATCCTTTGTAAGTCATATAAAATGAGCCTTTGCATTGACAATATCGCACTCGTACCTACATATGATCTTCTACTCAATGCGTCAGCTACTACGTTCGCTTTTCTAGGATTGTATTAAATGGTATGATCGTAATCTTTCAACAGCTCAAGCCATCGTTGTTGCCACATGTTGAGTTCCTTTTGAGTGAAGAAATATTTAAGGCTTTTATGATTCGTATAGATCTTCACTTTCTCCCCATACAGGTAATGCCTTCATATTTTAAGCGCAAAAACAATAGCTGCCAACTTTAGATCATGAGTAGGATAATTCCTCTCATATTCTTTGAGTTTTTGCGAGGCATAGGCTATGACTTTTCCATGTTGCATAAGAACACATCCTAACCCTCTACCTGAACCATCGCTGTAAATGAGAAATCCCTCTGAACTGGATGGTATTATCAGAACAGGTGCTAAAATGAGTCTCCTCTTAAGTTCTTGAAAAAACTTCTAACATTCCTCGCTCTAACAAAATTTTGTGTCTTTTCGAGTCAACTGAGTTAATGGAGTAGCGATTCGAGAAAACCCTTCTATGAATCTCCGATAATAACCAGCTAAGCCGAGAAAGCTACGTACTTTGGTCACTGACTTAGGTTGCTCCCAGCTTTGAATTGCTTTAATCTTTGTCAGGTCAACATATATTCCATGATTTGATATCACATGCCCAAGGAATGCTACTTTCTCAAGCCAGAACTCACATTTCTTCAACTTGGCATATAGCTTATTTTCATAAAGCTTTTAAAGTATCAGTCTCAAGTGTTGCTCGTGATCTTCACGGCTTTTGGAATATATATGAGGATGTCATCAATAAAGATAACCACAAAATGATCCAAATATTCCTTGAATACTCGGTTCATCATATCCATGAAGTCAGCAGGAGCATTAGTCAATCTAAAAGACATGATAAATCACATCATCGAATCATCCCTGCACTACGGGCCAAGGATATTCATTAGTATCACGTCAACAAATTATTCCTGCACTACGGGCCAAGAATATTCGTGTAATCATCAATGATCATGATCATGCCGAATTATCCCTGGTCATAATCATACCAATCAATAGTCCATCTATGCACTACGGGCCAAAGATGACTTTCATCATAATATAAGCATAAGGATTATGACAATGATATAAGAATTCAATTAAATGAAAGCAAAGGATCAATTTTAAAGATTTATAATTTAATTTATCCAGAATTCAATAATGTCCAAATTGTCAACATGATACTGCTTTATGGAGTAAAATTCAAGAATAATATCCATGTATCAAAAATAATTTGGACAGAAAAGAAATAAATTTTTTGGTGAATAGTATCCCGTGAATAGTACCTTATGAATAATACTTTGGGAATAGTACCCCGGCATGAAAAGTGCCCCGAATACCTGAGTGAATATCATTTGAGTGAATAGTAATTGGGTGAATAGTAACCTATAAATAGTAACTCATAAATAGTACCCCGGCAAGAAATGTGCCCGAATACCCGAGTGAATAATATTCTAGTGAATAGTAACTGGGTGAATAGTAACCCTTGAAAAAGTACCCGGGTAAAAATATTGATATTTAATAAAAAAGTTCAGATCAATATTCCAATGAAACGATACTGGAAGAAGCAGAAAACTCAAGGATATTCCACTAATTTCAAGGATTATCGAAGCAATATTTACCATAGTAAGCCTAGATTTAAGAATATAAAAAGAAATAACATACAAAACTGCAAATGAATTTTTACCTGTCATACGGTACGTAATTCGCATAGATAGGTTATTTCGATATATTAAAGGATGAATATGAAAAATAGTATTCCTTATGAGTACGAAAGAAATAATACCCCTTACCTTAGTAGAAGACTGGATACTGCAATAGTGAAGTAGCAGAATACTCTTCTTCTTGCTCTCTATAGTTTCTCTTTTTATAGTGTCTCTTGTTAATCTCAGTGAATTGGTGAGAATAAAAGAAGAATTAAGCTTCTATTTATAGGAGAATGGACTAAATAGTAACTGATTCATGAACGATATAGATTAATTTACTATTAGAACGAACTATTCATATTGATTACTATTAAAACCACAACCGACGGTCCAGATTGATTTACTTTTAAAACGACAATCGACGGTCCAGAATGATTTACTTTTAAAACCACCATCAATGGTCTAGATTGATTTACTTTTAAAACCACCACCGAAGATCCAAATTGATTTACTATTAAAACCACCATTAATGGTCCAGATTGATTTACTATTACAACCACCATTAATGGTCCAGATTGATTAACTATTAAAACCACCATTAATGGTCCAGATTGGTTATCTATTAAAACCACCATCGACGGTCCATAAAATTATTAAATCTTCCCATGGAATACTAAGTCAAACTTATAACAAACGCCTCATAACAATCCCTATATTTATATCAAAATTTGAATAAATATTTACCATAAATTATTTATCTTTAATAAATACATTTTTAATCTATTAACAATTATTCATCATTAATATTATAACTCACAATATTTAACAACTAGATCATTCCCAGGAAAAAGGGGGCTTTTTGATAAGGATTTCTCCATATTGGCGCGCAATTAGGTGACAAAACTTCTCCTCGACAAAACTTTCTAGACATCGTCAATATTACAAATAATAATATGAATAACTTTGTCGTCTTAATTATTGATTTAATAATATAAAATATTGATACTGTGGCAATAATTGAATCAATAATATAAGAGATATTATGCAGCAATTATTGTAGCAATAATGGAGTATAACTGAGTAACTTCTCACGTAAGCATCAATAATCAATATTGTGTGCTACTATGCAACCACACGTATTACTGTACTTTTACCACCGGGTAGTTCAACAGTTTAACGGTAAAACTGGCATCGTTATTTTTACAAAAAGATAATTCTTTCATTTTCTAACTACGACAATACTTCCGTTGTGGGGTCCACCAATGATTATGTCCTCGTATGAATATTCCCTGTTAAAACGAATATTCCTAGACCAATTGAATATTTTATAACAACTTTCTTACTTTGCAAAATTTATAAATATTACCCACAACTATAACATTATATCATATCCACACCATAATATTCAAAAATATATTTTGAGAAAAATTATTCTTTATTCATAAAAGTTGGGGTCTTACAGTAACGTTTATGTATTAATCTCATATTCCAACTCGTATATTTATTCATCATATATGACATACCATCATCCATACATACTCATATAATACCTCGTATCATACTCGTATTCATTACCTCGTACAATACTTACGTATCATACGATATCATCGTTTAATTCATTAACGCTTTACTTCACTTAACGTTCTCAAATTAAGTCTACAGGCAAAAAACTGTGTTTGCCATACGTGAGTTATTATTACATAATTCATCTCACTTCGATATTCTATCATTACTTATTTCTCGGAAGTTCAAAAATAATTCCCGAGTAGAAATCAATGAATAGTGTTTTTACGAAAATCTATCGAAAAATTTTTATTTTCGTCTTGAAAATTCAAACACTTTAATTCTACCACGTAGCCAAAATCCTAACCACATCCGCACATTCTAGGTCATGGAACGACCTTCAAATAGATTACTCACATAAATAATCAATTAAATTCATTTAATCCACATAATCAAATAAAAATTGAATTCTCATAAAAATTCGATTTTCTCGGGTGTTACAACATATCCGCTTTAGGCGCGCAAAAGTTTCCCATATTCGGGATGTTCATACTTAGTCTAGAATCCGAACCAAAATAATTCGATTGGATATCAATAACGTTCTATCATGATCAACAATATTTTAAAATTTGTGTCTAGCCGAGTCAAATAGCTTAGACGACTTTTAAGTCAATGTATACATACTGGAAACCTATAAGTATGTATCAACATATGATTAAATACAATAATTTTTCAAGTGAGGACACTTTTATAACCATGTTTAGAAATTAACAAATAGAATAAATATTTGGATTGTACAATAATACTACATTGATAAACAATGATCGGATAATTTAAGAACTTATATGAATGTAATTGTTTGGATACATAATCAACAACAATAGAGTTTATAATATATCACAATGATAATATAATTCTGAAGCTTTCTTACTCATGTCCATTGCATAAAGTAAATGTAAGGGTTAGATACTTGCCTAGTCTGCTGCTTACAATTACGCAACTTAGTTTTATCTTTTATATAAAGATCTATCATTCACAAGATTATTCTTTCTATTAAAATAACATATCGTAACACATAGTACTGCTATTTGCAGTCAACACATAAACTAATCACATTGTCACATACGTTTAACAGTCATTAAATCATAAATAAACACGTATTTAGTTAAAGTATCTAAGTCCAGATCAATTTCTAACACATTTCGGTGTACCAACGACTTTATCAGGTAATTATCGAGTCTAAAACTCTACTCTATAGTTCAATATTCGTTTAGATAACTTAAATATCAGTCATATTATTTTTAAATGACTTATAATAATTTTTAAATAATTATTATAATTTATCATAATTTTTCAAACACTTTGAAATCATTATTAAATGATTTAAATATTAAATAATTTTATTATCATTAATATTTAAATAATATTAAAATATTAATGAAACCATTGTCTAAATATTAAAGTTAATTATAATAACTCAAAATATCTTTAAAGTATTAATATTACCTTTAAATGATTTTTAAAATATTTAAAATCATTTTTAAATAATTGCCATTAATATTTAAATATTAATGTATTATTTATCGAAATATTAAAAGTTATTTATTATAATTTGAAATATTTTTAATTCATTTATATCCTTTTAAATGATTTTTAAAGCAATAAAACTATTTTTAAACTATTTATTTAATATAATTATTAAATAAATCAAATATCATTAATATTAAATTATTAATGAAATTTTCTTTAAAATATTAAAAATTATGTTTTATAACTTGAAATTTTTTAAACACTTTATTTTCATTTAAAATGTGACGCCCCCCAAATAGGTATACATCACCCATCTTGGGTCGCCAGAAAATACACTACTGACAACTCCATTTATACAATTGTCGTACAAAATACGACGACTCAATATACTGTGAGTTTCAATACAAATATTGTTACGTATATAAGTCCCCGAAGGGACACGAGAAGATTTATGTTCTCCTCATTCTAATGGAGTGCACCTTTGACGCTTCCTGTGATGAACGAGATTTTTGTAAATTAATTTTAATATTTATTGAATTAAATAAATATTTTTCGATGATTTAATTATTAGATTTAATAATTAATTGATGCAATTGTGGTAGATTAATTTAATTATATGTGTTACATTTATTAAATTAATGTAGAGAATAATTATTATTCAAATATGTAATTATGTGAGCTTATTGAATTAAATGAAATATTTAGTTAAGCATGATGTTATTTAATTAATTTAATTATTAATTAGAGAGTCAATAATTTGACATTATTTATTAATAAGAAAATTAATTATGTGACTATGTGAATTTATGAGAAATTATTATATTTTATTTAAAATAAATAAGATATTGATTTATTTTATGAAGGAGTGTGACATTAATTAAACTATATGATAAAGCTTTATTAAATTAAATGGTTTTTAAATCTATTTTGCTAGCCAAACAAGGCCCTATGGGGAGTTGGAGCAGTTACCCATTATTGGGTTAACTGACCACTCAGCGCGTCAGTTCTTTATTTCAATTGACGTCTTCCTTTTCTTTCTTCATTTTTCCTAAGTCTAGAAAAGTAAAAACATAGAGAGTTTCAGAGAGAGATTGAGAAGTGTTGAGAGAGAATTTTGATTGAAGAAGAGTTGAGAAGAATTATTCCCTTCTAATCTATACCTTACACTCAGGGTAATCTCCTCCTTCCCAAATTATTAAAGTTACGTTGTTTAAGTTTTATGAAAATGGCTTTCAATCAAGTTCTGTGGAATTTCTGTAAATTGGGAAATTGAGTTAGGAATATATGTAATAATTCGAGTAGCATAACATGTTTTATATATATTTTATATGATTCCATATCATAAGTTTCAGTAAATAATGACTTGCTATTTCAAAAATTTACAGAGTTTGGGTTTTGGCCATATGGCCTTATACGTGATATTTCATGTATTGAACGTATATTATCCCTAAATTTTACATTCGTATGTTGTTATGCATGTTGATACGAAGAGACCAAAGTTTAAATAAACGAATTCGGTGTTATAACGAATCCGTAGTGACAATTTTCATGTTTTATTTTCAAAACCTTCAAGAACAGTGGAAGTAAATGTGTTGATTTTGCAAATTATGTGTTGTAACTTGTTAAAAATCATGCTAGATGGGTTAAGTAATGATTATATATGTATTACAATGATTGAGTAAGTCTAAATTCGTGTAAAAATAACTAATTGAAAGTTATGACCATATTCATGTATAATTTTACCTGTGATTGATTTTTGGCCTAATTTGGCCTTGTTATGTTTGCTGAATCGAGAATCAGAAAAAAAATGAGCACAGGTAACTTGCTTCCCCCGTGATGTTACTAAACTAAATTACCTACTTACGAATCCAAAATAATAATAATAATAATAAATATATATATATATATTTGATGAAAATTATTATTAAAATATTTGTAAAATAAATTAAATATTTTAATTGAGATATTTATGGAATAAAATAAATATTTGATGAAAATTATATTAAAATATTTATAAAATAAATTAAATATTTTAATTGAGATATTTATGGAATAAAATAAATATTCGATGAAAATTATTATTAAAATATTTATAAATAAATTAAATATTTTAATTGAGATATTATGGAATAAAATAAATATTCGATGAAAATTATTATTAAAATATTTATAAAATAAATTAAATACTTTAATTGAGATATTTATGGAATAAAATAAATATTCGATGAAAATTATTATTAAAATATTTATAAAATAAAGCAAATATTTTAATTGAGATGTTTATGGAATAAAATAAATATTCGATGGAAATTATTATGAAATAATTTATTCGAGTGTAATAATAGTAAGAGAATGAAAATATTCTAATTTAATTAAGTAATTAAATTAGAAGGGTAATGATTTGTTAAATAAAGTGGAGTTTATATTAAATAATTAAGTGAAAATGTAACTAATGAATGTCGTGAATACATATGGTATGTGTGTAGGATTTGTGGTGAGCGGAAGTAGTAATCGCTTAGCCTACGCATGCGAGGCAAGTTTCTTAACCCCTTGTCATTATTGTTCAAGTTTATTATTTACCTCGAGTAAATTATCATTACTATTATTCAAGTTCGAATGTTATATTAAAGATTTATTATCTTTTCAAAGCATAATTCAATTATACAATAATTGTTCTATTGTATACTTCTTGAGATTATTATTCGAATTGAATATCATTATTGTTGAACCTTATTAGACTAGTGAACTTTATTGATTCAACTAGTCCTTAGTTGATGAACGTTCTAAATTTTAGAACCCTTATTGAATTATCCAAACCAAACTTCCTTTGGTGCGGATTCGAATGTTAAACTGAGATGAACAACCCTGTAAAGGGATTTACTTATGCTTTAGCGTTAAGATATTATGCACAGTATGGTACTAAGGGCTGATCCCCTTAAGTACGAGAAGAAAGGTCCATAGTCTTATGACTGTGAAAGGTTTCAAGTATAACCCTTGATAACCTAGGACATAGTTCAAGGTCTTATGACCCTCAGAATTCTTTTGATTCTTGTTATTCATTCTTTATTCAAAAGTTGAGCTTTCATTCAGATATTTTTGATTTACTCGCCTGTTATTATACTGTTATTTCATTATTATATTTGCGGGCAATAGTGCTCACTCTTGCTTAATAATAACATTGCAGTTAAGAATGAAAGAACCGATGAACCTTCCACTAGTAAAGGCAAGGGCAAAGTTAGCAAGTGATGAAGACTTGTTATTTTTATTAGATGATGTATTTATGTTTAAGACTTGAGTTAATGATGTTATATAAGACTTATTTGTTTATGATTCCGCACATATGTTTAAGGTTAGTTTAACCTGGGATTGTATTATTATTATTTGGATGTTGTAACCCTTAAGGGGAAGATTTATTCTATCTATTGCATGGTTTGCATTTATTATGGGTAGATAGATAGATGATATTTGTACAGTGAACACCAGATCCCGTCGAAGTACCCGAATTTGGGGGTGTCACACTTCCAAATTCTGATTCGCCTCACCCTATTTTTGTTCACCAAAATTAAATATTAAATGATGTATAAAACATGTCACACACATTTTAAGTTCTCAGTACAAATATTATGCCACACTGTTTCATAATTTGATTAGGCTTGTGACTAATTTGTATCACTACTTTATACCCATGTTCTCTCTGCTAGTCCCAGCTACCCTTTTATTACCTGAAAGGGGTGGTGAAGTAAAAGGGTGAGCACAAATAGCCCAATAAAGAATATCATGACTTAAGATAATTAAATTATCAAAATAATTCAGATATTTAGAAAATATGGTAGAAGATAAAAGTTTTCAACCATAATAACAGCGGAATCAACAATCCATTAGAAGAGTCAAGTAGAACATAATGTCTACTATCTCTTCTAGATTAAAATTCTATCGTTAATATTTCATTCTTGTAATACTCATCAACAGTTCTTTGTTATACCCAAGAGAAAGACAACTCGCATCACCTGTCTTCACCTGAACCACCAAAGATTATAATTAAATTCACAATTCATATTTATAATCAGGTAAATCAACAGTCCATCTTTGCAATACAAGCCTAAGACATACAACTGTAAAATCAATAACGCTGAGACTCAGCTCAACAATATCACGACCACGAATTATCCATGCACTATGGGCCAAGGATATTCGTGTTTTCAACAATGGTCATGATTATAACGAATAATCCCTGGTCATAATCATGCCAATCAACAGTCCATCTATGCACAACTGGCCAAAGATGATATTTACCACATCATTTTTAACATTACGGTCATGATTATACCGAATAATCCCTGGTCATAATCATACCAAGTCCATCTATGCACTACGGGCCAAAGATGACTTTTACCACATCATTTGTAATATTACGGTCATGATTATACCGAATAATCCCTGGTCATAATCATACCAAGTCCATCTTTGCACTACGGGCCAAAGATGACTTTCAACACAATATAAGCATGACAATGATGACAATGATTCAATCAGAACAATAAGATAACATTGATCTTAGTGATTTTCAACCTAATTATCCAAAGTCCAAATTGCTAACATAATATTAGATGAAGCACAAACTATTAAGGATATTCTAATCCTTTCAGAACTTTTCACCATTTAATGATAAAATGAATAAACGAATAATAATATCTTACCATAATATGGAGTATGAAAGAAAATGATATTCATTTTACCTTAAAAATGATACCCCCTTACCACAATAATGATATCCCTTACCTTAGCATGTGACTTGATTCTGCTTTCTGTGAAATTGATCAACTTAAACAATGCTTGCATTCCTTATCTACACTTGGAGTAACATTATACTCAATAGAAATACTCACAATATTATACTCAAAATATTGAAGTAAAAGAATTCTATATTTTCAGTGTAGTGATGGTGTGTGTTTAGTTACTCAACCGAGCAACCTATTTATACTGAAAATTTAGTAAACAACTAGCACACCTGCTTTGACAAAATAACCAAATGATGTATATAATAATGGTTGTAGAATTTATGGTCCCACCAAGAAAATTAAATCAACTTGTACACGTTTTAATAAAATTTGTTCAATAATAGAGTTGTGGTCCATACTACTTTAAAAAAAGTAGAGTGTCGGCAAGTCCTGTCAATTTACTTTTGTAAAAAGAAAATAATTGAACAAACGCCTGTATATCATACTTATCTTTAATCAACACCTTTTATTCATCAATTATTTACATATTTTCAATCTTTCAACAATTATTCACAATTATTAACAAAGACTCACAATACTGTCAACTGGTATAATTATATTATATCAAATAATATGAGTCATTGTGCAATAACTACTGTGACAATTATTGAATGAAAGACTGAGTGACTTCTTACGTAATTAAGAATCAATAATATAAATCACCGTGCAATAATTACTGTGACAATTATTGAATGAAATATATGGTGACTTCTTACGTAAGAATCAAATCAATACCTTACTATAAATAATTTAAATTCTATTAAAAGTAAGGATCAACACCAAATCATATTTATCTCGAATAACATATAAACCAACTAACAATTCATTATTCATTCAAGTTGTCTTTATTTATCGCATAAAATCATTATTCATATTTCAAAACTTTAGAAGTGAATAATAAAACTTGAAAAATCTAAAACCTCATATATGACAATCCACTATTATGATATTATCACCATTTTTACTTTAACAAAAATATTATCTTTGTTTTTATCATAACTCATTCATTACTTGTGTGTTTACATTCCGACACCTCATGAGCTTACTAACACTTCTAAAATATTTAAAATAGTATTCTGAACTTTCCAAACAATTTTCTTATTTTTCAGATTATCCAACAATTTTCAATAATTTTATCAGAACTCATTCGTTACTTGTGCGTTTACATCCCGATACCTCATGAGCTTACTAACACTTCTAAAATATTTAAAATAGTATTCTAAACTTTCCAAACAATTTTCATATTTTTCAGATTATCCAACAATTTTAAATAATTATTTCTATTTATAAAAACTATCATTTAATAGCTTCAAAATAGAAATATTAACTCCACATACTTATATATCTTAAAAACATCATCAACATTAATCTTACATTATTATAATATTTTTCAGCAGAATTTATAATTTTCCATCATTCATAAAATTTTCTATGAATTTTCTCTATTTTTAAACTAACAATAAATAGCTTAAAAATATAATAAATATTTCTGTTATTCAATAATTTTCCAAAACTGTCCAAAAATTATAAAACAATATTATACCATTTTTCACCAAGTTTCATAATTTTTTATCATTCATAGAATTTTCTATGAATTTCTTCTATTTTCAAACTAACTATAAATAGTTTAAAAATACAATAATTACTTCTGCTTTTCAATAATTCATCAAAAATTTGCAGAAATTTTAAGATGATATTATAAGTATTCTGTAAAAATATTTCAACCCAAATAATTTTTTTTGATAATTTAATTATAAATACCAATATTCAGAAACTTCAATAATTCATAATAATTAGTCCTTTTATCAGAAAATTACAAATCTTATGTCCTTTCCGTGTCAAATTTAATTCTCTACAACTTTGTAAAAGAAATTTTTTTCCAAATTCTGACTCTAACATAAAGAGATATTCTTACCGAAAAATTCGGCTTGAAGATTTCTGAACCAGCCACCTCACAAAATTCATAACAAATCATAAATTAATCTTTAACGGTTTAAAATTTGTAGACATATACTCAACTTATATATGTATAACATATCCGAAAATCACAACAATCCAACGGTCGGGTTAAAAATTATAACTCACGCAATATAGCTTATTAAAACTGATTTTTCGGACTATAAGTCATTCAGACAAGTTTTACTCAAATTGCACCACGAAAAATCTACAAAGAATTTTTAGGTGATTCAAATTTCTGCGTTTAGCTTACTTCCAGGGCTTTCTTTTGATATATGGATCATCTCCTAACTCACTATACAAAAAGAGTTATGGATTTTACAAAATCAAGTAGTAAACTAATTTTTCTAAAAATTTCATATTTTGTTCTTCTTTTGATTTCTAGATTTCTCTCGTTTGATTCATGTTTATGCAAGTTTAAATCATCCAATACATACCTAAGTATGTACTCATTACATAAAATCTATAAAATTAAATGAACAAGATTTTGAAAATACTTTTTTCTTCATTTCTTCTTCTTCTTCCTTTTTCTCTTTCTCTCTCTCTCTCTTCTTTTTTTCTTCTGCCGAGGGAGGGAAATGGATGGAAGTGATAAGAAGTGTTTGTTTGTTATATATCTATATACACATAATATTCCTCCACCAATACTTCTCTCTCCTCTCCTTATCTCTTCACGTGAGCTGCTTCCATTTCTTCCTTCTCTTTTTCTTCCTTTCTTTCCTCTTTTTCTTCTCTCTTTCTCCCCTTCCCCACATGTCCCGTAATCAATTTCCTCTTCCTTCTTAAATTTCAAATTCAGCTGCCCACTTGGGCCCACACCAAACACAGTTAATTTTTCTCCTCTTTTATTAGCTCATTTATCCGATTAAATGTTCGTTTAATCAATTATCAATTTAACATTTTACAACATTAGAATAATAATCATAAATTAAATTTACCTTTAATTTCATAAAATTCGGGATCTTACAATCTCCCCTCCTAATGAAATTTCGCCCTCGAAATTTACGTACATACCTAGAATTTCGAAGAGATAAGAATTTTAAATTCTAGCTCCCATGCTACTTCCTCTATTTCATGGTGCATCCATTGCTCAGTTCCTGTATTTCAGATATCATTCTAAAATACAGTTCCAAAACAAGGGTTAATTGACATACCACATATTATTTCTATATTCTGACCGACCAATTAAATAACAATTAAGCTTAGGTAGGTCATACTAGCGAAGGATTTACCCGTGTCTTCCCTCCTAGTTCTAGTCTCACATCTCAGCCAGAGATCATATCCCTAAGCTTTCATACCAAATGTGACGCCCCCAAAATAGGTATTGTTAGTTCCCGGAGGCACAATAGTTATCTAGAAGGGGGGGGGGGGGGGTTGAATGGATATTTAAAATTCTTTTCGTTTTACATTTTCAGATTTGATAATGATTTAAACACAACAGAATTAAGGTTTGTTTGATCTCCCTTTTAGATAAAGTGAGTTAATGAGAGTGAGACAGTTATAACAATTATAGCAGTTATAGCAAGAATGCAATAGACACAGTAGTTTTAAGTGGTTCAGAGCACTTAAAGCTCCTAGTCCACTCTTCTACTCCTTAAGTAGGAAATCCACTAAGGATGTCTTTTACACTTTCTGAATCTCACAGATTCCTTCTAGACCAGCAGTCTAGGAACTTCTTAGTTCACTCTTGAACTCTTCAAGTCTAGCAGACTTGGTTTTTCACAGTTCACTTAGAACTCTTCAAGTCCTTCTGACTTGGAACTCCTACTTCAGTTGACTGGTAGTTGTTGAGTTCTTGGTTGGTGCTACTCAGTTGCCGTAAAGCTCTTGTTTGAAAGAACTGAGTAGCGGTGCAAGCTTTTTTTTTTCTCAAATCGTAGAGTTAAGCATTGATTATTCTTTCTTTTTGTTCTATTGCTTGCTTTTTTTATTCAATCATCTGCAGATGCCTTGCATATATGTGATCTTTAAAATCTGCCCATTGAATTCATCCGTTAAATCATTTAATGCGTTTGACTTTTCTGATCTTTGATGGAGATGTTTCTGCATATCTTCTGAATTGCATTCTGGCCCACTGACATACCAGACTGCTTTCTCACCTAACACTTGAAAAGGTGTTTTTCTCTGTCCCATGGTCCTTTCCTTAGCTTCTTTAATACGTCTCTTTGTTGCATAATAAGGATATTTTTATGCCATTGGGACTGGTGATTACTTCAACGTTTGTAACCCATTCCACATTTGTTAAGATTTTATCTTTGAACAAATGATCAAGGCCCACAACTTCTGACACAGCCAGATGATACTCTACAATTCTTATCGTGGTGTCTTGCCACCTTGGTGCTTGATGAGAACACTACGATTTCTCTTAAGGGCTGGCATACTACGATCTTCACTTGCTTGTCATGCAGACTCTACGTTTTCGAGAGCACACTACGATCTCTGAGTTGGCTTCAGCAAACGTCTGGATGACACTACGATCTCTAAGTTAGCTTCGAAAAACGTCTGGACCACTCTACAATCACTGGAGAGGCCCTTCAAGGTAGTCATATTATGATCCTTGATGCTCTACGAATTTGCCTTAGCTTCTACAGATTCTTGCTCAGCTCATTAGACAGCAAATCTATTTGAAGCCAATCTATTACATTTCAAGATATAGATCAACCTAACATCTTTGATCCCTTTATCTATACATTCATTTACAGAATGATGAACATTGAAAGCTTAGATCGACCTAACAATTTTGATCTATCACTAAGTCCTTGTACATATATTCCTTGAAGGACTTCACATATAATCATGAACGTTTATTTTAAACATCAAATCAAGATATACATTCTTCCAATAATTTCCCCCTATTTGATGTTGACATAACCAAGGAGATTTGTTATCATGATTATCGAATTCTATATGCAGTGCAGCAAAGTAAATATGACTTAATATTTTAGTGAACATTTGAAATTTCTAGAGAATAAGCATGAATTTATTGATGTTTGAGGATAGATATTACATTTAAACTTAGTTACATCAATAAGAGTTGAGTTTTAACTTATCTCTATTTCTTTTTCCTTTTTCTTCTCGGAGGATTTGCATATTCCTCAGCTCTTCTTCTCCTGCTAGCTTCATCTCTTCGTGTTATTTCTTCCAGCTCGCTTTGACTAAGTCTTTCATTATGATTATGCCTATTCATGAATGCAGGATCTCCAATTGGCATTCTTAGGCCTGTTGTGGTCACCTCGTATGAGCTGGGAGAGGCCTTTGACTTCTTAATGGTTGAACCATGATAATTGGCTCATCATCAGATCGTTGAGTATGATGGCTAGATCATGGAGTCTGTCGATGATACTGCCTTGGAGGACTCCTTGATGATTGAGCAGAAAAGGTGCCTCTACCTCTGCCTTGATCTCCTTTCCCTTTATTATGCCCCTTTATATCAGCATCAAGGGTTCAAATGTCTTTTGAGAGGCGAGTCATTCCTTGGACAAGCTCGTTGAGTTGACTTTGAGTTTGAGCAATGTCCTCTCGATTTTCTTTGATCAGAGCATCAGATCGAGCTTCCCTTTGTTGGAGGACGGCTAGAATATTGTTAGTCTGTTGTCCTTGGCTGACGTAAAATTGTTGGAATTCTTTTACGGTAGTTTGCAGATTTATGAAGCTCTCCAACATAAGTTTTTTCAGAGCTTCTTGAGTTATCTATAAGACAAGAACAACATCCCTGTGTCTTTTAGCTGCAATAAAGTGGATCTCCTCCCTGTCCTTTATGCTTTGAATCATTTCCTTGATGATCTCCTTAAGCTTCTTTGTGAGCTCAAAGCTTAGGGTGCTTGGAAGACTATTTGCAGCACTGATCATTTTGTTAGTCTCATTTGAATGAGTTCAGTGTGTGCTTCAAGACTATCATCGATTTCCTTGATCACTTTCTTTGACACATCTGACAAATCGGTTTTAGTGGGCAGTTTTGAAAGAAGTTCACTAAGTTAAGGAATGTGTGGAGGAGGGAGTGTTCTCTTGTATTGATCTTGTAATGAGTAGAGGGCAAGATCAAGGTTGAAGTATTCATTTGTGGATGAGGAGGGAATATCGGATGGAGGGGCCTGTGTTTGGGTGTCTGGAGTAGGTGGCTCTATGATTTGAGCGGGGGACTCTACGATGGGGCTAGAGTCAGTAATCGTAGAGATGAGAGGAGTTGGGATCAATATGAAGTTGGGCATATTTGGTTCATCAGTTACAGAATTTTGTTATTCTGCAACTGGGAATTGATTTAGTGGATTAAGAACTACTTCCAACCAGCTTGGAAATTCATAAAATTGGCTGAAAAAAAATGGTGGATAGTGATTAACTCTGAAAAAAGATTGGGACAAATAATACCTCGTGCACAATTCTTGAAGAGGGACCATTTGTGATTAGCTGTTTGGCAAAGTTAAAGTTTCTCGAGGAATCCATGGGCGGCAAAGACAAGAGATGGTCGATATTCTTTGAAGCTCCAAAACATGTGATTCCAGGAGTTTAGAATTTGAGCTTGATGAAAAGGCATCATGGGTAGATAGGAAAACAGCTGATCGTAGATAGCTTTCTTGTACCCATCATAGCCCACATCGATGATCTCGACCTCATCATCTTTGTCCTCTTCTTTATCTTCATTCAAGGATTCCACTACATCAATGACTTCTCTTTGTTCTTGCTCTGGTTTTCTCTCATTTATTGTAGGTGTAGCTTCTTCTGTCATGGGGATATCATGAGGCTCCCCCTCAACGTGATCATCCATTTGCATTTCCAGTGGCTCCCCCTCAACTCGAGCACTTTATAGGGTTAGAGTTTTAGGTAGCTCCCCCTCAGCTTGAGCAGTATTTTCTTGTCCAGCTTCGGATAGCTCATTCTCAGCAGCTATCCTTTTATCTTCCTCCTTTAATGCCTTTTCATTGAAAAGAATGTATTTCTTGACAAGTTTTCTTCTACACTTTTTAGGCTAAGCCACAGCCTCAACTCTTCCTTCACTTTTTACTCGCTCGTTGATCGCAGAGTCTCTCAGTGCAAAGAACTTCCACGGGAAGGCGTCCAATCTGGTTTGTACGATAGGTAGAGAATCTACGATCGAGGAGACAAATGTCCTCTTGGGCTTGTGACTATTTTTGTTCTTCTTCAGCAGCTGTGAGATGGTAGCTCTATCTTCATCAGCCTCAGTCTGCTATTCTTTTCTTCTTAGGATTCTCAGAGTCTCAATGTCAGAAGACTCTATAGGTATTTTAGTGGTAGACCCTTGGGGTTCTTCTGCCAATTGAGCCTTTAGCTTCCTCTTACCCTTGCTTTTTCTGACCAGGGCAGAGGGTTCTTCCTTATTAGTTTATTCTTCATCTTCTTTAGTCTCCCTGACCACAGACATATTCCCCGGAATCCCTGACTCCTTTGCATTAGTTGTCCTTCCACTGGACTCAGACATCATTCGTACATTTTCAGCTGGATTTCTTTTCCAGTTCTCGAACAGTTGCTAGGTCATTCGTCTATTTGGATCGATTGATTCTCCTTCATCATCCCTATCTTATCACCCAAAGCAAACTATAGGATGATACTGATGAATCGCCCATAGAGCATCTTCCCAGGGCTCTTTGACTTCTTCGAGCTGAGAATCCACTTCCCAATCCATTCAAGCAATAGGGCTCCGTAGTTAAGCTACATCCCACAACGGATGGCTATCATGAGCTTAGTTGTACTTCGTTTATAGAATCGTGGCTTGAGCTCTTGCAACATATGCATTTTCCAACAATATCTGCCAGAAATTCGTACCTCTGAGGAAACTCCTTTTTCTTGTATCCTTTGACAGTGGGGAATTTCTTATGATGCATCCTTTTAAGTCCTTCATGAAAATCTATGCCATCTATGAACGAAAACCCTTTAGATTTGAAACCTAGGGCTAGGTTAATGTCCTCAGCCTTTAGCTTGATTTCCACATCCTTGACCGTCGTCGTGATGACGTCGTTCTCGAACACACCATTTTTTGTAGAATTCTTTTATCAGCTTAGGGTAGATTATCGTGCTCGTACCCAAAGCCTCTTCGAGACCAAACTTCTTTATCAATGATAGAGTTTTGTAAAATTTGGGTTCAGCTATTTTGAACTCATCAAAACAGAGTTTGTAACCCGAGATGACGTTGGAGGCTACCATTGATTTCTTTGCAAGGAGTATGGTTGATTGAGCTTTCTTGAGAGTTAGGGTTTCTGCTTGTAGAAAGAAAGAGAGAGATAAGCTTTTGAACTGCTAATTTCAAAAAGGCATTTTCAAACTGTACTTGTAACTTCCCTCTCTCCATTTTGCTTAGTGGTGCAGGTGTCAAATTCTGCTTGGCTCTACGAATTTGACTGAGGAAGATTATACTGATTTGCCCTTAACATCTGTCGTGTCCTTTGGGAGGACTACGATCATTGAGGAATCCTTTGTGATTGTCGAGTCTTACTCGCAATTGTCGTGTATCGCCAAGAATTGTTGTCGATCCGAATCGCCATCGTTGAGTTTGTTCAAAGAATCATCATATCCTTTCAAAGAATCGTCGAGTCTGGACTATGATCGTTGAGTCTATTCGACGATCATTGTCTTTCATGTCACTGCAGCTCTACGATCGTGGACTTCCCATGATCATGTCCACGATTTCTAACAAAGTCTTTGTATCTGTATGGTTAGCACAAACTAGAGCATTTATTTCATGGTTGTAAATTAAGCATGCCTAGCTCACTTATTAACTTGTTAAACCTGGATTCATCTAGAGGCTTTGTAAAGACATCAACAAGTTGATTTTCAGTAGGGATATATTGTAAAGATATGGTTCCATTTTGCATATGATCCCTAATGAAATGATACCTTATTTCTATATGCTTAGTCTTAGAATGCATGACATGATTATGAGTTATTGTTATGGCACTTGTGTTATCACAATGAACAGGTATGGATTTGAATTCAAACCCATAGTCTGCTAGCTAATTTTTCATCCATAGGATCTGAGCACAGCAGCTGCCAGCAACAATGTATTCAGCTTCTGCAGTTGAAGTAGATACTGAGTTTTGTTTCTTGCTAAACCAGGACAAAGTCTGTTTCCTAGTAACTAACAGGTGCCACTGGTACTCTTTCTATCTATTTTACAGTCTGCAAAATCAGCATTTGTGTAGCCTGTTAGTTCAAATGAGGACTCCTTGGGATACCAAAGCCCCAAGTGAGGTGTACCTTTGAGATAGCTGAAAATCCTCTTTACAGCAGTTAAATGCGATTCTTTAGGATTAGCCTAAAATCTAGCACATATGCATGTTGCAAACATTATGTCTGGTCTACTGGCAGTTAGATATAAAAGAGAGCCTATCCTACCTCGTTATTGAGTTATATCAATACTTTTACCTTTTTCATCTTTGTCAAGCTTGGTTGCAGGAGCAATTGGGGTTTTCATGGGAGAGGCTGATTTCATGCCATACTTCTTAAGTAAATCTTTAATGTACTTGGCTTGGTTTATAAAGATTCCTTCATCAGTTTGCTTTACTTGTAGTCCAAGGAAGAAATTCAGCTCACCCATCATGCTCATTTCAAACTTGCTCTGCATAAGCTTGGAGAATCTCTTGCATAACTTTTCATTAGTAGATCCAAAAATAATGTCATCAACGTATATTTGAACTAATAAGACTTTGTCTTTATATTTTCTAAGAAATAGTGTGGTATCTACTCTACCTCTAGTGAACCCATTTTCAATAAGAAAGTTAGTTAGTGTTTCATAGCATGCTTTAGGTGTTTGTTTAAGACCATATAGGGCTTTGTCTAATCTATAGACATAATGAGAGAGAGATGGATTGATGAAACTTGGAGGTTGCTCTACGTAGACTTCTTCTTAAAGTTCACCATTCAAGAATGCACTTTTGACATTCATCTGAAAGACCTTGAATTTCATGTGAGCAGCAAAGGAAAGAAATATTCTGATGGCTTCTAGTCTGGCAACAGGTGCAAATGTCTAATCATAGTCAATGCCTTCTTCCTAAGAGTAGCCCTTGTCCACTAGTCTTGCCTTATTCCTGGTTATTACTCCATCTTTATCCATCTTGTTTCTAAAGACCCACTTGGTTACAATGATAGGATGACTTTTTGGTGTCGGTACCAATCTCCATACTTTGCTTCTTTCGAACTGGTTAAGTTCTTCCTGCATGGCTTCTATCCAGCTGGAATCTTCCAAAGCACCCTCTATCTTTTTAGGTTCCATTTGTGACAGGAAGCTTAGATAGAAACATTCATTTTGGGTGGCAGCTCTTGTTTTGACTCTTGCACTCGGATCTCCAATGATTAAGTCTTGAGTGTGATCTCTTGCCCATCTGCTTCCTATTGGGATATCTGTCCTGATGCCTTCTTGTCTGAGGTCTTTAAGATCTATATCTGCTTCTTGGTGTGGAGGTTCGTTGTCTTGCATAGGCCTCTCTATAATCTCATTTTCTTGCTCAACAATTTCACTATCTGGAACTACGACTGTTGTAAAACCCCTAATTTTATGAATAAATATTTAATTTTCTCGAAATATTTTTTTTGAATATTATGGTGTGGATTTGAGATAATGTTATATTTGTGGGTAGTATTTATAAATTTTACAAAGTATGCAAGTTGTTGTATTATATTCGATTTGTCGGGGAATATTCGTTTTAACAGGGAATATTCATAACGACTAAGACAATCATTAGTGGACCCCACAATGTAATTATTATTTTCGAATGAGAAAACGATAGAAATATCTTTTTATGAAAATAACGGCAGAAGTTTTACCGTTAAAACTGTTGAACTACCTGGTAGTAAAAGTACAGTAATACGCGTGGTTGCATAGTAGCACATGATATTGATTATTGATGCTTACGTGAAAAATCACTCAGTTATACTCAATTATTGCTATAGTAATTGCTGCATCATATCTCTCATATTATTGATTCAATTATTGTTACAGTATCATCTGCATGATATATATTATTAAATCATAATTAAGACGACAAAGTTATTTATATTATTATTTGCAATACTGACAATGACTATAAGTTCTGTCCAGGAGAGGTTTGGTCACCTAATTGCGCTCCAATAAGGAGAAATCCTTATCGTAAAGCCCCCATCTTTCCTGGGAACGACCTGGTTGTTAAATATTATGAATTATAATATTAATGATGAATAAGTTCGTGTTGATTAAAGATGAAATTGATAGTTCCATTGTGTTGGAATTATTAGTGTTAGTGGAAATCGACATTTATTTTGATAATAATTGATGTCTGGAGGTTATATTGACCAATCGGGTAATTAACCAGATAAATGAGTAATTAATTGCTATTGATTCACATGATTATAATTATTTGTTCACATGTGTGGACTATTGATTCACATTCATTTACTATTAGGGGAGTTAGTGCAAGATTGATAATACTTGCATGACTAAGTTAAAAATGGAGGTATAGATGGAGGTACTATACTGTAATTCGTATTTTCACATGTCTAGAACTATTGATTCACATGATTTACTATTAGGGGAGGTGGTGCAAGTTTGATAATACTTGCAGGACTAAATTAAAAATGAAGGAAAAGAGGAAGGTATTATATTATAATATTTTGAGCCCCAAGACGTGCAATTATCGAAACTATATTTTCCTATAAATAGAAGCTCATTCCTTCATTATTTTTCACCAATTCACTAAAGCTATAGAGCAATTATTATAGAGAGAAATTATAGAGTGAAAGAAGAAGAGAAGTCTGCTACCTCACTATTCCAGTATCCAGTCTTCTTTTGAGGTAAGGGGTATTATTCTTTCGTATTCATGAAGAGAGTTATTTTCTTTCAATACTCGTAAGGGTTGTTATTCCATTCTTTATTATTATGTTGGAATAACCTGTCTATGAGAAGTACCGCATACATGGTGAAATTCTTCTATTATTCCATTATTTATTATTTTGTTGGAATATCCTGTCTGTGTGGATTACGCATGACCTGATTCCATTCTTTATTATTCAGTTGGGAATAACCTGTCTGTGCGGTCTATCGCATGCCTGGTGAATTTTGTTGTTATTCCATACTTTATTATTCTCGTTGGAATATCACGTGCAAGCGCGATTACGCATGACACAGTTCCATTCTTTATTATTACGCTGGGAATAACTTTTCATGCGCGGTCTATCGCATGCATGGTGAATTCTTCCATTTTCCATTCTTTATTATTCTGCTGGAATAACATGTCTATGTGGATTACTGCGTGATGCATGGTGAATGATCCTTCATTTCATTCCTTATTAAATTGTGGAAATGATCTCTCTACATGGATTACCGCATGGCGGGTAAAAATCCATTTGCAGTTTCATATATTCTATTATATTCAGTTGATTAAAGTTTTGACTTCTATACTCCATGAAATTAGTAGAATATCTTGGATATTTGCGCTTTATCCAGTATCTTTTCATGGAAATATCATGTTGACAATTTGGACGTTATTAATTTCAGGATAAATTAACTTATAAATCTTTAAAATTTATTCTTGAACTTGTTTTATTGAATTATTATGTCATTGTCATCATCCTCATGCTTATATTGTGATGAAAGTCATCTTTGGCTTACGTGCATAGATGGACTCAGTATGATTATGACCAGGGATCATTCGGTATAATCATGACCTGTAATGATGTGGTAAAAGTCCTCAATGGCATGTAGTGCATTAATGGATAGTTTTTGGTATGATTATGACCAGGGATTATTCGGTATAGTCATGATCATTGATTATTTAATGAATATCCTTGGCCCGTAGTGCAGGGATGATTCGATGATGTGGTTTATTTATTGTCGAGTCTCAAATGATAAAAATTGATGAAAATATTTTAAATCATAGAAGATAGTAGATATCATGCTCTACTTAACTCTTCTAATTGATTGCTTATTCCACTGCAGTTAAACTTGACGTCTATTGTATTTTATCAGTTTAATATTGTTGAAGACTAATGATAATTTATTCTATGACGCCCCCAAAATAGGTATACATCACCTATTCTGAGTCGCCAAATACATGGTACAGAATACAAATACAATCTTTAATATACAACAAGAGAGCTGTGAGTTTTAATACAAATATTGTCTTCTAGACAATATCCACTCTCAGAATAAGTCCTCATTACATTTATTGTCACACTATTTAACAGAATAGTGAGGACTACTAATACTATCATCCGGACCGTCACTACTGTTCCCCAGACTAGTCCATTTACGTTCTCATTTCTGAAGAGAACAAAGGAAAGAAAGGGTAAGCTCAACTAGCCCAAGAAGAAATATTATGACTAAGATAATGCAGAATAAATTATCATTAGTCTTCAACAATGTTAAACAGATAAAATACAATAGACATCAAGTTTAACTGCAGCGGAACATACAACCCATTAAAAGAGTCAAATAGAGGATAAAATCTACTATCTTTTATGATTTAAAAGGTTTTTCATCACTTTTATCGTTGGGACTCAGCTTAATAAATAAACCACATTATCCCTGCACTACGGCCAAGGATATTCATTAGTATCACAACCACAAATTATCCATGCACTACGGGCCAAGGATATTCGTGTATTCATTAATGTTCATGATCATGCCAACAACTGTCCATCAATGCACTACGGGCCAATGAGGATTTTTACCACATCATTTGTAACATTACGGTCATGATTACACCGAATAATCCCTGGTTATAATCATACCAAGTCCATCTATGCACTACAGGCCACAAATGACTTTTAGAAAAAAATATAAACATGAGGATGATGACAATGATATAAGAGTTCAATAAAACAAGTTCAAGAATTAATTTATTCAGGAACTAATAACATCCAAATTGTCAACATGATACTTCTTCATAAAGTAAAATTTAAGAATGCTCAAAAGAATATTTCCATGAAAAGATACTGGATGAAGCGCAAATATCAAGGATATTCCACTAATTTCATGGAGTATAGAAGTCAAAACTTTAACCAGCTGAGTATAATAAAGAATGGAATAACAAAAGAAATCACCATGCACGCGGTACTTCGCATAGACAGGTTATTCCAACAGAATAATAAATAACGGAACCAGGTCAAGCGTAATACACACCGACAAGATATTCCAACAGAATAATAAAAAATGGAATAACAACAGAAATCACCATGCATGCGGTACTTCGCATAGACAGGTTATTCCAACAGAATAATAAATAACGGAACCAGGTCCAGCGTAAAATGCACAGACATGATATTCCAACAAAATAATAAAGACGGAACCAGGTTCGACGTTAAAAGCACAGACATGATATTCCAACAGAATAATAAAGAATGGAATAACAACAGAATTTCACCATGTATACGATACTTCGCATAGACAGGTTATTCCAGCAGAATAATAAATAATGGAATAACAGAAGAATTTCACCAAGTATAGGGTAGATCACAGAGCCAGTATATAGGTTATTCCAACAGAATAATAAAGAATGGAATAACAGAAGTTCTCTTCATGAATATGAAAAAAAAAATACCCCTTACCTTATAAAGAAGAGTATTCCGACGGTAGGGCGGGGATATACTTGAAGAAACTTGCACTACGCTCAAAGCTTTCTTAAACGCTAAAGAAATACGCTCAAAATTATAGAAGAAGAATTCTCTCTACAGTTTCTCTCTCTAGAGTTTCAGTGAATTCGTAAGAAATAATGAAGGAATGAGCTTCTATTTATAGAAGAATGGACTGAATAGTAACCAATCCATGAACGGTTCAGATTGATTTACTTTTAAATGGACGGTCCAAATTAGTTTACAATAAAATAAAATATATTCTATTTATAATCTAATAAAACGAATAACTTTATAAAAGTATTCTGTTTTATATAAAAATATTTTACTATGCAAACACTATGCAGGCACTATGCAAACACTATGCATAATAAAATATAATTTATTCTAATTATATAAAAAGATTTTACTATTAGCCTAATAAAACTAATAACTTTATAAAAGTATTCTGTTTTATATAAAAAGTTTTTCTGTTTTATTACATTAATAATACTAATAAAACAAAACTTCATCATCATTATCATAATTCACACTATTAATCGACCAGGTCATTCCTAGGAAAGAGGGGGCTTTCCAATAAGGATTTCTCCCTATTGGCACACAATTAGGTGACCAAACCTCCCCTTGGCAGAACTTCTAAACATCGTTAATAATGCAAATAATAATATTAACAACTTTGTTATCTCAATTATTGATTTAATAATATATAAAATATTGACAATAATTGAATCAAATAACGTGAGATACAATGAAGCAATTATTGAAGCAATAATTGAACAAAACTGAGTGACTTCTCACGTAAGCATCAATAATCAATACCGTGTTACGACGATGCAACCACAGCGTATTCTCGTATTTCTTTAACACTGGGTGTTTCAACAGTTAAAGGTAAAACTTCCGCCGTTATTTTCATAAAATATTTTTTTTTTGTCGTTTTCTCAATCCGACAATAATTTTGTTGTGGGGTCCATCAATGATTGTGCCGTCGTATGAATATTCCTTGTTAAAATGAATATTCCCCAACCAATCGAATATTATAAACAACTTGCGTACTTTACAAAATTTCTAAATATTACCCACAACTATAACATTATATCAAATTCATTCCATAATATTTAAAAATGATAATTATAGAAAATTCATCTTTATTCATAAAAGTTGGGGTCTTACATATTCTGCATTATCTTAGTCATAATATTTCTTACTGGGCTAGTTGAGCTCACCCTTTTGCTTTCATTATTTTCTTCAGGAAATGAGAATGTAGCCGGGACTAGTTGAGGAATGGAGTGATGGTCCGAGATGGTGTATTAGTAGTCCTCACTATTCTATAAAATAGTGTGACAATAAATGTAATGAGGACTCTATTTGAGAGTGGATATTGTCTAGAAGGCAATATTCCTGTTTAAACTCTTAGCTATGTTTTGTCATATATTACACGACGGTTGTATAATTAAGTTTGTATTTGTATTCTGTACCATGTATTTGGAAACTCAAGATGGGTGAAGTATACCTGTTTTGGGGGCATCACATTTGGTATCAAAGCTTAGGGATATGATCCATGGCTGAGATGTGAGACAAGAACTAGGAGGGGAGAGACGGGGAATTCCTTCGCTAGTATGACCTACCTAAGTTTATTTGGTATTTAATTGGTCGGTCAGAGTATAGGGATAATATGTGATATGTTAATTAACCCTTGTTTTGTGGCAGTATTTGAAAATGGCATCCAAAAATGTTGAGATAAGCAATGATGCCCATGAGACCGTTGAGTCACCATAGATTAATACCCAGGATAATGTGTAACAGGAAGACAACAATCCTCATACAAACAACAACACTGACCAAATGATGAACGATGGATTGTTCAGAGGTTTTATGCAATTCATGCAACATCAGGTAAGAGAGACTCCTGTTCAAAATATAGGTGGAAATAATAGCAACCCACGATCGGTCACCGCTAAAGAAGTTCAAGGAGTTGGGACCACCGAAGTTTTTGGGAAAGCCAGAATAACTTAATACAAAGACATGGATAAAGCAGATCACCAAGATATTTGATGTCTTGGAATGCTCAGAGGAGAAAAAGGTTCCATTTGCCACCTTTATGTTGCGTGAAAAAGCAGATCATTGGTGGGAATCTGTAAAACGTACCCAGCCTGACGCACTCAAGATTTCTTGGGAGAAGTTCCAAGAGTTGTTCAACAACAAGTACTTTCTGAAAGTATTCGTCACATGAAGGAGGTGGAGTTCATCAAGTTGGAGCAAAATAATATGACCGTGTCGCAGTACGAGGCTAAGTTTGCGGAGTTATCCTGGTTTGCATCCCATTTAGTAGATAATGAAGAGAGAATGACGTGAATGTTTCTGCGAGGTTTGAAACCCGAAATACGTCAATACCTCATTTCTCACAAACTTTGTTTATATTCAGATGTTGTGAATAGGGCTCAATTATTGGAGCGCGATAATGAGTCAGCACAACCAAAAGGTAACGACCAAAAACACGATAATAATCGTACCGGTGGCAACGGCTATCGAAACAATGATAACCATCATGGGGGAAATTATCATGCCAAGAATGGTAACCACTTCGGTGGTAATCATGGCCAAGATAATAGGAGTGGAAATTTCAAGAAGAAAAGATTTAACGATGATGGAAAGACGTCAGCACCAGCACCTGTTGTTAAGGAAGGAGAACGACCACGGGTTGTATGTTTCAAATGCGGACAGGAGGGACACATCCGTCCAAACTGTATGCAGCAATCCAAAGTGTGTTTTAATTACGGAAGAGAAGGTCACCTAGCTTGATTTTGTCGTGTAGTGAAGTCAAGTCCAGCTGGGATAATGATGCCAAAGGACGTCTCAGACAAGTCAAAGCTGGTAGTTTAAGTGAGAGCGTTTGTCAAGGAACCCGAACGAAGTTATCACGAGTAAGTTAATCATAAAAGCTTACGAAATCTATACCTTATTCGACACCGATTCTACCTATTCTTTTATCTCCCTTGCTTGCGCTTAACGTTTAAATTTGACTCCTGAGAAATTAGACTTTGACTTATCTGTTGAAACTCTGTTAGGAGAAACCTTCGTTACCTCCACTGTTTATAAATCTTGTTTGATTCATATCAATACCCTCATGTTACCTATCGATCTTATCTCTTTGAAAATACTTTTCCTTGATGTGATTTTAGGAATCGATTGGTTAACTACTCATCATGCCAAAATTGATTATTTTTGTAAGGTTGTTAACTTTCATATTCCTAACCAACCTGTTATGTGAATTCAAGCAATCAAACCACTAAAGTCAATCACTGTTATATCAAGCCATAAGTAAAGAGCCCTGAGACTTTATCTGGTGACTTCCTTGTAAAGAATGCACCGAAGCCAGACTTTCTGTAGGCGACGTCGTGAATGACGATGGCAAGTTGATAGGTGTCGATGTGACGTACTATCCAAGTCTTGGATGAGAGTCACAGTTTTGAATGATATTTCTATTGTTAATAAATTTCCTGACGTATTCTTGAAGACTTCTTAGCCTACCCCAGAGCGTGAAATCAAATTTTGTATTGACCCCAGTACAAAACCCATTTCTAAAACCCTCAAGTATTTCTTCACCCAAAATGAACGTATAACGTGCCAAAGACGTTAGCTTGAGCTATTGAAGATTATGATAATACCATTTAATACCATCATGGAAAATGCGAACGTGGTAGCTTACGCGTTGAGTAGAAGATCATATGCATTTACGAGTGCGAATATACAAACCTACATGAAGATAGCGAATATACGAATAGAACTGACTTTAATCGATAAAGTTAAAGCCACTCAAGCTACAGACTCAGAGCTTATGAAGGTGAAGAAGAAGGTTCAAGAGGACGTTATTCTAGAATCAAGAATCGACGAAGAGAGGAAATCTCAGCCCTTAACTTTATTGGTCTATTTGAAATCATCGAACGAGTAAGAATTGTGGCCTATAGACTCGCTTTACCGCTGAGTATGTCTCGTGTTTATAACGTTTTTCACGTATAGATGTTACATAAATATGTGGACGACCCAAACCACATTATTGAATTAGAACTAGATGAGATAGCAGAAGATTTAACGTATGAGGAGATATGTGTTAAAATGTTGGATAAGAAGGATCATATTCTACACTCAAAGGTTATACCTCAACAGTTAGAATCTGACGAGGTATCCTCATCTATTCAGTATACCAGGTACGTACGTAAATTTTGAGGGCAAAATTTCATAAGGATGGGAGATTGTAAAACACCAAATTTTACGAATAAAGATTTAATTTTCTCGAAATATTTTTTTTGAATATTATGGTGTGGATTTGAGGTAATGTTATAGTTGTGGGTAGTATTTATAAATTTTGCAAAGTATGCAAGTTATTGTATTATATTCGATTGGTCAGGGAATATTCGTTTTAACAGGGAATATTCGTACGACGGCACAATCATTGGTGGACCCCACAATGGAATTATTGTCAAAATAAGGAAATGACAGAAATATCTTTTTATGAAAATAACGGCGGAAGTTTTACCGTTAAAACTGTTGAACTACCCGGTAGTAAAAGTACAAGCGATGTCATGGTTGCATAGTTGCATAGTACTACGGTATTGATTATTGATGCTTACGTGAAAAGTCACTCAGTTATACTCAATTATTGCTACAGTAATTGCTGCATCATATCTCTCATATTATTGATTCAATTATTGTCACAGTATCATCTGCATGATATATATTATTAAATCAATAATTGAGACGGCAAAGTTATTCATATTATTATTTGTAATATTGACAATGTCTAGAAGTTACATCAAGGAGAGGTTTGGTCACCTTAATTTAGCGCCAATAAGGAGAAATCCTTATTGAAAGCTCCATCTTTCTGGAACGACGACACGGTTTGTTAAATATTGTGAATTATAATATTAATGATGAATAAGTTCGTGTTGCTAAAAGATGAAATTGATAGTTCCATTGTGTTGGAATTATTTGAGTTAGTGGAAATCGACATTTATTTCGATAATAATTGATGTCTGGAGGTTATATTGACCAATCGGGTAATTAACCAGATAAATGAGCAAATAATTGCTATTGATTCACATAATTATAACTATTTGTTCAAATGTGTGGATTATTGATTCACATTCATTTACTATTAAGGGAGTTAGTGCAAGATTGATAATAATTGGATGACTAAGTTAAAAATGGAGGTATAGATGGAGGTACTATACTGTAATTCGTATTTTCACATGTCTAGAACTATTGATTCACATGATTTACTATTAGGGGAGGTGGTGCAAGTTTGATAATACTTGCAGGACTAAATTAAAAATAATGGAAAAGAGGAAGGTATTATATTATAATATTTTGAGCCCCAAGACGTGCAATTATCGAAACTATATTTTCCTATAAATTGAAGCTCATTCCTTTATTATTTTTCACCAATTCCCTAAAGCTATAGAAAAATTATTATAGAGAGAAATTATAGGGAGAAAGAAAAAGAGAAGTCTGCTACCTCACTATTCCAGTATCCAGTCTTCTTTTGAGGTAAGGGGTATTATTCTTTCGTATTCATGAAGAGAGTTATTTTCTTTCAATACTCGTAAGGGTTGTTATTCCATTCTTTATTATTATGTTGGAATAACCTGTCTATGCGAAGTACCACATACATGGTGAAATTCTTCTATTATTCCATTATTTATTATTCTGTTGGAATATCCTGTCTGTGTGGATTACGCATGACCCGGTTCCATTCTTTATTATTCGGTTGGGAATAACCTGTCTGTGCGGCCTATCACATGCCTGGCGAATTCTGTTATTATTCCATTCTTTATTATTCTGTTCGAATATCCTATCTGTGCGGATTACGCATGACCTAGTTCCGTTCTTTATTATTCTATTAGAATATCCTGTCTGTGCGGATTACGCATGACTTGGTTCTATTCTTTATTATTCTGTTGGGAATAACCTGTCTATATGGTCTATCGCATACATGGTGAATTTTTCTGTTATTCCATTCTTTATTATTCTGTTGGAATAACCTGTCTATGTGGATTACCGCATGCATGGTGAATGATCCTTTGTATTCATTCCTTATTAAATTGTGAAAATGATCTGTCTACGTGGATTACTGCATGGCGGGTGAAAATCTATTTGCAGTTTCATATATTCTATTATACTCAGTTGGTTAAAGTTTTGACTTCTATACTCCATGAAATTAGTAGAATATCTGGATATTTGCACTTCATCCAGTATCTTTTCATGGAAATATTCTTCTGAGCATTCTTGAATTTTACTCCACAAAACAGTATCATGTTGACAATTTGGACGTTATTGATTTCAGGATAAATTAACTTATATATCTTTAAAATTTATTCTTGAACTTGTTTTATTGAATTATTATGTCATTGTCATCATCCTCATGCTTATATTGTGATGAAAGTCATCTTTCACTTACGTGCATAGATGGACTTGGTATGATTATGACCAGGGATCATTCAGTATAATCATGACCTGTAATGATGTGATAAAATTCCTCAGTGGCCTGTAGTGCATTGATGGACAGTTTTTGGTATAATTATGACCAGGGATTATTCGATATAGCAATGATCATTGATGATTTAATGAATATCCTTGGCCCGTAGTGCATGGATGATTCGATGATGTGGTTTATTTATTAAGCTGAGTCTCAGCGATAAAAATTGAGTAAAACATTTTAAATCATAGAAGATAGTAGATATCATGCTCTACCTGACTCTTTTAATGGATTGCTTATTCTACTTCAGTTAAACTTGATGTCTATTGTATTTTATCAGTTTAACATTTTTGAAGACTAATGATAATTTATTCTTCATTATCTTAGTCATAATATTTCTTACTGGGCTAGTTGAGCTCACCCTTTTGCTTTCATTTGTTCTCTTCAGGAAATGAGAATGTAGCCAGGACTAGTCGGGGAACGGAGTGATGGTCCGAGATGGTGTATTAGTAGTCCTCACTATTCTATAAAATAGTGTGACAATAAATGTACTGAGGACTCTATTTAAGAGTGGATATTGTCTAGAAGGCAATATTCCTGTTTAAACTCTTAGCTATGTTTTGTCATATATTACACGACGGTTGTATAATGAAGTTTGTATTTGTATTCTGTACCATGTATTTGGCGACTCAAGATGGGTGAAGTATACCTTTTTTGGGGCGTCACAACTGTAGTGTTAAGCTCGACGACCTCATTCGTAGTGTCTGAACTGTCGATCATAATGTCTTGCAGCACTATTTTGTCTAAGTCTTTCTTATCAAAGATGATTTGAATCGAGACTTCAACACTTAGTGTCTTCTTGTTGAACACTCTGTAGGCTTTATTGTCTGTGGCATATCCAAGAAAGATTCCTTCGTCTGACTTGGGCTGAAACTTTGTCATATACTGCTTTCCATTGTTAAGAATGTAGCATACACAGCCGAATACATGAATGTAGCTGACACTTGGCTTTCTTCCTTTCCACAGTTCGTAGGGGGTCTTCTTAATCGTAGAGTTTATGAGTGATCTGTTCTGAGTGTAGCATGCAGTGTTGACAGCTTCTGTTCAGAAGTATTTAGACAGATGGGCTACTGCTAGTAGAGTTCTTTCAGCCTCTATTAACGTCTTGTTCTTTCTCTCAGCTACTCCATTTTGTTGAGGAGTTCGTGGAGCTAAGAAGTTATGACTGATGCCATTATCTTTGTAGAACTGATCCATTTCTGAGAAGTCGAATTCACTGCGATGATCACTCCTTATAGCCTTGATTTTCTCCCCTTTCTCATTCATCACTAGTCTGAACTTCTTGATCAGTTGGGAGCTTGTTTCATCCTTTTGAGGTTAGAAAGAATACCCATGTGAATCTGGTGTAATCGTCGACTATGACCAGTGAGTATCTCTTCCCTCCAAGTCTCATTGTTGGAATTGGCCCAAATAGATCCATGTAGAGCAACTGCAGGGGCTTGTCAATTGAGTTGGCAGTTTTTCTTTTGAATGAGCTTCTGGTCTGCTTTCCAAGCTGACACGAATTGTACGACCTTTCTTTAACGAAGCTGAACTTAGGTAAACCTGCAACTAGATCTTTTGAGGCTAGTTTGGACATGCTCTTGAAGTTGAGATAAGACAGTCTTTGATGTCATAACCAGCTCATTTCTTCAAATGCTTTAGCCAGAAAGCATATTGTCTCGTCTGAGCTTAGTTGACCAAGATTTACTGTGTAGACATTTCCTTCTCTTGTTCTGGTTAACTTTACAACAGATGTCTTTAGGTCTCGGACTTGACATTGATTGTTGAGGAATGTTACTTTATGACCCTTGTCGCAGAGTTGGCTAATGCTTAGAAGATTGTGTTGTAGTCCTTCCACATAGGCCACTTTACTGAAGGATACTGCACCATTTCTAGCTGAGCCATATCCTCTTGTCGTGCCAGAGCCGTTGTCTCCAAAGATGACTGAAGGACCCTCCTTCTCTATGTAGTTAGATAGAAGGGCTTTGTTCCCAGTTATGTGCTTTGAGCATCCACTATCCAGATACCAGGTTGTGATCGTGGAGCTCTTTTCCTGTGGTAACATTAAACCTTCATTTTGGTACGTATACTTGCATGGGTCCTACTTTGTTAGTACCGTTGGGGACCCAAATATGCTTGATTTTGGGTCTCATATGCATGGAATTAAAATGGCACTTTGTATCCTTGTCGCCAACTTTATAGCACACAAAACATCTAATATGATGCATGTTTGTGTGTGTGTGAGAATTCTTCCTCCATTTGAACTTTTGTGGATCTTTAGTCATCCTACTTTAAGCTAATTTTCCTTCTTCCATGTGTCCTTGTGTTCCGTGATTTGTGAGGAGTGTACCTTATGTGACGCCCCCAAAATAGGTATACATCACCCATCTTGGGTCGCAAATACATGGTACTGAATACAAATACAAACTTAATTATACAACATGAGCTGAGAGTTTTTACACGAATATTGTCATCTAGACAATATCCAAACTCAAATAGAGTCCTCATTACATTTATTGACACACTATTTTATAGAATAGTGAGGACTACTATAACACCATCTCGGGCCATCACTCCGTTCCCCGGCTAGTTCCAGCTACGTTCTCATTTCCTGAAGAGAACAATGGAAGTAAAAGGGTGAGCTCAACTAGCCTAGTAAGAAATATTATGACTAAGATAATGTAGAATAAGTTATCATTAGCCTTCAACAATGTTAAACTGATAGAATATAATAGACAACAAGTTTAACTGCAGCGGAACAAGCAATCCATTAGAAGAGTCAAGTAGAGCATGATATCTACTATCTTCTATGATTTAAAAAATTTATCATTAACTTTATTGTTGGGACTCAGCTTAATAAATAGATCACATCATCGAATCATCCCTGTACTACGGGTCAAGGATATTCATTAGTATCACGTCCACAAATTATTCTTGCACTATGGGCCAAGAATCATTTGTGTAATCATCAATGGTCATGACTATACCGAATTATCCCTAGTCATAATCATACCAATCAACAGTCCATCTATGCACGTAAGCCAAAGATGACTTTCATCACAATATAAGCATGTGGATGATGACAATGATATAAGAATTCGATTGAAAGAAAGTAAAGGATAAATTTTTAAAGATTTATAATTTAATTTATCCTGAATTTAATAATGTCCAAATTTTCAAAATGATACTGCTTTGTAGAGTAAAATTCAAGAATAATATCCATATATCAAAAATAATTTGGACAAAAAAGAAATAAATTTTTTAGTGAATAGTACCCCGTGAATAGTACCCTGTGAATAGTACTTCAGGAATAGTACCCCGTGAATAGTAACCCGACATGAAAAGTGCCCCAAATACCTAAGTGAACAATATTTTAGTGAATAGTAATCAGGTGAATAGTAACTCGTGAATAATACCCCGGCATGAAAAGTACCCCGAATACCCGAGTGAATAATATTATAGTGAATAGTAATTGGGTGAATAGTAACCCATGAATAGCAATTTGTGAATAGTACTTCGGGTGAAAATATTGATATTTAATAAAAAAAAAAAGTATTGCTTTAATAATCCTTGAAATTATTGGATTACCATAATATGAATAATTTTCTCGTCTTAATTATTGATTTAATAATATAAAATATTATGCAGATGATAATGTGACAATAATTAATCAAATAACGTGAGATACTATGCAATAATTACTGTAGCAATAATTGAGTATAACTGAGTGACTTCTCACGTAAGCATCAATAATCAATACTGGTGTCTTCTTATGCAACCATGATATATACTTCGTACTTTTACCATCGGATAGTTCAACGATTCAATGGTAAAACTTCGATGTTATTTTTATAAAAGATATTTCGCCGTTTTCTAACTTCGACAATACTTCCGCTAATAGGGTCCACCAATGATTGTGTCATCGCATTAATATTCCATGTTAAAACGAATATTCCCCGACCAATCGAATATTCACTGACACAACGAATATTTTATATCAACTTGCTTACTTTGCAAAAATTTTCAAATATTACCCACAACTATAACATTATATCATACCCACACCATAATATTCAAAAATATAATTCGAGAAAAAATATTCTTTATTTAAAAAAAAGTTGGGGTCTTACAACCTCCCCTTCTTATGAAATTTTGTCATCGAAACTAGGGTACGTACCTGATATGTCGAAGAGGTGAGGATGCCATGATTTCATTTCAGATTCTAACTCCAAGGTCATTTCCTGCACATCGTGGTTTCTCCACAAAACTTTGACTTGAGGTATAACCTTGTAGCATAGAATATGATCCTTCTTATCCAAGATTTTAACAGCTACCTCTTCATACGTTAAATCTTCCGCTATCTCATCCGGTTCTAATGGAATAATTTGGTTCGGGTCTTTCACATATTTACGTAACATAGATATGTGAAAAACGTTATGAACACGAGACATACTTGGCGGTAAGCGAGTCTATAGGCCACAGTTCCTACTCGATCAAGGATTACAAATGGGCCAATGAATCGAGGATTGAGCTTTCCTCTGTTTCCAAATCTCGTAACTCCTTTCCATGGAGCAACACGTAACAACACATGATCTCCAATATTGAATTTCACGTCCTTTCGATGAAGATCATCATAACTCTTTTGTCGATCTTGTGAGGTTTTTATACGTTGCCGGATCGTTTGAATCTTTTTTGTAGTCATACGTACCAACTCTGGTCCCAACAATGTTGCTTCACCTACCTCATCCCAGTATACTGGAGAATGGCACTTTCTTCCATACAACGCCTCAAATGGAGCCATGCCAATACTTTCTTGATAACTATTGTTATAGGAAAACTCCACTAATGGTAAGAACTTGTCCCAACTTCCTTTGAAGTCAAGGACACATAGTCTTAATAAATCCTCAAGAGTTTGAATAGTCCTCTCTGATTGTTCATCCGTTTGAGGATGATACGCCGAACTAAATCATAAATCTGTGCCTATAGCTTTTTGCAAACTAACCCAAAATCTTGAAGTGAATCTTGGGTCTCGATCAGAAACTATGGATACTAGCATACCATGCAATCTTACAATCTCATTTATGTACATACGAGCAAGACGTTCAAGTGTATAAGTTTCTCGTATCGGTAAGAAATGAGCAGACTTGGTTAATCTATCAACAATGACCCAAATTGCATCTATGCCTTGAGAAACCGTGGGAAGACCACTAACGAAATCCATGGTAATGTGCTCCCACTTCCATTCTGGAATTTCAAGTGGTTGCAATGGACCTTCTGGCACTTGATGCTCTGCCTTGACTCGTTAACAAGTTAGACACCTTGAGATAAACCCCGCTATCTCTCTCTTCATATCACTACACCAAAATGTATGTCGAAGATCACAATACATTTTGGTACTCCCAGGATGGATTGCAAACGGTGTGTTGTGCGCCTCCATCATAATTTTATACTTCAAGTCAAAATCGTTAGGAACACAAAGTCTATAGTTGACTCGAAGTATTCCTTCTTCATCAATTCTTGCTTTTGGAATATCACCTTCTTGCACTTTCTTCTTCATACACATTAGCTCCAGGTCTGTAGCTTGAGCAGCTTTAACTTTATTGATTAAAGTCAGTTTTACTCGTATATTCGCCATCATCACATGGGTCCCTGGAGTATTTAAATCTATCTCCATCCTTTGTAAGTCATGCAAAATGGGCCTTTGCGTTGACAATATCGAACTCGTACTCGCATATGATCTTCTACTCAATGCATCAGCTACTACATTCGCTTTTCCAAGATGGTATTGAATGGTATGATCATAATCTTTCAATAGCTCAAGCCATCGTCTTTGCCGCATGTTGAGTTCCTTTTGAGTGAAGAAATATTTGAGGCTTTTATGATCCGTATAAATCTCCACTTTCTCTCCATACAGGTAATGTGTGACGCCCCCAAAATAGGTATACATCACCCATCTTGAGTCGCCAAATACATGGTATAAAATTCAAATACAACTTAATTATACAACAGTCGTGTAAAATACGACAAAACATAATCTAAGAATTTTAATAAGAATATTGTCATCTAGACAATATCCACACTCAATGGAATCCTCATTACATTTATTGTCACACTATTTAACAGAATAGTGAGGACTACTAATGCTATCATCTGGACCGTCACTCCGTTCCCCGACTAGTCCCGGCTACGTTGTCATTTCCTAAAGAGAACAGTGAAAGAAAGGGTGAGCTCAACTAGCCCAGTAAGAAATATTATGACTAACATAATGCAGAATAAATTATCATTAGCCTTCAACAATGTTAAACTGATATAATATAATAGACAACAAGTTTAACTGTAGCGGAACACGCAATCCATTAGAAGAGTTAAGTAGAGCATAAAATTTACTATCTTCTATGATTTAAAAAGTTTTTCATCAACTTTATCGCTGAGACTCAGCTTAATAAATAAAATCGAATCATCCATGCATCACGACCAAGGATATTTATGTAATCATCAATGGTTATGACTATACCGAATAATCCCTGGTCATAATCACACCAACAACTATCCATCAATGAAGTATAGGTCAATGAGGACTTTTAACACATCATTCGTCACATTACGGTCATGATTATACCGAATAATCCCTGGTCATAATCATACCAAGTCCATCTATGCACGTAAGCCAAAGATGACTTTCATCACAATATAAGCATGATGATGATGACAATGACTTAATAATTCAATAAAACAAGTTCAAGGATAAATTTTAAAGATTTATAATTTTAATTTATCCAGAAATCAATAACGTCCAAATTGTCAACATGATACTTCTTTGTGGAGTAAAATTCAAGAATGCTCAGAAGAATATTTCCATGAAAAGATACTGGATGAAGCGCAAATATCAAGGATATTCCACTAATTTCATGGAGTATAGAAGCCAAAACTTTAACCAACTGAGTATAATAGAATATATGAAACCGCAAATGGATTTTTTGCTTCGCCATGCGGTAATCCACGATATCTGAGATCATTTCCACTATTTAATAATGAATGAATACGAAGGATCATTCACCATGAATCACGGTAATCCACAAAGACGAAGTTATTCCAACGTAATAATAAAGAATAGAATAACGTAAGAATTCACCAAAGTATGTAATCCACATGTAGGCGTTATTCCAACAAAATAATAAAGAATAGAATAATGAAGGATTCACCAGTGCGTGCGTAACCCTTACATGCATGAGTTATTCCAATAGAATAATAAAGAATGGAACCAGTCATGCGTAACCCACATAGTATGTGGATATTCCAACAAAATAATAAAGAATGGAACCAGTCATGCGTAATCCACACGCATGTGATATTCCAAATGTAATAATAAAGAATAGAATAACAATAGAATTCACCGGGCATGTGATAGATCAAGATGAAAGTGTTATTCCAATGTAATAATAAAGAATGGAATAACGTAAGAATTTCACCATGTATGCGGTATTGAGATAGACAAAGTTATTCCAACATAATAATAATGAATGGAATAACAACCCTTACAAGTATTGAAAGAAAATAACTCTCTTCATGAATACGATAGAATAATACCCCTTACCTTAGAAAAAATTAGATACTGGAATAGTGAGGTAGCAGACTTCTCTTCTCCTTTCTCTCTATAATTTCTTTCTATAATAAATGCTCTATAGCTTTAGTGAATTGGTGAGAAATGAAGGAAGAATGAGCTTCTATTTATAGGAAAATATAGTTTCAATAATTGCACGTTTTGGGGCTCAAAATATTACATTATAATACTTCCCTCTTTTTCTTCATTTTTAATTTAGTCCTACAAGTATTATCAAACTTGCACCACCTCCCCTAATAGTAAATCATGTGAATTAATAGTTCATTCATGTGACTCAATAGTATAATCATGTGAAAAAACTAATTATAGTATAGTACCTCCATCTATACCTCCATTTTTAACTTAGTCATGCAAGTATTATCAATCTTGCAACAACTCCCCTAATAGTACAAGAATGTGAATCAATAGTACACACATGTGAACAAATAGTTATAATCATGTGAATTAATAGCAATTAATTGCTCATTTATCCGATTAATTACCCGACTGGTCAGTATAACTTCCATACATCAATTAATATCGAAATAAATGTCAATTTCCACTAACACTAATAATTTTAACACAATGGAACTATCAATTTCATCTTTAATCAACACGAAGTTATTCATCATTAATATTATAATTCATAATATTAACAACCGTGTCGTTCCTGGAAGAAAGGGGGCTTTCAGAAAGGATTTCTCCTTATTGGCACGCAATTAGGTGACCAAACCTCTCCTTGACAGAACTTCTAGACATTGTCAATATTGCAAATAATAATATGAATAACTTTCCCGTCTCAATTATTGATTTAATAATATATCATATTATGCAGATGATACTATGACAATAATTGAATCAGTAATATGAGAGATATGATGCAATTACTATAGCAATATTGAGTATATGTATACCCCCAGATCGGGTACTTTAAACCCGAACTCGGTTCTCCACGATACCATTTCTTTAAAATTTGAATAATACTAAATAATAATACATTCGAACTTAATTTACATACATCAAAGTTTACTTCCCAGTGCACGTGACCTTCAAATACATTCCTTACAATACACGACAATAGATTCCATTGTCTTACTAACTATAACCATTAACTCATAATATAAACTCATTCAATAGCTTTCCTTTCCCTTGTTCGTGCTCGAGCCTTGATTGCTCATACATAATCGAAAACATTTAATTTAAGCAAGGATGAGCATTTGAGTGCCCCAAAGAAGTAATAGCAATTATATATATAATTTGAAAGAATATAAGTATTCTCTTTACATAACACTTCAACAACGAATCAAAAGTTGTGAAGTAATCTATCTTGATAAAAGATTCACATAACAACTCTTTCAATTTCTTGAAATTAGGCTCCACCCATGAATAGGGTTTAAGAAACATACTATGAACATGGTTTTTTCATTTTCGAAAAGGTTTAGCGAAATTCATCCGCAAACCGTCATAACTTCTGAGCGCGGAGGGTGATCACCAGTTGTACCTGTACATGATGATCGATACTACATATAACTTGAACGAAATTCATCGCTCACCCTTTGTCCATGAAGCGCATAAAAAATTTTCCCATTATCGGGATGTTCATACATGCACAGTTCCAAACCCGGAAGGTTTTAATCTTGCTCAACAATAATATGTAATTCAACATATATGTATACGGGTAATTGACAAAGGTATATCAACATGTGAATAAATGCCATGATTATCCAAGTGGGGACACTTGTATAACCATTTAGAAATCAACTTAACGAAATATATATCCGAGCTAACATGTTGATAATCAAAGCGTACATAATCAGTACAAGAATAGAATAATTCTAAAACTTCTTACTCATGTCCATTGCATAAAGAAAATGCAAAGGTAGGATACTTGCCTGATTTGCTGATTACAAATCTCAACTTAGGTTTTATCTCTTTATCACAACCTATCAATAATCGGATCATTCGCTTCGATTAGAACAATATATCATAACACATAGTCTTCGCTCTATTACAACAAGACATAGTCTAATCACGTCATCGCATAATCGCGGTGATCATACTTTTAGTTCATATTCTATACTTGAAATATTTTATACATTTTTCAAATATCTCATCCATGCTCTTACAAAGAGCCTTTTCTTGCTATTATAGGGTTCGACAGGTTGTTGTGCGTCACGCCTTTTTATCGGGTAAAAACTTGAGTCTAAGACTCTTATCCTATACCTCAACATCTCAAATATCAAACATTTTATTTTTAATCATTTTCGAAATTTCCGAAATTGAAAAATTTAAAATAATTCAAATCAGAAAACTAAAGGGCTTATAGTGATATAAGCATTACTATGGGTGCTCTTCATCAAATCTGGACTTCATAATGCTTAGGTTCTCAAGTCACCTAGTTTAGTTTGGGATATAACTTTCAAACATCGAAATCATAATTAAATGATTTAAACATTAAATAATTCTATTATCATTAATAATTAATTTATATTAAATTATTAATGAAACCATTGCTAAAATATAAAAAGTTATTTATAATAACTCAAACTATTTTTAAAACATTTATATTACCCTTAAATGATTTTTAAAACAATTAAAATCATTTTTAAATAATCACCATTAATATATAAATATTAATGTACTATTCATCCAAATATTAAAAGTCATTAATTATAACTTAAAATATTTTTAAATCCTTAATATCCTCTTTAAATAATTTTTAAATAAATAAAACCATTTTAAACTATTTATTTAATATAAATATTAAATAAACTTAATATCACAAATCATTAACTAAATATCATTAATATATAATTATTAATGAAATTATCTTCTAAATATTAAAAGTTATATTTTATAACTCAAAATATCTATAAATACTTTATTTTCATTTAAAATGATTTTTAAAATATTAAAATCATTTTTAAACTAATTATTTAATATAATCAATAAATAACTTTAATATCATTAATATATAATTAATTAATGAAATTCATCACAAAATATTAAAAGTCATCACAAATAACTTAAAATATTTTCTTATACCATAATATAATTTTTCATGATTTTTCATGAATTAAAACTATTTTTAAAACATTTATTTAATATTATAATTAAATAAATAAATACCTTTATATTCCAAAAATACTAAATATTTGTGAAATATACTCAAAATAGTTAAAAACTATTTTTCGGACTTTAAAATAATTTTTCATAATTTATTTGGTATTTTTAATAATTAAAATCTAATTTTTCTAATTTTTAAATCATTTTCTAAAATCGAAAATTAAAATAATTAAAATCGTAAGCTAAAGGCTATAGCGACAGACAACCGTCATATAGGTGTTCTTAATCTCAAGAACACCATCGAGAGATGATTCAAGGAGGCTACTTTGACCATGAATAACTTTTTGGTCTTAATGAATCTGGCAATCTATGAATTGGGTCTTGTAGAGAAATACCGGACTACAATTACCAACAATCATAACCTCTAACAAACATCGGATCTCGGGAGAAATCGTACCTCAAAGTAGTCATCGAGATGTTCTTCGTGAAGAACGATTAAGTGATGCCTACTTTGGACCTCTATAACTTGATGATCGTGAAATGTTTACGTGATCTATCAATTCCAAATGTATATAAAACATGTAGGACTACAACTCCAACACTTAACATCATCATAATAACAATAAATCAAGCATCTAAAGTATGGTCAAACCTTGTAAGAAAAATCAACACTTGAAAATTTGGTCGCCGAATTTTCCTAATTCAATCTTAAGTCAACCCATTTTGACATTAAATAACTCTTAATCCATAATATATATGGACTGATTCTTTTTGGAGGTTAAATACCACATAACAAGCTACACATAACAACCTTTATAACACAAAAACACATTAAAGATAACCAAGAGATATAAGGCGACATTTTCCAAAATAATATTTTACGGACACTTAGAATATTTTCGGGTTTGAAGAAACAATAGGTCAATCTTGGAATCAATCCACTTTATTTGCTTATAAATCTCGATCTACAATAGCTATGAACTTTATTCCTTTTGGAGATTAAAGACCACATATCAGGCTACCTATAACAACTTTTAAACAACAAAACGCGAGATCGACCAAAGAGTTATAGCCTCTGACATTTGGTGAAAAATAACAGAATTCGGTTTTTCCAACTTGTTTAAATCTTCAAATTCGTGCACTTTGATGTTATGGGTCTGTGTTTTTACAACCCAGAACATTAATAGACTCCCTATTACACTACTTTAAACAATCAATTGCATCAATTAACATCGAATCGAAGGATTTCAAAATTAGAGAATTTCATACCTTTTCTAGCTTTGATTTTTGATTTTTTTGGCTTTGATGCTTCTGATTTGTTGTTTGTGATGGTTGGGCTTTGTTTAGGGACTGATATGCTACAATAATTAAGTAGGTTTTAGAGAGAGAAGCTTAAGGATGAGAGTTGGATGAATTTTAGTGTACAAAATATATTATCTCTCTCCAATCTATATATAAACCAAGTTAGATGCATTGGATGCTACTCAATGGTTGATTGAATCTGCATAATTGAGTCTTGAATGCTTAATTGGTAGGGTAAGTATGTTTGCCATGCTTTGCTAGCAAGATTCCTCCAATAATACACTAATAATACACTAATAAGCCAAAAGGGTATTTTGGTAATTTTGCATATAATTTTCATGGCATTTTGTACATAGCAATTAAATGTAGTATTTAATCACTAGATTATAATTCTTACCATTTACCAATTAATTCTATCCTTTGGTAAATTAAAACTTTTATACATTAACATCGTAATTAAACCCGATAATTTTAAATTAGGGTTTTGATTGAAAAATTAGGGTTTTCTAATTAGGGTTTCTTAACGCCATCAATTAGGGTTTCTAATTGACCATTAGGATTCTCTAATTATCTGTGTATGTTCTAACACAGTCATTACAATCTCTAACTTAAACCGATTAGGGTTGTAATAATTAGGGTTTGTCCTAATTATCGACAAACAACAGTAATTAGGGTTTTCTTCTAATTACCAACATCTTATACACAGTAACCTTCATATACACATAAACTTCATATACACAATCACTACTCACATTTCTCATAACTAAGTTTAATAATTAGGGTTTCACAAAGACGGTAATATCTTATGACCTAATTGGTAATCATTGCTTTTCAATATTATCTGTCATCACATACATACACGATACATAATTATTGTCTTTGTAAAATCATTATAACAATAATATAATATTATTATTCTCATCTCTTGATCACAATCCCAATTCGGGGTTTGGATCTCATATCGACTTCTCTTTACATATCAAGTTAAAATACTTGATTTAAATATTCTCAACAATTCATATAATAAAATATATATTATATAAATTCTAATTATCACTTCATATATTATTTCCAATCATGTTTTCATGGAAAATAATTAATAAAAACATTTCGCTTCGTAAAATTAATTACCATAAAAATATAATTTGTAGTAATTAATAATTCCAAAATTATTTCTAATTTTTCAAGTAATAAATATATTCGCATTTATCGTTCACATTACTAGACACTTATTCTCGTCATTAAATAAAAAAAAAAATTATACATAAATTTTCTTATTTATTTTATTTAGGAAATCTCGGTTATTACATTCACCTCCTTATATAGGATTCCGTCCCCGAATCACCGCTTTAAAAACTCATATGCAGAAGGGTACATAACATATAATCATTGTACGTAGATCTCGATCATACTTGATCGAACTGATCTTTAACTATTCTCCATAACGCTTGTCTATTCGATAAATGCGAAATTTGATCTCTAAAAGAACTCAAATTCCTTCCTCAAAATTTCTTTAATAAAGTAATTTACTATATGTATATATCTGAGGAAAATCATATAAGACACATAAGTTATTCAAATAGCACACGGAGTTCTGCTTCCAATTTGCCATCAGTATCCTCAATCGCTACGATATCTTGAATCGACCATAATGAAGACACTTACGGTTTATTTCGTTGTCGCTTATATCTTCTTCATCATTTCTCGTATTCACATTCCTTATCTCATTTCTTCTTCTTTCACCTTATACTCTTTCATCTTATACTCCATTGATTCATAAATAAAACATTCGCTATACATTCTTGAATTGGGACAATTGGAAGAGATATGTCTCTTCCTTACAAACTTTCTCTTTATCTCATTTCCTTTTTTATCGTATAGGTGATAAAAGTTATCTTTTGCCCTTTTCTCATTATCCTAACTTTCATAAACGCTTCTCTTTGAGTCACTTAATCCTCTATACCCTAGCAATAAGATTGCCTTAAAGTCTTTGGCGTTCGACGTTCGATTATCTGGTTGATCTTCCGCGGCTGGTTTTAGTTTTTCGTCTCGGTGACATAATCATAAATTATTCTTCATTTCCTTACATTCTAAGCCTCATCGTATACGTTCAACATATAACACAAAATTTTCTACTCAAATAATCATGTATTCCAAAATATTAAATTTTGAAACTTGGTTTACTATATTAACCAATATTCAGATAAATATCTCGCTACCTTTATAACAACTTACTTCATTAATCCAACTTGTGACACTCATGGTACTTCCAACCATAGCACCTCACATTAATAGAACTTAACATACCATAGCACATATTGCTTTAAACATCATTTATCCCTTTGTGACTACAACGATTGGGATTTAAAATCTTGACCAACATAAAAGTTGAAAATAGTTCACTACTTATCACACATATTACATAACATAACCCATACTACTTATCTACCAAGCCTTTCTTCTCGGACATTCATTCGCTCGATGTCCTTCCATTCCACAATTAAAACATCCACCTTTCTTATAGTTGGGGCAACGAGGAGAGGTATGTCCCTCACACCGCATAAATATAACATATCTTCTCCTTTCTTCTTATCGGGGTTTTCCTAAGTCGATCTTCTATCTTTCTTTTCCCTTACCTCTCGAGTGAACACGATGTGTTGCTTGAGGCTCCTATCTGATCAATTTGGATTTTGAGCTTATCTTACTCTTCCATTGTTTCTTTTAATGCTTTTCGCAGTTGAATATTAAGCAACTTTTCTATCTCCCACAACCTTTCTAGTGAAGAAACCTTGTTCTCCAGATCCTGCACTTTCGTTGATGCTTGAGCAGCTTCAACTTTAGTGTCTGAATCACTATCTGTCATTTTCTCCTTTTGAGCTTCTATTTTAGCTGTTGGCCTTGATATTAGCTCGGGGGTATGGATCTGATCCTTCTTATTCTACATATCTTTTCCACCAGACATCTACATACATAAGTTACCCTGATTAGCATATAGTATATATACACAGCAATCAAGAGTTTTATATACGTTGTCTCTTATTTTGTTTGACGATGAATTTATTCAATCCATCTCTATAAACACATCAACGCCTATCTTTCTGCCGAAAGGCAGCTCCATCCACTCTGCATCGAATCGTATGAAGGCGATGTCTAAAGCCTGCTCCAAGGTATATATCCTGGTGTCTTTGGCTTCTATCTCAACCTTCAACCGTCCCTGTCTGTATCTCCTCTGCTCCAACCTCCTCATAACTCTGCTAACTCCATCTCGTGTTCGGTGAAGCGGCGTCCTTGTCTTCATTGTTCCAAAATCTGGAGAGTACGATTACATACCTCACTTTCTTTCGACTCTAACCCTTAAGTCGTCGCTCCTAACTATCAAATCTCTTATCATCTCACCGTCATGTACTCTCGCTAGAGTCCATCGTCTCTTGGGTCAAAGAATTACTATTTTGACTTTCGTCATCCATCCTATGACCACAATAAACGAGACAACATCATTACTGAAATAAAATATATTCATCATTAAAATGAAGTAATATTTTATTTAGTACCACTAAAACTCGATGAATCTCTTCAACTCATCATATCCTATAACTTCTCACCGAGTACTTCGTCTCATGGTTCAATTGAATATCTATCTTACTTTCGTCCTCCATTCTACTAAGGTTATAATTCTTCACCAGAGTTCTTCGTCTACCGAATATCTATCTTAACTTTCGTTATCCATTCTACTAAGGTTATAATTCTTCACCAGAGTTCTTCATCCATTGAATATCTATCCTAACTTTAGTTATCCATTCTACTATGGTTATAACTCTTCACCAGAGTTCTTCGTCTACTGAATATCTATCTTAACTTTCGTTATCCATTCTACTAAGGTTATAACCTAGGTTTCGCATTCCTAATGTTTATAACCTCGACTTTGATACCAACTTTGTATGCGCCCCAATCCGGGTACTTGAAACCCAAACTTCGGTTCTCCACGATACCATTTCTTTAAGTGAATAATACTAAATAATAATACATTCAACTTAATTTACATACATCAAAGTTTACTTCCCAGTCGTGACCTTCAAATACATTCCTTACATACACGACAATAGATTCCATTGTCTTACTAACTATAACCATTAACTCATAATATAAACTCATTCGAATGACTTTCCTTTCCCTTGTTCGTGTTCTGAGCCTTCAGATTGCTCATATATAACTCGAAAACATTTAATTTAAGCAAGGATGAGCATTTGAGTGCCCAAAGAAGTAATAGCAATTATATATATAAGTTGAAAGAATATAAGTATTCTCTTTACATAACACTTCAACAACGAATCAAAAGTTGTGAAGTAATCTATACTGATAAAAGATTCACATAACAACTCTCTTTCAATTTCTTGAAATTAGGCTCCACCCATGAATAGGGTTTAAGAAACATACTATGAACATGGTTTTTTCATTTTCGAAAAGGTTTAGCGAGAAATTCATCCATAAAACTGTCATAACTTACTGAACACGGAGGGTGATCGACCTCGTTGTACCTGACGATCAATACTACATAACTTGAACGAAATTCATCGCTCACCTTTTGTCCGCCAAGCGCATAAAAAATTTTCCCATTATCGGGATGTTCATACATGCACGGTTCCCAAACCCGAAGGTTTTAATCTTGCTCAACAATAATATGTAATTCAACATATATGTATACGGGTAATTGACAAAGGTATATCAACATGTGAATAAATGCCATGATTATCCAAGTGGGGACACTTGTATAACCATTTAGAAATCAACTTAACAGAATATATATCTGAGCTAACATGTTGATAATCAAAGCGTACATAATCTGTACAGGAATAGAATAATTCTGAAACTTCTTACTCATGTCCATTGCATAAAGAAAATGCAAAGGTAGGATACTTTTCTGATTTCACTGATTACAAATCTCAACTTAGGTTTTATCTCTTTATCACAACCTATCAATAATCAGATCATTCGTTCGATTAGAACAATATATCATAACACATAATCTTCGCTCTATTACAATTAGCACATAGTCTAATCACGTCATCACATAATCGCAGTGATCATACTTTTAGTTCATATTCTATACTTGAAATATTTTATACATTTTCAAATATCTCATCCATGCTCTTACGAAGAGCCTTTTCTTGCTATTATAGAATTACGATGGGGTTGTTTGTACATCTGGAAGCACTTTATCGGCAAATAATCTTTGAGTCTAAGACTCTTATCCTATACCTCAACATCTGTAAATATCAAACATTTTATTTTTAATCATTTTGAAATTTCCGAAAATTGAAAAATTTAAAATAATTCAAATCAGTAACTAAAGGGCTTATAGTGATATAAGCTGTTACTATGGGTGCTCTTCATCAAATCCTCGGACTTCATAACTTAGGTTCTCAAGTCAATAGTTTGAATTTGGATATAACTTTCAAAACATCGAAATCATAATTAAATGATTTAAACATTAAATAATTCTATTATCATTAATAATTAATTTATATTAAATTATTAATGAAACCATTATAAAAATATAAAAGTTATTTATAATAACTCAAACTATTTTTAAAACATTTATATTACCCTTAAATGATTTTTAAAACAATTAAAATCATTTTAAATAATCACCATTAATATATAAATATTAATGTACTATTCATCAAAATTAAAAAGTCATTAATTATAACTTAAAATATTTTTAAATCCTTAATATCCTCTTTAAATAATTTTTAAATAAATAAAACCATTTTTAAACTATTTATTTAATATAAATATTAAATAAACTTAATATCACAAATCATTAACTAAATATCATTAATATATAATTATTAATGAAATTATCTTCTAAATATTAATAGTTATATTTTATAACTCAAAATATCTATAAATACTTTATTTTCATTTAAAATGATTTTTAAAATATTAAAATCATTTTTAAACTAATTATTTAATATAATCAATAAATAACTTTAATATCATTAATATATAATTAATTAATGAAATTCATCACAAAATATTAAAAGTCATCACAAATAACTTAAAATATTTTCTTATACCATAATATAATTTTTCATGTTTTTTCATGAATTAAAACTATTTTTAAAACATTTATTTAATATTATAATTAAATAAATAAATACCTTTATATTCCAAAAATACTAAATATTTGTGAAATATACTCAAAATAGGTAAAAACTATTTTCGAGACTTTAAAATAATTTTTCATAATTTATTTGGTATTTTTAATAATTAAAATCTAATTTTTCTAATTTTTTAAATCATTTTCTAAAATCGAAATTAAAATAATTAAAATCGTCAGCTAAAGGCTATAGCGACGGAGATAACCGTCGCTATAGGTGTTCTTAATCTCAAGAACACCATCAGAGACACGATTCAAGGAGGCTACTTTGACCATGAATAACTTTTTGGTCTTAATGAATGGGCAATCTATGAATTGGGTCTTGTAGAAGAAATACTGCATCTACAATTACCAACAATCATAACCTCTAACAAACATCGATCTGGGAGAAATCGTTGCCTCAAAGTAGTCATCGAAATGTCTTCTTCGTGAAGAAACGATTAATGATGCCTACTTTGACCTCTATAACTTGATGATCGTGAAATGTTTACGTGATCTATCAATTCCGATTATTGTAGAAAACATGTAGGACTACAACTCTAACACTTAACATCATCATAATAACAATAAATCAAGCATCTAAAGTATGGTCAAACCTTGTAAGAAAAATCAACACTTAGAAAATTCCGGGCTGCCCAGAATTTTCCGGTCAATGCCGGTCAACCCATTTTGACATTAAATAACTCTTAATCCATAATATATATGGACCTGATTCTTTTTGGAGGTTAAATACCACATAACAAGCTACACATAACAACCTTTATAACACAAAAACACATTAAAGATAACCGAGATATAAGGCCTGACATTTTCCAAAATAATATTTTCTGGACACTTAGAATATTTTCTGGGTTTGAAGAACAGCCGGTCAATGCCGGTCAATCCACTTTGACCGCTTATAAATCCCGATCTACAATAGCTATGAACTTTATTCCTTTTGGAGATTAAAGACCACATATCAGGCTACCTATAACAACTTTTAAACAACAAAACGCGAGATCGACCAAAGAGTTATAGCCTTTGACATTTGGTGAAAAATAACAGAATTCGGTTTTTCCAACTTGTTTAAATCTTCAAATTCGTGCACTTTGATGTTATGGGTCTGTGTTTTTACAACCCAGAACATTAATAGACTCCCTATTACACTACTTTAAACAATCAATTGCATCAATTAACATCGAATCGAAGGATTTCAAAATTAGAGAATTTCATACCTTTTCTAGCTTCGATTTTTGATTTTTTTTGCTTTGATGCTTCTGATTTGTTGTTTGTGATGGTTGGGCTTTGTTTAGGGACTGATATGCTACAATAATTCGTAGATTTAGAGAGAGAAGCTTAAGGATAAGAGTTGGATGAATTTTAGTGTACAAAATATATTATCTCTCTCCAATCTATATATAAACCAAGTTAGATGCATTGGATGCTACTCAATGGTTGATTGAATCTGCATAATTGAGTCTTGGATGCTTAATTGGTAGGGTAAGTATGTTTGTCATGCTTTGCTAGCAAGATTCCTCCAATAATACACTAATAAGCCAAAAGGGCATTTTGGTAATTTCGCATATAATTTCATGGGCATTTTTGTACATAGCAATTAAATGTAGTATTTAATCACTAGATTATAATTCTTACCATTTACCAATTAATTCTATCCTTTGGTAAATTAAAACTTTTATACATTAACATCGTAATTAAACCCGATAATTTTAAATTAGGGTTTTGATTGAAAAATTAGGGTTTTCTAATTAGGGTTTCTTAACGCCATCAATTAGGGTTTCTAATTGACCATTAGGATTCTCTAATTATCTGTGTGTTTCTAACACGGTCATTACAATCTCTAACTTAAACCGATTAGGGTTGTAATAATTAGGGTTTGTCCTGATTATCGACAAACAACGATAATTAGGGTTTTCTTCAATTACTGAGCATCTTATACACAAGAACCTTCATATACACAATGAAACTTCATATACATAGTCACTACTCGGTCATTTTTCTCATAACTAAGTTTAATAATTAGGGTTTCACAAAGACGGTAATATGCTATGACCTAATTGGTCGTCATTCTTTCAATATTATCTCATCTAAGCATATACACAAAGACATAATTATTGTCTTTGTAAAAAATCATTATAACAATAATATAATATTATTATTCTCATCTCTTGATCACAATCCCAATTCGTGGTTTGGATCTCATATCGACTTCTCTTTCGCATATCAAGTTAAAATACTTGATTTAAATATTCTGAACAATTCATATAATAAAATATATATTATATAAATTCTAATTATCACTTCATATATTATTTCCAATCATGTTTTCATGAAAATAATTAATAAAAACATTTACGCTTCTGAAATTAATTACCATAAAAATATAATTTGTAGTAATTAATAATTCCAAAATTATTTCTAATTTTTCAAGTAATAAATATATTCGCATTTATCGTTCACATTACTAGACACTTATTCTCGTCATTAAATAAAAAAAAAATTATACGCAAATTTTCTTATTTATTTTATTTAGGAAATCTCGGGTTATTACAGAGTATAACTGAGTGACTTCTCACGTAAGCTTCAATAATCAATACCGTGTGCTACTATGCAAGCACGCGTATTACTGTACTTTTACTACTGGTTAGTTCAACAGTTTTAACGGTAACACTTCCGCCATTATTTTTATAAAAAGATAATTCTGTCATTTTCTTACTATGACAATACTTCCGTTGTGGGGTCCACCAATGATTGTGTCATCGTACAATATTCCCTGTTAACACGAATATTCCCCAACCAATCGAATATTATATAACCACTTTCTTACTTTGCAAAATTTGTAAATATTACCCATAACTATAACATTATATCAAATCCACACCATAATATTCAAAAATATATTTTGAGAAAAATTATTCTTTATTCATAAAAGTTAGGGCCTTACAACCTCCCCTTCTTATGAAATTTCATCCTCGAAATTAGGGTACGTACCTGGTATATCGAAGAGGTGAGGATATCATGACTTTATCTCAGATTCAAACTCCCAGGTCATTTCTTCCACATCGTGCTTTCTCCACAAAACTTTGACTTGAGGTATAACCTTGGAGCGTAGAATACGATCCTTCTTATCCCAGATTTTAACACGTAACTCTTCATATGTTAAATCTTCCTCTATCTCGTCTTGTTCTAGTTCAATAATATGGTTCGGGTCTTTCACATATTTATGTAACATAGATATGTGAAAAACGTTATGAACACGAGACATATTTGGCGGTATGGCGAGTCTATAGGCCACAGTTCCTACTCGATCAAGGATTAAAAATGGGCCAATGAATCGAGGATTTAGCTTTTCTCTCTTTCCAAATCTCGTAACTCCTTTCCATGGAGCAACACGTAACAACACATGATCTCCAATATTGAATTCCACGTCCTTTCGATGAAAATCAACATAACTCTTTTGTCGATCTTGTGAGGTTTTTATACATTGTCGGATCATGAATCTTTTCCATAGTCATGCATACCAAATCCAGTCCCAATAACGTTGCTTCACCCACCTCATCCCAGCATACTGGAGAACGACACTTTCTTCCATACAACGCCTCAAATGGAGCCATGCCAATACTTACTTGATAACTATTATTGTAGGAAAACTCCACCAATGGTAAGAACTTGTCCCAACTTCCCTTGAAGTCAAGGACACGGAGTCTTAATTATTTTTCAAGAGTTTGAATAGTCCTTTCTGACTGCCCATCCATTTGAGGATGATATGCCGAACTAAATCGTAAATCCATGCCCATAGCTTTTTGCAAACTAACCCAAAATCTTGAAGTGAATCTTGGGTCTGGATAAGAAACTAAGGATACTGGCATACCTTGAAATCTTACTATCTCGTTTATATACATATTAGCAAGACGTTCAAGTGTATAAGTTTCTCGTATCGATATGAAATGAGCAGACTTGGTCAATCTATCAATAATGACCCAAATCGCATCTATGCCTTGAGAAACCTTGGGAAGACCAGTAACGAAATCCATGGTAATGTGTTCCCACTTCTATTCTGGAATTTCAAGTGGTTGCAATGGACATTTAGGCACTTGATGCTCCGCCTTGACTCGTTGACAAGTTAGACACCTTGAGATAAACCCCGTTATCTCTCTCTTCATATTGCTCCACCAAAATGTATGTCAAGATCACGATACATTTTGGTACTCCTGTGATGGATTGCAAACGGTTTGTTGTGCGCCTCCATCATGATTTTATACTTCAAGTCGTAATCGTTAGAACACAAAGTCCGGAGTTGACTCGAAGTATTCCTTCTTCATCGATTCTTGCTTCCTGAATAGCACCTTCTTGCACTTTCTTCTTCATACGCATCAGCTCCAGGTCCGTAAGTTTAGCAGCTTTAACTTTATCAATTAAAGTCAGTTCTACTCGTATATTCGCTATCATCACATGGGTCCTTGGAGTCTTTAACTCTATTTCCATCCTTTCCAAGTCATACAAAATGGGCCTTTGCGTTTACAATATTGCCTTCGTACCCGCATATGATCTTCTACTCAATGCATCAGCTACTACGTTCGCTTTTCCAGGATGGTATTGGATGGTATGATCATAATCTTTCAACAACTCAAGACATCGTCGTTGCCGCATGTTGAGTTCCTTTTGACTGAAGAAATATTTGAGGCTTTTATGATCCGTATAGATCTCCACCTTCTCTCCATACAGGTAATGCCTCCAAATCTTAAGCGCTAAAAGACATCTACGCTAACTCTAGATCATGAGTAGGATAATTCCTCTCATATTCTTTGAGTTGTCGTGAAGCATAGGCTATGACTTTCCCATGTTGCATGAGAATACATCCTAACCCTTTCCTCAAGCATCATCAGAGATGACAAATCCTCTCGAGCTGGATGGTATTGTCGTAACAGTCTTTGAAATGAGTCTTCTCTTGAGTTCTTGAAAACTCTTCTCACATTCCTCGCCTCCAACCGAACTTTGTATCTTTTTGAGTCACCGAGTTAATGGAGTAGCGATTTGAGAAAATCCTTCCACGAATCTCTCGATAATAGCCAACTAAGTTAGAAAGCTACGATTCACATCAACGACTTAGGTTGCTCCCAGCTTTGAATTGCTTCAATCTTTGCCGGGTCAACAGATATTCCATGATTTGATATCACGTGCCCAAGGAATGCAACTTTCTCAAGCCAGAACTCACATTTCTTCAACTTGGCATATAGCTTGTTTTCACGAAGCTTTTGGAGTATCAGCCTCAAGTGTTGATCATGGTCTTCACGGGTTTTGGAGTATATGAGGATGTCATCAATAAAGACGATCACAAAGTGATCCAAATATTCCTTGAATACTCGGTTCATCATGTCCATGAAGGCAATAGGAGCATTAGTCAATCCAAAAGACATGACTAGGAATTCATAATGCCCGTACCGAGTTCTAAAAGCAATCTTTGGAATGTCATCAGTTTTAATCTTCAACTAATGATATCCAGAACAAAGATCAATCTTTGAAAAGAATTTGGCTCCTTGCAACTGGTCAAATAGGTCATCAATGCGAGGCAATGGGTACCTATTTTTGATGGTGACATGATTCAACTCCCGATAATCAATACAAAGTCGCATACTTCTATCTTTCTTCTTCATGAATAGAACAGGAGCAACCCAAGGAGACGTACTACGATGAATGAAACCGATGTCTAACAATTCCTGTAGTTGGGTTTTTAACTCCTGAAGTTCAATAGGAGCCATTCGATATGGGGCTTTAGAAATGGGTTTTGTACCAAATTCAAGGTCGATACAAAATTCAATTTCACGCTCTGGGGGTAGGCCAGGAAGTTCTTCAGGGAATACGTCAGGAAATTTATTAACAATAGAAATATCATTCAAATATGACGTATTTTTATTTAAATCCGTGACATGGGATAAGAAAGCTTGACATCCGTTTTTCAATAAACGAATAGCTTTATGACTTGATATGACAGTGATTGACTTTAGTGGTTTGCTTTCTTGAATTCGTATAATAGGTTGGTTAGGAATATGAAAGTTAACAACCTTACGAAAACAATCGATTTTAGCATGATGAGTAGTTAACCGATCAATCCCTAAAATACATGAAATGCAAGTATTTTTAAATAAATAAGATCGACAGGTAGCGAGTAGTTACCGATTTGAATCAAACAAGACTTATAAACATTGGATGTAATGAAGGTTTCTCCCAACAGAGTTTCAACAGATAAGTCAAAGTCTAATTTCTCCGGAGTCAAATTTAAAGGTTGAGCGCAAGTAGGAGAAATGAAAGAATGGGTAGAACCGATATCAAATAAAGTATAAACTTCGCTAGAGTTTATGATTAGCTTACCCATGATCACCTTGTTCGGATTCCTCGCTTTTTGGGAGGTTGTGAAAAATGCTCTCCCTTGAACTACCGGTTTTGTCTTGTCTGGGACACCCTTTGATGCCTCCATCTCAGCTGGACTTGAATTTGGTGCACGACAAAATAGGGCTAGGTGACCTTCTTTTCCATAATTGTAACACGCTTTGGATTGCATCATTTGTAATATACGATCGGCGGTCGTTCTCCTTCCTTAACAACAGGTGCTGGTGTTGACGTTTTTCCATCATTGTTGAATCTTCTCTTCTTGAAATGTCCATTCTTATTGTCATGGCCATGATTACCACCGAAGTGATTACCATTTCTGGCATGTTGATTCCCTCCACGCTTGTTGTCACCGCTTTGATGACTGCTACCACTGGTATTATCAACTTGTCGGCTGCTCTCTCTTGGTTGGGTTGACTCATTATCGCGACTAATAACTGAGCCCTATTCACAACATCTGAATACAAACACAGTTTGTGAGAAATTAGGTATTGACGTATCTCGGGTTTCAAACCTCTTAGAAACATCCACGTCATTCTCTCCTCATTATCAACCAAGTGGGGCCTATAACCGGATAACTTCGGCAAACTTAACTTCGTCTTGTACCACGGTCATATTGTTTTGCTTAAGCTTGATGAACTCTACCTCCTTCATGTGACGAATACTTTCAGGAAAGTACTTGTCGTTGAACAGTTCTTGGAGCTTCTCCCAAGACATCTTCAATGCGGCAGGTTGAGTACGCTTTATAGATTCCCACGAGTAATCTGCCTCTGTTCGCAACATGAAGGTGGCAAAGGGAACCTTTTGCTCCTCGGAGCATCCCAAGAAATCAAATATCTTGTTGATCTACTTTATCCACGTCTCCACCTTAAGTGGTTTTGGCTCTCCAAAAAACTTCAGTGCTTAGCGGTGACCGTTTGAGAGTTGTCCGTATTTCCACCTGCATTTTGGACAGGAGCCGATCTCACCTGATGTTGCATGAATTGCATAAAACCTCTGAACATCCCATCGTTCATCATTTGATCGTTGTTGTTTACCTGAGGATTATTGTCTTCCTGTTGAACATTATCCTGGGTATTAATCTGTGGTAACTCAACGGTCTCATGTGCTTCATTGCTTATCTTAACATTTTCGGATGCCATTTTCAAATACTGCCACAAAACAAGGGTTAATTAACATATCACATATTATCCCTATACTCGTGAGCCAAATTAAATACCAAATAAACTTAGGTAAGTCATACTAGCGAAGGAATTTCCCGTCTCTCCCCTCCTAGTTCTTGTCTCACATCTCAGATAGGGATCATATCCCTAAGCTTTGATACCAGTTGTGACGCCCCCAAAACAGGTATACATCTCCCATCTTGAGTCGCCAAATACATGGTACAAAATTCAAATACAACTTAATTATATAACGATGTAAAATACGACAAAACATAATCTAAGAGTTTTAATAAGAATATTGTCATCTAGACAATATCCACACTCAATGGAGTCCTCATTACATTTATTGTCACACTATTTAACAGAATAGTGAGGACTACTAATGTTATCATCTGGACCGTCACTCCGTTCCCCGACTAGTCCCGGCTACGTTCTCATTTCCTGAAGAGAATAGTAAAAGAAAGGGTGAGCACAACTAGCCCAGTAAGAAATATTATGACTAAGATAATGCAGAATAAATTATCATTAGCCTTCAACAATGTTAAACTGATAAAATATAATAGACAACAAGTTTAACTGCATCGGAACAAGCAATACATTAGAAGAGTCAAGTAGAGTATAAAATCTACTATCTTCTATGATTTAAAAAGTTTTTCATCAACTTTATCGCTGAGACTCAGCTTAATAAATAAAATCGAATCATCCCTGCATCACGGCCAAGGATATTTATGTAATCATCAATGGTCATACCTATACCGAATAATCCCTAGTCATAATCACACCAACAACTATCCATCAATGAAGTACAAGTTAATGAGAACTTTTAACACATCATTCGTCACATTACGGTCATGATTATACCAAATAATACATGGTCATAATAATACCAAGTCCATCTATGCACGTAAGCCAAAGATGAATTTCATCACAATATAAGCATGAGGATGATGACAATGGCATAATAATTCAATAAAACAAGTTCAAGGATAAATTTAAAAATTTATACTTTTAATTTATCTAGAAATCAATAACGTCCAAATTGTCAACATGATACTTCTTTGTGGAGTAAAATTCAAGAATGCTCAGAAGAATATTTCCATGAAAAGATACTGGATGAAGCGCAAATATCAAGGATATTCCACTAATTTCATGGAGTATAGAAGCCAAAACTTTAACCAACTGACTATAATAGAATATATGAAACCGTAAATGGATTTTTGCCCGCCATGCGGTAATCCACGTAAACAAATAATTTCCACAATTTAATAAGGAAATACGAAGGATCATTCACCATGCATTCGGTAATCCACATAGATGAAGTTATTCCAACGAGTAATACTAAAGAATGGAATAACGTAAGAATTCACCAGCGTGCGTAATCCATGCAGCATGAGTTATTCCAATGAATAATAAAGAATGGAATAATGTAAGAATTCACTAGGCATGCATAATTACATATGCATGCATGTTATTCCAATAGAATAATAAAGAATGGAACCAGTCATGTATAACCCATATAGGCGTGATATTCCAATGTAATAATAAAGAATGGAACCAGTCATGTAATCCACACGCATGTGGATATTCCAACGAGAATAATAAAGAATAGAATAACAACAAAATTCACCAGGCATGCGATAGACCGCACATACAGGTTATTCCAACAGAATAATAAAGAATGGAATAACAGAAGAGTTTCACCATGTATCCAGTACTTCGCATAGACATGTTATTCCAACATAATAATAAAGAATGGAATAATAACCCTTACGAGTATTAAAAGAAAATAATTGTCTTCATGAATACGAAAGAATAATACCCCTTACCTTAGAAAAAATTGGATACTGGAATAGTGAGGTAACAGACTTCTCTTCTCCTTTCTCTCTAAAATTTCTCTCTATACTAAATGCTCTATAGCTTTAGTGAATTGGTGAGAAATGAAGGAAAAATGAGCTTCTATTTATAGAAAAATATAGTTTCAATAATTGCACGTTTTAGGGCTCGAAATATTACAGTATAATACCTCCCTCTTTTTCTTCATTTTTAATTTAGTCCTGCAAGTATTATCAAACTTGCACCACCTCCCCTAATAGTAAATCATGTGAATCAATAGTTTATTCATGTGACTCAATAGTATAATCATGTGAAAAAACTAATTATAGTATAATACCTCCATCTATACCTCCATTTTTAACTTAGTCATGCAAATATTATCAATCTTGCACCAACTCCCCTAATAGTACAAGAATGTGAATCAATAGTACACACATGTGAACAAATAGTTATAATCATGTGAATTAATAGCAATTAATTGCTCATTTATTTGATTAATTACCCGACTGGTCAGCATAACTTCCACACATCAATTAATATCAAAATAAATGTCGATTTCCACTAACCCTAATAATTCCAACACAATAGAACTATCAATTTCATCTTTAATCAACACGAACTTATTCATCATTAATATTATAATTCACAATATTTAACAACCAGGCCGTTCACAGGAAAGAGGAGGATTTTCGATAAGGATTTCTCCTTATTGGCGCGCAATTAGGTGACCAAACCTCTCATTGACAGAACTTCTAGACATTGTCAATATTACAAATAATAATATGAATAACTTTGTTGTCTCAATTATTTATTTAATAATATATCATATTATGCAGATGATATTGTGAAATAATTGAATCAATAATATGAGAGATATGATGCAGCAATTACTGTAGCAATAATTGAGCATAACTAAGTGACTTCTCACGTAAACATCAATAATCAATACCGTGTGCTACTATGCAGCCAAGCGTATATTGTACTTTTACTACCAGGCAGTTCAACAGTTTTAACGGTAACACTTCCGCCGTTATTTTTATAAAAAGATAATTACATGTCGTTTTCTAACTACTTACAATACTTCCATTAATAGGGTCCACCAATGATTGTTCCGTCGTACAAATATTCCCTGTTAAAATGAATATTCCCTGACCAATCGAATATTATATAACCACTTGCTTACTTTGTAAAATTTGTAAATATTACCCACAACTATAACATTATATCAAATCCACACCATAATATTCAAAAATATATTTCGAGAAAAATTATTCTTTATTCATAAAAGTTGGGGCTTTACATAATGCCTCCAAATCGTAAGCGCAAAAATGACAGCTGCCAACTCTAGATCATGAGTATGATAATTTCTCTCATATTCTTTGAGTTGTCATGAGGCATAGGCTATAACTTTCCCATATTGCATGAGAACACATCCTAAACCTTTGCCTGAAGCATCACTGTAGATGACAAATCCCTCCGAACCAAATTTTGTATCTTTTCGAGTCAACTGAGTTAATGGAGTAGCGATTCAAGAAAATCCTTCCACGAATCTCCGATAATAACCAGCTAAGCCCAGAAAGCTACGTACTTCGGTCACTAATTTGGGTTTCTCCCAGCTTTGAATTGCTTCAATCTTTGCTGGGTCAACAGATATTCCATGATTTGATATCACGTGCCCAAGGAATGCTACTTCCTCAAGCCAAAACTCGCACTTCTTCAACTTGGCATAAAGCTTGTTTTCACGAAGCTTTTGGAGTATCAGCCTCAAGTGTTGCTCATGATCTGCATGGCTTTTGAAATAAATAAGGAGGTCATCAATAAAGACGACCACAAAGTGATCCAAATATTCCTTGAATACTCAGTTCATCATAACCATGAAGGCAACAGGAGCATTAGTCAATCCAAAAGATATAACTAGGAATTCATAATGCCCGTACCAAGTTCTGAAAGCAGTCTTTGGGATGTCATTGGTTTTAATTTTTAACTGATGATATCCGGAACGAAGATCAATCTTTTAAAAGAATTTGGCGCCTTGCAACTGGTCAAACAGGTCATCAATGCATGGCAATGGGTACCTATTTTTTATGGTGACATGATTCAACTCCCGATAATCAATACAAAGTCGCATACCTCCATCTTTCTTCTTTACGAAAAGAACAGGAGCACCCCAAGGATATGTACTAGGACGGATGAAACCGATGTCTAACAATTCCTGTAGTTGAGTCTTTAACTCCTGAAGTTTAACAGGAGCCATTCGATATGGGGCTTTGGAAATGGGTTTTGTACTGGGTTCAAGGTCGATACAAAATTTAATTTCACGCTCTGGGGGTAGGCCAGGAAGTTCTTCAGGGAATACGTCAGGAAATTTATTAACAATGCAAATATCATTCAAATCTAACGTATTTTTGTTTAAATCTGTGACATGGGCTAAGAAAGCTTGACATCCATTTTTCAATAAATGAATAGCTTTATGATTTGAGATGACAATAATTGACTTTAATGGTTTGGTTGCTTGAATTCGCATAATAGGTTGGTTAGGAATATGAAAGCTAACAACCTTACGAAAACAATCAATTTTAGTATGATGAGTAGTCAACCGATCAATTCCTAAAATCACATTGAATGCAAGTATTTTAAAAGAAATAAGATCGACAGGTAACGTGTGGTTACCGATTTGAACCAAACAAGACTTATAAACAGTGGATGTTATGAAGGTTTCTCCCAACGGAGTTTCAACAAATAAATAAAAGTCTAATTTCTCCAGAGTCAAATTTAAACGTTGAACGCAAGTAGGAGAAATAAAAGAATCGGTAGAGTCGGTATCAGATAAGGTATAAGCTTCTCAAGAGTTTATAATTAGCTTACTCGTGATCACCTCGTTCGGATTCCTCATTTTTTGGGAGGTTACGACAAACGCTCTCCCTTGAACTATCGGTTTTGTCTTATCTGGGACGGCCTTTGATGTATTCATCCCAACTGGACTTGACTTTGGTGCACGACAAAATCAGGTTAGGTGACCTTCTCTTCCACAATTGTAACATGCATTGGACTGGTGCGTACAGTTTGGAATGATGTGTCCCTCTCCTCCATATTTGTAACATACGACCGGTGGTCGTTCTCCTTCTTTAACAATAGGTGCTGGTGCTGACGTCTTTCCATCATTATTGAATCTCTTCTTCTTGAAATTTCCACTTCTATTATCTTGGCCATGATTACCACTGGAGTGGTTACCATTTGTTGCATGTTGATTCCCTCCACGTTTGTTGTCACCGCTTCGATGACTGCTACCACTAGTATTATCAACTTGTTGGCTGCTCTCTCTTGGTTGGATTGACTCATTATCGCGCTCCAATAACTGAGCCCTATTTACAACATCTGAATACAAACACGGTTTATGAGAAATGAGGTATTGATGTATTTTGGGTCTCAAACCTCGTAGAAACATTCGCGTCATTCTCTCCTCATTATCAACCAAATGGGATGTGAACCGGGACAACTTGGCAAACTTAGCCTCGTACTGCGACAGGGTCATATTATTTTGCTCCAACTTGATAAACTCCACTTCCTTCATGTGACGAATACTTTCGAGAAAGTACTTGTCATTGAATATCTCTTGGAACTTCTCCCAAGACATTTTGAGTGCGGCAGGCTGGGTACGCTTTACTGTTTCCCACAAGTAATCTGCGTCTCCTCTCAACATGAAGGTGGAAAAGGGAACCTTTTGCTCCTCGGAGCATCCCAAGACAACAAATATCTTGGTGATCTGCTTTATCCACGTCTCCGCCTTAAGTGGTTTTGGCTCTCCCCAAAACTCCGATGGTCCCAGCTCCTTGAATTGTTTAGCGGTGACCATCTGTAAGTTGCCAGTGTGTCTGCCTGCATTTTGAACAGGAGCCACTCTCACCTGATGTTGCGTGAATAGCATGAAGCCTCTGAACATCCCATCGTTCATCATTTGATCGGTGTTGTTGTTTACCTGAGGATTATTGTCTTCTTGTTACACATTATCCTAGATATTGATCGTTGGTGACTCCACGGTCTCATGTGCTTCATTGCTTATCTCGACATTTTCAGATGCCATTTTCAAACACTGCCACAAAACAAGAGTTAATTGACATGCCACATATTTTCCCTATACTCTAACCGGCCAATTAAATACCAAATAAACTTAGGTAGGTCATACTAGCGAAGGAATTACCCGTCTCTCCCCTCCTAGTTTGTGTCTCACATCTCAGCCAGGAATCATATCCCTAAGCTTTGATACCAACTGTGACACCCCCAAAATAGGTATACATCACCCATCTTGGGTTGCCAAATACATGGCACTGAATACAAATACAAACTTAATTATACAACATGAGCTGAGAGTTTTTACACGAATATTGTCATCTAGACAATATCCAAACTCAAATAGAGTCCTCATTATATTTATTGACACACTATTTTATAGAATAGTGAGGACTACTACTTATAACACCATCTCGGGCCATCACTCCGCTTCCCAGACTAGTTAAGCTACGTTCTCATTTCTGAAGAGAACAATGGAAGTAAAAGGGTGAGCTCAACTAGCCCAAGGAAGAAATATTATGACTAAGATAATGCAGAATAAGTTATCATTAGCCTTCAACAATGTTAAACTAATAGAATATAATAGACAACAAGTTTAACCTGCGGCGAATAAGCAATCCATTAGAAGAGTCAAGTAGAGCATGATATCTACTATCTTCTATGATTTAAAAAATTTATCATTAACTTTATTGTTGGGACTCAGCTTAATAAATAGATCACATCATCGAATCATCCCTGCACTATGGGCCAAGGATATTAATTAGTATCACGTCCACATATTATTCTTGCACTATGGGCCAAGAATCATTCGTGTAATCATCAATGGTCATGACTATACCGAATTATCCCTAGTCATAATCATACCAATCAACAGTCCATCTATGCACGTAAGCCAAAGATGACTTTCATCACAATATAAGTATGAGGATGATAACAATGATATAAGAATTCAATTAAAAGAAAGTAAAGGATAAATTTTTAAAGATTTATAATTTAATTTATCCTGAATTCAATAATGTCCAAATTTTCAACATGATACTGCTTTGTAGAGTAAAATTCAAGAATAATATTCATGTATCAAAAATAATTTGGACAAAAAAGAAATAATTTTTTTGGTGAATAGTACCCCATGAATAGTACCCTATGAATAGTACTTCGAGAATAGTACCCCGTGAATAGTAACTCGACATGAAAAGTGCCCCAAATACCCGAGTGAACAATATTTGAGTGAATAGTAATCAGGTGAATAGTAACTCGTGAATAGTACCCCGGCATGAAAAGTACACCGAATACCCGAGTGAATAATATTATAGTGAATAGTAACTGGGTGAATAGTAACCCATGAATAGTAATTTGTGAATAGTACTTCGGGTGAAAATATTGATATTTAATAAAAAAAAGTTCATATCAATATTCCAATAAAATTATACTAGATGAAGTGCAAAACTCACGGATATTCCACTAATTCTAACGATTATAGAAGCAATACTTACCATAGTAAGTTTAGATTTAAGAATATGAAAAGAATTAACATACTGGCTCAAAATGGATTTTCACCGTCATACTACGATGCGTAATCCGCGTGAGCAGTTATTCCGACATATACTAAAGGATGAATACAAAAAATAGTATTCCTTATGAATACGAAAGAAATAATACCCCTTACCTTAGTAGAAAGCTGGATACTACAAAAGTGAAGTAGCAGAATACTCTTCTTACTCTTCTTCTTGCTCTCTATAGTTTCTCTCTCTATAGTGTCTCTTGTGAATCTCAGTGAATTGGTGAGAATGAAAGAAGAATTAAGCTTCTATTTATAGGAGAATGGACTAAATAGTAACTAATTCACGAACGGTCCAGATTGATTCACTATTAGAACGGACGGTCCATATTGATTACTATTAAAACCACAACCGACGGTCCAGATCGATTTACTTTTAAAACCACCACCGACGGTCCAGATTGATTACTTTTAAAACCACCATTAACGGTCAAGATTGATTACTTTTAAAACCACCATCGATGGTCCAGATTGATTTACTATTAAAACCACCATCGATGGTCCAGATTGATTTATTATTAAAACCACCACCAACGGTCCATATTGATTTACTATTAAAACCACCACCGACGGTCCAAATTGATTTACTATTAAAACCACCATCGATGGTCCAGATTAATTTAACTTATTACACTTTGGTACCCCTAAAGTTTTCTAACTTTGCATTATTCCCTTCTAACTTTTTTAAATCACTTATTTTCAATAAACATATTCTTAATACTTCAACAATTATTCATCATTAATATTATAACTCATAATATTTAAAACCAGTCGTTCGAGAAAGAGGGGCTTTTCGATAAGGATTTCTCCTTATCTGCCAGCCTTGAATTAGGTGACCAAACCTCTCATTGTCAGAACTTCTAGACATTGTCAATATTGCAAATAATAATATGAATAACTTTGTCGTCTTAATTATTGATTTAATAATATAAAATATTATGCAGATGATAATGTGACAATAATTGAATCAAATAACGTGAGATACTATGCAATAATTACTGTAGCTATAATTGAGTATAACTGAGTGACTTCTCACATAAGCATCAATAATCAATACCGTGTGCTACTATGCAACCACGCATATTACTGTACTTTTACCACCGGGTAGTTCAACAGTTTAACGATAAAACTTCTGCTGTTATTTTTATAAAAAGATATTTCTGTCATTTTCTAACTACGACAATACTTTCGTTGTGGGGTCCACCAATGATTGTGCCGTCATATGAATATTTCCTGTTAAAATGAATATTCCCCGACCAATCGAATATTCACTAACACAACAAATATTTTATATCAACTTGCTTACTTTGCAAAATTTTCAAAATATTACCCACAACTATAACATTATATCATACCCACACCATAATATTCAAAAATATTTTTTTTGAGAAAAAATATTCTTTATTTAAAAAAAAAGTTGGGGTCTTACACCTTACCTTTACTGTACCTTCCCAGTTGGTTCGTAGAGTTGATCTTACTTGACTCTACGATCCTTGAAAGGTTAGTGAGTAGTGGTTTAGTTACTCTTCTCTTTTAAAACCCAGTGGCATTTGAGATCCCTTACTCCTTGGAATATGGATTGAATCATTAGAGCAGGGTTTGACCGGCTCATCCTTCTGTGAGGATTTCACAAATATAATGTCTCTACTAAAATTTGAAGCATTACTAGTGCTAGTTTTCTTTACTTTTTCCACACATGGCTTTGAGACAGATTCCCCAATGCCTAAACCTGTTCTGTCAGAGACACTTCTTCGGCTAGAGATTAAGGAGTCCATGGATGAAGAGGATTTATTCCATGTAGAGATTGTCTTTTCTAGTTCCTCAATTTTTGAGGTTAGAATTGACTCTCTTTTTACATTGAGCTCATTAGTTTGTTTTAAGAGCTTATTCTCAGCTTCAAACTTGGAGAGAGAATCAGTACTTAGAAGGGTTGTTTCTAGTTCTTCTTGAACTTTTTCTTTCTCCTTTTGATGAAGTCAATAGTCCTTAGTCAGAACTCTAAACCATTTCATATATTGATGCAGATCAGATGTTATGCCATACAGTGCAGTTCTTAAGTCATCGATGTCTACATTAAGAGAGTTGAAGTCAAATACCTCATCTATACTTACTTCATGTATGTTGGAGTTCTATTTGTCCTTTGCGTTCTTGGCCATCAGGCAAAGATTTGTCATTTGAGGATCTTCATCATCTCCAGATTCCGGAGTTGAGTCATTGTCTGAGTCACTCCACGATCCTCCAACTACAAGGCCTTTGTCTCTCTTCTAAGGCCTTTTGTTGCCTTTGTATTCCTTCTTTGAATGCTATTTCTTCTTTAGTTCTTCTCTGAGAGGTTTGTTGCAGTTAGCAATGAAGTGGCCAGATTTTTTTGCAATTGTAGCATAAATCATTCTTTTGCTCAGGGCTGCTGTAGTTGCTGACTTTCTTTGGTTTGCTGGCTTTGCCTTGGCGCATGAACCTTCTGAGTCTCTTCACCAGCATTGCAAAGTCCTCATCATCATCTTCATCATAGTCAGAGTCAACTTCAATGTTGACTTTGGAGGTGTTTTCAGTTGCTTTGTAAGCAACACCTTTATCCTTCTTTCTTCCTTCAGATAGAGTTTCTGCTCGTTGAGTCAGCTTCAGTTCGTATGTAAGAAGGTTGCCATATAACTGTTGAACAGTCATTCCATGTAGATTCTTTGACTCTCTAATGGTAGTGGTTTTGGCATCCCACTTGCTTAGTAAGGCTCTCATGAACTTTATGATTAGATCTTTGCTTGGATAGATCTTTCCATATGCTCGTAGAGAGTTGAGCAGAACATTAAATATCTCGTAGGTGGCAGTGACGTTTTCTCCTTGAACGTGTGCAAACATCTCATATTGCTGAGTCAAGAGAGATTGTTTGTTTTCTCTGACTTCTTCTGTTCATTCATGCATAATGAGAAATGCTTCCTAAACCTCCTTTGTTATTTTGCTGTTGACCACGTTTTCGAACATATCATCTTCTAAGGATTGGAATAAGATGCTCTTGGCCTTTTTGTCGAGTTGAACAACTCTCTTCTCATTTTCTGTCCATTCTCCTTTGACTTTGATCTATATTCTGTTTGGATCGTCTGTAGTTAGTGCAAGCTTTGTAGGAACATAGGGCCCATCTGAACAGTTTTAAATAGATCTTCATCTATTGAATTCATCACTACTACAAAGTACCTAATAGACAACATTTAAATAAAAAATATTGTGGTATTTTTTTTCACAATATATTTTTTTAAAATGTTGTAGATATATATGCAAAAATATTATCTATTTAAAAAAGCATTTTTTTAGTTTTAAATAGATAACGTTTTTTTTAAAAAAACTGTTGTGTACGTAAAAAATGGAGCTTAAGTTAGGCAGAAGTGAAAACATAAAATTACGAATCCTAAATAGTTCTTTCTCTTTCTTCGTATTTCATCTCACACTTCTCTCTTTCTCTACTCCTAAACAGTCACAAAAACTAGGGTTCAAATGGCCAAAACCAGAGGCACCGCTGCCCTGCCGATTCTCTCTTCACGCCGCGACCTCCTTTAAAGCCCTCACCGCTGTCAAATCACGCTTCCCGATTTCAAGGTCGGTGGCAAGGGACATCTTCAGCTGCAGCATCTACTCCAACTTGTCAGAGAAATCGTTGATGGCTTCCCAAATTATGAAACGCGTCCTTCGAAGTCATGCCAGAGAAATCTTCTCAACTGTTCCTAATCCTAATTCAGCTAGGGTTTTCCCTCTAATCCACCGACCTTTCTCGTCCTCATCTAGTCTAATAACAGCCACACTCTTTCCCGGCCACGGAATTGGCCCCGAGATCGCCGAGTCTGTCAAACAGGTCTATCTCCCTGATCTAAACAAATAAGTATTTAATTTCTTCTTCAATTTTGTTTATTGAGCTCAATTTAATTAGGATTTTTAAATTTATCGATACCTGAATTTTGCGTTTTGTTAACTCGGAGTATATTGGATAAGTGATTGTTCTATTACTTGGATTTTTACTTTCTTTTGAAATTTTCATGTACATATGCAATATAATCAGAACTGAAAAAAAATAATTGATATACAAAGATGCGCTTGTATCATATAAGAATTGATATACAAAGAACGGTGCGCTTTATATGGCATTGATTGGTTTGTATAATGATGTTGGTAAATGGAGTAAAGTGGCGAAAGTGAAAGGGGAAATGAAAGACATTGGTTCTAGAAAGACCCCTGGTTGTAGCTTGATTGAGGTCAATGGCATCAGCCATGAATTTGTAGTTGGAGATCAATGTCACCCTTGTACATTAGAAGTGTCTTTAAATCTGGGTAATGTTATCCTGGAATTTGACTAATCCTATAATTATGGAGAATTGCATGATAAATTTTGAATATATGTTGTGATTTACGTCAGCAGAATTGGGAGTACTATCAGATGGAAATCTAGCTAATATTAAAATCTTCATTTCTCTGTCAACATCATCAACAAAGGTATGTCTTACTATTGTGTGTGTATTTATTTCAATGGAACCTTTAAAAGCCATAAAGCCTTCTGTTTGTGCAGTATATCCACCAGAACCAGATAACGGCACACTGATTTTAATCATCCCATCTGAATTCTTGCACATTGCAATCTGCAGTGACATCTGATCAACTTTGTCAACAGTATTATATTGGCAAACATCTTGAAACATACACATAATGGAATCCATTGTATGTCTTGGAGTTCTGCCAAGTTATTAGTCGTGCCCACTTGATGGAGGCCAGAAATGAATGGATCACTTTCTCCAGACTGCAAATTTGTATCAGATCTCATGAAAACTCTCGTGCTGTAATTATAAAGTTGCTGGACACTTCTACAGAACTTCCCATATTAAAAACTAATGGGGCTCTGATTCGGAAATTGTAGGTAAAACTACATAAACCATTATTTGCATTTCAATCAATATACTCTCTTTGATAGTACAAGCTTCCTAACATTTAAAATTCTCAGCTTCTACACAAATAAGTACTCTTTCACTGTTTCACCATTGTTATAATAACATTTAAAATTCTCAGCTTCTACATTTAAAGTTCTTTTGAAATGTTATGTTCATTCTTATGCTTTTGCACCTTGTATCGCGGTAACTAATTCAATAGAAAAAAAACAACCTTTTGAACTAATTAACAAAACTATTATGAGTTTATTTCCATACACTAACTAACTGTATGGACAGGTTTGTAGAGATCCAAGATGGGGTCGCTGTTACGAAAGCTATAGTGAAGATCCCAAGATTGTTCGAGCAATGACTGAGGTCATTCCAGGATTACAGGGAGACATTCCTGCTAATTCTCTAAAGGGTGTTCCCTTTGTTTCTGGAAAGTAAGGGCTTAGATATCAGTCACCACACTTTGCATACGAAAATTCTCTAAAGGGGCATATTAGTGAGAACCTAATGTTTAGAATTTCTTGCTAGGTTGAGAATCAAATTTCCACTAATTATTGACAAAGAACAAAGAAACAAAAACTTGACAAAAAATACAATGTCTTTTTGCAGTACATATATATATATATATATATATATATATATATATATATATATATATATATATATATATATATATATATACTAGTTCTAACTTTGGTTGATCTTTATCTATAATTGGATTTGTCTTCTTCACTTCACCCCTGAATCTCAGTCAATTATGGTACAATTTTTGCATAGGGATAAAATTGCTGCATGTGCCAAGCATTATGTGGGCGATGGTGGAACTACCAAAGGCCTTAACAAGAACAATACCCTGATAAGCAGGCACAGACTGCTCAGCATCCATATGCCAGCCTACTACGACTCCATCATTAAGGGTGTGGCAACTGTTATGGTCTCCTATTCGAGCTGGAATGGAGTAAAGATGCATGCTAATCGTGATCTTATAACAGATTTTCTTAAAAACACTCTACGCTTCAGAGTATGTCAAGACTCAACTTGGTTTCTGTGTGTTTCATACTAAAATGAAGCATCTATCTAACATCAAGTTTTAAATCTTTACTTAAAAACTACTCAAGGGATTCGTCATCTCAGATTATGCAGGCCTTGACAGGATAACTACACCACCTCATGCCAATTACACATATTCCATTGAGACTGGAATTAATGCCGGCATTGACATGGTCAGTTTTTTTATTTCTGCCTTTTCCCCATTATAATATTTAGAATAGAAGCCAGATTATATATATATATATATGAAATTTGAATTTTCTGTTCAATATGTAAGATTTTACCTGAATATTCAGCTAGTTGTTGTGAGCATGTTGTAGGTCATGGAACCAATAAAGTATAAGGAATTCATCTATGGTCTATCCTTCCTGATGAAGAATAAGTTTATTCCCATGACCCACATTGATGATGCGGTAAAGAGGATCTTACCGGTTAAGCTTGTGATGGGTCTATTTTAGAACCCATTGGCTGATCTTAGCATGGCCAAGTACCAATTGCATAGTTAAATAGTTAAGAATTCTGTCTTGCTTGCTGACTGTATTGTATAGTTATGTTGGGTAGTTATACCAGTTCTGTCTTCAGTAATATATGGGAAACAGGAAAAGTTTGTGATGACAAGATTGAGTTTGTGGTGCTTTGAACTTGTGGGCAGTTACTATAATTTGAACAATTGTATGAACAATGCATTTCGTTTCACAGTATTGCTAAACTATATGCATCTAGGACTTGTTTCTTCATTTCTAGGAAGGACTTGCTGATATTTGAGTTTGAGATATTCTGCTCTAGTTATTTTGTTTTGAGTGCCTTTTTTATCCTGATAACCTTTATATAGTGTGCACAGCTTAAATAATGCATTTAAGTTCTTAATATGATACAAAGTTATTATATTAAAAGCTTAAACTGAGAACATATAGCAGGGCATTTTTAGCTAGACTGGATGACTGTAATAGTTTTTAGAATTATTAATGCATCCTTATTATCTTGTAAACAGTCTTTTGAAGATTATTCTTCTCACATATTCAAATGTTCCATGGATCAATAACAAGCAATAACTCTATTTTGAATTGGTCCAGTTGGTTAGTGGCTTCAACAAGTGTGGCTTCCACCGCGGCTTATGGTGTTCATCATCTCAGGAGCAGACATTTATTGAGAAAGAATATCTAATCTGAATCTATGCCATTTATATTAAACCTTCTCTCAAGAATATACTTGTTCATATGTCTCAACAATGGGGTGAGGTGAAATACTCTGTCATTGCAAACCAAACTGGGATCAATTCAACAACATTTATACTTGGGTTTTTTTGCACATGCTTAGGTAGTAGCTTAATTTTATAGATAGTTTGTTTTATTTTGTGGATTGAAAAGTGAATTTGAGATGCATATATGGATAGTTTGGTATATATTTTGTGGATGTAATTTGAAACTGTAAACGAATGGTATTATTGGGATGTATTTTGAATGGTTGATATATTTTGGCTTTAAATTTAAATGAGAATTTAGATATTTTAGCTATATATTATGACATTAGCATATTGCAGGTGCATTGGTAATGTAGGTGAACCACAATTTTTTTTTCTTTTTATTTAATCTACAACATTTTAAAAACGTTGTGTAAATGTGCTTAAACGTTGTCTGTTATACTAAACAATAACATTTTTATTCAAAAAACATTGTGGAATCATACATTCTACAACGTTTTTAAGCATCTGGTAATTTTTGAAAAACAAATCTACAACGTTTTTTCTTAAAAAACGTTGTATATTGTACTTAACTACAACGTTTTAAAAACGTTGTGTAAGGGTGTCAAACAGACAACACTTTTAACTACAACGTTTTTCTGACTGAAATCACAACGTTTTTTTCGTGTTGTCTATTTACTGTTTTGTAGTAGTGCATGTAAGCTTGCATTCGAAATTTTCAGTTGGCGAATTTATCTTTATTGCACATAGGTGGCTTGCTGCCTGCTCCAGTTTTTGATTCGCTTGGTAAGTGTGCCTGTGACAACCCGAGAAATTAGACAATTTATTAAAATCTTAAATGATGGATTTAAGGTCAAATAATAGACCTAGACAGAAAATAAGTGTATGCGTTTGATATTTTTGAGAAGGAATTTTGAGGATTTCAAAATTTTGTGTAGGATTTTGGAGAATTATTCAGGATTAAGTGTATATGTGTTTATGTTCTATGAATATGGTATTACGTGTGTACAGTATGTGGTTAAGGGTCAAGGGTTGACCAGATAAATTTTATCAGTGTCAAACCCTAATATTATTAAGAACGTCAACGTTTAGTTAGAAAACCCTAATGACTGTTATGAAATCCTAGAAACCAGTTTTGAAACCCTAATTTCGGTTCCGGGAATCCGAAACTCTAATTCAGAAATTTGAAACACTAATCTGGGAATTTAAAGGATAATTATAATTCTTATGTGATATTAATTATAATATTAATTAGGGTAAAGCTTAAATAATCAGCAAACCCTAATTTCAAATTTTTAAATCCTGATTATTCCGTCAGAAACCCTAATATACAATTGTGGATTTAATTATTAAATTAACAATTTTAATTAGGAAACGTTAATCCTAATAATCAAGCTTGAAGTTATGATTAGGAAATCTTAATATAATTATAGAATCCTAATTATAAGTTAGAAATATTAAATTTCTATTTTTAAACCTAATTAATTTGAAAATTTTAGAAACTAAAATGTAAAACCTAAGGGTTAAATCCTAAACCCTAAGGATTGTATCAATTGACAAGTATGCCATTAAATTTAAAGGCTAAATGACTAGTTTACCCTTTTTGCATTATTTATGTGATAACTTGCAAATCTAACAAATTTGGTAGTAGGTAACCAACTTAATTGACTTTGTTACTTCAAAAATCCAGCAAATCAAGCAAAAGAGATCAGTCATGTGCTATGTATCACATTAGATATAGATTTAAAGAGAGAGAATGTGCATGTATTTGGTCATTTGATATCTAACTCTCACCCAACTCTCTCTCTCTCTACATATCTGAAATTCACAATTTATTCAGTCCCTTATATAATATCTAGCAAGCCAAGATCAGATCATGATGATCAGAATCAAAGCTCAAGCATCAAAGTGGTATAAACCCAAAATTTTAGAAATCCTATGATATGATGTTAGATGTGGTTGTTTGTTGTTTAATGTTGTGTATTATGATGTTATTTAGTGATCTGGGTTGTTAAATCCCAGATCCATAGCATCATAGTGCTCGAATCTAGCATTTTTGAAATCTGGAAAAAAGTTCAAGAAGAGGCCTGACAGTCGAATGTCAGAGGCCTTAAATCTTTATGTGTTAGTTGTTTAGTGTGTTTTAAGTTATAGATATGTTCTTTGTAGTAAGTTCTTTGATTTGAAACTCGAAGCAAGGCCAGATCATGAGTAGGTTAAGAGATATATACAGTCAAACTGCATTGACCGAACACATAGTCTGGTTTTTGGGCAACCCAAATTTCTCAGAAATTCTGACAACCATTTTTTGGGCTTCAGATCTTGTCACTGTTTGTGTTTTAGTCAGTGTTAATGATTTAATCTTGTAGCCTGACATACGTTCTACACATCCATGATTTTATATTACTTAGATCATGATAAGAATGCAAATGAATCATGATCAAACTAGGTTGACCGATCTGCTTGATAAACAATCTGGAAAACCCAGATTGTTCTTGAACATGTACCTGACAGGTACTTTGACCAGCCATGATTTTTTTTATACGTTGTTGTTAGACTAGATTAGTGATATATTTTTGTACCCTGGTATGACTACTACACGATTGAACCTTAATATTATACAAACTGAGTCCAAAAAGCTAAGATTCAAAGCTTCAAAATAGGTGCATTGACTGTTCTTCATTTTTTGGGTAACCCAGAAAATGAAGAACAGGTCTGACAAGGACTTCGATGGTCAATAACTTGCTGTTATGATGCATGATGGCCATGAAACTTGTTTGTACAACACTATAATCTGGAATCTTTAACAAGCCCAAAAATAAACTAGAACATAGATTTGTAACCGGTCAAACCTCATGCCTTGATGACTGACATGAATTTCTGGAAACAGCCAAGCACACCTATAGTGACTATTCTGTCGCTATAGGGCCCCTTTTAGCGACAGTTTATTTAGAAATTAATTAATTTAATAAATAAATAGAAAAAAAAATTATTTTTAATTATTAAAAATACATAATAAATTATGAAAAATTATTTTAAAGCCTGAAAAATAGTTTTTAATTATTCTGATTATATTTCAAAAATATTTAATATTTTTAGAATATAAAAGGTATTTGTGACACCCCCAAATCCAGGTACTTCATTCCCACAGGATTTGGTGTTCACTTAATCAAACATTCATATCTAACTACCCAATCACAATAAAACTGGATAAATAAAACCTTTTCCATTAAAGGGTTACATAATAAAATCTCCCAGGTTATCTAACCTTTAATTACAATCATTCAAATGCGGAAATTAAATAAACTTCATTAAAACCAAGTCTAAGATCATCATAATAAAATCTAACATCTCAATCAAAGTAAAATTACAAGTCTTCATCACTTGCACATTTTTCCTCGTCCTTTGCTTCAGACGAAGATTCATCTATCTTCTCTTCTTTTAGGCTATGATGTGTTTTTAAAATATGTAAGAGTGAGCAAAACAATTGCTCACTTTGGATACAATATATGAAATCAATAGGAGTATAGTAATAATAAGCGCCAATAATAAGCTCATCAACAATGAATAGTACTTTATCATCAATAATCGTAAACTCAAATCCAAAATGTAGAATAACTATAACCGAGGGTCATAAGACCATGAACTATGTCCACAGCCAGTGAGTAATCTTTCAACTCCAACTTTAACAAATATAAGACTATAAGGACTCCTCGTACTTATGGGGATCACCCTTCGTACCATGTATTATGCATTAAAATTTAACGCTACGCGTAAGTTATCCCCAATAATAATAGGGTTGTTCATCTCAAAGATTTGAAGTACAAGTCCGCACTTCAAAGAGAGTTTGGTTTGGATAAGCTTTCAAGGGAAATTTGAAGTTCAATGATCATCAACTAGAGGACTAGTTGAATTAATAACATCATATTACAGAATAATCGTAATTGAATCAACATGGTAAACAAAAATCATGCTTTAGGAATAATCTAATAGCATATATTTTGAATAATTATAACATGCCTTGCTTGAACAATATTAAGTCAAGGTTAAATTAGATTTGGGTACTAAGCATGCATAACAGTTTGAACGATGAAATTGCTCAATATTAGTATAAATAGTTGTGCATGCTAAACAACAAGTTAAATACAAGAATAACTTGTCAACATTAAACCAAAGTTTAGAAAGCTTGCATCATTCATAAGGTAATCGAATTGAAACAATAAACAGTTCAACAAGATAAAGAATTAGAAATCTTGCATTATTATATTAGGAACAATAATTGATTCCAATTACAAAAGTAGAATTAGAGAACTTGCTCAATGTAAAAAGAAAGTTTAGAAAACTTGCCTTGCTCGTAGGCTAAACCAAATCAATACGAATCACAATATCCTATAAACATATGTCATCATGACATAATTAGTCATTACCATCTTACAAACATAACTAAGTACGTTCATCATTTAAAATTGGATTTTTAATCACATAATCGAGTTATAACACAAGTTAATTGTTAATAACATACTTATTCATAGTATAGAAATACTAAAATCAACATTTAGCAGTCCTACTATCATCACATAACTTTTCTTAAAATTTCGTGTACAAAAAGTACACTGTCAGACCATTCTGTTTAACTCACACATGCATACGCCCACGATTTACATCATGGTCGATCAACTGCATGACATGTGTAATGTATTTGGCCGGTGAATAAAAGGCTACAAGGTCACATTGTATGGTAGTCTTTGTCAAGGCATTAAAACTACTATCTTGTTAATGTCAGCGTCGCGCGAAATCTGCGATTTCATTGACAACTTTTCCTAAGAATAAAGCAATAAAAAAGCCTATTTTGGCCTACAAGTTCGTTTCTAACAGACTGATTTACATATAATTCATACAAAACTTCATGTAAACATAATTCAAGGATTCCTAACATGTTTCTACTCATATAACAACATAATCAACAAAATTAACACACCCAATTTTATTGTTTTTGGCTAAAACTCATTTTTTTTGATATTTTTGAAGAAAACAACCACTGTAATTTTGTTTTGCAACCAAAACCATTAATTCAAAGCATTTTATCAAAGTATATATATACTCTAACAAATTGAAAAGCCAATTTATCAATAAAATAACTATTCAACCCATAATTTCTATTTTAACTAGACAATATATAATCACCAAAACTCACTGTAAAATATTTTTCTTCCCAAATTACATACATATCATCAATTCATAGATTATAATTTATGAAAATCGTTTTAACATCACTAATAAGTCATATAAAGCCACATAACACAATAATTCATGCTTACACAAAAATTCTACAGAGAAATTTGGGAAGAGAAACTAGACTTTTAAAACTAAAAAGACATTGGAGAATACCTTGATAGAAGATGATATGCCTATTCTTTTCTCTCTCAAGCCTCTCCTTCCCCAATCTCTAGCCTTTCTTTCTCTCTTCTTTTCTTCTTCTCTTCTTCTTCTTCCTCTGAGTTTTCTTTCTTCTCTCTAACCTCTCTCCTCTAACATACGTCTTAACAAATAATGTATATAGATATTATATATATATTAATTATATAATATAATTATAAACATAACTGATATCAGTTATGTGAATTTTGAAATCAAAAGCCATAAGGCTTGTTTGGTTACTAACTAAAAAAAATAACCCATTAACCTTATTCCTTGTTTGGTAAAACTCAAATAAATTAAAGACTTAATAGGCATTAGGCCTTGTTTGGCCAAAACAGAATTAAAACTCATTTAAGTTATTTTAATAACTCCTTTATAAAAGGTTATTTGTCACACATTAACTTAATTAAATTAATTCTAAAAACAATTTATCAAATCACTTAAACACAAAAATCAATATCACAAAATTATAATTTTTTATATAATTATAACTTTATTTAATCAACTAACACATCCTTTTTAATTACAATTCCTATAAAAAGAATAGTAATTCAATTAATCAAAATTCTCTAACTTAATAATTAAATTAAATTAGCAAAATAATTAATTTTCCTTAATTATTTATTTAACAAATAATTAACCACATCAATTCAAATTTGAACAATTATTTATTCAACAATAAACACATCCATTAAATATTTAAATAATTTAATAAATATTTAATATAACAATTAAAATTCTAGAATGTTACATCATTCCCTCCTTAGAAGGATTCTGTCCCCAGAATCATAATTCAAATAATTCATTCGTCATATTCTCCCATACTTACAAAGATTCTGTCCCCAGATCAAACAAATAACTCAGGGTAATTCTTCATCATTTCAGCTTCGAGTTCCCACATAGCCTCTTCGATATTGTGGTTCCTCCAAATTACCTTCACAGAAGGTATCACCTTATTCCCCGAGCACCGTTCTTTCCTCGTCGACTATCCGGATAGGAATCTCTTCATAGGACAAATCTTTCTCAAATCGTAATGGTTCAGTACTCAATCACGTGCTTGTAATCGAGTTTTATGCGGTTGCGTAACAATCGACACGTGAAAACATTATGAATGTTTTGCAAATCCGGAGGTAGAGCTACCTTGTAAGCCACCTCTCCAACCTTTCGCAGCACTTTGAAGGGTCCAATAAATCTCGGACTTAGTTTCCCCTTCTTACCAAATCGAATTTTTCCCTTCCAAGGAGAAACCTTTAGGAATACGTAACTTCCTACGTCGAATGCACGATCTTGTCTGCATGTTGATCAAAGATATTTCTTTTATGCATCTTGAAAGCAAATTATCAATCTTGTTCTCGATGAGTTTGACAACCTCAAAGCAGCTTGTTGTACCAGTTTTGGTCCTAACAGTTGACGTTCACTGACTTCATCCCAGCACAGTGGAGTTCTGTACTTTCTGCCATATAATGCTTTCATAAGGCGGCATGCTGATGCTAGCGTGATAACTATTATTGTAGGCAAATTCCACCAACGGTAATTGTTCATCCCAGCTTCCTTTGAAATCCATGACGCATGCTCTCAACATATCTTCTAATGTTTGAATCGTTCGTTCGCTTTGGCTATCTGTTTGCGGGTGATATGCTGTACTCATTCGCAATCGTGTTCCCATACATTCCTATAGTCTCCTCCAGAATTTTGATGTGAACCTCGGATCTCTATCTGACACAATTGATACTGGAACTCCATGTCTTGAAACGATCTCCTTAACGTCATGGTTTAAATACCGATCAAGATTAAATCTAATCTTTATTGGCAAAAAGTGTGCAGATTTTGTCAATCTGTCCATTATCACCCATATCGCATCGTATCCTTTCTGAGTTGTTGGAAGACCTACCACAAAATCCATTGTGATTTGCTCCCATTTCCATTCCGATATCTCCAATGGTTGAAGTAACCCGCTTGGTCTTTGATGCTCGACCTTGACTCTCTGACATGTCAAGCACTTTGCAACGCATTCTGCAACGTCTCTTTTCATATTTGGCCACCAAAAATATCGCATCAAATCTTGATACATCTTTGTACTTCCCGGATGAATCGAATATCTCGAGTTATGAGCTTCGGTCAAGATTTCTTCTTTAACCTCTGGTACTACTGGAACCCATATTCGTCCTTCAAATCGCAGCATTCCATCGGTATCAATCTTGTATTTCACCTCTTTTTCCTCAACCACACTTTTTCTGATTTTTCTGCATTCCTCATCCTGCAGTTGAGCGTTCTTCACTTTATCCACCAAAGTTTGACTGGCTTCCATCTGGTAACATCTTTCATTGGATTCTCTCGGAAATTTGATTTCCAACTCTAACCTTGACATTGCTGTAATAAGCTCCTCCTTATCAGTTAACAACATCAACTTTTCCCCGCTTTTCCTACTCAAGGCATCTGGCAACCATGTTTGCTTTGCTCGATGATAAAAGATCTCACAATCATAATCTTTTATCGGTTCCATCCATCTTCTTTGGACGCATGTTCAGTCCTTTTGTGTGAAAATATACTTCGGACTTTTATGGTGCCGTGTAAATCTCACATTTCTCTCGTAGAGATAGTGTCTCCATATCTTCAGAGCAAACACAACCGCCGCTAACTCTAAATCATGAGTCGGATACCCTTTTTCGTATTCTTTCAATTGTCTTGATGCATACGCGATGACTTTACCGTTTTGCATAAGAACACACCCTAATCCCTTGCGTGAAGCATCACTATACACCACAAAATTTCCTGTATTATTTGGTAATGACAACACAGGTGTCATACTTAGCTTCTTTTTCAATTCTTGGAAACTTTCTTCACACTTCTTCGTCCAAATAAATTTTACAGATTTCCTCGTTAAATTTGTCAACGGAGTGGCAATCTTGGAGAAATCCTGGATAAACCGTCTGTAATACCCTGCTAATCCCAAAAAACTTCTCACTTCTGATGGAGTTCTCGGTTGTTCCCAATTTATCATAGCTTCGACCTTTGATGGATCCACTGAAATTCCATCCTTGTCAATTACGTGCCCAAGAAATTGTACACGTTCCAGCCAAAATTCACATTTAGAGAATTTTGCATACAAATTTTCTTATCTTAGCGTCTCCAGTGTTAGACGTAAATGTTCTACATGTTCCTCTTGAGTTTTAGAGTACACCAGAATATCATCAATAAATACCACCACAAACTTGTCTAAAAATGGTTTAAACACCCTATTCATCAAATCTATGAACGCTGCAGGGGCGTTTGTCAAACCAAAAGACATCACCAAAAATTCATAATGTCCATACCGAGTTCTAATGCCGTCTTGGTACATCCTCCTTCTTTACTTTCAACAGTGATACCCACTTCTCAAATCTATTTTTGAGAAATATCTAGCACCCTTCAATTGATCAAACAAGTCATCTATTCTCGGCAATGGATACTTATTCTTAATAGTGACTTTGTTTAACTATCTATTGAAAGTAGTATGCACACAACCCAATCATGTTTGATGATAAAGCATATACTTTGTAACAATCTTATTCATTTATTAATAAAAAGTATTTATTTATTAAAGGCTTTTAATATCTACATGATGCTGTTTTATAATATGTGATAAACCCATAGTTTTAAGCAATGCTTTTAGAATAATGATGATGATCATTCTAATGAGATCTAAATTCTTAGAAAGTTTAAAACTAAAATAGTTCCCAATCGTTGGATTACTAAATTGGGAATTAGTGAATTCGGATAGATTGGTACATACGTTGCTTGCTCATTAGATGAGGATGATTGATCTCATGATCATTTGTGTGGAGACACTAAAGCAAGTATGTAGGTGCTTATTAGAGAATAAGTTCACTAAACCTGGCTCGCTAAGGAATACATAATGGAGTTTTACTTGCCTGTCAATAGGAATTCTTGTAGTGATAGTAGTACAAGTGATCCTTGGACTTGAGATCATCATAATATCTTGTTTATGATGAGTTATACTTTGACTTATTCCTTAAGATCCTTAGGGTATATCAAAGGGTATTCTTGGGTATAATAAGTTATACATGGAGATAATGTATGATCAATAAAGAATCTACCACTTAGTAAAAAAAGAGAAATGTCCTATGTGATTCGATAAATGCCAACTCGGTAGTCCTTGGCGAGGCGAATGAAATTAGAAAGGAGTTTCTAATTTGCATTATTTGAGTTGTGCATTTAAGAGTCGAAATACATATAATTAAATAAAATAAGACTTGATGTAAATTCCATGTCTTATATTTAATTGGGACATTGTATGTTGGAAGGATTGAATTGTATGGTACCTATTTACTCAAAGGTTCTTTTATGATTAATGTTGAAATCTATATTATCTGGAAAGTCGTTGATCGCTAGGGAGGCTTATCCCTATTGTAGAATAAATATTATTTATTTAAATAAATTATTAGTTTAATTTATTTATTTAAATAAGATTAGAATTGTTCTAATTGATTTATTCACAACCGATTTAATATGGAGAACCTAAAGGGTCACACCATAAAAGGAAGAATAATTATTTAAGAAGTTAATGGCATAATCGTAATAATAAGTTAAGTATATTTAATTTAATCTATGGTGATAGAATAAATTAAATAGCTTAATATTTATTATTTAATATTTTGAAAATATTAAATATAAATTAATAAGAGGAGTCTTATTATTATTATTATTATTATTATTATTATTATTATTACTATTATTATTATTTAATTCCTAAAGGAGTTTGGAAATTAATTAATAAAAGTACTCTCGTATATCCTAATAAGATTAGGAGGCCAATTAATTAAAAGAGTTTAATTAATTATTCCTAATAAGATTGGGAGCCTAATTAATTAAAGGAATTTAATTAATTAAAATAAAACCCAATTCCTTAATTGTTAAGGAGGGTTGCCCACATCTATAAATAAGAGGAGTCTTATTATGGGTGTGGTTTGTTGGCACTTTCACAACATGTGAATACGTAATTCCAATAGTTGGGAGAGTACGTCTTTTCTATGAGAGATATAAAACTAGGGTTTTGCCAAATACCCATCTTCTTGAATTCTTCTTCTTCTTCCTTGGTGGATCACCTCTAGAGGCCAAACACTTGGGTGGCTAACGTTGATCAAAGGAAGGAACCAAACCCGGTGGATTCAAGTTGAACGCGAAAAGGATTGGAGGTGAACTTGTACCTGAGGAAGCTCGGATCTTCAAGGGTATGATTCTTGTTCTTTCTTTTTTGTTTAATTAATAATTGTGCATAAAGGATGATCCGGGTATATGGTTTGAAAAATTTTAAACTCTGATTTTTACACGTTTCCGCTTTATTTGTGCAATTTGATTGCGTTCATGAATATTACAAACCTAACATCTATAATCAATGCAAAGACGCATTGACCCATCCTTCTTCTTCTGAATAACACCTGCTCCCCCACGGTGACACGATTAATTTGAATGTATTTCTTGTCCAACAACTCCTATAGTTGTACCATTAGTTCTTTCATCTCCACCGGAGCCATTCTGTACGGGGCTTTCGATATCGGAGCGGTTCCTGACACTAAGTCGATCACGAACTCGATTTCTCTGTCAGGCGGAAGTCCTGGCAAATCCTCTGGAAACACGTCCACAAACTCCCTAACTACTGGTATTTCTTCCAGTTTCTCACCCTTCTTCTGAGTATCGACTATGTAAGCTAAAAAACCCACACAGCCTTGACTCAACAACTTCTTGGCCTGCATCATCGTCAGACATTTCATTTGTCTAGGCGATTTGCTACCATTGAATACTACCTTTGACGGAGTCATAAGGTTTACACATTTCTTTTGGCAGTCAATTATCGCTCCATAATTGAACAACCAATCCATTCCCAAAATAACGTCAAACTCTCCTAGCCTGATCGGAATCAAATCTACCATCAAAATATTTCCCTTAAAGTTCACCCTACAGTTCTTATATACGAACCTAACAGGAACTACTTCCTTATTCGCAATTTCTATGTTTAAAGGGAGATTTAAATCTTCACTAGGCAATCCTAATCTCATAGCAAATTCATCAGATATAAATGAGCAAGTAAAGACCAATCAAATAATACATAAGCATCAATATCATTGATCGGGATAATACGACACCACATCCTTTGATTGCACAACATCTTGCATACCATGTTGAAGGTTCCATTGTGGGCTTATTTGTTGTTGTTGGTCCAGTAATAGCCAACGCACTTCCACTAGCATTTCCCTTGCTCCCATTTGTCTCACCAGATCTCTTCTTAGGCCATTCACGAGCAAAGTGATCCTTAGATCCGCACGTGAAACACACATTTTTCTTAGCTTGAGTGCAATTTGGGGCGATATGACCCTCCTGGCCACAATTGAAGCATACACGTTTCCCCAGCAAACACACTCCCTTATGAAACTTTCCGCACGTAGCACATGCTTCAAACTTCTTATTTTGCTGGTTTCTTTGCTGATTTCCAGCTCCTCCATTCCCATTCCACTTCCTTTTTAGGTTGTTGCCATTACTACCGTTACCACTACTCTTAGCTTCACCTTCACTTTTCTTCATTCTCTGCTAATGAGTGAGTTTTATACCCATGAATTGGATACATTCGGGCTTAATTTATTGTTGTTCTTAAGTCTTTTAGGATGTTTTTATGTGTTTGTGTCTATTCATGCATGTTTTATGTTATTTTATAGGAATTGGGACAAAAGTTACATGGATCGATGTTTGGGGTGGCTAGATTCGCGTTTTCGGCTTGCCATTTACACAGCAGTCACTTCAGAGCCAATTTGACTATAGCTCCTGACATTATTTCGAAAAACTTAAAGAATGAAAATTGTAGATCTACTTCTCCTCTTTCCGGAACATCTTGAATCATCCAAATCGGAGTTCGGACGAAGAAGTTATGGCCATTTTCCCAAAGGACATCGGAGCAGAAAATGTCAGATTTTGGGCCAGCGCCGGGGCGCCCATTTTTGGCCTATGCCCAGCGCCGGGGCGCTAGGGGCGAACTCAATAGTGGTTGGTTGCTTTGTTAACACTGGGGAAGGGTTTTGTGCGGTCTGGACGCGTTTTGGGCGAATTTTGACACCTTTTTGACTCCAAATAGGATTGGGTTTGTTCCTAAGCTCAAAATTAGACTTGTAACCTATAAATACATGAGGTAAGGCATAAAATAAGGGGAGATTACATAGCTTAGCCTAGATTAAACACTCCTTTAGATTAGAAAATAACCCTAGTTCTTATTAGTTTTGGAGATTGAAGCAACTTGGAGACCATTGAAGATCAAGAGCAAAGAGCAAGAGGGAGCATCGATTTGTTTGAAATGATTCTATTCTCTTCTCTCATCTTACTTTTATCTTTTGATGTCTATTCAATTTGTGGATTCTTGGTTTTAATTCATTAATTATGAACTAACTATTTTTGAGATTTCAATTGAACTTTTTATGGCTATGAATTAGTTATTCATTATATTCTAATTATTTATGTTAAAGTGAGTTGTTTATCTTGTCTTGTGCTTATTGCTTAATTATTTGATCAGTAATTACTTTGTTACTCTAGAAGGAATTGGAAGAGGAATTCTAGGGTTAGAACTGAGCATGATATCATGTGACTTAGTTATTTGCATGATGAATAATTAGGTTTGTGAATTGAATGAAAATATCCATTACTAGCATATAACACGTAAGGAATTGGGATTGGAAAGAGTTTAATTCAATTGTTTTGCATAGGAATATAGCAAGATTAATATGGATTAAATAGAAGGCAATTGATCACTTGGAAAAGGACTTTTGGCATTTGAGAATTCACATTAACAATTCAAGAGGCATAATAATTGGGATAATTGGATAATTGATTTATAATTCATAATTGGGGATATTGAAGTCTTAATCTTTATTTATTTGAATTCATTCGTTAAAATCTCGCTTTAATTAGTTAATTTAGTTTTCTTAATTAGAAAAAAACACGATTTGAGATTGTTTAAATAAAATTAGTTTGGTTAAGAATTAGTACTTGGTGATTTTTATTAAATAATTCCTCGTGGGAACGATACTCTACTTTCACTTTATTACTTGTTGATCGTAGTATATACTTGCACGTATTCATTGATTCTTGAAATCGATCAACAAATTTTTGGCGCCATGTTCTTAGATTTAATTTAATAATTATTTACCAATATTAATTTCAATCAAATTAGTCTTAATTTAAACATTTTTATTTTTATTTTTAATTCTCTTTCTATATTTCTCTCTTTTTGTACCATGGATGACTTTGTGTATCAATGGCCATACACTAACATGACTCAACCAAGGGAGTGGAGATTGAAAGACTAGAGAAACTTTCTCGCATTGTCGCAAGACAGATTGAGACACTTTCGAGGATGTTTGAAGCTTTTGAAGCTCAAATATCGTCAAAGTATGGTGGTTACTTGTGATTATTGTCTTGGAAATCATATGAGTCATCAATGCACCATCGGTTTTAGAAATGCTAAGATAGTATAGTAGTGGTGATTACCCCAATAATTATGTCTATCCCAACAACTATCATCGTGATTTGGGGGTATCACCCAAATTTTCATGGAGTAACAATCAAGATCAATTTTATGCTCCAAGTCCAACATACCCACGAGGATTTCTTGTGTCCACCTCCTCTACAACAGAAGAACATTCAAATTGGGAGGAAGCCTTGGAAAAATTTATTAAAGCTTCGAAAAAAGGAATGAGGAACAAGATAAGAAAATGAATCAAGTAGAGTTGAATTTGCAAAGCCAAGGGCGTTGATCAAGAATTTGGAAAATCAAGTGGAACAGATAGCACATCGTTGAACAACCGTCCTCAATACACACCGCCCTATGACATGGATTCCGAGCAGATGGTGAGCCCGAGCCAAATCTACAAATTGGATGAGCCACGAGTTGAAAAGAGAGGAGACAAGTGGGGATAATGACAACAAGGTCGGTGAAGAACTAATTGTGAGAACCAATGATGATTAGCCAATGTTATTTATGCCTCAAGTGCCTTCTCCTCCACAGGTTCAAAAAGTCCGGTTAGATTTGCAAAACCTTGTCCGATTGGTAGTCATGTCGTCGCTTAATACTCTACTCTGTGATGTAAAAGCAAGTACACCTTCAAACCATGGTGCGATGAGCTAGAGAAGATAGAAGAAGAAATTGTTGTGTCTGACAAGCCTCTATGCCGAATATATTCGCAGACACAATGGAGAAACCACCTAGATCTTTGGACGTTCTTGAATGTGATCTTATCTCAAGAAAGCATTCTAGGTGACTTTAATACAATGGCTATTATAAATGGGAACCTACCAAAAGCTATATTATTTCCGATGGATGGAGGGTTCCTCAACTTTCATAGGGGAATTGGATAGAGAATTGAAGAAGTCAAATGAGACTATAAAACAAGCGCTTATTGGGAGGCAAACCCAAGTTTAATTTTTATTTTAGTTTTTATTAAGTTTTATATTAGTAGTTTTGAATTTGCATTTATTTAGGATTTAATAAAATTGCTTCTATCATGGTTTTACAAAGTTATTCAAGTCAAATTCAAGTGTGGTGCCCAATTTGTTCCATGTGCTTAGCTTTATTCTCCAAACTTAATGCAAGGGAGGAAGATTGCTATATTTTTCGTGTAAGTCCTCTGCTTTAATTTTTTCTATTTCACCATTGAGGACAATGTCTAGTTTAAGTTTGGGGGCATTTTAGTGTCGTATTGCATATAGTTAGTTATTTACATTGTAGTTCGTTATGTTTTCGAGTTATTTACATTTAGTTGTTGCATTCGCTTTTTTTTTTTTTAAAAAAAAATTTAAAAATCGCAAAAATAGTAGTTAGTTTACTATGTTTGTTGCGCTTAGTTTATATTTGCATGATTCCAACCATTAGATAGTAAAAGTCTATTTTGGCCAATGATGAGACCGGATAAGTAGATAAGTATAGTATTGAATATTCAGGCTTTGATGTGATTTCTTGTTATGAATTGAATCTTTTCTGTTTGAAACTCGGTATAATCAAGGTTAAAGACGTTAATAACAAATGACTATGTTAATCGATTAAGTTTAAATTGATACATAATGGATTTCTTAAGTATAATACTAGTGTGAAGGAATGAAAGACATGAATAAAGCGAGATGGCTAAATTTTGATAAAAACTTAAGTTTGGGGGGGAAATTTTGGGGTATATAAGCTTTAAAAAAAAAAAAAAAAATATGTTGAGTCTTGTGGTGGGTTGAGGAAAACACTCCCCATAAACACAAGCGTGAGATGGAGCGTAAAACGCACTCACCAACCATCTATAAAAAAAAAGAAAAAGAAAATTTTTTTTTTTACCGTAGCTAGTTTTGTTTCGGCCTTTGTTACTTGAGTAAAGACGCATGAAGGTATCTTAAAACCTAAGCGCCCTAAGGTCTTATATAGTGCAGGAGTCGTTGGTCGAAAAGCTCGCTAAGGGGTGACACTCATAGCCTAATGGAATGAGACATTGTACGCTTATGGTTAAAAAAAAAAACAATAAAAGCGGAAAAGAGCAAAAAGCCCGTAATGAAAAGTAAAGCATAAGTATCCCAGATTGGACTCTTGAACTTGGTGGATGTTTGACTTTAGTTGGATATAGCTTGTTCGTGAATTTTGTGAATTTGCAATGTATGATGCCTTCAAAGATATCTATTATGTCTTAAATTTGATTTTATATCAGTTAACATTGTTGTGGAGCACACACGCACTATATCAGTGATAACACTCTAAGATTTGATGATTGATTGGGAAATTACTGATTTGTCTTAATATGATGTATTATCATGTTTACTTGATTTCTAAGGTAGGTTGAATAGACTTGTTTCGCTATTATTTGTTGGATTCGTAGGCATATAGATTAGTTTCATTACATTGCATTGCATAACATTTTTGTGGGCTTATTTGTTGTTGTTGGTCCAGTAATAGCCAACGCACTTCCACTAGCATTTCCCTTGCTCCCATTTGTCTCACCAGATCTCTTCTTAGGGCATTCACGAGCAAAGTGATCCTTAGATCCGCACGTGAAACACACATTTTCTTAGCTTGAGTGCAATTTGGGGCGATATGACCCTCCCCGCCACAATTGAAGCATACACGCTTCCCAAAGAACACACTCCCTTATGAAACTTTCCGCACGTGTAGACATGCTTCAAACTTCTTATTTTCTTTGGTTTCTTTCTTTGATTTCCACTCCTCCATTCCCATTCCACTTCCTTTTAGGTTGTTTCCATTACTACCGCTACCACTACTCTTAGCTTCACCTTCACTTTTCTTCATTCTCTCTCTCTTGATTATGCTTTGTTACCGCTTCCACTTCCACTTTCGCCGAGAATCGCCTTCTCCATCATCACTTCTTTGCAAATGTCTTCAATTGGAACAGGAAACCCTATCAGACAACCGTGGTTTCACCTGCTCAAACCTCTTCGCCTTTGCGCTCATTCTCATCTTGACTTCGATATGGCGCAAACCTCACCAACTCGTTGAATTTCGGGGCATACTCCGACACCGTCATCATTCCCTACTTCAACTCCAAAAACTGGACCTCTAGCTGACTCTTCGAACTCTCAGGGAAATAAGTCTCGAAGAACAGCTCCTTAATCCTATCCCAGGTCATTACTCCTGGTCCTTCCCGAGTCTTGTTGGCCTGCCACCAATAGCTAGACTCCTCTTTCCACATAAACATTGCGAAAGCAGTCTTCTGATTCTCCTCTACCCTAGCAACCTCAAAAACCTTCTCAATTTCCATGATCCAGGTCTGTGCTTCAACTGGATTCATGGACCCACGAAATTTTGGTGGTCCAACCGCCTTGAAGTCCTTAAACGTAGCACCTTGGTTCTGAGGTTGATTTTGTGGTTGATTTTGCAGTGCACCTGTTAGTAACGTCACTAACTGCTGAACGGAGTTAGCTTCAGCATTATCGTTGTTGGTTCCTTCAGCGGTTCTCTGACGGGGTGGTTGACGTCTTGGAGGCATTTTCTGTTAAAAATTACATTCATTAGATTATTACTCAACTCTTTTCAAGTAATTTCTACTTAGCTTGCCCCCATGAAAGTAATCATTCCATAACACATAACACTTTGGATAAAGAAAATAATATCTTTTATTCAAAACTTCTTTGAAAACATCATATCAATAGCATCACTGCTATTTATATTATTTTCCTAAACTACTAAAGTTTCAGGACATCATCATCATATCCCATAAGTTGCATAACACTTTGGATTAACAAATTATTTATCATAACATAACTCAAGTACACTCCCTACGATGTCCTATTAAGATATTGCAAGGCCTTACTACGCTCTTCTTCCATAACTCGAAACATGGTCCGACGGTCCAGTATGAACGAGGGTAGCGTCTCGAACTGAATTGGATAACTCATGACCCGATCTTGAGCTCGATTGATCGCGGTGTTGAACACGTTATCCATTTCTTCCATCTTCCTTCTCTTTGATTGTGCGTCTCCCTTTGCTATTTTGACTTGTTGATAAGCTTCATTGTACGCGTCTTCGGCTCTTGCCCTTTTTGCAGATTCTTCTCTCAACTTGCTCTTCAACTCTGGAACCTCTGCTCTCATTTGATCGTTCTCTTCTTCAGTGTGAACTAACTTCTCTTCAACATTGTTCAGTCGTTCTTCTCGATCCTGAATCTCATCGCCCCATCGTGCCAACGAAGTCTCATTGTTCACCACTATCTCTTGCAATTCCTCAACAGTATCTTGAAGTTCCACGTTGCGGTCATGCACCTCATCGTATATACGGCCAGCTATCGAGTTAAGTGGAATCCTTTCCTCCTTGTCCTCTTCATCCGTCTGCGGTAGCTCCACGGAATCTTTCTCATCTATTTCTACATCATCATCATCATCATCCTTTACCACTGCGAGTAATGGAGCTGACTTTCGTGGAAGCAGTTGTTCCCAAACCACTTGAATATCACGAGATTCCTCCTCTCCAGGCATCTGAGGTCCTTCCTCCCTAGCCTGACTGGATTCTCCGACATTAGTCATCCTGACAACAAGATTTTTAAGTTTTTGTTATTAATCATCACTACTCGACTCTCACGAGCACATAAGTTGTAAACACATAAGCACATAAGTGTTTTATTACTTTCTCCTTGAAACTCGATAATAGTTTATAATCACTATCTTCTCGAAGGTTACTTCCTAAGGCTTTTCCCCCACCTAAGGTTCATAACCTAAAGCTTTGATACCAACCTGTGACACCCCTAAATCCAGGTACTTCATTCCCACAGGATTTGGTGTTCACTTAATCAAACATTCATATTTAACTACGCAATCACAATAAAACTGGATAAATAAAACCTTTCCCATTAAAGGGTTACATAATAAAATCTCCCAGGTTATCTAACCTTTAATTACAATCATTCAAATGTGGAAATTAAATAAACTTTATTAAAACCAAGTCTAAGATCATCATAATAAAAGTCTAAGATCATCATATAAAAATCTAACATCTCAATCAAAGTAAAATTACAAGTCTTCATCACTTGCACATTTTTCCCTTTCCTTTCCTAGACGAAGGTTCATCTATCTTCTCTTCTTTAGCTGCAATGAGTTTTAAAATATGCAAGAGTGAGCAAAAAAATTGCTCACTGGATACAATATGAAATCAACAGGAGTATAGTAATAATAACTGCCAATAATAAGCTCATCAACAATGAATAGTACTTTATCATCAATAATCAGAAATTGAAATCCAAAATGTAGAATAACTATAACTGAGGGTCATAAGACCATGAACTATGTCCACAGCCAGAGTAATCTTTCAACTCCAACTTTAACAAATCATAAGACTATAAGGACTCCTCGTATTTAGGGGATCAACCCTTCGTACCATGTATTGTGCACAAACATTTAACGCTACGCGTAAGTTATCCCCTAATAATAATAGGGTTGTTCATCTCAGTATTTGAAGTACAAGTCCGCACCAAAGAGAGTTTGGTTTGTATAAGCTTTCAAGGGTAATTTGAATTTCAATGATCATCAACTGGAGGACTAGTTGAATTAATAACATCATATTACAGAATAATCGTAATTGAATCAACATGGTAAACCAAAATCATGCTTTAGGAATAATCTAATAGCATGCATAACAGTTTGAACGATGAAATTGCTCAACATTAGTATAAATAGTTGTGCATGCTAAACAACAAGTTAAATACAAGAATAACTTGTCAACATTAAACCAAAGTTTAAAAAGCTTGCATCATTCATAAGGTAATCGAATTGAAACAATAAATAGTTCAACAAGATAAAGAATTAGAAATCTTGCATTATTATATTAGGAACAATAATTGATTCCAATTACAAAAGTAGAATTAGAGAACTTGCTCAATGTAAAAAAAGAAAGTTTAGAAAACTTGCCTTGCTCGTAGCCTAAACCAAATCAATACGAATCACAATATCCTATAAACATATGTCATCATGACATAATTAGTCATTACCATCTTACAAACATAACTAAGTACGCTCATCATTTAAAATTGGATTTTAATCACATAATCGAAAGTTATAACACAAGTTAATTGTTAATAACATACTTATTCATAGTATAGAAATACTAAAATCAACATTTAGCAGTCCTACTATCATCACATAACTTTTCTTAAAATTTCGTATACAAAAGTACAATCGTCGACCATTACGCTAACTCACAGTCATGCACCACGCTTTTACATTTATCGTGGGTCGTGACTGCAGGCGATAATCTTGGCCATAGCTGAAACTAAACTACTATTGGGTCATGGCTGCTAAAAATCGCAGCTTTTCACTAACAAATTTCAAGACAATAGTGCAAGAAAAAGCCAATTTTGGCCTACAAGTTCGTTTCTAACAGACTGATTTACATATAATTTATACAAAACTTCATGTAAACATAATTCAAGGATTCCTAACATGTTTATACTCATATAACAACATAAACAACAAAATTCACACACCCAATTTTATTGTTTTTGACTAAAACTCATTTTTTGATATTTTTGAAGAAAACAACCACTGTAATTTTGTTTTGCAACCAAAACCATTAATTCAAAGCATTTTACAAAGTATATATATACTCTAACAAATTGAAAAACCAATTTATGAATAAAACAACTATTCAACCCATAATTTCTATTTTAACTAGACAATATATAATCACTAAAACTCACTGTAAAATATTTTTCTTCCCAAATTACATACATATCATCAATTCATAGATTATAATTTATGAAAATCGTTTTAACATCACTAATAAGTCATATAAAGCCATATAACACAATAATTCATGCTTACACAAAAATTCTACATAGAAATTTGGGAAGAGAAACTAGACATTTAAAACTAAAAAAAAATTGGAGAATACCTTGATAGAAGATGATATGGCTATTCTTTTCTCTGTCAAGCCTCTCCTTTCCCAATCTCTAGCCTTTCTTTCTCTCTTCTTTTGTTCTTCTCTTCTTCTTCTTCCTCTGAGTTTTCTTTTTTCTCTCTAACCTCTCTCCTCTAACATACGTCTTAACAAATAACGTATATAGATATTATATATATATTAATTATATAATATAATTATAAACATAACTGATATCAGTTATGTGAATTTTGAAATTAAAAGTCATAAGGCTTGTTTGGTTACTAACTAAAAAAAATAACCCATTAACCTTACACCTTGTTTGATAAAACTCAAATAAATTAAAGACTTAATAGGCATTAGGCCTTGTTTGGCTAAAACGGAATTAAAACTCCTTTAAGTTATTTTAATAACTCCTTTATAAAAGGTTATTTGTCACACATTAACTTAATTAAATTACTTCTAAAAACAATTTATCAAATCACTTTAACACATAAATCAATATCACAAAATTATAATTTTCTATATAATTATAACTTTATTTAATCAACTAACACATCCTTTTTAATTACAATTCCAATAAAAAGAATAGTAATTCAATTAATCAAAATTCTCTAACCTAATAATTAAATTAAATTAGCAAAATAATTAATTTCCTTAATTATTTATTTAACAAATAATTAAGCACATCAATTCAAATTTGAACAATTATTTATTCAACAATAAACACATCCATTAAATATTTAAATAATTCAATAAATATTTAATATAAAAATTAAAATTCTAGAATGTTACAAAGATTTATTTATTTAATTATAATATTAAATAAATTATTTAAAAATGGTTTTAATTCATAAAAAAATCATGAAAAATTATATTATGGTGTTAGAAAATATTTTAAGTTATTTTTGATGACTTTTAATATTTTTTGATGAATTTCATTAATAATTTATTATTAAAGGTAATTAATTAATTTAATAAATATATTAAAAAAAAATTATGGAAAAATATAAGTAATGTTTTAAAAATCATATAAAATGATTTAAGGGTTATAAAAATATTTTGAGTTATAAAATATAACTTTTGATATTTTGTCATGGAAATATTAATATTTTAATATTAATAGCAATTATCGGATAATGAATTTAGTGTTTTAAAATCAAATAAATATGATTTTAAAGTATTAAAAACACTTTGTAATATTATAATTATATTATAATATTATGTAATGATTTTCATTAATATTTAATAATAAATAAATATTAATGATAAAGGAATATTATGGTATTTATATAATATAAATACGATATAAGTGATTTAAAAATTATGATAAATGATATTAATTATCTGAAAATTATTACAAGCTTATGAGTAATGTTTTGACTGATAATATGATTATCTAAGATATTGTTTAGTGTTTAGGCAGAGTTTAATTGAACTTAAACTCGATAATTGTCCGAATAGACCGTCGGGATGTTTGAATTATGTCGATTTCAACTCGGACTTAAATAGTCTGACTTGATGCAAAGTTTTATGTGCTAAATAGACTGATAGGGTTATGTGTTATGTTTTAGGTTATTCTATATATATATATATATATAATAGTATTATATTGTGATGATATTATTCTAATATTGGAGATCTATATTACTAATATTAAGTCTTCGGATAAAGCGATATAGAATGCGTAGCGGTATCAACGGTTCAGGTATATTTTTCTTAACTCTACTAAGAGTTGTTTTATTCAGATATGCTTATGATTAACATCGTTGATTGTCATGTAGAATTGTACTCTGTACATATTGTATGTATAAGTCAGTTATGAAAGGCTGATCACCTTCATTACCGTTCGGTCTAGATAAATTTGTTCATGTTTAATACTTGTTCAGTCAAAAGTTTGTTCGTACTAGTTCTCAATTATATTGATGAATTATAGCCAGCTTATTATTCAGAATCTTTCAATCATGATATATCCTTATATAAATTTAAACTTGCTGGGCAACTTTAATGCTCACCCTTGCTATATCATGATAAAACATTGCAGATAAGGCGAATACGTTCGGATACAGGGAAAGGATAAAGACAGTTCCAGCTTAAAGTTAATATGTGCGATTAGATTTGTAACAATATTGTATGATATTAATGTTAAGTGTTAGATAAGTTATGAATTGTGTATAAGTTAAGGTTACTCGACCTTGGGGAATAGTGTGTAATGTATTGTATAAACAATTTATGTTTATATCTTTCGTAAATAGTTATAGAATGATTGTACCAGATCCGTGGTGATTTGGGACCCGAATTTAAAATTTGTCACATCATAGTTGGTATCGAGTCAAGCTGGTTATGAAGCTTAGGTAGGAATACCTGAGACCAATAACCACGGTGATTAGGATAAGAACAAACTCACATAGAGTTAGTTGGTCTGTAAGATTCAAAGATGAATCTCGACGAGTGTAAAGATACAAATTTCCCTAACTCTAATAATAAAGGTGAACAGTAGTGGTGAATAGATAGAGTCTAAAAGACTAGAAGTGCAGGGATAGGAGATCGTAAAATAAAACGATCAAGATATAGAAATGAATCGTAATATATACGATGAGATCACCCAGTGATCTGATAAGGTTATAATATGGGAAAAGAATAAATCTGATGATTGGAAAGTTTACAGCAAGATTGTTGTGTGAATTGGTACAGATTCAGGAAAGGATTATGAATACGGATTAAATAAAATTCGTATTGAGAAGGGAGTTAAGATTAGGTGGAGATTTCAATTGAGGACTCATGTCGGCAGCTGAGTTGTATGATTCCTTATATGGGCGGGAAATTTTACCTGGTGTAAAAACTACTTAGTTTCTGGCTCTGATAATCATTGAAATGTTTGTGTCGCGCTATTTTCTATAAGCGTGTTAAGAGGGTGATTCCTTTCTCATGTGTATAACAGATAGATAGGTCATAGGTAGAGAATATAAGATTAAGTACGAGTTCTTAAAACTCATACTTATGTGACATTCTTGACACATAGTTATATGAAATATTTATGAACCCCTCAGTGAATGGACGCTAAAGGTCTGACTAGGGTAAGTTCTTAAACTCATATAAGTCTGGCAAGTTTATGAACTCATAAGTGTGGTTTAACGAACTGGGTATAGTTGTGTGTGAATAGAGAATTGACGATTATAGGAATAGACAGATTGTTAAGAAAATGATTATTAGTGGAGACATAAGTTTTCCAAAACTCCTAGCTATGCTAGACTTCAAAATTTTGACATCAAGCTAAATACGCATTATGTTCTTTTAAAAAAAATGTAGACTCGTAATCATTTTTGAAACGGTTTAAAGTACAATCTGTGCTACTTATTTCGGCTAGACACAAATGATTTGAAATATCAAAAGTTATTTTATTTATCACTCATGTACCTTGTAACCTGGTGCAGAGATGATAAAAAGGTGATGGAGTTGTAAATACAGGAATACTTAGTGTGAATTTGATCTAAAATCCCTATTCCACTATTGTATGATGTGTTATGACGAAGTCATACAATGACGGCATCCTCAAACAGAATGTTAATACAGTACGACATCATGACGTCATTCTCGAAAATGTTTTCAAAATTTTAATTTGCGAACAGGGTTTGGCTACACCTAAATAATTCGATTGAACTGAATTATTGATATGAGTCTACGTTATTCGATTCAGCTAGACTAATGTTGTGAAAACTCTAAGTGTTCATTGAAAGAAATTTCCCAAACCAAATTGTTTGGTGCGGAATCCTATGATAAGACTAAGGTGAACTATGTTGTTTGGATAAAATAATCCAATCGGGTAGCGTAAATATTCGATATACATGATTAATATGTTATGCATGACGTAAGAGTACGATAGCCTAATCACCTAAAGTACTAGCAAAGGTAGTTTACCTTCTTTGTGATAGTAAACATACCAAGTAATGTATTATTTTGCGGTATGAATACCGTTAAAACTATGTGTTCATGGTCTATATGACCCCTCAGCACAATTTGAAAACTTTTACTCTTGTGAGTGGTGTATTGTGTAGCATGTGATGATATGTGTGAATGGTGCAAGCTGTATGGTGTAGGTGTAAGGTGAATTTCGGGGACGAAATTCTTAGAATAAGGGGTGAATGTGACAACCCGAGAAATTAGACAATTTATTAAAATCTTAAATGATGGATTTAAGGTCAAATAATAGACCTAGACAGAAAATAAGTGTATGCGTTTGATGTTTTTGAGAAGGAATTTTGAGGATTTCAAAATTTTGTGTAGGATTTTGGAAAATTATTCAGGATTAAGTGTATATGCATGTGTTTATATTCTGTGAATATGGTATTATGTGTATACAGTATGTGGTTAAGGGTCAAGGGTTAACCAGATAAATTTTATCAGTGTCAAACCCTAATATTATTATGAATGTCAACGTTCAGTTAGAAAACCCTAATGACTGTTAATAAATCCTAGAAACCGGTTCTAAAACCCTAATTTTGGTTCTAGGAATCCAAAACCCTAATTCAGAAATTTGAAACCCTAATATTGGAATTTAAAGGATAATTATAATGCTTAAGTGATATTAATTATAATATTAATTAGGGTAAAGCTTAAATAATCAGCAAACCCTAATTTCAAATTTTTAAACCCTGATTGTTCCGTCAGAAACCCTAATTTACAATTGTGGATTTAATTGCTAAATTAGCAATTTTAATTAGGAAACGTTAATCCTAATAATCAAGCTTGAAGTTATGATTAGGAAATCTTAATATAATTATAGAATCCTAATTATAAGTTAGAAACGTTAAATTTCTATTTTTAAACCTAATTTGGAAATTTTAGAAACTAAAATGTAAAACCTAAGGGTTGAACCCTAAATCCTAAGGGTTAAACCCTAAACCCTAAGGATTGTATCAATTGACAAGTATGCCATTAAATTTAAAGGCCAAATGACTAGTTTACCCTTTTTGCATTATTTATGTGATAACTTGCAAATCTAGCAAATTTGGTAGTAGGTGACCAACTCATTTGACTTTGTTACTTCAAAAATCTAGCAAATCAAGCAAAAGAGATCAGCCATGTGCTATATATCACATTATATATAGATTAAAGAGAGAGAAAGTGCATGTATTTGGTCATTAGATATCTAACTCTCACCCAACTCTCTCTCTCTCTCTACATATCCAAAATTTACAAGTTATTCAGTCCCTTATATGATATCTAGCAAGCCAAGATCAGATCATGATGATCAGAATCAAAGCTCAAGCATCAAAGTGATATAAACCCTAAATTTTAGAAATCCTATGATATGATGTTAGATGTGGTTGTTTGTTGTTTAATGTTATGTATTATGGTGTTATTTAGTGATCTGGGTTGTTAAATCCCAGATCCATAACATCAAAGTGCTCGAATCTAGCATTTTTAAAATCTGGAAAAAAGTTCAAGAAGAGGCCTGACAGTCGAATGTCAGAGGCCTTAAATCTTTATATGTTAGTTGTTTAGTGTGTTTTAAGTTATAGATCTGTTCTTTGTAGTAAGTTCTTTGATCTGAAACTCGAAGCAGGGCCAGATCATGAGTAGGTTAAGAGATATATGTAGTCAAACTGCGTTGACCGAACACAAAGTCTGGTTTCTGGGCAACCTAGATTTTCCAGAAACTCTGACAACCATTTTTTGGCCTTCAGATCCTGTCACTGTTTGTGTTTTAGTCGGTGTTAATGATTTAATCTTGTAGCCGGACATACATTCTACACATCCATGATTTTATATTACTTAGATCGTGATCAGAATGCAAATGAATCATGGTCAAACTAGGTTGACCGATCTGCTTGATAAATAATCTGGAAAACCCAGATTGATCTTGAACATGTACCTGACAGGTACTTTGACCAGCCATGATTTCTTTTATATGTTGTTGTTAGACTAGATTGGTGATATATTTTTGTACCCTGGTATGACTACTACACGATTGAACCTTAATAGTATACAAACTGAGTCCAGAAAGCTAAGATTCAAAGCTTCAAAATAGGTGCCTTGACTGTTCTTCATTTTCTGGGTAACCCAGAAAATGAAGAACAGGTCTGACAAGGACTTTGATGGTCAATAACTTGCTGTTATGATGCATGATGGCCATGAAACTTGATTGTAGTTGTAGAATTACATGAACACTATACTCTGGAAACTTTAACAAGCCCAGAAATAAACTAGAACATAGATTTGTAACCGGTCAAACCTCATGCCTTGATGACTGACATGAATTTCTGGAAATAGCCAAGAACACCTATAGCGATGGTTCTGTCGCTATAGGGCCCCTTTTAGCGATAGTTTATTTAGAAATTAATTAATTTAATAAATAAATAGAAAAAATGATTTTTAATTATTAAAAATATATAATAAATTATGAAAAATTATTTTAATGCCTGAAAATTAGTTTTTAATTATTTTGAGTATATTTCAAAAATATTTAATATTTTTGGAATATTAAAGGTATTTATTTATTTAATTATAATATTAAATAAATTATTTAAAAATGATTTTAATTCATGAAAATTATATTACTAAGTGTTAAAAAATATTTTAAGTTATTTTGATGACTTTTAATATTTTGTGATGAATTTCATTAATAATTTATTATTAATGGTAATTAATTTATTTAATAAATATATTAAAATAAATTATGGAAAAGTAGAAGTAATGTTTTAAAAATCATATAAAAATGATTTAAGGGTTATAAAAATATTTTAAGTTATAAAATATAACTTTTGATATTTTTCATGGAAATATTAATATTTTAATATTAATAGCAATTATCGAATAATGAATTTAATTTGCTTAAAAATCATATAAATATGATTTTAAAGTATTAAAATACTTTGTAATATTATAATTATATTATAATATTATGTAATGATTTTCATTAATATTTAATAATAAATAAATATTAATGATAAAGGAATATTATGGTATTTATATAATATAAATAAGATATAAGTGATTAAAAATTATGATAAAAGATATTAATTATCTGAAAATTATTACAAGCTTATGAGTAATGTTTTGACTGATAATATGATTATCTAAGATATTGTTTAGTGTTTAGGCAGAGTTTAATTGAACTTAAACTCGATAATTGTCTGACTGTAATCGGGATGTTAGAATTGTGTTTGCTTTCAACTCGCACTTAAATAAATCGACTTGATGCTAAGTTTTATGTCTTTGAGTAGTAGATCGATAGGTTATGTGTTATGTGTTTAGGTTATTCTATGTATATATATATAATAGTATTATATTGTGATGATATTATTCTAATATTGGAGATCTATATTACTAATATTAGGTCTTCGGATAAAGCGATATAGAATGCGTAGCGGTAATCAACGGTTCAGGCAAGTTTTTCTTAACTCTACTAAGAGTTGTTTTATTCAGATATGTTTATGGTTAATCATTACTGATTGTCATGTAGAATTATACTCTGTACATATTGTATGTATAAGTCTGGTATGAAAGGCTGATCACCTTCATTACCGTTCGGTCTAGATAAATTTGTTCATGTTTAATATTTTTTAGTCAAAAGTTTGTTCGTGCTAGTTCTCAATTATATTAATGAATTATAGCCAGCTTATTATTCAGACTCTTTCAATCATGATATATCCTTATATAAATTTAAACTTGCTGGGAAACTTTCATGTTCACCCTTGCTACATCATGATAAAACATTGCAGATAAGGCGAATACGTTCGGATATAGGGAAAGGATAAAGACAGTTCCAACTTAAAGTTAATGTGTGAGATTAGATTTGTAACAATATTATATGATATTAATGTTAAGTGTTAGACAAGTTATGAATTGTGTGTAAGTTAAAGTTACTCGACCTTGGGGGAATAGTGTGTAATGTATTGTATAAATAATTTATGTTTATATCTTCTGCAAATTGTTATAGAATGATTGTACCAGATCCGTGGTGATTTGGGGACCTGAATTTGGGGCTATCACAGTTCCATTGGATCTGCTCAAGCTTTGTAGGCTATATAATAGAACCTACTTTGATACCAATTATTAGTTCTCGGAGGCACAATAGTTATCTAGAAGGGGGGGGGGGGTTGAATAGATATTTAAAATTCTTTTTGTTTTACTTTGTCAGTTTTGATAATGATTTAAACACAACAGAATTAAGGTTTGTTTGATCTCCCTTTTAGATAAAGTGAGTTAATGAGAGTGAGATAGTTATAACAGTTATAGAAGTTATAGCAGTTATAGCAAGAATACAATAAACACATAAGTTTTAAGTGGTTCAGAGAACTTAAAGCTCCTAGTCCACTCTTCTACTCCTCGAGTAGGAAATCCACTAAGGATGTCTTTTACACTTTCTGAATCTCACAGATTCCTTCTAGACCAGCAGTCTAGGAACTTCTTAGTTCACTCTTGAACTCTTCAATTCCAGCAGACTTGGTTTTTCATAGTTGACTTAGAGCTCTTCAAGTCCTTCTGACTTGGAACTCTTACTTCAGTTGATTGGTAGTTGTTGAGTTCTTGGTTGGTGCTACTCAGTTGTTGTTAAGCTCTTGTTCGAAAGAACTGATTAGCTGTGCAAGATTTTTCTTTTTCTCAGATCGTAGAGTTGAGCGTTGAGTATTCTCTATTTTTATTCTATTGCTTGCTTTTTTTTATTCAATCATCTGTAGATGTCTTGCATATATGTGATCTTTGAAATCTGCCCGTTGAATCCATCTGTTGAAGCATTTAATGTGTTTGATGTTTCTGATCTTTGATGGAGACTTTTCTGCATATCTTCTGAATTGCATTCTGGCCCACTGACATAGCAGACTGCTTTCTCACCTAACACCTGAAAAGGTGTTTTCCTCTGTCCCATGGTCCTTTCATTAGCTTCTTTAATACGTCTCTTTGTTGCATACTAAGGATATTTTCATGCCATTGGGACTGTTGATTACTTCAACGTTTGTAACCCATTCCACATTTGTTAAGATTTTATCCTTGAACAAATGATCAAGGCCCACAACTTCTGACACAGCCAGATGATACTCTACAATTCTTATCGTGGTGTCTTGCCACCTTGGTGCTTGATGAGAACACTATGATTTTTCTTAAGGGCTGGCACACTACGATCTTCACTTGCATGTCTTGCAAACTCTACATTTTTGAGAGCACACTACGATCTCTGAGTTGGCTTCGGCAAACATCTGGATCACAATACGATCTCTGAGTTGGCTTCGGTAAACGTCTGGACCACTCTACGATCACTGCAGAGGACCTTCAAGGTAATCATACTACGATCCTTGATGCTCTACGAATTTTCCTTGGCTTCTGCAGATTCTTGCTCAGTTCATTAGACAGCAAATCTGTTTGAAGCCTATCTATTACATTTCAAGATATGGATCAACCTAACATCTTTGATCTCTTTATCTATACATTCATTTACAGAATGATGAACATTGAAAGCTTAGATCAACCTAACAATTTTGATCTATCACTAAGTCCTTGTACATATATTCCTTGAAGGACTTCACATATAATCATGAATGTTTACTTTAAACATCAAATCAAGATATGCATTCTTCCAATAGGTATACATCACCCATCTTAGGTTGCCAGAAAATACACTACTGACAACTCCATTTATACAATTGTAGTACAAAATACGATGACTCATATACTAAAAGTTTTAATACAAATATTGTTACGTATATAATACAACAATATTCATATTTAAATTATTACAATGCCATATAAAGTACAGCAGCAAATATATCAAGTCCTCGAAGGGACACGAGAAGATTTTTGTTCTCCTCATTCTAATGGAGTGCACCTTTGACGCTTCCAAATTCTGATTCGCCTCACCCTATTGTTGTTCACCAAAATTAAATATTAAATGATGTATAAAACATGTCACACACATTTTAAGTTCTCAGTACAATTATTATGCCACACCGTTCATAATTTGATTAGGCTTGTGACTAATTCGTATCACCACTTTATACCCATGTTCTCTCTGCTAGTCCCAGCTACCCTTTTATTACCTGAAAGGGGTGGTGAAGTAAAAGGGTGAGCACAAATAGCCCAGTAAAGAATATCATGACTTAAGATAATTAAATTATTAAAATAATTCAGATATTTATAACATATGGTAGAAGATAAAAGTTTTCAACCATAATAGCAGCGGAATCAACAATCCATTAGAAGAGTAAAGTAGAACATAATGTCTACTATCTCCTCTAGATTAAAAGTCCATCGTTAATATTTCATTCCTGTAATACTCATCAACAGTTCTTTGTTATACCCAAGACAAAGATAACTCTCATCACATGTCTTCACCTGAACCACCAAAGATTATAATTAAATTCACAATTCATATTTATAATTAGGTAAATCAACAGTCCATCTTTGCAATACAAGCCTTAGACATACAACTGTAAAATCAATAACGCTGAGACTCAGCTCAATAGTATCACGACCACGAATTATCCATGCACTACGGGCCAAGGATATTCGTGTTTTCAACAATGGTCATGATTATACCTAATAATCCCTGGTCATAATCATGCCAACCAATAGTCCATCTATGTACAACTGGCCAAAGATGACTTTTACCACATCATTTGTAACATTACGGTCATGATTATACCGAATAATCCCTGGTCATAATCATACCAAGTCCATCTATGCACTACGGGCCAAAGATATCTTTTACCACATCATTTGTAATATTACGGTCATGATTATATCGAATAATCCCTGGTCATAATCATACCAAGTCTATCTTTGCACTACGGGCCAAAGATGACTTTCAACACAATATAAGCATGACAATGATATATATAATGAATAAACATAAATAATCAAAATAATAAGATAACATAGATCTTAGTGATTTTTAACTCAATTATCCAAAGTCCAAATTGCTAACATAATATTAGATGAAGCACAAACTATTAAGAATATTCTACTCCTTTCAGAACTTTTCACCATTTAATGATAAAATGAATAAACGAATAATAATATCTTACCATAATATGGAGTATGAAAGAAAATGATATTCATTTTACCATAAAAATGATACCCCCTTACCACAATAATGATATCCCTTACCTTAGCATGTGACTTGATTCTGCTTTTTGTGAAATTGATCAACTTAAACAATGCTTGCATTCCTTATCTACACTTGGAGTAACAATACACTTAATAGAAATACTCACAATATTGAAGTAAAAGAATTCTATATTTTTGGTGTAGTGATGGTGTGTGTTTAGTTACTCAACCGAGTAACCTATTTATACTGAAAATTTAGTAAACAACTAGCACACCTGCTTTGACAAAATAACGAAATGAGGTATATAATAATGGTAGTGGAATTTATGGTCCAACCAAGAAAATTAAATCAACTTGTACACGTTTTAACAAAATTTGTTAAATAATAGAGTTGTGGTCTATACTACTTTAGAAAAAGTAGAGTGTCGGCAAGTCCTGTCAATTTACTTTTGTAAAAAGAAAATAATTGAACAAACTTCTGTATATCATACTTATCTTTAATCAACACCTTTTATTCATCAATTATTTACACATTTTCAATCTTTCAACAATTATTCATAATTATTAACAAAGACTCACAATACTGTCAACTGGTATAATTATATTATATCAAATAATATGAGTCACTATGCAATAACTACTGTGACAATTAATGAAAGACTGAGTGACTTCTTACATAATTAAGAATCAATAATATAAATCACCGTACAATAATTACTGTGACAATTATTGAATGAAATACATGGTGACTTCTTACGTAAGAATCAAATCAATACCTTACTATAAACAATTTAAATTTTATTAAAAGTAGGGATCAACACCAAATCATATTTATCTCGAATAACATATAAACCAACTAACAATTCATTATTCATTCAAGTTGTCTTTATTTATCGCATAAAATCATTATTCATATTCCAAAACTTTAGAAGTGAATAATAAAACTTGAGAAATCTAAAACCTCATATATGACAATCCACTATTATGATATTATCACTATTTTTACTTTAACAAAAATATTATTTTTTGTTTTTATCATAACTCATTCGTTACTTATGCGTTTACATCCCGACACCTCATGAGCTTACTAACACTTCTAAAATATTTAAAATAGTATTCTGAACTTTCCAAACAATTTTCATATTTTTCAGATTATCCAACCATTTTCAATAATTATTTCTATTTATAAAAACTATCATTTAATAGCTTTAAAATAGAAATACTAACTCCACATACTGATATATCTTAAAAACATCATCAATATTAATCTTACATTATTATAATATTTTTCAGCAGAATTTATAATTTTCCACCATTCATAGAATTTTCTATGAATTTTCTCTATTTTTAACTAACCATAAATAGCTTAAAAATATAATCAATATTTCTGTTATTCAATAATTTTCCAAAACTGTCCAGAAATTATAAAACAATATTATACCATTCCCTAAGTTTCATTATTTTTCATCATTCATAGAATTTTCTATGAATTTCTTCTATTTTTAAACTAACTATAAATAGTTTAAAAATACAATAATTACTTCTACTTTTCAATAATTCATCAAAAATTTACAGAAATTCTAAGATGATATTATAAGTATTCTGTAAAAATATTTCAACCCAAATAATTTTTTTGATAATTTAATTATAAATACCAATATTAAAAAACTTCAATAATTCATAATAATTAGCCCTTTATTAGAAAATTACATATCTTATGTCCTTTCCATGTAAAATTTAATTCTCTACAACTTTGTAGAATTTTTTTTCCAAATTCTGACTTTAACATAGAGAGATATTCTTATCGAAAAATTCTATTTGAAGATTTCTGAACCAGCCACCTCACAAAATTCATAACAAACCATAAATTAATCTTTAACGGTTCAAAATTTGTACACATATACTCAACTTATATATGTATAACATATCCGAAAATCACAACGATCCAATGGTCGGATTAAAAATTATAACTCACGCAATATAGCTTATTAAAACTGATTTTTCAGGCAATAAGTCCTTCGGACCAGTTTTAGTCAAACTGTCACCACGAAAAATCTATAAAGAATATTTAGGTGATTCATATTTTTACGTTTAGCTTACTTCCAGGTCTTTCTTTTGATATATGTCTCATCTCCTAACTGATTATACACAAAGAGTTATGGATTTTACAAAATCAAGTAGTAAACTAACTTTTCTAAAAGTTTCATATTTTGTCCTTCTTTTGATTTCTAGATTTCTCTCATTTGATTCATGTTTATGCAAGTTTAAATCATCCAATACATACCTAAGTATGTACTCATTACATAAAATCTATAAAACTAAATGAATCAAGATTTTGAAAATAACTTTTTCTTTATTTCTTCTTCTTCTTCTTTCTTTTTCTCTTTCTCTCTTTCTCTCTCTCTTTTTTTCTTCTGCCGAGGGAGGGAAATGGATGGAAGTGATAAGAAGTGTTTGTTTGTTATATATCTATATACACATAATATTCCTCCACCAATACTTCTCTCTCCTCTCTTTATCTCTTCACGTGAGCTCCTTCCATTTCTTCCTTCTCTTTTTCTTCCTTTCTTTCCTCTTTTTCTTTTCTCTCTTTCTCCCCTCCCCCAGATGTCCCCTAATTAATTTCCTCTTCCTCCTTAAATTTCAAATTCAGCCGCCCACTTGGGCCCACACCAAACACAGTCAATTTTTCTCCTCTTTTATTAGCTCATTTATCCGATTAAATGTTCGTTGAATTATCGATGTCGGGATATTTATTTGTCCCTTTTCGTTACTTGTTCTTTGGTGTTCTCATTTTAGGTGAGATTTGTTTGAAAAAACAAGTGAAAGAGGACCGACATGTGTAATGTCGATGATTTAACTTTAAGAGTCGCCAGTTGGTGTTTTTAACTAGTTTCACCAACGCAACCGAGAAAAGGTTTGCGCATTGACCCAATGATGTGACGCTGCTAAACGGGTCTGTGAAATCGAGATTCATTTGGGTTCGGGGGCTTGATTATGCAGAGGGAAGGTGTTAGGCATCCCCCCCCACCGACATCCGTGTTGCCACGGTGACCGCCACTTTTTAAGAAACTGTTATATGAATGTGTGTGTGTGTGTGGATCAATGTGCAATTATTTGGAAGTAGTGTGAGGCCTCGTTCGCACCTATATACAAGGGTTTGAATTTATATAAAAATTCAGTTTTAAGCAAGATATAGCAATGATGTTTTATAAAAAAAGTTTTTCAAACCCTGTGCTCAATAGGAATTGAGACATTTTCATACTTCAATTTATTGTTAAATGTTCGGCTTATTTGCTTTTATTTTCGAGATGCGAGGCATCTTCGAGAAAATAATATACAGTAGTGTCGAACTCCTCATGGGCATGACAACTATCCAAGGAAATTTAGACACCTTAAATAATGTACAAGTCACACAATTTGAAAAATGTCCATCACCGGAATCAATCTAGATTCATGAGAGATCAATCTCAGTGATCACATGATTCCTAGGCTCACATGATGCCATAGCTTTATATGAAAAAACAAGTAGCGCTATATATATAAAAGCTGGAAATATATATATATATATATATATATATATATATATATATATATATATATATATATATATATATATATATAGAATATGATCAACCACCACAAAGCACCTCCACGGGGATCGAAAAAGTAAATAAAGCTATAAACTCCAAGCGGACTAAATGTAAATAAAAGCAATAAAAGGCCTCAAGTAAACTCCAGTTCGACAGAAATATATATATATATATATATATATATATATATATATATATATATATATATATATATATATATATATATCTGATCGATATCGTCTCTAGGACTCCTTGACAGACTAAAATGCGAACCCCAATTTTTTTTTTTGGCTTTTTAAAATAGCTAAATAAAAAAAATATTATGGAACTTAATGTTTTGTTATATGTATCCAAATCACACCCAAAATACTGTTTTATGTAAAAATTCAAGTTCCATAATATTTTTTTAGTTGTTTTTAAAAAAAACCAAAAATAAAAAGGTCCGGATTTGATCAAGTCCGGGAGTCCGGACCTGATCCTTTCTCTCTGTGTGTGTGTGTATATATATATATATATATATATATATACTGTTGTCAGACATAAAAGCAATAAACGCTCCGGATGTAAAATCTGTGCTCATCGATGTAGTCGACAATAGCTTTATATATATATATATATATATATATATATATATAGCAAGTAAACGCTCCACACAAAAGTCTAGGCTCAATCAAGGCATAACTCGATAATGTTAGTCCATATATAAATATATGCATATATAAGTATATATATACAGACAGAAATGAAAACCACGGACCGAAGTCCGGGCATACACACACAACACGACTCTCAATGTGAAGAATAATGTGTGCAAAGATGAAGAGAAAGGCTTTATAGAGTGTGAGAAGGCTTATAGTGGGTTGCCAAAGGTGCTTCTATGACTCTAGATGGATAAACACTCACCCCCCACCCAAAAAATATAGCTATATGTGAGCTAACAGGTGTTTAAAATGAGGAAACACTCAATATGGGGAGTGTACAGAGCAAATTGGACAAGGCTTTCTCGCCTTTTCCTCCCTTAATATGGCCACCCCAAGCCCTCTATTTATAGAGGGGGGAGCCAGTAGTGTACCTACTGGCACCAAGTAGATGCACTTATGGCTCGCCGGGGTGCCCCAAGCTTTATGGTCCCATCGTCTCGAAGTACGTACACTCGTGCAATGTGATGTCCGCTCGAACTTGCAGAACTTCAATCCGAGCATCCGAAAGAGGTGTACAAGACCTTCTTCGGATCGATTTTGTCGAGAGTTACGCAATGAAATGGGATTAGAGGTTGTACGAAGTCAGGAAGAGGGGACCATTCCCATGGTCTTCAAGCTTCAAATTCTATCCGGTGTGCTACCAATCGTAATAGTCACTTGGGATTGGAACTCCTTGGCTCTTGTGGGACATTGTTGCATGTATGTATGTATGAAGTGTTGAGACGGTGCGCAAGTGTTGAGGTGGCAAGATGACCTTTTAACTCCTCACCGGGGTTATCTCCGGTTTGGGCTGATAGCAGACGTTGCTTAGGGTTACATCTGAGATTGGACTGCTGCAGGTGTTTGAATTCCATAAGGTCATCTGTAAGTGTGCCCGCCTTCCCAAAGTGTTAACCGGGTCTTTGGTATGAGTGCCTCTCAGGAGGTCTCGAGATTGAAGTCGATCGCATGCATTTGAAACAAGCATTTCTGGAGTTATCGCCGGAACTGCAACAGCATTCCTTGGGGTTATCGCCAAGTACGAAACTTAAGGTTATCTCCGAGGTTGAAATTGATACTCCCGGTGTGTGTTTTGGGGTTGAGACTGAACTTTCGGTAGTATCCAAAATGGATGTGAGCCGCCTTTCAGGGTTATCTCTCGAAGACTTAATTTGCCCTCCCGTAATGTTAAGTAATAAAAGTGTGCGAAAAATTTTGAGTGTCTCACAGATGCCCCTCTTTATCATATTCATGCAATGCAAGGCATGGTTAGGATAAAGAATCCCAGACACTTGAAATGCAACAAGAAAAACATGATGTTATGTGCAGCAACATGATGCAAATGTATGATGCATGAATGAATGATTGCTGGTTCCCTGCTAATCCTGTCGGGGATGACAATCAGTGATGTCTTGGACATGCGATCCAAGTCTTCAAGGATGTTGACGTTGCGGCTATCACTAAAGTCCTGTATCCTTGATACAAACTTTTACTCTATAGAGGTGCCTCTCGTGTGCAAGAGATCTATGGGGATAAAGCTTTGTCTGTTTGAGGATATGTATAACATATTCCACCATCGGTCCTCTTTGATGAAGATGATCTTCTTTGGTTTGTGTTACCAGCATATACCATGATCTTTTTTGGAGTTACTGCCAACAGTGTGTAGTGTCAGGGCTGCCTGACTTTCGCTGATGTGTGTATCATCGGATAGACCCATGTCGGGCAAACTATCAAGGCTGCTTGACGTTCATTGATGTGTATCAATGATTGCATTATGTTATGATCCTTGCTGAGGAGTATGTCAAGGTTGCTTGACCTTCATTGATGAGTATATCAATGGTTGAATCACGTTGTGACCCCCGTCGGGGATATTTTATCGATGTTTGACTTCGGCGTTGTAACCCCCACCGGGGATACGTTGCTCCGATGGGTTTACTTGCCACCGGCTGAGATAACGTCAAGGTTGCTTGACCTTCATTGATGTGTGTATCAATGGTTTTGATGGGTTTACTTGCCACCGACTGAGATATTGTCAAGGTTGCTTGATCTTAATTGATGTGTGTATCAATGGTCGAGAATGCGTTGTAACCCCCACTAGGGATATGTGGATGTTTGAATTTTTTGCGTTGTAACCCCCGCTGGGGATACATTATCAATTTATAACTTTGACATTGTAACCCCCGTCGGGGATACTTTATCAATTTATTACTTCGGCGTTGTAACCCCCGCCAGGGAAGGTTTTAGGGCTATGACCCTGCACTGACGGCATCGGACCTTTGTGAGGTATTGCCGAGCATGATTTGTAAAAGCTGAGGCCACTTGTATAGTATACCTTGTATGCAGGCGAATACCAATGAGTGATATGTGGAGCCAGATTTTGCCCCGTGAAAACAAGGATTCCAGGCTATTCCGCTCAATCGGGTAGCATTTTTATTCCTGATTTGACATTTTCAGCTTGTGAGACCTCCTTTGCAACTCGAACTGGACCTACCGGAGGTGTGGGACCCATACTCACTATATCTTTTGATAGGCCTCTGTTAGACATCGGGTAGCTTCGCCCCATTCTTGCTATATCTTTTGATATGCTTTTGATAGATGTAGGGCAGTTTTGCCCCATTTTCCTGTATTTTAGCTGTACAAAGATGTATTAGATGATGATATACTTAGGAATATATGTATAGTTTTCCATTCCTTATATCATATTTCCATCTATTGTATCATGCATGTTATTATGTTATGCATATGTATGTATGTCCGGAGATATTCAGCATTGACCCCTAGATGGTCTTATGACACAGCCTGTACAGATGTCTTCTTCGACAGTTAGACGTATTGATCATACCCCACCATTTTTTGTGGCATCGGGTATGTGATCGTGGTATGATAGCATGTCACCATCAGACAAGGTGACTATAGATCATTTGTTGCAGCATACTATAACCCTATTGATGTTTCAGGTTCCCACAGGATTCGTGGAGGGCATGCTGGAGCACTGGGTATCGGAGAGGCAGGTTTTTTGATTTGGGACCCAAGAGTTGACTCCTACTTTGGAGGAGTATGCACGCTTGACGATGCTGCCATTGAACAGACCTTGCGTGCATATGGCGATTGGAGACATGAGTAGGCAGTTCATGACCCTCATTGGCTTGAGGCGTAGAGTGGTGTAGGATGAGATCACATCTGGCCACATTATATCCCAGCATTTTCTGTTTGACAGATTTAGCTCTGAGGATAGTTATGCACGGGATTTCGAGGACTTCACCACACCGGAGGATCATTGGTATTTAGCTAGAGTGGATGTACTGCTGTTATATATACTGTCATACATCTACATGCCATGATACATGGATGAGTTGGATATATGCATCATTATGGTAGTGAGAGCTCTCAGGGAGGGTCACACCATCATACCGATGACCATAGCGTAGACTCGAGGTCACCACATATTGCTTTGCACTTATCCCAAGCAGAGTTTTATAAAGCAATTTCATTATGTCTGTCAGACGTGAGGTTTATGTCACACTTGAGACCGATTGGAACTTTCAGATGGCATAGGTATTGTTTCACCCATGATGTAGCCATGTCATACTCCTTTCAGCCTGCGGAGTGTACAGATGCTGCATCTTGGTCAGCTTTCCTGGCAGGGATTGGAGATCCGTTCGCTATACTGCCGTGTACATGGCTTATTTCACCCTACAACTTCATTACTCATGCTCCGGGCATAGATTATCTTACTCTGGCTGGCTTGAGAGGCATGATTAGTTACCACCCACTGGCCATGATATGTCAGTTTGACCAGTTTTAGAATTTTTATCCTTTCGAGAGGGCATCGAGTCAGCGCTTCGCTTCTCGACATTTATCAGCAAAGGACATATCTAGGTTGTATGCCTGTTGGGATCAACGAGAGCTAGCTAAGTTTTTCGTCAACCATCCGGGTTGTTCTGCAGAGTATTCTGCATGGATAGAGACAGAGAATGCATCAGCTGCAGTAGTATCCACATTGCAGAGGACTGATTCTGATGATGAGGAGCCTATGAAGGAGGCTGATATTCCCATCGAGGAGGATTTGATTGCTGGGTTGCCAACATTTATTATGGATTCTCTCACTATGAGTGCTACTGTCATTCAGCATTCAGCACATTATCTGGAGCAGAGTCTACATCTGATGACCTATGAGAGAGATCAGGCTACGGCCTCAATGTTGACAGCTCTTGATGGGAGAGACGCCGCTCTGTTAGAGAGAGATGAGCCTAGATCAGCTAGAGATGCATTGATTGTGGAGCGGGATGCTGCCCTATTTGCTCGAGATGTGGCCGTCGCAGACAGCACTTCAGTGAGATCCCATACGACTGGCATCCTTGCCGATATGAGGGCATATATCAATGAGCATCATGCAACCATGCAGTTAACCTCAGATCTGCTAGCTCGTGTAGATACCATTGGACAGGAGCTTGCAGCTTTACCTCCTTCTTTGGAGAGGGATGCTATGTTAGATTTGATAGTCCATATACACACAGATCCGTAAATAGACTTGTATTTTCCTACACAGACTAGCTTAGCCATTTTATCATCTACAACACATATTATATATAATTAAACAGTATTATATATGGCAGAGAAATATATTTTGATTTACTTCCCTTTCAGTCATGCCTTGATACTTGCTTGATATTTGCATGTTTCTTCAGGGCTTTGTGATCTTGATGCATTCTGAACTCATCCTTGATATGTGGACATTGAGCCATCGCAGGATCTCTCAGAACGGATCATTGATCTGTATGTATCCCTACCATCTTTGGTGTCTTGGGACTAGTATCTTTATGTAGATGTGGAGAGGAGTGTGGCTTTTCCTCTCTGAGATTGACTGCACCACAGATGGTCGCCAGTACTTCTATTTATGAGAAGCCTAGTTAATTCTATCTCTTATGGATTGGTGTTGCTCTTTGAGGCACAACCTCAGCTTAGATGGTCACCGAATCTCCTATTGGGGAGGAGAGGTTGGGTAATTCCATCCCTTTGGTCTGAAGCTGATGAAATGTGGTAGATTGAAGTTTGATCCCAGTACCGTGTGACAAGTATTTTTGTTCTGGTAGGGGGTTAGACCGAACCATAGATGGCTTCCTACGTACTCCTGTTGAAGAGGAGATCAGGTCTGCGTAGTTCGAACCTAGTGTAAGAGGTTCAACGCTGAATGTGAAGGCAGATGGGTGTAGAAGCTTTATTGATGAAGAAGGGTGTAGAAGTGTTTTTGTTATTTTTGTTTTTGTAGAGAAAGGGTAGAAATGTTTTTGTGTTTTTTGTTTATTATGGTATGCGCCATATAGAATATGGTTGCCTACGTATCCGTGTATCGTGGAGATCGGTCGACGTAGTTCGCCCCTCAGGACGAATTGCAGCCAAAGAGAAGTATGAATCCCATGTGCAGGCTATACTGCGAGGAGAAGAAAGTTTGATCCCATGATTGGGACAAACTGCAGGTGTGGAAAAAGTTTGATCCCCTCTTCAGGACAAATTGCAAGCGTAGAAAAGTTTAATCCCGTCATTAGGATAAACTATAGGTGTGAAAGGTTCAATCCCGTCTTCAGGATAACCAAAATTGTATGAAAGGTTTGAAATGAGGTGAAACCAGGCTGCTGGTTTGAAGTGTATGTTTCCTTGAGGGGAAGAAGAGTATGTAAAATGGGTTAGAAAACTGGAATGACTGGTGATTTGATGATCCAAAAACCAGGATATTTGCTTGATGGTAACTTCAGACATAGTACTGTTTCACGTTGTCCGAGTTGAGAAGCTGTGGAAATTCATCGCCATCCATTTCCTGTAGTCTGAGAGTGCCTCCTGTCAATTCCTCCTTGACAACAAACGAGCCTTCCAAGTTAGGAGCAAATTTTTCCTTAGATTGATCTTGGTTGTCAATGATCTTCTTCAAAACCAAATCATGTTATTTGAATTTTCGTAATCAAACTTTTCTATTGTAGGATCTGGCGATCCTTTGCTAATATAACTAACCATGGAAGATAGTCGCGGTTCGCCTTTTGTCTATTAGAGACAATTGGTGATACCTGTCTTGTACCCATTGGTCTTCATCCAGTTGAGTATCCATCAACACTCTGAGGGATTCCATTTCCACCTCTATGGGGAGCATTGCTTTCATCCCATAGGCTAATCAGTAGGGGGTTGCCCCAGTGGAAGTACGCATTGAAGTTCTATAGGCTAATAAAGTCAGAGGCAAGAGGTCAGGCCATCCTTTGTGATTGGCGGACATTTTCTGCATGATCTTCTTGATGTTTTTATTAGCCGCTTCAACAACACCATTCATCTTTGGAAGGTAGATGACGGAGTTAAGGTGTTTGATGTGGAATTTACTGCATAACTCCTCCATCATTTTGTTGTTGAGGTTCTTAGCATTGTCTGACACAATGACCTCTGGTTTTCCATATCGACAAACGACATTGTTTCTGATGAAAACAATGATGAATTTTTTGGTAACCCTGGGGAAGGAGGCTGCTTCTACCCATTTGGTGAAGTAGTCGATCATGGTGAATATGAATCGATGTCCAGTACTTGCTTTGGGCTCGATGGGCCCGATCACGTCCATTCCCCACATTGAGAAGGGTCATGACGAACTCATATTTTGGAGTTCCCTTGGAGGGGCATGGATAGCATTCCCATTAATTTGGCATTGATAGCACCTCTTGACGTGATCATCACAGTCAGCTTTGAGCGTAAGCCAATAATGCCCTGTTCTGAGGATCTTCTTAACAAGTAGGGGTCCGCTTATGTGTGGGCCACATATTCCACCATGGATCTCATCCATGAGCCTATGAGCTTGGTCTTTATCCAGACATCTGAGGAGACCTAATCCTGCATCTCTTTTGTAGAGTGAATCTCCGATTAGGTAGAATTTTATAGCAAGTCGATGGATCCGCCTCTTCTCAGTCAGGCTCCTCTCAGCGGGTGTAGATCCATCTCACAGATACTCCTTGATATGTTGATACCAAGGGTTATGGATGGGAGGTAGCTTATCCGATACTTCTCCAACATAGTTCCCATAAGCTGGGGCCTTTTGCAGGGCAAATATGATGCTTGGCATGTTTTTTGTAACAACCCGATATTTTCTATACAAATAAATTATAAATTTTGCATATAATTTTTTTTATTTTAAATATGGGGAATATGTACCAAGATAATGTGTGTATGTATTTATGTCATATATTTATTACAAGAATATTTACAAATAATTTTATTTTAGAATTATTGATCATTATAAATTATATTCTTATCATAATTAATTTTATAGTAGATATGTTTTTATTAATTATTTTCCATGAAAATATAATTATATATTATTTGTATAATATATGAAATGATTTTTTTTTAATTTTTATAATAATTATTTTATTATATGAATTTTGTTCAGATTATTAAGTTAATTATTTATTTACTTAATTAATAATGTTAAGTATGATAGATAAATCGATATGGAATCCAAACCTTAGTTTTTAAATTTTGATCAAGGCATGAGAATAATAATATAATATTAATTATATTTTGATTTTCAAAGGCTATAAATATGTCTTCAGATATGTGGATTGATAAGGGTTGGTCAATTATGGTATTATGTGACAAACCTCAGATTATCTTATGAAACCCTAATTACAAATTTTAGAAACTAATTTTATTTTATTTTAAACCCTAAATGAAAGCTTCGTAACCTATTTATACATTAGGCGAGACAATTAAATAACCTAAGGGTTATGGTAATAAGGAAAGGTTAATATTTAATATGTATACTAACTTAAGTGGATAATCTTATTATTTCAAGTGACTAATAATTTTAAACCTATTTCTAGTGAACCTAATTAGGTTATGAGCTAAAGCCACATGTATAAGAAATTAAATTTCATAAGATTGGGAATGGAAACCCTAAATAAACAATTTGGGTAGCATATATTAAAATTGTTAGACTATGTTCATTACATGGCCCAAAACAATTAAAGGAGAAGCCCAAACTTAGTCCACTTGATTAAGGGTATTTTAGACCTTTGATTTGTCTAATTTATGCATTAAAATAAAGGCTAAATGAAGGAATTAGTGGGCATATATATAGCTGGCCACATTAGCCTTTTTAAGGCAACAAAGTTATGCTAATCAAGTTCCTTAATTAGTAACTCTTACATCAAGTACAAGTGTGTCAATCTCCCATTGGTTGAAAATCTACTAAGCACCTTTAATCACATGATTATGCTTAATTGAAAGAGATAAGATGAAGCCTTTTATCCAAGGGACAACAAAAGTATGGGGGATATTAGTTTTATCACACATTTCATTTGCTAGACATTTTTCATTTCTCTTAATCTTCTTCATCTTCTTTTTTCTCCCAAGCTAGCAAGATACTAAGAGAGAAAAGAGAGAGAGGGGTTCAATTTTTGGTGAGAGAGAGAGGTGTGCTAGTTTGTTTAATGCACCCTAAGATCATATACTACTTTGGTAAGTCAAGGAAGGTTGCTACTAGATCAAGGTATAACCTAATCTTCATCTTCTTCTTTTATTTTGTGGTATAACTTGATTTGTTGGGGTTATGAACTAATACTCAAGATACCCTAGTTCTACATATCATCATGTAAGGAACTATTGAGTGTTAGATCAAAGGTTTAGAGGAAGAAAATGAGCATCTGTTCTCCTAGGGGTTAAACCCTTGTTTTTCTTCCACTAAATCTTGTGTAACTCAAGTTTTACAACTTGGATTTGTGATCCGTCAAGGGGGGTGCTAGATACATGAGTTATCTAGTAAACCCAAGTGGTAGAACACAAATCTAGCAAGTATTGAAGCCATGAAATTTAAGCTTCCCAAAACAGTCCACATAGTGTATTAAGGTTTTAAAACCCTAAAAAGCTATTGTCCCCATTTTTCTTAGGGCCGTTTTGGATAGTTTCATGTCTTTTAAAAATCTGAGAAAAATTGCAGAGGTACCTTAAGAAGTTATCTACGTGTAGAAAAAAGAACGGACACGTTTCGATTTATAGGTTGTGCGTAATAGCTATTTCCGTAAAGGACTCCTAAATATTAACATCCGAATTTCTCATAGTGTATACATGGGAAAACTCCTGCATTTTTACAGTATGTTCATATATGCTATGGGAGTATACCCTGAAAATTTTAGAATTTTCTGAGGAAAACTCGATTTATAAAAATTGAAGTAAGATCCGAGTGTTTTAGGCACTTTAAAATTCGTAAATCATTTTCTAAAATTCCAGAAAAATTTAGGAATCATTGTTGGGTCATATACTGTCCAAATCCGAAAAAGAAGAATTTTTGAATCAGTTTGCTATTTTTCCTAAAAATGATGAAGTTATGAATAAAAGGAAATAAATAGTTAAATGATGTTTTAAATAAGAAAAATATGATTTTAATGCTTGAATACTCCTAATATATAATATTATGACTATTTTAGGGCATTTTGGTAATTTATAATAAGAAATATTATTTATGACCTTTTTATGGATATTAAATAAGAGGTTTTATAACGGGTGAACAATTAGAAAAAAAAAAATTGTTTATTGATCTAAAATATTATTAAAATATTATTATGATATTAATAATATTAGAATATGATATTGTTAAGTAAATAAAAATATTAAGCATAAAACTTCATTAAATGGTTAATCATATTTGATTTAAAATATTAATAAATGATTAAAGTATTATTAAATGATTAATAATTAGATTAAAATAATAATCTAAGATTAAAATATTATTAAAAGATTAATAATATTAAATTAAAGTATTATTAAATGATTAAAATATTATTAAGTAAATAATGATATTCGAGTTTAAATAAAATGTTATTAAAATGTAATAACATTAGTAAAAGAATAAAATATTATTAAATGATTAATAATATTAGTAAATGAATAAAATATTAATACTATTGGTAAATGATTAAAAGTATTATTAATTGATTAATGATACTAAAGCATAAGTAAGATATTATTAAAGTAATAATATTAATGCATGATTAAAATATTATTAAGAGGATTAATAATATTAGTAAAGTATTAAAATATTATTAAGATGTTAATAATATTAGTAAGTGAATAAATGTATTATTAGTGAACTAATAATACTAAGAGGTGAATTAAATATTATCAAGATTAATTATATTAAGTGAATTAAAATATTTTTAGTTATACTTAATGACTTTTAATATTTTAAGAAATAGTACATTAATATTTTAATATTAATGGTAATTATTTAAAAATAATTTTTAATGTTTTAAAAATCATTTAAGGGTAATATAAATGTTTTAAAAATATTTTGAGTTATTATAAATAACTTTAATATTTTGGCAATGGTTTCATTAATAGTTAAATAATAATTAAATGATAATAGAATTATTTGATATTTGAATCATTTAATAATGATTCCAGTGTTTAAAAATTCGTGATAAGTTAATAAATGTTTATTGAGTCATTTAAAATAATATGACTGATATTAACAGATATTGAGTTACAGAATAGAGTCTTAGACTCGATAATTACCCGATAAAGCTGTCAGTACATTGACATATTTTAGAATTGATCTGGACTTAGATATTTTGACTGTATTAATGTTTTTTTGTGATGTAATAACTGTTGAACATGTGTGATAATGTGATTAGGTTATGTACTGACTGCGAAATGCAGTATTTTATGTTATAGTATATTGTTCTAATAGAACGAATGATCTGATTAATAATAGGTCGTGATATAAAAGATAAAACTAAGTTGCGTATTGTCAGCAGCGCATCAGGAAAGTATCCTACCTTTGCATTTTCTTTATGTAATGGACATGTGTAAGAATGTTTCAGAATTATATTATTACTGTACAAATTATTAATCCATACGCTCATTGATTGTCAACATGTTAGTATATGGTAATTCAAATATATATTCTGTTTGTTAATTTCTATAAATGGTTATACAAGTGTCTCCACTTGGATAATCATTGCATTTAATCATATGTTGATACACCTTTGTTAATTACCCGTATATATATATATATATATATATATATATATATATATATATATATATATGTTGAATTATAGATTATTATTGAACAAGATAAAACCTTAATATTATCCAACCGAATTGCCTTGGTTTGGAACCCCGACAAGTATGAACATCCCTTACACGGGAAAAACTTTTATGCACCCAAGGTGGACAGAGTGAACGATAATATCGTTCTAGCATGTAGTATTGATCAATACAAGGTACAACGGGCTGATCACCGCCGTGCTCGTAAGTTATGACGATTTACAGATGAATTTCTGTTTAACCTTTTTGAAAATGAAAACAATGTTCATAGTATGTCCCCTTAACCTTATTTATATTCTGTACGTTGTTTCAAAAATTTGAAAGAGGGTTGTTATGTTATTATTATCGGTTCAGATTACTTCACAACTATTGATTTGTTGTAGAAGGGTAATATAAAGAAAATATTTAAATTCTTTCAGCTTATATATATATATATATATAATTGTTATTACTTGTTGGGCACTCAAATGCTTATCCTTGCTTAATTTAAATATTTTCAGCTAAGTGTGAACAACCTGAAGGCTTTGCTAGAAACAAGGGAAAGGGAAAGGTTGCTGAATTATTTCAATGTTATCTTATATAATAGTTTAATAATATTTAGACAACGTTATATATTTATTATCATGTATTGTAAGGAATGATTAAAGGTTACGTACTTGGGAGCTAGACTCTGATAATTTTGTAAATTAAGTTTAATATTTATATTATTATTATTATTATTAGTATTATTCCGCTCATAGAAATGGTATCGTGAAGCACTGAATTCGGGTTTCAAGTACCTGGATTCGGGGGCTTTACATTTTTCTTGTCAGGTATGTGAATCAAGGAGGCCAATGTTGCTAGTGCATCCGCAAAATCATTCCTATTACGAGGAATGTGTGAAAAGGAGATTTCTTCGAACTCTAAAGCTATCTGTAAAACTTGTCGATGGTAAGGCAACAAATGTAGTTCCTTGGTTTGATAGATTCATGTGGATTGTTTGATTACCAACTCTGAATCCCCAAAGACAGTTAACCACCTGATGCCCATTGAACGGACAAGTTTTAGCCCCATGATACAACATACTCAGCTGTGTTGTTGGTGCTGACAAACTATAATTTGACTACGACGGATACCGCTTCCCTGCATCGGGATACTAGAATCGCTTCCAAATTTTCGTAACCTTCGTGGTTAATACCCATCAAAATACATTTTCCATGTGTGTCATGCATCGTACTGATGGTGTTGCTGAATTGCCATTACCCCTTCATCGAGAAAATATGTTTCCAAGGGTTTGTAATCCCTTGCAGATGCGGCGGCCAGTTGATCCGTAATTCCTTGACCTTTGATAGACTTTTGCATCACATAGACGATATCAAATTGTTGTAGGATCAACTGCCATCTGGACAACCGATAATTCAGTATGGGCTTACTGAACACGTACTTGAGAGGATCCACGCGGGATATGAGATGGGTTGTGTGACCATGGAGGTAATGTTGTAACCTCATGGAAGCCCATGCTAAAGCACACCAAGTCTTCTAAATAAGAGTGTACTTGTGTTCACTACTGCTGAATCTTTTGCTGAGGTAATAGATAGATCGTTCTTGGCCTCTATCGTCTTTTTGCCCCAGCATACAGCCCATAGCATTGTCATTAATGGACACGTACATGAATAGGGGAACATCATCCCTGGGTGGTACCAAAACAGGAGCGTTAACCAGTTACTCTTTAATGGTAAGGAAGGCTTTCTGACACTCATCGTTCCATTTCATGGTGGAGTTGTTCCTTAACAATTTGAAGATAGGCTCACAGGTTGCTGTGAGTTGAGAAATAAACCTGCTAATGAAGTTGACTCTTCCCAAAAATCCCCGTATTTCCTTCTCTATCTGAGGAAAGGGAATTTCCTTGATGGCCTGGATTTTGGTGGAATCCAGCTCAACCCTTTTGCGGCTGACTAGAAAACCTAGCAACTTGCCTGATTTGACACCAAAGGCGCACTTGGCTGGATTCAACTTCAAGTTGTACTTACGCAACCTGTTGAAGAGCTTTTTGAGATGGTCTAAGTGGTCTTCCTCCTTTCGGGATTTGACAATGATGTCATCCACATAGATCTCTATCTCTTTGTGCATTAAATCGTGGAAAAGAGCCATCATAGCTCGCAGGTAGGTTGCTCCAGCATTGACGAGGCCGAATGACAATCGTCTATAACAGAATGTTCCCCGAGGCATGATGAAAGCAGTTTTCTCACGGTCCTCCTCAGCGACCATAATCTGATGGTACCCCGTAAAGCAATCCGCAAATGAGTACATGTCATATTGAGCAATATTGTCAATAAAAATGTGGATAAAGGGCACATGAAAGCTATCTTTAAGGCAAGCTTTGTTCAGATCCCAGTAATCCATGCAAACTCGCACCTTTCCTCCTGGTTTAGGCACGAGAATAATGTTGGATATCCACTCTTGATATGTAGACACCATGATAATGCCATCTTGAAATTGTTTCACAATTTCTTCTTTAACCTTTAAACTCCACTCAGGTTTCAATCGTTGAGCTTCTGCCTGATTGGCTTAAATACCTCTTTAATGGGAAGGCGATGAAGAACAATGTCAATGGACAAACCCACTATGTCTTCGTGAGACCATGCAAACACATCCTGGAATTGGGTTAATAGCGCAACCATGCCATTCTGTTGGTTTGGGGTTAGGTATGAACCAATCTGGATTAGCTTAGGGCTTTCTAAGGTCCCAAGATTGAAAGAAGTGGTTTGGTCAAGGTTGGGTTTAGGTTTGTCTGCGACCCATTCCTTAATCTCCTGAGGTGTCTCAATGTCCTCTTATATTTCCATCAAGTCTGAGTCCAACTTTGCATCAAAGTTACAATCCTTGTGGAGAAAAGGCACCTCATTAGCAAGTATAGGCACATCTAAATTCAGGGTCCTGAAATAAAATATGCTTTCACTTAATATATGAAACTGTTTAATCATACACAAGTGTTAGCATGTATTGATCAAATAACTGCTAATACTGTATAGAAAAGTAAGCAATTAAAGTTATCTATAGGGCAGAGGGATTTTCTGCCCATTTTACCCTCGTCGACAAATGCATGGAGTGCTGTTCCAATTATCGAGGGTAAAGTCCTGATGGACTGCAGTGATGGAGGGGTTGTCATCGTCCTCCTTCTCCCGAATGATGACCATAACATCAGGGCAATCATCGTCTAGGGTGTTTCTGTTTGTATGTTCATCATGGATAATGATGCGTATGCATGACATCATCAGAGCGATGTCATGTTTACATTTTTGTTCCCTTTCTTCTGCTTCAGGATCAGGAATCAGCACCTCTTTTGCTTTGAATGGTACTGGTTTTGGAAATAGCATAGCCATAACATGGGCTGGCACTTTTACTGGAGACTGTATCAGTTCATGAGGTGCAGACGGAGAAAATCGCCGTGTGGTGGAAGCTTGAGGAATCTACTTGTGCTTATAAGGATTCCTGTGATTAGAACTGGCAGAATAGCCTAGTCTGGCTGTCCCGGTTTGACTGGACACTAGAATAGGGTGCTTAATACCTTGTTGATTTTACCAAGCCCTTGTCCAGTCTGATGACCTAATGACATCATTTCTTGAGTGGCTGACATAACCTCGGTAGAAATCTTGGGTACGGGAAGTGGCGATCCAATAGGATTATTGCGTGTTGCTCACTTCCAAAGTATGAAAACTGTCCGGCTCAACTTCTGAATTGAAGCTGATGACTGGTAGATATCCTTGTTCAGGACATTCTGGCTCAGCATTGACAATGACTAGGCTATTGTTGACAATGTATTTGAGTTGTTGATGTAATATATAAGGAACGACTCTAGCCATGTGGATCCATGGTCTCCCCAATAGCAGGTTGTATCCTGAATCTATCTTGAGGACGTGGAAGGATATATTGAATGTATTTGGACCAATCTCAATTAACAGCTCAATCTCTCCGACAGAATTTCGTCGGGATCTATCAAAAGCTTTGATAACCGTATGGATGCTTCGGATTCGTTTGAGATTGATGTTCATCTTCACCAAGGTGGCATAAGAACAAATATTCAGAGACGAACCTCCATCTATCAAAACTCCTGCTAACATATATCCGAAGGACAAAACTGCGATGTGCAATGGATTGCAATGACCGATCCCTTCGGGAGGTATGTCATCATCAGTGAAGGATATCAAATTGTTGTTGAAAATGTGATCAACCAGATGTTGAAATTTTTCCACATTCACTGATTTTGGCAAGTAGGCTTCTTCCAAAACCTTTAATAAAATCTTCCTGTGATCTTCGAAAGAGAAAACCAAGTCCAGTATTGAGATCTAATGTGGAGCTTCTCTTAAGCTTAGAACCACCTTGGCTTCATTATGGCCCATAGTGTGGAGGAATTTTTCAATCTTCTCCATGGGAATCTTCCCCTTTTCTTTGATGGCGGGCTTCATCACCCTCTGAGGAAGATACAGTGGATTTTCCTTCGACTTTCCCATAATTCTATGGGACTTTATGTAAGCTGACAACATGATATTGTGGTCTGAAGGGTAAAGAAGTTGCCTCTGGTGCGACACTTTCAAAGGATTGTCAGCTCCTTTAAGTTGAATTGCTTGTATGGGAAATGCTTTGACAGTTCTATCATCCTTAGTGGATATAACTGCTATTGATCCCTTCCATTTGGTAAGACATGTATTCCCACTCTCGAGTAGCACAGTGTCATCGTCTGCCAGTTGCAAGACACCGTTATCAATTTGATTCTGAATAAGGTGGCGGAGTGCCCAACATTCTTCTGTGTTGTGACCGCGAGAATGTGAATGATATTGACAAACTCAATCAGAGTTAAACCATCTTGAATGGGGATTGATTGGAGGTAGAAGGGAAGTAATTCTTCCTTCGTTGATTAACATCTGGAATATCTCCTCCATAAGTTGGCCCAGGTATGTAAATTCCCTTTGATTGGCAAAATCCCGACGGGCTTTATCATTTGCTCTCTTTGCAACCTTATCCTCCATAGCTTCGCTTTTTGAGGGTGATGGTGAAGCATTCATAACAAAAGGAAGGAGATAGGCATGCTCCTGGCTGATTAACTGGCGTGTGACTTGATGTTGATGGGTCACCAGTTTTGCCAATTACTCAATTTTCTTGTAAAGAGCTTTCATCTTTCATTCCATAGCAAATTGAAACTTTACGTAATCCCATCTGTCAACACCGTCTTTGATGGTCTGGGATGATTCACAATTAAAACTGGAACTCTGTCCAGTGCTCCAACTGATCATTTGACCTCTTCTTCTTTGTGTTGAGGAAGAAGGTTGTCTTGTACATGAGGTTGATCTGGTTTGGTAACCACGATCTCACCGTTGTCTATAAAATCTTGGATCTTGTGTTTCAAGGCCCAACAATCTTGAGTATCATGTCCAGGTGCTCCGACATGATAAGCACACTTCCGAGTAGCATTAAAACCCCTCCAATTAGGTTGGCTAGTGGAAGAAGATGTGTAATTTTCTTCTGAGTAGTCAGAAGAGAAAGAATATTCTCGAGCGAGTCCCCTAAGGGTGTGAACGTTCGAGGTCGCTTTGCATCTCCACCTTTAGGCAATGGAGGATTTGAAGACTGTTCTTGGAAAGGGGAGTAGTTTCTCCTCTGTATAGGCATGTTTTGACTGCCTTTTTGACCTTGTAGTATTAAGAAAACATCCTCCTCTTTCTTTTTATGGACCCTCCAGGGGTTGTTTCCATAAGATCTGGAGTGGATGTGTTCAGCAACTGCTTTAAGAGCGGCTAGGTCTTGAATGTTATCGGACTTCAATCCCATCTCAGCCATCTCTCCGTGCTTGATCATTTCAGAGAATGGTTTGCCAATACCAGCTAAAACTCTTTCATAGAAAGGAGCTTCTTGTATGCTATGAAAGTCATGACCATTTCTGATTCTGTCATGGAAGGAATAACTTGAGCAGCAAGGCACCTCCATCTTTGAGCATACTCTCTGAAAGACTCATTAGACTATTTCTTGACCTTGGTAATTTGGTACCGGTCAGGAGCCATCTGAGATTAAAAACAGTATTGAGTGAGGAAGGCGTGAGCTAGCTCTTCCCATCTATGAATCTTTGAGTTGTCTAATCTGGTATACCATGAATGGGCTTCTCCAGTCAGACTCTTCTGGAATAGCTACATTCTGGGCTTCTCATTTTCCGCGTAAGATCCAAGTTCTCCAATGAATACCTTCAAATGTGTGTAAGGATCCCCTAACCCATCATATTTTTCAAAGTCATGGGTTTTGAATTTCTCTGGATAATGAACACCAGGGAATATGCAAAGTCAGCATATGAAACACTTCCATGTGTTCCAATCCCTTTGAGAGCACGGATAGTTTCCTCTATTTGAAGGACCTTCTTCCTGATATCACTAGTGTCTGGATCTCCTTTGAGATGGGTGTTTTCAAGGTCTTTATTGGTCGTATCCAACTGAGGTTCTGGATTTGTTTTATCCAAACCTTGTGCTCCTCCTTGTGTAGAGGGTTCTGTATATGTAGGCATCTTTGTACCCTGAGTAGATTGATATAATTCCTTTAGCAGAATAACCAAATCTGTAATTTATTTACTTAATCCGTCAAATTCTTCACGAGAAACAGCATTAGACTGGTCAGAAGAAGACATGATTGGCTGTAGGCTCGTGGCCTTTTTGGATTTTGAGCGAGTAACAAGACCAATTGTTTCCCTACAAAAGACTTATATAGTTTAGTCTTAGGGATAATGTAAATGCTATCATTTATGTGTCCATTTTAGGAATATCATCCTAAAAAAATGGGCATTATTTTGATAGCATGTCATGTATGCACAAATATTCTTCATATTTTCCATTACATAAAGATGAACATGGAATGAAATTACAAGTAAATGCTTTTACAAGTAATTAAAAAATGGAAAGCATGAAGAGACTTTCCTCCGCGTTTGGTTTATCAAAGGTTGACCTATCTTAGGGTTACTCTCGTGGCTTTTTGGCATGAAGGTTCCCAGATCATCGCAATCTACTTGACGAGAAGTTAATTCGGTCTTTCGATTGGAGAAAATCTGGGTGGTGCCTTTCCTGAGCCTCGTTGGAACTAGTCTCCCTACGAGTCCAGTAATCAAACACCGACAGGATAGCCTCCTGGTGGAGGAACCACACAACATACATTGACATACAACGTGTCTCACCGCTTATGAAAATGATGACATGTGCGAAACACTAATATCACAGATAGATATTTTGCAAAGTAGTAAGTAAAATTCATTCGTACACATTCATCATAAATATAAATACAACATTCACACGCAAGCATATAACAGTTTTGAAAAGCTTGTAATAGCGGCTTAAGCCCTCTTACTGGTGTCCCCGGCAGAGTCGCCACCTATCAACGTCGGGATTTTTATTTGTCCCTTTTCGTTACTTGTTCTTTGGTGTTCTCATGTTAGGTGAGATTTGTTTGAAAAAACAAGTGAAAAAGGTCCGACATGTGTAATGTCGATTTATTTGACTTTAAGAGTCGCCATTTGGTGTTTTAATCGTTGCAACCAACACAATGAAAAAGGTTTGCACATTGACCCAAAGATGTGACACTACTAAACGGGTCTGTGAAACCGAGATTCATTTGGGTTCGGGGGCTTGATTATGCGGAGGGAAGGTGTTAGGCACCCCCTGACATCCGTGTTGCCACGGTGACCACCACTTTTTAAGAAACTGTTATATGAATGTGTGTGTGTGTGTGCATCAATGTGCAATTATTTTGAAGTAGTGCGAGGCCTCGTTCGTACCTATATACAAGGGTTTGAATTTATACAAAAATTTAGTTTTAAGAAAGATATAACAATGATGTTTTATAAAAATGGTTTTTCAAACCCTGTGCTCAATAGGAATTGAGACCTTTTAATACTTCCATTTTATTGTTAAATGTTCGGATTGTTTGCTTTTATTTTCGAGATGCAAGGCATCTTTGAGAAAATAATATACAACAGTGCCGGACTCCTCATGGGCATGACAGCCATCCAAGGAAATTCAGACACCATAAATAATGTACAAGCTGCTTACAGCTAAAAAATGTCCATCACGGGAACCGAATCTAGATTCAGTAGACTGAATCTGTGATCACATTATTCCTAGGCTCACATGATGCCATAGCTTTATATATGAAAAGCAAGGCGCTTATATATATAAAAGTCAGAAATATATATATACGTATATGATCAACCACCATAAAAGCACCTCCATAGGGGATTGCAAATGTAAATATATAAAAGCGGTAAATATATATATATATATATATATATATATATATATATGGACATGATCAACCACCACGAAGCAACTCCATGGGGATCGGAAAAGTAAATAAAGTCAGAAAAGAAAATCAACCGCCACAAGTAAACTCCAAAGGGACTAAATGTAAATAAAAGCGAAAAAAAGGCCTCAAGTAAACTTCAGTTGGCATGTAAAATATATATATATATATATATATATATATATATATATATATATATATATATATATAAAGCAAGTAAAAGCTCCAGACATAAGTCTAGGCTCAATCGAGGCATAACTCGATAATGTTAGTCCATATATAAATATATACATATATAAGTATATATATACAGATAGAAATGAAAACCACGGACCGAAGTCCGGGCATACACACACAACACGACTCTCAATGTGAAGAATAGTGTGTGCAAAGATGAAGAGAAAGGCTTTATAGTGTGAAAAGGCTTATAGTGGGTTGTCAAAGCAGGCTTCTATGACTCTAGATGGATAAACACTCAGCTCCCACCGGTAAAAATATAGCTTTATGTGAGCTAACAGGTGTTTAAAATGAGGAAACACTCAATATGGGGTGTGTAAAGAGCAAATTAGACAGGGCTTCCTCGCCTTTTCCTCCCTTAATATGGCCACCCCAAGCCCTCTATTTATAGAGGGGGGAGCCGCAGGTGTACATGTGGCAGCCGCAGATGCACCTACGACTGTCCACGGTGCCCCGAGCTCCGCGGGTCCTGTCATCTCGAAGTACGTGCACTCGTGCACCGTGATGTTCGCTCGAACTTGCAGAACTTCAATCCAAGCATCTGAACGAGGTGTACAAGACCTTCTTCGGACCGCTTTTGTCGAGAGTTACGCAATGACATGGGATTAGAGGTTGTACAAAGTCAGGAAGAGGGGACCATGCCCATGGTCTTCAAGCTTCAAATTCTATCCGGTGTGCTGCCACGCGTAATAGTCACTCGGGATTGGAACTCCTTGGCTCTTGTGGGACATTGTTGTATGTATGTATGTATGAAGTGTTGAGACGGTGCGCAGGTGTTGAGGTTGCAAGATGACCTTTTAACTCCTCACCGGGGTTATCTCCGGTTTGGGCTGATAGCAGACGTTGCTTAGGGTTACATCTGAGATTGGACTGCTGCAGGTGTTTGAATTCCGCAAGGTCATCTGTAAGTGTGCCTGTCTTCCCAGTGTTAGCTTCGGGTCTTTGGTATGAGTGCCTCGGCAGGAGGTCTAAGATTGAAGCTGATTGCATGCATTTGAAACAAGCATTTTACGGAGTTATTAGCGAATCGCAACAACATTCCTTGGGGTTATCGCCATGACTAAACTCGAGGGTTATCTCCGAGGTTGGAATTGATATTCTTGTGTGTTACGGGGTTGAGACCTAACTTTCGGTAGTATCCTAATGGATGTGAGCCGCCTTCCGTGGTTATCTCGAAGATTTAATCGCCTCCCGTAATATTAATAACAAAAAGTGAAAATTTTGAGTGTCTACATTAATCAATTATTAATTTAACATTTTAGAACTTTAGAATAATAATCATAAATTAAATTTACCTTTTATTTCATAAAATTTGGGGTCTTATATAAAATGATTTTTATAATATTAAAATCATTTTTAAAATAATTTATTTAATATAATTATTAAATAAATCTAATATCATTAATATTAAATAATTAATGAAATTTATCTTAAAATATTAAAAGTTATGTTTTATAACTTAAAATATTTTTAAATACTTTATTATCATTTAAAATAATTTTTAATATAATAAAATTATTTTTAATTAATTTATTTAATACATTTATTAAATAAATTAAATATCAATAATATTCAAATAATTATTAATATTTATGGAAAATATGTCAAATTCTTGAAAGTTATTTTTTTAGCTTAAAATTATTTTTATAATTTTCAAAAATTAATTTCTATTTTTAAATTATTTTTGAAAACTAAATTAATTAATTTTAATAAGTCTGTCGCTAAAGCCTTTAGCCACAGAAAGTGCCGCCTTAGGTCTTCTTGAACACCAAGAACATTCATACGCCAGTTTTGAGTGACCATGTTTGACCAACTATAAATGCAAGATCTTGATGTTTCTGTGCAAAGTAATAAATTGATCTTGTAGTACTAGTGTAACACTACATGATTTAACAACAATAATGGACAAAAATTGTAGCATCCTCAACTCCTGGTCCTAATCACCAAGGATCTGGTATACTATTTCTATAATTATTGCGAAAGATATGTGACAACCCGAATTTTCATAAGTTATTAAAATAAGAATTTAATAATTAAAATTCTTATTATGAAATTTATATATTTTGAATTATGTGATTTGGTGTGAAGAGAATTATATATTCATATGTTGGAGAAAATTAGATTTAATAGTTAATTAAACTATTAAAGAAATTAAATAATATTAGTTAATTTAATTAAGTGAAATTATATTATGAGATAATAAAATTTTAATTGTTATGCCTTGTGGGCAATGAAAATTATTATTAGTTAAGTTTCATAAATAGTGTGAATAATTCACTTAATTAAAATAGTGAATTAATACAAGTATAATTGATTTAATAAAGTGAGAAGCTAATATATTGCATGAAAATGTAAATGTTAGTATAATGCGAGTAAAATATTTATTAAGTACATTAAATATTTTAGTTGGAAACTTTATGGAATAAAATGAATATTTATGGTATTAAATAAATATTTGATGAAAATTGTTATGGGATAATTTATTTAAGTATGATAAAATAGATGGGATTTATACGTATTTTATTACGTGAGTATAATGGTGATATTCTAATTTAATTAAATAATTAAATTAGAGGAGTGAGAATGTAACGCCCCGGAAAATCGAACCTTTGTAAATACTATTAATAATGAATAAAATAATATTATTTATTATTATTACGTGTTGATAAGATGATTGTCGTTCTATAACCTAGAAACGTCAGAACGTCGTAGTATTTTAACTACGTAAGAGAATTAAAGTGTTTAAATTTCTAAGACGAAAATAAAAGCTTTCCAAGAATTTTTTTCGAAAAACACTATTCATCGATTTTCGCTCGAGAATTATTTTTGAACTTTCGAGAAATACGTAACGTTATAATATCAAGGTGAGATTGATTATGTAATAATAATCTAAGTATGGAAAACGCAATATTTTGCATGCGGACTTAATTAGAGAACGTTAGGATTATTAAGCGTTAAGAAGAGAAAGTATTAATCGTATGATGCGTAGGCATTATGCGAGGTATTGAACGTAAGTATAATACGACGTATTATACTATTAACTATGGAGAATGGAATAACGTATATTACAATTTAGTATACGAGCTAGCATACGAGAATTATACGTATAGTATATATGCCAAGGTGTTTAATTAAATGGAATGGACTTGTAGGATTATTATCATATTGGTAGAAGTCCAATAGAAAGTGATATGCAAGCCCAAGTGTTTGTTAATCATGAGTCTAAACTATTGTAATGTAAGGCCAATAAGAATTAGCTAGATTAATTAAGCAAGCCCAATGTGTTAAGCCATGATCCATGGAGCAAACCAAGAGTAATATGGGTAGTCTTGATGGGCAAGCACTTTGTTTGATGATCAAATGTTGTGATGATCAAGTAATAGATGTGGCTAGCAAGTTTACTTAGTTGTAAAGCAATGAATAGTAAGGAGGTGGATTAAGGAGGTTAGTTGAGGAGGTGCAAGGCCTAAAAGACCATTATGCCCTCACTTTGCCAAGCCTATAAATAGGAGAGTTTGTTGATCATTTTTCATTGTTCAACTTTCACCCAAAACAAATTAACTTAAGTGTTAGAGAGAATAAGCACTTTTAAAGCCAAATCAAACTTTTGCTATATTTCAAAGAATAAGACTTTAGTCATCAAAGGTAAATTATCTTGTGATCTATTAGTCTATCTCTACCATAATAAAATTGATAGAGAAGTGTAACTTAATGTGCATGTATGCTAAGAACATATAAGAAGTAAGTAATGAAAGAACTTAAGCCGAATAAGTTGAATAAGCAACTTGAACTTAAATAAGTTGAATAACTTATGAAGAACTTATCGTATGTTTGTCATATGATGTTAGTATGTTCGATGTGGTATGAGAACATTGATTGATGGACTTAAGTCCATATTAAGTCATAAGCAAGGAAATTTGTGGTTTATAAGTTGATTAAGTTATTAACTTATGAGAATAAGTCAAAACTTACTTTGATAATAAGTTGGTGTAATAAGTAACTTGCAATATTCATATGTTGATTAAAATCCATTTAGAATGATTAATAATGGGGTTTCGCCGGAATTCACACTGTTGGACGATAATCTTCGAATTTGTGAAATTCTCGGAATACAAGTCGTGTTTTGTGTTTGAAGTCTGAAACGTTGGTTTTCGATGGAGACAAGTCTTATTTGGAATTATAGAGTTGCGGACTTGAAAATGACCGGATTCTGACTTAGAACGAAGAAACGAGCGTTGAACATTCACGAACGTTTATCGTTTTCGTTAAAAATAAACTAATGGGTGAAATTTTAGCAAACGAAGTCAATTAAATAAAATTTTTGCATGAACACATAGAGTACGTAATTTGTGAACCGTAGGCTTTTGAACGAGCCAAATCGGACTTATAACAAAGAAGTTATGCGTCCGGGAGTTTCACAAAATTTTAAAATCTGCAAAAATTATCTGAGGCACAGAGTCCGCGCCGCGCAACGACTCATAGCCTTAAAGCCTGCACCGCAGCGCGAGGCCGAGACAGAGCACACTACTAACTGGCGTTGCAACACGGCCATAACAAAGGAGACTCGTCATAGCAGCCACGAGTCCAAGTTAGTACTAATCGTTAACTCGCGCCACACAAGGTAACCAAGAGAGTAATGGGTGGCGCAGCGCGGCAAATACAAACCCTAGGGTTTGGACAATGATGAAGGTTTACAAGTATAGCATGAACAGTAACTCAGTAGTAATAAACTGAGGAACTTAATAAGGTATTGTAAGGTATTGTTAAACCTTATTTATGTTGTCTAAAGGTTGGAGATAAGTAATTAAACATGAACGTAATGAAACAATGTAACGAAAAGCCGAAACCAATAATAACAAATCTAAGTCGGGATTAGATTGAGATGAAGGGTAAGATATAGTAGTATACATACTTGATTTTATATGACCTAATGTGGTATGTTATATGATCATGTATTGTAGAAACTTAGAGACTTAAAGTGTATGTGTGATAAACAGTAAGCAGACGCTAAAGGCAAGTATTCTAACCCTTGTTCCAGTTCAGTCTGGACAAGCTTTGAAATTCATGTATTCTTTCACATGAAGTCTTGTATGATGAAGTCAAAGCCAATTCTTTCGGCTAGACTTATATTATGATTCTATCAAGCATGGTTAATGTTTACCGAGTTATATTGGTGTAGTTTTCAAACAAAGACTGAGTATGCTAAAATGTTTTCATCGTTTAACGACAGGCACGTGAGGTTGCCACAACTTAAAAGTATACACGTTTAATGAATGTAGTGTTGATCAACATAGAGTACTATAGGCTGATCACCTAGACGTGCTCGTAAGTAATGTCGGACTTATGGACTTAGTGCTGGGATGTCCTTTTCAAAATAATTTATGAAATGCTCAAGGTCTTGGACCGGAATTGATGTTTTACTGAATATTGTTGTTGTAAAATGTTTTGAATGAAAAGAAGTACTATTTTGAATTATCGATAGTACTTCATAACTATTGTTCAGTTATTGAAGATATATGAGTTCTATGTTTCAAGCATGTTGTTTATTAGAATGGTGGTACTTGCTGAGCTAGTCATGCTCACTCTTGCTTGAACCATATGAACATAGCTAAGATCGAATGGACCGAAGGCTCTGGAAAGGATAAAGGCAAGGCGAAGACGAACCCGCAGAATACTTATGTAATAGTATAGGGTGAATGATTGTAATATATTTGATATTATGACAATAACAATGTAATGGTTATAAAGAACCTGGGAAAATGTAATATTATTTTGAATAGATAGAAGACATATTCGTTCTTTTGAGACTTTTCAATTGAATGTATATGTGAATGGTAGTACCGTGTAGCACCATCTGTTGGGTTGGAAGATACCCAGATTTGGCGGCGTCACAGGTTGGTATCAAAACATTAGATTATAAAACTTAAGGGGGGATTAAAAACCTTAAGTCATAACCTTAAGAGAAGTCAAAGAAGTAAAAGAATAAAATAACCTTATAAAAATGCATTATGATATGTTATGTGTTTTTATTATTCTACTGATGTGTACTAATCAACTTAATTGTTTTGTGTAGATGTCAGGAGTAAATGAAATGTATGTAGATGGATATGCTATTAGTGAAGAGTCGGTGAACCAAGTAGAGGTCATACCGAACCCCATAATGGTAGAGCCTGAGTTAGTTGTCATTGTGGCGACCCCAAATCCGGGTACTTGAAACCCGAACTCGGTTCTCCACGATACCATTTCTTTAAGCTGAATAATACTAAATAATAATACATTCGAACTTAATTTTACATACATCAAAGTTTATTTCCCCAGGTACATGACTTTCAAATACATTCCTTACAATATCTAACAATAGATTCCATTGTCTTACTAACTATAACCATTAACTCATAATATAAACTCATTCAATGACTTTCCTTTCCCTTGTTCGTGTTCTCGAGCCTTCAGGTTGCTCATACATAACTCGAAAACATTTAATTTAAGCAAGGATAAGCATTTGAGTGCCCAAAGAAGTAATAGCAATTATATATATAAGTTTGAAGAATATAAGTATTCTCTTTACATAACACTTCTACAACGAATCGAAAGTTGTGAAGTAATCTGTCTCTTAAAAAAATTCACATAACAAATCTATTTCAATTTCTTGAAATTAGGCTCCACCCATGAATAGGGTTTAAGAAACATACTATGAACATTCTTTTCATTTTCAAAAAGGTTTGGCGTAAATCCATCCGCAAAAAACGTTTTAGCTTACGAACGCACAGAGGTGATCACCGTTGTACCTGTCATTGATCAATACTACATAACTCGAACGAAATTCATCGTTTTATTCTCATTCACCGAAAGCGCAAAAAATTTCCCCATATAGGGATGTTCATACATGCCCAGTTCCAAACCCAAAGGTTTTAATCTTGCTCAACAATAATATGTAATTCAACATATATATATATATATATATATACGGGTAATTGACAAAAGTGTATCAACATGTGAATAAATGCCATGATTATCCAAGTGGGGACACTTGTATAACCATTTAGAAATCAACTTAATGTAATATATATCCGAGTTAACATGTTGATAATCAAAGCGTATATAATCAGACAAGAATAGAATAATTCAAACTTCTTACTCATGTCCATTGCATAAAGGAAATGCAAAGGTAAGATACTTGCCGATTTAATTGATTACAAATCTCAACTTAGGTTTTATCTCTTTATCACAACCTATCAATAATCGATCATTCGTTCGATTAGAACAATATATCATAACACATAGTATCGCTTTACATTACAATCATCACATAGTCTAATCACGCCATCACATAATCGCAGTTGATCATACTTTTAGTTCATATTCGTATTTGAAATATTTTTATACATTTTCAAAATATCTCATCCATGTTTTTACAAAGAGCCTTTTCTTTCTTTTATAAGGTTCCGACATTTGTTTACGCATCGGTCTGACTTTTATCGGCAATTAATGAGTCTAAGACTCTTATTTTGCACTTCAACATCTCAGAATATCGGACATTTTATTTTTAATCATTTTCAAATTTCCGTAAATTAAAAATTTAAAATAATTCAAATCATTATTAACGGGCTTATAGTGATAAAATCATTATTATAGGTGTTCTTCTTCAAATTCGAACTTCATAATCGGTTCTCAAGTCGCCTAGTTTGGCCGACTATAACTTTCAAACATCTAATCATAATTAAATGATTTAAACATTAAATAATTCTATTATCATTAATAATTAATTAATATTAAATTATTAATGAAACCATTACAAAATATAAAAGTTATTTATAATAACTCAAACTATTTTTAAAACATTTATATTACCTTTAAATGATTTTTAAAATAATTAAAATCATTTTAAATAATTACCATTAATATTTAAATATTAATGTACTATTTATCCAAATATTAAAAGTCATTAATTATAACTTAAAATATTTTTAAATCCCTAATATCCTCTTTAAATGATTTTTAAATAAATAAAACCATTTTTAAACTATTTATTTAATATAAATATTAAATAAACATAATATCACAAATCATTAACTAAATATCATTAATATATAATTATTAATGAAATTATCTTCTAAATATTAAAAGTTATATTTTATAACTCAAAATATCTTTAAATACTTTATTTTCATCTAAAATGATTTTTAAAATATTAAAATCATTTTTAAACTAATAACTAACTTTAATATCATTAATATTAATTAATTAATAAAATTCATCACAAAATATTAAACGTCATCACAAATAACTTAAAATATTTTCTTATACCATAAAATAATTTTTCATGATTTTTCATGAATTAAAACTATTTTAAAATCATTTATTTAATAAATACCTTTTATATTCCAAAAATATTAAATATTTATGAAATATACTCAAAATAATTAAATATTATTTTTTGGACTTTAAAATAATTTTTTAGAATTTATTAAGTATTTTTAATAATTAAAATCTAATTTTTCTAATTTTTAAATCATTTTCGGAATTTTCAGAAATTGCAAAATTTAAAATAAATCAAAACTGTCGCTAAAGGCTTTAGCGACGCTTATCTGTTGCCTTAGGTGTTCTTGAGCTTCAAGAACACTGACAAGGCAACTTCAAGGTGCCTAGTTTGACCACGATTTTAGATCTGATCGTGATGTTTCTGGGAAATCTAACACATACATCTTGTAGTACTCATGTAAGACTACAATTACCAACAAACATCATGGCTAAACAACATCAAATCTAAGAGTTATTAGCCATCAAAAAGTCTGACAAGACTGTTCTTCAACCGATGAACAGTCGAGGTGCCTACTTTGGATCCTTATAACTTGAAATCTATGTATGTTTTGTGTGATATATCAATTCCAGTGTGTAGACAACATGTAGGACTACAACTTAAAAGCTTCATAACATTAAAAAATCATAACATGAGCAAGATCTAGCCGGTCAAAGTTGACCACGGAATTTGTTCTTCAAAAATCTGGGTTCGTGTTCTTCAGCGTTTTCCGTCAACGTACTTTGACCATGAATAACTCTTAATCCATAATAGATATGGACCTGATTCTTTCTTTACGTTACAGACCACATAACAGACTACACATATCAACTTTCAAAACACAAAATACATTAAAGATAACTGAGATATAAGGCCTGGCATTTTCCAAAAAAATATTTTCTGGACACTTAGAATATTTTCTGGTTTGAAGAAAATGCAGGCCAATCTTGAATCAACCCATTTTGACCGGTTATAAATCCCGATCTACAATATCTATGAACTTGATTCGTTTTACATATTAAAGACCACATGTTAGGCTACATATAACAACTTTTAAACAACAAAACTCATGATCGACCAAAGAGTTATAAGCCCTGACATTTGATGAAAAATCACATAATCCGGTTTTTTCCAACTTGCTTAAATCTTCAAATTCGTGCACTTTGATGTTATTGGTCTGTGTTTTTACAACCCATAACATTAATAGACTCCCTATTACACTACTTTAAACAATTAATTGCATCAATTAACATAGAATCGAAAGATTTCAAAATTAGGGAATTTCATACCTTTTCTAGCTTCGATTTCTGATTTTTTTGGCTTTGATGCTTCTGATTTGTTGTTTGTAATGGCTGGGCTTTGATTATGAGGTTATGGGCAAGATAATTTCGGAGGTTTGGTCTAGAGAGAGTGTAGCTAGAGACTTTGGAAAAATGTTAGTGTAAAATGAGGATTTTCTCCCTCAATCTCTATTTATAGATCATTTCAAATGCATTGGATGCTAAGCAATGGTTGATTGAGTGTGCATAATTGAGTATTGGATACTCAATTGGTAGGGTAATCATGTTTTCCATGCTTTGCTAGCAAGATTCCTCCAATAATACACTAATAAGCCAAAAAGGGCATTTTGGTAATTTCGCATATAATTTTAAGGGCATTTTTGTACATAGCAATTAAATGTAGTATTTAATCACTAGATGGTAATTCTTATCATTTACCAATTACTTTCTATCTTTGGTAAATTAAAACACTTGTACATTAACATCGTAATTAAACCTGATAATTTAAAATTAGGGTTTTTGATTGAAAAATTAGGGTTTTCTAATTAGGGTTTCTTAACGCCATCAATTAGGGTTTCTAATTGACCATTAGGGTTCTCTTATTATCTCGTGTATGTTCTAACACGCCATTACGATCTCTAACTTCAACCGATTAGGGTTATAATAATTAGGTATGTCCTAATTATCTGCGTAAAAATAGTAATTAGGGTTTTCTTCTAATTACCGACATCTTATACACAGTAACCCTCATATAACACATTCGCTACTCAGTTATATCTCATAACTGAGGTTTAATAATTAGGGTTTCACAACACATGTTAGTATGCTATGACATAAATCACCATCATAGCACAATATCTGTCCGCACATACACAGTACATATTTATGGTAATCAGAAAATTATTATAACAATAATATAATATTATTATTCTCATCTCTTGATCACAATCCCAATCCAGGGTTTGGATCTCATATCTGACTTCTCTTTCTTACACAACATCAATAATCAAGTTAAAATAATTAACTTAAATATTCTGAACAAATCATATAATAAAATATTTATTATATAAATCTAATTGTCACTTCATATATTATTTCCAATCATGTTTTCATGGAAAATAATTAATAAAAACATTTCGGCTTACAGGAATTAATTACCATAACAATATAATTTGTGGTAATTAATTACTCCAAAACTATTTCTAATTTTTCAAGTAATAAATATATTTGTATCTATCGTTCACATTACTAGACATTTATTCTTGCCATTAAATAATAAAAAAAAATTTATATGCAAAATTTCTTATTTATTTTATATAGGAAATCTTGGGTTATTACAGTCATTGAGTCTAGAGACTTAGAGGATCCTGACCTCATGTCAGTATTCGATGGTATGATAGAGGAGGAAGTAGAGGCGGTGTCCTTTAATCCAATAGCTATAGCAACAGAGATAGCTCCTGGGGGATCGATGATGTCTCTGTTCATGTCAGTAATGGAAAGAAATATCCATTACTGTCAGGAGGTCAAGGAGCTGAAGGTAGAGCTCCAAGCTATCATAGAGGATAAGATTGATGTGGAGTCGATGTGGGAGAAGGAGCACGATGAAAGGGTTTTGGCCAAGGACAAAGTCTATGAGCTGAAATATGAGGTCTTTGAGCTCAAGGAGGAGCTAAAGACCAAACAGCAGAGGATATGGAAAATGTCCTATATTCATAGGAGTTCTCACACAGATTTCCAGCAGCAGGTAGCTGGTTATCCTATAGAGGTGGGGCAGATGCAGCATACTATTAGCCGTGATATCATTGTCGGTCTTGCCAAGGCAGATTTCGATAATGCCTTAAGGTAGATGTAATCTAGTTGTAACTAGAGTAGTTTAGGTATGTAAATATTTTGTAATTAGTAGTGACATAAAGCCCTCTTTTGTATTGGAAGGGTAGTCTTTTGTAAATCCTAATTTTTAAAAAGCAATAGCGGGAAAGTAATGTAATCCGCTTAGGCTGTGTAATGTAATCGATGTAGTATTATACTATAAAGAATGAATATAAGCCTTTTTATGGAAAACAATGAGTAATGGGTGTTGAAGTTATTGTGTAATATCGAATAATAACTAATAAATAAAGGAATAATAATGAAATGTGTTTATTGTATCAGCAAAATACCGCTGAGAAGAGTGCAACGTAATCAAGGAGCTAATGTGAATTAACCGGAGGGAGGTCCAGTTAACCCGATGCAGGAGTTTGTTAATTTATTAACAGCTTCCTTTAATAGAACAGGGGCTAATATCCTCGTAAATCCAAGAGTAGCACGAGCTACTACCTTTAAGGATTTCAAGAGTGTGGGTCCACCGGAGTTCAAAGGAACTACATACCCTATTTAAGCCCAAACGTGGGTAAAGGAAATAGAGAAGGCATTTGTAATAGCAAATATCGACGAGGCCCAAAAGCTTGCCTTTGCAACCTATATGATGAAGGGAGAGGCCAACTTTTGGTGGGAAGCCAATCAGGCTAGGGCCGGGATAGCGAATTTGACGTGGGAGAGGTTCAAGGAGATATTCTTTGAGAACTACTTTCCCACGAGCATGCAGGGAAGGATGGAGATGCGGTTTCTCGAGTTGAAACAAGGGGACATGTCGGTTCCCCAATACACCGCCAAGTTTAATGAACTAGCGAGGTTAGCTCCACACCAAGTGGATTCCGAGGTTAGGAAGGCACAACGGTTCGAGCAGGGCTTGAAACCCTGGCTCTATAACCGTATGTTGGTGTTTTAAAGTACTTTATTTGGAACCATTTTAGAGAAGGCAATAATCGCCGAAGGTGGTAGTGAGGCTCTAGGTCAATACCACAAGGACAAAAAGAGCAAAGGGAAAGTGGATGGGGGAGTAAAGGTTGAAGGAACCAGTGGTAGTGGTGAGGGACAAAAGAGGAAGGCGTTCAGCTATGGGAATACCGGAGTGAAGTAGGGTGACCCAAAGAAGAGGATGGAGGCCTGAAAGACCTGTGGGAAGACTCATTTAGGAGTCTATCTCAAGGGGAAGGCCGTCTGTTACAACTGTGGACAGGAGGGGCACATTGCACCTAACTGTCCACGTCCGAAGAAGAACCACGGGTGCTTTGTGCGTGGGTCAACTGACCACATGGCAAAGAACTACCCGAAAAAGGGGACGGACGGGAACTGGGAAACTAATGGCGGTAAGTTAGCTATTAGTGGTCCAGCACAGCCGGGTAGACCGATGGGCCGTACCTTTAACATGACAATCCAAGATGCAGTTGCATCAGGGGCCGTCACAGGTTTTATTTCGATCAACGACATAAATGCTTACGTGTTGTTTGATTCGGGTGCTACTTGTTCGTTTATAGCATGCGATTTTGCTAGACGATTAGGATTACTTCCTGAAAAGTTGCCTATGCCTTTAAATATTAAGGTAGCAAACGAAGAAATAATTCCTGTTGAAGATATTCATAGGAGTTGTTGCGTAGATATACGGGGTTGTAAATTATCGGTAGATTTGTTACCGATAAAGTTAGGAGAATTTAACGTAATTCTCGGAATGCATTGGTTAGTTAACCATGGGGAAATTATAGATTGTCAAAAGAAATGTGTGAACATTAAAACATTAAGATAACCTCAGGTAGTATTTTACGGGAATAGATTGCCGAGACGTTCGTGTTGTCTAACCATGACATAAACTAGGAAATTATTGAGGAAGGGATGTGTAGGTTATCTGTGTCATGTTGTTGATACCTAGAGAGTGGTAGTAACCATGGAACAAATACCTATAGTGAGAGAATTTGCTGATGTATTTTCGAGTGAATTGCCAGGTCTTCCGCTAGATAGGGAGACAGAGTTTGTAATAGACATCGCGCTGTGCCGGGCGCACCACCTGTTTCGAGAACCGTATCGTATGACGCCAGTGGAGATGAAGGAGTTGATGGTGCAGTTACAAGAACTATTGGACAAGAAGTGCATTCAACCGAGTGTTTCGCCTTGGGGAGCACTGGTACTATTTGTTAAGAAGAAGGACGGATTGTTAAGACTTTGTATCGACTACCGAAAGTTGAACAAGTTAACAATAAAGAATAAATACCCATTGCCCAGTATCAATGATCTTTTTGATAAGTTGAAAGGGGCTAAGTATTTTTCTAAAATAGATTTAAGAACGGGGTATCATCAGTTGAAGGTTAGGAAGGAGGATGTACCAAAGACAGCATTCAGGACTTGTTATGGTCATTACGAGTTTCTGGTGATGTCATTTGAGTTGAGAAATGCACCAGCTGCATTAATGGATATGATGAACAGAGTGTTCAAACAATATTTGGACAAGTTCATCGTGGTGTTTATCGATGATATTCTAGTCTATTCTAAGACGCCAGAAGATCATGCTGAACACCTAAGATTAGTGTTGGAGACACTAAGAAAGGAGTTGTATACGAAATTCACTAAGTGTGAATTTTGGTTGGAGAAGGTACAATTTTTAGGTCATGTCATTGACCATGAGGGGATTTCAGTAGATCTAGCGAAGGTGGAAGCCGTGATGAATTGGGAACAACCAAAAATGCCGACTGAGGTGCGAAGTTTCCTAGGGTTAGCGGGTTACTATCGGAGATTCATCCAGGATTTTTCAAAGATAACTACTCCGTCGACTAACTTCACAAGGAAGACGGTGAAATACACGTGGACTGATAAGTGTGAGGAAAATTTTCAAGAACTGAAGAAGAGGTTGAGTGAAGCACCTGTTTTGTCATTGCCTGATGACAAAGGAAATTTTGTAGTTTATAACGATGCTTCAAATAGAGGACTTAGTTGCGTGCTCATGCAGCATGGCAAGGTCATTGCGTATGCATCTAGGCAGTTAAAGGATTATGAGAAAGTTTATCCTACTCATGATCTAGAACTGGCCGCAATAATTTTTGCTCTAAAGATATGGAGACATTATCTTTATGGAGAAAAATGTGAGATATACACGGACCACAAGAGTCTAAAATATATCTTCACACAGAAGGAGTTGAATACGAGGCAAAGGAGATGGCTGGAGTTGATAAAGGATTATGATTGTGAAATCCTGTATCACCCTGGAAAAGCCAATGTAGTTTTCGACGCCTTAAGTAGGAAGGGTCGGGAAAAGTTATCTTTGTTAACAGCTTAAACTGAGTTAATAACAGAGATGGCTAGGATTGAATTGGAAGTGAAGCTTCAAAGTGAAGCAGGACAAATGTTGCTTATAACGGAGATGAAATCTACCATCGTAGAGAGAGTTAAGGAGGTACAACTCAAAACTGATGAGTGTGACTGGATAAAGGAACGACTAGCCTATGAAAAAGATATTAAGTACAGTCTTGATAATGAGGGATTATTAAGATTTGAAGGAAGAATTTGGGTTCCGAATGAGATGGAATTAAAGGAGCGGGTATTACAAGAGGCTCATAGTTTAATAACTTGAGATTTTCTATATAAAATAAATAAGAAATTTTAAATATAAATTTTTTTTTAATGGCGAGACTAAGTGTCAAGTAAAAGTGAGCGATAAATCTGAATACATTTATTACTTGAAAAATTAGAAATAATTTTGGAATTATTAATTACCACAAATTATATGGTAATAAATTTACGTAATAAAAATATTTTTATTAATTATTTTCCATGAAAACATGATTGGAAATAATATATGAAGTGATAATTAGATTTATATAATAAATATTTTATTATATGAATTGTTGAAATATTTAAGTTAATTATTTTAACTTGATTATTGATGTTGTGTCTGAAGAATAAGTCGGACATGAGATCGAACCACAGATTGGGATTGTGATCAAGAGATGAGAATAATAATATTATATTATTTTACGATTACCATAATTATGTCTTTGGTATATGTCTTGAGACGAGATAATATTGAGCAATGGCGGTCGATTAGGTCATAACATATTACAAATCTTTGTGAAACCCTAATTATTAAACTTCGGTTATGGGGTATTTACGAGTAGTATTTGTGTATATATGAAATTCTTGTGAATAAGAATATCGGTAATTAGAAGAAACCTAATTCTTTGTTGTACATCGATAATTAGGACAAACCCTAATTATTATAACCTAGCAGGTTGAAATTAGAAAGCAAAATAACACATGTGTGTTAGTAACATACACAGATAATTAAAGAACCACTAATGGTCGATTAGAAACCACAATTTTAATTCTACAGGGTTTAATTTAGATGTTATTGTATAAGTGTTTTAATTTACCAAAGGATAGAAGTTAATTGGTAAATTATAAAAATTAAATCTAGTGATGAAATATTACATTTAATTGCCTTGTACAAGATTGCCCATACACTCTTAAACAAAGCCCAACCATCACCCATAACAAATCGAAGCAAGAATCAAAATTTTTTGGCAAAAAGGGTATAAGAACACTAAACCTAGAAATCCTTTGATTCGATGTTATTTGATACAATTGATTGTTTAAAGTTGTGTAATAGAATGTTAATTGATGATATGGGTTGATAAATCAAAGACCCATAACATCAAAGTGCACGCAATTTGAAGATTTAAGCAAGTTGGAAAAAGCAAGATTACATTATTTTTTTCACCAAATGTCGAGAGGCCATAACTCTTTGCTCGATCATGAGTTTTGTTCTTCAAAAGTTGTTATGTGTAGCGATGATATGTGGTCTTTAATCTGCAAAAAAGAATCAAGTCCATATCATGTATAGATTAGAAGTTATAGATGGTCAAACATGGTTGTGGAGATCATGATAAACTATTTTTTTAGGCGATCTGTAATGGGGGCATTCTCGTCCACTTTTGTGCTTTAAAAGGTCTGGACTTTTGATATGTTGTAGTGCACTTGAGTTAGGAAGCCATAGGCTTTGGAATGACCTCATTCCGACCTCGGATGAGGAATTACGGTGATTGGAAGGAAATGTGTCAAAAGCGAAAGTCGGCGGCGGGATGTGCTATTCGGGACACTGTTTCGATCAGTTAATGTTTTCAAAACCTTCTGGGCTTTTGGTATGTTATAGTACACCGAATAAGCTTTCCATAGACTCAAAAGCGGACTAAATCCGATATCGGAGGAGAGTTATGACATTTCAAAGTAGTAGTGTCAAAACTTCCCAACAAGTGCGGTGCAGATCCATTTGAACGGAATTTACGGGCTGATGTGTTGAATTTGGAAATGGTCAAAGAATAAAAGTTGTAGCCCCCAGAAGTTAGCTTGGCGTGGGCTCAAGAATAAACTCAAAAATGTTTTAAAATGAAAGAGTTATGACTGTTTTTTTAGGAAGAGGTAAAAGCTGAAGCGAGATTGAAAAGCTATTATGAGCGTCCACTTTTGGCCTTGTTTGGGGCTACCTAATGAACCCGAATTGGGTAATTAATATTTTTAAAAATAGTCTTACATACCATGTATAACATATCCAAAAATCAGATTAATCGGAGTTATGAGCAATGCGTTAGAAAATGTAAAGTGAGCTATTGAAAAATTAGTATAAACCAAGTCCCATCGACTAAGTTGAGAACTTCACCATTTTCTAAACCTATAAATAGAAGGGCTTGGCCTTTGTTTCATTCACCAACAATAAGGCCTCCAATTTTTTTTGAGAAAGCTTTGTTGTGGGAGAACTTTTTATAAAGATCTCCTTAGTTAAATTTTAGGCGTGGAAGTGCGTATTAGATCTGTGGAATTAAATATTTAGGGTATATTTCTTATTTAATTTTTGTAATGTTATTATTTTTAATTGTTAGTTAAAGTTTGAATTTTTGAAGTTTAGTTAGTGTTGTTAATAAACTAGTTAGTTTACTATGTTTATTTTGGCTTAGAATTGGTTATGTAAATGAGTTATTTGTGATGACTTTTAATATTTTGTGATGAATTTCATTAATTAATTATTATTAATGATATTAAAGTTATTTAATGATTATATTAAATAATTTAGTTTAAAAATGATTTTAATATTATAAAAATCATTTTAAATGAAAATAAGGTATTTAAAAATATTTTAAGTTATAAAATATAACTTTTAATATTTAAATGATAATTTCATTAATAATTAAATATTAATGATATTAAGATAATATTAATGATATTTAGTTTATTTAATAATTATTATTAAATAAATAGTTTAAAAATGGTTTTACTTATTTAAAAACCATTTAAAGAGGATATTAAGGATTTAAAAATATTTTAAGTTATAATTAATGACTTTTAATATTTGGATAAATAGTACATTAATATTTAAATATTAATGGTAATTATTTAAAAATGATTTTTATTGTTTTAAAAATCATTTAAAGAATAATATAAATGTTTTAAAAATAGTTTGAGTTATTATAAATAACTTTTATATTTTGCGATGGTTTCATTAATAGTTTAGTATTAATTAAACTATTAATGATAATGGAATTGTTTAATGTTTAAATCATTTAATTATGATTAGATAATTGAAAGTTATAATAAAAGCCCAAACTAGTGACTTGAGAAGAGATTATGAAGTTCTAAATTTGAAGAAGAACACCTATAATAACATTTATATCACTATAGGCCCTTTAGTAATGATTTGAATTATTTTAAATTTTTCAATTTACGGAAATTTGAAAATGATTAAAAATTAAGATGTACGATATTCTGAGATGTTGAGGTATAAAATAAGAGTCTTAGACTCGGTATTTGCAAATAAAAAAAGTTGTCGATGCAGCAAAATGATGTCGAACCTATAATAGAAAGAAAAGGCTCTTTGTAAGAGCATGGATGAGATATTTGAAAAATGTATAAAAATATTTCAAGTATAGAATAGGAACTAAAAAGTATGATCCTTTGTGATTATGTGATTAGACTATGTCTTTGTTGTAATAAACGATCTATGTGTTAAGATATATTGTTCTAATCGAGCGAATGATCGATTATTGATAGGTTGTGATAAAGAGATAAAACCTAAGTTGAGATTTGTAATCGGTGAATCGAATGATATCCTACCTTTGCATTTTCTTTATCTGATGGACATGAGTAAAGTTTGAAATTATTCTATTCACATCTGAGTTATATGCGCTTTGATTATCAACATGTTAGCTCGGATATATATTACATTAAGTTGATTTCTAAATGGTTATACAAGTGTCCCCACTTGGATAACCATGGCATTATTCACATGTTGATATACCTCATCGATTACCGTATACATATATGTTGAATTACATATTATTGTTGAGCAAGATTAAAACCCTTGGGTTTGGAACCGAGCATGTATGAACATCCCTATATGGGAAGATTTTTGCATGGCGGATAGAGTGGCGATGAATTTACGTTCAAGTTATGTAGTATTGATCAATCTGAGAATCTGAGCGAAAGTGATCACCCTCAGTGCTAAAAAAGCTAGAAGCGGTTTGCGGATGGATTTACTGAAACCTTTTGAAAATGAAAAGAATGTTCATAGTATGATTCTTAAACCCTATTCATGGGTAGAGCGAGCCAAATTTAAATAATTTGGAAGAGATTTGTTATGTGAATTTTTTATCGATCTGATTACTTCACAACTTTTCGATTAGTTGTAGAAGTGTTATGTAAAGAATAATACTTATATTCTTTTCGAACTTATATATAATTGCTATTACTTCTTTTTGGGCACTCAAATGCTCATCCTTGCTTAAATTAAATGTTTTTCGATTATGTATGAGCAACTTTGAAGGCTCGAGCACGAACAAAGGAAAAAAAGGAAAAGGCGATCGAATAAGTGTGTATCATGAGTTAATGGTTATAGTTGTATTGGTATCTATTCAAGTATTATAAGGAATGTATTTGAAGGTCACGTGCACAGGGAAGTAAACTTTGATGTATGTAAATTAAGTTGAATGTATTATTATTTTAGTATTATTGACAAAAAAAGAAATGGTATATAATGGAGAAGCAGGGTTAGGGTTTCAAGTACTGGATTTGGGGTAAAATCACGAGGTTGGTATCAAAAAATTGTTGTTGGTTATGAAGCTTAGGTAGAAATACACGAGACTAATAACATGATGATTAGGATAAGTATTAACTCATCTAGAGTTAGTTGGTCGATAAGATTCAAAGATGAATCTCGGCGAGTGTAAAGACACGAGTTCCCTAACTACGATTATAAAGTTAAGCGATGTAGTGGGGAATAGATTGAGTCTAAAAAAAAGAAAGTGCGATTATGAGAGATCGTAAAATAAAAGCGATCAAGATATAGAACTAAATCGTAATATATATACGATGAGATCACCCGTGATCGATAAAGGCTATAATGACGGAAGGAATCAATCGATGATTGGAAAGTTTCTGACAAGATTCTTTGTGTATGAATTATCTTATCAATTGAGTGCAGATCCGGAAGAATTATAAATCTGAATAAATTAATTATGGAGAATGGGGTTAGTGTTAGATGGGGATTCAATTGAGGACTCATGTGGTGAGTTGTATGATTCTTCATATGGGAATTGAATTGTACTTGGTGTAAAAACCACTTAGTTTACAGCATGATAATCATTGAAATGTACGTATCGGCGCTATTTGTTATATGCACATTAAGAGGATGACTCCATTCTCGGTGTATATAACAGTGATGGGTCATAGATAGAGAATATAAGATTAAGTTAGAGTTCTTAAAACTCATACCTATGAGACATTCTTGACTCATAATTATATGAAATGTTTATGAACCCCTCGTGAATGGGCCTTGAAAGTTACGACTAGGATAAGTTCTTAAACTCATATGATTGTGGCAATTTATGAACTCATAAGTGTGGTTTGATGAGCTGGGTATAGTTTTGTGTGAATGGAGTGTTATGGATTACGAGGAGCAGATAGATTGTTAAGTAAATGATTTTTAGTGAAGGTGTTAGGTTTTCCTAAACTCCTAGCTATGCTAAACTTCAAAATTTTTGACATCAAGCTAAATCGCACTATGTGCTTTTGAAAACAAAAATGTAGACTAAGTAATCATTTTTGAAGCGGTTTAAAAATCTGATCTATGCTACTTATTTGGCTAGAAGCATAAATGATTTGAAATATCAAAATTGTTTTTAATTATCACTCATGTACCATATAACTTTGAGTGCGAGAGATGATAAAAATGTGATGGAGTTATAAATCTGAGGAATACTTAGTGTGAATTTGACTGAAGTCGTCGTTCCACTTATTGTATGATGTGTTATGACAAAAAATCATACAATGGCGGCATCCTCAGCGGATTATTGTCTGATGCGGCATCATGGCGTCATTCTCGAAAATGTTTTCAAAAGTTTAATTTGCCAGCGGGGTTTGGCTACATCTAAATAATTGATTGAATTGAATTATTGATATGAGTCTATCTTATTTGAATCGGCTAGACTAATGTTTATGAAAACTCTAAGTGTTCATTGAAAGAAATTTCCCGAACCAAATTGTTTTGATGCGGAATCCTATATATAAAGCGAGGTGAGCGATGTTGTTTGGATAAAATAATCCAATCTAATAGCGTAAATATTAAGCTAGGCATGATTAATCGTTATGCATGGCGTAGAAATTACAATAGGCTAATCACCTAAAATACTATATAATGGTAGTTTACCTTCTTTGTGATTGTAAACATACCGGTAATGTTTTCTTGCGGTATGAATCTGAATTAAAACTATGTGTTCATAGTCTATATGACCCCTCGGCTGAATTTGAAAACTTTTACTCTTGTGAGAGGTGTATTGGGTAGCATGTGATGATATGTGTGAATGTTGTAAGCACAGATATAGCGTTAAGCCAGAGTTATGAGGAGGTTGGAGCGGAGGAGATATTCGATAAGGCAGTTGAAGGTTGAAATAGAAGCCAAAGACACGGATACATACCTTAGACCGAACTTTAGTCATCACCTTCATGCGATTCGATCTGAGTGGATGGAGCGCCTTTTCGGCGAGATAGGTGTTGATGAGAATTGAATAAATTTATCATCAATCAAAATAAGATATATAGAACTCTTGATTCTTTGTGTATATATACTATATATTAATCGGGGTAACTTATGTATGTAGATGTACGGTGAGAAAGATATGTGGAATAAGAAGGATCGGATCTATACCCCAGAGCTAATATCAAGGCCAGCAATGAAATAGAAGCTCACGGGAACCCAAATCGGGCAGAGGTGGCTATAGTGGAAAGCGTAGCATCGGATCCGAAATGGTGGATTTGACGGATAGTGATTCGAGACACTAAAGTTGAAGGCTGCTCAAGCATCAGCGGAGATCTGAGGATCTGGAGAACAAGGTTTCTCTGTTTGGAAAGGCATGGGAGATTGAGGCGTTGCTTAATATCCATTGCGTCAAGCATTGCTAGCAACAATGGAAGAAGCGAGGATAAGCTCAAAATCCGAATTGACGGGATGGGAGCCTCAAGCAACACCTCGTGTGCAACTCAGGAGGTAAGGGAAAAAGAAAGGTAGAAGATCGACTTAGGAAAACTGATAAGAAGAAAGGAAAAAGATATGTTATATTTGTGGTAGTGAGGGACATACCTCTCCCCGTTACTTAACTATAAGCAAGGTGGATGTTTTAATTGTGGAATGGAAGGACATCGGCGAATGAATGTCAGAAAAAGGTTTGGTAAATAAGTAGTATGGGTTATGTTGTGTTTATGTAATGTGTGTGATAAGTAATGAACTATTTTCAACTTTTATGTTGGTCAAGATTTTAAATCCAGACTTTACGTAGTCCTGAAAGGGATAGGCTGTTGATTAAAAGCGAGGATGTCTTTGTGTAAATATTCGATAAATGAATATGAATCTAAGTTTGAGAAATGAAAGCGAGTTTAATACATTAATCTTATGCAATAAGGTTTAAAATGTAAGGTATAATTTATGGTTTTATTTAACGAGATAATGCCACCAGGCGTCGAACTTCGAAACCAAAGGGTAGAAGAATCTACTAATCTTTGGAGAGCAGCGGCCCGAGGCGATGCAAAATTTTGCAAACATGGTAGCTCGGGCTATGCATCGAGAATACAATTGCGAGAACCGACCCAGACAATCGCTTGGCAAAATTCAAAGACTTCAAAGCCGTAGGACCACGAATTTGAGGATCGGTGACCTATAGAAGCCCGGACTTGGGTGAGCGAGATAGAAAAGGCGTTAAATAATCGCTAAAAAAAGTAGATGAGGGCAAAAAAGACCTTTTGCCACTTATATGATGAAAGGGAAGCTAACTTTTGGTGGGAGGCAAATAAGACTTCGAGGCGGGGAAAAGAAGAAATTACTTGGGATAGGTTTAAGGATTTATTTTTCAAAAACTATCTCTCTGTTAGTATCTGATCTAGAATGGAGGTGAGATTCACAGGAGTTAAAGCGGGGATAACATGGTATTCTTGCGGAGTATCTTGTAAAATTTAATGAGTTAGCTAGGTTTGCTCCACATCAAGTGGATCTGAGGGCTAGGAAGGCGAGGAGATTTGAAATTTGGGCTTAAAACCACAGCTCTACAATAAGGTGTCGATCTTGCAAATCAATACTTTTACGACACTCATGGAGAAAGCTATCATCATTCTTTGAGCAGGGAAGTGAGGCCATGAGCCTCTACCATAAGGAGAAGAAGAATAAAAAGCAAGTCGGAAGGAACAATAAAGATAGAAAGTAGTAGTGGGAATAGGGGTGAGAAAAGAATGAGAATTTTTACGAGAAAATGCAAGTAAAAGCGAGTTGGTATAAAGCGGCGGTGCGATGCGGTCTGAGTGCGGGAAGAATCACTCTGGCGAGTGTCACGAAGGGCAAGTTTGTATATTTTAAAGTCGAGCAAGAGGTCATATCTCTCCCAGCGCCCCAACTCAAGGATGATCGATGGATGTTTTATATGTGGATCGGTGAGCATAAGGTGAGAGCTGTCCACGAGGGAATGGAGCGAGAGAGCGTAACCACGGGGAGAAGCGGTGGGGCGTTAGCAATTTGAGGACCAAACTCGACGATAACCAACGAAAGCAACTCAGGGTTTACAACATGGCGGTCCGGGATCACGGTGGCGGTGGAAGCGAGAACTCAGGTCTTATTTGAATAACTTATATATCTTATATTTACCTTAATCGGATGAGACAAGTGTTATGATGAATAATTAAAGATCGGTTCGATCAAGTATGATCGAGATCTCGTCTGATGATTATATACTATATACCCATACTGCATATGAGTTTTTAAAGCGGTGATTAGGGGCGGAATCCTTATAAGGGAGGTGAATGTAATAACTTGAGATTTTCTATATAAAATAAATAAAATTTTTAAGTATAAATTTTTTTTTTTAATGGCGAGACTAAGTGTCAAGTAAAGTGAGCGATAAATGCGAATACATTTATTACTTGAAAAATTAGAAATAATTTTGGAATTATTAATTACCACAAATTATATGGTAATAAATTTACGTAATAAAAAAATTTTTTATTAATTATTTTCCATGAAAACATGATTGGAAATAATATATGAAGTGATAATTAGATTTATATAATAAATAATATTTTATTATATGAATTGTTGAGAATATTTAAGTTAATTATTTTAACTTGATTATTGATGTTGTGTCTGAAGAATAAGTCGGACATGAGATCGAACCACAGATTGGGATTGTGATCAAGAGATGAGAATAATAATATTATATTATTTTACGATTACCATAATTATGTCTTTGGGTATGTGCTTGAATGAGATAATATTGAGCAATGACGGTCGATTAGGTCATAACAACATATTACTGTCTTTGTGAAACCCTAATTATTAAACTTCGGTTATGGGGTATTTACGAGTAGTAGTATTTGTGTATATATGAAATTCTTGTGAATAAGAATATCGGTAATTAGAAGAAACCCTAATTCTTTGTTGTACATCGATAATTAGGACAAACCACAATTATTATAACCTAAGGGTTGAAATTAGAAAGCAATAAACTTGTTATGTTAGTAACATACACGATAATTAAAGAACCACTAATGGTCGATTAGAAACCCTAATTTTAATTCTGGGGTTTAATTTAGATGTTATTGTATAAGTGTTTTAATTTACCAAAGGATAGAAGTTAATTGGTAAATTATAAAATTAAATCTAGTGATGAAATATTACATTTAATTGCCTTGTACAAGATTGCCCATACACTCTTAAACAAAAAGCCCAACCATCACCCATAACAAATCGAAGCAAGAATCAAAAATTTTTTGGCAAAAAGGGTATAAGAACACTAAACCTAGAAATCCTTTGATTCGATGTTATTTGATACAATTGATTGTTTAAAGTTGTGTAATAGAATGTTAATTGATGATATGGGTTGATAAATCAAAGACCCATAACATCAAAGTGCACAATTTGAAGATTTAAGCAAGTTGGAAAAAGCAAGATTACATTATTTTTTTTCACCAAATGTCGGAGGCCATAACTCTTTTTTTCTCGATCATGAGTTTTGTTCTTCAAAAGTTGTTATGTGTAGCACTTTGATATGTGGTCTTTAATCTGCAAAAAGAATCAAGTCCATATCATGTATAGATTAGAAGTTATAGATGGTCAAACATGGTTGTGGAGATCATGATAAACTATTTTTGGGCGATCTGTAATGGGGGCATTCTCGTCCACTTTTTGTGCTTTAAAAGGTCTGGACTTTTGATATGTTGTAGTGCACTGAGTTAGGAAGCCATAGGCTTTGGAATGACCTCATTCCGACCTCGGATGAGGAATTACGGTGATTGGAAGGAAATGTGTCAAAAGCGAAAGTCGGCGGCGGGATGTGCTATTAGGGACACTTGTTTCGATCAGTTAATGTTTTCAAAACCTTCTGGGCTTTTGGTATGTTATAGTACACCGAATAAGCTTTCCATAGACTCAAAAGCGGACTAAATCCGATATCGGAGGAGAGAGTTATGACATTTCAAAGTAGTAGTGTCAAAACTTCCCAACAAGTGCGGTGCAGTCCATTTGAACGGAATTTACTGGGCTGATGTGTTGAATTTGGAAATGGTCAAAGAATAAAAGTTGTAGCCCCAGAAGTTAGCTTGGCGTGGGCTCAAGAATCGCTCAAAAATGTTTTAAAATGAAAGAGTTATGACTGTTTTTTTAGGAAGAGGTAAAAGCTGAAGCGAGATTGAAAAGCTATTATGAGCGTCCACTTTTGGCCTTTTTATTTGGGCTACCTAATGAACCCGAATTGGGTAATTCGTATTTTTAAAAATAGTCTTACATACCATGTATAACATATCCAAAAATCAGATTAATCGGAGTTATGAGCAATGCGTTAGAAAATGTAAAGTGAGCTATTGAAAAATTAGTATAAACCAAGTCCCACATCGACTAAGTTGAGAACTTCACCATTTTCTAAACCTATAAATAGAAGGGCTTGGCCTTTGTTTCATTCACCAACAATAAGGCCTCCATTTTTTTTTGAGAAAGGCTTTGTTGTGGGAGAACTTTTTATAAAGATCTCCTTAGTTAAATTTTTGGCGTGGAAGTCGTATTAGATCTGTGGAATTAAGTATTTAGGGTATATTTCTTATTTAATTTTTGTAATGTTATTATTTTTAATTGTTAGTTAAAGTTTGAATTTTTGAAGTTTAGTTAGTGTTGTTAATAAACTAGTTAGTTTACTATGTTTATTTTGGCTTAGAATTGGTTATGTAAATGAGTTATTTGTGATGACTTTTAATATTTTGTGATGAATTTCATTAATTAATTATTATTAATGATATTAAAGTTATTTAATGATTATATTAAATAATTTAGTTTAAAATGATTTTAATATTATAAAAATCATTTTAAATGAAAATAAAGTATTTAAAAATATTTTAAGTTATAAAATATAACTTTTAATATTTAAATGATAATTTCATTAATAATTAAATATTAATGATATTAAGATAATATTAATGATATTTAGTTTATTTAATAATTATTATTAAATAAATAGTTTAAAAATGGTTTTACTTATTTAAAAACCATTTAAAGAGGATATTAAGGATTTAAAAATATTTTAAGTTATAATTAATGACTTTTAATATTTGGATAAATAGTACATTAATATTTAAATATTAATGGTAATTATTTAAAAATGATTTTTATTGTTTTAAAAATCATTTAAAGAATAATATAAATGTTTTAAAAATAGTTTGAGTTATTATAAATAACTTTTATATTTTTAGCGATGGTTTCATTAATAGTTTAGTATTAATTAAACTATTAATGATAATGGAATTGTTTAATGTTTAAATCATTTAATTATGATTAGATAATTGAAAGTTATAGCCAGCCCAACTAGTGACTTGAGAACCGAGATTATGAAGTTCTAAATTTGAAGAAGAACACCTATAATGTAACGATTATATCACTATAGGCCCTTTAGTAATGATTTGAATTATTTTAAATTTTTCAATTTACGGAAATTTGAAAATGATTAAAAATTAAGATGTCGATATTCTACGATGTTGAGGTATAAAATAAGAGTCTTAGACTCGATATTTACAAATAAAAAAAAGTTGTCGATGCAGCAAAAAAATGTCGAACTCTATAATAGAAAAGAAAAGGCTCTTTGTAAGAGCATGGATGAGATATTTGAAAAATGTATAAAAATATTTCAAGTATAGAATAGGAACTAAAAGTATGATCACTTGTGATTATGTGATTAGACTATGTCTTTGTTGTAATAAACGATTACTATGTGTTAAGATATATTGTTCTAATCGAGCGAATGATCGATTATTGATAGGTTGTGATAAAGAGATAAAACCTAAGTTGAGATTTGTAATCGGTGAATCGAGTAGTATCCTACCTTTGCATTTTCTTTATCTGATGGACATGAGTAAGAAGTTTGAAATTATTCTATTCTGTCTGCAGTTATATGCGCTTTGATTATCAACATGTTAGCTCGGATATATATTACATTAAGTTGATTTCTAAATGGTTATACAAGTGTCCCCACTTGGATAACCATAGCATTATTCACATGTTGATATACCTCATCGATTACCCGTATACATATATATTGAATTACATATTATTGTTGAGCAAGATTAAAAACCTTGGGTTTGGAACCGGGCATGTATGAACATCCTATATGGGAAGATTTTTGCGCATGGCGGATAGAGTGAAAGCGATGAATTTACGTTCAAGTTATGTAGTATTGATCGTCTGAGAATTACAATGAAATTTGATCACCCTCCGTGCTAAAAATAAGCTAGAAGCGGTTTGGGATGGATTTACTGCCAAACCTTTTGAAAATGAAAAGAATGTTCATAGTATGATTCTTAAACCCTATTCATGGGTAGAGCGAGCCAAATTTAAATAATTTGGAAGAGATTTGTTATGTGAATTTTTTATCGATCTGATTACTTCACAACTTTTCGATTAGTTGTAGAAGTGTTATGTAAAGAGAATACTTATATTCTTTAGACTTATATATATATTGCTATTACTTCTTTGGGCACTCAAATGCTCATCCTTGCTTAAATTAAATGTTTTTCGATTATGTATGAGCAACTTTGAAAGGCTCGAGCACGAACAAAGGAAAGGAAAAGGAAAGGTGAATAAGTGTGTATCATGAGTTAATGGTTATAGTTGTATTGGTATCTATTCAAGTATTATAAGGAATGTATTTGAAGGTCACGTGCACAGGGAAGTAAACTTTGATGTATGTAAATTAAGTTGAATGTATTATTATTTTTTATTATATTATTGAAAAAAATGGTATAAATGTGAGAAAAGAATTAGGGTTTAAGTAATATATGTAACGTTATAATATCAAGGTGAGATTGATTATGTAATAATAATCTAAGTATGGAAAATGCAATATTTTGCATGCGGACTGACTTAATTAGAGAACGTTAGGATTCTTAAGCGTTAAGAAGAGAAAGTATTAATCTTATGATGCGTAAGCATTATGCGAGGTATTGAACGTAAGTATAATACGACGAATTATACTATTAAGTACGGAGAATAGAATAACGTATATTACAATTTAGTATACGAGCTAGCATACAAGAATTATACGTATAGTATATATGCCAAGGTGTTTAATTAAATGGAATGGACTTGTAGGATTATTATCATATTGATAGAAGTCCAATAGAAAGTGATATGCAAGCCCAAGTGTTTGTTAATCATGAGTCCAAACTATTGTAATGTAAGCCCAATAAGAATTAGCTATATTAATTAAGCAAGCCCAATGTGTTAAGCCATGATCCATGGAGCAAACCAAGAGTAATATGGGTAGTCTTGATGGGCAAGCACTTTGTGTGATGATCAAGTGTTGTGATGATCAAGTAATAAACGTGACTAGCAAGTTTACTTAGTTTTAAAGCAATAAATAGTAAGGAGGTTAATAAGGAGGTGGATTAAGGAGGTTAGTTGAGGAGGTGCAAGGCCTAAAAGACCATTATGCCCTCACTTTGCCAAGCCTATAAATAGGAGAGTTTGTTGATCATTTTTCATTGTTCAACTTTCACCCAAAACAAATTAACTTAAGTGATAGAGAGAATAAGCACTTTTAAAGCCAAATCAACATTTTGCTACATTTCAAAGAATAAGACTTTAGTCATCAAAGGTAAATGATCTTGTGATCTATTAGTCTATCTATACCATAATAAGATTGATAGAGAAGTGTAACTTAATGTGCATGTATGCTAAGAACATATAAGAAATAAGTAATGAATGAACTTATGTCGAATAAGATGAATAAGCAACTTGAACTTAAATAAGTTGATAAACTTGTGAAGAACTTATCTTATGTTTGTTATATGATGTTAGTATGTTCGATGTGGTATGAGAACATTGATTGATGGACTTAAGTCCATATTAAGTCATAAGCAAGGAAATTTGTAGTTTATAAGTTGATTAAGTTATTAACTTATGAGAATACGTCAAAACTTACTTTGATAATAAGTTGGTGTAATAAGTAACTTGAAATATTCATATGTTGATTAAAATTCATTTAGAATGATTAGTAATGGGGTTTCGTCGGAATTCACACGATTGGACGATAATCGTCAAATTCGTGAAATTCTCAGAATAGATGTCGTATTTTGTGTTTGAAGTCAGAAATGTTGGTTTTCGATGGAGACAATTCATATTTGGCATTATAGAGTTGCGGACTCGAAAATGACCGTATTCCAACTTAGAACAAAGAAATGAGCGTTGAACGTTCACGAATGTTTATCGTTTTCCTAAAAAATAAACTAATAGGTGAAATTTTAGCAAACTAAGTCAATTAAATAAAATTCTTTCATGAACGCATAGAGTATGTAATTTGTGAACCGTAGGCTTTTGAACGAGCCAAATCGGACTTATAACGAAGAAGTTATGCGTCCAGGAGTTTCGCAAAATTTCAAAATCTGCAAAAATTATCTGAGGCACAGAGTCTGCGCCGCGGCACGACTCATAGCTTTAAAGCCCAAGGCCATGAAAGACGAGGTAGAGACAGAAAGCACACTTCTAACTCATGTATTTCTGCGCAACTTGAAAAAGAGTAATAGGTGGCTGCAGCAAATACCAACCCTAGGGTTTGGACAGTGATGAAGGTTTACAAGTATAACATGAACAGTAACTCAGTAGTAATAAACTGAGGAACTTAATAAGGTATTGTAAGGTATTGTTAAACCTTATTTATGTTGTCTAAAGGTTGAAGATAAGTAATTAAACATGAATGTAATGAAACAATGTAACGAAAAGCCGGAACCAATAATAACAAATCTAAGTCGGGATTAGATTGAGATGAAGGGTAAGATATAGTAGTATACATACTTGATTTTATATGACCTAATGTGGTATGTTATATGATCATGTATTGTAGAAACTTAGAGACTTACAGTGTACGTGTGATAAACAGTAAGCAAATGCTAAAGGCAAGTATTCTAACCCTTGTTCCAGTTCAGTCTGGACATGCTTTGAAATTCATCTATTCTTTCACATGAAGTCTTGTATGATGAAGTCAAAGCTAATTCTTTCGGCTAGACTTATATTATGATTCTATCAAGCATGGTTAATGTTTACCGAGTTATATTGGTGTGGTTTTCAAACGAAGACTGAGTATGCTAAAATGTTTTTGTCGTTTAACGACAGGCACATGAGGTTGCCACAACTTAAACGTATACACATTTAATGAATGTAGTGTTGATCAACATAGAGTACTATAGGCTGATCACCTAGACGTGCTCGTAAGTAATGTCGGACTTACAGACTTAGTGCCAATATGTCCTTTTCAAAAGAATTTATGAAATGCTCAAGGTCTTGGACTGGAATTGATGTTTTACTGAATATTGTTGTTGTAAAACGTTTTGAATGAAAAGAAGTGCTATTTTAAATTATCGATAGTACTTCGTAACTATTGTTCAATTATTGAAGATATACGAGTTCTATGTTTCAAGCATGTTGTTTATTAGAATGGTAGTACTTGCTGAGCTAGTCATGCTAACTCTTGCTTGAACCATATGAACACAGCTAAGATCGAATGGGCCGAAGGCTCCGGGAAGGATAAAGGCAAGGAGAAGACGAACCCGTAGAATACTTATGTAATAGTATAGGGTGAATGATTGTAATATATTTTATATTATGACAAGAACAATGTAATGGTTATAAAGAACCTGGGAAAATGTAATATTATTTTGAATAGATAGAAGACATATTCGTTCTTTTGAGACTTTTCAATTGAATGTATATGTGAATGGTAGTACCGTGTAGCACCATCTGTTGGGTTGGAAGATACCCGGATTTGGGGGCGTCACAGAGAATTTGTTAAATAAATTATGACAATAAAACTATACGATAAATGAGTTATTAACATAAATGAAAAGAATTTTAAATTTGGTTTTACCAAACAAAGCCTTAGAGCTTTTAAAATTCTTGTTTTAATCTTGTTTTGCCAAACAAGGCTTAAGGAATTATTAAGTCATTATTTTTTTAAGTGGTTTTACCAAACAAGGCATAAGGGTTGTAAGTTATTAATTTGAAAGTGGTTTAGCTAAACAAGCCTTATGACTTTTGATTTTCAAATAATATAATTGACATCAGTTATATATGTATTTATGTTGTATATTAACATGTATTATAAGTATACGTATATTATATTATCATATATCAGTTTATGTTATATATTAGTAAAAGAGAAGAAGAGGGAACAAAGAGAAGAAGAAGAAAAGGAAGAAGAAGAAGGGAAACCTTGAGAAAACAAAAGAAAAGCTTTCATTATCTCCATCTTTTCTCCTAATTCAACCTAGAAAGGTATCAAACTAACCCTTATACTAAATCAAGATGTTTTGTATTTAGTCTTTGTAAAATTAGGTTTTTAAGATTGTGAATTTATATACATATATGATGTTCATATGTTTTCATATATACGCTTACATGAGATTTTTATAGTTGTTCAAAAGTTTTAATTCACAAAGATATGATGAACATGATGAAATCATGTTCATAGTGTTTGATTATGAAGTTATGTTGAAAATTGTGCTTAGATATTTGATGTGAGCATGAGTTATGTGTAATATGGGTTATATTATGATATATTATGAGTTATATGGTTGTTCTAGCAATTCAATCCATGTAATTTTGATAAACAAGAGGAATTTTGTTCATAATGATTTGCTGTGAATTAATTTCTAAAAAATGGCTTTTGAAACTATCAAATTGATGTTTGGTTATGATTTATTGTTGAAATTGATCATGTATTATGTTAGTATGTTAAGAATATGAGTTATCACAATTGGAATTACTTGAATTGGTTTAAAAACGAATTCACAGTGAAGAATTTCGCTATGAATGTCAAAAGCAGAGGAAATAAGAGAAATAGTGAAATTAAAGGTTGTAATCTTTGATGTTTATGTTGTTTATGTGGTTAGAAACGTGTTAGAAACATTAGTTTATGTTTTTGTAAACATATTACACCTTGGGTAGGTTAGTATGGTTGTTAGAAAAGAGTTTGCAGGCCTAATTTGGCTTTCTATAGTGTTTGGGATCATAATTCACGAACTAGCAGAAGGGACCTCCGCCCTGGCGGGCTACCCTAGTGTAAAAACCCCCGCCCCATGATGGGGGGGGGGGGGTAGTCTGTATAGCCAAATTTTGAAAAAAAAAAACTGACCAGACATATTTTACTAAAACGAGCATAACGTTTTCATACGAACTCCGATTGAGGTGATTCAAGATGATCCGGAATGAGAACGAGTAGACCTATAACTTTTGTTCTCTATGTTTTCAATTTGATGTTGGGAACAGTGGTCAAAAGGGTCATCTTTAGGACTATTATGTTTTCGGGGGCAATCAGAGGGCGTCAGGCATGCATGTATGCATGTGTAATGCTTCTGACGATAAAAGATGTTGTTCTAAGTTATAAAACATGAATGTTAGTAAATATAATGATGTTTAACATTAATAAATAATGTATTAGATAAGTTGTAGAAGCATAGTACGCATACATAAGAGAAACAAATCGGGTGTGCAACGAATAAACGTTAAAACGCCATGATAAGTGTTAATGAACGTAAAAAGTATTTTAAGTCAAATGAAATGAATATTATAAAATATGAAATAAGTTTAATATAAAACCAATAATGATTCCTATCAATATTTAAACACTTGAATGAATTTCGAATATTACATAAGACGAAAAGTTAACATAATCTAATTAAACATTGTGTGCTAATTAACAGGAAGGATTATGAGATGTGGAGTAGAGTTTACATTACAATTACTATGTGTTGTTATGTGACTAATAGTTGATGTGTATGATTATATAATTGTGTAGGGCACGTGAAGTACAGATAACTGTAAGTTGTTAAACTGTTATTGGTAAACAACGATCAAGGCAAGTCTTTCAGTTCCTATTTGTTATGTGAACTTGATGATGAACTGTTTTAAATATTTGTTGCAAAGAGCATGATGTGTTCTATATATATTGAAAGTATGATTCGTTAAAGTCAATTTATGACGACGTTGATTGAATAATGAATGTTGATTGAGTAAGGAACTCAATCTTTATACTTGTTATATGAAATGCAACATGTATGTTATGTTAGTTTAATGTTTATGAGATATATGTTGAGCATGTTATTATGTGATATGTGATGCATGAAAACTGTTAGATTTTGCTGGGCTGTCGAGCTCAACCTTGCAAATAACCACTTTTGTAGGTTAAAGATTTAAGGTAAAGTTATGTGCTACTTGAAAGATATGAATCAGATGTGATACTTGAAGATTTTTATACTTTGGCTGAGTTATTATTATTTGAACCATGTTTAAGGTTTCGAATAATGTATTAATATTAAATTGTAATATCATTTTGCGATGTAAACTCTTGTAGTATTACAATGATTCTGAGATATTTAGATGTAAAGGTTGAAAGTTTTGGGAACGAGAATAGTTTGTAATAGAAAATTTTAATTGTAATAGAAAATTTTAATTATTTTGCAAATTTCAATGGTTGTATTATCGTTTAATGATGTAAAAATTCGAGGTTCAATGTATTGTTAACGAACTAAGTCGAGAATTAAATTGTATGAATTTTGGGTTCATTACAAGATATAAACATAAATTATTTATACATTAAACATTACACACTAATCCCAAGGTGGAGAACCTTCATATAATACCTGAATAAATATCATATCTAACACACAATGTTATTATTGTACAATACTGTTACAAATCTAGCTACACACATAGTCCCAAGCTTAACTTGACTTTGACTTTTCCTTGTATCCGACGTATTCGCCTAATCTGCAATGTTTATCATGATATAGCAAGGGTGAGAAACAAGTTTACCCAACAAGTTTAAGTTTAATTAAGAATATATCATGACTGAAAGAATTTGAATAATAGTTGTCTAACATTCAACAATATAATTGTGAACTAGCACAAACAAACTATCATAGCTGAACGAACATTGAACAAGAACATATCAATTATATCTGGACTAAATGGTAATGAAGGTGATCAACCTTTCATACCTGATGATTACATGCAATATGCACAGAGTACGATTCAACAATTCATAGACATGGTAATCAGAAATGATTATCCATAAGCATATTTGAATAAACAACTAGAAGTTGAGTTAAGGAAAACTTGCATGTACCGATGATTACCGTTACGCAACCTAGCTAACTTTAGCTGAAGACCTAATATTAATAATATTGATTTCCAAATATTAAAATAATATCATCACAATATAATACTATTATATATAATCATAGAATAACCTAAACACATAACCCTATCAGTCTATACAGCACATAAGACCTAGTATTAGGTCAAACTTTTGCAGTCTGAGTTGAATCCAGTACTATTCTGACATCCCGATGTCCTAGTTGGACAATTATCGAGTCTAATATTACTAAGACTTGGTCAAAATACTTTTCATAAGCTCGTAATAATTTTTAGATAATTATAACCATTTATCATAATTTTTCAATCATTAATATCGTATTTATATAATTTAAATACCATATAATTCCTTTATTATTAATATTTATTTAATATTAAATATTATTGAAAATCATAACATAATATTATAATATATTTATAATATCACAAAGTATTTTAATACATTAAAATTATATTTATATAATTTTTAAAATGATTAAATCCATTATTCGATAATTACCATTAATATTAAATATTAATGTTTTTCATGCCAAAATATCAAAAGTTATATTTTATAACTTTAAATATTTTATAACACTTAAATCATTTTTATATGGTTTTTAAATCATTAATTCTATTTTCCATAATTTATTTAATACATTTATTAAATAAATTAATTACTATTAATATTAATTAATTAATGAAATTCATCATATAATATTAAAAGTCATTAAAAATAAATTAAAATATTTTCTTACACCATAATATATTTTTAAATGATTTTTCACGTATTAAAATCATTTTTAAATAATTTATTTAATATTATAATTAATTGAATTAAATACCATTATTATTCCAAAAATATTAAATATTTATGAAATATATTCAAAATGATTAAAAACCCATTCTTAGGCTTTAAAATAATTTTTAGAAATTTGTATTGTATTTTTAATAATTTAAAACTAATTTTCTCTAATTATTAAATAAAATAATTAATTTTGGAAAATAAAGTGTCACTAAAGGGCCCTATAAGCGGCAGTAACTGTCATTATAGGTGTTCTTAACCCAAACCTGCAACATTCAAAACCCATTATCGAGTCGCTTAGTTTGACCAATTGTAGATCTTAGATCATAAGGATTTTGGGTTTGTATTTGTGTTTATTTTGTAGTATACATGTAATACTACAACCACAATTCGATTTCATGACCAAACTATAACAAAACTGCCAGATCTAAGTTACAGAAATTGTTGTCAGACGTGTTCTTGAGTTTCTGGGTTGCCCAGAAACTCAAGCTGTAACAAAGGTCCTATTTTGAAGCTTTGTATCTTTGATTGTGAGCTTACTTAATGTGATCTAAAAGTTCAGTCATGTAGTAGAGATGTTAGGGTACAAATATCAAGCACTATATAGGATTAACAACATCACATGGTAGAGATTAAGGCCGGTCAAAGTGATGTCAGAAAACGGTTCTTGAACATTTCTGGATTTTCCAGAAATGTTCTTGAGCAGTCGATCAACCTATATTTGACCATCCTTATACTTGATTCTGTTAAGGATCTGGGTGATGTAAAGGCTTTATTGGGTAGTCCTAATGTTAGGCTACTACATAAAAATAACAACTTGACCTAACAATCAAAGATCAGTAAGATCAGAGCCTTCAAAATTGATTGTCAGGCTTAAAAAAAATTTCTTCATTTGTTTATGTATTGTAGCAAGATTCTGGGGACATAATCCTTATAAGGGGGGGAGAATGTAACGCCCGAGAAAATCAGATTTTTTACGAAAATTAAATTTTTATTTGATTATGTATATTAAATAAATTTAATTGATTATTTATGTGAGTAAGCTATTTGAAGGTCGTTCTATGACCTAGAATGTGCGAATGTGGTTAGGATTTTGGCCACGTGATAGAATTAAAGTGTTTGAATTTCCAAGACAAAAATAAAAGTTTTCCGAGAAATTTTCGTAAAAATACTATTCACTAATTTTTATTCGGGAATTGTTTTTGAACTTCTGAGAAACGCGTAATGATAGAATTCTAAGACGAGATGGAATATCCAATAATATTTCAGTTATGGCAAACGAATTTTTCGCTTGCAGACTTAAAAGCTAACGGTTAGGAAAAGTGATTTCTAAGAAGGAATTAAAATGCGTATAATGAATTAAGAGATGATCGTATAATACGTAGGTATTATACGAGATAATGAATACGAGTATAATACGAGGTATTATATGAGTATGTATGAATGATGGTATGTCGTATATGATTAAGTATACGAGTTAGAATACGAGAATAATACGTAGATTATACGTTATAAGGCTTTAAGCCAAATGTATTGAATTTGTAGGAATGTGTAGGAAATTATAATGTCCAATTGGAAGAATGATAAAGCTTAAGTATAAGAATGGTTAAGTCCAATTGGAATTAAAGGTTAATGTCCAAAGTGAATTAATGAACAAGCCCAAGTGTTTGTTAAATGCAAGCCCAAAGTATAAGTAAAAGTTAAATAAGCTAAAAGCCCAAAGTAAGAACCTATTGGGTTATTGGATGATTAAAACCCATGGGGCAACCCATGGGTGATCCAAAGTGTGATGGCCAAGAAAAGAATGTGTTGAACAAGCAAAGGATAAGTTAAGTAAGGGATAAGTAAACTTAATAGCTAAGTAAAGTGCTTATAAGTGATAAACAAGTAAACTTAAGGGCTAAGTAAATGATAAGTTATTTGATGAGTAAGTTAAGTGTGAGACCCCAAATTTTATGAATAAAGATTTAAATTTCTCGAAATATTTTTTTTTAAAATTATGGTGTGGATTTGAGATAATGTTATAGTTGTGGGTAATATTTATTAATTTTGAAAAGTGTGCAAGTTGTTGTATAATATTCGATTGGTCGGGGAATATTCATTTTAACAGGGAATATTCGTATGGCAAGACAATCATTAGTGGACCCTGGCGGAAGTATTGTCGTAGTAAGAAAAGCGACATAATTATCTTTTTATAAAAATAACGGCGGAAGTGTTACCGTTAAAACCGCTGAAACTACGGTAGTAAAGAAATGCGATGTCTGGCGTGGTTGCATAGTAGCTTTTGGTATTGATTATTGATGCTTACATGAGAAGTCACTCAGTTTTGTTTAATTATTGCTTCAGTAATTATTGCATAGTATCTCACGTTATTTGATTCAATTATTGTCGATATTTAATATATTATTAAATCAATAATTGAGATAACAAAGTTATTAATATTATTATTTTCAATATTAATGATGTCTAGAAGTTCTATCAAGGATAGGTTTGGTCACCTAATTGCGCGCTAATAGGGAGAAATCCTTATTGGAAAGCCCCCTCTTTCCTGAGAACGACCTAGTCGATTAATATTGTGAATTATAATAATGATGATAAAGGTTGCTAAATATTGTGAGTTATAATATTAATGATGAATAAGTTCGTGTTGATTAAAGATGAAGTTGATAGTTCCATTGTGTTGGGATTATTAGTGTTAGTGGAAATCGACATCTATTCCGATAATAATTGATTTTTGGAGGTTAAATTGACCAATCGGGTAATTAATCGGATAAATGAGCAATCAATTGCTATTAATTCACATGATTATAACTATTTGTTCACATGTGTGTACTATTGATTCGCATTCATGTACTATTAGGGGAGGTGGTGCAAGATTGATAATACTTGCATGACTAAGTTAAAAATGGAGGTATAGATGGAGGTACTATACTGTAATTTGTATTTTCACATGTATAGAACTATTGATTCACATGATGTACTATTAGGGGAGGTGGTGCAAGTTTGATAATACTTGCAGGACTAAATTAAAAATGAAGGAAAAGATGAATGTATTATACTGTAATATTTTGAGCCCCAAAACGTGTAATTATCGAAACTATATTTTCCTATAAATAGAAGCTCTTTCTTCCTTCATTTCTCACCAATTCACTAAGTCTCACAAGAGCAATTATAGAGATAGAAGCTATAGAGAGAGAAGCTATAAAGAGAAAGAAGAAGAGTAGTCTGTTACTTCACTACTCTTGTATCCAGTCTTCTTTCGAGGTAAGGGGTATTATTTATTTCATATTCTGAAGAGATATTTTTTTTTGTATTCGTATGAATATTATTTTTGTTTAATATTCATAAGGAATATCATCTCCGTTCAATATTCGTAGGAATATTATTTTCGTTCAACTGTCGTAAGGGGTATTATTAATTTCATATTCTGAAGAGATATTATTTTTTTGTATTCGTATGAATATTATTTTCGTTTAATATTCGTAAGGAATATCATCTCCGTTCAATATTCGTAGGAATATTATTTTCGTTCAACAGTCGTAAGGGGTATTATTTCTTCGTAAATGATATTATTTCTTTCAATATCATTATGCCGGAATATTGGTATGAATTTTATTGTGGAATTTCTACCTTTTTGTGTCGGAATTACTATTCACTCTAGTATTATTCACTAGGGTATTTGGGGAACTTTTCGTGCTGGAGTACTATTCATGAGTTACTATTCACCCGGTTACTATTCACTCTAGTATTATTCACTCGGGTATTCGGGGTACTTTTCGTGTTGGAGTATTATTCACGAGTTACTATTCACCCAATTACTATTCACTCTAGTATTATTCACACGAGTATTCGGGACACTTTTCACATCTGGGTACTATTCATAGGGTACTATTTCCGAAGTACTATTCACAGAGTATTATTCATGGGGTACTATTCACCCGAAAAATTTATTTCTTTTCCGTTCAAATTATTTTTGATACATGAAAATTATTCTTGAATTTTACTCCACAAAGAATTATCATGTTGACAATTTAGATATTTTTAAACTCTGGATAAATTTTAAGTCTTTAATATTTATCCTTGATTGCGTTTGATTAATGCTTATATCATTGTCATCATCCTCATACTTATATTGTGATGAAAGTCATCTTTGGCTTACGTGCATAGATGGACTGTTGATTATTAGTATTATGGTTGTATATCTTTTACTTACATGCAAAGGTAGACTGTTGATTATTGATTTTATAATTGTATATCTTTGGCTTACGTGCAAAGACGAACTGTTGATTGAAAACTTTGGCCCGTAGTGCAAAGATGGACAGGTGTATGACATGATCATGACCACTGGTGATACTAATGAATATCCTTAGCCTGTAGAGCATGGATAATTCGATGATGTGATTGGCAAGATCATGACCATTAGTTAATAGTTGAATGTCTTTGGCCATAGTGCACTGACAGAAAATTGATTGGTATGATCATGACCATTGGTTTTATAGTTGAATATCTTTGGCCCGTAGTGCAAAGGTAGACAACTGATTGGTTTGATGATTGTTATTTCATTTGAATATCTTTAGCCTTTGGGGTAAGTATATTGAGTAAACTTTCTATTAAACTTTTGTGGCAAGGAGGAACTATCGATTTACATGATTATAAATATGAATTATGGATTTACTATAATCTTTGGTGGCTCAAGTGAAGACAGGTGATTAGAGTTCTTTTTTGTATAACAAAGAACTATTGATGAGTTTTATAGGAATGAAATATTAACGATTGACTTTTAATCTAGAGGAGACAGTAGACATTATGTTCTACTTGACTCTTCTAATGGATTGCTTATTCCGCTGCAGTTGTTGATCTAAAACTTGTTGTCTATTGTATTCTATCAATTGTTATAGTGTTGAAGGCTAAGGATAATTTATTCTGCATTATCTTAGTCATAATATTTCTTACTGGGCTAGTTGAGCTCACCCTTTTGCTTTCATTGTTCTCTTCAGGAAATGAGAACGTAGCTGGGACTAGTCAGGGAATGGAGTGATGGTCTGAGATGGTGGCTATAGTAGTCCTCACTATTTTTATAAAATAGTGTGATAATAATAGTAATGAGGACTCCATTGAGTGTGGATATTGTCTAGAAGATAATATTCGTGTTAAAACTCTCAGCTATGTTTTGTCGTATTTTACACGACTGTTGTATAATTAAGTTGTATTTGAATTTTTTATCATGTATTTGGTGACTCAAGATGGGTGATGTATACCTGTTTTGGGGGCGTCACAGTTGGTATCAAAGCTTAGGGATATGATCCCTGGCTGAGATGTGAGACAAGAACTAGGAGGGGAGAGACGGGGAATTCCTTTGGTAGTATGACCTACCTAAGTTTATTTGGTATTTAATTGGTCGATCAGAGTATAGGGATAATATGTGATATGTTAATTAACCCTTGTTTTGTGGCAGTATTTGAAAATGACATCTGAGAATGTTGAGAATAGCAATGGAGCACAGGAGACCGTTGAGTCTCTACAGATCAATACCTAGGATAATGTGCATCAGGAAGGCAACAATCCTCATGCAAACAACAACACTGACCAAATGATGAACGATGGAATGTTCAGAGGCTTTATACAATTCATGCAACATCAGGTAAGAGAGATTCATGTTCAAAATATAAGTGGAAATAATGGCAACCCACGGTCGGCCACCGCTAAGTAGTTCAAGGAGCTGGGACCACCGGAGTTTTTGGGAAAGCCAGAACCACTTAAGGCAGAGACGTGGATAAAGAAGATCACCAAGATATTTGATATCTTGGAATGCTCAGAGGAGCAAAAAGTTCCATTCGCCACCTTTATGTTGCGTGCAGAAGCAGATCATTGGTGCGAATCTATAAAATGTACCCAGCCTGAAGCACTCAAGATGTCTTGGGAGAAGTTTCAAGAATTATTCAACGACAAGTACTTTCCTAAAAGTATTCGTCACATGAAGGAGGTAGAATTCATCAACCTAGAGCAAAACAATATGATCGTGTCGCAGTACGAGGCTAAGTTTGCGGAGTTATCCCGGTTTGCATCCCTTTTAGTCGATAATGAGGAGAGAATAACGTGAATGATTCTGCGAGGTTTGAAACTCGAAATACGTCAATACCTCATTTCTCATAAACTTTGTTTATATTCAGATGTTGTGAATAGGGCTCAGTTATTGGAGTGCGATAATGAGTTAGTACAACCAAAAGGAAATGACCAACAACACGATAATAATCATACTGGGGTGTAACAACGGCCATCTAAACAATGATAACCATCGTGGAGGAAATTATCATGCCAAGAATGGTAACCACTTCGGTGGTAATCATGGCCAAGATAATAGAAGTGGAAATTTCAAGAAGAGAAGGTTCGATAATGATGGAAAGACAATGACACCAAAGACCTTTTAGTTTCAAAGGAAGAAGAACGACCACCGGTCGTATGTTTCAAATACGGACAGGAGGGACACATCCGTCAAAACTATACGCAGTAATCCAAAACGTGTTTCAATTGCGGAAGAGAAGGTCACCTAGCTCGATTTTTTCGTGCACCAAAGTCAAGTCCAGCTGGGACGGTGGCACCAAAGGCGGATACGGACTAAACAAAGTCGGTTGTTTCAGGAAGAGCATTTTTTGTGACTTCTCAAAAAGCGAGTAACCCAAACGAAGTTAGCACGGGTTAGTTAATTATAAATTCTTGTAAAGTCTATACCTTATTAGATACCGGTTCTACCCATTCTTTTATCTCTCTTGCTTGCGCTCAACGTTTAAATTTGACTCCAGAGAGATTAGACTTTGACTTATCAATTGAAACTCCGTTAGAAGAAACCTTCGTTACCTCCACTATTTATAAATCTTGTTCGATTCAAATCGACAATTTCACGTTACCTGTCGATCTTATCTCTTTGAAAATACTTGCCTTTGATGTGATTTTAGGAATCGATTGGTTAACTACTCATCATGCTTTTCATAAGATCGTTAACTTTTATATTCCTAACCAACCTGTTATGCGAATTCAAGCAACAAAACCACTAAAGTCAATCACTGTCATATCAAGCCATAAGTAAAGAGCCCCGAGCCTTTCGCTGGTAACTTCCTTGTGTGGAATGCACCGAAGCCAAACTTTCTATAGGGGATGCTGTTAATGACGATGGAAAGTTGATAGGTATCAATGTGACGTGCTATCCAAGTCTTGGATGAGGGTCACAGTTTTGAATGATATTTTTATCGTTAATAAATTTCTTGACGTATTTCTGAAGACTTCTTGGCCTACCCCAAAGCATGAAATCGAATTTTGTACTGACCCTAGTATAAAACCCATTTCTAAAACCCTTAAATATTTCTTCAACCAAAATGAACGTATAATGCGCCAAAGATGTTGGCTCGAGCTGTTGAAGATTACGACTATACCATTCAATATCATTATAGAAGAGCGAACGTGGTAGCTGACGCGTTGAGTAGAAGATCGTATGCGATTACGAGTGCGATGTTGTTAATAGAAAGACCTATTTCGTATAACTTACAAATGATGAAGACAGAGTTAAAGACTCTAGAGACCCACATAAAGATAGCGAATATACGAGTAGAATCGACTTTAATCGATAAAGTTAATGCCGCTCAAGCTACATACTCAGAGCTGATGAATGTGCAGAAGAAGGTTCAAGAGGGCGTTATTCTAGAAGTAAGAATCGATGAAGAGAGGAAATCTCAACCCTCGATTTTATTGGCCTATTTGAAATCCTTGATTAAGTAGGAACTGTGGCCTATAGACTTGTTTTACCGCCAAGTATGTCGCGTGTTCATAACGTTTTTCACGTATTGATGTTACGTAAATATATGGATGACCCAAACCACATTATTAAATTAGAACTAGATGAGATAGCAAAAGATTTAACGTATGAGGAGATACATGTTAAAATCTTGGATAAAAAGGATCGTATTCAACACTCAAAGGTTATACATCAAGAGTTAGAATCTGAAATGAAGTCAAGGTATCCTCATCTCTTGATACCACAATGCGTCACGTAAATTTCGAGGGAGAAATTCCATAAGGAGGGGAGATTGTGAGACCCCAAATTTTATGAATAAAGATTTAAATTTCTCGAAATATTTTTTTTAAAAATTATGGTTTGGATTTGAGATAATGTTATAGTTGTGGATAATATTTATAAATTTTGAAAAGTATGCAAGTTTTTGTATAATATTCGATTGGTCGGGGAATATTCGTTTTAACAGAGAATATTTGTACGACGGCACAATCATTGGTGGACCCCACAACGGAAGTATTGTCGTAGTAAAAAAATGACATAATTATCTTTTTATAAAAATAATGACGGAAGTGTTACCGTTAAAAGTGTTGAACTACCCGGTAGTAAAAGTACAGTAATATGCGTGGTTGCATAGTAGCACACGGTATTGATTATTGATGCTTACGTGAGAAGTCACTCAGTTTTGTTTAATTATTGCTTCAGTAATTGTTGCATAGTATCTCACGTTATTTGATTCAATTATTGTCGATATTTAATATATTATTAAATCAATAATTGAGATAACAAAGTTATTAATATTATTATTTTCAATATTAATGATGTCTAGAAGTTCTATCAAGGATAGGTTTGGTCACCTAATTGCGCGCTAATAGGGAGAAATCCTTATTGAAAGCCCCTCTTTCACGAGAACGACACAGTCGATTAATATTGTGAATTATAATAATGATTATAAATGTTGTTAAATATATTGAGGTGTCTTTTTATGAAGTCACGGAAGTTTATATATATATATATATATATATATATATAAATTTTGTTTTATTAGTATTATTAACGTAATAAAATAGAAAAGCTTTTATATAAAATGCAAATACTTTTATAAAGTTATTTGTTTTATTAGACTATAAATAGAATATATTATATTCTATTATGCATAGTGTTTATAAATAGAATATATTATATTTTATTTAAAAGATTTTGTTTTATTAGAATATTTTATTAATACTGTATAGTAAATCAATATGGACCGTCCGATTAAAAGTAAATCAATCTGAACCGTTAATGAATTAGTTACTATTCAGTCCATTCTCCTATAAATAGAAGCTCATTCCTTCATTATTTCTTACGAATTCACTGAAACTCTAGATAGAGAAATTATTAAGAGAAAGAAGAAAAGTATTTTGCTACTACACTACTTCTATATCCAGTTTCTTCTAAGGTAAGGGGTATTATTTCTTTCGTATTCATAAAGAGAACTTCTGTTATTCCATTCTTTATTATTCTGTTGGAATAACTTTGTATCTCTGTGAGCTACCCTATACTTGGTGAAATTCTCCCCGTTATTCCATTCTTTATTATTATGTTGAATAACTCTTTATCTATCAAATCCGCATACATGGTGAAATTCTTCCATTATTCCATTCTTTATTATTATGTTGGAATAACTTTGTCTATCTGAAAGTACCACATACATGGTGAAATTCTTACATTATTCCATTCTTTATTATTATGTTGGAATAACCTGTATATGCGAAGTACCGCATACATGGTGAAATTCTTCTGTTATTCCATTCTTTGTTATTATGTTGGAATAACATGTCTATGCGAAGTACCGCATACATGGTGAAATTCTTCTGTTATTCCATTCTTTATTATTATGTTGGAATAACCTGTCTATGCGAAGTACCGCATACATAGTAAAATCCTTTTGTCATTTCATTCTTTATTATTATGTTGGAATAACCTGTATATGCGAAGTACCGTATACATGGTGAAATTCTTCTGTTATTCCATTCTTTATTATTCTGTTGGAATATCCTATCTGTACGTATTACGCATGACCTGGTTTCATTATTTATTATTTTGTTGGAATAACCTGTCTTTGTGGTCTATCGCATGCCTGGTGAAGTCTTTTGTTATTTCATTCTTTATTATTCTGTTGGAATATCCTGTCTGTGCGTTTACGCATGACCTGGTTCCATTATTTATTATTCCGTTGGAATAACCTGTCTTTGCGGTCTATCGCATGCATGGTGAATTCTTCTGTTATTCCATTCTTTATTATTCTGTTGGAATAACATGTCTATGTGGATTACCACTTGCATGGTGAATGACCCTTCGTATTCATTTCTTATTAAATTGTGGAAATGATCTGTCTACATGGATTACCGCATGGCGGACGAAAATCCATTTGTAGTTTCATATATTCAGTTATACTCAGTTGGTTAAAGCTTTGACTTCTATACTCCATGAAATTAGTGGAATATCCTTGATCTTTGCGCTTCATCCAGTATCTTTTCATGGAAATATTCTTCTGAGCATTCTTGAATTTTACTCTACAAAGAAGTATCATGTTGACAATTTGGACGTTATTAGTTCCTGGATAAATTAATTCTTGAACTTGTTTTATTGAATTCTTATATCATTGTCATCATCCTCATGTTTATTTTATGTTGAAAGTCATCTGTGGCCTGTAGTGCATAGATGGACTTGGTATGATTATGACCAGGGATTATTCGATATAATCATGACCGTAATGTTACAAATGATGTAGTAAAAGTCCTCATTAGCCCATAGTGCATTGATGGACAGTTGTTGGCATGATCATGACCATTGATGAATACACAAATATCATTGGCCCGTAGTGCATGGATTATTTGTGGTTGTGATACTAATGAATATCCTTGGCCGTAGTGTAGGGATGATGTGGATTATTTATTAAAATTGAGTCTCAAATGATAAAAGTGATGAAAAACTTTTAAATCATAAAAGATAGTAGATTTTATTCTCTACTTGACTCTTTTAATGGATTGCTTGTTCATTATGCAGCTTAAACTTGATGTTTGTTATATTTTATCAGTTTAATATTGTTGAAGACTAATGATAATTTATTCTACATTATCTTAGTCATAATATTTCTTACTAGGCTAGTTGAGCTCACCCCTTTCTTTCACTGTTCTCTTCAGGAAATGAGAACGTAGCCGGGACTAGTCGGGGAATGAAGTGACGGTCCAGATGATAGTATTAGTAGTCCTCACTATTCTGTTAAATAGTGTGACAATAAATGTAATGTGGACTCCTTTGAGTGTGGATATTGTCTAGATGACAATAATCTTATTAAAACTCTCAATTTATGTTTTATCGTATTTTACACGACAACTGTATTATTAAGTTGTATTTGTATTCTGTACCATGTATATAGCGACTCAGAATAGGTGATGTATACTTGTTTTGGGGGCGTCACATTAAGTAATTGCCAAGTAAATGTGGTGATCAAGTAAACTTGAAGGCTAAGCAAAGTGCTTAAATGTGATGAGCAAGTTAACTTAGTGCTTAAGCAATGAATAGTAAGTGTTAGTTCTTATTATTGGTGATTTTAATAATGACAATATATTTGAGTTTGTGTAATGGTCTTATATGATTTATTTAGAAAATAATTTTAATTCTATGATGCATGAATATATTATTCTTTGCATGGAAATATTATATTTTGCATGGAGTGATTTTTTAGCATGTTTAGTCTTAAAGGAAAAATATTTCATATATGGTGAAGTGATTTTAATGATAAAAATATGCATAAGTATATGATTTAAGCTAAACAAATTTTGAAATGGGTTGATTAAATAATATAATTTATTATTTTGTATGATGGCCCATTTTATATTGTTTAAATTGATATTATCTGCAGGATTATATTAAGGAACATTGTTATTATGTTAACAGGTTGTTTTAATATTTAAATCAGAATATATTAAGGAGTTGATTTAGGTGAGCAAGTTATTCTAATTAGGAGTCTTTGTATTAACTGGGTTAGAACTCTTGTGTAGAGTATGGACTCTATCTTTCATTTCATATTGCTCCTTATTTTTAGGATGTACCTGATTGAGCAATTTGTTGAGTATTTCACTTAGACTATTTCTCTCCTTATATTATGCTATTCAAATTGGAAAGGAGTCTTATAAGGAGTTTGTTATAAGATATTATCCTTTATTCCTTGATATAATATTTTTTAATTTGACTTGGATTTCAAATCTTTTAAATTAATATATATTTGCTGGCATATATTATTTGTTGAAATCCTATCTCTATACCAACTGTGATATAAGATATTCCTGCTAACAATTATTATTATATATGTTGGTCTCAAGTATATTTTTTAACATTTGTTGAGATATTTAAGCTAACAAAGTTTTATAGCCGTTTGTCTATTCTATATATATCTCTTCTTAGCTAAAACAGGGATACAAATAAGACAACGGAGATATACATCAATTCAGGGGAATCAAACAAAAATCAGTATTAGACAAAGATACTTCCATTGAGAGCTATCAAAGTTCATTTCCAGCAAGTCTTGTTTTAGTATTAATTCTTTGTTAGCTGGAAATAAGAATTCTTTTATAATCATATATTTCTTGTAACCAAATCTGAGCTCAAGTGTGAGACCCCAAATTTTATGAATAAAGATTTAAATTCTCGAAATATTTTTTTGAATATTATGGTGTGAATTTGATATAATGTTCTAGTTGTGGGTAATATTTATAAATTTTGCAAAGTAAGCAAGTTGTTATATAATATTCGATTGGTCGGGAAATATTCGTTTTAAAAGGGAATATTCGTACGACGGCACAATCATTGGTGGACCCCGCAACGTAAGTATTGTCGTAGTTAGAAAATGACATAATTATCATTTTATAAAAATAACGGCAAAAGTGTTACCCTTAAAACTATTGAACTACCCAGTAGTAAAAGTACAGTAATACGCGTGGTTGCATAATAGCACACAATATTGATTATTGATACTTACGTAAGAAGTCACTCAGTTATACTCAATTATTGCTACAGTAATTGATGCATCATATCTCTCATATTATTGGTTCGATTATTGTCACAGTATCATCTGTATAATATGTTATATTATTAAATCAATAATTAAGATGACAAAGTTATTCAAATTATTATTTGCAATATTGACAATGTCTAGAAGTTCTGTCAAGAAGAGGTTTGGTCACCTAATTGCACACCATTAAGGAGAAATACTTATCGAAAAGCCCCCTCTTTCCTGGGAACGACCTAGTTGTTAAATATTGTGAATTATAATATTAATGATGAATAAGTTTGTGTTGATTAAAGATGAAATTGATAGTTTCATTGTGTGGGAATTATAGGTGTTAGTGGAAATCGACATTTATTTCGATAATAATTGATGTCTGGAAGTTATATTGACCAGTCGGGTAATTAACCGGATAAATGAGGAATTAATTGCTATTAATTCACATGATTATAACTATTTGTTCACATGTGTGTACTATTGATTCAAATTCTTGTACTATTAGGGGAGTTGGTGCAAGATTGATAATATTTGCATGACTAAGTTAAAAATGGAGGTATAGATGGAGGTACTATACTGTAATTCATATTTTTACATGTCTAGAACTATTGATTCACATGATTTACTATTAGGGGAGGTGGTGCAAGTTTGATAATACTTGCAGGACTAAATTAAAAATGAAGGAAAAGAGGAAGGTATTATACTGTAATATTTTGAGCCCCAAAACGTGTAATTATCGAAACTATATTTTCTTATAAATAGAAGCTCATTCCTTCATTATTTTTCACCAATTCACTAAAGCTATAGAGCAATTATTATAGAGAGAAATTATAGAGAGAAAGAAGAAGAGAAGTCCACCTCCTTATTCCAAAGATCCATCTTCTTTTGAGGTAAGGGTATTATTCTTTCGTATTCATGAAGAGAGTTATTTTCTTTCAATACTGTAAGAGTTGTTATTCCATTCTTTATTATTATGTTGGAATAACTTTATCATATGCAAAGTACCGCATACATGGTGAAATTCTTACATTATTCCATTCTTTATTATTATGTTGGAATAACTTTTATGCATGCATGCTGATCTATCGCATGCCCGTGAATTCTTTTGTTATTCCATTCTTTATTATTACATTAGAACATCCTCATGCATGCGGATTACGCATGACTGGTTCCATTCTTTATTATTTTGTTAGAACATCCTCATGCATGCGGATTCGCGTGACATTTGGTTCCATTCTTTATTATTACATTGGAATATCCTATCTCATGCGGATTCGCATGACGACTGGTTCCATTCTTTATTATTACTCGTTGGAATAACTTGTATATGCGATCTATCGCATGCATGGTGAATTCTTCTGTTATTCCATTCTTTATTATTCTGTTGGAATAACATGTCTATGTGGATTACCGCATGCATGGTGAATGATCCTTTGTATTCATTCCTTATTAAATTATGGAAATGATCTGTCTACATGGATTACCGCATGGCGGGCGAAAATCCATTTGCAGTTTCATATATTCTATTATACTCAGTTGGTTAAAGTTTTAGCTTCTATACTCCATGAAATTAGTAGAATATCCTCTATATTTACGCTTCATCTAGTATCTTTTCATGGAAATATTCTTCTGAGCATTCTTGAATTTTACTCCACAAAGCAGTATCATGTTGACAATTTGGAAGTTATTGATTTCTAGATAAATTAAATTATAAATCTTTAAAATTTATCCTTGAACTTGTTTTATTGAATTATTATGTCATTGTCATCATCCTCATGCTTATATTGTAATGAAAGTCATCTTTGGCTTACGTGCATAGATGGACTTGGTATGATTATGACCAGGGATTATTCGGTATAATCATGACCGTAATGTAACGAATGATGTGGTGAAAGTCTTCAGTGTCCTGTAGTGTATTGATGGACAATTTTTGGTATGATTATGACCATGGATTATTCGGTATAGTCATGACCATTGATGATTTAATGAATATCCTTAGCCCGTGGTGCAGGGAAGATTCGATGATATGGTTTATTTATTAAGCTGAGTCTCAGCGATAAAGTTTATGAAAAACTTTTTAAATCATAGAAGATAGTAGATTTTATGTTCTACTTGACTCTTCTAATGGATTGCTTATTTCCGCTGCAATTGTTTATCTAAAACTTGTTATTTATTGTATTCTATCAGTTGTTATACTGTTGAAGGCTAAGGATAATTTATTCTGCATTATCTTAGTCATAATATTTCTTACTGGGCTAGTTGAGCTCACCCTTTCTTTCATTATTCTCTTCAAGAAATGAGAATATAGCTGGGACGAGTCAGGAAATGGAGTGATGGTCCAGGATAAATGGCTTTAGTAGTCCTCACTATTCTACGGAAAAATGTGATAATAATTGTAATGAGGACTTCATTGAGTGTGGATATTGTCCAGATGACAATATTTGTGTTTAAACTCTCAGCTATGTTTTGTCGTTTTTTACACGATTGTTGTATAATTAAGTTATATTTGAATTTATGTACCATGTATCTGGCGACTCAAGATGGGTGATGTATACTTATTTTGGGGGCATCACAGTTGGTATCAAAGCTTAGGGATATGATCCCTGGCTGAGATGTGAGATAAGAACTAGGAGGGGAGAGACGGGGAATTCCTCGCTAGTATAACCTACCTAAGTTTATTTGGTATTTAATTGGTCAGTCAAAGTATAGGGATAATATGTGACATGTCAATTAACCCTTGTTTTGTGACAGTGTTTGAGAAAGGCATCTGAAAATGTTGAGATAAGCAATGAAGCACATGAGACCGTTGAGTCACTTCAACCAAAAGGTAATGACCAAAGAACACGATAATAATCATCTGGGTGGCAACGACCATCTAACAATGATAACCATCGTGGGGGAAATTATCATGCCAAGAATGGTAACCACTTCGGTGGTAATCATGACCTAGATAATAGAAGTGAAAGTTTCAAGAAGAGGAGATTCAATAATAATGGAAAGACGTCTGCACCAGCACCTGTTGTTGAGGAAGGAGAATGACCGCCGGTCGTATGTTACAAATGCGGAGGGGAAGGACACATCAGTCCAAACTGTACGTAGCAGTCCAAAGCGTGTTTCAATTGTGGGAAAGAAGGTTAGCTATCCCGATTTTGTCGTGCACCAAAGTCAAGTCTAGCTGGGACGGTGGCACCAAAGGCGGATACGGACAAAACAAAGTTGGTGGTTTCAGGAAGAGCGTTTTTTGTGACATCTCAAAAAGCGAGTAACCCGAACGAAGTTAGCACGGATTAGTTAATTATAAATTCTTGGGAGTCTATACCTTATTAGATACCGGTTCTACCCAATCTTTTATCTCTCTTGCTTGCGCTCAACGTTTAAATTTGACCCCAAAGAAGTTAGACTTTGACTTATTGGTTGAAACTTCGTTAGTAGAAACCTTCATTACCTCCACTATTTATAAATCTTGTTGATTCAAATCGACACTTTCACGATACCTGTCGATCTTATCTCTTTGAAAATACTTGCTTTTGATGTGATTTTAGGAATCGATTGGTTAACTACTCATCATGCTTTTTATAAGGTTGTTAACTTTTATATTCCTAACCAACCTGTTATGCGAATTCAAGCAACCAAACCACTAAAGTCAATCACTGTTATATTAAGCCATAAGTAAAGAGCCTCGAGCCTTTTGCTGGTGACTTCCTTGTGTGGAATGCACCGAAGCCAGACTTTCTGTAGGGGAGGCCGTGAATAATGGTGGCAAGTTGTTAGGTATCAATGTGATGTACTATCCAAGTCTTGGATTAGGGTCACAGTTTTGAATGATATTTCTATTGTTAATAAATTTCCTGATGTATTTCTTGAAGAACTTCCTAGCCTACCCCAGAGCGTGAAATCAAATTTTGTATTGACCCCAGTACAAAACCCATTTCTAAAACCCTTAAATATTTTTCTTCACCCAAAACGAACATAGCATACGCCAAAGATGTTGGCTCGAGCTGTTGAAGATTACGACTATACCATTCAATATCATTGTGGAAGAGCGAACGTGGTAGCTAACGTGTTGAGTAGAAGATAATATGCGTTTACGAGTGCGATGTTGTTAACACAAAAACCCCTTTCGTATAACTTACAAATGATGAAGATAGAGTTAAAGACTCTAGGGACCCACGTGAAGATAACGAATATACGAGTAAAATCGACTTTAATCGATAAAGTTAAAATCGCTCAAGCTACATACTCAGAGCTGATGAAAACGAAGAAGAAGGTTCAAGAAGGCGTTATTCTAGAAGCAAAAGTCGATTTAGAGAGAAAATTGTAACCCTCAATTTTATTGGCCTGTTTGAAATCCTTGATCGAGTAGGAACTGTGGCCTATAGACTCATTTTAGTACCAAGTATGTCGCGTGTTCATAACGTTTTTCACGTATCGATGTTACGTAAGTATGTGGATGACCCGAACCACATTATTGAATTAGAATTAGATGAGATAGCAGAAGATTTAACGTATGAGAAAATACGTGTTAAAATCTTGGATAAGAAGGATTATATTCGACACTCAAAGGATATACCTCAAGAGTTAGAATCTGAAATGAAGTCAAGGTATCCTCACCTTTTCGGCATACCAGGTACGTACGTAAATTTTGAGGGCAAAATTTCATAAGGATGGGAGATTATGAGACCCCAAATTTTATGAATAAAGATTTAAATTTCTCGAAATATTTTTTTGAATATTATGGTGTGGATTTGATATAATGTTATAGTTGTGGGTAATATTTATAAATTTTTTAAAGTAAACAAGTTGTTATATAATATTCGATTGGTCGGGGAATATTCGTACGACGGCACAATCATTGGTGGACCCCACAACGAAAGTATTGTCAGAGTTAGAAAATGACAGAAATATCTTTTTATAAAAATTAAGGCGAAAGTTTTACCGTTAATTGTTGAAATACTAGGTGGTAAAAGTATATTAATATGTGTGGTTGCATAATAGTACACGGTATTATACAGTATCTTTGATTATTGATTCTTACGTGGGAAGTCAGTCAGTTATACTCAATTATTGCTACAGTAATTGCTGCATAATATCTTTCATATTATTGATTCAATTATTGTCACAGTATCATCTGCATAATATTTTATATTATTAAATTAATAATTAGGACGAAAAAGTTATTCATATTATTATTTCCATTATTAACGATGTCTAGAAAGTTTTGTCGAGGAAAGGGGTTTGGTCACCTAATTACGCGCCAATAAGGAGAAATCCTTATCGGAAAGCCCTCTCTTTCCTGGGAATGATCTGGTTGTTAAATATTGTGAGTTATAATATTAATGATGAATAAGTTCGTATTGATTAAAGATGAAATTGATATTTCTATTGTGCTGGGATTATTAGTGTTAGTGGAAATCGATATTTATTTCGATAATAATTGATTTTTGGAGGTTAAATTGACCAATCAGGTAATTAATCGGATAAATGAGAAATTAATTGCTATTAGTTCACATGCATATAACTATTTGTTCACATGAATGAAACTATTGATTCACATGCATGTACTATTAGGGGAGGTGGTGTAATACCCGAGAATTTCCACGTATTATTAAATGAATATATTAATGGAAATAATATTTATGTGAATATTTCCACGTATTCACATGCATGAAAGTCATCTTTGGCTTACGTGCATAGATGGACTTGGTATAATTATGACCAGGGATTATTCAGTATAATCATGACCGTAATGTAACGAATGATGTGGTGAAAGTCCTCAGTGGCCTGTAGTGCATTGATGGACAGTTTTTGGTATTATTATGACCAGGGATTATTCGGTATAGTCATGACCATTGATGATTTAATGAATATCCTTGTCCCGTAGTGCAGGGAAGATTCGATGATATGGTTTATTTATTAAGCTGAGTCTCAGCGATAAAGTTGATGAAAAACTTTTTAAATCATAGAAGATAGTATATTTTATGCTCTACTTGACTCTTCTAATGGATTGCTTATTTCCGCTGCAGTTGTTGATCTAAAACTTGTTGTTTATTGTATTCTATCAGTTGTTATACTGTTGAAGGCTAAGGATAATTTATTCTGCATTATCTTAGTCATAATATTTCTTACTGAGCTAGTTGAGCTCACCCTTTCTTTCATTATTCTCTTCAGGAAATGAGAATATAGCTGAGACGAGTCGGGAAATGGAGTGATGGTCCATGATAAATGGTTTTAGTAGTCCTCACTATTCTACGGAATAATGTGATAATAATTATAATGAGGACTTCATTGAGTGTGGATATTATCTAGATGACAATATCCGTGTTTAAACTTTCAGCTATATTTTGTCGTATTTTACACGATTGTTGTATAATTAAGTTGTATTTGAATTTATGTACCATGTATCTGGCGACTCAAGATGGGTGATGTTTACATGTTTTGGGGGCATCACATCAAGTCTAGTTTGGCTTGATGATTCAGTAGTGGATAGAGTTTGTTCAAAGGAGGCTTTCAAGGTTGTAGAGGTGCAAAGGTCTCAGTGGTGAGAAAGGTTACAGTGGTGCAAAGGGGGCAGAGGTGTTCATCGCAGTGGAAAGCTTTATTTAAACAGGGAGTTCTTTTTATTGTATTTAATTAAGTATTAAGTTTAATAAAAAGCGTCTCCAATACCAGTTGGTATTGGACGTGGATTAGGATACTAGACTAGAGGATAGGGGCTGGACCACGTAAAAATCTTGGTGTGATTTACTATTCTTTTGTTTATGTTTTAAGCTTCAATATTCTGCTATTTTTTGGTTTAAAATTGTGGCCAAAATTTTTACTAATACAGATAGGTATTAGCTGTCCGTTTATATTAGACGAAGAACATATCTAATACGGATAGGTTTAGACCGTCCAATTATAGCCTGCTATAGTAAACTTCAAAATTTGACCACTATAGATCACTTTGGGTATTTATACCTATTCACCCCCTCTAGGTGTGCTTAATTACAAAATTTTATTTGGCATCAGAGCTTGGCTTTACTAATATTAATCGTTGCAGGTCGTAGGGGAAGATCATATGGCACACCTAAACTTTCAAGAAGGTCAGTCCACAAGTAGGCCATCGCTGTTGTTCGAAAGTGAAAACTTCAACTTTTTGAAGTTCAGAATAAAGATTTTTCTTAAAAGAGACCCATGGGAATGGTGGGTTGTTGAAAATGGACCTGTCATTCCTAGACATGATAATGGCAAACCAAAGGCTCTCATGGAGATGGATGCAAAAGAAAGCTATATGTTTTCCTACAACTCAAGAGCCATGAAAACCTTGTTAAGCAGAATGGTCCAAGTTGAATTGATAAAGTATCATCGTGCAACAGCGCAAAAGAAATGTGGGACACTGTCTTGATGAGTCATGAAGGTACTTCAAAAGTCAAAGAGGTAAAGTTAAGTATGCTATTGCAAGACTATGAGTTATTCAAGTTAGAAAAGGATGAAACAATTAATGAAGCTCAAGGGAGATTTCTCACTCTTATGAACTCTCTAAGTATGCTCGGCCAGAAAATTGATCAAAGAGAGATAAATAGAAAGATACTTAGAGTCATGCCCAAACGGTTTGCACCAAAAGTCACAACTCTCCAAGACTCACCAACAATTAGTATGATAGAAACTCTCACTTTATTTGGAGAGCTTGAAGAATTTAAAAATCAACTAAAGAGGTATGATGAAGAGGATGAAGCACCAATAAAGAAATCATTACACTTCAAGTTGAGAGCAACAATGAAAGTGATCACGAAGATCTTGATGAAGAAATTGAAATGATCTCAAGAAAACTCGAGAGACTACTACAAAGGAAGAAACAAAGGAAAAATCAAAAAGGTAGCTCAACTCCAGTGAGCAAGTCCGAAACGAAACAAGAAGAAGAAAATGTCCAACTCTGTTTCATGGGACTAGAAGATGATGATCAACTTGAGGTAACAAATTTTTATAAAGCTTTTGAAATATCTATGCCTGATTATATTGCTTTACAAAATGAAAATCAATAGCTCAAAAAGAAAACTGATTATTTTAAGAATTATGTAAATAAGCTAATGAATGAAGTTAGGTCACTTATTAAAGAGAGAAAAGAAAATGAATATCTTAAAAATGAAAATGAAGTGTTAAAAGAAAATTTGAAAATGAGAGATGCATGCATAGATGCTTTTAATGATGGAAAAATGATGATAATGTAACAAATGCAAAAATAGCATCTTTAAAAAATGATCTTGCTAAATTTGTGCAAAGAGAAAAGAATCTAAATATTATGTTAGGTGCACAAAGGTCTAGTCTTGATAAACAAGGAATTGGGTATAATCCTGTGAAAAATAGAACACGTGATAATATTAAAATGATTAATAGTAAACCAAGGTTTAATCCACTTTATTGTTCACCGTTTGTTACTTGTAGAAAATATGGTTTTAAAGATCATTTTGATTCTAATTGTAATTAAATTAGAATAAAACAAATTTGGGTAAAGAAATGTGATTTATATGCTACTAACCCAAATGGACCCAAGAAGATTTACCAAAAAGGTAGAGAAGATTTGTTTATTTTGTAGATATCTGAAGGTCAAAATGGAGACAAATGATACTTTACTTTGAGAGACTACACTAAGGAGCTCAACTATCAAGCTTATTATTGGTAACAAGATGTTGATATATATATATATATATATATATATATATATATATATATATATATATATAGGTAACAAATTGCAAAGGTATGATCATTTTGTTCATTTGCTATATGTGATTTTGTTATAAGCTTGCTAAATTGATATGAATTAATTATTTTTTGATGATGACAAAGGGGGAGAGATATGTGATATTTGGATCAAGTCATTTTTTTTAGCTCATTAATATGCATAAATTTAGGGGGAGCCTTATAGATAGGGAAGCATATAAATTCAAAAGATAATATATTGTCATCATAAAAAAGGGGGAGAATGTTAGTTCTTATTATTGGTGATTTTAATAATGACAATATATTTGAGTTTGTGTAATGGTATTACTTGATTTATTTAGAAAATAATTTTAATTCTATGATGCATGAATATATTATTCTTTGCGTGGAAATATTATATTTTGCATGGAGTGATTTTTTAGCATGTTTGGTCTTAAAGGAAAAATATTTCATATATGGTGAAGTGAAATGGGTTGATTAAATAATATAATTTATTGTTTTGTATGATGGCCCATTTTATATTATTTAAATTGATATTATCTGTAGTATTATATTAAGGAACGTTGTTATTATGTTAACAGGTTGTTTTAATATTTGAATCAAAATATATTAAGGAGTTGGTTTAGGTGAGAAAGTTATTCTAATTAGGAGTCTTTGTATTAACTGGGTTAGAACTCTTGTGTAGAGTATGGACTCTATCTTTCATTTCATATTGCTCCTTATTTTTACGTTGTACCTGATTGAGCAATTTGTTGAGTATTTCACTTAGACTCTTCCTCTCCTTATATTATGCTATTCAAATTGGAAAGGAGTCTTATAAGGAATTTGTTATCAGATATTATCCTTTATTCCTTGATATAATCTTTTTTAATTTGACTTGGATTTCAAATTTTTAAATTAATATATATTCGCTGGCATATATTATTTGTTGAAATCATATCTCTATACCAACTATGATATAAGATATTCCTGCTAACAATTATTATTATATCTGTTGGTCTCAATTATATATTTTAATATTTGTTGAGATATTTAAGCTAACAAAGTTTTATAGTCATTTGTCTATTCTATATATATCTCTTCTTGGCTAAAACAGGGATACAGATAAGACAAGGGAAATATACATCAGTTCAGGGGAATCAAAGCAAATATCAATATTATACAAAGATACTTCTATAGAGAGCTATCAAAGTTCATTTCCAGCAAGTCTTGTTTTAGTATTAATTCTTTGTTAGCTGGAAATAAGAATTCTTTGTAATCATATATTTATTGTAATCAAATCTGAGCTCAAGTCTAGTTTGGCTTGATGATCCAGTAGTGGATAAAGTTTGTTCAAAGGAAGCTTTCAAGGTTGCAAAGGTGCAAAGGTCTCAGTGGTGAGAAAGGTTGCACTGGTGTAAAGGGGGCCGAGGTGTCCATCGCAGTGGAAAACTTTATTTGAACAGGGAGTTCTTTTTATTGTATTTAATTGAGTATTAAGTTTAATAAAAAGAGTCTCCAATACCAGTTGGTATTGGACGTGGATTAGGCTACTAGATTAGAGGATAGGGGATGAACCACGTAAAAATCTTGGTGTGATTTACTATTCTTTTGTTTATGTTTTAAGCTTCAATATTCTGCTATTTTTTTGTTTAAAATCGTGGCCAAAATTTATACTAATACGGACAGGTATTAGCTGTCCATTTATATTAGACGAAGAGCATATCTAATACGGACAGGGTTGGACCGTCCGATTATATCTTTCTGTAGTAAACTTCAAAATTTGACCACTATAGATCACTTTGGGTATTTACACCTATTCACCCCCTCTAGGTGTTCTTAATTACAGAAATTTAGTAAGGAGGTGATTAAGGAGGTGGAATGACTTATTGACTATTAAGCCCTCACTTTGAGATTTCTATAAATAGAAGGATGCTAACTCATTTTGTTGGTTGTTAAATTTCATCCCACATTATAAGTGCTTATTGGTTAGAGAGAAAAAGCTAGAAAAGTTAGAAAAGCTAGATTTTATAATTCAAGAAGAAGATCAAAGCTTAATCAAGTGATCTTCAAGGGTAAGATCCTAAACCATGAATCTCTTTCTTTTCAATTGTTAGAGAAGTGAGTAGTGGTAGGACTTGTGTGCTAAGAAGAAGTAGGAATGATTAATCAAAGGACTTAAGTCTTAATAAGCCGTGAATAAGCAATTCGGTCATATATAAGATATGAACTAAGGAAGAACTTGTAACATGGTTACATGAATGAAATTGTATGATAAGAGGATGTAAGGATGATGGTTAGAAGACTAAAACCATGATAAGTCGTATGAAATAAAATCATAAGTAGATTATACTTTTATAAGTTATAAACTCATGAAGAACAAGTAATAACTTATCATGTAAATAAGTTAATGTAATATGTATGTTAAGATGTTAATATGATGGATAGAATCCATTTGAAACGATGAACAAATCATAAGTAACGAAGTTATACCGGAATTCACACGATTAGACGATAATCGTCGAATTCCTAAAATTCTCGGAATGGAAGTCAAATTTTGATGTTGAGCTCAGAAACGTTAGTTTTCAATGGAGTATAGTCTCATTTGGAATTATAGAGATGCGAACTCAAAAATGATCGAATTTCGACTTAGAACGAAGAAACGAGCATTGAACGTTCATGGACATTTATCGTTTTCGTTAAAATGAACTAATAGTTGAATTTTGAGTTAACGGATTCGAAAATGGAAATTTCTTGCATGAACACGTATAGTATGTAATTTGTGAGCTAAGGACTTTTGAACGAGCCAATTCAGACTTATAACAAAGATGTTATGAGCCCGGGAAGTTCATCAAAAAATTTAACTGTCAAATTTTTTCGATCGGGTCTGTGCGCCGACACAGACACATGTAGCTTGTTAAGTCACACTGCAGCACGCAAAGGCTGGAGGGAGTGGTCAGCAGAGTTAACATACAGCGCCACTTGAAGGCATAATACTCACGCCGCATCGCCATGAACAGTTTGGTTTGCATCATGAAGAGTGGCTCCATGACGCCATTATAGTAAAGGGATGCTTGCATGTGGCACGCACGCCGATGATGGACTTTTTGTTGACCAAGCTGTTTGTGAACCCAATGGGTTATAAGACAAGTATGGGACATGTAATTAATTAATGAACATGATAAGACCTTTCCTAAATCACTTTTATAGTGATGACTTTAGGAATTTAATGTTGTTTAATGAGTAGTTAAACAAAGAATGTAAAGTATAAGAAAGTGAACTGTATTCAATAATGATGATGACTATATCATTGAGAGTTACAACTAAAAGTTGGTGAGTATTACGTGAACATGAACGGTATACAATAAGTGTACTTAACCAATGACGATCGAGTCTTGGATAGTAACGTAAGAACAATAGTAAGCCGTGAGGAAGGATGATTAACTCAAAACGAGTTGTATTAATGAAATAATTTTAGTTAAGTTATGGAAGAGAAAGAAGTTGGTAAGAACGATGTAAATTATAATGGCAAGCCGGAACCAGTAATAACAAATCTAATACATGATTAGATTGAGAAGAAGAGTAAGATTCATTAGGAACTATGTATGTTCATTCATGACTTAATGTGGTATGCTATGTGGTTATGTGTTATAGAGACTGTAAAGACTCAAAGGGAAAGTAATTATACTTTAGCAGACGCTGAAGGCAAGTTTTCTTATCACTTGTCTAACCTTTGTGTTAGCCAGATTTTCAGTGATTCATGTTATGAGATGCATGAATTGTTTTAAAGAAAGGGTCGATGCCAATTTTAACTCGGCTAGACTAATCTTGAAAGATTGATTGATTTATTTACAAGTCTTTCAATATAGAATTGATAACGCTATCCTATGCCAATAATTTGGTACGGATTCAAGGTAAGCCTGAGTATGAATAAATAAATGTATTTTACATCGATTATCCGATGGGAACGTGAGGTTACCAAAACTTAAACGTAAATACGTTTAACGGATGAGTGTTGATTAACATAGAGTATTATAGGCTGATCACCTAGAAGTGCTCGTAAGAAATGTCGGACTTACGATCTTAGTACCAAGTTGTCCTTTTCATAAATAAAAGCTAAAGAGAATGTTCATGGTCTATGGACCTACTCAAGATTTCCAATCGACTATATGTTCTTTGGAATTGTTTTATGAGATGAGAAGTGATATTCAAAATTTCATAGTACTTCATAACTATTGTTCAGTTAATGAAGAATAATAATATGATTCTCGAAGTGGTATTTATATAATATATTGTTAGACTTGTTGAGCTAGTTATGCTCACTTCTTGCTTGAATCATATGATTATAGCTAAGGTCGAGCGAACCGAGGGTTCCAGTAGAGATAAAGGCAAGGCGAAGATGAATGACTAATTTATTCTGTAATAGACTAGTATGTGTATATGAGTTATATTACAACGAACACAAAATGTAATGGTTTCAGAACCTGGGAACGAAATGTATTATTATTAATGTAATAAGAATATCTTTGATACACATATTTTAATGTTGTTTCAATAGAATGAATGTACAGTTATAAGTACCGTGTACCATCATCTGTAAGGTTGAAAGACACCCGAATTTGGGGGCGTCACAGATTAGTGAAGGAAAAAGATTATGTGACAAAAAACAATTAGCAAAAGAAATTTCTTTCACAAATTAATTTTTTCTTTCGCAAATTTAAGATAGTAAAATAATAGTTGGCGCATATTTTTTGTTGAAAAATTGTGAAAGAAATTTTTATTGATGAAGGAAATTTTATTCACAATATGTAATTAGCTGACAATTATTTTGTGAGATAAAAATTCTTCATTACTTGAAATAAATCTCAAATAATCAACAGCTAAGGATATTTCCTTCACAAATCCTAAAAAAATCATTAGCTAATTTCTTTTTCCCTCTCAGATTTCCTCCCCCATTTCTTTCCTCTCACATTTCTTTGCTCCGACATCTTCATCTCCCACTTTTTTTGTTTGCCACATTCCTCCTCCTGTTTCCCCCACCCCATTTCGATTTTACCCATTTTGGCGGTTTTAACATGGCAAATAAGTGGTGGCGCTTGCGACATGCCTGCATGCATGACATACATAGGGCGAGCTTTGGGAGTGGAGATGAGGGGTGCGGCTGCACGACGAGCGGTACGATTGTTGCTGTCAACGGACAACTCCCTCTTCTTCTCTTCTTCCTCTCTCCTCCCTCTCTGACTTCAATCTCTCATCCATCCTCCCTTTCTTTTTGATTTCCTCAAATTATAAGGTTAGGGTTTGGTTTTTACCCCCAAATTTTATTTTTTCAGTTTTATAATTTTTTGTAAAACTTTTTTTATTTATAATGTGGCTGCCCTGATCTCTAGTTTCTTGTGTGGCTGCCCTGATTTTCCCAAATTGCAGCTCCTATGTGGTTATCCTCTTCCTTGTGCGGGAATGTTTTTCCAAATCTACTTCCAGACTTTATTCCGCTACTTCTTCCTTTGCTCCTCCTACTGCTTCAGTCCTCCAAAAAGGTATTCTCTTCATTTCTCCCTCGTATATTTTGTACTAGTTATACATACATATATATTTATATATATGTTTTATATATAGTATGGCGGTGTGGTCATAACATTGTTCAAATTACTTTTCAAAGCTGAACAATTGAAGGTAAATTAGACATATGAAGGAAATGTAGACTTGACCCCACCCGAATGATAAGCTTTATTTTTAAAATGGAATGGAACAGTTGTGGGATTAGTTATGTACCTGTACGATGATTTTTTTTGTAGCTAAGTTAGTTACTTGAGAATAAGGTGCCAACAAATATCTTTCTAAGATTTCCAGTATCTGTTTGTACATAGAGCTGACATTTGAAATAGGATTCCCAACAAACAACATGAAATTTGAGTATATATGTAACCAATCTTAATTAAGATAATTTCAAGTGAAGAAGGTCTCTTTAAAATTTCATGTTTTTTTTATGATTCTGAAGTATCTGGTATTTATAACTTTAGAGGAGATTATTGATAGCTGTAATCCTTAGCTTGTTTATAGGTGGGGGAGCTTATGCAAGTACTGTGGACGAAACAACTTTCTGGTATGATTTCTCTCTTAATCTTTGACAATTAAAAAGAACAAAAAAGGTTTGCATTCTCGCATGGATATGTATTTGAATCACAAAGAAATTTTTTTCAAAACTGAAAAAACTACCATTATGAAATATGAACTCCCTCTTAAATCAACTTATTGTGTTATGCACCTAGAATTTCATCTCATTATCTTCATTTAACTTACTTTAAAAAAATAGAGAAAAGACGGGACATCTTTAATTTATCCGCTGACATGAGTTGTTGCGAAAGCATTTTATGATCAACTAGCATGTTCATGTTGGCGTGGACCGAGGGTGGGGTAAGACAAAAAATGATATGAGTTTGGGTGGTAACAAAATATATTAATGTCTAGTGAGGTGAATATTAACTTTTGGAAAATGTCATCAGTATGCATACATGTCAGTCCCATATGTGTTGACAAGTACCAAATACAGTCTTACCTTGCTAACTGAAAAGTTGAGTGTGACAAATTTGTCAATCTAGCATGTCAAATCTGCAATTTATCTGGTTAAGTTAGAAAGTCGCAACAACTAATTTCAGATAACCACATCGCAAGTACACAAATATTGTCACTATATTCAATCACACTTTGTATAGATTCTAAATCTCATCTATTCTAGACTTGAACCTTCAGCCCTTCAGATGGGTTGCTATCTGACAACTGAACACTTATATTATTCATTCCTATATATGATAATTTAAGTTGAAGGAAATACAACTTTAAGAAAAGGTTTGAAATTATAATATAAGCAAAAAATGATTAAAATTATATGCATCTATATGTAAAAGATAGTAAGTAAATGCAAAGATGTATGTGTTAGATATGTAGTTATTCATTCATAAATATGTTTGTTAGATGTTCTTATTGTGCTTTAGACTATGTGAATTTTAAAACATGATGCTCTCGACCTCTTTATCTCTATCAATATTGATCCACGAGTACGACTCTTAGATATCCTTTTAGCTGATCCAGAAAGTCGGCTTATGAATAGGTGTTTATGTCAATATGAGCAGTTTTAAGGTCTTGAAGGTGCAAATGTTCTTATAGCTCATGGTATTAGGCTCGTCATTAAAATTTGAAGAAGTATACTCATTCAGATTAAATGATGTCTACTGGCTGAGAAGGTTTACAATCAAGATCTATATTTTAAGACTGTCAAATATGTTGGAGAACATTTGGAATCTATTGCTTCCCTTGCAGTATTTTGACCAATGAATCTGATTGACATGGTTATGATGTCCCTTTGTAATTTTATATTTTATATTAAATTTCCTTATTTAATGTCAATTAATTCATTTTGACGATCTTAAATTTGTTTATTAACCAATATATGCATCTTTGATCAGACTAACTTTTTCTATAGATCTGATTAAAAGGGTTATGATGCCTTACTTCAATTTTATATTATGTTGACTTATTTAATGCTAAGTATTTCAAATTTCTCTTGTTTGTTTGTCACAATCTATCTTCAAAGATTTTGATTATGAAAAATTACTAAGATATACTACATAAATGTGAAAGAATCTTTATGGGTCTAAAGAAGGAAAGGAAAGACTCAATATCAATAATTGAGTAAAGTATATAGAATCAATCTCACTCTATATATAATTGTTATTGTATATATTGTGGCACTTATTTTTGTGTGAATGCACAAAAATTATGAATGCATCTTTATATTGCTATATATCAGTAAATTTTAGTCGTATAATAGCTTTTAATTTTGTCAGTTATTAGAAATTATAAATAAGTCTTTTTATATTGATCTTGGTTGTTTGTCATAACCTATTTTCACTGATCTTGATTATGAAAAAAATTAACAGAAATGTACTTACATGTCATAAACCTTGTAAATGTGAAAGAATTTTTATGGTTCTAAAAAAGGAAAGGAAATAGTCAATGTCATTAATTGGGGAATTAAGAATATAGTCTCTATATATGTATGTATATACATATATGTGTGTGTGCAATGGTGAAGCCATATACAATTTTGTGGGGTCAATCGACTACACTGAAAAAAAATTGCTTTATAATGTAAGATAAATTTTAAAATTTTTAAGTATTATATAAATTGACTCCACTAAAATTTTATAAATTTTTTATTATATGGGGTCAAATTGAAAATTTATAACTTTGTCAATCAAATTTTAACAACATATGACTCATATCTTCTCAATATATGTAACGACTGAGAATTTTTATATAATTTAAAAATATTTATTAAATTAAATAAATATTTTAATTGATTTATTTATTGAGATAAATAAATAATTGATGAAATTGTGATGTAATAATTTAGTTAAAATGTGTTATAATAATTAAATTAATGAATAGTAATTTTATGATTGGAAGATTTAATTTAATGAAATAATTAAATTGAATGAATTGTTTAATATTTAAGGAAATAATTAAATTAAATAAAATGATGTTCTAGTTTAATTTAATAATTAAATTAGATATGTAATAATTTGTTAAGTATAAATATAAATATAATTATAATGGAAATTATAATTGTACTAGTAAGTTATTAAATTAATTAAATAAAAATGTGTAACGCCCCGAAATCAGGTCTATCTTCACACCCGGATTCCGTACGTTACGGTCCCACTTTTTTTTTAAACATACATCATTATATAGTGAAATATAACAACATACATTCTCAATTCTCAAGGTCTAATACCTTATAACCTCTTTTATTACAAATAATAATTACATTATTCTTTACATCTTACACGAGTGACTTTCATCCACCACCAAGGATACATAACAGTTCATTAAAATAGTCTATAGTTTAATTAAACTATTCTACTTTACAAGTCTTCGCTTGATCTTCACGTTCATTCATATACTGATTGACACTTCTTCTTGATATCGATCAGCTTGATCTTTACGGGATCCTTAAGTTCTTCTACTCGTACGCTGAAAATGTTTTTCATTTAAAGCAAGTGTGAGCATTCAATTGCTCAGCAAGTCATAGCAGTTGAACAAACAACTTCAAGAATTCAAACATTCTTTTAGAACTTCGATAACCGAACAAAGGTTATGAAGCAGCTTGAATAATAGGAATAATTCTGATTCATATCATTTTAAATCATTAGTCACATTCACTTTGAAATACTTTCATTCTTCTACATTTTTCATACACATCCTGTCCGGCTAGAATCAATAGCACGGACTTAATAATAACGGTTCATGTATAAACAGAACATTTTTTTATTGAACAGTTCAATCACATAACAGTTCATCTTATAGAAACATCGAAGTGTTCAAATTGTGGCACAAGGCCTCATACATTCTAATACCTTGTACAAATATCACACATTCACACATAGACAGAACTTCTCAAGTTCAACATCTGAGAAGTTTAAGAAACTAGCATTCATTTAAAATATGAATGAAGTTAGGAAACTTGCGTTATGCACAGCTACAGCTTACGATGAACTGCTCATTCCAATTTTTATATATCACATAAGGAAAATAGCGTGAACCAATTAGCCACATATTTGACTTACGCATTGGTTTACTTAACTTTACTTCTTAAGGTTCACGTTCTTGCAATCTAAGTTTACGCAACCCACTTTCCTTACCGGTTTACGACTTCATGACATACGAAGATGTCTTACTCATACGTTCATCATTTTTAATAATTTGCATTCTTATCTTCTTCTTATAACTCCTCTAGGACTCAGCACACATCGTGTCTCTGCTAGTAGTCCATATGGTACTCTGAGTGATTTCCCACAAACAACCAACAAACAAGTTCCCATCTCATCTACACTGTCATCACAGTGAGTTAGATCGGTTGCCAGTTTCGTATATACCTTCGCTCTCTGAAGGAATTGTTTAGCCCAGCTCTCATATGTCAACCATCAAAGATTATGATTGCACCACAACCTAACCTTATCTTAACTTATCCGAATCATTAAACTATAATGTTCGTTAAGTCAATTTCTTATTCCTTATGGCTTTTTGGCAACTAAGTACCATACCTCATGATTTATTCTTTATCGTCTAAGTCATACAGTCTTTTGTATACTCAGAACGATAATTCAAGTTAATCATTAACTCGACTTCTTTACGTTAAATGTCATTATCTTTAAATCAGTTCTTCACCGTTCACAAGTTTAGTCATTGGTCTTCATTACCCTACGGTCAAACCATACACGGGGTGTAGGTTCTACCCGTTTAATATTCGCATACACTCAACCTTCACGCTGGTTAAAGTGTTTAACCATTACATTTCATTCTAACATTCTCTATCCGACTCACATTCGGCTGTCATTAATCTTATTACCGTTCGTTACAGCTTTCTTGATAAATCATATCTTACTTACTACTTTCATTATCCATTACATGAATCCCACGTTCATTACTCTTTCTTAACGTCAAAGCCATACGGTTCGCTATATGCTAAGACCGATTGTTCATCGCAACAACGTTGCGTTCACCTTCTTTGTCTTTTAATCTCGTTCAATCTTTCCGTTCAACCTTTACTAAAGGTTTAAGTCACTTGATTAAGTGTTACTTTAGGTGAAAAATATGTTCTTTATCTTCCCTTATACTTTCCTCAAGAGTTGAGCAGTTAAAAGCTCTTCTCTGGGCCTTGCCCATCACCAGCGCTGCGGCGCCACCCTCCTTTGTTATTGTCGCGCTGCGGCACGAGTCTCCAGTAACTTATTTTCTGGTCTGGCGTTGCGGCGCCACCTTCCTTCTCTCTTTCTCGCATTTACAAATTTCCTCTCCAAAGCTTTTCTTTCCAGTTGGCGGCCATGTATTTCGCCTCTAAAACATGGTGGTGGCTATACAAAGCCCTAAATCTTGAAAAAATTTCTAAGTCTTTTACATACTCGAGACGCTTACTTCATAATTTCATAACTTATTCGTTATAACTCAGAACGAGGTCGTTCTAAAGCCATTCTCTTCCTTATCTTACGTACTTCAATTTCCCTCGAACAGAAATTTATTCTGAATCCGTTAACATGCCATTCGATTGGCTGAATCTTCATCCTTCGTTCATTTTACGTTTTTAACGCTCTTCGTCGTTCGTCCATAATTCAGTCATCTGAACTCGGAACTCGTTCATTCTTGAGTCCACAACTCACGTTTTCTATGTTCTCTTACTTTCTTATGAAACCCTACACCTTCGGGTTCATTTACACACTTTCTAATTCTCGTTCGTCTTTTATGAAATTTTTGCCATAACTTCATTATAGTTAAGTTTAATCTGTTCTTCATGAACGTTTCTATCATTCCCAACAAAGCAATAAGCATCTAGGTTATACTCGATGGTTTTAAACTTTTCCATTAACAACAAATTATACTATGATGGTTTTAAATTTGTCCATCAACAACGTTCTTCGTGTTCTTTGCATTCTTCGTTTGTTCTTTATTTTTAATCGATATTTTGATTACGATTTCACTTTTTCTTGGAATTCGGTGTTATGAAATACCATTCCTTACTTATTTCACCTAATCATTCATACGATTCATTCGGATTGTTAAAATTCATTACAAAACTTATACTTCCTTAAGAAATTTATAAACTAAACTTCGTATTTCTTATTTCTTCTTTTCTCGTGATTTTAACCATATGAAAATCATTCTTAACATCTCTTACTTTTATTCTCATTAAGTTATGTTTTTAACATTTAAAACTTAAAGAAATTAGATAGAAGTTAGGTTTTGTATTACGTTTCTCCTTTAATCTCATTCCTTCGGACAAAGTTTTCTCACGAGTAACCTTTTCCTCTTCATTTTTCCTCCCATCCGACTTCTCTCTCTCTCTCTCAAGTGTTGGTGATTTTCAAAATCACCAACAAATGAATTTAGGCTCTCTTTTTATAGATTTTCAAGTCATTTTGCCCCTAAATTACTATTCCCACCTCCTTACTCCACCTCCTTACTATTCACGAAGCTTCCCTTGGAAGCTTTGTGCTTTTGTCTTGCGGAATTCGTCCGACAATTTTAAAAACTGCGATTCTCGAAAACCAAATATTTTTGGATATTTCGTCTTTCCACTACAATTTAACTTTTATGTATTCTTCAGATCTTCAAGAAACTAAAAAACACTTTTTGATGTTAAGCGTTTTCTTTCACGTTCTCCCCTAACGTAGTTAAATGAATGAAAAGTATATAACAGTACTTTTCATTATTTTTATTTCGTCCGATTTCTGTAAATTTTTCGAGAATAACTTTTATCGGCTTACTTAACTTTTCACGATATATTATCGTCAAATCTTTTGACATACCAAACTCTTGAAAAGGCTTAGGTTATTCAAACCCTAACCCTTAGGGTTTCGTCGAGTGAATAGTGTTATTTCGTCTTTTTTCCCGGAAATGTTTTTGTTCCCAGAAAATTTTTATTTTCGTCTTGAAAATTTTTACTCATTTAGTCCAGCTCGTAGCCAGAATCCTCCCATATTATAATCATCCTAGGTTCTAGAACGATTAATAAACACATAGCACATAATATTATTAATAAAAATTCATTTTTTTAATAACCAATTCTTTAAATCTTAAATTCTGGACAATCTAATTTTCTGGGTTGTCACATTCTTCCTCCCTTATAAAAATTCCGTCCTCGAAATTTTTTAAAAACACACCCATACCCGGGTCATGACAAAATGTGTGCCAAATGGAACTATATAGTCTAAGTAATATAAAAATAAATTAGAAACCTAATCGAAGGTGCAGCCAAACATGGCATTTGTGGCCTTTCACATAATATAATTGTTAGGCGCTTTGTTTTTTTTAACTGATGAACGTTGGAGGCCTATATCAGTTTACACATATTATTCCTAAAGCTAAGAAAGAATAGAGAGGTAGAGAGAAGAAACAAAGAGTGATTAGAAAAGAATAGAAAGAAGAGGGAATTCTCTGTAACTTGTCAAGGGGAAGGAGAAGGATTGATGGAAACTTTGTTATTATCTTTGCTAAATCAAGGATTAAAGGTATAACCCATTTCTAATTCTAACTCTTAATTTTTATAATTTCTAATCTCCGTGAATTGGAAGTTGTGTTGGATTGTTGATATATGTATGTAAAGTATTGCAAAAATATGATAATTATCATATATAAGTAATTTTTGGTGGTCAAATTCATGAAAAAATCATGTTTTATGTTCTTGAGTTTTCTTGGGAAAAAGGGAAAATTTGGTTGATGATTTGTTAGAGTAGTTGATATTTGTGTTGAAGATGGTTTATAATCTGTTATATGTCGTTTTCAAGCAATTTTGGAGTATCAAATTTGTGAAATTTAGTTTGAAGAAGAAAATTAAATTAACAAGTGTTATATATATATATATATATATATATATATATATATATATATATATATAAAGTGGCTTATTGAGACCAAAAGTTTATGTTCAATCCTTTTTATAATCAGAAATTGGTTGTGAATTGTGTTAGTATATCAAGAAACAAAAACAACGCAATTGAAATGGATTAATTTGGTTAAGAATTGAAGGTTTGGTGATTGAAATTACTTAATGTGTTGAAATTGAAGAAAATGGCAAAAACATGATTTTTAATCCTCTAGAATGTGGTTTGTGATGTTAGAATTGCTTTATAAATATTTGGTTTTGAGTTTATAAAGCTTATAAACATTTGAGTTTGAGCTGAGCATGGGTTTTCAGCCAAGGACTTCAAACGATGTGGCTATGCAGCGTACAGGAGGTAATTGTCCTGCTGCCTATCATTATGCAAGGGCTAGAACAGAGTTGCTAGAGGAGGCACGAGACAGCCTGAGCAAGGTAGTGAGAAGGATGAAGACGTATGCGGATGCACATCGAAGGCTGCTAGAGTTTAAAGTGGGAGACATGGTGTTGCTGAAGCTAACACCTCAGATTTGGAAGAAAATCAATAGTAAAATAGTGCATAGAGGATTGGTTCCCAAGTATGACGGCCCATTCGAAGTGCTAAAGAAGGTTGGGGCTATGGCTTACAGACTGAAGCTTCCAGACAGATTGAAGGTGCATCCAACTTTCCATGTGAGTTACCTTAAGCCATTCCAGCAAGAATTGCTTGATGCTGACAGAAAGCAAGCCAAGAGGGCTCCGCCAGTGATCAGGAAGTAGTTTGATAAAGATGTTGAGAAGATTTTGGCTCATAGGACTGAAGGTCAGGGCAAGAAAAATCATAGAATAGATTATCTTGTGCATTAGAAAGGTGAAGATGAGGTAGACGCGAGTTGGGAAAGAGATGTAACTTTGTGGCAATTTGAGAAACATATTGCAGAGTATTGGGCACACCCACCGACGAAGACGTCGGGCTCTTCTGGTGGGGGTGGTTTGTTAGCCCCTTAGTGGGTTGACACGAGCTTGGCATGCGGGTCGCCCAGATAGCATGTCAAGCCAAGCCGTGGCACTCATTTGTGGGGCAAGACGTGTTTGTGCGGCAGTGTGCAATAGTGTGTAATTGCAGGCGACAGCCAAGGGCGCTATACGCACGAGGTAGGCAAAAGAGCTTGACACTTAGTCATTTGAGCAAAGAATGACAAAGATTACGCAAATGGGTGACACTAAAGTTAAGTTGGGTCATTAATGCGACCAAATGGGCTATGTCAGAAAACTAGCAAATCTAGAGGGTTTGCATTATGCTTCCTCAGACAGGTCTGATGTCTAGTGCTAGCAGTTTGAAAATTTTTATAAGGCTACTATAGGGGGGGTGCTCCGTGAAGGTCACCCGGGACCATGGGCAGGTGCCATGGGCGATGAGTGCTGGACGTTGGGACATTGTTGGGTTCCCCTACAACAATGTCTAACATCGGATTATGGCTTTGGATCGAATCAAAGGCTTGCTCATGAGCTGGGCATGAACAAGTAAGAACATTACTGAGCGTGGCATCGGTTTGGCATGGCATAGGCGTGCGCCTAGCATGTCAAGGCATGACATGGGCGGAGCCCAGCATGAAACAATGCGAATGCATGTGGACAGACGTATGGGCTGGACGTGCACAACAAACTTGGACAGCACCTTGGGCAAGTGCTAGGCTAGTTGGAAATTCGTGGGCCAAATGGACAGCATCTTTTAGCAACATGATTGGGCAACATGATTGGCAATTTCGGGGGTTGAGACAACAACAATGTGGGATGATACACTGGTGTGTGAGGACATCAAATTATGGGACGACATCAGGCGTTAGGATTGATGATCGGAGCATGGCTCAACCGACAAAGGTTGTGGGCGCTTCTTTGGAAGTCAACCTCCATGCACATGACTGGCATGTTCCGGCCCAACAGCACATCATGGGGATTTACACAACCTAACTGTAAGCGCCAGTGAGCGATTGATATCATGGGGCGATAACACTGCGCAGTGTGGGCAACAGACACTTCATGGGGCATACACATCTGCTAGTGGGCAGTTGGCAGGCGGTTATAAATTCAAAATGCTGGTTTCCTATTGGTTCTAAATGACCTAGCAGTTGGGGGTGTCAACTGTAGCCTAGTGTGTATATATATGTACAGCCAAGGGCTTGGCAAGGCATGTGAGATCACTAACCAAGTGTAGCCTGCGAGCCTTGAGTCATATATTGTGTTCCTTGTTATTGAGTAAGCAATAAAAGGTTGGGACATTGTCCTGTAAACACTGTGTATGCTTGTGTGCGTGGCTTGTATAAACAGACTATGCTTGTGTGATTGACAGGTTGTTGACTGGTTGGGCGAACCAGTGCATCATAAGGAGGACATAGACGCGAAAAAAATAGTGTCAGATTGTGCACACTGTGATAATTGGTATCAGAGTCAGGTTACCAGTAATGAGCTGTTAATAGTATAGTTAAGAAATGTTAACTTAACCTACCTTAATGATTGTAGAGGAACTTAAAATATGTTATAAGACGTAATAACATATTGTAATCATAACGTTGAAACTATAGATTATGAATTAATAAGTTATGAAGGTCCGTGATGAGATGTCATGGGAATTGAAGTTTTTTTGCAATCACCATGTCGGATACTATTATATAATTAGGAGTTCAGATTCATGGTACGTGAATGAATTGGATAATCGGGTCTTAAGCTAAAGATTGTAGACTTGACTAAAAAACAAAAAGTAAACCAATGATGTTAGTGTTAATATAACTAATTAGTATTGTGATCTTAATGGTATGTCTAGGGTACTTGACGAACATTTGTAGTAATTGTGTAGCTTACACACAAGGTAAGTTTCCTAACTTCAATCTCTTTATAATGGCTTAATGTGGGTGTTACAAAGGCAAAAGGTCACAAGACCATGTTTGGCTAGTACCATTAATGTCCTTTTAATTTATTTTTATAATTCTCCTTATCATATGGTATATCTTCTTTTCTCTAAATGTCACACTTTAACTATGTTGCTAAATTATTTAGCTAACTGCACCGAATAATACAATTATAATATGTATAACTATTACTCCATATATTACGAAATTATATTCATAACATCTCAACTTAAAATAAACCTTTCCATTAAAATAATTCATATTTATTCCATTAATTATTTTAATTAACTCAAATGAATCATATAATCATAATATATAATTATTTAATTCCTTTCCTCGCATAAATTGTCTCAATACAATTTATTTAATCCATACATCTAATCATTACTTAAATATTAACTCAATTTATTAATCTCTAACCAATAATTATTTATAGGTATATTGGTTTTTCTTCTCTCACCATCAATTTATATTTTATTAACATCATTCAAGGTACTAAACCTTTTCATATATTACCATGACATGTAATATATATTAAGAATACCAAATTTAAGTAGCCAAACTCATATATTAACTCACTATTTAATTAATGAATTAACTCTTTTATCCACTTTACTACAACACCACAACCAAGTAAGGTTTTAATATTCAAACAATATTATTCCACAATATAGTTTCAACTTAATTTAAATTACCTAATATTTATAGGGTTAATTTCTCTTGCCACCAAATTCCTTGTCGTGACTAATTTCTTTTATTTCCTTTAATAGTTTAATCAACTATTAAATCTCATAAAAATTTCATTTTTTTTCACACCAAGACACATAATTCAAAATATATACATCTCATAATAAGAATTTTTAATTATTAAATTCTTACTTTAATAACTTTTAAAAATTCGGGTTATCACATCTTTCCCCCCTTATAAGAATTCTGTGACACCCCCAATCCAGGTACTTCATTCTCACAGGATTTGGTGTTCACTTAATTAAACATTCATATCTAACTACCCAATCACAATAAAATTGGATAAATAAAACCTTTCCCATTAAAGGGGTACATAATAAAATCTCCTAGGTTATCTAACCTTTAATTACAATCATTCAAATGCGGAAATTAAATAAACTTCATTAAAACCAAGTCTAAGATCATCATAATAAAAATCTAACAACTCAATCAAAGTAAAATTACAAGTCTTCATCACTTGCACATTTTTCCCTTTCCTTTGCTAGACGCGAAGGTTCATCTACCTTCTCTTCTTTAGGCATTTATGAATGAGTTTTAAAATATGCAAGAGTGAGCAAAACAATTGCTCACCGGATACAATATGAAATCAACAGAGTATAGTAATAATAATAACGCCAATAATAGGCTCATCAACAATGAATAGTACTTATCATCTATAATCGTAAACCGAAATCCAAAATGTGGAATAAATATAACCGAGGGACATAAGACCATGAACTATGTCCACAGCTATGCAGCAATCTTTCAACTCCAACTTTAACAAATTCGTAAGACTATAAGGACTCCTCGTATTTAGGGGATCACCCTTCTTCATACCATGTATTGTGCACAAACATTTAACGCTACGCTGTAGTTATTCCCTAATAATAATAGGGTTGTTAATCTCGATATTTGGAGTACAAGTCCGTACCAAAGAGAGTTTGGTTTGGATAAGCTTTCAAGGGTAATTTGAAGTTCAACGATCATCAACTAGAGGACTAGTTGAATTAATAACATCATATTACAGAATAATCGTAATTGAATCAACATGGTAAACCAAAATCATGCTTTAGGAATAATCTAATAGCATATATTTTGAATAATTATAACATGCCTTGCTTGAACAATATTAAGTAAAGGTTAAATTAGAATTGGGTACTAAGCATGCATAACAGTTTGAACGATGAAATTGCTCAACATTAGTATAAATAGTTGTGCATGTTAAACAACAAGTTAAATACAAGAATAACTTGTCAACATTAAACCAAAGTTTAGAAAGCTTGCATCATTCATAAGGTAATCGAATTGAAACAATAAATAGTTCAACAAGTTAAAGAATTAGAAATCTTGCATTATTATATTAGGAACAATAATTTATTCCAATTATAAAAGTAGAGTTAGAGAACTTGCCTTACTCGTAGGCTAAACCAAATCAATACGAATCACAATATCCTATAAACATATGTCATCATGACATAATTAGTCATTACCATCTTACAAACATAACTAAGTACGTTCATCATTTAAAATTGGATTTTAATCACATAATCAAGTTATAACACAAGTTAATTGTTAATAACATACTTATTCATAGTATAAAATACTAAAATCAACATTTTGCGATCCTACTATCATCACATAACTTTTCTTAAAATTTCGTGTACAAAAAACATACAAATCGAAACCATTCTCTAACTTGCTTGGCCATATTTACACGCCACGCTTACATCGTAAGTCGCTACTCATGGGCATGAGCATAACAATCTTGTCTGGGAACAAAGGTATAAAGTCATACATGTGCTGGCGCGCTAACTATTACGACGAAAACTAACATCTTCTTGGTCAGCACACAAAAAACTATAGTTTCGATGACAACTTGATAATGAATCAAGGAAAAAAGCTAATTTTGGCCTACAAGCTCATTTCTAACAGACTAAATAGCATATAATTCATACAAAAACTTTATGTAAACAAAATTCAAGAATTCCTAACATGTTTCTATCCATACAACAACATAAACAACAAATTTAGCACATTCAATTTCACTGTTTTTGATAAAAACTCACTTTTTGATATTTCAATAAAAATCAACACTGTAAATTTTGTTTTTCAACCAAAACCACTAATTCAAAGTATCTTTATCAATGATTATACATACTCTAACAAATTAAACGTTCAATTTATCAACTAAACCACTAATTCACCCTTAATTTCTACTTTAAGCTAAACAATATATTTTCATAAAAACTCTCTGTAAAAACATTTTCTTCACAAATTACATATATATCATCAATTCATTGATTATAATCTTATATAACCTATGAAAATAACTTTACAACAATGGTTTATCATATGAACACACATAAAATCAACAATTATCCTATCACAAGAATTTCACAAAGAAAAATAAGAGAAGGGAAAGCTAAAGGAAATAGGAGAATACCTTGATTGTAGAAGATGATGGCTATCCCAAACTTCTTTTCCCCAATTCTTTTCTCAATTATCTAGCCTTCCTTCTTCCCTTCTTTTCTTCTTCTCTTCTTCTTCTTCCTCTGTGTTTTTGTTTGTCTTCCTAACTCTAGAGCGTACTAACAAACTAACGTATATAGCATATATATATATATATATATATATATATATATATATATATATAAACATAACTCTAATTTACTGACATCAGTTAAAATTTTTGAAATCAAAAGCCATAAGGCTTGTTTGGCTAAACACTAAAATATAATCCATTAATCCTAACACCTTGTTTGGTAAAACTCAAATAAATTAAAGACTTAATAGACCTTAGGTCTTGTTTGGCAAAACTGAATTAAAACTCCTTTAAGTTATTTTAGTAACTCCTTTATAACAAGGTTATTTGTCACACATTAATTTAATTAAATTAATTCTAAAAACAATTTATCAAATCACTTTAACACATAAATCAATATCATAAAATTATAATTTTCTAGACAATTATAACTTTATTTAATCAACTAACACATCCTTTTAAATTTACAAATTCCAATAAAAAGAATATTAATTCAATTAATCAAATTTCTCTAACTTAATAATTAAATTAAATTAGCAAAATAATTAATTTTCCTTAATTATTTATTTAGCAAATAGTTAACCACATCAATTCAAATTTGAACAATTATTTATTCAACAATAAACACATCCATTAAATATTTAAATAATTCAATAAATATTTAATATAACAATTACAATTCTAGAATGTTACAGATTCCATCCTCGGAATCACCGAAACCCTACCTTACTAAGGTTTTCACAAAATCTCTTTCACAATTATTGTTGAATAACTTCAACATGTTATGTTAGCAAAAAGTTTATATATATATATATATATATATATATATATATATATATATATATATATATATATATATATATATATACTTCATTCACTTCTTCAACAACTTTTAGGTTTTATTACATAACCTTCAATTAAACACAGTCATATATCAAATATTATATATTCTTTAACCCATTCATTTCCTTTTCTAAGGATCATTATCATAAACACTCGGGATATTACATTCACCCTTTCTTCTAAGAATTTCGTCCTCGAAATTTTTATTTATTAATCTTTATCCATTCAATCTATCAAAATTGATTTTTGCGTTAATACTTTATTCATTCATTCCATTTATCAAAATCGATTTTATGTTGATATCTATTTATTCATTAGGTTCTGCAACCAAATTCTTTCTCTAAAGATCTTTCTAAGATCATCATATTCCTCATATCTTCCTCTTCTAAGAGTTTCACATTTCTCTTCTTTCTGGAGTTTTAATTCTTTCTTAAAATTATTATGTTTTGCTTAATTTTATCATCCTTTCCACTTTCACCTTTCAGAATAATAAGAATCTTCCACAATTGCTCAATAATTGGGAAGCGATATGAATAACAAGAATTTAAAAGATTCCAAATCATGTTGAGGGGTTTTAAGACCTTGAACTACGTCCACGGTTATAAGTACTCTTTCAACTTAAACCTTAACAGTCATTAGACTATAGGGACTCCCGTACTTAGGGTGTTAAGCCCTTCGTACGATGTATTGTGCACAAACATCTAAACGCTATGCGTATATGTCCATAGTTATAAGTATTCTTTCAACTTAAACTTTAACAGTCATAAGACTATAGGGAATCCTCGTACTTAAGGTGATCAGTCCTTCGTACCATGTATTATGCACAAACATCTAAACGCTTTCGCATAATCCCCTATAAAAAAAGGGTTGTTCATCTCAGCTTTTCAACATCTGAATCCGCACCAAAATAATTTGGTCTGGCATAACTTCTCAAGAAACTCTTGAATTTCATGAACATCTTTCAATATTCGTCTAGCTGAATCAAATAGCATAGACTTTTACAACAATTTGGACATCAATCGAAATATACATATACATATATATTCTCATATCTTAAAGAAATCTTTAAAATCTTTTTATGACGTCATGATACGACACTGTATTTACAGTCTATTTGAGGATTTCGTCATTTGGTGATTTTATCATACTACATCATACCATAGTGGGCTGACGATCCTTAGATCACATCCAACACTAAGTAATACTGCATTGATGACTCCATCATTTTTATCATCTCTGCAGCAGGTACCATGATGCATTGATGATATATAAAAAAAATTGATATATTTCAAATCATTTTTGTCTAGCCAAAGCAATTAGCATAGACATATGAATAATAGCATTGTTTTTAAAAATTCTTTGGTTCACTAGTGTAACCCAACATTTTTTTTCCAAAAATCAAAAGTATAACCATCGACACGAAGTCAATAAATTTCAAAAAATCTAGCAAAGCTAGAAGATTTGGAATACCTAATTTTCTCCATCAATTTTAATCTTTACACTAAATATTCTTGTATTTCAACTTATAATCCTCCTATATCCCCAGTATAGTTCATCAAACTTACATATTATTGGAAGTTCGTGAACTTGCCACAATAATATGGGTTTAAGAACTTATCCTAGTCGGACCATATAAAGTCCCATTCACGAGAGGGTTCAAAACATACCATATTATTATGAGTCACTTAACTTACCATATGCATTTTTAAGAACCGCACCTAATCCTAATAATATCTCGACTAATCTTAATAGTTTCGACTATCAAATATACACATGAGAAAACAATCACCTTTTCACCACATATACATTGATAAGACGACACCAACATTCCAATGATTATCAATATGATAAACCGAAAAAGCACAAAACCCTCGACCATATAAAGGTTTGTACAACTCATCCATCATATGAGTCCTCAATTGAAATCCCACCTAACTCTATCTTGCTTATAACTTGCTCTTTGCTCGATACGAATTCCTCGTATCACTTCATCTATAACTCCTTGTGAGTTATCTCGTACTATTTCATAGTACATCATCTTCATAGCATCAAGCTATAATTATTCAAACATTACAGACCATCTCTCCTTTATAACTTAAACTGATCACGTTGTGATCTTATTCTATAATCATCTCCCTTAAAATTCTTTTATTAACTCGTGATCGTTTTGTTTTACGATCCTCTTTCTTTCCTTTTTCATCATACGTATCCATTTTCTATACTTGGTATACATCGAGTCTCTAACAGTTTCAATATGGTACGCTGAGTAGTTTCCCACAAACAACCAACAAACTAGGTTTCGAGTTGCTAGTTCTTATATACCTCCGCTCCATGAAGGAATCGTTTAGCCTAGATACCATACATTAACTATTAAAGAGTACGATTATACCACACTAGATGTAACCTTTTGATTCTTAACTTCTTTATCACTCTCTTCTTATAGACATTGTCTATTTATTATCACCTTACATCCTTATTATTGGAGTTGGATAACCCCACATTCATATTCCTCATAACTTTGCAAGATTCTTCTTTGAATCCTTTCACGCATGTTTTAATCCCTCCTTTATACATTTCTTAAATTATTTCTTATTATTCAAACTCTATTTGAGCGTATTCTTTCATTATCTTCACCTCTCTTCTCTAAGGTTATAGCCTAAGGTACTCTTACCTAAGGTTTCTAACCTATCAGCTTTGATACCAACTGTAATGACCCCAAAATTCATACAATATAATTCTCAACTTCAGTCGTTAATAACACATCTACCTTCTAATTTTACATCCTTATTCGATGTTAAACTTTATAAACTTCGGAATAATTTAAACTTTTCTATCTTCTTACTTTAATTCCCTGAATCAAAACCTTTATCATCTACATGTCTTTGAATCATATATAATCCATGATTCACTTCATCACAGTTATTATATAAAATTTTACATTTCAATTCGATAACCTTTGCATATCAGATAACTCAAATTTTAACTTTACAACTCAACATAAAACTATACATCATAAAACATTTAATACATCTCATGAATCTTAGTCATGGTTTAAAGAAATAACAACTTTAGCTAAAATATTAATCTTCGTGTATTATTTCTGATCCACGTCATTCAAGTAGCACATAAGTTTGCCTTTAATCCTTAACCTGCAAATATGGTTATTTGCAAGGATGAGCTCGACAGCCCAGCAAATCTAACAGTTTTCATGCATCACGTAGCACATAATAACATGCTTATCATACATCTCATAAACATTAAACTAACATAACAAACATGCTGCAGTTCACATAACAAGTCTAAAGATTGAGTTCCTTACTCAATCAGCATTCATTACTCAATTAACGTAGTCATAAATTGACTTTAATGTTTCATACATTCAACATATTTAACACATCATGCTCTTTAAAATAAAGATTTAAAACAGTTAATTATCAAGTTCACATAACAAATAGGAACTGAAAGACTTGCCTTGATTGTTGTTTATCAATAACAGTTGAACAGCTTACAGATATCTGCACTTCACGTGGCCTACACAATTATATAATCATTCACATTAACTATTAGTCACATAGCAACACATATTAGTTGTAATGTAAACTTTACTCTACGCCTCATAACCCTTCCTATCATAGATACACAATGTTCAATTTGATTGTGTTAACTTTCAACTTATATCTCACTGTATTTCATATTCGAAATTCATTCAAGTGTTTAAGTCTTGCTAGGACTACTTATTGGTTTTATATTAACCCTATTCAATATCTTATAATATTCATTTCATTTGATTTAAAACACTTTTTACGTTCATTAACACTTATCACGGCGTTTTGACGTTTATTCGTCACACGCCCAATTTGTCTCTCTTGTGTGTGCTTAGTATGCATATACAACTTATCTAATATATCATTTATTAATGTTAAGTATCATTATACTTCATAATATTCATGTTTTATAGCTTAGAACAACATCTATTATCATCGACATCACTATACTTGTGTATGTGCATGTCTGATGCCCTCCGATTGCCTCTGAATACACATCAGTCACAAAGATGACCATTTTAACTACTGTTCCTAACCACAAATTGAAAGACTTAAATAATAAAAGTTGTAGGTCTATTCGTTCTCGTTCCGGATCATCTTGAATCACCTCAATCGGAGTTCGTATGAAAACGTTATGCCTGTTTTACTAAAATAGGTCAAAACAGTAACACCTGACATACTTTGGGCGTAGCTGCGTCCAATTAAGCCTTGGGCACAGTGCAGTTGTGCCCTACAGTGCAGATGCACCCCAAATGACTTAGGGCACAGCGCAGCTGCGCCCATTAGTAGAAACGGGACCTGAAGCTACTGTTCTTCGCGATTTTTGACCCCTTTTCTCCTACTAATCTTCATAACTTGAGTTATACACATCCAAATTAGTCCGTTTTTGATTCTATGGATTCATAATTCATAGAACTACAACATACTAGAATTCTAGCAATTTATAAAAATATTAACCAACCTAAAATTTGACCCAAAACACATGTTCATATTCTATTTTCATGTTTTAATATCTCTAGCGAATTCGATCGCCACGACTTCGTTTCTTAATCAATTGACACGATTTAAACTATGTTGTTTTCACTTCTTCATATACTAACATAATCCAACATCAATTTATAGATTATAACACATATTAAACATGAAATTTTATACTTTCTAAAGCCATAACATACATGTTTCATTAAGAACACAAGTTCTTCATCTTTAGTGTAGTTTCATGAGTTCAATTACCTAAAAATTGCTTATAGATGATATATAACATAATGTATATACCCATAAACATATACAATAATATATATACCCATAAACATATACAAATTGTACTTCAACAAAAACCTAATTACAAAGACTTTAGAAAACAAAAACCAAAAACTAGAAACTTTGGAATTTACCTTTGATTCCTCTAAGCTCTAGTTAGATAATTGAAAGTCCTTGTTTAATCCTCTTTTTCCTTTTGATTCTTAGAGTGTCTCTTCCCTCTTCTCAATTTCTTTCTAAGCTCCATCTTTCTCACTGTATTTTCTCTCTTTCTCTCTATTTTGCTACACCACGTAAACAAAATAAACTGATGCCTTAATGTGGGTGTTACAACTGATGGCTTAATGTGGGTGTTACAAAGGCAAAAGGTCACAAGGCCATGTTTGGCTAGAACCATTAATGTCCTTTTAATTTATTTTAATAATTCTCCATATCATATGGTATATCTTCTTTTCTCTAAATGTCACACTTTAACTATGTTGCTAAATTATTTAGCTAATTGTACTGAATAATACAATTATAATATGTATAACTATTACTCCATATATTACGAAATTATATTCATAACATCTCAACTTAAAATAAACCTTTTCATTAAAATAATTAATATTTATTCCATTAATTAGTTTAATTAACTCAAATGAATCATACAATCATAATATATAATTATTTAATTCATTTCCTCATATAAATTGTCTCAATACAATTTATTTAATCCATACATCTAATCACTACTTAAATATTAACTCAATTTATTAATCTCTAACCAATAATTATTTATAGGTATATTGGTTTTTCTTCTTTCACCATCAATTTATATTTTATTAACATCATTCAAGGTACTAAACCTTTTCATATATTACCATGACATGTAATATATATTAAGAATAACAAATTTAAGTAGCCAAACTCATATATTAACTCACTATTTAATTAATAAATTAACTCTTTTATCCACTTTACTACAACACCACAACCAAGTAAGGTTTTAATATTCAAACAATATTATTTCATAATATAGTTTCAACTTAATTTAAATTACCCAATATTTATAGGGTTAATTTCTCTTGCCACCAAATTCCTTGTCGTAACTAATTTCTTTTATTTCCTTTAATAGTTTAATCAACTATTAAATCTCATAAAAATTTCATTTTTTTCACTCCAAGACACATAATTCAAAATATATACATCTCATAATAAGAATTTTTAATTATTAAATTCTTACTTTAATAACTTTTAAAAATTTGGGTTGTCACAAATTACCTTTAGAACCCCCGCCAAATTCGTTGAAACTTAGTAATAATTTTGACCCCACTAACAAAAGTTTCTGGCTTTGCCACTATGTGTGTGTGTGTGTTTGTGTGGATGTAACGACCCTAAAATTCATACAATTTAATTATCAACTTTGGTCGTTAATAACACCTTTACCTTCTGATTTTACATCCTTATTCGATGTTAAACTTTATAAACTTCGGAATAATTTAAACTTTTCTATCTTCTTACTTTAATTCCCTGAATCAAAACCTTTATCATCTACATGTCTTTGAATCAATCTTATTTTATAATTCACTTTATCACTGTTATTATATAAAATTTTACATTTCAATCCGATAACCTTTACATATCAGGTAACTCTAACTTTAGCTTTACAAGTCAACATATAACTATACATCATAAAACATTTAGTACATCTCATGAATCTTAATCATGGTATAAAGAAATAACAACTTTAGCTAAAATATTAATCTTCGTATATTATTTCTGATCCACGTCATTCAAGTAGCACATAGTGTTACCTTCAATCCTTAACCTACAAAAATGGTTATTTGCAAGGTTGAGCTCGACAAATTGAAAGAAAATCTAACGAGCTTTTCATGCATCACGTAGCACATAATAACATGCTCAACATATATCTCATAAACATTAGACTAACATAACATACATGCTACAGTTCATATAACAAGTATAAAGATTGAGTTCCTTACTCAATCAGCATGTTTTACTCAATCAACGTAGTCATAAGTTGACTTTAACATTTCATACATTCAACATATATATAACACATCATGCTCTTTGCAATAATGATTTAAAACATTTAATCACCAAGTTCACATAGCAAATAGGAACTGAAAGACTTGCCTGGTTCGTAGATTACCAATTACCGAAAAATAGCTTAAATGCTTTGCGTACATACTACAACAGTTCAAAGGTTCATATTCACATGCATTAGTTACACATATAATGAAACCATAATGACTCTTAGTCTTAATCTTTTATAACTTGCGTCTCTTTGAAACTTAACACATATCTTCAGGTGTTTACTCCTCTTCGTATGACAATTTATCACTACATAATCCCATTTTGTGTTTCTTTATACTTCTTTCAAACCGACACACTTAACGCTTCATTAAAGTCGCTATAGATTCCATTACCACATATTAGATGTATTACACTTGTTAACAAATAACTAGGTTATATAACCTCCGCTTTATATCTCGTTACACTTCTCTTACAATTGATGCTTTAAGTCTTCTAACGCGTATTTACATCCTTGTAAACATATATTAGATTAACTACTCAAGTTAACATTCAAATTGTTCTTTCAACTTATATCTCACTATAAACCAACATAAACCTTACCATTTATCTTTAACTTTTGAAAACATCACATTTGGTTTCATTACATAACTTACTCAAATGACAACTAAAATCTCCATATTTTGGTATTATATCATACTACAATCTGTTATGATGTCTTATGTTAGGATTCAACATCATTATGACGCATGCCAAGCCAAATTAGACCTTTGTGTAACAACCTTCAAACCAACAGACTTCACTCATGTCAGGCTCAGATACCTGCAGCAATTGCTATTTATCCCAAGCTCTCAGACATCGGCCACCAAGCGCTAAGTGATGCATTCAAGAAGGCCTATGGCAGCATTGCTACCAAGCTTTACGATTGTGGTTGTAACGATCCGGAATTTCAAATTGTAATTTTAAATATTTATTGGATTATATAAATATTTATTTGAGGTGTTTATTGTTGAATAAATAATTATTGATGATATGGCCGTTAACAAATATTTGTAAATCTAAATTCATTAGATAAATTTCTAAATTAAATTAATTTATAATTTAGAGATTTATATTATAACATGAGGTGTTATTTTGTGACTAATAAGTTAATATGGTATGGTATATTAAATTATTAAATAAAATTATAACATGAAATTATAATTTTGTGGTATTTTATAAAGTGGGAAATATCTATTTAAAATAGAGTATGTGATTAATTTAATGGGTCAATGTTGGATATGGAAATCCAAATAAATAATATGTGATTATAAATTATGAACTAAAGTGTTTATGTAAATAAATTAAAAAGGGTTTAATTTAGTTTTTTTGTCAAACAAGGCTCAATATATTAATTCTTTAAAAATTAAAGGATATTGCCAAACAAGCCTTATGGCTTTTGGGATTTCCAGTTTTTTTTTAATTTAAATAAATTAAATTAAATAATAAATATAATATATATTTATAACTTAAGTGTTATAACTGATATTTTATTAAAGTAAGGATTAGCAGTTTTAGTTTTACGCCTTATAGCTTTCAGTTATTTTTTTTATGCATTCTATTTGCTAAAGCTTAGAGAAGAGAATAGTTTGAGAGTTCAGAGAATTGAGTTTTATGAGAATTACTAGAGAGAATTTGAGAGAGAACGTGAGCATATTCCAGTGATCATAGCAAGAATTACACGCTAATTGAAGGTATGTTTACATAACCTTTATATATATATATATATATATATATATATATATATATATATATATATATATATGTACATATATGAGTTTTAATGACAATAATTTTCATGTTCTGTGAATTTTATATGTTTAGAATTGATGTTCTCGAATTAGTTATGATGATTACATGTGTTTATGATGATTAGATATTATGTTTAAACAATAATTGCATGCTAATTTAGGTTCTGATGAGAAGAAAATTTTTTGACAAAGGTGTATGTTTGTATGTATTTTTTCATATGGCTCATGTAAGTACCAATTTTGATGGCCAATTCATATGTTAAACTGTAAATTGACGCTTGTATATGGTAGTTCATTAAGAAACGAACATAGCGTAATTTGAATGAGGTGATTTGGCCAAGTATGGAGATTACAATGAAGAATTTTGTAAAGGGTGTCAAGAAAAGGGAGTTTTTCATGAAAACTTAAAATTTGAGAAATTAAACTAGTTTTAGTTGATGAAAAATTGTTTTAGTTGGTTGAAAATGTGAATAAACATGTTTACAATAGTTTTGTATCAATGTTACATGTTATTATCACTGTTTGTTGGGTGAAATTTGTGTTTGTTGGGCTAAAGTTGGCTACTGTTCATTAGCCTTCTCTGCGTCTGTCTCGACAGACCTTAAGTGCAAATTACTTACGATACAAGGCAAAAAAATGGTGCAATTCTTGCCACGTCCCAAGTTTTTGTATGGCGCAATTGCACCATACCACCAGTTTGAGATATCGATCTTCTTCTGTCACTGCAAACTTGGGAAAGCATCATAGCATGGTCTGAAATTATGTTAGCATGTTAAATGTGTAATGTTAAGGATAACATAACATAGGGAATTGTGGTTAGTAAGTTCAAAGTTGCAAAAATGATTAGTAAATCAAGAACGCGTTATGTGATAACTTAGTATACACAATGAACGTTAGATAAGTGTTGTGAAGTAAAACACTTGGAATTTCTGAAATGTAAATGGTAATGAAAGACTTGTGCTTCAATGATAGGTTTTGATAGAAGTGTTCATGTTTTGATATGTTAGCATATCTAATAGGTATTGTGGTTCTAAAATTATGTGTAGGTGATCGTGAGTTTAATTTTATAGCTTACGCTCAAGGCAAGTTTCTAAACCCTATCTTTTACATTGAGAAAGTTTTCTAACTCTACACTTTCATTGAGTTAGTTCTATTATTACATTGTGTAACTTTATTCTTTTGATTGAGCAAGTTTTTTATCTTAACTGTTATTGAATAAGTCAATTGTCCCTAAAATTCATTTGATCAAACTTTAACTCTAATGTTATTTGAAATTCTCATTTGATTGATTCATTCTAACTTGTTTATAGTTAAGCAAGTTTCTTAAGTTCACTATTGTATAATGAACGTAGTTTTTGAACTCTCGTCTCTATTATTAAACTGTTTTAATTCTTTGCATGAGTTAATACCATGTTGGGCAAGCTTTTAGTTTCCATCTTGCTATTAGTTAATGTACGTTCAGTAATTTCATTTCTAACGTTATAAAACTCTAACCTTAGCTTATTTAATGTTCAAGCAAATGTTAACCATTTTATTCATTTTGTTGAATACTTATGCTCTATAGTTATTTCAAGCATGAGTTTAATATGTATAATCAGTTCACTATGATTCTCAATTGTTCTATGTTATGTTGTTATTAAAACAACTGTTGTGTTATCAAACACTATTGATTCAACTAGTCCTCTAATTGATGTTCGTTAAACTTCAAATTACCCTTGAAAGCTTATCCAAACCAAACTTTCTTTGGTGCGGACTTGTACTCTAAATACTGAGATGAACAACCCTATTATTATTATTAGGGGATAATTTATGTGACGCGCCCAAAATAGGTCCACACGACCCATTCTGAGTCGCCAGATATCACACTATAAAAATCAAATACAAACTTCATTTATACAACTGTTGAACTGTCGTGCAAAATACGACCACAGTTAAACTGTGAGTTTTAATACAAATATATGTAACTCTCATGGTGCCTTGACCACAACCTTACAATGGTACCTTACATAAAAGTACAGTCCATAACTGTTTTAGAAATTAAAATCTTTGGGAAGTGCTTAAGGAAACCTTTGTACATGGGAGGCCATGCGTCTAGGTTATAATAGATATCATATGTCCACAGAATTATCCTTGGTTAACCCAATAGTCGCCAAAGAAAAACAAGAATATTGTTATCATCTTCTTTCCAATGGTGAGTCTTCTCTTAACATATAATTATCTCCATTGTCTCCAAGTGAGAATTATATTTCAAATAAACTCCAAGATTATATAGGTAGTGCGCGTAGATATACTCAGCAAGTGGATGTGCACAACCTTGTCTTATGATAACACGAGGTTGTATGTCATTAGACATCTTATATGATAGTGGCAAAACACCCTTCCAAAGTTGGGTTCACCTCACCTTATTCGGTTCACCAAAATTAAATATCAAATAATGTATACAATACGACACACTTATCTAAAGTTCGCAATAAAATTATTTACATACTATTTAGGGAGAACCTCAACAGCTATAGACCACCGTTTTATTCTCCTGTTACCCCCGCTCGACCTAGCTACACTCTTATTACCTGGAAGGAATTGTGAAGCAATGGGTGAGCTCAAATAGCCCAGTAAAGAATATCATGACTAAAGATAATTAAATTATCAATAGCCTTCATCAATAATAAATCATAGATTTAGAACATATGGTAGATGATAAAACTTTTCAACCATAGTTGCAACGGAACGAGCAATCTATTAGAAGAGTCAAATAGACCATCAGATCTATTATCTTCTCCATGTTAAAATTCCACCAATAATGTTTTATCCCTGTAACATCAATCAACAATTCGTATCCACAATCATATGAATAACTCATAATTATAATTGTGATTCTAAATTCCTCTTTGCACCCAAGACGAAGATAATTTTCATCACCTATCTTCACCTGAAACATCAAAAATCATGGTTATACCAAATCACAATTCCTGCTCATAATTATAGTAATAATTTCATCTTTGCACTACGGCCAAAGATATTCATTAACAATTAATCTTTGCACTACATGCCAAAGACATACAACTGTATTTTAAAAGAGTCAAGTAGAGCATGATATATACTATCTTTTGCGAATTAAAAGTGTATTATCAATATTTTATCACTGAGACTCAGCTTAATAAATAATTCACATCATCGAATCATCCCTGCACTACGGCCAAGGATATTCATGTAATCATCAATGGTCATGATTATACTGAATAATCCCTAGTTATAATCATACCAATAACTGTCCATCAATGCACTACGGGCCAATGAGGACTTTTACCACATCATCTATAACATTACGAGTCATGATTATACCGAATGATCCCTGGTCATAATCATACCAATAAATAGTTCATCTATGCATATAAGCCAAAAATACTCATCAATCAATAGTTTATCTTTGCACGTAAGCCAAAGGTATACAACTGTAAAACCAATAATCAATAGTCCATCTTTGCACGTAAGCCAAAGATATATAACTATAAAACCAATAATCAACAGTCCATCTTTGCACGTAAGCCAAAGATATTCAACTGTAAAACCAATAATTAACAGTCCATCTTTGCACGTAAGCCAAAGATGACTTTCATCATAATATAAGCATGAAGATGATGACAATGATATAAGCATTAATCAAACGAAAACAAGGATAAATATTAAAGACTTTAAATTTATCCAAATATTATCAATCACTTAATAAACTCATAATCTAATATTATTAATATTATAACAATATTTTAATCACTTCTTAAACTTATAAATAATTTATTTCAATTGTTTATACTTTACGAAATAATACATTTAATCATTCAAAAATGCTATACTCATAAGATTTCATCACCAATGATCAAATTTGTCATCAAAAATCTGGATATACCCTATATAGGATTCCCAAGCCATAAAATCCTATTTTCCAATTTTGTTACTTCACATAACATATTTAATTCATTTACTCATAACTAGTTCATTTTTATGAAAAATACCAAATCATTCCCAAAAATATTTCTTTTCTGGAATTTAACAGAATATAGCCCCATATTGAACATATATTTTTCTCGAAATTTTTAAAATTCATTTACTATTTTTCATATGGCCAAAACTGTCGAATATTTAGACATGTACTCCTGTTATATACATGTACTCCCAATAAAAATTTCACCAATTTTGGAGTTAACCACAAGGAGTTATAAGAGTTTACTTTTAAAATAGTCTTTTCCCATAAAATCCATAACTCTTAATCTATACATCCAAAAATCGCCATCTTTGGACACAATATAGAAAACTCATCAAATTATCATTTCAAATTTTTCCGAATTTTTGATGGTCGAAAAAAATCTGAACCGCAAATGGATTTTCACCCGCCATACTAAGTAATCCACGTGAAGCAGATCATTTCTACAATTTAATAAGGAATGAATACAAAGGATCATTCACCATGCATGCGGTAATCCACATAGGCAAAGTTATTCCAATGTAATAATAAAGAATAGAATAACGTAAGAATTCACCATGCATGCGATAAGCCGCACGAGCATTGTGGAACTGTGTCAATGCGAATCCGCATGCATGTGATATTCCAAATGTAATAATAAAAATGGAATAACAACAAATTCACCGTGCATGCGATAGACCGCATGCAGATGTGTTATTCCAACATTATAATAAAGAATGGAACCAGTGTCATGAATCCGCATGCACAAGATATTTCAAGCGTAATAATAAAGAATCGGAACCCGTGTCATGCGTAATCCGCATGCATGTGGATATTCCAACGTAATAATAAAGAATGGAATAATAGAAGAATTTCACCATGTATGCAAAGATTGCATGAGATGAGTTATTCCAACATAATAATAAGGAATGGAATAACAATAGAATTCACCAAGCATGCAATAGACCGCACAAATAGGTTATTCTAATAGAATAATAAAGAATGAAATAACAGAAGAATTTCACCATGTATGCGGTACTTCGCATAGACAGGTTATTCCAACATAATAATAAAGAATGGAATAACAATCCTTACTGATGGTTCTTGCTATTCAACAGAGACTGAGGACCCTCCATGGCATCAACAAATGAATAATATGATTCATTGGTCGTTGTTTATAGCATTTCACGATTTGGTACATAGTTTATCTACTTGCTTCTCAAGATGTATATATTTTTCTTATATGAAGTTTACATAGTACTAATTTTTCTAATATCTTTTTGTACTGATTTTATTACTTCTAATAATATAACATGCTCTTATTTTCCTTACTTTTTAATACTTATATCGTAAGTTGAGGTGGTAACTGTAACATACTCTGATTTTACTTTTATATTTCCTCTACTATGAGAATTTTACATATGCTTTTTTATCGGAGTTAAATGTTGTATGCAAAATTTCTTAGGGTTGGACATATAGGTGAGGGTAGACAAGAGACATATTTTTCTATGGGATTGTCTAGTGTGTGTAGTTTGTAGATTATTTCATGCAAAATGAACACCCTAAAATAGTGGCTGCTAGTATATTGTGGTCCAGACAAAAAGTAATGATATTTATAATTTTGGAGCAATGTTCATGCCAAAATTATTAACATGGAATTTTTATTTCATGAACTTTTAGTAGAAGATTTATATGTATTATATAATATATATGTTATGGATCTTCCTAAGAAAAGGGAAATTATATATATAAGATGATAGGAAGTGAATCGAATAACACTACAAGCAACCTAAGTTGCACTCAAATAAAAAGGTTGGTAAGTTAATCAAAACTAGATAATCCTTGTAGAAAAGTGTGATTGTATTGACGAACATTAGCTCGATGAAGGAAGTGTAGTTATTTCTTTGCATTTTTGATATACTCATTCCTGCAAACTTAAATTCTTTCTAATATTTTGTATGTTTTCTACGACTAGATTGTCACCCGACAAAAATATTAGAGTTTATGAATGTTCTGGGGTAACAATGTACCAAGTTGCGAGGGTAACAATGTTCTGACTAGAATTGTAACATTACCCAGTACTAATATAGGTGATGCAATAAATGGGGTTAGTCATCATGGTCAAATAGTATCTGTGACTTCGAGATTTAAATAGCTGGTGTGAACATAAATATAGAAGTCTCATTTTTCGATTAACATCAGTTCAAGAGTTTATTAGTTTTTTAGAAGATAATGTCAACCATTGAAGAGCATGTCCAGTGATTAAAAATTTGACTCCACTGGATTGTACTATGAAGTTGAAATTCCTCCAATTATGATTATTTATCATTATATATATCCTGTTTCTTTATCAATTCATTCTAAAAATTTTAGATATTATCTCCAAGAGTCCAACCATTTGATTTCTTTTACCAATAAATGGTTGCTATTGCAGGTATTCATTTCTCTCTATTTGTGCAGGTGGGATAACAGCATTAGTTGACATGCCTCTCAATAGTTTTCCATCTACATTTTCTGAGGAAACTTCAAAACTCAAGGAATGCATAGCTCATCTTCTGTTAGCTCTTTATTTTCTTATATTAGTTAGCTAGCTTTTTAACATAATCCTTGAGTGCTCTATTATGCTCATCACTCCTTTTCATTACAAGGGTACTTTTTGATATTTTGTCATGCGAACAAACAAGGAAATCAAAAGTTGGGCATTGTCCAACCTCTCAAAACTCTTAAAGATATCAGGTGCAGTGCCCCCCCTAAAAAAATTGAGTTTCAATTGTATATAGGTGAGGGTTACCAGATACTTTCATCGAACTAGTGAACCACGTATTGGTACTTGCATACTCAAACATGGTACTCTCACGTACCAATACTCTAAATTTATGTTGCTCGATTGTAGGATCAGCAGTTGTAGGATCTATTAATCGATTGTACTTCGTCGATTGGGTATAGAGTCTATAGATGATGCTTCTACTGATGATAGTATGCCACAATCTTTTGTTGGTATAAATATTAACGAACATTTAACTAAAATGATAGATACGAAGTTTACCAACTTCCTTCAAACATTTACCAACGAATCAATTGAAGTATTTATTAACAGTTATATTTTTGTCTTTATCCTTCATTAATCTCTCTCTCTTAATTTAAGTTCATTAGTTTCATCTTTTCTTATTCCTCATCTCATTGAAATTGAATTTTGGTGTTTCTCTTGCAGCATGAAGTTTATAGGCCCAACCTTGAGTATCTTGAAGAAAATGATGATGAAGTGGACCTAACACGATGTACACTTCATTCCTTCTAGTTCATTTTTATTCTTTCAGTTTTCTTATGTTAATTAATAAATATTGTAAGTACTATGGTCCTTGGGAGACCAAAATACAATAACAAATTTTGTAGTTATCATGACTTGAGTACTATCTATTTATATATGGAGTATTGGTTTTAATTATTACCTCTTTATGCATTAGTTTATCAATTAGTTTGAAACAAGTATGACATTTATATAAATTTAAAATATTAAATTTAATATTTATTTTAGAAATTAATAATAATAATAATAATAAATTTGAAATCATTGATTTGAAAATTAATTATAATTTACAATGAATTTTGAATATTTATCAATTAATTTTTTATTTATAAATTTATAATTTGTGAAGGATTTTACTTGAGAAATTGACATTAATGAAGGATTATTTCCCTCACTAAAATCTTTTTTAGGTAACTAGTTAGTCATCAATGAAGTATTATTTCCCTCACTAATTTGAAGATACATTCTCAATTTATAATTAGTGAAGGAAAATTTTCTCTCATTAAATAAATTTGTTCTTCATAATATATTATTTGTGAGGGAATAAGGTTATTCACTAATTTCAAATAGTCTTTCTTAAAATATTATTTGTGAAGAAAATCAATCTTTCACTAAATAACAATATTCCATTACCAAATACAATTTGTGAATAAAAAAGTTATTCACAATATATCATTCACAAAAAATATTTAGTTACTACTTAGCGAAGGATACCCAATTGCGAGGAGGTCTAATGTGAACAATCGTGTGAAAAAATTATTTATTCGCAATAAATCACTTGTGAATGATATAGTATGTCTTGTGAAGGATTTGTCCTTCACTAGAGGCCATTTTTGGTGTAGTGATTATTAATATTAGTAAGGGATTAAAATATTATTAAAATATTAATAATATTATGAGGTGAATAAAATATTATTAAATGATTAATAATATTAGACGAAAGTTAAGACGTTTATTAAGTGATTAAAATATTATCAAAGGATGATAATATTACTAAAGGTTTAAGGTATTATCTAATGTTTACTTATGTGATTAAGTGTTAGATAATTTGTTATAGAGTAGTAGTACTATGAATAAAAATGTGTTATGCTAATTGAAAGATCAATCTTAAAAATGATAGTTCCTCACCCTTGCTTAAAATAAAATTTTCCAGCTAAAGACGAGGTAGTTGAAGGTTCTAGGAAGGACAAATGCAAAGAGAATGTGACCGAATATTATGTTATATATTCATATAAGTCTTTTGTATTATTAGTCATGTATTGTAAAGGTTAGTTAAACTTGGGATATTGATATGTTTTGTATTAAGGAAAGGTATGAATGATGTAAGTAATAAAGTATGGGTAGATAGATGTAATGTGTATATTGTATCGAATTCGAGTTTCAAGGGATTTAGATTTGGGGGCATCACAAACACTTTTACCGAACGGGATAAACAAAAATCTCATCATACGGTCACGCGTCTCCGTCCCCGACAATCGCGGTGCAGGCATATCATTATCTACTTTTCCCTTTCCTGAAGTGTTCTTTGTTTCTTCAAAATGGGTGATCTACTGGCAAGAAACGATTATAACAGTCAAACCAGCAAGGCTTTCTTCCTTTTAATAGATTAAAAGACTTTGCATGATCCATACAATACGGACAAGCTAACTTCCTGTGTGTACTCCATCTAGCTAACATACCATAAGCAGTGAAGTCACTTATAGTCCACATAACCATAACCCTAAGGTTAAAATTTATTTTCATGAAAATATCCTAAGCATGTACTCCATCCTCCCATAATACCTTCAACTCGTCTATCAGAGGTCTCAAGTAAACATCTAGGTTCTTTCCAGGACTCTTGGCACCAGGAATCACGAGTGAAAGAAACAAGTATGGTTGTTTCATACACATCCAAGGAGGCAAGTTGTACGGAGAAACAATCACAGCCCAACAGGAGTACGGAATAGCAGAGTGGCCGAACGGGTTGAAACCATCAGTGGACAATCCTAGCCTCACATTTTTAGGTTCCAATGCAAATCCAGGATTTGCTAAGTTAAAATCTTTCCAAGCCTACCCATCTGCGGGATGGTTTAGTTCTCCCTCTTTAGCTTGAGATTTTGCATGCCAAGTCATATGTCCAGCTGCTCTTGAAGACATGTATAATATGTTTAGCCGATGTGTAATTGGAAAATACCTTAATGTTTTTTATCACACCCTCTTTATTAGGCCTGAACCGATCATGACTGCAAAACGTGCACCTTGTCTCATGTTCATTTTCTTTATAAAATAACATGCAATCATTCAGACATGCATCAATCTATTAGTATTTGTGACACCCCCAAATCTGGGTACTTCATTCCCACAAGACTTGGTGTTCACTTTCCATTCATTCATATCTAACTACCCAATTATAATAAAATTTAAACCATAAATCCTACCATTAAAAGGGTTACATCATTAAACCAATATCTCTCCAAGGTTATCTAACCTTTAACATACATCAAGTGCGGAAAATTAAATTAATTACATCACATCATTTAAAAATAAAGTCTGCTATCATGACTTTAAATAAAAGTACAGTTCTTCAACACTTGTTCATTTTCCCTTTTCCTTTGCTAGTGGTAGGTTCATCAACCTTCTCAACCTTAGCTGCAATAATTATATATATGCAAGAGTTAGCAAAACAAATGCTCACTTGAAATAGCAATAAATAACAATAGCATAATAATTGCAAATAAATAAGTTCATCAGAACTGAATGATACTCTGTCAACGATAATCAAAACTGGAATCAACATACAAATTGTAACTGAGGGTCACAAGACCACAAACTATGTCCAAGGTTACAAGTAATCTTTCAAATTTAACCTAAACTGTAACAACCCGGAGAATCCGGATTGTTCATAATTTAAGATTTAAAGAATTAGTTATTAATAAAATGAATTTTTATTAATACTATTATGTGTTGTGTATTTATTAATCTTTCTAGAACCTAGGATGATAATTAATCGGGAGGATTCTAGCTACGTGGTAGAATTAAAGTGTTTGAATTTCCAAGATGAAAATAAAAATTTTCCGAGAAATTTATGTAAAAGCACTATTCACTGATTTTCTGCTTGGGAGTTTTTTTTGAACTTCCAAGAAATATGTAACGATAGAATATCAAGGTGAGATGGATTATGTAATAATAATACATGTATGGCAAACGCAGTTTTTCGCCTGCAAACTTAATTCGAGAACGTTAGGAAAAGTAAAAGGTTAGCTAGTTAAAGCGATGATCGTATAATACGTAGGTATTATACGAGGTAATAAATACGAGTATAATACGAGGTATTATACGAGTATGTATGAATGATGGTATGTCGTATATGATGAATGAATATACAAGTTAGTATACGGGAATTAACGATCCAGAAATTTGGATTTTTCCAGAATTTAAGTTTAAAGAATTAGTTATTAATAAAATGAATTTTTATTAATAATATTATGTGTTATGCGTTTATTAATTGTTCTAGAACCTAGGATGATTATAAGTCAGGAGGATTCTGGCTACGAGCTAGACTGAACGAGTAAGAATTTTCAAGACAAAAATAAAAATTTTCCGGGAACAAAAATATTTTCAGGGAAAAAGACGAAATAGGCATTATTCATCCAACGAAACCTAAGGGTTAGGGTTTGAATAACCTAAGCCATTCTGAGAGTTCGGTATGTCGAAATGACATTCCGTTGAAAGATTTACCAATAATATGTCGTGAAAAGTTAAGTAAGCCGATAAAAGTTTTTCTCAAAAAACATGTAAAAATCGAACAAAATAAAAATGACGAAAAGTACTGTTATGTACTTTTCATTCATTTATCTACGTTAGGGTAAAACGTGAAGGAAAATGCTCAACGCCAAAAAGTGTTTTTTAGTTTTTCAAAAATCCGAAGAATACGTAAAAGTTAATCGGTAAAGGAAAGACGAAATATCCAAAAATATTTGGATTCCGAGAATCGCAGTTTTTAAAACTATCGGACGAAAACCCGAAAGACAGAATCAGGTAACTTAAAGGCTAAGTAGACTTAAGGGTTAAGTTAACTTAACACCTAAGTAATGAATAGTAAGGAGGTTAGGGGTGAAATGACTATTTTGCCCTAGCTTTGGAAAATCTATAAATAGGAAGCTAGATTTCATTTAAATGAGATTTTGAAAATTCCTACACTAGAGAGAGAAAATTCGGATGGAGAGGGAGAAGGAAGAGTATGAGCATGAATGTTCGGATCGAAAATGTTCGTGAAATAGAAAAGCTAGCAAATCGGCGGTTTTGTCTAGCGGAAGAAAAATAAAGAGGAAAGGTGTTAAAACCTAACTTCTGTGTTAGATTTTCTTTAAAGTTTTATATGTTTAAAACATAACTTAATGAAGATAAGAAGTAGATGATGTTAGGAATGATTTCATATGGTTGAAATCATGAGAAATAATGAAAATAAGAATTTGAAGTTTAGTAAATAAATTTCTTAAGGAAGTATAAGATTCGTAATGAATTAGAACGATCCGAGTGGATTATATCAATAAATAGGTGTAATAAGTAAGGAATGATGATCTATAACATCAAATTCCAATAAAAAGTAAAATCGTAATCCAAAATATCGATTAAAATAAAGAACGAATGAACAATTAGATTAAGAGGAAGGGTAAGATACGTTAAGTACCATACATATCTAATTATGACCTAATATGGTATGTTATGTGGTTAAGCATTGTAGAGACTGTAAAGACCAAGAATTGTTGAATATTTATTGGAAGACGCTTGAAGGCAAGTTTCTTAACTTCATTCATATTCTAAATGAATGCTAATTTCTTAAACATCTCAGATGTCAAACTTGAGAAGTTCTGTCTATGTGCGAATGTGTGATATTTGTACAAGGTAGTAGAATGTATGAGGCATTGTGCCACAATGTGAACACTTCGGTGTTTCTATGAGATGAACTATTCTGTGATTGAATTGTTCAATAAGAGAATGTTCTGTTTATACATGAACCGTTATTGTTAAGTTTGTGATATTGATTCTAACCAGACAGAATGTGTATGAAAGAGAGTAGAAAATGAAAGTATTTCAAAGTGAATGTGACTAATGTTTTAAAATAATAGGAATCGAGATTATTCCTATTATTCAAGCTGCTTCATAACCTTTGTTCGGTTATCGAAGTTCTAAAGGAATGTTAAACTCTTGAAGTTGTTTGTTCAACTATTATGACTTGCTGGGCAATTGAATGCTCACACTTGCTTTAAATGAAAAACATTTTCAGCGAACTATGTTAGAAAAACTTAAGGATCCTGTGAAGATCAAGTTGATGGTATCCAGATGAAGTGTCATTCAGTATGTGAATGAACGTGGAGATCAAGTGAAGACTTGTAATGTAGAAAGATGAAATTGAACTATAGATTAGTTAATAAACGGTTATGTATCCTTGGTGGCGGATAAAAGTCACTCTTGTAAGATGTAAAGAATAATGTAATTATCATTATTTGTAATGAACAAGGTTATAACGTATTAAAACCTGGGAATTAAGAATGTATATTGTTATATTTCAGTATATAATGATGTATGTTGGGATGAATGATGTACTCGTGACATACAGAATCCGGGTGTGAAGATAGACCGGATTTCGGGGTTTTACAAGTTGCTATCAGAGCTGATAGGTTATAAATCATAGGTATGAGTACCTAAGACTATAATCGTAGAGAGAAGGATAAGAAGTTCACCACGTGATCATAGTAAATCGTAGTAACAGGTGAGCTATTAAACGATGAATGATTTATAGCTAATGCTATGAATACATGGTACTACGAAGTAGTACGGAAAGAAGAACTCATATTGAGTTGAGAAGGATAACATACGAATTAAAAAAAATTGTATTAAGTAAAGAGAAATTTAGAAGTTTTAAAATTTCAATTGAGGACTCATGTGATAGCTGAGTTGTATGAAACTTTGTTATGGGCAGAGGTTTGTGCTTGGTTTAACAACTGCTTAGCTTATTACAGTGATAATCATTGGAATTGGTTGCGCTATCAAGATGTATATGATGAGAAGGTGAATCTTTTCTCATGTATATACTTGATAGGTAGAGAACGATAAGGTAGGTGCGAGTTCTTGAAACTCATACTTATGGTAGGTTCGTGACTCATAATTATATGGTATATTTTTGAACTTCTCAGCGAATGGACGCCTATGGTCTGACTGGGATAGTTCTTAAACTCATATTATTGTGGAAAGTTCCTGAACTCATAATGTGTTGTAAGTTGATGGACTGTACTAAGGTATAGGGATGTTTAGACTGAAAATAAGTTATTTTCAGTAGGCTTAGTATTAAAGGTGCTAGAGAAGATTAAGTATTGTCTCAAGTAAGATAATGAAGGAAGATGAAGAATAGGATATTCCAAGTCATCTAGCTATGCTAGATTTCAAAATTTATTGAAATCGTGCTTATGTGTGCGCGTTTTGAAAATTAAAGAATTGGTTCGGAACCAATGGATTTTAAAAGAACTATTCTTGGTATGTTTATGCTAATTGTTTCAGCTAGACAAAAATTGATTTGAAATATCAAAATGAATTTTATATCATCAGTGCATTTTATGCAAGGATAGTAAAAGGATGGAGTTATTAATGTAATTGAACCTAGTGTTGGATGTGATCTTAGGATCAACAACCCACTATGGTATGATGTATAATGACGAAGTCATAAATTGACGAAATCCCCAACGATAATCAAAACTGGAATCAACATACGAAATGTAACTGAGGGTTACAAGACCACAAACTATGTCCAAGGTTACAAGTAATCTTTAAACTTTAACCTAAATAGTCATAACTGTAAGGAATCCCCGTACTTAGGGTGATCAACCCTTCGTACCATATATTGTGCACAAACATCTAAATGCACCGCGTAAAATAATTCCCCTATAATAGGGTTGTTCTTCTCAGTTTTAGAGTACAAGTCTGCACTAAAGAAAGTTTAGTTTGGATAAGTTTCAAGGGTAATTTAGAGTTTAACGATCATCAACTAAAGGATTAGTTGAATCAACATAGTTCAACAACACTACGAATGTGGAATAATTATGAATCATAGGTGAAACGACACTATATGCCAAACTCATGCTTAGAAATAAACTAAAAAGCATAAGCATTGAATACTATAATAAACCTTGCTTGAACAAATATTAAGCTAAGGCTATAATCTTGTCGAATAAGAAAATTGAACTATTGAACGTGCATTAATGAATAACAAGCTGAAAATAAAACTTACTCTATATGACAATATGATTACAACTTCCACAAAGTAAATGAAATAAGACAACTCAATATTAGAGATTAGAGTTCAAGAACTTTCATTCATTATAAAAAGAATAAAACTAGGGAACCTTGTTTAACTATAAACAAGTTAGGATAAATAAAACAACGATTAGAGTTCAGAACTTGCTCGAGTAAAATTAGGGTTAGAGCTTGCTCAAATAAAGTTTAGGGGTAAGGAACTTGCCTCGTGCGCAAGCTATAAATTACAACTCACGTTCACATACACATATTATTAGAATCACAACATCTATTAGATATACTAACATCTACTTTCCAAATTAAAACTCATTCTTAGTTAAACTTCTTACTTTAATACAAGTTTCAATTCACACCATATGCATTTCAGAAATCACAAGTATTAGATTTGAAACACTTATTCACTAACTCATGTGTTTAATAAATCACAACGTAATGTTTTCACAACTTACTAATTTTTACAACATTGGCATTACTAACTACATGATACAAATCTGTTTTAGCCTCTTCATTATATGTTCATCATATTAATATCTCATTAGACTAAGTTACAATGAATTTTTAAGGTCTACATAACGAACATGCATTATTGCCTCTCGATCCGGTATGGCGTAGTCACTACCATATTTAAACCTCGAACCAAAGGTACAAGGCCAAGCTTTACGCCTTGACACCAGCAAGAACAATGAGATGTAAACTATGCAAATTATTTCTAATACTGCTCAAATTTCAACTATCATGAATTTCATCCACAAAACAGTAAATTAAACATACCTAAATGATATAGAACTCATATAAACGTTATTCATCGCATATATACCCACTTAGAATAATTAAACAACAACTACAAATAATTTAAATCCTTGAATTTCATATTTTTACAAAAAAAAACTCCATTTTTGACATCCTTGACAAAAATTAGCACTGGGGTCTCAATACTACACCAAATTAACTCATTCAAATTGTGTTCTCTTCGTTACTTACTGAATTATCATATTCTACACTCAATTTACAGTTTAGTTCCCGAACTAACTACCAATTTTTGTACTTTCACAAGCTATATATATACACACGTTCACTGTAAATGGTTTTCTTTCTTTTTGAACGTAACTAGTAGACAAAATCTTGTCTAGATGCTAGTTATAACATCACAATTAGCTAATAAACACAACCAATCTATTTGTATAACAACAATTTATCAAACATGCATTTACAAAATAATTTGAAACTCATGAACATAAACTCTTCATAAACATAAAACTCAAGTTTTAGAGATTATACCTTCAATTGCTTGGAGATAATTCTTGATAGAACACAAAGAATTTCTTGAAATCACAAGACTCTTTCTCAAAATTTCTCTGTAAACTCTTTTTCTTCTCTTTTCTCAAGCTTAGGCCAACTCACACTTATGCGTAAAAAAAATTAAACTTATAGCCATAATACGTGTGATAACCCGAAAAATCAGATTGTCCGGAATTTAAGATTTAAAGAATTAGTTATTAATAAAAATAAAATTTTATTAATAATATTATGTGTTATGTGTTTGTTAATCGTTCTAGTACCTAGGATGATTATTAATCGGGAGGATTCTGGCTACGAACTAGAATGAATGAGTAAGAATTTTCAAGACGAAAATAAAATTTTTCCGGGAACAAAAATATTTATTGGGAAAAAGACGAAATAGACACTATTCACCCAATGAAACCCTAAGGGTTGGGGTTTGAATAACCTAAGCCTTTTTGAAAGTTCGGTATGTTGAAATGACATTCCGTCGAAAGATTTGATGATAATATATCGTGAAAAGTTAAGTAAGCCGATAAAAGTTTTTCTCAAAAAACGTGCAGAAATCGGACAAAATAAAAACGACGAAAAGTAATGTTATGTATTTTTCACTCGTTTAACTACGTTAGGGGAAAACGTGAAGGAAAACACTTATTGTGGAAAAGTGTTTTTTAGTTTTTCAGAGATCCGAAGAATACGAAAAAGTTGATCAGTAAAGAAAGACAAAATATCCAAAAATATTTGGATTCTGAGAATCGCAATTTTTGAACTGTCAGACGAATTCCGCAAGACGAAAGCACGAAGATTCCAAGGGAGGCTTCGTAAATAGTAAGGAGGTGGAAGTAAGGAGGTGTGAATAGTAATTAGAGGGGAGAAATGACTATTTTACCCCTAGCTTTGGTTTTCTATAAAAGGAAGCTTAGATTTCATTTGTGTAGGATTTGAAAATCCTACAACACTTGAGAGAGAGAGAGAGATCGGATGAGAAGGAGAAGGATGAGGAAAAGCTTGCTCGTGAGCAAACTTTGTCCGACGGAAGGAGATTAAAGAAGAAAGGTAATCCAAAAACTTAACTTCTAGATAATTTTCTTTAAGTTTTATATGTTTAAAACATAGCTTAATGAGAATAAGAAGTAAAAGATGTTAAGAATTATTTCATATGGTTGAAATCATGATAAAAGAAGAAATAAGAAATTTAAAGTTTATTTTATAAATTTCTTAAGGAAATGTAAGATTCGTAATGAATTAGAGAGATCTAAATGAATCATATGAACGATTAAGTGAAATAAGTTAGGAATGTTGTTTTATAACATCAAATTCCAAGAAAAAGTGAAATCTTAATCAAAATATCAATTAAAAATGAAGAACGAACGAAGAACACGAAGAACATGCGAAGAACGCGAAGAACATTGTTGATGGACAAATTTAAAACCATCGTAGGATAATTGTTGTTGATGGACAAGTTTAAAACCATTGCATATAAGTTAGATGCTTATTGGTTGGTTAGGAACGGTAGAAACATTCATGAAGAATGGATTAAAACTGAGCTATAACGAAGTTATGGTGAAAAATTTTGTAAAAGACGAATGAGAATTAGAAAGTGTGTAAATGAACCTGAGCATGTAGGGTTTCATAAGAATGTAAGAGAATGAAGAAAACGTGAGTCGTGGACTCAAGAATGAACGAATTCCAAGTTCGGATGACCAAATTACGGACGAACAAACGAAGAGCGTTAAACACATAAAATGAACGAAGGGCAAAGATTAAGCCAATTGAATGGCATGTTAACGGATTTAGAACAAAGTTCTGTCCAAGGTTAATCGAAATACATAAGATAAGGAAGAGAATGGCTTTGGAACGACCTTGTTCCGAGTTATAACGAAGATATTATGAGATTAGGAAGTAAGCGTCTCAAACAATTTCCAACACTTAGAAAAATTTTCTGAGTTTAGGGCTTGGCCAGCAAACTACCATGCTCCTTATGAAATACCATAATTCCACCATTGTGGGATAAAACCAATCGCAAAGTGGCAATCAGAAGCGTGAGGAAAAGGAAGGGCCCAGTGTCATGGCACACGGCAGTAGGCAAAGCCAAGAGAGGACCTTTTAATTGCTCAACTCTTGGGGAACGTGTAAGGGAAGATAAATAACATATAGTTCGCCTAATGTAACACTTAAACAAGTGAGTTAAACCTTAAATGAAGGTTGAACTAAAAGATTAAACGAGATTAAAAGACGGAGAATTTAAGCGATAGATTACGAAACCGATATCCGGGAACCATAGTCGCAATGAAACAAACGTAGGGGATTGCTATAATTGTGATTCCTTAGACGTTGAGTAATGAGGGTAATGTATAACATTTCGATGTTATGACATGGTAATGAGAGATGAATGTAAAGCAAATAGATGTTGTGAACGCAACGTAGTTGCGATGAACGATCGGTATTAATACAACGAACCGAATGGCTTTGACATTAAGAAAGAATCACTAGTACAAAACCATAAAAAGACAATACTTAAAAGATGAAGTTTTTATAAACAAAAATGTTGTGGTGTTTTTTTTACAACATTTTTTAACAAAACGTTGTAGATACATGTGAAAAAACGATATGTATTTATAAGGGTAATTTTTGGTTTTAAATAGATAACGTTTTTTTAAAAAAACGTTATCTATATAAAAAACACGGAGCAAAAAATATACGATTGTATTAATTTATCTGATTTCACCCAAAAAAATTTAGCTTCCCTCCAGACCTTTTTAGTTCCCCAACTCTGCAAACGATTTTTGATCTATTCTTTCTCCTCTTTGGTAATTTTGCATCTTCTAATTTCACTAATTTTGAAATTATGTATCACTAATTTTGTATCTTCTAATTCTAATTTCTATCCTCAGTATATAGATAAACTAGCATAAGCTGGTCTCAAGATCTGGGTCCTTACAGGTGCTAAGATGGAAACTGCAATCAACATAGGGTATATTTAAGGATATTTTTTAATCATTAGTTATTTTGTGACTTGACGTTTCTGATATAACCAGTTATTTGTATATCTTTTTCAATTATTTTTTATGTTGGGTGAAACTTTTTCTCTATTTAACCGAGCTTTTTTGAGTTCATGCATTAAGTTTGGTATGCAATTCCAGCAGGAACTTACAAATGTACGGTTTGCCACACTAATTCATGATATGGAAGAAGGGAACACAAAATATGAGGTTCTGTGTGCCTGCTTATGGTCCCTTCTTGTTTCAACTCTATTACCTTCAATACCCTGATTTATCTCTCATACTGTAAATCAAAATACATTCTACTGGACAAAAAATCATGTTAAATAGTGGAATACTCCATCTTGTGAAGTTAATGGGTGACCACATCTTGTAGAGCCTGTAGCCCATCAGTTATCTCTCCCAAGGAGACTCTTGGGAATATCTATTCCTTCTTCCAAGTAGATAGGAAACATGACTTCTACTTTATTACAAAACTAGTTAGCCAGATGGTAGGTACTTTGCATCTTTTGATCGAAGACAAACACATCGTGTTTAGACAATAATCATGTCTCTTTCGGTAAGTTTCAGATATTGAAGGAGACTTGTCGGAGAATACAGATTGAGGTCTATCTCTGCATTCTATCCCAACCTTTCCCCTTTTTTCATTTTGTCTTTTAGAGCACATTTAATTTCGTATTGCTTTTACAATAGGTTGGGAAGTTCACTGGTGGTGTCCAATCTAATTTGAATTAGACTTCTTCAAGAATCAAGTGATGCAAACATTACAATCTCAGCTGGAGGCTTAGGAGTTCCTTAGTGCTGCATAGTAGTATTATATGGTGTTCACATAGATCAACTTGTTGTGATGAATGTTCCTGTTGCAGTTTTGCTGATTGGAGCTGTTCAGCTTTAGTTGGATATGTTGTTGGTGATTTCTTTTAGTCTGCTGCTGCAGACGAAAAAGTAACAATTGTCATGGAGTTTTTGCGTGATTAGATGGGAGATTGGATATGTCTTTGTAAATGCTAGAGTTGTTACTGAACTTTTTTTTTCCTTCCAAATGCAGGTGTTTTAGGATCTTTTTCAGCTGCTACATATATATTACATCCAAAAAGCACAATGCTAGGTATAGAAATTAATCATTCTGAGACTCTGCACATTGATCCCAAAAGTGTTCGAGAAATACCCCAAGTAAATGATTGCAATGACGTAATTGAGTAAAATGCTCAGCAATCCCATGAAGAATGCATGCTTACAGAAAATACTACCGGCGAACAACTATTGGATAAAGGATGCCTGCAATTCGGGTATTGGTTCTTGGTCGCATTATTTTCTTTTGATGATACAGAGTCATTTATTTTCTATCTTTCATGTTATGACGTGCTTTACCAAAATGATGTAATTATTTTGACAATTGTGCTCATTATCGACGAAGGTGTCGTATCTGAGCCCCTTGTTGCAATGACATTTTTTGACTGTCGTCACTGCCATAATGAGGCGAAGGTGAGTTTACATGTTTCTTTCGTTCATGTATGGTTTACTTTCCTATTTTAAACTAATACGACAATGATTATGCATACATTTTCCCTGCTAGGCTTTCTGATATCCTTGTTTTTTCGGAACTGATGTGGATCATCTGATGCATAGCACAAGTAGCAAGAACATGATATCTTACTTGTTAAACTACCAATCTAGTGCAAGAATTTTAGCTTTATAGGCAGATGCACAGATTCATGATATTTAATAAGCCTGCGATCACTTTAGAGATGCCTACAATTTCCAAGAAAGAAGGGCTCATCAGCGGGCTGGGCCGGGTCGGTTTGACCTTTGAATAGATGATGACATCATTGCCTTTTCTTTTATTTTTTCCTAGGAACAAAGTTCTCCGGGGCTTTGCAATTGGAAGTTGCTCCAAATATTGTAGACCAACTTTCAACTATATGGAAGGTTTTGTAACACTAAAGATAAGCAGAAATAACTAGGGAGTAAATATTGGTTAATTATAAGTTTTAATGAGACAACAACTGAAAAATCACCTATTAGATTATGTAAAAGAGGGGCCATTTGGTCTGGGAGAACACATGCCTGTTAAGGCCAAGTTAAGAGTTATAGATGATACTGACATATTTTTTTGATTGTGGTGCAGAACAATCTTGATGTTGATAAAAATTATAGACACGACATTCCACGCCATCAAGTCCAACAGGCAAGTATCTTATGCTAGTACTTTCTCTATTTCCTATCATTTCTTTCAACTGATATGAATTTTCTTATTTGTTGCAAGTGAAATTTATTCTCTTACTTTTCTAAAATTTATTTCTCGTGTTTCTCCAGGTCATATGTTCTCTATGCAACACTGAACAGGAGGTGAGTTGGTTTTTGTGCATTTCTTTGTTACTAAAAATAAAATCTGAGTTATACAGGCTTACAAAGTACACCAATGCACTAACAATGAACTGTATAAAGAATTATGAATTTTTTACCTTTTCTTATCTATTTGACTTTTTCTTATCTATTTGAATGATTATTCTTTTGCCTCTGGCGTTTTTAATTTTGGTGTTTGCTACTTCATTCAGGTTCGGCAAGTTTGCATCAACTGTGGTGTATTTCTGTGGAACTTGCAAGCTATTTGATGATGATGTGAGTAAACTTCCCTCCTTTTATGTTTACTGAAAACTTTGTTGGACTGAGTGGTTAATGGTGTTGTTGTAGTGTGCATAAAAAGGGTGTCTCACATTAGCTTATAAGCTACAAGATGAAAATTATATAAACAACATTTGTAGTGGAAATATGAAGATTTGAAATATTCACGTTAATAGGAAACAAATACTTGAATAAAAATTTGCGCACACACATAGTGTAAGCTCTTGAGATATTTGACTACTAGGTCAAAACAATCTAAAGCATCTTGTTTGCCATTTTGCAGACATCTAAGGACTAATATCACTGTGATGGTTGTGGTATCTGTAGGTATGATTTTATTTCTTACAGTTTGATGTATTCTAAATTTTTTTTGGGAAGACTTAGTGTAACATATTTATTGTAACTTGGCAAAACGTTATAAGAATAGATGTTAAGCTCAACCCTAATGAGCTTAACCAATTCAAACCAATGGAACCTGATTTCAACCAAGTCTAGATATGGAAATAAGGAGCAATAGTAGCAGAAATGGAAATTAGCCAAGTATAGGAAGCAGTTTTGGAGTGGAAGCTTGAGAGCAAAGATACTGGACTAAGTCATATCTATTTCATATATTAAAAGTCGTGCAATCTATACCTATGTATTTTTAGAAATTGAACATGCACTAGAGCTACTAATTAACTACTACTCTCTAACTTCTACTTATTTACTATTTTGGCCTATTGCCTTACTTAGAGTGTGCTTCTTGGCTGAGAGCGGCCCAGAAAATAGTTATTTAAACTTTGTGAACGTACTTAATAATTTCACTTGAGGCCATTCATGCTAAAATTTGTGGGAAAAGTGGGCATCACCATTGCAGAACAATTAAATTATATTGAAGTCATTTATCTTAGTGAACCTTTTAGATGAGATTAGGACAAAAAAATAATTGGTGTTTATTCTTGATTACATATTTTATTTTTCTTCTTCTCTCTTCTTTTCTACTTAATTTACTGTATGTGTCATTGTACAATGTCCTATACAATTAATCTATTGGAACAGATATTCTTGTCCTCTCTGCTCCAAGTCAGTTTATGATATGTCAAAGGTTTGGGAGAGGTATGACATGGAGATCGCTGCTACACCCATGCCAGAACATTACCAAGACAAAATGGTGACTCTTCCTCTCTTGGTATATATATGGGGAGTGATTGCTAGAACTAATGGTTGAATGGAGATCTCAAGAACCAGTTTGTTGAAGCAAATGTTGGCTTTGATACTATCTGTAATGTGACACCCCCAAAATAGATCCAATCCATCCAACCTATTCTAAGTCGCCAAATATATGGTACAGAAAACAACTATAACTTTATTACTGCAATTGTCGTGCAAAATACAATAGCACATATGTTGTGAGTTTTGATACAAATATATCCTAACTGTGACTCTCATCCAAACCTTGGATAGCACGTCACAATGACACCTTACATAAAGGTACAGTCAATAACTGTTTTAGAAATTAAAATCTTTGGGAAGTGCTCAAGGAAACCTTCGTACATGGGAGGCCATGCATCTAGGTTGTGATAGATATCATATGTCCACAGAATTATCCTTGGTTAACACAATAGACCCCAAAGAAAAATGAGAAGATTACTATCATGTTCTTTCCAATGGTAAGTCTTCTCTTGACATATAATTATCTCCATTGTCTCCAATTGTGAATTATATTTCAACCAAACTTCAAGGTTATATAGCTAGTGCTCGTAGATATACTCAATAAGTGGATGTGCACAACCTTGTCTTATGATAACACGAAGTTGTATGTCATTAGACAACTTGTGTGGTAGTGGCAAAACACCCTTCCAACGTTGGGTTCGCCTCACCCTATTTGATTCACCAAATATAACTATTAAATGACGTCTAAATACAACACACTTTTCTAAAATTCTTAATAAAATTATTTTCATACTGTTTAGGGAGAACCTCAAAAACTATAGACCACCGTTCTATTCCCCTATTATCCCCGTTCGACCCAGCTACACTCTTATTACCTGAAAGGAATTGTGAAGCAAAAGGGTGAGCACAAATAGCCCAGTAAAGAATATCATGACTAAAGATAATTAAATTATCAATAGCCTTCACAAGAATAAATCGTAGATTTAGAACATATGGTAGATGATAAAACTTTTCAACCATAGTTGCAGCGGAACGAGCAATCCATTAGAAGATTCAAATAGACCATAAAGTCTATATCTTCTCCATGTTAAAAGTCCACCAATAATATTTTATCCCTGTAACATCAATCAACAGTTCATGTCCACAATCATGTGAATAACTTATAATCATAATTGTGGTTCTAAATTCCTCTTCTCATCCAGGACGAAGATAATTTTCATCACCTGTCTTTACCTGAAACATCAAAGATCATGGTTATACCAAATCACAATTCCTGTTCATAATCATACTAATAAATTCATCTTTGCACTACGGGCCAAAGATATTCATTAACCGTTCATCTTTGCACTACAGGCCAAAGATATTCAACAATAGGTCATCTTTGCACTACAGGCCAACGATATTCAACAACAGGTCATCTTTGCACTTACAGGCCAAAGATATTCAACAACAGGTCATCTTTTCACTAAGGGCCAAAGATATTCAGCAACAGGTCATCTTTGCACTACAGGCCAAAGATATCAATCAACAGTTCTTCTTTGCACTACAGGCCAAAAGGCATACATGTGACCACCCCAAAATAGGTATACATCACCCATCTTGAGTCGCCAAATACATGATACAGATTACAAAAATAAACTTAATTATACAACCGTCGTGTAATATACGACAGAACATAACTGAGAGTTTAAACAGGAATGTTGCCTTCTAGAAAATATCCACTCTCAAATAGAGTCCTCATTACATTTATTGTAACACTATTTTATAGAATAGTGAGGACTACTAATACACCATCTTGAACCATCACTCCGTTCCCCAACTAGTCCCGGCTACGTTCTCATTTCCTGAAGAGAACAATGAAAACAAAAGGGTGAGCTCAACTAGCCCAGTAAGAAATATTAGGACTAAGATAATGCTGAATAAATTATCATTAGTCTTCAACAATGTTAAACTGATAAAATACAATAAACATCAAGTTTAACTGCAGCGGAATAGGCAATCCATTAGAAGAGTCAAGTAGAGCATGATATCTACTATCTTCTATGATTTAAAATGTTTTCATCAATTTTTATCGCTGAGACTCAGCTTAATAAATAAACCACATCATCGAGTCGTCCCTGCACTACGGGCCAAGGATATTCATTAAATCATCAATGGTCATGACTATACCGAATAATCCCTGGTAATAATCATACCAAAAACTGTCCATCAATGCACTACAGGCCACTGAGGACTTTTATCACATCATTTAAAACATTACAGGTCATGATTATACCGAATAAGTCCTGGTCATAATCATACCAAGTCCATCTATGCACGTAAGCCAAAGATGACTTTCATCACAATATAAGCATGATGATGATGACAATGACATAATAATTCGATAAAACAAGTTCAAGGATAAATTTTAAAGATTTAAAATTTTAGTTTATCTAGAAATCAATAACGTCCAAATTGTCAACATGATACTTCTTTGTGGAGTAGAATTCAAGAATGCTCAGAAGAATATTCCCATGAAAAGATACAGGATGAAGCGCAAATATCCAGGATATTCTACTAATTTCATGGAGTATAGAAGCCAAAACTTTAATCAACTGAGTATAATAGAATATATGAAACTGCAAAAATGGATTTTCGCCATGCGGAATCCACGAGATGATCATTTCCACAATTTAATAAGGAATGAATACGAAGGATCATTCATCATGCATGCGAATCCACATAGACAAAGTATTCCAATGTAATAATAAAGAATGGAAAAATAGAAGAATTCACCATGCATGCGATAGACCGCATGTATAGGTTATTCCCAATAGAATAATAAAGAATGGAACCGTAATACGCAATCCGCATGCATGAGATGATATTCCAATAGAATAATAAAAAATGGAACCCGCATCATGCGTAATCCGCATGCATGTGATGTTCCAAATGTAATAATAAAGAATGCAAGAATAACAGAATTCACCAGGCATGCGATACATCTGCATGCATACGAAAGTTATTCCAACGTAATAATAAAGAATGGAATAATGTAAGAATTTCATCATGTATTCTATGATTGGCATGACGAAGTTATTCCAACATAATAATAAAGAATGGAATAACAACTCTTACGAGTATTAAAAGAAAATAACTCTCTTCATGAATACGAAAGAATAATAATACCCTTTACCTTAGAAGAAACCGGATATTGGAATAAGGAGGTAGCGCAGACTTCTTTTCTTCTTTCTCTCTATAATTTCTCTCTATAATAATTGCTCTAAAGCTTTAGTTAATTGGTGAGAAATGAAGGAAGAATGAGCTTCTATTTATAGAAAAATATAGTTTTGATAATTGCACGTTTTGGGGCTCAAAATATAACAGTACAATACCTTCAACTTTTCTTTTATTTTTAATTTAGTCCTGCAAGTATTATCAAACTTGCACCATCTCCCCTAATAGTAAATAATGTGAATCAATAGTTCAATCATGTGAATTAATAGTTATAATCATGTGAAAATATGAATTACAGTATAGTACCTCCATCTATACCTCCATTTTTAACTTAGTCATGCAAGTATAATCAATCTTGCACCAACTCCCCTAATAGTACAAGAATGTGAATCAATAGTACACACATGTGAATAAATAGTTATAATCATGTGAATTAATAGCAATTAATTGCTCATTTATCCGATTAATTACGCTGATCGGGTCAAGTAAAACTTCCGCACATCAATTAATATCTAATAAATGTCGATTTCCACTAACACTAATAATTCCAACACAATGGAACTATTAATTTCATCTTTAATCAACACGAACTTATTCATCATTAATATTATAACTCACAATATTTAACAACCTGGTCATTCCCAAGAATGAGGGGGCTTTCCGATAAGGATTTCTCCTTATTGGCGTGCAATTAGATGACCAAACCTCTCCTTGACAGAACTTCTAGATATTGTAAATATTGTAATTTAATAATATGAATAACTTTGTCGTCTCAATTATTGATTTAATAATATAACATATTATGCAGATGATATTGTGACAATAATCGAATCAATAATATGAGAGATATGATGCAACAATTATTGTAGCAATAATTGAGTATAACTGAGTGACTTCTCATGTAAGCATCAATAATCAATACCGTGTGCTACTATGCAATCACGCATATTACTGTACTTTTACTACCGGGTAGTTCAACAGCTTTTATTCAGAACACTTCCGCCAAGTTATTTTTATAAAAAGATAATTCGTGTTTTTTCTAACTACGACGACGATACTTTTCGTTGTGGGGTCCACCAATGATTGTGTCGTCGTACGAATATTCCCTGTTAAAACGAATATTCTCCGACCAATTAAATATTATATAACCACTTGCTTACTTTGCAAAATGTGTAAATATTACCCACAACTATAACATTATATTATATCCACACCATAATATTCAAAAATATATTTCGAGAGAAATTAATCTTTATTCATAAAAGTTGGGGTCTTACAACCTCCCCTTCTTATGAAATTTTGTCCTCAAAATTAGGGTACGTACTTGGTATATCGAAGAGGTGAGGATATTTTGACTTCATCTCAGATTCTAACTCCCAGGTCATTTCTGCCACATCGTGGTTTGTCCACAAAACTTTAACTTGAGGTATAACCTTGGAGCGTAGAATATGATCCTTCTTATCCAAGATTTTAACAGGTAATTCTTCATATGTTAAATCTTCCTCTATCTCGTCTTGTTCTAATTCAATAATGTGGTTCGGGTTTTTCACATATTTACGTAACATAGATATATGGAAAACGTTATGAAAATGAGACATACTTGGCGGTAAGGCGAGTCTATAGGTCACAGTTCCTACTCGTTCGAGGATTATAAATGGGCCAATGAATCGAGGATTGAGCTTTCCTCTCTTTCCAAATCTCGTAACTCCTTTCCATGGAGCAACACGTAACAACACATGATCTCCAATATTGAATTCCACGTCTTTTCGATGAAGATCAGCATAACTCTTTTGTCGATCTTGTGAGGTTTTTATACGTTGTCGGATCGTTTGAATCTTTTTCGTAGACATACATACCAAATCCGGTCCCAACAACGTTGCTTCACCCACCTCATCCTAGGATACTAGAGAATGACACTTTCTTCCATACAACGCCTCAAATGGAGCCATGCCAATACTTGCTTGATAACTATTGTTATAGGAAAACTCCACCAATGGTAAGAACTTGTCCCAACTTCCCTTGAAGTCAAGGACACAGAGTCTTAATAAATCTTCAAGAGTTTGAATAGTCCTTTCCGACTGCCCATCCGTTTGAGGATGATATGCCGAACTAAATCATAAATTTGTGACCCTAGCTTTTTGCAAACTAACCCGAAATCTTGAAGTGAATCTTGGGTCTCAATCAAAAACTATGGATACTGGCATACCATGCAATCTTACAATCTCGTTTATATACATACTAGCAAGATGTTTCAGTGTATAAGTTTCTCGTATTGGTAAGAAATGAGCAGACTTGGTCAATCTATCAAAAATGACCCAAATCACATCTATGCCTTGAGAAACCTTGGGAAGACCAGTAACAAAATCCATGGTAATGCGCTCCCACTTTCATTCTGGAATTTCAAGTGGTTACAATGGACCTTTTGGCACTTGATGCTCCGCCTTGACTCGTTAACAAGTTAGACACCTTGAGATAAACCCCATTATCTCTCTTTTCATATTGCTCCACCAAAATGTATGTCAAAGATCACGATACATTTTGGTACTCCCAGGATGGATTGCAAATGGTGTGTTGTGCGCCTCCATCATGATTTTATACTTCAAGTCAGAATCGTTAAGAACACAAAGTCTTGAGTTGACTCGAAGTATTCCTTCTTCATCGATTCTTGCTTCTGAAATAGCACCTTGCACTTTCTTCCTCATACGCATCAGCTCCAGGTCTGTTTCTTGAGCAGCTTTAACTTTATCGATTAAAGTTGGTTCCACTCGTATATTCGCTATAATCACATTGGTCCCTGGAATCTTTAACTCTATTTCCATCCTTTCTAAGTCATACAAAATGGGCCTTTGCGTTGACAATATTGCACTCGTACCCGCATATGATCTTCTGCTCAATGTGTCAGCTACTACGTTCACTTTTCCAGGATAGTATTGGATGGTATGATCATAATCTTTCAACAACTCAAGCCATCTTCGTTGTCGCATGTTGAGTTCCTTTTAAGTGATGAAATATTTGAGGCTTTTATGATCCGTATAGATCTCCACCTTCTATCCATACAGGTAATGCCTCCAAATCTTAAGCGCAAAAACGACTGCTGCCAACTCTAGATCATGAGTAGGATAATTCCTCTCATATTCTTTATGTTGTCGTGAGGCATAGGCTATGACTTTCCCATGTTGCATGAGAACACATCCTAACCCTTTGCCTGAAGCATCACTGTAGATGACAAATCCCTCCGAGCCAGATGGTATTGTCAGAACAGGTGTTGAAATGAGTCTCCTCTTGAGTTCTTGAAAACTATTTTCACATTCCTTACTCCAACCGAATTTTGTATCTTTTCGAGTCAGCTGAGTTAATGGAGTTGTGATTCTAGAAAATCCTTCCACGAATCTCCGATATTAACCAGCTAAGCCAAGAAATCTACGTACTTCGGTCACTGACTTAGGTTGCTCCCAGCTTTGAATTGCTTCAATCTCTATCGGGTCAACAGATATTCCATGATTTGATATCACGTGCCCAAGGAATGCAACTTCCTCAAGCCAGAACTCACATTTCTTCGACTTGGCATAAAGCTTGTTTTCACGAAGCTTTTGAAGTATCAGCCTCAAGCGTTGCTCATGGCCTTCACGGGTTTTGGAGTATATGAGGATGTCATCAATAAAGACGACCACAAAGTGATCCAAATATTCCTTGAATACTCGGTTCATCATGTCCATGAAGGCAGCAGGAGCATTAGTCAATCCAAAAGACATGACTACGAATTCATAATGCCCGTACCGAGTTCTAAAAGTAGTCTTTGGAATTTCATCAGTTTTAATCTTCAACTGATGATATCCAGAACGAAGATCAATCTTTGAAAAGAATTTGGCTCCTTGCAACTGGTCAAATAGGTCATCAATGCGAGGCAACGGGTACTTATTTTTTATGGTAACATGATTCAACTCCTGATAATCAATACAAAGTCGCATACTTCCATCTTTCTTCTTCACGAATAGAATAGGAGCACCCCAAGGAGACGTACTAGGACGAATGAAACCGATGTCTAACAATTCATGTAGTTGGGTTTTTAACTCTTGAAGTTCAATAGGATCCATTCTATATGGGGCTTTGGAAATGGGTTTTGTACCGGATTTAAGGTCGATATAAAATTCAATTTCACGCTCTGGGGGTAGGCCAGGAAGTTCTTCAGGGAATACATCAGGAAATTTATTAACAATAGAAATATCATTCAAATCTGACGTATTTTTATTTAAATCCGTGACATGGGCTAAGAAAGCTTAACATCCGTTTTTCAATAAACGAATAGCTTTATGACTTGATATGACAGTGATTGATTTTAGTGGTTTGGTTGCTTAAATTCGCATAATAGGTTGGTTAGGAATATGAAAGCTAACAACCTTACAAAAATAATAGATTTTAGCATGATGAGTAGTTAACCAATCAATCCCTAAAATCACATCAAATGCAAGTATTTTCAAGGAAATAAGATCGACAGGTAACGTGCGGTTACTGATTTGAATCAAACAAGACTTATAAACCGTGGATGTAATGAAGGTTTCTCCCAACGGAGTTTCAACAGATAATTCAAAGTCTAATTTCTCCAGAGTCAAATTTAAACATTGAGCGCAAGTAGGAGAAATAAAGGAATGGGTAGAACCGGTATCAAATAAAGTATAAACTTTGCTAGAGTTTATGATTAGCTTACCCGTGATCACCTCGTTCGGATTCCTTGCTTTTTGGGAGGTTACGACAAACGCTCTCCCTTGAACTACCGATTTTATCTTGTTTGGGACACCCTTTGATGCCTCCATTCCAGCTAGACTTGACTTTGGTGCATGACAAAATCGGGCTAGGTGACCTTCTTTTCTACAATTGTAACATGCTTTAGACTGCATCGTGCAGTTTGGGCTTATGTGTCCTTCCCTTCCACATTTCTAACATACGACCGGCGGTCGTTCTCCTTCCTTAACAACAGGTGATGGTGCTGACGTCTTTCCATCATTATTGAATCTCCTCTTCTTGAAATGTCCCCTCTTATTGTCATTGCCATGATTACCACCAAAGTGATTACCATTTCTGGCATGTTGATTCCCTCCACGTTTGTTGTCACCGCTTCGACGACTGCTACCACTGGTATTATCAACTTGCCGGCTGCTCTCTCTTGGTTGGGTTGACTCATTATCGCGCTCAAATAATTGAGCCCTATTAACAACATCTGAATACAAACACAGTTTATGAGAGATTAGGTATTGACGTATCTTGGGTTTCAAACCTCTTAGAAATACCCGCATCATTCTCTCCTCATTATCAACCAAGTGGGACGCAAACCGAGATAACTCGACAAACTTAGCTTCGTACTGTGCTACGGTCATATTGTTTTGCTCAAGCTTGATGAACTCTACCTCCTTCATGTGACGAATACTTTCAGGAAAGTACTTGTCGTTGAATAGTTCTTGGAACTTCTCCCAAGACATCTTTAGTGCGGTAGGTTGAGTACGCTTTACAGATTCCCACCAGTAATCTACCTCTGCTCGCAACATGAAGGTGGCAAAGGGAACCTTTTCCTCCTCGGAGCATCCCAAGACATCAAATATCTTGTTGATCTGCTTTATCCACCTCTCTGCCTTAAGTGTTTTTGGCTCTCCAAAAAACTCTGGTGGTCCCAACTCCTTAAACTATTTAGCGGTGACCGTTTGAGAGTTATCAGTGTTTTCACCTGCATTTTGGACAAGAGCCGCCTTCGCCTGAAGTTGCATGAATTGCATAAAACCTCTGAACATCCCATCGTTCATTATTTGATCGTTGTTATTTACCTGAGGATTATTGTCTTTCTGTTGCACATTATCCTGGGTATTAATCTGTGGTGACTCAACGGTCTCATGTGCTTCATTGCTTATCAAAATTTTCGGATGCCATTTTCAAATACTGCCACAAAACAAGGGTTAATTATCATATCACATATTATCTCTATACTTTGACCGACCAATTAAATACCAAATAAACTTAGGTAGGTCATACTAGCTAAGGAATTCCCCATCTCTCCCCTCCTAGTTCTTGTCTCACATCTCAGCTAGGGATCATATCCCTAAGCTTTCATACCAACTGTGATGCCCCCAAAATAGGTATACATCACCCATCTTGAGTCGCCAAATACATGGTACAGAATATAAAGACAAACTTAATTATACAACCGTTGTGTAATATACGACAAAACATAATTGAGAGTTTAAACAAGAATGTTGCCTTCTAGACAATATCCACTCTCAAATAGAGTCCTCATTACATTTATTGTCACACTATTTTATAGAATAGTGAGGACTACTAATACACCACCTCGGACCATCACTCCGTTCCCCGACTAGTCCCTTGGCCACGCTCTCATTTCAAAGAGAACAATGAAAGTAAAAGGGTGAGCTCAACTAGCCCAGTAAGAAATATTATGACTAAGATAATGCTGAATAAATTATCATTAGTCTTCAACAATGTTAAACTGATAAAATACAATAGACATCAAGTTTAACTACAGCGGAATAAGAAATCCATTAGAAGAGTCAAGTAGAGAATGATATCTAATATCTTCTATGATTTAAAATGTTTTCATCAATTTTTATCGCTGAGACTCGACTTAATAAATAAACCACATCATTAAGTCATCCCTGCACTACGGGCCAAGGATATTTATTAAATCATCAATGGTCATGACTATACCGAATAATCCCTGGCCATAATCATACCAAAAATTGTCCATCAATGCACTACAGGCCACTGAGGACTTTTACCACATCATTTATAACATTACAGGTCATGATTATACCGAATAATACCTGGTCATAATCATACCAAGTCCATCTATGCATGTAAGCCAAAGATGACTTTCATCACAATATAAGCATGAGGACGATGACAATGACATAATAATTCAATAAAACAAGTTCAAGGATAAATTTTAAAGATTTAAAATTTTAGTTTATCCAGAAACCAATAACGTCCAAATTGTCAACATGATACTTCTTTGTGGAGTAAAATTCAAGAATGCTCAGAAGAATATTCCCATGAAAAGATACAGGATGAAGCGCAAATATCCAGGATATTCTACTAATTTCATGGAGTATAGAAGCCAAAACTTAAACCAACTGAGTATAATAGAATATATGAAACTGCAAATGGATTTTCGCCCGCCATGCGGTAATCCACGTAGACAGATCATTTTCACAATTTAATAAGAAATGAATACGAATGATCATTCACCATGCATGCGGTAATCCACATAGACAGGTTATTCCAACAGAATAATAAAGAATGGAAAAATAGAAGAATTCACCAGGCATGCGATAGACCGCATGCATGTGTTATTCCCAATAGAATAATAAAGAATGGAATCGTCAAATGCATGTCAGAATCCGCATGCATGTGATATTCCAATAGAATAATAAAAAATAAAACCAGATCATGCGTAATCTGCACAGATAGGATGTTCCAATAGAGTAATAAAGAATGGAACCAGGTCATGCGTAATCCGCACAGACAGGATGTTCTAACAAAATAATAAAGAATGGAATAACAATGAGAATTCACTGTGCATGCGATGTATCGCATGTAAAAAGGTTATTCCAACAGAATAATAGAAGAATTTCACCATGTATGTGGTACTTCGCATAGACAGGTTATTCCAAAATAATAATAAAGAATGGAATAACAACTCTTACAAGTATTGAAAGAAAATAACTCTCTTCATGAATACGAAAGAATAATACCCCTTACCTTAGAAGAAACTGGATATCGGAATAGTGAGGTAGTAGACTTCTCTTCTTCTTTCTCTCTATAATTTCTCTCTATAATAATTGCTCTAAAACTTTAGTGAATTGGTGAGAAATGAAGGAAGAATGAGCTTCTATTTATAGGAAAATATAGTTTCGATAATTTCACGTTTTGGGGCTCAAAATATTACAGTACAATACCTTCAACTTTTCTTTCATTTTTAATTTAGTCCTGCAAGTATTATCAAACTTGCACCACCTCCCCTAATAGTAAATAATGTGAATCAATAGTTCAATCATGTGCATTAATAGTTATAATCATGTGAAAATACGAATTATAGTATAGTACCTCCATCTATACCTCTATTTTTAACTTAGTCATGCAAGTATTATCAATCTTGCACCAACTCCCCTAATAGTACAAGAATGTGAATCAATTGTACACACATGTGAACAAATAGTTATAATCATGTGAATTAATAGCAATTAATTGTTCATTTATCCGATTAATTACCCGACTGGTGAGTAAAACTTCCAGACATCAATTAATATCGGAATAAATGTCGATTTCAACTAACACTAATAATTCCAACACAATGGAACTATCAATTTCATCTTTAATCAACACGAACTTATTCATCATTAATAGTATAACTCATAATATTTAACAACCAGATCGTTCCCAGAAAAGAGGGGGGCTTTCCGATAAGGATTTCTTCTTATTGGTGCGCAATTAGATGACCAAACCTCTCCTTGACAGAAATTCTAGACATTGTAAATATTTCAATTTAATAATATGAATAACTTTGTCGTCTCAATTATTGATTTAATAATATAACATATTATGTGATGATATCTTGTGACAATAATCGAATCAATAATATGAGAGATATGATGCAACAATGATCGTAGTAATAATTGAGTATAACCGAGTGACTTCTCACATAAGCATCAATAATCAATACCGTGTGCTACTATGCAACCACGCCAGACATCGTACTTTTTACTACCGGTAGTTCAACAGCTTTTAATTCGGTAACACTTACCGTTATTTTTTATAAAAGATAATTACGCTGTTTTTAACTTTGCAAAAATAGTTTCGTTGTGGGTTCCACCAATGATTGTGTCGTCGTACGAATATTTCCTGTTAAAACTAATATTCCTTAACCAATCAAATATTATATAACCACTTGCTTACTTTGCAAAATGTGTAAATATTACCGACAACTATAACATTATATTATATCCACACCATAATATTCAAAAATATATTTCGAGAGAAATTAAACTTTATTCAAAAAAGTTGGGGTCTTACAATACAATTGTAAAACCAATAAACAACAGTCCATCTATGCACTACAGGTCAAAGATGACTTTCATCACAATATAAGCATTAGGATCATGACAAGGATATAAAGAATCAATCATATGAGATAAATAATAAATTTTAAAGACTAACAATTTAATTTATCCAGAATTCAATAATATCCAAATTATAAACATGATACTGCTTTGAGGAGTAAAATTCAAGAATAATATTATATCAAAAATGATTTGAATAGAAAATAATATTTCAACGAATATTTAACGATGATAATAACATTATTCATTATATTATAAACTCCATTTAATATTATTCATTATATAATAACATTAAATTTATTTACTAATATTATTAATCATTAAATAATATTTTAAATCAATGATTTCATAACACATTAATCTAAATGTTATAAATCACTTAATAATCTCATAATCTAATATTATTAATATTACCATAATATTTAATCATTTCTTAAACTTATAAACAATTTATTTTAATTGTTTACACTTTACTAATTAATGCATTTAATCATCCTAAAATGCCAAACTCATAAGATTTCATCACCAATAACCAAAACCCTCATCAAAAATCTGCATATACCTTATATAGGGCTCTCAAGCCATAAAATCCTATTTTCTAATTTTTTTTTCTTCACATAACATATTTAATTCATTTACTCCTAACTAGTCCATTTTCATAAAAAATATCAAATCAGTCCTAGAAAATTTTCTTTTCTGGGATTTAGCAGAATATAGTCCCATATTGAACATATATTTTTCTCGAAATTTTTAAAATTCATTTACTATTTTTCATATGACCAGAACTGCCTAATATTTAGACATTTATCATAAACTATACTTTTGTCCAAAAATTTCAAAATTACAGAGTATACTTCTGTTATAAATATGTATTCCCAATAAAAATTTCACCAATTTGGAGTTAACCACAAGGAGTTATAAGGGTTTACTTTTAAAATAATCTTTTCACATAAAATTCATAACTCTTAATCTATACATCCAAAAATCGTCATTTTTGACACATTCTAGAAAACTCATCAAATTATCATTTTCAATTTTTTCAGAATTTTAAGGGTCGAAAAAATTATGAAACTGAAAAACATAATAACTCTTACAATCCCTTACCTCAAAATAGCATTATTTCTGACTGAAATATCGGATGTAAAGTCGAAGGAAACTTGCACTGAATAGCAATTCTCAAATTATCTAAATACTCACAAAAATACGCTCGATAATATAGAGAGAGAAAACTTATGTTTCTGGTGTGATTTTCAATTCTAACTTAAGCGTCTATTTATAGAAAAATGCTAGAACGCCATAGGAGACTAAAATAATAAAATATTATTATTATTTTTTCTTCATTAGGCATGCCCATCTTGAATTGTTTGGCAGCCATCTTGGAAGAATTTTTAGCCCACATGTTTTTAAAAAACAAAAGTGGGTCCCACCCATAATTTTAATAAAAATATTTTAATTTACGAAACTTCAATAATTCATAATAAATAGCCCTTTTATCAGAAAAATATGAATTTTATGTCCATTTCATACGAAATTGAATTCTCTACAACTTTGTAGCTTTAAGTTTTTTCAAATTCCAAGCAGAAAAATATCCGAATTCCATAAACGGACAATTTTCAACACCTCTTAAAATTTATAACAAATCATACGTTAATTTTTAACGGCTCAAAATTTGTGGACATATACTCAACTTATATATGTATAACATATCTAAAAATTACAACGATCCAACGGTCGGATTAAAATTATAACTCACGCAATAGAGCTTTAAGAACACCGATTTGGTTTTTTAATACCTCCAATCCTACAAAATACTGATAAAACACCTCAACATTAATTCCTTCATTTATAACCACATAAAATAAATAAATCCATCATTTCTATCCACATCAAATAAATATTTCTTTATCATATAAATCAATAATTAATTATTCACAAATAATATTACAGGATCACAATAATGATAACCAGGCAGTTCCCAGGAAAGAGGGGGCTTTCCGATAAAGATTTCTCCTTACTGGCGCGCAGTTAGGTGACCAAACCTCTCCTTGACAGAACTTTCTAGACATTGCCAATAATACTATCTAATAATATTATTCAAATAATATGAATTAATGATCTGATAATGGGAAATATTGTGTCGTGATAATTATTGAAACAATAATAATATAAAATATCAACGCAGCAATCATTGAATCAATAAAATAAAATACTGAACAGTAATTACTGCAATAATTATTGAGTAATCCCTTCTTACGTAAGAATCAATAATTCAAAAATAATGTGCAATACTGTGTGCTACTGTGCAACCACGCATATTACTATATTTTAACCACCGGGTATTCCAACAAAGGTTAATAAAGAACGACATTACGCCGTTATTTATAAAAACTCAAACTTGTCGCTTTTTTCAATCCGACGGTTTTTCTATTATGGGCCCCACAAATAGCTGCGCTGTTGATGCCCCCAAATCCGGGTATCTTCTAACCCGACAGATGGTGCTACACGGTACTCATAACTGTACATTCATTCTATTGAAACGACATCAAAATGTGTGTATCAACGACATTCTTATTACACTAATAATATTAAATCCCGTTCCCAGGTTCTATAACCATTACATTCTTTGTTCATCATACTATAATATATACAACTTACTAGTTTATTACAAGGTAAACTAATCGTTCCTCTTCGTCTTGCCTTTATCCTTGTCAGATTCCTCGGTCCATTCAGTCTTAGCTGCATTCATATGGTTCAAGCAAGAGTGAGCATAACAAGCTCAGCAAGTACAACAATTTCTTTTAAACAACATGCTTGAAACATATGATCGTATATCTTCAATAACTAGATAATAGTTATGAAGTACTATCAATAATTCAAAATAGCATTTCTTTTCCTTCAAAACGTTTTATAATAACAATATTCAGTAAAACATCAATTCTGGCTCAAGACCATGAGCATTTCATAATTTCTTTGAAAAGGACAACCCGACACTAAGTCCGTAAGTCCGGCATATCTTACGAGCACTTCTGGGTGATCAACCCATAGTACTCTATGTTGATCAACATTACATCCCGTTAAACGTATATACGTTTAAGTTTTGGCAACCTCATGTGCCCATCGAATAATCGATGAAAAATACATTTTTTTATTCATACTCAGGCTTACCTTGAATACCTACCAAACAATTGGCGTAGGATAGCGTTAGCAATTCTATATTGAAAGACTTGTAAATAAATCAATCAACTCTTCAAGATTAGTCTAGCCGAGATAAAACTGGCATCGACCCTTTAGTAAAACACTTCATGCATCTCATAACATGAATCACAGAAAACTTGGCTAACATGAAGGTTAGACAAGCGTTTAAGAAAAACTTGCCTTCAGCGTCTGCTACAATAAAAATAACTTTTCCTTTTAGTCTTTACGGTCTCTACAATACATAACCACATAACATACCACATTAGGTCATGAATGAACATACATGGTTCCTAATGAATCTTACCCTTCTTCTCAATCTAATCATATATTAGATTTATTACTATTGGTTCCGGCTTGCCATTATATTTTACATTATTCTTACCAACTTCTTTCTCTTCTATGTCTTACGTAGATTTACTTCATTAATCCAACTCATTTCGAGTTAATCATCCTTCCTCACGGCTTACTAACATCCTTACGTTATTAATCGAAACTCGATCGTCATTTGTTAAGTACACTTTATTGCATACCGCTTTTACGTCACACGTTACTTTAACAACTTTTAGTTGTAACTCTTAACATTATAGGCCTTATCATTATTGAATACGGTTCACGTTCTTTATACTTTACGTTCGTCGTTTAACTACTCATTACACAACATTAAATTCCTAAAGTCATTACTATAATAGTGATTTAGGAAAGGTCTTATCATGTTCATTAAGTAATTACATGACCCATACTTGTATTGTAAACCATTGGATTCATAATCAACTTGGTCAACAAATTTCTATAGCCGGCTTAACACATTACGTTGTTCTTACCTCTAATTAATCTTTCGTCGACCTTCAGTGATAATACTTAAGGTCTTTAACATCTTGTAAGGATATTTCTTCAATTTCTTTAAAGTAAATTAACTTGAATTAATCACTTTACATTCATTTTATACCTATAAGCTTTTATGACTATCTTTAGTTTAGGACTGGCGCTGCGGTGCCAGCTTGCTCTCTCTAAGCCGCGTTGCGGCGTGAAACATCAGTGGACAAGGTTTCGGACTCGGCGTTGCGGCGCGAGTCTCCTTTGCTATGGCCACGCTGCGGTGCCAATTAGCAGTGTGTCATGCCTTGGCCTCGTGCTGCGGCGCGGGCCTTTGTGCTTGGAGTCGCGCTGCGGCGCAGACTCTGTGCCTCAAAAAATTTTGACAGTTTTTCAACTTTGCAAAATTTCCGGACGTATAACTTCTTCGTTATAAGTCCGAATTGGCTCGTTCAAAAGCCTAAAGTTCATAAATTATATACTCTACGCGTTCATGCAAGAATTTTATCTATTTGACTTCGTTTGCTAAAAATTCACCTATTGGTCCATTTTTAACAAAAATGATAAACGTTCGTGAACGTTCAACTCTCGTTTCTTCGTTCTAAGTCGAAATTCGGTCATTCTCGAGTCCGCAACTCTATAATGCCAAATAAGACTTGTCTCCATTGAAAACCAATGTTTCCAAGCTTAATATCAAAATTCGACTTCTATTCCGAGAATTTCACGAATTCGACGATTATCGTCTAATCGTGTAAATTCCGGCATAACTTTGTTACTTATGATTTGTTCATCGTTTCAAATGGATTCAATCCATCGAATTAACATCTTAACATACATATTATATTAACTTATTTATATGATAAGTTATTACTTATTCTTCATTAGTTTATAACTTATAAAAGTATAAACTACTTATGATTTTACTTTACTTGACTTAACATGGTCTAAATCTTTTAACCATCATTCACTCATCTTCTAATCATATAAATTTCATTATTGTAAACATATTACAAGTTCTTATAAGTTCTTCTCTAGTTCATAGTTTATATGATTACGAATAGCTTATTCATGACTTATACGGCTTAAGTCCATTAATTAATCATTTTTATCATTCCTTAGCATACATGTTTTACCACTACCCATCTCTCTAATAATCGAAGAGAAAGAGATTCATGGTTTAAGATTGCTTACCCTTTAATATCACTTGGTTAATCTTTGATCTTCTTCTTGCTTCTTTAAATATGAAAGACTAGCTTATTCTCACTTATTCTCTCTAACCAATAATTCATAAGTTATTGGTATTTTTGAACAAGGAACAAATGAATTCCAAAGCTTGCTATTTATAAGAGTTGCAAGGTTAGGGCATAATGGTTAATAATCCAATCCCGCCTCCTTAATTCCACCTCCTTACTATTCCATTCTTAATCACCAAGTTAACTTGCTCCCCACAACACTTGGTCATTAAGTCTTCTTGTTCACCACCCTTACTTAGTCATTAAGTTTACTTGCTCACTACTTTGGATCATCCATGGTTTGCCCCATGGGTTTAAACCATCCAATAACCCATAAGTTCTTACTTTGGGCTTTTAGCTTAACGTATACTTGGGCTTGCAATTAAACAACCTTGGACCTTAACTTTAATTCCAATTGGACTCACCCATTCCTACCTTTGGGCCTTATCAATTCTCATTGGACTTTACAATGTTCTACATAATCCTATAAGTCCGATACAATTAGCTTAAAGTTTTATAACGTACAATTTACGTATTCATCACGTATTCTAACTCGTATACTTATTTAATATACGACATTCCATCATTTATACATGTTCGTATAATACCTCGTATTATACTCGTATTCATTACCTCGTACAATACTTATGTATCATACAATCATTGCTTTAATTCATTATACGCATTTAAATTCCTTCTTGGAATTCATTTTCCCTAATCGTTAGGTTTTAAGTTCGCAGGCAAAAAACTGTGTTTGCCATAACTGAAATATTATTGGATATTCCATCTCGTCTTAGAATTCTATCATTACGTATTTCTCGGAAGTTCAAAAATAATTCCCGAGCAGAAATACGTGAATAGTATTTTTTGGAAAATTTCTTGGAAAGCTTTTGATTTTGTCTAAGAAATTCAAACACTTTAATTCTATCACATAGCCAAAATACTACGACATTCCGATATGTCTACGTCATAGAACGACCTTCAAATAGCTTACTCCAATAATTAATTAATTAAATTCATTTAATCCACATAATCAAATAAAAATTTAATTCTCAAAAATCCGATTTTTTTCCTGGGGCGTTACATGCGCTGTCGTACGAATATTCTCCGACAGCAACAATATTTCACGACCAAACGAATATTCCCCGACAACAATGAGTATTTTATAACCACTTGCGTATTTTGTAATCTTTACATATATCACCCTTAACTTTAACTTTTTATCAATTTAACCATTTACTGAATAATAATTATAAAAAAAATTGAATACTTTTATTTCATAAAATTTAGGGTCTTACAATCTCCCCTCCTTATGAAATTTCATCCCCGAAATTTACGTACCTGATATTTCAAAGAGTTGAGAATACCTTGCTTTCATTTCAAATTCCATCCTCCCTATCCTCATGATATCTCCATTGCTCATCTCCTGTATTTCAGATATCATTCTAGAATACAGCTTCAAAACAAAGGTTAACTGACTTATCATAATTTGTCAACTAATTAAGTATGAAATTTTAGCTTAGGTAAGTCACACTAGCAAAGAAAGGATTTACTCTCTCTCCTCCTAGTTCTATTCCCCGATCTCTCGCCAGAGACCATATCCCTAAGCTTTGATACACCCCCCAAAATAGGTCCAATCCATCCAACCTATTCTGAGTCGCCAAATACATGGTACAGAAAATAACTATAACTTTATTACTACAATTGTCGTGCAAAATACAACAACACATATATTGTGAGTTTTGATACAAATATATACCAACTGTGACTCTCATCCCAACATTGGATAGCACGTCACAATGACACCTTACATAAAGGTACAGTCAATAATTATTTTAGAAATTAAAATCTTTGGAAAGTGCTCAAGGAAACCTTCGTACATGGGAGGCCATGCGTCTAGGTTATGATAGATATCATATGTCCAAAGAATTATCCTTGGTTGACCCAATAGACCCCAAAGAAAAATGAGAAGATTACTATCATGTTCTTTCCAATGGTGAGTCTTCTCTTGACATATAATTATCTCCATTGTCTCCAATTGTGAATTATATTTCAACCAAACTCCAAGGTTATATAGGTAGTGCTCAGAGATATACTCAAAGAAGTGGATGTGCACAACCTTGTCTTATGATATAACACGAGGTTGTATGTCATTAGACATCTTGTATGATAGTGGCAAAACACCCTTCCAACGTTGGGTTCGCCTCACCCTATTTGATTCACCAAATATAACTATTAAATGACGTATAAAATACAACACACTTATCTAAAGTTCTTAATAAAATTATTTTCATACTTGCTTAGGAGAACCTCAACAACTATAGACCACCGCTCTATTCCCCGTTATCCCCATTCAATTCCAAATACACTCTTATTACCCGAAAGGAATTGTGAAGCAAAAGGGTGAGCACAAATAGCCCAAGAAAAGAATATCATGACTAAAGATAATTAAATTATCAATAGCCTTCACAAGAAAAAAATCGAGATTTAGAACATATGGTAGATGATAAAACTTTTCAACCATAGTTGCAAATGAACGAGCAATCCATTAGAAGAGTCAAATAGACCATAAAGTCTATTATCTTCTCCATGTTAAAAGTCCACCAACAATGTTTTATCCTCAGAACATCAATCAACAGCCTCATCCACAATCATGTGAATAACTCATAATCATAATTGTGGTTCTAAATTCCTCTTCTCATCCAGGACGAAGATAATTTTCATCACCTTTCTTTACCTAAAACATCAAAGATCATGGTTATACCAAATCACAGCCTCTTCATAATCATACTAATAAATTCATCTTTGCACTACGGGCCAAAGATATTCATTAATAGCTCATCTTTGCACTACAGCCAAAGATATTCAACAACAGTCATCTTTCATCACTACATGCAAAAGATATTCAACAACAAAATCATCTTTGCACTACGCCAAAGATATTCAACAACAAGTCATCTTTGCACTACTACAGCCAAAGATATCAATCAACAGCTTCTTCTTTTCACTACACAGCCAAAGGCATACAATTGTAAAACTAATAAACAACAAAAATCATCATCTATGCACTACGGGCCAAAGATGACTTTCATCACAATATAAGCATGAGGATCATGACAAGGATATAAAGAATCAATCACATGAGATAAATAATAAATTTTAAAGACTTTAACAATTTAATTTATCCGTAATTCAATAATATCCAAATTGTCAACATGATACTTTTGCTTTGTGGAGTAAAATTCAAGAATAATATTATATCAAAATGATTTGAATAGAAAATAATATTTCAACGAATATTTAACGAAGATAATAACATTATTCATTATATTATAAACTCCATTTAATATTATTCATTATATAATAACATTAAATTCATTTACTAATATTATTAATTATTAAATAATATTTTAAATCAATGATTTCATAGCACCTTAATCTAATGTTATAAATCACTTAATAATCTCATAATCTAATATTATTAATATTACCACAATATTTAATCATTTCTTAAACTTATAAATAATTTATTTTAATTGTTTACACTTTACTAATTAATACATTTAATCATCCTAAAATGCCAAACTCATAAGATTTCATCACCAATAACCAAAACCCTCATCAAAAATCTGCATATACCTTATATAGGGTTCTCAAGCCATAAAATCCTATTTTCCAATTTTCTTTCTTCACATAACATATTTAATTCATTTACTCATAACTAGTCCATTTTCATGAAAAATACCAAATCAGTCCCAGAAAATTTTCTTTTCTGGGATTTAGCGTAATATAGTCCCATATTAAACATATATTTTTCTCTAAATTTTAAAATTCATTTACTATTTTTCATATGACCAAAATCGCCAAATATTTAGACATTTATCATAAACTCATACTTTTGTCCAAAAATTTCAAAATTTACAGTATATACTTGTTATATATATGTACTCCCAATAAAAATTTCACCAATTTTGGAGTTAACCACAAGGAGTTATAAGGGTTTACTTTTAAAATAGTCTTTTTCCATAAAATTCATAACTCTTAATCTATACATCCAAAAATCACCATTTTTGGACACAATCTAGAAAACTCATCAAATTATCATTTCAAATTTTTTCAGAATTTTTGAGGGTCGAAAAATTACGAAACTTAAAAAACATAATAACCCTTACAATCCCTTACCTCAAAAGAGCAAGATTTAAATCGAATATCGGATGTAAAGTCAAGGAAACTTGCACCTGAATAGCAATTCTCAAAGTATCTAAATACTCACAAAAATACGCCGATAATATAGAGAGAGAAACTTATGTTTCTGGTGTGATTTTTAATTCTAACTTAAGCGCCTATTTATAGAAAATTGCTAAAACGCTATAGGAGACTAAAATAATAAAATATTATTATTATTTTTTTCATTCTATGCATGCCCCATCTTGAATTGTCAAGCAACCATCTTGGAAGAATTTTCAAATTTCACATGTTTTGAAAAACAAAAGTGGGTCCCACCCATAATTTTAATAAAAATATTTTAATTTCCAAAACATCAACAATTCATAATAAATAGCCCTTTTATCAAAAAAATACGAATTTTATGTCTATTTCATACGAAATCAAATTCTCTACAACTTTGTAGCTTTAAGTTTTTTCAAATTCCAAGCGTAAAATATCTAAATTCCACAAACGACAATTTTTTCAACACCTCTTAAAATTCATAACAAATCATACGTTAATTTTTAATGGTTCAAAATTTGTGGACATATACTCAACTTATATATGTATAACATATCCAAAAATCACAACGATCCAACTACGATTAAAATTATAACTCACTTAATAGAGCTTTAAAAACACCAATTTGATTTTTTAATACCTCCAATCCGACAAAAATACCGATAAAACACCTCAACATTAATTCCTTCATTTATAACCACATAAAATAAATAAATCCATCATTTATATCCACATCAAATAAATATTTTCTTATCATATAAATCAATAATTAATTATTCACAAATAATATTACGTAATCACAATAATGACAACCAATGACAACGCTTCCTGAAAGAGGGGGCTTTCCGATAAAGATTTCTCCTTCATCGCCGCCGCAATTAGGTGACCAAACCTCTCCTCGATGTAACTTTCTAGACATTGCCAATAATGTTATCTAATAATATTATTCAAATAATATGAATTATTGATCCGATAATGGTAAATATCAGTAATGACAATTATTGAAACAACAATAATATAAAATATCAACGCAAAGAATTATTGAATCAATAAAATAAAATATTGAATAAATAATTATCGCAACAATTATTGAGTAAAGCCTTCATACACGTAAGAATCAATAATTCAAAAATATTGTGCAATACCGTATGTGCTACTTTTCGTGCAACCACGCCAGACATCGATTTTAACCACCGGTATTCCAACAAGTTAATTAATTGTAATAATTACGCCATTATTTATAAAAACTCAAACTTGTCATTTTCTTCATCCGATAGCTTATTCTCATTATGGGCTCCATAAATGGTCATACGCGGTCATTGCATTTAATATTCTCCAACAACAAAGAATATTCCACGACCAAACGAATATTCCCCACAACAATGAGTATTTTATAACCACTTCGTATTTTGTAATCTTTACATATATCACCCTTAACTTTAACTTTTTATCAATTTAACCATTTAATGAATAATAATTATAAAAAAAATTGAATACTTTTATTTCATAAAATTTAGGGTCTTACAATCTCCCCTCCTTATGAAATTTCGTCCCCAAATTTACGTACTCGATATTTCAAAGAGTTGAGAATACCTTTCTTTTCTTTCATTTCAAATTTCATCTCCCTATCCATCATGATTTCTCCATTGCTCATCTCCTTGTATTTTAGATATCATTCTAGAATACAACTTCAAAACAAAGGTTAATTGACATATCATAATTTGTCAACTAATTAAGTATGAAATTTTAGCTTAGGTAAGTCACACTAGCAAAAGATTTACTCATCTCTCCTCCTAGTTCTATTCCCCGATCTCCGCCAGAGACCATATCCCTAAGCTTTGATACCAAATGTGACACCCCCAAAATAGGTCAAATCCATCCAACCTATTCTAAGTCGCCAAATACATGGTACATAAAAAAATTATAACTTTATTACTACAATTGTCGTGCATAATAAAACAACACATATATTGTGAGTTTTGATACAAATATATACCAACTGTGACTCTCATCCCAACCTTGGATAACACGTCACAATGACACCTTACATAAAGGTACAGTCAATAACTGTTTTAGAAATTAAAATCTTTGGGAAGTGCTCAAGGAAACCTTCGTACATGGGAGGCCATGCGTCTAGGTTATGATAGATATCATATGTCCACAGAATTATCCTTGGTTGACCCAATAGACCCCAAAGAAAAATGAGAAGATTACTATCATGTTCTTTCCAATGGTGAGTCTTCTCTTGACATATAATTATCTCCATTGTCTCCAATTGTGAATTATATTTCAACCAAACTCCAAGGTTATATAGGTAGTGCTCATAGATATACTCAGCAAGTGGATGTGCACAACCTTGTCTTATGATAACACGAAGTTGTATGTCATTAGACAGCTTGTATGGTAGTGGCAAAACACCCTTCCAACATTGGGTTTGCCTTTCACCCTATTTGATTCACCAAATATAACTATTAAATGACGATAAAAATACAACACACTTATCTAAAGTTCTTAATAAAATTATTTCCATACTTGCTTTAGGAGAACCTCAACAACTATAGACCACCGCTCTATTCCCCTCATTATCCCCGTCAAACCCAAATACACTCTTTATTACCGAAAGGAATTGTGAAGAAAAAAGTGAGCACAAATAGCCCAAGTAAAGAATATCATGACTAAAGATAATTAAATTATCAATAGCCTTCACAAGAATAAATCGTAGATTTAGAACATATGGTAGATGATAAAACTTTTCAACCATAGTTGCAAATTTAACGAAGCAATCCATTAGAAGAGTCAAATAGACCATAAAGTCTATTATCTTCTCCATGTTAAAAGTCCACCAATAATGTTTTATCCCTATAACATCAATCAATAGCTCTCGTCCACAATCATGTGAATAACTCATAATCATAATTGTGGTTCTAAATTCCTCTTCTCATCCAGGGATTTAAAATAATTTTCATCACATGTCTTTACCTCAAACATCAAAGATCATGGTTATACCAAATCACAGCCTCGCTCATAATCATACTAATAAATTCATCTTTTACACTACGGGCCAAAGATATTCATTAATGCTTATCTTTTGCACTACATGCCAAAGATATTCAACAACAGTCATCTTTCCACTACAGCCAAAGATATTCAACAACAGTCATTTTCAATTATTCAATAATGCCAAAGATATTCAATAACATGTCATCTTTGCACTACGGGCCAAAGATATTCAACAACAGGTCATCTTTGCACTACGGGCTACCAAAAAGATATTCAACAACAGGTCATCTTTGCACTACAGGCCAAAGATATCAATCAACAGTTCTTCTTTGCACTACAGGCCAAAGGCATACAATTGTAAAACCAATAAACAACAGTCCATCTATGCACTACGGGCCAAAGATGACTTTCATCACAATATAAGCATGAGGATCATGACAAGGATATAAAGAATCAATCACATGAGATAAATAATAAATTTTAAAGACTTTAACAATTTAATTTATCCAGAATTCAATAATATCCAAATTGTCAACATGATACTGCTTTGTGGAGTAAAATTCAAGAATAATATTATATCAAAAATGATTTGAACAGAAAATAATATTTCAACGAATATTTAACAAAGATAATAACATTATTCATTATATTATAAACTCCATTTAATATTATTCATTATATAATAACATTAAATTCATTTACTAATATTATTAATCATTAAATAATATTTTAAATCAATGATTTCATAACACCTTAATTCAAATGTTATAAATCACTTAATAATCTCATAATCTAATATTATTAATATTATCACAATATTTAATCATTTCTTAAACTTATAAACAATTAATTTTAATTATTTACACTTTACTAATTAATGCATTTAATCATCTTAAAATGTCAAACTCATAAGATTTCATCACCAATAACCAAAACCCTCATCAAAAATCTGCATATACCTTATATAGGGTTCTCAAGCCATAAAATCCTATTTTTCAATTTTTTTTTATTCACATAACATATTTAATTCATTTACTCCTAATTAGTCCATTTTCATGAAAAATACCAAATCAGTCCCAGAAAATTTTTCTTTTCTGGGATTTAGCAAAATATAGTCCCATATTGAACATATATTTTTCTCGAAATTTTTAAAATTCATTTACTATTTTTCATATGACCGAAACTGCCAAATATTTAGACATTTATCATAAACTGTATTTTTTTGTCCAAAAATTTCAAATTTATAGAGTATACTATCATATATATATGTACTCCCAATAAAAATTTCACCAATTTTGGAGTTAACCACAAGGAGTTATAAGGGTTTACTTTTAAAATAGTCTTTTCCCATAAAATTCATAACTCTTAATCTATACATCCAAAAATCGTCATTTTTGGAAACAATCTAGAAAACTCATCAAATTGTCATTTTAAATTTTTTTAGAATTTTGACGGTCGGAAAATTACGAAACTGAAAAACATAATAACTCTTACAATCCCTTACCTCAAAAGAGCAGTATTTCTGACTGGAATATCGAATGTAAAGTTGAAAGAAACTTCTACTGAATAACAATTCTCAAAATATCTAAAAACTCACAAAAATACGCTCGGTAATATAGAGAGAGAAAACTTATGTTTCTGGTGTTATTTTCAATTCTAACTTAAATGCCTATTTATAGTAAAATGCTAGAACGTCATAGGAGACTAAAATAATAAAATATTATTATTATTATTATTATTTCTTCATTCTACGCATGCCCAACTTGAATTGCTGGGCAGCCATCTTGGAAGAATTTTCAGCCCACATGTTTTGAAAAAACAAAAGTGTGTCCCACCCATAATTTTAATAAAAATATTTTAATTTCCAAAACTACAACAATTCATAATAAATAGCCCTTTTATCAAAAAAAAATACGGATTTTATGTCTATTTCATACGAAATCAAATTCTCTACAACTTTGTAGCTTTAAGTTTTTTCAAATTCTAACCAGAAAATATGTGAATTCTACAAATGGACAATTTTCAACACATCTTAAAATTCATAACAAATCATACGTTAATTTTTAACGGCTCAAAATTTATGGACATATACTCAACTTATATATGTATAACATATTAAAAAATCACAATGATCCAACGGTCAGATTAAAATTATAACTCACGCAATAGAGCTTTAAAAACACCGATTTGGTTTTTTAATACCTCCAACCCGACAAAATACTGATAAAACACCTCAACATTAATTCCTTCATTTATAACCACATAAAATAAATAAATCCATCATTTATATCCACATCAAATAAATATTACCTTATCATATAAATCAATAATTAATTATTCACAAATAATATTACAGAATCACAATAATGACAACCAGTGTTGTTCTGAAAAGAGGGGCTTTCCGATAAAGATTTTTCCTTCATCAAGCCGCAATTAGGTGACCAAACCTCTCCTCGATGTAACTTTCTAGACATTGTCAATAATGTTATCTAATAATATTATTCAAATAATATGAATTATTGATCTGATCATGGAAATACTGTGTCGTGACAATTATTGAAACAACAATAATATAAAATATCAACGCAACAATTACTAAATCAATAAAATAAAATATTGAACAAGAATTACCGCAACAATTATTGAGTAAAGGTCTTCATCCGTAAGAATCAATAATTCAAAAATACCGCAATAATACCGTACTATCTTTGCGGCAACCACGCCAGACATCGTATTTTAACCACCGGGTATTCCAACAGTGTTAACAATAATGATTACGTCATTATTTATAAAAACTCCAACTTGTCGTTTTCTTCATCCGATAGTTATTCTCATTATGGGGCCACAAAATGGTCATACCACATATTTAATATTCTCCGACAACAAGAATATTCCACGACCAAATGACTATTCCCCGACAACAATGAGTATTTTATAACCACTTGCGTATTTTGTAAACTTTACATATATCACCCTTAACTTTAACTTTTATCAATTTAACCATTTACTGAATAATAATTATAAAAAAAATTAAATACTTTTATTTCATAAAATTTAGGGTCTTACAATCTCCCCTCCTTATAAAATTTCGTCCCCGAAATTTACGTACCTGATATTTCAAAGAGTTGAGAATACCTTGCTTTCATTTCAAATTCCGTCCTCCCTATCCTCATGATATCTCCATTGCTCACCTCCTGTATTTCAAATATCATTCTAGAATACAGCTTCAAAACAAAGGTTAACTGACATATCATAATTTGTCAACTAATTAAGTATGAAATTTTAGCTTAGGTAAGTCACACTAGCAAAGGATTTACTCATCTCTCCCCTCCTAGTTCTATTCCCCGATCTCCGCCAGAGACCATATCCTTAAGCTTTGATACCAAATGTGACACCCCCAAAATAGGTCCAATCCATCCAACCTATTCTGAGAAGCCAAATACATGGTACATAAAAAAACTATAACTTTATTACTACAATTGTCGTGCATATTAAAACAACACATATATTATGAGTTTTGATACAAATATATACCAACTGTGACTCTAATCCCAACCTTGGATAACACGTCACAATGACACCTTACATAAAGGTATAGTCAATAACTGTTTTAGAAATTAAAATCTTTGGGAAGTGCTCAAGGAAACCTTCGTACATGGGAGGCCATGCGTCTAGGTTATGATAGATATCATATGTCCACGAAATTATCCTCGTTGACCCAATAGACCCCAAAGAAAAAAACGAGAAGATTACTATCATGTTCTTTCCAATGGTGAGTCTTCTCTTGACATATAATTATCTCCATTGTCTCCAATTGTGAATTATATTTCAACCAAACTCCAAGGTTATATAGGTAGTGCTCATAGATATACTCAGCAAGTGGATGTGCACAACCTTGTCTTATGATAACACAAAGTTGTATGTCATTAGACAGCTTGTATGGTAGTGGCAAAACACCCTTCCAACGTTGGATTTGCCTCACCCTATTTGATTCACCAAATATAACTATTAAATGACGTATAAAATACAACACACTTATCTAAAGTTCTTAATAAAATTATTTCCATACCGCAACCACGCCAGACATCAGATATATAACCACCGGGTATTCCAACAAGATAATAAAGAACGACACGCTGTTATTTATAAAAACTCAAACTTGTCGCTTTTTTTCATCCGATGCTTATTCTATTATGGGGCCCACAAATGGTTGCGTCATCGTCATTTAATATTCTCCTCCACAAAGAAGAATATTCCATTTACGACCAAACGAATATTCCCCGACAACAATGAATATTTTATAACCACTTGCAGTATTTTGTAAACTTTACATATATCACCCTTAACTTTAATTTTTATCAATTTAACCATTTACCAATAATAATTATAAAAAAAATTGAATACTTTTATTTCATAAAATTCGGGGTCTTACATGTAAGGTGTGCCATCATGAAGTTTTGATCGACTTAACTGCAAGGTTAAGGAAATGGAGGTAAATGTTGATGACTTGGTGAATAAGGAGTAATCAAATTATTTAAAGAATTGATCGTCCATTATTTTAGAACTTGAATTTTTTTTTTTTTTTTTTTCAAATAAGTCTAGAGTTAAAGTTGACAACAATACATTGCATTTTAGTAATCAGAACCATTAGCTTCAATTTGTTTGTCGAGACCGTCCTTGTTATTCTCATGTGGACATCTAATCTCTACAAGCTTTAAAATTAGTGGTGCATGTATTTTTGATAGTGGTGCACAAATGATTGTTTTTGGTATTCGTTTTTTGGTTTGTCATAATCGACTCTGGTAGATACCATTATTGGTAGTTTGCGTTAATTCTTCCATTGGAAGTGGTGGTGCACATTAGGCAACCTTTTCACTAGTATGAGTCTTGGAAAAGTTACTGTTTCATTCACCCATACTAGAGATGCACAAAGGCCCGAGGCTCAAGCAGACGTGGCCTTAGTCTCTGCCTCGGCCCGGCTCGGTCAAAGTCCGTCTCGGCCAGCCTCGGCCCGAAGACTTGAAAAGGCCGCTTTTTGAGACAAAAATCGGGCTGGCTCGGCCGCAAAAAAGGCTCTGCTAGGCTAGCCTCGGGCTTGGCTCGAATCGCCTCGGCCTTGGGCCTGCTCGAGGTCTAGGCTCCGGCTGGGCTAGGCCTGGCCTGAGACCTTACATGATTTTTATCCAATTATTTATAATTTTTAAACTTTAAATTTATAATTATTCATCAATAAAGTATAAAATTTTACTTATTCATTGTTGTAATTTATATATTATAGTACATTAGTTTTAATTAATACATCAATAAAATTTAAAATTTTAATTATTCTTTCTTGATTTCTTGTTGATACATTTAATTAATATACATCTTCAATGAATATAACTAGTTAGTATATTTAATATTAATGATAAGTTAGTTACATAGTTGATTAAATATTAATACGATGTGCATAGTATAATTAGACATATATTTAAGAAATCAATTTGTTATATATTCCAGTTACATCTAAATTATATTTTTTTTTGTAATTTAGGATGAATATATTTATTTTTGTTCTAATCATTCAATTTATATTGGTGTGTAGTAGAATATTAGAATAAAATAAATCTCAAAAATCTTGCATCATTTTTATAAAATTTATTAATTTATATTTTATTATTTATATTTTTAATATTTAATATGTAACATTTAAAAAAGGGACCAACCAGTCAAGACATTGGGCCTGGCTCGGCCTTAGAGTGCCGGCTCGGCCTCGCTCTCGCCTTGTCCGGCTCGACACTGCTCAGAGGCCTAGCCAAAGCCACACCTCAAATGACCAAGGACTGGTCTGGCCTGGCCTGGAGGCCAAAAGTCAACTACTGGCTCGGTCAAAGTCCAAGGTTCGGCAGCTCAAAGCTAAACCGCACAGTGGCCACTTATTGTGCATCCCTAACCCATACCATCAAAGCGATGGAGATTTTTTCTCAGTTGTCCTATCAGCTATGGAGCCTTTTTTCTCAGTTGTCCTATCATCCATTGTTACTAATTTTTTGATATACCATGAGTATAGAATGTGGATTCATCATGTTTCACTTAGTTAATTGTACTGGTGTTGATTAGTAATTTTGATTGGTGCAAAAGTAACAAAGCAACTCAGTTTATACTTTCTTCTTTTCGACCAGGGAGAAGAAGTTGAAGATGTGCTAGCTAATGCAAAACAAATTCTAAACCAATTCCTTCACAAATCACGTATCCTTTCTAACTAGTAATGATATTATTATCATGTGTTGTGTACACCACATGTTTTAATTTCTTGAAGTGTTTGCATCTCATTTCTATGGTTCATACTTCATACTAAGGTAATATTTATTTGATATAATGTATAAGCAATTAATGATTTTTGCTCTCTCCAAAAGTTTGAAAACAAAAGAGAAGTGTTTTTACCACTCAATGCTACTCGTAGAATTTCAAGTGGAGTAGTTTTCCTCTGAACCTTTTATCTTCCATCAGTTTTATTTAACAAAACCATAAATAAAGCAGTCGAGTTCATTGCGATTCAAGCCTTTCAAACCACTAGCCCAATATTCTTCAGTTTTGGATCAAATTCAATTGCGGATGTCTGTTGGAGATTATGAAGTAGCAATGGAGCTATCTGTAAACCTTAGAAGGTTGGCACTGGAAGGACTTAACTATTTTCAAACTTTTGATTGGTTGATGTTGATGACTGTGATCACTTTTGGCTACATTGGTTGGATCGTCTATCTTATCCTTCATGTATTGCAATCTTATACATGTAATAATTTGTGGATGTAGTAATTTGAAAATGTAAACGTATGATATTATTGGGATGTATTTTGAATGGTTGATACATTTTGGCTTGAAATGATAATTTAGAGTTTTTTTAACTATATATCATGGCATTAGCAGTCCTACAAACATTGCAGGTACACCATTGTGTATGTAATTTCAAATATAGGTGAACTAAAAACAGTTGTTATACGAATGGATTACAACATTTTTTAAGTCTTTATACAATATTTTAAAAACATTGTATAAAGTAGTCTAAATAAATGACACTTTATAAATGTTGTATAAATGAGTCTAAACGTTGTCTGATGTACCAAACCCCAACATTTTAAGCCAAAAAACGTTGTGGAATCATATCATCTACAACGTTTTCAAGCATCTAAGAATTTATGGAAAATAAATATACAACATTTTTTAAGAAAAAAATGTTGTGTAATGTGTCAAACTACAACGTTTTAAAAACGTTGTATAAATGTGTCAAATAGATGACACCCTTAACCATGACGTTTTTGTAAGACCTTCTACAACGTTTTTTACATGTTATCTATTTACTATTTTGTAGTAGTGAATATTGAACATGGGGTTCAGGTAATAGTAATGAATGAAAGCGATTAAAACCTTAGGTAAAGGTTGAATGAGAGATTAAGGGATGAACAACGTAAACGTTGAATACGTAAATGATTCTCGTGAATCGTATTCACGTCAGGCGAACGTTCTAAGTATACATTGGTGGTATGACTTAGACGTTGACAAAGGTAGTAAGTAAGATATGAATTATCAAGAAAGCTGTAGTGAACGGTAATAAGATTAATGAAAGCCGAATGTGAATCGGATAGAGAATGCTAGAATGAAATGTAAGCGTTAAACACTTGAACCGACGTGAAGGTTAAGTGTACGAGAATATTAAATGGATAGAACCTACACCCCGTGTATGGTTTGACCGTAGGATAATGAAGACCAATGATTAAACCTGTGAACGGTGAAGAAGCTAAATTAAGGACAAGGAAGTAAAACGTAAAGAAGCCGAGTTAATGTTTATAACTTGGATGACGTTCCGAGTCGAATTAATCGGACGTTGTAAGATAAGAATAAGGTAACGTAAAATGTTTAACGCTATAAATGCGTAGAATGAATATGGAATAATCGTTCTAAGTATATAAAAGACTGTATGACTTGGACGATAAGAATAAATCCTGAGGTATGGTATTTAATTGTCATAAAGCCATAAGGAATAAGAAATTGACTTAACGAACGTTATAGTTTAATGGTTCAGCTAAGTTAAGATAAATTTAGGTTGTAGTACAATTATAACATTTAATGGATGACATATGGGAGCTGGGCTAAACAATTCCTTTAGAGAGCGAAGGTATATACGAAACTGGCAACCGATCTAACTCACTATGATGGCAGTGTAGACGAGATGGGAACTTGTTTGTTGGTTTTTTATGGGAAACCACTCAGAGTACCATATGGACTACTAGCAGAGAAGCGATGTGTGCTGAGTCCTAGGGAAGTTATAAGAAGAAGATAAGAATGTAAATCATCAAAGATGATGAACGTATTGAGTAAGATATCTCCGTAGGTCATGAAGCCGTAAACTGGTAAAGGAAGTTGTTGTGTAAACTTAGGTTGAAAGAACGCGAACCCTAAGAAGTAAAGTATAACGCCCGAGAAAATAGGATTTATATGAGAATTAATTTTTTGTTTGATTATGTGAATTAAATGAATTTAATTGATTATTTATGTGAGTAAGCTATGTGAAGGTCGTTTTATGACCTAGAATGTGCGGATGTGGTTAGTATTCTGGCTATGTGTTAGAATTAATTGTTTTGAATTTCCAAGACGAAAATAAAAGTTTTTCGAGAAATTTCCGTAAAAACACTATTCATCCGTTTCTGCTCGAGAATTAAGTTTGAAATTCTGAGAAACGCATAATGATATAATACGAAGATAAGATGGAATATCTAATAATATTTCATTAATGGCAAACGAAGTTTTTGCCTGCGGACTTAAAACCTAAGGGTTGGGGAAAATGATTTCTGAGAAGAAATGAAATACGTATAATGATTACGATGATTATGCATGTGATATACGAGGGTGATACTATTTTGTATACGAGTATAGTATAAAGATTTAATACAATGTACAATACGAATATTGTACGAGTATTATATGAAGAGAATACGTGAATTATACGTGTAGAATACGATTGGTTTGAATGGACTTAGAGTTTAAGGACTTTGTATAATCTAATTGTACTTGGATTATATCAAGCCCAATGAATTATATAATAAAGCCGAAGTTAAGGCCCAATATTAAGTTTAATTAAGCTCGATCCAAGAAATCGAACCGTGGATCGAACCGATGGGTCACCGGATGGGTAAAACCAATGGGACAACCCATGAGGATGACCCATGGAGCATGTGGGCCGGCCCCTTGGACACCAAGTAAATTGGTTACTTGGTGGCTAAGTTGTTGAGAAGGTGGGAATAGTATGGAGGTCACACAATGACCATTATACCCTCCATTTGGTTTGCCTATAAAAGGAAGCTTAAGTTGGTCATTTGTGGTTTTACAAAACTTGTCCAACTTATATTGAGAGAGAGAAAGATCTAGAAACAAGCAATCATATTACTTTGAATCAAATCATAATATGTTTTACCAAGAACGTGAAGAATGAAGAGGTAAAATTTTGTAAACGTTAACTTTTCTAATTTTCGATTCCTTAATCGTAAAGAATCGTGGATTAGTGAAGCATGCCTTTTATGGAGGAATAAGGATGGCTTTTAATTATTAAAACATTGATAAGTCATGATTAAGTAGAAACCTTAAGGATTTACATAAGTTTAAACCATGGAAAACATTGAATGATATACATGGTTGTTGATGGACAAATTAAAAACCATCTTTGATAGGATATGTGCATCTTACTTGGTTAGGATGTCGATAAGGAATCAATGAAGTTGTTCCATTTGATTTGGCATATAGAACACAAGTAACGAAGTTATGACGAATTTTACGGAATTAGACGTTAAACGTCGAAAACGTAAAAATTCTGGATTAGTGGTCAAAAGTTGTCGTGTGACTTGGAAACATTGGTTTTCAATGTCAACATGTGAGTTAAGGTATTCAAGAGTTGTAGACTCAAGAATCTTCGAATTCTGACTTAGAACGAAGAAAACGAGTATTGAATGCTCAAGAACGATAAATGAACGCTCGATAATGAACTTAAAAGTGAATTATAAGGTAACGGATTTGGAAATGTAAAATTCTTATATGAACACTTAGAGTATGTAAAATGGGATATGAGGGCTTTTGAACGGACCAATTCAGACTTATAACGAAGAAGTTATGAGCCCGGGAAATTCATCAAAATTTTTGTCTTTCAAAAATTTCTATGTCTGAGGTCTAGCGCCGCAGCACTAGACAAAGCTTGCTAAGGCGCGCCGTAACACCATGCACAGTATTAAGAGCTACTGAAGAGTGGTGCCGCAGAGCCATTCACACCTTTAAGTTTCGTGCCGCAGCGTCAAGACGAGTGTCTATCTACTATAAACTGGCGCCGCAGTGTCAGTGTTGCATATTAGGGCCGCGCCGCAACGCCAAGACAGGGGAAATGTTGAACAAGTTAGGTTTGAACTTAAATGTTTCAAAACCACTATAATCCAAGTTGATTTACTTAATGTTCATACTAAAACTATTCCTATGTTACATTTATTAACATATATTATGATGAACTTAGGAATCAAACGCAAGTTGTTAGTAAGTAAACGAAGAACGCAAAATGTAAATAAGTAAACCATAAACAGTAATCAACGTTGGTATTTCACCGATGATGATCGAGTTTCGGTTAGTAACGTAAGAACGTTAACAAGCCGTGATGAAGAGTAGTAAGTCGAATTGACATTATTAATGAAATAATTTCAATTAAAACATAGAAGAGAAAGAAGTTGGTAGAAACAATATGATTGATTGTTTGGTAGCTAATTACAGTGTGCTATGTGAATATATCATGTAGATTCTGTAAAGACTAAGAACTGTTGAATATTTTATTCGAAGAAGCTTGAAGGCAAGTTTTCTTAACGCTTGTCTAACCTTCGTGTTAGCCGATTTTTCGATGATTCATTTAATGAGTTGCATGAATGATTTTAACGAAAGGGTCAATGCCAGTTTTAACTCGGCTAGACTATTCATAAGAGTTAGATGGATTTGTGTACATGTCTTTCTATATAAAAATGATAACGCTATCCTATGCCAAATAGTTGGTACGGATTCAAAGGTAAGTTTGTCTATGAACAAACAAAACTTTTTTTCATCATTTATTCGATGGGCACACGAGTTTGCCAAATCTTAAACGTAAATACGTTTAACGGATGAATGTTGATCAACATAGAGTATTATAGGCTGATCACCTAGAAGTGCTCGTAAGAAATGTTGGATGTACGGCCTTAGTGCTGTGATGTCCTTTTCATGTATGAAAACAAAAAGAGAATGTTCATGGTCTTTTGACCGGTTCAAAATTCCTAAGCTATTATATACTTTGGAATTGATGTATGAATTGATAAGTATTAGTCAATGTTTCGTAGTACTACATAACTATTTGTTCAGTTATGTAAAATAATCATATAATTCACGAATATGGTATTGATATTATTCTTTGTTAGACTTGCTGAGCTAGTTATGCTCACTTCTTACGTGAATTATATGATTGCAGCTAAAGCCGAACGTACTGAGAATGCTAAGAGAGATAAAGGCAAGGCTAAAATGGATAGTTAAATGTCTTGTAATAGATTAGTATGGTTGTATGTATTATACTTATGAATAACAAATGATGTAATCGGTTAATGAACCTAGGAAAGGATTTTTAGTATGATTGTAATACGAAGATAGTTAATACATTCATTGTGTTGTGCTTTCAATGGAATGATTGTATTAGTATGAGTATCGTGTAGCACCATATGTCGGGTTGGAAGATACCCGAATTTGGGGGCGTCACAGGTTGGTATCAAAGCATTAGGTTATAAAACTTAAGGGGGGGAAGAACCTTAGGCTAATAACCTCGTAAGGAAGGTAAAGTCCGAAGATAGTAAATTAGAGTCGAATGATATAATAAGGTATTGAGAAAACTCAGTACCAAAAGATTTAAAAGATGAAAATTAATCCTAAATAAATTAAATGTGATTTGTGCTTTTACTATTGTGTATTATGTACAAATCAACATGTTATGTGTTATTGTAGACATCAAACGATAGCTTGATGTATAGAGACATACACGTGGTGAGTGAAGAGTCTATGAACAGAGTGGAGCTAGTACCTATGCCGATGGCGGAGGTATCGTTAGTGGTTCTGGAAGATTCAGATCCAGAGGAGTACATTTCTGAGGAGGATTACTCCAAGGAAACTATGGGAATAGGATCATACCTTAATATGATGATAGATGTGGAGGAGGATATGGAGGTAACATCGATTAATACGGTGGTGCCTACTCAGGAGTCAACACCCCCAGATGCAATGAGATCATTGTATCTGGCAGTGCTTGATAGAAATGTGCAACTACGTACAGTGGTGCAGACACAGAATGAAGAGATTATTGCTCTATATGAGGCGAAGGAGTCTGCAGAGGCAGATTTTGAGTCAGAGCACGATGAGAAGGTGATGATGACAGATAAGGCTAGGGATTATAAGGAAAAGGCCGTAGAGCTTCAAAAGAAACTAGTTGAAAAAGACCAGAAGATAGCCCGGATGTCTTACATCCATGACTGTGCTCATGAGGATTTAAAGCTAAAAATTGCTTGTTATTCTATTGAGTCAGGGCAAACTCGACATACGATTAGTCGAGATATTGTTTCGATTTTAGGAAATCAGAAACATGAGAATGTCGTAAGGCAGTGTTAGTAGATCATTGGATCTTTTTGGTATATGCGTAGTGACGTAAAATCCTCTTTTATATAGTTAAAGGGTAGTCTTTTTGTAAATCCCAATTTTGTAGAAGTCAATCGTGGGATAGTAATGTAACAGCTTATGGCTATGGAAGCAAAGTGTAAATAGTTTTGAACTATGGAAAGCATATTAATGTAATGAAGTTTTTATTGAATGTGCTTGCTGTGGTATGAATTATTATTGTGGAATAATAACTAAGTAATTAAATAGATAATGATGAAACTTTATTTATTTAATCAACATAATGCCGCCAAGAAGAAGACAACGTAATCAAGAGGCTGAGTCACATAATGATAATCAGGGGGTCCAAATAACCCTATGCAAGAGTTCGTTAATTTACTAACGACAGCATTTAACCAAGCTGTGGGTAGAGCTCCCGCAGCACCTAGGGTAGCTAGAACAACTACCTTTAAAGAATTTAAAAGTGTTGGTCTGCCGGAGTTCAAAGGAACGACGGATCCATTAGAGGCCTAAACATGGGTAAAAGCGATAGAGAAGGCATTTGTTATCACAAACGTGGGTGAGGCGCAAAAGACTTCTTTTGCGACTTACATGATGAAAGGGGAAGCCAACTATTGGTGGGAGGCTCACCAGGGTGGAGCTAGAATGGAGGCGGTTACATGGGAATAGTTCAAGAAGGTATTCTTCGAGAACTACTTCCCTACTAGCATGCAAGGGCGAATGGAGATTAAGTTCTTGGAACTTAAACAAGGGGACATGACGATTCCCTAGTACGCAACCAAATTCAATGAATTGGCAAGATTTTCTCCACATCAAGTAAACACAGAAGAGAGGAAGGCTCGTAGGTTTGAGCAGGGCCCAAACCACGGCTCTACAAGAGAGGATTTCGGTTGTTCGAGTGCTTCCTACGGACCATTCTCGAAAAGGCGATTATAATGCCAAGGTGGTAGTGAGGCGTTGACTCAGTACCACAAGGAAAGAAAGAATAAGAATAAGGGAGAGGGAGGAAATAAGGAAGAGGTTGCCAACGGTAGTGGCAGTATGCCAAAGAGGAAAATTTTTAACCCTGGGAGTACTGGGGTGAAATAAGGGGATCCTAAGCGTAGGATGGAGGCATGTAAGACATGTGGAAAGACTCATTTAAGAGTTTGTCTGAAAGGAAAATTAGTTTGTTATAACTGTGGGCAGGAGGGACATTTATCACCCAACTATCCTAACCCTAAGAAGAATCATGGTTGTTTTGTTTGTGGATCGTTGGACCATATGGCAAGAAATTGCCCGAGGAAAGGGTTAGAGGGTAATAAGGGTTCTGGTAGTGGTAAATTAGCCATTACTGGACCAACACCATCGACGGGTAGACCCTCAGCCTGTACTTTTAATATGACTGTACAAGATGCGGTTGCATCATCAGATGTAGTAGCAGGTATCATTCCCGTCAATAAGATAAATGCTTATGTGTTATTTGACTCGGGTGCTACTTGTTCTTTTATAGCATGTGGATTTGCTAAACAATTAGGTCTAATCCCTGAAAAGTTAACAATACCTTTAGACGTTAAGGTAGCAAACGAAGAGATAATCCCCATTGAACATATTCATAGGGATTGTTGCGTAGATATTAGAGGTAATAAGTTATCGATAGATTTGGTACCGATAAGGTTAAAAGAATTTGATGTAATTCTTGGTATGGATTGGTTGATTAACCATAAGGCTATAATAGATTGTCATAGGAAAAGTGTGAAGGATAGGCTTTCTAAGAAAACCAAGGTAGTGTTCTTCGGTAGTAAATCACTGAGACGCTCTTGTTTTCTAACGATAACACAAGTTAGGAAGATGTTGAGAAAAGGGTGTGTGGGTTATCTGTGCCATGTTGTGGATACCCAAAGATTGGGAGCATCCTTGGACCAGATACCTATAGTTCAAGAGTTTGCGGATGTATTTCTAGAGGAATTACCGGGTATTCCGCCGGATAGGGAGGTCGAATTTGTGATTGATCTGTTACCGGGCATGACACCAGTTTCAAGGGCACCATATAGTGTGACGCCCCCAAATTCGTGTAATCATCGATTACAGAACTTGGTGCTCACGATACAACATACACCATCATCTAACTATGTAAACCTTAAGGAATAATAATATTAACTATTACATAATTATTCAAAATAAAATCCCAAGTCTTTACAACCTTAACACAAACTGAAACTTAGTCTTGGCGTTTATCGCTACAATACACATATGCGAAAATAATTATTTTATTACATAACCATTAGCATCACTTCATCTTGGACTTTCCCTTGTCCTTGCCTGAACCCTCAACCTTCTCATCCTTAACTGAAAGGTTTAAGCAAGAATGAGCACAAATTGCCCAAAGAAGTATACTAATAAATGGGAAATATACATCGTGATAAAGGCATTTGAATTACTAGATCTCAACAGTTGAAAGATTATCAAGTGTTAAAGAAGAACATCAAGAATAAGAATTTAAGAATTTTCAATATCATACTAAGGGGTGTAAAATACCCTGAACATATTTTCTTTCATCAAAAACCATCAGACGGTTTAACAATCAAATAGACTGTAAACGGTCTCTGCAAGTACGCCAGGTGATAAGCCTATTGTACCCTACATTGTGCACATGTATTAAGTTTAAAATGCATAAGCATAAATGGGACTATTTGCCCGACATCTGTTTTTCCCGTTCATTCGGGTTGTTCATCTTAGTAATCATGCGAGACCGCACCAAAGCAATTTGGATTGGTAAACATTTAATAGCTTCGAAAGATTTGTTTTAAATCACTTTTTCCATCAATAATAACTAGCCGGAAACAAAGGCCAGGAACATACTTAGAACAGTTCGATAATGAAATGAAATTTAAACATATGGTAGTTAAAATAATAACTAAATAATCATCGATAAGCTTGCAAGATAATTGAAGTTTGTATGACTTTTCAACGAAGAAACTTGCACGAATAAATAACTAACACAAGTCCAATACTTACCCTTACTGCGATAATATTAGTAAGGATTTAATAAATACCCAGTAGAAATGAGGGTTAGAAAACTTGCCTGATAAGCCTGCTACAATTAACGCTAGCAATTAACCTTCCCATAACCGAATCACATGTGTCTCGTTAATCAACATTCATACACAATCTAGTTTGAAGTAAAAGAGTCTCCTATTGGATATGCTATAAACATCATAATAGAATATATTTAGAAAATATATGCCACCCATTTTAGATATCATAGGCAACCCAACATAACAGTTTTTATTTTATTTATCTTTTTCTCAACTTTACCATATCTCGCTAAAACAGTCATAACTAATTCGTTTTAAAACATTTTTGAGCGATTCTTGTGCCCACGCGAAGCTAACTTCTAGGGCTACAACTTTTGTTCATGGACCATCTTCAAATTCCAAGCACAAAATTCCAGAAAATCCGTGCAAGGGGACTGCTCCGAATTTGTTGGACAGATTTGACGTAACTACTTTGAAAAGTCATAACTCCTTGCTCCGAAGTCGGAATTAGTCCGTTCCGGAGTCTATGGAAAGCTTATTCAGTGTACTATAATAACCCAAAAGCCCACAATTTTATGGAAACTGTAGCTAGCCCCGAATTTGTCCTTAGGGTTAGCAGTTCATAATTTTTTTTTCGGTTTCTAACATGTTTATTTCTACTAATCTACAAATGATATAACCATGATACTTGGACATAATAAACTTCATACATCAAGGTATTTTACAAAAATATCACATCCCAGAAAACAGCAAGTTAAGACCACGAACAGGCTGCCTTGAAAAGCATGCCCGAACAGATTTCATACTTAGAAAAATTCTGGAAATTCCAGATTTCTGCAGAAATTTTTGTTGTGAACATGCTTGCTTACGATTTTCATATCTCACTCAATATAGCTTCGATCCGAATGAAATTTGGACATGTTATACCTCCTGCTACATACTATTTTACAAAATTATTACATGCAACAAATGGATTATCTAAGATATGATTTCGAGTGACCAAAAATCCTGAAAAATCATGCAAACTAGTTTAACCCAACTTTTGAGAAAATCATGATTTTGATTCCATCATGCATGGGTTTTGATTCCTATTATCCAGACCACTTCTAATAACATATATATACATGTTACACCATTCAATTCTCTAACTTTTCATGTTTTCATCAAATTAGCAACTAAGAGGCATTTTATCAAATAGTTAGCATACATGGCATGATTTCTTGATTCTATACGAATTAGTAACATGTTTACACCAGAATTTTCCTTCCTTAACTGCCACATAGCAGAATCATACCCAAACATGGCATTACAAAACAAGACAAACCAATAACCATACTAATTCATGCATTTTCTCCACTATTTTACTTAGGAACATAGAAAATAGCTTGAATGCTTACCTTATGGACGAATTCCTCTTGTTTTGATTGCTTCTAATGCTTCTTCTTGATTGCTAGACTCTCCCAAAATCTCCAGAACTCGTTGCTCCCAAGCTCTCACTCATAATTCTCTCTTTTCTTTCTCTTTTGCTCTCTTGGTTGGAATATTGTTGTGAAAGAGGAGAATGAGTTTAGATGTAATGTCTATACATCATTTATGGTGTAATGAACTGAATTCTCCAGCCCATTACACTCCCCCATGATCAGTTACCATTACACTCCCCATTCATTAGTCTAATTATGGGTATGAGTTACAAAAATGAAAGATTTTGGTGTTATAAAGAAAAATAAACTCACTCCCTCCTTACTACCATAATAAATACGAATATGCTCCTTTTATTGTCCCAATTTGATGGTCACGTGGACCCCCCCCACCCACGCACTTGAGTATAAACATTATAATAATCATTTAATCAATTAACAAGTCATTTAGTCCATTTTGCCCTCCGTAGTCAAACATGTCGATACTTATATCGATTCCTACTAAAGTCGACGTCCCGGACGTCATGGAACTATCCGTTTTGTCAAACTCAACTTTAAAATTCGTAGTTGACTTTTCTCCCAAAAAAGTCAACCTGTTGACTTTGACCAAAAAGTCAATCGTGACGCATTTTCGTGGTTACAGTCTATCTTGACTAATTTCGACGTTCCAGACTCAAATACGCTGTCCGCGTCACTAAATTCCGCTCCAAACTTAAAGTCATGTTTTAAAGTCATCCCACGAAATTAATAGCATTAATTCCATTCTTACCCATTTTAAATAGTTGAATTAAACGAAACCAACCATTCAAACACATCTCATCACATAACATATAAGTAAACATAGATACATGTAGTAAATAATTATCACATAAGAATTTCACATAAGTTCGTTTATTGAAATTGTTAACTTACATAGAAAATCTCGGTTATTACATATAGGATGGCGCCCGTTGAGATGAAGGAGTTAATGGTTCAATTACAAGAACTATTAGACAAGAAGTACATTCAACCGAGTGTGTCTCCTTGGGGAGCACAATTATTGTTTGTAAAGAATAAGGATGGGTCGTTGCGACTTTGTATCGACTATCGAGAGTTGAACAAGTTAACGATTAAGAATAAATACCCGTTGCCCAGGATCGAGGATTTATTTGATCAGTTGAAAGGGGCAAAGTATTTTTCTAAGATAGATTTGCGTATGGGGTATCATCAGTTAAAAGTGAGGAAGGAGGATGTACCTAAGACGGCGTTCAGGACTTGTTATGGTCATTACGAGTTTCTGGTTATGTCGTTTGGGTTGACAAATGCGCCAGCCACATTTATGGATATGATGAACAGAGTGTTCAAATAGTATTTGGACAAGGTCGTTGTAGTGTTCATTAATGATATTCTAGTCTATTCTAAGACGCCAGAAGATCATGCTGGACATTTAAGGATAGTGTTAGAGACACTACAGAGGGAGAAGTTGTATGCAAAATTCACAAAGTGTGAATTTTGGCTTGAACGAGTGCAATTTCTAGGACATGTCATTGATAAAGATGGCATTTCCATGGATCCAGCAAAAGTAGAAGCAGTTAATGAATGGGAGCAACTGAAGATGCCAACCGAGGTTCGGAGTTTTCTGGGGTTAGCGGGATACTATAGAAGATTCATTCAAAACTTTTCTAAAATAGCGACTCCGTTAATGAATCTGAATAGGAAGTCGATGAAGTATGTGTGGACAGATAAATGTGAGAATTGTTTTCAGGAACTAAAGAAGAGGTTAAGTGAGGAACATGTATTGTCTTTGCCAGATGATACGGGGAATTTTGTAGTGTATAGCGATGCTTTGCATAAAGGACTAGGTTACATGCTCATGCAGCATGACAATGTCATTGTGTATGCGTCATGTCAATTAAAGGATTATGAGAAGGCCTATCCTAGTCATGACCTAGAATTGGCAGCTGTAGTTTTTGCGTTAAAAATATGGAGGCATTATTTATACGGTGAGAAGTGTGAGGTATACACAGACCATAAAAGTTTGAAATATATCTTCGCACAGAAGGAGTTGAATATGAGGCAGAGAAGGTGGTTAGAACTAATAAAAGATTACGATTGTGATATTTTGTATCATCTGGGGAAAGTAAATGTAGTAGCCGATGCGCTAAGTAGGAAGGGTAGAGAGAAACTGTCAATGTTAACGACTCAGAATGAGTTAGTAACAGAGATGGCAAGGATGTAATTAGAAGTTAAATCATCGGAAGAAGCAAAAGAAATGTTATTTTCAATGGAGACTCAACCGACTATAGTGGAACATGTTAAGAAGGTGCAATTGAGCAACGAGCAATGCGAACATATGAAGAAGAGAATGGAAGATGAAGAAAAGACTAAATATAACCTCGATAAGGAGGGATTACTTCGTTTTGAAGGAAGAATTTGGGTTCCAAATAATTCCGAATTAAAAGAGGAGATAATGAGTGAGGCCCATAGTTCGAGGTACTCGATACATCCCGGCAGTACAAAGATGTATCAAGACCTTCGTCAGAACTTTTGTTGGCCAAACATGAAAAGGGAGATAGCTGAATATGATAGTAGGTGCTTAACTTGTCATAAGGTTAAGACTGAACACCAACGACCTAGTGGGTTGTTGCAATCATTAGAAATTCCAGAGTGGAAATGGGATCACATCAAAATGGACTTTGTGGTGGGACTTCCAATAACAAGGAAAGGTTACGATACTATTTGGGTGATAGTGGATCGATTGACGAAATCGGCTCACTTTCTACCAATAGGAGTTAGGTATAACCTAGATCAATTAGCTAAATTGTATGTCAAAGAAATTATTTCAAGACATGGAGTACCTGTTTTGATTGTGTCAAATCGTGATCCACGATCACATCGAACTTTTGGAGGAGTTTGCAAGAGCAAATGGGAACGCAGTTGAGATTGAGTACGGCGTATCATCCTCAAATAGATGGACAAAGTGAGCGGAAAATTCAAATGCTTGAAGATATGTTAAGATCTTACGTTATGGATTTTAAAGGGAGTTGGGACGAACATCTACCATTGGTAGAATTTGTGTACAACAATAGTTTTCACACTAGTATAGGCATGCCGTCTTACGAAGCGTTATATAAAAGGAAGTGTAGAACTCCACTATGTTGGGATGAAGTAGGTGAACGTCAGATGTTGGGACCTGAGTTGGTACAACAGACAGCGGACATGGTAAAGCTTATAAGGACTCGATTGGTAGCGGCTCAAGATAGGCAGAAGAAGTATACTGATCCTCACAGAGAAAAGAGAGAATTTGAAGTAGGGTCTTATGTTTTTCTGAAAGAATTGCCTTGGAAAGGGAAGATACGTTTTGGGAAAAAAGGGAAGTTAAGTCAAAGGTTTATAGGACCTTTTGAAATTTTAAGAAGGGTAGGAGAGGTAGCTTATAAAGTAGTCTTACCTCCAGAAATGGAACGTATACACAATGTGTTTCACGTATCTGTGTTGCGTCCCTACAAGCCAGACTATAAACACGTAATAGAGTATGAATCTATTTAGGTAGAAAAAGAGTTGTCGTATGAAGAACTTCCAATTCAAATTGTTGATAGGAAGGAACAAGTTTTGAGAAATAAGATAATACCTTCGGTGAAGGTGATCTAGAGAAACCACAATGCTAAAGAAGCAACATGGGAACTCGAAAGTAAAATGAAGGAAAATTTTCCTCATTTGTTTGTGTAATTATAGCGAGATTCTGGGGACAGAATCCTTGTAAGGGGGGGAGAATGTAACGCCCGAGAAAATTGGATTTATAGGAGAATTAAATTTTTGTTTGATTATGTGAATTAAATGAATTTAATTGATTATTTATGTGAGTAAGCTATGTGAACGTCGTTCTATGACCTAGAATGTGCGGATGTGGTTAGTATTCTGGCTATGTGTTAGAATTAATTATTTTGAATTTCCAAGACGAAAAGAAAAGTTTTCCGAGAAATTTTCGTAAAAACATTATCCATCTGTTTCTGCTCGGGAATTAATTTTGAAATTCTGAGAAACGCGTAATGATAGAATACGAAGATAAGATGGAATATCTAATAATATTTCATTAATGGCAAATGAAGTTTTTGCCTGCGGACTTAAAACCTAAGGGTTGGGAAAAATAATTTCTGAGAAGAAATGAAATACGTATAATGATTACGATGATTATGCATGTGATATTACGAGGGTGATACTATTTAGTATGCGAGTATAGTATAAAGATTTAATACAATGTACAATACGAATATCGTACGAGTATTATATGAAGAGAATATCTGAATTATACGTGTAGAATACGATTGGTTTGAATGGACTTAGAGTTTAAGAACTTTATATAATCTAATTGTACTTGAATTATATCAAGCCCAATGAATTGTATAATAAAGCCCAAGTTAAGGCCCAATATTAATTTTAATTAAGCCTGATCCAAGAAACCAAACCGTGGATCGAACCGATGGGTCACCGGATGGGTAAAACCCATGGGGTAACCCATGGGGATGACCCATGGAGCATGTGGGCCGGCCACTTGGCCACCAAGTAAAGTGGTTAGTTGGTGGCTAAGTTGTTGAGGAGGTGGGAATAGTATGGAGGTCACACAATGACCATTATACCCTCCATTTGGTTTGCCTATAAAAGGAAGCTTAAGTTGGTCATTTGTGGTTTTACAAAACTTGTCCAACTTATATTGAGAGAGAGAAAGAGCTAGAAACAAGCAATCATATTACTTTGAAGCAAATCATAACAAGTTTTACCAAGAACGAAGAACGAAGAGGTAAAATTTTGTAAACGTTAACTTTTCTAATTTTCGATTCCTTAATCGTAAAGAATCTTGGATTGGTGGATCATGCCTTTTATGGAGGAATAAGGATGGCTTTTAATGATTAAAACATTGATAAGTCATGTTTAAGTAGAAATGTTAAGGATTTACGTAAGTTTAAACCGTAGAAAACATTGAATGATATACATGGTTGTTGATGGACAAATTGAAAACCATCTTTGATAGGATATGTGCATCTTACTTGGTTAGGATGTAGATAAGGAATCAATGGAGTTTTTCCATTTGATTTGGCATATAGAACACGAGTAACAATGTTATGGCAAATTTTACGGAATTAGACGTTAAACGTCGAAAACGTAGAAATTCTGGATTAGTGGTCAAAAGTTACCGTGTGACTTGGAAACGTTGGTTTTCAATGTCAACATGTGAGTTAATGTATTCAAGAGTTGTAGACTCAAGAATCGTTGAATTCTGACATAGAACGAAGAAAACGAGTATTGAACGCTCAAGAACGATAAACGAATGCTCAATAATGAACTTAAAATTGAATTATGAGTTAATGGATTCGGATATGTAAAATTCTTATACGAACACTTAGAGTATGTAAAATGGGAGCTGAGGGTTTTTGAACGGACCAATTCGGACTTATAACGAAGAAGTTATGAGCCCAGGAAATTCATCAAATTTTTTGTCTTTCAAAATTTTCGGTCTCGAGGTCCAGCCAGCAGTCACTAGACAAAACTTTTTATATATGCGCGCCAAGCAAATGGCCATGCACATATTAAGAGCTATCGAAGAGTGAAATAGCAGCCATTCACACCTTTAAGTTCCGCGTCATAGCGTTCGGGACTAGTGTCTCGTTTACTATAAATGGCGCCAGCAAGACCAAATTAGTTGCATATATAAGGGCCGCGCCGCAGTGCCAAGACAGGGGAAATGTTGAACAAGTTAGGTTTGAACTTAAATGTTTCAAAACCACTATAAGCCAAGTTGATATACTTAATGTACATACTAAAACTATTCCTATGTTACGTATATTAACATATATTATGATGAACTTAGGAATTAAACGCAAGTTGTTAGTAAGTAAACAAAGAACGCGAAATGTAAATAAGTAAACCGTAAACGGTAATCAGCGTTGGTATTTCACCAATGATGATCGAGTTTCGGTTAGTAACGTAAGAACGTTAACAAGCCGTGATGATGAGTAGTAAGTCAAATTGACATTATTAATGAAATAATTTCAATTAAAACATAGAAGAGAAAGAAGTTGGTAGAAACAGTATGATTGATTGTTTGGTAGCTAATTATAGTGTGCTATGTGAATATATCATGTAGATTCTGTAAAGACTAAGAACTGTTGAATATTTTATTAGAAGACGCTTGAAGGCAAGTTTTCTTAACGCTTGTCTAACCTTTATGTTAGCCGATTTTTCGATGATTCATATAATGAGTTGCATGAATGATTTTAACGAAAGGGCCAATGCCAGTTTTAACTCGGCTAGACTATTCATAAGAGTTAGATGGATTTGTGTACATGTCTTTCTATATAAAAATGATAACGCTATCCTATGCCAAATAGTTGGTACGGATTCAAAGGTAAGTTTGTCTATGAACAAACAAAAGTATTTTTCATCATTTATTCGATGGGCACGCGAGTTTGCCAAATCTTAAACGTAAATACGTTTAACGGATGAATGTTGATCAACATAGAGTATTATAGGCTGATCACCTAGAAGTGCTCGTAAGAAATGTCGGATGTACGTCCTTAGTGCTGTGATGTCCTTTTCATGTATGAAAACAGAAAGAGAATGTTCATGGTCTTTCGATCGGTTCAAAATTTCTAAGTTATTATATACTTTGGAATTGATTTATGAATTGATAAGTACCAGTCAATGTTTCATAGTACTACATAACTATTTGTTCAGTTATGTAAAATAATCATATAATTCACGAATATGGTATTGATATTATTCTTTGTTAGACTTGTTGAGCTAGTTATGCTCACTTCTTGCGTGAATTATATGATTGCAGCTAAAGCCGAACGTACTGAGAATGCTAAGAGAGATAAAGGCAATGCTAAGATAGATAGTTAAATATCTTGTAATAGATCAATGCTAAGATGGATAGTTAAATATCTTGTAATAGATTAGTATGGTTGTATGTATTATACTTATGAATAACAAATGATGTAATCGGTTAATGAACCTGGGAAAGGATTTTTAGTATGATTGTAATAAAAAGATAGTTAATACATTCATTGTGTTATGCTTTCAATTGAATGATTGTATGAGTATGAGTATCGTGTAGCACCATATGTCGGGTTGGAAGATACCCGAATTTGGGGGCGTCACATAAAGTGAAGTAAACCAATGCATAAGTCAAATATACATAACTAATTGGTGTACGTGTTTTTCCTTATGTGCTACATAGGAATTGGAATGAGCAGTTCAGCGTAAACTATAAGTTGTAGCTGTGTGTAAGGCAAGTTTCCTAACTTCATTCATATTTTAAATGAATGCTAGTTTCTAAAACTTCTCAGATGTTGAACTTGAGAAGTTCTGTCTATATGCAAATGTGTGATATTTGTACAAGGTGGTAGAACATATGAGGCCTTATACCACAATTTGAACACTTCGATGTTTCTATGAGATGAACTGTTCTGTTATGAACTGTTCAATATGAGAATGTTCTGTTTATACATGAACCGTTATTGTTAAGTCTGTGCTATTGATTCTAGCTAGAAAGAATGTGTATGAAAAAGGTAGAAGAATGAAAGTATTTCAAAGTGAATGTGAATAATGTTTTAAAATGATAAGAATTAAGATTATTCCTATTATTCAAGCTGTTTCATAACCTTTGTTCGGTTATTGAAGTCTTAAAAGAATGTTTAAATTCTTAAAGTTGTTTGTTTAACTACTAAGACTTGTTGAGCAATTGAATGCTCATACTTGCTTTAAATACAAACATTTTCAGCGAACGATGTTAGAAAGAACTTAAGGATCCCATAAAGATCAAGTTGATCGGTATCCAGACGAAGTGTCATTCATTAGTTGAATGAGCGTGAAGATCAAGCAAAGACTTGTAATGTAGAATAATGTAATTAAACTATAGAATAGTTTAATGAACGGTTATGTATCCTTGGTGGCGGATGAAAGTCACTCTTGTAAGAGATAAATAATAATATAATTATCATTATTTGTAATGAAAGTGATTATATGGTTTTAGAACCTAGGATTTGAGAATGTATGTTGTTATATTTAACTATATAATGATGTATGTTTGGCAAGAGATGGGCCCGTGACGTATGGAATCCGGGTGTGAAAATAGACCGGATTTTGGGGCGTTACAATACACACACTTAATTATATCAGTTACAAAATCTTAAAAATGAGTTATCGGTTATAAAATATTAATTATATATTTTTTTAAAATCAAATTCAAATTCAAAAGTCATAAGGCTTTGTTTGGCAAAACACTTTTAAAAATAAAGACTTAATATCTTTAAGCCTTGTTTGGTAATTCAATTTAAAACTACTTTAATTTATTTTAATAAATTATTTATACTATAGTTTATAGTCCCACATTATTTATTTGGATTTCCATATCCAATCTTAATTAAATAAAAACTAATTATAACTAATTAAATAAATTCTCCACTTAGCTAAATAGCACAAAATTATAATTTCATTATAATTTTATTTAATAAATTAATATATCACTTTAATTACTATATTAAAACAGAAACATAGCAACTCATGTAATCTTTAACAACTCTCTAACTATTAAATTAAATTAGAGTATATCTCAAAAATTTAATTCACAAATATTTACTAACAACAACCACATCAATAAAAATATTTATTTAATTTAATAAATATTTTAAATTACAAATAAAATTCTGGATTGTTACATCCTTCCCTCCTTACAAGGATCATGTCCCCATAATAACAACTCAAATAATTCATTTGTCACATTCTTCCCTCCTTACAAAGATTCTGTCCCTAGAATCGAAGACACAGATTAAACAAATAACTCAGGGTAGTTCTTCATCATTTCATCTTCGAGTTCCCACGTAGCCTCCTCGACATTGTGGTTTCTCCATATCACCTTTATAGAAGGTATTACCTTGTTCTTGAGCACTTATTCTTTCCTTTCAACTATCTGGATAGGAACCTCTTTATAAGATAAATCCTTATTAAACTGTAACGGTTCATACTCGATCACATGTTTGTAATCGGGTTTATACAGTCTCAACACCGACACATGAAAAATATTGTGAACATGTTCTAATTCTAGTGGTAAAGCTACCTCGTAAGCTACTTCTCCCACTCTTCGCAGTACCTCCAAGGGTCCAATAAACCTTGGGCTTTGCTTTCCTTTCTTGCCAAAAACGAATCTTTCCCTTCTAAGGAGAAACTTTCAGGAAAATGAAATTTCCTACGTCAAATTCGCGATCTTGTCTGTGTTGATTATCATACTTCTTCTGTCTATCTTGAACAGCTACCAGTCTTGCTCTGATGAGTTTGATAATTTTAGCGGTCTGTTGTACCAATTTTGGTCCTAACAGTTGACGTTCACCAACTTTGTCCAAACATAATGGAGTTCTGCATTTCCTGCCGTATAATGCTTCGTATGGCGGCATGCCAATGCTTGTGTGGTAACTGTTGTTGTAGGCGAATTCTGCCAATGGTAGATGATCATCCCAGTTCCCTTTGAAATCCATGATGCATGCTCTAAGCATATCTTCTAACGTCTGGATTGTTTGTTCGCTTTGACCATCGATTTGCGGATGGTATGCCGTACTCATTTTCAATTGTGTTCCCATGCATTCTTGTAGTCTCTTCTAGAAGTTTGATGTGAATCTCGAATCTCTGTATGACACAATTGACACTGGAACTCCATGTCTCGAAACGATCTCCTTGACATATAATTTTGCCAACTGATCAAAATTAAATCTAATTTTTATTGGCAAAAAGTGTGTTGATTTCGTTAATCTATCCACTATTACCATATCGCATCGTATCCTTTCTGAGTTGTTAGAAGACCTACCATAAAATCCATTGTGATATGCTCCCACTTCCATTTCGGTATGTCCAACGGTTGAAGTAATCCGCTTGGTCTCTGATGCTCGTCCTTTACTTTCTGACATGTCAAGCATTTCGCAACACATTCTGCAATGTCTCTTTTCATATTTGGCCACCAAAAATGTCGCAGTAAATCTTGATACATTTTCATACTTCCCAGATGAATTGAATATCTCGAATTATGAGCTTCTATCAAGATTTCTTCTTTAATATCTGGTACTGCTGGAACCCAAACCTGTCCCTCGAATCTTAGCACCCATTCGGTATCAACCTTGTACTTCATTTCACTACCCTCGACCATACTTTCCTTTATTTTTTTTGCATTCTTCTTCTTGTAGTTGAGCATTCTTTACCTTATCCACCAAAGTTAGACTAGCTTCCATCTGAAACAATCTTTCATCGGTTTCTTTTGGAAATTTGATTTCCAACTCTAGCCTTGTCATTGCTGAAATGAGCTCCTCCTGGTTGGTTAACAACATCAACTTCTCATGACCCTTCCTACTCAAGGCATCTGCAACCACATTTGCTTTGCCCGGATGATAAAAGATCTCACAATCGTAATTTTTTATCAATTCCAACCATCTCCTTTGACGCATGTTCAGGTCCTTATGTGTGAAAATATACTCCAGACTCTTGTGGTCTGTGTAGATCTCACATTTCTCTCCATAGAGATAGTGTCTCCATATCTTCAGTGTAAATACCACCGCATCCAACTCTAAATCATGAGTCAGATACCCTTTCCCGTAGTCCTTCAATTGCCTTGATGCATACGCAATGACTTTTCTATTCTGCATAAGGACACAACCTAATCCTTTATGTGAGGCATCACTATACACCACAAAGTTTCCTGTATTATCTGGTAATGACAACACAGGTGCCACACTGAACCTCTTCTTCAATTCCTTAAAACTCTATTCGCACTTTTCCGTCCACAAAAATTTTATAGATTTTCTCGTTAAATTTGTCAACGGAGTGACATTCTTGGAAAAATCCTGAATAAACTGTCTATAATAACATGTCAGTCCCAAGAAACTTCTTACTTCTGATGGAGTTCTTGGTTGTTCCCAATTTATCACAGCTTCGACTTTTGATGGATCCACTGAAATCCCATCTTTGTCAATTACATGCCCAAGAAATTGTACACGTTCTAGCCAAAATTCACATTTAGAGAATTTCGCGTACAACTTTTCTTTTCTTAGCGTCTCCAGTGTCAGACGTAAGTGTTCCATGTGTTCTTCTTAAGATTTGGAGCACACCAAAATATCATCGATAAATACCACCACAAACTTGTCTAGAAATGGTTTAAACACCATGTTCATCAAATCCATGAATGCAGCAGGGGCGTTGGTCAAGCCAAAAGACATTACCATAAACTCGTAATGTTCATACCGAGTTCTGAATGCCGTCTTCGGTACATCTTCCTTCCTTACTTTCAATTGGTGATACCCACTTCTCAAATCTATTTTTGAAAAGTATCTAGCACCCTTCAATTGATCAAACAATGGATATTTATTCTTAATAGTGACTTTTTTTAATTCCCTATAGTCAATGCAAAGATGCATTGACCCATCCTTCTTCTTCACGAATAACACTGGCGCTCCCCACGGTGATACATTTGGCTTAATATATTTCTTGTCTAGCAGTTCTTACAATTGTACTAACAGTTCCTTCATCTCTACCGGAGCCATTCTGTACGAGGCCTTCGATATTGGAGCAATTCCTGGCGCTAAGTCGATCACAAAATCAATTTCTCTGTCAGGCGAAAGTCCTGGCAAATCTTCCAGAAATACATCCACAAAATCCCTAACCACTGGTATCTCCTCCAATTTTATACACTTCTTCTTCTGAGTATCGACTATGTAAGCTAAGTATCCTATATAGCCTTTACTCAATAACTTCTTGGCCTACATAATCGTCAGACATCTTGCATGTCTAGGCGATTTGCTACCATAGAAACTACCTTTGATGGAGTCATAAGGTTTACACATTTCTTTTGGTAATCAATTATTGCTCCATAATTGAATAGCCAATCCATTCCCAATATAACATCAAACTCTCCAAGTTTTATCGGGATTAAATCTACTGTCATAATATTCCCCTTAATATTCACCCTACAATTCTTGTATACGAATTTAACAGGAATTACCTATCTATTCGCAATTTCTATGTGTAAAGGGAAATTCAACTCTTCACTAGGCAATTCTAACCTCTTAGCAAATTCATCAGATATAAACGAGCAAGTAGCACCCGAATCAAATAATACATATGCATTTATATCATTGATTGGGATAATACTTGACATGACATCTTTTGATTGCACCGCGTCTTGCACTGTTATGTTGAAAGTTCTGGTTGTGGGCTTATTTGATGATGTTGGTCCAGCAATAGTCAATGTACCTCCATTGATACCTCCCTTTCTTCCTGTTGTCTCACTAGCTTTCTTCTTAGGACACTCACAAGCAAAATGATCCTTCGACCCGCAGGTGTAGCAAGCATTCTTCTTTGGTTTAATGGCAATTTGGGGAAATGTGACCCTCCTGGCCACAGTTAAAGCATGCTTGTTTCCCCCTTAAACACATGCCAGTGTGATACCTTCCGCATGTAGCGCATGCTTTAAACTTCTTCTTCTGCTGGTTACCTTGCTGGTTTCAAGCACCCACATTTGTATTCCACTTTCTCTTCAAGTTATTACCACCATTTCCACCACTACCACTACCATTCTTAGCTTCGCTCTCACTCTTCTTCTTTCTTTGTTCTTGATTGTACTTTGTCACGGCCTCGCCTCCTCCCTCGGCGATAATCGCCTTTCTAGCACCGTTGTAAATGTCTTTAGCTGGAACATGGAGACCCTACTGTACAACCAGGGTTTCAGTCCCTGTTCAAACCTCCTAGCCTTGCCCTCATCTGTGTTGACTTGATATGGCACAAACCTCACCAATTTATTAAATTTTGCGGCATACTCCAATACCGTCATTGAACCCTGCTTCAGTTCTAAAAATTGCACCTCCATCTGATTCTTCGAACTCTCTGAAAAATAAGTTTTAAAAAATATTTCTTTGAACCTATCCCAAGTCATTACTCCTTGACCTCCTCGAGTTTTATTGGCTTGCCACCAATAACTAGCCTCTGCTTTCAACATAAATGTTGCAAAAGCAGTCTTCTGATTCTCACCTACTTTAGCAACATTGAAAACTTTCTCTATCTCCATGACCCAGGTCTGTGCCTCAACCTAATTCATGGACCCACGAAATTCTGGTGGCCCAACCACCTTGAAGTCCTTAAATGTCGCAGCTTAATTTTTTGGTTGATTATGTAATGCTTCCGTCAGTAACGTCATTAACTGCTAAACTGGGTTAGTCTCAGCATTGTTGTTATTAGTAGATCCCTCAGGGGTTCTTTGTCGTGGTCGACATATTGGAGGCATTTTCTGTTAAAATATACTCATTAGATTATTATTCAATCTTCTAAGTATTATCTACTTAACTTGCACATCATAAAAATTACCACATAGCACACAATACGTTGAATAAATAGTAACTTTTATTTATTCATCATCTTTTAAAACATAATAAAGATAGCATCCCTACTATCTACATCATTTTCCTGAACTACAAAAGTTTCAGGATAACGTCATTATCATCAAATCCCATTGGTTATATAATACCCGGGATTTACATCTTATTTACTAATTAATCACATAATAATTGCATTCCTTACGACGACCTACTAAAATGCAGCATAGCCTTACAACGCTCCTCTTCCATAATACGGAACATTGTTCGACGATCTAATATGTACCATGGCAGCGTCTCAAATTGAATCGGATAATACATGATTCAGTCTTGAGTTTGGTTGACCACGGTGTTGAAAACGCTATTCATCTCCTCCATCTTGATCTTCTTTATTTGTACCTCTCTCTCTGCTACCTCGGCTCATTGAGAAGCTTCCTCGTACACGTCTTCGGCTCTTGCCCTCTTGGTGTCTCTTCTTTTAATTTGTTCTTCAGCTCTGTCATCTAGTCGTTCTCTCCTTCAGTGTGAATCAGCTTCCATTTGACATTACTTAGATGTCCATCTAGATCCCAGATCTCGTCGTCCTTCTGCGCCATCGATGTCTGACGTTCAACTATTATCTCCTCCAACTCCTCGACTCTATCTATAAGCTCAATATTGCGGTCATATAATTCATGGTACATACATGCTGCGATAGAGTTTGGTGGAAACTCTTCCTCCTCCTCATCCCCATCCGACTGTGGCAGCTCAACGGGGTCCTCCTCATCCGTCTCTACTTCATCGTCCTCATCAGGTAAACCCTCCTGCTCAACCACTATGACCAACGGAGATGACTCCCGTGGCAGTAGTTGTTCCCAAACCACCTAAATATCTCGAGGCTCCTCCTCTCTAGGCATCTGGGGTCTTTCCTCCCTAGCCTGACTGGATTCTCCTACATTAGCCATCCTGACAACAAAATTTTAAGTTTTAATTACTAATCATTACTACTCGACACTCACGAGCACATAGGTTGCAACCACATAAGCATATAAAGTATTTTATTACTTCTTTCTTAAAACTCAATAAGAGTTTCACTATCTTTTCAATCTTCTATAAGGTTACTTCCTAAGGTTTTTCTTTTTCCCCACCTAAGGTTCATAACCTAAAGCTTTGATACCAACCGATGACACCCCCAAATCTGGGTACTTCATTCCCACAAGACTTGGTGTTCACTTTCCATTCATTCATACCTAACTACCCAATTATAATAAAATTTAAACCATAAATCCTCCCATTAAAAGTGTTGGGCCCCCAAAATAGGTATACATCACCTATTCTGAGTCGCCAAATACATGGTACGTAATACAAATACAACCTTAAATATACAACATGAGTCATGAGTTTTAATATAAATATTGTCTTCTGTATGTGATTCAAACTCAAAATAAGTCCTCAATACATTTATTATCACACTATTTCATAGAATAGTGAGGACTACTAATGCTATCATTTGGACCGGCCACTCCGCTCCCGACTAGTCCCCTCGCCACGCTTCTCATTTCCTCAAGAGAACAATGAAATCAAAAGGGTGAACTAAACTAGCACAAGAAGAAATATTATGACTAAGATAATGCGTAATAAATTATCGTTAGCCTTCAACAAAGTTAAAACCGATACAATATAACAAACATCAAGTTTAACTACAATGAACAAGAAATCCATTAGAAGAGTCAAGTAGAGAATAAAATCTACTATCTTCTATGATTTAAAAGGTTTTTCATCACTTTTATCAATCGAGACTCAAATTTCAATAAATAATCCACATCATCCATGCACTACTACCAAGGATATTCATTAGTATCACAACCACAAATTATCCATGCACTTACGCCAAGGATATTCGTGTTTTCATCAATGGTCATGATCATGCCAACAACCGCCTATCAATGCACTACTACCAATGAGGACTTTTACCACATCATTCAGAATTTTACGGCCATGATTATACCGAATAATCCTCGGTCATAATCATACCAAGTCCATCTATGCACTACAGGCCACAGATGACTTTTAACATAATATAAACATGAGGATGATGACAATGACATAATAATTAAATAAAACAAGTTCAACAATAAATTTTAAAGATTTATAAATTAATTTATTCAGGAACCAATAACGTCCAAATTGTCAACATGATATTGCTTTGTGGAGTAAAAATTCAAGGATGCTCAGAAGAATATTTCCATGAAAAGATACTGGATGAAGCGCAAATATCTAGGATATTCTACTAATTTCATGGAGTATAGAAGCCAAAACTTTAACCAACTGAGTATAATAGAATATATGAACTGCAAATGGATTTTCGCCCACCATGCGGCAATCCACGTAGACAGATCATTTCCACAAGTTAATAAGAAATGAATACAAAGGATCATTCACCATGCATGCGGTAATCCATATAGACAGGTTATTCCAACAAAGTAATAAAGAATGGAACCAGGTCATGCGTAATCCGCATGCATGTGATGTTCCAATGTAATAATAAAGAATGGAACCAGTCATGCGTAATCCGCATGCATGTGATGTTCCAACAGAATAATAAAGAATAGAACCAGGTCATGCGTAATCCACACAAACAAGATGTTCCAACATAATAATGAAGAATAGAATAACAACAGAATTCACCAGGCATGCGATAGACTGCACAAACAGGTTATTCCAACAGAATAATAAAGAATGGAATAATAGAAAATTTTCACCATGTATGCGGTATTTGATGTATGCAAGTTATTCCAACATAATAATAAAGAATGGAATAACAACCCTTACGAGTATTGAAAGAAAATAACTCTGTTCATGAATACGAAAGAATAATATCCCTTACCTTAAAAAGAAGAGTATTCCGACGGGTAGGGCGGGGATATACTTGAAGAAAACTTGCACTATTTTTTACGCTCAAAGCTTTCTTAAACTCTAAAGAAATACACTCAAGATTATAGAAGAAGAATTCTCTGAATTTCTGGTGTGTTTTTCAATTCTAACTAAGCATCCTATTTATAAGAGAATGGAAATGATACTATGCAATAAAATATTCTAATAAAACAAAAACTTTTAAACAAAATATAATATATATTATATATATATATATATACACATGTTCCTTTTAAATTCACGGGATGAATTCCCGTGATCACTCCCTTGACAACTTTCAAACCAAACCTAACTATATATATATATATATATATATATATATATATATATATATATAGTACACCTTCCCACCAAACTTGATTCCACCAAATCAATTCATATATAAAATAACCAACATTAATCAACCAAACACTCCAACCCCCCCTACCACATGAGTCAATAGTTCATGTATATATATATATATATATATATATATATATATATATATATATATATATATATATATATTATACTCATAACACTATTTTGAAAAATGAGTAAATAGGGGTCCATAAAATACGCCAAAATTTACAACAAATACTTCATAAAAATCACCTCAATATTTTTAACAACATTTATCATCATTATTATAATTCGCAATATTTAACAATCAAATGTCGCTTCCTGTGAAAGAGGGTTTTCCAATAAGGATTTCTCCTATATCGCCATGAATTAGGTGACCAAACCTCTCCTCGATGTAACTTCTAGACATTGTCAATATTGCAAATAATAATATTAATAACTCATTCATCTCAATTATTTATTTAATAATATATAAAATATCAACAATAATTGAATCAAATAACATGAGATACTATGCAACAATTCATCGTAGCAATAATTGAACAAAATCGAGTGACTTCTCACGTAAGCATCAATAATTAATACCTTGTACTACTATGCAACCACGCCAGACATCGTACTTTTTAACAATTTGAGTGTTTCAACAATTAACGATAAAACTTCCGCCGTTATTTTCATAAAAATATTTTTGTCATTTTCTCAATCCGACAATAATTTGCCAGGGGTCCACTAAATGATTGTGCCATCGCATTTAATATTCCCTCGTTAAAACGAATATTCTCCCACCAATCGAATATAATATAACAACTTGCGTACTTTGCAAAATTTATAAATATTACCCACAACTTATAACATTATATCAAATTTACTCCATAATATTCAAAAATGACATTTATAGAAAATTCATCTTTATCCATAAAAGTTGAGGTCTTACAAAAAGGGTTACATCTTTAAACCAATACTTCTCCCAGGTTATCTAAACTTTAACATACATCAAGTGCGAAAAATTAAATTAATTACATCACATCATTTAAAAATAAAGTATCATCAAGACATTAAATAAAAGTACAGTTCTTCAACATTTGTTCATTTTTCCTTTTCTTTTGCTAGTGGTAGGTTCATCAACCTTCTCAACCTTAGCTGCAATAGTTATATATATGCAAGAGTGAGCAAAACAAATGCTTACTTGAAATAGCAATAAATAACAATAGCATAATAATTACCAATGAATAAGTTCATCAGAACTGAATGATACTCTGTCAACGATAATCAAAACTGGAATCAACATACGAAATGTAACTGAGGGTCACAAGATCACAAATTATCACTACAAAAAAATGGGGCTTCAGCAACAACCGATTTTTGTTACTAAAGGTGCCAAATTTCGTTGCAAAAGGATTTTTGGCAACGACTTTACTATCGTTGCGTCTTTTGTTGCGCAATGAGCATTGCTAATTGTTCCGCAATAAACGTATTTTTTTCATTGCCAAAAGTAATACATTTTGTAACGAAATTAGGTTTTCGCACAGAGACATCGATCCTTTAGCAACAAAATTTATTGTTGCAGAATAATTAAACTTTCGTTGCTAAAAAGTCCATTTCGTTGCAAAAGCCTTCTAATTGGCAACGAAATGAACTCTTTTTTTTTTTGCAACGACCATACATTTCCGTTGCAATTGACACCATTTGGCAACGATATTTTTCATTACAGTAAATTATGAAAATTGTTGTCTAAGCTTGCTTTCGTTACGGAATGTAAACATTTTAGCAACAATTTTCGTTGTTGATTATATTATTTGGCAATGACATTATTATCTTTGAATCGTAATCTAAAATGTTTGTTCTTTGGTTATTATTCAATAAAGACAAAAAGTCGTCAATTAGCAAATCGACATTATATGTTGTCGCTTTTTTATATGTGCAACGAAAGTTGATATGATTTGCAACAATAAAAAATGTTGCCTTTTATTTTAGTATTAGTAACAATATCCTCTCCGTTGTTATTAGGTTAATTTTTCGTTGCCAAATATTATATTTTTAATGTCATTAGCAACGAAAATTTATTGCTAAATGTATAAAAAATTATTGCTATATTAAAACTTGTTCAACGCTTTAGTAACGAATTATATTGTTGCAAAATCAAAATTTGACATTCTCTTTGTATACCTGACTGGCTCAATGTCCTCGTAGCAAATAATGGCAAAAATACAAAAACTATAATATTATTAACTTAATAAAATAATCCACTATATAACCATTCATTATCTTTACAATTAACCATCTAAAGCTACCACCGTTCTTCAATCAAAGTATATATCTACATATATAAAGAGAGTACACTTCATAATTTCGTCCCTTGTCTTCCGTAAACGTAGCACGAAAATTTGATACCCAGTATTGTAAAGCAGGTCGTAGAAGCAGTCTTCCTGCACATATTTAAAAATAATAACTAGTCAGGAAAATGAAACAAATAGGTCACTAGATGCACTGCCAAAATCAATACACAAAGACAATAGAGTTGCTACGTGGTACAACTCATTCTCACATGCATAAGAATGAGAGGAAAGAAGAGGAGGAAGAAAATTAGTACATAGCAGTTCCTCAAACAACAACAATCTAGTGAAAGAAGAAAGGGAAAAGAAACTAGTCCCTACCAATTTATCCGTAATAGTAGCCTTGACGCAGGGAACAAGAGCAGGGATATTGTGTGCCTTCGACAAAAAGATAATCATAGAAGTTGCCAATAAAAAGACGGACCTGCGACGTGATGGTGGCAGTGGCCCTGCAAAAACAGTGGGAATGGGACATTGAGCAGAGTAATTGATGCCCTACTAATGTCAAGACAACTTTAAATGCTCCAATATGCATCAATATCAAATATAATTTTAGAAGCAGAAGCAAGTTTTAAGTAACAAGTCCATGTACTACTTTAGAATCTGTATTTTTATGTCTCTATATGAATCACATAGAAGCATATTAAAGCATCTTGACCTCCCATCGGCATTCATATATAGACAGCCATCGTACTGCTTTTACTAGGCTACCCCTAATACAAAAACAAATATATTATGGCTTCAACTTTTCATTTTTTTTAGTACTAGACTAGACTAGATATGCACACTCCTCATTCTAACACTCATACATGTATAATAAAAATACAGAATGTCAAGTCAAATGTCTTCTCCTTGATTAAAAAAAACATTAATAATGATTTTAGTGTAATGATATTTCCAAAGAAAATTTAGCATTTCCAAATGAGCTTAATATGTACGCTTTTAATACCCATAGTATAACCGGCATCATTTGATCTCGAAATGGAACTTTTGCATTAAAAATATAAGCTCCCTAATTTTAGCATGAATTTTAACCTCAAGTGATTACATTATTACTTAAGATTATACCAACTACAAAGTTCAAAGAAAAGAGCTTTGGATTTAAAATAAAAATCACACAGTGAATTGCTTTTCATAAAAAAAATCCACCTCACTACACTCATCCGACTTGACACTGTGCATTAAGGGGAGAAACAAAACCTTCAAACACATTATAAATAATGGGTGTCTTACGTTTGCTTGTGCCTTGTTTTGCAGGCTCAGATCGGAGATTAGCTCCATATTAGACATGAGCAGCTCAATCGCAACATCAATAACAAAATAAAGACCATGTATGATACATTGTTAACAAGATATTCAATAAATATAAAATACAACATGGATTAATTTATCGTATAACAAAGTGAGATAGAGACAATCAAGTCAAACAGACATGTAATGAAATTCAAACCTCACCAACTTTGACCAAACAGAAAATAATAATGTAAGAGTGGGCACAATTCTTAAATAACCAACCTATCACGATGCAAAAAATGTTCACACTCAAAAATTAACAATTTTACGACTTTCTACATCCGATACCCAACTTTAATCTTTCTAATGAAAAGTTTGGAGAAGAGAGAAGCGAGAAATGCCGGTATAGGTGTTCCATATTCAAATTTATAATTATACCAGCTTCAAACTTTCTTGCCGATCTAAGATCAAGACCTTGAGAGCAATGAGAAGCATCGACTTCTCCATACTAAGTCGATCAAGATTTATTTTATGGAATGGTTTAGAAAATCACACAAGCTTAAAGGAATCTCCATGAAACCTATCCGCATTAAAGTTTGAGAGAAAAATTATTCAAATCACCAGTGAGATGTACATTTCTAAAAAATTGACACCACATAAATTGACATCGGACATGAGATTATTCAATTGACGATATTAAATTTGATTCTTTCTAAGTAAAGTTATCACGTAACCAACTCCCCACCGCTTTTCCTCCTCATCCTCCAAAGAGAAAAGGTTGAATATTCTATTCCACTCCAAAACTAGAAGTATACACTACTAGTAAGTTTGCAAGCTTACCTTCTTCAAGAAGAGAAATGTTTCAGTAAAGAAAATGCTAGATGAAAACTACGGACTAGAACCTTACTACCGGAGTTCGCAATGAGATTACAGTATATATTAAGAATAATTCTTTGAACAAGAAACATGGAAAAATAAAATTGGTGTTCCTTCCAAAGTAAGGTAGATAGAATTATCTAACTATATACTATACAACCACTCTATACGATATACACAAAACCCCCAACCAACTTAGAAGTAAAGGACCTGATTAAAACATATAATACTTAATTTAAACAACAATAATATCCAAGAATTTTTATTTTCCATCTCATGTAAACTACCTTTGCAAAATAATAAGGAAAGGACTACAGATGCATTTGTCTAGACAAGTTGGGGAATCCCATATCAACTAAAGTCGCTGCCTATGTATAGTATGAATTATCAAATATGAAACCTTAGATAATCACAATTTTTCCAAGTCAGATAATAAAATTCTTTGAAACTAAAACACTTCACTTAAGCACTAAATGCTATATATATAACTAACTCTGTTTTGTAGTTTTCAAGTAATGAATCATGTGTCCTATCCTAATTTGTTATGTACTTCCTAGATGTTATTCTAAGGTTAGGGCCTCAAGAAAGTTAATCAGGAGATAATAATAAGATACTACTGGAAACAATAACATGACATACCATTTCAAATATGGAATTTCCAAAAAACTTAAATTATATTATAGCATTTTAAAGAACAAAAATAAAATCAATCCATTTCAGATAATTATTTTAAAGATCATATCAAAATATCAAACAACATCATATCCATTTCATGACAACTATTTTCCTCTCTTCTGATGTGATATATCAAAAACATCCAAACTGCTCAATAAACAGAGATAAAGAGTAAAATAAACATAAAATCATAGCTTTTATAAACGGCGCCCGCCAAAAACTCCGGAGATCGGCGAGGTAAGCCGCGTAATCTAACTCAAATCTCAAATCAAATACTTATTACGTAGAAGCGTCATAGCAAGAGCTCCACCACTCGAAGCCGCAAGCTCTGCTATTCGATTCCTCTTCTTCATCGAATTTGTCTGATCTAGTGACGTCTCATAGGAAACAAACCTTGACGAAGGTTTTTGATTACTGTCTGCAACCCAAGGGTTTTGGATTTTTTTTTAAGGTTAGGGCTTCAGAGACTAAAAAACCAACATATTATCAATTATATCCAATTACAGGCTCCCTAATCAATATCAAAGCAATTAGGCTCTAACGAGTAATAAATCCCTCTGTTGAACAAGTAATGAAATCATTTGGGTTCCACATAAAACTTTAAAATATTTATAGGACCATATGAAACATCACGGAGGGAAAAAAGGGTAGAAAGAAATTGTTAATCAAACAGATATATCAGTATTCCAAAAACCACCATTCCTATTCTATATCAGCAAATGAGTAAAACAACCAATATGTCTCCCCCCATCTGAAAATGAGTCATATTTGACTTTGTTACTACGACATGCTTAAATATAAATTCTTTTAAAAGCTTGTTGTCAATAAGAAAATTTAGACTTGACATTTAATATTAAAAAGAATATGTTGAAATAACTCTCATTTTCGAATTGAGGGAATATGCAAGTTCCTTTTTGTTAGCATGATGGGAGAAAGCCATTGCAAGATCAATAAGTTCTTCCAAATTACTAGCCTATCAAGCATTTCTTCTCATTTCTTCTCATTCATGGCATCTGATACAAACTGTTTCTTTTGTTACAGTGATTCAAATTTTGGCAACGCAAAATCGTTTACTTGAAGTTTTGTAAGGAAAAAAGTTTTGCTCACCAAGGTTCGTACAATGCATAAACCAAGTCCAGTTCCACCATGCCTGAAAATAATAAAAAGTTTCAGTATAACTCTCTAGAACCTTCAGCAAATGTTGCTGCATAAATCACAGAATGCTCATGTAAGGTAATCGAGTTCGTATAGACAGCTTACAATCGAGTTGTTGAGGGGTCCGCTTGCTCAAAGCTTTCGAATACAGTCTCCTATTGACAAAATGATATTATGAGTTGAATGGGAGGGCAATTATGATCATCAAACGGGAAACTAGCAACCTGACGGGAGAATGATGTCAGATATAAGAAACTGGCATACAATTTTTATGTAAATTACCTTGAAAGCGGACTACTAACATCAATGTATTGAAACATTGATCTTAACATATAAACTATTAACTTTAAAATAGAGTTGAGATGAATACATTCACCATAAAGCGTATATTATGTATATGTGTGTGTACATATATATATCTGTGTGTGTGTGTGTGTGCATAACCTTTTGAGTCTTTCAAAAGATTTAACATATTTCGAGTTGTACAAGTACAATATACAGAAGATTGATTGGGAGTGGGAGGAAATGGAGCTGCACAATCTCCAATTATCTTGACCAAGATAACCCAAATAGGACGCTAGTTTCAGAGGTTGTGAGGAACCAATATCTCAGAGCAATAAATAGCTCAAGGCTAATCATTAATCATCAAAAAAATTGATGCAAAAAGTTAATATTTTGTCAGAGTTATCTTTCAAATGCATTGCAAAGCATATTTGACTTTCAAAAAAAAAGTACATAACACACCTTTCCTTCAAATAGGGATGCATACTTTGTATTTATCCTGCATATAGAGAGTTGATCGGATTCACTCAAAGAAGGTAAATTTGCAAGAACACTGTCAAGAAAATCCAAACTGTCACCGGATTTATTCAGATACAATAAAGATCCAGATGGAGCAAGATGTCAATATCATTGCCTGGGTACTAGACACACAAAAAAGAAATAGGTTTGAATGACAAACTAGAAAAAATAAAGCTTTTAGTATTCTCACATACATATGTCATAAACAACTAATTCTTTAACAAAAGATATACACATAATTTGTTATAATCTATTACCTTGTGATGGGTTTCAAAGAACTTGATCACTTCTTCCATGTGATTTCTGTAGAATCCCTACAATGCATTTTCAAATAATTTAATTTTTATTTATGCACAAAAAATTATATTAAAAAAGGAAAAGGAATGGACTGTAGAGAATATCCCTTTGCTTACCTCAACATATCCAAAAAAACCAGAGCACATATCACCTGCAGGAAATCCCATAGCAATGATGTTCTCTGTGATGTACGTCATATCTAAATCAAATCCACCTTCCTGAAAACCAAGGATATAGTCATAGTTACATATCAACACATAAGTTGGTTTGAATACATTCCCTTTAATTAAATAACTTGTTTATAGATAGTTAGATACAATATCTAACATATCCATAAAGAATGGAAGCAAGACCTAGAAGTAAATCATACCCTGTAAACTATATATCAAGGACTAGGAAGCAGGTTGTGGGTAACTATTGAGAGGTTATAGTATCCGATATATAACAAATACTCAAGATTTTCTGCAAGATCTTAGTGAAGTTGTCATCCATGGCTACTAAAGGTCCGCACAATTTTGATTTTCACTTTTCAAACTGTATTTATTATCCAGCTTTCTTACAAGTTGGAGATATACCTCAAGATATGAGAAACAAAAGACTGCAGAAAAAAATCCATATGAAAGATAATTTCACTACATGCTTTAATTTTATCCTTGGCAACTGGAATGTGTTTAAATTTTATATCGCAGTATTTGTAATCTGTGTACCAACCTTAGAAAGAAGAAGAAGAAGAAGCACAAGAAGGAGAGGGGGAGAAATCAGAGTTGGAATATAATAGAAAATGTTAGCATGCATGCATGACAAAGCTGATGATTTCTTTTTCCTAGTGTGTCAGATTGGTATCAGTCACATAAGACGTCTCTTTTATTTGTAGCAGCCATGAGGAAGTGGAGTTATCAGAAGTCACCTGGGCCAGTCTAGTGCCAACCAAACTTTTAATAGATAAACAAGTTTGAGATGTGAATTGAAAATTTTGTTATCGAGACTGTACATTACATAATTTCCACTGAGTTCATCATATGCCTAATAAAACTGAAAGATTTTTGGAATCTAATACTGTTGTGATAAAAGAAAAGAATGTGCTTACTGAACACTGAGTCACTGAGCATTATATTTTTTAACATGTGCTTTCTGAAGACTGAGGATTGAATAAGAGACAAGTAATAGGACAAAAAAAGAAAGCAATGTCAGGGGTGAACAGATACTCTAGTCTCTAGCATGACCCAATAAAAGCATCACCCAAAGAAAATGGTAAGCTATCGGTCAATTTCAAAATAATGATCATGATGTTCATTTCATCATTGTAGTAAAACAATGCAAAGCTATGAGAAGTGTAACAATTATCTTAATAGCATACAAACAAAGTGAGATATCAATAAAGTACCTGGTATCTTCGTTTATTTTAAGATACAACATGTCGAGCCTTGACCTGCACAGCCTTCACTGCACTCTTAGATGATTTAACTAACCCTTTTGTGAATGTACCAATAAAATTGGACTGTGCAGCTGGTGAAGTTCCTTCAGAATTTTCATCTGGTTGAGGTGCTTTTGGAGACAAGCGCAATCCAAGGCCACTAGTAAAACGAGCAAACAATGACCTTTCAGACGATGTATCATCTTGTTTGCCCAGACAACTGGGGAATTTTCAAATTTTTGGCCCATGTAGATGTTCTAGAAGTAGAAAGCTTAGACGGTGCACCGCCTGTAGGATTATCTGATTCTATAGCGATGTGGGTTTGTACTTCTGCAGCTATTACAGGAGGCGAATTAGATGCATCACCTGAAGCAGAGTCCATTTTACCCCTTAAAGCTCTCAATTTTAAACGATAACAGAAGTTCTTAACTGAGAATGTATGGTGTCACCTACACCAAAAGTGATAAAAAGTAAGAAAAGGAGAGGGAAAATGTTATTACTAAGTATTAAGTATTAACAAAGAATATAAACAATTTGGTATATATCTCACTACCTAACACAATAATTTTGTTGAACATCAAATTTTGGAACGGGTAGCAAACTTTTGGGATCAAAAAGATAGAGCAGTCCCAAAAACACGAGGAATAGGAGGGGAATCGGGTATACTCACAGAGATGGGTTTTTTACCCTTTGAAGATCGTCGTTTTATCTGCTTAAGATAAGGCGCCCAAATCTGCAGCAATCTTTTGAAGATTCTGATTGAGGCATCGCTTCTCCCTTGGTTCTGCGATTACTTCCAGTTCCTCATGTCTCACCGATTGTCGCCCAGTTCCCCATATAGTTACCGAAGCAAGGATGGCGGCAGAAAATGGAAGTAAACCCTAGGTTTGTGGGAGAAGAGGTGAGACAGAAAGTACAGAGAAGAATAGGAGATGAATGGGAGTGAATTTGAGGGTGAAATTAGTAAAGTTATTAACCGGGAAAATATTGGAAGTGAAGGAATATACAAGACTTTAGCTATAAAAAAATAAAAATAAAAATTTTAACGCCAATTAAAGACGTTGTATCTTTTTTTTTTTTTTACAAATTTATTTTTTGTAAAAAATAATTAAATTAAATAAGGATAAAATTGATATTACATTAATATGGGTCAAACTAACTTATTAAGAATGACTTATAAGTCGTTTTTAAATAACTTTATTTTGTTTTAGTTCATAAAACATAAATTTTTCTTCATCTTTTATATTTTCTCTTAGAACTGATAGTATTATAATTTAATTTTATAATATATTTTAAAAAAAGGTAAAAGGAGAACTAGGAATAGTTAGGGGTATACTATTACTATTCTTCTTTTTATGTTTTATTTTTGGACTTAAAAATATGTTTATGATTTAAGTTACTCTCCCCGTCTAAGAATAAAAGTTCTTATTATTTTATGTAATCTCAAGTTAAATATTTACTTATATTAAATAATCTATTTTTTTACAATAATTTATGCATAATATCCTTAGTATTAAATGTCATATTTTTATTATTTATAAATATTTATATAATATCATTAGTCATGTATAGAAAAATATGCAATTAGATGAGAATTTAAATATGAATAATTTTATCATTTGACATTTTTTTTAAATTCGCATAAAATCAATCATCACTTTCACTCTCGGAGTAAGGAAGTACTTGTAAGTATATCCTACTTCTATCTAGAAATAGAAAACATTGGGAAGTATAGATATAATAATAAGGTTTGATGAGGTTGGATTTATTTGGGTCGGAGACTCGGAACTAAAATGCTTGGCAATTAGTTGTCACGGGTACTATTTCAACAACTTTAATCTATACCGTTGATCGCGACATTAGATGGCACGGATTGAAATGAATTTCTCCATGCCGCTACATGTTGTAGCGACATGAGAAATTACTCATTTGCCCCTCATTTGCTCATGTGTTACAATGTCTACCGCTACAAGTTATGGCAGTAGTTTAGTTAACTAATAAATTAGAATGGCTCAGTGTACATATTTTTGCTTCTTATATTATATTTTGTGTATTAGATAAATTATATTATCATATATATATATATATATATATATATATATATATATATATACTGAGTTAAATGCAAAATTAAACAACCTGAACTTTAGTGGTTTTTGGGTATTGAGCCCCTTGCAAGCTCAAATCTCAACCTTCGACCCGAGTCTCGCCCGGGTGTCCATGCCGGAGCTCCTCAAGTCGACGAAAAATTAGGAGAGAGTGTGAGGCTCAGAGAGTGAGGCTCAAATTTGAGAAGAATGGTAGGTTTAGAGAGAGAAAATGGATATGGATTTTTGGAAGAATGGTGGGTTTAGAGAAGAATGGTGGGTTCAGATCTGAGAAAAATGAAAGATTTTAGTATTTTTTTAATTTGATTTTTTTTAGTATTTTAGTTTTTTTTTAATTAGTATTTTAGAATTATTTTTTTAATTAGTATTTTTAGTATTTGAATTAAATATGTTATGTTTTGAATTTTAGTATTTTGATAAAATGATGTAAATATGTTATACAACTTATTTTATTTAATTAGTTATTTTGATTAGTTAACAAAATAATTTGAATTTTAGTATTTTGATTAAATGATGAATTTTAGTATTGTTTTTAATTTGATTTTGTTCAATATTTTAGTATTTTTTAATTAGTATTTTAGTATTTTTTAATTAGTATTTTTAGTATTTGAATTAAATATGTTATGTTTTGAATTTTAGTGTTTTGATAAAATGATGTAAATATATTATACATCTTATTTTATTTAATTAGTTGCTTTGATTAGTTAACAAAACAATTTGAGTTTTTGTATTGTAATAATTATTATTGTATTAATAATAATAAATTTTAAATACTTAAAATAATAATAATAATAATAATTAAAATAATAAGAATAATTAAAATACCCTAAAATAATATAAAAGTAGTTACAAATTAAATATGTAAGACCCTTTAATTTTTTTTTTTAAATAAATGGAATTTTCTTTATTTATTATGTTGAAATAGTAAGAGTTGATTTGATTAATGTGGAAAATTATGGGTAAAATACGCAAATATTTTAAATAAGCATGTGGTTATAAAATATTCATTGTTGTTAGGGAATATTCGTTTGGTCGTGGAATATTCAGATCTTGTCGGGGAATATTCGCATTTGCGGCAATGACAACCTTGTGTGGCCCCATAGCTAGCGGCGATTATTAGAGGAAGAAAACGACAAGAATAAGTTGTTTATATATAACTTGGCGTAGTTATTCACCAAGTTATCTTGGGTTGAATACCCGATGGTTAAAACACAAGAAGACACGGTATTACACCAATTATTGATTCTTACGTAAAAGGCACTACTCAATAATTGTTACGGTAATTCTTGCTCAATATTTTATTTTATTGATTCAATAATTCTTTGTGTTGATATTTTATATTACTGTTGTTTTAATAATTGTCACTGCACGGTATTTTCTATTATCGGAGCAATAATTCATATTATCTAAATAATATTATTAGATAACATTATTGACAATGTCTATAAAGTTCTGTCTAAGGAGAGGTTTGGTCATCTAATTGCACGCCAGTAAGGAAAGATCATTATTGGAAAGCCCCCTCTTTCCTGGGAACTGCTTGGTTGTTAGTAATGTGATTCTGTAATATTATTTGTGAATAATTAATTATTGATTTATATGATGAGAAAGATATTGATTTTATGATAATATAGATGGAGAAAATTTTTAATGTGACAATTGTTGAAAATTAATATTTTATCTTTTTCTGATAAAATAATTTATTTAAATATATTATATTAATGATGATATTTTTACAATGAATGTGGGATATATGAGTATATGAGGAGGAAGAGTATTTTTGTTGCATTAAATGATTAACACATATTTTGTGTGTTGGTGGACCCCATTTCTTGACTGAAATTTAATTATAGCTTGTAAAATTGTCCGTTTATGAATTTCGGTCAATTTCTGTTTGGAATTTAGAAAACCTTTCTTTTGCAAAGTTGTAGAGAATTGAATTTCCTATAAAAACTCGCGAGATTCAAATTTTCTGATAAAAGGGCTATTTATTATGAATTATTGAAGTTTCGGAGTTCCGAAATAATTGATTTTTGGGAGTTTTAATTAATTATTTTGAGAAAAACATTTTTGGTGAGTTTGTGAACCTCATTTAACATGTGCTATGGCTGAAATCAGATTTCAAAGGTGGGCTAAGGAATTTTGTTTATAAATAATATTATTATATTCAATTTTCTACTTTGGTATTCTAAGCATTTTCCTATAAATAGGAGCTTAGGTTAGAATTGAAAATCACACCGAGCTCCAAGTTTTCTCTCTATTTCTCTCTCGATATTTTGAGCGTATTCTTGTGAGTATACTTTGAGTGTTGATATACGGTGTAAGTTCAAGTCATAGCTTTATCCTGGTTCAATCAACTAAATCTTGTCTTTTCGAGGTAAGGATGTTATTTTATTCAGTAAATGATATTATTTCTTCAATATCATTATCTTAGAAATATTGGTTGGAACTTTTATCAAATTTGGAACTTTTTCATGTCGGAGTTACTATTCATGAGCTACTATTCACGAGTACTATTCACGAAGCATGATGATATTTTTTGTAAAATTTCTATCTTTTGGTGTCGGAGTTACTATTCACGTATACGGCACTATTCACGTATACGACACTATTCACGAATACGATACTATTCATAGAAAAATTAAAATTTTCCTTTTCGTCCAAAATATCTATTATGGATACTAGCTTTGATTGTATTCATGTTTTGATCATTCTTGAATTTTACTTCAGTATGATTATTTATGAAGTATTTTTGAACTTGGATTGTTTAAAGTACGAATCCATAATACTTGTTCTTTTGTTTCACTGGATTCGTTTTCTTTAAAATTATTTTCATCATCCTCAGTCCTAAATGATGATGTTACTGAATATCTTTGGCCTGTAAAGAAGGTTGATTTTCTTATGAATATCTTTGGCCCCTAGTGCAAAGATGAACAGGTGTTGAGATAAACATGACCGACTGATGAATATCTTTGGCCTTTAGTGCAAAGATGAACAGGTGTTGAGATGAAATATGACCGATCGATGAATATCTTTGGCTCAGTGTGCAAAGATGAATATTTGATTTGAGATGAATATTGATTGATGTTACTGAGGATAAAATAATGATGATGGATCGTTAAATTCATAGATTATAGTATATTTCATTCTCTCACGTAACTCTTCTATGAATTATTATTTCACCGCGAATATTGATCCGAAACTTGTTGTTTATTGTATTCTATCGATTTTTCCTGTTGAAGACTAACGATAATTTGTTGTACATTATCTTAGTCATAACATTCTTTCTTCTGGGCTAGTTGAGCTCACCCTTTCCTTTTGTTCCATTTTTCTTCTCGAGGCGAGATTATAGCGAGGAACTAGTCGGGGTGTGGAGTGATGGTTCTAGATAGTTTGTTTTAGTAGTCCTCACTATTCATAAAATCTTTGTATCAATAATGAGGATTTATTTGAGTGTGGATATTGTCTTGAAGACAATATTTGTATTTAAACTCATAGTATATAGGTTGTCGTATTTTGCACAAATGTATTAATAAAGTTGTAGTTATTTTTGTACCATGTTATTGATTTACTTCGTAATGGGTTGGGTGGAATGGACCTATTTTGGGGGCGTCACAAAATACCCTAAATATAAAATTACATTCAGAGTATTTTTTAACCACTGAATCAAAATTTATTTTGTTTTTTTTTTTGTACTAGTCACGTGGATATCAATGTTTTTCGAATAAAATTTAATATTTTGATAGATTTTTCTTTTTATTGTTATAAGACTCGATCAAATTAAATTTAAATTTTAAAAAACCCATGGGTAAGTATAAGAATTAATCTAATAAATTACAAAGATGAGTACATTAGCGAATAACAAATATTTATAATAGAAAGATTTGTTAGAGTTCAATGATTAAAAATAGTCACTACAATTACAATTAGTTTTTTTTTTTGAAAAATAATATATTTACGTTGGCATTTTTTATTTTATTTTACACGTGGATAGGCTGACGTGGCAAATATTAAACTTTATCCCAAAAAATATGTTGATGCACAGATTCAAACCCAAGACCTCCAGTTTGAATTATAAACCCAATGACCACCCAAGCACATGAGCCTAATTGTTATTATTTTGCAAGGATTAGTATTTATAACTGAACAAATCATTTCTCCCAAATTAAAATAGATCCTCTTTCCTTAGATCTGTTACGTACATACATAAATGTACATAACTAATTGCGTGATAATAATAATAATAATAATAATAATAATAATAATGATGATAATAATAATAATAATAATAATAATAATAACAACAACAACAACAACAACAATCATAATAATAATAATAATAATAATAATAATAATAATAAAAAAAATATTATTACTATTAATAATAATAATATAATAATAATAATAATAATAATTATTATTATTATTATTATCAAATTATTAATAATAATAAATTATTAATTATTATTATTATTATTATTAGTAGTAGTAGTAGTAGTAATTATTAATAATAATAAATTATTAATTATTATATTATTATTCTATTATTATTATTATTATTATTATTATTATTATTATTAGTATTATTATTATTATTTTTATTATTATTATTATTATTATTATTATTAGTACTACTTATTATTATTATTGTTATTATTATTATTATTATTAGTACTTATTATTATTATGAATGTTATTATTATTATTATTATTATTATTATTATTATTATTATTATTATTATTATTATTATTATTTTATTATTATTATTATTATTATTATTATTATTAGTACTATTATTATTATTATCTTAATTTAAGGCAACATTTTAATTGTCGTTGCAAAAAGTTGTATAAAATATGCAACGAAATTAAAAATTGTTGCCAATGAATGTGGTCCATATTAGGCAACGAAATATAGCAACAAAATTTTTTTTGTTACCCACGATAAGGAGAAATCAAGTGATTAGAAATTTTGCAATGAATTTCTAACGAATTTTGTTTCCAAATTTTGCAACGACTTATGAATTTCGTTGCAAAAAGTGAAAGTCTGACACAATTTGTAACGAAGGACAAGTTTCGTTGCTAAACATACACTTTTAGCAACGACTTATAAAGTCGTTGCCTGAAAAATCGTTGCTAACGCCCAATTTTTAGCAACAAAAAAACTTTCGTTGCCCACGATGACGGAAAATCAAGTGGCCGAAAATTTTGCAACGAATTTCTAACGAATTTTTTTCCCGCCAATGAATTAGCAACGAAATTTTGCAACGACTTATGAATTTTGTTGCAAAAAGTGAAAGCCTGACACAATCTGCAACAAAGGACAAATTTCGTTGCTAAACATATACTTTTAGCAACGACTTATAAAGTCGTTGCCCGAAAAATCGTTGTTAAAGGCCCATTTTTTTGGTAGTGTATGTCCAAGGTTACAAGTAATCTTTCAACTTTAACCTAAACAGTCATAACTGTATGGAATCCTCGTACTTAGGGTGATCAACCCTTCGTACCATGTATTGTGCACAAACATCTAAACGCACCGTTTAAAATAATTCCCCTATAATAGGGTTGTTCTTCTCAGTTTTAGAGTACAAGTCCGCACCAAAGAAAGTTTGGTTTGAATAAGTTTCAAGGGTAATTTAGAGTTTAACGATCATCAACTAAAGGATTAGTTGAATCAACAAAGTTCAACAACACTACGAATGATCAATAACATCATAATGTGTAATAATTATGAATCATAGGTGAACCGACACTATATGCCAAACTCATGCTTAGAAATAAACTAAAAAGCATAAGCATTGAATACTACAATAAACCTTGCTTGAACAATATTAAGCTAAGGCTATAATCTTGTTGAATAAGAAAATTGAACTATTGAACGTGCATTAATGAATAACAAGCTAAAAACAAAACTTGCTCTATATGATAATAAGATTACAACTTGCGCAAAGTAAATGAAATAAGACAACTCAATATTAGAGATTAGAGTTCAAGAACTTGCATTCATTATAAAAAGAATAAAACTAGGGAGCTTTGCTTAACTATAAACAAGTTAGGATAAATCAAACAACGATTAGAGTTCAAAACTTGCTCGAGTAAAATTAGGGTTAAAGCTTGTTTAAATAAAGTTTGGGGTAAGGAACTTGCCTCGTGCGTAAGCTATAAATTACAACTCACATTCACATACACATATTATTATAATCACAACATCTATTAGATATACTAACATCCACTTTCCAAATTAAAACTCATTCTTAGTTAAACTTGTTACTTTAATACAAGTTTCAATTCACACCATATGCACTTCATGAATCACAAGTATTAGTTTTGAAACACTTATTCACTAACTCGTGTGTTCAATAAATCATAACGTAACGTTTTCACAACTTACTAATTTTTACAACGTTGGCATTACTAACTACATGATACAAATCTGTTTTAGACTCTTCATTACATGTTCATCACATTAATATCTCATTAGACTAAGTTACAATGAATTTTTAAGGTCTACATAACCAACAGGCATTATTGCCTCTCGATGCAGGTATGTGTTGGTACACCATATTTGAACTTGGAACCGGTCATTGGTTTGTGTAAGCCTTGATTCTTGCTGGATTTTGGGCTTGACATCAATAGCAATTTCTTATAGTGCTGTGAAGACAAAAACTACAGCAATCTGCTTCTAATACTGCTGTTATTTTCAACTATCATGAATTTCATCCACAAAATAGTAAATTAAACATACCCAAATGATATAGAACTCATATAAACGTTATTCATCACATATATACCAACTTAGAATAATTAAACAACAAATACAAATAATTTAAATCCTTGAATTCTATGTTTTTACAAAAAACTCCATTTTTGACATCCTTGACAAAAATTAACACTAAGGTCTCAATATTACACAAAATTAACTCATTTAAATTGTGTCGTCTTCGTTACTTACTGAATTAACATATTCTAGATTCAATTTACAGTTTAGTTCCCAAACTAACTACCAATTTTTGTACTTTCACAAGCCATATATATACACACATTCACTATAATGGTTTTCTTTCTTTTTGAACGTAACTAGCACACAAAATCTTGTCTAGATGCTAGTTATAACATCACAATTTGCTAATAAACACAATCAATCAGTTTGTATAACAACAATTCATTAAACATGCATTTACAAAAAATTTTGAAACTCATGAACATAAACTCTTCATAAACATAAAACTCAAGTTTTAGAGATTATACCTTCAATTGCTTGGAGATAATTCTTGATAGAACACAAAGAATTTCTTGGAATCACAATACTCTTTCTCAAATTTTCTCTATAAACTCTCTTTCTTCTCTTTTCTCAGGCTTAGGCCAACTAACACGTATGCGTAAAAAAAAATTGATAGCCATAATACGCATACTTAATTATATCAGTTACAAAAACTTAACACATGATTTATCAGTTATAAAATATTAATAGTATTTAAAAAAAAAAATCAAATTCAAATTCAAAATCCATAAGACTTTGTTTGGCAAAACACTTTTAAAAATAAAGACTTAATATCTTTAAGCCTTGTTTGGTAATTCCATTTAAAACTACTTTAATTTATTTTATTAAATCATTTATACTATAGTTTATAGTCCCACATTATTTATTTGAATTTTCATATCCAATCTTAATTAAATAAAAACTAATTACAACTAATTAAATAAATTCTCCACTTAACCAAATAGCACAAAATTATAATTTCATTATAATTTTATTTAATAAATTAACATATCACCTTAATTACTATATTAAAACAGCAACATAGCAACTCATATAATCTTTAACAACTCTCTAACTATTAAATTAAATTAGAGTATTATCTCATAAATTTAATTCACAAATATTTACTAACAACAACCACATCAATAAAAATATTTATTTAATTTAATAAATATTTGAAATTACAAATAAAATTCTGGATTGTTACAGTATCCAAGACCCTACTTCTTCACTATTTTCTTACAATAGTAGAAGTTTTAAGGCAATTTTTTACCCACGAGTAACATACTCTTAATGGCCTTTAAGAATAACTTAAAACACTCATGGCTCATGTTGTGATCAACCTTGATGTTAAGTAATGTCGACACTGCAGATAATGTAGTGTGCTTGGTGCAAGCATGCCACAACGGCTCACTACCATCATCTAACAACTTATAGAATGCTTTGGCATCAAAATTCATAGGTTGCTCTCTATCTTGTTCCCAATCAAAATTCGGCCCAACAATATCATAAACCATTTCATTCATATGATGGGTACTGCTGCCCGAATTATGTACATCTTCATAATTTTTCATGAATCCAGAAACAAGTAAATGATAGTTTACTATGTCTCTGTCCATATAATTTATATTCTTACACTTCAAACAAGGGCCTCTTATCTTATTTTGACCATTCACACATTCTGGGTGATTATACGAATAATCTCACAACACTTGACAACCACTTCTAAATTCAGTTGTAGCAACTATCTGGGCACTTGACTTTCATCGTCTCATCCAACTACGGTTTGAATAGAGGTCCATGATACCACGGTACCTATTGCAGACAAGAATTATTGTATTCCCCTTGTTAAAGATTTACAATTTAGCCCAATGTCATTTATGATGCTTATAAATACATATAGATGTATATATACATATATAACATGAGTGTGCATCATAAATGCTGCTTAGGGAACGGAATGAGGATACATATCAAAACAAATTTACATAGCATGAGATCGACTACCCAAAGACATGATATATTGTTGTGGATCTCAAATTAGAATGAAGTATGGTCCTATGTCATCCTATATATTTTAACTGAAACATCTGCACTAGCCTAAAGACAATAGATTCCTAGGGATAAAATATGAATCATTGCATCATGCATGGTCTGCATATGCATTAGGACAAATCTACATCATTGGTTTTAGCATATACGTAGGTATTATATAAACATACGCCTCTTTTCAGTTACTCAACCAATGAAAAAATTTCGCCATAGTCTCCCCTATAATATGGAATATCCACATGCACGAGGGCATGCATATATGGCCATTTGTAAGCACCCAAGACACAACTCTAGAGAAATATACAAATTCTCAATATAATACGACCAAAACAAAATAAAAAATAGTCTATAGGACTATTAATCCCCTATTATAAGATAAAACAGTCTGAAGTAATGATAAATTAAAATAAATAATAATTCAATCATTCACCTTTTGTCCTAGTAATGCTACATATATAATTACTCATCTCCTTCAAATTACAAACATTCTCCGAAATTTCAATGATTTCATACTCTAAAATCTGATCACAAAATTAATAGAATTAATATATCCCAATCAAACACACCTATATATAAACATATAAACAATACTAATACAACCCAATAGGTAAAATTGAAAACTATAGAAGTCACATTTAATACCAACAAAATAAATAATTATCAACCACTCAATCACATTGATTTCTCAATAATAATGTGCAAAATACATATAAATCCATAAAAATCCATAAAAACTATTACATGTTAATTTGCGAGAGACCTGGGCGGTGGGCGGCGGCCGTTTAGGTGATCGGTGGGGTGGCGTGGGCGGCTCTCTTCTCCCTTCTCCCTTCTCCCTTCTTGGCTCTGTTCTCCCGCTCTTTTCTCCCTCTATTCTTCCTCTCATCTTACTTCAATCTCCCTATCTTCTCCCACACACACCGCACACATAGTTCTTCTTTTTCTTCTTCTTATTTCTACTTTTTTCTTCTTCTGTTTGACTGAAATCGGTCTGTTCGGCTCTCTGGTACTAAAGGATCAGCGACCGCTATCCGCGACCGCTCCCGATGGCTGTTTTTTAATGACGTGGACTTATTAGCGACCATATGAGGTCGCTAATATTTATTGGTCGCTACAAACTTCCCCGCCAACATATTGCGCCAATTTTTGGGTGGCAAAATTACATCAACGACCGATCAGCGATCATGGATATTAGATAGCGACTAGATTCAATAACAGTCGCCAAAAGCGGTCGCTATTTCTCATATTAGCGACCGCAAATGGTGGTCGCTGATATTGTTGGTCGCTGATAGACCATTTTCTTGTAGTGTTAACACAATTTAACAAAAAAAAAATTATATTATTCATTGTTCCCGCCTCCCAGCATTGCAAGTAGGTTTTGAAAGTAAAAACCTTATAATATGCTAATAACTATAGTTTTGTTCTTCTAGCATATAATTTTCTTGTTAAATGATTAATTTTAGATATTTTAACTTTATAATAGTAAAATTTATTAACTATACTTAAATCAATTTATTTCAGTTTATTAATATTATAATAAGTGTTATTTCTTACTTTTTAGAAGTGAAATGATATATTTTGAAAATAATTTTCAGTATATATCTTGAAAACTAATTATTATATAAGGAAGACTACTTTAAAAAAATTATTTTGCTTATTATATAATAATTACAATATATATATATATATATATATATATATATATATATATATATATATATATATATATATATATAAGTTATTTGAATCTAATTACGGATACAGTGATATCCGCTATTTTCCTAATATATTTACTTATTGGGATGTTAAACGAATATGCCTATATCCATATTCATATCCGTTTATTTTGCGAATATCATTAAACCGAATACAGGTATATCCATTTTTAATACAAATAATATCCACTTTTTTTCGAATACAGATGCGAACGAATACGAATTTTTCGTTTACCATTTACAACCCTAATCATAAACTCTTTATAATTTTAAAAGTATATGTTCAAAATTATGAGTTTATTATATTTATTTAATTCAACCAATTAAACATGAATAAAGAATGTCTTATATTAAATAAATTTTTTTATTAATAAATAAATAAGATTACAAAGTAAATGCTTATAACATGTAATGTGATTAATTTGAGAGAATATTACTTTCAAATGATTTAAAAAAGAAAAATTAAATTGGAACATATGCAGTGTAATTTTGATATTTACACTTTGTTTCTGAGTTTTGAACAGAAAAGAAAAGAATAGAAAACTTAAATTAGAACAGAAAAGAAAAGAATAGAAAACTTGAAGTTTTCCTTTGTGTTGTTTCTGAGTTTTTAATAGAAAAGAATAGAAAATTTAAAATTGAGGACATGAGTTGTAATTTAAAATTTATTATATTAAAAATTGAGGATAATATGAAATTATAAAAATATTACTTATTCAATTTCTTTTCCAGTCCAATCGAGGCCAATTTTGAATGGAAAACTTTCAGCGAGGAAAAATGACCAAGTTTTCTATCCATTTCTTTTCTTTTAGTTTATTAAAAACTTCGAAAACATAAAATTAGAAAAGAAAACTTAACTTTTACATCTATTTCTTTTTCTTTTCATCCATTTAAAACTTCGAAGCAGGCATTAGTGTTGAATCGATAGTGCATTGCATGATCACCTAAGCTTGAACTAATGCTGCATTTTCGAGTTTTAAAATGGACGAAAAAGATAAGAAATAGATGAGAAAAGTTAAGTTTTCTTTCTAATTCTTATGTTTCGAAGTTTTTAATGAAACTGAAAAAGAAAAGAAATGGACGAAAACTTTCATTTTTCCTCGCTCAAAAATTGGCTTGATTTGACGGAAAAGAAATTGAATAAGTAATATTTTTATAATTCCCATATTATCCTCAACTTTTAATATAATAAATTTTAAATTACAACTCATGTCCTCAATTTTAAATTTTCTATTCTTTTTATTAAAAACTCGAAATACATGTTAAAAAAAAACTTTTTTTATTCTAATTTAAGTTTTCTATTCTTTTCTTTTCTGTTCAAAACTCAGAAACAGAGTGTAATGGTTCACCACCTTTGAATAGTTTTATATCATAATTTATGAAAAATTCGTTAAAATTGGAGGACTATGAATTATAGATGAGAGAGAGGTTTAAAATTAGTTACATGAATTGAGATTATTTGTTGTATGCTCGTGTTCGACTTAAAATTTAAAGTATTTAGATATTTACTCTATTTTTTATATTATTGGTTAATAATTTTTTATTTCTTATTAAAAATTATTGTTACTATATTTAGATTACATTTTAAAAAAAAAAACTCAAACTTGATATTTTTAAAAATGGTGGTGCAATTCGATTTGGTGCACCTATCGGTGTGATTTTGATACCAATATTTATTTAATCAGAACCGGTGAGATGAAATTTTGGTGCATTTTTTTTTTTAAAAAACGATGAAGTTCCAAATTACCTAATAACTGGAATTGTAGTGCAACCTAGTCATTTCTAATAAATAGCCAAACAATTGACTTCAATGATGGTTTCTGTTTATAAAGTGAGAGGGAGGGTTTTTAACCGCTCTATGGGAAGCATTATGCTACAAATGGAGGTTTATTAGAGCACTCACCATCCACATCTTGTCCACGTGAGGCAATATACGCAAACAATAATTTTTGTTGTTCAGAAAAAATTATATATGCAAACAATATTTTTTTTTCTTACTTAACCTTCGCTTAATGTGCTATTGATCTCTATCTCGTATTTTTCTCTTCTACATCAACTCACAAGTAGGGGTGATCAATTCAGTTATGACCGAATTGAATAAGCTATTCGATTATAATCGAAAATCAAAATACACGAATTTTTGATATCCAAACAAGTAATCGAATTTTGAGAGAACTGAATAACCGAATGGTAAATTCGATTATTCGGATAATAACTGAACTTAAGATCAAGTAAACAGTAACTAAAATTACTATAAGCGAATTACTGTAAGCTTTTCAATTGACTAATCTGATCACAATCATTTCCAATAACTAAAATATCATCAACGTATACAACCATTCTTGTGAGTGAATAATGAATAATCTGCCAATGATTGCAAGATATTTGATCTTCTAAACCCACTAACAGCTCACTGTGGTAGTACACAAGACCCAAGTTTGATTTGCCTCTAAGGTAGTAAGTTCTTTTCATTGCATCCACCCAGTGAGGATCATTTCTAATTGGGTTAAGTGAATAACAAAAAATTGAAAACCAAACCCGAATCCAAAAACAGAATATAAAATCGGATATAACCAAATTACAAAAAATATCCGAATAATCAAAAAAATTCTATTAAAAAATTTCAATTCAATTCGGTTATTCGATTTTATCCGTTTTTTGCTTAGTCCTAAACACAAGTAGCTATGCTGAAGAATTTTTTTCCTCCCAAAAGATTTCAAGGTAAATTCTCGTTAGCGCATGCAACTGAATTGAAATATTATTAATTTATTGGTCTTCTCTCTAATTACTAATTACATATACAGTAGTTGAAACTTTTGGGTAACAAGATTTGTAGCAGATTGCGAATTATTAGCGTTTCAGGTTAGGGTTTTTCAATATATTTATTTTTGTTGAACTATTTTTTTTATACTGTTCAATTATAGTGTTGAATTTTGGGTATCTAAATGGGACGCCCATGGAGGGTCCGACCCATTTGATTTATTATTCAGCTTATGATATTGACTAATTTATTTTTACATAACTGAGAGTTAGAGGGTTAGAGTTAGAGTTATTGTAGGGAAGTAGTTCAACTACTTCTGTATCAGCACTAGCTAATAATTAGCGATTAGATTAGATATTATTTTTGAATTTCCACAATCATCTCCTTAGAATATTTGACTCCTTGATTCATGTCATCTTAGAATATTTGATTCCTTGATTTTAGCTTTAGTTGTTATCATATATGTATATATAAAGTGGACATCTTTGTTGTAAAAATATACAAGAAAACATAATACAAGATTAGCTTTACCTCTCTCTTTATATTCTATTCTGGTATCAAAGCCAAGAGCCTAACGGCAATCCTTCACTATTCTGCTACTTCATTCTTTCCCCATGTCCACCTCCTCTACCACAATCTTGAATCCTCCTTCCTCATCTATTATTCTCTCTCAAGCCCATCACTATATCACACTAAAATTAAATTCTTCCAACTATCTCTTATGGCGTACACAAATTGATCCATACTTGCAAGGCCATAATCTGTTTGGTTATGTCACCGGCGAATTCGCCCGCCCTCCATCTTTTCTACCATCCGGTCCTTCCTCCACTACTTCTATCACTTCTCCTATATCCAACCCCGCGGAACAAACATGGGATACACAAGACAAACTTCTTATGAGTCTACTCATCTCCTCCCACAGTGAAGATGTGGTACCCCTTGCAATCGGACTCACTTCATCTCATTAACTCTGTCCACCCTCTCATGCTGCTTTGTGATCCTTCCAACACACGTGATGCTTCGTCTCTCCATGGAACTTCATTTTCCGCAAAAACATGATGAAACTCTAAGTGCCTATCTTCATCGTCTAAAACGAATTTTTGATGAATTATCAGCCTCTGCACGACCCATCTCCCCATCTGATTTCCTAGTTGCTATTTTAAAAGGTCTTCGTGCTGAATTTGCGTCCCTCAAATCCTCTCCCTCCATGCTTGATACTCCTTTATCATTCTCTGCGTTACTCAGCAAATGTCTCAGCCACGAGTTCATCACCGAACCAAATATTTTAGTTGATCCTCCCTCTGCACCATCAACCAATAATGTCCAACGCTTTCCCCACCAATGCTCCACGCTTCAACAACCATCGTGGTCGCGACAGGTAGTACCCGAGGTCGTAAGAGGAAATTTCCACCACCTATCCCTCCATATTCCTCCAATTTTATTCGTCCACGCTGTGTGTTTTGTGGTGGCTCCAATCATGACTCGTACAGGTGTTATTTTCGCCCTCAATCCTCAACTTCTACAGGTCTCCTTGGTCCGTCTCCTGTCTCCTCGCCTCCAGCTGCTAACTTTATTGCTACTATACCCATCAATTCCTCCACCCTGTCATCACCATCCCTCTCTTCTCTCCAATGGTATCCTGATACCGGCGCTAATTATCATGTTACACCAAACTTAGCGGGTATCAATCATGTTGATGAGTACAATGGATTGGATCATCTTCAAGTTGCCAATGGTAATATTGCTCCTATAAATAATCTCTGCCCACCACATTCAATTCCAAAATAAAAATTTTCATCTTTCTCAAATTTTGCATATTCCATCTCGCTTCAAAAAATTGTTATCTCGTCAATAAGTTTTGTCGAGATAATAATGTCTATTTTGAATTTCACCCATCTTATTTTCATATTCAGGATCCCGCCTCATGAAAACGCTTCTCAGCGGCCCAACTAAGGATGGCCTCTATACTCTACAAATTCCTCGCTCATTCCATGCTCTTTCTGCTTCCAAGGTCACTCTGTTCGATTGGCATCAACGTCTGGGTCATCCTCATGAACGTGTTCTTCGTCACATTATTTCCAAAAATAGTCTAGGTGTGTCATCTAATAAAGGGTCTTCTGTCTGTATGTCATGTCATATGGGCAAGGCTTGTCGATTTCCTCTTACTAGTAGTTCATTTTCTGCCCAACATGTTCTTGAATTAATAATTTGTGATGTTTGGGGTCCTTATCCCTTCACCTCTTTGCATGGAAATAAATATTATGTACTTTTTGTCGATGTCTATACAAAATTCTCTTTGGATTTATTTTATTAAGTTGCGCAGTGAGGTTCCCTCTAAATTTCTGCAGTTTCAATCCATGGTGGAACGTCTTTTTCATTCCAAAATTAAATACTTTCAAATTGATGGTGCTAAGGATTTTTTACCACTTAAGTCTCATTTTTCTCAAAATGGCATCATTCGTCGTATTTCATGTCCACATACTTCACTTCAAAATGGGCTTGTTGAGAGACGTCACCGTCATGTCGTTGAAACTGGCTTAACATTATTGGCTCAAGCCTCAGTTCCAGGGATTTTTTGGGACTATGCCTTTAAATGTGCAACTTATGTAATAAATCGCATGTCATCTTCAGTTAACCACAATCTCTCTCCTTTTCAAAAAATATTTTCCAAGCCACCAAATTACAATTTTTTTTAAAATTTTTGGGTGTTTATGTTTTCCCTTCTTAAGGCCATACAATAAACACAAATTTGAATACCGGTCTCTCCCGTGCATTTTCTTGGGTTACAGTTCTACTCACTTAGGATACTATTATTTTGAACCAAAATCATAAAAAATTTATCATGCTCGCCATATACAATTTGAAGAGAGTTAATTTCCTTTTTCTCCCTCTCACGCTTTGGCTTTGTCACCTTTGTCAACTAAGCCTCATCCTCCTCCTACACCTCCATTCTTATCCAGTCCATTTCTTTCACCTGGTTCAGCTTTCAAATCTGCAGAATCCGGACAGTCCGTTTCTACATCCAGACAAACTCTAGACAATCTTCGCCACTCTGCTTCGCACTCCAGCCAATTTGGACACCCTGAGACCCAATCCGGACACTTTGAGATCCAATTCGGACACCCTGCGAACCAATTCGAACAGTTTGCTACCCTATCCAGACACCATGAGACTCAATCCGGACAGTCTGGCGAACAACTGCCTCCTTTTTCACCACATTCTCACACTTCCTCTTCTTCTTCGTCTGTTCACCCGGATCAGACTGCCCCTTTAAGTGCTATTTATGCTCGTACTCTCCCTCCTCCTGATTCTCAATCCCCACATTCTGATCAATCACAATCTCTGCCCACACCAAAATCTTTCTCACCTCCTGTCCAATCCTCCTCCTCTAATACTCCGCTGCAACTTCCTCCCAATGATACCTCTCATATGCCTGCATTAGCTTCTTCATCCCATTCTTCTACTAATACTTCTACTACACAATGATCGTCTCTCCACCGACTACACCCCATGGTTCGTCGCTCTCATAAACAAGCTCACAATATCTTCGTATTCACCACAGAGCCTACCTCATTCCAAACATCAAATCAAAGTCCCGTTTGGCGTTAAGCAATGCTGGATGAACTCACTGCCTTGTACAAAAATCAAACCTGGTCTCTGGTGCCTAAATCTTCTCACATGAATATTGTCAGAAATAAGTGGGTCTTTCGTATTAAGACCCACGCTGATGGCTCTCTTGCCCGATACAAAGCACGTCTTGTTGCCAAAGGCTTTCATCAAGAACTCGATAGACTATTTTGAAACTTTCATCCGCTTATTAAACCGACAACCATTCGCTTAATTTTATCCTCGGCGCTACTAACCAAAGGCCCATTCGCCAACTTGATGTGAACAATGCTTTTCTCAATGGTTTTTAACAGAGCTCTGCCTATATGCAAAGAATCGCAAGGTTTTATTGATGCCAAACATCCAGATTATGTGTAAAACCGCAAATGGTCGCTATATGGATTAAAACAGCACCTGTGGCCCGGTTTTCACGCTCTCTTCCTTTCTTTTCGACTCACAATTTTCACAAGTCTCAAAATGATACTTCTTTATTCATTTATAAAGATTCTAACACTCATTTATTTGTCCTCAGATATGTTGATGATATTTTAATCACAGTGCAATTCAAGACAATCTCTTTCTAATCAACATTACTCTTGGTGTCGAAGTTCTTTCTCAAAGACTTAGGGTCTTTACACTATTTTTTGGGTGTCGAGGTTGTACGAAATGAGGCTGGTCTTCTTCTTTCTCAAAAAAAAAAATACATACAGAATATTTTACTTCGTGCATCTATGTTACACTATAAACCCCAACAAACTCCTATGTCTCTATCAGATAAATTATCCACCTCTTCAGGCACCTTGTTTGACAATTCTACTCTATATCGGCAAATTGTTGGCTCACTTCAATATCTCAGTCTCACTCGGCCGGATATCTCCTTTGCTATAAACAAAGTTTGTCAGTTTATGCATAAACCCACTGTTCTCCATTGGGTCAGCCAGAAACGGATTTTGCTTATTACTTACAAGGCACTTTGTCCCATGGTTTATTTTTCTCAGCAAAGGCCTCTCACACTCTACATGCCTTTACTGAGATGCGATCGGTGGGTAACATAGATGATCGAAAATCCACTGCCGGAAATGCAATCTTCTTGTATAACAACTTAATTTTCTGGGTTTCCCAAAAACAACGCACCATTGCCCGTTCTTCTACAGAGTCTGAGTATAAAGCCATTGCTGACGCAGCCGCAGACCTAAAATGGTTTTGTTCCCTGCTCACGGAGTTGTGACGGCCCCTTCATCACTTTCCTGTGTTGTGGTGTGATAATCTTGGTGCCTCTTATCTTGCTTCCAATCCTGTCTTCCATGCCCGTACGAAACACATCGAGATCGATTACCACTTTGTTCGTGAAATGGTTGCGAACAAACAGGTCACTATTCAGTTTGTTTCCTCTCAAGACAATGTTGCCGACGCTCTCACCAAACCACTACTAACCAACCATTTTTTGTACAACCGGAACAAGCTCAAAGTGTCTTCCAGACTACCCTTTGGATTGCGGGGGGATATCAGCACTAGCTAATAATTAGCGATTAGATTAGATATTATTTTTGAATTTCCACAGTCATCTCCTTAGAATATTTGACTCCTTGATTCATGTCATCTTAGAATATTTGATTCCTTGATTTTAGCTTTAGTTATTATCATATATACAAGAAAACATATATATAAAGAGGACATCTCTGTTGTAAAAATATACAAGAAAACATAATACAAGATTAGCTTTACATCTCTCTTTATATTCTATTTATGTGAATGAGATAGGCATGATTATGTAAAATAAGTTTATAGAAATTGGATGGAATATATTTGTTATTGATGTGAAATTGGTTGTGGGAGTTTTGATTGTGGAACCATGAAGGGTTCAGATGATATAAGGATGAAATATTGTATGGAGGTTATATGTTTATATGTTTGGATTTCATGAAACTAGGATTTTTAAAGCTTGCATACCATGTGTTTGTATAAATGCCATAAAGAGGTTAATTTGGTTAAAACATGAAAATTAACGGGTTCTCTCTGTAAATTGATGTACATACATGAGTTATAAGTTAACTCAAGTTATTTGCAAGTATCACCGTCGTCGTGATTTTGCAAGTATATTTTTACCTCCCTCTCAAAAGTTTCTGGTTCCGCCACTGGTTACGAATCATGGATTTGTGCTCCATTCTCATATCATAGTTTAGAGACGCCATTGGGTTACAGATCTAGGACAATCAATTGCAGAAAGTTTTCCACATCAAAAGGTTTATCATGCTTCAGACATACGCGTTAAATTTACAGTTTTTGTGTAAATATGTCTCTACATGGATTATATTATTCCTTCACTGGTGTCAGAGCGTTGTTAATTATCGATCTTATATATGCCATGTATGAAGTTTTACACAAAACTCCATCGATGAATGATTTAAAAACTTGAAAACATAATCAAATCGCCTATTTTGAATACCAATAACTTCCTACCTAGTTTTCTGTTTCTTGTGATATTGGTATCCATGCGTAGTACTCATTGTAAGCTTTTCAACAATATATATTATGGGCCTAAATCATAGTTATATGGACTGAGATATGGCATTGCAAAGTTTCAGCCGCGAAAATGACATTCTGGTAATTTTTGATGACTTAAGGTTGAAGATGAAGTTGATTCCTACTCTCAGTAGGATTTTATTTCATCTCACCCCCCATCATGTAAGCTCCCAAAATGAGTTTTAAACATACTTAAATGATCTGCGGAGGAAGTCGATCAGACTGGAAAAAACTGCGTCGCAAACGAACGCAGGGAAGGCGTCAGGCGTAATGCTCACTCATGCATCACACCATCTTGTGGTATCCTCAATAGTTAGCGCGTGTGGCACACATGCCTCGGCGACCAACTCTAACGCTTTGACCGCCTTGACCTCGATCTGCCTTGGGTTTGACCTGCTTGCTTGACCCTCTGTTTCACCAGGGCCCGCCAAAAAATTATTATTATTATTTTAATTCCAGAAAATGTTTTAATAATTAATAAACTTATGGAAATTAATTTTAAAAAAGTTATATTGATTATTAAATTTTAAAAATTTTACAGAAATTAATTCTACTGGAATTTTGAAATATTAATATATTTGGACAATTTTTGGTTAATTTCCAATATATTAAGTAATGGTTTATTAATTGTGAAAATTAGCAAACTTATCTGAAAAATTACAGTACTCTTTTTATGAAGTTAAGATACTGTTGTAAAGTTTTCAACAAAAATTAATATGTTTGGGTATTTTTGGTTAATTTCTAATTATTTATGTGATGGTTAATTAAATGTGATAATTAACAAATTTATCAAGAAAATTCCAGAAAAATTGCAGTAATCTTTTTATGATATTAATCTACTGTTGTAAATTTTTTGGGAATAAATTGATATATTTGGGTATTTTGCTTAATTTCTAATTAATTATGAAATGATTAATTAATTGTAATAATTAGACTAATTACCAGAAAAATGCAGTAACCTTTTATGTTGATTAGCTACTGTTAATTTTTTTTTTGAAGCATGTTAATGTGTTTATAGCATACTTAGTATATTAATTGAGTAATATTACCTATTGTTTAATTCCCTTTGTTTATATTTTTGAAATATTAATCATTGGTTGTTGGAATTAAATTATCATGCTATAATTACACATATACCCTTGTTCCTAGTGGGAATAATTTAGGTGGTAATAATTTAATTAAGTTATTCCCTAAATTACACATCTTATGCGCTAAAAAATTAAATTTAAATAATTAGGCATTCATACGAATTGTGATTCCAAAGCCTAGCGAAGTCTCCCTTTTGTATTTATTTCTCATTATTTTTATGTTAATTTAGATCATATGGCAAAGATGATTTATATATTATGGTGAACTAATTGAATATCTCTAATAAGATTTTCTCTCTTTTCTTTTCCCAAAGGAAAATGGATATGGCTAGGTTGCATCTCTTAACTACCAAATTCGACACTTATACAAAGAAAGTTGAGCACACATTTAGAGAACATCTTCAAGTCATGTCAGATATGATTGATGCGTTAAGAGCTGATGACAACCCTTTGTTAGATGAACAGTAAATTCGAGCAGTGATACACTCATTTTTTGTCAATTAGAACAATTTGAAGGTTAACATAGCTCAAAATGAAAACATTAAATCTCTAGAACATATTCTTCATCAACTTGAGTGCTTAAAAGCTGAGTAGCTGGAGGTTGAGCGTTTAAGGACTAAACGACTAGAGGATGAAAGCCTAAAGGCTCAACAAATAGAGATTGCTAATGCTGATGTACTTCAGGAGATCGTAGAGGCTGGTGAGAAGGACAATGCCAAGTTGAATTGTTATAACTGTGGCACAGCAGGACACTTCACTCGTGACTGCACTGATCCGGAGAAGGTACTCACTTGTCTTGATCAAATTATGTGTTTAGTGTCTTCCACTGTATTCGTTGCTCATTCTCTCCATGTGTGGATTGTAGATTCTGGAGCTACAGACCACAGTGGGTTTCATACCTACGAATCAGATACCTATTCGAATTTAAACAGTGCCTAATCTGTCTATTTTAGTATCATTTTATATGTTTGTGCTTGTTTTGTGTGCAGGTTTTAGTATGTGTTAGCTAAGGCATGATGGTGGCAAAATGACGAGAAAGTGCAGCAAAATAGCAGAAAAAAGTAGAGTGTAGGACAATACCCTTAGGCTGCTATTTTATTAAAGCAAACACCCATTTGGTATGGTGCACTATGTTCAAAGATTTAGTACCCCACTGGGGGGGGTTCCCTAACCTAATTAGCCCACTTAGGCGGGTGTACGCGACTAGAAAAGAAGAATTTTAATGCACTTCTACTACTGCCATGACGTGGACTGATGGACTTTGGATTCGATTGAGACTGGAAAGTGGTCATAATTAGTTTCTATTACAGAGACTTAAGCTATTATATTCTGACATTTAATATACAATCAATCAAGAGTAACTTTCAAGCCCTAATTTTTGAAGATTTTGGAGGAATGGAGCTAAGGAGAAAGGAACACGAAGATTGCAGAATTGAGTGAAGAGAAGGGTGGTTCTATACTATTCTTGTTCTTTAATTTTAGTTTCTGTATTTGGGATGTTATTTTCTTTAATCTGTTCAGTGTTTAATTCAATAGTTATGAACTAATTAATCTTATTAAGCTTACAATGGATCTTTAAGTGAAACAATGATGATCATGCTTTGATTTTAATTCAATAAAGCTATTTTTCGGTTCATTTATTATGATTTGTGCGTAATCTATGAATTGCTTGATCACCAATTCTATGTGGACTTGTATGGATTCGAGAGATGAGATATGAGTTTAGACTTAGTCATATTAGTATGTGTTGGAAGAGTGCATATTTTGATTTGTTGTTTAAAGTAAATGCTCATGATTATATGTGAAGTCCTTTAAGGAATATATGTACAAGGACTTAGTGATAGATCAAAATTGTTAGGTTGATCTAAGCTTTTAATGCTCATCATTCTGTAAATGAATGTATAGATAAAGAGATCAAAGATGTTAGGTTGATCTATATCTTGAAATGAATAGATAGGCTTCAAATAGAATTATAGTCTATTGAGCTGATTAAGAGATTATAAAAGCCAATGCAAAATCGTAGAGCATCAAGGATCGTATTATGACTGCCTTGAAGGGCCTCTCCAGAGATCGTAGAGTGGCCCAGACTTTTTCCGAAGCCAACTCAGAGATCGTAGAGTGTCCCAAACATTTGCCAAAGCCAACTCAGAGATCGTAGAGTGGTCCAGACGTTTATCGAAGCCAACTCAGAGATCGTAGTCTGCTCTTTGAAACGTAAAGTCTGCAAGACAAGCAAGTGAAGATCGTAGTGTGCCAGTCTTTAAGGGAAATCATAGTGTTCTCGTTTGTTTGAATCAAGCACCAAGGTGGCAAGACACCACGATCAGAATCGTAGAGTATTATCTGGCTGTGTCAGAAGTAGTGAGGCCTTGACCATTTGTTCAAAGATAAAATCTTAACAAATGTGGAATGGGTTACAAACGTTGAAGTACTCACCAGTCCCAATGACATAAAAAATATCCTTAGTATGCAACAAATAAACGTATTGAAGAAGCTAAGGAAAAGACCATGGGTCAGAGGAAAACACCTTTTCAAGTATTAGGTGAGAAAGCAGTCTGCTATGTCAGTGGGCCAGAATGAAAGTCAGAAGATATGAAGAAAAGTCTCCATCAAAGTTCATAAATGTTAATCGCATTAAATGATTCAAGGGATGGATCCAACGGGCAGATTTCAAGATCACATATATGCAAGACATCTGCAGATGATGAAACTAAGCAAGCATTGAACAAAAAGGAAGAACACTCAAAGCTCAACTCTACTATCTAAGAAAAAGAGAAAGCTTGCTCAGCTACTCAGTTATTTCGAACAAGAGCTAAATGACAACTGAGTAGCACTAACCAAGAACTCAACAATTGCCAAACCAGTGAAGTAAGAAGTTCCAAGTCAGAAGGACTTGAAGAGTTCAAAAGTGAACTGTGAATAACCAAGTCTGCTGGACTTGAAGAGTTCAAGAGTGAACTAAGAAGTTTGTAGACTGCTGGTCTAGAAGGAATCTGTGAGATTTAGAAAGTGTAAAAGGCATCCTTAGTGGATTTCCTACTCGAGGAGTAGAAGAGTTGACTAGGAGCTTTAAGTGCTCTGAACCACTTAAAACTGATGTGTCTATTGCATTCTTGCTATAACTGCTATAATTATTATAACTGCCTCACTCTCATTAACTCACTATATCTAAAAGGGGAGATCAAACAAATCTTAATTCCGCTGTGTTTAAATCATTATCAAAACTAACAAAGTAAAACAATAAAGAATTTTAAATATCTATTCAACCCCCCCTTCTAGATAACTATTGTGCCTCCGGGAACTAACAATTGGTATCAGAGCAAGTACTACTTTATAGCCTACAAAGCTCAAGTAGATCCAATGGCACACTTACCAAGGGAATCAATGACCGGAGGAGGCAACAAGCCACCTATGTGCAACAAAGATAAATTCGCCAACTGGAAAGTTCGGATGCAAGCATACATGGATTCAATAGATGAAGATCTATTTGAAACTGTTCAAAATGGGCCCTACATTCCTACAAAGCTTGTACCAACTACAGACGACCCAAATAGGATACAGATCAAGGTCAAAGAAGAATGGACAGAAAATGAGAAGAGAGCTGTTCAACTCGACAAAAAGGCCAAGAACATTTTATTCCAATCCTTAGAAGATGATCTGTTTGAAAACGTGGTCAACAACAAAATAACAAAGGAGGTTTGGGAAGCATTACTCACCATGCATGAAGGAACAGAAGAAGTCATAGAAAACAAACAATCTCTCTTGACTCAGCAATATGAGATGTTTGCACACGTTCAAGGAGAAAACGTCATTGCCACCTACGAGAGATTTAATGTTCTGCTCAACTCTCTACGAGCCTATAGAAAGATTTATCCAAAGAAAGATCTAATCATAAAGTTCACGAGAGACTTACCAAGAAAGTGGGATGCCAAAACCACTGCCATCAGAGAGTCAAAGAATCTACATGAAATGACTGTTCAACAGTTATATGACAACTTTCTTACATACGAACTGGAGCTGACTCAACGAGCTGAAACTCTATTTGAAGAAAGAAAGAAGGATAAAGGTGTTGCTCTCAAAGCAACTGAAAACACCTCCAAAGTCAACACTGAAGTTGACTCTGACTATGATGAAGATGACGATGAGGACTTTGCAATGCTGGTGAAAAGAATCAGAAGGTTCATGCGTCAAGGAAAAATCAGCAAGCCAAATAAAGTCAACAACTACAGCAGCCAGGAGCAGATAAATGATCTATGCTACAACTGCAAGAAGCCTGGCCATTTTATTTCTAGCTACAACAAACCTCTCAGAGAAGAACTAAAGAAGAAATCAAATCCAAAGAAGGAATTCAAAGGCAACAAAAGACCTCAAAAGAGAGACAAAGGCCTTATAGCTGGAGGATCATAGAGTGACTCAGACAACGATTCAACTCCCAAATCTGGAGATGATGAAGATCTTCAAATGGTAAATCTTTGCCTAATGGCCAAGCATGCAAAGGACAAACAGAACTCCAACATACATGAAGTAAGTATATATGAGGTATTTGACTTCAATTCTCTTGATGTAGACATTGATGATTTAAGAACTGCACTACATGTCATAACATCTGATCTGAATCAATACATGAAATGGTTTAGAGTTCTCTCTAAGGACTATTCACTTCTTCAAAAGGAGAAAGAGAAAGTTCAAGAAGAACTGGAAACAACCCTTCTAAGTACTGACTCGCTTTCCAAGTTTGAAGTTGAGAATAAACTCTTAAAACAGACCAATGAGCTCAATGCACAAAGAGAGTCAAGTCTAACCTCTAAAATTGAGGAAATAGAGAAGACAATCTCTACATGTAATAAATCCTCTTCATCCATGGACTCCCTGATCTCTAGTCAGAGAAGTGTTACTGAAAGAACAGGTTTAGGCTTTGGGGAATCCACCTCAGAGCCATGCGTGGAAAAGGTAAAGGAAACTAACACTAGTAATGCTTCAAGTTTTAGTAGAAGCATTATATTTGTGAAATCCTCACGTAAGGATGAGCCACCCAACTCGCTTTCTCTCGATTTAATCCACATTCCAAGGAGTAAAGGATCTCATGCTGGTCTGGGTTTCAGAAAAGAAAAGAGTAACCCAGCCACTACTCACCAACCTTAAAGGATCGTAGAATCGAGTAAAATCAACTCCACGAACCAACTGGGAAGGAACAATAGAGGTAAGATACACTCCTCACAAATCATGAAACACAAAAACACATGGAAAAAGGAGGATCAACTTAACAAAAAGATGATTAAAGATCCACAAAAGTTTAAATGGAGGAAGAATCCTCACACACACACAATCATGCATCATATTAGATGTTTTGTGTGCAATAAGATTGGTCACAAGGCTGCAATGTGCTATTATAATCCTACTCATGTGAAACCCAAAATCAAGCAGATTTGGGTTCCTAAGGGTACTAACAAAGTAGGACCCATGCAAATATGGGTACCAAAATGAGAGTTTCATCTTACCACAGGAACCAAGCTCCACGATCACAACCTGGTATCTGGACAATGGATGCTCAAGGCACATGACAGGGAATAAAGCCCTTCTGTCTAACTATATAGAGAAGAAGGGTCCTGCAGTCATTTTTGGAGATAATAGCTCTGGCAAAATAAGAGGATATGGCTTAGCTGGAAATGGTACAGTGTCCTTCAGCAAAGTGGGCTATGTGGAAGGACTACAACACAATCTTCTAAGCATAAGTCAACTCTGCGACAAGGGTCATCAAGTAACATTCCTCAACAATCAATGTCAAGTTAGAGATCTGAAGACATCTGCCATAAATCTAACTAGAACAAGAGAAGGAAATGTCTACACAGTAAATCTTGGATAACTAAGCTCAGACGAGACAATATGCTTTTTAGCTAAAACATCTGAAGAAATGAGCTGGCTATGGCATAGGAGACTGTCTCATCTCAATTTCAAGAGCATGTCCAAACTAGCCTCAAAAGATATAGTTACAGGCTTATCCAAGTTTAACTTCGTCAAAGAAAGGTCGTGCAATGTCTGTCAACTTGGAAAGCAAACCAGAAGCTCATTCAAGAGCAAAGCTGCAAACTCAATTGACAAGCCCTTGCAGCTGCTTCACATGGATCTATTTGGGCCAATTCCAACAACGAGCCTTGGAGGGAAAAGATACTCACTAGTCATAGTGGACGATTACACCAGATTCACATGGGTATTCTTTCTGACCTCGAAAGATGAAACAAACTCTCAACTGATCAAGATGTTCAGACTAATAATGAACGAGAAAGAGGAGAAAATAAAGGCTATAAGGAGTGATCATGGCAAAGAATTTGACTTCTCTGAAATGGACCAGTTCTGCACAGACAATGGCATCAGTCATAACTTCTCAGCTCCACGAACTCCTCAACAAAATAGAGTAGCTGAAAGAAAGAACATGACGCTAATAGAGGCTGGAAGAACTCTACTAGCAGCAGCCCATCTGCCTGAGTACTTCTGGGTAGAAGCTATCAACACTACATGTTACACTCCGAACAGATCACTGATACACTCTACGATTAAAATGACTCCCTACGAACTGTGGAAAGGAAGAAAGCCAAGTGTCAGCTACTTCCATGTATTGGGCTGTGCATGCTACATTCTGAACAATGGAAAGCAGTATTTGATAAAGTTTCAACCCAAGTCAGACGAAGGAATTTTTCTTGGGTATGCCAGAGACAGTAAGGCCTACAGAGTGTTCAACAAAAAGACACTGAGTGTTGAGGTTTCAATTCACATCATCTTTGATGAGACAGACTTAGACAAAACAATGCCTCAAGAAACTACAACCGACAGTTCAGACACTACGAACGAGGTCATCGAGCTCAACACTACGATCGTAGTCCTAGAAAATGAGATTGTTGAGCAAGAAGAGATCGTAGAGAGAACTATGCAAGACAGTGAACTTCCACATCTAGAAGCTGAAATTGATCTCGAAGGTCTTAGACAAGAAGGCATCAGGAAAGATATTCCAATAGGAAATAGATGGGCAAGAGATCACACTCAAGACTTAATCATTGGAGATCCAAATGCAAGAGTCAAAACAAGAGCTGCCACCCAAAATGAGTGCTTCTATCTGAGCTTTCTTTCACAGATGGAACCCAAGAAGATAGAAGATGCTATGGAAGACTCCAGCTAGATAGAAGCTATGCAGGAAGAACTAAATCAGTTTGAAAGAAGCAAAGTATGGAGATTAGTCCCAAGACCAAAAAATCATCATGTCATTGGCACCAAGTGGGTTTTCAGGAACAAGATGGATGAGGATGGAGTAACAACCAGGAATAAAACAAGACTGGTGGCCAAAGGTTACTCTCAAGAAGAAGGCATTGACTACGATGAAACATTTACACCTGTTGCCAGACAAGAAGCCATCAGAATATTCCGTGCCTTTGCTGCTCATATGAAGTTCAAAGTATTTCAAATGGATGTCAAAAGTGCATTCCTAAATGGTGAACTTCAAGAAGAAGTATATATAGAGAAACCTCCAGGTTTCATCAATCCATCTCTTTCCAATTATGTCTATAGATTAGACAAAGCCTTATATGGTCTCAAACAAGCACCTAAAGCATGGTATGAAACATTGACTAACTTTCTTGTTGAAAATGGGTTCACTAGAGGTAGAGTAGATACCGCATTATTTCTTAGAAAGCATAAAGACAAAGTCTTATTAGTTCAAATATATGTTTATGACATTATTCTTGGATCTACTGATGAAAAGTTATGCAAAAGATTTTCCAAGCTTATGTAGAGCAAGTTTGAAATGAGCATGATGGGTGTGCTGAACTTCTTCCTTGGACTGCAAGTAAAGCAGACTGATGAAGGAATCTTCATAAACCAAGACAAGTACATCAAAGACTTACTTAAGAAGTATGGCATGGAATCATCTTCTCCCATGAAAACTCCAATTGCTCCAGCAACCAAGCTTGACAAAGATGAAAAAGGTAAAAGTATTGACATAACTCAATACAAAGGTATGATAGGCTCTCTTCTATATCTGACTGCCAGTAGACCAGACATAATGTTTGCAACATGCATATGTGCTAGATTTCAAGCTAATCCTAAGGAATCACACTTAACTGCTGTAAAAAGGATTTTCAGGTACCTTAAAGGCACACCTCACTTGGGGCTTTGGTATCCCAAGGATTCCTCATTTGAACTAACAGGATATATAGATGCTGACTTTGCAGGTTAAAAAATAGATAGAAAAAGTACCAGTGGCACATGTCAGCTGCTAGGAAGCAGACTTGTGTCTTGGTTCAGAAAAAAGAAAATCTCAGTGTCTACTTCAACTGCTGAAGCTGAATACATTGCTGCTGGTAGCTACTCTGCTCAAATCCTCTGGATGAAAAATTAGCTAGCAGATTATGGGTTTGAATTCAAATCTATACCTGTTCACTGTGATAACACAAGTGCCATAGCAATAACAAAAAATCCTGTCATGCATTCTAGGACTAAACATATAGAAATAAGGTATCATTTCATTAGGGATCATGTGCAAAATGGAACCATATCTTTACAATATATCCCTACTGAAAATCAACTTGCTGATGTCTTTATAAAGCCTTTAGATGAATCCAGGTTTAACAAATTAATAAGTGAGCTAGGCATGCTTAATTTACAACCATGAAATCTATGTTCTAGTTTGTGCTAACCATGCAGATATAAAGACTATGTTCGAAATCTTAGACATGATGAAAGGAAGTCCACAATCGTAGAGTTGCAATAACATGAAAGACAATGATCGCAATGCAGACTCAACGATCGTAGTACAGACTCAACGATGGCAGAATAAAGGAGCATCCTATGATGACAAAAGTTCAAAAAATCAAAGCAATCTCTCTGTCAAGCGCCTCAGGAACAAACCTAACCCTTGATGCACTCTATGAGGTAAGCCCTTCCTGAGATACCTTAAACCGAGAAGAATGCTAAGTCAAAAGTTCATCACAAGAATCCGGACAGACTCAACGATCGTAGTTCAGACACAATGATTGTAGAGCAGACTCAACGATCATAAAGGCTACCTCAACGATCGTAGTCTCTCCAAAGGACACATTAGCTCAGGAGGAGCTAAGGGGCAAATTAGTATTTTTTCTCAAGTTAAAATCGTGGAGCCAAGCAGCACTCGACATATGTCTCTCTAATTAGATCGTGTGGAGGGAAGTTACAAGGATAGTTTAAAAAACCTTTTTGAAAGCTCAGAAGTTCAAAAAGCTCATATCTCTCTCTCTCTCCAACAGTAGAAACCCTAGCTTTCAAAATCGCAAAGTCATCCTCAGTACAAAGAAATCAATGGTAGCCTCAAATGTCATTTCTGGTTACAGACTCTGTTTCGATGAGTTCAAGACAGCTGATCCCAAGTTTCTTAAAACTCTGTCTCTGATAAAGAAAGCTGGTCTTGAAGAAGCTTTGGGTACGAGCACGATAATCACCCTAAGATGATAAAAGAATTCTAATGAAATGGTGTGTTCGAGAACGATGTCATCACCACAAAGGTCAAGGACGTGGAAATCAAGCTCAAGGCTGAGGATATCAATCTAGCCCTAGGCTTAAAATCAAAGGGGTTTCCGTTCATAGATGACATCGATTTCCATGAAGGACTTAAGAGAATGCACCACAAAGAGTTCCCCACTGTCAAAGGGTACAAGAAGAAAGAGTTCCCTCAGAGGTACGAATTTATGGCAGACATTGTTAGAAAATGCATATGCTGCAAGAGCTCCGTCCATGACTTTGTAAATGAAGTACAACTTAAGCTCATGACAACCATCAGTTGTGGGATACAGCTTAACTATGGAGCCCTACTACTTGAATGGATTGGGAAGTGGATTCTTAGCTCGAAGAAGTCAAAGAGCTCTGGAAAGATGCTATACAAACGATTCATAAGTATTATCCTACAGTCCACTTTGGGAGATAAGATAGGGAATGATGAAGGAGAGTCCATCAATCTAAACAGACGAATGACCCAACAACTGTTCAAAAATTGGAAAAAGAATCCAACAGAAAATGTACGAATGATGTCTGAGTCCAGTGGTAGGACTGGTGATGTAAAGGAGTCAGGTATTCTAGGGAACATGTCTGTTGTTAAGGAAACTGAAGAAGATGAAGAAGACACCAATAAGGAGGAACCAATGGCTTTAGTCAGAAAAAGCAAAGGAAAAAGAAAGGTGAAGGCTCAAATGGCAGAAGAACCCTAGGGGTCAACCACTGATATACCACAAGAGCTTTCTGACATTGAAACTCTGAGGATATTGAGAAGGAATGAACAACTAGCTGAGACAGATGAAGACATAGCTACCATCTCTCAGCTACTAAAGAAGAATAAAAATAGTCATAAGTCCAAAAGGTCATCTGTCTCCTCGATCGTAGAATCTCTACCGATCGTAGATACCAGACTGGATGCCTCTCCCAAAGAGGCTGCTGCAAAAGATACTCTAGCTGATCAACAGTTTAGAGTTGAAGCTGAAGGAAGTGTTGAGGCTGTGGCTCAGCCTAAAAAGTCTAGAAGAAAAATTTTCAAGAAATACATTCTTGTCAATGAAAAGGCCTTAAAGGAGGAAGATAAAAGGATAGCTGCAGAAAAGAGGCTATCCGAAGCTAGTCAAGAGAACATAGCTCAAATTGAGGGGGAGCTACCTGAAACTCTCATTCTAGAGAATGTGTCAGCTGAGGGGGAGTTACGTGAAATACAGATGGATGATCATGTTGAGGGGGAGACTCATGATATCTTTATGGGAGAAGAGGCTGCTCCTGAAGAAAATGTGATGCACTAGAGCAAGAAAATCACAAGGAAGTGATTAATGTAGTGGAATCCTCGAAAGAAGATAGAGAAGAAGAAGATGATGATGACATCAAAATCATAGTTGTGGGCTGTGATGGGTATAGGAGAGCCAAATACAATCAGTTATTCTCCTATCTACCCATGATGCCTTTTCACAGAGCTCAAATTCTCAACTTCTGGGATCACATGTTCTAGAGCTTCAAAGCCTATCTAGCAATCTCAGTACTAGCTCATGGATTTCCAGGCAACTTCAACTTTTCCAAAAAGCTGCTCACAAATAACTCTTCTTCAAAGAATGAGCATTAGGTACTATCTATCCTAATCCTCTTCAAAGTTAATCACTATCCATCATCATTTTTTAGTTAATTTTATGAATTCCCAAGCTGGTTAGAAGTGATCCTAAATCCACTAAGTCAATTCCTAGTTGCAGAATCCCAAATTTCTGTAGTTGATGAACCAAATATGCCCAACTTCATTTTAATCCCATCTAATTTCATCTCTACGATTACTGACTCAAGTCCCATCGTAGAGTCATTCGCCCAAATCGTAGAGACACCTACTCAAGTAGCCCAAACATAAGCCCCTCCACCAGATATTCCATCCCCATCCTCCAATGAATGCTTCAACCTTGATCTTGCTCTTTACACCCTGTAAGATCAATTCAAAAGAGCCCCTCCTCCAAAAAATTCGAAACTCCTTGAACTCATATCAGATCTTCCAACCAAAGTAGAACTGTCTGAAGCATCCCAAAAAGTGACTAAGGACATACAGGAAGAACTTGAAGTTTACTCGAACCTTGTTCAACTGAGGCTGACACATCTCATTGATGTTGCCAACTCCCTCCCAAGCACCCTAAGCTCTGAGCTCACAAAGAAGCTTCTGGAGATCATAAATGAGATGATTCAGAGCATAAATGAATGAGATCAAATTCATTTTCAAGCTGCTAAAAGACACAGGGATGCTATTTTGATCCTACAGACTACTCAGGAGTCCCAGAACAATCTTATGATGGAAAGTCTCACTAATTTATGAACTGCAGTGAAAGAATTTCAAGACTTCTCCATGGGCCAAATGAAGCAGACTGACACTGTCTTGGACATACTCCAACAAAGGCAAGCTCGCTCTGATGCTCTCATTAAAGAGAACCATGAAGATATTGCTCAATCCCAAAGTCAGCTTAACGAGCTTGTTCAAGGCATGACTCGCTTATCGGAAGACATTCGAGCCCCTGCTGCTGACATAAAGGAGGAGAATAAAGGGAAAGGAGATCAAGGAGATCAAGGCAAGGGCAAAGGCAGAAGCACTTTCTTAGCTCAATCATCAAGGAGTCCTACAAGGTAGTCTCACCATCAGAATCCACGATCTGGCCATCACACTCAACGATCTGATCAGCAGCCAATTATTATGGTTCAACCATTAAGGAGTCAAGGGCCTTCTCCCAGCTCACACGAGGTGACCATAACAGGCCTAAGAATGCCAATTCGAGATCCTGCATTCATGAATAGGCACGATCATAATGACAGACTAAGTCAAAGCGAGCTGGAAGAAATAGCACGAAGAGACGAAGCTAGCAGGAGAAGGAGAGCTAAGGAATATGCAAATCCTCCGAGAAACAAAAGACAAAAGAAATAAAGATAAGTTGAAACTCAATTCTTATTGATGTAACTAAGTTTAAATGTAATATCTATCCTCAAACATCAATAAATTCATGCTTATTCTCTAGAAATTTCAGATGTTCACTGAAATATTATGTCATATTTACTTTGCTTCAACTGCATATAGAATTTGATAATCATGACAACAAATCTCCTTGGTTATGTTAGCATCAAATAGGGGGAGATTGTTGGAAGAGTGCATATTTTGATATAATGTTTAAAGTAAATGCTCATGATTATACGTGAAGTCCTTCAAGGAATATATGTACAAGGACTTAGTGATAGATCAAAATTGTTAGGTTAATCTAAGCTTTTAATGCTCATCATTCTGTATATGAATGTATAGATAAAGAGATCAAAGATGTTAGGTTGATCTATATCTTGAAATGAATAGATAGGCTTCAAACATAATTGTAGTATATTGAGCTGATTAAGAGTTTGCAGAAGCCAAGGCAAAATCGTAGAGCATCAAGGTTCGTAGTATGACTGCCTTGAAGGGCCTCTCTAGAGATCGTAGAGTGGCCCAAGCGTTTGCCGAAGATAACTCAGAGATCGTAGAGTGGCCCAGACGTTTGCCGAAGCTAACTCAGAGATCGTAGAGTGGTCCAGACATTTGCCGAAGCCAACTCAGAGATCGTAGTGTGCTCTCTGAAATGTAGAGTCAGCAAGACAAGCAAGTAAAGTTCGTAGTGTGCCAGTCCTTAAGAGAAATCGTAGTGTTCTCGTTTGTTGGCATCAAGCACCAAGGTGGCAAGACACCACGATCAGAATCGTAAAGTATCATCTGGCTGTGTCAGAAGTAGTGAGGCCTTGACCATTTGTTCAAAGATAAAATCATAACAAATGTGGAATGGGTTACAAATGTTGAAGTACTCACCAGTCCCAATGGCATAAAAAATATCCTTAGTATGCAACAAAGAAACGTATTGAAGAAGCTAAGACCATGGGTCAGAGGAAAACACCTTTTCAGGTGTTAGGTGAGAAAGCAATCTGCTATGTCAGTGGGCCAGAATGCAATTCAGAAGATATGCAGAAAAGTCTCCATCAAAGTTTAGAAATGTTAAACGCATTAAACGCTTCAACGGATGGATCCAACGGGCAGATTTTAAGATCACATATATGCAAGACTTCTGCAGATGATGAAACTAAGCAAGCATTTAACAAAAAGGAAGAACACTCAAAGCTCAACTCTACGATCTGGAGGTTATGATGTTTTTGGACTGATAGAATGGTATATAAATGTTCCTTGACATTAGTACTATAGTTTTGAACCTTAATAACACCAATACAATAATCAGAACATAGAGATAATCGAGCTTGCATGTGCCAACTCGAGGCTGTCTGGGTTTCTAGGATACCCAGAAAACCCAGATTTGATCTGACAGAATGTTTGAGAGCCCAGATCTTCATGGTGTGGTATGATAAGACCTACATTATGGTTGGTACTTGTAGTGTTACATAAACACTACAAGATTGATGCTTAAGTTTGTCCAAAAATGAATTAAACAAAGAATTAGAAGCGGTCAAACAAGACCTCTTGATCACTGATTTGTTAGTGTTCTTGAGCCCAAGAACACCTAAGACGACAGAAAGCGTCGCTAAAGGGCTACATCGACAGTTTTAATAATTTTATTTTCCTAATTTTTGGAAAATAAATAAAAATAGAAAATAAATTATAAAAAATTACCAAAAATGGTTTTAAAAATTATTTTAAATTATGAAAAATAACTTTTGATTAATTGGGATATTTTTCATTAATATTTATAATTATTTGAATATTAATGATATTTAATTTATTTAATTAGTGTATTAAATAAATTAGAGAAAAATAATTTTAATATTATAAAAATCATTTTAAATGAGAATAAAGTGTTTAAAAATATTTTGAATTATAAAATATAATTTTCAATATTTTTGGAGAATTCTCATTAATAAATTAATATTAATGATATTAAATTTATTTAATTATTAAATTAAATAAATGATAGAAAAATGATTTTATTGATTTAAATTTTTTTTTAAAATGAAAAATGATTTAAAAATATTTTCAGTTATAATTAATGACTTTTAATATTTTTATGATAAATTCATTAATATTTAAATATTAATGGTGATGGTTTAAAAATGATTTTAATTATTTTAAAAATCATTTAGTAGTAGAATATGGATGATTTAAAAATATTTTAAGTTATTAATAATAACTTTAATATTTTTATAAGTATGTCATTAATATATTTATATTATTAAATATTAATGATGATAAGATTATTTGATATTTAAATCATTTAAAAATGATTCCTGTGTTTGAAAAATTATTATAAATTATAATAATTGTTAGAAAATTATTAAAAGCTTCTGAAAAATATTATAAATGATATATGACTTATCTAATATAATATTGAAGCTTAGAGACTAAGTTTAATTGATAATAAATGTATAAATTGTCGGATAGGGTGACCAGTACACCGAGATGAGACTGAAGTTCAACCAGACCGAACTAGTTAGACTTGATAAGTGTTTATATAGGTTATAAACACTGATGTGACTATGTGGTATTGTGTCTAGAAGAAAGATTGACTGTAAATTTCAGTTATACGTGTTTTGAAATATTGTGCTAATTGTGAGACCGATATTATTGGTTATAGGTCTTCCGAACGCAGATAAATTTATTGTGTAGCAGTAATCAACGAAGACGACAAGTTTCCTAACTCAACCTTGAGTTATATCTGTTTAAATACTATGGTGGTTAATTATTGTTGATTAGACCACGTCCAATAATTTATTATTGATTATTCGCAGTTAGTGCATGTTTATTAATTCAAATTGAATTATTGATTCTGAGAATATACTTGTAGAATAATTGTTGTTGGATATTCACATCCGTAGAAGCTATTATTGATTTCAAATAGTACATTTAAATTCTTTCTATTGTTTAATCGTATTGAAACATGTCTTAGCTAATTGTTTTGGCTAGACGAACATTTGTTAGAACTTGATAGGTTCGAGAAGAGAAGAAGAGAGAATTCAATTATTATTGATAGATCAATGCCAGTTGTTTCGGCTAGATCAAAAAAGAAAACTTGATAGGTTTGAGAAGAGAAGTGATTAGATATTAAAATCATTGTATTTTGTTGTTAAATTAAATTCTGATTCATAGACTAAGAAGAACAACCTTTTATATAAAGGGAACATTTTTGGTCATATATTCGGCCTTTGCGCGCGTGTAAGTATTATGCATAATATAGGGTACAAGGAGTTGGCCGCTCTAAGTACTTGCAGAGGGGTATGACTTAATCTTTATGGTTATCTGATACACCTGGGTATATCAAAGTATATCTTTGATAGTTACTCGACAAGTAAGTTCTAGATCCTTGTGATCACTCAACATAACTCTGGAAAATATTTCCATCTTGTTATTTGGGTATATCAAAGTAAATCCTTGATAGTTACTCGAAAAGATAATTTTAAGATCATTTAAGATCATTCAGTATACACCCTGGAGAATATTTCTAAATTGTTATTCATTAGAATATTGTAGAAACTTTGAAAGCGTTGCACTCTTTCATTATTAAATTATTGTGTTGCATAGATTGTGAGAAGACTTGTTAAAAATTAGAGATTTGTTCAGGTATTTCAAAGTTCCCCGAACTTTGGTTACATTCTATCAAAATAGATAGTCTGTTCTTATTGATTCTTATACATTTATTGTATGTCTTAACTTGTGTGGCAAATTTGTTGCTCACCCTTGCTAAATAAAACATTTTCAGCTACGGACGAAGTGGCAGGAGGTGCTGTGAAGGACAAAGGAAAATGCATAGTTATAAATTAGTTATGAATAATATTATTATTATGTTATGTTTGTAAACCATTTTTGTATATCTAAATGGTATGTTTGTAATGTTAAGGTTAGAAAACCTGGGACTAATGTATTAACTTTATAAGTTAATGTGGTGTAATATTCTATTCATCAATGAATGGGTAGTTAGATGCTTATTATATTGTGGATCGTGAGCACCAAACTCGGGGGTCAGGTAACCTGGATTTGGGGGCGTCACACTTATACCTGAAAGAAAAATGCACAATATTATAGAAGACGAATTCTTTGATTTTGGTTTGATTTTCATTTCTTAACTAAGCATCATATTTATAGGAGAATGGCAGGGCACTATTTAAAATTTTCACGGGTGAACAGAACGAATTCACGGACGAACAAATTCGGCGAAAATTGATTTTACTATTCATCATTGTGCAATAAAATATTCTAATAAAATAAAAACTTTATATAAAATATAATATATTCTAATTATAATCTAATAAAACAAATAACTTTATATATAATATAAAAAGTATTCTGTTTTGTATAAAAAGTTCTCTATTTTATTACTATTATAATAATAATAAAACAAAACTGAGATAACTTTCTACCGACGATTTTAAAAAATGAGTAAGTGGGGGTCCATGTAATAAGCCAAACTTACAATAAATACTTCTTGAGAAAACCCCTCTATTTATATTAAAAATTGAATAAATAGTTACCACAAATCACTTATCTTCAATAAACACATTTTAATCTTTCAATAATTATTCATCATTAATATTATAACTCACAATATTGACAACCAGATCATTCCCAGGAAAGAGGGGACTTTCTGATAAGGATTTCTCCTTATTGGCACGTAATTAAATAACCCAACCCCTTTCCTCGACAGAACTTTCTAGACATTGTCAATAATACAAATAATAATATGAATAAATGTGTCGTCTCAATTATTAATTTAATAATATAAAATATTATGCAGGCAATACTGTGACAATAATTGAATCAATAAAATGAGATACTATGCAGCAATTACTGTGGCAATTATTAAATGACTTGAGTGACTTCTTACGTAAGCATCAATAATCAGAGATACTCTACAACACCGTGTGTTACTGTGCAACCACGCATATTACTGTTCTTTTATCACCAGTATTTCAACAGTTAACGATAAAAGTTTTCCCGTTATTTTTATAAAAAGGTTATTTCTGTCGCTTTCTATATCCGACAGTCATTCCGTTGTGGGGTCCACCAATGATTGTGCCGTCGTATGAATATTCCCCGACCAAATGAATATTTTATGACAACTTGCTAACTTATAAAATTTGCACATATCGCCCATAACTACTGCATTATATTAAATCACCTTATTATTCAAAATAATATTTAGAGAAAATTAAATCTGTATTCATAAAAAGTTGGGGTCTTACACCGGCGACCTTTCAGAGATGTATGATGGCTATATTTTCAGACATGGTGGAGCGTAATGTTGAAGCTTTTTTGGATGAATTTTCAGTATATGGGAATACCTTTGACAATTGTCTTGAGAATCTGGTTATGGTATTGAAACGCTGTGTGGAAACTAATCTAGTGCTAAACTGGGAAAAATGATATTTCATGGTTGAAAAAGGAATTATTCTTAGGCATAAAGTCTCTATGAAAAGGTTGGAAGTTGACCGAGCAAAGTTGGATACAATTGAGAATCTTCCACCTCCGACCTCAGTTAAAGGAATTCAAAGTTTTCTTGGGCATCCCGGGTTCTATCGCCAGTTTATCAAAGATTTCTCAAAGATTGCAAAACCACTATGCAGTCTATTAGAGAAAGAGGCAATTTTCAGATTTGATGAAGAGTGTCTGACAGGTTTTGAACAGTTAAAGAAGAAGTTGACAACAACTCCCGTAATCATAGCACCAGATTAGACAATGCCGTTTGAGTTGATGTGTGATGCTAGCGATTACACAGTAGGGCCTGTTTTGGGACAAAGTCGAGACAAGATATTCCATGCTATATATTATGCAAGTAAAACCCTCATGGATGCTCAATTGAACTACACAACTACCGAGAAGGAGTTACTTGCGATCGTGTATGCCTTTGACAAATTTCGAGCATACTTGATAGGAACAAAGGTTATGGTTTACACAGACCACTCGGCGATTCGGTATCTAATTACAAAGAAAGATGTAAAGCCTAGGCTTATTCGATGGATTCTATTCCTTCAAGAGTTTGATTTGGAAATCAAGGATAAGAAGGGGACAGAAAATCAGGTAGCTGATCATATTTCAAGGTTGGAAAATCTGGACAAGGACAGGTGTTGGTCGGATTACTGATCACTAAACATGCGCAAGTATACGCGGTCTAACAAGTAATACAGTGATAAGAAAAGTGTCGAACCCATGAGGAATTATCACTAATATTTACCAAATATCGACTTTGTATCGCTTAAATCTTATTTGAACAGCAGAAAATAGATGTGTAACTAATCTAGTTATATCTAATTATCAAAGCAAGTAAATGGATAACGAATGGTATTAAAGGTGCTACAAGCTAAGGTCATAACTTCACCCCACACGAGAATTTTTTCAAACACTTGGTGTGCTATGTTTCATCAAACTTCCTAACCTTCTCTCTTTGGTCTTAGTGGTCACGACAGTTTGTCGACCGAGAACACACAAGTGCTCATACACCTCTTCCGAGGTATGTACAAACCTATCCTCTCTAGGTCCACTCGATAGGGAATAAAACAAAAAAGAACATCCAAGCTAGGTAATAATCCTACACATGTCTATGCGAATTAACCATAACAAGGATTTAAAGCATAAGTTCTTAATTAGGTCACGTATGGTGAAAAAAATATATGTCTATTCTATACACAACTTATATAGTCGAATCGAGTAGACAACTCATAATCAGATGCCAACATATTAAGGTGTAAATCTATAATCCCTCTTTCAACTACATATAGATTACCAAAATCTCACTCATATCTTAGCAAGAATCATTAAGCATGAATATATTGATCCAAACTATATGGTGCCAACCAAAGAGATAAGATAGTCAATTCAAATTAGCAAAGGGTTCCATTATAACCTTAGAGCCAATAATTAGTTCATAGCTCTTAAACTAAACATAAGTAAAAATATAAACAACATTTATGGATTACAAAATCAAAAGAAACAAATAGAGAAGAATAAACTCTGTCAAAGCTTCTTCAGTCTCCAAGAATTCCAATCCTTTCAAGCTTTCCAATCCATGTTGCTAAGTGCTCTTGAGCTCCATGAAATCCCAAACATCTCCCTAATCTATCTAAACTATATGTACAGACATTACTTACTAGAGAATGGAGAGGAAATTACAAAAGAAAGAGAGATGGAGTCCCAAGGGGGGGGGGGGAATCTCTTCTGTCCCTGGAGGAGGCTGCCCCCCTCTTTATATATATATATGTATCTCTTGGTTATCTAGGTCAAAACCAGCTCTTTTTTGCCTGGGAACCGGAGGTGGTGCTGCAGCGTTAGGTCAGCACGTTTGGTCAATAAGTGGCATTGCAGCGCCAGTTTGTGAAGGAACTGGGCTCTACAAATATTGTGATGATGTCACCGTTGTCCAGATTAGGGCGCTTATGTAACGCTAGGTTTAAGTTCGGCATAAGTATGCAGTATAGCGATGTAGGAAAATTGACATTTTTTTGCCCCTACAAGCTGGAAAAGACCTAATAATCCCTGCAACACATAAATTAAACAAATTAATACCAAAATAATATAAAAGCTGTATAAACTACGAAGATAAAGCCACTTAATAAGCAATAAAGGATCCAGTTTGTGGGTATAAATCCCACTCATCAAATACCCCCAAACTTAAGCCTTTGCTTGTCCACAAGCAAAATTATCTAACACAAAAATAATAATAGTAAAATAACAACACGAATGAAGTATAAAACTATATACTAGTAACATGGCTTCTAAGCTCAATCATAGCCACTCTCAGAGAACAGGACAAACACATATATGAATAAGGGTACAATCAATATCAATTATAAGACTGTATTCGATACATTCTATATGTGTGTGTGAAGACCAACCATCCTAACTAATAATAGCTTAGAATAAGCTCACACAATTAATTGTAATAACCAATATGTTAACTCAGTAACTCAAGCAATCAACAAGCATTAAAAACAAGATGCAGATGCAATAAATGATCAAAAGGCACTTGCATGAAGACATTAAAATCTGACTTGGACAGTGCTTAATTACCTTAGGCTATTCGAAGCTACCCATTAATGAGCTTTTGATCAATGACTCCCGAGCCAGATGGCTTTAGGTCACTAAGTGTAGAACACCCCTATGAATCTAATAACTCGAGCAACAAAGGCCACGTAATCAAACTTAAGCCAAATTAGACTTTTATTCTATACATTTTAACAATCAAAACCTTTAGGATGACTGTGCAATGCTTAATTACCTTAGGCTATTCAGAGTTACCCATTAATGAGCTTTGGATCAATGATTTCGAAGCTAGATGGATTTAGGGCACTAGGTGTAGAACACCCCTATGAATCAATTAACTCAAGCAACAAAGGCCACGTAATCAAACTTAGTCAAATAAGGTTCTAATTATTATTTTTTATTTTTATTTTTATTTTATATTTCAAAATGAAAACATGCCAGAATCCAAGATCCGAAACTGTATAAGCGTCTAAGTCTTTTATTACCTTGTATTCATGTAAGTTCAACCGAATGAACACATTTTCAAAACACAACCACACAAAATATATCAGAAATATAACTAGTTATAACAGTTGGTCGGTGCTCGCTAAGAAGAACGGATCAATAACAGTCTCAACTTATCAACTAAACTAACCCCTTATCCATACATGCTTGACACAAACTCTAAGAAATAGTCATAATCAGCTGACGCTTATCATTAGCCACAATCAAAAATTTATAACTATATAAAACCGTTGCATAATAACAGCTCAAAATAAGGTAATAAAGCCATTAACATGGTGTCGACGACGGGATTTTTATTTGTCCCTTTCTGTTCTTGTCTTTTGGTGTTCTCATGTTAGGTGAGATTTGTTTAAAAAAGAAAGTATGAAAAGGTCCGACATGTATATGTCGATGATTGGACTGTAAGAGTCACCAGTTAGCATTTTTAAATGGTTGCACCAACTCAACCGAGAAAAGGTTTGCACATTGACCTAGTGATGTAACATTGCTTAACTGGTCTATGAAGCCGAGATTCGTTAGGGTCCGGGGGCTTGATTATGCGGAGGGAAGGTGTTAGGCACCCCCCGACATCCATGGTAACACGATGACCGCCACTTTTTTAATTAAACTGTTATATGAATGTGTGTGTGTGGGTCAATGTGCAATTATTTGGAAGTAGTGCTATGCCTCGTTTGCACCTATACACAAAGGGTTTAAATTTTGTATAAAAGTTTACTTTTAACAAGATATAGTAATGATGTTTTGTAAAAGAGGTTTTTCAAACTCTTATGCTCAATAGTAATTGAGGCCTTTGATACTTCCATTTTATTATATATTCGGCTTGATTGCTTTTATTTTCAAGATGCGAGGCATTTTTGAGAAAATAGGATACATAGCAGTGCCGAAATCCTTGTGGGCATGTAAGCTATCTAAGGAAATTTAAACACCGTGAATAATTTACAAGCTGATTACAGCTAAAAATGTCCATCACAGGAACCGAATCTAGATTCAGGAGACTGAGTCTGTGATCACATGATTCCTAGGCTCACATGATGTTGCAGTTTGTATGAAAGCTTTAAATATATATATATATGAACAATCAACCACGACTAAGTAAACTCCATGGGGGATTGGAAATATAAATATATATAAAAGCAGTAAATATATATATAGAGACGATCAACCACCACGAAGTAAACTCCAGGCGGGACAAAAATGTAAATAAATATAAAAGCGGTAAATATATATATATATAGAGACGATCAACCGCCACGAAGTAAACTCCAGACGGATTTTAAAATGTAAATATATATATATATATATATATATATATATATATATATATATATATATATATATATATATATATATATATAAAAGAAATAAAAAGCCACAGCATCGATTTAGGGCATACACTACACAACACGACTCTCAACGTGAATAACTGCGTGTGAACAAAAGTGGAGAAAGGCTTTAAGAAATGTACGAAGTCTTACAGTGGGCTGCCAAGAAGAATTTAAATAGCTTTAAATGAATTAACACTTGGTTTCCATCGGCAAAATATAGCAAAGCACAAGCTCACAAGTGTTTGAAAAGAGAAAGCACTCAGTTTATAGTGTATACAAAGCAAAATGGACAGGGCTTCCTCGCCTTTTCTCCTCTTCAAATGGCCACCCCAAGTCCTCTATTTATAGAGGGGGGAGCTGCAGGTGTACTTGCGGCTACCCGGGGTGCGCTGGGCTCTGTGGGCTCTGCCGTCTTGAAGTACGTGAACCCATGCAATGCATTGTCCACTCGAACCTTCATAACTTTCAATCCGGGCATCCGATTGAGGCGTATAATACCTTTTTAGAATACTGTTGTCGAGAGATACACAATGACATGGGATAAGAGGTTGTACGAAGTTGGGAAGATGGGTCCATGCCTACATCTTCAGGTCTTTGAATTTTATTCGGTGTGCTATCATATGTAGTAGTCACTCGGGATTTGAGCTATGGTTCTTGTAGGACACTTCTGTGTAGAATGTAGGATGAAATGATGTTGAGACGACGTGAATATGGGATCAAGGTGGCAGAATGATGATTTTTCCCCTCACCAGGGTTATCTCTGATTCTGTGCTGATTTAGCAGTCGTTGCTCAGGGTTATCTCTAAGATTGGACTGCTGTAAGTGCTGAATGTCCTCAGGGTTATCTCTAAGGTGTGTCTAACCTCCCGGGGTTATCTCCGGGGATGGAACTGAGTGCCTCAGGGTTATCTTCGAGGTTGAAGCTGACTATTGGGGGTTGAAACAAGCATTTTCGGGGTTATCTTCGAAACTACACTGCATTCCTTGAGGTTGTCTCCGAGGTTGGAAGTGAAACTCCCGGGGTTATCTCTGGGACTGGAACTGAGTATCTCGAGGTTGTCTCCGAGTTGGGACAAACTTCTCCGGTGTTATCTCTAGAATTGGAACTGCATTCCTCGAGGTTGTCTCTGAGGTTGGAACTGAATCTCCCGGAGTTGTCTCCGGGACTGGAACTGAATATCTCAGGGTTGTCTCCGAGATGGGAAATACTGAGTATCCCGGGGTTGTCTCCAGGATTGAGTTGATTTAACCTCCAGGGTTATCTCTGAAAGACGATTCTGCCCTCTTGCAAGGTTAGTAACAGGAATGCAAAATTTTGAGTGTCTACACATGCCCCTCTTTATTATATTCATGTAATGTAATGACATGGATAAGATAAAGAATAATAGACACTTGAAATGTGATAAGATAATCATGATGCAATGTACTGTAGCATGATGCAAATGTATGATGAATGTGGTTTGTTGGACCGTTCTCCAATGGGATGTGATGATTATTTGCTCCCATGACATCAAATGGGGACTGAAGTTATCACTGATGACTTTGATGAACTGCTTGGATGTGTGATCCAAAGCTCTCAGGAACTTCTAGGATGTTGACATTGGGGTTATCACCATCCTTAGTACAGACTTCCCACCGAGGATGCACCTCTCATGTATGAAAGACTAGGGGGTATTTGTACTCTGTTTGACGAAGACATGTATAACATATTCCATCATCGGTCCTCCCCGATGAGGATGGTCTTCCCTGGTTTGTATCACCATGTCTTTCCAATGTTCTATCGGAGTTACTACCAACATACTGTGTTGTCAGGGTTGCCTGACCCTCGCCGAAATGTACTTCAACGGATACAATCATCAGACCATCTCTGATGCTTTGTTGGGTTTAATTGCCAACGACTGGTGATATCAAGGCTGCTTTCCCTTCGTTGAAATGTGCATCAACGGCTGATAACATCGAATGGCTTCCGATGCTTCACTGGATTTACTTGCCAACGACTGAAATAAAGTCAAGGTTGCTTGACCTTCGTTGAAATGTACTTCAACGACTAAAGTTGTATGAAGTATCCACTGGGAAGAGGTTTTTTGGAGTTGTGACCCCAAATTGATGACATCAGACCTTTTTGAGGTATTTCCGAATGTATTTTACAACAACTGTGATCATCGGTGTTGTGAACCATGTGTCTGGGCAAATACCAATGAGTGATATGTAGACCCAAAGTTTGGTCTTTGAAAACCAGGATTTCAGGCTTTTTCGCTTAATCGCGTAGCATCTTTTTTCCTAATTTGACTTTTTCAGCTTGTAAGACCTCCTTTACAACTCAAATTGGACCGAGATGGAAGGGTGGGACCCACATAGGGCAGCCGCAGGTACACCTACGGCCAACCATGGGTGTACTTGTAGGCTGTTGGCCTTTTACAAGTCATTTTCAAGTTGCGCCACATAGAGAATCCGAGAGCTCTTCCTCAGATTTTCTAAGCGGCTTTCTGCAAAATCTGTCATCGTACAAGTGTTCCACACTATCTTGGTAACGTATGCATGTATTCTGTTCCAGTTTTTGTCCATTAGAAAATGAGTTATCACATGAAATGCGTCTAAACACATAGTAGTGAATATGCATGCTCATATGACTTGATAAAAAATATTCAACATACTAACTGTTAGTATTTAATCATGCTGAACATAATGATGTGAAAAAAATTTGACTTTTGAAACTGTCAAATTTGCACCTTTTTCTGCTATTTCTTATCCTATTTGAGGACAAATGAGCAGATGTTGTAAAGCAAAGTAATCCTGGTAATTAGGCTACCCTTACGAATTATGAATTTGATATAATTATACATGTAGAATGTTTATGACTGTGGGTAGGTGTGCTACTGAATGGCAACCTATTCATGCCTATGTGCATGTGGATAGTCCTATTTACAAAGGAGACTCTGGCAAAAATTTTCCATGAGCCTAGGCATTAGGTAGACATGCATTTTTAACTCTACTGTAGGCGTATGTTAAAGTAATGCATGAATGCATATAGTCATAAAATGCATTTAAAAAGCTCCAGGTTAGAATTTTCCAAACCCTTTTTGAGGTGATTTGGAGACTTGTGTCCAGATATATGGATTCAGATTAGCCGAGTAGTTCCCATAGGACCACTTCAGGTGTAGGGAGGAGGGCTTTTGATGTGCCTTGACCCCGTTCAGTCAGAAAGCCTCGTCGTTTGGCGGAGGCGGTGATCCTTCCTATCCTGGTTGAGGTACCGGATGTTGAGGACGAGGAGGAGGATGTGACGCCCTAAAAATAGGTATACATCACCTATCTTGAGTCGCCAAATAAATGGTACAAAATTCAAATACAACTTAATAATACAACTGTCGTGTAAAATACGACTAAACATAAACTAAGAGTTTTAATACGAATATTATCTTCTAGACAGTATTCAACTCAAATGGAGTCCTCAATACATTTATTATCACACTATTTCATAGAATAGTGAGGACTACTAATGCTATCATCTAGACCGTCACTCTATTCCCCGACTAGTCCCGACTACGTTCTCATTTCCTGAAGAGAACAATGAAAGCAAAAGGGTGAGCTCAACTAGCCCAGTAAGAAATATTATGACTAAGATAATGCAGAATAATTTATCGTTAGCCTTCAACAATGTTAAACTGATAAAATATTACAAGCATCAAGTTTAATCACAATGAATAAGCAATCCATTAGAAGAGTCAAGTAGAGAATAAAATCTACTATCTTCTATGATTTAAAAGGTTTTTCATCACTTTTATCGCTGAGACTCAGCTTAATAAATAATCCACATCATCCCTGCACTACGGCCAATGATATTCATTAGTATCACGACCACAAATTATCCATACACTACGGGCCAAGGATATTCGTGTTTTCATCAATGGTCATGATCATGCCAACAACTGTCCATCAATGCACTATGGCCCAATGAGGACTTTTATCACATCATTTGTAACATTACGATCATGATTATACCGAATAATCCCTGGTTATAATCATACCAAGTCCATCTATGCACTACAGGCCACAAATGACTTTCAACATAATATAAACATGATGATGGTGACAATGATATAAGAATTCAATAAAATAAGTTCAATGATAAATTTTTAGAGATTTATAATTTAATTTATTCAGAAATTAATAACGTCCAAATTGTCAACATGATACTGCTTTGTGGAGTAAAATTCAAGAATAATATTGTACCAAAAATAATTTAGACAAAAAATAAATCAATTTTTATCATGAATAGTACTCCGGGTGAATAGTACTTGAGTGAATAGTACCTCGTGAATAGTAACCTCGCAAATAGTACTCCAGCATGAAAATGTTAAAACTTATCAAGAATGCTCAGAATAATATTTCCATGAAAAGATACTGGATGAAGCGCAAATATCAAGGATATTCTACTAATTTCATGGAGTTTAGAAGCCAAAACTTTAACAAAACGAGTATAGAATTCGAAATCTGAAACGAAATAATATTACTAACATACTACAGAGTATGAAAGAAAATATTATCTCAAGCGAATATTGAACAAAAATAACATCCCTTACCTTGAAAAGAAGAGTATTCCAACTGGTATAGCAAGGATATTCTTGAAGAAAGATTTCACTATTTTCTACGCTCAAAACTTTCTAAAACTTGAAAGAAATACGCTCAAGATTATAGAAGAAGAATTCTCTAATTCTGGTGTAATTTTCAATTCTAACTTAAGCGCCTATTTATAGGAAAATGCTAGAACGCCATATAGGAGACTAAATAATAAAATATTATTATTAATTTTCAACGCATGCCACCAACCAAGACCAAATTTCAGCCACCTCTAGTGGGTCCCACCAATTCAGCACATGTTTTCTACACCGACCAAAAGTGGGGCCCACTCATGTTTTTAATAAAAACATTTTAATTTCCGAAACTTTAATAATTCATAATAAATAGCCCTTTTATCATAAAAATACGAATTTTATGTCCATTCCACACGAAATCGATTTCTCTACAACTTTGTAGCTTTAAGTTTTTCCAAATTCCAAACAGAAAATATCCAAAATTAACAAACGGACGATTTTCAACACCACTTAAAATTCATAACAAATCATACGTTAATTTTTAACGGTTCAAAATTTGTGGACATATACTCAACTTATATATGTATAACATATCCAAAAATCACAACGATCCAATGGTCAGATTAAAATTATAACTCACGCAATAGAGCTTTAAGAACACCGATTTGATTTTTTTAATACCTCCAATCCGATAAAATACTGATAAAACACCTCAACATTAATTCCTTCATTTATAACCACATAAAATAAATATTTTCCTATCCATCAGTTATGTCCACATAAAATAAATATTTCTTTATCATATAAATCAATAATTAATTATTCACAAATAATATTACGTAATCACAATAATGACAACTAGGTCATTTCCTGTGAAAGAGGGGCTTTTCGATAAGGATTTCTCCTCATCAAGCACAATTAGGTGACCAAACCTCTCCTTGATGTAACTTTCTAGACATTGCTAATAATGCTATCTAATAATATTATTCAAATAATATGAATTATTGATTTGATAATGGGAAATACTGTGCAGTGACAATTTTTGAAACAACAATAATATAAAATATCAACGTAGCAATTACTGCATCAATAAAATAAAATATTAAATAGTAATTACTGTAAAAATTATTGAGTAGTGTCTTCTTACGTAAGAATCAATAATTCAAAAATACTGTGCAATATTGTGTGCTATCGTGAAACCCCACAGACATTATATATTTTAACCACTTTGGTATTCTAACAGCTTAACGGTAAAACTTTCGCCGTTATTTTTATAAAAAGATATTTTTGTTGTTTTCTCAATCCGACAATAATTCCATTGTGGGGTCCACCAATGATTGTGTCATCGTACGATTATTCCCCGATAAAAAGAATATTCCCCGACCAAACGAATATTTTATAACAACTTGCTTTACTTTGCAAAATTTTTACATATCACCCTTAACTTTAATCCTTCTATCAATTTAACCATTTACTAAATAAAATAATAATTATAAGAAAATTGAATACTTTCATTTCATAAAATTTGGGGTCTTACAATCTCCCCTCGTTATGAAATTTTGCCCTCGAAATTAGGGTACGTACCTGGTATGTCGAAGATGTGAGGATACTTTGATTTCATTTCAGATTCTAACTCCCAGGTCATTTCCTCAACATCATGGTTTCTCCACAAAACTTTGACTTTAGGTATAACCTTGGAGCATAGAATATGTTCCTTCTTATCCAAGATTTTAACAGGAACCTCTTCATACGTAAATCTTCCGCTATTTCGTCTGCTTCTAATTCAATAATGTGGTTTAGGTCTTCCACATATTTACGTAACATAGATACGTTAATAATGTTATAAACACGCGATATACTTGGCGGTAAAGCGAGTCTATTGGGCACAGTTCCTACTTGATCGAGGATTTCAAATAGACCAATAAAATCGAGGGTTGAGATTTCCTCTCTTCGTCGATTCTTGCTTCTAGAATAACGCCCTCTTGAACCTTCCTCTTCACATTCATCAACTCTAAGTCTGTAGCTTGAGTGGCTTTAACTTTATCGATTAAAAGTCAGTTCTACTCGTATATTTGTCATCATCACGTGGGTCCCTAAAGTATTTATCTATATCTCCATCCTTTGCAAGCCATAAAAAATGGGCTTTTACATTGACAGTATCGCACTCGTTCCCGCATATGATATTCTACTCAACGCGTCAGCTACTACGTTCGCTTTTCTAGGATGGTATTGAATGGTATGGTCGTAATCTTCAACAGCTTGAGCCAACGTCTTTGGCGCATTATACGTTCGTTTTGGTTGAAGAATTATCTAAGGGTTTTAGAAATGGGTTTTGTACCGGGTTCAAGGTCGATACAAAATTCAATTTCTCGCTCTGGGGGTAGGCCAGGAAGTTTATTCAGGAAATACGTCAGGAAATTCACTAACAACAGAAATATTATTCAAATCTGACGTATTTTTGTTCAAGTCCATGACATGGGCTAAGAAAGCTTGACATCCGTTTTTCAATAAACGAATGACTTTATGGCTTAATATGTAAGTGTTTGACTTTAGTGGTTTGGTTGCTTAAATTCGCATAATAGGTTGGTTAGGAATATAAAAACTAACAACCTTACCAAAATAATAAATTTTAGCATGATGAGTGGTTAACCAATCAATCCCTAAAATCACATCAAATGTAAGTATCTTTAAAGAGATAAGATCGACAGGTAACGTGAAAGTGTCGATTTGAATCAAACAAGATTTATAAACAGTGGAGGTAACGAAGGTTTCTCATAATGGAGTTTCAATAGATAAGTCAAAGTCTAATTTCTTAGGGGTCAAGTTCAAATGTTGAGCGCAAGCAAGAGAGATAAAAGAATGGGTAGAACCGATATCTAATAAGGTATAGACTTCGCAAGAATTTATAATTAACTAACTCGTTCTAACTTCATTCAGGTTACTCGCTTTTTGAGAAGTCACAAAAAATGCTCTTCCTGAAACCACCGACTTTGTTTTGTCCGTATCCGCCTTTGGTGCCACCGTCCCAGCTGGACTTGATTTCGGTTCATGACAAAATCGGGCTAGGTGTCCTTCTCTACCATAATTATAACACGCTTTGGACTGCATCGCGTAGTTTGGACTAATGTGTCCCTCCCCTCCACATTTGAAGCATAGGGTAGGTGATCGTTCTCATTCCTTAACAACGGGTGCTGGTGCTGACATCTTTCCATCATTGTTGAATCTCCTCTTCTTGAAATATCCACTCTTATTTTCTTGGCCATGATTACCACCAAAGTGGTTACCATTTCTGGCATGTTGATGTGACACCCCCAAATTTGGACCTCCACTTGGTCACTCGAATTTGGTTCATCACATTCTCATGGTAAAACCATAATAACTAAAATAACGCATACACAACGGAAAATCTACTTTAGAATAATATACAATGATTTATTATAATTATTCCCCCAAGTCTCGCAACCTACAGTGCTTAATAGATTACATAATAATATCTAATAAAGTCTTATTACATGATCTTACTTAAGCTTAAACATAGCCTGAAATAGTCTTAATACATCATAATAGACTTTAAACATAAAAAGGACAAGCTAGTTGGTAGCCTTGCCCTTGCCCTTGTCTGTTCCAGAGACACTGCCCTGTTCCTCCTTAACTGAAAGGTTTTAAATAAGCAAGGATGAGCACAAATTGCCCAGCAAGTAATATACAACAAGGGTGTAGGATATAATATCATAAGGTTTAAAATATCGAAGTGTCATTTCTAGGATAGTTCAAAGTGTTAGAATAATATCATGGATAAGAAATATCAATAATTCATTGAATAGGAATGATAATTCAATATAAGTCGATAGATGTATATGAATTCAACGACTATCAAGGTATCTAACTGAATAAATAATTTATACTGAGCAGTCACTAAGGACTATTGAACTTCCACTAGGGTTACCAATATTAAACTGATATCCCAAAAATATCAAGTACTATAGATGATCAGTCTACAATACTTTACGTTATGCATAACACCACAATAATATTTATTCATGTGTTGGGGTTTCCAACAATAAACACTCCCCTTACCAAAAGGGTTGTCCAACTCAGTTTTCAGGATTTCCGCACCAATCAATTGGTTTGGACAGCTTTTATAAACATGCATATAGTCTAGCTAAATCAAATGGCATCAACTCTTTCACAATATTCAAAGACAATACCAATTTTAACATGAATAATAGCTTTCACATGAGTTTAACATACTAGCTCATTTGAACGAGAAAGTAATCTAACTTGTATTCAAAAGGGATAAGCTTACGGTATTTGTCGAATAAAATAATGCAATGATATTGCACAACAATAATAGTAGGGTTTGGATACTTGCCTCAAGCGCATTTTAGCAAAATACCGCTTAACAATACTCTTTCAAATCCTAACATAATGTAATATGTATATAAGATATTCATTAGTTAGATGTGCTCATGCTTGATATATAAGTTTAAATGCATACTTAAACATCTAACTTAGTTGTATACTCTTCACATACTTCATTTCATACCTTACGTACTTATAACACAAAATCAGTTTGTAAGTCACCATGAAAATCAATTAACATAGTCTTTAATCGTTGCTTTATAGTTTGCAAATACTTTTTGGACTTATCACTTGAAAGTCTATAATCACATCATTAAACATTCACTCATATTTATCTAGCTTGCTTCTTAACACATTGGACATGTACTGGTCATATAATACATGCTAGAGTAATAATACAAGTATGCAACTTTTACAAATTAATAGCAAAAAACTGATCCTACTGCAGACTGGCGCGGCTGCGCCTAATTTGTACTAAGGAGACGCGCGACCGCGCCTGATTTGTACTAAGGAGACGCGTGGCCGCGTGGCTCCCAATTCAAACCAGGACTTAGCAACTATTTGCTTGGCCTAGCCTGTCTATCCTTACATACATTAACATGCCAAGGGTCCTTCCGCCTCAACTATACATGCCTGCTAGATACATCATGTATTTCAAGTTATGAAGTCATCACTTAGACTTATCGCATTCCATGCTCCACTACTTTAAAATTCTCATGACTAGTTAACATGCTAGTAAATGATGTTTAGATGTATGATGATCCATAAGTTCAGGATACTAATAGGGTATTCCCCAACAATTCAAAGTTGGTTTTCAACTTCAACATTTTATTGAAAATTTCATGTTTAACCAATTAAGCATGCAAAGTTACTTCATTTATTTATTATACATCATACCCTCCTATATACACATTAGAACATATAATTATACTCACAAGTTCATATATAGTTCATCCAGTTTGTATTTAAAATCCTATGTCTCCCTTAGTAAGTCATCAAAACTTAAGCATATATAGTAAGTTCATGTATTCTATGTTGTACTTTGACGTTTACAGATTATGATAGCATGCTCAAAACTTAATGTATACTTAGCTTACTTACACATAGCCTTATACTTGAAATTTTTCCTTTTTAATCATGCTTGACTACAATATACCCTTGCAAACAATGTAGACTAACATATGGGTCACATTTTAATGTATTTCAGGTCTTGACACATTGGCACATAAAGTTAGAACATGTTTTACACCATATTAATCAAACTAGTTTCCAACTATTTAAGTCCTCCTCTTTGAAAAATCAAACTAGAATCAACTAATCATGGCTTACTATATGCCTAACAATCTCAGTACACATTTATAGGTTATTTATAGGCATGTTCAAACCATTCTAACCTAGTTAGCATATCACTGACTCACTACAAAGAGATCTCGAAAAGTCACCCTGCATGTCATGCGATATATATAGCTACTGATGGCGCTAGCACACTCACTTCGTTCTGAGGCAAAAATAAATGGCTCTGCTTCTGCAGAGCCTTAATACATATATTGTTAATTCTCAAACCAGACTCACTACAACACTTGGCATACATGCTAACTCAAACAACACAAAGACTTGCTAATTCATACTACTTAACAGAGATTTCATGAGAATTGTAAGAATTTGACAAAACTTAACTTAAGAACACATACAAAATTTATACCTCTTGTTTTGAATTGGATAGGACTTAACTTAAAATCAGATTACTCCCTCCCACTCTCTATAGCAACTAAGCAAGTAATTCTCAGCAGCATAACACATGAAGTAGAGTGTTCAATTTATAGAAAACTTACTAACCATTCCAAGCCATTGTCCAAGAAGTTAAACTCATGGATTGTAGGATTGCATGAAGGTTATGGAGGAGTGATTGGATGGTGGTTGAAACTCATCATAACCACCACTCCCTACCATGATCATTGCCTAGCAAGCTTGGAAGGAAAATGAAGAACATAGGCCTTAGCCTTTTGTTATTACACGTGACTGAGGTTTGAGGCATTTGGACACTCATTTTGGGACAATTTAAATGCTCAACACTCTAGCAACACTTAGACTATACTTATGAACAACCCTTATTCTTATGTTATATCAACCATACATTAACTATAACTATATGACACACTTTAATAAGTAATATTTCAAGGTAGTAGATGAAATATGGAAATGTAATATACATATAATCCACGTACATTTTATCAAAATGATAGTTTACAATGTGTTCATGGTATATTATTTTAATACATACCCGCATACATATTGTCACATAGATAATGCATTTATAACATATAGTTCCAATATATTTAATTATAATACCCATACAATATAGTTCTATACGACTTAATACATAGCCACATAAATGTCACACTTCACCATATAATATAGTTGTATATGCTCATATGCACATAACTGTTAATATAATATTATTATATTACTAACTTACTTATTTATGTTAAATAAATAAATTATGAACTTCCTTACTTACTTAACACCAATATTAATTAATCCAACCATTAATTAATATATTTATGGGTTTCCATAATCATTATTCATCTTTATAATATATTGCAAATAATAGTAATCACACATTATTAGTTAATTACTAAAAAATCAATATTCTACCACAACCATCATCAATTAATTAATATAATCATTAATTAATCCTCATTATTAAATAATTAATCTACCATACATCAATTAACAACTAATAGTATACTACAACAACAATTAACAATTAATATTACTTAATTGTTCATCTTATAATTTCTTCGCCGATTAACATTACTATCAGTATTTCCCATCACCATGCCACACAAGGCTTTCAACGAGTTTACCACAAACTCCACATATTCTCAATTATCCAATTATTTAATATAATTGAGTCATCTCATTTCATAACACGAAATTGTTCATATTTAAATAAATATTCATTTCCATTAATATATTTATTTAATAATTTTTGGAAATTCTCGGGTATTAAATCCTCCCCCCCTTATAAAAATTCCGTCCCGAAATTGTTACAAGGTTATACAAATAGACGGGGATAATCCCTCATCATCCTATCTTCTAACTCCCATGTTGCCTCCTCAACATCGTGGTTACGCCAAAGTACTTTTACAGAAGAAATAACTTTATTCCTTAAGGTTTGCTCTTTCCTATCTAGAATTTGGACAGGAATTTCTTCGTATGCTAAATTCTTCTCCACTTGGACGGGTTCGTAAGAAATCACGTGTTTGTAGTCAGGCTTGTACGGACGCAACACGGATATGTGAAACACGTTATGGATGTGCTCTAACTCCGGTGGTAGTGCAACTTTATATGCTACTTCGCCTACTCGTTGTAATATCTCGAATGATCCTATGAATCTTGGACTAAGTTTTCCTTTCTTGCCGAAACTGATCTTTCCCTTCCATGGAGATACCTTCAAGAATACAAAACTACCAACTTCAAAATCTCGGTCTTGCCGATGCAAGTCTGCGTACTTCTTCTGGCGATCCTGAGCTACTACTAGTCTAGCCCTTATCAGTGTTACCACATACGCGGTTTATTGTACTAACTCTGGTCCGAGTATTCGTCGTTCTCCGACTTCATCCCAAAATAATGGCGTCTTGCACTTCCTTCTGTAAAGAGCTTCATACGGTGGCATGCCGATACTCGCATGGTAACTATTATTATACGCAAATTCGACTAAGGGTAGGTGGTCGTCCCAATTTCCCTTGAAGTCCATCACGCAAGTCCTAAGCATGTCTTCTAGCATTTGTATTGTTTGCTCACTTTATCCGTCTGTCTGAGGATGATAAGCAGTACTCAACCTCAACTGTGTTCCCATCCTCTCTTGCAAGCTTTTCCAGAATTTTGACGTGAAACGCGGGTCTCGTTCAAAAACAATCGACACCATCACTCCATGTCGTGAAATGATTTCCTTTATGTACAGACTCGCTAATTGATTTAAATTGTATCGGATCTTGACAGGTAGAAAATGTGCGGTCTTCGTAAGTCGGTCTACGATAACCCAAATGGCATCCAAACCTTTCTGCTTGACTGGAAGTCCTACCACGAAATCAATCGTAATATGCTCCCATTTCCACTCTGGTATTTCCAACGGTTGTAATAAACCACTCGGTCGCTGATGCTCTGCTTTTACACGTTGACACGTAAGACATCTACTAACGTACTCCGCAATTTCCCGTTTCAGATTTGGCCACCAAAAATGTTGCTTCAAGTCACGGTACATCTTTGTGCCTCTCGGATGAATGGAATACGTCGTATTATGAGCCTCGTACAAAATCTCCTCTCTTAACTCGGCCACTGCCGGTACCCACACTCTCCCTTCAAATCTTAAGATATCTTCTTTATTTATTCGAAATTTTTTCTTCCTATTTTTCCGTGATCCTTCTTCTGATTTTCTCACATTCTCCATCCTTCTCCTGGGCTTCCTTTACTCTATCCAACAATGTCGGACAAGCTTCTATTACAAATAACTTTTCTGCAGACCTCTCGGGTCTCCTCACTTCTATTTCAAATTTCTCCATATCTCTTATTAACTCCTCCTGAGTTGTCAGTCGAAACAATTTCTCCCTTCCTTTCCTACTCAGAGCGTCGACAACTACGTTTGCCTTCCCCGGGTGATACAGAATTTCACAGTCATAATCCTTGATTAATTCTAACCACCTCCTCTGACAAATATTCAACTCCTTCTGCGTTAAGATATATTTCAGACTTTTGTGGTCCGTGTATATCTCACATTTCTCTCCGTACAAATAGTGTCTCCATATCTTTAACGCAAAAACTACTGCTGCTAACTCTAAGTCATGAGTAGGGTATCATTTTTCGTAATCCTTCAATTGTCATGGTGCGTACACAATGACCTTGCCGTGTTGCATAAGCACACAACCAAGTCCTCTATGCGATGCATCATTGTACACCACAAATCCTCCCGTATCATCTGGTAATGATAATACAGGTGCCTCACTCAATCTCTTCTCCAACTCTTGAAAACTCCCTTCGCATTTGTCGGTCCATACAAATTTCATCGTCTTCCTCGTCAAATTAGTCAATGGGGTTGCTATCTTAGAAAAATCTTGGATGAATCTTCGATAGTACCCAGCTAACCCTAAGAAACTCCTCACCTCCGTCGGTGTCCTTGGTTGTTCCCAATTACTCACTACTTCTACCTTTTCGGGGTCTACTAAGATTCCATTCTCATCCACCACGTGGCCTAAGAATTGAATCTTCTTCATCCAAAATTCACACTTAGAAAACTTTGCATACATCTTCTCTTTTCGTAGTGCCTCCAAAACAATCTTCAGATGTTCGGCGTGTTCTTCCTCCGTTTTCGAGTATATTAAAATATCATCAATGAAAACTACTACGAATTTATCCAAATATGGCTTGAAAACTCGATTCATCAAGTCCATGAATGCTGCCGAAGCATTAGTTAAACCGAATGACATTACCAAAAACTCGTAATGTCCATAATGGGTTCTGAACGTAGTCTTTGGTATGTCCTCATCCTGCACTTTTAGTTGGTGATATCCCATCCGCAGGTCGATCTTTGAGAAACATTTTCTCCTTTCAGTTGATCAAATAAGTCGTCCATCCTCGGTAGCGGATATTAGTTCTTGATCATTACTCTGTTCAATTCACGATAATCGATACAGACCCTCATCGATCCGTCCTTTTTCTTAACGAATAACACTGGTGCTCCCCAAGGAGATACACTCAGTCGAATGTAACCTTTATCCAATAACTCGTGAAGTTGTATCATCAATTCCTCATTTCTACCGGCACCATACGATATGGAGCTTTCGAAATCGGTGCCGTTCCCAGTGCTAAATCTATTATGAATTCGATTTCTTTGTCTGGCAGGAGGCCAGACAGATTGTCTGAAAACACATCTTGAAATTCACTCACTACGGGTATATCATTAATCTCTACTCCCTTTTTCTGAGTATCCACAACGTAAGCTAAATAACCTACACATCCTTTCTTTAACAATTTCTTGGCCTGCATCATCGTAACGCAACATGATTGCTTAAGCGATGAGCTACCATAAAACACTACCTTAGACTTATCCAGAGTCTGAAGGTTCACATATTTGTTCTGACAGTCAATTACTGCTGCATGGTTATATAACCAATCCATCCCCAGTATTACGTCAAATTCTCCTAGTCTAATAGGAATGAAGTCTATGCTCAGTTCATGTTCTCCAATGTTTGCGCAACAATTTTGATAGACGTATTCTACAGAGATTATTTCCTTATTCGCAACTTCTATGTTCAAAGGATCTTCTAAACGTTCTCGGGGTGTACTAAGTTTACTAGCAAATTCTTCAGATACAAACGAACAGGTGGCACCCGAATCAAATAATATATAAGCATTTATATTATTGATTGGGATTATACCTGACACCACATCCTTTGCAGCTACGACATCTTGGACTGTAATGTTAATGGTTCGAGCGATCAATCGGTTGGGTTGCGCAGGTCCACCAATCATCAACTTACTTCCTTATCCTTGGCTTTCGCCAGCTCCACCGCTTCCTTTCTTTAGGCATTCCTTTATCTGGTGCTCTGTTGATCCACAAGCAAAACATCCTCTGATCTTCTTCGGCTTTGGGCAATTTGGTGATATGTGCCCCTTTTGGCCGCAATTATAGCAAGTGTTTTTCCTCTTTCTGCTTTCTCCCTGATGGCTTCTCCCACATTTGTTGCAAGCTTCGGTCCTCTTCTTGAAGTTTCCCTGGTGACTCCCACCTTGGTTATTGTTTCTGTTGTTGTTATTATTTTCCCATTTCCTTTTTCCAGAGTTACTTCCTCTGCTGCTGCTCCCTCCATGATGCTCACTACCAGCGTTCTTATTTTTCTTCTCCTTATGATACAGACTCAAGGCCTCACTGCCACCTTCCACAATGATTGCCTTCTCTAACAATGTTGTAAAGAAATCAATCTGGAAGACCGATACCTTATTGTACAACAACGGTTTTAACCCTTGTTCAAAATGTCTTGCCTTCCTCTCCTCATCCACAACTTGGTGTTCTATAAACCGCGCTAGTTCATTGAACTTAGCTGCGTACTGCGCCACTGTCATATCACCTTATTTTAACTCTAGGAATTTTACTTCCATCCTACTCTTCATACTTTTTGGGAAATAGTTCTCGAAGAACAACGTAGTAAACCTCTCCCATGATATTGTTCCTTCCCCCATTCTCTGCTGATTAGTTTCCCACCAATAGTTTGCTTCGCCCCTCATCACGTATGTGGAAAATACTGTCTTCTGGTCTTCACCCATGCGAGCTATAGTGAAGGCCTTCTCGATCTCCTTGATCCGTGTTTGCTAACTATCGGGTCAAGTGGTTCTCGAAACTCGGGGTCCTACACTCTTAAAATCTTTGAAGGTCGTTATTAGGACAAACTTGGGAACGGGTGGTACAGTTCGCTTTCTTCCCTTAGAGCTTCTCCCAATAAATCTACCACCTCAGACGGATCTATAGGACCTCTCTCATCATTATCTGACTCTTCTGGGATAATTATTCTACGTCTGGGCGGCATTTTCTATATCACAAAATTTTCATTTTACTATCTAGTTATAATACTTAGACATTTCTTAATAGAAAAGAACTATAAGGTTATAACACGTTTCTGAAATAGGATCATTTATATTCATATGCCAAAGGGTTACATTTCATGTTCTTCTCTAGCATACTGCTATAAATGATAACACATCCCCTAATATCACAAAAGACGGGGACATACCAACTTACTACCCCTCTAACACTTTTTCAAAAATTTTGGGGGTTTACCACTATCTCACATCTTACATAAAAGACTGAGATTACAACATCATTTAAATAATAAAAATACTACACTACTGAGCTTTTCCCTCTAGACTCAATCTAACATCCCACGCTCAACGGCGCTCTGATATTCTTTCTGTGTGATGTGTACCACCATATCTCAGCTTATGGTATGCCGGGTCTGTCCTTGCTCAGCTGGGTAATGATGTAACCCATCGATCAATCTCTCCATGGCCGTGAGAAGAGCATAACCCATCTTGTTCATCTTCCTCCTCTTGCACCGCACCTCATACTCTAAGTCATCTTCCCTATCATTAGCTTCTTCCCACTTCTCCTCGAAGTGAATCCTATCCATCACCTCCATTTCTAACTGAGTTCGGAGAGCCTCCTTCTCCGCCCTCTCACTCAACACCTTCTGCTCTAATTCCTCCAGCTTTCCTGCCACCTCAACATTCCTCACCACCGCTCGGTGAAACAAAGCTCCCATCTGGATCCCTGCTTCCTTATGGTGAGCAATCTCCACCTCCATCTCCTGCATCACTAGTTGCCTCTGATGGTCCTCGTCCCTCAACTTCTGGAACGCAAACTCCCTCTCCCTAGCCTTAGCCTCAAGCTCCTCTACTCTACATCCCAACTCCAATATCTGCTCCTCATACTCTCCTAACATCCGATCCTCAAAAGTAGCCTCGTTGGAGTCCTCCACAGGCTCGGGCTCCTCCTCCAAAGGCTCCTCTTCAGGGTCAGACTCCATCTCTTCCTCATCGTCATCATCAAAAGGGGCTACTACTAAAATAGGCTCTGCTATCAAGGGTGTCTCAAATACTACATGGATATCATGCGGCTCCTCCTTTACTACTCGACTAGGTCCTCCTATGTCAGTCATCCTACAGTCACCAACATAAGACAATGAAAACAACGACTCCATCAGAATGTTAAATAAACATAAACTTATTGTATAAAATGAAGTTACATTTTCATAACATCCTAAGTCTCCCAAGGAAAACTCTACATGAGTTTTATCTCCTTCCTAACTTCTAAGTTCTCTTAAGTTATAATCTAAGGACTCTCGTTCCTAAGGTTTATAAATATAGCTTTGATACCAACCTGTGACGCCCCCAAATTCGGACCTCCACTTGGTCACTCGAATTTGGTTCATCACGTTCTCATGGTAAAACCATAATAACTAAAATAACGCATACACAACAAAAAATCTACTTTAGAATAATATACAATGATTTATTATAATTATTCCCCAAGTCTCATGAACTCACAAAGGCTTAATAGATTACATAATAATATCTAATAAAGACTTATTACATGATCTTACTTAAGCTTAAACATAGCCTGAAATAGTCTTAATACATCATAATAGACTTTAAACATAAACAGGACAAGCTAGTCAGTAGCCTTGCCCTTGCCCTTGTCTGTTCCAGAGACACCGCCATGTTCCTCCTTAACTGAAAGGTTTTAAATAAGCAAGGATGAACACAAATTGCCCAGCAAATAATATACAACAAGGGTGTAGGATATAATATCACAAGGTTTGAAATATCGAAGTGTCATTTCTAGGATAGTTCAAAGTGTCAGAATAATATCATGGATAAGAAATATCAACAATTCTTTGAATAGGAATGATAATTCAATATAAGTTTATTGTATGTATATGAATTCAACGACTATCAAGGTATCCAACCAATAAACAATTTATAATTTGAAAGCAAATACTAAAGACTATTGAACTTCCACTAGGGTTACCAATATTAAACTGATAGCCCAAAAATATCAAGTACTATAGATGATTAGTCTACAATACTTTACGTTATGCATAACACCACAATAATATTTATTCATGTGTTGGGGTTTCCAACAACAAACACTCCCCTTACCAAAATTGGTACGTATAACTATGGAAAAGATTTAAATAATCCGGCAACGTATACAAACCTCATAAGATCGACAAAGGAGTTATGCCGATCTTCATCAAAAGGACGTAGAATTTAATATTGGGGATCATGTATTGTTACATATTGCTCCATGGAAGGGAGTTATAAGATTTGGGAAGAGAGGAAAGCTCAATCCAAGATTTGTTGGTCCATTTGAGATTCTTGACCGAATAAGAAATGTGGCCAATAGACTCGCATTACCTCCAAACATGTCTCGAGTTCATAATGTTTTTCACATATCTATTGATAAGTGGATTTTATATACGCGAATCAATGTCCATTTGATGCGTAATTGTTGCTAAATTCTTGTGATCATGTTCATTTTTACTTGTTTTATGTTATTTCATGTGTAGGATGGTTGTTGTGGCATTTAACGGATATGTGGAGTCATTTGGGATGATTTGAAGTCAATTGGAGCAAAATTGGAAAAAGCCATGAAGTTCAGCAAGTTAGTTAGCAGATTACACTCTGCATTTAGGGTGGGCATGTTTATATCAGATACCACGGCTGGGGTCTTCTTTATCGATTAGTTAAAAGGTAGCCCGCTTGTATGCATATTTGGCTTATAAACTTCGATAAAGGCAGAAGGGTCTTCATACATTTCTGACAGAAAGGGTGCCGTGGGCGTTTGTTTTTTTCTCATGAACCCCCACCCAAGGCTGGGTGTCAATCGAAATGTGTTTTTGATTGAAACTCTTGCTGGAATTGGTTTTTAACAGATTGAATTACACATGGACTCTACTTGATGGAGATTTTTTGGCTGGGACTTGTGTGTTGGACATCTATTTACTGAATTAACAAGAAATGAAACAACAGACAAGGCATATTACAAAGATTTAGCTTAGTTTTTCTAAGCAAGCTGTGGAAGAGTATTTCGAGGAGATTTTCGAGACGATTGCAATTCTAGGCTACGAGAAGGGTATTTTTCAATATTCTTCATCTTAGGCTATTATTTGTAATCGAAAGAATGTTTTCTATGATTTAATCAGTGTTTATTTCGTTTATGATGAAGTAATTCATTTTTTAGGCTTATGATGGATCTTTAAGTGAAACGATGATTTTGTAAACTTTGATTTCCATTTCAATAATCTATTTCCAGTTTATCTATATTGATTTGAGCTTGAATTTATGAATTGCCTGATCAACAATTCTTTGTGGATTTGTATGAAATCGAGAGAGGATATTAAAATCTAGACCTAATTAATATAGCATGTGTTCATGAATTTTGTGAATTGCAGAATCTTGATGAATGTTAAGGTAGAGATATGCTTGACATCGCATGTAATCGGATAGAGAACTTAATCTTAAACCTTCTTTAATTGTAATTCACATAGAGATATAGTGAGTTAGTTAATTAAGGTGTTTAACTTGTTTCTATCTTAACTGTGGATTTAAGTTAATACGGTATTAGTGCATCGAGACGTGGTTAATACTACGTTCGTGTTCTTGATTAATAAACTGGGATAGTGAATTGAATTGGAATAAAGGTGTTAACATTAGAGTGAATCTTAAGGTGAAATCATAAGTCTAATGCTCCATTAATTGTTTGAAAATTCCAGATTTTGATATTTATGATTGTTTTGTGACAGTTCAATTATTCTTTAATTTAGAGTCTTTAATTTTAATTATTGAGTTAATTGGTTTAATAAAATTAGGATTAATAAGAAATTGGTAATTGTAAGTTAAGATTATTGCTAGTTAGTCTCTGTGGGAATGATACTGTACTCATCACTCTATTACTTGTTGACCACGTATACTTGCGTGTTTTGCGTAATTAGATTTTACCCAACATCTATGCTTCGTAAATATGTGAAAGACTCGAACCAAATTATTGAGTTAGAACCAGACAAGATAGTCGAAGATTTAACGCACAAAGAGGTACCTGACAAGATCTTGGATAGGAAGGAGCATGTCCTAAGCACAAAGGTTATACCACAAGTCAAAGTTTTGTGAAGGAACCATGCTATTGAGGAAATGACATGGGAGTTAGAATCGGAAATGAAAGCAAGGTACCCTCACCTTTTCGAAACACCAGGTACGTACGTCAATTTCGAGGACGAAATTTCATAAGGAGGGGAGGTTGTAAGACCCCAATTTTTTATAAACAAAATTAAATTTTCTCTATTCATTATCTTGAAATAATAAGGTGTTAATTTGATATAATGCTTTGGTTATGTGTGAAATGTTCAAATTTTGCAAAATAAGCAAGTGGTTATAAAATATTCATTGTTGTCGGAGAATATTCGTTTGGTCGTGGAATATTCTTGCGATCAGAGAATATTCGTACGACGACGTAGCCATTTGTGGGCCCCATAATGGAAAACGGTCGGATAAAGAAAACGACAAGTTTGAGTTTTTATAAATAATGGCGTGGTTGTTACCGTTAACACTGTTAGAATACCTGGTGGTTAAAATACAATAATACGTGTGGTTGCACAGTAGCACACGGTATTGCACAGTATTTTTTGGATTATTGATTCTTACCTAAGAAGGCACTACTCAATAATTGTTACAGTAATTACTGTTCAATATTTTATTTTATTGATTCAATAATTGATACGTTGATATTTTATATTATTGTTGTTTCAATAATTGTCACTGCACAATATTTCCCATTATCAGATCAATAATTCATATTATTTGAATAATATTATTAGATAGCATTATTGGCAATGTCTAAGGAAGTTCTGTCTAGGAAAGGGGTTTGGTCACCTAATTACACGCCAGTAAGGAGAAATCCTTATCAGAAAGCCCCCTCTTTCCTGGGAACGACCTGGTTGTCATTATTGTGATTCTATAATATTGTTTGTGAATTATTAATTATTGATTTATATGATACGAAAATATTTATTTTATGTGGATATAAATGAAGGAATTAATGCTGAGGTGTTTTATCAGTATTTTGTAAGAACAGAGGTATTAAAAATCATCCGTATGTGGATTTCAGTCATTTTCTGTTTTGAATTTAGAAAATCTTTCTTCTACAAAGTTGTAGAGAATTAAATTTCCTATAGAATGGACATAGAATTTATATTTTTCTGATAAAGGGCTATTTATTATGAATTATTGAAGTTTCATAAATAAATATTTTTATTTAAAATATGGGTGGGCCCCACTTTTTGTTGTTGTATAATTTTCTAAAATTGGTGGGCCCCACTATTGGTGTGCTGATAATTTGGTCAATGAGGTGTGCGTAGAAATTTTTGAAAATATTATTTTATTAAATTTAGTTTGCTTTGGCATTCTGGTATTTTCCTATAAATAGGGTACTTAGTTAGAATTGAAAATCACACCAGAATCAAAAGTTTTCTGTCTCTATAATATTAAGTGTATTTTTGTGAGTATTTAGATATCTTGAGTGTTGCTATTCAGTGCAAGTTTCCTTCAGCACTATATCCAATATTTCAGCCAGAAGTATTATTCTTTTAAGGTAAGGGATGTTATTTTCTACGTAAATGATGTTATTTATTTTAATATCATAATACCAAAATATTGGTATGAATTTTATTATGAAATTTTACCTTTTCATGTCGAGGTTACTATTCACGTATACGGCACTATACACGTATATGACACTATTCACGAATACAGTACTATTCACGAGTGCTATTCACGAAGTATGATTTTTCTTGTTAAATTTCTACCTTTTCATGTCAGTTACTATTCATGTATACGACACTATTCACGAATACGACACTATTCATAAAAAAATGAAACTTTCTTTTCTTTGTCCAAGTTGTCTTTTATGGTTACTATCTTCGATTGTATCCATGTTTGATCTTCATTCTTGAATTTTGCTCCACAATTGATTATTATGGAGTATTTTTGAACTTGGATAAACCAAAGTACGAATCCCTAATCTTTGTCCTGTTATCTCACTAAATTCGTTTTCTTTAAGATATTTTTCATCATCCTCAGTCCTAAATGGTAATACAATTGAATATCTTTGGCCCGTAGCGTAAAGATGAACAGGTGTTGAGATGAACATGACCAACTGATGATACAAATGAATATCTTTGGCCCGTAGTGCAAAGATGAATATTTGATTCAAGATGTATATTGATTGATGTTACAGGGATAAAATATTGATGATGAACTTTTAAATTCATGTATTTATATAGTGATCAAAAACTCGGTTGTCCATTATATTTTATCTCGATTTATTTAAGGCTAACGATAATTTATTCTACATTATCTTAGTCATAATATTCTTTCTTCGGGCTAGTTGAGCTCACCCTTTTCCTTTTGTTCCATTTTTCTTCTCGAGGCGAGAATATAATGGGAACTAGTTAGGGTGTGGAGTGATGTTTCAAGTCGGTTATTTTAGCAGTCCTCACTATTTTGTAAAATAGTGTATCAATAATTGTAATGAGGACTTATTTGAGTGTGGATATTGTCTAGAAGACAATATTTGTATTTAAACTCAAAGTATATGTGTTATCATATTTTATACGACAATTGTATTAATGAAGGGACTGTTATCGTCCTCCTTCTCCCGAATGATGACCATGATGTCTAGACAATCATCGTCTGGGATGTCTCTGTTCATACCCTCAGTATGGACTATGATGCGTATGTTTGACAACCGCCTTGAAATGTCTTGTTTACGTCTCCGATCCTTTTCCTCCGCCTCTGGATCTGGCATCAAGACTTCCTTTCCTTTGACTGGTATCCGCTTAGGAAATAAAATAGTCATCACGTGGGCGAGAACCTTTAATGCAGGCTGTACATCCTCAGCCTCTGTACGTCTAAGCAATCGCCGCGTGGCTGAAGATTATGGAACCTGTTTGTGTTTGTGAGGATTCCTATGACTGGGAACTTGAATTGGGCGCTTAATGCCCTGATGATCTTTGCCCAACCGTTGTCCAGGTTGATAACCCAAGGATATCATTTCTTGACTTGCCGACATCACCTCGACAGAAATTCTGGGTATCAAAGGTGGCACCCCAATGGGATGATAGTGAGTGTTGCTCACCTCTAGGGCTTGGAAGCTGACAAGCTCACCTTCTACATTGAAAATGATGATTTGCGTATAATTTTTTTTTTTAAAGGTGGGAATATGAACAAGGTAAAGCGTATGTATTTATGTGATAAATAAAATTTTATTTATTACATGAATATTGCAAATAATTTCTTTAAAGAATTATTGATCATTATAAATTATATAATAAATTAATTTTGTAGTAAAAATATTTTATTATTTATTTTTCCATGAATATAAGATTATTGTATTATTTAATATATTAAATGATTATTAGAATAATTATTTTATTATATGAATATATTCAGATTAGTTAAGTTAATTATTTTAACTTAATTAACAATGGTATGTATATGAATGTATGTCGGATATGGATTTAAAATCCTAATTCTGGATTTTGAATAACGAATGAGAATAATAATATAATATTAATTATATTTTAGTACTATAAATATGTACTGTATGTGTATACTGATAATAATTGGTCAGTTATGGTATAACATGACAAAACCCTAGCATTACTGCTAAACCCTAATTCGAAAGTCAAATACGACGGTAAGATTTGTTAAGTTGTTGTGTTATGTGATTAATGACAAGTATTAGAATTATAATCATAATTAGAAAAACCCTAATTATCGACTCGAAACCCTAATCATGAAATTAGAAACTCTAAATATTAAATTGGAAACCCTAATTGCTAATTATAAGCCATAATGCTAATTAGTGAATCTTAAACCTAATTTTCAAGTTTTATATAATTAGAAAACCTAAGTTAATTAAGGAACCCTAATTTCGAATTTAGGAAACTAAATTTTCATTTTTTCACCCAAGTACAAAATCTTAGAAAATAAAGTTGTAAAACCTTAGGGTTAAACCCTAAGGGTCGAACCCTAAGGGTTAGCTAAGTTACAAATTAGCCATTAAATTTACAAGCATTATGACCAAATTGCCCTTTCTCATTTCTTTAATATGTAACTTATCCATCTAGCCAAAACATTAGTGGTTGAACAACCCTAGCCTAACCATGTGCCTATAAACCAAACATATTAGCCAAATTCATTGCATTCAAGGCATATATATAGAATTAGAGAGATAAACATCATAAATTAAGCTCATTTGTTCAACATACACTCCACTAGTACTCTCTCTCTAACCCACGAAAATCAAAGGTAAATCAGTTCCTTAGCAAGTCCCCACTACCACTCATAGCAAACCAGCCTAGTATTAAGGATTTGATCAAGAAAGGTATAACCTAAAAACCAAGTTGGATCTGGAAAACTATGTTAGATGTTATGTTTCTGTGTTTATATATGTTGTATGTAGTACAAATAAGTGATCTGGGTTGGTATTAAGTGGATCTATAACATCTAAATGCACGAAATAGAAGTTTTTGAAAATCTAGAAATCTGAAAAATGATGTCTGACAACCGAATGTCAGACGTCATAGATCTCATTCTATTTATGGTTTTGTATGTTTAGAGGTTTGTACTTGTAGTATGTTGTAAGTGCTTTGATCTGAAACTTGAATCAAGCCTAGATCATGTCTAGATTGAAAGTTATGGTTGGTCAAACCTAGTTAACCGACCATGACTTTACAAATCTGGAAAAACCAGATCGTGGCCAGAAACGTCTAACAAGATGTTCTTGGGCTCTGATCTGTCATGTGTTTGATTATTTAGTTATGATGTTGTATCTAAGTTGTAATATGTTGTTTAGACTATATGCTAATGCCTTTAGATCACATAAATATCAAATTGGGTTGATTTAATGGCCGGTCAAAGTAGCTAAGTCGATCATAAAAACTAATTTCTGGGAACCCAGAAAACATATGAACCTTATTTCTGACAAGGTTTGACCGACATAGATCTGATGATTGTTTTGTTGTTAGACTAGTTTTATGTAATAGTTGTATACCTTGTCATGTTGGCTACACATTGAAAGCATTAAATCACAAAACCATTACATAGATTTCAAGTTGTGGAAGACCAAATATGGCTACATGAACTGTTCTTCATTTCTGGGTAACCTACAAAATGAAGAACAGCTCTGACAGCTTGTTCAAGGCCTTAGATCTTGCTCATGTGTTATGTTTTGGTCCAGAACTTGCTTGATAATTATAGTATTACATTAGTAATATAAGATCTAATTAATAGCTTGCCCAAAAACATCATAGATTAAGAATTACTCTTGGTCAAACATGGCCACTCGAACATTGTCTATGAATGTTCTTGGTGATCAAGAACACCTAAGGCGACACTTACTGTCGCTAAAGGCTTTAGCGACAAACTTATTGATTTTAATTATATTAATTTCCAAAAATCATTTAAAAATAAAAAATAATTTTTGAAAATGACAAAAATAATTTTAAAAATTATTTTAAGTTATAAAATTAACTTTTAATAATTTGATATATTTTTCATAAATATTAGTATTTATTTGAATGTTGTTGATATTTAATTTATTTAATAAATGCATTAAATAAATTAATTAAAAATGATTTTATTATATCAAAAATCATTTTAAATGATAATAATGTATTTAAAAATATTTAAGTTATAAAATATAACATTTAATATTTTAAAGAAAATTTCATTAATTATTTATTATTAATGATATTATATTTATTTAATAATTATATTAAATAAATTAGTTTAAAAATAATTTTAATATTATAAAAATCATTTTAAATGAAAATAAAGAGTTTAAAAATATTTTAAGTTATAAAATATAATTTTTAATATTTAAAGGTAAATTTCATTAATAATTTAATATTAATGATATTAGATTTATTTAATAATTAAATTAAATAAATACTTAAAAAATGGTTTTATTAATTTAAAATCATTTAAAAAGGATATAAATAGTTTAAAAATATTTTAAGTTATTATAAATGACTTTTTAATATTTTAGTGAATAATACCTTAATATTTAAATATTAATGGTAATTATTTAAAAATGATTTTAAATATTTTAAAAATCATTTAAAGGTAATAATAATGTTTTAAAAATATTTTGAGTTATTATAAATAACTTTAATATTTTGGCAATGGTTTTATTAATATTTTAATATTATTAAATTATTAATGATAATAGAATTATTTAAGGTTTAAATCATTTAATAATGATTCCAGTGTTTGAAAAATCATGATAAATTATAATAAATATTATAAGTCTGTGAAAAATAATATGACTAATATTTAAATTATCCAGAATAATATTTAAGGTATAGAATAAAGTTTAATTAACAATAAACTTGATAATTACTCGATAAAGCCGTTAGTACACCGAAATGCTACCGAAATTGATCCGAACCTATATAGGTTGACATATTAAATGTCTGTTTGTGATCCAATGACTGCTAAACATGTGTGACAATGTGATTAGGTTATGTTTTGACTGCCAATAACAGTACTATGTGTTACGATATGTTATTCTAATCGAAATTATAATCTTATGAATGATAGGTCGTTGTATTAACGATAGAACTAAGTCGTGTACTATAAGCAGCAGACCATGCAAGTATCTTACCTTTGCATCTACTTTATGCAATGGACATGTGTAAGATAGTTTCAGAACTATATTGTTATTGTGCTAGTTTATTAACTCAATTATTATTGTTAATACATTTCTACTTTGTCGACATTTGAGTTCTTGAGTTCTATCCAATCATTGTCTATCAATATAGTATTATTGTATAATCCAAATATATATTCTATTCATCAATTTCTGAGTATGGTTATACAAGTGTCCTCACTTGGATAATTATTGTACTTATTGATATATACCTATTATACTCCAGTATGTATACATTGATTAAAAGTTGTCTAAGCTATTTGACTCGGCTAGACATAGATTTAAAAATATTGTTGAACATGATAGATCTTTATTGTTATCCAACCGAATTGTTTTGGTTCAGATTCCAGACTAAGTATGAACATCCCAAATATGGGATACTTTTATGCGCCTAAGGCTAATATGTTAGACGAAAATATCGTTCGAACATGTAGTATTGATCGATACAGGGCATAACGGGCTGATCACCCCCGTGCCCGTAAGTTATGACGGTTTATAGATGAAGTTCTGTTTAACCTTTTCAAAAATTGAAAACAATGTTCATAGTCTGTCGATTGATCTTCATTAATAGTCAGTACGTAGTTTCAAAATTTTGAAATAAAATGGATATGTTGTTTATTGTTGCTTCAGCTTACTTCACAACTATTGATTCGTTGTAGAAGTGCCATTCACAGAAAACATTTACTTCTTTCAGCGAACGTTTATTGTTTGCTATTACTTGTTGGGCACTCAAATGCTCATCCTTGCTTAATTTAAATGTTTTCAGCTAAACATGAGGGGCCTGAAGGTTCTAACAAAGGCAAAGGAAAAGGAAAGGTTGCAGAACAAGTTCTACGCTATCCTATGTAATATTTAGACTTTATTAAGACAATGATATTTATTAATTATCATGTAATGTAATGTATTAAAGGTTGAGAACCTGGGAATTAGATGACTCTGATATATGTAAATTAAGTTTGATAGTTATATTATTATTATTATTATTATTATTATTATTATTATTATTATTATTCCGCTCAAAGAAATGGTATCGTGAAGTACTGAGTTCGAGTTTCAAGTACCTAAATTTGGGGGCGTCACATCATGGTATCAGAGCTATAGGTTAGAAACCTTAGGTGGGGTAGACCTTAGGACAGAGGGAAACATTGAAAAATACAAATAACTTATATAGAGTTTAAAAAGAGATGAATTGAATAAATTCAACGTGAAACAAAGTAAAAGATAACTTATATAAAACTATTATTTGCTTTATGTATATATTATATGCTAATCAGGATAATTTATGTGTAGATGTTAGGTGGAAAAGGATTAGGATACCCTCAGATCGAAAAGAAGGAGCCAATCTCTATAACCGAGCCAATATCAAAGCCAATAGCTGAAATAGAGGCTCAAGTTGACAGCAACCCGGATGAGGTAGTTATTGTGGAAAATGTAGTACCAAATCTAGAAATGGTAGTCTTGATAGATAGTGATTCGGACACGAAAGTTGAAGCTGATCAAGCATCAACATAAGTGCAGAATTTGAGGAATAAAGTTTCTTCTCTGGAAAAGCTGTGGGAAATAGAAAAGCTGTTAAATAGTCAATTGCGAAAGGCATTAATAGAAACAATGGAAGAACATGATAAGCTTAAAATCCAAATTGATCAAATGGGAGCCAAAAGCAACAAGTCATGTGCAGCTCCGTGCAAGAAGGGGAAAAGAAACATAAAAGACCGTGATATAGGAAATTCTTGTGATACCCCAAATTTTATGAATAAAGATTTAAATTTCTCGAAATATATTTTTTTCAAAATTATGGTGTGGATTTGAGATAATGTTATAGCTGTGGGTAATATTTATAAATTTTGCAAAGTATGCAAGTTGTTATATTATATTCGATTGGTCGAAGAATATTCTTTATGTGAGAATATTCAGACGACAAAGACAATCATTAGTGGACCCTTAATAACGAAATTATCATTTGATTGAGAAAACGACAAAAATATTTTTATGAAAATAACGGCGGAAGTTTTACAATTAACTGTTGAAACACCCGATATTAAAATTACAATAATACGCGTGGTTGCATAGTAGCACATGGTAATGATTATTGATGCTTACGTGAGAAGTCACTCAGTTTTGTTCAATTATTGCTACAGTAATTGTTGTATAGTATCTCACGTTATTTGATTCAATTATTGTCGATATTTTATATATTATTAAATCAATAATTGAGATAACAAAGTTATTAATATTATTATTTATAATATTAACGATGTCTAGAAGTTCTGCCAAGGAGAGGTTTGGTCACCTAATTGCGTGCCAATAGGGAGAAATCTTTATTTGAAAGCCCCCTCTTTCGTGGAAATGACCTAGTCGATTAATATTGTGAATTATAATAATGATGATAAATATTGTTAAATACATTGAGGTATCTTTTTATGAAGTCATGAAAGTTTATATATATATATATATATATATATATATATATATAAATTTTGTTTTATTAGTATTATTAATGTAATAAAATGTAAAAGCTTTTTATATAAAAAATGTAATACTTTTATAAAGTTATTTGTTTTATTAGATATAATTAGAATATAATATATTTTATTATGCATAGTGTTTGCATAAAGCTGCGATAGTATTTGCATAGTAAATTTTTTTATATAAAAATGCAATACTTTTATAAAGATATTTATTTTATTAGACTATAAATAGAATATATTATATTTTATTTAAAAGATTTTATTTTATTAGAATATTTTATTTATAATTTGCATAGTAAAACAATACTGAATATCTGTCTGCTTAAAAGTAAATCAATCTGACTGCTCATGAATTAGTTACTATTCACCCATTCTCCTATAAATAGAAGCTCATTCATTCATTATTTCTTACGAATTCACTGAAACTCTAGAGAGAGAAACTATAGAGAGAAAGAAGAAAAATATTCTGCTACTCACTTTTCTAATATCCAATTTCTTCTAAGGTAAGGGGTATTATTTCTTTCGTATTCATGAAGAGAACTTATGTTATTCCATTCTTTATTATTCTGTTGGAATAACATGTATACGCGTGCTACCCTATACTTGGTGAAATTCTTTTGTTATTCCATTCTTTATCATTGTGTTGGAATAACCCGTCTATGTGAAGTACTGCATACATGGTGAAATTCTTCTGTTATTCCATTCTTTATTATTCTGTTGGAATAACCTGTATACGCGGGCTACCCTATACTTGGTGAAATTCTTTTGTTATTCCATTCTTTATCATTATGTTAGAATAACCTGTCTATGCGAAGTACCGCATACATGGTGAAATTATTCTATTATTCCATTCTTTATTATTCTATTGGAACATCCCATGCGTGCGTTTACGCATGACCGATTCCGTTATTTATTATTCTGCTGGAATATCCCGCTTGCGTGCTTTTATGTCCCACTCGTTCCATTAATTATTATTCTCATTGGAATAACTCGTGTCTGCGATTACTATCGCATGCATGGTGATTTCTGCTTGTTATTCCATTCTTTATTATTCATTGGAATATCCTCGTTTGGTCTTAATTTCTTTGACCGGTTCCGCATATTTATTATTCTCGTTGAATAACTTTTCTGCATAAGGCCTATCGCATGAGTGGTGATTTCTTTTGTTATTCCATTCTTTATTATACTCAGTCGGTTAAAGTTTTGACTTCTATATTCCATGAAATTAGTGGAATATCCTTGATATTTGCGCTTCATCAAGTATCTTTTCATGGAAATATTCTTCTGAACATTCTTGAATTTTACTCTACAAAGAAGTATCATGTTGACAATTTGGACGTTATTAGTTCCTGGATAAATTAATTCTTGAACTTGTTTTATTGAATTCTTATATCATTGTCATCATTCTCATGTTTATATTATGTTGAAAGTCATCTCATGGCCTCAGAGTGCATAGATGGACTTGGTATGATTATGACCGAGGATTAATCGGTATAATCATGACCGTAATGTTACAAATGATGTGGTAAAAGTCCTCATTGGCCCGTGGTGCATTGATGGATGATTGTTGGCATGATCATGACCATTGATGAATACACGAATATCCTTGGCCCGTGAGTGCATGGATAATTTGTGGTTGTGATACTAATGAATATCCTTGATCAGTAGTGCGGGGATGATGTGGATTATTTATTGTCGAGTCTCAAATGATAAAAGTGATGAAAACCTTTTTAAAACATAAAGGATAGTAGATTTTATTCTCTACTCGACTCTTTTAATGGATTGCTTGTTCCGTTGCAGTTAAACTTGATGTTTGTTATATTTTATCAGTTTAACATTGTTGAAGACTAATGATAATTTATTCTACATTATCTTAGTCATAATATTTCTTACTGGGCTAGTTGAGCTCACCCCTTTCTTTCACTGTTCTCTTCAGGAAATGAGAACGTAGCCGGGACTAGTCGGGGAATGGAGTGACGGTCCAGATGATAGTATTAGTAGTCCTCACTATTCTGTTAAATAGTGTAACAATAAATGTAATGGAGACTTCTTTGAGTGTGGATATTGTCTAAATGACAATATTCTTATTAAAACTCTCAATTTATGTTTTGTCGTATTTTACACGATAGCTGTATTATTAAGTTGTATTTGTATTTTTGTACCATGTATTTGGTGACTCAAGATGGGTGATGTATACCTATTTTGGGGGCGTCACAGTTGGTATCAAAGCTTAGGTATATGATCCCTGGCTGAGATGTGAGACAAGAACTAGGAGGGGAGAGACGGGAATTCCTTCGCTAGTATGATGTACCTAAGTTTATTTGGTATTTAATTGGTCGGTCAGAGTATAGGGATAATATGTGATATGTTAATTAACCCTTGTTTTGTGACAGTCTTTGAAAATGGCATCTGAAAATGTTGAGATAAGCAATGGAGCAAAATAATATGACCGTATCGCAGTACGAGGCTAAGTTTGCGGAGTTATCCCGGTTTGCATCCCATTTGGTCGATAATGAGGAGCGAATGACGTGAATGTTTCTAAGAGCTTTGAAACTCGATATACGTCAATACCTCATTTCTCATAAACTTTGTTTATATTCAGATGTTGTGAATAGGGCTCAGTTATTAGAAGCGCGATAATGAGTTAGCACAACCAAAAGGTAACGACCAACAACACGATAATAATCGTCTCTAAGTGGCAATGCAACGGTGAACAATGATGACCATCGTGGGGGAAATTATCATGCTAAGAATGGTAACCACTTCAGAAGGTAATCATGGCCAAGATAATAGAAGTGGAAACTTCAAGAAGAGAAGGTCATTTAGCTAAAGGCCTCGAAGTAAACTCCAGGCCTGACAGACTGAACTTCCGATAGCATCCGGAATGGATGTGAGCTGTCTTCCAGGGTTATCTCTGAAGACGAGTAACCCTATCAGTCTACAACACACATAAGACTTGGTATCAGGTCAAACTATTTTAGTCTAACTTGAGCCCGACAAAATTCTAATATCCCGACGGTCTAGTCGAACAAATCTCGAGTCTAAAATCACTAAGACTCGGTCTAAACTGGTTCATAGATATCTTAGATAATTTATTATGAGTCAAAATATTTTTCATAAGCTCGTAATAATTTTCAGACAATTATTACCATTTATCATGATTTTTCAATCATTAATATCGTATTTATGTAATTTAAATACCATATAATTCCTTTATAATTAATATTTATTTAATATTAAATATTAATAAAAATCATAACATACTATTATAATATATTTATAATATCACAAAGTATTTTTAATACTTTAAAATTATATTTATATGATTTTTAAATGCTTAAATCCATTATCCGATAATTCCTATTAATATTAAAATATTAATTTTTTCATGACAAAGTATCAAAATTTATATTTTACAACTCAAAATATTTTTCTAACCCTTAAATCATTTTTATATGATTTTTAAAGCATTAATTCTAAATTTCCATAATTTATTTAATATATTCATTAAATAAATTAATCACCATTAATATAAATTTATTAATGAAATTCATCAAAATATCGGAAGTTATTAAAAATAACTTTAAAATATTTTCTTATATCATAATATAATTTTTCATGATTTTTCAAGTATTAAAATCATTTTAAATAATTTATTTAGTATTATAATTAAATAAATTAAATACCATTTATATTCCAAAATATTAAATATTTATGAAATATACTCTAAATAATTAAAAACTAATTTTTAGGCTTTAAAATAATTTTTAGGAATTTATTTTGTATTTTTTCATAATTTAAAACTAATTTTCTCTAATTATTTAAGAATAGTCGAGGTACCTTATTTGTGCCCTTGAATCCGTAAGGTCCAAGCTTACTTAATGTGTTATAAAGGTTCAAATATGTAGTGGATATGCCAGTGTACAATTCTAGAATATCAGATCAACATAACAACATCCAAAGAACAAGATTCAAGCTAGTCAAACTTTGTCATAAGAATTGCTCTTGAAGGTTTCTGGGTTTTCCAGAAATCTTCAAAACAGATGGTCAAGGCTACTTTGACCCTTAATAACTTTGGTCCAGTGCAATATCTAAGTGTTCTAAAGGAATGACCATGTAGCCTACATGTTAGTCTACAAAGCTAATACAATAACATAACCAAACTATCAAACAACAACAAGATCTATGACTTAGAAAAGCTTGTCAGAAGCTTTCTGGGCAAATCTGGGTTTTCCAGAACAGTTTGGTCATGGTCGGTCAACCGACTTTGACCACTTATATCTTGAGATCTACACATGATCTGTTCCTGTTTCCAGTTCCAGATCATAGAAAACATGGCATACTACAAATCTATAACTTCAAACACCATAAATCTTTAACACACAAGAATCTAAGAGCCCTGACATTGGCTTGTCAGACAACATTTTAGGGTTCTTGGTCAGTTGCTAAAAACTCATTCTAGATGTTATGGATTTGTGATGTAACATCATAGATCACTAAATAACATCCTTATACACACTTCTAAACAATAACTAACAACATCTAACAATAAATCACATGATTTTCAAGTTTTAGGGTTTATACCATTCTAGCTTTGATTTTTGATTTCTGTCCTTGTGATCTATTCTTGGAAGGATAAGAGCTGATCTTGGCTATGTTTCTCACACTCTCTCACTCTATGTTTCGAAATTATAGAGAGAGAAAAGGTTGGATAGAATGCTAAGGAAAGTAAGAGATTTTTCTTACTTTCTAACTTATATCTCTTTGATTCAATGTATTTGAGTTGCAAGGTGGCACAAAGCTGATCTTGGAAAGATATATAACATATGAAATAAGTATTGGAGTGATGAGTCACAAGATTTCACAAATCTTTTGCTTAAATTTTAAGAAAAAGGGTATTTCGGTCATTTCTCACCTATTAAAGGTAATTTGGTCTTTTCCCCTATAATTCGAAGGGTATTTTGGACATTTCCCTTTTATCCCATAACTTAAGCATTTAAAATTTGCTTTTGAATTCCCAAATTAGGGTTTTGAATATCCAAACTACGGTTTCGGATTCCCAGAACTAAAATTAGGATTTTTGAACGTATCACTAGGGTTTCTAACAGTTCATTAGATTTTTCTAACTTAATCACCATATTCATATCATTAATTTAGGGTTTATCATCTATGTAACTTATCTGATCAAAATTTGATCCTTATTCACAAATTATACACATAAAAATAATTATTGTTCACATATAGGATGTAAGACCCCAACTTATTATAAATAAAATTGAATTTTCTCTATTCATTATCTTGAAATAATTAGGAGTTAATTTGATATAATACTTTGGTTATGGGTGAAATGTGCAAATTTTGCAAAATAAGCAAGTGGTTATAAAATATTCATTTTTATCTGGAATATTCGTTTGGTCGTGGAATATTCTTGCTTTGCGGGAATATTCGCATTTACTTGCCAGCATGACCATTTAGGGCCCCATAATGTAATAACCGATTTGGATGAAGAAAATGACAAATTTGAGTTTTTATAAATAACGACGTAGTTGTTACTGAATAACACTTGTTAGAATACCTTGTAGATAAAATACTGATGTACGCTGTGGTCGCATAAAGAAAGATTACCAGTATTGCATTGTATTTTTGAATTATTGATTCTTACGTGAAGAAGCACTACTCAATAATTGTTATAGTAATTACTGTTCAATATTTTATTTTATTCAATAATTGATTCATTGATATTTATATTATTGTTGTTTCAATAATTGTCACTGCACAGTATTTTCCATTATCAGATTAATAATTCATATTATTTGAATAATATTATTAGATATCATTATTGGAAATGTCTAGGAAGTTCTGTCTAAGGAGAGGTTTGGTCACTTAATTGCGCGCCAGTAAGGAGAAATCCTTATCTAAAAGCCCCTTTTCCCAGGAACATTCGTCATTATAATTGTGATTCTGTAATATTATTTGTGAATAATTAATTATTGATTTATATGATAAGGAAATATTTATTTTATATAATTGATGGATATATTTATTTTATGTGGATATAATTGAAGGAATTAATGTTGAGGTGTTTTATCAGTATTTTTTAGTTTGAATGGAGGTATTAAAATCAAATCGATTGTTCGGAGATATATTGCGTGAGTTATAATTTTTAATCTGACCGTTGGATCGTTGTGATTTTTGGATATATTATACATATATAAGTTGAGTATATGTCCACAAATTTTGAACCGTTAAAAATAAACGTATGATTTGTTATGAATTTTAAGTGGTGACTGATTCAGAAATTAAGTTTATAAATGATTTTGGTAGAAAATTCTAGAATTGAGTGGGCCCCACTTGTGGTTGGTGAAGAAATGTGCTGAATTTTATTTTAAACGTGATGAGTGGCAATAGTAGCAGGTAAAGCCATTAGGTAACAGGTCAAGTCTGCTACGACGTGCTAGCATTTTCCTATAAATAGGGTGTTGAGTTAGAATTGAAAATCACACCAGAAACATAAGCTTTCTCTCTTTCTCTCTCTATATTATCGAGCGTATTTTGTGAGTATTTAGATACTTTGAGAGTTGCTATTCAGTACAAGTTTCATTCAGTATCATATCCGACATTTCATTCCGAAGTACTGTTTCTTTGAGGTAAGGGATGCTATTTTCTTCTTAAATGATATTATTTTCTTCAATATCATTATGCTGAGATATTGTTATGAATTTTATTGTGGAATTTCTACCTTTTTGTGTCGGGGTTACTATTCACATATAAGGCACTATTCACGTATACGGCACTATTCACAAATACGATACTATTCACCGAAAAATGAAATTTTTTCTTTTTTATCCCAGATGTCTTTTATGGTTACTTTCTTTGATTGTATCCATGTTTTGATCTTTATTTTTTAATTCTACTTCACAATTAGTTATTATGGAGTATTATTGAATTTGGATAAACCGAAATACGAATCCCTAATATTACTCCTTCTGTTTCACTGGATTCGTTCTCTAAAATGTTTTTCATCATCCTCAGTCCTTAATGGTGATACTTGATGAATATCTTTGGCCTGTAGTGCAAAGATGTATGATTACCTGATGAATATCTTTGGCCCGTAGTGCAAAGATGAACAGGTGTTGAGATGAACACGACCAACTTGTGATACAAATGAATATCTTTAGCCCATAGTGCAAAGATGAATAATTGATGCAAGATGTATATTGATTGATGTTACAGGGATAAAATATTGATGATGGACTTTTAAATTCATAGATGATAGTAGATTTCATTCTCTACTTAACTCTTCCAATGAATTGTTGTTTCCGCTGTAGTTGTTGATCTAAAACTTGTTGTCTATTATATTCTATCAGATTTTTCCCTGTTGAAGACTAAGGATAATTTGTTGTATATTATCTTAGTCATAATATTATTTATTGGGCTAGTTGAGCTCACCCTTTTCCTTTTTGTTCCATTTTTCTTCTCAAGAAGCGAGAACATAGCAGGAAGTAGTCGGGGTGTGGAATGATGGTTCTAGACAGTTGTTTAGCAGTCCCCACTATTTTGTAAAAAAGTGTGTCAATAATTGTAATGAGGACTTTATTTGAGTGTGGATATTGTCTAGAAGATAATATTTGTATTTAAACTCACAGTATGTGTTGTCGTATTTTGCACGACAATTGTAATAATAAAGTTGTAGTTGTTTTTTATACCATGTATTTGGCGACTCAGAATGGGTGATGTATACCTATTTTGTGGGCGTCACAGTTGGTATAAGAGCTTAGGGATATGGTCTCTGGTGGTAAATCCTTCGCTAGTGTGTCCTACCTAAGCTTATTTGTTGGTCGGTCATAATATAAGGATATTATGTGATATGTTAATTTGTTTAACTAACCCCTATTTTATGGCAGTTTTTAAGAATGACAGCTGAGAATGTTAACAATGGAGTCTATGAGATTGTGGAACAACCTTTGATTACCAACCAAGAGAACGTGCAACAGGAAGGCAATATTCCTCCTGTAAACAACACTACCGAGTAAACGATGAATGATGCGATGTTTAGAAACTTTTTGCAGTTCATGCAAAATCAGACGAGGGAGACTCATGTACAAAATACGGGTGGAAATGATAACAATGCGCAATTTGTCACAGCCAAGCAGTTCAAGGAGTTGGGACCACTAGATTTCTGGGGAAAGCCGGATCCGATTAAGGCAGAAATGTGGGTCAAGCAAATTACCAAGATATTCGAGGTCTTGGGATGCACGGAGGAAGAGAAGGTTCCATTCGCCACCTTTATGTTTCGTGGTGAGGCAGCTTACTGGTGGGAATCTGTGAAGCGTACCCAGCCAGACGCACTCAACATGTCTTGGGAAAAATTTCAGAAACTGTTCAATGACAGGTACTTTCCTGAAAGTATTCGTCATATGAAGGAAATAGAGTTTATTAAACTGGAATAAAAAAACATGACGGTATCCCAGTACGAGGTGAAGTTCGTGGAGTTATCCAGGTTTGCACCTCATTTGGTAGAAAATGAGGAACGTATGACGCGGATGTTCTGAGAGGTCTAAAACCCGAGATTTGGCAATATCTTATCTCTCATAAATTTTCTTTATATTAAGACGTTGTAAACATGGCTCAATTATTAGAGCGTGATAATGAGTATGTTCAACCGAGGGACCACAACCAGGGTCATACCGGTGACAGCAGTCATCGGAGCGATGATAACCAGCGAGGAAGGAAGAGTACGGACAAAAGCGGTAACCACTCGGGTGGTAATCGTGACCATGATAATAGGAGAGGTGAGTTAAGTGGAAATTTCAAAAAGAGGAGATTCAACAATGACGGGAAGACATTAGCACCAACAACAAATTCTAGGGGAGGAGAACGACCGCCAGTTAGATGCTACAGATGCCTAGAGGAGGGACACATAAGTCCAAACTGTTCACAACCTTCCAAGGTGTGTTTCAATTGTGGAAAACTACCACATCCCCAGCCCAATTTTTCCCAGAGCAAGTCAAGTCCAACTGGACTAAGGCACCAAAGGCGACTACGGACAAAACAAAGTCGGTGGTTCAAGGAAGGGCATTTGTCGTGACTGGCCAAAACGCGAGAAACACGAATGAGGTGATCACGGGTAAGCTAATCTTGAACTCTTGCGAAGTTTATACCTTACTAGATACTGGTTCTACCCATTCTTTTATCTCTCCTGCTTGTGCTCAACGTTTAAACTTAACTCCGAAGAAATTGGACTTTAACTTATCTGTTGAAACTCCGTTGAGTGAAACCTTTGTTACATCTACAGTTTATAAATATTACTTGATCCAAGTTGGCACGATCACATTACCTATTGATCTTATCTCTTTAAAGATACTTGCATTTGATGTGATTTTAGGAATTGATTGGTTAACCACTCATCATGCCAAAATTGATTGTTTTCGTAAGGTTGTTAGTTTTCATATTCCTAACCAACCTGTTATACGAATTCAAGCAACTAAACCACTAAAATCAGTCACGGTCATATCAAGCCATAAAGCTATTCGTTTATTAAAAAACGGAAGTCAAGCTTTCTTATCCCATATTATGGGCTTGAACAAAAACACATCAGATTTGAATAATATTCCTGTTGTTAATGAATTTCCTGATGTATTTCTTGAATAACTTCCTGGTCTACCCCCAGAGCGTGAAGTTGAATTCTTTATTGATCTTGAACCGGGTACAAAGCCCATTTCTAAAACCCTATATCGAATGGCTCCTATTGAACTTCAGGATTTAAAAGTCCAACTAACGAAATTGTTAGACATCAGTTTCATTCGTCCTAGTACATCTCCTTGGGGTGCTCTTTTTTATTTGTAAAGAAGAAAGACGGGAGTATGAGACTTTGTATTGACTACCGAGAATTAAACCATGTCACCATCAAGAATAGGTATCCACTACCTCGTATTGATGACCTGTTTGACCAGTTGCAAGGAGCACAATTCTTTTCAAAGATCAATCTTCATTCTGGATATCATCAGCTGAAGATTAAAATTGAGGATATTTCGAAGACTACCTTCAGGACTCGGAACGGGCATTATAAATTCTTAGTCATGTCTTTTGGATTGACTAATGCTCCTGCTGCTTTCATGGATATGATGAATCGTGTATTCAAGGAATATTTGGATCAATTCGTTGTTGTCTTTATTGATGACATCCTCATCTATTCAAAAAGTCGTGAAGATCCTGAGCTCCATTTGAAGCTGGTACTTGAAAGACTTTATGACAACAAGCTATATGCCAAGTTGAAGAAATCCGAGTTTTGGCTTAAGGAAGTAGCATTCCTTGGGCACGTGATGTCAAAACATGGAGTATATGTTGACCCGACAAAGATTGACGCAATCCAAAGTTGGGAGCAGCCAAAGTCATTGACCGATGTGCGTAGCTTTCTAGGTTTAGCTGGTTATTATCTGAGATTCGTGGAAGGATTTTCTCGAATCGCTACTCCGTTAACTCAGCTGACTTAGAAAGATGCAAAATTCGTATGGAGCGAGGAATGCGAGAAGAGTTTCCAAGAGATCAAGAGGAGACTCATTTCGGCACCTGTTCTGACAATACCATGTGGTTCGGATGGATTTGTTATCTACAGCGATGCTTCAGGTAAAGGGTTAGGATGTGTTCTCATGCAACATGGGAAAGTCATAGCCTATACCTTGCGACAACTCGAAGAATATGAGAGGAATTATCCTACTCATGATCTGGAGTTGGCAGCAGTTGTTTTTGCGTTGAAAATCTGGAGACACTACCTGTATGGGGAGAAAGTGGAGATTTATACGGATCATAAAAGCCTCAAATATTTCTTCACCCAAAAGGAACTCAACATGCGGCAACGACATTGGTTCGAGTTGTTGAAAGATTACGACCACAACATTCAATATCATCTTGGAAAAGCAAACGTGGTAGCTGTCGCATTGAGTAGAAGATCGTATGCGGGTACGAGTGCGATGTTGTTAACACAAAGACCCATTTTGTACGACTTACAAAGAATGGAGATAGAGTTAAAGACTCCAGGGACCCACATGATGATGGCAAATATACAAGTAGAACCGACTTTAATCGATAAAGTTAAAGCTGCTCAAGCCACAGACCCAGAGATGATACGTATGATGACGAAAGTGTAAGAAGGTGCTATTCCGGAGGCAAGAATTGATGAATAAGGAATACTTAGAGTCAACTCCAGACTTTGCATTTCTAACGATTCTGACTTGAAGCATAGAATCATGATGGAGGCACACAACACACCGTTTCCAATCCATCCCGGGAGTACCAAAATGTATCATGATCTTCGACATATATTTTGGTGGAGAAATATGAAGAGAGAGATCGCAGAGTTTATCTCGAGGTGCTTAACTTGTCAATGTGTAAAGGCGGAGAATCAAGTGCCAAAGGGTCCATTGCAACCACTTGAGATTCCAAAATGGAAGTGGGAACACATTACCATGGATTTTGTTATGGGTCTTGATGATTGGGTAATATACTCATGACTTGGATATATTTGGGGTTAATTTATTGTATTCTCAAAGAATTTAGATTTGTTTTACTGTGTTTAGTTGTGTTATTGTAGGTTTGTTAGCTGTAGGAACGTTTGGGAGCATTTGAGCTGAAAAGGGCCATAGTTGGAATTTTATGCACCCCAGCGCCGAGGCGCTGGGGCAGAAATTTGGTTGACCAAGGCGCGCATTGACTGGACGTTGAGTTGCATTAAAAACTTTAAAGAGGTCGTTATGTGACAAAAATTGAGTTGGAATTGGATTGTGGAACAAGATGGGAAGTATATAAGGTTTATTTACATTGAATTAGGGGATAATCTGCACAATTGGAGGCTGATCAAGGAGCTAAAGGAGAATTGGAAGAATTTACTTGGAGCTTTTCTCTTCTTCTTCTTCATTCTTCAATTTGTGTAATTCATTAAGGATGATTTTTCAAATATTGTTGGTTTTAATTTCCGTTATGAACTAATTTCTTTCATTAAGATTCTAATTGAGCCTTTTATGATTATGAATTAATTATTTGATTTATTCCAATTATTTATGTTGAAGTGAATTGTTCATCTTGCTTTGTGCTAATTGATTAATTATCTGGCCAATAATTACCTTGTTACTCTAGAAGGAATTGAAAAAGGAATTCTAGGGTTAGAACTGGGCATGGTGACATGTGACTTAGTTATTTGCACAGTGAATAATTAGGTTTGTGAATAGAATGGAAATATCTATTTGCCGCATGTAACACATAAGGAATTGGGATTGAAAAGAGTTTAATTCAATTGTTTTGCATAGGAATATAGCAAAATTAATTTGGGTTAAATAGAAGGCAATTGATCACTTGGAAAAAGACTTTTGGCATTTGAGAATTTCTGTTAACAATTCAGTAGACATAATAATTGGGATAATTGGATAATTGATTTATAGTTCATAATTGGGGATATTGGAGTCTTGATCCTTATTTATCTGAATTCAATCAAATCTTAGTTTTGTTTATTTGCTTTCTTTTAGACTAATCTCTTTTAATTGTTTAATTTAGTTTTCTTAATTAGAAAAATCACAATTATTGGTTGTTTAAATAAAATTGAATTGATATAGTGCTAGTAGTTGGAATTTATTAATTAGAATTCTCTGTGGGATTGACACTCTATCTTATCACTCTATTACTTGTTGACCGTATATACTTGCACGTTTGCTTTGATTGTGAAATCGATCAACAAGTTTTTGGCGCCGTTGCTGGGGAACTTCTTTATTAGTATTAATTCCATATTAGTTATAATCAATTCGGTCTTAATTTAAACGTTACTTATTTTTCTTCTTGTATTTGCAGGAATTCTTTGCGAGTGTATGAACACTAGATTAAGGGCGAAAAAGGAACTTTTTCCTTATACAGACGATATCGAAAAGAAGTTCCGGAAATTGCAATCGACTAGTGCAGTGTCACTTGTGGAAGAAGAACTGGCAGAACAAGAAATTCCAGCGAACATGGCAGGGACTGATCAATCAGAAATCACTTAGGGACTATGCCATGCCGAATGTCACGGATATACAGTCGAGTATTAGGAGGCTGGTGATCAATGTAAACAGTTTTGAGATTAAACCGGGAACAATTCAGATGCTTCAGAATACATGTCAGTTTGGGGGTAGTTCGATAGATGATCCTAATGAGCATATCTTAAATTTCTTGGAAGTTTGCGACACCTTCAAATTCAACAATGTATCGAAAGATGCTACACGGTTGAGGATGTTCCCGTTTACCTTGAAAGACAAAGCGCGAAGTTGGCTACATTCTCAGCCTCCTGGCTCAATCACCACTTGGGACGACTTAGCTCAAAAATTTCTAGCTAAGTTTTTCCCACCAGCGAAGTCGGCAAAACTACGGAATGATATTCACACTTTCGCACAATTTGATTCAGAATCATTATATGAGGTGTGGGAAAAGTTTAAGGATATGCTCCGTAAGTGCCCACACCACGGAATTCCACAGTGGATGCAGTTAAGGATATTTTGTGATAGTTTGCAAGCGTCCACGAGGGCTAGTATTGATGCAGCAATAGGGGGATCGATCATGTCTAAGAGTTTTGATGAGGCATATCAGCTATTAGAAACAATGGCCACCAACAACTATCAGTGGCCCATGACTAGGTCTAATCCTCCGAAAACACTGGGAAAGTATGACGTAGATGCGATGACAGCATTAACAGCACAAGTGGCCACAATGGCTAAGTAGATGGAAATATGGCGTCCACAATCCACACAGCAGGTAGCAATGGTTTGCGAATTATGTGCTGGGGGTCATGCTACGGATCAATATGCCATAAATCCTGAATCAGCTCAGTTCGTAGGGAGCTATAGTCGATCTACCCAACCTTACCCGAATCAAAACGCATATAATCCAGGTTGGAGAAATCATCCGGGGTTTTCATGGAGTAACAATCAAGCTCAAGCTCAAGCGCCGTGACAACAAAACACATCCGGGTTTCAAAATCAGACTTAACAACAACCAGAGAGGAAATCAAGTTTGGAAGAAACCTTGGAGAGATTTATTAGAGCGTCTGAGAAAAAGAACGAGGAACAAGATAAAGAATTGAATCAACTAGAGCTGAATATGAAAAGCCAAGGTGCGTTAATTAAGAATCTAGAAAATCAAGTGGGACAGATAGCACATGAACTGAATAACCGACCACTTGGAACACTTCCGAGCGATATAGAGAAAAACCGGGGCAGAGATGAGCATTGTAAGGTTGTAACTCTACGAAGTGGAAAGGAATTGCAAGAGACAGTCAAGGATGGGGAAAAAAGGGACAAGGCATTAATTGAAATTGAGGAAGTTGTGGACACCCGAAAATGTCAAGATGAGACTTTAGAGCAGAAAGAAGCGGAACCAACCATCACAATGCCTCCCATACCGTACCCACAAAGGTTTTAAAAAGCCAAGTTGGATAAGTAGTTTTCACGATTCTTGGATATCTTCAAAAAGCTGCATATCAACATCCCCTTTGTCGAAGCCTTGGAACAAATTCCGAGTTACGCCAAGTTTATGAAGGAGGTTTTGTCGAAGAAGAGGAAATTGGGTGAGTTTAAAACAGTGGCATTGACCAAAGAATGCAGCGCGATCATTCAGAATAAGTTACCACTGAAGCTTAAGGACCCAGGTAGCTTTAATATTCCATGTGAAATTGGAAATCAGTTTTCGGGTCGAGCATTGTGTGATTTGGGGGCCAGTATAAATTTGATGACATTATCCGTTTACAGCCAGTTTGGACTTCAAGTTCCACGACCGACAAATATTAGTTTGTAGTTAGCGGATAGATCGGTTACTTATCCACGAGGTATTGTTGAAGATGTTTTAGTTAAAGTGGATAAATTCATCTTCCCTGCGGACTTCTTTATCCTGGATTGTGATTTGGATAGCGAAATTCCAATAATTCTTGGGCAACCATTTTTAGCAACGGGTAGAACTTTGATTGACGTTCAAAAATTTGAGTTGAGGATGTGAGTTGAAGATCAACAGGTCACTTTTAATGTTTTTAAGTCAATGTCTTATCCGAAAGAAAAAGGTGAATGTTTGCGGGTTGATATCATGGAGAAATTGGTTAATCATAAGTTCAGTGGAAATTACTCAAAGGATCTGCTTGAATCCATTTTGTTTGGGATAGATGATTATAGTATTGAAGATGACGTAGAGTATGTCAAATGGCTAGATACACCATCAGTCTTCCAGAAAAGCAATCAATCATTTGACACCCTTGAGAGGACCGAAACGGAAGGTAAAAAGTTCAAACCCTTGATAGAAGAGCCACCGGTGTTGGACTTAAAACTGCTACCATCCCATCTGCAGTATGCTTATTTGGGAAAAGACGCTACCCTACCAGTTATTGTTTCAACGGAGTTAACTGACACACAAAAAGAGAAACTGTTACGGGTTATGCCTGAGTTCAAAACAGCAATTGGGTGGACCATAACGGATATTCGGGGAATTAGTCCATCTTATTGTATGCACAAGATTCTAATGGAAGAGGGGGCAAAACCAACCATTGAGATGCAAAGAAGGCTAAACCCCATTATGAAGGATGTGGTGAAAAAGGAGATTATAAAGTGGTTGAATGCTGGCATTATTTACCCAATCTCAGATAGTTCATGGGTGAGTCCTGTACAATGTGTACCAAAGAAAGGGGTATGTGTGGTGGTGAAGAATGAAGCTAATGAGCTCATCCCTACTCGAACGATTCTGAGGATGAAGAGTATGCATGTACTATCGCAAACCTAATAAAGCCACTCAGAAGGATCACTTCCCTTGCCATTCATTGATCAAATGTTGGATAGGCTAAGCGGGACATCGCCTCTTGCCTTTTACGGATGGATATTACGGTATAATCAAATTGCCATAAAGACTTGGGAGGATAAAGAGAAGACTACATTCACATGCCCATACGGTACGTTTGTATTCCGGCGTATGTACTTTTATTTATGTAATGCGCCGGCAACCTTTCAACGGTGCATGATGGTGATCTCCTCTGATATGGTCGAGCAAAATTTGGAGGTATTTATGGACGATTTTTCTATGTTCGGTGATAGCTTTGATCTATGTTTGAAAAATCTAATTTTAGTGTTGAAACGATACGTGGAGACTAATCTGGTTCTTAACTGGGAAAAATGTCACTTCATGGTGAAAGAAGGGATTATTCTGGGGCATAAGGTTTCTGCAGCAAGGTTAGAGGTGGACAAAACGAAGATTGAGACAATTGAGAAATTACCTCCTCCATCATCTGTGAAGGGAATCCAGAGTTTCTTGGGACATGCGGGTTTCTACAGACGCTTCATTAAAGATTTTTCCAAAATATCAAAACCCTTATGTTCCCTGTTGGAGAAAGACGTGCATTTCAAGATGGATCAGTCATGTATTGAGGCATTTGATGTTCTAAAGAAGAAATTGGTATCTGCTCCGATTATTGTGGCACCCGATTGGTTTTTACCGTTCGAATTAATGTGCGACGCTAGTGACTACGCAGTTGGAGCAGTATTGGGACAACATCACGACAAGATTTTTCACACAATATACTATTCCAATAAGACGTTGACGGATGCCCAATTGAACTACACAACCACCGAAAAAAAATTACTTGTCGTTGTATTCGCCTTCAACAAATTCAGAGCATATCTCATTGGGACAAAGGTAATTGTATACACGGATCATTCTGCCATCAAATATTTGATTGAGAAGAAGGACGCTAAACCACGGTTAATACGATGGGTATTGTTGCTGCAAGAGTTTGATCTGGAGATCCGGGATAGAAAAGGTACCGAAAATCAGGTGGCGGATCATCTTTCTCAGTTGGAAAATGTGGAGGTGCAGAATAAAGACAACATAATGATCAATGAGAAATTTTCGGATGAACAACTTCTCCGAGTAACCACAATACTGCCTTGGTATGCTGATTATGTGAATTATGTGGTTGCTAAGGTATTACCACCAGATTTGAACTCATAGCAACGTAAGAAGTTCCTCCATGACGTGAAGCAATATATTGGGATGAACCATTTCTGTTTAAGGCCTGCGCAGATCAAATGATTAGACGTTGTGTGCCACATGAAGAGATGGACATCATATTGGGTCATTGCCACTCATCAGATTATGGAGGCCATTATTCCGGTGATCGAACAGCGGCCAAGGTGTTACAATCAGGATTTTTCTGGCCTTCTTTATTCAAGGATGCTTACCTATTTGTGGTGAAGTGTGATCGATGCCAACATGTTGGTAATATCTCCAAGCACAATGAAATGCCACTCAACTCAATTTTGGAGGTAGAACTGTTTGACGTATGGGGAATCGATTTTATGGGACCTTTCCCATCATCTTTTAATAATCAGTACATTCTGTTGGCGGTTGATTATGTTTCCAAATGGGTAGAAGCCGCAACTTTACCCAAAAATGATGCCAACGTTGTCCTCCGATTCTTAAAGAAAAATATCTTCACACGATTTGGGACGCCGAGAGCGATAATAAGTGATGAGGGGACTCACTTCGGAAATAAACAATTCACAAAGTTGCTCAAAAAATATGGGGTTCGTCATAAAATTGCAGCCGCGTATCATCTCCAAACCAATGGTCAAGCAGAGGTCTCTAATAGGGAGGTCAAGCGAATTCTAGAAAAGGTGGTCAATCCATCACGAAAAGATTGGTCTTTGCGTCTTGACGACGCTCTATGGGCATATAGGACAACATATAAGAATCCAATTGGCATGTCACCTTATCGGATGGTCTACGAAAAAGCGTGTCATCTCCCAATAGAATTAAAACACAGTGCACATTGGGCCATTCGTAAACTTAACTTCGATTTACAAGTAGCGGGTGAGAAAAGGTTATTGAAATTGAACGAGATGGACGAATTCTGGTTCAATGCCTATGAGAACGCAAAACTCTACAAGGATAAAGTTAAAGCTTGGCATGATAAGAAAATTCTTGATCGAACATTTGAACCGGGCCAACAAGTCTTGCTTTTCAACTCTCGACTGCGTTTATTTCCTGGGAAACTGAAATCACGTTGGTCAGGACCTTTTAAAGTTGTATCTGTCGCACCACACGAAAACATTGAGGTCGAGGAACCGAATTCAAAATGCAAATTTAAGGTCAAGGATCAACGATTGAAACATTACTGGAGTGGACCCATTGAACGTCAATCAACAGTCATGTATCTCTCTGACCCAGAGGACAATTGAGCACAACAGCAAAGTTGGGCTGACGACTTGAAAGCAAGTGCTTTAGGGAGGCAACCCAATAAATTTTAGTTTAATATGTTTTATTTTTCTTCATTTAATATATGTGTTGAGTATTCTATTTCATTAGTTCATTATTTGCTAGTGTAAGTTTTGCCTAATAGTCTCTATATACCATGTCTATGCAGTGCACTAAAAGAGTTCAAAACAAGGCGCGGCCTTTAAAGAAGAACTTGCAGCGCCCCGGCGCTTGGGGTTACCACCAAGCCCTGTTGCTCAGCGCCTCGGCGCTACCTTTCCTCTATAACTCAGCACCCCGGTGTTGAGGCTTGTCACAAATCCCTGACCCTTAGCACCCCGGTGCTCCGCACAAGGCACGCCACAGCGCCCCGACGCTGCATGACTCTTGACATCCCTGACCCCTAGAGCCCCGGCGCTCTGTCTGAATTAAAACTCCAGTAGCCCAAGTATTTGAGGGACTGAGTATAACGTCGAATGTTTTTTTTAGCACGAATTCTTCAACCCCCATAATCCCACTCCTTTTTGAATTCTAATTGATCTATCCCTGTACTTGCATATCTCATATCTCTTATATCTTTTGCATGACATATTCCATCCTCACTTGGTAATTTAAACACTTCCGCTCCATATCTACGTTTAGTTCAATTTCTCTAAGTAAAAGGTATGTGTACCCCCCCTTTCATCTTACATCTTCTTCTATCGTGACATGAATTAAAGGTATTCAGTACATTCAATTTAATTATTAGATACCCAACTTCTTCTTACTATCATTACAATCTTTTACACTTATGCATGTTAGTCGAATTTATCAACTCTTATGGACAATTTTTAGTTTGAAGTGGGTCATGTGGGTGATGTTGATACAAGCAGATTGAATGAGTGTATACATGATGTACCCTATTTGTGAAAATATTGAGATTTACACCATGCCTACAAGGTGTTTGGCGTATTGCCTCAATGAACTTTAATTGAAATTTCACTTCTTAAGGCATGTATATCTCTTTCTCTACTCTTGTGGCGATCTCTGTTTAGTACTTTACATGCTCATCTGAGTTTCCGGTATCAATGTGTTGCGTTATTCATGTCACGCTAGTATGCCTTTGATTTCCATATATTTATTACACGTCAAATTCTTTGTTTTTGGGCATATCGTGAATTCCTTTGACCATTATGCTCTGCAATGTGGCTACTCGATACAATTTCTCGGTGCATATATGTCTCCTTCTAACCCAACATGTACTCCGCACGCACATAAAGTGAAGTTTGGGGGTTGTGGTCAGGGTCTATGTTTATATGTGCAAATTTTGCCCAAGCCTAATTCTGATGTATGCGTTTCCTTGCAGATTTTTTTTACATGGCTTCAAAGAGACAACGTGGAGAGGGTTCCGGGTCAGCCGCAACCTAGCCCAGATTTAATAGCTGAAGATTTGTCTCTGCTGAGGCACAGGAACGCTACAACAAGATTGCTACCCGCTCTCTCATCCCCGAACGAGGTTTAAGGCCCGATCAATCCAAAGACGGGGATATAGCGGTCATGATACCTGAAAGAAATTGGTTCACACTCACCGAGCAGCCCGATCCAGCCGTAATTGCAGTTGTAAAAGAGTTCTACGCTAATGTGCCTGAGAACTACTATTATGGGGTCTTTGTGAGGGGCAAAATAGTTGAAATTGGCGAAGAAGACATTAACGGGTGCTATCAACTGCCATTAAAGGGACTGAATGATGAGTATGCTCGACTCGTACGTGATGGGCCAAATTATGAAAAGATAATTCGGGAGCTTTGTCAAGCGGGCACCACATGGACCGTGCATTAGTGTGGCAGCATGACTTTCCCGCTGTCTAACCTCAGTTTATATGGAAAGGCATGGTATGCCTTTGTTTGCGCCAAACTCATGCCATGTACACATGTGAGCCACGTCACCAAAGAAAGGATTGTGGTGCTATATTCAATTATACAAGGCCTAAATATTGATGTCGGCCACCTTATTCAGCAGTCCATTCTCCGAGCATCACGACGAGGGACCACATGAGGGTTACCACATCCGTCTCTCATCTACGTTTTGTGTGCTAAGTTTGGGGTAAAATGGAAGTCGGATGAAATGATTCAGATGCCAATGCCCGTGTTGGACCATAAGTTGATAAGCAGGTATAAAGTGTGGACAGGTGGGGAAAATCACCCTAGGGGATTGGGTTTCATAATTCCCCAAGTCGAAACTTCTCAAGCTCCACCCCCTTAGGCTCCACCCACTTATGGTCCTTCGTCAGTAGCTCATCGTGGTGTGGTTCCGAAAGCGGTTCACCGTAAGATAGACGGATGGTTCTACAATCTCGAAGCCCAAAATGTTCGCTTGTCTGAATGCCAAGATGTGATCTATAAGTACTTGGTTGACCAGTTTGTCGCCCAGAATGCTATGAACGCCCAGTTGTTCCCGGGTGTTAATCTCAGTCAGTTCCCCACTGCCCCAATTTTGCCAGTATTTCCCCCTTCCGATCTAGAGATGAGCGAGGATGATGATGCTCCACCCGAGGCATAAGCTCGTTAGGGAAGTCCTCTATTTTATTTTTGCTGTATTTTTCGCATGAGGACATTGCTCTAGATAAGTTTGGGGGTAGTTTATTTTTATTTGCATTATTAGATTGTTAATGGTATGTTTGGATCTTTATTATTGTGATTAAATGTTGCATTTAGGATTGCATGTTAATTCCAGCTTTTGATAGTACGTATGTTTGGGGCCAATGATGAAATTAAATTGCATGAATAAGGCTAGTAAGGATTGTTAAGCTAGTTATATGATTTAAATCTTCATCTGTTTAACACTGATATTATAAGGATAGCACATTTTGAAAAATGATCGTGTTGGCTATGATAGTTTAAATGGATAGATAATAGAGTTCTAAAGGATGAATGCTAGTGAAATTAAGGAATAATTTAAATAGCTAGTGAAGACTGAATTTAGATATGAACTCAAGTTTGGGGGAAAAATATTTGGAGTATATAAGCTTTGAAAAAAAAAGAAGAATAAACACCGTGGCATGCTTGTCTAGTTTTGTGGCCTTTGTTACTTGAGTAAGTAAGCCTGAGGGGATTGTCTCTACACCTAGCGCCCTAAGGTCTTAATGGCTTGGGAGTCGTTGGTCGAAAGCTCGTTAAGGTAGCACTGAAAAGCCTAAGGGAATAAGACAATGCATAGTCATGAGGAAAAAATAAATAAAAAAGAAATAATAATAAAGCGGGAAAAGTGCAAAATGCCCCTGTATAGCAAAAACAAGCATAAGTATTCCATTTTGACCCCTGGACTTTGGTGATTGTTTAATTTTAGTTGAATCTAGTTTATTTGATGAGTTCTTGAGTTGAAACTGTATGATCCCTATTAAGAAATTTATTATCTTTTGTATTTTGTTGTTCATTGGTTAGCATGGTTATTGAACACACACTCACAATATTAGTAATAATAGATTTAGATTCATTGATTGCTGGGATATTATTGAACTGCAGTAACATGATGTATTAACATGTTTTTGTGATTTTTCTTTGGACTATGAATATTTGTGTGCTATTGGATGGCTGTAATTAAGATCATTTAGATAGTTTGCATTTGCACGGTGTTTTGTTTTTCGTATTGTTGTGTCTTGTGCTTTGTTGCTTGAGGACAAGTAATGATTTATGTTTGGGGGTATTTGATGATTGGGTAATATACTCATGACTTGGATATATTTGGGCTTAATTTATTGTATTCTCAAAGCATTTAGATTTGTTTTACTGTGTTTAGTTGTATTATTGCAGGTTTGTGAGCTGTAGGAACGTTTGGGAGCATTTGAGCTGAAAAGGGCCATAGTTGGAATTTTCTGCACCCCGGCGCCGGGGCGTTGGGACAGAAATTTGATTGACCAAGGCGCGCGTTGACTGGACGTTGACTTGCATTAAAAACTTTAAAGAGGTTGTTATATGACAAAAATTGAGTTGGAATTGGATTGTGGAACAAGATGGGAAGTATATAAGGTTTATTTACATTGAATTAGGGGATAATCTGCACAATTGGAGGCTGATCAAGGAGCTAAGGGAGAATTGGAAGAATTTATTTGGAGCTTTTCTCTTCTTCTTCTTCATTCTTTAATTTGTGTAATTCATTAAGGATGATTTTTCAAATATTGTTGGTTTTAATTTCCGTTATGAACTAATTTCTTTCATTAAGATTCTAATTGAACCTTTTATGATTATGAATTAATTATTTGATTTATTCTAATTATTTATGTTGAAGTGAATTGTTCATCTTGCTTTGTGCTAATTGATTAATTATCTGGACAATAATTACCTTGTTACTCTAGAAGGAATTGAAAAAGGAATTCTAGGGTTAGAACTGGGCATGGTGACATGTGACTTAGTTATTTGCACAGTGAATAATTAGGTTTGTGAATAGAATGAAAATATCTAATTGCCGTATATAACACATAAGGAATTGAGATTGAAAAGAGTTTAATTCAATTGTTTTGCATAGGAATATAGCAAAATTAATCTGGGTTAAATAGAAGGCAATTGATCACTTGGAAAAGGACTTTTGGCATTTGTGAATTCCTGTTAACAATTCAGTAGACATAATAATTGGGATAATTGGATAATTGATTTATAGTTCATAATTGGGGATATTGGAGTCTTGATCCTTATTTATCTGAATTTAATCAAATCTTAGTTTTGTTTATTTGTTTTCTTTTAGACTAATCTCTTTTAATTATTTAATTTAGTTTTCTTAATTAGAAAAATCACAATTATTGGTTGTTTAAATAAAATTGAATTGATATAGTGCTAGTAGTTGGAATTTATTAATTAGAATTCTCTGTGGGATCGACACTCTATCTTATCACTCTATTACTTGTTGAACGTGTATACTTGCACGTTTGCTTTGATTGTGAAATCGATCAACAGGTCTTCCCAAGGTTTCTCAAGGAATAGATGCAATTTGGGTTATTGTTGATAGATTAACCAAGTCTGCTCATTTCTTGCCTATACGTGAGACTTATTCCCTTGAACGTCTTGCTAGTATGTACGTAAATGAGATTGTGAGATTGCATGGCATGCCAGTATCCATAGTTTCAGATCATGACTCAAGATTCACTTCACGATTTTGGGTTAGCTTGCAGAAAGCTATGGGGACGGATTTACGATACAATTCAGCATACCATCCTCAAACGGACGGACAATCGAAAAGGACTATTGAAACCCTTGAAGATTTATTAAGACTCCGTGTCCTAGATTTCAAAGGAAGTTGGGATAAGTACTTGCCATTGGTGGAATTCTCTTACAACAACAGTTATCAAGCAAGTATAGGCATGACTTCATTTGAGGTGTTATATGGACGAAAGTGTCGTTCTCCAGTATGCTGGGACGAGGTGGGTGAAGCAACGTTGTTATGACCGGAATTAGTATGCATGACTACAAAAAAGATTCAAATGATCCAACAACGTATAAAGACCTCACAAGATCGACAAAAGAGTTATGTTGATCTTCATCGAAAGGACGTGGAATTTAATATTGGAGATCATGTGCTGTTATGTATTTCTCCATGGAATGGAGTTACAAGATTTGGGAAGAGAGGAAAGCTCAATCCACGATTTGTTGGTCCATTTGAGATTTTTGACCAAATAGGAAATGTGGCCTATAGACTCGCATTACCTCCAAGTATGTCTCGTGTTCATAATGTTTTTCACATATTTATGCTTCATAAATATGTGAAAGACCCAAACCACATTATTGCGTTAGAACCAGACAAGATAGCCGAAGATTTAACATACGAGGAGGTACCTGTCAAGATATTGGATAGGAAAAAGCACATCCTACGAACAAAGGTTATACTACAAGTCAAGGTTTTGTGGAGGAACCATGCTATTGAGGAAATGACTTGGGAGTTGGAATCAGAAATGAAAGCGAGGCACCCTCACCTTTTCGAAACACCAGGTACGTATGTCAATTTCGAGGATGAAATTTCATAAGGAGGGGAGGTTGTAAGACCCCAACTTATTATAAATAAAATTGAATTTTCTCTATTCATTATCTTGAAATAATTAGGAGTTAATTTGATATAATGCTTTGGTTATGGGTGAAATGTACAAATTTTGCAAAATAAGCAACTGGTTATAAAATATTCATTTTTGTCGGGGAATATTCATTTGGTCGTGGAATATTCTTGCTACATGTGGAATATTCGTGATTTACCAAGTATGACCACCATTTATGGGCCCCATAATGTAATAACCTGTTTGGATGAAGAAAACGACAAGTTTGATTTTTTATAAATAACGGCGTAGTTGTTACTGTTAACATCAATCGTTAGAATACCCTTGGTTAAAATACGATGTCTGGCATGGTTGCACAAGAAGACACCGGTATTGCGACAAAGATTTTGAATTATTGATTCTTACGTAAGAGGTACTACTCAATAATTGTTATAGTAATTCTTGCTCAATATTTTATTTTATTCAATAATTGCTGCGTTGATATTTATATTATTGTTGTTTCAATAATTGTCACTGCACAATATTTCCCATTATCAGATCAATAATTCATATTATTTGAATAATATTATTAGATAGCATTATTGGCAATGTCTAGAAAGTTCTGTCTAAGGAGAGGTTTGGTCACCTAATTGCGTGTCAATAAGGAGAAATCCTTATCGGAAAGCCCCCTCTTTCCTAGGAACGACCTGGTTGTCATAATTGTGATTCTGTAATATTATTTGTGAATAATTAATTATTGATTTATATAATAAGGAAATATTTATTTCATATAATTGATGGATATATTTATTTTATGTGGATATAATTGAAGGAATTAATGTTGAGGTGTTTTATCAGTATTTTTGTCGGAATGGAGGTATTAAAAATCAAATCAGTGTTCTTGAGATATATTGCGTGAGTTATAATTTTTAATCTTACTGTTGGATCGTTGTGATTTTTGGATATGTTATACATATATAAGTTGAGTATATGTCCATAAATTTTGAACTGTTAAAAATGAACGTATGATTTATTATGAATTTTAAGAGGTGACTAATTCAGAAATTAGGTTTATAAATGATTTTGGTGGAAAATTCTATAATTGAGTGGGCCCCACTTGTGGTTGGTGAAGAAATGTGCTGAATTTTATTTCAAATGTGGTGGGTGATAATAGTAGCGAGTAAAAGCCATCGTGTAGCAAGTGTCAAGTCCATACTAGATGCTAGCATTTTCCTATAAATAAGGTGCTGAGTTAGAATTGAAAATCACACCAGAAACATAAGCTTTCTCTCTTTCTCTCTCTATATTATCGAGCGTATTTTGTGAGTATTTAGATACTTTGAGAGTTGCTATTTAGTACAAGTTTCATTCAAAGATCATATCCCACATTTCATTCAAAATCTGCTTTCTTTGAGGTAAGGGATGTTATTTTCTTCTTAAATGATATTATTTTCTTCAATATCATTATGCTGAGATATTGTTATGAATTTTATTGTGGAATTTCTACCTTTTTGTGTTGGGGTTACTATTCACGTATACAGCACTATTCACGTATACGACACTATTCACAAATACGACACTATTAACCGAAAAACAAAATTCTCTTCTTTATCCCAGATGTCTTTTATGGTTATTTTCTTTGATTGTATCCATGTTTTAATCTTTATTTTTGAATTCTACTTCACAATTGGTTATTATGGAGTATTATTGAATTTGGATAAACCGAAATATGAATCCCTAATATTTGTCCTTCTGTTTCACTGGATTGGTTCTCTAAAATGTTTTTCATCATCCTCAGTCTTTAATGGTGATACTTGATGAATATCTTTGGCCTATAGTGCAAAGATGTATGATTACCTGATGAATATCTTTGGCCCATAGTGCAAAGATGAACAGGTGTTGAGATGAACATGACCAACTGGTGATACAAATGAATATCTTTGGCCCGTAGTGCACAGATGAATAATTGATGCAAGATGTATATTGATTGATGTTACAGGGATAAAATATTGATGATGGACTTTTAAATTCATAGATGATAATAGATTTCATTCTCTACTTAACTCTTCTAATGAATTGTTGTTTCCACTATAGTTGTTGATCTAAAACTTGTTGTCTATTATATTCTATCAGATTTTTCCCTATTGAAGACTAAGGATAATTTGTTGTTTATTATCTTTGTCATAATATTCTTTATTGGGCTAGTTGAGCTCACCCTTCTCCTTTTTGTTCCATTTTTCTTCTCGTAGTTTAGAACATAGCGGGAAGTAGTCGGTGTGTGGAATGATGGTTCTAGATAGGTTGTTTAGTAGTCCTCACTATTTTGTAAAATAGTGTGTCAATAATTGTAATTAGGACTTTATTTGAGTGTGGATATTGTCTAGAAGACAATATTTGTATTTAAACTCACAATATGTGTTGTCATATTTTGTACGACAATTGTAATAATAAAGTTATAGTTATTTTCTGTACCATGTATTTGGCGACTCATAATGGGTGATGTATACCTATTTTGGAGGTGTCACATAGGATCACATATACCGACTCGTATACACTTAGATACTTAACCCTGATAATTCTTCACAAGAATTTTAAATCCTCCAAAATCTTATACCTCATTACCAGACTATCACTTATAGTCTACCAAATTATACAAATCTTGTCCAAAAATTTTGAAATCCTTAAAATTCCTTTACAGAACTGTCAAATCCATACACTTATTTTCAGTCTAGGTTCTAATATTGAACCTTAAATCAATCGATTATGATTTTAAAAATTTTCTAAATTCTCAGGTTGTCACATGATCTACATGTTAAAGAGTGTTTTATGTATAGATCTAACCATTTTGGGTGTTAAAAAGTTCGATCAAAAGAAGAAAGGGAGAAGGTTCAAAAATGCACCTGATTTTTACCGCGATGTCTACCGAGCATCCTATACTTCTTTTTTTGTCCAAAAGTACCCTTAACGTTACACTTTTTGGGTCACCCGTGTACTCTATAGATTAACGAGAAGACAAACGGGGTTAAAATTTCAGCGTGGTACGATAATGGAGGCTTAAAGGGAAAAGGTTCAAAAATGTCCCCGACATATGTAAATATGTTATTTAATCAAAACAAAATACTAAAATTCAAAATAAAAAAAATAACATATTTACATCATTTAATCAAAATACTAAAATTTAAATTATTTTGTTAACCAATCAAAATAACTAATTAAATAAAATAAGTTGTATAACATATTTACATCATTTAATCAAAATACTAAAATTCAAAACATAACATATTTACATCAAATACTAATTAAAAAAAATACTAAAATACAAATTAAAAAAAAACTATAATACTAAAAAAAAAAATTAAAAAAAATACTAAAATTCTAAAATTCAAATTATTTTGCTAATTAATCAAAACAACAAAAATTCAAATTACATAATTAAAATACTAAAATCATAATATTAAATACTAATTTATATAAAATTTTTAAATTACTAAAATCATATTTTTAAATTACTAAAATATTAAAAATATTAAAAATTGATATGATTTTAAAAATTGATAATACTCTAGTTTAAAAATTGATAATACTAAAATATTTTTAAATTGATATGATTTAAAAATTAATATGAATAATGCTAAATATGTGCTGATCGTAATTGATTGCAAATATGAATAATGAATACGGCAGTAAACTAAAAGTAGCGTTCTATTAATATAAAAAAGTCAGTGAATTTAATTAAAATCATGCAGAAATTAATAAGTTTAATCCGTAAATGAGTATATTTTTAAAAGTATTTCTAAAGCTACTAATTAAATACAACAATTACATAACGTTAGAACAACATGTCGGTATTTTTATATTTTTTCTTTCTCTAAAATAAATTAATTATGAGGTTACTAAGAAAACTCTACTAATATTACCTGATTCAAAATAAAATTATGAAGTTATAGAATTAAAGATTAATTAGTATTTAGTATTATGATTTTAGTATTTTAATGATGTAATTTGAATTTTTGTTGATTTGATTAATTAATAAAATAATTGGAATTTTAGTATTTTTAGTATTTTTATTATTTTTTTTAATTTGATTTTTTAGTATTTTAGTATTTTTTTAATTAGTATTTGATGTAAATATGTTATATTTTCAATTTTAGTATTTTGATTAAATGATGTAAATATGTTATAGTACTTATTTTATTTAATTAGTTGTTTTGATTAGTTAACAAAATAATTTGAATTTTAGTATTTTGATTAAATGATGTAAATATGTTTTATTTTTTTATTTTGAATTTTCGTATTTTTTTTTGATTAAATAACATATTTACATATGTCAAGGGCATTTTTGAACCTTCTCCCTTTAAGTGAAATTTTAACCCCGTTTGTCTTCTATTAACGGCAGGGGCACGGGTGACCCAAAAAGTGTAACGTTAAGGGTACTTTTGAACAAAAAAAAGTATAGGGTACTCGGTAGACATCGCGATAAAAGTCAGGGGCATTTTTGAACTTTCTCCCAAAGAATAAATGAAAAATAGTTTCTAGATTTTGAAAACTCTAGCTTTTAGCCACTTTGAATGGTTACCATTTAAGATTTACACATCTTTTTTGCGATCTGTCAAAGAGGGTGTTAGATATGGAAGTTAACTATTAAACGCAAAAGGTAGCACTAAAAAATGATGACTATGCAAGCCATAGTAACTGTTTTGGTCAGAACAGTCCACCCAGGTGAAAAGGGGGGAAATAAGTTGTCCAGGCCAGTTTCTTTAAAAGGCAGTTCTGACCCTTTTGTTTACTCTGAAAATCCTGATATTTTTTGGTATGTTATTATGATAAGTTAAAAAGGTTTAGTCCAAATATGAGCATTTTTGGATATCTAGAACTCAAGTTATAATTTTTACAAGAAAATGTTATTTTAAAAGTGAACGAGAATAACTCTTTGTGTATTACCCAGAATATTGTAAAATATTTACTGGAGTTAGATGTTCATAATAGGAGCTTTTTGTAAAACTTTCATAATTTTTGGATAAAGGAATAATTTATGATAAATGGTACAAGATCTGACTATTTTGGACCATTTTAAAATAGTAAACGAAATAGGAAAAATGTAAGAAAAATATATGATCATTAAAATATCATTCTCTAATATTTCCCATAAAAGAAAAATTTTCGGAGATGTTTTGGTATTTTTCATGTAATTGTTTAAGATAAGAATAAACAAAAATATTAAGTTCTGTGATGTTAAAAATTATGTAAATGTGATTTTCTTGACAAAAGACCCTTAATATGATATGATCAAAATTTTGGAGGGTATTTCGATCATTTTTGATAAAAGGTTATGTGTATTTCATTTTATGTTTATTAAATAAATAAATTATTAACGGGTAAACATTTAAATTAAATTATTTATCGCTTTAATAAATGATTAAAATATTATTAAATGATTAATAATATTAGATTAAAATATTATTAATATAATTAATAATATTAGATTAAAATATTATTAAATGATAACTTAAATATTAATAAATGATTAATAATATTAGATAACTAAGATATTATTAAATGATTAATAATATTAGAGGTTAATTAAAATAATATTAAATGATTAATAATATTAGTAATTGATTAAAATATTATTAAGGGATTAATTATATTTGTAAATGATTAAGATATTATTAAATGATTAATAATATTATTATGTGAATAAAATATTATTAAAGGATTGATAATATTTATAAATGGTTATGATATTATTAAATGATTAATAATATTAAAGTGTGATTAGAATATTATTAAATGATTAATAATATTTGTAAGTGACTAAAAATTATTAAATGGTTAATAACATATTATTAAGTGATTAATAATATTAGACAAAAAATTTTAGATGATAATAAAGTGATTGAAATATTATCAAAGGAAGATAATAATACTGATGGTTTAAAGTGTTATCTAATATTTGATTATGTGGCTAAATGTTAGATAATTTATTTAAAAAGTTGTAGTATTATAAGGTATGATATGATATGCTGATTGAAACAACAATCTTGTAAATGATAGGTCTTTCATAAGAGATTAAATTAGATTACGTAGCAGTAATCAACGAACAAAACAAGTTTCCTAACTAAAACTCGAGTTATTATGTTTCAAGCATGCTAGTGGTTTAATTATTGACAATTATTCCACATCTATGATTTTTTTTTATTCGCACTTAGTGCAAGTTATATATGTTCACCTGGTATGAAAGGCTGATCACCTTGCTATTGGGCTTCTTTAAGTCCAAGCCCAATAGTTTAATAGTCCATGTTGACTTTTATTGACTTTGACTTTCTGTATTCCTACTGAATAATTTTTGTATTATTTACGTATTTACTTCATATAATTTTCGTATTATATGTCATATTATTATTCGTATTATACTCATATAACACTTCGTTTTATACTCGTATTCTTCTCGTATAATAATTAGTATTATACTTATTATTATTTTCTTTTTATTTAACTTCCTAACATTAAGTACACAGTCAAAAAATTATGTTTTTTGTTTCCAAATTTTATTTGACATTCTGTCTTTTTTCATCATTCTAACATTTATGCGTTCTTCGAAAAATCAAAAATACGCAAAACATTTTTTAGTGAATAGCATTTTTAGGTCTTTTTCTCTAAAAATTTTTATTTTCCCATACGTTCTCGGATTCGTAAACCTTAACATTCAAACACATTCTAGGTCATAGAATAAACCTTTAAACACATAACATAGAATAAATCCACATTGTCGACGTCGGAATTTTTATTTGTTCCTTTTCTGTTCTTGTTCTTTGGTGTTCTCATGTTATGTGAGATTTGTTTGAAAAACAAGTGAAAAAGGTCCGACAAGTATAATATCGACGATTTGACTGTAAGAGTCGCCAATTGGTTTTTTTAACTGGTTGCACCAACGCAACCGAGAAAAAGATTTGCACATTGACCCAGTGATGTGACACTGCTAAATGGGTTTGTGAAATCGAGATTCATTTGGGTTCGGGGGATTGATTATGTGGAGGGAAGGTGTTAGGCACCCCCTGACATCCGTGTTACCACGGTGATCGCCACTTTTCAAGAAGCTGTTATATTAATGTGTGTGTGTGTGTGGATCAATGTGCAATTTATTTGGAAGTAGTGCGGGGCCTCGTTCGCACCTATATACAAAGGGTTTGAATTTGTATGAAAAAATCATTTTTAAAAAGGATATAGCAATGAAGTTTTGTAAAAGAGGTTTTTCAAACCTTGTGCTCAATAGTAATTGAAACCTTTTCATACTTCCATTTTATTATTAAATGTTCGGCTTGTTTGCTTTTATTTTCGAGATGCGAAGCATCTTCGAGAAAATAATTTATAGCAGTGTCGAACTCCTCATGGGCATGATAGTCATCTAAGGAAATTCAAACACCCTGGATAGTTTACAAGATGCTTACATCTAAAAATGTCCATCACGGGAACCGAATCTAGATTCAGAGGACTGAATCTGTGATCACATGATTCTGAGGCTCACATGATGCCACAATTTATATGAGAAGCGATGGCGATTATATATATAAAAATCAGTATATATATATATATATATATATATATATATATATATATATATATACAGACATGATCAACCACCACGAAGCACCTCCATGGGGGATCTGAAATGTAAATATATAAAAGTGGTAAATATATATATAGAGACATGATCAACCACCACGAAGCACCTTCATGGGGGATCAGAAATGTAAATAAAGCAATAAATGCGATCAACCGCCACGAAGTAAAATCCAGGCGGGGCTAAATGTAAATAAAGAAGTAAAGACGATCAACCGCCACGAAGTAAACTCCAAGCGGGACGAAATATAAATAAAACAGTAAAATGCCACGAAGTAAACTTGAACTGACGCAATTGTAAATATATATATATATATATATATATATATATATATAAAGTAAACGCCTCGGATATAAGTTCAGGCTCAATCGAGGCATAACTCGATAATATTAGTCTATATATATATATATACATATATAAGTATATAGGCAAAACTATGTATTTCACCAATATACTTGGCAAGTTTTATTTAATACACTACTGAACTTTTAATTTTTTGAATTACACCACTGAACAAATTATTATTTTACAATTAAGCCATTCTGTTAAAATTTTTTTTACAGACGTTAAAATATTGCTTATGTGGCGCTGACGTGGCAAAAAAAATAAATAAATATTGCTGACGTGGCAAAAAAAAAATAATACTCATTTTAAAGTTTTAAAAATAACAAAAACATAATAAAATAAAACACATTTTTAAAAAAAATATAAATTTTAAAAAAAAAAGATTTAAAAAAATAGATTTTTTTAAAAAAAGAAATTTTTTAAAAAATAGAATTTTTAAAAAAATCTATTTTTAAAAAAGTCATTTTTAAAAAATACATTTTAAAAGAAAAATCTATTTTTTTTAAAAAAATTATGTTTTTAAAAAGTTCCGCTTTTTTAAAATTCTATTTTTTAAACAAGTATATTTTTTAAAAAAAAATCATTTTTAAAACATTATGTTTTTTAAAAAAGTTCCGTTTTTTAAAATTCTATTTTTTTAAAATGTATATTTTTTAAAAAACTGTTTTAAAAAATCTATTTTTTAAAAAAATGTTTTTAAAAATTTTTGTTTTTTAAAAAATATATTTTTAAAAAATCATTTTTTTTCAAAAATGCTTTTTAAAAAAATCATGTTTTTAAAAAAGTTCCGTTTTTTTTAAAAATTCTAGTATATTTAAAAAAGAATATTTAAAAGTCTAATTTTTTTAAAAAATCTGCTTTTTAAAAAAATCTTTTTTTAAAAAAATTGTATTTTTTAAAAAAAACTGTTTTATTTTATTATGCTTTTGTTATTTTTAAAACTTTAAAATGAGTATTATTTATTTTTTTGCCACGTCAGCAATATTTTTTTATTTTTTTGCCACGTTAGCGCCACATAAGCAATATTTTAATGTCTGTCAAATTTTTTTAACGGAATGGCTTAATTATAAAATAATAATTAGTTCAGTGGTGTAGTTCGAAGAATTAAAAGTTCAGTAGTGTATTAAATAAAACTTGCCAAGTATAGTGGTGAAATACATAGTTTTGCCTAAGTATATATATATGTAGACAAAAATGAAAACCACAAACTGAAGTCCGGGCATACGGACACACCACGACTCTCAATGTGAAGAATAGTGTGTGCAAAGATGAAGAGAAAGGCTTTATAGAGTGTAAGAAGGCTTATAGTTGGCTGCCAAAGAAGACTTCTATGACTATAAATGGATGAACACTCAGCTCCCGCCGGTAAAAATATAGCTATATGTGAGCTAACAAGTGTTTAAAATGAGAAAGCACTCAATATGAGGTGTGTACAGAGCAAATTTGACAGGGCTTCCTCGCCTTTTCCTCTTTGAAAATGGCCACCCCAAGCTCTATATTTTAGAGTTGGTGGTCAGTAGTGTATCTCATGAGTGGCCAGCAGATGCACTCTCTTGCTCCTGGGTGCCCCTGCTCATGCGAGTCTCGTTATCTCGAAGTACGTGCACCCGTGCATTGTGATGTCTGCTCAAACTTGCAGAACTTCAATCCAAGCATCCGAATGAGGTGTACAAGACCTTCTCCGGACCGCTTTTGTTGAGAGTTACACAATGACATGGGATTAGAGGTTGTACGAAGTCAGGAAGAGGGGACCATGCCTATGGTCTTCAAGCTTCAAATTCTATCCGGCGTGCTGCTATGCGTAATATTCACTCGGGATTGTAACTCTTTGGCTCTTGTGGGACATTGCTATGTAGAAATGTATGTATAAAATGTTGAGACAGCACGATGTGGGGTTGAGGTGGCAAGATGATGATTTTTCCCCTCACCGGGGTTATCTTTGATTTTGGCTGATAAAGCAGACGTTGCTCAAGGTTATCTCTAAGATTGGACTACTGCAAGTGTTTGAATTCCTCAGGGTCATCTTTAAGTGTGCTTATCTTCCCGGTGTTATCTCTGGGTCTGTGGAATGAGTGCCTCGTCGGGAGTTCCGAGGTTGAAGCTGATTGCATGCATTTGAAACAAGCATTTACGGGGTTATCGCCGGAACTGCAACAACATTCCTTAGGGTTATCTCTAAGGAAGAAACTCGGGGTTATCTTCGAGCTTGGAACTGATACTCCCGGTGTGTGTTCCGGGGTTGAGACTAAACTTCCGGTGGTATCCGGAATGGATGTGAGCTGTCTTCCAGGGTTATCTCTGAAAGACGAATCTTCCCTCTTGGAATGTTAGTAACAGGTGTGCAGAAAATTTCGAGTGTCTACAGATGCCCCTCTTTATCATATTCATGCAATGCTAGGCATGGATAGGATAAAGAATCATAGACACTTGAAATGCAACAAGATAAACATGATGCCATGTGCAGCAACATGATACAAATGCATGATGCATGTGTTTTGTTGGATCGTTTTGCAATATGAGGGGATGATTGCCGGTTCCCTGTTAATCTTGCATTGGGGTTGTCACTAAAGTCCTGAATCCTTGATGCATACTTTACTTTGAAGATGTTCCTCTCGTGTGCAAGAGATCTGTGGAGATTAAACTTTGTCTGTTTGAGGATGTGTATAACATATTCCATCATCGGTCCTTTGCGATGTGGATGGTATGCTTTGGTCTGTGTCACCAGCATATACCACGGTCCTGTTGGAGTTACTGCCAATAGTATGTATTGTTAGGGCTACCTGACCTTCACTGATGTGTGTATCACCGGATAGATCCCTATTTGGTGATTTGTCAAGGCTTCTTGACCTTCATTGATGTGTGTATCAATGGTTAGATCCCTGTTGGGTAAACTGTCAAGGCTGCTTGACCTTCATTGATGTGTGTATCAACGGTTGAATTGTGTTGTAACCCCCGCCGGAGATTTATTCAGGGACGAAGAATGCATTGTAACCCCCGCCGGGGATACGTGGATGAATGAAGAATGCGTTTTAACCCCTGTCAGGGATACTTTATGGATGAAGAATGTGTTGTAACCCCCGTCGGGGATACGTTATCAATGATATCGGCGTTGTGACCCCCGCTAGGGACATTGTTTATGGTTACAACCATGTATTTGACGGCATCGGACCTATGTGAGGTATTGCCGAGTATGATTTGTAAAAGCTGAGCTCATCGGTATAGTGTACCTTGTATTTAAGTGAACACCAATGAGTGACATGTAAAGCCAGAGTTTGACCCTTGAAAACCATGATTCTAGGCTATTTCGCTCAATCGTGTAGCATTTTTATTCCTGATTTGGCCTTTTCAGCTTGTGAGACCTCCTTTACAACTCGAAATGGACTGAGCCGGAGGGGTGGGACCCATGTAGGGGTGCCATAGGTACACCTGCGGCAGCCGTAGGTGGACCTGCGGCCAACCGTGGGTATGAAATGCCTGCAGGTTACTTTCATAAGTCACTTTCAAGTGACGCCACGAAGGAAATCCAAGAGCTCTTCTTCAGATCTGCTTTGAGTTCGGCGACTTTTCGCATTCTTCGCCACTCTGCATAAGTGTTCTACACTATCCTGGTAACGTATGCATGTATTCTTTTCCAGTTTCTAACTGTTGGAAAATGACTTATAACACGAAATGCATTTACACACATAGTAGTGAATATACATGCTGATATGACTTTATAAAAAATATTCAACATAGTAAATGTTAGTATTAAACTATGCTAAACTTAATGATGTGAAAAAATTTGACTGTTTTAATGATGTGAAAAAATTTAACTTTTAAAACAGTCAAATTGGCATATTTTACTACCATTTCTTATCCTATTTGAGGACAAATGAGTAAAGGTAGAAAAGCAAAATAATCCTGGTAATTAGACTACACGTACTGATTTTTTACTATGATGTATTAATGCATGCAGGATGTATATGACTGTGGGTAGGTGTGCTACTGAATGGCCACCTAGTCATGCCTATGTGCATGTCGATAGTCTTATTTACAAAGGAGACTGGAAAATTTTTCCAAAATATAGGCATTGGGTAGTCATGCATTTTTAACTCTACTATAGATGTATGTTAAAATAATGCATGCATGCATGTAGTCATAAAATGCATTTTGAAAAGCTCTAGATAAGAATTTACCACACCCTTTCTGAGGTGATTTGGAGACTTGTTGTCCAGATATATGGATCTGGATCAGCCGAGTAGTTCACACAGGACCACTTCTGGTGTACGGAGGAGGGCTTCTGAAGTGTCTCGACCCCGTTCTATTAGACAGCCTCGTCGTTTGGTGGAGGCGGTGATACGTCCAGTCCAGGTTGATGTGCCGAACATCGAGGACAAGGAGTAGGATGTAACGGTTGAGGCCCCCGCTCCTGCTGCATCTATTTCTCGTACGAATTTGCCAGACATTTAAGTGGTGAACCCAGAACTTCTAGGTGATTTGAGTCGACACCCTTCAGTTTACCTGCACGCAAATGAGGTATAAAGTTAGATCTTAATCTTCCTTTTTCCTATTGATGAGGAGTAAAGGATTCTGATGTTGATCTGCATTTGATTTAGGTTCCCGGCTTTACACAGCCTCGAGGGAACTGGTTCAACATCCAATCTATGTATCAGGCTATGCATGATGACTATAGAGAAATTCTACATGGCTGGGGTTTCGGGACGTTCTTTTCCATTTTTCCCGCCATTGTCCCTGAGGTTACCTAAGGGCATTGTCTGAGCGCTGGTTTCAACAGACTCAGTTACTCCATTTGCTGGATTGTGAGGTAATGATGACGCCGATGAATTGGCATTTTATCACAGGTATGGGGTTTAGAGGGGTACCAGTGCCTTGTATGGCGAATATCACCCCTATTGCCGTTAGAACCTTGCTAGGAGTTTCAGATGGGGCGCTCAAGGGTAGGACTGTACGTGTAGGTCCTTTGAGCGTAGATGCTATGAGCGGGCTGTTGAGTGAGCCCATACCTGATGATATGAGAGTCAGGGATCGCATTCTTCGGCGATTATTCCTGATTATCATTAGGGGCTACTTTATAGCAGATAACTCTTCTACGGTGTCCTTCTCTTTGATCAGTGCCACTCGACACGTGGACCGTATAGGATAGTATGATTGGGGTTCCTACACCTTCGCCTACTTCCTCATGGGAATGCGCATGCATTCACAGGGCTTGACCGATGCTCGGTTAGGATTCTACCCGTTTCTGTTGGTGAGTGTTTCTTTTGTCTTTTTCCATGTACAGGTTTTCCGACACGAATTTTTACAGGCAGCTCGGTCATGCTGTACATGTGATTTATGTCATACTTGAAACCGATTGACACTTTTAGATGGCATGGGTATTGTTTCATCCATGATGTAGCCATGTCATACTCTTTTCATCCTACGGAGTGTATAGATGTTGTATCTTGGTCAGCTTTCCTGGCAAGGATTGGAGATTCGTTTGATATATTGACGTGTACATGGCTTAGTTCACCCTACAGCTTCATCACTCATGCTCCGGGCATGGATTATCTCCCTCTGGCTGGTTTGAGAGGCATGATTACTTACCACCCACTAGCCGTGATGTGTCAGTTTGACCAGTTCCAGGATTTTCATCCTTTTGAGGGGGCATTGAGTCAGCGCTTAGCTTCTCGCCATTTATCAGCAGAGGATAGATCTAGGTTGTATTCCTGTTGGGATCAGCATGAGCTAGCAGAGTTTTCTGTCAGCCATCTGGGTTGTTCTACATAGTATTTCGCATGGATGGAGACAGAGACTGCATCGACTGCGGTAGTATCCACAGTGCAGGGGACTGATTCTGATGATGAGGAGCCTATGGAGGAGACTGATATTTCCATCGAGGAGTTGACTACTGGGTTGCCAGCATTTGTGATGGATTCTCCCACTACGAGTGCTACTGTGATTCAACATTCAACACAGTATTTGGAGCAGAGTCTTTATCTAATGACCTTTGAGAGAGATCAGGCTAGGGCCTTGATGTTGGCAGCTCTTTATGGGAGAGACGCAACTCTATTAGAGAGAGATGAGGCCAGATCATCCAGAGATGCGTTGATTGTACAGCGGGATGCTGCCCTATCTGCTAGGGATGTGGCCGTCACAGATAGTACTTCAGTGACATCCCTTACGACTGGCATCCTTGCCGGTATTAGTACATATAATGATTAGCATCACACCACCATGCAGTTAGCCTCGGATCTACTAGCTCGTGTAGATACCATTGGACAGGAGCTTGCAGTGTTACCCCTTCTTTGGAGAGGGATGCTATGTTAGATCTGATAGTCCGCATACACACAGATCTGTAGATAGACTTGTATTTTCCTGCACAGACTAGCTTAGTCATTTTGTCATGTACAACACATATGTGTTTATCAAACAGTATTATATATGGCAGGGAAATATTTTTTGATTCACTTCCCTTTCAGTTATGCCTTGATACTTGCTTAATATTTGCCTGTTTCTTCAGGAATTGTGATCTTGATGCATTCTGAACTCATCCTTGATGTGTGGACATTAAGACGTCGCATGACCTTTTAGAAATGATCATTGATCTATGTGTATCCCTACCATCTTTGGTGTCTTGGGACTGGTTTCTATATGTAGATGTGGAGAGGAGTGTGGCTTTTCCTCTCTGAGATTGACCGCACCACAGATGGTTGCAAAAACTCCTATTTAAGAGGAGCCTAGTTAATTCTATCTCTTATGGATTGGTGTTGCTCTTTGAGGCACAACTGCAACTTAGATTGTCGCCGAATCTCCTATTTGTGAGGAGAGGTCAGGTAGTTCCATCCCTTTGGTCTGAAGCCGGTGAAATATGGTGGATTGAAATTTGATCCCAGTACCGTGTGACAAGTATTTTTTGTTCTGGTAGGGGGTTAGACCGAACCATAAGTGGATGCTTACGTACTCCTATTGAAGAGGAGATTAGGTCTGCGTAGTTCGAACTTGGTGTAAGAGGTTCAACGCTTAATGTGAAAGGGTAAATGGGAGTTGAAGCTTTATTGATGAAGAAGAGTGTAGAAGTGTTTGTGTTATTTTTTTATTTTTGTAGAGAAAGGGCAAAAATGTTTTTGTTTTTTTATTGTGAAAGGGAATAAATTTTTTGTTGTTTTTTTTATTGCGGCCTGGCCATATAAAATATGGTTGTCTATGTACTCCCGGGTATCAGGGAGATCAGGTCGACGTAGTTCGCCCCTCAGGATGATTCACAACCAAAGAAAAGTCTGAATCCCATGTGCAGTCTATACTGCAGGGAAAAGAAAGTTTGATCCCATGTTTGGGACAAACTGCAGGTGTGAAAAAGTTTGATCCCGTCTTTAGGACAAACTGCAAGCATAGAAAAGTTTAATCCCGTTTTCAGGATAAACTGCAGGTGTGAAAGGTTCAATCCTTGGGGGGATAACTGAAATTGTATGAAAGGTTTAAAATGAGGTGAAACCAGGATGCAGGTTTGAAGTGTATGTTTCCCTGTGGGGTAGAAAAGTATGTAAAAAGGGTTAGAAAACTGGAATGACTGGTGATTTGATGATCCAAAGCCAGAATGTTTTCTTGATGGTATCCTCAGACATAATACCATTTCACGGTGTCCGAGTTGATAAGCTGTGGAAATTCATCGCCGTCCATTTCCTATAATCTGAGAGCGCCTCCTGTCAATTTTCCCTTAGATTGATCTTGGTTGTCAATGATTTTCTTCAAAACCAAGTCATATTATTTGAACTGCCGTAGCCAAACTTTCCTGTTGTAGGATCTTGCGATCCTTTGCTGATATAACTGACCATGGAAGATAGCTGCAGTTTTCCTTTTGTCTATTAGAGACAATTGGTGATACCTGTCTTCTACCCATTGGTCTTCATCCAGCTGAGCGTCAATCAACACTCTGAGGGATTCCATTTCCACCTCTATAGAGAGCACTGCTTCCATCCCATAGACTAATGAGTAGGGGGTTGCCCTAGTGGAAGTATGCATTGAAGTTCTGTAGGCTAATAAAGTCAGAAGTAAGAGGATAGGCCATCCTTTGTGATTGGCGGACATTTTTTACATGATCTTCTTAATGCTTTTATTAGCCGCTTCAATAACACCATTCATCTTTGGACGGTAGATGACGAAGTTAAGGTGTTTGATATAGAATTTACTGCATAACTCCTCCATCATTTTGTTGTTGAGGTTCTTAGCATTGTCAAACACAATTACCTCTGGTTGTCTATATCGACAAATGACATTGTTTCTGATGATAACAATGATGACTTCTTTGGTAACCTTGTGGAAGGAGGCTGCTTCTACCCTCTTGGTGAAGTAGTCGATCATGGTGAAGATAAACCGATGTTCATTACTTGCTTTGGGCTCGATGGGCCCGATCACGTCCATTCCCCACATTGGGAAGGGCCATGGCAAACTCATGTTGTGGAGTTCCCTTGGAGGGGCATGGATGACATTTCCATGAATTTGGCATTGATAGCACCACTTGACATGATCATCACAGTCAGCTTTGAGGGTAAGCCAGTAATGTCCTGTTCTGAGAATTTTCTTAACAAGTAGGGGGACGCTCATGTGTGGGCCACATACTCCACCATGGATCTCATCCATGAGCCTCTGAGCTTGGTCTTTGTCCAGACATCTGAGGAGACCTAATCCTGCATCTCTTTTGTAGAGTGCATCTCCGCTTAGGTAGAATCTCATAGCCATTCGATGAATTCGCCTCTTCAGTTGGGCTCGCCTCAGCGGGTGTAAATCCATCTCGCAGATACTCCTTGATATGTTGATACCAAGGGTTGTGAATGGGAGGTAGCTCATCCGATACTTCTTCAACATAGTTCCCATAGGCTGGGGCCTTTTGTAGGGAAAATGTGATGCTAGGCATGCTTTCCTTGCCAGGAATGTGAATCAAGGAGGCCAATGTTGCTAGTGCATCCACAAAATCATTCCTATTGCGAGGAATGTGTAGAAAGAAGATTTCTTTGAACTCCAAAGCCATCTGTAGAACTTGTCGATAGTAAGGCAGCAAATGTAGTTCCTTGGTTTGATAGATTCCTGTGGATTGTTTGATTACCAACTCGGAACCCCAAAGACAGTTAACCGCCTGATGCCCATTAAACGGGCAAGTTTTAGCCCCATGATACAGCCTTCATACTCAGCTGTGTTGTTGGTGTTGACAAACTGCAATTTGACGGCGACGGGATACTGCTCTCAAGTACTAGATACTAGAACTACTCCAACTCCAGAGCCTTCCATGTTAACAGCTCCATCAAAATACATTTTCCACGTATGGCATGCATCATACTAATGGTGTTGCTGAATTATCATGACCCCTTCATCGGGGAAGTATGTTTCCAAGGGTTTGAAATCCCCTGCAGGTGCGGCGGCCAGTTGATCCGCAATTCCTTGACCTTTGATAGACTTTTGTGTCACGTAGACGATGTCAAATTGCTGTAGGATCAACTGCCATCTGCACATCCAATAATTCAGTATGGGTTTACTGAACACGTACTTGAGAGGATCCACGCGGGATATGAGATGGGTTGTGTGACCATGGAGGTAATGTTGTCACCTCATGGAAGCCCATGCTAAAGCACAATAAGTCTTCTCAATCAGAGTGTACTTGTGTTTACTGCTGCTGAATCTTTAACCGAGGTAATAGATAGCTCGTTCTTGGCCTCTATCATCTTTTTCTGTCCCAGCATGTAGCATATAGAATTGTCATTAATGGACAGGTACATGAACAGGGGAACATCATCCATGGGAGGTACCAAAATAGGAGCGTTAACTAGCTGCTCTTTGATTTTAAGGAAGGCTTTCTAACACTCATCATTCCATTTCATGGAGGAGTTCTTCCTTAAGAATTTGAAAATGGGCTCACAGGTTGCTGTGAGTTGAGAGATAAACCTGCTAATGAAGTTGATTCTTCCCAAAAATCCCCGTATTTCTTTCTCTGTTTGAGGAATGGGCATTTCCTTGATGGCATGGATTTTGGTGGGATCCAGCTCAATCCCTTTGTGGCTGACTAGGAAACCTAGCAACTTACTTGATTTAACGCTAAAGGCTCACTTGGTTGGATTCAACTTCAAGTTGTACTTAAACAACCTGTTGAAGAGCTTTTTGAGATGGTCTAAGTGGTCTTCCTCCCTTCGGGATTTGATAATGATGTCATCCACGTAGATCTCTATCTCTTTATGCATTAAGTCCTGGAAACGAGCCATTATAGCTCGCTGATAGGTTGCCCCGGCATTGATGAGGCCGAATGACAACCGTAAATCATCCTCAGTGACCATAATTTGATGATATCCCGCGAAGTAATCTGTAAATGAGTACATGTCGTATTGAGCAGTATTATCAATGAGAATGTAGATAAAAGGCACGAGAAAGCTATCTTTAAAGCAAGCTTTGTTCAGATCCTGGTAATCTATGCAAACTCGCACCTTTCCTCCTGGTTTAGGCACGAGAACTATGTTGGATATCCATTCCAGATATGTAGACATCATGATAATGCCAGCTTGAAATTGTTTCACAATTTCTTCTTTTACTTTTAAACTCCACTCATGTTTCAATTTCTTGAGCTTCTGCCTGCCTGGCTTTAATCCCTCTTTAATGGGAAGGTAATGAATAACAATGTCAGTGGACAAACCCACCATGTCTTAATGAGACCATGCAAACACATCCTGGAATTAGGTTAGTAGCACAACCATTTCGTTCCGTTGGTTTGGGGTGAGGTCTGAACCAATCTGGATTAGCTTAGGGCTTTCTAAGGTTCCAAGATTGAAAGAAATGGTTTGATCAAGATTAGGTTTAGGTTTTTCTTTGACCCATTCATTAATCTCCTGAGGTATCTCAATATCCTCTTAGATTTCCATCAAGTCTAAGTCCAACTTTTCATCAAAGTTACAGTCCTTGTGGAGAAAAGGCACCTCATCAGCAAGTACATGCACATCTAAATTCAGAGTCCTGAAATAAAATATGCTTTCACTTAATATATGAAACTATTTAATCATACAAAAGTGTTAGCATGTGCTGATAAAATAATTGCTAATACTGTACAGAAAAGTAAGCAATTAAAGTTATCTATAGGGCAGATGGAATTTTTTACCCGTTTTACCCTCGTCGACCAATGCATGGAGTGCTGCTCCAATTACTGAGGGTAAAGTTCTGATGGATTGTAGTGATGGAGAGGCTGTCATCGTCCTCATTTTCCCGAATGATAACCATAACATCTGGGCAATCATCGTCTAGGGTGTATCTGTTAGTATGCTCATCATGGACAATGATGTGTATGCCTAACATCATCAAGGCGATGTCATGTTTATGTTTCCGTTCCCTTTCATCCACTTCGGGATCAGGAATCAGTACCTCTTTTGCTTTAAATGGTAATGGTTTGGGAAATAGCATAGCCATAACATGGGCTGGCACCTTTACCGGAGACTATATCAGCTCATGAGGTGCAGGTGGAGAAAGTCACCATGCGGTGGAATCTTGAGGAATCTGTTTGTGCTTATGAGGATTCCTATGACTAGAACTGGTAGAATAGCCTAGTCTGGCTGTCCCGGTTTGACTGGACATTTGAATTGGGTGCTTAATACCCTGCTGATTTTTACCCAGTCCTTGTCCAGGCTAATGACCCAATGACATCATTTCTTGGGTAGCTGCCATCACTTTGGCAAAAATCTTGGGTACGAGAAGTGGCACTCCAATAGGATGGTATTGTGTGCTTCTCAGTTCCAAAGTATGAAAACTTGTCGGCTTAACTTCTGAATTAAAACTGATGAGTGGTAGGTTTCCTTGTTCAGGATATTTCGGCTCAGCGTTGACAGTGACTAGGCTATTATTGACAATGTATTTAAGTTGTTGATGAAGTGTAGAAGGGACAACTCCAGCCATGTAGATCCATGGTCTCCCCAATAGCAGGCTGTATCCTGAATCTATCTTGAGGACATGAAAGGATACATTGAATGTATTTGGACCAATTTCAATTGGCAGCTCAATCTCTTCGATAAAATTTTGTCTGGATCCATCAAAAGCTTTGATAACCGTATGGCTACTTCGGATCCGCTTGAGATTGACGTTTATCTTTACCAAAGTGGCATAAGGACAGATATTCAGAGACAAACCTCCATCTATCAAAACTCCAGCTAACATATACCCAGAGGACAAAACTGCGATGTGCAATGGCTTGCAATGACCGGTCCCTTCGGGCGGTATGTCGTCATCAGTGAAAGATATCACATTGTTATTAAAAATGTGATCAACCAGATGTTGAAAATTTTCCACATCCACTGATTTCGGAAAGTAGGCTTCTTCCCAAACCTTCAATAAGATCTTCCTGTGATCCTCGGAAGAGAAAACGAAGTCCAGTATTAAGATTTGATGTGGAGCTTCTCTTAAGCTTAGAACCACCTTGGCTTCATTATGGCCCATAGTGCGGAGGAATTTCTTAATCTTCTCCATGAGAATCTTGCCCTTTGCTTTTATGGTAGGCTTTATCACTGTTTGAGGAAGATACAGTGGATTTTCCTTCGACATTGTAGCAGTAGAATGAGATGTGGATCCTTCAGCTTCTCCATAATTCCATGGGACTTTGTGTACACTGATAACAGGATACTGTGGTTTAAAAGGTAAAGAAATTGGCTCTGGTGCAGCCACTTTCAAAGGATTATCACCACCTTTGAGTTGAATTACTTGTATGGGAAATGGTTTGACAGTCTCATCAGCCTCAGCAGATATAACTGGTTTGACAGTCTCTCCGAAAGATAAATCTGCCCTCCTGCAATGTTAGTAACATGTGTGCAGAAAATTTTGAGTGTCTACACACATAATCTTATTTGATTATTATTTTATTCAATATAATCAAATAAAACTTATTTACATTCTAGTACGATTTTCTCAGTCGTTACAGACCTTCCCTATTGATTCTGAATTTTCTTGCATAATGAAGAGAAGGAGTTTATCACTTCATTTTTGAATTTTAGAAAATTAACCCGTATGAATCGAGAATAATCATCAACTAAGACTAGAATGTTAACAACACCTCCCATGTTGTGTTGAGGGATTGGTCCTACTAGATCCATATTTAAGAGTTCTAAAGGTCGAGAGGCTAACACTCTGAGTTTAGGTTTATAAGATGCTTGTATTTTTTTCCTAATTCACAAGCTTCATAGACATGGTGTTTTAGAAATTTCAGTTTTGGAAGACTGCAGACATGTTCCTTAGAAGATATGTTATTTATTAGTTTCATGTTAATGTGTTATAATCTACGATGCTAAAGCCATGGACCATCATTGGCAGATACAAGACACACATTGTCTAGGTGAGAGAATGTATACATTCTGATTTCTAAGATATAATAAAACTAACTTACTTGATTGATCAAATAATAAACATTTATGAGGACTAAAGGATATTTTAAAACCACTATTGTGACACCCCCAAATCTATACGCCCGCGGTATCCGATCTAGTTTTCACAACCGATCAATTAATATAATTCTTCCAAATCTATACACCCGCGATATCTGATTCAGTGCCTATATCTAATCGAAATACTATACATATATGAAAAATATAATTCCCATCTATCCAAGGTTTACAGTATCCCATAATAGATAATAATTTATTATAGAACTATTGCTGTGTTTGGATACCCTCACTTGGATGTATAAACTATATCTACGAATAATATCTATATATCCAAAATCTAGAGTATCGGCAATAACACGAACAGTCCATATCACTAATACCCTCACTTAGATGTATAGTCTATATCTTGCAGATTACTCTATCGTATCGATAATACCTATCTATATGAAATCCAGAGAATCATCAATAACATGAACAATCCATATTGCCAATACCCTCACTCAGATGTATAATTCTTAAGGATCTCATAATAAATCAACAGTCTTAATTATATCTATTTATGTAAAGGAAACACGGTTGTGGAAATAAAGGATAATATTATATGATATATAAAGGTTCGATTACATGGTTCTTTATAAAGAATTCCTTATTAGAAAAGTCTTGCATTATGCTAGACAATAATTTAAACTAATCTAAGCATGGTCTCTTCGTATTGTTTATTCTAGAAGTGCCATGGTTACCATCTAATACTATAAAGGATATAATTTACAAGAATGAGCTATGTCATGCTTAGTAAGTTTATATTTATAAACATAATATAGGATTTGAAGAATATAACAGTTCAATAACTTTTCTCAACTGAGTGTTGATTACCATTTCTGGATTTTCACTTCTGTCAGTCACAAAGACATAGAAATCTTGTTCGGATATGAGACATGGGATCAACCTATTCAACATCCTTGGAGTATGCATCTCAGCTTAATCATGCCCACTAAGTGGCAGTTCTCCTGGCACACATTTTCCCTCATAGGGATATAAAACTTAGTATAGGATGTCTTGCAAAAATAATTTGGTTTGACACAACAGTTTATGCTTGATAAACAATAATTCAATAACACATAATTAAATAATTCATTTCTTAGTTATGCTGAAGCTATAACAATAAATTCACAATAATTTGTAACAAATTTGGTTCGATATAATATATCGAAAAACAATCAGGATTGAAATCTTTTTTAAGAGAAGTAGGGTTCAATAACTTGCGTAAAGTAAAAGATTAAGGTTAAAAGACTTGCCTGAGTGAATATTTTCTAATTAATGCTACTCAATTCCTCTAAAATACCTAATATGTTCAAACATATACATTTAACACATTAGTATTGATAGAAATACTCAACTACACAAACTATTCACGTTCGGTCTAAGTTTGATATGATTTCAATGTCCTAAAACCTTACCGGATATTTAATAAGCTAATATCATGGTTAAACTTTAATTATAAGCTTTATTATAATTTTACATAATTTATATATCTTTTATAATAATTTTTGGAAGCTTATAATAATTTTTAGATATTAAATTATCCATTAAAATAATTTTTAAATCATTTATTACTTTTTTCAATAATTAATATTCACTTAGAATATTATTAAAAACCTTGTTGTTATTTTTAAATAATTTATAACCATTTAATATGATATTTAAATCATTAATATTATTTTAAAATAATTATTTATTATTTATAAATGAGTTATCTAATTCATTATTAATAATATTTGAAATAAATAAAATATTCATTGAATATATACTAAAATATTAAAAGTTAATTATTATAATTTAAATAATTTTTAAAACTATTTTTATAATTATTTTTAATTTATTTAATTAATTTTATTTTTTATCTGTCACTAAAGATCTGTAGCTACAGAAAGTGTGGCTAAAGGTGTTCTTCATTTCTGAGGAATAGCCCGGTCAAGGCTTAAAGGTCATTTTGACCTTGATCTAACTCTCTAATGGTTAAGATTCTAGGTTTAAAAGTGTATTGGTTTTATAGTGCTCATGTAAGACTACAATTTCATATCAATATCAGACTCTAACCTTCACATAACAAGAAGTTATAGAGGCTCAAAGTCACTGTCAGAACTGTTCTTGGATTTCCGGGTAACCCGTAAAAGTTGTCTTGGTCAGTCAACGCTTTTGTGACTAATAATTTTCAATATGTGTAATAGATAGGTGTTTTGATTGATGTAGTTTGTAGTCTATATACAAAGGCACAAAGATGATACACTGGTTTGGATTGAGTAAGACTCTAGGGTACAGATTTTGATTGGTGAAAGCATGACCAGAGGTCATCCTTGAGTGTTCATCGATTTTACGGGTTTTCCGGAAAATGCGATCATCTTTCATTCGATGATATTTGACCATTAATTCTAGTAAACCTATGAATTAATTAAGAGTTTGAGTGTCATAGATATGTAGTATATATATCAGGGTATCATTACATATCACTTAGACATCCTAACAATAAATAGAAAGAAAATTAAAGGCCAGTCAAAATACCCTGTTCATACTGTTCTTGAGCTTTCTAGGTAACCCAAAAATCAGAAACTCGTGGTCGGTCAATGACCTTTGACCACTTATATCTTGTAATATTTGAATCCAATAGACCTGATTCCTCTTTTAGATTACTAACCTTGTGTAATACTACAACTAGGATACGATTAGCATACCTATATATATATTAACAATTAAGGATCTATAGGCTCTGACATTCGACTGTCAGACCTATTTTTCTAGATTTTTTAGATTGTTTAAAACATCATTTTAATGTATCTAGATGTTATGAAAACATGATCTACGAACTTAGAATACTTACTAGCATGTTATTACACATAATTAAACAATAGATCTAACATAGCATCGAAGATCTAGGTTAAATTTAGGGTTTACACCTTTCTTGAGTGATTTTGGATTTCTAGCTTCTTATTCTAATCTTGCTATCATCATGGCTTTTATAGGTACGATATATGAGTGTATATGCTTAAGAATTTTGTGGGTTTGGCTTATGTTAGGGTTGTTATTTATAGAATTGAGCAATTAGGGTTTTTAGTCATTTTTCCACCTACTTGTCTCCCTTAATATCCGATCTTGTTAATTTATGCTACTTGAGGGATGATACCAGGTCATGTGCTACCTTGGAACTTGCTATGATGACTTTCAACCTACTTGTGAGCTAGTTCATCATCATTAGTAGCTTAATTATGCCCTAATCCTCCTTAATCTTGATTAAGGTTTTGGATTTTTATGATTCAGGATATTTAATGATGTTATTAACACCTAATTGAAGTTTAATTAATAACCATGGTTAGGATTTAAGATAAATTAACTAGGGTTATTTCTAACTAATTAAGGGTTGGGTTTCAAATTTAGTATTAGGGTTTGTAAATCTAGGGTTAGGGTTTTCCTAATTTTGATATTAGGGTTCCTAACTTAGGTTTTTCATAAATCCTAACAAGCAAGACAAAGCGTTTTGTCAGTGTAAACACGACAAAGTAGCTTGTCAATATATATACCGAAAAGTCCTTTTTCGGAAGAAAATTTTTAAGCACGACGTGTCAAGAATTTATTTGACCTAATCTTACAACATAGTATATAATAACACAATACACGTTCAGAAACAGAGAGATTTTATTTAATAACACATAATGTACATAACCGAGTCTTATTAGGGTTGTTAGGGTTTCACAACTATCACATAATTGATAGATAGACAGAAGATTGTACATCTGTCCTATGACTAATTGAACATTGTAAATTTTTATGTGTTTATTACTAACACTTGCAATCCCAATAACTTTACCTTTGTTGTTATCTCTAAAAGTTACTTCACTATAGTTTGTTGCTTGTTAATTGTTTAATTTGGATTTAACTCGTGTCATATGTCTTTAACAAATGCTATCAAGATACCATTTATTTTTGCTAGATTCAGCTACAAAATATACCTGCAATATATAATGGTTTCACAAACTGGTACCGTTTAATAAGAAAGGTCCTCTGGGTGAGTTTTCCATTTTGTATAAGGATCATTTGTATTTTCTTTTAAAAAAGTGGGTACAGGATAATATGTCTTGGTAGACACAAATGTTCTATAAATAGCAGGTCTATATGATGCATGTTTGTATCTTGAGAGAATTTTTGATGAATGTTTCTAGAAGATCTGTATAGTCTATATCTTGCGGATTACTCTATCGTATCGATAGTACCTATCTATCTGAATTCCAGAGTATCATCAATAATATGAACAGTCCATATTGCCAATACCCTCACTCTGATGTATAGTTCCCAAGGATCTCATAATAAATCAACAGTCCTAATTACATCTATATATGTAAAAGAAACACGATTGCAAAAATAAAGGATGATATTATATCATATATAAAGGTTCGATTACATGGTTCTTCATAAAGAATTCCTTATTACAAAAGTCTTACATTGTGCTAGACAGTAATTTAAACTAATCTAAGCATGGTCTCTTCCCATTGTTTGTTCCAGAAGTGCCAGGTTTACAATCTAATACTGCAAATTAAATTATTTGCAGGAATGAGCTATGACATGCTCAACATGTTTATATTTATAAACATAATGTAGGATTTGAAGAATATAACAGTTCAATAACTTTTCTCAACTAAGTGTTAATTACCATTTCTCAATTTTCATTTATTTCAGTCACAAAGACTTAAAAATCATGTTCAAATATGAGACATGGGATCAACCTATTCAACATCCTAGGAGTATGCATCTCATCTTAATCGTGCCCTTTTTGCACTAAGTGTTAGTTCTACTGGCACACATTTTTCCCTCCCAGGGATATATAACTCAGTATAAGATGTCTTACCAAAATAATTTCGGTTGACACAACAGTTTATGCTTGATAAACAATAATTCAATAACACGTGAATAAACAATTCATTTCTTAGTTATGCTGAAGCTATAGCAATAACTTCACAATAATTGGTAACAAATTTGGTTCGGTATAATATATCGAAAATCAATCAAGATTGAAATCTTGTTCAAGAAAAGTAGGGTTCAATAACTTGCGTAAAGTAATAGATTAAGGTTAGCAGACTTTCCTGAGCGAAGATCATCTAATTAACGCTACTCAATTCGTTTAAAACACCTAATATGTTCAAACATATACATTTAACACATTAGTATTGATAACAATACTCAACTGCACAAATTATTCACGTTCGGTCTAAATTTGATATGATTTTGGTATCCTAAAACCTTACCGGATATTTAATAAGCTAATATCACGGTTAAACTTTAATTATAAGCTTTATTATAATTTTAGATAATTTATATATCTTTTATAATATTTTCTGTAAGCTTATAATAATTTTTAGATATTTAATTATCCATTAAAATGATTTTTAAATCATTTATTACTATTTTACATAATTAATATTCACATAAAATATTATTAAAACCTTGTTATTATTTTTAAATAATTTATAACCATTTAATATGATTTTAAATAATTATTTATTATTTATAAAAGATTTATCTAATTAATTATTAATAACTTAATTATTAATAATATTTTAAATAAATAAAATATTTATTGAATTTATACTAAAATAGTAAAAGTTAATTATTATAACTTAAAATAATTTTTAAAATGTTTTTATAATTATTTATTAATTATTTCTAATTTATTTAATTAATTTAATTTATTTTATTTTTTGTCTTTCGCTAAAGGTCTTTAGCTACAGAAAGTGTGGCTAAAGGTGTTCTTCATTTTTGAGGAACAACCTGATCAAGGCTTAGAGGTCATTTTGACCTTGATCTAACTCTCTAATAGTTAAGATTATGGGTTTAAAATTGTATTGGTTTTATAGTTCTCATGTAAGACTATAATTTCATATCAATATCAGATTCTAACCTCGCATAACAAGAAGTTATAGAGGCTCACACTGTCAGAACGGTTCTTGGGTTTCTGGGTAACCCATAATAGTTGTCATGGTCGGTCAACGATTTTGTGACTAATAATTTTCAATCTGTGTAATAGATAGGTGTTTTGATTGATGTAGTTTATAGTCTATATACCAAGGCAAAAATATGATATACTGGTTTGGACTGAGTAAGACTCTAGGGTACAGATTTACATTGGTCAAAGTACAGCCAGAGGTTGTTCTTAGTGTTCATCAGTTTTCTGCGTTTTACAGAAAATGCAGTCATGCTCGGTCAATGATATTTTACACCTATGAAATAATTAAGATTTCGAGTGTCATAGATATGTAGTATATATATCAGGGTATCATTACACATAATTTAGACATCCAAACAATAAACAGAAATAAAATTAAAGGCCAGTCAAAATACCTTGTTCATATTATTCTTGAGCTTTCTGGGTAATCCGGAAATCAGAAACTCGTGGTCGGTCAATGACCTTTGACCACTTATATCTTGCAGTATATGAATCCAATAGATTTGATTACTCTTTTAGGTTACTAACCTGATGTAATACTACAACCAACATACAATTAACAGACCTATATATTAACAACCAAGGATCTATAAGCTCTGACATTCGACTATCAGACCTATTTTTCCAAATTTTTTAGATTGCTTAAAACATCATTTTGATGTATCTAGATGTTATGAAAACATGATCTATCAACTTAGAATACTTACTAACATGTTATTAAACATTACTAAACAACTGATCTAAATAACATCAAAGATCTAGGTTAAAATTAGGGTTTGCACCTTTCTTGAGTGATTTTGGATTTCTAGCTTCTGATTCTAAATTTTCTATCAACATGGCTTGTATATGTATGATATATTAGTGTATATGCTTAAGAATTTCATGGGTTTGGATTTTGTTAGGGCTTTTATTTATAGAATTGAGAAATTAGGGGTTTTAGTCATTTTTCCACCTACTTGTCTCCCTTAATATCTGATCTTGTTAACTTTTGCTTCTTGAGGGATGATACCAGGTCACGTGCTACCTTGGAACTTGCTATGATGACTTGAAACCTACTTCTGAGCTAGTTTATCATCATTAGTAGCTTAATTATGCCTTAATCCTCCTTAATCTTGATTAGGGTTTTGGATTTTTATGATTAGGGTTACTTAATGATGTTATTAACACCTAATTGAAGTTTATTAACTATAGTTAGGGTTTAAGATAACCAAAATAGGGTTAGTTCTAACTAATTAAGGTTAGGGTTTCAAATTTAGGATTAGGGTTTGTAAATCTAAGGTTAAGGTTTTCCTAATTTAGATATTAGGATTCCTAACTTAGTTTTTTCACAAATCCTAACAAGCACGACAACGTATTTTGTCAGTGTAAGCATGGCAAAGCAGCTTGTCAAAATATATATACCAAAAAGTCCATTTTCGGAAGAAAATTTTTAAGCACGATGTGTTAAGCACGTCAACTTTCGGACAAAAAATTTATTTGACCTAATTTTACAACATAGTATATAATAACACAATACACATTCAAAATAGAGAGATTTTATTTAATAACACAGAATTTACATAACTGAGTGTTATTAGGGTTTTTCGGGTTTCACAACTATCACATAATTGACAGATAGACAGAAGATTGTACATGTGTCCTATGATTAGTAGAACATTATAAATTGTTATGTGTTTATTACTAACACTTCCAATTACAATAACTTTACCTTTGTTGTTATCTCTAAAAGTTACTTCAGTATAGTTTATTGCTTGTTAATTGTTTAATTTGGATTTATCTCATGTCATATGTCTTTAACAAATGCTATCAAGATACCATTTGTTTTTGCTAGATTCGACTACAAAACATACCTGCAATATATAATGGTTTCACAAACCGGTACCCTTTAATAAGAAGGGTCCTTTGGGTGAGTTTTCCATTTTGTATAAGGATCATTTGTATTTTTCTTTATAAAAGTGGGTACATGATAATAAAATGTTCTATAAGTAGCAGGTCTATAAGATGCATGTTTGTATCTTGAGAATTTTTGATGAATGTTTCTAGAAGAACTTTCATTTTTCTGATAATGAAATTCCTTTTTGGTAATGATATGAGTATTTTAAGTTACTTTTGCTACCCAAATCATTTTTCCCATTTTAGCATTGCATGTGTGGATAAAATGACCATTTCTATTACAATAAGTGCATTTAGTAAAAGGAGATGTATGACCCTCTTTTCCCATTTTATCACTGATGGCTTGGACATGCGATCCAAGTCTTCAAGAATGTTGACATTGGGGCTATCACCAAAGTCTGGAATCCTAGACACTGGCTTATATTCCATAGAGGTGCCTCTTGTGTGCAAGAGGTCTGTGGGGATAAAGCTTTATCTTGAGGATGTGTGTAACATATTCCCTCATTCTATCGGAGTTAATGCCAACTGTCTGTTGTTGTCAGGGTTGTCTGACCTTCGCTGATGTGTGTATCACCGGATAGATCCTTGCAGGGTGCATTGTCAAGGTTGCTTGACCTTCATTGATGTATGTGTCAATGGTCGCACTACATTGTAAACCCCCGCCGGGGATACGTGGATAAGTTGCTTCAATGGGTTTACTTGTCATCGGCTAAAATGACGTCAAGGCTGCTTGACCCTCATTGATGTGTGTATCGATGGTTGAGAATGCGTTGTAACCCCCATCGGGGATACATAGATGCTTGAAAGAGGTGCATTGTGACCCCCGCCGGGGATACTTCATCAGTTTATAACTTCGGTGTTGTAACCCCCGCCGCGGAGGTTTAGCATTTTGTGCTTTTGGCGTTGTAACCCCCGCCGGGGAGGTTTAGGGTTGTGACCCTGCAATGATGGCATCGGACCTTTGTGTGGTATTGTCGAGCATGATTTGTAAAAGTTGAGCTCATCGGTATAGTATACCCTGCATTCAGGCGAATACCAATGAGATGACGGGAGTTCAATTCTGACCCGTGCAAAACCAGGATTCCAGGCTATTCCGCTCAATCGTGTAACATTTTTGTTCCTAATTTGGCCTTGTTAGCTTGTGCGACCTCCTTTGCAACTCTAATTGGAGTGAGCTAGAGGTGTAGGACTCACGTAGGAGTGTCGCAGATACACCTGCAGTAGTCGTGGCTATGTAAAGCCCAAAGGATAGCTTCATAAGTCATTTTCAAGCTGCGCTGCGAAAGAAATCTAAGAGTTCTTCTTCAGATCTGCTGAGTTCGGGTAACTTTCTACATATTCTGCCACCGTACAAGCGTTGTTCACTGTTCTGGTAAGATATGGATGTATTTTTTTCCAGTTTATATCCGTTGGAAAATGACTTATCACATGAAATGCATTTAGACACATAGTAGTGAATATGCATGCTGATATTATTTGATAAAAAATATTCAACATAACAAATGTTAGTATTAAACCATGCTGAACATAATGATGTGAGAAAATTTGACTTTTGAAGCAGTCAAATTGGCACCTTTTACTGTCATTTCTTATCCTATCTGAGGACAAATGAGTAAAGGTAGAAAAGTAAAATAATCCTGGTAATTAGACTACACTTACAGATTTTTTACTATGATGTCATAATGCATGTAGTATGTATATGACTGTGTATAGGTGTGCTACTGAATGGCCACCTAGTCATGCCTATGTACATGTGGATAGTCCCATTTATAAAGGGGGCTATGGCAAAAAATTTCCAAAATGTAGGAATTGAGTAGTCATGCATTTTTAACTCTACTATAGACGTATGTTAAAACAATGCATGCATGCATGTAATCATAAGATGCATTTTGAAAAGCTCCAGGTAAGAATTTACCACACCCTTTCTGAGGTGATTTGGAGACTTGTTGTCCAGATATTATGGATCCAGATCAGCTAAGTAGTTCCCGTAGGACCACTTCAGGTGTACGGAGGAGGGCTTCTAAAGAGCCTCAATGCCGGTCTGTCAGACAGCCTCATCGTTTAGTGGAGGCGGTGATACGTCCTATCCAGGTTGAAGTGCTGGATGTCGAGGACGAGGAGGAGGACGTACCGATTGAAGTTCCTACTCCTGCTGTACGTGTTCCCCATAGGGATTTTCCAGGTATTCAAGTGACGAACCCAGATCTTCTAAGTGACTTGAGTAGACATCCTTCAGCATACCTGCATGCAAATGAGGTATGAAGTTAGATCTTTAATCTTCCTTATTTCTTATTAATGATGAGTCAAGAATTCTGATGTTAATCTTCATTTGATGTAGGTTCCCGGCTTCACACAGCCTCGAGGGAACTGGTTTAGCATCCACTCTATGTATCAGGCTTTGCATGATGACTACAGAGCGATTGTACATGGCTGGGGATTTGGGGCGTTCTTTTCCATTCTTCCCCGTCGCTGTCCTTGGGGTTACCTCAGGGCATTGTCTGAGCGGCGGTTTCACCATACTTAGTCACTCCATTTGTTGGACTGTGAGGTGATGATGATGCCGATGAATTGGTGGTTTATCACAGGTATGGAATTTGGAGGGGATTTAGTGCCTTACACGGAGGATATTACCCCTACTGCCGTCAGATACTTGTTGGGAGTTTCGGCGGAGGTGCTCAAGGGAAGCATTGTTCGTACAGGTCCTCTGAGCATAGATGCTATGAGCAGGCTGTTGAGTGAGCCATACCCGATGATTTGAGAGTCAGGGATCACATTCTTCGGCGATTGTTCCTGATGATCATTAGGGGCTGCTTCATAGCAGATAATTCCTCTACAGTGTCCTTCGCTTTGATTAGTGCCACTCGACACGTGGACCATATAGGAGAGTAAGATTGGGGTTCCTACACCTTTGCCTACTTCCTCAGGGGAATGCGTATGCGATCGTAGGGGTTGACCGAGGCATGGTTAGGATTCTACCCATTTCTACTGGTGAGTGTTTCTATTGTCTTTTCTTGTGTACAGGTTAAGAGTGTTGACTGACAGCAGATGTTGCCTTTATATTGGCAATTTTGGGCCTATGAGAGGCTTCTATGTTTGCATCCTGTGAGCGTGTTAGGTTTAGATACCTATCCACGAGGATGGAGATGGAATCATTCCATGCTGGTGGAGGTCCCTATTGCTGGGGGTTTCACTCATTGTCGTGTACAACTAGAGTTGATGATAGCGGATGTCATCATGTGGGTTCCCTACTCTGGGGAGCATTTGGGAGTTGGATTCGAGGATGGGTACCCGACTGGAGTTGAGTACGTCATTTCCACCCGCAGGATTCCTCTCTTCACAGATGGAGGATGGGAGCTCTATTTAGGAAAGCGTGCCATCAGGAGCACTATAGGAGAGATTCGCATGTCGATCTTGCCTCCTTCTAGGCGTTATTGGCCTATTTCGTAGTCACCCGTCATTGACATCCCATTATTGGGGATTCACGATTATAATTTGTCAGAGGGCCTCTGGACTCAGGAGATGTTCCAGCATTGGTGGATCCCTCGTACCATTGGAGCTCAGGCTCGTGCCACACAGTTTATGGGGGATATGGTTCCAGGATCCGTGATGATGACGGATTGGCTAGCTTGTGTCAGAGATCCGACTCATGTGACACAGATTGATAGATTGACCCGACAGTTGGACCGGACACATCTTTTCATTCGGCATTTGGGCAGAGATCCTTCAGAGGTAGATACTTTTGATCCTTCCATCTCTAGTGCTGGCCCCTCAGGTGACCCATATGGCTTTTCCAGTACAGATCCTCCAATGTATAGGCCTAACATCCCTGTAGATAGAGATCCTGTGACTCAGGAGGAGTTACATCAGGTAGAAAGGATCGATGATGTAGACATCGACACCATTGACTTTTTCTAATGTATGTCACGTTATCTCTTTTGATAGGCCTCTGTTAGCTACTGCGTAGCTTCGCCCCATTCTCGCTATATCTTTTGATAGGCCTCTGTTGGATTTTGGGTAGCTTTGCCCCATTTCCCTGTATTTAAGCTGTACAATGATGTATTAGATGATGATATACTTAGGAATGTATGTATAGTTTTTCATTCCCTATATCATATCGCCATCTATTGTATCATGCATGTTATTGTTATGGATATGTATGTATGTCCAGAGATATTCGTCATTGACCCCTGGATGGTCTTCGGACACGGCCCGTACAGATGTCTTCTTCGACAGTCAGCCGTATTGATCATACCCCACCATTTTTGGTGGTATTTGGTATGCACTCATGGTATGGTAGTATATCACCATCAGACATGGTGATCATAGATGATTTGCTGCAGCATACTATGACCTTGTTGATGTTTCAGGTTCCCACAGGATTTGTAGAGGGTATGCTAGAGCACTGGGTATCGGAGAGTCAGGTTTTCCGATTTAGGACCCAAGAGTTGACTCCTACTTTTGAGGAGTATTCACGGTTGACGATGCTGCCGCTGGACAGACCTTGCGTGCATATGGCTATTGGAGACATGAGCAGACAGTTCATGAACCTCACCGGATTAAGACGTAGAGTGGTACAGGACGAGATTACATCCAGCCATGTGATATCCGTGCGGTTTTTGTTTGACAGATTTGGCTCTGAGGATAGTTATACACAGCATTTCGGGGATTTCACCACACCAGAGGATCATTGGCGTTCAGGCAGAGTGGATGTGCTGCTATTGTGCGTATTGTCATACGTCTTCATGCCATGATATATGGATGAGCTAGATATCGGCGTCATTATGGCAGTGAGAGCTCTCAGGGAGGGTCATACCATTATACCGATGATCATTGCAGAGACTCTGACGAGGTTGACTACATCATCTTTGCACTTATCCAGCAGGAGTGTTCATAGGTAGCTCGGTCATGCTGTATGTGTGGTTTATGTCACACTTGAGACCGATTGTCACACTCAGATGGCAGGGGTTTTGCTTCACCCATGATATAGCCATGTCATACTCCTTTCAGCCTGTGGAGTGTACAGATGATGCATCGTGGTCAGCTTTCCTGGCAGGGATTAGGGATCCGTTTACTATATTGCCGTGTTCAGGGCTTAGCTCACCCTACAGCTTCATTTCTCATGCTCCGCGAATGGATTATCTCCCTCTGGCTAGATTGAGGGGCATGATTACTTACCATCCACTAGTCGTGATGTGTTAGTTTGACCAGTTTCAGGATTTTCACCCTTATGAGGAGGGCGTTGAGTCGGCTTTGCTTCTGCTTTATCGCAAAGAAGGACAGATCCAGGTTGTATGCCTGTTGGAATCAGTGAGAGCTGGCTGAGTTTTCTGTCAGTCATCCTAGTCATTCTGCAGAATATTCCGCATGGATGGAGACAGACACTGCATTGGCTGCGGTAGTATCCATAGTGCAGTGGACTGATTCTAACGATGAGGAGCCTATAGAGGAGGTTGACATTCCCATCGATGACTTGGCTATTGGGCTGCCAGTATTTGTGATGGATTCTCCCACCCCGAGTGCCACTGTTACTCAGTATTCGGCAAAACATTTGGAGCAGAGCTTACATTTGATGACCTATGATAGAGATCAGGCTAGGGTCACGATGTTGACAACTCTTGATGGGAGAGATGCTTCTCTGTTAGAGAGGGATGAGGCTAGATCAGCCAGGGATGCATTGATTGTGGAGCGGGATGCTGCCTTATCTGCTAGGGATGTGGCCATTGCAGACAATACTTTAGTGAGATCCCAGATGACTGTCAGTCTTGCTGACATGAGTGCATACATTGATGACCATTATGCCACCATGCAGTTAGCCTCTGATCTTCTAGCTCGTGTAGATACCATTGGGCAGGAGCTTACAGCGTTCCCTCCGTCTTCAGAGAGGGATGCCATGTTAGATCGGATAGTCCACATATATACAGATCTGTAGATAGCTTTGTATTTTCCTGCACAGACTAGCTTAGCCATTTTGTCATGTACAACACATATGTATATATCAAACAGTATTATGAATGGCAGGGAAATATATTTTGATTCACTTCCCTTTTAGTTATGCCTTGATACTTGCTTGATATTTTCCTGTTTCTTCAGGGCCTTGTGATCTTGATGCATTCTGAACTTATCCTTGATAGGTGGACATTGAGATGTCACAAGATCTCTTAGAACAGATCATTGATCTGTATGTATCCCTACCATCTTTAGTGTCTTGGGACTGGTATCTGTATGGAGAAGTGGAGAAGAGGATGGTTTCTCCTCTCTGAGATTGACCGCACCACAGATGATCGCCAGTACTTCTATTTGTGAGAAGCCTAGTTAATTCCATCTCTTATTGGTTGGTATTTCTCTTTGAGGCACGATCGCAGCTTAGATGGTCAACGAATCTTCTATTTGTGAGAAGAGGTTGGGTAATTCCATCCCTTTTGATCTGAAACTGATGAAGTGTGGTTAATTGAAGGTTGATCCCAGTACCGTGTGACAAGCATTGTTGTTCTGGTAGGGGTTAGACTGAACCATAAATGGCTGCCTACGTACTACTATTGAAGAGGAGATCAAGTCTGCGTAGTTTGAACCTGGTATAAGAGGTTCAACGCTGAATGTGAAAGGCAGAAGATTTATTGATGAAGAAGGGTGTAGAAGTATTTTTGTTTTTTTGTTTTTGTAGAGGAAGGGCATAAATGTTTTTGTTGTTTTTTTTATTACGATCGGGCCATATAGAATATGGTCGCCTACATACCCCGGGGTATCAGGGAGATCAGGTCGACGTAGTTCGCCCCCCTAGGAGGAATCGCAGGCAAAGAGAAGTGTGAATCCCATGTGCAGGCTATATTGCGGGGAGAAAAAAGTTTGATCCCATAATGGGGATAAACTGTAGGTGTGAAAAACGTTTGATCCCGCCTTCAGGACAAACTGCAAGCATAGAAAAGTTTAATCCCATCTTCAGGATAAACTGCAGGTGTGAAAGGTTTAATCACGTCTTCAGGATAACCAAAATTGTATGCAAGATTTGAAATGAGGTGAAACCAGGCTACTGGTTTGATGTGTATATTTCCCTGAGGGGCAGAAGAGTATGTAAAAAGGAAAGGGTTCAAAACCGAAATGACTGGTGATTTGATAATCAAAACCAGGATGTTTGTTTGATAGTAACTTCAGACATAGTACCGTTTCACGGTGTCCGAGTTGATAAGCTGTGGAAATTCATCGCCATCTATTTCTTGTAATCTGAGAGCACCTCCTATCAATACCTCCATGACAATAAATGGGCCTTCCCGGTTAGGAGCAAATTTTCCCTTAGATTGATCTTGGTTGAATGATCTTCTTTAAAACCAAGTCATGTTGTTTGAACTTCTATAGTCAGACTTTTCTGTTGTAGGATCGTGCGATCCTTTGCTGATATAACTGACCATGGAAGATAGACGTGGTTCGCCTTTCGTCTATTAGAGACAATTGGTGATACCTGTCTTGTACCCATTGATCTTCATCTAACTGAGCATCCATTAACACTCTAAGGGATTCCATTTCCACCTCTATGGGGAGCACTACTTCAATCCCATAGGCTAATGAGTAGGGGGTTGCCCCAGTGGATGTACGCATGGAAGTTCTGTAGGCTAATAAAGTCAGAAGCAAGAGGTCAGGCCATCCTTTGTGATTGGCGGACATTTTCTACATGATCTTTTTGATGTTTTTATTAGCCGCTTGAACAACACCATTCATCTTTGGACGGTCGATGACGGAGTTAAGGTGTTTGATGTGGAATTTTCTGCATAACTCCTCCATCATTTTGTTGTTGAGGTTTTTAGCATTGTCTGACACAATGACCTCTAGTTGCTTATATCGACAGACGACATTGTTTCTGATGAAAGAAGTGATGACTTCTTTAGTAACCCTGGGGAAGGATGTTGCTTCTACCCATTTGGTAAAGTAGTCGATCATGGTGAATATGAATAGATGTCCATTACTGGCTTTGGGCTCGATGGTCCCGATCATGTCCATTCCCCACATTGAGAACGGCCATGGCGAACTCATATTGTGGAGTTCCTTTGGAAGGGCGTGGATGGAATTTCCATGAATCTGGCATTGATAGCACTTCTTGACGTGATCATCACAGTCAGCTTTTAGTGTAAGCCAATAATGCCCTGTTCTAAGGATCTTCTTGACAAGTAGGGGTCCGCTCATGTGAGGGCCACATACTCCACCATGGATCTCATCCATGAGCCTCTGGGCTTGGTCTTTATCCAGACATCTGAGGAGACCTAATCATGCATCTCTTTTGTAGAGTGCATCTCCGCTCAAGTAAAATTTCATAGCTAGTCGATGAATCCGCCTCTTCTCAGTTATGCTCGCCTCAGCGGGTGTAGATCCATCTCGTAGATACTCCTTGATGTGTTGATACCAAGGGTTATGGATGGGAGGTAGTTCATCCGATACTTCTCCAACATAGTTCCCATAAACTGGGGCTTTTTGCATTACAATTGTAATGCTTGACACGCTTTCCTTGTCAAGTATGTGAACCAAGGAGACCAACGTTGCTAATGCATCCACAAAATCATTCCTATTACGAGGAATGTGTAGGAAGGAGATTTCTTCAAACTCCAAAGCCATCTATAGAACTTGCCGATGGTAAGGTAGCAAATGTAATTCTTTGGTTTGATAGATTCTTGTGGATTGTATGATTACCAATTCGTAATCCCTAAAGACAGTTAACCGCCTGATGCCCATTGAACGGGCAAGTTTTAGCCCCATGATACAGCCTTCATACTTAGCTGTGTTGTTGGTGCTGACAAATTGCAATTTAACAGCGACGAGATACTGCTCCCCCGTATCGGATACTAGGACTGCTCCGGCTCCAGAGCCTTCTGTGTTAACAACTCCATCAAAATACATTTTCCACGTACGGCATGTATCGTACTGATGTTATTATTGAACTGTCATTACCCCTTCATCAGGGAAGTATGTTTCTAAGGGTTTGTAGTCTCCTGTAGCTATGGCGGCCAGTTGATCTGCAATTCCTTGACCTTTGACAGACTTTTGCGCCACATAGACGATGTCAAATTGCTGTAGGATCAACTGCCATCTAGATAGTCGACAATTCAGTATGGGCTTACTGAACACATACTTGAGAGGATCCACGCGGTATATGAGATGGGTTGTGTGACCATGGAGGTAATGCTATAATCTCATGGACACCCCTGCTAAAGCACAACAAGTCTTCTCAATAAGAGTGTACTTGTGTTCACTGGTGCTGAATCTTTTGCTGAGGTAATAAATAGCTCATTCTTGGCCTCTACCGTCTTTTTGCCCCATCATACAGCCCATGGCATTGTCATTTATGGACAGGTACATGAACAGGGGAACATTATCACTGGGTGGTACCAAAATAGGAGCGTTAACAAACTGCTCTTTGATTATGAGGAAGGCTTTTTAACACTCATCATTCCATTTCATGGAGGAGTTCTTCCTTAACAACTTGAAGATTGGCTCACAGGTTGCTGTGAGTTGAGAAATGAACCTACTAATGAAGTTGATTCTTCCCAAAATCCCTGTATTTCCTTTTCTGTCTGAGGAGTGGGCATTTCCTTAATAGCCTGGATTTTGGTAGGATCCCGTTCAATCCCTTTGTGGCTAACTAGGAAACATAGCAACTTGACTGACTTAACACCAAAGGCGCACTTGGCTGGATTCAACTTCAAGTTGTACTTACACAACCTATTGAAAAGCTTTCTGAGATGGTTTAAGTGGTCCTCCTCCCTTCGGGATTTGACAATGATGTCATCCACGTAGATCTCTATCTACTTGTGCATTAAATCGTGGAAAAGAGACATCATAGCTCGCTGATAGGTTGCCCAGACATTGATGAGGCCGAATGACAACCGTCTATAGCAAAAAGTTCCCCAAGGCGTGATGAAAGCAGTTTTCTCACGGTCCTCCTCAGCTACCATAATTTGATGGTGCCCCACAAAGCAATCAGCAAAGAAGTACATGTCGTATTGAGCAGTGTTGTCAATAAGAATGTGGATAAAGGGCACGGGAAAGCTATCTTTAAGGCAAGCTTTGTTCAAATCCTGGTAATCCACGCTGACTCGCACCTTTCCCCCTGGTTTAGGCATGGGAACAATGTTGGATATCCACTCCGGATATGTAGACACCATGATAATGCCAGCTTAAAATTGTTTCACAATTTTTTCTTTAACTTTTAAACTCCACTTAGGTTTCAATCGCCTGAGTTTTTGCCTAACTAGCTTAAATCCTTCTTTTATGGGAAGGCGATGAAGAACAATGTCAGTGGACAAACCCGCCATGTCTTCATGAGACCATGCAAACACATCCTAGAATTGGGTTAATAGTGCAACCATGTCATTCCGCTGATTTGTGGTAAGGTCTGAACCAATTTGGATAAGCTTACGGTTTTTTAAGATTCGAAGATTGAAGGAAGTGGTTTGATCAAGATTGGGTTTGGGTTTGTCTGCAACTTATTCCTTAATCTCCTGAGGTGTCTCAATGTCCTCTTGTATATCCATCAAGTCTTAGTCCAACTTTGCATCAAAGTTACATCCCTTGTGGAGAGAAGGCACTTCATCAGCAAGTACAAGCACATCTAAATTCAGTGTCCTGAAACAGAATATGCTTTCACTTAATATATGCAACTGTTTGATCATACAAAAGTGTTAGCATGTACTTGATAAAATAAACTACTAGTACTGTAAAGAAAAGTAAGCAATTAAAGTTATCTACAGGGCAGAGGGATTTTCTGCCCATTTTACCCTCGTCGACCAATGCATGGAGTGCTACTCCAATTGTTGAGGGCAAAGTCCTAATGGACTACAGTGATGGAAGGATCGTCATTATCCTCCTTCTCCTGGATGATAACCATGACATCTAGGCAATCAACATCTGGGGTGTATCTGTTTGTATGTTCATCATGTACAATGACGCGTATGCCTGCCATCATCAAGGCAATGTCATGTTTACGTTTCTGTTCCTTTTCTTCCACTTCGGGATTAGGAATCAGCGCCTCTTTTCCTTTGATTGGCACTAGTTTAGGAAACAGTATGGCCATAGCATGGGCTAGCACCTTTACTGGATATTGTATCAACTCATGAGGTAAAGGTATAGAAAATCGCCGTGAGGCGGAAGCTTGAGGAATCGGCTTATGTTTATGAGGATTCCTGTGACTGGAACTAGCATAATACCCTAGTCCGGCTGTTCCAATTTGACTGGACACTTGAATAGGGTGCTTAATACCCTGCTTATCTTTACCAAGCCCTTGTCTAGGTTGATGACCCAATAACATCATTTCTTGAGTGACCGACATAACCTCGGTAGAAATCTTGGGTACGGGAAGTGGCGTTCTAATAGAATTGTACTGCGTGGTACTCACTTCCAGAGTATGAAAACTGGTCGGCTCAACTTCAGAGTTGAAACTGATGATTGGCAGATCTCCTTGTTCAGGATACTCCGACTCAGCTTTGACAGTGACTAGACTGTTGTTGACAATGTATTTGAGTTGTTGATGTAGTGTGGAGGGAACGGATCCAGCCATGTGTATCCATGGTCTCCCCAATAGCAGGTTGTATCCAAAATCTATCTTGAGAATGTGGAAGGATACATTAAATGTATTTGGACCAATCTCAATTGTCAATTCAATCTTTCCGATGACATTTCGTCGGGATCCATCAAAAGCTCTGATAATCGTATGGCTGCTTTGGATCTGCTTGAGATTGAGATTCTTCTTCACCAAGGTGGCATAAAGACATATATTTAGAGACGAGCCTCCATCTATAAAAACTCCAGCTAGCATGTAACTGGAAGAAAAAACTGCAATGTGCAATGGCTTGCAATGACCGGTCCCTTCGGGTGGTATATCGTCATCAGTGAAGGATATCACATTGTTGTTGAAAATGTGATCAACCAAATGTTAAAATTTTTCCACATCCACTGATTTTGGCTAGTAGGCTTCTTCCAAAACCTTCAATAAGATCTTCTGATGATCTCCGAAAGAGAAAACCAAGTCCAGTATAGATATCTGGGGTGGAGCTTCTCGTAAGCTTAAAACCACATTGGATTCATTGTGGCCCATAGTGCGGAGGAATTTTTCAATCTTCTCCATGGGAATCTTCCCCTTTGCTTCGCAAATAGGTTTCATAACCCGTTGAGGAAGGTACAGTGGATTTTCCTTCGATACTGTAGCAGTAGTATAAGACGTGGATCCTTTAGCTTCTCCATAATTCCATGGAACTTTGTGTAAGCTGACAACAAGATGTTGTAGTCTGAAGGGTAAAGAAATTGGCTCTGGTGCGGCCACTTTCAAAGGATTGTCAGATCCTTTGAGTTGAATTGGTTTTATGAGAAATACTTTGACAGTCTCATCATCCACTTCAGATATAACTGCTATTGATCCCTTCCATTTGGTAGGACATGCATTCCCACTCTTGAGTTGCACAGTGTAATCATCTGCTAGTTGTAGGACACCACTATTAATAAGATTCTGAATGAGATGGTGGAGTGCCCAGCATTCTTCTGTGCTATGACCGCGGGATTATGAATGATATTGACACACTTCAACAAAATTGAACCATCCCGAGCGGGGATTGATTGGAGACAGAAGGAAGGTAATTCTTCTTTCGTTGATCAACATTTGCAGTATCTCCTCCATAGATTGGCCCAGATATGTGAATTCTCTCTGATTGGCAAAATCCCGACAGGCTTTAGCATTTGCTCTCTTTGTAACCTTATCCTCTATAGCTTCGCTTTCTGAAGGTGGTGATGGAGCATTCATAACAAATGGAAGGAGATAGGCATGCTCCTGCTTGATTAATTGACGTGTGACTTAATGTTGGTGGGTCATCAGTTTTGCCAATTGCTCAATTTGTTTGCAAAGAGCTTTCATCTTTGATGATCGGAGAAGATTGATTGTTGAAACCGGAACTCTGTCCAGTGTTCCAACTGATCATGTTGACCTCTTCTTCTTTGTGTTGAGGAAGGGGATTGTCTTGCACATGAGGTTGATCTGGTTTGGTGACCACGATCTCACCGTTGTCTATCAAATCTTGGATCTTGTGTTTCAAGGCCCAACAATCTTTAGTATCATGTCCAGGTGCTCCGGCATGATAAGCACACTTCCGAGTAGCATTAAAACCCCTCCCATTAGGGTTGGCTGGTGGAAGAAGATGTGTAATTTTCTTCTGAGTAGTCAGAAGAGCAAGAATATTCTCGAGTGAGTCCCCTAAGGGTGTGAACGTCTGAGGTCGCTTTACTTCTCCACTTTTAGGAAATGGAGGGTTTGAAGATTGTGCTTGAAAAGGGGAGTAGTTTCTCCTCTGTATAGGCATGTTTTGATTGTCTTTTTGACCTTGTAGTATCAAGGAAACATCCTCCTCTTTCTTTTTATGGACCCTCCGGGGGTTGTTTCCATAAGATCCGGACTAGATGTGCTCAGCAACAACTTTAAGAGTGGCTAGGTCTTGAATTTTTCTAGACTTCAATCCCATCTCAGCCATCTCTCCGTGCTTGATCATTTCAGAGAATGGTTTGCGAATACCAGCTAACACTCTCTCATAGAAAGGAGCTTCCTGTATATCTATAAATGTCATGACCATTTCTGATTCCGTCATGGAAGGAATAACTTGAGAAGCAAGGCGCCTCCACCTTTGAGCATACTCTCTGAAAGACTCATTAGACTGTTTCTTGACCTTGGTAATTTGGTACCGGTCAGGAGCCATCTGAGATTGAAAATCATATTGAGTGAGGAAGGTGTGAGCCAGCTCTTCTCAGCTATGGATCTTTGAGCGATCGAATCTAGTATACCATGAACGGGCTTCTCCAGTCAGACTTTTCTTAAACAGCTGCATTTTGAGCTTTTCATTTTCCGCATAAGATCCAAGTTCTCCAATGAATACCTTTAAATGGGTATAAGGATCCCCTAATCCGTTATACTTTTCAAAATTAGGGGTTTTGAATTTCTCTGGATAATGAACCCAGTAAAGATGCAAAGGTCAGCATATGAAACACTTCCATGTGTTCCAATCCCTTTGAGAACACGGATAGTTTCCTCCATTTGGAGGACCTTCTTCCTAATATCACCGGTGTCTGGATATCCTTTGAAATGGGTGTTTTTAGGGTCTTTGTTGGTCGTATCCAACTGAGGTTCTGGAATTGTTTTTTCCAAACCTTGAGCTCCTCCTTGTGCAAAGGATTCTATATGTGGAGGCATCTTTGTACCCTGAGTGGACTGATGCAATTCTTTAAGCAAGACAACCAAATTTGTGATTTGCTGACTTAATCCGTCAAATTGTTCACGAGAAACAGGATTAGGCCGGGTCGAATCAAGACATGGTTGGTCAGTAGGCTCGTGGCCTTTTGGATTTTGAGCGAAGTAATGTGCCCAATGATTTCCCTACAAAAGACTTATGTAGTTTAGTCTTAGAGATAATGTAAATGTTATCATAACATGTCCGTTTTAGGAATATTGTCCTGCAAAACCTGGTGTTAATTGATAACATGAATGCACAGATAATCTTCATATTTTCCATTACATAAAGATGAACATGGAATAAAATTACAAGTAAATGCTTTTACAAGTAATTGAAAATGTAAAGCATGAAGAGACTTTCCTCCACGTTTGGTTTATCAGAGGTTGACCTATCTTAGGGTTACTCTCGCGGCTTTTCGGCATGAAGGTTCCCAGATCATCGCAATCTACTTGACGGGAAGTTAATCCGGTCTTTCAACTGGAGCGAATCTGGGTGGTGCCTTTCCTGAGCCACGTTTGAATTATTCTTCCTATTAGTCCAGTAATCAAACATTGACAGGAGCCTCCTGGTGGAGGAACCACACAACATACATTCACATACAACGTGTCTCACCGTTTATGAAAATGATGACATGTACGAAGCACTAATATCACAGATAGATATAGTATAATGTAGTAAGTAAAATTCATTCGTACACATTCATCATAAATGTAAATGCAACATTCACACACAAGCATATAATAGTTTTGAAAATCTTGTAATAGCGGCTTAAGCCCTCTTACTGGAGTCCACAGCAGAGTCGCCACCTGTTGACGTCGGGATTTTTTAGTGTCCCTTTTCGTTACTTGTTCTTTGGTGTTCTCATGTTAATGTGAGATTTGTTTGAAAAAACAAGTGAAAAAGGTCCGACATGTATAATGTCGATTTGACTTTAAGAGTCGCCAGTTGGTGTATTTAACTGGTTGCACCAATGCAATCGAAAAAGGTTTGCACATTGACCCAGTGATATAACACTGCTAAATGGGTTTATGAAACCGAGATTCATTTGAGTTCAGGGACTTGATTATGCGGAGGGAAGGTGTTAGGCACCCCCCATCATCCGTGTTGCCACGGTGACTGCCACTTTTCAAGAAACTGTTATATGAATGTGTGTGTATGTGGATCAATGTGCAATTATTTGGAAGTAATGCTATGCCTCATTCACACCTATATACAAAGGGTTTGAATTTATAGAAAAATTCAGTTTTAACCAGATATATCAATGACGTTTCGTAAAAAGAGGTTTTTCAAACCCTGTGCTCAAAAGTAATTGAGGCATTTGATACTTCCATTTTTATTAAATGTTCGGCTTGTTTGCTTTTATTTTCGAGATGCGAGGCATCTTCGAGGAAATAATATCTGATGATGCCAAACTCCTCATGGGCATGATGACCATCTAAGGAAATTGAGACACTGTAAATAATGTACAAGCTGCTTACAACTGAAAAATGTCCATCACGGGAACCGAATCTAGATTTAATGGGCTGAATCTGTGATCACGTGATTCTTAGGCTCGCATGATAATCTGCGATTTATATGGAAAGCGATGGCGATTATATATATATATATAAAATTTGTAAATATATATATACTGAGACATGATCAACCACCACGAAGAAACTCCATGGAGGATCGGAAATGTAAATATATAAAAGTCAGTAAATATATATATATATATATATATATATATATATATATATATATATATATATATGATATGATCAACCACCACGATGTAAACTCTGGTGGGACGAAATATAAATAAAAGGCAGAAAAGCAATCAACTGCCACGAAGTAAACTCCAAGCAGGACAAAATGTAAATAAAGCTATAAAAGCAATCAACTGCCACAAAGTAAACTCCAGGCAGGACGAAATGTAAATAAAGCTTTAAAGGGCCACGAAGTAAACTTCAGGCCTAACAGAAATGTAAATATATATATATATAAGCAGTAAACGCACTGGATGTAAAGCCAGGCTCATCGGATATGTCCGACAACAATTATATATATAAGTATATATATATAAGTAGGTAAATGCTCCGAATATAAAATTCTGGCTCATCGGATATGTCTGACAACAGTTATATATATATATATATATATATATAAGAAAATAAATGCTCCGTAGACATAAGTCTAAGCTCATCGAATGATCGACCACAATATATATATATATATATATATATATATATATATATATATATATAAGTATATATATATATATAAGTAAACGCTTCTAGACATAAGTCTAGGCTCAATCGAAGCATTACTTTCGATAATGTTAGTCCATATATAAAATATATACATATATATAAGTATATATATACAAGTAAAATGAAAACAACGAATAGAAATCCGCAAACACACACACAACACGACTCTCAATGTGTATAATTGTGTGTGCTAATATGAAAAGAAAGGCTTTATAGAATGTAAGAAGGCTTACAGTGGGCTGCCAATGTAGACTTCTATGACTCTATGTGGATAAACACTCAGCTCCCGTCGGATAAAAGTATAGCTATATGAGAGCTAAAAGATGTTTAAACTGAGGAAACACTCAATATGGGTGTGTACAGAGTAAATTGGACATGGCTTCCTCGCCTTTTCTCACTATTTTCTCTTCCCAAATGGCTGATCCCAAGGTCTATATTTATAGACTGATGATTGCAAGTGTACCTGCGGCTGGTCGAGGTGTCCCCGGGCTTCGCGGGTCCCATCGTCTCGAAGTACGTGCACTCGTGCATTGTAATGTCCGCTCAAACTTGTAGAACTTCAATCCGAACATCCGAACGAGGTATATGTGACCTTCTTCGGACTGCTTGTGTCAAGAGTTACGGAATGACATGGATTAGAGGTTGTACGAAGTCAGGAAGGGGTACCATGCCCATAGTCTTCAAGCTTCAAATTCTATCCGGTATACTGCCACGCGCAATAGTCAATCGGGATTGTAACTCCTCGGTTCTTGTGGGACATTGTTGTATGTATGTACGTATGAAGTGTTGAGACGACGCGTAGGTGTTGATGTGGCAAGATGACGTTTGACTCCTCACCGGGGTTATCGCCGATTTGAGTTGAAAGCAGACGTTGCTTAGGGTTACATCTAAGATTGGACTTATAGACACTCGAAATTTTCTGCACTCCTATTACTAACATTGCAGGAGGGTAGATTCGTCTTTTGGAGATAACCCTAAAAGACAGCTTACATCCATCCCGGATACCACCGGAAGTTCAATTCCAACCCGGAACACAAACCGGGAACATCATGTCAACCCGAAACACACACCGGGAATGTCATTTCCGATCTCGGAGATAACCCCGAGATATGCAGATTAAAAGACCCAAGAAACAACAGGAGAGGGATAGTTTCATCTCGGTGATAACACCGCTTAACGTTCAGTTCTAGTCCCAGAGACAACACTAGGAGTAGCAACACCATCCTTGGTGATAGCCCCAAGGGATGCCATTGCAGTTCCGGCGATAACCCCAGAAATGCTTGTGTCAAACATGAGATCACCTTCACTCTAGATGACAGTGAGGCATACAAACAAGCAGTCCAATCTCAGATGTAACCCTGAGCAACATCTGCTTTCTGCTTAAACCGGTGATAACCCCGGTGAGGAGTCACAACGTCGTCTTGCTGTCTCAACCTGATGATATCACGACATACCAACAAGTAGTCTAATCTCAGCTGTAACCCTGAGCAACGTCTACTTTCAACTCAAACCGGCGATAACCACGGCGAGGAGTCAAACGTCATCTTGTTCCTTTGACAAATGGCACGTCATCTCAACACTTCATATATACATACATCCAACAATGTCCCACAAGAACTGAGGAGTGATAATCCCGAGTGACTATTACGTGTGGCAGTACTTTGCATAGAATTTGAAGCTTGAAGACCATGGGCATAGACCCCTCTTCCTGACTTCGTACAATCTCTAATCCATGTCATTGCGTAACTCTCGACAATAGCGGTCCGAAGAAGGTCAGATATACCTCGTTCGGATGCTCGGATTGAAGTTCTGTAAGTTCGAGCGGACATTACAGTGCGTGAGTGCACGTACTACGAGACGACGGGACCCGCGAGGCTCGGATCCACCATAACCAGCCGCAGGTGTACCTGCGGCCATCCGTCTATATATACAAGGGTTGGGTCAGCCATTTGAGAGGAGGGAGAGAAAGAAAAAGGCGAGGAAGCTCTGTCCATTTTACTCTGCATACACATCTTTTGAGTGTTTTCTCTTCTTTAAACACTAGTTAGCTCATATATAGCTATCTTTTATCTGGCGGGAGCTGAGTGTTTATCCATTTAAAGTCATAGAAGTCTACTTTGGCAGCCCACTGTAAGCCTTCTTACATTTTATAAAGCCTTCTTCTCATATAGCACACACTGTTATACACATTGAGAGTCGTGTTGTGTGCGTTTGCCCGAACTTCGGTCTGTGGCTTTCATTTATGTCTGTATATATATAATAATATATGTATGTATTTCATATATATGGACTAACATTATCGAGTTATGCCTCGATTGAGCCTGAGACTTTGATGCGAGGCGTTTAATTGCTTATATATATATATATATATATATATAAATCGTAGGTCGACTACATCGATGAGCCTAGATTTTACATCCTATATGCTTAAATAAACTTCTATATATATATATATATATATATATATATATATATATATATATATATATATAATTGCTATCGGACATATTCGATGAGCACAGATTACATCCTGCGTTTTACTACTTTTTATATATATATATATATATATATATATATATATATATATATAATTGTTATTATGGGGTTATATCCGATGAGCACAGATTTATATCTGTGCAAGCGTTTACTCGCTATATATATATATATATATATATATATATATATATATATATATATATATTTACATTCTTGTCGTGTCCAGAGTTTAATTAAGTGGCCTTTTACGACTTTATTTATATTTTGTCCTCACCTGAGTTTACTTAATGGCGATTGATCGCTTTTACTGACTTTATTTACATTTTGTCCCTTTGAGTTTACTTACGTGGCGATTGATCATGTCCATATATATATATATATATATATATATATATATATATATATATATATATATATATATATATATATATACACTTTTATATATTTACATTTTCGATCCCCCATGGAGTTGCTTCGTGGTGGTTGATCATGTCTGTATATATATATTTACAGCTTCTATATATATAACTACTTACTGCTTTCCATACAAATTGCAGTATCATGTGAGCCTAGGAATCATGTGATCATAAGTTCAATTTACTAAATCTAGATTTGGTTCCCATGATGGACATTTTTCAGCTATAAGCAGCTTGTACATTATTTTACAAATATTCAATTTCCTTGGATGGTCATTATGCCTAAGAGGAGTTCTAAGATCTTTGTATATTATTTTCTCGAGAATGCTTCGTATCTTGAAAATAAAAGCAAACAAGCCGGACATTTAATAATTAAATGGAAGTATCAAAGGCCTCAATTATTATTGAGCACAGGGTTTGAAAAAACCTCTTTTACAAAACGTCATTGCCATAACTTGTTTAAAACTGTCTATAAATTCAAACCCTATGTATATAGGTGCGAACGAGGTACAACACTACTTTCAAATAATTGCACATTGATCCACACACACACACACATTCATATAACAATTTCTTTGAAAAGTGGCCTTCACCGTGGTAACACGGATGTCGGGGGGTGCCTAATACCTTCCCTCCGCATAATCAAGCCCCCGGACCCAAAATGAATCTCGGTTTTATAGACCCGTTTAGCAGTGTCAAATCACTGGGTCAATGTGCAAGCCTTTTCGGTTGCGTTGGTGCAACCAGTTAAATACACCAACTGGCGACTCTTAAAGTCCAATTGTCGCCATTATACATGTCGGACCTTTTTCACTTGTTTTTTCAAACAAATCTCACATTAACATGAGAACACAAAAGAACAAGTAACGAAAAGGGACACTCAAAAATCCCGACGTCGACATGACTGCTGCAAGTGTTTGAATGCCGCAAGGTCATCTTGAGAGTGTGCATGTCTACCCGTTGTTAGCTCCGGGTCTGAGGGATGAGTGCCTCAGCAGGAGGTTTGAGATTGAAGCTGATAGCATGTTTTTGAAACAAGCATTTCTGGAGTTATCACCAGAACTGCAACATCATTCCTTGGGGTTATCGCCAAGGACGAAACTCGGGGTTGTCTCCGAGGATGGAAATAATCCTTCCGATGTGTGTTCTGGGGTTGAAATTTATGTTCCCGGTGTGTGTCCCGGGTTTTGAACTTGAACTTCTGGTAGTATCCGAAATGGATGTAAGCTGTCTTCTAGGGTTATCTCCAAAAGATGAATCTACCTTCCTGCAATGTCAGTAACAGGCGTACAGAAAATTTCGAGTGTCTATAGTAAATGAATGTGAATCAATAGTACACAAATGTGAACAAATAGTTATAAATAATGTGAATCAATAGCAATTAATTGCTCATTTATCCGGTTAATTACCCGATTGGTCAATATAACCTCCAGACATCAATTATTATCGAAATAAATATCAATTTCCACTAACACTAGTAATTCCCACACAATGGAACTATCAATTTCATCTTTAATCAACACGAACTTATTCATCATTAATATTATAATTAAGAATATTTAACAACCAGGTCGTTCCCAGGAAAGAGGGGGCTTTCCAATAAGGATTTCTCCTTATTGGCGCGCAATTAGATTATCTAACCTCTCCTTGATAGAACTTCTAGATATTGTCAATATTGCAATTAATAATATGAATAACTTTGTCGTCTCAATTATTGATTTAATAATATATCATATTATGCAGATGATACTGTGACAATAATTGAATCAATAATATGAGAGATATGATGTAGCAATTCTTTGTAGCAATAATTGAGTATAAGCGAGTGACTTCTTACGTAAGCATCAATAATCAATACTGTGTGTTACTTACTACGCAACCACGCCAGATTACTATACTTTTACTACCGAGTAGTTCAACAGTTTTAACGGTAACACTTTCGCCGTTGTTTTTATAAAAAGATAATTCTGTCGTTTTCTAACTACAACAATACTTCCGTTGTGGGGTCCACCAATGATTGTGTTGTCGCACGGATATTCCCCGACAAAAAGAATATTCCCCGACCAAATGAATATTTTATAACAACTCGCATACTTTGCAAAAATTTTCACATATCACCCTTAACTTTAACCTTTTATCAATTTAATCATTTACGAAATAAATAATAATTATAAGAAAATTGAATACTTTTATTTCATAAAATTCGGGATCTAACATAGTATTACACTAGTACTACACCATGGATACACTTTCATTCCCAAAAACTTAACTAGATGAAAATTAACCATGGTCAAAGTAAACCCGAAGGCATTGACCAACGTTGTTCTTCGTTGATGAAGAACACCTACTGCGACAATTTTCGTTGCTAAAGCCTACAACAACTATTTTATTAAAAAATAAATTAATTAATTTAAATAACTAATCAAAAATATAAAATAATTAATAAAAATTTATAAAAGAATTTTAAAAATTATTTTAAGTTATAAAAATTAACTTTTAATAATTTGACATTAACTTTATTAATATTTTAATTTATTTAAATATTAATGATATTAAATTTATTTGATAATTATATTAAATAAATTAGTTAAAAATGATTTTAATATTTTAAAAATCATTTAAAAATGATTTTAAAGTGTTAGAAAATATTTTAAGTTATAACACATAACTTTTAATATTTTTATATAAATTTCATTAAGAACTTAATTTTAATGATAATAAATTTATTTAATAATTGTATTAAATAAATGGTTTAAAATGATTTTTATGTTTTAAAATCATTTAAAAATGATATAAAGGATTTAAAAATATTTGAAATTATAATAAATGACTTTTAATATTTTGACAAGAAATAAATTAATATTTTAATATTAATGATAGTTGTTTTAAAAAAATTAAATATTTTAAAAATCATTTAAAGGTAATATTGGTGTTCAAAAATATTTTGAGTTATTATAAGGACGCCCCCAAAATAGGTATACATCACCCATTCTTAGTCGCCAAATACATGGTACAGAAATAACTATAACTTCATTAATACAATTGTCGTGCAAAATACAACAACACATAAACTGTGAGTTTAAATACAAATATTGTCTTCAAGACAATATCCACACTCAGATAAAGTCCTCATTACAATTATTAATGCACTATTTTACAAAATAGTGAGGACTACTAAAACAACTATCTTGAATCATCACTCCATACCCCAGCTAGTTCCTGCTAAATCATCACCTCCTGAGAAGAAAAATGGAACAAAAAGGAAAAAGGTGAGCTCAACTAGCCCAGTAAAGAATATTATGACTGAGATAATGTATAAAAAATTATCCTTAGTCCTCAACAGGGAAAAATCTAATAGAATATAATAGACAACAAGTTTTAGATCAACAACTGCAGTAGAAACAATAATTCATTAGAAGAGTTAAGTAGAGAATGAAATCTACTATCATCTATGAATTTAAAAGTTCATCATCAATATTTTATCCCTGTAACATCAATCAATATACATCTTGAATCAAATATTCATCTTTGCACTACGGGCCAAAGATATTCATTTGTATCACCAGTTGGTCATGTTCATCTCAACACATGTTCATCTTTGCACTACGGGCCAAAAATATTCATCAGGTAATCATTCATCTTTGCACTACAGGCCAAAGATATTAAGTTATATTATCATTTAGGACTGAGGATGATGAAAAATGTTTTTAAGAAACGAATCTAGTGGGACAAAAGAACAAAGATTAGGGATTCGTACTTTAGATAATCCAAGTTCAAAAACACTCCATAATAAACCATAGTGGAGTAAAATTCAAGAATGAAGATCAAAACATGGATAAAATCAAAGATAATAACCATAATAGACATCTGGGACAAAGAAGAGAAAATTTTATTTTTCGGTGAATAGTACCGTATTCGTGAATAGTGTCGTATACATGAAAAGTGTTGTACACGTGAATAGTAACCCCGACACAAAAAGATAAAAATTCTACAATAAAATTCATACCAATTTTTCGGCATAATGATATTGAAAGAAATAATATCATTTATGAAGAAAATAACATCCATTACCTCAAAAGAACAGTACTTCTGACTGGAATATCGGATGTAATGCTGAAGGAAACTTTCACTGAATAACAACTCTCAAAGTATCTAAATACTCACAAAAATACGCTCGATAATATAGAGAGAGAAAACTTATATTTTTGGTGTGATTTTAAATTCTAACCTAAGCACCTATTTATAGGAAAATGCCAGAACGCTAAAGCAGACTAAATTAATAAAATAATATTTTTTTCCACTTCTACGCATAACAACCAAGACCAGCCCTCCACCTTTGAAAGTAAATTTCCAGCACATGTTTTCACAAAAAAACAAAAGTGGGTCCCACCCATAATTTTAATAAAAACATTTATTTTTAAAACTTCAATAATTCATAATAAATAGCCCTTTTAACAGAAAAATATGAATTTTATATCTATTCCATAAGAAATCAAATTCTCTAAAACTTTGTAGAAGAAAGTTTTTCAAAATTCCAAACATAAAATGTTTGAAATCCACATACGAATGATTTTTAATACCTCCATTCCGACAAAATACTGATAAAACACATCAGCATTAATTCCTTTATTTATATCCACATAAAATAAATATATCCATCATTTATATCCACATAAAATAAATATTTCTTTATCATACAATTCAATAATTAATTATTCACAAATAGTATTACAGAATCACAATTATGACAACCAGGTCGTTCCCAGGAAAGAGGGGGCTTTCCGATAAGAATTCATCCTTACTAGCGCGCAATTAGGTGACCAAACCCCTTTCCTAGATAGAACTTCCTTAGATATTGCCAATAATGCTATCTACTAATATTATTCAAATAATATGAATTATTGATCTGATAATGGGAAATAATGTGCAATGATAATTATTGAAACAACAATAATATAAAATATCAACGCAGTAATTATTGAATCAATAAAATAAAATATTGAACGTAATTACTGTAACAATTATTGAGTAGTGCCTTCTTACTAAGAATTAATAATTCAAAAATACGAAGGCGATACCATGTGCTTTCTTTATGCGCCCACCACGCCAGACATTCTTGTATTTTAACCACCAGGTAATCCAATAGTGTTAACAGTAACAATTACGATGTTATTTATAAAAACTCAAACTTGTCATTTTCTTTATTCGACAGTTATTTTGTTATGGGGCCCACAAATGGTTGTGTCGTCGTATGAATATTCCCCGACAACAAGAATATTCCATGACCAAACGAATATTCCCCGACAAAAATGAATTTTTTTAACCACTTGCTTATTTTGCAAAATTTGCACATTTCACCCATAAAGCATTATATCAAATTAACTCCTTATTATTTCAAGATAATGAATAAAGAAAATTCAATTTTATTTATACTAAGTTGGGGTCTTATAACCTCCCCTCCTTATGAAATTGTGTCCTCAAAATTGATGTACATACCTAGTGTTTACCGCGCTTTCATTTTTGATTCTAACTCCCAGGTCATTTCCACCATAGCATGGTTCCTCCACAAAATCTTGACTTATGGTATAACCTTTGTTCGTAGGACATGCTCTTTCATATCCAAGATCTTGACAGGTACCTCCTCGTACTTTAAATCTTCGGCTATCTCGTCTGGTTCTAATGCAATAATGTGGTTTGGGTCTTTCACATATTTACGAAGCATAGATATATGAAAAATATTATGAACACGAGACATGCTTAGAGGTAATGCGAGTCTATAGGCCACATTTCCTATTCGGTCAAGAATCTCAAATGGACCAACAAATCGTGGATTTAGCTTTCCTCTCTTTCCGAATCTTGTAACTCTCTTCCATAAAGCAATACGTAACAGTACATGATCTCCAATATTAAATTCCACATCCTTTTGATGAAGATCAACATAACTCTTTTGTCGATCCTGTGCCGTTTGTATATGTTGTCGAATCATTTAGATCTTTTCCATAGTCTTGCATACAAATTCTTGTCCCAACAACGTTTCTTAACCCACCTCGTCCCAGCATACTGGAGAACGACACTTTTGTCCATATAACGCCTCGAATGGAGCCATGCCTATACTTGCTTGATAACTATTGTTCTAGGAGAATTCCACCAATGGCAAGTACTTATCCCAACTTCCTTGGAAATCTAGGACACAAAGACTTAATAGATCTTAAAGGGTTTGAATAGTCCTTTTCGATTGCCCGTCTGTTCGAGGATGGTATGGCGAACTGAATCGTAAATCCGTGCCCATAGCTTTTTGCAAGCTAACCCAAAATTGTGAAGTGAATCTTGGGTCAAAATCCGAAACTATGGATACTGGCATACCATGCAATCTCACAATCTCATTTACGTACATACAAGCAAGATGTTCAAGGGAATAAGTCTCACGTATAGGCAAGAAATGAGCAGACTTGGTTAATATATCAACAATAACCCAAATCGCATCTATGCCTTGAGAAACCTTGGGAAGACCCGTAATGAAATCCATAGTAATGTGTTCCCACTTCCATTTTGGAATCTCAAGTGGTTGCAATGGACCCTTTGGCACTTGATGCTCAACCTTTACACGTTGACAAGTTAAACACCTCGAGATAAACTCCGCAATCTCTCTCTTCATATTTCTCCACCAAAATGTATGTCGAAGATCATGATACATTTTGGTACTCACAAGATGGAATGCAAATGGTGTGTTGTGTGCCTCCATCATGATTCTATGCTTCAAATCAGAATCGTTAGGAATTTAAAGTCTAGAGTTGACTCGAAGTATTCCTTCTTCATCAATTCTTACTTCTGGAATAACACCTTGTACTTTCTTCTTCATTCGTATCATCTCTGGGTCTGTGGCTTGAGTAGCTTTAACTTTATCGATTAAATTCAGTTCTACTCGTATGTTTGATATCATTACGTGGGTACTTGGAACCTTTAACTCTTTCTCCATCCTTTGCAAGTCATACCAAATGGGTCTTTGTGTTAACAACATCGCACTCGTACCTGCATACGATCTTCTACTCAATGCGTCACCTACAACGTTTGGTTTTCCAGGATGATATTGAATGTTATAGTCGTAATCTTTCAACAGCTTGATCCAACATCGTTGCCACATGTTGAGTTACTTTTGGGTGAAGAAATATTTGAGGCTTTTATGATCCGTATAAATCTCCACTTTCTCCCCATACAGGTAGTGTCTCCAGATTTTCAATGCAAAAATGACTGCTGCCAACTCCAGATCATGAGTAGGATAATTCCTCTCATATTCCTTGAGTTTTTGTGAGGCATATGCTATGACTTTCCCATGTTGCATGAGAACACATCATAACCCTTTGCCTGAAGCATCGCTGTAGATAACAAATCCATCAGAACCAGATGGTATTGTCAGAATAGGTGCCAAAATGAGTCTCCTCTTGAGCTCTTGGAAACTCTTCTCGCATTCCTCGCTCTATACGAATTTTGTATCTTTCTAAGTTAGCTAAGTTAACGGAGTAGCGATTCGAGAAAATCCTTCCACGAATCTCCGATAATAACCAGCTAAGCGTAGAAAGCTACGTACTCCGGTCACCAACTTTGGTTGCTCCCAACTTTGTATTGCTTCAATCTTCGCCGAGTCAATAGATACTCCATATTTTGACACCACGTGCCCAAGAAATGCTCTTTCCTTAAGCCAGAACTCGCATTTCTTCAGCTTGGCATATAACTTGTTGTCATGAAGTCTTTGAAGTACCATCTTCAAATAGTGCTCATGATCTTCACGGCTTTTGGAATAGATGAGGATGTCAACAATAAAGACAACAACGAACTGATCCAATTATTCTTTGAACACACGGTTCATCATATCCATGAAAGCCGCAGGAGCATTAGTTAATCCAAAAGACATGACTAAGAATTCATAATGCCCGTACTGAGTTCTGAAGGAAGTCTTCAGAATATCCTTAGATTTAATCTTCAGTTGATGATATCCAAAACGAATATCGATCTTTGAAAAGAATTGTGCTCCTTGCAACTGGTCGAACAGGTCATTAATGCGAGGTAGCGGATACCTATTCTTGATGGTGACATGGTTTAATTCTTGGTAGTCAATACAAAGTCGCATACTCCCGTCTTTCTTCTTTACAAATAAAATAGGAGCACGGACAAATGAAACTGATGTCTAACAATTCCTATAGTTGGACTTTTAACTCCTGAAGTTCAATAGGAGCCACTCGATATGGGGTTTTAGAAATGGGATTTGTACCCGGTTCAAGATCAATAAAGAATTTAACTTCACGTTCTGGGGGTAGACCGGGAAGTTCTTCAGGAAATACGTCAGGAAATTCACAAACAATAGAAATATTATTCAAATTTGACATATTTTTGTTCAAGTCCATAACATGGGCTAAGAAAGCTTGACATCCATTTTTTAATAAATGAATGGCTTTATGGCTTGATATGACAGTGATTGACTTTAGTGGTTTGGTTGCTTTAATTTGTATAATAGGTTGGTTAGGAATATGAAAACTAACAATCTAACGAAAACAATCAATTTTGGCATGATGAGTATTTAACCAATCAATCCCTAAAATCACATCAAATGCAAGTATCTTTAAATAGATAAGATCAACAGGTAATGTGATTGTGCCAAATTGGATCAAGCAAGATTTATAAACAGTGGATGTAATGAAAGTTTCTCCTAACGGAGTCTCCACAGATAAGTCAAAGTCTAATTTTTTCGGAGTATAGTTTAAACGTTGAGCACAAGCAGGAGAGATAAAAGAACGGGTAGAATAGGTATCTAGTAAGGTATAAACTTCGCAAGAGTTCAAGAATAGCTTACCCGTGATCACCTTGTTTGGGTTTCTCACCTTTTGGACAGTAATGACAAACGATCTCCCTTGAACCACCGACTTTATTTTATCCATAGTCGCCTTTGGTGCCGCCGTCCCAGCTAGACATGACTTCGCTAACGGACCAAATCGGGCTATATGACCGTCTTTTACACAACTAAAACACACCTTGGATGGCTATGAACATTTTGGACTTATGTGTCCCTCATCTCCGCATCTGTAGCATCTAACTGGCGGTCGTTCTCCTCCCCTAGAATTTATTCTTTGGTCTTTGGTCTTTGCTCTTTGATGTCTTCCTGTCATTGTTGAATCTCCTCTTTTTGAAATCTCCACTTGACTTACCTCTCCTATTATCATGGCAACGATTACCATCAGAGTGGTTACCGCTTTTGTCCGTATTTTTCCCTCCTCGTTGGTTATCATTGCTCCGATGAATGCTACCATCGGTATGACCCTGATTGTGGTCCCTCGGTTGAACATACTAATTATCTCGCTCTAATAATTGTGCCTTATTGACAACATCTGAATATATAGAATATTTGTGAGAGATAAGGTATTGACGAATTTCGGGTTTTAGACCTCTCAAAAACATCTGTATCATACGTTCCTCATTCTCTACCAAATTAGGTGCAAACCTGGATAACTCTGCGAGCTTCGCCTCGTACTAGGACACCGTTATGTTGATCTGTTCCAGTCTAATAAACTCTACCTCCTTCATATGACGAATACTTTCAGGAAAGTACTTGTCATTGAATAGTTTCTGAAATGTTTCCGAAGACATGTTGAGTCGGCTAATGGAGTGCGCTTCACGATTCCCACCAAAGAATGTCTGCCTCACCACAGAACATAAAGGTGGCGAATGGAACCTTCTGTGCCTCCGTGCATCCCAAGACATCGAATATCTTGGTAATTTGCTTGACCCACGTTTCCACCTTAATTGGATCCGACTTTCCCCAGAACTCTGGTGGCCCCAACTCTTTGAACTGCTTGGCTGTGACAGACCGCGCGCTGCTATCATTTTTACCCGTATTTTGTACACGAGTCGCCCTCGTCTGATTTTGCATGAACTGCAAAAAGCTTCTAAACATCCCATCATTCATTGTTTGTTCGGTAGTGTTGTTTACAGTAGGAATATTGCCTTCCTGTTGTACGTTCTCCTAGTTGGTGATTAAATGTGTTTCCACGGTCTCATACGCTCCATTGTTAACGTTCTCAGCTGTCAGTCTTAAATACTGACATAAAATAAGGGTTAATTAAATAAATTAACATATCACATAATATCTCTATATTATAACCGACCAAAAAATAAGCTTAGGTAGGACACACTAGCGAAGGATTTACTCATCTCTCCCCTCCTAGTTCTATTCCCCGATCTCCGCCAGAGACCATATCCCTAAGCTCTTATACCAACTATGACGCCCCCAAAATAGGTATACATCACCATTCTAAGTCGCCAAATACATGGTACAAAAACAAATATAACTTCGTTAATACAATTGTCGTGCAAAATACGACAACACATAAACTGTGAGTTTAAATACAAATATTGTCTTCAAGACAATATCCACACTCAGATAAAGTCCTCATTACAATTATTAAAGCACTATTTTACAAAATAGTGAGGACTGCTAAAACAACTATCTTGAATCATCACTCCATACCCCGGCTAGTTCCTGCTAAATCCTCACCTCCTGAGAAGAAAAATGGACCGAAAAGGAAAAGGGCGAGCTCAACTAGCCCAGTAAAGAATATTATGACTAAGATAATGTACAACAAATTATTCTTAGTCCTCAACAGGGAAAAATCTGATAGAATATAATCGACAAGAAGTTTTAGATCAACAACTGCAGTAGAAATAATAATTCATTAGAAGAGTTAAGTAGAGAATGAAATCTACTATCATCTATGAATTTAAAAGTCCATCATAAATATTTTATCCCTGTAACATCAATCAATATACATCTTGAATCAAATATTAATCTTTGCACTACGGGCCAAAGATATTCATTTATATCACCGATTGGTCATATTCATCTCTGACACTGTTCATCTTTGCACTACGGGCCAAAGATATTCATCAGGTAATCATTCATCTTTGCACTACAGGCCAAAGATATTAAGTTATATTATCATTTAGGACTGAGGATGATGAAAAATGTTTTTAAGAAACGAATCTAGTGGGACAAAAGAACAAAGATTAGGGATTCGTACTTTAGATAATCCAAGTTCAAAAACACTCCATAATAAACCATAGTGGAGTAAAATTCAAGAATGAAGATCAAAACATGGATACAATTAAAGAAAGTAACCATAATAGACATCTGGGACAAAGGAGAGAAAATTTTATTTTTTGGTGAATAGTACCGTATTCATGAATAGTGACGTATACAAGAATAGTGTCGTACACGTGAATAGTAACCCCGACACAAAAAGGTAGAAATCCCACAATAACATTTATACCAATATTTCAGCATAATGATATTGAAAGAAATAATATCATTTACGAAGAAAATAACATTCCTTACCTCAGAAGAACAATACTTTTGACCGAAATATCGGATATAAGGTTGTAGGAAACTTGCACTGAATAGCAACTCTCAAAGTATCTAAATACTCACATAAATACGCTCGATAATATAGAGAGAGAGAACTTATGTTTCTGGTGTGATTTTAAATTCTAACCTAAGCACATATTTATAGAAAAATGTCAGAATGCCAAAGCAGACTAAATTAATAAAATAATAATTTTTTCCACTTCTACGCATGCCAACAAAGACCAGCCCTCCACCTTTGAACAAAAATTTCCAGCACATGTTTTCACTAAAAAAACAAAAGTGGGTCCCACCAATAATTTTAATAAGAATATTTATTTTCGAAACATCAATAATTCATAATAAATAGCCCTTTTATCAGAAAAAACGAATTTTATGTCCATTCCATAGGAAATCGAATTCTCTGCAACTTTGTAGAAATTTTTTTTCCAAATTCCAAACAAAAAATGTCTGAAATCCACATACGGATGATTTTTAATACCTTCATTCTGATAAAATACTGATAAAACACCTTAGCATTAATTCCTTTATTTATATCCACATAAAATAAATATATCCATCATTTATATCCACATAAAATAAAGATTTCCTTATCATACAAATCAATAATTAATTATTCATAAATAATATTACAGAATCAAAATTATAACAACCAGGTCGTTCCCAAGAAATAGGGGGCTTTCCGATAAGAATTTCTCCTTACTGGCGCAATTAGGTGACCAAACCCCTTTTCTAGACAGAACTTCCTTAGACATTGCCAATAATGCTATCTAATAATATTATTCAAATAATATGAATTATTGATATGATAATGGGAAATACTGTGCAATGACAGTTATTGAAACAATAATAATATAAAATATCAACGCAACAATTATTGAATGAATAAAATAAAATATTGAACCGTAATTATTGTAACAATTATTCAGTAGTGCCTTCTTATGTAAGAATCAATAATTCAAAAATATTGTGCAATACCGGTATGCTTCTTTGTGCGACCACGCCATTCATCAGATTTTAACCAGAAGGTAATCCAACAGTGTTAACGGTAACAATTATGATGTTATTTATAAAAACTCAAACTTGTCGTTTTCTTCATCCGACAGTTATTCTGTTATGGGGCCCACAAATGGATGCGACGTCGTACAAATATTCCTCGACAACAAGAATATTCCACGACCAAACGAATATTCCCCGACAAAAATGAATATTTTATAACCACTTGCTTATTTTGCTAAATTTGCACATTTCACCCATAAAGCATTATATCAAATTAACTCCTTATTATTTCAAGATAATGAATAGTGAAAATTCAATTTTTTTTTATAATAAGTTGGGTTCTTACAATTATAAATAACTTTAAATATTTTGACAGGGATTTTATTAATATTTTAATTTTTTTTAAGTATTAATGATAATGGAATTATTCAGTATTTAAATCATTAAAAAATGATATCACTGTTTAAAAAATTATTATAAAAGATAATAATTGTTTGAAAATTATTATAAGCTTCCGAAAAATATTATAAAGGATAATTTAATTATCTAAAATAATATTTAAGCTTTAGAGTAGAGTTTTATTTAAAATAAACTCGTTAATTATCTGATAAGGTAATTGGGACACCGAATTGATACCGAAATCCAGCTAGACTGAAATAATTTAACCTTAGAAGTGTTTTTATAGGTTCTAAACACTGTTGTGAATATATGATAATGTATATAAGTTATATAATGACTTTAAATAACAGTATTATGCGACATGATGTTTTACGATAATTGCGAGATCAATATTATTGATGATAGGTCTTTCAAACACAGCTAAATTAGATTGTGTAGCAGTAGTCAATGACCAAGCCAAGTTTCCTTAACTTATACTCGAGTTATTATTTTACTAGCATGTTAAGTGGATAATTATTACTGATTATTCCATATCTAAGATTATTATTGAGCATTCGTAATTATTGTAAGTTCATTAATTCAAATTGAGTTATAAATTTCAAAGCATGATTAATGAATAACTGTTGTTGGATATTCATATCTATAATGATTATTGTTGTTTGCACATAATGTAATTGATTTATGTCTACTATTGAACAGTTTATGAGCTATGTCTCAGCTAATTGTTTTGGCGAGACTAATATTTATTAAAACATGAAACGTTCTAATATTTGAACTAAGTTGTTATTGAAAGATCAATGCCAATTATTTTGGCTAGATCAATATGGATATTATATGTTGAAATCTTTAGCATTTCTTTAAAAACAATCCAAACCATATTGTCGTGGTACAGACTCATGTGTAAGACTGAGATGAACAACCCTTATAAAAAGGGGACTTTATTGTCGGACATCCGGCTTGTAACGAATGAGAATTTTATAATTACTTTTATTAATTTTAAATATTTATTAAATCAAATAAATATTTGAGTTGATTTATTTATAGGGAAAAATAAATATTTGATGGAATTATTATGCAATAATTTAGTTAAAGTGTGTTATGATAATTAAATTAATGTATGATAATTTTATGATTTAAGGATTTAATTTAATGAGATAATTAAATTAAATGCATTATTAAATAATTATAATGTCATTCTAATTTAATTTGATAATTAATTTAAAGAGTTATTAGTTTGTTAAATAAAATTATAATTCATTATGGAAATTATAATAATATGGTGAATGATTAATTTGATTTCAGAGTTATATTAATTTAATTGAATTAGTTTGTATAAATGGTATGACAAGGAAACTATATGATAAGAAAATATAAAAATAAATTGATTGGGTGTGTAAGCCAAACAAAGCCTTGTGGCTTTTGGTATAATCTAACGGATATGCCTGTTAGGCTTTTTAACTGATGTGTGTGTGTTATATGTATATCAGTTTGCATTATACATATTATCCTTAGACTAAAGTTAGAAACATAGAGAGAAATAGAGGAAGAAAATTGAGAGAGCTAGAGAGGAAATTGAGTGTTCTTTGTGAATTGGGAGACAAGAAGAAGAAAAAGATTTTGTCAAAACCTTGTAATCATCATCTTTGCTAGTATAAACAAAGGATTAAGTGTAATAATCTATTCCTGATTCTAAGTCTTAGTTTTTCAATATTTATTCTTTGTTATTTGAATTTTGTTGGATTAGTGCTTAAAATGTTAATTATATATGTATATAATCTGATAGTTATCAATTCTTAGTAATTGAATTCATGAAATTTTGTTTAAAGCTGGAAATTCAAGTTTACAGTGTTATATATATATATATATATATATATATATATATATATATATATAACACTTAGCCTACATACTTGATACTCAGAAGAAGACTGCGAAATTAGAAGAGATACCGGTCATTAGAGATTTTCCAGATATATTTCCAGATGATTTGCCTGGACTTCTATCGGATAGAGACATTGAGTTTGTAATTGATTTAGTGTCAGGAACGGCCCTGATATCTAAAATCCCTTATAGAATGGCCCTAGTAGAGATGAAAGAGCTGATGGTGCAGTTACAAGAATTACTAGACAAAAATTATATCAGCCGAGCATGCCGCCGTGGGGAGCACCGATGTTATTTGCTAAGAAGAAAGATGGATCAATGCGGCCCTGCTTTGACTACAGGGAATTGAATAAGGTCACGATTAAAAATAAATATATGTTACCAAGAATCGATGACTTGTTCGATCAACTGAAGAGAGCAAGGTACTTTTCAAAAATAGATTTAAGAAGTGGATATCATCAGTTGAAGGTAAGGAAGAGGGATGTACCAAAAATGGCATTTAGAACTCGTTATGGTCATTACGAGTTTCTGGTTATGTCATTTGGTTTAACCAATGCACCTGCAGCGTTCATGGATTTGATGAACAGGGTGTTTAAACCATTCTTGGATAAATTTGTAGTGGTGTTTATTTATGATATATTGGTGTATTCTAAAACCAAGGAGGAGCATGTTAAACACTTAAGAGTGACGTTGGAGACATTGAGAAGAGAGAATTTATACGTAAAATTTTTGAAATGTGAGTTTTGGTTAGAATGTGTGCAGTTTCTTGGGCACATTATTAATAAAGATGGAATCTCGGTAGATCCATCAAAAGTTGAAGTTGTAATAAACTGAGATCAGCCAAAGACACCGTCAGAAGTAAGAAGTTTCTTGGGATTGGCAGGTTACTATAGGCGTTTAATTCAAGATTTTTCCAATATCGCAACTCCGTTGACGAATTTAACTAGGAAAGCAGTTAAGTTTGTTTGGACAGAGAAGTGTGAGGAGAGTTTCCAAGAGTTAAATAAGAGATTGAGTTCAGCACCTGTGTTGTCATTGCCTGATTATACAGGGACTTTTGTGGTATACAGTAACGTATCACATAATGGACTAGGATTTAAATATGCAAAACGGAAGGGTTATTGCGTATGCATTCCATCAATTGAAGGATTAAGAGAAAGGGTATCCAACTCATAAGTTGGAGTTAGTTGCGGTGGTGTTTGCTCTGAAGATTTGGAAGCACTATCTTTATGGAGAGAGGTGTGAGATATATACAAACCATAAAAGTCTAAAGTATATCTTCACATAGAAGGATTTGAATATGCGACAAAGAAGATGGTTAGAGTTGATTAAAGACTATGATTGTGAGATTCTTTATCATCCCGGAAGGGCGAATGTTGTTGCCGATGCCTTAAGTAGAAAGGGTCAGGAGAAATTAATGATGTTAACTACTCAGGAAAAGCTTGTAACAGAAATGGCCAAGATGGAGTTGGAAATTAAATATCCGACAGAATCAGATGAAAAATTATTCCAGATGGGGAGCAATTCAATTTTGGTGGATAAGATAAGGAATGCACAACTTCAAGATGAAAACTGTGAAAAGATAAAAAGAAAAGTGTTTAAAGGTGAAGAATACAAATTTAAAGTTGTTACAGAAGGGTTACTTCGATTTGAAGGGAGAATTTGGGTTCCGCCAGTACCAGAAATTAAAGAGGAAATTTTAAGAGAGGCTCATAACTCACGATATTTGATTCTCCCTGGAAGTACAAAAATGTACCAGGACCTCAGACATCACGATGTTGTTGAATGTGTGGCGAAATGCTTAACGTGTCAGAAAGTCAAATCTGAACATCAAAGGCCAAGCGGATTGTTGTAACCATTAGAGATACCTGAATGGAAATGAGAGCATATCACATTTGATTTTGTGGTAGGTCTTCCAACGACTCAACAAGGTTATGATGGGATCTGGGTGATTTTTGATCGATTAACCAAGTAGGCACACTTTTTGCCAATCAAAATTAGATTTTACCTAGATCGGTTGGCAAAATTATACGTGAAGGAGATTGTGTCAAGACACAATGTCCTGGTGTCCATTGTATCAGATAGAGATCCACGTTTCCCATCAAATTTTTGGAAACGACTACAGGAATGCTTAGGAACACAGTTGAGAATAAGCACAATGTATCATCCTCACACCGACGGACAAAGTGAGAGGACAATCCAGACATTGGAGGATATGCTCAAAGTGTGTATTATAGATTTTAAAGGGAATTGGGATGACCACCTACCATTAGTTGAATTTGCCTTTAATAACAGTTATCACGCAAGTATTGGCATACCGCCTTACGAAGCATTGTACGGTAAGAAATGCAGAACCCCATTGTGCTGGGATGAAGTTGGCGAACGTCAGCTATTAGATCTAGAATTGGTGCAGCAGACTGTCGAAATCGTCAAGGTGATTCAGGAAAGATTGATAGCTACACAGGATATGCAGAAGAAATATGTTGATCAACATCAACAAAATCGGGAATTTGATGTCGATAGTTTTGTTTTCTTGAAGGTGTCTCCCTAGAAAGAAAAAATACAGTTTGGTAAAAAGGGAAAACTAAGCCCTAGATTTATAGGACCCTTTGAAGTGTTATGCCGAGTTGATGAAGTGGCATACGAGATAGCTTTACCTCCGAAACTAGAACATATTCATAAAATTTTCTATGTTTCTGTGTTCCGACCATATAAGTCTGATTATAAACATGTTATAGAATATGAACCGTTACCCTTTGAAAAAGACTTATCTTATGAAGAAATTCCAGTTCAAATAGTTGACAGGAAAGAGCAAATACTAGGGAACAAAGTGATACCTTCAGTTAAGGTGATTTGGAGAAACCACAATGCTGAAGAAGTTACGTGGGAATTTGAAGATGTTATGATGAAAAATTATCCTCAGTTATTTGCTTAATTTTTGTATAGCAATTCTAGGGACAAAATCTTGTTAAGGATGGAAGAATATGATGAATGAATTTATTGAGTTGTGATTCTGGGGACAGAATCCTTTTAAGGGGGGAAGGATGTAACGAACAAGAATTTTGTAATTAATTTTAAATATTTATTGAATCAAATAAATATTTGATGGAATTATTATGCAATAATTTAGTTAAAGTGTGTTATGATAATTAAATTAATGCATGATAATTTTATGAGTTGAGGATTTAATTTAGTGAGATAATTAAATTAAATAAATTATTAAATAATTATAATGTCATTCTAATTTAATTTGATAATTAAGTTAGAGATTTATTAATTTGTTAATAAAATTATAATTCATTATGGAAATTATAATAATATGGTAAATAATTAATTTGATTTAAGAGTTATATTAATTTAATTGAATTAGTTTGTATAAATGGTGTGACAAGAAAAATATATGATAAGAAAATATAAAAATAAATTGAGTGGGAGTTTTAGTGTGTAAGCAAAACAAAGCCTTGTGGCTTTTGGCATAATCTAACTGATATGCGTGTTAGGCTTTTTAACATATGTTTGTGTGTTATATGTATATCAGTTTGCATTATACGTATTCTCCTAAGACTAAACTTAGAAACACAAAGAGAAACAGAGGAAGGAAATTGAGAGAGCTAGAGAGGAAATTGAGAGTTCTCTATGAATTGGGAGTTGAGAGGAAGAAGAAGATTTTGTCAAAACCTTGTAATCATCATCTCTGCTATTAAAAACAAAGGATTGAGGGTAATAATCTATTCCTAATTCCAAGTCTTAGTTTTTCAATATTTATTCTCTGTGATTTGATTTTTTTTGGACTAGTGCTTAAATTGTTAATTATATGTGTATATAATCTGATAATTATCAATTCTCAGTAATTGAATTCATGAAATTTTGTTTAAAGTTGGAAATTCAAGTTTACTGTGTTATATATATATATATATATATATATATATATATATATATATATGAAAGTGGCTTATTTGAGACCAAAATTGATGTTCAATTATTATTATAATCTATAAATTGGTTATGGATTGTGTTAGTATATCATGAAACAAAAAGAATGCAATTTAAATGGTTTAATTTAGTTAAGAAACGAAGTTTTGGTGATTGAATTCGCTAAATGTATTGAAATTGAAAAAAATAGCAAAAACATGATTTTAATCCTTTAAATTTAGTTGTTTTTGTTTTTTAGGTGTTATAGTGATTTGGTGTATATGTTATGTGGTTTTGCTAAGGTTTTTAGTGTGTGGGTTTTTCCATGTTGATGTGAAATTAGAGTTTTGGATCGCATCAGTCTTTGGAAGCAGCATCGCGATGTTCTTGTCTGCATTGGCTAATCACTACTGGTGTTAAGAACAAAGACAATCTGGTATGTAATTGTGTGATGACCTAGAAGCTTGGGGCTGCCTTGATTTCGCCCTCCCTAGCTGAAGCGATATGTTTTTATTAGTTTTCAGTCTATGACATGTTGGCCTAACCTAGTCTAAGGTGCATGATAACATGTTAAACATATAATGAGATTCTAAAACATATTGTAAACATGTATTTGATGACCTTAGGTTGAAAAGATAATGACTTAGAAAATTTTAACTTATAGTTTATTAATTCTTGAGATGTTATTTAAGCGTGATGATGCCTTACTAGATTTATGATTTCAGACCTATAAATGGTGTCGGTGATTGGAATATGATATAGAATAACTAAATGAACTTGAATAAGAATTAAACCCATAGGGTTAATGTTAGTTTAACTAATTAATATTGTGATTCTAATGGTATATGTAAGGTATTTGGAGAACGTGTGTTATAGTTGTATAACTTACGCACGAGGCAAATTCCTAAACCTTATTTCTTGAAGAAGATCAAGATCTTTATCCTATCTTGTTTATTATTGTTATGCAAGTATCTAAATCTTACTTTAAACTAAGTAAATTTCCAAATCTTGAACTTGTTATTGTTTGATTAAGATGGATCAAGTTGTTTATTCATGTTGAGCAAATTTTTAATCATTGTTTCTTATTAATTCAAAGTTTGAAATGTTCATTATTCTAAACTAGACTCTCTAAGTCCTTTGAAGATAGTCTATTAGATATACAATATTTTATTCAACTACATATTGTTGTGATTCCATTCTTGATTCTAAATGTGGTTACTCAATACCTAGTTATTGTATCAAACTTCGAATGGCTAGTGAACCTTTATTGATTTGACTAGTCTATAGTTGATGAGCGTTCTAAAATTCTAGAACCATTGTTAAGCTAATCCAAACTAAACTTTCTTTAGTGCGGAAATCCTAAATTAAACTGAGATGAACAACCCTAATATAGGGGATTATGTACGCGCTAGCGTTTAGATGTTTGTGCACAACACATGGTACAAAGGGTTGATCCCTCTAAGTACAATAAAAAAGGTCCTTATAGTCTGACGACTGTTAAAGGTTGAGGTAGAAGTACCTAGTAACCTAGGACATAGTTCATGGTCTTAAGACCCTCAGATATTAAACTTGAACTTGTTTCCTAATCCTAAATCAAAGAATGAGTCCTTTATTATTCAGTATTCATTGCTTACTCCTATGATATTGCTATTGTCATCATTATATCAGTGGGCAATTATTTGCTCACTCTTGCATTTAACACTGCAGCTAAAGTTGAGAAAGTTGACGAGTCATCTTCTAGCAAGGGCAAGGGCAAGATGTCCAAATGATGAAGACTTTCTTGATTTTATTTAAGAGAATTTATGTTATAAGATTTATTTAATTATATGATGTACTCCGCAAACTTATGTAATAATTTAAGGTTAGATTACCTGAGATTTGTTTTAAGTTGATGTATCCCTTTAATTGGAAAGACTATTGTTTAAGTTATTTAAGTTATGTCTTTATCCTTGATTATGGGTAGTTAGATGTGGTTGTTATGGATAGTGAGCACCAAATCCTGTGGAAATGAAGTATCCGGATTTGGCGGTGTCACGCGACTATTACGTTATTTTTGAGTATTATGCATAATATAGGGTATAATGAAGCGGATCACTTCATATACTTGTAGAAGAGTATGATTTAATCTTTATGGTTAACTGATACACTTGAGGTAATTCAGTATTGAATGTTTGATAATTCCCCTATTAGTTCATGATCCAATTGTGATCACTCAGCATGAAATCTAAGAATATCCCAATTTATTATTGCAGTAGTATTATTTCTTGATAATCAATTCAACATTATTGAAACTACGAAAGAGTTTTACTCTCCCATCATTGAATTATTTTTTAGCATGAAAGTTAATAAAGTCTTGTTATTGATAAATGATTTATTCAGCTACTTCAAAGCCCTTTGAAAATTGTTGAAGTCCTATCAAATCTAGACTCTAATATTCTAAATTCATATCTCTTATTATATGCTTTAACTTGTGGAGAAAACTTGTTGCTCACCCTTGCTTAAATATAACATTTCAACTAAGGAAGAGGTAGCTGAGCGGGCAAATAAAGATCAGGGCAAAGGTAAATTTCAGGAGTAGTTATTCTGAACTTTTACGTTACTTTATGTAAATTTAATTATGTAAACCTTTGTGAATAACTGAAGGTATGTATGTTATGTTAAGGTTAGATAATCCAGGATATTGTCATAATTATTTTAATTAATTATATGAATGATGTAAATCATAAATGAATGGTAGTTAGATGTGATATGTATGATGGATCGTGAGCACCAAACCCGAGGTTAGGGAACCCGGATTTGGGAGCGTCACAGGTTGGTATCAAAGCTGTAGGTTATAAACCTTAGGTGGGGGGGGGGGGAAAGCCTTAAGAATATAACCATAACAAGATCAAGAAAAATCATTTAGAGTTCTAAGTGAGGGATTAATGAAATTAATCAATAGTAAGAAATGTGGACACTTAGTGTTTATGGATTGTGTACTGGTGATGTACTAATTAAGATTGTTTAAAACTGATTGTAGGATGTCAGGAGATGATGAAATGGTTATGGATATGTTAGCAGTTGTTGCACCAATGCCATTAGCCGTGGTGCCAGCTCAGAGTGAGTCAGTTGAAGAATTTTTAAGAGACGAACCTATGGTGAATCTGGGAAGCGATCATGACGAGTATCCCGAAATGGAGCTGAATGAAGAGGAAGAAGTAGATTCCAAAGAAACAAAGGTGGAGTCAAAAATAAAGGTTGCAGATGGAGAAAAAGGTAGAGTATTAATTAAAAAAGGTCAAGTATCTGCGGAAGTTCATGAACTAAAGAGTAAAGTGTTTCTCTTGGAGGAATTGTGGAAGACGGAAAGGGCATTGTGCGATATGACAGAAGAACAAAATGATCTGAAGGCACAAGTTGATAGAATGATGGTTGAACGTAGTGGATCATCTGAAGAGGTAAGCAAGAAAAAGAAGGGCCATGATAATAAAAGAAAAAGGAACAATGACAGTGACAATAATGTAAAGAATTCTAATTTAAAGAAGAAACAAGTATGTAGTAAGTGTGAAAAGAACCATTTGGGGGAATGTATGAAGGGTAAAAATGTGTGTTACAATTGTGGTCATGAAGGACATATTTCGCCAAATTTTCCTAAGCCAAAGAAAGGAGGATGTTTTTCATATGCTGGAATAGGTCACAAGTTCAAAAAGTGTCCTAAGAAGAAGACAGATGAAGGAAGTGGACCACAGAAAGATTAAGCATGAGAAATAGTACCTTTTGGAAGTAAGGTGATGTGTTAAGAATGTAATATCATAAACGATGAGTAGGTACATGTAAATATATATCTATATGAATGTAATACTTGTTTTTTTAAAAATATTAAGATAATTATTTTAAATCTCAACTTTTTGTATAAAGTTATAGTAGTGAATCCCGACTTTTGTCATAAGGGGATATTGAATGATTATAGCTGTATGTGTTATGTATTGAAAAGTACTATGTACTATTTGAATGAATATGGATGTAATTGAAATGATATGATTATATATTTGATAAAGTAAATAAATTTTGTAGATTAAGATAGTGTGTTATCTATCTAGTAATTGGTTTATTCGACAAACTAAATTTGCTAAGTCGAGCAAGACTGAATTGCTTTATTTTTAAAATTTCGTACTACATTCTTATCATACTAATAATAAGTTGTAGTGTAGAGATAAAGGATTAATGTAAGTTTTTATTTAATCAGATAATGCCGCTAAGACGACAAAATTGAAACCAAAGGGAGGAACAATCGGTGAATAATGAAGGAGGTCAAGCAAACCCAATGCAATACCTTATAGAAATATTACCTCAAACTATGGAAAATAGTGAAGTACTAGTAAGAGATCGGACAACTAATGGATTAGCGAATTTCAAAGATTTTAAAGTGGTAGGGCCTCCAGAATTTAAAGGAACCACGGATTCTATTGAAGCCCAAACTTGGGTAAAGGAGATGGAGAAGGCTTTCATTATTGCAAGAGTAGTAGAGGAGCAAAAGACAGCTTTTGCTACCTATTTAATGAAGGGTGAAGCTAATTACTGGTGGAAAACAAACCAGGCTAGAGTTGGGACAGCAGTAGTAACATGGACAAAATTTAAGGAGTTATTTTTTGAAAATTACTTTTCGCCAATTATGCAAGCAAGGATAGAGGTAAAAATTTTGGAGTTGAAGCAAGAGAATATGTTGGTTTCAGAGTACGCTGCTAAATTCAACGAACTAGCGAGATTTGCTCCACAGCATGTGGATACGGAGGCACAAAAAATGCAAAGGTGATAAGTGGGTTTTATACCCACGAATTGGCTCCTAATTCAAGCTTAATCGGTGTTAACTCCTTGATTTTATGTTTTGTTTTTACATGTTTAATGTTGTTTGGTGTTTAGGTATGGTGGATGGGTAATTGGAGTAAAATAGTGGAATTATGACAAGTTTAGAGCTCAAGTGGACATGTATTAGCAGAACATACCCCAGTAAAAGTCGGCTTTTTATATAAGTTTAATACCCCGAGGTCGGGGGTAATCTAAAGTCGATTAATGAATGACAGATAATGTCGAGGTCAAGCTATTTACAAGGTAACACCAAATAGGAAATCAAAAGTGCGAAATGAGCAGTCCCCGGTTCTTTCCAAATGCAACAAAACGTGAAAATAAGTGATGGCAATGACTTAGGACTCAACTATGGATGGAATTGTAATCAGAATACGTGTCTAAGCGTATAATTAACAACAAATGACAAGGATTAAAGGGAGAGAGGATTCCATTAGATTATATTAGAGTAGATTGGGACAAAACCCTAGTTCTTATTAGTTTTAGAGATTGAAACAAGTTGGAGACCATTGAAGATCAAGAACAGGATCTTGAGGAAGATGGGGATTTGCTGACAAATGATTTATTCTTCACTCTTCTTTTATTTTTGTCTTTTAGTGTTATTTCAATTGTGGATTCTTGGTTTTAATTCATTAATCAGGAACTAAATCTTTTGTTTAAGATTACAATGGAGCTTATTGCATAATTTATCTTTAGTATGCTTCATTATTAATTATTGTGATTATTTTTGGATTGTCTATTATGATTTGTGTTTATTGCTTAATTTCCTAGCTAACAATAACTATGATAATCTATATGAACTCGAGAGATGAAGTATAGATTTATAACTGATCATAATAGCATGTGATTGTGTTCTCTGTATGGCGTTGGAATATATAATGTATAGGATAGAGATATACATATACATCACATGTAATCTGATAAATAATTTGAGCTTTAAATCCTTTTTAATTGTAATTCACATACAGATATAGTGAATTAATTAATTAGGGTGTTCTTCCTAATTCTATCATCTGTGGATTTAAGTTGATTTGAGTATGATGCATTAAGAGATGGTCATATTTACTTATGTATTCTTGATTAACAATTTAGAATAGTGAGCTTAATTGATGAGAAGTGTATTAATTTCAATGAAGCAATAAGTGAAATTGTGATCTTAAATCTCCATAATCTGATTTGTAATTAGTGGTAATTAGAATTAGTTTAATTAAGTAATTTACTTTAAAACATTAAATGGATTGTTTAAATAAAATTAGTTTGGTTAAGAGTTAGTATTTGGTAATTTGTATAGTGATTCCTCGTGGGAATGATACTCTACTTTAACTGTATTACTTGTTGACCACGTATACTTTCATCTTGTGCATAACTAGATTTTACCCAACAGAAGGTTTGAGAATGGACTTAAGCCAATGATATTTAACAATATAGCAGTGTTGCAGATCAATACATTTTTGACCCTGTTGGAAAAAGTAATCATTACTGAAGGAGGAAGTGAAGCTGTATCAAAATATCATCAGGAGAAGAAGAAGATGAAGATGAATGAAAGAGGTAGTAGTAGAGGGAGGAACCCCGATAAGCGAAAGTGGATTGATAACTCCCAATCAAGAAACAAGTCAAGAGAGAGTAGAAAGAGAGGTGAGCCATATGCGATTTGTGGGAAGAACCATCAAGGAGTTTGTCTAAAGGGAAAATGAGTAAGTTTTAACTGTGGCCAAGAGGGACACATTTCTCCCAATTGTCCCAGTCCAAGGAAGATACAAGGTTGTTTTTTTGTGGATCGTTAGACCATCAGATCCAGAACTGTCCAAAGAAGAATGCGGAAAAGGGAAGCAACAACAAAGGAACCAGCGGTGGAACACTGACGATCAAAGGACCTGCTCAGCGGGGAAGACCAATGGCACACACTTTTAACATGACGGTTCAAGACGTAGTGGCTGCAAAGGAGGTGGTGACAGGTAAAGATTTTACATAGTAGTATAAATTGCGCACGTATTATTTGTTTGATATCGTTGTGAATTGTTTCCATTTACGGATATGAGTCACAAGTTAATATATGAGTCATAAATTAGTATTGTGTATATATAGAAATGAAGGAATTGATGATACAACTTTAAAAGATATCAAAACGTAAGTATGACCAGGTGGTCTATGGTAAACCTTAGAGGTTTCAACGTAAACCGAGAGAAAACACAAGTTGCAAAATTTATTAAAGGAATATTATTGTGAGTTGATACCTAAATATTACAGGTAAATATGTGTTATGCTAAGTCGAATGAGACTCGAGTTGAGTACGTATTTTTTGCCTTGAATTGAGATCAGAAAGAATAGATGAAGTAATAAACATAATTTGAATGTAAGGAAATGGTGATTTCGGGGACGGGATCCTTATAAGGAGGGGAGAATGTCAGGACCCTGAATTTTAAACGATTATATTTTTACGAATAATTTTTTTTATTAATATCAGTATTGATTATCATTATTATGTTGAAATTGTGTGATATGAGCGTAGAAAGATAGTCAAATTAGGTATTGACTAAGAAATATGAATGAAATTATGATGAATAGCTAAAGAAAACCCTAACCTTAATTACGGATAGGGTTTCGATGATTAATACAATTATTATAACTATATTTATGAGTATTAGTATGTGCAGTATGCGATTAATTATCAAATGTTGATCAGATAAGGTATAACCTTAGTAAACCCTAATGTTTGATTAAAAACCCTAACGATCAGTTAGGAACCCTAATTTTATTTTTAAAAACCCTAATTTCCTAATTGGGAACTCAAAACCCTAATTAGCAAACCCTAATGATATGTATTAAACCTTAAGGGTTAAGATTAAAGGGAATCATGTAAAATTACCAAATTACCCTTAAAATTATGTGGGAAATTACCAAAATACCATTTTGGATGCGAAATTACTAAAATACCCTTTTACTTAACTTATAAGTTAAAAGATATTGCCAAATCTAGTGACTCATCACTTGAGATATGCCATGTGCTCCAAATCCAACCCAAATAAGTCATTACATGCCACCTAGCAACATCCATGTGCAATGAATCAACGCTAAGATTTTAAAGAAAGAGAAAAATCATGGAAAGCCTCATTTGTGTTCATTACCCTATCCAAGTCTCTCTTTTCCTCAAACAACGAAATTTAGATAGTAAATCAGTCCAAAGAAAAGCCAAAAACACCCCAAGATCAAATTAGGAAGAAAAGATCAAAGGTTGTTCAAGAAAGGTATAAACTCTAACCCTAAGCTAGATCTTATATGCTTAGAAAAATTTTATGTCTTTATGTTTATATATGTGTTATGTGATGTTATATAGTGATCTATGATGATATATCATGGATCCATAACATCTAAGTACATGAAGATGAAGATTTTATACATTGTCAAGGACCCTATAAATATGGCCCGACAGTCAAATGTCAGAGGCTATAGATCCAAATCTGTTAAGTGTTAGACTTGCTAAGTGTATTATTGTTATAGTATGCCATAACGAGTGTGGCAACCCGAAAAATCGGATTGTCCAGAATTTAAGATTTAAAGAATTAGTTATTAATAAAATGAATTTATATTAATAATATTATATGCTATGTGTTTATTAACCGTTCTAGAATCTAGGATGATTATAAAATGGGAGGATTCCTGCTACGAGCTGGACTGAACGAGTAAGAATTTGCAAGACAAAAATAAATTTTTTCTGGGAATATAAATATTTTTGAGGAAAAAGACAAAATAGGCACTATTCACCCGACGAAACTATAAGGGTTAGGGTTTGAATAACCTAAGCCTTTCTGAGAGTTCGATATGTCGAAATGACATTTCGTCAAAAGATTTGACGATAATATGTCATAAAAAGTTAAGTTAGCCGATAAAAGTTTTTCTCGAAAAATGTGCAAAAAACGGATGAAATAAAAATGATGAAAAGTATTGTTATGTACTTTTCATTAGTTTAACTACGTTAGGGGAAAACATGAAGAAAAACGCTTATCATGAAAAAGTGTTTTTTAGTTTTTCGTAGTTTTGAAGAATGCATAAAAGTTAATCTGTAAAAGAAAGACGAAATATTCAAAAATATTTGGATTTCGAGAATCGCAGTTTTTCGAACTGTCGGACGAATTCTGCAAGACGGAAGCACAAAGCTTCCAAGAGAAGCTTCGTGAATAGTAAGGAGGTTAGTAAGGAGGTGGGAATAGTAACTTTAGGGGGAAATGACTATTTTGCCCCTAGCTTTGAAAATTTATAAAAAAGAAGTTAGTTGATTTCTTTGAAATCAACCAACACTTTGAGAGAGAGAGAGAGAGAGAGAGAGACAAAGCTCTTGAGCTTAGAGAAGAAGAAGAAGAAGAAGGAAGAGAAAAAGCATGCATGCACGGATTGGAGTTGATCGTGAAATAGAAAAGCTAGTAAATCGCCGGCTTTGTCTAGATAAAGAAGAATAAAGAAGAAAGGTATTCAAAACCTAACTTCTAAGTTAAATTTTCTTTAAGTTTTATATGTTAAAAAAATAGCTTAATGAGAATTGAAGTAAAAGATGTTAAGAATGATTTTCATATGGTTGAAATCATGAGAAAAAGAAGAAATAAGAATTAAAAGTTTAGTTTATAAATTTCTTAAGGAAGTATATAATGAATTTTAACGATCTGAATGAATCATATAAACGATTCGGTGAAATAAGTAAGGAATGGTGTTTTATAACACCAAATTCCAAGAAAAAGTGAAATCATAATCAAAGTATGGATTAAAAATGAAAAACTAACGAAGAATGCAAAAAACACGCGAAAAACACGAAGAACGTTGTTGATGGACAAATTTATAACCATATTAGTTATAACTTGTTATTGATGGACAAGTTTAAAACTATCGCGTATAAGTTATTCACTTATTTCTTGGTTAGGAACGGTAGAAACGTTTATGAAGAATGGATTAAACATAGCTATAATGAAGTTATGATAAAAATTTTGTAAAAGACAAACGAGAACTAGAAAGTATGTAAATGAACCCCGAATGTTTAGGGCTTCATAAGAATGTAAGAGAACATAGAAAACGTGAGTCATGGACTCAAGAACAAATAAGTTCCGAGTTCGGATGACAGAATTACAGACGAACGAACGAAGAACGTTAATAACGTAAAACAAACGAATGATGAAATTTAAGCCAATTGAATGGCATGTTAAAGGATTCAGAATAAATTTCTGTCTGAGGGAAGTTGAAGTACGTAAGATAAGGAAGGGAATGGCTTTGGAACGACCTCGTTTTGAGTTATAATGAAGGAGTTATGAGATTGTGAAGTAAGCATCTCGAACCAGTTCAAGACTTAGAAAAAAAATCAAGGTTTTAGGCCTGGCGCCACAGCGCCAGTTAAGCCTTGGGAGGCGACGCCGCAGTGCCAACCCGGGCTGTCAAGTATTGGTGAGTGGCGCTGCAGTGCGAGAAGAAAGAAGGGGATCGGCGCCGCAGCGCCGGTGCAGGACAAAACCCAGTAAAGAGCTTTTAATTGGTCAACTCCTAGGGGAAAGTGTAATGAAAGATAAGGAACATATAGTTCACCGAATGTAACACTTAAACAAGTAATTTAAACCTTTGGTAAAGGTTGAATGGAAAGATTAAACAGGATTAAAAGACAAAGAATGTAAACACAACGCAGTTGCTATGAATGATCGGTCTTAACATACAATGAACTGTATGACTTCGACATTATGAAAGTATAATGAACATGAGATTCATGTAATAGATAACGAATGAGAGGGATTAAAACCTGAGTTAAAGGATGAATAGAATTAAGAGTCGAGTAACGTGAATGCAGAATACGTAAACGATCCTCGTGAATCGTATTCACGGCGGGCGAACATTCTAAGTAAACATTGGTTGTATGAATTAGACGTTGATGAAGGTAGTATGATATAAACTATTAAGAAAGTCGTAATGAACAATAATAAGATTAATGAAAGCTGAATATGAGTCGGATAGATATTGTTAGAATGAAATATAAGCGTTAAACACTTTAGCCGATGTAAAGATGGAGTGTACGCAAATATTAAACGGGCAGAACCTACACCTCCTGTATGGTTTGACTGTAAGGTAATGAAGACCAATGACTAAACCTATGAATGGGGAAGAAATGAATTACAGACAATGATAAATATCGTTAAGAAGCCAAGTAATGATTATAACTTGGATGACATTCCAAGTCGAATGAACCATACGTTATAAGATGAGAATAAGGTAACATAAAATGCTTAACGCTATGAATGCGTAGAATTAATATTGAATGATCGTTCAAAGTATACAAAAGACGGTATGACTTATACGATAAAGAATAAATCCTAAGGTATGGCATTTAGTTGCCAGAAAGCCATAAGGAATGAGAAATCAACTTAACGAACATTATAGTTTTAATGGTTCAAATAAGTTAAGATAAATTTAGGTTATAGTACTATAAACACTCGAAATTTCATTTTCTGGTTACTAACTATGCAGGAGGACAAAAGCATCTTTTTCATACTCTAGAGATAACCCTGGAGGACCTCAACATCAATTCCAACCCCAGAAATAGCCCCGAGAGATACAGTTTCCAACCCTGGAGATAATCCCGGGAAATCAGTTTCCAACCCTTGATATAACCCCAGGAAAATCAGTTCCAACCCCAGAGATAACCCCGGGGATAAAAGTTCAAAGCCTGGAGATAACCCCAGGAGGTCAAGTCAATCTCAAAGATAACCCTGAGGACAGTCAGAGTCAAAAACAAGCCAACCTCAAAGATAACCCTGAGAAAAGACTGCTACAACTGTGAGAAAACCAGAGATAACCCTGGGAGGGGTAAAATGGTCATTTTGCTAACTCAACTTCAACTCAAATTGCTTCAAAATAAGTCCTAAGAGAACCATATCTTAACTTCCAAACGCAAACTACGCAAAACGGCTCAACGAACTGCCTGACGGAAACCCAGAAATGCCATTTCAGTTATGAACCCATCTTCCAGGAATCAAAAAATGGCAAATCTTATGTCATTTCATATCTCTCAGAAAGAGATTTCCGGAATGGTATGGCACGCTTCCATCAGACTCCTGGATTGAAAGTTATAAAGCTTCGAGCAAACAGCGCGTTGTCCGAGTGCACGTACTTCAAGACGATGGGACCCATATTACCCGGGGCACCTCGGGCAGCCGCAGGTACACTTGCGGCTCCCCCTCTATAAATAGAGGGCTTGGGGTGGCCATTTTCAAGAGAGAAAAGGCGAGGAAGCCTTGTCCAATTTGCCTTATACACACTATAAACTGAGTGTTTTCTCATTTTAAACACTTGTAAGCTTATACTTTGCTATATTTTACCGATGGGAACTGAGTGTTCATCAATTTAAAGCTATTGAAGTCTTCTTTGGCAATCCACTGTAAGCCTTCTTACCTTTTTTAAAGTCTTTCTCTACTACTGTGCACACACCGTATTCAGGTTGAGAGTCGTGTTGCGTGTGTATGTCCGTACCTCCCGTGCCTTTTTTTTTGTGTATATATATATACATGGACTAACATCATCGAGTTATGCCTCGATTAAGCCTAGATTCACATCCGGAGCGTTTATTGCTTTTATATATATATACTTATATATAAACTGCTGTCGAACTCCGTTCGATGAGCCTGGATTTTATATCCAGAGCGTTTACTACATATATATATATATATATATATATATATATATATATATATATCGCTGAAATGATAAACCGGGTCTGGATCGATATATATGTGCTGCGTTTACCACATATATATATATATATATATATATATATATATACATTTCTGTCAAGCCTGGAGTTTACTTCGTGGCGGTTGATCGTTTTACTCCTTTTTTTATATGTAGTCCCGCCTTGAGTTTACTTTATGGTGGTTGATTGTCTTTACTACTTTATTTACATTTCCAATCCCCCATGGAATTGCTTTGTGGCGGTTTATCGTTTATATATATATATATATATTTACCGCTTTTATATATTTACATTTCCAATCCCCCATGAAGTTCGCTTCGTGGTGGTTGATCGTACGTATATATATTTATAGCTTGTATATATATAACTGCTTACATCTTTCCTACAAACTACGGCGTCATGTGAGCCTAGGAATCATGTGATCACAGATTCAGTCTCCTGAATCTAGATTCGATTCCTGTGATGGACATTTTCAGATGTAATCATCTTGTAAATTATTCACGGTGTTTGAATTTCCTTAGATGGCTTTCATGCCCACAAGGAGTTCGGCACTGCTTTGTATATTATTTTCTCGAAGATGTTTTGCATCTCGAAAATAAAAGCAATCAAGTCTAACACATAATAAAATTGAAGTATCAAAGGCCTCAATTACTATTGAGCATAAGGGTTTGAAAAACCTCTTTTATAAAACATCATTGTTATATCTTGTTAAAACTGAACTTTTATACAAAATTCAAACCCTTTATATATAGGTGCGAATGAGGCATAGCACTACTTCCAGATAATTACACATTGACCCACACACACACACACACACACATTCATATAACAGTTTAAATTAAAAAGTGGTGGTCACCGTGGTTACGCGGATGTCGGAGGTTACCTAACACCTTCCCTCCGCGTAATCAAGCCCCTAGACCCTAACGAATCTCAGTATCACAGACCAATTTAGCATTGTTACATCACGTGGTCAATCTGCAAACCTTTTCTCGGTTCAGTTGATGCAACCATTTAAAAATACCAAATGGCGACTCTTACAGTCCAATCATCGACATATACATATCGGACCTTTTCAGAACTTGTTTTTTCAAACCAATCTCACCAAACATGAGACCAAAAGACAAGAACAGAAAAGGGACAAATAAAAATCCCAACATCGACATGTGGCGACTCTGCTAGGGACATCCAGTAAGAGGGCTTAAGCTGCTACTATAAACTTTTCAAAACTATTATATGCTTGTGTGTGGATGTTGCATTTATATTTAAATTAATGTATACGAATGCATTTACTTACTGCACTTAGTGCTTCACACATATCATCATTTTCATACGGTGAGACACATTGTATGAGAATGTATGTTATGTGGTCCCTCCACCAGGAGGTTATCCTGTCGGTGTTTGATTACTGGACTCGTAGGGAGACTAATTCCAATGAGGCTCATGAAAGGCACCACCCAGATTCGCTCCAGTTGAAAGAGCGGATTAAATTCTCGTCGAGTAAATTGCGATGATCTAGGAACCTTCATGCCAAAAAACCATGAGAGTAACCTAAGATAGGTCAGCCTCTAATAAACCAAACGTGGAGGGAAGTCTCTTCATACCTTCCCATTTCAAATTACTTATAATTTCAATTACTTGTATTTTCATTTCCATGTCAATCTCAATGTAATAGAAAAAATGAAGAAATATGTGAACATGCATATCAAAACATGTCATGTTATCTTGTCATTTAAACAACTGACATCCATTTTGTAGGATGATACTCCTAAAACGGACACATTACATAGCATGTAACATTTCCACATTCCCTAAGACTAAACTACATAAGTTTTTTTTGTAGGGAAACAATTGGTCATGTTACCCGATCTAAATCCAAAAAGGCAAAAAGCCTACAGCCAAGCATGGCTACATCTGGCCAGTCTAATCCTACTCTTGTCTCTCGTGAGGAGTTCAAAGTATTAAGTAACTAAATTACATAGTTGGCTATTCTACTCAAAGAACTACACAAGTCCACTCAGGGTCCACGAATGCCCATATATACAGAATCCTTTGCACATGGAGGAACCCAGGGACTGGACAAAGAAACTCCAGTACATGAATCTCAGTTGGACAAAACCAATAAAACCCCTGAAATTACCCATCTCGAAGAAGATCTAGACACCGGTGATATCCGGAAGAAAGTCCTTCAAATGGAAGAGACCATTCGGTCTATCAAAAGGATCGGAGACGTAAACAAAACATTGCAAGACGGTTGTCAAATATACGCATCATTGTTCATACTGAGGGCATGAATAGAGACATCATAAACGATGATTATCCAGATATCATGGCCATCGTTCGGGAGAGGGAGGACGATGATAGCCCCTTCATCATTCCTGTCCATCAGGACTTCACCCTTAACAAGGGTAAAAAGGGCAGAAACTCCCTCTGCCCTGTATATATCCATAACTGCTTACTTTTCTATACAGTAGTAGCGGTTGTTTTGTCATTACATGTTAACACTTTGTATGATTGAACAGTTTCATATATTAAGTAAAACCATTTTTGTTTCAGGACTCTGAATTTAGATGTGCCTACACTTGTTGATGAGGTACCTTTTCTCCACAAGGACTATAACTTTAACAAAAAGTTGGACTCAGAATTGATGGAAATACAAGAGGACTATGAGATACCTCAGGAGATCAAACAATGGGTCGAGGAAAAACCCAAGACAAATCTTGATCAAACCTCCTCATTCAATCTCGGGACCTTAGAAAATCCCAAACTAATCCAGATTGGTACGGACCTCACTCCAAACCAAAGGAATGACATGGTTACTCTATTGACCCAATTCCAGGATGTGTTTGCATGGTCTCATGAACACATGGTCGGTTTATCCACTGACATCATCATTTATCGCCTACCCATTAAAGAAGGATTCAAGCCAGTCAGGCGGAAGCTCAGGCGATTAAAACCTGAGTAGAGTTTAAAGGTTAAAGAAGAAATTGTGATAACAATTTCAAGCAGGCATCATCATGGTGTCAACATACCCTGAATGGCTATCCAACATAGTCCTCATACCTAATCTAGGAGGAAAGGTGCGAGTTTGTGTGGATTACCAGGATCTAAATAAAGCTTGCCTTAAAGATAGCTTTCTCGTGCCATATATCCATATTCTCATTAACAATACTGCTCAATACGACATGTACTCCTTTTCTGATTATTTTGCAGGGTATCATCAAATAATGGTTGCTAAAGAGGATCGTGAGAAAACTGCATTCATCACGCCTTAGGGAACCTTTTGCTATAGATGGTTGTCATTCGGCCTCATTAATGCAGGAGCTACCTATCAACGAGTTATGATGTCTCTTTTCCACGATTTAATACACAAGGAGATAGAGATCTATAAGGATGACATCATTGTCAAGTCCCGAAGGGAGGAAGACCACCTAGACCATCTTAGAAAGCTCTACAACAGGTTGCGTAAGTACAACTTGAAGTTGAATCCAGCCAATTACGCCTTTGGCATTAAATCAGGCAAGTTGCTAGGGTTCCTAGTCAGCCACAAAGGGATTGAGTTGGATCCCACCGATATCCAAGCCATTACAGAAATGCCCATACCTCAGACAGAGAAGGAAATACGGGGATTTTTGGTAAGGATCAACTTCCTTAGAAGATTCATTTCTCAACTCACAGCAACCTGTGAGCCTATCTTTAAGCTATTAAGGAAGAACTCCTCCATGAAATAGAACGATGAGTGTCAGAAAGCCTTCCTTATAATCAAAGAGCAGCTTGTCAAAGCTCCTATTTTGGTACCTCCTCGGGATGGTGTTCCCCTATTCATGTACCTGTCAATTAATGACAATGCCATGGGCTGCATGCTGGGACAAAAAGATGATAGAGGCCAAGAGCGAGCTATCTACTACCTCAAAGAAAAGATTCAAAGAAGAAGAAACACAAGTACACTCTGATTGAGAAGACTTGTTGTGCTTTAGCATGGGCGTCCATGAGGTTACAACAGTACCTCCATGGTTACACAACCCATCTCATATCCCGCGTGGATTCTCTCAAGTACGTGTTTAGTAAACCCATACTAAATTGTCAACTATCCAGATTGAAGTTGATCCTACAGCAATTTGACATTGTCTACGTGACGCAAAAGTCTATCAAAGGTTAAGGAATTGCGGATCAACTGGCCGTCGCACCTTCAGGGGATTTCAAACACTTAGAAACACACTTCCCCGATGAAGGGGTAATGACAATTCAGCAACACCATCAGTACGAAGCATACCAGATGTGGAAAACGTATTTTGATGGAGTTGTGAACATGTAAGGCTTTAGGGCGGGAGCAGTTCTAGTATCCGGTACGGGAGAGCAGTATCCTATCGCCGTCAAATTGTAGGTTTTTAGCACCAACAACATAGCTGAGTATGAAGGTTGTATCATGGGGCTAAAACTTGCCCAATCAAGGGGCATCAGGCGATTAACTGTCTTTGGAGATTCTGAATTGGTGATCAGAAAAACCACAGGAATCTATCACACTAAAGAACTATATTTGTTGCCTAACCATCGATAAGTTTTACAGATGGGTGTGGAGTTTGAAGCAATCTCCTTCCTCCACATTCCTCAAAATAGGAATGATTTTGTGGATGAACTAGCAACTTTGGCTTCCTTGATCAACATACCTCACAAGGAAAACATGCCAAGCATCACACTTGCCCTGCAAAAGGCTCCAGCCTATGGGAACTACATTGGAGAAGTATCGTATGAGTTACCTCCCATCTAACACCCTTGCTATCAGCATATCAGGGAGTATTTACGAGATGGATCTACACCCGCTGAGGCGAGCTCTACTGAAAGAAGGCAGATCTGTCAACTGGATATAAAATTTTACCTGAGCGGAGATGCACTCTACAAAAGAGATGCAGGACTAGGTCTCCTCAGATGTCTGGACAAAGACCAAGCTTAGAGGCTCATGGATAAAATCCATGGTGGAGTATGTGACCAACACATGAGCGGCCCTCTACTTATTAAAAAGATCCTTAGAACAGGGCAGTACTGGCTCTCTCTCAAGGCTGACTGTGATGATCACGTCAAGAGATGCTACCAATGCCAAATTCATGGGAATGCTATTCACACCCCTCCAAGGGAACTCCACAATATAAGTTCTCCATCTCCCTTCTCAGTGTGGGGAATGAATGTGATCGGGCCCATCGAGCCCAAAGCCAGTAATGGGAATCGTTTTATCTTCACCATGATCGACTACTTCACCAAGTGGGTAGAAGAAGCCTCCTTCCCTAGCGTTACCAAAGAAGTTATCATTGGTTTCATTAGAAACAATGTCATTTGTCGATATGGACAACTAGAGGTGATTGTGTCAGACAACGCTAAGAACCTCAACAACAAAATGATGGAGGAGTTATGCAGTAAATTCCATATCAAACATTCCAACTCTGTCATCTACCGTCCAAAGATGAATGGTGCTGTTGAAGCGGCTAATAAAAACATCAATAAGATCATGCAAAAGATGTCCGCCAATCATAAATGATGGTCTGTCTTGTTGCCTATGACTTTATTAGCCTACAGAACATCAATGCACACTTCCACTGAAGCAACCCACTACTCATTAACCTATAGGATGGAAGCAGTACTTCTCATAGAGGTGGAAATGGAATCTCTCAGAGTGTTGATAGACGCTCAGCTGGATGAAGACCAATGGTTACAAGACAGGTATCACCAATTATCTCTAATCGACGAAAGGCGAAGTGATGCTATCTTCCATGGTAGGTTATACCAACAGAGGATTGCCAGATCCTCGAATAGGAAAGTTTGGCTATGACAATTTAAACAACATGACTTGGTTTTGAAGAAGATCATTGACAACCAAGATCAGCCTAAGGGAAAATTTTCTCCAACCTAGGAAGGCCCGTTTATTGTCAAGGAGGTATTGACTGCAAGTGCTCTCAGATTACAAGAAATGGATGGCGACGAATTTCCACAGCTCATCAACTCATACACTGTGAAACGGTAGTATGCCTGAAGTTACCATCAAGCAAACATCCTTATTTTGGATCACCAGATCCCCATTCACTTCAGGTTTTCTAACCCTCTCTACATACAACCTTTCTTCATACACACCTGACCATCAGGGACAAGCACACCTTTTAGACCAGCAACCTGGTTTTGGATCAGTAGATCCTTCACACATCTTTGGTTTTAAAACCCTTCACATCTTCAGGTTATCCCATCAAGGATTAAGACTTTTCACACCTGCAGTTTTGTCCCACAAAGGATAAAACTTTTTCCTCTGCAGTTTGTCCTGTACATGGGGTCAAACTTTTTCATCTGCAATTCGTCCTGAACATGGGGCAAACTACGTCGACTTGATCTCCCCAATACACGAGAGTATGTAGGGAGCCATTTTTATGGTCCGATCACACCTCACCACAAAAACAAAAACAAACACTTCTCTACACCCACCTTACCACATACAGCTTTGAACCTTTACGCCAGGTTTGAACTACGCAGACCTGATCTCCTCGTCAATAGGAGTACCAGCAATCATCTGTGGTGCGGTCAACCTCGGAGAGGAAAGCCACACTCCTCTCCATAATCACATACAGAAACAAGTCCCAAGACACTAAAGAAGGTACGGAATACACACAGATCAATGATCAATTCTGAAAGATCATGAGGCATATCAATGTCCATCCATCAAGGGGGAGTTCAGAATACATCAAGAATACAAGCCCTGGAGAAACAGGTAACTATCAAGCAAATAACAAGGCATAACGAAAAGGGAAATGAATCAAAATATATTTCCCTACCATATATAATGTTTTTTGATATATACAATATGTATTGTACATGACAAAATGGCTAAGCTAGCCTATGCAGGAAAATACAAGCCCAAGTCCACTACCTGTTCACCATCTAGTACAAAGGTAAAAGCCTCTTGCAATCTCGCCATCTTATTGGCTTATCTGTCAAAGCAATGATCCCAGACAATAAGCAAGGCTGGGGAAATTTCAAAATTGGCGACAAACTGATATTGGGTCCCTTACAAAAAGATTGGGGTAATTTCAGAAACAGCGACAACTCAACACTAGGGCATTTATCAACCATCTGAAAGAGGAAAATGCACCAGTCAGCACCATCAGCATGGTACGTCATCATTGAGCTTCTCTCACATCATCTCACTGGCAATTCGGTGTGATCATTTGGTCTTCTCCAATCATACTGTTCTTCGAATGAATAATCCACACGGGAGGATATTATTCACTCGCGACTTAGTCAACAAAGAGAGTTTCTCGTATGAATCCCCGACAACAACATGCTAAAGGACTGGGGCATCTTCTTATTCCAGGAAAAGGAAGGAGTTTAAATTTGGATAAGCTTCTCATCAAAAGAAAGGGGAGAACTCCTGAAAGAAATCATGGCGACATTAGCTTGCCCCTACAAGAAAAGGGGAAAATTCTCAAGAAAGTTCTTAACTTAAGAGCAGAAGGCCAACAACGAAAGGTCTAGCGAATGAAATCTACACCATCAAACATGTTAACCTGCGTCAAGTAATCACAAGTCTAGGCCTCTGTAACGCCCGAGAAAATTGGAGTTTTATGAGAATTAAAATTTTTATTTGATTATGTGGATTAAATGAATTTAATTGATTATTTATGTGAGTAAGCTATTTGAAGGTTTTTCTATGACCTAGAATGTACAGATGTGGTTAGGATTCTGGCTATGTAGTAGAATTAAAGTGTTTGAATTTCTAAGACGAAAATAAAAAAATTTCGAGAAATTTTTCAAGAAATACTATTCATCGATATCTGCTCGAGAATTAAGTTTGAATTTCTGAGAAACGCGTAATGATAGGATACTAAGACGTAATGGAATGTTCAATAATATTTTAGTTATGGCAAACGAAGTTTTCGCCTGCGAACTTAAAACCTAAGGGTTAGGGAAAGTGAGTTCTGAGAATTTAATGGCTATGTATAATGATTAGAGTTATTATACGTATGGAATACGAGTATGATACTAGTTATTATACTATTATAATATGAAGATTATTATGATGTATAATACGATTATCGTACGAACTATATATAAAGACAATACGGGAAGTGAACGTGTTGAATATGATTAGTCTTAATGGACTTTGAGTTCATGGACTTTGCGGAATCCAATTGGACTTGGATTATGCCAAGCCCAATGTTAAGTAGAGTCAAGCCCAAGATAGGCCCAATAAGAATTAATCCTAAGGCCCAAACTAAGAAAACAAACCACGAATCGAACTGATGGGTTATCGAATGGGTAAAACCCATGGGGGGACCCACAACGCATGTGGTCTGGCCACTTGGAGCCCAATTAAAGCCTTTACATGGTGGCTAAGTTCCTAAGGAGGTGGCCTAATGACCATTTTACCCTCCATTAGATTTTTCTGTATAAGAGAAGCTAGGTTGGTCATTTTATTATTTTCACCAACTCTAGATAATATATTGAGAGAGAGAAAAGAGCTCTAAAAATAATCAAGAGCAATCCAAAGCAAAGCATATAAACTTTAGTCAAGAATAAGAAGAACGTTAAGGTAATATTACGTAAACCTAAGTCTTCGATCTTTTTTTATTTCTTTTTCATAGAGACGTATGAATTGGTGGAGCATGTCTCTTCCGGAGTAATAAGGATGGCTATTAGTGAATTAAAACATTGATAAGCCATGAATAATTAAGAATCATAAGCGTTTACGAAAGTTTAAGCGAAGAAAACCAACAAGCGTTTATTTGGTTGTTGATGGACAAATTAAAAACCATCATAGGTTATGTGCATCTTAATTGGGTAAGATATAGATGATGAATCAATGGAGTTGTTCCATTTGATTTGGCGTATAGAACACACGTAACGAATTTAGGTGAATTTTACGAAATTAAGCGTTAAACGTCGAAATCGTATATTTCCATATTAGTAGTCAAAATTTGCCATTTATTTCGGAAAACCTAGTTTTCAATGGCATATCGTAGTATAATGTATTTGAGATTCGTGGACTCAAGAATCATTGGAATCCAACTTATAACGAAGAAAATGAGCTTTGAACGCTCAAGAACGTCAAACGAAAGCATAATTGAAAGTTAATTAGTGAATTCATTGTTAACGGATTTAAAAATTACTTTTGTCTGGATGAAATCGAAGTATATGCGATATGTAAGATAATGGCTTTTGAATGAGCCAATTCTAATTTATAACGACCGAGTTATGAGTCCAGAAGGAATTGAATAGGAAAATTTGGGTACTGCATAGTCACGCCATAGTGCCACTACTATACTTCAAGTTAGCGCCGTAGCGCCGAGTAAGGGAAAATGTTGAGTATCACACATGAAATCAGCTTGTGCTAGTGCATGAGTGTTATATAAGGAGCCGAGGCCTATGGCCACCAAAGACCATGTAAGGCATAGAGAAGAAAGTTTTTAAATATAAAGAATAAGGAAGTGAATGAAGAGTGAATCATATACTTAAATTGACCTAAAGTAACATCATTAAAGGATGTTTATAACCTTAAGTTAATGACTAAAGGTTGAAGAAAAATTAATTGAACGTAAGTTATTAATAATGAAACGATGAACGATAATAAGCCGTAAGGGCGGATAAATACTTGAAACGAGTTTTACTAATAAAATAAATTCGGTTAAGTTATATAAAGAGAAAGATAATTGATTGATGATGAATTAATTACTTATATAACTAAAAGTAGCATCCTCGATGATGACTATAACGTTGAGAATTACAACTAAAAGTTGTTAACAATTACGTGAACGTACGAACAATGTAATTCGATAAACCGTAACCAATGTTAATAAATCTAATGAACAATTAGATTGAGAAGAAGGGTAAGATACATTAGGAACCTTACATGATTGTGTATAACCTAATGTGGTATGTTATATGGTTATGTATTGTAGAGACTATAAAGACCAAGAATTATTGAATATTTATTTGAAGACGCTTGAAGGCAAGTTTTCTTAACTCCTGTATAACCTTCGTGTTAGCCGAGTTTCTGTTATTCATGTTATGAGATGCATGAATTGTTTTACGAAAGGGTCGATGCCAGTTTTAACTCAGCTAGACTAATCTTAAAAGATTTATTTATTTATTTATAAGTCTTTCAATATAGAATTGATAATGATATCCTACGCCAATTATTTGGTACGGATTCAAGGTAAGCCTGAGTATGAATAAACAAATGTATTTTACATCGATTATTCGATGGGCACGCGAGGTTGCCAAAACTTAAACATAAATACGTATAACGAATGAGTGTTGATCAACATAGAGTACTATAGGCTGATCACCAAGAAGTGCTCATAAGAAATATCTGACTTACGATCTTAGTACCGGGTTGTCCTTTTTCATGAATAAAAACTAAAGAGAATGTTCATGGTCTATTGACCTACTTAGAATTTCTAAGCTACTATATGTACTTCAAAATTGTTTTATAAGATGAGAAGTATTATTCAATGTTTCATAGTACTTCATAACTATTGTTCAATTATTGAAGAATAATCATATGATTCTTGAAGTGGTATTCATATAATATATTGTTACATTTGCTGAGCTAGTTATGCTCACTTCTTGCTTGAATTATATGATTTTAGCTAAGGTTGAGCGAACCGAGAATCCTAGTAAAGATAAAGGCAAGGAGAAGATGAATGATTAGTTTATCCTATAATAGACTAGTATGTTTGTATGAATTATATTATGACAAACAAAGAATGTAACGGTTTCAGAACCTGGGAAATGGATTTAGTATTATTATTATTGTAATAAGAATGTAGTTAATACTCTCATTTTGATATTATTTCAATGGAATGAATGTATAGTTATGAGTACCGTGTAGCACCATCTATCAGGTAGAAAAATACCCAGATTTGGGGGCGTCACAGCCTCTACACCAAAGTTCAAATTTGGACAGCGAAAGAACGAGCTGCACCCTCTAGGGATGTCAGGGGCATTCAGGTCATTAGCTCAGCCGGGTTACAAATCAAAAACATAAGGAAATGGGGCACAAGTACTCAACAGAGAAAAGAAACTCCAAATCACCTCAAAAAGGCGTAACATCAGGCAGAGTCTGGTGAAGTCATCCGAGAAATATTACTTCAGTGAAGGTATTGGAAGATCAGGTATTCCAAACCATTGTCATCAATTCAGCGTAACATAAAGACAGTTCAGCGATGAAAGCTTTGTACACCACCATTCGAGTGGGAATTGAAACAGTTTGGCGATGTAAGCATAGTCAACTACCAGCAGGGTAGGATTCGTTGTCAAAGTACCAACAGGGTAGGCACCGTTGTCAAACTACCAGCAGGGTATGCACCATTGTACACTAGAAGCTTATACATCGGGAAGGTCTGGTGATTTTAGAACGTCATCTCCAGTAGAGATGTAGAAAACATCTCAATTTCTCTTCATCAAACAAGCATCGGCGACACCAACAAAAAGCCAAACCGTTGGAGTCAACCGGTAATGGTAAAGCGATGTGCGAAGTGTGATTTACGATATGTGAAATACGATATGCGAAATCCGATGTGCTAGTTGCGAAGTGTGATTGGCCAAAAGCAAAGTGCGAAGTGCGAAATGCGATGTACGATTTGCAAACTGCGATTTGCATAGACATTTTAAACATTCATCATAACATTCATTACATGGCGATTTGTATCATTAAAAATACTTTGTCATATTTCAAGTGTCTAGTAATCTTTATCATGTTCATTCCATTGCATTGCATGAACATGATAAAGAGGGGCATCTGTAGACACTCGAAATTTTGTTTTCCTATTACTAATTATGTAGGAGTACAAAAGCATATTTTTCACACTTCAGAGATAACCTTGGAGGACCACAACATCAATTCCAATCCCGGAAATAGCCCCGGGAGATCCAGTTTTCAACCCCGGAGATAACCCCAGGAAATCAGTTTCTAACCCCGGAGATAATGTGACACCCCCAAATTCAGGTACTTCATTTCCACCAGATTTGGTGCTCACCTGATAAAAACATTCATATCTAACTACCCAAACATAATAAAGTTTAATAATAAACCCCCCCATTAAAGGGTTACATCAAAAAGTCTAACAAAATCTCCCAGGTTATCTAACCTTTAATTACGAACATCATGTGCGGAAAAAATTAAATAGTTACATCACAGAATAAAGTCTAACAATATAAAAGTTCACAGGTTTATAAGTCTTCAATATTTTCTTATCTTCCCTTTCCCTTTACTGTTTGTAGGTTCATCAACCTTCTCAACTTTAACTGTAATATTAATATAAGCAAGAGTGAGCAAACAATACTCACTTGAAATGACAATGAATACATCATATCAACTGCCAAATGATTAGGCTCAATAGAAATGAATAAGGTACTTCATCAATAATAATCAGGAACCGAATTTGAAATATATAACTGAGGGTCAAAAGACCACGAACAATGTCCATAATTTAAGTATTCTTTCAACCTAAACTTTAACAGTCGTAAGACTATAGGGACTCCTCGTACTTAGGGGGGGATCAGCCCTTCATATAATGTACTGCGCACAAATATTTCAACGATATGCGTAAATTATCCTCTTAATAGGGTTGTTCATCTCAGTATTTAGAATACAAGTCCGCACCAAAGTAAGTTTGGTTTGGATAAGTTTCAAGGTAATTTAGAGTTTATCGAACATTAACTAAGGACTAGTTGAATAAAATGTAGTAACAATGCGTTATGTAATAAGTCATAAATGAATCAACATTGCATAGTAAGGTCATGCTTTAGGAATGAACTAAAAGCATAAGCATTGAATAACATAGCATACCTTGCTTGAACAATATTAAGCTAAGGTTAAAATCTTATTCAGAATTGAGTATTAAGCATGCATAACAAATAGTAAATTGAACGACAAAACTTGTCCAATATTAGTGTATCAGAATTTAGAAACATACATGCTAAATAACAAGTTAAATATTAGAAAAACAATTGGCTCAATATCAAAAGGTAAGATTTAGGAGCTTGCACGATATAATTAGGGTTAAGAAACTTGCGCAAAGAAAGTTTTGGGTTGGAAAACTTGCCTTGCGTGTAAGCTAAACCATAATAATTTGATTCACAATACCATATACAGATGTCATCATGACATAATTAGTTACTACAAATACTTCGCATACAATTAAGTGTCTACTTCACGTATGGCTTGACTTTTAACCACATAATCTAGTTACACTAATAATGTAAAAATAAAACTCGTTTAACTATTCATAATATGCCCATTCTTAGCACAATAATGCCACAATTAACAAAAAATACATTCCTAACAATCATAGTATTGCATCATATCAGAATTTACAAACTCTAGGTAAAAGAAAATACTTTTTGGCCCATTACGCTCGCTAATCGCGCTACTACGCCGCGAGAATGTATCGTATGCGCGGCGTTAAAAGACACGGTCTTTGGCATTATGGCGTGAATTATAGGCCATAAATGTCAAAGTGCAAGCGCAGGATTAAGCGCTTAAATCGACTTTGACTTTGGCATCTGCAGAAGGGTTAGCGACTATGCACCGATTTTTGGCGATGAGGAGCCGAATTACATAATCGAGGTCGAAGAGCAGAACAAAGGTAATTTTTGACTGTTTAACAACTTCAACCACCTAAATTAACACGCATAGATTACACAGAAACATTACCCATCATATATATACTGATTTAAAACATCTAAACAACAACTTTAGAAATATTAAATCCTTGAATGCCATGTTTTAAACAAAAAACTCTATTTTTGATATTGTTTGACAAAATTAACACTATAACCACGATTATACACCATATTGATTCATTCGAACAACATTTTCTCTATTTCTTAACATATTAACATATTTAAGGTTCAATTTATCTATTCGTTCACAATCAAAAATTGATTTTTGTACTCCTATAATCCATGTTCATACACATATTCACTATAAAACTAATTTTCTTTCTTTTTAAACGTAACTTAGCATACAAATCAACTACAATCATATATATATGCTAGTTATAATATCACAATTAATTTTACATAATTTATTAACCAATCATAGAGAAATTTTGATTACAGACAATTTTGTAAAGATAATATCAAGAACACAGAACTTTAGGAATTACGCCATAAAACAAATATACATACATATATATTAAGGTTATAGAAAATACCTTTAATCGCTTAGTGATCCTTGCCAATCACAGACAAACTTGCAACTTCACAGACCTTTTCACCTCTCAACTCACTCTAGTCTCTCTCAATTTCTTTTCTCTGTAATTTTTTCTCTTTTCTCTTCTTAGTATCAGACTAGGCCTAACAACACTAAGCGTAAAACAAAACTGATAGGTAATAATAATATGCACACTTAATAATATCAGTTACAAAAATATAACGTATAGGTTATAAATATATTTTATTTATTATTTGATTTACTTGATTTATTTTATTTATATTATTTGAAAATTCAAAATTCAAAAGTCCAAAAGCCATAAGGCTTTGTTTGGCAAAAACTCTTAAAAAATTAAAGACTTAATATCTTTAAGCCTTGTTTGGCAAACCTAAATTAAACTCCTTTAATTTATTTTAATAACTCATTTATAGCATAGTTTATTGTCACACTCTTATTACCAAAATTAAATTAAAATATTATAATAATCCATTTAATCCCTATCAACTCTCTAATTTAATTTTTTAAATTAAATTAGAACATTATCTCATACTAATTAATTTCCTTCACTCCTTAATTATTTATTTAACAAATAAATAATCAAATCAAATCAAATTAAACAAATATTTATTCAACAATAAATACATCAATTAAATATTTATTGAAAATATTTATATAATTCAATAAATATTTAAAATTACAAATTAAAATTTCGGATTGTTACATCCTCCCCTCCTTATAAGGATTTTGTCCCCAGAATCACAACTCAAATAAATCATTCATTACATACTTCCCTCTTTACAAAGATTTTGTCCACAGAATCGAAGACACAGATTAAACAAATAACTCAGGGTAATTCTTCATCATTTCAGCTTCGAGTTCCCACGTAGCCTCTTCGACATTGTGGTTCCTCCATATTACCTTCACAGAAGGTATTACTTTATTCCTGAGCACTTGTTCTTTCCTGTCAACTATCTGGATATGAACCTCTTCATAAGACAAGTCTTTATCGAACTATAATGGTTCGTACTCGATCACATGCTTGTAATCGGGTTTATACGGTCGTAACACCGAAACATAAAATACATTGTGAATGTGTTCCAACTCTGGAGGTAGAGCTACCTCATAAGCCACTTCTCCTACTCTTCGCAGCACTTCAAAGGGTCCAATAAACCTCGGGCTTAGCTTTCCTTTTTTACCAAAATGGATTTTCCCCTTCCAAAGAGAAACTTTTAGGAACACGAAATTTCCTACGTCGAATTCACGATCTTGTCTGTGTTGATCAACATACTTCTTCTGTCTAACTTGAGCAGCTATCAATCTTTTCCTGATGAGTTTAACAACCTTAGCAGTTTACTATACCAGTTCCGGTCCTAACAGTTGACGTTCACGACTTCATCCTAGCACATTAGAGTTCTGCACTTCCTGTCGTATAATGCTTCGTAAGGTGGCATGCCGATGCTTGCGTGGTAACTATTGTTGTAGAAAAATTCCACCAATGGTAAATGTTCATCCCAGCTCCCTTTGAAATCCATGATGCATGCTCTAAGCATATCTTCCAACATCTGGATTTTTCATTCGCTTTGGCCATCTGTTTGCGAATGGTATGTCGTATTCATTCTCAACTGTTTTTCCATGCATTTTTGTAATCTCTTATAGAAATTTGATGTGAATCGCGAATCTCTATCTGATACAATTGACACTGGAACTCCATGTCTCGAAATGATTTATTTAACGTACAACTTTGCCAACTGATCAAGATTGAATCTAATCTTTAATGGCAAAAAGTGTGCTGATTTTGTCAGTCTATCCACTATCACCCAAATTGCATCATATCCTTTCTGAGTAGTTGGAAGACCTACCAAAAAATCCATTGTGATGTGTTCCCACTTTCATTCTGGTATTTCCAATGGTTGAAGTAATTCGCATGGCCTCTGGTGTTCTGCCTTTACTCTTTGACATGTCAAGCATCTCGCAACACATTCTGCGACATCTCTTTTCATATTTGGCCACCAAAAGTGTCGTCGTAAATCTTGATACATCTTCGTACTTCCCAGATGAATTGAATATCTTGAGTTATAAGCTTCGGTCAAGGTTTCTTCTTTAATATCTAGAACTGTTGGAACCTAGATTCTCCCCTCTAATCTTAATAGGCCTTCACTATCGATCTCGTATTTCACTTCACTACCCTCAACCACTTTCTCTAGGATTTTTCCACATTCTTCGTCTTGTAGTTGAGAATTCTTTATCTTATCCACCAAAGTTGGACTAGCTTCTATTTGGAATAGTCCCTCATCAAATTCTTTTGGAAATGTTATTTCCAACTCTAGTTTTGTCATTGCTGAAATAAGCTCCTTCTGAGTGGTTATCAGCATCAACTTTTCCCGACCTTTACTGCTTAAAGCATCTGCAACCACATTCACTTTGCCTGGATGATAAAAGATCTCACAATCTTAATCTTTTATCAATTCCATCCATCTCCTTTGACGCATGTTCAGGTCTTTTTGAGTGAAAATATACTTCAGACTCTTATGGTTTATGTAGATCTCATATTTTTCTCCATAGAGATAGTGTCTCCATATTTTACAAAAGAATACCACCGCAGCCAACTCTAAATCATGAGTCAGATATCCTTTCTCATAGTCCTTCAGTTGTCTTGATGCATATGTAATAACTTTGCCATTCTGCAAAAGCACACAACCTAATACTTTATGTGAGGCATCACTATACACCACAAAGTTTCATGTATTATCTGGTAATGACAATACAGGTTCCACACTTAACTTCTTTTTCAATTCTTGAAAACTCTCTTCACACTTCTCTGTCCAAATAAATTTTATAGCTTTCCTTGTCAAATTTGTTAACGGAGTTGCAATCTTGGAAAAATCCTGAATAAACCGTCTATAATAGCCGGCCAGTCCCAGAAAACTCCTCACCTCCAAAGGTGTTCTTGGTTGTTCCCAATTGATTACGGCTTTAATTTTTGATGGATCCACTGAAACCATCTTTATCAATCACATGCCCAAGAAATTGTACACGTTCTAGCCAGAATTCACACTTAGAGAATTTCTCGTATAACTTTTCCTTTCTTAATGTCTCTAACGTCAAACGTAAATGTTCCATGTGTTCTTCTCAAGATTTGGAGTACACCAGGATATTATTAATGAATACCACCACAAACTTGTCTAAAAATGGTTTAAACACCCTGTTCATCAAATCCATGAATGCAGCAGGGGCATTTGTCAATCTGAAAGACATCACCAGAAACTCGTAATGTCCATACCAAGTTCTGAATGCCGTCTTTGGTACATCCTCCTTTCTTACTTTCAATTGGTGATACCCACTTCTCAAATCTATTTTTAAGAAATATCTAGCACCCTTCAATTGATCAAACAAGTCATTTATTCTTTGCAATGGATATTTATTCTTAATAGTGAATTTGTTTAACTCCCTATAATCGGTGCATAGACGCATTGACCCATCCTTCTTCTTCATGAATAACATCGGTGCTCCCCACGGTGACACACTCGGCTGAATGTACTTCTTGTCTAATAGCTCTTGCAACTGTACCATCAGTTCCTTCATTTTTACCAGAGCCATTCTGTACGGGGCCTTCAATATCGGAGCGGTTCCTGGTGCTAAGTCGATTACGAACTCAATCTCTCGGTCAGGCTGAAGTCCTGGAAAATCCTCTGAAAACACATCTACAAATTCCCTAACCACTGGTATCTCTTCCAGCTTCACCCCCTTCCTCTGAGTATCAACTATGTAATCTAAATAACCCACATAGCCTTGACTCAACAACTTCTTGGCCTACATAATCGTCAGATATCTCGCATGTCTAGGTGATCTGCTACCATAGAAAACTACCCACGGAGTTATAAGGTTTGCACATTTCTTTTGGTAATAAATTATCGCTCCATAATTGAACAGCCAATCCATTCCCAAAATAACATCAAACTTTCCAATTTTAATCGGGATTAAGTCTACTGTCATAACATTCCCTTTAATGTTCACCCTACAATTCTTGTATACAAACCTAACAGGAATTACCTCCATATTCCCAATTTCTATGTTTAAATGGAAATTCAACTCTTCACTAGGCAATCCTAACCTCTTAGCAAATTCATCAGATATAAATGAGCAAGTAGCACCCGAATAAAATAATACATAAGCATCAATATCATTGATTGGGATAATACCTGACACAACATCTTTTAATTGCACTGTATCCTACATCGTCATGTTGAAGGTTCTGGCTATGGGTCTGTTTGATGACGTTGGTTCTGCAATGGTTAATGTACCTCCACCGCTACCTCCCTTATTTCCCGTTGTCTCTTCAGGTTTCTTCTTAGGGCACTCACAAGCAAAATGATCCTTCGACCCGCACGTGTAGCAAACATTCTTCTTGGGTTGGCTGCAATTTGGGGCAATGTGACCCTCCTGGCCACAGTTAAAGCATAACCGCTTCCCCCTTAAGCACACGCCCGCGTGAAAATTTCTGCATGTAGCACATGCTTTGAAATTTTTCTTCTGATAGTTACCCTGCTGGTTTCCAGAACCCACATTTCCATTCCATTTTCTCTTCAGATTATTGTTACCATTTCCACTACTCCCACCACCATTCTTACCTTCACTCTCATTCTTCTTCTTTTTCTATTCTTGATTGTACTTTGTCACAGCCTCGCCTCCACCCTCAGCGAGAATTGCCTTCTCAAGCACCATCTTGATATCTTTAATGGAACAGGGAGAGACCTCATCAGACAACCAAGTTTTCACTCCCTGTTCAAATCTCTGCGCTTTGCGCTCATCCGTGTTGACTTGATATGGCGCAAACCTCGCCAACTCATTAAATTTTGCGGCATACTCCGATACCGTCATTTATCCCTGCTTCAGTTCCAAAAACTATATCTCCATCTGATTCTTCGAACTCTCTGGGAATTAGGTCTCGAAGAATATCTCCTTAAAACTATCCCAAGTCATCACCCCTTGTCCTCCTCGAGTTTTATTGGCTTGCCACCAATAACTAGCCTCTGCATTCAACATGAATGTTGCAAAAGCAATCTTCTGATTCTCACCTACTATAGCTACATAAAACACTTTCTCTATCTCCATAATCCAAGTTTGTGCCTCAACCGGATTCATGGACCCACGGAATTCTGGTGGTCCCACCGCCTTGAAGTCCTTAAATGTCACAGCTTAATTCTGCGGTTGATTCTGTAACACACATGTAAATAACGTCACTAACTGCTGAATAGGGTTAGCTTCGGCGTTGTTATTGGTGGTAGATTCCTCAGGGGTTCTTTGTCGAGGCTGACGTCTTTTTGGAGGCATTTTCTGTTAAAATAAACTTATTAGTTTATTACTCAATTCCTTTAAGTATTTTCTACTTAATTTGCACACCATAAAAGATTATCACGTAACACATAACACTTTGAATAAAATAATAAGTTTTATTCATTCATAATCTTTTAGAAAACATAAGAACAATAGCATCATTGCTATTTACATTACTTACCTGAACCACTAAAGTTCCAGGATAACATCATCATCATATCCCATAGGTTACATAACACTTGGGATTTGTATTTTATTTATCATATCATTAATCACATATCAAGTACATTTATGACGGCCTACTAAAATACTTCATAGCCTTACGAAGCTCTTCTTCCATAATACATAACATTGTTCGGCGATCTAATATATAAGATGGCAGCGTCTCAAACTGTATTGGATAACCCATGACCTGATCTTGAGCTCTATTGATCACGGTGTTGAAAACAGTATCCATCTCTTCCATCTTGATCTTCTTCACTTGTACATCTCTCTCTGCTATCTTGGCTCGTTTAGTAGCTTCTTCATATGCATCTTCGGCTCTTGCCCTCTTAGTATATTCTTCCTTCAGTTTTTTCTTTAGTTCTGCTATCTCCTCTGTCAGTTGCTCGTTTCCTCCTTTAGTGTGGACCAGCTTCCCTTCTACATTACTCGACGCTATCCTGGATCTTGTTGTCCTTCTGTGCCATTGAGGTCTGTTGTTCATCTACTATCTCTCTCAACTCCTCGACGCTATCCTGAAGTTCCACATTGCGGTCGTACATACGGGCGGCGATTAAGTTTAGTGGAATCTCTTCCTCCTCTTCCTCCTCATCCTCATACGACTATGGCAGCTCCTCAGGGTCTTCCTCATCCATCTCTATCTCATCATCCTCATCAGGTAACCCCTCCTGCTCAACTACTGTGACCAACGGAGATGTTTTCCGTGGCAGTAGTTATTCCCAAACTACCTGAATATCTCAAGGCTCCTCCTCTCTAAGCATCTGTGGTATTTTCTCCCTAGCCTGACTGGATTCTCCTACATTAGCCATCCTGACAACAACATGTTAAGTTCTAGTTACTAATCATTACTACTTGACACTCATGACCACATAAGTTGTAATCACATAAGCACATAAGTGTTTTATTACTTCTTCCTTAAAACTTGATAAGAGTTTATCACCACTATCTTTTCAAAGGTTACTTCCTAAGGTTTTTTCCCCACCTAAGATTCATAAACTAAGGCTCTGATACCAACTTGTGACACCCCCAAATCCGAGTACTTCATTTCCACCAGATTTGGTGCTCACTTGATAAAAACATTCATATTTAACTACCCAAACATAATAAAGTTTAATAATAAACCTCCCCATTAAAGGGTTACATCAAAAAGTCTAAAAAAATCTCTCAGGTTATCTAACCTTTAATTACGAACATCATGTGCCGAAATAATTAAATAGTTACATCACAGAATAAAGTCTAACAATATAAAAGTTCACAGGTTTACAAGTCTTCAATACTTACTTATCTTCCATTTCCCTTTACTAGTTGTAGGTTCATCAACCTTCTCAACTTTAGCTGTAATATTAATATAAGCAAGAGTGAGCAAACAATACTCACTTGAAATGACAATGAATACATCATATCAACAGCCAAATGATTAGGCTCAATAGAAATGAATAAGGTACTTCATCAATAATAATCAGGAACCGAATTTGAAATATATATAACTGAGGGTCAAAAGACCATTCTTAGCACAATAATACCATAATTAACAAAAATTACATTTTTAACAATCATAGTATTGTATCATATCAGAATTTACAGACTCTGGGTAAAAGAAAATACTTTTCCGCTATTCTGTTAATCATAGCAATGCAAATGGCTACATAATCGCATCGTGGATTTGCCACATATGAATCATGAATCACAGCCATGGGTTGGCAGCATCATAAGACGGATTGACGACGACTTTGGTATTCTATACTAAAGGTTGGGGTGCTGGCAATGATTTTGGCGCCGAGGCGTCCGAATTACGTAATCGAGGATCTAAGAATGTAACAAAGGTAATTTTTGACTGTTTAACAACTTCTAGCACCTAAATTAACACGCAAAGATTACACAGAAACATTACCCATCATATACATACTGATTTAAAACATCTAAACAACAACTTTAAAAATTTTAAATCTTTGAATGCCATATTTTAAACCAAAAACTACATTTTTAATATTGTTTAACAAAATTAACATTGTAACCACGATTATACACCAAATTGATTCATTCGAACTATGTTTTCTCCATTTCTTAACATATTAACATATTTAAGGTTCAATTTATCTATTAGTTCACAATCAAAAACTGATTTTGGTACTCCTACAATCCCTGTTCATACACATATTCACTGTAAAACTAATTTTCTTTCTTTTTGAACGTAACTTAGCATACAAATCAACTACAATCATATATATATGCTAGTTATAATATCACAATTACAATTTTACATAATTTATTAACCAATCATAAAGAAATTTTGATTACAGACAATTTTGTAAAGATACTATCAAGAACACAGAAATTTAGGAATTATGTCGTAAAACAAATATACGTACATATATATATTAAGGTTATAGAAAATACCTTTAATCGCTTAGTTATCCTTGCCAATCACAGATAAACTTGCAACTTCACAGACCTTTTCTCCTCTCAACTCACTCTAGTCTCTCTCAATTTCTTTTCTCTGTAATTTTTTCTCTTTTCTCTTCTTAGTATCAGACTAGGCCTAACAACACTAAGCGTAAAACAAAACTGATAGGTAATAATAATACGCACACTTAATAATATCAGTTACAAAAATATAACGTATAGGTTATAAATATATTTTATTTATTATTTGATTTACTTGATTTATTTTATTTATATTATTTAAAAATTTAAAATTAAAAAATGCAAAAGCCATAAGGTTTTGTTTGGCAAAAACTCTTAAAAAATTAAACACTTTATATCTTTAAGCCTTATTTGGCAAAACTAAATTAAACTCCTTTAATTTATTTTAATAACACATTTATAGCATAGTTTATTGTCACACTCTTATTACCAAAATTAAATTAAAACATTATAATAATCCATTTAATCCCTATCAACTCTCTAATTTAATTTTTTAAATTAAATTAGAACATTATCTCATACTAATTAATTTCCTTCACTCCTTAATTATTTATTTAACAAATAAATAATCAAATCAAATCAAATTAAACAAATATTTATTTAACAATAAACACATCAATTAAATATTTATATAGTTCAATAAACATTTAAAATTACAAATTAAAATTCCAGATTGTTATAGATAACCCTGGGAAAATCAATTCTAACCCCGGAGATAACCCCGGGGATCAAAGTTCAAAGCATGGAGATAACCCCAGGAGGTCAAGCTAACCTCAAAGATAACCCTGAGGACAGTTAGAGTCAATAGCAGGCCAACCTCAGAGATAACCCTGAGAAAAGACTGCTACAACTGTGCGAAAACCGGAGATAACCCCAAGAGGGGCAAAATGGTCATTTTGCAAACTCAACTTCAACTCAAATCACATACACTCATTTTAACTTAAATTTCTTCTAAATAAGTCCCACAAGAACCATATCTTAACTTCCAAACGCAAACTATGCAAAACGGCTGAACGGACTGCCTGACAGAAACCCGGAAATGCCATTTCGGTCATGGACCCATCTTCCCAAAATCAAAATAAGGCAAATCCTATGTCATTGCATAGCTCTCGGAAAGAGTTTTCCAGAATGGTATGGCACGCTTCCATCGGACTCCCGAATTAAAAGTTATGAAAGTTCGAACAAACAGTGCGTTGTTCGAGTGCTCGAACTTCGAGACGGCGGGACCCACATTGCCCGGGGCACCCCGGGGAGTTGCAGGTACACCTGCTGCTGCTGCAGGTGTACTTGCGGCTCCCTCCTCTATAAATAGAGGGCTTGGGGTGGCCATTTTCAAGAGAGAAAAGGCGAGGCAGCCTTGTCCAATTTGCCTTATACACACTATAAACTGAGTGATTTCTCATTTCAAACACTTGTAAGCTTATACTTTACTATATTTTACCGATGGGAACCGAGTGTTCATCCATTTAAAGCTATTGAAGTCTTCTTTGGCAGTCCATTGTAAGCCTTCTTAGTTTTCTTAAAGCCTTTCTCCACTACTGTGCACACACCGTTATTCACGTTGAGAGTCGTATTGCGTGTGTATGCCCGGACCTCAGTCCATGGCTTTTATTTCTTTTTTGTATATATATATTTATATATATGGACTAACATCATCGATTTATGCCTCGATTGAGCCTAGATTCACATCCGTAGCGTTCATTGCTTTTATATATATATACTTATATATAAACTATTATCGAACTTCGTTCGATGAGCCTGGATTTTATTTTCGGAGCATTTATTGCTTATATATATATATATATATATATATATATATATATATATATATATATCACTACCATTAAACTCTGTTTGATTGAGCCTGGGTTTTATATCTGGTGCGTTTACTGCTTTTACATATATATATATTTGAAATGATAAACCGAGCCTGGGATCGATATATATCCTTGAATTTATCTTATATATATATATATATATATATATATATATATATATATATATATATATATATATATATATATATATATATATATATATATATATTTACATTTCTGTCGAACTTCTGGAGTTTACTTAAGTGGCGATTGATCATTTTTACTTTCTTTTACATTTAGTCATGCACGAGTTTACTTCGTGCTGGCGGTTGATTGTCTTCTTGCTTTATTTACATTTACAATCCCCCATGGAGTTGCTTCGTGGAGGTTGATCATTTATATATATATATACTTACCACTTTAATATATTTACATTTCTAATCCCCCATGAAGTTCGCTTCGTGGTGGTTGATCGTACGTATATATTTATATATATATATATATATATATATATATATATATTTACAGCTTTTATATATATAACTGCTTACAGCTTTCCTACAAACTAAGGCATCATGTGAGCCTAAGAATCATGTGATCAAAGATTCAGTCTTCTGAATCTAGATTCGGTTCCCGTGATGGATATTTTCAATTGTAATCATCTTGTAAATTATTCACGGTGTTTGAATTTCCTTAGATGGCTTTCATGCCCACAAGGAATTTAGCACTGCTTTGTACATTATTTTCTCAAGGATGCTTTGTATCTCAAAAATAAAAGCAATCAAGCCGAACACATAATAAAATGGAAGTATTAAAGGCCTCAATTACTATTGAGCATAAAGGTTTGAAAAAAAACTTTTACAAAACATCATTGCTATATCTTGTTAAAACTGAACTTTTATACAAAATTCAAATCCTTTGTATATAGGTGCGAATGAGGCATAGCACTACTTCCAGAAAATTTCACATTAACCCACATACACACACATTCATATAACAGTTTAAATTGAAAAGTGGCGGTCACCGTGGTAACACGAATGTCGGAGGGTGCCTAACACATTCCCTCCGCATAATCAAGCCCCCGGACCCTAACGAATCTCAGTTTCACGAACCAATTTAGCAGTGTTACATCACGTGGTCAATGTGCAAACCTTTTCTCGGTTGAGTTGGTGAAACCATTTAAAAATAACAACTGGCGACTCTTATAGTCCAATCGTCGACATATATATGTCGGACCTTTTCACAACTTGTTTTTTCAAACAAATCTCACCTAACATGAGAACACCAAAACACAAGAACAGAAAAGGGACAAATAAAAATCCCGACGTCGATAGGTACAATCGTAATCTTTGATGGTTAACATATGGGAGCTGGGCTAAACAATTCCTTCAGAGAGCGGAGGTATATACAAAATTGGCAACAAATCTAACTCACTTTGAAAGACAGTGTAGACGAGACGGGAAACTAGTTTGTTGGTTGTTTGTGAGAAACCACTCAGAATACCATATGGACTACTAGTAAGGACGCGATGTGTGCTGAGTCCTATAAGTTACAAAAAGAAGATAAGGATGTGAATCATCAAAGATGATGATCGTATGAGTAAGACATCCCCGTATGTCGTAACACCGTAAAGCGATAGAAGAAAGTTGGTCGCGTAAACTTAGATTGTAAGAACGTGAACCCTAAAAAGTAAGGTTAAGTTTAAACCAATACGTAAGTCAAGTGTATAACTAATTGGTGTTTGTGTTATTTTCCTTATGTGTGTTGGTCGGAAAATAGATCACTAAACATGCGCAGGTATACGCGGTCTAACAAGTAATACAGTGATAAGTAGAATGTCGTACCCACGAGGAACTATGACTAATAATTACCAAGTACCGACTGTGTATCGCTAAAGTCATATTCGAACAGCAGTAAATAGAAGTGTGATTAATCTAGTTAAAACTAATTAACAAAGCAAGTAAATGGATAACGAATGGTAATCGAAGGAAATACAAGTTAAGGTCACAACTTCACCCCACACAGGTATTCGGTCGAACACCTGGCGTGCTATGCTTCATCAAACTAGTTACCCTTCTCTCTTTGGTCTTAATGGTCGCGACAATTTGTCGACCGAGAACACACAGGTGCCAATGCACCTCTGTCGAGGTATGCACAAACATATCTTCTCCGGATCCACCCAAAAGGGAATAGAACAGAAAAGAACGTCCAAGCTAGATGCAATCCTACACATGTCTATGCAAATTAATCATAACAAGGATTTAAGCATAAGTTCTCTATTAGGCCACACGTGTAGCACAGATATATGTCTATTCTATGCACAGCTTATGCAGTTAAAACCCATAATCACATGCTAATATATTTAGGTGTAAATCTACAATCCTTCTGTCGATATCATGTAGATTACCAAAATCATCACTGACGTCTTAGCGAGAATCATTAAGCACAAATATATTAAACCAAATTATATGGTGCCAACCAAAGAGATAAGACAGTCAATTTAAATAACAAATGGTTCCATTATAACCTTAGAGCAAATATTCAGTTCATAGTTATTGAACAAAATACAAGTAGCAATAAAGATAACATTAATGGATTACAAAATTAGAGGAAATAAATGGATAAGAGGAAACTCTGTCAAAGTCCTTCAATCTCCAAGTATTCCGCTCAAATCAAGCTTTCAACTCCGTGTAGTTCACTGTTGTTGCCGCTCCAAAGAAATGCCAGACTTCTCCCTAATCTACCTAATCTATATTTACGGACATCAACTAAGAGAAAGGAAGAGAAATTACAGAAGAAAACTAATCTAAGTTACCTTATGTGAAAATATGATATAGGATGTCTCTTTTTTTTTATGCAGAGGCTTTAGTGTGTTATATATGCCTCCCTCCTTCAAGCTAGGTCAAACCAAGGCCTTCTCTGCTTGGGCACCGGAGGTGACGCCACGGCGCGGATAATAAGCCTATAGTGGCGTTGCAGTGCTATGTCATTAATCAAAGAGACCGGGAGTCGCGCTACAACGCGAGTCCAAGAGGGAACAGTGGCACTGCAGTGCAAGGGTGACATCATTAGGGACCAGGGGGCAGCGCCACAGCGCGAGACTAACACTGGACATTGGCGCTACGGTGCTAATGTATGGAAAATGACCGTTTTTCCCCTGAATACTAGAAAACACCTATAAAGCTCTGCAATACGTCAATTAAGCACAATAACACTATAATGATATAAAACTATATAAAATCTATGAATTAAGGCAACTATTTAAGTCATAAAGTAACCGATTTGCGGGTATAAATCCCACTCATCAAATACCTCCAAACTTAAGTCTTTACTTGTCCTCGAGCAAACTATCAAACACAAAAATAACAGTAGTAATTTAACACGCAAAAGGAATATAAAACTATATACTAGCATCGTGGCTACGAATCTCAATTAAAGCTACTCCCAAAGAAGAAGGCAAACACAGGCATGAGTAAGGGTTCATTCTATTTTAAGCATAAGACTGTATTCGATCCATTCTATTAATGTGTGTGAAGACCAACCGTCCTGACTAATCATAACTATAATAAGTTCGCACAGTCGATTGTTAATACTAATATGCACACTCCGTAACTTATACATTCAACAAGCATTAAGAATAAGACACAAGTACAGTAAAGGATCAAAAGACTCTAGCATGAAGGCAGTAAAATCTGACTCGGACAGTTCTTAATTACCTTAGGCTAATCAGAACTACCCATTAATGAGCTTTTGATCAGTGACTTCCAAGCCAGACAACTTTAGGGCACTAGGTGTAGAACACCCCTAAGAATCTAGTAACTTGAGCAGCAAAGGCCACGTAATCAACATAAGCCTAAATTAGACTTTACGAAAATCGAAGATTATAAGGTGAATGCATTTTATGCTCCATCTCAATATCGGTCCTGCGTTTATGGGCGACTGCATTTTACGCTCATCTCGACCCACCGCAAGACTTTCAATAATCAATCTTCATTATCATTTTATTCTTTTTTTTATATATCTAAACATGCACAAATCCAAGATCCAAAACTGTATAAACGTTTAAGTCTTTTATTACCTTGTAAAAATGAAAGTTTATAAGGGTGAACAAACTCTCAAAGCAATAAACATGCGAACTAAATTCAAAAAAATAACTAGTTAACACAGTTGGTCAGTGCTTGCTAGAAATACGGATCAATAATAGTCTCAACTTATCAACTAACAAACCCCTAGTACATACATGCTTGACACGACTCTAAGAGAGACAAACTCATTTGTCGCTAGTCATAGCCATAATAAAAAATCAATAATGTATAACACCCTTGCTTAATAGCAGCTCAAAATAGGGTAAAAAGGCCATTAACATGGCACAATTATATAAATCTGTATCAGCCCCAAAAAGATGGCTATAAACCAAAAATATGCTAATTATAATCATGCATTAATAAATAAAAAAGCAAAATTAATTTATGGCATCCATAATAATAAGAATTCAAAACATCATCCCGCAGTTCAAAAATGACTGCACCACAATACTGAAAATAACAAAAGCAAAGTACTAAATACTCAACCTCACATGGCAATTGACAGAAATAAACAGTTAATAACCCTAACACCCCCAAACTTAAGGTGAGCAATGCCCTCATTGCTAAACATAAAACAATCGATACAAGAGGTCTTCCCTGAAGATCGTTCACTCGGCATCAGCTTCATCTTCATCAGCTTCGTCCTCATCAACTTCGGCGGGCGGTAATGGTGGAGGGTATGGTGGGAAGACAGGAGGCTTCGGGAACTGGTATGGTGTGAACTCAGCGTTTTTACCACAATAGTCGGTTTAAATGCTCTGCATGGTGTTTACCAGCTCAGCCTGGTACATCATAGCAATGTCCTGCCTCTACGCCACATCTGCAATGTGCCTCTGCTGCCTGCGAACCTCGGCGTCGTGATTTTGATACAGCAGGGTGAGAGACTCCATGATGTCGACCAGTAGTCCCTGTCTAGCTGGGCCTGCGTCTGGAGGCTACAAGGGCTTGGCCTCTGCGGTAGGAGGTGGCACTATAGCTGGCCCGTATCCCTCACCTCTGACATGAGACTCTGCCCCATCCCACTCATAGTAGCATTTAATGGTCAGATGATCAATGACTGTCATGGGTGGCAAGGCTATCTCTTTCGGCCCCCACTGAATGCCTACTTGCTTGCACAGCCGGGTGATCAACGATGGATGTGGGAGTCCTACATCGATGTTACTCTTGATTGCCTTCAGAATGGAGTCGTGAATAAGCACTCCAATATCCACATTAAGACCCGTGACAATGGCGAATAGCAGAATCGCCTTATCCTTCGTCACGTCACTCAGATGCCAGGTCGGGATCATGTTGGCACATATGAAGCTGAACCACGCCTTCCCGTAGCGACTGATGTGAGACCCCAAATTTTATGAATAAAGATTTAAATTTCTCGAAATATTTTTTTTGAATATTATGGTGTGGATTTGATATAATGTTATAGTTGTGGGTAATATTTACAAATTTTGCAAAGTAAGCAAGTGGTTATATAATATTCGATTGGTCGGGGAATATTCTTTTTGTCGGGGAATATCCATACGACGGCACAATTATTGGTGAACCCCACAACGGAAGTATTGTTGTAGTTAGAAAATGACATAATTATCTTTTTATAAAAATAACAATGAAAGTGTTACCGTTAAAACTGTTGAACTATCCGGTAGTAAAAGTACAGTAATACGCGTGGTTGAATAGTAGCACACGGTATTGATTATTGATGCTTATGTAAGAAGTCACTCAGTTATACTCAATTATTGCTACAGTAATTGCTACATTATATCTCTCATATTATTGATTCGATTATTATCACAGTATCATCTGCATAATATTTTATATATTATTAAATCAATAATTGAGACGACAAAGTTATTCATATTATTAAATTGCAATATTTACAATGTCTAGAAGTTCCATCAAGGAGAGGTTTGGTCACCTAATTGCGGCGCCAATAGGAGAAATCCTTATTGAAAGCCCCTCTTTCTCGAACGACACAGTTGTTAAATATTGTGAGTTATAATATTAATGATGAATAAGTTCGTGTTAATTAAAGATGAATTTGTAGTTCCATTGTGTTGGAATTATTAGTGTTAGTGGAAATCGACATATATTCCGGTGATAATTGATGTCTGGGGGTTATATTGATAAATCGGGTAATTAATCGGATAAATGAGCAATTAATTGCTACTAATTCACATGCTTATATAACTATTTGTTCACATGTGTGTACTATTGAATCACATTCTTATACTATTAGGGGAGTTGGTGCAAGATTGATAATACTTGCATGACTAAGTTAAAATGGAGGTATAGATGGAGTCTACTATACCGTAATTAGGTATTTTCACATGATTATAACTATTGATTCACATGATTGAACTATTGATTCACATTATTTACTATTAGGGAGGTGGTACAAGTTTGATAATACTTGCAGGACTAAATTAAAAATGAAAGAAAAGTTGGAGGTATTGTCTTATAATATTTTGATCCCCAAACGTGCAATTATTGAAACTATATTTTCCTATAAATAAGCTCATTCTTCCTTTATTTCTCACCAATTCACTAAAGCTTTAGAGCAATTATTATAGAGAGAAATTATAGAAAAAGAAGAAGAGAAGTCTCACTACCTCACTATTCCAAAGATCCAAATTTCTTTTGAGGTAAGGGTTATTATTTCTTTCGTATTCATGAAGAGAACTCTTATTATTCCATTATTTATTATTATGTTGGAATAACCTGTCTATGCGAAGTACCACATACATGGTGAAATTCTTCTGTTATTCCATTTTTTATTATTCTGTCGGAATATCATGTCTGTGCGTATTACGCATGACCTGGTTCTATCATTTATTATTCTGTTGGAATAACCTGTTTGTGCGGTCTATTGCACGCATGGTGATTTTTGTTGTTATTTCATTCTTTATTATTCTGTTGGAATATCCTGTCGGTGAGTATTACGCCTCACCTAGTTCCATTATTTATTATTCTGTTGGAATAACCTGTCTGTGTGGTCTATCTCACGCATGGTGATTTCTGTTGTTATTCCATTCTTTATTATTCTGTTGGAATATCCTGTCGGTGCGTATTATGCCTGACCTAGTTCCATTATTTATTATTCTGTTGGAATAACTTGTCTATATAGACATGTATGGTGAATGATCCTTCGTATTCATTCCTTATTAAATTGTGAAAATGATCTGTTTACGTGGATTACCGCATGGCGGGTTAAAATCCATTTGTAGTTTCGTAATTTTTCGGACATTCAAAAATTCTGAAAAAATTTGGGAGGATATTATGATAAGTTTTCTAACATGTCCAAGTGGAATCACTGAAAGAGGAGTTATAGATTTTTGTATGGACTATTTTTAACAAAGCATGAAAAAGTGAAAAAAAAAAAGAGAAAAAGCTACTGCCCATAATTTTGTAAGGGCTGTTTCAGCCACTTAATTTGTGAGAAACAATCCGGCCTTTTGGGACATAGAAATATATGGTATTAAGTACCTCCTGTCCAAAAATGAGCTCATTCCGACTTAAAATAAGCAAGTTATGACTATTTCAATATTTAGGTTTTCTTCGACGAAAAAAGCTATAACCGGAGTTCTATAACTCCGATGACCATAAAATTTAAACTGGAAGCTCACGTTAACATGTGTGAGATCATGCTAAGATTTGGGAATTTCTAGAGTTAAACTTGAGGTAGCTAATTTCTTAAGGAAATAATTAGAAATTGATTTTTGAAAAATACTCAAGGGAGTTGAAAAATTATAAAAAAAATACTTGTTGTGTATGAAATATATGTATATATGTTTGGACAAAGGATAGAAAAATAATAAGTGCATTTGGTAATTTTTCATGAAAATGGTTTAGTTACAAACATATGAGTTAAATATGTTATGTGAAGTTGAAGAATTGGTAAATAGGATTTTAGGGCTTGAAAATCTTATATAAGGTATATGCAGATTTTTGATGAGTGATTTGATCATTGGTGATGACATCTTATGAGTATGGCATTTTTGAATGATTAAATGCATTATTTCGTAAAGTGTAAACAATTAAATTAAATTGTTTATAAGTTTAAGAAGTGATTAAAATATTGTTATAATATTAACAATATTAGATTATGAGATATTTAAGTTATGGATAATATTTGGATAAATTTAAAGTCTTTAATATTTATCCTTGTTTTCGTTTGATTAATGCTTATATTATTGTTATCATCCTCATATTTATATTATGATGAAAGTCATCTTTTGCTTACGTGCAGAGATGGACTTGGTATGATTATGACCAGAGATTATTCGGTATAATCATGGTCGAAATGTAACGAATGATGTGGTAAAAATCCTCATTGGCCTATAATTCATTGGTGGACAGTTGTTGGTATGATTATGACCAGGGATTATTCGGTACAATCATGACCATTGATGATTACATGAATATCCTTGGTCGTGGTGCAGGAATGATTTGATTTTATTTATTAAGCTGAGTCTCAGCGATAAAGTTAATGAAAAACTTTTTAAATCATAGAAGATAGTAGATTTTATTCTATACTTAACTCTTCTAATAGATTGCTTATTCCGCTACAGTTGTTGATCTAAAACTTGTTGGCTATTGTATTCTATCAGTTGTTATACTATTGAAGGCTAAGGATAATTTATTCTACATTATCTTAGTCATAATATTTCTTACTGGGCTAGTTGAGCTCACCCTTTCTTTCATTGTTCTCTTTAGGAAATAAGAACGTAGCTGGGACTAGTCGGGGAATGGAGTGATGGTCCGAGATTGTGTCATAGTAGTCCTCACTATTCTATAAAATAGTGTGATAATAAATGTAATGAGGACTCCATTGAGTGTGGATATTGTCTAGATGACAATATTTGTATTAAAACTCACAGCATATGTTTTGTCATATTTTACACAACAGTTGTATAATTTAGTTTTTATTTGTATTTTGTACTATGTATTTGGCGACTCAAGATGGGTGATGTATACCTATTTTGGGGGAGTCACAACTGAGTGCTGAAGCCAGGAAACTGGTCTTTTCCCCTGTGTAATCATTGTTCTTCCACGCAGTCCCGGGCTTGCAGAGCCGCCTAATGATATCCTCGAGATCATAGTTACGGAGTCCCGGATCTAGATAGTCCACCTTACGATAATCCAAAATATCGCAAAAGCAGTTCATTGATGGCTTGGCTTCCAAAAGCCACTAACTTCCCCCAAACTTAGACAATAGCCGGACCATCGGGATTGGCGTTGGCATAAAACTCCCGAACCACTGGTACTATGGCCAACGCAGGTGGTTTTGTGAAGTGGATCCAATTACGTTCAAGTATCATAGTAGTTAGCTCACCATCCTTTTTGTCAGGCCTCAACCCCCGCTCAGGAATCAGATTTCGCGCGCCAAATGAGCTTCTGTACCTTTTTTAGGCCTCCTCATTGATAAACTTGGTGTTGTCCCAAGCCGTTGGTGGTGGCGCGGCGGACAAAGACCCTTCAACACTGAGTCGTTGCCTTTTGGGTGCCATGTCAGAATTTTTTTTGGTTTGATGCAAAAGCAGTCCTAAGCAGTGCCAAACTTCCCCTAAACTTAGGCCAAGTAGACCCCAGCAATTACTAATGTCAAAACAGCCCAGTTTAATCAAATTTTTGGTTCAGACAATTTCTCAAACACCTTGTGTGCATCCTTAAGACTGAAGTAGACAGATCTTGCTTGAAACAGCTCTATCCAGATTTCTGGCAGAGGAAATCACACCAATACACAGCAGACGTAATGCGCAAAAATCAACAATTAAACCACAAGAAATTTTGAATTAAACGACAACCACAATACCTTGAGTGGATGAACCCTAGTTTTATTTGGATCCCCTTTTACTATTTGGCGACTGGCTTGGTATTGGCCGACTGATTTGGGTCCTTGTGAGAAATGATGGGGAGTGTGGAGCAGAACACGGCTGGAATGATTGTGCAGTTGTGCTGGTAGATGAGGGACTAGTTTGTGTGCTTGTTCTGCCGAGAAACGTCAAGAGGATTGCGAGGAGAAGTGGACTAGGTGCTTGGTAACACCAGCTTTTTTTAAAAATAATTCTTGCTTGTGGCACCGCGGCGTGGATAAATCTTTCCTTGGCGTCATGGTTGCTTGTTAACTTCATTGGTGGCGCATAAGACGACCCAACCTTTTCGTTGGTTGGCGTAGGCTTGGATTAGCGATAGTGGTGCCAATTGGTGGTGCCACGGCGCGAGAGTCCCCTTGTTATTTGGCATTTGCAAGACGAAATGAGAGTCATGGATAATAGTCAAGGCCAAGTCCAAGACATATGTTGGTATTTGCGTGAGTCTTGTTTTTGAGAATTCCTGCACAGAAAGCCATGTTTTAGCCCACATATCTTTCACAGATATATATATATATGTATATATTAAACACATGATAACTAGCTTAACTATACTATTATGTATAAAATTACAACAGAATAGGAAAACATGTTGCAGTATCTAACAGCCATGCTTGCAAAGAAAACATAACAGATATAAAATATAACTAGACATAAGTAAAGAAAAACAGATAAAAATGATAATGAGATAGGGGTGCCTCCCCACCAAGCGCTTGCTTTAAAGTCGTCGGCTTGACTGTACCGATGCCGCTCAATCCGGCTCATAAGCAAATATGACCATTTCATACCGCCTATTCGTCAATTCCTTTAAAGGTTTGGCCGACATGGATGATTGACCATTCTCATTTCCTTCGTCCATCCAATCATCCTTCGGCATAAAGAATCTTTCACCACTAAAATTATCCACTAATTCGCCTATTTCATTAAATTGAAAGCATTCTTCATGCTCTAGTGGGCCTTCCAGGGTTTCCACAATTGGGAGCGTGGTTTGTGATTATAGATCAGTATTGACTATACAACCACTTTTATCCTTTTGTTTCCAACTTCAGACTCCACCGGTTGGTTAGTTTGCACTATGACGTCTCCCTCAACAACTGTGTGAGACTCATCGCATTTTCCTTCCATATCCACCGTGAAAAGCTCTATTACTTCATCGTCGAGATCAATTAAGACCGAAAGATTGCCTTGCGGTGGATTTGTGATGGCATTGACGAGTTGCCCCAATTGATTCTCAAGGCTGTGCAATGTGGCTTCTTGGCTTGCCATCTGAACCTCATTTCTCTCAATAAAGTTGGTGAGAAGCTCTCCAAGCCTGTTCTCTTCTTCTCGTGTTGAGGACTCAGACAAGTTCTCATTAGGTCGAGACATAACCTCAATGTTGTCAAACTGATTTGGATAGGAGTAAGTCGGATCTTGATATTGCTCTAGACTGTAGTCCCCAAGAGTTTGGATAACCCTGACAGTTTGGATGATAGGAGATCGGTTCAATGTCATCTCGTTCCTAATAGTAGGCATTCTGAGTGGACTGACACTAAAGATTGTCAGAAAACCTCAAGACATTTGCAATTTGAAATTACAATTGCTCGAGTCCTTCTTCCGAGCTTGGTTGTGTCGTCCTCTCATAAGGCCATTGATAACAATGATAGTCCATTACCTGTAAACTTAAAAACAAAACGGAAGATCAAACAAATAAAAGAAATATATATATATATATATATATATATATATATATACGTTCAAATTAAGACTAAATTGATTTAAATCAATATTGGACAATATTAGAATAATAGTTCCCCGGCAACGGCGCCAAAAACTTGTTGGTCAAAAAACTGATCACTAAACACGCACAAGTATACGCGATCTAACAAGTAATACAGTGATAAGTAGAATGTCGTACCCATGAGGAACTATGACTAATAATTACCAAGTACCGACTGTGTATCGCTAAAGTCTTATTCGAACAACAGTAAATGGAAGTGTGATTAATCTAGTTAAAACTAATTAACAAAGCAAGTAAATGGATAACGAATGGTAATCGAAGGAAATACAAGCTAAGGTCACAACTTCACCCCAAACAGGCATTCTGTCGAATACCTGGCGTGCTATGCTTCATCAAACTAGCTACCCTTCTGTCTTTAGTCTTAATGGTCACGACAATTTGTTGACCGAGAACACACAGGTGCCTATGCACCTCTGTCGAGGTATGCACAAATATATCCTCTCCGGATCCACCTAAAAGGGAATAGAACAGAAAAGAACATCCAAGCTAGATGCAATCCTACACATGTCTATGCGAATTAATGATAACAAGGATTTAAGCATAAGTTCTCTATTAGGCCACACGTGGCGCACAGATATATGTCTACTCTACGCACAACTTATGCAGTCGAAACCCACAATCACATGCCAATATATTTAGGTGTAAATCTACAATCCTTCTGTCGATATCAAGTAGATTACCAGAATCATCACTGATGTCTTAGCGAGAATCATTAAGTACAAATATATTAAACCAAATCATATGGTGCCAACCAAAGAGATAAGACGGTCAATTTAAATAACAAATGGTTCCATTATAACCTTAGAGCAAATATTCAGTTCATAGCTATTGAACAAAATACAAGTACCAATAAAGACAACATTAGTGGATTACAAAATTAGAGGAAATAAATGGATAAGAGGAAACTCTGTCAAAGCCCTTCAATCTCCAAGCATTCCACTCAAATCAAGCTTTCCACTCCTTGTAGTTCACTACTCTTGCCGCTCCAAAGAAATGCCAGACTTCTCCCTAATCTACCTAGTCTATATTTACAGACATCAACTAAGAGAAGGGAAGGGAAATTACAGAAGAAAACTAATCTAAGCTAACCTATGTGAAAATATGATATAGGATGTCTCTTTTTTTTGATATAGAGGTTTCAGTGTGTTATATATGCCTTCCTCCTTCAAGCTAGGTCAAACCAAGGCCTTCTCTACCTGGGCACCGGAGGTGGCGCCGCGGCGCGGATAATAAGCCTATAGTGGTGTTGCAGCGCCATGTCATTAATCAAAGAGACCGGAGGAGTCGCATCGCAACAAGTAAGTCCAAGAGGGAGCAAGGTGGCGCTGCTTGATGACGAGGGTGACGTCGTGAGTGGACCAGGGCGCGATCGCGCCTTGAGACTAACATCTCTTGGGCATTGGCGTTATAAGGCGCGATGGATGGAAAATGACTATTTTGCCCCTGAATGCTAGAAAACACCTGTAAGCTCTGCAATACGTAGAGTAAGCACAATAAAACTATAATCATATAAAACTATATAAAATCTATGAATTCAGGCAACTATTTAAGTCATAAAGTAACCGATTCGCGGGTATAAATCCCACTCATCAATGTGTTATATAGGGATTTCGATAAGTAGTTCAGCGTAAACTGTAAATTGTAGCTGTGCGTAAGGCAAGTTTCTTAACTTCATTCATATTCTAAATGAATGCTAGTTTCTTAAACTTTATGAGATGTTGAACATGAGAAGTTTTACTGATTTGCAAATGTGCGATATTTGTACAAGGTGGTAGAATGTATGAGGCCTTGTGCCACAATTTTAACACTTCGTGTTTCTATGAGATGAATTGTTCTGTGATTGAAATGTTCAATATTAAAATGTTCTGTTTATACATGAACTGTTATTGTTAAGTCTGTGCTAATGATTCTAGCAAGCTAGGATGTGTATGGAAAAGGTAGAAGAATGAAAGTATTTCAAAATGAATGTCACTAATGTTTTAAAATGATAGGAATCAAAAGTATTCCTATTATTCAAGCTACTTCATAACCTTTGTTCGGTTATCGAAGTTCTAAACGAATGTTTAAATTCTTGAGGTTGTTTATCCAATTGTTATGACTTGCTGAGCAATTGAATGCTCACACTTGCTTTAAATGAAAAACATTTTCAGTGTACGAGTAGAAGAACCTAAGGATCCCGTAAAGATCAAGTTGATCGGTATCCAGAAGAAGTACCATTCAGTATATGAATGAGCGTGAAGATTTGTAATGTAGAATAATTTAATTAAACTATGGACTAGTTTAATGAACTGTTATGCATCCTTAGTGGCGGATAAAAGTCACTATTGTAATATGTAAAGAATAATATAACTATCATTATTTGTAATCAACAAGGTTATAAGGTATTAGAACCTGGGATTTGAGAATGTATGTTGTTATATTTAACCATTTAATAATGTATGTTTGGAAGAAGATGGAACCGTGAGGCACGGAGTCCGGGTGTGAAGATAGACCGAATTTCGGGGCGTGACAAGGAGAGTAAACTGGAAGTGAAATCATGTCCATATCATGTCCAGATTCCAAGTTATTAATGGTCAAACATGGTTGACCAGTCATGAATATGAATTTCTGGAAACCCAAAAATTTTCCAGAAATGGTCTGACAGGTTTTGAGGTGTTTAAATCTTGCATCTGTTATGTTGTTAGCTTGTGTAGGTGTATTGTCGATATACCTTGACATATGGACTATAGAACCATGACATCAAAACACATAAATTATTAACAGGATCCAAGTTATTAGTGGTCAAAGTATGTTGACCAAGTATAGAATCAGTTTTCTAATATTTCCAGAAAACTAAAGAACTAGTCTCTGACAGACTTTTGACCAACCCATATCTTACTTATGTGATGTAGTTAAGTTACCTAAGTATAGTATTTTTGTACTTTGACATGTAAACTATAAGAGTGTGACACTTTAACACTCAAACAATGTCCAGAAATCAAGTTATTAAAGTCCTAAAGTGACTACTTAAAACTGTTTGGGTTTCTGGGTAACCCATAAACTCCAGAACAGACATGTCAGCAACTTTGAACATTTAGATCTTCATGCTATGAAGTACTTAGACCATGAAATTGGTTAGTACTTGTAGTATTACACTAGTACTACACCATGGATACACTTTCATGCCCAGAAATTTAACCAGATGAAAATTAACCATGGTCAAAGTAGCCCCAAGGGCATTGACCAAGGCTGTTCTTCGTTCATGAAGAACACCTACTACGACAGTTTTCGTCGCTAAAGCCTATAGAGACAATTTTATTAAAAAATAAATTAATTAATTTAAATAAATAAAGAAAAATAGAAAATAATTAATAAAAATTTATAAATGAGTTTTAAAATTTATTTTAAGTTATAAAATTAACTTTTAATAATTTGTCATAAATTTCATTAATATTTTAATTTATTTAAATATTAATGATATTAAATTTATTTAATAATTATATTAAATAAATTAGTTAAAATTGATTTTAATATTTTAAAAATGATATTAAAGTGTTAGAAAATATTTTAAGTTATACTGAACATAACTTTTAATATTTTGATATAAATTTCATTAATAACTTAATATCAATGATAGTAAATTTATTTAATAATTGTATTACATAAATGTTTTGAAAATTATTTTTATGTTTTAAAAATCATTTAAAAATGATATATAGGATTTAAAAATATTTTAAGTTATAATAAATGACTTTTAATATTTTGACAAAAATACATTAATATTTGAATATTAATGGTAATTATTTAAAAATAACTTTAAATATTTTAAAAATCATTTAAAGGTAATGTTAGTGTTTTAAAAATATTTTGAGTTATTATAAATAACTTTTAATATTTTGACAGGATTTCATTAATATTTTAAATTATTTTTGTATTAATGATAATGGAATTATTAAGTATTTAAATAATTTAAAAATGACATCGATGTTTGAAAAATATTATAAAAGATAATAATTATTTGAAAATTATTATGAGCTTCCGAAAAATATTATAAAGGATAATTTAATTATCTAAAATAATATTTAAGCTTTGAAGTAAAGTTTTATTGAAAATAAACTCGTTAATTCTCTGATAAGGTAATCGGAACACCGAATTGATATCGAAATCCAACTAGACCGAAACAATTTAACTTGATAAGTATTTTTATAGGTTCTAAACATTGTTGGGAATATATGATAATGTATATAAGTTATATAATGACTTTAAATAATAGTATTATGCGACATGATGTATTACGCTAATTGCGATATCAATATTGTTGATGATAGATCTTTCAAACGAAGCTAAATTAGATTGTGTAGCAGTAGTCAACCAAAGCAAGTTTTCTTAACTCAAACTCGAGTTATTTTTTTACTAACATGTTAAGTTGATAATTATTGTTGATTATTTCACATCTAAGATTATTATTGAGCATTTGCAATTATTGCAAGTTCAGTAATTCAAATTGAGTTATAAATTTCAAAGCATGATTGATGAATAACTATTGTTGGTTATTCATATCTATAATGATTATTTTTGTTTGCACATAGTGCAATTGATTTCTGTCTATTATTGAACCGTTTATGAGCTATGTCTCAGCTAATTGTTTTGGCGAGACTAATATTTGTTAAAATATGAATCGTTCTAATATTTAAACTAAGTTGTTATTGAAAGATCAATGCCAATTATTTCAACTAGATCAATATGGATATTATGTGTTGAAATCTTTAGCATTTCTTTAAAAGCAATCCAAACCATATTGTCTTGGTACGAACTCATGATGTAAGACTTAGATGAACAACCCTTATAAAAAGTGGACTTTATTGTCGGACATTCGGCTATTGCGTTATTTTTTAGTATTATGCATAATATAGGGTACAATGAAGCTAATCACTTCATGTACTTACAAAAGAGTATGATTTAATCTTTATGAACTGATACACTTGGGGTAATTAAGTATTGAATGTCTGATAAATCCTCTATTAGTTCATAATCCAATTGTGATCACTAAGCATGAAATCTAGGAATATCCCACTTTATTATTGCAGTAGTATTATCTCTTGATAATCAATTAAACATTATTGAATCTATGAAAGAGTTTTACTCTTCCATCATTGAATTGTTATTTAGCATTAAAGTTAATAAAATCTTGTTATTTATAAATGATTTATTCAGCTATTTCGAAGTCCTTTGAACATTGTTGAAGTCCTATCGAATCTAGACTCTAATATTCTTAATTCATATCTCTTATTGTATGGTTTAACTTGCAGAATAAACTTGTTGCTCACCCTTACTTAAATATAACATTTCAACTAAGGACGAGGTAGCTGAGGGGGCAAATAAAGATAAGGGCAAAGGCAAGATTCAGGAGTAGTTATTGTGAACTTTTTCTTTACTCTATGTAAATTTAATTATATAAACCTTTTTAAATAACTGAAGGTATGTAAGTTATGTTAAGGTTAGATAATTTGGGATATTGTTATAATTATTTTAATTAATAATATGAATGATGTAAATTATAAATAAATGGGTAGTTAGATGAGATATGTATGATGGATCGTGAGCACTAAACCCAAGGTTAGGGAACCCGGATTTGGGGGCATCACAGTTTTGTATCAAAGTTGTAGGTTATAAACCTTAGGTGGGGGAAAAGCCTTAGGAATATAACCATAAGAAGATCGAGAAAACTCATTTAGAGTTCTAAGTGAGGGATTGATGAAATTCATTAATAGTAAGATATGTGGAAACTTAGTGTTTATGGATTGTGTACTAGTGATGTACTAATTATGATTGTTTAAAACTGATTGTAGGATGTCAGGAGATGATGAAATGGTTACGGAGATATTAGCAACTGTTGCAACAATGCCATTAGCCGAAGTGCCAGCTCAGAGTGTGTTAGTTGAAGAAATTTTAAGAGATGAACCTATGGTGAATCTGAGAAGTGATCATAACGAGTATCCCGAAAAAGAGCTGAATGAAGAGGAAGAATTAGATTCCAAAGAAACTATGGTGGAGTCAGAAATAAAGGTTGAAGATAGAGAAAAAGGTAGAGTATTAATCGAAAAATGTCAAGTATCTGCGAAAGTTCAAGAACTAAGAAGTAAGGTATTTCTCTTGGAGGAATTGTGGAAGATGGAAAGGGCATTACGTGAGATGACAGAAGAACATAATGACCTGAAGGCACAAGTTAATAGAATGAGGGTTGAACGTAGTGGATCATCTGAAGTGGTATGCAAGAAAAAGAAGGGCCGTGATATTAAAAGAAAAAGGAACAATGACAGTGACAATAATGTAAAGAATTCTAATTCAAAGAAGAAATAAGTATGTGGTAAGTGTGAAAAGAACCATTTGGGGGAATGTATGAAAGGTAAAAATGTGTGTTACAATTGTGGTCAAGAAGGACATATTTCGCCAAATTATCCTAAGCCAAAGAAAGGAGGATGTTTTTCATGTGCTGGAATAGGTCACGGGTTCAAAAAGTGTCCTAAGAAGAAGACAGGTGAAGGAAGTGGACCGCGGAAAGATTAAGCATGAGCAATAGTACCTTTTAGAAGTAAGGTGATGTGTTAAGAATGTAATATCGTAAACGATGAGTAGGTATATGTAAATATATATCTATATGAATGTAATCCTTATTTTTGTATGAATATTAAGATAAATTTTGTAAATCTCAACTTTTTGTATAAAGTTGTAGTAGTGAATCCCGACTTTTGTCACAAGGGGATATTAAATTATTATAGCAGTATATGCTATGTACTGAAAAGTACTATGTATGAATGTAATTGAAATGATATGATTATATGTTTGATTAAGTAAATAAATTTTGAAGATTAAGATAGTATGTTATCTATCTAGTAATTGGTTTATTCGGCAAACTGAATTTGTTAAATCGAGCAAGACTTAATTTCTTTATGTTTAAAATTTCGTACTACATTCTTATCATACTAATAATAAGATGTAGTGTAGAGATAAAGGATTAATGTAAGTTTTTATTTAATCAGATAATGTCGCCAAGACGACAAAATCGAAACCAAAGGGAGGAATAATCGATGAATAATGAAAGAGGTCAAGCAAACCCAATGCAAAACTTTGTAGACATGTTAGCTAAAGCTATGGAAAATAGGGCACCAGCAGCAAGAGATCTAACTGCTAATGGATTGGCGAATTTAAAATATTTTAAAGTGGTAGGGCCGCCAAAATTAAAGGAACCACTAATCTTATTGATGCCCAAACTTGGGTAAAGAAGATGGAGAAGGCTTTTATTATTGCAAGAGTAGCAGAGGAGCAAAATATAGTTTTTGCTACCTATTTGATGAAGGGGGAAGCTAATTACTGGTGGGAAATAAACCAGGCTAGAGCTAGGACAGCAGTAGTAACATGGACAAGATTTAAGGAGTTGTTTTTTGAAAATTACTTTTCCCCAAGTATGGAAGCAAGGATGGAGGTAAAATTTTTGAAGTTAAAGCAAGAGAATATGTCAGTTTCAGAGTACGCCGCTAAATTCAACGAACTAGCAAAATTTACCCCACATCAAGTAGATACGGAGGCACGAAAAATGCGAAGGTTTGAGAACGGACTGAAGCCGGGGATATTTAACAGTGTAGCAGTGTTGCAGATCAATACATTTTTGACTTCGTTGGGAAAAACAATCATTACTGAAGGAGGAAGTGAAGCTGCATCAAAATATCATCAGGATAAGAAGAAGAAGACGAATGAAGGAGGTAGAAGTGTAGGGAGTAACCCCAATAAGCAGAAGTGGATTGATAACACCCAATCGGGAAACAATTCAAGAGAGAGTAGGAAGAGAGGTGAGTCCTGTGCGGTTTATGGGAAGGACCATCAAGGAGTTTGTTTAAAGGGAAAATGAGTATGTTTTAACTGTGGCCAAGAGGGACACATTTCTCCCAATTGTCCCAGTCTAAGGAAGATATAAGGTTTTTTTTGTGGATCATTAGACCATCAGATACAGAACTGTCCAAAGAAGATTGCGGAAAAGGGAAGCAACAACAAAGGAACCAGCAGTGGAACACTGATGATCAAAGGACCTGCTCAGCTGGGAAGACCAATGGCACGCACTTTTAACATGACGGTTCAAGACGCAGTGGCTGCAATGACAGGTAAAGATTTTACTTAATAGTATAAATTGCGCACGTATTATTTGTTAGATATCACTGTGAATTGTTTCCATTTACATATCTAAGTCATAGGTTAATATATGAGTCATAAATTAGTACTGTGTATATATAGAAATGAAGGAATTGATGATACAACTTTAAAAGATATCAAAACATAAGTATGACCAGGTGGTCTATGGTAAACCTTAGAGGTTTCAAGGTAAACCGAGAAAAAACACAAGTTACAAAATTTATTAAAGGAATATTATTGTGAGTTGATACCTAAATATTACAGGTAAATATGAGCTATGCTAAGTCGAATGGGACATGAGTTGAGTACGTACTTTTTGCCTTGAATTGAGATCAGAAAGAATAGATGAAGTAATAGACATAATTTGAATGTAAGGAAATAGTGATTCCAGGGACGGGATCCTTATAAGGAGGGGAAAATGTCAGGACCCTGAATTTTAAAAAATTATATTTTTACAAATAAATTTTTTTATTAATATCAGTATTGATTATCATTATTATGTTGAGCATGTGTGGTATGAGCGTAGAAAGATAGTTAAATTAGTTATTAACTAAGAAATATGAATGAAATTATGATGAACAGCTAATGAAAACCCTAACCCTAATTACGGATAGGGTTTCGATAATTAATACAGTTATTATAATCATATTTACAAGTATTGGTATGTGCAACATAGGATTAATGATCAAATGTTGATCAGATAAGGTATAACCTTAGTAAACCCTAATGTTAGATTAGAAACCCTAACGATCAGTTAGGAACCCTAATTCTATTTTTGAAAACCCTAATTTCCTAATTAGGAACTCAAAACCGTAATTAGCAAACCCTAATGCTATGTATTAAACCCTATAGTTTCAGATTAAAGGGAATCATGTCAAATAACCAAATTACCCTTAAAATTATATGGGAAATTACCAAAATACCATTTTGGATGTGAAATTACTAAAATACCCTTTTACTTAACTTATAAGTTAAAAGATATTGCAAAATCTAGTGACTCATCACTTGAGATATCCCATGTACTCCAAACCCAACCCAAATCAGCCACTACATGCCACCTAGCAACATCCATGTGCAATGAATTAAAGCTAAGATTTTAAAGACAGAGAAAAATCAAGGAAAGCCTCATTTGTGTTCATTACCCTAGCCAAGTCTCTCTTTTTAAACTATAACGGTTCATATTCTATAACATGTTTATAATCAGGCTTATATGGTCTTAATACCGAGACATAGAAAATGTTATGAATATGTTCTAGTTTCGGAGGTAAAGCTACCTCATATGCCACTTCACCAACTCGGTGTAGCACTTCAAAAGGTCCTATAAACCTAGGGCTTAGTTTTCCCTTTTTACCAAACCTTATCTTCCCATTCCAAGGAGAAACCTTCAAGAAAACAAAATTACCGACATCAAATTCCTGATTTTGTCGATGTTGATCGGCATACTTCTTCTACCTATCTTGTGTAGCTACCAATCTTGCCCGAATCACCTTTACGATTTCAATAGTCTGCTGCACCAATTCTAGACCAAATAGCTAACGTTTACCAACTTCGTCCAAGCATAACATAGTTCTTCATTTCCGGGCGTATAACACTTCGTAAGGCGGCATGCCAATACTTGCGTGATAACTGTTATTATAGGAAAATTCAACCAACGGTAGATGGTCATCCCAATTCCCTTTAAAATCCATAATACATGCTCTAAGCATATCCTCCAATGTCTGGATTATCCTCTCACTTTGTCTATCGGTTTGAGGATGAAATGTTGTACTCATCCTCAACTGTGTTCCCAAGCATTCATGTAGTCGTTTAATTTCCAAAAAGATGATGTGAAACGTGGATCTCTATCTGATACAATGGACACTGGGACTTCGTGTCTTGATACGATTTCCTTCACGTACAGTTTTGCTAACCGATCTAGGTTAAATCTAATCTTGATTGGCAAAAAGTGTGCCGACTTTGTCAATCGATCCACAATCACCCAGATCGCATCATAACCTTGTTGAGTCGTTGGAAGACCTACCATAAAATCCATTGTGATATGCTCCCATTTCCATTCCGGTATCTCTAACTGTTGTAACAATCTGCTTGGCCTTTGATGTTCAACTTTAACTTTCTGACAGGTTTGGCATTTTGCCACACATTCAGCGACATCCTTTTTCATATTTGACCACCAAAATTGATGTCTGAGATCTTGTTACATTTTCATACTTCCAGGGTGTATCGAATATCGTGAGTTATGAGCTTCACTCAAAATTTCCTCTTTCATTTCTGGTACTGGCGGAACCTAAATTTTCCCTTCAAATCGAAGTAACCCTTCCTTATCAACTTTAAATTTGTCTTCTTCACCTTTAGACAATTTTCTTTTTATCTTTTCACAGTTTTTGTTACGCCCCCAAAATGGTATACATCACCCATCTTGAGTCGCCAAATACATGGTATAAAATTCAAATACAACTTAATTATACAACAGTCGTGTAAATTACGACATAACATAATCTAAGAGTTTTAATAAGAATATTGTCATCTAGACAATATCCACACTCAATGGAGTCCTCATTACATATATTGTCACACTATTTTATAGAATAGTGATGACTACTAAAACAACCATCTGGACCGTCAATCCCTTCCCCGACTCATCCCAGCTATATTCTCATTTACTGAAGAGAACAGTGAAAGAAAGGGTGAGCTCAACTAGCCCAATAATAAATATTATGACTAAGATAATGCAGAATAAATTATCCTTAGCCTTCAACAGTATAACAACAGATAGAATATAATAGACAACAAGTTTTAGATCAACAACTGCAGCGGAATAAGCAATCCATTAAAAGAGCCAAGTAGAGCATGATATCTACTATCTTCTATGATTTAAAAAGTTTTTCATCAATTTTATCGCTGAGACTCATCTTAACAAATAAAATCGAATCATCCCTGCATCACGGCCAAGGATATTCATGTATTCATCAATGGTCATGATTATACCGAATAATCCCTAGTCATAATCATACCATAACTATCCATCAATGAACTACAGGCCAATGAGGACTTTCACCACATCATTCGTCACATTATGGTCATGATTATACAGAAAAATCCCTGGTCATAATCATACCAAGTTCATCTATGCACGTAAGCCAAAGATAACTTTCATCACAATATAAGCATGAGGATGATGACAATGACATAATAATTCAATAAAACAAGTTCAAGGATAAATTTTAAAGATTTATAATTTAATTTATCCAGAAATCAATAACGTCCAAATTGTCAACATGATACTGCTTTATGGAGTAAAATTCAAGAATTCTCAGAAGAATATTTCCATGAAAAGATACTGGATGAAGCGCAAATATCCATGATATTCTACTAATTTCATGGAGTATAGAAGCCAAAACTTTAACCACCTTAGTATAATAGAATATATGAAACTGCAAATGGATTTTCGCCCGCCATGCGGTAATCCACGTAGACAGATCATTTCCACAATTTAATAAGGAATGAATACGAAGGATCATTCACCATACATGTAGTAATCCACATAGACAGGTTATTCCAACATAATAATAAAGAATAAAATAACAAAAGAATTCACTATGCATGCGGTATTCAAGCGTGATCAGAGTTATTCCAATGTAATAATAAAGAATGGAATAACGAAGAATTCACCAGCATACGATAGATCAAGATGCAGAAAGTTATTCCAATGAATAATAAAGAATGGAATAACAGAAGAACTCACCAGGCATGCGATAGTCTGCAAAAACATGTTATTCCAACAGAATAATAAAGAATGGAATAACAGAAGAATTCACCAGGCATGCAATGGACCGCATGCATGAGTTATTCCAATGTAATAATAAAGAATGGAATAATGTAAGAATTCACCGAGGCATGCGATAGATCAATGCATAAAGTTATTATTCCAACAGTAATAATAAAGAATGGAATAACAACCCTTACGAGTATTGAAAGAAAATAACTCTATTCATGAATACGAAAGAAATAATACCCCTTACCTTAGAAGAAACTAAATACTTGAATAGTGAGGTAGCAGACTTCTCTTCTTCTTTCTCTCTATACTTTCTCTCTATAATAATTGCTCTATAGCTTTAGTGAATTGGTGAGAAATGAAGGAAGAATGAGCTTCTATTTATAGGAAAATATAGTTTCAATAATTTCACATTTTGGGGATCGAAATATTACAGTACAATACCTTCCTTTTTTTCTTCATTTTTAATTTGGTCCTGCAAGTATTATCAAACTTGCACCACCTCCCCTAATAGTAAATCATGTGAATCAATAGTAAATCATGTGACTCAATAGTTCTAATCATGTAAAAAAAACAATTATAGTATAGTACCTTCATCTATCCCTCCATTTTTAATTTAGTCATGCAAGTATTATCAATCTTGCACCAATTCCCCTAATAGTAAATCATGTGAATCAATAGTACACACATGTGAACACATAGTTATAAGTATGTGAATTAATAGCAATTAATTGCTCATTTATCCTATTAATTACCCGATTGGTCAATATAACCTCCAGACATCAATTGTTATCGAAATAAATGTCGATTTTTACTAACATTAATAATTCCAACACAATAGAACTATCAATTTCATCTTTAATTAACACGAACTTATTCATCATTAATATTATAATTCACAATATTTAACAACCAGGTCATTCCCAGGAAAGAGGGGGCTTTCCAATAAGGATTTCTCCCTATTGGAGCGCAATTAGATTATCTAACCTCTCCTTGAAAAAACTTCTAGACATTGTCAATATTGCAATTAATAATATGAATAACTTTGTCGTCTCAATTATTGATTTAATAATATATCATATTATGCAGATGATACTGTGACAATAATTGAATCAATAATATGAGAGATATGATGCAGCAATTACTGTAGCAATAATTGAGTATAATTGAGTGACTTCTTACGTAAGCATCAATAATCAATACCATGTGCTACTATACAACCACGCGTATTACTATACCTTTACTACTGGGTAGTTCAACAGTTTTAACGGTAACACTCGCCGTTATTTTTATAAAAAGATAATTTCGTCGTTTTCTAACTACGACAATACTTCCGTTGTGCGATCCACCAATGATTGTGGCGTCGCACGAATATTCCCCGATAAAAAGAATATTCCCCGACCAAACGAATATTTTATAACAACTTGCATACTTTGCAAAAAATTTCACATATCATCCTTAACTTTAACCTTTATCAATTTAACCATTTACTAAATAACATATTATTTATAAGAAAATTGAATTCTTTCATTTCATAAAATTCGGGGTCTTACAGTTTTCATCTTGAAGTTGTGAATTCTTCACCTTCTCCACCAAAATTGAACCCCCCCCATCTGGAATAATTTTTTGTCTGATTATGTCGGATTAAAATCCATCTTGGCCATTTTTGCTACAAGCTTTTCCTGAGCAGTTAACATCATTAATTTCTCTCGACCTTTCTACTTAAAGCATCGATAATAATATTCGCCTTTCCGGGATGATAAAGAATCTCACAGTCATAGTCTTTAATAAACTCCAGCCAACTTCTCTGTAGCATATTCAAATCTTTCTGTGTAAAGATATATTTCAGACTTTTATGGTCTGTATCTATCTCACATTTCTCTCCATAAAGATAGTGTCTCACACAGCCTAGTCCTTTATGCGATGCATCACTGTATACCACAAAATTCCCTTTATCATCAGGCAATGACAACACAGGTGCTGAACTCAATTTGTTCTTTTATTCTTCAAAACTCTCCTCACACTTCTCCGTCCAAACAAACTTAACTGCCTTCCTAGTTAAATTCGTCAATGGAGTTACGATCTTGGAAAAATCTTGAATAAAACGCCTATAGTAACCGGCCAATCCTAAGAAACTTCTTATTTCTGACGGTGTCTCCGGCTGATCCCAGTTTATTACAGCTTCAACTTTTGATGGATCTACCGAGATTTTGTCCTTGTCGATAATGTGCCCAAGAAACTTCACACGTTCTAACCAAAACTCACATTTCGAGAATTTAGTGTACAACTTCACTTTTCTCAATGTCTCTAACTTCACCCTTAAGTGTTCAATGTGTTCCTCCTTGGTCTATGAATACACCAATATATCATCAATAAACACCAATACAAATTTATCTAAGAATGGTTTAAACACATTGTTCATCAAATCCATGAACGTTGCAAGTGCATTGGTTAAACCAAATGACATAACCAGAAACTCGTAATGACCGTACCGAGTTCTGAATGCTATTTTTGTCACATCCGCCTTTCTTAACTTCAACTGATGATATCCATTTCTTAAGTCTATTTTCAAAAAGTACCTCGCTCCCTTCAGATGATCGAACAAGTCATCGATTTTCGATAATGGATCCTTATTTTTAATCATGACTTTATTTAATTCCCGGTAATCAATGCAGAGCCGCATTGATCCATCTTTCTTCTTAACAAACAACACTAGCGCTCCCCATGGTGATACGCTCGCTTGGATATACTTCTTATCTAATAATTCTTGCAACTGTACCATCAACTCCTTCATCTCAACTGGGGCCATTCTATATGGGGCTTTAGATATCGGGGTCATTCCTGGTGCTAAATTAATCATGAACTTAACCTCTCTATCTGGCAGAAGTCCAGGCAAATCGTTTGGAAATACGTCTACAAAATCTCTAATCACCGGTATCTCTTCTAACTTTTCACTCTTCTTCTGTGTATCGAAAATGTAGGCTAGTTATCCTACACATCTTTATCTCAGTAACTTCTTAGCTTGCATCACCGTCAGACAACTTGCTTCTCTAGGTGAATTGCTTCCATAAAACACCACCTTTGACGATGTCATGAGGTTAACACATTTCTTTTGGCAATCAATTACTGCTCCGTGATTGAATAACCAATACATTTATAGTATAACATCAAACTCCCCAAGTTTAATTGGTATCAAATCCACCCTCATCTCGTGACCCTTTATATCCACCCTACAATTCTTGTATATAAACCTAACAGAAATCACTTCCCAATTCGCAATCTCTATGATTAAAGGTAAATCTAATTCTTCTTGACGCAAATCTAAATTCCTAGCAAAATCATTGGATATAAATGAACAAGTAGCACCCGAATCAAATAATACATAAGCATTAATACCATTGATCGGAATGATACCTGACACCACATCCTTTGACTACACAACATCTTGCACAGTCATATTGAAAGTTCTAGCAGTAGGTCGGCTTGATTGCACTGGCTCAATGATAGTCAACGTACCACCGATGTTGCTTCCCTTGCCTCCACTTGCTCCTCCCGCTGTCTATCTAGGGCAATCACAAGCCATATGATCCTTCGACCCGCAAGTGAAACAGGATCCTCCCTTCTTCGGTCTAAAACAATTTATCGCAATGTTACCCTTCTGGCCACAATTAAAACACACTCGCTTACCCTTCAGACACACACCAGTGTGGTTCTTCCCGTAAGTAGTACAAGCTTTAAACTTCTTCTTTTGTTGACTTCCTTGTTGTCCTCCCGCATTTAAAATTTCTTTCCACTTCCTCTTCTGGTTATTACTTCCACTATTGCTTCCACCAGCCTTGTTTTCACCCTCATTCTTATTCTTCTTTTGTTCTTAATTATACTTAGTTAAGGCATCGCTTCCACCTTCCGCGATAATTGCCTTTTCCAATATTGTTGCAAACGTATTTAACTGGAACATTGAAACCCTTCTATATAACCAGGGATTTAACCCTTTTTCAAACCTTCTCGCCTTACGCTCATCGGTATTGACATGGTACGAAGCAAACCTTACCAGCTCATTAAACTTTACTGTATACTCTAGTGCAAACATGGTTCCTTACTTTAGTTTCAAGAATTGATCTTCCATCTGATTACGGGAAGTCATTCAAAATTACATCTTGAAAAATATTTATTTAATCCTATCCCACGCTATAATTCCCTGTCCCCCATAAACCTTATTTGCCTGCCACTAATAACTAGCTTCAGATTTCAACATAAACATTGTGAAGGCAGTTTTTTGATCCTCATGACTCTGGAAACGTCAAAAACCTTCTCCATTTCCATGATCCAAGTTTGGGCTTCAACTGGATTCATAGACCCTTAAAACTCAGGCGGTCCAACCGCTTTGAAGTCCTTGAAAGTCATAACTTGGGCTTGTGGTTGATTCGCAAGTGCTCTTGTTAACAAGGTCACCAACTGCTGAACGGGGTTAGCATTGGCCTCATTATTGTTGTTGTTAGTAGACCCTTCAAGAGGTGGTTGTTGGCGTGGTTGTCTTCTTTTGGGAGGCATTTTTTGTTTAAGATATACGCGTATTAGATCATTACTCAATTCCCTGAATACTTAAAGTTTAACTTAAACATTCTAAGATTAAAGCTTAATGCATAACATTTCAAAAAACTTCGACATTTTATTCATTCATAGCTTTCAAAAACATAGAAAGCATAGCATCTCTGCTATTAACATCAACCTTCCTGAACTTGAAAAGTCTCAGAATTACATACTCAACTTACACCTTTATTTATCTCAAAATAAGGGATTTACAATTTATTTAACACATAACTTATTACTCTTCATATCTTGGCATATTAAGACGTCAAGAAACTTCCCTACGCTTTTCTTCCATAATACGATACATCGTCCTACGTTCCATTGTGTACCATGGCAAGTATTCAAATTGAGCTGGGTAATAAAAGACTCAGTCCTGGGCCCTATTAATCGCAGAATGAAAAGCATAATCCATTTCATTCATCTTGGCCTTCTTAGTATGAACCTTGTCTTTAGCACGATCTGCACGCTGAGTAGCCTTTATCTAAGCGTCTTATACTCTCACACGCTTAGCTGACTCCTCCTTCAAATCATATTTTAGCTTCTCAACTTCAGTCTTCATCTTTTCATTCTCAGCCAATAGCTCCTCTTGATGACCCTCTGTGTGAACTAGGTTCCATTCCATGTTCCCAAGACGTGAGTCGAGTTCCTGAATCTCCACATCCTTCTGCTCTATAGTAGCCTAACGCATATCAGCCAGCTCCTTCATCTCCTAAACCTTAGCTTGTAATTCTATATTACGGTCGTATAATTCATCATGCATCTCAGCTTATATGGAGTTTGGTGGAAACTCCACAGGATCCTCTTCCTCATCCTCTACCTCTATCTCCTCGGAGTCCTCCTCCTCCTCAGGATCAGACACAGGCTCATTCCCCTGTCCTTCATTAGTGACCAACAGAGAAGGCTCCCTCTGGATCAACTGCTCCCGAACAACATGGACATCTCGGGGCTCCTCATCTCTAGGTACCTGAGGTATCTCTTCCCTAGATTGACTAGATCCTTCAACATTAGACATCCTAACAATAAAATACTTTTATGTTTTATTTATTACGTGACACTCTTCGATACTCGCGAGCACATAAGTTGTTAACATATAAGCACATAAAGTCTTTTATTATTTATCTTTAATGGATGCCTTAATCCATTCCTTAAAACTCGATCAGAGTTATCACCACTATATTTTCTGTCTCCTTAAAGGTTACTTCCTAAGATTTTCCCTACCTAAGGTTCATAACCTAAGGCTTTGATACCAACTTGTGACACCCCCAAATTCGTGTACTTCATTCCCTCAAGATTTGGTGCTCACTATCCAAAACAATTATATCTAACTACCCATATTCAAGGTTAAAAACATAAATTAAACAGCTTAAATAATAATCCTCCCCATTCAAGGGTTACATCATCTTAAAACAAATCCCAGATAATCTAACCTAAAATAATTACATAAGTTTGCGGAATACATCATAATTAAATAAGTATCATAACATAAAATCAGTTAAGTAAATTCAAATAAGTCTTCATGATTTGGACATCTTACCCTTGCCTTTGCTAGAAGACGGCTCATCAACTTTCTCAACTATAGCTACAGTGTTAAATGCAAGAGTGAGCAAATAACTGCTCATTAATATAATGGTGACAATAGCAATAGCATGAGAGTAAGCAGTGGATACTAAATAGTTAAGAACTCTTTCTTCTAATCAAGATTAGAAAACAAGTTCGAGATTTATATCTGAGGGTCTTAAGACCATGAACTATGTCACAAGGTTACTAAGTATTTCTAACTCAACCTTTAACAGTCATTAGACTATACGGACCTTTTCTTTCGTACTTAGGGGGATCAACCCTTCATACCATGTATTGTGCACAAACATCTAAATGCTAACGCGTACATAATCCCATATATTAGGGTTGTTCATCTTAGTTTGACTTTAGGATTTCCGCACTAAAGAAAGTTTAGTTTGGATTAGCTTAATAGTTATTCTAGAATTTTAGAACACTTATCAACTATAGACTAGTCGAATCAATAAAGGTTTATTAGCCATTCGAAGGTTCAACACGACAATATAAGATTGAATGTCAATAATATACAATTGAATAAACATTGTATATCCAAAGTATTACATCTAAAAGAGTTAGAAAAACTTATTTGGAACAATGAACTTGAACAATCTATGCTTTGAATAGCAAGAAACAAAAGTTAGGAACTTGCTCAATAAAAGATTAAAGATACGAAAGTCACATAACGATATCAATTCAGGAATATAAAACTTGCTTAATGTAAAAGAATTAGAATTCAAGAACTTGCATAGTTGTAAACAAAATAGGGACAAGAAACTTGCTCAACATAATCGTGCGTAAGCTATAAAATTATAAGACATGTTCATCAAATACCCTACATATATCATTAGGATCGTAATATCGATTAGTTATACTATCATTAACCTTATAGGTTCAATTCACCATCTTAGTTAAGTCATAACCTTTAACTTATGGTCTAACCATATTGGTCAACTGTAATACCCGCGAATTTTAATAAATTATTATAATATTGAGAATAAAGATTGTTTGAATATTTATTTGAATATATATATATATATATATATATATATATATAGTTGTCATGAGTTGTGGTAATTAATTTTATTAAATAATCATGTGATAATTAGGCAATGTAGTAGACGTGATGAGAAGCTTAAGTTTAAGCTTGTGAAATTATACTAGTGTGGCAAAGTGGTGAAATGAGAAGGTACTAATTTAATTAATGATGAAATGGATTAAATTAATTAGTACTACTAATAAATAAACAATTTCATAATGTGATTGACTAATTTCTATTATTATACATTAATTATCATGAACTATAGCATGTAGGGAAAAATCATATATAATAAGGTTTTTCATTCAATATAAAATGAGGTGTGACAATTGGAATGTAAATAATTATTATATAAAACTATATGATAAAAGTAAGCTTAACTTATGTAATTTATTAAGTTTTGTGAAGGAGTCTTATGTGACCCTATGATGTGTGTGGGAGTATTTAAATTGGTATTCTAAACCTATGAGAGAAAATAACTTTGATTAAATAAATAAGTAATATTAAATGATTATTTTAATATCTATGTAGAATTGGAATAATGAATTTCATGGAAAAGAAATATTGGTACCCAATTAAAGTATATCCTAGACTAATGTAAATATTATTTGAAATAAATCAATGTACATGGATTATAAGATTTTATGTGGACTGTATGAGTGGGTGTATATGTATGCTCATTTCTGGACAAGTATCAAATAAACCTAAGTATGCTAAGTAATGGTTTTGTAAATACTGAGTATTAGTAGTGTCCCAAAATCATAGTCCCATTCCCAAAAGTCGCAGTCGTGTTTTGCTAAAAGCCTATGGCTCTATATTTGCTGAAAACCAAGATGGAGATGATGACTATGGGAAGGGGAGGAGATGGAGTTGGTGAAGCTTTTCACCAACCTCTTGTTGCACAATGGTTCCTTCAATCTTCCATGGAAACAATCCTTGGGGTAAAACCTCTAAATGGAAAATAATCCCTCTATAAATAGAAATCCCCCTCTCAAATGTGAATTGTTGATTTCTCTGAGAATTTCTAATTAGAGTGAGGGTGTTGTTGAGCAATCTGCAAATTGAAGCTAGAGTAGTAATTCAACTTCACAGAAGGTAATATCCCTTTATATGTTATTAAATTCAAGTTTGCAAAGTTCTTAGAAAAGTGTTAAAAATACTTGTTTTGAGTTGAAAAGTTTATAGTTGAAGCATGATAGAATCTGTCAATTGATGCTAGACATTGTTAATATGGTTAAATATGAAATCAACGAAAGTTAAACGAAGTAATTTGGTCAAGTAACGAATCCATAGTGAAGAGAATCGCTAAATGTGTTAAACTTTGGAAAAATGGCATAAATCTTGAATTGATTCTTGAATTTGATGGTTTATATGTTTGGAATTGTTAGAAGCATGCTAAGGATGTTTAGTAGTAAGTTTTTATCAATTAAGTATCACTACATTGATGTTTGGTTGAGAGTTTGGCATGTTAGCTCGTAACAGGGGAGTGCCATTGTTCTAATCAGACAATAATAATCATGCACTTACCCTCGGGGGGTGGTTCAAGAAGAGCTATGCACATTGGCGGGGTCTTGCAAGATATAAAAGAGCCATTTCGTGAAAGTTCTATGATGACTTATATTACTATTTTGATTGTTTGATATAAGAAGTCCTAACTTAACTTTACTTAAAAAGCATACATAATCCTTAAACATGTGCCAATACATGTTGCAAAATGTTTTACTAGGTTTGGAGTTTGAATTATAACCTTTTGAAAGAAAAGTTAAAAGACAAAAACAATGTTTATAAAACCTTACACCTTTTTGAAATCTAACCTTTTGAGCATATATTTACAACTTAGTTAGCTTTATAAATGGGTTTGAAATATGAATCTAATGTACCTTGCATACTTAGTTGTTGGTTATGAAATTTTAAGATTTGAAAACCAATTGAGTTGAAAACTCTATAACTTGTATTGTGAACTTCTGAACAACTATGATAGGATGCTTTATGCCTCTAGAGATAACTGACATATTCGCACATTTAGTTACACATGCTATAAATTATGTAAGCAAGCGTAGAAAGAGGTTGTTTGGCAATGTATGTGGTTTAATGAACGCTATGGTTAGTAAATGGGTATAATGAGCTCTTTTAACTTTGTAAAATAAAAATTTATGAGTAAATTTAACAAAGGGCCAAACCTATCTTAAAGGTTCTTTAACGTGAATATGTGAAGCAATTTAAACTAGAATACGTGAAGTAAGTGATATTTCACGAATACAAATAAAAGATGAGCATGTGGTACTAAAGATTTTAAAAGTAAGAACAATGTGAATTATACATCTATGAGTTTGACTGTGTATAGACTACATGAGTTTAAATATGTGTGATAAATTTATGTGGATATGTATGTCAAGGTGTGTGTGACTAATGAATACCTATACATACATAAATAGGATAACATAGTTCATTGATGTGATTTTACGCTATAAGTGGTAATCAACGCTAAAGGAAAGTTCTCTAACTTACACAACTTTGGATATTGTGAAAGTATATAAACCTTGTCTCTTTTGTGCAAGTTCTCTAACTTCATTTGATTCTCATATTGAATGCAAGTTTTCTAAATTTATTATATTGTATATATCGTGTAATCCAAATTGTTGTCATATCAACCATATTTATATCGAACAAATATCTATTACTATTCAGAAATCATTTGTATACCTTGACGTTGTTGCAAGCATTGAACATATCGTTCTTGAATGCATTATAAGAGTTGTCTAAGCCTTTGATTCAGCTAGACTATTATCATATGTTAGAAAGCTATCCAAACCAATTGACTTGGGGAGGACTCTCGTAAATCTATTGAGATGAACAACCCTCATTGCAGGGGAAATTGTAAAATTATCAGGGAACCGACGTGCGCACATACTAGTATGTTTAAATGTTATGCATAACATATGGTACTTTAGGCTAATCACCTGTTGTTCTCGTTTATATTGGATTGTAGTATAATACTGTTAATTCTAGTAAGAGTTCTTAGTCCTTAGTGACTGCTCAGTGTTCATTCTTATTAAACTTTGAAATGAATAAACTTTGAAATTTTGTTGATGTACTTCAGTCTATAGTGATACTTATTGAAAACTCTTGATACTTCTTGATGTCCTTGGACTGTCAATTATTGTTATACCTTTGAAGATTCAAACGTTGTAATAGTTCATTTTTATTGCTATATTACTTGCTGGGAAAATTTGTTGCTCATTCTTGGTTCTCTAAAAACATTACAGTTAAGGCAGAGCAAGGAAGTACATCAGGAAAGGACAAAGGAAAGGGCAAGGCTACGGAATAGCTTAGTTCTTTAAGTGTAGAATTATTATTATTATTATATGATTATAATGATGTATTAAGGATGATTAAATTATGTTTAAGTGTAATCAATGTGACAACCCGAAAAATCAGATTGTCCAGAATTTTAGATTTAAAGAATTAGTTATTAATAAAATGAATTTTATTAATACTATTATGTGTTATGTGTTTATTGATCGTTCTGTAACCTAGAATGATTATTAATCGGGAGGATTCAGGCTACGAGCTAGACTGAACGAGTAAGAATTTTCAAGAAAAAAATAAAAATTTTCTGGAAACAAAATATTTTCGAGGAAAAAGACGAAATAGGCACTATTCACCTGATGAAACCCTAAGGGTTAGGGTTTGAATAACCTAAGCCTTTCAGAGAGTTCAGTATGTCGAAATGATATTCCGTCGAAAGATTTGACGATAATATATCGTGAAAAGTTAAGTAAGCCGATAAAAGTTTTTCTCAAAAAAATGTGCAGAAATCGGATAAAATAAAAATGACGAAAAGTACGGTTATGTACTTTTCACTCGTTTAACTACATTAGGGGAAAACGTGAAGGAAAACTCTTGACACCAAAAAGTGTTTTTTAGTTTTTCGGAAATCCGAAGAATACGTAAAAGTTAATCGGTAAAGGAAAGATAAAATATCCAAAAATATTTGGATTTCGAGAATCGCAGTTTTTAATCCGCTGTACCTAAAACCCGAAAAGATGGAACCACCTAAGCTTCCAAGGAAGCTACGTGAATAGTAAGGAGGTGGAATAGTAAGGATAAGTTACTTAATGAGTAAGTAAACTTAAGAGTTAAGTAGACTTAATGGCTAAGTAAGTGTGGAGGCCAAGTAAACTTGGTGGCTAAGCCATGAATAGTAAGGCGGTTTGGTGAAATGACCAAAATACCCCTAGCCTTGAAAATCTATAAATATGAAGCTAACTTCATTGTTTTGGGATTTTGAAAAATCCTACAACTTTGAGAGAGAGAGAGAGGGTTCGGATGGGAGAAGAGAGGAAAAGGAAGAGGAAAAGTTTGCCCGACTGCACGCTTTGTCCGACGGAAGAAGATTAAAGAAGAAAGGTAACCCGAAACCTAGTCTTCTATAAATTTTCTTTAAGCTTTATATGTTAAAAACATAGCTTAACGAGAATAGGAAGTAAAAGATGTTAGAAATGATTTCATATGGTTGAAATCATAAGAAAATGAAGAAATAAAAAATTAGAAATTTAGTTTATAAATTTCTTAAGGAAGTGTAAGATTCATAAGGATTTTGAGCGATCCGAATGAATCTTATGAATGAGTAGGTCAAATAAGTAAGGAATGATGTTCTATAACATCCAATTCCAAGAAAAAGTAAAATCATAATCCAAAATATCGATTAAAAATGAAGAACACGCGAAAAACGCGAAGAACGTTGTTGATGGACAAATTTAAAACCATCGTAGGATAATTGTTGTTAATGGACAAGTTTAAAACCATCACGTATAAGTTAGTTGCTTATTGCTTGGTTAGGAATGTTAGAAACATTCATGACGAACAGATTAAAACTGAGCTATAACGAAGTTATGGCGAAAATTTCGTAAAAGAAGAACGAGAATTAGAAAGTTAGTAAATGAACCCGAACATGTAGGGTTTCATAAGAATATAAGAGAATGTATAAAATGTGAGTCGTGGACTCAAGAATGAATGAGTTCCGAATTCGGATGACGGAATTACGGACGAACGAATGAAGAACGTTAATAACATAAAATGAACGAAGAGCGAAGATTAAGCCAATTGAATGACATGTTAACGGATTCAGAATGAAGTTCTGCCTGAGGGTAATTGAAGTATGTAATATAAGGAAGAAAATGGCTTTGGAACAACCTCGTTCCGAGTTATAACGAATAAGATATGAGATTTCATAGTCAGCGTCTTAAGCTTGTAAAAGACTTAGAAAATTTTTCTAGGTTTCATGTTTGGCGCCGCAGCGCGAGTCGTTCCTTGGGGGCTGGTACCGCAGCACGAGCTCGGGCCATTAGCTACTGCTAAGTGGCACTATAGCGTGAAAGAAAGGGAAGGGCACGGCACTGCAGCACCTGTGCAGGTCAATGCCCAGAAATGAGATTTTTATTTCTCAATTACTGGGGGATGTGCAAGAAAGAAATATGAACATATAATTCAATTAATGTAACACCTAATTAAGTGTATTAAACCTTTGATGAAGGTTGAACGAAAAGATTAAATGAGATTAAAAGACAAAGAATGTAGACGCGGGTTACAGAACCAATGTCCGGGAACCATAGTCACAATGAAATGAACGTGAAGGATTGCTATAATTGTGATTCCTTAAACGTTGATTGACTAGGCTAATGAATAACATTTCGATGTTATGTCATGGTCATGAGAGATGAATGTAAAGCATTTAGACGCTGTGAACGCAACGTTATTGTGATGAACGATCGGTCTTAGCATACAACTAACCGTATGGCTTTGACATTAGGAAAGAATAATGAACATGGGTTTCAGGTGATGAGTAATGAATGAAAGTAATTAAAACCTTGGATGAAGGTTGAATAGAATTAAGAGGCAAGTAACGTAAATGTTGAATACGTAAATGATCCTCGTGAATCGTATTCATGTTGAGCGAACGTTCTAAGTAGTTGTATGACTTAGACGTTGACGGGAGTAGTAAGTAAGATATGAATTATCAAGAAAGCCGTAGCGAATGGTAATAAGATTAATGAAAGCCGAATGTGAGTCGGATGAGAATGTTAGAATGAAATATAAGCGTTGAACACTTTAACCGACGTGAAGGTTGAGTGTACGCAAATATTAAATGGATAAAACCTACACTCCGTGTATGGTTTGACTGTAGGATAATCAAGACCAATGATTAAACCTGTTAATGGTGAAGAAGCTAAATTAAAGACAAGTGCGTATAACGTAAAGAAGCCGATTAATGTTTATAACTTGGATGACATTTCGAGTTGAATGAATCGGACGTTGTAAGATAAAAATAAGGTAACGTAAAATGCTTAACGCTATAAATGCGTAGAATGAACATTGAATGATCGTTCTGAGTATATAAAATACTGTATGACTTGGACGATAAAGAATAAATCCTGAGGTATGACATTTATTTGTCAGAAAGCCATAAGGAATAAGAAATTGACTTAACGAACATTATAGTTTAATAGTTCGAGTAAGTTAAGATGAACTTAGGTTCTAGTACAATCGTAACCTTTGATGGTTGACATATGGGAGCTGGGCTAAACAATTCCTTTAGAGAGCGGAGGTATATACAAAATCGGCAATGATCTAACTCATTTGTTATGGGCGTTAATAGATGAGACGGAACTTGTTTGTTGGTTGTTTATGGAAACCACTCGAGTACCATATGGACTACTAGCGAGACACGATGTGTCTTTGAGTTCTAGGAGAGTTATAAGAAGAAGATAAGAATGTAAATCATCAAAGATGATGAACGTATTAAGTAAGACATCTCCGTATGTCATGAAGTCGTTGACCGGTAAAGGAAGTTAGTCGCGTAAACTTAGTTTATAAGAACGCGAACCCTAAGAACTGAAGTTGACTAAACCAATGTGTAAAGTCAAGTATATGACTAATTGGTGTATGTATTATTTCCGTATGTGCTACATAGGAATTGGAATGAGCGATTCAAATAGAAACTATAAGTTGTAGTCATATGCGTAAGAAAGTTTCCTAACTTCATTCATATTTTAAATGAATGCTAGTTTCTAAACTTCTCGGATGTTGAACTTGAGAAGTTCGCATACATGCTGCAAATGTGTGATATTTGTACAAGGTGTTAGAATATATGAGGCCTTATGCCACAATGTAAACACTTCAGTGTTTCTATGATATGAACTGTTCTGTGATTGAACTGTTCAATATGAGCATGTTCTGTTTATACATGAACCGTTATTATTAAGTCTGTGCTATTGATTCTAGTCAGACAGAATGTGTATGAAAAAGAGTAGAGAATGAAAGTATTTCAAAGGGAATGTAACTAATGTTTTAAAATGATAGGAATCGAGATTATTCCTATTATTCAAGCTGCTTCATAACCTTTGTTCGGTTATTGAAGTCTTACAAGAATGTTTGAATTCTTAAAGTTATTTGTTCAACTGTTATGACTTCCTGGGCAATTGAATGCTCACACTTGCTTTAAATAAAAATATTTTCAGTGAACGATGTTAAAAAGAACTTAAGGATACCGAAAAGATTAAGTTGATCGGTATCCAGAAGAAGTGTCATTCATTATATGAATGTGCGTGAGGATCAAGCGAAGACTTGTAATATAGAATGATAGAATTAAACTATAGAATAGTTTAATGAACGATTATGTATCCTTGGTGGTGGATAAAAGTCACTTGTACAAGATTTAAAGAATAATGTAATTATCATTATTTGGAATGAAAGAGGTTTTAAGGTTTTAGAACCTGGAATTTGAGGATGTATGTTGTTATATTTAGCTATATAATGATGTATGTTTGGACGAAGATGGGATCGTGACGTACGGAATCTGGATGTGAAAATAGATCGGATTTCGGGGCATTACAATCACCAGATTGTGGTAGTAACGGTTACGGTACATTAGGACACGAATATTTATAATATCAATTTAATTATTCTATTATTTCTGTTATTAATGATTTTAGTATGATATTAGAATTAGTACGTGACAAACTAACTTTGAGATATGAGTGTCTGAATTTGGCGGCGTCACATCAACCACACAGCATGAATCTGAAAACTCACTAACATATAAGGTAAATCTTTAGCATTCAATTCTCATCTCTAACTCTTACAAACATCGAGTTTCAATCATTATATAACTTGTTAAGTAAATACTTATAATCTTCATATTTGGTATTACAATGCACTACAATCTGTTATTATATCATATAATATGATTAACATCTTATCATGCATACTAGACTAGGTTAGGTCAACATCTCATGGACTGCAAACTATAAAGAAACACACCGCTTTTGCTGCTGGGGAAGGCGCGGCGCAATTTACTACGCCTTCTAAGCCCCTCGGCAAATCTGCGTACTAATTTGGTGCTCGAACCTGAGATGCTCAAGAAAGCGTAGTCTACGTTGTTTACGCTTTAGTATCGCAAGGTACCAATTGTGCAAGATACGATTAAACTGCAGTTGCATGCCCTGATTCACAATTCATTCTCAAGCAACCCAATTTTAAGCAGAAATTAACACACCCAAAAGCTATAAATTTGTTAACAACATTACTAAGCATGCATATTACACCTCTAACAACAAAAATAACCAAATTTAAAGGATTAAAATCATGATTTTATTATTTTCTTCAATTTTAACACATTTAGCGAATTCAATCACCAAACTTCGTTTCTTAACCATATTTAACCATTTCAATTGCATTGTTTTCCTTTTCCAATATATTAACAATAACAATCATCAATTTACAGATTATAATTAGAATTGAACATCTATTTTTGGTCTCATTAAGCCACTTTCATACACGTATAACACTGTTAACTTAACATTTCTTTTTCAAACCAAATTCCATGAATTTGATCACTAAAGATTGCTTATATATGATAACGGTCAGATTATATACACATATAATTAATACTTTAAGCACTAATCCAACAAAACTCAAATCAGAGAGAATAAATATTGAAAATCAAAACTAGGAATTAGGAATAGATTATACATTTAATCCCTCGTTGTAGAATAGCAAAGATGACAATTATAGGGTTATGACAAAATCGTCTTCTTCCTCTTGACTCCCAATTTCTCTCTAACATTTTCTGTGTTTCTTTCTCTCTATACCTTCTTCTGTTCTTAGCCTAAGGAAAAATAATACGCAAAACAAAGCAACTGAGGTATATCATCCCTCCCACGTTCATCAGTTAAAAAAAACTAATAGGCTTGTCAGTTAAATCATGCCAAAAGCCACAAGGCTTTGTTTGGCTGCACACTAAAGCTACCCCTTTAATTTATTTTTATAACACTTATATTATATAGTTCCATTGTCACATTTTATTTAATTAATTTTAATCAAGTCAAATTTACACTTATCTAATAATTATAATTGTATTTATAATTTCACTATAATTATAATTATACTTAATAAATGATTTCACATCTAATCTAATTATAAATTCCATAATAATTGACAATTTTATTTAATAAATCTCTAATTTAATTATTAAATTAAATTAGAACAACATCATAATTATTTATTAATTTATTTAATTTAATTACCTCATTAAATTAAATCTTCAAATCATAAAATTATCATAACACACTATAACTAAATTATTGCACCATAATTCCGTCAAATATCTATTTATTTCAATAAATCAAACCAAATATTTATTTAACTTAATAAATATTTTTAGATTACATAAAAATTCTCGTTCGTTACATCCTTCCCTCCTTAAAGGGATTCTGTCCCCAAATCACAACTCAATAAATTCATTTGTTACACTACTTATCTTCGAAGAAATCTTCAAGCAACTCATGTAGTGGGAGAAGAGAGAATGGATTGGCCAAAGAGATTCTGCTGAAGAGATTAGAAGAAAAGCGAACAAAGACAGAATCAGAGTTGATCACAGAAGAGAGTTTAAAAAGAAATGGCTCTCAAAGGAAAAAGGGTCAAGGAGGTAAAATAGAAAGCTTGCTCAAAATTTTCTATTGTGATAAATCTCAATACATTAATAAATTCATGCTTATAATCAAATCAATATAGTGGCTCACTATATCTTAAGAGGCATATTTACTTTCAAGCTACTGTATTTTAGGTCTTGATAAATGTTATATAACTACTTATTTTGTCATCATCAAATAAGAAGAGATTGTTAGAGTTTGCATATCTAAATTTGATGATGAATGAGCTTAATGTATATTTGTACCAGTATGATTTGTACATTCCTTATAAAGAATTGATCAAATGTACAAGGACTTAGATTAGAAAGATCAAATAATGTTAGGTTAATCTTGTAGAAGCTGACTGGATGTATAGTTGATAGATTTTTGAATTGTCATAAGGATACTCTGCTAACTTGAATGATAGATCGCAGAGTAAGCTCACAATCGAAAAACATTAAGTGGATCACAGAGCTACTGGGAGCTATCGTAAAGTTTACTACAAACCGTAAAGCAATATTCAATTAGTAATGTGGACAAGTGAATCTCCCAGTCAAACAAAGTTCGTTGAGAAGAACCTGATCGTAGAGTAGTCAAGTTTGACAAACTGACTGACATTGGAGTGTTGCAAATTGAAGGTCTCAATGCATTCACCGAACATCCTTGGTTGAAATCGAAGATCATAATATATGTATACCATTTAGTTGGTGATAGTGACACGTCAAGGATGTTAGGTGAGAAAACAGACTGATGTGATAGGCAAGCAAAAGGAACTGTCACCTAGGTTTAAAATGTCAACATCAAGGATCCTAGAATATCTGAGCATTAAATGCACAAATGGGCATCCAGCAACGGGAAGATTTTCAGCAGGTTATAAATGGCAACAAGGATTCAAACCGAAAAGAGTGACGAACACGATCAAAAAGCCTAAACTCTGCAAAAGAAATTAAAAGAACGAACTCAACGATCATAAATACACAGTTCGCGCTGCTAAGTACTTGAGAAGAAAATCTTAACGCCAACTTAGCAGCACCTTTCAACAAAAATATGACGCCCCCAAAATAGGTATATATCACCCATTCTAAGTCTCCAAATACATGGTACAGAATTCAAATACAACTTAATTATACAACTGTCGTGTAAAGTACGAAAAAACATAAGCTGGGAATTTTGACACGAATATTGTCTTCTAAACAATATCCAAACTCAAATTCAATATTATTATGACACCCCCAAATCTGGGCACTTTAATCCCACAGTTTTGGTGTTCACTGTCCAATTAAATTGTAACTAACTACCCATAAACAAAGGATATAATTAAACTCAAAAGCTTAAACAATCAATCTCCCATTAAAGGGTTACATAATCTAAAATAAATCTCAGGTCATTTAATCTTTATTTCAATCATCAGCGGAAAAATAAAACATAATCATAAATAAATCTATTACATAAGTTTCATAAATAAAAGATAAATTAAACGTTGTCATCTAATCAAGCACTTTGCCCTTGCCCTTGCTTGTTGAAAGCTCTTCAAACTTCTTAACTTCATCTGCATTGTTTCGTGCAAGAGTGAGCAAACAATTACCCACAAGAAGGATAATATACAATAACGTTTTATGAATGACAATTAACTGAGCTTTCAATGGTAAAGTATTCTTACCGGAACAAAAAACTTTAATTCAACAGCTATGAGTTCAAAGGAATAATGAAAGTTTAAGTTAACAATAGATAAAAACATCAAAGAATACACTGAGGGTCACAAGACCACGAACTATACTCTAGGTTTTTAAGTATTTCTACTTTAACCTTTAACAGTCTAAAAGACTATAATCATCATCTTTGTCCTAGGTTCACGAGTGTTTCTATCTTGTAACCTTTAATGATCTAAATGACTATATGGACCATCATCCCGTACTCCAGGTGATCAGCCCTTTGTACTATGTATTGTGCAAACATTTTAACACTATTGTGTAGCTCTAAAATAATCCCCTGATATAGGGTTGTTCATCTCAGCTTAGATTATCAGGTTCTGAACCAAAGGAAGTTTGGTTGGGAATTAGCTTCAAAGGAAGTCAAGATTTTTAGAATGCTCATCAACCAAGTACTGGTTGAATCAGATAGGAATCAATAACTATTCAAGGGTTTGATTATAATGTCTTCATGAACAAGGTATATCGATGAATCAATAAGAGCTAGAGTATTAACAATTTCTAAGTTGAACAAATGTTATCATCGACAACATGCTTTCAAAGTTGTGTGAGTACATAAACAAACCAAAGGAAGTTTGGTTTGGGTTGACTTCAAGGGTAATTTAGAGTTTAGAGCATTCATCAACTAAGGATTAGTTGAATTGGTAAAGAATCGCTAAGCAACTTAGAGTTTGGTACAATAATGTAAGATAGTACAATGATATTAAAGAACGAAGATCAAACAACAGTTATTAGTAGCTGAATAAACTCACTTCTTACAATAAAATTACAGACTTTGAATACCCGAGGTAATCTCGATTGGAATAAAGAAACAAAGATTAACTAACTTGCTCAACAATAAATGAGGGTTAAAGAACTTGCATGACAATAAATCGTTAAACAAGAGATTAGAGATAGAGAATTTGCATAAGTATAACATAACAGTGAAAAGTAACCTTGCTAAATAATAAAGTAGCAAAGGTTAGGGAACTTGCCTCTTCCGTAAGCTATACAATTATAACTCACGTACTCCAATGTCCTACACATACTATTAGGATTATCACATCACTTAGCTACATACATTAACCTCATAGATTCACTTCTCATCTTAGTTAAGTTATAACCTTTAGTTTAAGGTCTAACCATATTAATAATCCATATAACACGAAACGGAAAACTCACTAACACATACATAAGACTTTTAACATCTAAATCACATTTTCAACTCTTGTTAATCAATACTACACTTCTCCTTAATCGAATTTGAAGTAAGTCTTCTGGGGACTCATTGGTTTTATATTAATTACCTTCCATATCTTAGTGTTCATTTCAAAAATCACAAGTGTTAACATTACAAGACTTATTCATTTTTCATTGTATACATTAAGTCATAACGCGTTCGTAACTTACTAATCCTTTTTAACCTTGAAATTTTCAATGACATGACACGGTTTTGTTTTAACCTCCATATTCCATGTTTATTAAGTTAACACATCATTAGACCAAGTTATAGTGGTATCCAGTGTCCGCAGCGATGGCGAAAGCCATCGCCTCGAGATCGATGTATATGCAATTGCGCCCATACATAAGCTTAGGACCAAGTCAAAGACCGTTTTTTGCCTTGCACCAAAGACAAATTGCTTAAAGTACGTACAGAGGCGTAAATCTGATGGCATGAAAGATGTGACTTTTAGCCCAACTAACACGGATTTCACCCACAAAATAATAAAATTAACACATACAATTGATATAGAACTATTACAAGCATGTTTCCTCACATATTCATCAACATAGAACAATTTAACAACAACTTTTACTAACTTAATTCCTCAAATTTCATGTTTTCATACAAAAACACCATTTTTGACATCCTTTACAAAAATCATCACTGAAATCTCAGTTTTATACCAAATCACTTTATTCAAACTACGTTCTCTTTGTTTTTTAACAAACTAGCATAAACAAGACTCAATTTACAGTTTCACATACAAATTGACCACTAAAATTGGTACTTTCATAAGCTATATGCAAAATATTCACTATAATTACTTTTCCTTCCTTTTAACTTAAATTAGCATACCAATTCATGCCTAACTACATACTCTAACATCATAATTATATGCAATCACCATAAACAGGTTATATAACAACAATTCGAAAAACAAATGAAATTCACAAAGTATAAAATTTTGTCGTAAACTTATATATATACATATAGAGTCCGGATCCAGTCCGGGATCCCGGACTCTATTAAAATACGGACCTTTTTTTTTTTTTGCTTTTTTTTTTGAAACAACTAAAAAAAATTTATGGAATTGGAATTTTTACATAATACAATATTTTGGGCGTGATTTGGATGCCTATACCAAAATATTTCTGTACAGTCTGGGCAGACTATACATACATTGGTTGGTATAGGTATTAAAAACACACCCAAAACACTGTATTGTGGAAAAATTTCAGTTCCATAATTTTATTTTTATTTTTTTAGTTGTTTCAAAAAAAAAAAAAAAAAAAAAAAAAAAAAATTTGTCCGGATTGTAGATTCGATCAGGATCCTGATTTGGATCCTCATTCTATATATATATATATATATATATATATATATATATATATATATATATATATATATATATATATAATTCTAAGGTTATGTAAAAATTACCTCCACTTAGCTTGCAATCCTCTTTGTTAAACACTGAAAATGCTTTGAAATCCTCAGAACCACCTCTCAATTCTCTCAAGCTCTCTGTAATCTTAGGCTTAGCAAAATTAGAATGCGTATAACCCCCAAAACAGATAACCATGTATGCGTAATAATAAAAGAAAACTGATATGACCATAATAAGCCTAATCAATTATAACATATAACGTATAGATTATAAATATATTATATTTATTATTTTAATTTATTTTATTTATATTATTATAATACAAATATTAAAAATCCAAAAGCCATAAGGCTTTGTTTGGCAAAAAGTCTTTAAAATAAAGACTTAATATTTTAAGCCTTGTTTGGGTTAAATTAATTTAAAACTCCTTTAATTTTTATTTTAATAAACCCTTTAGTTTATAATTTATAACCACATATTACTTATTTGGATTTCCATAACCAACATTAAATCAAATAAATTAATTACACCTACCATATTTTAAATAAATATTCCACTTAAACAATTATCACAAAATTATAACTTTAATATAATTTTATTTAATAATCAACAACGAACTTAAATTATTAAATTAAAACAACAATATAACATCTCATGTTATATTACAACTCTCTAAATTATAAATTAATTTAATTTAGAATATTATCTAATAAATTTAATTCATAAATATTTAATAACAACAATCACATCAATAAAATATTTATTAGAGTGTTATCTAATAAATTTAATTACACATCTCTACTAATAACAACCACATAAATAGAATACTTATTCAATTTAAGAAATATTTTAGATTACAAAACAATAACTTCATCAATAAAATATTTATTTAATTTAATAAATATTTTAAATTGCAAATAAAATCTTGGATTGTTACAATTATTATATTTATTTTCACACTATTTCACAAAATAATGAGGACTATTAATGCAAACATCTGGACCGTCACTCCGTTCCCCGACTTATCCCAGTTATATTCTCATTTCCTGAAGAGAACAATGAAATCAAAGGGTGAGCTCAACTAGCCCAGTAAGAAATATTATGACTAAGATAATGTAGAATAATTTATCGTTAGTCTTCAACGGTGTTAAACTGATAAAATACAATAAACATCAAGTTTAACTGTAGCGGAACAAGCAATCCATTAGAAGAGTCAAGTAAAGCATGTTATCTACTATCTTCTATGATTTAAAAAGTTTATCATCAATTTTATCACTAAGACTCAACTTAATAAATAATCCACATCATTGAATCATCCCTGCACTACGGCCAAGGATATTCATTAGTATAACGACCACGAATTATCCGTGCACTACAGGCCAAGGATATTCGTGTTTTCATCAATGGTCATGATCATGCATCCATCGATGCACTACGGGCCAATGAGGACTTTTACCACATAATTTGTAACATTACGATCATGATTATACCGAATAATCCCTGATCATAATCATACCAAGTCCATCTATGCACTACGGGCCACAGATGACTTTCATCATAATATAAACATAAAGATGATGACAATTGTGAAACCCCGAATTTTATGAAATAAAAGTATTCAATTTTTATATTTTGGTAAATAGTTAAATTGATAAAAGTTTAAAGTTAAGGGTGATATGTGAAAATTTTCAAAGTAAGCAAGTTGTCATAAAATAATCGGTAGTAAAAGTACAGTAATACGCATGGTTTCATAGTAACACACGATATTGATTATTGATGCTAACATGAGAAGTCACTCAGTTATACTCAATTATTGCTACAGTAATTGTTGCATCACATCTCTCATATTATTGATGCAATTGTTGTCCCAGTATCATCTGCATAATATGTTATATTATTAAATCAATAATTGAGACGGCAAAGTTATTCATATTATTATTTACAATATTGACAATGTCTAGAAGTTCTGTCAATGAGAGGTTTGGTCACCTAATTGCGCGCCAATAAGGAGAAATCCTTATCAAAAAGCCCCCTCTTTCCTGGGAACGACCTAGTTGTTAAATATTGTGAGTTATAATATTAATGATGAATGTTATTAAAAATCGAATTTGAGTTTGGAGTTGAATTTGGAGATGCGGACGTGATATTTGAGTCCAAAACGATGAAATTAGTAGTAATAGACAATAAACATAAAATTTGTCGGGGTTAACTTTTTGGTCAAAAAAGTCAACAATTGACTTTTTTGGAAAAAGTCAAACTTCAAAATTTCAAAAATGAAATTTATGAGAAAAATATTTCCATTGTGTGGGAATTATTGGCGTTAGTGGAAATCAACATTTATTTCGATAATAATTGATGTCTGTAGGTTATATTGACCAATCGGGTAATTAATCGAATAAATGAGCAATTAATTGATATTAATTCACATGATTATAACTATTTGTTCACATGTGTGTACTATTGATTCACATTCTTGTACTATTAGGGGAGTTGGTGCAAGATCTATAATACTTGCATGACTAAGTTAAAAATGGAGGTATAGATGGAGGTACTATACTGTAATTCATATTTTCACATGATTATAACTATTGATTCACATGATTGAACTATTGATTCACATTATTTACTATTAGAGGAGGTGGTGCAAGTTTGATAATACTTGCATGACTAAATTAAAAATGAAGGAAAAGATGAAGGTATTGTACTATAATATTTAGAGCCCCAAAACACGCAATTATCGAAACTATATTTTACTATAAATAGAAACTCATTCTTCTTTCATTTCTCACAAATTCACTAAAGTTATAGAGCAATTATTATAGAGAGAAATTATAGAGAGAAAGAAGAAGAGAAGTCTGTTACCTCACTATTCCAGTATCCAGTCTTCTTTTGAGGTAAGGGGGTATTATTCTTTCGTATTCATGAAGAGAGTTATTTTCTTACTCGTAAGAGTTGTTATTCCATTCTTTATTATTATGTTGGAATAACCTGTCTATGCGAAGTACCGCATACATGGTGAAATTCTTCTGTTATTCCATTCTTTATTATTCTGTTGGAATAACTCATGCATGCGGTTCTTTCGCATGCCCAGTGAATTCTCATTGTTATTCCATTCTTTATTATTCATTGGAACATCTTATGCATGCGGATTACGCATGACCTGGTTCCATTCTTTATTATTATGTTGGAATATCCTGTTTGTGCGGATTACGCATGACCTGGTTCCATTCTTTATTATTCTGTTAGAATAACCTGTCTGTATGGTCTATCGCATGCCTGGTGAATACTATTGTTATTCCATTCTTTATTATTCTGTTGGAATATCCTGTCTGTGCGAATTACACATGACCTGGTTCCGTTCTTTATTATTTTGTTGGAATATCCTGTCTGTACGGATTACGAATGACCTGGTTCCATTCTTTATTATTCTGTTGGGAATAACATGTCTGTGCAGTCTATCGCATGCATGGTGAATTCTTCTATTATTCCATTCATTATTATTCTGTTGGAATAACCTGTCTATGTGGATTACCGCATGCATGGTGAATGATCCTTTGTATTCATTCCTTATTAAATTGTGGAAATGATCTGTTTGCGTGGATTACCTTACAGTTTCGTAATTTTTCTAACCCTCAAAAATTCTAGAAAAATTTAAAATGATAATTTGATGAGTTTTCTATATTGTGTCCAAAGATGGTGATTTTTGGATGTATAGATTAAGAGTTATGGATTTTATGGGAAAAGACTATTTTAAAAGTAAACCCTTATAACTCCTTGTGATTAACTCCAACATTTGTGAAATTTTTATTGGGAGTACATAAATATAACAGGAGTATACCCTGTAAATTTCGGAATTTTTGGACAAAAAATATAATTTATGATAAATGTCTAAATATTTGGCAGTTTTGGCCATATGAAAAATAGTAAATGAATTTTAAAAATTCCAGAAAATATATGTTCAATATGGGACTATATTACTCGCTAAATCCCGAAAAAGAAATATTTTGGGACCGATTTGGTATTTTTCATTAAAATGAACTAGTTATGAGTAAATGAATTAAATATGTTATGTGAAGTAACAAAATTTGAAAATAGGATTTTATGGCTTGGGAATCCTATATAGGGTATATGCAGATCTTTGATGAGGGATTTGATCATTGGTGATGAAATCTTATGAGTATGGCATTTTTGAATGATTAAATGCATTATTTAGTAAAGTGTAACAAATAAATTGTTTATCAGTTTAAGAAGTGATTAAAATATTGTTATAATATTAATAATATTAAATTATGAGTTTATTAAGTGATTGATAATATTTGGATAAATATAAAGTCCTTAATATTTATCCTTGTTTTCATTTGATTAATGCTTATATCATTGTCATCATCCTCATGCTTATATTGTGATGAAAGTCATCTTTGGCTTGCGTGCAAAGATGGACTGTTGATTATTAATTTTACAATTGTATATCTTTGGCTTACGTGCAAAGATGGACTGTTGATTATTGGTTTTACAGTTGTATATCTTTGGCTTACGTGCAAAGATGGATTATAGATTATTGATTTTACAATTTTATATCTTTGGCTTACGTGCATTGATGGACAGTTGTTGGTATGATTATAACCAGGGATTATTCGGTATAATCATGACCATTATTGAAAACACGAATATCCTTGGCCCGTAGTGCATAGATAATTCGTAGTCGTAATACTAGTGAATATCATTGGTTGTAGTGCAAGGATGATTCAATGATGTGGATTATTTATTAAGCTGAGTCTCAGCGATAACATATTGATAATACACTTTTAATTCGTAGAAGATAGTAGATATCATGCTCTACTTGACTCTTTTATAATACAGTTGTATGTCTTTGGCCTGTAGAGCAAAGATGAATTGTTAATGAATATCTTTGGCCCGTAGTGAAAAGAGGAATTTATTAGTATGATTATAAACAAGAATTGTGATTTGGTATAACCATGATTTTGATGTTTCAGGTAAAGACATGTGATAAAAACTATCTTCGTCCTAGGGTGCGAAGAGGAATTTAGAATCACAATTATGATTATAAGTTATTCACATGATTGTGGACAGGAATTATTGATTGATGTTACAGGGATAAAACATTGTTGGTGGACTTTCAACATGGAGAAGATAATAGACCCTATGGTCTATTTGACTCTTCTAATGGATTGCTCATTCCGCTGCAACTATGGTTGAAAAGTTTTATCATCTACCATATGTTCTAAATCTCTTATTTATTATTGATGAAGGCTATTGATGATGTAAATTATCTTTATTCATGATATTCTTTACTGGGCTAGTTGTGCTCACCCTTTTTTCTTCACAATTTCTTTCAGGTAATAAGAGTGTAGTTGGGTCGAGCGGGGGTAACAGGAGAATAGAACGGTGGTCTATAGCTGTTGAGGTTCTCCTTAAATAGTATGGAAATAATTTTATTGAGAACTTTAGATAAGTGTGTCGTATTGTATATGTCATTTGATATTTAATTTTGGTGAACCGAATAGGATGAGGTGAACCCAACTTTGAAAGGGTTTTTTGCCACTATCATACAAGATGTCTAATGACATACAACCTCGTGTTATCATAAGACAGGGTTGTGCACATCCACTTGCTGAGTATATCTACGAGCACTACCTATATAATCTTGGAGTTTATTTAAAATATAATTCTCACTCGGAGACAACGGAGATAATTATATGTCAAGAGAAGACTCACCATTGGAAAGAAGATGATAGCAATCTTCTTATTTTTCTTTAGGGGACTATTGGGTCAACCAAGGATAATTACGTGGACATATGATATCTATCATAACCTGTATTTATGGCCTCCCATGTACGAAGGTTTCCTTGAGCACTTCCCAAATATTTTAATTTCTAAAATTGTTATGGAATGTACTTTTATGTAATGTACCATTGTAAGGTTGTGGTCAAGGCACCATGAGAGTTACATACATTTGTATTAAAACTCACAGTTTAACTGTAATTCGATTCTCGCATTTATAGTTTAACAAATTGTATAAATAAAGTTTATATTTAATTTTTATAGTATGATATCTGGCGACTCAGAATGGGTCGTGTGGACCTATTTTGGGGACTCAAGAATTCTACGAATAATATTTTCATGAAAAGATACTGGATGAAGCGCAAATATCAAGGATATTCTACTAATTTCATGGAGTATAGAAGCCAAAACTTTAACAAAATAAGTGTAGAATTCAAAATCTGAAATGAAATAATATTACTTATATACTACAGAGTATGGAAGAAAATATTATTTCATACGAATATTGAACAAAAATAATATCCCTTACGACTGTTGAACGAAAATAATATTCCTTACGAATATTAAACTAATATAATATTCCTTACGAATATTAAACAAATATAATATTTCTTGCGAATATTGAACGAAATAAAATTTCTTACGAATACGTAAAATAATATCCTAAGCGAATATGAAATAAATAATACCCCTTACCTTTAAAAAGAAGAGTATTCCAACTGGTATAGCGGGGATATTCTTGAAGAAAACTTTCACTGTTTTATACGCTCAAAGCCTCTTAAAACTCTAAAGAAATACGCTCAATATTATAGAAGAAGAATTCTCTGATTCTGGTGTGATTTTCAATTCTAACTAAGCATCCTATTTATAGGAGAATGGAAGGATACTATTTAAAAATTTTAATCACGGACGCACAGTAGAATTCATACGAATTCTTCACGGACGATTCCTTTGGTCGAATTTTCTAAAAATTTAATTTACTATGCAATAAAATATTCTAATTAAACGAAATTTTAAATAAAATATAATATATTCTATTTATAATCTAATAAAACAAAACTTTATATATATATATATATATATATAATCCCACATCATACGGCATCATCAAACACAACACTCCTTTCCTCATTTTTTTTTTCAACAACATCGCCCCACCACACACACACCAACTATATATATATTCACATATACCCACACACACACACACACATTTTTTCACCAACATGTCACTTTCACACACATCACATATATATATATATATATATATATATATATATATATATATATATATATATATATATATATATACTCCATTCTTTTCCACCATTTCCACAATTCCAAAATTTCATCCGTGAATATCATCCCCTCCCCCATTTTTTATGTAACGCCCCAAAATCCTGTCTATTTTCATATCCGGATTCCGTACATCACGATCCCATCTTCATCCAAACATACATCATTATATATTGAAATATAACAATATACATTCTAAATTCCCAGGTTCTAAAACCTTATAACTCCTTTCATTACAAATAACGATAATTACATTATCCTTTAAATCTTACACGAGTGACTTTCATCCGCCACTAAGGATACATAACAGTTCATTAAACTAATCTAAAGTTCATTTAACTTATTTTATATTACAAGTCTTCACTCGATCTTCTTGCTCACCCACATTCTGAATGGAACTTCATCTGGGTACCGTCAGCCTAATCTTTACGGAATCCTTAAGTTCTTCTAACATCGTACGCTGAAAATGTTTTTCATTTAAAGTAAGTGTGAGCATTCAATTGCTCAGCAAGTCATAGCCATTGAACAAACAACTTCAAGAGTTTAAACGTTCCTTTAGAACTTCGATAACCGAACAAAGGTTATGAAGTAGCTTAAATAATAGGAATAATCTCGATTCCTATCATTATAAAACAATATTCACTTTTATTTTAAAATACTTTCAGTCTTCTACCTTTTTCATACACATTCTGTTTGGCTAGAATCATTAGCACAGACTTACCAATAACGGATCATGTATAAACAGAGCATTCTCTTATTGAACAGTTAAATCACTGAACAGTTCATCTCATAGAAACATCGAAGTGTTCACATTGTGGCACAAGGCCTCATATATTCTGCCACCTTGCACAAATATCGCACATTAACATATAGACGAAACTTCTCAAGTTCAACATCTGAGAAGTTTAAGAAACTAGCATTCATTTAAAATATGAATGAAGTTAGGAAACTTGCCTTATACGCACATTTACGACTTACGCCGAATCGCTCATTCCAGCCCTATGTAGCACATAAGAAAAATAACACATACACTAATTAGTCATGTATTTTGACTTATGCATTAGTTTGCTTAACTTTACTTCATAGGGTTCGCGTTCTTGCAACCTAAGTTTACGCGACCACTTTCATTATCGTTCTACGGCTTCATGACATACGGAGATGTCTTATTTATACGTTCATCATCTTTGATGTTTTACATTCTTATCTTCTTCTTATAACTTCTCTAAGACTCAGTACACATCGTTTCTCTACTATTATTCCATATGGTACTCTGAGTGGTTTCCCACAAACAACCAACAAACAAGTTCCTGCCTCGCCTACACCGCCATCACAAAGGAGTTAGATAGATCGTTTTGCCCCAGATATACTTTCGCTCTCTGAAGGAATTATTTAGCCCAGCTCCCATATGTCAACCATCAAAGTTTACGATTGTACCACAACCTAAACTTATCGTAACTTATCTTAACCATTAACTATAACGTTCATTAAGTTAATTTCTTATTCCTTACGGATTTTTGGCAACTAAATTCCATACCTCAGGATTCATTCTTATATGACTCACCTTCAGCTTTCATTAATCTTATTACCGTTCATTACGGCTTTCTTAATACCATTCATATCTTACTTATTAATTTTGTTATCCATTACTTGAACCCCATGTTCATTAGTCATTCTTAATGTCCAAGCCATACCGTTCGTTGTATGTTAAGACCGCTCATTTATCGCAACAACGTTGCGTACACAGCGTCCATACGCTTCACACTTATCTCTCATTATCATGACATAACATCAAAATGTTATTCATTACCCTCATCACTCAACTTCTAAGGAATCACAACCATAGCAATCCTCCACGTTCGTTTATCGTAACTACGGTCCCCGGATATCAGTTCTGTAATCTGCGTTTACATTCTTTATCTTTTACTCTCATTTAATCTTTTTATTCAACCTTCATTAAAGTTTTAAAACACTTGATTAGGGGTTACATTAGTTGAACATTATGTTCTTTATCTTTCCTTATGTTTTCCCTAAGAGTTGAGCAGTTAAAAGCTCTTCTCTAGCTTTTTCCTCTACAATGGCCATTGCCGCCACTCTCTTTCTTTATCTCTCACACATGCAAGTGCTAGCTTGCGATGCTTGGCTCCCCGTCTGTCACGTTGTAGTGCCACCTTATAAGATATGGTCAGCCATGCCATGGCCAAGCCCTAACCCTAGAAAATTTCTCTAAGTGTTAAATTTAATTTGAGACGCTTACTTCCCACTTTCATAACTTATTCGTTATAACTCAGAACGAGGTCGTTCCAAAGCCATTCTCTTCCTTATCTTATGTACTTCAATACCCCCTAGACAAAACTTTGTTCTGAATCTGTTAACATGCCATTCGATTGGCTTGATCTTCACCCTTCATTCGTTTTACGTTTTTAACGCTCTTCGTTTGTTCGTCTGTAATTCGGTCATCCGAACTCAAAATTAATTCATTCTTGAGTCCACGACTCACGTTTTCTATGTTCTCTCACATTCTTATGAAACCCTACACGTTCAGTTTCATTTACTAACTTTCTAATTCTCATTTGTCTTTTACAAAAACATTTGCCATAACTTCGTTATAGCTAAGTTTTAATCTGTTCTTCATGAACATTTCTACCGTTCCTAACCAAGTAATAAGCATCTAACTTGTACACGATGGTTTTAAACTTGTCCATCAACAACAATTATCCTACAATAGTTTTAAATTTGTCCATCAACAACGTTCTTCGTGTTCTTCGCATGTTCTTCGTGTTCTTCATTCGTTCTTTATTTTAATCGATATTTTGGATTATGATTTCACTTTTTAATGGAATTTGATGTTATAGAACATCATTCCTTACTTATTTCACCTACTTATTCATATAATCCACTCGGATCGTTCTAATTCATCACGAATCTTATACTTCCTTAAGAAATTTATAAACTAAACTTTTAATTCTTATTTCTTCATTTTCTTACGATTTCAACCATATGAAATCATTCCTAACATCATTTACTTCTTATTCTTATTAATCTATGTTTTGAACATAAAAACTTTAAGAAAAGTTAACTTAGGAGTTAGGTTTTAATACCTTTCCTCTTTATTTTTCTTCAGCTAGACAAAACCGGTGATTCGCAAACTTTTCTATTTCACGAATACTTTCGATCCGATCATTCATGCTCATGCTCTTCCTTCTCCATCTTCATCCAAACACACACACTCTCTCTCTCAAGATATAGGATTTTTGAAAATCCCATTTAAATAAAGTTAGCTTCTTATTTATAAAAAATTCAAGCTAAGGGTATTTTAGTTATTTCACCCCCTTAACCTCCTTACTATTCATGGCTTAAGGACTAAGTTAACTTAGCCCTTAAGTTTGCTTAACCCTTAAGTTTACTTAGCCTTTATGTTTACTTACTCATTAAGTAACTGATCATTTACTTAGCTCTTAAGCATAAGCACTTTACAGTCCGAAAATTGTAATTCTTGGAATCCAAATATTTTTGGATATTTCGTCTTTCCTTTACCGATTAACTTTTACGTATTCTTCGGATCTCCAAAAAACTGAAAAACACTTTTTGGTGTTAAGCGTTTTCCTTCACGTTTTCCCCTAACGTGGCTAAACGAATGAAAAGTACATGATTTACTATTAATTCACATTATTTACTATTAGGGGAGGTGGTGCAAGTTTGATAATACTTGCAGGACTAAATTAAAAAGGAAGAAAAAGGGGAAGGTATTATACTGTAATATTTCGAGCCCCAAAATGTACAATTATTGAAACTATATTTTTCTATAAATAGAAGCTCATTCTTTCTTCATTTCTCACCAATTCACTAAAGCTATAGAGCAATTATTATAGATTAAAATTATAGAGAAAGAAGAAGAGAAGTCTGCTACCTCACTATTCCAGTATCCAGTTTTCTTATAAGGTAAGGGGTATTATTCTTTCGTATTCATGAAGAGAGTTATTTTCTTTCAATACTCGTAAGTGGTTGTTATTTCATTCTTTATTATTCTGTTGAATAACTCGCCTATCTGAAATACCGCATACACGTGGTGAAATTCTTCATTATTCCATTCTTTATTATTACATTGGAATAACTCATCTGCATGTGGTCTATCGCATGCCGTGAATTCTGTTGTTATTCCATTCTTTATTATTCATTGGAATATTCTCATATGTGTGATTACGCATGACCGGTTTCATTCTTTATTATTCTCGTTGGAATATCATGTCTGCATATGGATTACGCGTGACCGGGTTCTATTCTTTATTATTCTCGTTGGGAATAACTCATTCTGCAAGGCCTATAGCATGCATGGTGAATTCTTCATTATTCCATTCTTTATTATTCTATTGGAATAACCTGTCTATGTGGATTACCGCATGCATGGTGAATGATCATTTGTATTCATTCCTTATTAAATTGTGGAAATGATCTATCTACGTGGATTACCGCATGGCGGTGAAAATCCATTTGCGAGCTTTCAGATATTCTATTATACTCAAATCAAAATATCATTTCTTTTGTACTCGTCATGGAATATCATTTTCTTTGGTATTTTTTTTACGAGTTATTATTCACGGGTTACTATTCACCTGGTTACTATTCACTCTAGTATTATTCACTCTGATATTCGGGGCATTTTTCGTGCCGAAGTACTATTCATGAGTTACTATTCACGAGTTACTATTTACCCGATTACTATTCACTCTAGTATCATTCACTCGGGTATTCGGGACACTTTTTGTGTCGGGGTACTATTCCCAAAGTACTATTCACGGAGTACTATTCACCCGAAAAATATATTTCTTTTATGTCCAAATTATTTTTGGTACATGAATATTATTCTTGAATTTTACTCCACAAAGTGGTATCATGTTGACAATTTGGACGTTATTGATTCCTGGATAAATTAAATTATAAATCTTTAAAATTTATCCTTGAACTTGTTTTATTGAATTATTATGTCATTGTCATCATCCTCATGCTTATATTGTGATTAAATTCATCTTTGGCTTACGTGCATAGATGGACTTGGTATGATTATGACCAGGGATTATTCGGTATAATCATGACCGTAATGTGATGAATGATGTGGTGAAAGTCCTCGGTGGCACTCAGAAGGCATTGATGGACGCTTTTTGTATGATTATGACCAGGGATTATTCGGTATAGTCATGACCATTGATGATTTAATGAATATCCTTGGGCCATAGTGCAGGGAAAAATCGATGATATGGTTTATTTATTAAGCTGAGTCTCAGTGATAAAGTTGATGAAAAACTTTTTAAATCATAGAAGATAGTAGATTTTATGCTCTACTTGACTCTTCTAATGGATTTCTTATTCATTGCAGCTTGTTGATCTAAAACTTGTTGTCTATTGTATTCTATCAGTTGTTATACTATTGAAGGCTAAGGATAATTTATTCTGCATTATCTTAGTCATAATATTTATTACTGGGCTAGTTGAGCTAACCCTTTCTTTCATTGTTCTCTTCAGGAAATGAGAATATAGTTGGGACGAGTCGGGGAATGGAGTGATGGTCCAAGATAAATGGCTTTAGTAGTCCTCACTATTCTACGGAATAATGTGATAATAATTGTAATGAGGACACCATTGAGTGTGGATATTGTCTAGATGACAATATTCTTGTTTAAACTCTCAGCTATGTTTTGTCATAATTTACACGACTGTTGTATAATTAAGTTGAATTTGAATTTATGTACCATGTATCTGGTGACTCAAGATGGGTGATGTATACCTGTTTTGGGGGCGTCACACCATGGCCTTTAAGTACAATCATAAACACCCTCTGAGAATAGGACAAACACGCATACGAACGAGGGATTAATGTCTATTAACAAACATGAGACTGTAATCGATCCATTCTGTGTGTGTGCAGACCAAACATCTTAACTAGCCATAACCAAAATTAAGATCACACAGTCGACTGTGATAACCAATAAGCTTACTATGCAACCCACATAATTAACAAGCATTAAGAACAAGACGCAAAAACAAGAAAGGATCAAAAGGTTCTTGTAATATGAAGTAAATTCCGACTCAGACAGTACTTGATTACATTTAGGCTAAACGGAGCACTCATTATTGAGCTTTCGATCAATGACACCCAAGCCAGATGACTTTAGGGCACTAGGTGTAGAACACCCCTATGAATCTAATAACTCAAGCAACAAAGGCCACGTAATCAACATAAGTCCAAAATAGATTTTACCAGTCTGCGTTTATGGGCGACTGCGTTTCCACGCTCCATCTCAACCCACCGCAGGACTATTATTATAATATATATATATATATATATATATATATATATATATATATATATATATATATATATATATGAACTATAGACCCAAAAGTGTAAAAGCCTCTAAGTCTTTTATTATCTTGAAATCAACAGAGTTTTCACAGCGTCCAAATTTTCAACACAATAAATAGACAACCTAAATCTGGACACATAACTAGAAAAGACAATTGGTCAGTGCTCGCTAAAAGGATGGATCCAAAACAGTCTCAACTTATCTCATTAACACGCCCCTAGTTCACATAAATTTGAAACTACTCTAAGAAAATGATATAATTACCTAGCGCATGTCATAGGCCACAATCAAAACTTAAGCGCTAAAATACCCTAACCCAAAGATATATAAAGCGATTCTGCACCGAGGGTTAGAGTTAATCAAAATGTAATAGGCAAAAACTATAAAATATAAAGTACCCCTATCAAAATAGGGTAAAGCCATAACACATGGCATTAAGTATACCAATAATTAGTGTAAATCCCAAAAACTATGGTTATCCACAAAATAATATCTTATTTAGTCAAGATATCCCCAAATATCACCTGGAAACTACACAATCCCAACATGATAATAATTATAAACATAAGATATACAACCAAAAACATGCATTCATATATAAATAAAAATACTACTATGCAAAACATGCATCCAAAATAAAACAATCACAACATTAAACCATTAACCACAATAACAATCAACATAGATAAAATATATTTAAATAAGTAGTCTGGGGCTATCCAGCCTAAGTGATTCTCTTAACCCTCACATAATAAATATAAATAAACTTACACATCATAGTAGTTCAAATAAAATAATACTAAATTAACACAATTCATATATAATTAAAATAAAAGGAATTCTCCCCCCAAACTTGCAATTTGGCCAGTGTCCGCAATGGCCTCTGAACTTCATCATCAAGCATCTGAAGCATCGCCACCTTCATCACCAACCACCTCAAGATCATCTTCATCACCATCATCCTCCACATTCACCGGCTCATCTTCGCGGGCCTCCTCAGCAGGCGGAAATTATAGTGGATATGGAGCATAAATTGGAGGTGCTGGAAATGGAAAGGGCATGAAATCAGCGTCATTGCCTCCCTGAGCAGCATGGATGTTGGAGAGTGTATTCATGAACTCTGCATGGTAGTGATGGAATTGGTTCTGCCATTGGGCGATAGTGTCTACCTTGCAGTGCAGAAAGTTCAGGCTTCTCAAAATCTCCGCGAGGGTCCCAGAATGGATGGTCTCAGATGAAGGGGGTTGAGGCATGTGCGTGGAGGTACCCTGTAAGACCCCAACTTATTAAATATGAAATTAAATTTCCTCTATTTATTATTTTAAAATAGTAAGGGTTGATTTGATTAATGTGATTAGTTATGGGTAAAATACGCAAATATTTCAAATAAGCAAGTGGTTATAAAATCTTCATTGTATCGGAGAATATTCGTTTGGTCGTGGAATATTCTTATTGTCGGGGAATATTTGTACGACAAAACGACACCTTGTGTGGGCCCCATAACTGGAAAAGCGATTGGATAAAACAAACGACAAGTATAAGTTGTTTATAAATAATTGCCAGTAGTTATTACCAATTATCTTTCGTTGAAATACTTTGTTGGTTAAAACACGATGAAGCACCTGTATTGCACCAATTATTGATTCTTACATAAGAAGGCACTACTCAATAATTGTTACGATGAAGAAACCGCTCAATATTTTATTTTATTGATTCAATAATTGCTACGTTGATATTTTATATTATTGTTGTTTTAATAATTGTCACTACACAATATTTTCATTATCGGATCAATAATTCATATTATTTGAATAATATTATTAGATAACATTATTGGCAATGTCTAGAAAGTTCTGCTCAAGGAGAGGTTTGGTCACCTAATTGCATGCCGCCATGAGGAGAAATCCTTATTGAAAGCCCCTCTTTCCCAGGAACTACCGGTTTATGATATATTGTGATTCTATAATATTATTTGTGAATAATTAATTATTGATTTATATGATAAGAAAAATATTCATTTTATGTGGATATAGATGGAGACAATTTTAAAGTGACAATTGTTGAAAAATTGATATTTTATCTTTTCTGATAAAATAATTCATTTAAATATATTATTATATTTTAATAATATAATAATGGTGATATTTTTACAATGAATGTGGGATATATGAATATATGAGGAGGAAGAGTATATTTATTGCAAAAGTTGTTTAAAACATGTTAAACATGTCTGTGAGCCCATTTCTTGATCGAAATTTGATTATAGCACAGAAAATCGCTTGGATTTGTGGATTTCTTCAACAACTTCGCTTGGAATTTGGAAAAACTTTCTTCTGTGAAGTTGTAGAAAATTAAATTTCCTATGGAATGGACATAAGATTTGAATTTTTCTAATAAAAGGGCTATTTATTATGAATTATTGAAGTTTTAAAGTTCCAAAATAATTGATTTTTGAAAGTTTTAATTATTTTCAATAAGAAAAACGTTTTTGTCATTAATTGTGGGTCTTGCATGTGTTGTAAATTGCTGAATTCAGATCTAAGAAAGTGGGCATAAGAAATTTGTTTAATTATATTATTATTTTATTAAATTTTCTACTTTGGTGTTCTAAGCATTTTCCTATAAATAGGGTGCTTAGGTTAGAATTGAAAATCACACCAGAAACTGAAGTTTTCTCTCTTTTTCTCTCTCTATATTATCGAGCGTATTCTTGTGAGTATTTTGATACTTTGAGTGTTGCTTATATCTGGTGCAAGTTCCTTCCTACACTATATCCCAGATTCCAAATTAGAAAATACGATCTTTTCAAGGTAAGGAATATTATTATTTTTTTAAAATGATATTATTTCTTCTAATATCATTATCTTTAATATTGGTAAGATCTTTCTTGTGAAATTCTTGTCTTTTAGTGTCGGGTTACTATTCACGATATCTAAGACTATTCACGATATCTGCAACAATTCACGTAAAAATTAAATTTTCGTTTTTTGCCCAAAATATCTATTATGGATACTAGCTTTGATTGTATCCATGTTGTGATCATTCTTGAATTTTACTTCACTATGATTATTTATGAAGTATTTTTGAACTTGGATTGTTTAAAATACGAATCCTTAATATTTGTTCTTTTGTTTCACTGGATTCGTTTTCTTTAAAATATTTTTCATCATCCTCAGTCCTAAATGATGATATTATTGAATATCTTTGGCCTGTAGTGCAAAGATGGTTGATTTTCTTATGAATATCTTTGGCCTGTAGTGCAAAGATGTACAGGTGTTGAGATGAACATGACCAACTGATGAATATCTTTGGCCTATAGTGCAAAGATGAATATTGGATTCAAGATGTATATTCATTGATGTTACAGGGATAAAATATTGATGATGGACTTTTAAATTCATAGATAATAGTAGATTTCATTCTCTACGTAACTCTTCTATGAATTATTATTTCCGCTGCGAATATTGATCTGAAACTTGTTGTCTATTGTATTTTATCAGATTTTTTTCCCTGTTGAAGACTAACGATAATTTATTCTATATTATCTTAGTCATAATATTCTTTATTGGGCTAGTTGAGCTCACCCTTTTCCTTTTTGTTCTATTTTTCTTCTCAGGAGGCGAGAATGTAGCGAGTTCTAGTCGGGGTGTGGAATGATGGTTCTAGAAAGTTGTTTTAGTAGTCCCCACCATTTTTGTAAAATAATGTACCAATAATTGTAATGAGGACTTATTTGGGTGTGAATATTGTCTAGACGGCAATATTTGTATTTAAACTCATAGTTTTCATGTTGTATTAATAAAGTTGCAGTTGTTTCTATACCATGTTATTGATGACTCAAAATGGGTGATGTATACCTATTTTGGGGGCATCACATACCCGCTTTAGTGGATAGCGTAGGATTACTGGATGGCGGCGGCTGAGGCGCTGGCAAAAAGCCCTCTCCTCGGGGATGCGACGGTGCTCCTTCCAAGACTCCATAGTGGCCTATGAGATGATGATCAATAACAGCCATGGGTGGAAATTTGACAGCATCCCATGGAGAAATTAGAGTTCGGAAAGAGGATGGAGGAGGGGAACCAATACTAGTTCTTGGTCGCTTAGAACCCATGATTAGTTTGCAAGAATAATCTAAAGGCACCAACTTTATGCTTTGTAAAAAAAATTTCACACCCAACAGACACAAAGAAGGAACAGATACAAAATCCTTACCTAGCTCTACTTATATAGACATAGGCATCAGAGAGGAGAGAGGAACAACGGTCAGAACAATAACTGCACGAAGGTTGGCCTTTGAACGGTTGGAAAATGACGGACGCGACGGTTGGGCAGGCTAATGGCTCTTGGAAGAAGAGGGGATGGAGGAGAAAAACTATTGAAAGGAAAAGAAAAACTACTGCAAAACAATTGAACAGACGCGTCTTAAAAGCAAAATTTCAGACTTGGAGCTGCGGCACTGGCATGGGTTTGATTTGGCGCTGGGGCTCAAGAGCTCGGCGTTGCGGCGCGAGTTTCCAGAAAGTATTTCTTATTGGTGGTGCTGCGGCGTGAAAGTTAGAGCATAGGGTGGCGCTGCAGCGCGAGTTTCCAGTAGGTACCAATGCACCTTAGCGCTGCGACGCATATAATGGCGCTAGGGTGCGAGTTTTTCCTGTCTAGGCCGTGGCACTGCCGCACCGAGAATGGTATTGGGGCGCGAGTTCACAGTGTGTTCTCTTTACCCATGGCGCTGCAGCGTGAATTTGTATATGGAACTTCGAGCTACAAACATGAGTTTCCGATGGGTAACTTCTTGATCCAGCAATCTGAAGATGAAAAATGAGGCCTCAAATGACTCTCGCCAACAAGGCATGAATACCAATATAAATTGTGGAAAGGCGCACATGCATCTAAATTTCTGATACTAAGTTAAGTAATCCTGCACAAGCCAAAACCTCATATCAGGCAATAACACAACTAAAGAAGACTGCAAACACTGTAAATAGCATCTAACTACTAAAGACCCTGAAACACATGCTGTTGAGCATACTAACATTCACTTGATACTGAACTAAGCACTATACAGAACTAGTGAACTACTAAGAAATACATAGAGTAACTAAACCAAAATAAGACTGAAGTGAATAAAAATAAAAGCAATTTGTTTGATACTGAGATGGGGATGCCTCCCATCAAGCGTTTGATTTAGAGTCGTCGGCTTGACTTTTATCCCGTCTTACACCGGGTCTCCCAATGTGATGGAGGTGTTCTGCCGATCGACCTCGCCGCCCCAATAGTGCTTTAATCTCTGCCCATTAACCTTGAAGGTTTTATCTTAGTGTGGGTCTTCAACCTTAATCACCCCATACGAATACACCTTAGCCACCGTGAACGGCCCCGACCATCGGGACTTTAGTTTCCTGAGGAATAATTTCAGTCGAGAGTTGAAGAGAAGAATCTTCTGGCCCGGTTCGAAACTTCTTTGGATGATCTTCTTATCGTGCCACTGCTTTATGTTCTCTTTGTACAACTTAGCATTTTCATACGCTTGCAGACGAAACTCGTCTGATTCATTTAGTTGTAAAAGCATGTGTTCACCAGCTGCCTCTAAATCAAAATTTAGCTTCTGGATAGCCCAGTAAGCATTGTGCTCCAACTCCACTGGAAAATGACAAGCCTTACCATAAACAAGCCTATACGGAGACATTCCGATAGGCGTTTTGTAAGATGTGCAGTAAGCCCACAAGGCATCGTCAAGCTTCTTTGCCCAATCCTTGCAATTGGGGTTAACCATCCTCTCCAAGATTCGTTTTACCTCTCGATTAGAAATTTCAGCTTGGCCACTAATCTGTGGATGATAAGCAGTGGCTATCTTATGGGTCACCCCATACTTATCTAGAAGGGCTTCGAAATATTTTTTACAAAAATGCGACCCTTCATTACTGATTATAGCCCGAGGCGTGCCAAAACGAGTGAAAATGTTTTTCTTAAGGAAATTAAGCACTACCTTCGCATCATTGGTCGGCAAGGAAACTGCTTCAACCCACTTGGAGACATAATCCACCGCCACAAGAATATAGAGATTGTTTTAGGAAGACGGGAATGGACCCATGAAGTCGATACCCCATACATCAAATATTTCCACCTCAAGGATATTCTGCAGTGGCAATTCATGTCGTCTTGAGATGGTGCCCACCCTTTGGCATCTATCGCAGTGCGCGACATATATGTGTGCATCTTTAAATAGGGTAGGCCAGTAAAATCTCGATTGAAGCACCTTTGCCGCTGTTCTTTGGCCCCCTAAATGACCTCCATAATTTAAGGAATGACAGTGATGGAGCACACCTTCAATTTCCTCCTCTAGCAAGCATCTTCGTAGAATTTGATCTGAACACTGCTTGAATAAGAAGGGCTCATCCACAAATATTGTTTGGCGTCTTTTAGGAACCAAAAACTTGTTGGTCGATTTCGCAACCGATAAACACGCGCAAGATACGCGGTCAACAAGTAATATAATGATAAGAGAGTTGTCGTACCCACGAGGAATTATCACTAATGATTAACCAAGTACTAACTTTATATCGCCTAAGTCTTATTTAAACAGTTGATTAAAACGATAAATTATTATTACAATTAATTAAAATAACAGAAAAATAAAACATAGATAGATAGATAGATAAAGAGCTAAGAACACAATATCCACACACGAGCATTTTGTCAAACACTTGGCGTGCATCACTTTGTTCAAATCTCTTAACTCTCTTTATGATCATGGCGGCCACTATGAATTGACAATACATAAATTATGCATAACATAATCACATGCCCTTATATTTTTGGTCTAAATTCACAATTCATTTTCCAATTTCAAATAAATTACCAAACTAATTATCAATTCCTTAGTAATTAAACATTAAGCACGAAATATAAAGAACCAATTCGTATGACACCAATCAAAAGGAAAGCAAATTAGAAGTTTAATTCATAACAAATAAATCAAACTATTCCAAATATTAGGTAATCATCCAATGGATCATACAAGTATCAAAGAAAAGCTAGAAGTTTAATTCAATTCCTTGCCTCCATAGGTGTTACAAATGTTTGCACTAGATCCCCAAGAATGAGTTCTAGCCACTAGAGGAAAAAGAAAGAAAGAAAGGATGGCTTCCCTTAGTTGTTGGTTGAAGCTCCTCTATTGATGTTGTTGAAGCTCCCACCATTGATGCTCCTTGAAGCTCTTGAAGAACCATGGCCAAGAGCCATGGCCTCCCTCTTCTCCAAGCCGTCGCCTCTCTCTTTTTCTCCTCTAGGTTGCGAGTAGAAATGAAAGATTAATTCATTGGGTCACTATGTTGAGTATTTAATAGCTGAAATTTGTCAAAAATTTGTGTCTGGCGTTGTAGCACCATGATTTGGGTTGAACAGGCGGTCTTGGCAAAAAAAAAAGGCCGGCTATCTCGCTTGCTGTGGCCATGCAAACATCGGAAAATACACAAGCAAGTCAGTTAATTTTCTACTTGGACATCTGTTAGGAAAATGGCCATAACGTCTTCATATAAACTCCGATTGGAATGATTCAAGCTGATCCGGAAAGAGGAGACGTAGATCTACAACTTTCATTCTTTGAGTTCTTCAAAATAATGGCTGAAGAAGTTCTCAAATTGGCCTTGAAGTGACTGCTATGCAAATAGTAATTGGTAGTTTCCAGATTTGACACCCGTTGGGAAAATGACCATAACGCTCGTATCCGAATTCCGATTGAGGCGATTCAAAATGATCCGAAAAGAGGAGACGTTGATCTACAACTTTTATGCTTGGAGATTTGACAGATAATGGCCGGATCATTGTAAAAACGGGGCTTCAAGGGACTGCTATGTCAATGGAAAATCGAAAATGCGAATTTGGCGATTCCAACCATCGACCCAAATGACATTCCATCCAATTCCTACAAAACAAAGTAAAAATGCATAAAACTAATACAAAAATACATAAAAGTAATATAAAACTATATTACATAACAATACAATGAAAATACATAAAAACCAAACAAACTAGCTTAAGATTTGCAAATTAACAAACTTAAAGGCACCTAATTTGTGTATATAGAATACACTCATTAAATACCCCCAAACTTGAATATTTGCTTGTCCTCAAGCAAAACACTAAGAACAAAAACTATAAAAATAAATTCTAACAATCAAATACTTGAGCAATGAATCAATAAGTTTGAACAATGGCCTTAAAGATGTCAAAACATGATAACTCTAGAAAACTTTTGAAATGTCACAATGTCTAGGATTTCAACTTGATTGTTAGTCATACCTTGCTTTAGATCCTTTCTCTATGTGTGTGTATCCATTTGAACTAAACCGATTATAGCTCGGATTGGCTTATGCAACCATATTACCTTATGAAAGACATAAACTTCAAAAACTACATGCTTAACACATCACTAACCGCAATTATAGACAAATCAAACATTTGGGCGAGTGCATTATACACTCCATCTTTCCCTAAGTCTGCTTTGATGGGCGAGTGCGTTTTACGCTCCATCTCAAACCTAAGTCTACTTTTATGGGCAAGTGCGTTTTACGCTCCATCTCAACCCACCGCAAGATTTTCGATATATTTTTTTCCTTTTTTATAGGTGAGTGTGTTTTACACTCTATCTCGCCTAAGTATGTGTCTATGAGTGAGTGCGTTTTACGCTCTATCTCAACCCACCACATGACCAATTTATTAAACTTAAGTATATTGCTTCGAGTGATGTTTAAACGAGTTCTAGAGCTTATTGATATCTCTCATAAGCATTCAGTCATATAAGCCTTCTCTAAGTATACAACTAGTTCATTACAAATGGATGAGTGCTCAAAAGTAGGAGTTATAAGCAAAGCAATAACCAACAATAAGTCAATCACCCAAATTAAGCAACATTTATCCATTTTTCATGAGTTATAACCTTAACAATCATTTGTCTGATCATATATTATAGCTCAATTCAAATTAAATCAATGCTCAAGAGATAACCTATACTAGAAATGCAATTAAACCCACAAAAAAAAATAATAAAACAAAACATATCAAAACAAAACATAGAAGACCCCCAAACTTGAAACTGACAATAATGTCCTTACTAAACGCAATAAAAGAATTCAATGCAAAGAACTTCCGTGATCATTTATCAGTTGTCGCCTTCCACAACCGACGTCTACTATTTGCTAAGATATAACATAAAATGGAAATTTTTTTAAATTTTAAAAATTTTAACTAATATGCACAACTAAACATAAAAATATCAAAATAACTGACATAATAACATAATACTAACTTAAGTACCAAGAATATCTCGAGTACCCCCAAACTTAAGAAGAACATTGTCCTTAATGTAAAGATAGATAAAATTAAAACTAGAGGACTTCCATGAGGCTGTGCTAATTGTCATCGACAGCATCCTCACCACCGTAAGTCATTTTGGAGCCATTCCAATTCAAAAGCACCAACAAAATTCAAGCAATAGCTTGCACCTTAATTTTGGCTTAACTTGTGCCTTGACATGCCTTGCCTTTTACTTTGCTTGGCGATTCGTTGGTGAATCATGCTCATAGCTATTTGGTATCTGAGATTAACTAACACAAAATTTATAACTTAGGTTGCCTCCCAATAAGCGCTTGTTTTATAGTCTTCAAATTTAATTTTATTTAAAATAGAAATACAAGTTTAATAAAAATGTGTCATGCAAAATCGGACTGTAAGGATCCAACAGTTATGTTGAGTCATGCACAAGAGCAATGCATTTACTTACAATCTTGTCAATCCAATCTCACAAACGATACCAATAAATAGAACTGTAAGGCCCCAGCTTACGCAAAGTCTTGCACAAGAGCCGCATTTACATACAGTCTTGTCAGCCTATTTATCGCAATCGGTAAACACGCATAAACAAAGATCAAACAAAAAAAAGATAAATACACGTTCAAATTAAGACTAAATTGATTGAAATCAATATTGGACAATATTAGAATAATAATTCCCCAGCAATGGTGTCAAAAACTTGTTGGTCGATTTTGAAATTGCTAAATCACGTGCAAGCATACGCGGTCCATAAGTAATATAATGATAAGAGAGTTGTCGAACCCACGAGGACAAAGTCTTAAGTGCTAGTCAAATACTAAGGTAAAGTCTTTACTGCCTTATCTAAACAAGTGAAATAAGATGGTTGGTTAAGCTATGTGATTAAAATTGTAAGAATAAGAGAAGTAGTTGTGCTAGGAAGTCAAGATAGGATTACAATTCCCCTAATGCGTCGCCTAATCTCCTAACTCTCCACATTACAAACGAATCAAGGAATGGTCAACCGAGAACAGTAAATACGCATAAGCTTCCGTCGAAGGTCAAATGCACATCCCTAGCCGGATAAATCACAATATGTCTATTGGTGAAAATAACTAGGCCAACGTCATTAAGCTAAGTCTCAAGGCTACACAAGGAAAATAGAGATATGTCTATCCTATTAGCAGTTTATGCACACAACATTGGCATGGTCATAACAGGTGTTGTTGTATTTAAAGGCTAGATAATAACTTCCATTTTTCAATTTTCGTTAATATCAATACTAATTTCTCTATCAAGAAATTAGTCATTAAGAAAGAAATACAACAACCCATTCACAAATGATTCATTATATAAAATAAGAAAGAAAGTTAATTAAGCTAAACATAAGGTTACAGTGCAATCCTAAAAATGGAGTTAGTTCATATCCATGGTACTAAAACACATTTTTAATACATTCCACATTCTCAGTAATACACAAATAAATAGGAGATTTGGAATAAGAAAACTCCTGTTTAGAAGTGTTCTGTCTCCAAATCTTCTCTTCTCCGTGTAGCTCCTAAGCTCTTGTCGGATGCAATAACTCTTCCTCCTTAAAACACAGCTTCTTTCTCTTCTACGGAATTACTACTGTAATAAATATTTCTAGTCTACGCTATCTGTCTGAATCACTATCGCAGGCAACTACTTCATCTTAAGTACTTGATCTCCTCTCTCTTTAGGTCATTTAAAGCCCTTTACTATTTGGACACCGGAGCTTGCACTGCGGCGCGAGCATTGAAGTAGCAACTGGCGCTGCGGCGCCACGTAGGGTTATAAACACCGGAGGTCGCGCTGCAGCACGACTCTATAAAGAGGCCTTGGCGCTGTGGCGCGAGGATGACATCGTGTCAAGATGTAGTATGGTCAGCTAGTTGAAACCCGAACTCTTCGCTTCTCCACGATACCATTTCTTTAAGTCAATAATACTAAATAATAATACATTCGAACTTAATTTACATACATCAAAGTTTACTTCCCCAGGTACGTGACCTTCAAATACATTCCTTACAATACTTGAATAGATACCAATACAACTATAACCATTAACTCATAATACACATTTATTCGATCATCTTTCCTTTTCCTTTGTTCGTGCCTGAGCCTTCAGGTTGCTCATACATAACTGAAAACATTTAATTTAAGCAAGGATGAGCATTTAAGTGCCCAAAGAAGTAATAGCAATTATATATAAGTCGAAAGAATATAAGTATTCTCTTTACATAACACTTCTACAACGAATTGAAAGTTGTGAAGTAATTTGTCTTGATAAAAATTCACATAACAACTCTCTTTCAAATTCTTTAAATTTGGCTCGCTCTACCCTTGAATAGGGTTTAAAAACATATTATGAACATTCTTTTCATTTTCAAAAGGTTTAGCGAAATTCATCCTCAAACCGTCATAACTTACTTGCAGCACGGAGGGTGATCACCCCATTGTACCTTGTATTGATCAATACTACATAACTTGAACGAAATTCATCGCTCACTCTATCCGCTTTCATGTAAAGATCTTCCCATATAGGGATGTTCATACATGTCCGGGTTCCAAACCCGAAGGTTTTAATCTTGCTCAACAATAATATGTAATTCAACATATATATACGGTAATTGACAAAGGTGTATCAACATGTGAATAAATGCCATGATTATCCAAGTGGGGACACTTGTATAACCATTTATAGAAATCAATGAATGTAATATATATCCGAGCTAACACGTCGATAATCAAAAAGTACATAATCAGATACAAGGATAGAATAATTTCAAACTTCTTACTCATGTCCATTGGATAAAGGAAGTGCAAAGGTAGGATACTTGCCTGATTCGCTGATTACAAATCTCAACTTAGGTTTTATCTCTTTATCACAACCTATCAATAATCGGATCATTCGCTTCGATTAGAACAATATATCTTAACACATAGTACCGCTCTATTACAACAAAGACATAGTCCAATCACATAATCACAAAGGTGATCATACTTTTAGTTCATATTCTATACTTGAAATATTTTTATACATTTTCAAATATCTCATCCATGCTCTTACACAGAGTCTTTTCTTTCTTTTATAAGGTCCGACATTTGTTTGCCAGATCGGACAGACTTTTTATCGGGTAAATAATCGAGTCTAAGACTCTTATTCTATACCTCAACATCTCAGAAATATCGGACATCTTATTTTTTAATCATTTTCGCAATTTCCGTAAATTAAAAATTTAAAATAATTCAAATCATCACTAAAGGGCCTATAGTGATATAACTATTACTATAGGTGTTCTTCTTCAAATTCGTAACTTCATAATCGGTTCTCAAGTCACTAGTTTGGCCATTATAACTTTCAAATATCTAATCATAATTAAATGATTTAAACATTAAACAATTTCATTATCATTAATAGTTTAATTAATACTAAACTATTAATGAAACCATTGCTAAAATATAAAAGTTATTTATAATAACTCAAACTATTTTTAAAACATTTATATTACCTAAATAATTACCATTAATATTTAAATATTAATGTACTATTTATCCAAATATTAAAAGTCATTAATTATAACTTAAAATATTTTTAAATCCTTAATATCCTCTTTAAATGGTTTTTAAATAAGTAAAACCATTTTTAAACTATTTATTTAATATTAATCATTAAATAAACTAAATATCATTAATATTATCTTAATATCATTAATATTTAATTATTAATGAAATTATCATTTAAATATTAAAAGTTATATTTTATAACTTAAAATATTTTTAAATACCTTATTTTCATTTAAAATGATTTTTATAATATTAAAATCATTTTTAAACTAAATTATTTAATATAATCATTAAATAACTTTAATATCATTAATAATTATTAATTAATGAAATTCATCACAAAATATTAAAAGTCATCACAAATAACTCATTTACATAATCAATTCCAAGCCAAAATAAACATAGTAAACTAACTAGTTTATTAACAACACTAACTAAACTTCAAAAATTCAAACTTTAACTAACAATTAAAAATAATAACATTACCAAAATTAAATAAGAAATATACCCTAAATACTAATTCCACAGACCGAATAATGACTTCCACGCCAAAATTTAACTAAGGAGATCTTTATAAAAAGTTTTCCCACAACAAAGCTTTTCTCAAAAAATTGGAGGCCTTATTGTTGGTGAATGAAACAAAGGTCAAGCCCTTCTATTTATAGGTTTAGAAAATGGTGAAGTTCTCAATTTAGTCGATGTGGGACTTAGTTTATACTAATTTTCAATAGCTCACTTTATGCATTTTCTAACGCATTGCTCATAACTCCGATTAATCTGATTTTTGGATATGTATGTAAGACTATTTTTAAAAAATACGAATTACCCAATTCGGGTTCATTAGGTAGCCCAAACAGTGCGTCAAAAGTGGACGTTCATAACAGCTTTTCAATCTCTTTTCAGCTTTACCTCTTCCGCTAAAAACAAATATAACTCTTTCATTTTAAAACACTTTTGAGCGATTCTTGAGCCCACGCCAAGCTAACTTCCTGGGCTACAACTTTTATTCTTTGACCATTTCCAAATTCAAACACATCACCCGTAAATTCCGCTTCAAATGGATCGCACCGCACTTGTTCGAAAGTTTTGACACTACTACTTTGAAATGTCATAACTCTCTCCTCCGATATCGGATTTAGTCCGCTTTTGAGTCTATGGAAATCTTATTAGGTGTACTATAACATACCAAAAGCCCAGAAGGTTTTGGAAACATTAACTGATCGAAACAATATCCCGAATAGCACATCCTGCTGTTGACTTTCAGCTTTTGAGAATTTGACACATTTCCTTCCAATCACCGTAATTCCCTCATCCGAGGTCGGAATGAGGTCATTCCAAAGCCTATGGCTTCCTAACTCAGTGCACTACAACATATCAAAAGTCCAGACCTTTTAAAGCACAAAAGTGGACGAGAATGCCCCCATTACAGATGATCGCCCAAAAATAGTTTATCATGATCGGTCAACCATGTTTGACCATCTATAACTTCTAATCTATACATGATATGGACTTGATTCTTTTTGCATATTAAAGACCACATATCAGGCTACACATAACAACTTTTGAAGAACAAAACTCATGATCGAGCAAAGAGTTATGGCCTCTGACATTTGGTGAAAAAAATAATGTAATTGATTTTTCCAACTTGCTTAAATCTTCAATTTCGTGCACTTTGATGTTATGGGTCTTTGATTTATCAACCCATATCATCAATTAACATTCTATTACACAACTTTAAACAATCAATTTCATCAAATAACATCGAATCAAAGGATTTCTAGGTTTAGTGTTCTTATACCCTTTTTGCCAAAAATTCTTGATTCTTGCTTCTGATTTGTTATGGGTGATGGTTGGGCTTTGTTTAAGAGTGTATGGGCAATCTTGTACAAGGCAATTAAATGTAATATTTAATCACTAGATTTAATTCTTATAATTTACCAATTAACTTCTATCCTTTGGTAAATTAAAACACTTATATAATAACATCGAAATTAAACCCGGTAATTAAAATTAGGGTTTCTCAACGTCATCAATTAGGGTTTCTAATTGACCATTAGTGGTTCTTTAATTATTTGTGTATGTTACTAACACAGTTGTTACGGTTTCTAATTTCAACCGGTTAGGGTTATAATAATTAGGGTTTGTCCTAATTATCGACGTACAACAGTAATTAGGGTTTCTTCTAATTACCGATATTCTTATTCACAGTAACTTCATATACACAATACTACTCGTAAATACCCCATAACCGAGTTTAATAATTAGGGTTTCACAAAGACGCGGTAATATGCTATGACCTAATTGACCGTCATTGCTCAATATTATCTCGTCTCACACATACCCAAAGACATAATTATGGTAATCAGTAAAATCATTATATAAATAATATAATATTATTATTCTCATCTCTTGATCACAATCCCAATCCGAGATTTGGATCTCATGTCTACGACTTATTCTTCGTACATAACATCAATAATCAAGTTAAAATAATTAACTTAAATATTCTCGAACAATTCATATAATAAAATATTTATTATATAAATCTAATTATCACTTCATATATTATTTCCAATCATGTTTTCTTGAAAAATAATTAATAAAAACATTTCTACTACGTAAATTTATTACCATATAATTTGTGGTAATTAATAATTCCAAAATTATTTCTAATTTTTCAAGTAATAAATGTATTCGCATTTATCGCTTCACTTTACTTGACACTTAGTCTCGTCATTAAATAAAATAAAAATTTATACGCAAAATTTCTTATTAATTTTATATAGAAAATCTCGGGTTATTACAGCGGAACCTTGGTTTATCCTTGGCATCATGCAAGTGCTGATTCTAGTATGTAGTGTAGCAAGGTAGTGCGCGTTATGGCGTGGGCTCTAACTAAAACCTCACATATTTGAAGCGCCAAAGACACCAAAAATGCCCATTAAGCCCCTGGAAACTGGAAAAGATCTGTAAAACGTTGCATCATAGAAATTAAACATAATAACAATGAAATATAAATAAAAGCTAATTAAATCACCGAAAACAGGCAACATCTTATGCCACAAAGGATTTAATTCACAGGTATAAATCACACTCATCATCGTGCGACTTTTACCCATGCATCCTTCATTCTCACTCGTTCAGTTGTTTCTTCTATCAACTGATCCTTGACATTTGAATTCTCATATTTCAGCTTTAACATCTTATACTATGCCAAGAAATGCTTTTGTTCAAGCATCACTTATCGGGTAACAGAAGCTTGAATTGTTGCATCATTTTGCTCCACGCATCACCGCCGCTTTCTTCAAATTCTTGACTTGCTCTTCTAACTCATGAATACGATTTTGCGCTTCTACATTTCGATCATAAAGTTCTCCTAATAAATTCTCCTCAGTTCCTTCTTCTTCCTCACTCTCATTTTGCCACTCTCAGACTAGCTTTCTAAAAGTGCAACTATTAATTCTTCACTCACCACATGGATATCTCTAATTTCTTCTTCGCCTGACATCCTATAATCAAGTTTAATAAATTAATTAGTACTCCCCGATTAAATCTTTGTTATAACAAAATATTATATTCCAATATTTCTCTTTAAATGAATCTCCTCGATTCATCTCTTAAAACTCTGTATGAGTTCATCTCTTGATTTCCAGATGTCATTTTCAAATACTGCCATAGAACAAGGGTTAATTGACATGCAATAAATTATCCCTATATTCTAACCGACCAATTAAATAACAAATAAACTTAGGTAGGTCACACTAGCGAAGGAATTACCCGTCTCTCCCCTCCTAGTTCTAGTCTCACATCTCAGCCAGGGATCATATCCCTAAGCTTTGATACCAACTTTGACGCCCCCAAAATATACATCACACATTCTGAGTCGCCAAATATATGGTACAGAATTCAAATAGAACTTAATTATACAACTGTTGTGTAAAGTACGTCAAAGCATAAGTTGGGAGTTTCAACACGAATATTATTTTCTAGACAATATCCAAACTCAAATTCAATATTATTACATTTATTTTCACACTATTTCACAAAATAGTGAGGACTACTAATGCAAACATCTGGACCGTCACTCCGTTCCCCGACTAGTCCCAGATATATTCTCATTTCCTGAAGAGAACAATGAAATCAAAGGTTGAGCTCAACTAGCCTAGTAAGAAATATTATGACTAAGATAATGCAGAATAATTTATCATTAGCCTTCAATAGTGTTAAATTGATAAAATACAATAGATATCAAGTTTAACTGCAGCGGAACAAGCAATCCATTAGAAGAGTTAAGTAGAGCATGATATCTACTATCTTCTATGATTTAAAAAGTTTATCATCAATTTTATCGATGAGACTCAGCTTAATAAATAATCTATATCATCGAATCATCCCTGCACTACGACCAAGGATATTCATTAGTATCACGACCACGAATTATCCATGCACTACAGGCCAAGGATATTCATGTTTTCATCAATGGTCATGATCATGCGTCCACCGATGCACTACGGGCCAATGAGGACTTTTACCACATCATTTGTAACATTACAATCATGATTATACCGAATAATCCCTGATCATAATCATACCAAGTCCATCTATGCACTACGGGCCACAAATGACTTTCATCATAATATAGACATAAGGATGATAACAATGATATAGGAATTCAATTGCAATGAAAGCAAAGGATAAATATTAAAGACTTTAACAATTTAATTTACCCAGAATTTAATAATGACCAAATTGTCAACATGATACTGTTTTGTGGAGTAAATTCAAGAATAATATTGTATCAAAAATGATTTGGACTGAAAAGAAATCAATTTTTATCATGAATAGTGCCCCGGGTGAATAGTACTTGAGTGAATAATACCCCGTGAATAGTACTTCAAGAATAGTAACCCCATGAATAGTACTCTGGCATGAAAAAGTAAAAACTTATCAAGAATGCTCAGAATAATATTTTCATAAAAAGATATTGGATGAAGCGCAAATATCAAGGATATTCTACTAATTTCATGGAGTATAGAAGCCAAAACTTTAACAAAATGAGTGTAGAATTCGAAATCTGAAACGAAATAATATTACTTACATACTACAAAGTATGGAAGAAAATATTATTTCATACGAATATTGAACAAAAATAATATCTAATCCCTTACGACTGTTGAACGAAAATAATATTCCTTACGAATATTAAACGAATATAATATTTCTTACGAATATTGAACGAAATAAAATTTCTTACGAATACGAAAAAAATAATATAAATGGCGAATATGAAATAAAATACCCATTACCTTTAAAAGAAGAGTATTCCAACCGGTATAATGGGGGATATTTTTGAAGAAAACTTTCACTATTTTCTACGCTCAAAGCTTCTTAAAACTCTAAAGAAATACGCTCAATATTACAGAAGAAGAATTCTTTGATTCTGGTGTGATTTTCAATTCTAACTAAACATCCTATTTATAGGAGAATGGAAGGATACAATTTAAAATTTTTAATCACGGATGCACAAAGTGGGAATTCATACTAATTCTTCACTTTTAGATTCCTTCCTTGGTAAATTTTCTAAAAATTTGATTTACTATGCAAAGATTATGCAATAAAATATTCTAATAAAATAAAAATTTTAAATAAAATATAATATATTCTATTTATAATATAATAAAATAAAACTTAATATATATATATATATATATATATATATATATATATATATATATATATATATATATATATTCCATTCTTTTCTACCATTTCCATAATTCCAACATCCCATCCGTAAATATCATCCCTCCCCATTTTCATCCAACATGTGGGCCCCACATGTGGCCCCCACCTATTATTATTATTATTATTATTATTATTATTATTATTATTATTATTATTATTATTATTATTATTATTATTATTATTATTATTATTATTATTATTATTATTGTTATTGTTATTATTATTATTATTATTATTATTATTATTATTATTATTATTATTATTATTATTATTATTATTATATACCAAATAACTTTTTACCGATTATTTTGAAAAAATGGGGTCCATATAATAACAAAATTTACATCAAATACTTCATAAAATTTCCCTCAATATTTTCAACAATATTTATTTATCATTATTATTATTCATAATATTTAACAACCAGATCATTCCCAGGAAAGAGGGGGCTTTCCGATAAGGATTTCTCCCTATTGACGCACAATTAGGTGACCAAACCTCTCCTCGACAGAACTTTTTAGATATCGTCAATATTGCAAATAATAATATGAATAACTGTATCGCCTCAATTATTGATTTAACAATATATAAAATATTGACAATAATTGAATCAAATAACGTGAGATACTATCAAAGAATTATCGTAATAATAATTAAACAAAAGCGAGTGATTTCTCACGTAAGTATCAATAATCAATCTTGTGTGTTACTATGTAACCACAGCCAGACATCGCATTTTTAACACCGGGTATTTCAACAGATTAACGATAAAACTTCCGCCGTTATTTTCATAAAAAGATATTTCTGTTGTTTTTTAACTCTGACAATAATTTCGTTGTGGGGTCCACCAATGATTGTGTCATCGTACGAATATTTCCTGTTAAAACTAATATTCCCCGACCAATCGAATATTTTATAACAACTTGCAAACTTTGCAAAATTTATATCAAATCCACACTTTAATAAAAAAAAATATTTCGAGAAAATTAAATTTTCATTTCATAAAATTCGGGGTCTTACAAAAAATCAATCATCATATCATTATAGGGCTTTATATCCTTGTCTTAGTGACTAAACATCGAAGTTTGTTGGGCTTAAAGAGGGTTTTGTGTCCTTGTCTCTGTGACTAATTATCCAAGTCTGCAGGGCTTGAAGAGGGCAGAGTGTCCGTGTCTATGTAACTAAATTCTTAGTGGATTTTCTACTCGAGGAGTAGAAGAGAAATTACATGTGTCGTTTATTTACTGCTCTTATCATTTATCTGTTGGCTTATCATATTTATCTTGCAAATATTCAGAACTGATATTTTAAATCTTCAAGGGGTTTTTCAAAAGACATTCCGCTGTGTTTAATCAATCACATTAATAAATATTTGGTAACATTTTATTGATTAACAGAATCTTTAAAAGATTTATTCAACCCCCTTCTAAATCTATAAGTGCTTTTGAAAAATAACAAAGACCTTATAACTCCTTGAATATGGGATTACAAAATTCTAAGTGATGTTTACTCATTGAACAATAAATCTTATAAACTAATCTAATTCAATCTTTAGAATTTGTTGAACAAATTTGTTATTCACTCTTATTTACTATTATATATTTCAACCAAGGAAAAAGGATCTATTAACTAGCATGGATAAGGGCAAAGGAGTTCTTAAACTAGAAGAAAAGTTATATTCGTTGTAATTACATATTTTGAATTAAGATGTAATAACTATTGTGTAAGAGATTAAGAACCTGGGATTTTTAGAGTTGTTAGATTGAAACATTTTTTTAACTTAATAATGCAAATTTAAATTTAATAATGCAAATGAAACAAAAAAACAAGTTCAATGGTCAAAATAAAAATAGGGTATCAATACAGTTATCAAAACTATAATAATCCCCTTAAATATTTGGAGGTTTCCAATTTGATGACATTGGTGTTAGTTAAGAGTTCGAAGAGATGGTAGAGGTTTCAGAGGATGGAGATCGTATGACTCTTATCCGGTGGTGGAATTAGAATATTTTTAGAGTGGGGTCAAAATATATCAGTAAAAAAAAATTATTTATTGACGCTTGGAATGTTTCTTTCGACTGTACGACTGAAAGGGGCAGCTATATCCTACGATTCTGCATAGTTTGAAAACGTCTCAAAATTTTGGTCAATATCAAAATTTATGTAGAAATATTATTTTTTTTAGTTCATGTAGAAATACGTGAGAGGGATTCATGTAAAAATATTATTATTTATATATAAAAATATCAATTTTCTATATAGAACAAAAAAAATTAATCCAAAAAGAAATCAACAAAAGGAAGAGTCTCTGAAGTAAATTCACGATGTTTAAAAATATAAAAATGTTTGTAGAAAATAATTTGGTAAATAAAGAACTTAGTTTTTGTTATCATTCTTCAACCTCAAGTAGCGACCTAGATTTGATTGTGTTTTAAATTCTTTCATTTGAATTTCATTATAAAATAAAATTTATTCTATTTTTTAATTTATAGAGCGCATGTAAAAAAATTTGGACTGCTATTATAAACTACTATTATTATACATATATACATGTGTGTGTGTGTATATATATATATATTGACTATTAATTAATATATGTATGCTATTGACTATTAATATATATTAATATATAGACTATGCAAAATTTTGGTCGGGGTCATATGACCCCCTCGCCCCTTAGTTTCGCCCATGCTCTTACTAGTAAAAACTATATGATATTAATTATTTTTCATATTATTATTTTTTTAACTTGTCTTTTTGAGTCTTTGTCTTCTTAATTATCAATAAAAACACATGTTTATTATTTTATTTTATCTTTTAAGATTAAAATACAAAATTGTAGCTCTTTTTCTTGGACAATAGAAAATTATACAGTTTATCATTTTGCGCATATAGTAGATGGCTTTAAGATGTAGCAAATAGTTAAATCTAATAACTATTGGCTTTAAGATGTAGAAAATAATATAGATGGCTTTAAGATGTAGCAAATAGTTTTTTGGTGGGGTGGGGTGGGGTGGGGTGGGGTGGGGGGGGGGGGGGAGGCGGAGGAGTGTCTGAGTGAAGGTGTATATATAATTAATAAATATTATTTTTTTGGGAAGGGTGTGGGGTGAGAGTGAGAGTGAGAGTGAGGGTGAGGGTGAGGGTGGGGTGGGGTGGGGTGGGGTGGGGTGGGGTGGGGGTGAAAATGTATACATAATCAATAAATATTTTTTGGGGGGAAGGGAGGGGTGGTGGGGTGGGGTGGGGGTGGAGATGTATACATAATCAATAAATATTATTTTTTTGGTGGGTGAGGGTGAGGGTGAGGGTGAGGGTGGGTGGAGATGTATACATAATCAATAAATATTATTTTTTGGTGGGTGAGAGTGAGAGTGAGGTGAGGGTGGGGGTGGGGGTGGGGGTGGGGGTGGGGGTGGAGGTGTATACATAATTAATAAATATTATTTTTTGGGAGGGTGAGGTGAGGGGTAGGGGTAGGGGTTGGGGTTGGGGTTGGGGTTGGGGTTGGGGGTGGGGGTGGGGTGGGAGTGAGGGTAGGGGTGGGGGAAATTAAAATAAATTATATAATATAATATAAAATAATTTATGAAGAGAAAGAGGAAATTAAATTTAATTGCATAATTTAAATGTGTTATTTAAATTCATTTAGGGAGGAGATATTAATTATTTAAATTAGTAGTTCGTTACACTAAAAATGTTAACTTTATTATGGATTAATTCCATAATTAGTGAAATGATTTTTATACATAATTACAAATGTATAAATTACAAAAATATGTAATATGTATATAATGTAATATGTATAATGTAGTGTAATAATACATACATGTTGATGTATTAGCTCTACAAATTGCAAAAAAAAAAACTATTATAGACTAATATGGGTCAAAACTAGTTAAATTAGATCACACTCATATTTGTAATAATAATATGAGTCCAAAATCAAATAAATTCATCACTTAAAAACAAGTTAACTAACTCAATAGATTCAAGTAATTTTGGTTAACTATATGGTTTTCAACTCAAATTGTCAAGTCTAACTCAAAGTACTATCAATAGTGTAAAATTACACCTTTTGGTTCAATTTTGCACTGCAAATTATACCTTAAAAACACGATTTTGCACTAATAATTATATCACAAGTTAGCGATTTGCTATATTATAAAATTATATATTATATCTCTACAAAATGATAAATTCAAGGTACAATTTTACATTTTAATCTAATTTTAATAATATCGAAGTCTATAAATTACTGTTAGGTTTGGCCTCCAATCAAAATTATATGCAATAATCCAAACACATTATGCCATCTCGAGTTAATCGCCAAATATAAAAGCCTTTTTAAGTTTGTGACGTAAGGGCTGTAATCTTTACTCATTTGGAGTTTCTGCCGGATCGAATTATGCTCCACACAATACCTACAAGTTACCTACAAGAGACAATACTGTCTTCATTGTAACTTGACTTATTGAATTTTAATGTTCCTACTCTTTTTATAAATAAAAGTATAAAATTCTTCGGCCACTGGATTTAACATTTTTTGCCTGAATATGTCATGAGCATATACTTGCAAAACAATTCCACGGATAGTTACAAGATAAGGTGGCAATTACCAAATATACCGTTAAAAACTAAATTTTCCTTTCATTTTGAGTAGAGTATAGCACGCAATTTATTTCCATAAGATGCTAAATCTAATGACTGAAAAAAGTATTAATTAAAAAAAATAGAGATATTAAGGTTTAATTTACATTAACGCTTGAAGTTTAAGCGGTCCAATCATGAGAATCACAATCCACGCTAACAGAACTCCGCATAATAACAGATCACACAGAAACTTGACGGCTTGTGCCGCCGGGAGATAGCTCCGGTGTGAGAATAAGTACAGGCCGTTCACAAGGTTTAACAACGGAGGCTAAGTGTTTAGTGCTCAAAAGTAGGTATTACCTCGTAATTGTAACATTGGCCTTGTATTTATAGTGTTCACCACCTTTAGAATCCTTCTCCGAGTCGAATTAGGACTCCTAGTCATAGTAGTTACCATAACTTGGGTCCAACACAATCTCCTTAAAAGGTGCAAATGGAATCCAATTCAATCACTACCTTTGGAGTTACCTTATTCAACCATAATTAGGTCTCCAGGCTCTGTGCGTAGGAAGCCCCACTGCACAGACCCAACCCAACCGAACTCCCTCATCAGGTCAGGGCCTTGGCCCAAAGGACTCGAAGACCCGACCCCAAACATCTTACACCTAGGTAAGGCTCCGGCCCAAAGGACTCGGATGCCGAACCCAAACACCATCAGCTCACCCATGGGCTTCGGCCCGATGAGCTCACGAACCCCTTTCAGTGTTAGGCTTTCGGCCCACGTGAAGGTCGGTAAAATACTCCCGAACATTGCCCCCCAGTCTCTTATTATAATGTACTTATAATTAGAGACTTGAAAAGTCAGGTATTCGAAAGGTCACGACGACTAATGATGAGTCATCTGGGGAACCAAGCGATGCGTCCTCGTTTCTCGAAACGTTGCACGCCTTTCCATGCCTGGTCCCACCTTGAGCATTTAATAGCCGCCCTTGGGTAGTGTGCGACTACACTTATAAAAACCCCCTTCCCCCCATCACTGTCACTTTTCCCCAACTTCTTCTTTCCAAACCCTCTGTTCAAATTTTTCGGCGAGGCGATTTCCGGCGAGCTCATTTCTTCCCCAAACTTCACCGATTTTGTCTACTCTGCCCGCTTTTGAACTTCATTTCTTCCTCAAAACTTCCCATTTGTGTCTCATTCCCCTCGATCAAATGGCTGATTCTAGCATTCCACCCCCCACCACTAAACCAACCCCCCCCCCCTCCATCACTACCGGCGATCTGGTTCTGATAGAACTTCCGAAAGCCTCTACCGATATCCTCCCGGTCGATGCTGAAGACCGAATTCGAAGCGTCTACGCTTCAGCCACTGACTTCTCGCACATCAACACTCAATCAACCGTCCTTCCCTCTCAAATTTCAGACATCCGTGTGCTATTCAACATCCTGAGGGAGTACAAGCTTCGGGTGCCCACCCAAGAAGAGAGGATGTTTTGGAGGCCCGAAGGTGGATGGGTAGCCGTGCCCCTATGCGTCCTCAAATATGGGATTCGGTTCCTACTCCACAAATTTATTTCAACCTTTCTTGGCTTTGTGGGGATCGGGTTCGCACAACTTGTGCCGAACTCGTATATCCACTTGATTTCCTTCATTGTCGTCTGTCACAAGGTCGGGATAACCCCCGGTCTTGATTTCTTCTTTGCCCTATTTATCGTCAGTCAATCCAAAGAGCCTGGCCTTCGAAAACTAAATAAGCAACCCAACCAAACCGTCCTAATCAAAACTCTTTCCATCAACAAGGGTTGGCATCCGCAATGGATCTTCGTGAAAGGAACCGACCTGAAACTCCTCCCGGACTGGGCCCACCCCGAAGATCCTATCGCCAAAGTGTCCAAATTCCCGAAGGACTGGGCTGGTGCCTTCAAAGAATTTTACAAGAAATGGAGCAAGACCGAATGGAACCTGAAGGTCTTGTCCAATGAAAGCTGGCTGTACCAACACGGGTGTAAGTGTCTTACTCTGAACTTTTCCATGCCTTTGCTAACTTTGATTATGATTCAGTCACTTTGTACTAACTGATTATTTAACTCCCTCCTCGTTACACAGTGACAATTTTCAAGCCCGAAGGGGCAGCCGAATCCTTAATTCCTCTTCCTATCATAATCGAACCGATCCGCCTTCCAATCACCGATGAGGTGGTCGAGGAGGAAACCATCCCGATTGTGGAACTTTCAACTGGTTCTACTTCGGGCCTGCCCTTCCGACTTCTCCTGCCGAGCCCACCACCAAGAACGTTCTAAAGATGAGTCGAGCGGAGAAAGCGGCTCTGTTAAAGAAATCCATGAAGCCTTCCGCAAAACATCCCACCAAGTCCATTTTCGTGGTTCCACCGGCCAACTCCACCCCCGCTTTCAGGTTGCGGTGGTCGAGGATTCAGAGGAAACTGAAGAGGTCCCTCTCGAACCCCGACCCAATAAGCCAAGACTCACTGAAGACCTTGAGCCACAACACCCCGAACAATAAGTTTTTGAGGTCGACCCCCTTCCCATCGCCACCCCTACTTCCAAGGAAAGTTCGTCTCAAGGGACGCCGACCACTTGTTGGCCGAAGATCCCATCGGAAGTGTTTCCCTTTAATCTGTTTGATCATTTCAAGCTTTCGGGCGATGACGAACGGTTTAAGGGATTCTCTTCCGAAGAGTATCTGGTGGCTTACATTCGGGCTCAGTGCCAGGTAATTCTAAGGACACTTATCTTAATCTTGTAACCTTACACTTTAATTTTTATAGTTGATGTATGCGTTTGTTGTAGGCCAACGCCATTCTTGCTCGGGCCATCCCTCCTCTCGCTCGAACCACTAAAAAGGAGGTTCAGTTGAGATCGGATGTACAGCTACTTGAGGCTGAGGTTCGGGGCCTGAGCTCGAACCTGAAAAAAGAGCAGGATCTCCATGCTGAGACCCGGAATAAGGCGACCCGTGCTGAACGTCAAGCCGAGGAGCTCAAAGACCAATACTCGCTACTTCAGCAGGAGTTCGTCAGCCTCGAAGGCCACGCCAAGAAGCTTCTAGAGGAGAAGGGCCATCTGTCCGAGGAGAGCGAGGAACGGTTGCAAGCACTTCACCAACTTGAGGCAAAGTTCGATGGGATTCACGAGAAAATGATGTATCTGATTCGAGAGAACAACGCCTTGAAGGAGGAAAGTGCTGGGGCCAAGCAGCGTACCATCGAGGAGTATGAAGAGTCCACTGCCCTGACCGAGAAAATCATGGCCCAGTTCGCTGAGGGCTATAAGACTTATCGGGGAAAGGCTAGGGCGAAGCTGAAGGCTGCTGGAGTGGATGCCTCGCTACTTGATTCGTCGGATGAAGAGTCCGAGGCTGAGGATGATCCTCCTCCGGAGTAGCTTCTTTTAGGACTTGTAATTTTGTAACTTTCATTTTTCTTCTTTATTTGTACTTTGCCCGAATCATATAGGATCGGGATCTGTAAAAATTTGAAGATATGAATGAAGTATAATAGTTTTGCTTATAAATTTTTATGATCAGTTATACTCGTGACTTATCTCGATCAGTTATGCCTTCCCGAACCCTCTGATCAGATTATCCCCGAAGTTTGTCCGAACAAAAAATTTTATTATTTTTTCGATCAGTTATACCAGCGAATTTTACCGATCAGTTATGTCATCCTCGACTTTCTGATCGGTTTATGCCCGATGTTTATCTCGATGGCAATGCAAAGATAAATATAGATGAAGTTAAACATCTCCGAAGAAAACTTTCATTTATTTCATTTAAGATTGAAACGGTTACATGGATAAAGAAAAGAATGACATAACTATCACTGGTAAAATTTTCTAAGTCTTTCAGCATGTCATATATTCTTTACTTCTGAACCATCCATTGCTCGAAGCCGGTATGTACCTGGCTTCGGCACCTCAACTACTTCGTAGGGTCCCTCCCAGTTAGGCATCAGTTTGCCGATGTTCTGTGGGGTTGATGCCTCTGACTCCCGGAAGACCAAATCACCCACTTCAAACCTCCTCTGTTTCACCTTCCGATTATAGTGTCGGGCTATTCGCTGCTGATAGATAGCCAACCTCATCACAGCTGAATCCCGAACCTCTTCCAGCAGATCCAAGTTTGTTTTCAAACCTTCATCGTTGTATAGTTCTTTGTACTGACTGACTCGAAGAGTAGGGGACCCGATCTCAACTGGTATGAGTGCATCGGTCCCGTATGCCAGTCAGAATAGAGAGTCCCCAGTTGTTGTCCTTGGAGTAGTCCGATATGTTCACAAAACACTTTGGTAGCTCTTGAGACCACAAACCCTTTAACTCATCCAAATTTCTTTTAATCCGTTGAAGCGAGGTTCTTGGTTGGTCACTTCTACTTGACCATTCGATTGAGGATGAGCGACTGAAGTCTTGCGGTACTGAATTCCCAACTCTTTCAGAAAGCATTCAAACTTTGACCCCACAAACTGTCTACCATTATCAGATACCATTGCCATCGGAATACCGAAACAATAAATGACTCCTTCTTTGAAAAATTTCAGGCATTCTTGTTCGGTGATCTTCTGCAGTGGTTTGGCTTCGACCCATTTCATCATATAATCGATAGCCACGATCACAAAACTAATTTGCCCCTTGGCCTTCGGTAGAGGCCCTAGGATGTCGATTCCCCATACAGCAAAGGGGATCGGGTATAAGACCGAATATAGCCCTTCAGGGGGTTGATGTGGGATAGTGTTGTTCAGCTAACACTTGGGACACCTTCTGACGAATTCCTGGGCCTCCGTGTAGATAGTTGGCCAATAATATCCCTGCCTCAAAATCTTATGTGCCAATGATTTGGCTCCCATGTGATCCCCACAGATCCCTTCATGTACTTCCCGAAGAGTGTAATCCGCCTCTGATGGGGTTAAGCATTTGAGTAGTGGGGAACTGAAGGCCCTTCGGTATAGGTCTCCGTCTATGAGGACGAAGTTCGAACTCCTGTGTTTAATTTTTCTTGCAAGGATTCGGTCTGAAAGTAGAACCCCATCTGCAAAATACGTGATGTAAGGTGTGAACCAGCAGTCGAGTCGGTCCAAAGTCAACAACTCTGTCTGCGGAACACTTGGTCGTTCTAAAACCTCTAGGTATACCGACCCATTGAAGGAGCTTGCTTCGGTAGTTGCCAACCTGGCTAGGGCATCTGCTACTGTATTATCTGACCGGTCCACCCCTTGACAACTGTGTGATGTGAAGTACATAAGTTTATCTTTCACCTCGACCAGATATTTTGTCATTCTTGCCCCTCGAGCCTCATACTCTCCCGACAATTGCTTGACCACCAGCTGCGAATCATTGTAGATGACCAACTTCTGTACTTCCAAGCTCTGGGCCAACCGTATCCCTTTTAGGATGGCTTCGTACTCTGCTTCGTTGTTCGTGGCCTTGAACTGAAATCGAATCGCCTGCTGGACTTTGAACCCTTCGAGACTTATCAGGATGACCCCTGCCCCACTGACGTCCGATGTCGACGATCCATCCACGTATAAAGTCCACACGGTCGGTCCTTGTTGGGTTTCGGTCAGTGTATTCACGTCTGGTTCCGTGAAAGAACATTCCATAATAAAGTCTGCCAACGCCTGACCCTTGATTGCCGTTTGGGGATGATACTCTATAGCAAATTACGTTAGCTCCATCGCCCATGCTGCAAGCCGACCCGACACATCTGGCTTATGTAATATTTTCTTTAACGACTGATCCGTATATACCACCACCATCCGACCTTGGAAATTATGCCGAAGCTTCTTGCTTGCAATGATTAGGGCATACACAAATTTCTCTAGGTTCGGATATCTTGTCTCTGCTTCTCGAAGAACGTGACTGACATAGTATACCGAGAACTACTTCCTCCCTTGTTCCTCACCAATGCTGCCCCTACTGCTATCGGGCTTGCAGCCAAGTATAAATATAAAGGTTCCGAAGGGATCGGTTTCATCAACAACGGTGCCGAACTCAGATATTTCTTGATCCCTTGGAACGCATCTTCACACTCTGAGGTCCACTAGAAACTCTTATCGTTCTTCGGTCCCTTAAGAGTGTCAAAGAAGGGTAAACATCTTTCGGCTGATTTCAACACGAATCTCAGAAGAAGCGATTATCCGCCCACAACCTCTGTACATCTTTGTATGTCTTTGGAGATTTCATGTCTAAGATCGCCGCAATTTTTTCTGGGTTCGCCTCGATTCCTCTCTTGCTTACTAAATATCCCAGAAACTTTCCTGAGCCCAAGCCGAAGGTACATTTGGTTGGGTTCAGTCTCAGTTTGTGTTTCCTTACTGTTTCGAAACAGTCTTCTAGGTCCTCCAGGTGATCCCGGACTGACATGCTTTTTACGATTATGTCGTCCACGTACACTTCCATACTTCGGCCCAGCTGCTTTCTGAATACAAAGTTCATCATCCGTTGATAAGTTTCCCCCGCGTTCAGTAATCCGAAGGTCATCTTCCGATACGCATATATGGCTCGATGAGTGATGAAGCTTGTCTTCGGGATGTCAGCCTTTTTCATCAAAATTTGGTGGTATCCCGAGAAAGCGTCCATGAAACTTAACATGCCATACCCCAAAGTGGCATCAATCAGTTGGTCTATGTTGGGTAGAGGATAGAAATCTTTTGGGCATGCCTTATTAAGATTTGTGTATTCGATGCATAACCTCTACTTCCCATTTTGCTTCTGAACCAATACCACATTCGCCAGCCATTCGGGGTAGTCGATCTCAAAAATGAATCCTGCCTCCATCAGCTTAGCGATCTCTTCATCTATGATCCTCTTCCTTTCCGGGGCAAAAATCCTTCTTTTACAGTATCCTTTGGTTTTCTCTTCTGTCTCAGATGCATGCGACCTATGTATGCGCCTTCTGGATTCACTTACCCACAGCATATCCACAGGCTCCCAAGCAAAGATATCGGCATACACCCGAAACAAGTCCACCAGGCCTGTCCGTAGTGGTTCTGTCAATCCTGCCCCAATCTTGATCAGTCTTTCTGTGTTCCCTGGTATCAAATCAACATCTTCTGTCTCTTCTGCTGGTAGCGCCATCGGTTCGGTACTACTCTCGGCGAATGGCTCTATCTCGATTGTCATCGTCTATTTCTGTTTGTTGACCCCAACCCCTGAGGAGATTAGAGTGTTCCGATAACACCTTCGGGCAATATCAAGGTCGCCTTTTACCTCCCCAATCCCGTTCGGTGTTGAAAATTTGATCTTGAAGTGTGGAATGGATATTCTTTGCTTGTAGGGTCGCTTAGGGTCGGCCTTCCCGAATAGCATTATAGTAGAATCCACATGCACACGAAAAATTTAACCATGATTTCACACTTTCTTTGAGTCTCAGTCTGAAACTGACGGGAAGCTCTATCGTTCCTGACACATGCACCGGGTCCCCGCTGAACCCATATAATGGACCCTCTCCTCCCAACTCCATCTTCTTTCCTTCCAAGTCCATCCTCTGATAGGCGTGTGTGTACAGTATGTCGATTGAGGATCCGTTGTCGATCATCATCCTTTTCATATCCACCGGCCCGACCTGTGTCGTTATCACCAATGCCCCGTCATGTGGCTCGATGTGATCGGTAGGGTAATCTTCATCCGAGAAGGAGATGGAGACTCCCAAGTAGACCCTGTCCTTTCGGGGTGATGAATTTGCTACTAATAATACTGCCTCGAGGTGCCCACTCCTCTTCCTTTCGGTTACACGCTCTACCGACCCGCCCGAAATTACATCAATCACTCCTCGGGCTTGTGGGTGCGGTTGCGGCTGTGTTTCCCGAGTTGGCTCCCTGTTCTCTTCTCGGGTGCCTCAGAATCTTCCCGACCGACCACATACTGCACCAGTTACCCATTCTGGACATTCTTCTCTATCAAGTCTTTCAAGTCGTTACACATCTCCGTCGTATGCCCCCAACATTGATGGTATGCACAGTATTTGTCCCATCCTCTCTTTCCAACCTTCGGGATCGGGCGGCTTGGCTCGAAGAAAGGTTTGTTCCGCATCTCTTCCAATATTTTAGCCCGGTCAGTGTTGAGTGCGGTATAGACTTTGTTGACACTCTTATTTGGGAAAGGTGGTCGTCCGTTGCCCAAACCTCCCCCATTGTAGCTTTTTTTACCATAATTATCAGAATTCCCCTAATTATCGGACCTTTGGTAACTCGGCTTGTGCCGATCTTTAGATTTTTCGTAAGATTGGGAGTGGGGTTTAAAATTTCCCATCGCTTCCTCTATTGCTATGTGACCCTCGGCTCGGTGGATGCCGGAGGGTTGATCACTAGATCCTTCATCAACTTCTTCGACTTCCCGATGTCCAAGCCAGTCGTGAAGAAGCCCAAGGCTTGTGGGGAGTTTAACTCTGCTACCGATCCCACAGCCTCTCGGAACCTCTTGACGTATTTTCCCAAACTTTCATCTGATTTTTGTCGAACCTGCATGAGTGAAGATGTAATCTTTCCTCTCCTCTTGTTGCTTCCGAAGCGGGCATGAAACTTCTCCCGAAGATCATTCCACGAATTAATTGACCCCGCCGCCAAGGTCCCGATCAATTCTCAGGCGCTCTTCTTCAGAGTGGTTGCGAACATATGACACTTGGCAGCATCTGAATTCCCATAGTACGTCATCAGCCTATCATACCCATCTGAGTGGTCATATGGATCCCCCAGTCCATCATAGGTCTCTATCGGGGGCATCTTCTTTTTGGGGTCGGCAATCAACTGATTGATTTTCGGCGAGAAGGGAGACCCTACGCAAGCCGACGGTGTTCCGAGTGCACTCTTTTCCGCTAACAACTTTTCCAATTCTGCCACCCTTCGGACGAGGGGGTCGGACTCCTCCTTACGAGGGGACGATCGAGGTCTGTCCCTCCCGTATTCAGGGGTCACGTCCCTCCTCCTATGTCCCTATCTGCCCGGATGGTCCGATCTTCGATCTGGCGAACGGCTCCTCATTCTACTTCAGCCTCCCCGAGACCGACTATGGTGCCTGCTCTTTTCATTTCCAGCTTCTCCCTGTCGGGGTGACCAGGATCGGCTCCGATGCCTACGCCTCTTTGAGGAGGCCTCCTGCTCCCCGGCCATCTACGCCATCTGCTGTTCGAGCTCCTCCTGCTGAAGACGTAGGGCCAACATGGCATCTCGGTTCTGTTGCATCTTCTTCTGCAAGATAAACTCCCTCTGATCTCGGCCATGGCGAGCAGGGAGAACAGTGCTTCTAACCAGGAAAAAGCAAAAACACACCAGACCACCCAGGTGAGAGGGTCGATCAAAGACAGATTGGGTTCCAGGATCCAAGGTGATCAGGAGAAACCGGCCGCTTCCCTCCGGCGAAGACTCTTCCATGACAGTCAGCATACCCCCAACCAGGCTAGTCGTGCGGATGAGAATCGTTTTCGGGCGCTGGAGGTACATGGGAAGGACCGAAGGGAGAACAACCACTTGATCAAGGGGAATGAGACACAAATGTGAAGTTTTGAGGAGAAAGTGAACAAAAATGAAGTTCAAAAGTAGGCAGAGTAGACAAAATCGGTGAAGTTTGGGGAAGAAATGAGCTCGCCGGAAATCGCCTCGCCGGAAAATTTGAACAGAGGGTTTGGAAAGAAGAAGTTGCGGAAAAGTGACAGTGATGGGGGGAAGGGGGCTTTTATAGGTGTAGTCACACGCTACCCAAGGGCAGCTATTAAATGCTCAAGGTGGGACCAGGCATGGAAAGGTGTGCAACATTTCGAGAAATGAGGACAGACCGCTTGGGTTCCCCAGACAGCTCATCATTAGCTGTAGTCACCTTTCGAATACCTGACCTTTCAAGTCTCTAATTATATGTACATTATAACAAGAGATTGGGGGGCAATGTTCGGGAGCATTTTACCGACCTTCACGTGGGCCGAAAGCCTAACACTGAAAGGGGTTTGTGAGCCCATCGGGCCGAAGCCCATGGGTGAGCTGATGGTGTTCGGGTTCAGCATCCGAGTCCTTTGGGCCGGAGCCTTACCTCGGTGTAAGATGTTCTGGGTTGGTCTTGAGTCCTTTGGTAGAGGCCCCGACCTAATGAGGGAGTTCGGTTGGGTTGGGCACATGCGGTGGAGCTTCTGGCATAGAGCCTGGAGACCTAATTATGGTTGAATAAGGTAACTCCAAAGGTAGTGATTGGATTGGATTCCACTTGCACCTTTTAAGGAGATTGTGTTGGACCCAAGTTATGGTAACTACCATGACTAGGAGTCCTAATCCGACTCGAAGAAGGATTCTAAAGGTGGTGAGCACTATAAATACAAGGCCAATGTTACAATTACGAGGTAATACCTACTTTTGAGCACTAAACACTTAGCCTCCGTTGTTAAACCTTGTGAACGGCCTGTACTTATTCTCACACCAGAGCTATCTCCCGGCGGTACAAACCGTCAAGTTTCTGTGTGATCTGTTATTGTGCAGGTTCTAGCGCGTAGATTCTGTGATTGGACGCGCCGGCGAAACTTGGCGTTAACAGATATTAAACCTTAATAGTTCATGAGTTACTAACATTTAGCGAATTTAGAGCGGTAACGTTTGAAAGTCCAAAAACATATCGCGCCATCTTTTATGTGTAGCGTTTGGGATCCAAATACTACATTAATTTGTGTGTTAAATAAGTTACCTCAACTGCGTTTGGAATTTCTAAAATCGCTAAACGCTCTAAAAACTAAAAGACGAACAAGCACAAAATCTATTTAAGCCTTGTAATTTGTACATGAGGATGTATCAAAAATATTTACCTTGTAACCTACCTAAAGGGAGAGAGATGGAGGATGTGGTGATAATCGGGGCTGGAATAGCAGGGCTGGCAACCGCGGTCGCACTGAAGAGAGTCGGGATTCCAGCGGTGGTGCTGGAGAGATCAGAAGGGCTTAGAGTTACAGGTGCAGGATTGACCCTCTTTCCAAACGCTTGGCTTGCCTTAGAGGCCCTTGGAGTTGCTCACAAGCTCAGTTCTATTTATTGCCCTACTAACAAGTTATGCTTCAGTTCCTTATCATCCTTCTTTAGAGATTCTTACTTTCTCTAAAATACTAGGTACTCCATAAAAATAAAAAAGTTTCAAAAAAAAACTCATTTTGATTTTTTGAAATCAATGTATAAACTCTTCGTATTTATTAATCATCAATACAATTCTACAAAAATAGTTTCATTTGCAAAAAAATTATAATATATGCATATATTCTATGTTTAATATAATGAGTGTACGACTACTTGGTTTAGTAGTGATATTGAAATTGTGTTATTCGCTTGAAGATATTATATTTTTTTTTGTTTCAAAATATAAGATTAATATTAACTTTTAAAATTAATTTAAAATATTTTTAAACTCAAAATTAGTATGAAATTATTTAATTTTATTTCTATGATGAAATTTTCAAATTATCTAAAAATAATATTCATTGTAAGATTTATTGTTTCATGATTTTTAATTAATGAAATATCAATTTTGTGTTAGAAATGTTTAAAATAATTTTAATAAGTTAATAATGATCTTATAATTTGAGACTAATGTAGTATTATTTAATATTAACATTAATAAAAAGCAGATTCCTATCTTAGAACAATTTTTTTTTCTATCTGACCGAAAAACTATTCATTCCAAAAGGAACCAAGCTTCACGAGATATGATAGGGTTATTTAAAATGATATAATATAAATAGAGGGCAAAAGTTATCTATTTGTATAAAAATTATTATAAAAAAAATTATATATAAAATTCAAAAATAGAAAACTTAACCTTAACTGGTGAAACTACATCGTTTTAGTAAAATTTTATTAAGCGGGGCTGTTTGTTTACATTTGAAAGAATCTAAATCTGACTGAATAAGTCATTCAGACCGTTTGTTTTATAATTTTTAAACCATGAATGTGTCTTAATGTGTGTGAATGATTTATCCTAAAAATTGTGACTGAATCAGTAAAAAATAGTGTTGAATAATATTTTTACCTAACTAGTCTCATAGACAATTAAAAATTATATTTAATATCTATCTTTTTTTATTATTGTAAACGAATTTTGTTATATAAAAATTGTTTTTTAATTTTTTACAAATTGGTCAATAACCAATTTAATTTAATAAAGGTTGTTGTAGTTTGTTGTTTAGGTTTTGTGGACTAATAGAATGTTATTAATAAAATTTAGTATTTATTCCTAAAATTATATTACTAATAACATACTCCTTCAAAGATTATTCATAAGTTTATATTTAATTTTTTTAAATAATATTATTTATTTATAATTGTATAATAAATTTGTTCATTATAATCCTAAAGTTTAAAATGAGAAAATACATGTATTTAGATGTTTTAAACAAACAGTTATCAAACACATCATTTTGTTTTATATTCAGAGTTTTTGTTTCATTCAACTTATTTAGATTATCTTATACATTCAGAACTTTTCATGTAGTTTTATCAAACAACACTTAAGTAACCTTAGTCAAGCTTGGCTATATATATTTGTTTCTTTGTTAAAATTTCAATTATGCCTCTGTTCATTCCTTTTATTCTATTTTTTTTCCCTTCTTATTTTTTATTTTTTTTCTATGCTGTACGTATCAGAATAATAACAACATACAGCAATGGAGCCACGCAAGAAGTCCCAATGGCTGGAGCTAGCAGGTGAGGAAAGAGAAAGAAAATTTTCTTTTACTGCAACATTTGTAAATAATAACCTGGCAGGTATAACAATAAAATTTACGGAGTAGGTATTAAGAAGGCAAAAATGTTGGGATAGGATATTAATTTTATTTGGATAAATATGCTCTTGTTATTACTTATTAGAATGAAATGGACCATATTTAGGGCATATTTGTCCAAATAATATTAGTTGTCATGTTCTCAATATTTTTTTTTCTAGGGATATCACTCCCTAAAATTTATTCTAATATTGGACTTAATGATCCAAAAAACTTTGAACTTTTTTTTATAATTTAACTCATGAACTCTTCTTTTCTTTTTCTTTTTTTGACAAAAAACCTTTCAACTTTAATAATTAGGCAAAAAAATACCATTGAAACCAATTAGAGAGGTAAACCATGGTAGATTGATGTGGCATTTTATATGACATACATAAGATGTCGCACGTTACATGATATTTTTTTTTATTAATAAAAATAATTATTTACATTTTTTTAATAGTTAAGTAAATTAAAATTAATTTATGAGAATTGAAGAAAAAAAAAACAATTAAGGGTCATCACCCCCGATCCCCAACGTATCACGAACTTCCTCCTCTCTGCTCGTCATCATCCCCACCCCCGACTTCCCCCCTCCCCCGCGCATGGTCATCACCATCAGTCCCCCCACCCTAGACACACAAAAATGGTCAATTAAATACCCGAGGAAAAGTAAGAAAAAAAAGGGGAAATTATTACCATTGTTCGCCGCTTTCTTCAATTCCAAAGTCTCGGCAGTCGCAACTGCACTTCTTCATCCTCTTTTCGAAAATCCGCCATCAAAATTCTTCCATGTACATATTGAGAACATTATGTAAAGTTTAATTGATTACCCAAATTAGGTTTCATGCTCTATCAAATTAGGGAAGCTGGTTTGATGCGGTTAGGATTTGGAGGTAGGTACGTCCTCGTCGCCATCATTAGTCTTCTCTGTCTTCAATCCTCACTGTGATGTGCTTAAGTTTGGGAGGATTCATGCCCAAACTAAGTGACAGTGATCGTGTCAAGTTGGGATTTTTGTGTGGCTAATTTCAGGCCATTGAGTGGTGTGGGAACATTAGATTAACGATGATGAAGGTGAAGACACTGATTCATGGCATTTGGGTTTTGTTCTTTCTGTTTTTAATTAATGTTTTAATTAGTTTATGTCTATTGTGTTGAATATTGGATCCTATTTTTAGTGCTTTTTGCCTTTGTTATTAATCATTTAATTCGATAATCGATAATTCGATGGTCGAATTACCCTCACCCTCCTTTTAATGGATTAAGGAACATTAATGGGTCGAGGAACATATAACCATTATCTCATTAATGTTACTCCTTTGGTGAAAATGAGTCCAACTCATTTCCTTTTCTACCCTCTAGTTCTTGGCTATAAAAGGAGGCCAAATGGAAGAGGAAAGACACACCAAAATTGATAGAGTATATCTTAGAGAGAAGAAGAGCAAAGCTCTAGTTTGAGTGTCAAAGAGAGTTAGAGAGTGAGAAGCTCAGTTAGAGCATTCAGAGAGTGAGGGTGTAGAGAGAAATAAACAGTTAGTTTATTTCTCAGTTGAGAGTTTGTAATCTCCATATTATTTTCATAGTGATTTTCTGAGATCTCTTCCCGTGGTTTTTCCCAGTTGGGTTTCCACGTAAAATTCTTGTGTTATTATTTTATATCTCATACAGTAGTGTGTTTGTATTTATCTTAGTGTATTTGTGTGAGCTTGATTTCTCAACAATTGGTATCAAAGCTCTCGGTTCACACCAACGATCAGTTTAAAGAGAAATTAGGCAGGTCACAAATACGAAGATGGCAAGCACAAGTGCGAGGTATGAAGTTGAACCATTTGACGGTAAGTCAAATTTGATGATTTAGCGATGTACAATCAAAGATGTATTGGCTCAACAAGGATTGACAAAGGCACTAGAAGGAAGAAACCAAATGACTATAGCGGATGAAAATGGGTGGAACTTGAAGCTAAGTCCGCAAACAATCGATTGAGTTTGGCGCCATAGATCAAATATCAGGTTTTGACAGAAACCTCTTCGAAGGACTTGTGGGAGAAACTTGAGAAAGTTTACAAGTCAAAGTCTCTGTCAAATCGGTTATATTTGAAGAAGGAATTGTCCGAACCGGATGGAAGAAGGGTTGATTGGGCCAATCATATTAATGAGTTTAATAGATTGGTGACCCAACTAACCAAGATTGATGTGAAGTTGGACGAAGAAGATAAAGCCTTATTGCTTCTTCTCTCTACCGATTCATACTCAACTCTCCGGACTACACTCCTTGTAGGAAGGAAAAGCTTGCGATTGACGATGTGATGTCGTGATCTTGGACCGTGATAAGTTCAAGGGCACTACTTCCGAGAGATCAAGGAGACAGTCTTCTTACTTTTTCAAATGGGCGCCAGAGAGTCCTAATCAAAAGAAGTATTCCGTAAGAAGAACGAAAAGGTCTCGATCGAGACCGAGCAAGAAGGATAAATCTCGGGTTGAATGTTATCATTGCCACGAGAAAGGGCCACTACAAAAATCGGTGTCCATTGTTGAAAAGGATAACAAGAAGAAAGGAAAGCAGATTGAAAAATCGCTAATGTTCTTGAGCGAAGCGATGTGTGTGTGACGGAGAGTACACACGTGACGTAAAAATGAAGCTTCACAAGGTGATCTCTTATCCATCGAGACGGTGGCGACCTACTGATTGGTACATGGATTCCTATTGTTCTTTTCATATGTCCCCTCATAGGGATTGGTTTGATACTTTTACATCCTGCAATGGTGGTACAGTTTTATTGGGTAACAATGCGATCATAGCAAAGTTCTTTGGGATAGGCACCATAAAAAATTAAAATGTTTGACTTGAGTTGTTAGAACATTGGGTGATGTAAGGTATATTCGAGATTGAAGAAGAGCTTCTATCGGTTGGAGTACTTGACTCTATAGGTTGCAGTATCTCAGTCAGAGATGGTGTCATGAAAATTACCAAGGGCTCGATGGTAATTATGAAGGGCCAGAAGAAGGGCACCCTCTACAAGTTGATAGGGGACACAGTTGCTGGTGGAGCAGCAAATTCTGTGCAGGATAATTCCAACAGTGATAGCACAGAATTATGGCACATGCGACTTGGTCATTTGAGTGAAGGTGGAATGAAAGAACTTCACATAGGCGATTCTTTGAAAGGTGTCAAACGCGCGATGCGAATTTTGCAAGTTTTGCGTGTACGGCAAACAACGGAGGGTCAGCTTCAAGGCAGGAGCACATACCAGTAAGAATGTACTTGATTATGTACATTCGGATGTGTGGGGCCCGATCAAGCATACGTCAATGGGTGGAGCCCATTATTTTGTTAGCTTTATAGATGACTACTCCAGAAAGGTGTGGGTGTATTTTATGAAGCAGAAATCCGAGGTTTTCAGAATCTTCAGCGGGAAAGCTAAAGTAGAGAACGAGGCCGGAAAGAAGTCAAGTATTTCGGATCGAGATAATGGCACGTAATACAAGGACAAAGTCATTCCTACAGCTACATCGGGATGAAGGTATCACCAGCACACTTCTCGATCAAAAGAACTCCAGAGCAAAATGGGGTTGCCGAGAGATGAACAGAACTCTATTGGACGCGTGCGGATGTATGAGATTGAATGCGGGATTGCCCAAGAGTTTCGGGTGAGGCAATCAATCTGAGGTTGTTATCGATAAATCGATCTCCTTCAAAGAATTGATTACAAAATCCTCAAGAGGTATGGAGTGGGAAACCAGGTTGATTTTTCCGTGATGAAAATCTTTGGTTGTCCAAATTATGCTCATCTCGCCAATCGAGCGGCGACAGTCAAGCTTGATCCAAGGTCAAAAGAGTGTATTTTCCTTGGATATGAAGATGGTGTCAAGGAATACGGTGTTATGGGATCCAAGATCCAAGAAGAAGGTTGTCGTGAGAGATGTGGTGTTCAATGAGAAACACATGTTTGAACAAGTCCGAGAATGAAGAATCTGCAGCAAGTGAGTTGCGAAACACCCGATTGAGGTGGAGCTTCACGAAGAGATTGAAGATGATCAACCTTCGGATCCCCAAGAGAGGTCCTATAATCTTGTTAGAGATCGGGAAAGGCGAGTCGACAAACCAAAGGCGAGAGATATGGGTTTGAAGACATGGTTGCTTTTGCCTTGATTCTTTGGTAGTGGAGATCCAACTAGCTATCGTGGATGCTATTCAATCCGATGATAATGATAAATGGGCGATAGCTATGGCGAGAAGAGATGGAGTCTTTACAAAAGAACCGAGACATGGGAGTTAGTTCAACTTCCAAAAGGATCAAGGCTATAGGATGCGGTGGGTGTTCGTGAAAAAAGGAAGCTCGATCGATAAAGAAGGTGAAAGATTCAAGGCCGATTAGTGGCAAAGGATTCTCTCGAGAGAGGGAATCGACTACAATGAGATCTTCTCACCAACAGTGAAACACACATCGATTGGTTGATCTTATCTATTGTAGCATCACGGGATATGGAGTTAGAACGACTTGATGTGAAAAGCGACTTTTCTCCACGGTGATTTAGAAGAAAAGATCTACATGAAGCGACTGAGGGGGTTATTGAACCGGGAAAGAGGTTTTAGTTTGCGGTTTGAAGAAGTCCCTCTATGGTTTGAAGCGGTCCCAAGATAAAGGGTGGTATATGAAGTTTGATAACTTCATGATGGCTCATCATGGTTACTCGCGTTGGAGTATGATCCATGTGTGTATTTGAGATCCTCGATGATGGCTCTCTAGTATTGTTAACGTTATATGTCGATGACATGTTGATAGCGACAAAGAGGAAGTCGATATTTTTCAAATTAAGAATTTGTTGAAAAAGATGAATTTGACATGAAGGATCTTGGGTCACCTAAGAAGATTCTAGGTATGGAAATTCACGAGGATCGTCAGCGAAAAATTGTGGCTAACTCGTAAAGGATATGTGCGAATAGGTCTTAGAGAGGTTTAACATGAACAATGCTAAACCGCTTAGCACTCCGTTAAAAGACATTTCGAGTTATCTTCACAGTTGAGCCCACAAACGAGAGGGACGAGGTGGAGTATATGTCCAAAGTACCGTATGCAATCACGGTGGGTCGTCTAATGTACGCCATGGTATGTACAAGGCCGGATATCTCACAAAAGTCGTCGTGGTTAGCGGTATATGGCAAATCTAGGAAAAGAGCATTGGAATGCGATAAAATGGATTTTTCGTTATCTAAAGAATACAACCAATTACGGTCTTATGTTTGATCGTGATACCGCAAGAAGTGAGGTTCTGAGGTTCGTTGATTCGGATTATCTTTGAGACCTAGATGCAAGGAGATCTCACGACGGGTTTGTATACACCTTTTGTGGAGGATGTATATGTTGGAGGTCGATGTTGCGATCTACTTGGTAGCATTATCAACAACAGAGGCTTGAGTATATGGCATTGAGAGAGAGGCAAGCAAGGAGGCTTTGTGGCAAGGGGACTAGTTGAAGAACTAGGTTTCAAGCAAGGCGATATCCAGATTCATTGAGGTGATAGTCAAAGTGTATTCATTTAGCAAAGAACCAAGTGTTCCATGCCGAACCAAACATATAGATGTTCTAGGTATCACAAGATTCGTGAGTAGTTGAACAATGGTGACATTGCAGTTCACAAAGTTCACACAAAGGAGAATGCCGCAGATATGCTCACAAAGTCAGTTACAGCAGAAAAGTTCAAGCACTGTTTGGACTTAATTCACTTCGTCTAATGTTGAGTTCGTAGTGGAGTATCCAGGGAGAGGGATACATTCACAGACACAAAGAAGATCACAGTATTTGGAAAATATGAGCCAAGGTGGAGATTGTTGAATATTGGATCCTATTTTTGGTCTTTGGTCTTTGGTCATTAATCATTGGTCAATGGTCAATGGTCAATGGTCCTCACTCCTTTAATGGGTCAAGGGAACATATTAATGGGTCAAGGGAACATATCACCATTATCTCATTAATGTTACTCCTTTGGTGAAAATGAGTCCAACTCATTTCCTTTTCTACCCTCTAGTTCTTGGCTATAAAAGGCCCAAATGGAAGAGGAAAGACACACCAAAATTGATAGAGTATATCTTAGAGAGAAGAAGAGCAAAGCTCTAGTTTGAGTGTCAAAGAGAGTTAGAGAGTGAGAAGCTCAGTTAGAGCATTCAGAGAGTGAGGGTGTAGAGAGAAACAAACAGTTAGTTTATTTCTCAGTTGAGAGTTTGTAATCTCCATATTATTTTCATAGTGATTTTCTGAGATCTCTTCCCGTGGTTTTTCCCAGTTGGGTTTCCACGTAAAATTCTTGTGTTATTATTTTATATCTCATACAGTAGTGTGTTTGTATTTATCTTAGTGTATTTGTGTGAGCTTGATTTCTCAACATATTGTTTCATGGTGACCGTGCCGGGTGTGAGGGGACTCGGAGTGGGGATGAGATGACGACGAACAGATAGGGAAAGATGGTAATGAACTTTAATTGTTTACTTTTTGTTGGAAACTTGTGGATACAAGAGTTTTTTCTGGGTTATTTATTAGAGGGACATTATGGGTAATTGAGATATAATGTGAAGTAGAGTTTGAATAGGATTAGTAGGTATAAATACTATCTATTGAAAAGCCCTAAGTAATTAAGGAATTATCAATAAACAACAAGCTGCATGTGGAGTACCCAAATTGGGGAACCACGTAAAATCTCTTGTGTTATTCTTAATTCTCTATCGTTTTTATGCCTGTGTGTGATCCTATATTCTAACAAATTGGTATCAGAGCTCGGGTTTAACACGTGAAGAACGATGACATCAAATTCATCGATGACAAAGTTTGATGTGATGAAGTTTGATGGGACTGGGAATTTTGGACTATGGCAACAGAGGGTAAAGGATCTGTTGGTTCAGCAGGGATTGATGAAGGCGTTAAAGAAGAAATCGGAGTCCATGACGATTGATGACTGGGATGAACTCCAAGCGAATGCAGTGAGTACAATTCGTTTGTGCCTTGCAGACGAGGTTATGTATCACGTGATCGGAGATGAATCGCCATCGGGTGTATGGAGTAAATTGGAATCTAGGTATATGTCAAAGTCATTGACAAATAAACTGTTTCTGAAGCAAAAACTGTTTGGGTTAAAGATGATTGAAGGTTCCGAACTTATTCAACACATTCACACGTTCAATCAAATAATTAGTGACTTGCTAAGGATTGAAGTGAAATTCGAGGAAGAAGACTAGGCATTGATGTTACTATGTTCTCTATCGGGTTCCATGGAGAATCTTGTGACAACTCTCATATGGGAAAAAGAAACTCTGAAGTTGGAAGAAGTCACCACTTTACTAATGTTTAACCAAATGAAGCAAATAATCCGAGGGTATTTCGGGGGAAGGGCTGGTGGCAAAATGTGGAGAGCAACGTGACAGAAAATTGGATAGAGGTAAACCAGGAACGCATGGGAAATCGAAGTCGAGGGACAGGACTTCTAAGCCTAAGGAGTACAAGTGTTACAGATGTCGCGAGACAGGACACTTCAAAAAGGATTGTCCATACAAGAATAAGGGTGAAGGAACAAGGAAGCAATCAAAATCTACGAAATCGACAAACGTTGTGGAGGAATCATCGGATGATGGGGATATGTTGTCAGTTTCTATAAATACGGACGTGACAGACTCGTGAATTTTGGATTCAGCATGTTCGTTTCACATGACGCCTAACAGGGAGTGGTTTGACACCTATAAATTGGTGAACTGTGGGACAGTACTAATGGGTAACGATGCTTCGTTACAACGCGTCATTGGAATAGGCACGAGAAAGATAAGGATGTTGGATGGTGTTGTGAGAACTCAACCGAGGTGAGACATATCCCAAGTTTAAGGAAGAATCTGATTTCATTAGGAACCCTGAACTTTAATGGCTGTGAGTTCAAAACTGGTGGTGGAGCCATGAGAGTGACAAAGGGTGCTCTGTAATAATGAAGGGTTCTAAGGTTAATGAAATATCTATCTGGATGATAGGAAGTATGCAGTTGTAGGTGAAGTTCTTTGCACTACAATGTGAGGATATTGATGATACTACACTATGACATATGCGGTTGGGGCATATGGGAGAACGTGGGATGCTGGAATTACATAGGAGAAATCTGTTGAAAGGGATAAAGTCGTGCAAGTTAGATTTTTGCAAGTTCTGTGTCATGAAAAAACAGTGTAAGGTACAGTTTAAGAGTGTTGTGAACAAAACTAATGACAAACTTGACTATGTGCATTCTGATGTATAGGGGCCAGTGAGAGTAGCTTCGAAAGCGAGATCGCTGTATTTCTTGACTTTCATCGATGACTTTTCGAGAAAGGTTTGGGTGTACTTCATATGACACAAGTTTGAGGTCTTCGAAAAATTCAGCTAATTTTTTTTTTAATTAGCTATATTTACTTCATGCGACACATGCAAGTTTGAACCAACTAGGGAGTGAAGTATTAATTAGCTATATTTTTTTTTAATTTAAATTATAACTATTTTAAGTTCCTGATTAAGCCAAAAAAATTTACGTTGTCATTTCTTCCTCTAGTATGGCGCTTAAAACGCTGATCGCTTTGACCGGGCCGCAGAGAGGAAGTAACTCAACATAAAAGAATTTATGGTGACAATAATGAGAGAAATGGCCCCAACTCAAATTCATTATAGATCTTCTTTTGGACGGCATGAGATGGGTTAGCTGGAATAGTGCTTATAACCAACGAAAGTTATGGATCATTTCCTATATATATAGTTAAAAATTAAAAATGAGACTTTTTTTATAACGTCCAACATTATTTTTAAAAAAATCAAAAATTAGAAAAAAAATTGATATATGGGTTAACTCATATCCATTTATAATCGCCCACTTATAGTCCACTTAATTTTTAACCATTTAAACTCAACTCATATAAATTCAAACTCACTTATGTTCGTATAAGTCCGCCCACACCCGCTCATTTATCTGGTCTACTTCAACTTAATTTGACACGATTTTTACAATGTTCAAGCACGACACATTTATTAAAAATAAAAATAATTCAAATATACATAAGCACATCAAAAGGGGTGTATTTTCTTCTTCTCCTTTTTTTTTTTCAAGTTTATTATATTTATTGTCATGAATTCCTTTTCAATGCAATTCATACCTGAGTCTAGTTTTCATAAAGCTACATTTGTGGCCCCAAATTTGTGCTTCAAGTAAAAGTTGAGTCCTCAATAATGCAAAATTTTTTAATAATGAAGTTGCGAAGAGAGGATAAATAAGTAAAATCCCATCAATGGACCGCACTAATACTAAGTTTAGATTGAAATAATAAAGGTAGAAATATAATGATTTATTCTTATGAAATAAAAAAAATTATATTTTGTTGCAATTGGAATGGATTGAACCATTTTTATTCTTCCTAAATTTATGAATTTTATTCCTTAAGAGAGGTAGAGTATAAAATAACTCATTCAAACTGGACCGGAATAAATTATTACACTTTCCATTTCATTCTTTCAATCTAAATGCAGCATTAGTACATTAACTAATAAGATTTTCTCCTTTTTTGAAAATAGGAATCCATCCTTAAATACTTTTACGCGTAAAATAGATTTTAGATAATATTTTATATTTGAATTATGTACTTAAGATATCTTTTATGAAATACTCCTTCCGTCCTATTTTATTTGTCCTAATTAATTTTTTATGGTCAAATTGACAATGTTTAGAATTAATAAATTATTCATAAGTTTACTAGATATAGACACAACATTATTATTACAAGAAAGTACATATAATATACTATCAAAGTCCACTTATTTGATTTCAAAATTTATAATATATTTGTTTAATTATTAATTTTAAAATTCATCAATTTGACTTTAAAAAATCAATTAAGACAAATAAAGTTAGACAGAGGGAGTAATACTTTAGTCAATTTATAGATAGAGTGAGTAATGTTTTGAAGTTTAAGGTATATTCCACTTTAATTACTCAAAATTTTAAAGTGTTGTTATATATGACTATAAATTTAAGTTGATATTAAATACCGACGTATGTGGGAGCGTGTAAAGAAGTCACATATTACTGTTTAATTTAGTTGCTTGTATTTTCACTATAACCGCAATTCAAATTCAACATAAAATTAATCAATATATAAATTATTTTTCAAAATTTTTCAATATATGATAAATTATGCTTGAACCAGAGGTGGAACTGGGCCTACAACAGTTCACCGAAAGGCCTTGTTAGAGTCTCTGGCAGAAGAGCTACCAACTTACACGATCCGTTTCTCTTCAAAGCTGGACTCCATTCAGGCCCATAATCTAGGAGGCTCATCCTTTGTTACTCTCCAAATGGAAGATGGAATTTCCATCAAAACCAAGGTAACCATAACTCGTTTCAAATTGGCCCACATTGAGGCACAAGTTAAGGCCCAAGATTTATGTAACTCAAACATAGCACTAATGTTATGGCAAATGCAGATTTTGATAGGTTGTGATGGGGTGAACTCAATGGTGGCTCACTGGCTAGGACTTGGACAGCCAGTGAGTTCGGGTCGATTCGCTGTCCGCGGGCTAGCAGTGTATCCACAGGGCCATGGGTTTAAGCAAGAGTTTCAACAATTTTATGAAGTGGGCACAAGGGGAGGTTTTGTTCCTCTCAATGATAAGGAGCTTTATTGGTTCCTAGTTAGTAGCAAGTTTAACCCTAAAGGTAAAGGCTTCATTGGCCCATTAATCAATTAGATCATATAATTCGAATTAAGATAACAACCATAACACTTTTCACCCGATTTCTTCAAATATACATTTAGTGACACAAATATTGTTTTAGCAGTGGTATCAACTATATAATTATTTGAGACAAATTTAATTCTCTCTAAATATAATATTATATCACTAAATGTGTATTGGGGGAAAACTAATGAAAAGGGATTGAGATTCCTCCATTACATTTATCCTCTAATTTCTCCAAATACACATTTAGCTACACTTTCAGTGACATAATTGTTAGAGACACATTTTATTGTGATGAATATTCTCACTAAATGTAATATTTTGCATCTCTAAAAGTGTATCGGGAGAAATTGAAGAATATGTGTAATAGAGGAGATCCTGAACTGAGGGATCCTAATCTATTTAACTCTTAAACAACTTTAGAATCTAAATCAATGCCAAATTAAATATGACAAGACAAGTAGCGAGTCATTTTCGTTGGTCCCGAGTTAACTCAGTAATTTGAGAAATGATTTTTTTTCTTTTTTTTTTGTTTTGTGATTCAACAACCTACCCAAAAGTTTTTTTTTTTTAATTTTCCTATTTTTACGTGTCCTAAATTCATTTATAATAGACTTAAATTTATATACTAAATGCATTGTATCCCTTTTTCTTTTTCTTATTCCAATTAAAATGACATTGTAATGAAGTCATTTGAAATTATACAAATTATCCCTCATATATGTCATATAAATCTTATTGGATAAATCATTTTTAGGTTTACCCGTACTTTGTACATGTTATTGAGCTTGTACGTACTAACCATCAGATTGCTTAAGAGAGTACCAACCCAAATACACTGTTAAACACTTCTATAGAATTGTAAAGTTTTAGAACTGATTACTCCTAAGTCACTTTTGTGTCTGTCCAAATTTTGATCCAACTTAAAGAAATTGTTAGTTAACTAGATAAAACTCTACATGACTGTATTATACAATCTGGTAAAGTTTTGTCAAGATAATTAATTGTCGCTATAGAATCTATAACGACACTTTTCATGTGAAAATATTAAAAAGTCATATGAAAATATTAATTTCATTCAACTTCTATCTAGTTAGCTAACATTATTTTTAAATATAAAAATATCTCAAAAGTGGGGCAAATCTAGCCTCTGAAACCATGTAAACGAATTAAATTTTTTTCCCCTTCATATATTTTCTATCAACAAATCCACTAACCAAATAAAACTTTACATTTCTAGGTAACAACATGTTACAAAGAAAACCAGAATGGCTACTAAAAGAAGTTATCGACAACTTTGCAAAAAATTTCCCACCAATGTACAAAAACATTTTTCAACACTCCGACCTCTCCACCCTAACGTCGGCCCCACTTACAATGAGGTTTCCATGGGACCTACTATTCAAAAACTTATGCAAAGGCACTGTCACATTAGCCGGTGATGCAATGCACCCTATGACGCCAGACCTAGGCCAAGGTGGTTGTTCTGCCCTAGAAGACGCGGTTGTCCTAGGCCGACATATTGGTGAATCGCTTATAAAACACGGCGGGGTTGTGCATCGGGAGGCCGCGATTGAAATCGGAAAGTATGTGAAGGAGAGGAGGTGGCGGGCCGCGGGCCTAATCACAGGGTCATATTTATCAGGATATGTGCAATTGGGCGGGAATGGCTGGTGGATGAATTTTTTTAGAGATTTTATATTTTACAGGTATTTTTTTCATAGGTTATTGAATCCTAAATATGATTGTGGGAAGCTGCCTAATGTTTTTTCTGATGAGGAGATTATGGAGGCTTCAAAGAAAGAATGAGTTGAGACTAGATCTCTCATGGTTCTTATAAATCTATGGAGCCATATAATAATTATGTATTATTGTTTTTCCAATTGCTGCTACAATAATTATTGGTTTAATTTGTTTTTCCTTTTTCTATGCCTTTAATATCTTTTTGAAACTAAATTAAGTCCCATTTGATTTCTTTTACTCAACTTACGAAATTCTAAAATTTAAAATTAATATAAATTTATTTAAATTTAATTAATGCTATAGTTAATATTGTAACGAAAGTTAAATTTTTATTAAAGAACAGTCATGAAATTGAAATTTATTTACAACTAGTGGAAGAATATAATGAACTTCTTCCAACCAAAAGTCAAATTTTGGGTCAATTTAAAAACACCATGTGCAACCGCAACGCTAATGGCTTCAAAATTACATATAACATTTAGGCAATCCTATATCAAAATAGACTTACAAGGGGAAAAACATCGATTAATGACTCTCTTGTTATCACTTTCCAAAATAATGTGATAACATGACCTTCAAAATAGCTAAAGCTTCCGCAATATCAACAAAAGCTTTACATTTGACAACCATAAGTTGACAATTGACAAACCAATATAAGTTGACAGTAGACAAACCAATATAATTGTCTGAAATTGACGTTGTACATGCGCACTAGTTATGTCGATGAGTATATTCAATTAGATTTGTGAAATGAGCAGGCCAGGAGTGGTCCAGTACAATTGTTTACCTAAGTGAAATTTTCATTTAAGAGTTTTTTTTTGTTCGAACAGGCTACTTTTTTTTTTTAAAAAATATTAAATATGTAAATTTTGTTCATGCAAAAAGTATAAGTGAAAAAAAAAATTACAAACATAATTCCATCATAATTGTTAACAAATCAGTGAAGATGATGATGCAAAAGCTAATGAACAACATAATCTCTCTGAAAATACAGATATCACAAGAATGAACAGAATTGTAAATATGACCAATGACTTAATACAATAACTCGAGATAACATGACGTTAATAATAATCTCGCATCCAAGTCTGTAGATATCTATCATTATTGATCAGTAAAAACACTTATCTTCTAGAAGAATAAAACAATCTCACATAATGGGAAAAACAAGATTCCACAAAATTAGAGAAATAAATTCCTCATAATGAGAAAGAACACATCAAAAATGAAAAAGAAAAAAAAATAGATCTAGGGGAAGGTGTAAATGAATATAACTTGGTAAATGATGGTCTGAGATTAGATTATGGTTCTTCTAAGAGGAATGGCTAGGATTCAATTTGTCTGACAAATTAAGTCTATGGTTAGGATGTAATGTAGAGTGAATCTTATGTAAGGCTAAGTGTCACATGGTGTACAATTTGATACTATTTTTTTTTTGCGTCTATATTCTTTTTGTGATGCACTAGTTTGTCAAACCAGTCAACAATCTGTCAATCACACAAGCATAGTCTATATTATCAAGCCATGCACACAAGTCAACACAGTGTTTACAGGACAACGTCCCAACCTTTTATTGCTCACTCAATAACAAGGAATACAATATATGACTAGGGGCTCGCAAACTCACACTTACTCAGTGATCTCTGCCTTGCCAAGCCCCTTGTTGTACATATAAATACACATTATGCTGTAATTGACACCCCCAACTGCTAAGACATTCAGAACCAATAGGAAACCAACATTTTGAATTTACAACTGCCCACCAACTGCCCATCAGAAGATGTGTGCGCCCCATGATGTGCAACTGGCTGGAGACATGCCAGTCATGTGCATGGAGGTTAATTGCCAGCAATTGCCCACAACTGCCTATCAGTTGGGTCTTGCTCCAGTCATCCAATCCTAACTGCCCACAGTGTCAGCCCACCTTTTTGATGTCCTCACCCACCAGTGTCAGCCCACATTGTTGATGTCTCAGCCTATGAAATTGCCCAATCATGTTGCTAAAGAGATGCTCTTTCCATTTAGCCCATGAATTTCCAACTAGCCCAACACTTGCCCAAGGTGCTGTCCAAGTCTGCTGTGCACGTCTAGCCCATGCGTCTGTCCACATGCATTAGCCTTGTTGCATGCTGGGCATTAGCTCATGCCATGCTTTGACATGCCAAGCTCAACGCCTGTGTCATGCCCAAATTTCTTGCTCGTTCATGCCCAGCCCATGATTCGATCCAAGCCAACAATCCGATGTTTGACATTATTGTAGGGGAGCCCAACAATATCCCAACGTCCAGCACGCTTTGCCCATGGCACCTGCCCATGGTCCCGGATGACTTTCACGGAGCACCCCCCTATAGTAGCACTTATGAAAATTTTCAAAGTGTCACGACTATACATCAGACCTATCAGAGGAAGCATAATGCAAACCATGTAGATTTGCTGGTTTTTTGACATAGCCCATTTGTTGCACAATGACCCAAGTTGCTGCCTAGTGTCGCCAACGCTGCTCATTGCAGCTCAACTGACTAAGTGTCAACCCGTTTGCCGACTAAGTGCACCCAAATACCTTGGTCATACTCACGCTTCCCCACTGCCGCTTTCATTGGCACACGCCAAGACACATACGCCTTGCCCCACAAATGAGTGCCAAGGCTTGGCTTATCATGTTATCTGGGCGTCCCGCATGCCAAATCCGTGTCAACCCACTAAAGGGCTAACAAACCACCCCCACCTGAAGAGCCCAACGTCCTCGTTGGTGGGTGTGACCAATACTCTGCAATCTGTTTCTTAAACTGCCATAATGTTACATCCCGTTCCCAACTTGCGTCTACCTCGTTTTTACCTTTCCAATGCACCAAGTAACCTGTCTTTCGATTTTTCTTGCTCTGACCTTCAGTCTTATGAGCTAAAATCTTCTCAACATCCTTGTCAAACTGCTTTCTAATCACTGGCGGAGCCCTCTTAACTTGCTTTCTGCTAGCATCAAGCAATTCCTGCTGGAATGGCTTCAGGTAACTCACATGAAATGTTGGATGTACCTTCAATCTGTCTAGACGTTTCTGTCTGTAAGCTACAGCCCCAACTTTCTTTAGCACTTCGAATGGGCCGTCATAATTTGGAACCAATCCTCTATGTACTGACTTACTACTGATCTTCTTCCAAATCTGAGGTGTTAGTTTCAACAACACCATATCTCCCACTTTGAATTCCAGCAGCCTTCGATCTGCATCTGCATACTTCTTCATCCTTTTCATTGCCTTACTCAGGCTGTCTCGTGCTATCTTAAGCAACTCTGTTCTAGCCCTTGCAAACCGATAGGCAGCAGGACAGTTACCTCTTGTATGCTGCACTACCACATCATTCGGAGTCCTTGGCTAAAATCCCATGCTCAGCTCAAAGGGACTCATACCCTTTGCAGAAGATTGATGCAAGTTATAGCAAATTATGCTGGTTCAAGAAACTCCAGCCAATTCTTTTGACTTGCAGTCACATAATGTCGCAGATACTCCTCAAGAAACTGATTCATTCTCTAAGCCTGACCATTTATTTGTGGGTGGTTCACCGTACTTAACTTTAATTTTGACCCAACCAAGCCAAATAGAACCGTCCAAAATCTACCCGTGAACTGTATATCTCGATCACTTATGATATCTTCAAGCAACCCAAAGTATTTCACAACATTTTTGGAGAATAATCCAGCAGCCACATCTGTTGTGCAAGAATGAGGTGCTGGGATGACCACCACATACTTGGAAAAACGATAAACCATTATAAAAATTGATCTCATTCCATCAACCTTCAGCAACCCAGAAATTAAGTCCATCGACAATGACTGCCAGGGTCTGTCAGGAATGGGAAGAGGCTGCAACAAGCCTGCTTCACTTTTCTTCTCAAGTTTGTCTACGTGACATACTAGACAAGACTTGACGTACGCCTCCACATCATTCTCCATCTTGGGCCAGTAGTATGAGCGAGACAACAATGCCAATATTCTTTCAATGCCTGGGTGACTAGCCCATTTTGTATTATGCGTCTCATGAATGATTTGCCTCCTCAAGTTCCCTCCATTAGGAACAGATAACCTACTGCCCTTTGCATACAACAAATCATCTTCAATCCAACATCTTCGAACCAGACCTTCCTGTACTTGCGTTCGAAGTTTTTGGTAAACAACATCATTTTGGGACTGTTTTCTTATCTTGTCCAGGTACTCGGTCTCAACCACTGTGAGAGCAGGACCAAACTCCTGGATAACTTTTTGACTTAATGCATCAACCACTGAATTTTACAAGCCCGACTTGTGTACCCACACAAAATCAATTTCTGCTAAGAACTCCTGCCAACGTGCATGCTTCAGAGTCAACTTTTTCTGAGTTTTAAAGTAGGTGTTGGCTACATTGTCAGTCACCACCACAAACTTCGTACCCAGCAAATAATGCTTCCACGTTTCCAAGCAATGCACCACTGCAGTCATTTCTTTCTCATGTGTACTGTACCGCTGCTCAGCGTCTTTCAGTTTCAAACTCTCATAGGCAACTGGGTGACCGTCTTGTACTAGTACCCTGCCAATAGCTCTGTCTGATGCATCAGTGTGCACCTCAAAAGGAATTTCAAAGTCTGGGAGTCTCAACACTGGCTCAGACGACATTGCCACTTTCAGGTTATCAAATGCCTCTTGACACCCCACTGTCCAATCCCACTTGCAATCCTTTTTCAGCAAATCAGTTAAAGGAGTTATCTTTTTTGAGTAGCCCTTAATGAACTTTCTGTAGTAATTTTCCAGTCCCAAAAACGATCTCAATTTAGCAACTTTCGTAGGAGCAGTCCATTCAACAATGCCTTGGACTTTCCTTTCATCCATTCTGACCTGTCCTTGGCTAATCCAGTGCCCAAGGAACATAACTTCCTCCCTACAAAACTCGCATTTCTCCTTTTTGATGTATAATTAATATTCCCTTAACTTTTGGAATACCAATCTTAGATGTCCACATGACCATCTAATGTTTCACTATACACCACAGTGTCATCTAGATAGACTACCTAAAATCTATCTAAGTATTCATAAAATACATCACTCATAAGATTAAAGATAGTTTCTGAAGCGTTGGTTAAGCCAAACGACATTACAAGAAATTTATACGAACTATACCTTGTCACACATATGACACCCCCAAATCCAGGTACTCGAACTTCCTATAGATTTGGTGTTCACTCACCAAAAATAATTAACATCTAACTACCCATAATAATGATAGAAATAAAATTGAAATAGAATCTTCCCAATAAAGGGTTACAACATCTAAAACAAATCAATCCCAGGTTATCTAACCTTAATACATTAAATGTGGAAGCATCATAAACAAATAAGTCTTAAACATCACATCATAAGTCTTAACATGATCCTTCTCAAAAACTAAATAAGTCTTCATCATTTACTTGCTTTGCCCTTGCCCTTACTAGTGGATAGCTCATCAACTCTTTCAATCTTAGCTGCAATATTATTATGCAAGAGTGAGCAACAATTTCCCACAAGTTTAACAATAGTAATAATAATAATAACATGCAAATAAACAATGGATACTGAACCAAAAGAAAACTCGGCTTTTGAATCAAGATTAGAACAGGAATCAAAAGTACATCTGAGGGTTACTAGACCATGAACTATGTCCCATGCTTTCAAGTATTTCTAATTCAAACCTTTAACAGTCATAAGACTATATGGATCTTACTTCTCGTATCTAGGGGGATTAGCCCTTAGTACCATGTATGTGCATAACATGTTAATGCTATCGCGTATATAATCCCCTGTAGTAGGGTTGTTCATCTCAGCTTTGACATTAGAGTCTGCACCAAAGGAAGTTTGGTTTGGATTGATCTCAAGAGTAATTTAGAGTTCAATAATCATCAACTAAGGATTAGTTGATTCAATAAGAGTTTAATAATCGTTCAAGAGTTCATTAACAACATAATGTTATAAAGGGATATAATGGCAATGATAGAATACCGTTGAATCATAAGTAGGTAAGCATCTTATATCAAAGTTATGCTTTCATAAAGAATTAGAGAACTTAACCAAAACATAGGCATTGATCAATATAAGAAACCTTGCTTGAATAATAATAAGATAAGGTTAAACTTGCTTAATAATGTAGAGTTTGAAAAACTTGCGCAACTATAATCAAGTTAGAGATAAGGAACTTGTTCAATGATAACATAAATAATAAGAATTTGCTCAATGTAAGATTAGAGTTTGAAAACTCGCATAATCGTAATCAAAATAGGGTAAGGAACTTTCTTGACATAAGAGTAAGGTTCAGAAACTTTCTCAAATAAAGTTTAGGGTTAGAAAACATGCATATTCGTAATAAAGATAGGGTAAGGAACTTTCTCGACATAAGAGTAGGGTTCATAAAACTTACCTCGTGCGTAGATTACACGTTTACTATTCACGTTCCTCAATTTAATCCTACATATCATTTACATTCACAATACCAGTTAATTATAACATAACCGGCATCATAAGTACATCCTCTTTTGTCTAAAATCTGATTATGATTATATTAATAAAATCACAACATTAGTTTTCACACATTATTAGACTTCACGAACGACTAGTTAACTATGCGTTTGACATATCAATTAAACATATATGGACATCCCAATACACTTCAACCGGTAGCCCTTCCACCAAAATGGTGTGATTGCCTTTAACTTCCATTTAGTAGGTTCACCGCATCACCGCTTTTACCATCTACACAGATAACAAGGCTCGGATCATTAATCCCCACAATTATCACATTCAATTTTGATGTCATGTACCAACCCCATGTCATAAAAGCGAGCCTTTTGCAAAGATAATACTTCTTCCCAAAAATATGCTCTCTCTTGGTAATAAGAATAGCTCTAGAAGCTTCAGAAGCCACATCTATCCTCTTATACACCTCATTTTCCAAATCACCAAGAAGTAAAATTAATTCTTGGTTAAAAACAACAACCAAATAGAACCCAAATTTTGCACAAGAAAAGTCCCAATATATATCAATCAAATTAGAATCTACCTCCAAATTACGAAACCCTTTTCTTTTAGAAAACAACCCAGGTTTAATCTCAACTTTACAGAGGCACTAATATGAGGAATCATCAATTCCAACACTTAGCCCTTGACCCATCAGGTTTTTGGTCCATGTAATAGTAATGAAACACGAAATATTACATAATTGACACTGATAAACACATGTATAAAACATTAATCATGCTTATATATTGTGTTACCAAAAAAAAAGTCATGCTTATATAGACCCTCAATCATATAGGTAACACTTTTGTCCCACTGTAGCAGGTTCTGAAGAACTTTATTTTAGTCAAAACAGAAGCCTTACCAGAAGCTAATTGAAGTAAGAAAATTAGGGTACAAATAATAACATAAAAAGTCACATAAAAGTAGCATTTTCAGAACCACCACATGTATTGTTCTAACAGCATGCAAATGGACACTAGGTATTTTTAAGAAAGCACTCTCCGAGAGTTTCAAAGTCCCAGATACCACACAATAAGGGAATGAATACAATAATAGAAACATATACAATTCATAAGAAAAAAAACATACAAAATAAATTAATTCATTAGAAAAAGTCAGCTTCAAACAGAAGTACAAAACCTTAATTCATGGCAACTGCTAGCATCTTATTATATTCCAATAAAGTGATGGAAAAAATTAAGTTGTTATTGTTGTGCAGTAGAAGACTGGAGACATTAATCTTATAATACAATTTATAATTTTAGAGTGACATATCAGAATTAATTCTAACAGGTTTGCTAAGTCAATTTTGAGGGATAAACAGCAAAAGGACCATTATATTCATTGCAAGGGGGTCAAGATTAAGTATTTAAAATACAACAAATATGGGTGAAATACCAATGTTAGCACAGTATAAAGATCCAAATTTTATATCATCAATATCCCGAACACGCAATTCTAACGCTGATCAATTCAGTGACATGCCAAACAAGCCTCGATAGAAAAACAATTCAACTTAAATCACATAAAGATATCAATACTAAAATTAAATTCATAAGAAATGAAATGAACATACTTCAAAGCCATTTTGGGATAAGCTTTTTTAAAAATTACAATATATAACTTTAAATACCGAAGAAACTATTATATGTTGAAGCACAATCTGATGATAAAGTGGAAACAACAATATCAATTGAAGAGGAAAATATACAAAATCTAGGTTAGGATTGCGCTTAAAATAAACAAAAACTTGGAGAAGAATGAATTGAAAAGAAACCTCTAGAATTAAGGTCATTACGTTGGGATTCGAGGTGATTGAGATTGTGAGCCTTTTGGAGAACTTGGAGCTGAAGATCGTGGATGTGTTGGTGATAGTATTGCTTCAATCCTTCACCTTGTTTCGCCAAACAACTCTTTTACCTTGTTAATTTGCATCGCTCTTCGATCTCTTTCGTCGCCATCTTTCTGTTTGTGCTTTAATTGGAGAGGGGAAACCCAAATTGGTAGACAACTATCTATATGGTTGAAACATCAATTTTGGCCAAGGAAAAGAGTGAAACCCTTGATCTTTTGTTTTCCTTTTAATACCACGCACACACCGAACACATATCGCTCCACACACTCGTGAGGAATATGATCTCGCTCCAAAAATATATAAAAGATTTGATAACATTTTGTAAAATTATTATTTCAAAACTTAACCTTTGTAATCTAATTCACAAAAAGTTATAATTATTATAATTTTGTTTATTGTCAATTTACAATATTTAAAATTAAAATTATTATAACTTAATATTAATTAATATTGTAAATTACTTAAAATTATTAATAATAACAATAAATTTATTAAAATATTAATTACATTACAATTTGAATTGCAGTATATTATAAATTAAAGAACAAAATTAAACTTAATTTTTTTTTGTAGAACATATGAGTATTTTTTTGGTTGTGCTCTATATATTTCACATATTAAAGACCACCACTATATATCTTCTTCTTTTTTCTCTTTTTTTTGTCATGATCAATGTATGAAATTTTAAAGTTTAACGTAGTGTAAAATTATTTATTTTATAGCTTATTAAATGAAATAGTCGATATTGTAATTTACTTAAAAAATGTTATTAAAAGTAAATTTACTATTATAAAAGTAAATTTATCTAGGCACACTTAGAAGGGGGGGTTGAATAAGTGTGGGAGCAATCAATGACCAACTTTTTAAACTTTAAATTAAACTATTAATTTCAGGCTACTATAATGATTGAAATCAACTTACTGAATTAATATAGCCTATTAAATGAAATACTTGATGTTCAAGAATTATCTTTATATAATGCAAGTAGTCAAATTTTAATAATTAAGATAATTAAGTAACTTATGTGATTTTAAAGTAGAGCAAATAATAAAATCAACACCAAGATTTTTTACGTGGTTCAGCTATTACCCTCTATAATAATAGCCTAGTCCACGTCTAATACCAACTAGTATTGGAGACTAACTTTATTTATTTCTTAATAAATAAATACAAATTACAAAACAGATTCCAACAAAAAATTAATTAACAATTAATTCCTCTTGAGCTCTCTTGCTCCTTGTGCACCTATGCACTCTTCAAGCACCTTTGCTTCCTTGAACCTATTTGCAACCTTTCTCTAATCCACTAGGATTAACACCTTTAGACTACACTTAGTCTAAATAAAAATTCAATACAAATATAGAGCTCTATGATCAACACAAGAATAATCAATTTAACAATTAAAGGCTCAACTATATGCAATGATCAATTAGCACAAAATAAATAACCAATTAATTTCTTACCAAATACCAGCTCAAATAAGATCAGAAAATTAATTGCTTAACTTCTCAAGAATTGCACTCAGTAAATCAATTCGCTCGTGAACAGTAATAATCAGTGCAACAATAAATTCTGTGAGTTGTATGTTTTTTTGAATGAGAAAACATCAATTATATAGCCAATACACAAGTTACTGTTAATAATAGATATGTTCTAATTAAAATCCAACGAAAATTCCCACAACGGTAAAGCTAGACTTAGTCTAATATATATCCAGACTCATAATCTTTGTTAGCTATGTAGTTTGAATAATTTAACAACACCTTTAAGAGATAACTCTTCATATAACACTTTTGACTTTATCTCACAACATAAAAGGTGACGTGAAACAACTAATAGTGGAACAACTGAAATGACGTATGACAACATACTCTTTTCTCAACAAATCTTTAGAGTTCCAATAAACAATTACTCATTGAAAACCACAAATCACAATAAAGTAGTTGTCGTCCTTTAGATTTTCTAGGAATTCATGATTACATGCATACATATCACAATTAATGTTATCCACCTCTTTAGCTAACTAGACAAATCGATATATATATATATATATATATATATATATATATATATATATATATATATATATATATATATATATATCCACATGTAGTCCAAGTAAATGTATATCAAATACCAATTTATAATATGCATGCTAAACATGTAACATTGATAAAATATTTAATATATGTATTACTCCTTAAAAACCTTTTTCATAAAATCATTTAAAAACATTTTTCATTTAAGAAATATAATAAAAATACAAATAATATGTCTTAGAGCCTTTAAATGAAAAATCAATTATTATGCAATTGATCTTACATTCGTTTTCCTAAAAAAGAGAAAATCCTCCAAATTCTTGAATATCCAATCAAAGCTCCTTATCACCAAAATACCTGAAAACATCATAAAACAATTTAGTATTTTGAACATTTTATCATCAAAACATAAGGATGGAATATGACAAAGTCAACAACGAATTTCAGGTTTCAAACCTCTCAGAAACATTCGTGTCATTCGCTCCTCATTATCCACCAAATGGGATGCAAATAGAGATAACTCCGTAAACTTAGCCTAGTATTGTGATACAAACAAAGTTTGTGGAAATATTGTTCTGTTCTAGTTTGATGAATTCAACCTCCTTCATATGACGAATACTTTCTGGAAAATACTTATCGTTGAATAATTCCTAGAACTTCTCCCAAAACATCTTAAGTGCGGAAAGATGAGTACGTTTTACAAATTTTCATCAGTAATATGCCTCTCCACACAATACATAAAGATAGCGAAGGGAACCTTTTGCTCCTATGTGCATCCCAAGACATCAAATATTTTGGTGATCTGCTTAATTCAAGCTTCTGCCTTGAATGGCTCTGGCTTTCTCAAAAACTTTAGCGGTCCCAACTCCTTGAATTGCTTAGCAGTGACCAGCCATGAGTTATCATTATTTTCACCTGCATTTTGAACAGGAGTCTCTCTCGTTTGATGTTGCATGAATTGTAAAAAGCTCCTAAATATCCCATCGTTCATCATTTGGTCGGTGTTGTTGTTTATAGAAGGATTATTGTCTTCCTGATGCGCATTATCCTGGTTATTGATTGGCGGTGTCTCAATGGTTGCATGTGTTCCATTGCTTATCTCAAAAAAATTGGATTTCATTCTCAAATACTGCCATAAAACAAATGTTAATTAAAGAAATTGACATGTCACATATTATCCCTATATTCTGACAGACCAATTAAATAACAAATAAGCTTAGGTAGGACACACTACCAAGGATTTACTCGTTTCTCCCCTCCCAGTTCTAATCTCAGATCTCCACCAGAGATCTTATCTCTAAACTCTGATACCAACTGTGACACCCCCAAAATAGGTCCACACAACCCATTCTGAGTCGTTAAATACATGGTACAGAATTCAAATACAAACTTTATTTATACAAATATTAATTATCGTGTAAAATACGACAAAACATAAGCTGTGAGTTTCAATACAAATATTGTCTTGTAGACAATATTCAAACTCAAATAAAGTCCTCATTACAATTATTGTCACACTATTTTACAAAATAACGAGGATTACTATAATAACCATCTTGGATCATTACTCCACTCCCCAACTAGTCCCAGCTACATTCTCGCCTCCTGAGAAGAACAATGGAACCAAAAGGAAAAGGGTGAGCTCAATTAGCCCAATAAAAAATATTATGACTAAGATAATGTAGAACAAATTATCCTTAGTCCTCTACAGGAATAAATCTAATATAATACAATCGAAAATAAGTTTTAGATCAACAACTGCAGCGGAAACAACAATCCATTAGAAGAGTCAAGTAGAGCATGATGTCTACTATCTTCTATGATTTAAAAGTTCATCACCAATATTTTATCCCTGTAACACCAATCAATAATTATTTCCAATCAACGAATTATTTATGCACTACGGGCCAAAGACAATCGTTTGCAACACTAGTGGTCATGACCATGCCAAACACATGTCCATCTATGCACTATGGGCCAAAGATGACTTTCACCACAAACCTTTATCTGTAACATTAAAGGTCGTGATTATACCAATACATAATTCCTGATCATAATCATACCAATTAACAGCTCATCTTTTACACTACGGGTCAAAAATGACTTTCAACACAATATAAGCATGAAGATGATGACAATGATATAAAGAATCAATCAAGTGAGATCAATCATAAATATTAGAGATTTATAATAAGAAAGTTCAGAACAATATGTCAATGAAATGATATTAGATGGAACCAAATTATTAAAGATATTCTACTAATTTCTAAAATTTCCATTATTTAATAATAAGGTTATGAAAACAAACACAGGAGTAAGAGTAAGTCCTGTTCTGCAGAACTTCAAAAATTCAACCTAGAAACTTCATAGCTTACTCCTTAAAAATAAATTCAATATACCATATATGTATACACATGATTCCTTCACCAGATACATAATCAATTCTCATACAAATTACTAAACTTCCAACTCTAGATATCAAATTCCCATTTTTCAACCAATAATACTCTTTGACCTATTTAATCAAATACATAACACAAATTCCTTAAATATTTAATCATGATCATAACCCAGATTTTCTATAGAAATCATTCACACATGGACGGAGCCACATGTATATATATTGGAGGAGGCCACGGCCTCCCAAGGTTTAAATTTTTTGTAAGACTCACCTCCAAAGTTTGAAAATTTTATAAAACTCACTTGTACATTTGATTTGGTTTGAAAATTTTGTAAGGTTGCGGCCCCCTCAAGTTCTGACGAAACGTTGATATGTTTTAAAAGACTTTTTTTACTATGTTTTATTATCTTTGTCAAAGCAAATTTTATTACTATATTATTTTTGTTTTAATAAAAATATGTTTTATAATAGTAAAATTTTATTTTTTAGTGATGAATATATTTTATGTTGTTAACATTTTTTTTGACCCCCCTAAAAAACAAATCCTGACTCCGTCCTTGCATTCACAATCAAATTACCAAACAAATAGCAATATGATTCAATTGTTCTATTTTATACACTATATCTTACCTCTTAATTCTGATTGGTAACCCCTTCTCAATTCTATCTCTTCAATTACTGAGTATTAACACCACAATTCTTCAAGAATCATCAAAGTTTCAAGCTTGTTCTATTTGTAGAGTAAGAGAATTATGAAGTGAATATACTGAAGTTTATTTTTTTTTTCTTTGCTTGGAGAAGAATTGTATCTGAAGAGTAAAGCTTGTATTTACAGGAGGATTTTACCTGGGCATTACGTTGTAGCCTGGATGAACTGTTGGTCTATATAACTATTATCAATCCAGCTCTTGCTTAATATTCTCATGACTCAGCTTGTCATGCCAATTGTAAGGCAGCTCATGCCATGCTTATATAAGACTTATTTGGTTTGAAAAAATAGAATATCCTATTTTCTTACCCTCTATACATATCGCATTGTAAATACTGCATTTTAAATATACCCAATATATTCCAAAAATTTGAATAAAATATCCATTAATTATTTTTATTAAAACGGAAAATATTTATTAAATAAAAATATTTTATTTAATAAATTAATTTATTATATTAAAATAATTTATTTTCCATAAATTACCTTAATATTCACCAAAATACAACAAATGTATTAAAAAATATCCCAAATATTCACTTAATAAATGTAATTAAATATATTTATCATGTCTCGTTTCCATATAAATTATATCGTAATTAATTACATACGCAGTATAATCAATCAAGTAAAATAATAATTTTACTTTCTTCTTTCACCATAAATTGTTTTCAAAAATTTATTAAATATAATAAATATAAATCATTATACTTATTTTACTACAAACATCCACATATTATACTGCCTATAATCACACATACAATGTAATATAATATATTATTAAAATAAAATTTTAATTCTTTTAATTTTTATTTTATTATCTGAAACTCTAAATCGCTACATAAACCTTATTCAGCCTATACTTAATTCTTCTCATACCGAAGCTATCCCCATTGCCCAAGTCAAAGTTTCATGATGTGACTTCGTTTCGTAGTGAGGATTGAACGTGTTTTTGGTGATTGAAACGCGTGAACGAATTTAGCATTAATAATAACCATACAATTACTTTTGTACTAAACATTACATACTTTTGAGAGTAAAACAAAACTTGGAATATAATATATTCTTAAGATTTATAAGGTTTATAAATATGAATTTTTTGTGGAACATAGAGTGATATTTATAATTATATCGTCTAATTTAAATTTATTCACATTAATTTAAAATTTTAGAAATTTTAAAAAACTTTAAAATGTTAAAAAGAAATATATTTTCTGAATTTATGAAATATTAATTATTATAAACTCAATTTTTTTTTTGAATATGCAATTAAGTACGCCAATCCATACGATACACACAATAAGGTCGCCCCAAGTCCCCCAACTGAAGGATTTGTTCAAACCCTGCAGCAGCAACCCCAACACAATGAAGATAAAATTTCGATAGAGACTAACAAGGAATTGGAAATAAAAGAATCAAATGGGATAGCCATAACAGGAACAGAAAATATGTAGGATATCATGTCTGATAAAGAAGAATTAAGGGAAAAAGAAATAGCCAATTAAAAGAATGGACTTAGAGGAAGTTGAGTTGGAGAACTTATTCACACTTAATAGGTTGAGGAGGTTAAGAAAGCAAATCAAGGAACACACGTGGATGCAAGGATATATCAGGGGCAAGAAGGGAAACAACAAGTCAATTTAGTACTCCCTCCGTCTCATGAAAAAAATCTTTATTATTATTTTGGGTAGTCTCATGTTAAATGTCCATTTTCTTTTAATAACCAAACTTTTACACATTTTTTTCTATTATGCCCGTAGCATTAAATATCTCATACTTTTCATATTCTAATTCCCTCTCCATATTTAATAAGTATGGAGATAGAATATTTTGAATTTAATAGCTAAAAAGTCACTCTCTCACCTACATTGAAAATAATTAATGACATTATTATGGGCAATTTTATCATTTTATACATCTTCTTAATATACGTGAAAAATTTATCAAAATTTTTATCTTGGGACGGAGGGAGTAGTATAATAGTAGTTGTTTGTTGAACCACCTAAGGACTGATTATAATTACTAACGAGAGGTGTATTGTTGTCATGAATTATCTAAAATTCTGTACTACTGATTCTATAAAGTGTCGTATCTTGTAATAGAAGAATTCAATGAATGAAAAATATACTCTTTCCTCTCTATTTCTTTCTCTCTTTTCTACTTCTCTACTTCTCTACTTCTCTACTTCTCTTTGTTAATTTTAATAGTCTAGTTGAAGAGATTTTCAACAATACCATGGAGGTGCGGCCCTCATAAAATGATGTAAACAATTATAAAATATCGTTAAATATATATTTATATTCTGATAACATATTTTTATTTTAAAAATATCAAGGACCTTTTTTTTTAATGTTGAAAGAAGAAATCAAAGGTTACTAATCAAGACGCATTCACCAAGTTTATTTTTCTTGAAATAGTTAAAACTTTTATTTTGGAAAGTTGGACTTTCAATTACTTTCTGTATATTTTATTTATTACTCCTTCCGTCCCATGATAAAAGTCTTTATTACTATTTTGGGTAGTTCCATGTTAAATGTCCACTTACATTTAATAACCAAATTTTTACACATATTTTCCTATTATACCCGTAGCATTAAATATATAATACTTTTCTTATTTTAATTCTCTCTCCATATTTAATGACATTATTATGAGTAATTTTGTCATTTTATTCATCTTCTTAATATGCGTGAAAAGTTCAACATGACTTTTATCGTGGGACGGAGGGAGTACTTCTAATCTTCAACGAATCATGTTATCGTCATAAATACGTTTTCAATAGTAGTGTCCGGTGGATCGTAATTAGTTTAAAGGTTTTTCACATAAACATCTATTCCTTCTCTATGAATTTTTAGATTTTTTTTTTTTAAATTTAGTCAATGGTACTTCTTGAATGTTATAAATATAAAAATACTACTAACTATAAAATTTGTTATAAAACTTTGTTTTTTATTGTTCATAGTTGCAGTTTCAAGTATTTTTCCAACAATTATGCGCCAAAAGTATGCGCATTTGTTTCATACAAAATGTCGAAATGAAACATTTTGATAAAAGAAACTTATTTCTAGGCATATTTTCATATATAACATTTTAAAGTCGACTTATATATGAAATATTTAAATTAAAATTTATCATGAACTTTTTAAATTTTGAAATTACAATCTTGAATATTGTAACTATCTAAAAAATGTTACGAATTTTTAAAACTTAAATCATAAGATTTTTGGATTTGACTTATTAAAGTTTAGATGGAATTCTTTTTTAGTTGTAAAAAATTGTTGTTTTCGAAAACTTACAATATTAATATTTTGATAAGACTCTTTCTATTTTAGAAAAAAAATGAAGTATTATTTTGCAAAAAGCAATAATTAAGGAACTATTATATAATCTATGTCTTTGATATTCTATTTGCGTACATAAATTATTCCTTTTGTTTTATTTTTCTGGTGTCATTTTCTACAAAATTATTGAATTCAAAATATTTTGAATGCATGTAATAGGATTGATTCATTGCAGGTCGTAAAAGAGTACAAAATCAGAATATACAGGAAAATTATTCAGTATCCTTTTGGTCCTAACTTGTTTTGACCAATTCTATTGTGGAGGCCAAGTAAAATTAACTAGTTAACTATTGAGTCAATCTATATTAATTAGAATTAAATGAGTGATTAATTATTTTATAAGAAATGAGTTGATTAAAATTTATATTATGAAAAATAGGTCCAAATTAAATAATTATATTTTAATTCATTTTCATATTCTATCTCTAATGTTTAGAAAGAGGAGAGAGAAAGGCACGGGGGATCACCCTTCTTTTTCTTTTAAAGTAGCCCAAATTACAAATGACAATTTTTTGTCCCAAATAAAAATAATGGTTGGACCCTGTCAGTTATGTCTATTATCTTTGTCCTTAAAAATGAAGTTGTTTAAAAATAAAATGAGCAGGTAAAACAAGTTTAATAAATCATTCAAGACTATAAAATTTGTTTTAATTATATCTCCTTAACTTAAACATTAACAAATATCATACTTACTTCCTCCGTTTTACAAAAGAAAATTGAAGTACAAAAATAATTTTTTTATAAAAAATGTTTAAACTATATAACTCAAACACAAAAAAAAAAAAATTAAGCACAAAAATTATTTTATCAAAAACATTTAAGTAGGGTGCACTACCTACTCTAACACCGTATTTGTAAGTTTTTATTTGAATGGAAGGGAATTGAAGGAAATGAAAAATAATTAAAATACCTTCAAATTTTATGTTTGTGAGTTTTTTTAGGAAGGAATGGAAGAAATTTGGAGGTAAAATTAATTTTATTTTTGACTCAAAACTTTCCCCTCAAAAGTAGGAGGATTTGGAGGGATGAGAAATGTGACACCCCAAAATAGGTATACACAACCCATTCTGAGTCGTCAAATACATGATACATAATTCAAATACAAACTTAATTATACAATTATCGTGTAAAATACGACAAAACGTAGTTGAGAGTTTTAACACGAATATTGTCTCGTAGACAATATCCAAACTCAAATGAAGTCTTCATTATTATTATTATCACAATATTTTATAAAATAGTGAGGACTACTATAGCCACCATCTCGGACCATCACTCCGTTTTCCGACTAGTAGTCCCAGCTATATTCTCATTTCCTGAAGAGAACAATGAAAGCAAAGGGTGAGCTCAACTAGCCTAGTAAAGAATATTATGGCTAAAATAATGCAGAATAAATTATCGTTAGCCTTCAACATTGTAAAACTGATAGAATATAATAGACAACAAGTCTAACAGCAGCGGGACAAACAATTCATTAGAAGAGTCAAGTAGAGCATGATAACTACTATCTTCTATGATTTAAAAGTTCATCATCACTATTTTATTTCTGTAACACATTTCAATAAATAATCCACATCATCGAATTATCCATGCACTACGGGCCAATGATATTCATTATTATCACATCTATGAATTATCCATGCACTACGGGCCAAGGATATTCGTTATTATCACCAGTGATCATGATCATGTCAAACAACGATTCATCTTTGCACCCTTGGCCGAAGAGAACCCATGGTCATGATCATACCAAACAATTGTCCATCAATGCACTACGGGCCAATGAAGACTTTTACCACATCATTTGTAACATTACAGGTCATGATTATACCAATACAAAATTCTTGGTTATAATCATACCAATCAACAGTCCATCTATGCACTATGGGCCAAATATGATTTTCATCACAATATAAGCATGAGGATGATGACAATGATATAAGAAATCAATTAAATTAGAGCAATGATAAATTTTAAATATTTATAATTCAATTTATCCAGAATTCAATAATGTCTAAATTGTTAACATGATATTGTTTTGTGGAGTAAAATTTAAAAATAATATTGTATCAAAAATAATTTGGACAGAAAAAAAATTAATTTTTATCATGAATAGTCCCCGGGTGAATAGTACTCGAGTGAATAGTACCCCGACATGAAAAGATTAAAAATTAACAATAATGTTCAGAATAATATTTCCGTGAAAAGATACTAGATGAAGCGCAAATTTCAAGGATATTTTACTAATTTCAAGGAGTATAGAAGCAATACTTAACAAAATGAGTGTAGAATTCAGAATCTAAAACGAAATAATATTACTTATATACTACAGAGTGTGAGATCCCGAATTTTATGAAATAAAAGTATTCAATTTTCTTATAATTATTATGTTATTTAGTAAATAATTAAATTGATAAAGGTTAAAGTTAAGGGTGATATTTGAAAATTTTACAAAGTAAACAAGTTGATATAAAATATTCGTTGTGTCGGAGAATATTCGTTTTAACAGGGAATATTAGTACGACGGTACAATCATTGGTGGACCCCACAATGAAAGTATTGTCGTATTTAGAAAATGACAGAATTATCTTTTTATAAAAATAACGAAGAAATTTTTACCATTAAACTGTTGAACTACCCTAGTAAAAATACGATGTACGCATTGGTTGCATAGTAGCACACCTGTATTGATTATTGATGCTTATGTGAGAAGTCACTCGACCATATCTCTCATATTATTGATTCAATTATTGTCACAAAGATTATCTCGTGATAATATTTTATATTATTAAATCAATAATTGAGACAACAAAGTTATTCATATTATTATTTACAATATTGACGATGTCTAGAAGTTCTCTCAAGGAGAGGTTTGGTCACCTAATTGCGCGCCAATAAGGAGAAATCCTTATCGGAAAGCCCCCTCTTATCTGGGAACGATCTGGTTGTTAATATTGTGAGTTATAATATTAGTGATGAATAAGTTCGTGTTGATTAAAGATGAAATTGATAGTTCCATTCTGTTGGGATTATTAGTGTTAGTGGAAATCGACATTTATTTCGATAATAATTGATGTCTGGAAGTTATATTGTCCAATCGGGTAATTAATCGGATAAATGAGCAATTAATTGCTATTAAATCACATATTTATAACTATTTGTTCACATATATGTACTATTGATTCACATGCATGTACTATTAAGGGAGTGATAATACTTGCATGACTGAATTAAAAATGAAGGTATAGATGAAGGTACTATACTGTAATTATTTTTTTCACATGTATAGAACTATTGAGTCACATGATTGTACTATTGATTCACATGATGTACTATTAGGAGAGGTGGTGCAAGTTTGATAATACTTGCAGGACTAAATTAAAAATAAAAAAAAGATGAAGGTATTATACTGTAACATTTCGAGCCCCAAAATATGCAATTATCGAAATTATATTTCCTATAAATATAAGCTCATTCTTCCTTCATTCTCACCAATTCACTACGACTCACAAGAGCAATTATAGAGAGAGAAGCTATAGAGAGAAGTTATAGAGAGAAGAAAGAAGAAAGTCCGCTTTACTTCACTATTCCAAAGATCCAAATCTTCTTCTCGAGGTAAGGGGTATTATTTATTTCATATTCAAGAGATATTATTTTTAAGATTCGTATGAATATTATTTTTCGCTCAATATTCGTAAGGAATATCATTTTCGTTCAATATTCATTGTCTTCGTTTAATATTCGTAAAGAATATTATTTTCGTTCAATATCCGTAAGGGATGTTATTTATTTCTTATTCGTAAGGGGTATTATTTATTTCATATTCTGAAGAGATATTATTTTTCGTATTCGTATGAATATTATTTTTGTTCAATATTCGTAAGGAATATCCTTTTCGTTCAATATTCATTGTCTTCGTTTAATATTCGTAAGGAATATTATTTTCGTTCAATATTCGTAAGGGATGTTATTTATTTCTTATTTGTAAGGGGTATTATTTATTTCATATTCTGAAGAGATATTATTTTTTCGTATTCGTATGAATATTATTTTCGTTCAATATTCGTAAGGAATATCATTTCGTTCAATATTCGTAGGAATATTATTTTCGTTCAACAGTTGTAAGGGATATTATTTTTGTTCAGTATTCTTAAGCAATAATATTTTCTTTCATACTCTGTAGTATGTGAGTAATATTATTTCGTCTCATATTCCTGATTATACCCTCATTCTGTTAAAGTATTGCTTCTATACTCCGTGAAATTAGTAGAATATCCTTGATATTTGCGCTTCATCCACTATGTTTTCATAGAAATATTATTCTGAGGTTTCTTGATAATTATTGATCTTTTCATGCCAAAATACTATTTATGAGTTACTATTTACGGGTACTATTCACTCAGTTACTATTCACTCGAATATTATTCATTTGGGTATTCGGGGCACTTTTCATGCCAGAGTACTATTCATGAGTTACTATTCACCTGGTTAATATTCACTCGGGTATTTGGGGCACTTTTCATGCCGGGGTACTATTCATGAGGTACTGTAACGACCCCAAAATTCATACAATTTAATTCTCGACTTCGGTCATTAACAATACATTCAACCTCTAATTTTACATCATTAAACGATAATACAACCATTGAAATTTGCGGAATAATTAAAATTTTCTATTACAATTAAAATTTTCTATCACAAACTATTCTCGTTCCCAGAACTTTCAACCTTTACATCTAAATATCTTTGAATCATTTTAATACTACAAGAGTTTACATCGCAAAATGATATTACAATTCAACATTAATACATTATTCGGAACCTTAAACATGGTTCAAATAATGATAACTCAGCCAAAGTATATAAACTTCAAGTATCACATCTGATTCATATCTTTCAAGTAGCACATACTTTACCTTAAATCTTTAACCTACAAAAGTGGTTATTTGCAAGGTTGAGCTCGACAGCCCAGCAAAATCTAACAGTTTTCATGCATCACATAACACATAATAACAGGCTCAACATATAACTTATATGTTATAGTTCATATAACAAGTATAAAGATTGAGTCCTTACTCAATCAGCATGCTTTAATCAATCAACATAGTCATAAATTAACTTTAACATTTCATACTTTCAACATATATATAACATATCATGCCCTTTGCAATAAAAATTTAAAACAGTTAATCATCAAGTTCACATAGCAAATAGGAACTGAAAGACTTGCCTTGATCGTTGTTTACCAATAACAGTTTAACAGCTTATAGTTATCTGTACTTCACTCGCCCTACATAATTATCATTCACATCAACTATTAGTCACATAGCAACGCATAGTAGTTGTAATGTAAACTTTAATCTACATCCTATAACTCTTCGCTTTTAATCAATACACAATGTTCAATTTGATTGTGTTAACTTTAGACTTATAACTCACTATATTTCTTCTTAGTCAAACTCGAAGTTCATTCAAGTGCTTAAGTCTTGCTAGGACTACTTATTGGTTTTATATTAAATCCATTCCATATCTTATAATATTCATTTCAATTGAATTGAGACACTTTTTAAGTTCATAACACTTGGCACGGCGTTTCGACGTTCATTCGTCACACGCCAGATTCGTCCCTCTTGTGTGTGCTTAGTATGCTTATACAACTTATCTAATACATCATTTATTAATGTTAAGCATTATTATATTTATTAATATTCATGTTTTATAACTTAAGACAACATCTTTTATCGTCAGGAGCACTACATTTGCATACGTACATTCCCAACGCCCTCCGATTGCCTCCTAATACATATTAGTCCCACAAATGACCATTTTGACCCATGTTGACGACCTCAAATTGAAAAACTTAAAGAACTAAAGTTGTAGGCCTATTCGTCCTCGTTCCGGATCATCTTGAATCACCTCAATCGGAATTCGTATGAAAACGTTATGGCCAATTTACTACAGGAGTTCAAAATCGCTCGACCAGACTACTATTCCACGTTAAATGAGAAATAAGTCGAGCGATGGCGTTGCAGCGTGAAATTGGCGCTGTGGAACTAATTTCATGACACTGACGCGAGTTCTAAGTCATGTTTAATTTTTGGCTACCGAGGCGCCTAAACTTATAAAACCGCATACCGAAGAAACGAGACACAACAATTCTTAATGGTTTAATGACTTCTAGCAGTTAAATTAACATATATAATTTATGTAAATCACACATAACATTAATAAGCATACATATACTAATTTAGCACAACTTAAACAATAATTTAAGAGAAGTTAAATCCTTGAAACTCTATTTTAAAACAAAACTCCATTGTTGACGCTGTTTTACAAGGTTTAACACTGTAAACCACAATTATCCAATGAATTCATTCCTTTGAACTACGTTCTCATTAAGTTCTTACCCAATTAACATACTTAAGGTTCAATTTCACAATTAGCATATAATCACATACTAATTTTGTTATCCTACAAAACATGTTCATGTACATGTAATCACTGTAAAACCATTTTTCTTATTTTTGAACTTACATGTAAACTACAGTCATATATCTATGCTAGTTATTACCAAAATACATGATTCCATAATCAATTAGTAAAACATATGGATTACAGACACTTTTTGTAAAGAATTTTTTATACTACAGTCAAATTTAGAAACACAGAGAATCAAATTCACAGTAAATTTGGCGTAAAATATATATGGTAAAGACATACCTTCAATTTGCTCAGACAATCTTTGTTAAACACCACAAATGACTATTTGAAAGTCTCAGGAAGTCTCTCTTGCTTTTTTCTCAGACTCTCTCAAAACTCGCTGAATTTTTCTTTTTCTTTCTTAGGCTTAAGTTTAGACAAATACGTAAACTAAAAATCTAACTGATAATCTATGCGTACTCTAAAACTGATAAGACAACATAAAATAAAAGAAACACATATGGTCATTATAAACCTAATAAATACTATCAGTTACCAATATAATGCATAAATTATAAATATATTTTATTTATTTAATTTATTTTATTAATAATTCAAATTTTAAAAAAAATCCAAAAGCCATAAGGCTCCATTTGGCAAAACTCTTTAAAAATTAAAGACTTAATATATTTAAGTCTTGTTTGGCAAAACTAAATTAAACTTCTTTAATTTATTTTAATAACTCCTTTATAATACAATTATTTATCACACTTTATTTAATTAAGTTTTCATACTTAATTTAATTAATTCTAATAACAATTTATTGAATAAATCATTTAACCATTATAAACTCTTTAACTTAATTATTAAATTAAATTAGAATATTATCTCATAACAATTAATTTCTTAACCCATTAATTATTTATTAAACAAATAATTAACCAAATCAAATCAAATCAAATTAAACAAATATTTATTCAATAATAAACACATCCATTAAATATTTATATAATTCAATAAATATTTATAATTACAATTAAAATTCTGGATTGTTACATTAATCACATCGTAATAAGAATTTCAATTATTAAATTCTTATTTTAATAACTTATGAAAATTCGGGTTGTCACATCCTTCCCTCCTTGTAAGAATTCCGTCCTCGGAATCAAAGAAACCTCCTTTACTCGGTTTTCACAAAGTCTCTTTTCAAAAATTTATCGTTGAATATCTTCAACACATTACCTTAATATAGATTTTATATTTCCTACTACATTCATTATTTCAACAAATTCTAGGTTTTATTTCATAACTTTCACTTAAATTCAATTATATTGTGAGTATTATATACTCTTTAACCCATTCATTTCCTTTGCTAAGGATCGTTATCATAAACACTCGGGATATTACATTCACCCATTCTTCTAAGAATTTCATCCTCGAAATTTTATCTATTAATCTTTATTCATTCAATCTATCTAAATAGATTTTACGTTAATACTTTATTCATTCATTGGGTTCTACAAACAAATTCTTTCTCTAATGATCTTTCTAAGATTATCATATTCCTCACCTCTTCTTCTTCTAAGAGTTTCACATTTCTCTTCTTTCTAGAGTTTCAATTCTTTCTTGAAATTATTATGTTTTGCTTATTTTCTCATCCTTTCCACTTTCACCTTTCAGAATAATAAGAATCTTCCACAATTGCTCAATAATTGGGAAGTGATATCAATAACAGGAATTTAAAAGATTCCAAATCATGCTGAGGCTCATAAGACCTTGAACTACGTCCACGGTTATAAGTACTCTTTCAACTTAAACCTTAACAGTCATTAGACTATAGGGACTCCTGTACTTAGGGTGTTAAGCCCTTCATACGATGTATTGTGCACAAACATCTAAACGCATCGCGTAACTATGTCCACGGTTACAAGTAATCTTTCAACTTTAACCTTAACAATAACACTGTAGGGACTCCCCATACTTAGGGTGATCAACCCTTCGTACCATGTATTGTGCACAAACATCTAAACACTTCTGCGTAATCCCCTATAAAAGGGTTGATCATATCAGTATTTCAACATCTGAATCCGCACCAACACAATTTGGTTTGGCAAAACTTCTCAAGAAACGCTTGAATTTCATGAACATCTTTCAATAATCGTCTAGCTGAATAAAATAGCATAGACTTCTACAACAATTCGGACATCAATCGAAATATACATACATATATATATATATATATATATTCTCATATCTCAAAGAAATCTCAAAAATCTTTTTATGGCGTCATGATTATGACATTGTCATACTACATCTTACCATAGTGGGTTGACGATCATATGATCACATCCAACACCAGCTTCCATTGCATTGATGACTCCATCGTTTATCATATCACCTGTTGCATATAGTTAAAATATATTTTGAAAATTTAAAGATCATTTTTTTTATCTAGCCGAAACAAACAACATAGATACGCGAATAATAACACTATTTTAAAAATTCTTTGGTTCACTAGTGTGATCCAACATTTTTCAAAAATCAAAAGTACAACCATCGGCACGAAGTCAATAAATCTTGAAAGTCTAGCATAGCTAGTAGATTTAGAATATCCAGGTATCCATCAACTTCAATCTTTACTTCATTACTTCATTACTTAACCATTCTATCAATCTTCAACTTCATCAATTCTCTCTATACTATAACCGTTTTCTACCCAAAATAGATCATCAAACTTACCGCACATTGGAAGTTCAGGAACTTGCCACAATAATATGATTTTAAGAACTTATCCTAGTCAGACCATAGGTGTCCATTCGCTGAGGGGTTCAAAACATACCATATGATTATGAGTCACGAACTTACCATATGCATTAGTTTTAAGAACCGCACCTAATCCTAATAATATCTAACTAATCTTAACAGTTTCTAACTATCAAATATACACATGAGAAAAGAATCACCATTTCACCACACATACATTGATAACGCGACACCAACATTCCAATGATTTTCAATGTGATAAACTGAGTCCAAGCACAAAACCCTCGCCCATACAAAGGTTTGTACAACTCAGCCACCACATGAGTCCTCAATTGAAATCCCACCTAACTCTATCTTACTCTTAACAACTTACCCTTAACTTGCTCAATACGAATTCTTCGTATCACATTATCTATAACTCCTCGTGAGTTTATCTTGTACTATATCATAGTACATTATCTTCATAGCATCAAGCTATAATTATTCAAACATTACAGACCATCTTCCTTTTATAACTTAAATAGATCACGTCGTGATCTTATTCTATAATCATCTCCCTTAAAATTCTTTTCTTAACTCGTGATTCTTTTGTTTTACGATCATCTTTATTTCCTTTTTCATCATTTATGATTTCGTTTATGCTTTTAATCTTCCAAATTTTGTGTATTCATCATTATTCGTTATCTTGGCTATTGGAGTTAGGTAACTCCCATTTCTTATCTTTATATCTCTTCAAGATTCTTCTTTGAATTCTCTTGTTTATAAAACATTTCTTCCTTTAAGAATTTCTAACTTCGTTTACATTGCTCAACATTTCATTCGAGTTCAACATTTATATCATACGTATCCACTTTCTATACTTGGTACACATCGAGTCTCTAATAGTTTCAATATGGTACACTGAGTGGTTTCCCAGAAACAACCAACAAACTAGGTTCCGAGTTTCTAGTTCGTATATACCTCCGCTCTATGAAGGAATCGTTTAGCCCAGATACCATACATCAACTATTAAGGAGTACAATTGTACCATACTTAAATATAACCTTTTTATTCCTAACTTTTTTATCATTCTCTTCTTATAGACATTGTCTATTTATTATCATCTTACATCCTTATTATTGGAGTTGGGTAGCCCCACTTTTATATTCCTTATAACTCTGCGAGATTCTTCTTTGAATCCTCTCACGCATGTTTTAATCCCTTCTTTATATATTTCTTAAATTACTTCTTATTGTTCAAACTCTATTTGAGCTTAATCTTTCATTATCTGCACCTCTCTTCTCTAAGGTTATAGCCTAAGGTACTCTTACATAAGGTTTCTAACCTATCAGCTTTTATACCAACTGTAACGACCCCAAAATTCATACAATTTAATTCTCGACTTCGGTCATTAACAATACATTCAACCTCTAATTTTACATCATTAAACGATAATATAACCATTGAAATTTGCAGAATAATTAAAATTTTCTATTACAATTAAAATTTTCTACCACAAACTATTCTCGTTCCCAGAACTTTCAACCTTTACATCTAAATATCTCAGAATCATTTTAATACTACAAGAGTTTACATCGCAAAATGATATTACAATTCAACATTAATACATTATTCGGAACCTTAAACATGGTTCAAATAATGCTAACTCAGCCAAAGTATATAAATCTTTAAGTATCACATCTGATTCATATCTTTCAAGTAGCACATACTTTACCTTAAATATTTAACCTGCAAAAGTGGTTACTTGCAAGGTTGAGCTCGACAGCCCAGCAAAATCTAACAGTTTTCACGCATCACATAGCACATAATAACAGGCTCAACATGTAACATACATGCTACAGTTCATATAACAAGTATAAAGATTGAGTCCTTACTCAATTAGCATGCTTTAATCAATCAACATAGTCATAAATTGACTTTAACGTTTCATACTTTCAACATATATATAACACATTATGCTCTTTGCAATAAAGATTTAGAATAGTTAATCATCAAGTTCACATAGCAAATAGGAACTGAAAGACTTGCCTTAATCGTTGTTTACCAATAACAGTTTAACAGCTTACAGTTATCTGTACTTCACGTGCCCTACATAATTATATAATTATTCACATCAACTATTAGTCACATAGCAATGCATAGTAGTTGTAATGTAAACTTTAACCTACATCCTATAACTCTTCCTATTAATCAATACACAATTTTCAATTTGATTGTGTTAACTTTAGACTTATAACTCACTATATTTCTTCTTAGTCAAACTCAAAGTTCATTCAAGTGCTTAAGTCTTGCTAGGACTACTTATTGGTTTTATATTAAATACATTCCATATCTTATAATATTCATTTCAATTGAATTGAAACACTTTTTAAGTTCATAACACTTGGAACGGCGTTTCGACGTTCATTCGTCACACGCCCGATTCGTCTCTATTGTGTGTGCTTAGTTTGCTTATACAACTTATCTAATACATCATTTATTAATGTTAGCGATGGCACCAAGAACGCGAAATTGGTGTTTGTGGCTGATTTCTAAAGGTTCATGCGGCTGAGTTACGGGTTCTGGCTCGATTTTTGGCCCTGAGGTGCCGAAACTTACAGAACCGCACACGAAGAACAAAACCTAGAAATTCTTAACACTTTAATGGCTTCTAGTAGCTAAATTAACATATATAATTTATGTAAATCACACATAACATTAACAAGCATACATATACTAATTTAGCACAACTTAAACAATAATTTAAGAGAAGTTAAATCCTTGAAATATTATTTTAAAACAAAACTCCATTGTTGACGTTGTTTTACAAGGTTTAACACTGTAAACCCCAATTATCCAACAAATTCATTCCTTTGAACTACGTTCTCATTAAGTTCATACCTAATTAACATACATAAGGTTCAATTTCACAATTAGCATACAATCACATACTAATTTTGTTATCCTACAAAACATGTTCATGTACATGTAATCACTGTAAAACCATTTTTCTTATTTTTGAACGTACATGTAAACTACAGTCATATATCTATGCTAGTTATTACCAAAACACATGATTCTATAATCAATTAGTAAAACATATGGATTACAAACACTTTTTGTAAAGAATTTTTTATACTACAGTCAAATTTAGAAACACAGAGAATCAAATTCACAGTAAATTTGGCGTAAAACATATATGGTAAAGACATACCTTCAATTTGCTCAGACAATCTTTGTTAAACACCACAGACGACTATTTGAAAGTCTCAGGAAGTCTCTCTTGCTTTTCTCTCAAACTCTCTCAAAACTCTCTGAATTTTTCTTTTTCTTTCTTAGGTTTAAGTTTAGACAAATACGTAAACTAAAAATCCAACTGATAATCTATGCGTACTCTAAAACTGATAAGCTAACGTAAAATAAAAGAAACCCATATGGTCATTATAAACCTAATAAATACTATTAGTTACCAATATAACGCATAAATTATAAATATATTTTATTTAATTATTTTATTTTATTAATAATTCAAATTTTAAAAAAAATCCAAAAGTCATAAGGCTCCGTTTGTCAAAACTCTTTAAAAATTAAAGACTTAATAAATTTAAGCCTTGTTTGGCAAAACTAAATTAAGCTCCTTTAATTTATTTTAATAAGTCCTTTATAATACAGTTATTTATCACACTTTATTTAATTAAGTTTTCATACTTAATTTAATTAATTCTAATAACAATTTATTGAATAAATCATTTAATCATTATAAACTATTTAACTTAATTATTAAATTAAATTAGAATATTATCTCATAAAAATTAATTTCCTTAACCCATTAATTATTTATTAAACAAATAATTGACCAAATCAAATCAAATCAAATTAAACAAATATTTATTCAACAATAAGCACATCCATTAAATATTTATATAATTCAATAAATATTTATAATTATAATTAAAATTTTGGATTGTTACATTAATCACATCGTAATAAGAATTTTAATTATTAAATTCTTATTTTAATAACTTATGAAAATTCGAGTTGTCACAGGTATTCCCGAAGTACTATTCACGGGGTACTATTCACCCGAAAAATATATTTCTTTTCTATCCAAATTATTTTTGATACGTGAATATCATTCTTGAATTTTACTCCACAAAGTAGTATCATGTTGACAATTTAGATATTTTTAAACTCGGGATAAATTTAAAGTCTTTAATATTTATCATTTATTTCGTTTGATTAATGCTTATATCATTGTCATCATCTTCATGCTTATTTTGTGATGAAAGTCATCTTTGGCTTATGTGCAAAGATGGACTGTTGATTATTGGTTTTACAGTTGTATATCTTTGGCTTACGTGCAAAGACAAACTATTGATTGGTAGCTTTGGCCTGTAGTGGAAAGATGGACAGGTGTATGACATGATCATGACCACGGGTGATAATAACGAATATCCTTGGCCCGTAGTGCATGGATAATTCGATGATGTGATTAAGGATCGTGACCATTAGTTAACAGATTGAATGTCTTTGGTCAGTAGTGCACTAACAGAGAATTTGATTGATATGATCATGACCATTGATTTTATAGTTGAATATCTTTGGCCCGTAGTGCAAAGGTAGACAACTGATTGGTATGATCATTGTTATTATATTTGAATATCTTTAGCCTTTGGGGTGAGGATATTGAGTAAACGTTCTATTAAGCCTTTGTGGCAAGGAGAAATTGTTGATTTACATGATTATAAATATGAATTATGGATTTAACTATAATCTTTGGTGGTTCAGGTGAAGACAGGTGATGAGAGTTCTTTTTGTCTTGGGTATAGCAAAGAACTGTTGATGAGTATTACATGAATGAAATATTAACGATGGACTTTTAATCTAGAGGAGATAGTAGACATTATGTTCTACATGACTCTTCTAATGGATCGCTTGTTCAGCTATAGTTAAACTTGATGTTTATTGTATTCTATCAGTTGTTATACTGTTGAAGACTAATGATAATTTATTCTGCATTATCTTAGTCATAATATTTCTTATTGGGCTAGTTGAGCTCACCCTTTTGCTTTCATTGTTCTCTTCAGGAAATGAGAACATAGCTGGGACTAGTCGGGGAACGGAGTGACAGTCCAGATGGTTGCATTAGTAGTCCTCATTATTCTGTGAAATAGTGTGATAATAATTGTAATGAGGACTCTATTTGAGTTTGAATATTGTTTAGAAGGCAATATTCATGTAAAAACTCTCAGCTCATGTTGTATAATGAAGTTTGTAGTTGAGTTCTGTACCATGTATCTGGCGACTCAAGATGGGTGATGTATACCTGTTTTGGGGGCGTCACACAGAGTATGGAAGAAAATATTATTTCTTATGAATATTGAACAAAAATAATATCCCTTACAACTGTTGAACGAAAATAATATTCCTTAAGAATATTGAACGAAGATAATATTCCTTACGAATATTGAACAAAAATAATATTCCTTACAAATATTGAACGAAAATAAAATTCTTTACGAATACGAAAAATAATATCGTAAGTGAATATGAAATAAATAATACCCCTTACCTTAAAAGGAGAGTATTTTTGACTGGTATGGCGGGGATATTCTTGAAGAAAACTTATACTATTTTCTACACTCAAAGCTTCCTTAAACTCTAAAGAAATACGATCAATATTATAGAAGAAGAATTCTCTGATTCAGGTGTGATTTTCATTTCTAAACTAAGCATCTTATTTATAGGAGAATGGCATGATACTATTTGAATTAGAAAATCACGGATTGCACAGTAGGAAAAAAAAATTTCACGGGCGAACGTTCACGTACGAATTTTAATTATTTTTTGATTTTACTATGCTGCACTATACAACCACTATGCAGTACTATGCAACATTATGCAGTACTATGCATAATAAAATATAATATATTCTATTTTATATAAAAAATAATACTTATATATATATAAGTAATCAAATAACATTGAGATAACTTTCTCTCGACTGTTTTGAAAAATAGGTAAGTGGGGGGTCCATATAATAAGCCAAATTTACAACAAATACTTCATTAAAATCCTCTCTATTTATCTCAATTCATTTGTCTTCACAAAACATATTTTTAATAACATTTATTTATCATTATTATAACTCGCAATATTAACAACCAGATCATCCCCAAGAAAGAGGGGGCTTTCCGATAAGGACTTCTCCTTATTGGTGCGCATTTAGGTGACCAAACCCCTTTTCTCGACAAAACTTTCTAGACATCATCAATAATGCAAATAATAATATGAAAAACTTTGTCGTCTCAATTATTGATTTAATAATATTAAATATTGTGAAAATAATTGAATCAATAACGTGATATACTATGCAATAATTACTATGACAATAATTGAATAAAAGTGAGTGACTTCTCACGTAAGCATCAATAATCAAAGATACTGTACAATACCGTGTGCTACTATACAACCACGCGTATTACTATACTTTTATCACCGGGTATTTCAACAGTTAACGGTAAAACTTTTGCCATTATTTTTATAAAAAGTTATTTCTGTCATTTTCTAACTTTGACAGTAATTCTATTATGGGGTCCACCAATGATTGTCCCGTCGTACGAATATTCATTGATAAAATGAATATTCCTCAACCAAACGAATATTTTATTATAACTTACTTACTTTGCAAAATTTGTAAATATTACTCACAAATATAACATTATATCAAATCCACACCTTATTATTCAAAAATAATATTTAGAGAAAATTAAATCTTTATTCATAAAAATTGCGGTCTTATAACCTCCCCTTCTTATGAAATTTCATTCTCGAAATTGGTGTACGTACTTGGTATATCGAAGAGGTGAGGATACCTTGATTTTATTTCAGATTCTAACTCCCAGGTCATTTCCTCAACATCGTGGTTTCTCCACAAAACTTTGACTTGAGGTATAACCTTGGAGCGTAGAATATGTTCCTTCTTATCCAAGATTTTAACAAGTACCTCTTCATACGTTAAAGATTCCTCTATCTCGTCTGGTTCTAATTCAATAAAGTGGTTCGGGTCTTCCACATATTTACGTAACAAATATATATGAAAAACGTTATGAACACGATATATACTTGGCGATAAGGCGAGTCTATAGTCCACAATTCCTACTCGGTCGAAGATTTTAAATGGACCAATAAATAGAGGGTTGAGATTTACTCTCTTCATCGACTCTTACTTCTAGAATAATGTCTCTTGCACCTTCTTCTTTATATTCATCAGCTCCGGGTCTGTAGTTTGAGCGGCTTTAACTATATCGATTAGAGTTGGTTCTACTCGTATGTTTGACATCATCACGTGGGTCCTTAGAGTCTTTAAATCTATCTCCATCCTTTGTAAATCATACAAAATGGGTTTTTGTGTTAACAACATTGCACTCGTAAACGTATACGATCTTCTACTCAACGCGTCAGCTACCATGTTCGCTTTTCCAAGATGGTATTGAATGGTATGATCGTAATCTTTCAACAGCTAGAGCTAATGTCTTTGGCACATGTTAAGTTCGTTCTAGGTGAAGAAATATTTGAGGGTTTTGTATCGGGTTCAAGGTCGATACAAAGTTTGATTTTACGCTCTGGAGATAGGCCAGTTAGTCTTCAGAGAATACATCCGAAAATTTATTAACAATAGAAATAGCATTCAAATCTGACGTATTTTTGTTTAAACGTAACATAGGCTAAGAAAGCTTGACATCCATTTTTCAATAAACGGATGACTTTATGGCTTGATATGACAGTGATTGACTTTAGTGGTTTGGTTGCTTGAATTCGCATAATAGGATGGTCAGGAATATGAAAGCTAACAACCTTACGAAAATAATCAATTTTAGCATGAAGAGTAGTTAACCAGTTGATTCCTAAAATCACATCAAATGCAAGTATTTTCAAAGAGATAAGATCGACAGGTAATGTGAAAGTGTCCATTTGAATCAAACAAGATTTATAAATGGTGGATGTAATGAAGGTTTCTCTTAACGGAATTTCAATAGATAAGTCAAAGTCTAATTTCTCTGGAGTTAAATTTAAACGTTGAGCGCAAGTAGGTGAAATAAAAGAATGGGTAGAACCGGTATCAAATAAGGTATAGACTTCATAAGAGTTTATGATTAGCTTACCCGTGATAATTTCGTTCAGGTTCGTCGCTTTTTGGGAAGTTATGAAAAGTGCTCTCAATTGAACCACCGAATTTGACTTGTCTGGCACAACCTTTGGTGTCATCATTACCACTGGAATTGACTTTCACTATAGGGCATATTCCACCCTCAACTGGTTCGTCGTACTCCTGACCCATGATCTGAATCATTAATCTTCGATCCATATCGAATTAGAATTGACTACAATGTACAGGGTAATACAAAACTCGATGTTGGGTTCTCCCAATTGCTGTCCAAAAAGAGAAATACATATAATCTATTTTATCCATCTTGGATCGGACTTCTCTTTCCACAATATCAACACGTTGTGCGGCTTTTACCCATGCATCCTTCATTCTCACTCGTTCAGTTGTTTCTTCTTTTAGCTGATCCTTGACATTTGAATTCTCAGATTCCAGCTTTATTATCTTATACTCTGCCAAAGAGTGCTTCTGTTCAAGCATCACATATCGGGTAACACAATCTTGAATTATTGCATCCCTTTGCTCCACGACCGCCTGCCATTCTTCAGCCTGCTCTTCTAACTCATGAATACTATTTTTCAGTTCTATATTTCGATCATAAAGTTCTCCTAATAAATCCTCCCCAGGTTCCTCTTCTTCCTCACTCTCAGCTGCTACCTCTGTGAATAGCTCGGGTGAAACTATTTATTCTTCACTCACCACATGGATATCTCTAATTTCTTCTTCGCCTAACATCCTACAATCAAGTTTAATAAATCAATTAGTACTCCCCAATAAAATCTTTGTTATAAAAAAATATTATACTCCAATATTTATTCTTTAAATGAATCTCCTCGATTCATCACTTAAAACTCTATATGAGTTCATCTCTTGATTTTCAGATGTCATTTTCAAATACTGCCATAAAACAAGGACCGACCAATTAAATAACAAATAAGCTTAGGTAGGTCATACTAGCGAAGGATTTACCCGTCTCTCCCCTCCAAGTTCTAGCCTCAAATCTCAGCCAGGGATCATATCCCTAAGATTTGATACCAACCGTGACTCTCATCCAAGACTTGGATAACATCTCACATTGATACATATCAACTTGCCACAGTTATTCATGGCGTCCCCTACGGAAAGTCTGACTTTGGTGCATCCCACACAAGGAAGTCACCAGCGAAAGACTCGGGGCTCTTTACTTATGGCTTTGATACCAACTGTGACACCCCCAAAATAAGTATACACAACTCATTCTTAGTCGCCAAATACATGGTACATAATTCAAATACAAACTTAATTATACAAATGTCGTGTAAAATACGACAAAACGTAGCTGAGAGTTTTAACATGAATATTGTCTCATAGATAATATCCAAACTCAAATGAAGTCCTCATTACAATTATTATCACACTATTTTATAAAATAGTGAGGACTACTATAGCCACCATCTCGAACCATCACTCCATTCCCTGACTAGTCCCAGCTATATTCTCATTTCATGAAGACAACAATAAAAGCAAAGGGTGAGCTCAACTAGCCCAGTAAAGAATATTATGACTAAGATAATGCAGAATAAATTATCGTTAGCCTTCAACAGTGTAAAACTGATAGAATATAATAGACAACAAGTCTAACTGCAGCAGAATAAACAATCCATTAGAAGAGTCAAGTAGAGCATGATATATATTATCTTCTATGATTTAAAAGTTCATCATCAATAGTTTATCTATGTAACACATTTCAATAAATAATCCAAACCATCAATGTGACGCCCCCAAAATAGGTATACATCACGCATCTTGGGTCGCCAGATACATGGTACTGAATACAAATACAAACTAATTATACAACAGTCGTGTAAAATACGACAAAACATATGTTGTGAGTTTTAATACAAATATTGTCATCTAGAACATATCCACACTCAAAATAAGTCCTCAATACATTTATTAACACACTATTTCATAGAATAGTGAGGACTACTAATGCTATCCTCCTGGACCATCACTGCTTCCCCGACTAGTCCTGCGACGTTCTCATTTCTGAAGAGAACAAAGAAAGAAAGGGTGAGCTCAACTAGCCCAAAGAAAAATATTATGACTAAGATAATGCAGATAAATTATCATTAGCCTTCAACAATGTTAAACCGATAAAATACAATAGACATCAAGTTTAATCAGTGGCGAATAAGCAATCCATTAAAAGAGTCAAGTAGAGAATAAAATCTACTATCTTTTATGATTTAAAAGTTTTTCATCACTTTTATCATTTGAGACTCGACTTAATAAATAATCCACATCATCCCCTTTACTACCAAGGATATTCATTAGTATCACGACCACAAATTATCCATGCACTACTGAGCCAAGGATATTCGTATTCATTCATCAATGGTCATGATCATGCCAACAACTGTCCATCAATACTACGGGCCAATGAGGACTTTTACCACATCATTTGTAACATTACGGTCATAATTATACCGAATGATCCCTGGTCATAATCATACTAAGTCCATCTATGCACTATGTGCCATGTATGACTTTCAATAAAATATAAACATGAGGATGATGACAATGATATAAGAATTCAATAAAACAAGTTCAAGAATTAATTTATCCAGGAATTAATAACGTCCAAATTGTCAACATGATACTTCTTTGTAGAGTAAAATTCAAGAATGCTCAGAAGAATATTTCGATGAAAAGATACTGGATGAAGCGCAAATATCAAGGATATTCCACCAATTTCATGGAGTATAGAAGTCAAAACTTTAACCAACTGAGTATAAGAAAGAATATATGAAACTGCAAATGGATTTTCACCCGCCATGAGGTAATCCACGTATACATATTATTTCCACAATATAATAAGGAATGAATACAAAGGATCATTCACCATGCATGTGGAAATGCACATAGACAGGTTATTCCAACAGAATAATAAAGAATGGAATAACAGAAGGATTCACCATGCGTGCGATAGTACCCGCATGCATGTAATAATAAATAATGGAACCAGTCCCAGTAAGCGTCAATGATGCATGTGATATTCCAAATGTAATAATAAATAATGGAACTAGGTCCCACGTAGAACGCACAAAAACAGATATTCCAAATGTAATAATAAATGCGAAATAATAAATAATGGAACCAAGTCCCAAGATAAATGCACGATATAGGATATTCCGGCGTAATAATAAATAACTGAACCGTGTCAAAGAAATTAAGACCGAAGGGATATTCCAATGTAATAATAAAGAATGGAATAATAGAAGAATTTCACCATATATGCGGTGCTTCATATAAACAAAGTTATTCCAACATAATAAGGAATGGAAGAACAGAAGAAGATCACCATGTATGTGGTACTTCGCATAAACAGATTATTCCAACATAATAAAGAATGGAATAGCAGAAGAAGATCACCATGTATGCGGTACTTCGCATAAATGGGTTATTCCAACATAATAAAGAATGGAATAACAGAAGTTCTCTTCATGAATAAGAAAGAAATAATACCCCTTACGAGTACAACAAATAATATCCCTTACGTTATAAAGAAGAAACTGTATATAGAAGTAGTGAAGTAGCAGAAAACTCTTCTTCTTTCTCTCTATAATTTCTCTCTCTAGAGTTTCAGTGAATTCATAAAAAATAATGAAGGAATGAGCTTCTATTTATAGGAGAATGGATTGAATAGTAACTAATTCATGAACGGTCCAGATTGATTTATTTTTAAACGGACCGTCCATATTAAAACTTAAAGCAACGGTCCATATTGATTCACTATTAAAACTTTAAACCCGCGATCCATATTGATTTACTATTAAAACTTTAAACCAACGATCCATATTGATTTACTATTAAAACTTTAAACCAGCGATCCATATTGATTTACTATTATAAATTCAACCAACGGTCTAAAAAATTAGCACATCTCCTCATGGAATAATATTGTACCCAAAAATAATTTGGACCGAAAAGAAATATATTGTTCGGGTGAATACTACCCCGTGAATAGTAACTCGTGAATAGTAACTTGTGAATAGTAACTCGTGAATAGTACTCTGACATAAAAAGTGTCCCGAATACCCGTTTGAACAATATAACCTCCAGACATCAATTATCATCGGAATAGATGTCGATTTCTACTAACACACATAATCCCAACACAATGAAACTATCAAATTCATCTTTAATCAACACGAACTTATTCATCATTAATATTATAACTCACAATATTTAACAACCAGGTTGTTTCCAGGAAAGAGGGGGCTTTCCAATAAGGATTTCTCCCTATTGGCGCGCAATTAGATGACCAAATCTCTCCTTGACAGAACTTCTAGACATTGTAAATATTGCAATTTAATAATATGAATAACTTTGTCATCTCAATTATTGATTTAATAATATAACATATAATGCAGATGATACTGTGACAATAATCGAATCAATAATATGAGAGATATGATGAAGCAATTGCTGTAACAATAATTGAGTATAACTGAGTGATTTCTCACGTAAGCATCAATAATCAATACCGTGTGCTACTATGCAACCACGCATATTACTTTACTTTTACTACCGAGTAATTCAACAGTATTAACGGTAAAACTTCCGCCGTTATTTTCATAAAACTATTTTTGTCGTTTTCTCAATCCGACAATAATTCTGTTATGGGGTCCACCAATGATTGCACCGTTGTACTAATATTCCCTGCTAAAATGAATATTCCCCGACCAATCGAATATAATACAACAACTTGCATACTTTGCAAAATTTATAAAAATTTATAAATACTACCCACAATTATAACATTATCTCAAATCCACACCATAATATTCAAAAAAATATTTTGAGAAAATTAAATCTTTATTCGTAAAATTTGGGATTTTACAATCGAATTATCCATGCACTACGGGCCAAGGATATTCGTTAGTATCACATCCATGAATTATCCATGCACTACGGGATAAGGATATTCATTATTATCATATCCACGAATTATCCATGCACTACGAGCCAATGATATTCGTTAGTATCATCAGTGGTCATGATCATGCCAAACAACAATTCATCTTTGCACCCTTGGCCAAAGAGAACCCATGGTCATGGTCATACCAAACAACTGTCCATCAATGCACTATAGGCCAATGAGGACTTTTACCGATTCATTTGTAACATTACAGGTCATGATTATACCGATACAAAATTCCTAGTCATAATCATACCAATCAACAGTCCATCTATGCACTACGGGCCAAAGATGACTTTCATCACAATACAAGCATAAGGATGATGACAATGATATAAGAAATCAATTAAATGAGAGCAAGGATAAATTTTAAAGATTTATAATTCAATTTATCCATAATTCAATAATGTCCAAATTATCAACATGATACTGCTTTATGGAGTAAAATTCAAGAATAATATTGTATCAAAAATAATTTGGACAGAAAAAGAAATCAATTTTTGTATTGAATAGTACCCCGGGTGAATAGTACTCGAGTGAATAGTACTTCGAGAATAGTACCCCGTAAATAGTATTCCGGCATAAAAAGATTAAAAATTAACAAGAATGTTCAAAATAATATTTTCATGAAAAGATACTAGATGAAGCTCAAATTTTAAGGATATTCTACTAATTTTAATGAGTATAGAAGCAATACTTAATAAAATGAGTGTAGAATTCAGAATCTGAAACGAAATAATATTACTTACATACTACAGAGTATGGAAGAAAATATTATTTCTTACGAATATTGAACAAAAATAATATCCCTTACAACTGTTGAATGAAAATCATATTCCTTACGAATATTGAACGAAGATAATATTCCTTACGAATATTGAACAAAAACAATATTCCTTACGAATATTGAACGAAAATAAAATTCCTTACGAATACGAAAAATAATATCGTAAGCGAATATAAAATAAATAATACCCCTTACCTTAAAAGGAGAGTATTTCTGACTGGTATGACAAATAATAAAATATAATATTATATATATATATATATTCATACACACCCACACACACGTAAACGCACACACTTTATATATATAACACTTATATATATATACGGTTCGGATCTTAAGCTCACCCCTTTTCCAACTCACCCGAACTCACCCCCTTTAGCGACGGACACGAGGACAGTTCGATCTTACAACCGTCGTCTATACTTTTAGCGACGGACAACATATAGCGTCGCTAAAAGTATAGACGACGGTTTTATGATCGAACCGTCGCTGTATCCGTCGCTAAAGGGGGGGGTGAGCTCGGGTGAGTTGGATAAGGGGTGAGCTTAAGATCCGGACTCTCTCTCTCTCTTTCTATATATATATATATATATGTAAGTAATAGAACAAAACTGAGATAACTTTCTACCAATAATTTTAAAAAATGAGTAAATGGGGTTACATGTAATAATCCAAATTTACAACAAACACTTCATAAAAAATTCCTCTATTTATCTCAATTCACTTGGGTTCACAAAACACATTTTTAATAACATTTATTCATCATTATTATAACTCACAATATTAACAACCAGATCATTCTCAGGAAAGAGTGTGCTTTCCGATAAGGATTTCTCCTTATTGGCGCGCAATTAGGTGACCAAACCCCTTTCCTCGACAGAACTTTCTAGACATCGTCAATAATACAAATAATAATATGAATAACTTTTTCGTCTCAATTATTGATTTAATAATATAAAATATATGACATAATAATCAATCAATAACGTGAGATATTATGCAAAGAATTATCGTGGGCAATAATTGAATAAAACTGAGTGACTTCTCACGTAAGCATCAATAATCAAAGATATTATACAATATCGTGTGCTATTATGCAACCACGAGTATTACTGTACTTTTATCACTGGGTATTTCAACAGTTAACGGTAAAACTTTTCCTGCTATTTTTATAAAAAGTTATTTTTGTCGTTTTCTAACTCCGACAGTAATTCCGTTGTGGGTTCTACCAATGATTGTGCCGTCGTACGAATATTCCCTGATAAAATGAATATTCCTCGACCAAACGAATATTTTATGACAACTTGCTTACTTTACAAAATTTGTAAATATTACTCACAACTATAACATTATATCAAATCCATACCTTATTATTCAAAAATAATATTTAGAGAAAATTAAATTTTTATTCATAAAAGTTGGGGTCTTACAGGAAAGGATGGGAAAATGAAATATTTTACATGACCAAAAATAATCTTTCAAAATAAATAATGTGACAATATTCTCTCTAATTATTATAACTCTCAATTTTTAAAACTATAATTTTTCTCTGTGGCCCATGAAGATTAATTTTCATTATGAGATGTTGATAATATCCTAGTCAATCCGCTTGTGAGAAATGAAAATGGACACTTTAGCAAAGTTCTCCATCATCAGATTGCCTTATCTAGGGCTTACTGTTGCAAAAGATTAAAGAAAAATATCGATCAACTATTATGGGGCAGGACTTTGTTGAAGATTTTGATAACACCAACAAATTAAGTGATATTCTAACCTCAGGTTCTGCTACTGGTTTAGATCAATCCTTTTTAAAGTTGTCGCCTGCATATAAACATTTCACTTCACTGGATTTTTCCAAATAACCAAGATTTTATTACATATAATGTTTACTAAACAATATTTACAGTTGAGGGCCAAGTTCATATCCATATCTTCATTCCTCCAAATCCGTGAATAAAATATCAGCCAAAATTCTTATTTCTTATTTTAGATAATGGCTAAATAATACCTCCATCCTCGAAGAAATTAGAAGTCCACAGAGTGAGGTTGAACCTCAAAAATGCACAACAAATATTCTCAGTTGTCTATAAACCATACTTTTAAGTCACAAAAATCCATTTCATTTCATTATTTTATCAATTTGCATTTCAGATATGTTAGAATTTGAGCCTAAATTAATGTGGGTGTCATTAATTATTTTTAATGATTCCCTATATTAATGTGTTCTACTCCATTAGTAGATTAAATTAATTATTTTGAAGCTCAAATCCATGAAGTAATGAATGAGATATTAACTCCCAAAGATCATACTTGGAAATAATAAATGATAATAAACACATGTGGAAAAAAGCCAAGCCCCACATAGGTTAAAAACTAAACTTTTAATGTATTTATATACAAGGAAATTGTTCTTAGGTTTGGGCCCCAAGGGGCACCCCACTTTTGTAAATGGGAGAGGACCTAACCAAGTCTTGGTTTAAACCCACACGCTCGCCGCTGCTAGCCGACCAGCGTGGCACGTGGGTCTGGGTCTAGGTTCTTTTATATAATTTTTTAGACAAAATTTATTTAAAATTTATTTATTTAATTCTATTATCAAAACTATGTCGTTTAGATAAACGATATTTATTATATTATCAAAACGGTGTCCTTTTGAGAAGCGGTAATGGACGACCCAAAACTACGTAATGCTAAAATTACGTCGTTTTATGGGTCTAAATAGACGCTCTCATTTTGTAAATGATAAAATCTATGTCGTTTTGACCAAAGGATGTCATGTCATGTCTTTTCAGAAGCATCTCATGCCTTTTCAAGGGTTAAGTGCCCATCCGAAGGGTCACCAACCCCTCCTATAAATAGATAGGAGGGGGCAGCCTTCTCATTCACAAGCAATAAAGCATTATTTGTCATTTTAGTCTTCAGTTTTTTCATCAGTTTCATAGTTATTTTGAGAGAGAGTTATAACATTTATTTTTGTTTCATAGAGTATACTTTTTGTAGTGCTGCTAAAGTATGCGGTGTCATTTTATCTTGGGAGACAAGTGCTATTAACTCTGAGCACCATACGTGGGGCATAATTGTCTTAAAGATATAGTACCAATACTAGATTTGACAAATCTTTTTCTACAGTTTTGGTTTATTTGAGATAAGTTAATATATATATATATATATATATATATATATATATAGTTTCCTTTCAGATTCTTAACAATCTTAAGACAATTATCCTTGCCATCAATATATATATATATATATATATATATATATTTGCAAGAAATATGGATACCAATTCTACTACTATAATTGGTTCTTCTTCTTCTACACCTTTTATATCAAATGTTCCTGTGAACCATGGTGAAAAACCAAAAAAAAGTTCAATGGAACATTGTTTAAAAGATTGCAACAAAATAGGTTATTTTATCTTACTACTTTGAACTTGGCAAATCCGCACGTGCTCAAAGAAGATGAAATAGACAGGCAGGTTGTTGTCGCAATAGATGCATAGAAACATGCAGATTTTTTGTGCCGAAATTATATGCTTAATGGATTGGACAACACATTATACAACGTGTATAGTTCAAGAATTACAAAGAAATTCGTAGTTGATAGGTTTTTGGATACAAGATGGTGTATTCCAAGGAAACCATCAACCAAGTCCAAGAATTACAAGTAATTCTGCATGAAATACATGTAGAAGGTATGTCCTTAAGTGAATCTTTCCAAGTTGCTGCTATTATTGAAAAAATACCACCTATGTGGAAAGATTTTAAAAATTATCTCAAGCATAAACGCAAAGAGATGAAACTTGAAGACTTAATCGTAAGATTAAGTATAGAAGAGGACAACCGTGCTTTTGAAAAGAAAACAGGAAGGACCTTTATGGAATATAAAGCTAACGTGGTGGAACAAGATCCAAAGTCTAAAAAGAGAAAGTTCTTCGATAATGGGCCTCAACAGGGAACACATAAGAAGTTCCAAGGCAAATGCTACATCTATGACAAGCCCGAACATAGGGCAAAGGATTGTCAAAAATGCAAAGACCATAACAAGAAGTCTGCACAAGCCAATGTAACGGAAATGAATGGTCTTCTTCAAGATGTTTCTAAAATGAACCCTTCAGCGGTTGTTTCAGAATTTAATATGGTTAAGAATCCAAGGGAATGGTGGGTAGATAATGGAGCAACCCGTCATGTGTGTTTTGACAAGAAGATATTCTCCACATATCAAAAAATTGAGAATGGAAAAAAATTATACATGGGAAATTCTTCTTCATCCAAGATTATTGGACAAGGAAAGGTGATTCTAAAGATGACATCTGGCAAGGAACTCACCCTCAACAACGTGCTCCATGTGCCTGATATTAGGAAAAATTTAGTGTTAGGATCCCTTCTTAGTCAAATGGGATTTAAATTATTCTTTGTATCAGACAAATTTGTCCTAACTAAAAATGGGATGTATGCGGGGAAGGGTTATATGAGCAATGGGCTATTCAAAATGAATATAATGACTATTGTACCTTCCAATATTAATAAAATTACATCTTCTGCTTATATGATTGAGTCATCTAATTTATGGCATGGTAGATTAGGACATGTTAATTATAATATTATACGTAGATTAATGAAAAGGCAGAATAAATTAGATTGGGAGAAGCGGCCATAAACTAGAGAGTCTTGACAATTAATATGGAATTTTAGTCAAAATGTGAGATTAAATTTAATCATAAATGTGAAATTTATGTTGAGGAAAAACTTCGGAAATCTTCTTTTAAATCAATTAAAAGAAGTACATAACCTCTTGAATTAATACATACTGATATTTGTGATTTAAAGCATATACAAACAAGATGAGGTAAAAAATACTTTATCACTTTTATAGATGATTGTACAAGATATTGTTATGTTTACTTTTTAAAAGTAAAGATAAGACTTTGGAAATGTTTATACATTACAAATATGAGGTTAAGATCCAACATGATAAAAAGATCAAGATAGTTAGAAGTGATAGAGATGGGGAATATGAATTTTTATTTGTTAAAATTTGTCCACAACATGGTATAATACACCAAACAACTGCACCTTATTCACCAAAACAAAATGGTGTTGCAGAAAGAAAGAATATAACTTTGAAAGAAATGATGAATGCATTATTATTAAGTATTGGGCTATCTCAGAATTTGTGGGGGAAGTAATTCTTTTAGCAAATTATATTCTCAACCGAATACCTCAAAAGAAGTCTAATGTTTCACCCTATGAATTATGGAAAGGACGTAAACCATCTTATAAACACTTAAAAGTGTGGGGGTGTTTAGCAAAAGTAATGGTTCCTCTACCCAAAAAGGTGAAATAGGACCAAAAATAATATATTGTATATTCATTGGTTATGATAATAATAGCAGTGCATATAGATTTTTGGTTAATAAATCAAAAACAGAGGAAATACATGAAAATAGTATTATTGAGTCAAAAAATGTTAAATTCTTTGAAACAGTATTTCCTAATAAAAAGGAACAAGAGCCAAGTTCTAAAACAAGAAATAAGTTCAAATAAAAGAACTTATGACTCTATTAGTAATAATGACATACCCATTCTCAGTGTCCTTGATATACACACATTTGTCACACTCATTTATTTTGAAACCATTTGATAACATTACATTGTCAATTTTTTATGCCATTGTTTAGGTGCTTGTTTTAATCCATAAAGGGACTTCACAAGCTGGCAGACTTTCTTTCCTTGTCCTACAATAATAAACCCTTCTGGTTGTTCCATGTAGTATTTCTCTTCTAAATCTCCATTTAAGAAAGTCGTTTTCACGTCCATTTGATGTATCTCTAAATTATATATAGCTACAATGGCTATTAACATCCTAAATTAGGATATTCTTTTTACAGGAGAATAAGTATCAAAATAATCTAAACCCCCATTTTGCATGTATCCTTTGATTACAAGTCTTACTTTATATTTGTCTATAGATCCATCTGCTTTCATTTTTCTTCTTGAATACCTACTTATATCTAAGAGGTTTAGAGTCTGGTGGGAGATCTACTAATTCTCACATATGATAGTGTAGAATAGATTCTACTTCACTATTTATAGCCCCTTTTCAATATGGAGCTTCGGAACTCGACACGACTTCTCTATAAGTTTAAGGCTTATTTTCTAACAAATAAGGTTAGAAATTAGGACCATAAGATTTTGATGTTCTAGCACGTTTACTACGTCTAGGTTCATAATCTTCTACCTCATGATCATTATTACTAATAGTGTCATAAGTTCTTTTGTTTGAACTTGTTTCTTGTTCATTAGAATTTGGCTCGTGTTCTCTTTTATTAGGAAATAATGTTTCAAAGAATTCAACATCTTTTAACTCACTAATATTATCTTCATGTATTTCCTCTATTTTTGATTTATTAACCAAAAATCTATATGCACTGCTATTATTAGCATAACAAATGAATAAACAATCTATTATTTTTGGTCATATTTTCACCTTTTTGGGTGGAGGAACCATTACTTTTGCTAAACACCCCCACACTTTTTAAGTGTTTATAAGAAGGTTTACGTCCTTTCCATAATTCATAAGGTTGTATTAGACTTCTTTTGAGGTATTCGGTTGAGAATATAATTTGCTAAAAGAATTGCTTCCCCTCACAAATTTTGAGGTAGGCCAGAACTTAATAATAATGTATTCATCATTTCTTTCAAAGTTCTATTATTTCTTTCTGCAACACCATTTTGTTGTGGTGGATAAGGTGAAATTGTTTGGTGTATTATACCATGTTGTGAACAAACTTCTACAAAAGAAAATTCATATTCCCCACCTCTATCACTTCTAACAATCTTGATATTTTTATCAAGTTGGTTCTCAACCTCATTTTTGTATGTATAAACATTTCCAAAGCCTCATCTTTACTTCTCAATAAGTAAACATAACAATATCTTGTACAATCATCTATAAAAGTAATAAAATAATTCTTACCTCCTCTTGTTTGTATATACTTTAAATCACAAATATCAGTATGTATTAATTCAAGAGGTTATATCTTTCAATTTATTTAAAAGAAGATTTTTTAAGTTTTGCTTCAACGCAAACTTCACATTTATGATTGGAGTTAATCTCACATTTTGGCAAACATTCCATATTAATTAATCTATGTATAGTATTATAATTAACATGTCCTAATCTACCATGTCATAAATTAGAAGACTCAATCATATAAGCAGAAGATGTAATTTTATTAATATTGGAAGATACAATAGTCATTACATTTATTTCGAAGAGTCCATTACTTATATATCCCTTCCCCACATACATCCCATTTTTAGTTAGGACAAACTTGTCCAATACAAAGACTAATTTAAATCCCTTTTGACTAATAAGGGATCTTGACACTAAATTCTTCCTACTATCAGGCACATGGAGCACGTTGTTGAGGGTGATTTCTTTTCTAGAAGTCATCTTCAGAACCACTTTTCCTTGTCCAACAATTTTGGATGAGGAAGAATTTCCCATGTACAATTGTTCTTCATTGTCAACACACATGGCGGGTTGCTCCAGTATCTACTCATCATTCCCTGGGATTTTCAACCATGTTAATCTCATAAACAATCGTTGAAAGGTTAATTTCTGAAAATCTTGAAGAAGACCATCCACTAGCTACATCGGCTTCAGGCGAACTTCTTATTATGGTTTTTATACATAACAATCTTTTTGCCCTATGTCCCAAGCTTTGTCACGATGTGTGGAATTTATGTGATGCCCCAAAAATAGGTCCACATAACCCATTCCGATTCGCCAAATACATGGTAAAAAATTCAAATACAAACTTCATTTATACAACTATTAATTATCGTGTAAAATATGACAAAATATACGTTGTGAGTTTTAATACAAATATTGTCTCGTAGACAATATCCAAACTCAAATAAAATCTTCATTACAATTATTGTCACACTATTTTAAAAAATAGTGAGGATTACTAAAATAACCATCTTGGACCATTACTCCACTCCCCGATTAGTCCCAGCTACATTCTCGCCTCCTGAGAAGAACAATGGAACCAAAAGAAAAAGGGTGAGCTCAACTAGCCCAATAAAGAATATTATGGCTAAGATAATGTAAACAAATTATCCTTAGTCCTCAACAGGGAAAAATCTGATAGAATACAATAGACAACAAGTTTTAGATCAACAACTGCAAAGGAAATAGCAATCCATTGGAAGAGTCAAGTAGACCATGATGTCTACTATCTTCTATGATTTAAAAGTCCATCATCAATATTTTCTCCCTATAACACCAATCTATAATTATTTCCAATCATGAATTATCTATGCACTACGGGCCAAAGATAATCGTTTGTATCACCAGTGGTAATGATCATGCCAAACACATGTCCATCTATGCACTATGGGCCAAAGATGACTTTCACCACAAACCTTCATTTGTAACATCAAAGGTTATGAAGATACCAATACATAATTCCTGGTCATAATCATACCAATCAACAGTCCATCTTTGCACTACGACCCAAAGATGACTTTCAACACAATATAAGCATGAAGATGATGACAATGATATAAAGAATCAATCAAGTGAGATGAAGGATAAATATTAGAGATTTATAATTTAATTTATCCAGAGTTCAAGAATATCCAAATTGTCAACATGATCACCAATTGTAGTAAAATTCAAGAATGATATTCATGTATCAAAAATAATTTGGATAGAAAAGAAATAAATTTTGTCATGAATAGTATCCTGTGAATAGTACCCCGAATAAATAGTACTCGAATGAAAAGTACCCCGAATGAATAGTACCCTGACATAAATAGTATCTCGCCATGAAAATATTACAATTTCAATAATTAAGTTCAGATTAATAGTGAAATGATAATAGATGAAGCACAAACTATTAAGAATATACCACTAATTTCAAGGGTTTTCACCATTTAATAATAAGGTTATGGAAACAAACAATCAATTCGTACCATAAATTGAGAAATATGAAAGAAGAAGATATCACTTGATGAGTACAAAAGAAATGACATCTCATACGAATATAAAAGAATATACGAAACTGCAAATCGATTTTCACCCGTCATGCGCTAATCCGCGTAGACAGATCATTTCCATAATTTAATAAAGAATGAATACGAAGGGTTATTCACCATGCATGCGATAATCCGCGTAAACAGGTTACTCCCGCAAATTAATAAATAATTAATACGATGGGTTATTCACCAAGCACGCGGTAATCCGCATAGACATGTTACTCCCGCAAATTAATAAAGAATGAATACGAAGGGTTATTCACCATGCATGCGGTAATCCGCGTAGACAGGTTACTCCCGCAGATTAATAAAGAATGAATATGAAGGATCATTCACCATGCATACGGTAATCCGTGTAGACAGGTTACTCCCGCAGATTAATAAAGAATGAATATGAAGGGTCATTCACCATGTATGCGGTAATCCGTGTAGACAAGTTTCTCCCACAGATTAATAAGGAATAGAATTATAATCCTTTGAATATGAAGAAAATAACATCCTTTACGAATACGAAAGAATTAATACCCCTTACCTTAATAGGAGATTGGATACTGCAATAGTGAAGTAGCAGAATACTCTTCATCTTTCTCTTTATAGTTTCTCTCTCTATAGATTCAGTGAATTCATAAGAAATAATGAAGAAATGAGCTTCTATTTATAGGAGAATGGACTAAATAGTAACTAATTCACGAACGGTCTAGATTGATTTACTATTAAAACGGACGGTCTATATTGATTTACTATTAGAACTTCAACTGACGGTCCATATTGATTTACTATTATAACTTCAACCAGCGGTCCATATTGATTTACTATTATAACTTCAACCAACGGACCAAAACATTAGCACATCTCCCCATGGAATAAGAAGCCAAACTTACAACAAACGCGCGCCTCATGACAAATCCCTCTGTTTATATCAAAAATTGAAATAAATATTTAGTACAAATCATTTATCTTCAATCAACACATTTTTAATCTTTCAACAATTATTCATTATTTAATATTATAACTCATAATATTGACAACCGATATCATTCCTGTGAGAAGGGGCTTCGATAAGGATTTCTCCTCATCGCCGCCGCAATTAAATAACCAAACCTCTTTCCTCGACAGAAATTTCTAGACATTGTCAATAATGCAAATAATAATATGAATAACTGTGTCATCTCAATTATTGATTTAATAATATAAAATATTGTGCAGATGATACTGTAACAATAATTGAATCAATAATATGAGATAATATGCATCAATTATTGTGGCAATTATTAAATGAACTAAGTGACTTCTTACGTAAGCATAAATAATCAGAGATACTGTGCAATATCGCGTGCTACTATGCAACAACACGTATTACTATACTTTTATCATCAGGTATTTCAACAGTTTAACGGTAAAAAGTCTTGTCGTTATTTATATATATATATATATATAAGATTATTTTTGTCGCTTTCTATATGCGATAGTTATTCCGTTATGTGGTCCACCAATCATTGCGCCATCATACGGATATTCTCCAATAAAAAGAATATTCCCTGACCAAACGAATATTTTATGACCACTTGCTTACTTTGCAAAATTTGCACATATCACCCATAACTATAGCATTATATCAAATCATCACCTTACTATTCAAAATAATATTTAGAGAAAATTAAATCTTCATTCATAAAATTTGGGGTCTTACAACCTCCCGTCCGTATGAAATTTCATCCTCAAAATTGATGTACGTACCTGGTATATCGAAGAGGTGAGGATACCTTATTTTCATTTCAGATTCTAACTCCCAGGTCATTTCCTCAATATCGTGGTTTCTCCATAAAACTTTGACTTGAGGTATAACCTTTGAACTTAGAATATGTTCCTTCTTATTCAAGATTTTAACAGGTACCTCCTCATACGTTAAATCTTCCGCTATTTCATCTGGTTCTAATTCAGTAATATGGTTTGGGTCTTCCACATATTTACGTAATATAGATATGTGAAAAACGTTATGAACACGAGATATACTTAGTGGTAAGGCGAGTCTATAGGCCACAATTCCTACTTGTTCAAGGATTTCAAATGGACCAATGAATCGAGGGTTGAGATTTCCTCTCTTCGTTGATTCTTGCTTCTAGATCAGCACATTCTTGCACCTTCTTCTTCATATTCATCAGCTCTAAGTCTTTAGCTTGAGTAGCTTTAACTATATCAATTAAAGTCGGTTCTACTCGTATATTTGTCATCTTCATGTGGGTCCTTGGAGTCTTTAACTCTATCTCCATCCTTTGTAAGTTATACAAAATGGGCCTTTGTGTTGACAATATCGCACTCGTACCCGCATACGATCTTCTACTCAACGCGTCAGCTACCACTTTAATTTTTTTAGGATGGTATGATCGTTATCTTTCAATAGCTCGAGTCAACATCTTTAGCGCATGTTAAGTTCATTCTGGGTGAAGAAATATTTAAGACTCTTATGGTCTATGTAGATCTCCACTTTCTCCCCATACAGGTAGTGTCTCCAGATCTTTAGCGTGGAAACGACTGCTGCCAACTCTAGATCATGAGTATGATAATTCCTCTCATATTTTTTGAGTTGTTAAGAGGCATAGGCTATGACTTTCCCATGTTGCATGAGAACACATCCAAAATATCTGCCTGAAGCATCACTATAGATGAAAAATCCCTCTGAACCTGATGGAATTGTTAGAATAGGTGCTGAAATGAGTCTCCTCTTAAGCTCTTGGAAACTCTTCTCACATTCCTCACTCCATCTGAATTTTATTTCTTTTTGAGTCAGTTGAGTTAATGGAGTGGCAATTCGAGAAAATCCTTCCATGAATCTTCGATAATAACCGGTTAAGCCTAGAAAGATACGTATTTTGATAATTGACTTAGGTTGCATCCAACTTTGTATTGCTTCAATCTTTGCCGGGTCAACTGATATTTTATGTTTCGATATCATGTGCCCAAGGAATGCTACTTCCTCAAGCTATAACATGCATTTCTTCAACTTGGCATATAACTTATTTTCACGAAGCTTTTGGCGTACTAGCCTCAAGTGTTGCTCATGATCTTCATGGCTTTTGGAGTAAATAAGGATATCATCAATAAAGACAACCACAAAATGATCCAAATATTCCTTAAATATTCAGTTCATCATATCCATGAAGACAGCAGGAGCATTAGTCAATCCAAAAGACATGACTAATAATTTGTAATGCCCGTATCGAGTTCTAAAGGCAGTCTTTGGAATGTCATCAGTTTTAATCTTTAACTGATGATATCCAGAACGAAGATCGATCTTTGAAAAGAATTTAGCACCTTGCAACTGGTCAAACATGTCATCAATGCGAGGTAACGGGTACCTATTTTTGATGGTGACATGGTTCAACTCTCGATAGTCAATGCAAAGTTACAAAGTCGCATACTCCCATCTTTTTTCTTTACAAATAAAACAGGAGCACCCCAAGTTGATGTACTAGGACGAATGAAACCAATGTCTAATAATTCCTGTAGTTGGATTTTTAACACCTGAAGTTCAATAATTGCCATTCGATATGGGGTTTTGGAAAAGAGTTTTGTACCGTGTTCAAGGTCAATACAAAATTCTATTTGACGCTCTGGGGTAGGCCAGAAAGTTCTTCGGGAAATACGTCAGGAAATTTATTAACAACAGAAATATCATTCAAATTTGAAGTATTTTTGTTTAAATCGGTGACATGGGCTAAGAAAGCTTGACATCCATTTTTTAATAAACGAATGGCTTTATGGCTTGATATGACAGTGATCGACTTTAGTGGTTTGTGATAGGTAAAATCTTATTTATATTTTTGGATGATAACAATTATGTTTTATTTATTTGTTCCATTTTTACTTGAATTAATTTTTATTGACCTTGATAAATTATATGTCTAAGTGTTAAATAAATTAATTCATATAATATTTATGGCAAGGAAACCCTATTTATTTTTCAAAACTAAAGTTGGGCAAAAAGTTTATATTACTATCTTTAAAACTATTAATACAAATATAGTTATATCATATAGTAAAAATATGAATAAAATATACATACATACACATATATATATATCAAGATGAATATCATATAAAGACTACTTATAGCAGAATACGTATGTTAATATCATATATATATATATACTAACGTGCATAGTAGTATGTTTTATAAACCATTTCTATATTATATGTACTAAATATACTAACTATATATTATGTACACCTATACTACATATACGAAACATACATACATGCATATAAAATACTAAGTGTACTAGCCTCCTTTGAAAAATCGAGTGTCATTTTTGGGACGTGAGCTGGCTGGCATGTTTTTATAAGCAATAAATGATTAGTAGGTAGAAAATGGCCTGGTCGGTTTTTGCTCTTCTTCCACATGAAATTACTTTTGATCTGGTCCGTTAATTTAAAATTTTATTGATCAAAAAAGTGCATTAAAAAATTGGTTTTCAAAATTACAATTTTGCCCCAACTTCAAAAATTCTATAAATAGGGAGTATTTCATTCATTTGGTTTTTACCAATTTAGTGAAAAGAAAATCATACTCTCTTTGCCTACATTCTCTCTAAGCTTTATATCTCTTCTTACAAAAGTTTTGAATTTTTGAGGAGAAAAATTGGTCCAAGTATTGAGTTAAGTTTGATTTTTGTTAAATTATTTCCTACTTGTATTTTATCTATGATATACAAATACATATTGTTCTACATAATTCTATATATTCATATTTCATCTATTTATCAAATAAAAGGATACTTGGGTGCCGCAAGGCTACGGAGATAAACCTTTACGGAGAGGAATCTGACCGTATGATTCCTTATAGTCTTCTTATTGATATTATTTATATAAATATCGTAAAATAGATACGACACTTGATAGCTCAAAACAACACTGAGATACTGCTCCAAAAAAGAGCAGTCATCCGAACCGGATTTGAGAATTGTAGTGATCTATTGAAAATATTTACATAAATATCAATTGTGAAAATTATAAATTCTATCATACTTGGGCGCCGAAAGGCTACAGAGATAAACCTCTACGGAGAGGAATCTAACCGTACGATTCCTTATAGTCTTCAATAACCTTTTATTGATATTATTTATATAAATATCGTAAAATAGATATGACACTTGATAGCTCAAAACAACACTGAGATACTTCTCCAAAAAGAGTAGTCATCCGAACCGGATTTGAGAATCATAGTGATCTATTGAAAATTTTTATATAAATATCAATTGTAAAAATTATAAATTCTGTCATACTTGGGCGCCGAAAGGCTACCGAGATAAACCTCTACGGAGAGGAATCCGACCGTACAATTCCTTATAGTCTTCAGTAACCTTTTATTGATATTATTTATATAAATATCATAAAATAAATACGACACTTGATAGCTCAAAACAACACTGAGATACTTCTCCAAAAAGAGTAGTCATTCGAACCGAATTTGAGAATCGTAGTGGTCTATTAAAAATATTTATATAAATATCAATTGTGAAAATTATAAATTCTGTCATACTTGGGCACCGCAAGGCTACGGAGATAAACCTTTACGGAGAGGAATCCAACCGTACGATTCCTTATAGTACTAAGTGACACTATTTATAAAAGTTCAAATAATAGATAAAATATTCTTATATATTATTTGAGTTAAACACATAATATTTGTCATATCAGTTTGTTCTTAACTGAGATTGTATTTAATAAATATTGATACTTGGTAAAAACTAACCAAGAAACAATTCTATATTATCCATAGAAATACACTCTTTATTTTATAGAATTGTTAATTTTTATAAAGTGCTTTAATATTATATACTTGCTTAATCAGAAGCATAAGTGGATCTAAACAAAAGTTCTATATGCTTTAAAGAAGCTTATCATTGAATATAAAAGTCCTTAAACTTTTATACTAATATATTTGTTCTTAATTTTCTATCTGCTTATTTGAGAAGCATTATTCAGTACTTAACTCTTATCAGCTTATTGAAGAAGTGATTTGTTGTAAACTCATTTGTAAACAGAGAAAGGATTAGAGTTAGTTTATTTTATGTACTTGTGAGAAAGACGAGTTATTCTTCGACCAAGACCAGAGTCTTAGAGAGGTCAGCAGGAAGTTGAGTCTCTAGAGTACTTGTGAGGTGAGGAAGAGACTGTTGTTTCACGACCAGATCATAGAATAGAACTAATCTCAAAAGGGTGGTATAACTAGACTTGAGGAAGGAGCGAGGAGCTTGCTGTCCAAGATAGAATAGTTAAATAGTTGAAAGTTTGTCTATAAAACTTTGTAAAGGCTTCTCCGCCAGTTGAAGGAGTTGTTATTACTGATAGTAATAGGATCTCAAGTTCTAAGTAGGGACTTGAGACTGGACGTAGCAACATACCAAAGGGTGTATGTTGTGAACCAGATAAATCTCTGTGCATTGTGATTGAATTTTTATATCTTGCATACTAATTACTAAAACTGCTAATTAATAACTAAAAATTTAAAAAAAAAGGCCTAAATATAATTTTTAACTGATAATAATCTATTCAACTCCCCTTCTAGATTATTATTGACCTTTCAATGGGTATCAAAGCAGTGCTCTTTAACTTGTTTGATAAGTATATACAAGCATACTAAGAGTAGATCCATGGCCTACAATGCTACCGGTTGCGGGGAAGGACTGTCCATGTCCAGACCTCCACTATTTGATGGTACAAATTTTGCCACCTAGAAAAATAGATTCAAAATCTATGCCAAATCACAAGGAATCAAAATTTGGTGTGCCATTGAACAAGGTGTACAAATTCCAACCAAAATTGAAGGAGAAAAGACTGTCGAGAAAGACATATATGAATTCACCACTGAAGAAGAAGAAGTCATGAACATTGCTTCCCGAGTAGAACAAGTACTAACCATTGCTATGATTGAAAAAGAATACAAAAGAGTTAGTAACTGTAAAAATGCAAAAGACATTTGGGAAAAATTGATTGTAACCTATGAAGGTACCAATCACATCCAAGAAACCAGAAAAGATGCTCTAATTCAAGAATATGAAAGTTTCAAACTTGAAGAAGGAGAAAAGATCATTGATATGGAAACCCGGTTTTCCAGAATCATTGATGAGCTAGAAAAAATGGGAAAAACATACACTACAAATGAGAAAAACAGAAGAATTCTCAAAGCTCTTCCATCCATCTGGAAAATGAAGATCACTGCAATAAAAGAAATGCAAGATCTAACCACATAACCTATGGATAATCTCATCGGGAATCTTCATGACCACGAAGCTGATATGTTAGTTAAAAAAGCTGGATCTGACACAGATCTCAAAAAGAAAGGAATCACCTTCAAATCCCTTTTGGTGGATCAAGAAAGTGACGATGAAGAATTAAATGAAGAACTTCTCAGTCTAGACAGTAATGAAATTGCTCTATTGTCCAGACAACTCAGAAGATTAATTCAAAGCAAAGCAAGAAAATATGGCGAAGGCTTTATGAAAACAAGCAACTTCAGCAACTTCAAAGGCAAACAATTCTTCAAACCAAAGACGCGAGGAGAAAATTTCAAAGCAAGTAACAACAACTTCAGAAATACCAATCCAAATGAAAATTCAAACACATGTTTAGAATGTAAGCAGCCTGGACTCTTCAAGGACTGTCCAAAATTAGTTAACAATAAAGTTCTTGTAACTGAAGAAGGATGGGATCTAAGTGACGAGGAAGAAACTGCTGAGAAAATCGAAGAAGTTGCAAATCTCTGCTTAATGGCAGATAATGACGCATCACCAAAATCTGAGGTAAATTCTGAACATCAACTGCCTAGCACTTCATTTTCTTCATACACACTAGAAAATATAAATGAAGAACATTATGAATTACAAGAAGCTTACAGTCAGTTATATGAAAGTAATGAACTGTTAAAAGAAGAATTAGAAAGATTAAGAAAAATAAATACAAATCTTGAAATTGAAAATGCTAATTTAATTGTCACAAACGAAAGTTTAAATGAAATTAACTTAGAAAATAAAGAAGACTTAGAACAATTTAAGAAAATTAATAAAAATCTTGAAATAGAAAATTCCTCACTTATTATCTCAAATGAAAATCTTGAAATTGAAGATTCAACACTTGTTGTAATTAATGAAGATAAACAAGTCAAGATCAAGCTGTAATTGAAGAAATTAAAAATGAAAATTCAAGATTAAAATCAGAAATAGAAAACCATAATTACATAATTGAAAACTTAACCAAAGAACGTGAAGATTTAAATAATATAATTTATAAATTTACAAAAGGAAAAGAAAATCTTGATGTCATGTTAAATCAACAAAAATGTAGCTTTAATAAAGAAGGTTTAGGATATACTAGTGAAACAAATGAATCAAAAATTAAAGGAATATATCATGTTAAAATTAAAGAAAAAGAAAGTCATATAACGCACTTCACAAAAATGTTCCTATTGTAACAAAAATGGCCATTCATTTTATATGTGCAATTCTAGAAATGGAAACTATAAAGGAAAAATGATTTGGGTTCCCAAAAGAACATATACTGCACCAATCATCACAAGAAGAGAATTTCACAAACAGCATTATCATACTTCTCACAATCCAATTACTCATAGAATGCTTTTTTCTACTAAGATTGATTATCCTATGCCGAGTTTTGTAAAGGAAACTTCAAATGCTCCTTATACAAAATGAAAAACTCACCTTAAGGACCCTTCAATTTAAAGGGTACCAACTTGTAAACTTAGTACATATATTACAGGTATGTCTTGCAGTTGATATGAATAAAAGAAAATGGTTTCTTGACAGTGGATGCTCTAGACATATGACTGGAGATAAATCCAAATTAAGAAATCTGCAAGCTACAGACTTTGGTGAGGTAACTTTCGGTGATAACAATAAAGGTAAAATAATTGGAGTGGGATGTGTTGGTAATAAAAACATAACTATTTCCAATGTTTAGTTGGTCATTGGACTAAGGTATAATCTTCAATCTATCAGTCAACTATATGATAATGGTTTTAAAATATCCTTTAGTACACATAATTGCTCTATTTTTGATCAAACTGGTAAATTAATCTTAGTGCTTCCTAGATATCAAAACGTATATACTTGTGATTTAGATGCATACTCTCACTTAGATAACATATGTCTTGTTTCTTCAAATGAAGATCCTTGGTTATGGCATCGTAGACTAGGACACATCAATATGAAACTTATAAATAACATTTCTTCTAAAGAACATGTTTGCAGTTTTCCTAAATTAAATTTTTTTAAAGACCACATCTGTGAAGCTTGTGAATTAGGTAAACAAATTCATGCATCCCATAAACCTAAATTAACTGTATCAACCTCTCGACCCTAAGAATTGATACACATGGCGTGACACCCCCAAAACAGGTATACATCACCCATCTTGAGTCGCCAAATACATGGTACAAAATACAAATAAAAACTCAATTATACAACTGTCGTGTAAAATACGACAAAATATATGCTATGAGTTTTAATACAAATATTGTCATCTAGACAATATCAACACTCAATGGAGTCCTCGTTACATTTATTATCACACTATTTAACAGAATAGTGAGGACTACTAATTCTATCATCCGGATCGTCACCCGCTCCCCGACTCGTCCCACCTATATTCTCATTTCAAAGAGAACAAAGAAAGAAAGAAAGGTGAGCTCAACTAGCCCAAGAAGAAATATTATGACTAAGATAATAATGCGTAATAAATTATCATTAGTCTTCAACAATGTTAAACCGATAAAATACAATAGACATCAAGTTTAATCGCAGCTTGAATAAGCAATCCATTAGAAGAGTCAAGTAGAACATGATATCTAGTATCTTCTATGATTTAAAATGTTTTCATCAATTTTTTTTTATCACGAGACTCAAATTTTAATAAATAAACCACATCATCGAATCATCCTCAGACTACGCCAAGGATATTCACTAAATCATCAATGGTCATGACTATACCGAATAATCCTCGTCATAATCATACCAAAACTCGCCCATCAATGCACTACCGGCCAATGAGGACTTTTACCACATCATTCGTTACATTACGTTAATGATTATACCGAATAATCCCTGGTCATAATCATACCAAGTCCATCTATGCACGTAAGCCAAAGATGACTTTCATCACAATATAAGTATGAGGATGATGACAATGATATAAGTAATAATGAAACGAAATCAAGGATAAATATTAAAGACTTTAAATTTATCCAAATATTATCAATCACTTAATAAACTCATAATTGAATATTATTAATGTTTTAATCACTTCTTAAACTTATAAAAAATTTATTTTAATTGTTTACACTTTACCAAATAATGCATTTTAATCATTCAAAAATGCCATACTCATAAGATTTTATCACCAATGATCAAATCTCTCATCAAAAATCTGCATATACCCGATATAGGATTCTCAAGCCATAAAATCCTATTTTCCAATTTTTTTTACTTCACATAATATATTTAATTTATTTTATTCATAACTAGTTCATTTTCATGAAAAATACCAAATCAGTCCCAAAATTATTTCTTTTCTGGGGTTTATCCGAATATAGTCCCATATTGAACATATATTTTTCTCGGAATTTTTAAAATTCATTTACTATTTTTCATATGGCCAAAACTGCCGAATATTTAGACATTTATCATAAATTATACCTTTGTCCAAAAATTTCAAAATTTAGAGGGTATACCCCTGTTATATACATGTACTCCTAATAAAAATTTCACAAATTTTGGAGTTAACCACAAGGAGTCATAAGGGTTTACTTTTAAAATAGTTTTTTCCCATAAAATCCATAACTCTTAATCTATACATCCAAAAATCGCCATCTTTGGACACAATATGGAAAACTCATCAAATTATCATTTCAAATTTTTCCAGAATTTTGAGGGTCAGAAAAAATACGAAACTGCAAATGGATTTTTCATCCGCCATGCGGTAATCCACGTAGACAGATCATTTCTACAATTTAATAAGGAATGAATACAAAGGATCGTTCACCATGCATGCAGAATCCACATAGGCAAAGTTATTCTAACAAAAAATAAAGAATGGAATAATGTAAGAATTCACCATGCATGCGATATGTAGATCGCATGCATAAAAGTTATTCCCAACCAATAATAAAGAATGGAACTGTGTAATGCGAATCATGACCGATAGATATTCCAACAAAATAATAAAGAACGGAATCAGTCATGCGTAATCCAAGACAGCATGTGATATTCCAAATCTAATAATAAAGAATGGAATAATAGAAGAATTTCACCATGTATGCAAAGATTTATAGATAACAGTTATTCCAACATAATAATAAGGAATGGAATAACAATAGCTCTCTTCATGAATACGAAAGAAATAATACCCCTTACCTTTGAAAGAAACTGGATACTAGAGTAGAGAGGTAGAAGACTTCTCTTCTTCTTTCTCTCTATAATTTCTATTATAATAATTGCTCTATTGCTTTAGTGAATTGGTGAGATATGAAGGAAGAATGAGTTTCTATTTATAGGAAAATATAGTTTTGATAATTGCACGTTTTGTGGCTCGAAATAGTACAGTACAGTACCTTCAACTTTTTTTTCATTTTTAATTTAGTCCTGTAAGTATTATCAAACTTGCACCACCTCCCCTAATAGTAAATAATGTGAATCAATAGTTCAATTATGTGAATCAATAGTTATATTCATGTGAAAATACGAACTACAGTATAGTACCTCCATCTATACCTCCATTTTTAACTTAGTCATGCAAGTATTATTAATCTTACACCAACTCCCCTAATAGTAAATGAATGTGAATCAATAGTACACACATGTGAACAAATAGTTATAATCATGTGAATTAATAGCAATTAATTGCTCATTTATTCAATTAATTACTCGATTGGTCAATATAACCTCCAGACATCAATTATTATCGAAATAAATGTCAATTTTCACTAACACTAATAATTCCAACACAATGGAACTATTTTTCTCAAAAATTTCATTTTTGAAAATTTGAAGTTTAACTTTTTCTAAAAAAGTCAACTGGTGACTTTTTTGACCAAAAAGTTAACCCCAACAAATTTTGTGTTTATAGTCTATTTCTACTAATTTCATCGTTCCGGACTCAAATATCACGTCTGCGTCTCCAAATTCAACTTCGAACTTAACTTCAATTTTTAATAACATTCATCATTAATATTATAACTCACAATATTTAACAATTAGGTCGTTCCCAGGAAAGAGGGGGCTTTCCAATAAGGATTTCTCCCTATCAAGCGCAAATTAGGTGACCAAACCTCTCCTCGATGTAACTTCTAGACATTGTAAATAAGGAAATTTAATAATATGAATAACTTTGTCGTCTCAATTATTGATTTAATAATATATTAGATTATGCAGATGATATTGTGACAATAATCGAATCAATAACATGAGAAATATGATGTAGCAATTACTATAGCAATAATTGAGTATAACTGAGTGACTTCTTACGTAAGCATCAATAATCAATACCGTGTGCTACTATTCAACCACGCCAGATCATCGCATTTTTTACTACCGGTAGTTCAACAGTTTTTAACAGTAACACTTTCGTCGTTATTTTTATAAAAAGATAATTCTGTCATTTTTTTACTACGATAATACTTTCGTTGTGGGGTCCACCAATGAATATGCAGTCGTACAGATATTCCCCGACAAAAAGAATATTCCCCGACCAAACGAATGTTTTATAACAACTTGCATACTTTGTAAAAATTTTCACATATCACCCTTAACTTTAACCCTTTATCAATTTAACCATTTACGAAATAAAATAATAATTATAAGAAAATTGAATACTTTCATTTCATAAAATTTGGGGTCTTACAATCTCCCCTCCTTATGAAATTTTGCCCTCAAAATTCACGTACGTACCTGGTATGATGAGGATACCTTGACTTCATTTTAGATTCTAACTCTTGAGGTATAACCTTTGAGTGTTGAATATGATCCTTCTTATCCAAGATTTTAACACGTATCTCCTCATACGTTAAGTCTTCTGCTATCTCGTCTAGTTCTAATTTAATAACGTGGTTCGGGTCATCCACATATTTACGTAACATCGATATGTAAAAAAACGTTATGAACACGCGACATACTTGGCGGTAAAATGAGTCTATAGGCCACAGTTCCTACTCGATCGAGGGTTTCAAATAGACTCATAAAATCAAGGGTTGAGATTTCTTCTATTCATCAACTCTTGCTTTTAGAATAATTCCTTCTTGAATCTTCTTCTTCATATTCATCAGCTTCAGGTGTGTAGTTTGAGCGGCTTTAACTTTATCGATTAAAGTCGATTCTACTCGTATATTCGTTATCTTCATGTGGGTCCCTAGAGTCTTTAACTCTATCTTCATCATTTGTAAGTTATATGAAATGGGACTTTGTGTTAACAACGTCACACTCGTGAACGCATACGATCTTCTACTAAATGCATCAGCTACCACGTTTGCTTTTTCCACGATAATATTGAATAGTATGGTTGTAATCTTCAACAGCTCAAGCCAACGTCTTTAGCGCATGTTACGTTCATTTTAGTGGAAGAAATATTTGAGGGTTTTAGAAATGGATTTTGTATTGGGGTCAATACAAAATTCAATTTCACGCTCTAGGGTTAGGCTAAGAAGTCTTCAAGAATACGCCAGGAAATTTATTAACAATAGAAATATCATTCAAAACTGTGACCCTCATCCAAGACTTGGATAACACGCCACATTGATACCTATCAACTTGCCATCGTCATTCACACCGTCACCTACGGAAAGTCTGGCTTCGGTGCATCCCAAGAGTTGGAAGTCACCAGCGAAAGGCTCGGGGCTCTTTACTTATGGCTTGATATGATAGTGATTGACTTTAGTGGTTTGGTTGCTTGAATTCACATAACAGGTTGGTTAGGAATATGAAAGCTAACAACCTTACGAAAAGCATGATGAGTAGTTAACCAATCGATTCCTAAAATCGCATCAAAGGCAAGAATTTTCAAAGAGATAAGATCTACAGGTAACGTGATTGTGCCCACTTGAAGCAAACAAGATTTATAAACAGTGGATATGATAAAAGTTTCTCCTAACGGAGTCTCCACAGATAAGTCAAAGTCTAATTTCTTCGGAGTCAAATTTAAACGTTGAGCGCAAGCAAGAGAGATAAAATAATGGGTAGAACCGGTATCTAATAAGGTATAGACTTCGCAAGAATTTATAATTAACTAAGTCGTGATAACTTCATTTGGGTTCCTCACTTGTTGGGAAGTCATGACAACCACTCTCCGTTGAACTACCCGGCTTTGACTTTTCTGGGGTAGCATTTGGTGTCATCACTACCGCTGAAATTAACTTTTCTGTAGGGCATATTCCACCCTCAACTGCTTCATCATACTCCTGTGTCATGATCTGGATCATTAATCTTCGATCCATATCTAATTAGGGTTGACCGCAATTTACCGGGTAATTCAAAACTCGATGTTGTGTTCTCTCAATTGCTGTCCAAAAAGAGAAATACATATCATCTATTTTAGCCTTCTTAGATCGGACATCTCTTTCCACAATATCAATTCATCATGCGACTTTTACCCATTCATCACTCATTCTCACTTGTTCAGTTGTTTCTTCTTTCAGCTCAAATTCCAGCTTTATCATCTTATACTCTGCCAAAGAGTGCTTCTGTTCAAGCATCACATATCGAAAAACACAAGCTTGAATTTTTGCATCCTTTTGTTCTACGACCGCCTGTCGTTCTTCAGCCTGCTCTTCTAACTCATGAACACGATTTTGCAATTCTAAATTTCGATCATAAAATTCTTCTAATAAATTCTCCTCATGTTCCTCTTCTTCCTCACTCTCAGCTGCTACCTCTGCGACTATCTCGGGAGCAACTATCAATTCTTCACTCACCACATGGATATCTCTAATTCCTTCTTCGCCTGACATCACATTATTCTGGTTGGTGATTAGAGGTGTCTCCATGATCTCATTCACTCCATTGTTAACATTTTCTGCTGCCATTTTTCAATACTGCAAAAAAATAAGGGTTAATTATTTGAGTGGTGGTTGGGTCGAAATAGGCCCCCCGTACCTAAGGGCGTCTCTTGTTGAAATTATGAGACGAGAAATTAATATTACTCTAAAGGGGGAGCTCAAGACCGATGAAATCTTTATATTTAGTGGCCATAAGGATTTCTCCGAGTGGTCACAACTTCGCTCGTGGGTCGACGGTGGTTGAACTCCATCGTCGATGGTACTCTGCATCACGATGTCGCCTGAGGTGAAGCTTGACGAGTTCTTCACATATTATCCCTATACTCTGACCGACCAATTAAATACCAAATAAACTTAGGTAGGTCATAATAGTGAAGGAATTCCTCGCCTCTCCTCCTAGTTCTTTTTCACATCTCACCAGTGGATTATATCCCTAAGCTTTGATACCAACCGTGACGCCCCCAAAACAGTATACATCACCCATCTTGAGTCGCCAAATACATGGTACAAAATACAAATAAAACTTAATTATACAACCTGCCTTGTAAAATACGACAAAACATATGTTATGAGTTTTAATACAAATATTGTCATCTGTATAATAGCCACACTTAATGGAGTCCTCATTACATTTATTATCACACTATTTAATGTAATAGTGAGGACTACTAATGCTATCATCTAGACCATCACTCCGCTCCCTCACTCATCCCAAATTATATTCTCATTTCTCAAGAGAATAAAGGAAAGAAAGGGTGAGCTCAACTAGCCCAAGAAGAAATATTATGACTAAGATAATGCGTAATAAATTATCATTAGTCTTCAACAATGTTAAACTGATAAAATACAATAGACATCAAGTTTAACTGCAGCGGAATAAGCAATCCATTAGAAGAGTCAAGTAGAGCATGATATCTAGTATCTTCTATGATTTACAATATTTTCATCAATTTTTTTTTATCGCTGAGACTCAACTTAATAAATAAACCACATCATCGAATCATCCATGCACTACGGGCCAAGGATATTCATTAAATCATCAATGGTTATGACTATACCGAATAATCCCTGGTTATAATCATACCAAAAACTGTCCATCAATGCACTACCGGCGAATGAGGACTTTTACCACATCATTCGTTACATTACGGTAATGATTATACCGAATAATCCCTAGTCATAATCATACCAAGTCCATCTATGCACGTAAGCCAAAGATGACTTTCATCACAATATAAGCATGAGGATGATGACAATGATATAAGCAACAATGAAACGAAATCAAGGATAAATATTAAAGACTTTAAATTTATCCAAATATTATCAATCACTTAATAAACTCATAATTTAATATTATTAATATTATAATAATATTTTAATCACTTCTTAAACTTATAAACAATTTATTTCAATTGTTTACACTTTACCAAATAATGCATTTTAATCATTCAAAAATGCCATACTCATAAGATTTTATCACCAATGATCAAATCTCTCATCAAAAATCTACATATACCCTATATAGGATTCCCAAGCCATAAAATCCTATTTTCCAATTTTTTTTACTTCACATAACATATTTAATTCATTTACTCATAACTAGTTCATTTTCATGAAAAATACCAAATCAGTCCCAAAAATATTTCTTTTCTTGGGTTTAGCCGAATATAGTCCCATATTGAACATATATTTTTTTTGGAATTTTTAAAATTCATTTACTATTTTTCATATGGCCAAAACTGCCGAATATTTAGACATTTATCATAAATTGTACCTTTGTCCAAAAATTCCAAAATTTACAGGGTATACTCCTGTTATATACATGTCCTCCCAATAAAAATTTCACAAATTTTGGAGTTAACCACAAGGAGTTATAAGGGTTTACTTTTAAAATAGTTTTTTCCCATAAAATCCATAACTTTTAATCTATACATCTAAAAATCACCATTTTTGGACACAATATAGAAAACTCATCAAATTATCATTTCAAATTTTTCCGTAATTTTTGAGGGTCGTAAAAATTACTAAACCGCAAATGGATTTTTCACCACCATGCGTAATCTACGTAGATAGATCATTTCTACAATTTAATAAGGAATGAATACAAAGGATCATTCACCATGCATGCGGTGATCCATATAGATAGGTTATTCCAATGTAATAATAAAGAATGGAATAACATAAGAATTCACCATGCATGCGATAATCGCATTTGACGTGTTATTCCCAATGAATAATAAAGAATGGAACCAAAGTTATGCGTAATCAAGATGCATGTGATATTCCAATGTAATAATAAAAAAGCGGAACAAGGTCATGCATAATCCGCATGCATGTGATATTCCAATGTAATAATAAATAATGGAATAATAGAAGAATTTCACCATGTATGCAATGATTTGCATGTAGACAAAGTTATTCCAACATAATAATAAGGAATGGAATAACAATAGCTCTCTTCATGAATACGAAAAGAAATAATACCCCTTACCTTAGAAAGAAATCGGATACTAGAGTAGAGAGGTAGCGGACTTCTCTTCTTTTTCTCTATAATTTCTCTCTATAATAATTGCTCTATAGCTTTAGTGAATTGGTGAGAAATGAAGGAAGAATGAGCTTCTATTTATAGGAAAATATAGTTTCGATAATTGCACGTTTTGTGGCTCAAAATAGTACAGTACAGTACCTTCAACTTTTTTTTTAATTTTTAATTTAGTCCTGTAAGTATTATCAAACTTGCACCACCTCCCCTAATAGTAAATAATGTGAATCAATAGTTCAATTATGTGAATCAATAGTTATAATCATGTGAAAATACGAATTACAGTATAGTACCTCCATCTATACCTCCATTTTTAACTTAGTCATGCAAGTATTATCAATCTTGAACCAACTCCCCAAATAGTAAATGAATGTGAATCAATAGTACACACATGTGAACAAATAGTTATAATCATGTGAATTAATAGCAATTAATTGCTCATTTATTCGATTAATTACCCGATTGGTCAATATAACCTCCAGACATCAATTATTATCGAAATAAATGTCAATTTTTTACTAACACTAATAATTCCAACACAATGGAACTATTTTTCTCAAAAATTTCATTTTTGAAATTTTAAAGTTTGACTTTTTCTAAAAAAGTCAACTGTTGACTTTTTTTACTAAAAAGTCAACCTCGACAAATTTTGTGTTTATAGTCTATTTCTACTAATTTCATCGTTTCGGACTCAAATATCACGTCCATATCTCCAAATTCAACTCCGAACTCAACTTCGATTTTTAATAACATTCATCATTAATATTATAACTCACAATATTTAACAACCAGGTCATTTCCAGGAAAGAGGGGGCTTTCCAATAAGGATTTCTCCCTATTGGCGCGTAATTAGGTGATCAAACCTCTCCTTGACAGAACTTCTAGACATTGTAAATATTGAAATTTAATAATATGAATAACTTTATTGTCTCAATTATTGATTTAATAATATATCATATTATGCAGATGATACTGTGACAATAATCGAATCAATAACATGAGAAATATGATGCAGCAATTACTGTAGCAATAATTGAGTATAATTGCGTGACTTCTTACATAAGCATCAATAATCAATACCATGTGCTACTATGCAACCACGCATATCACTGTACTTTTACTACCGGGTAGTTCAACAGTTTTTAACGGTAATACTTTCGCCATTATTTTTATAAAAAGATAATTCTGTTGTTTTCTTATTATGATAATACTTCCGTTGTGGGGTCCACTAATGATTGTGCCATTGTACGGATATTCCCCGACAAAAAGAATATTCCCCGACCAAACGAATATTTTATAACAACTTGCCTACTCTGCAAAAAATTTCACACATCACCCTTAACTTTAACCCTTTATTAATTTAACCATTTACGAAATAAAATAATAATTATAAGAAAATTGAATACTTTCATTTCATAAAATTCGGGGTCTTACACATCGACCTTGTTGGACCTATCCCTAAACACAACATGGGTGGTGCTGTATATATTCTAGTTTTGGTTGCTGATTATTCACGATTTACATGGGTTGATTTTCTAAAATTTAAAAATGAGGCTATTAATTCTTTTTCTACTATGTGTAAAAAGATTCAAAATCAACAGGGGAGTTCGATTATCTATATTCGATCTGATCACGGAAAAGAATTTGATAATTCTGAGTTCATTATGTTCTGTGATGAGAACGGTATAAGTCATAACTTCTCTGCTCCTTATACACCTCAGTCAAATGGTGTAGTTGAAAGGAAAAATTGTTCTTTACAAGAAATGGCAAATACCATGTTAAATGAATATCGTCTTCCAAAATATTTCTGGGCTGAAACAGTGGCAACATCATGTTACATATTGAACAGAGTTTTATTAAGACCTATTTTGCTCAAAACTCCCTATAAGCTTTATTATAAAAGAACTCCAAAAATAAACTATTTTCGTGTTTTTGGGAGCAAATGTTTTATTCTAAATACCAAAGGACATTTATTGAAATTTGATCCTAAATCTGATGAAGGTATATTCCCTTGATACTCTCTGAATAGTAAAGCATACAGAGTTTTCAATAAAAGAAGTCTAGTTGTAGAAGAATCAATGAACGTGACTTTTCATGAAACTCAGCCTCTTCCAAAATATAAAGAACTAACTGATAATGATGCTGTCATTGAAGATATTCTTAGAAATATGGAAGAACCAAAACTAGATAATGTATCTCCACCTATTGTTGAGAATCCCCTTGAAAACCCAAACCCTCAGTTGAATGATTTGCCTAAAGAGTCTCATGTTATCAAAAATCATCCTATAGAAAATGTTATTGGTAATATTGAAAAAGGAGTTATCACTAGATCACAAGCACATAATCTAGCTGGTCATTTATCTTTCTTATCTCAAAATTGAACCTAAATTGATAAAAGATGCTTTCTCGGATGAAGATCGGATAATGGCTATCGCAAGACTTAACTTGAACAATTCACTAGAAATAAAGTATGGGAATTAGTCCCACAACCCGAGGATGTTTCAATCATTGGAACTCGATGGGTATTTCATAATAAACTTGATGAACATGGAATTGTTATTCGTAATAAAGCAAGATTAGTTGCACAAGGATATAATAAAATGGAAGGAATTGACTATGATGAAACATATGCTCCTGTTGCTAGAATTGAATCTATTTGTATGTTATTAGCATTTGCATGTCATAAGAATTTTAAGCTTTTTCAAATGGATGTGAAATCTGCATTCCTAAATGATGTTATAGAAGAGGAAGTTTATGTTAAATAACCTCCTGGATTTGAAGATTTTAATCATCTTGAATATGTTTATAAATTGCATAAAGCTCTATATGGTTTAAAACAGGCTCCCAGAGCCTGGTACGAAAGGTTGAGTAAATTTTTGTTGAAAAATGGCTTTAAACGAGGAACTGTTGATACTACCTTGTTTACTAAAAATAAAAATGATGATATTTTGGTAATTCAAATATATGTTGATGATATTATTTTTGGCTCTACTGATATTACTATGTGCAATGATTTTTCTGAAAGTATGAGTAAAGAATTTGAAATGAGTGTGATGAGAGAATTAAACTTCTTCCTCGGACTACAAATCATACAAGGAGAAAAAGGTATTCATATATCTCAGTCTAAATAATGTAAAGAAATGATCAAGAAATTTGGTCTAGAATCAGCAAAACCTCTTAACACTCCTATGTCAACAACTGATAAATTAATATAGAGGAATGAGCTGAAGTTTATTATATATAACTGCTAGTAGACCTGACATCATGTTTAGTGTTTATAAATGTGCCAGGTTTCAAGCTGATCCTAAAGAATCTCACATGATCGCAGTAAAAAGGATTTTTCGATATCTTAAAGGAACCACTAAATTAGGTCTATGATATCCTAAGGATCAACCTTTTAATCTAGTATACTTTTTAGACTCTGACTATGCAGGTCATCATGTTGATCAAAAAAGTACTAATGGTACTTGCCAATTCCTAGGAGGATGTTTAGTCCCTTGGTTTTCTAAGAAATGAGAACTCCTGTATTCATTTCAACCAATCGAAAGGCGTATATGTTGCAACGCATCGATGTCAGTGCTCAAATATTGTGGATGAAACAGACCCTTGCTGATTATAACCTAAAATTTGACTATGTGTTAATCTTATGTGATAATACTAGTACTATAAATCTAAACAAAAATACAGTCTTGCATGCTACATCAAAACATATAGACATTTGGCATCATTTTTTACGTGATAATGTTAATAACGGAAGCATTAAATTAGAACATATTGACACTGAATTAAATATAGTTGATATATTTACTAAAACACTATGTTCAGAAAGATTCTATAAATTAAGAATTGAGCTAGGAATACTAGATAATTCTTCTTAATCATTTTTTTGTCTAAAATAAACTTTAATTTATTTTCTATTTAATTATTTTTATTAATAGACTATATATGTATTTTTGATATGTTTTAAATATATATATAATTTTTTCAACAATTTTTATGTTATATATATATATACACACATATATACTTATAATTTTTTTCTATCGAGCTAAATTAAATATATATTTTTTCTTTAATAAAATGGTTACTTTATCATTGTTAAAATAATGTATATTACATATATATATATATATATATATATATATATATATATATATTCTTTTAAAATAAAAAAAATCTACACTATCAAATATGTATGCACATCCAATGGTCCAACTCATTCAAGCCGCGTCCCACTGGTCCAACCAATCAAATTCAAGCATCAAACGCACACGAATCACGCACCCAAATCGTCCAATCAAGACTAAGCATTGATCTCAGCCATTGGATCATGTTTTAGTAAGAAACACAAATCAAATTAAGTTATGGTCATTGATCATGATCTGCTCAACCTTCTCTACCGTTGGATCTACTTTGTAAGCCAAAATATATATAAAATTTTTGTAATTTTTAAATTCATTTGGATATGTGCTTTCTCTCTCTTCTTTCATGCATTCCTTCTTCGTCTCTCTCTCTCTCTCTCCCCCTCTCATCCTCTCTGATCTCTTCTCTCTATCTAATCTACTTCTCCGATGACGACCTATCGTCAGTATTCCTGTCTTATTCTTCTCTTAACCTTGATATTTTTTTAAGTTTCTGGTATATTGAACCATTTTTGAGTCGTTAGCCAATTAGGGTTTCGGACAAAAAAAAATTTTTGTTCTATATATTTTTTGTTTCTAGTATAATCGATCCGTTCTTGAGACTTTAGCAAGTTAAGTTTTTTTTTTAAATTCTTTTGTTGTTCTATAAATTTCCAAAAAAACGTGCATGTGGTCTTCTCAATTTTTTTAAAAATCATTTCTCTAACTTAGGGGTTCGATCAAAATTTTTGTTTGTTCTAAGATTCTCGAACACTTGCAGGTGTTCCTTTTGTTCAATTTTTTTTAACATCTGCAAATTAACTATATAAAATTTTTAGGGTTAGGGTTTATTCGTTGAATCCAAATTTTTTTCAGTCAATTTTTTTTTTGGGGTTTCTGCTTTTCTGTCTAAATCTGAGAATGCTTGTTCAATTTTTTTAAACTCTTACGTGAGTTCTTCTGTTTACCAAACTTAAAGGATTCTCAGTGTTGATAAAACACTCAAAATAGTCTATGTTTTTAGTCTTCAAAATTCGTATATATTTTGTTCAAAATCCATATATATATTTCTTCAAAATCGTCTTTGGTTTTTCGATTTTTTAAAATTGTTTCGTTTTTTTTGGGTTTCTGTTGCCAACCATTTTCTTTGCAGAATACATTCTAGTTTATAAAATAAATCGTGTTGTTTTTTTAAAAAATATTAGGGCTTCATCTCAAAATCATATCTATTGTTCAAATTTTTTTTACTCTTTTGACCTTAAAACTTTTCACAATTTTTTTTATCTTGTTTTACCAATGCAAGCCATTTCGTCTACCTTATCATAATCACTGTAATTACTGGTAAGTTTTGGAACGATTTGTTAAAAAATTTTACTTTCTGGAAATTTTCATAAAAACCCCCATTTTTTATTTTTTATTTTTTAAAAAAACCCATCACATATCTTTCTGTATTCCGTCATAATAAAATGGTTATATATATTTATATATGCATATCTATCTGTCTCTGCATTTTTGTTGGGCTCGCTTGTAAGACCCCAACTTTTATAAATAAAGATGAATTTTCTATAAATATTATTTTTGAATATTATGAAATAAATTTGATATAATATAATAGTTGTGGGTAATATTTATAAATTTTGCAAAGTAAGCAAGTTGTTATAAAATATTCGTTTGGCTCTGGGAAATATTCTTTTGTCGGGAATATTCGCATGACGACCAAGACAATCATCAGGTGGACCCCACAACAGAATTATTGTCAGATTGAGAAAATGACAAAAATACTTTATGAAAATAACGGCCGAGGTGTTACTATTAAAACTGTTGAACTACCCGGTAGTAAAAGTACAGTAATACGCGTGGTTGCATATTAGCACACGGTATTGATTATTAATGCTTACGTGAGAAGTCACTCAACTATTCTCAATTATTACTACAGTAATTGTTGCATCATATCGCTTATATTATTGATTCAATTATTGTCACAGTATCATCTGTATAATATGTTATATTATTAAATCAATAATTGAGACGACAAGTTATAAATGATTAATAATTGTTGAAAGATTAAATATGTGTTGATTAAAAATAAAATGATTTGTGGTAATATTTATTCAAATTCCTCGATGCATATAAAGAGTCTCATATGAGACGTTTGTGATAAGTTTGATTATTTTATGGGGGCCCATATGTCATCATCTAAGAGTCTCTTCACAATAGTAATTACCTTCGTCAATAGTAATTACCTTCATCAATAGTAATTACTCTTTACCGTATCGTCAAACCACTTGCTGCTTCATATTACAAAGGCCGAACCACTTGTCGTTTCACATTACAAAGGCCGAACCAATTGTCGTTTCATATTACAAAAGCTGAACCACTTGTCGTTTCACATTACAAAAGGCCGAACCAATTGTCGTTTCATATTACAGCGCGCCAAACCACTTTTCTTTTCACATCACCAACTTGTCAAGCCACTTGCTTTTCATATGGCGGTGTGCTAAGCTAGAAATCTTCTATAAATAGAGGCCTAGTGCTTCATTATTTTTCACGAATTCATTCAAGCTATAGAGAGAAAAGTATAGAGAGAATAGAGAGAAGAAGAAGAGTATTATGTTACTACACTATTGCAGTATTCAATCTCCTACTAAAGTAAGGGGTGTTATTCTTTCTTATTCATGAAGAGAACTGTTGTTATTCCATTGCTTATTATTCTATTAGAATAACCTGTATACGCGGCTTACCCTATACTTGGTGACATTCTTCTATTATTTTGTTGGAACATCCTGTCTGTGTGTTTTACACCGAACCTAGTTCCATCTCTATTATTATTCTGTTGGAACATCCTGTCTGTGTGTTTTACACCGGACCTGGTTCCATCTTTATTATTATTCTGTTGGAACATCCTGTCTGTGTGTTTTATGCCGGACCTGGTTCCATTCTTTATTATTCTGTTGGAATATCCTCGTCAGCGCATGCTTTTTACGCTTCTGACCGGTTCCATTATTTATTATTCATTGGAATAACCTACCCGTGCGCCTATCGCATTTATGGTGATTTCTTTTGTTATTCCATTCTTTATTATACTCACTTGGTTAAAACTTTGACTTCTATACTCCATGAAATTAGTGGAATATCCTTGATATTTGCGCTTCATCCAAAGATCCTTTCATGGAAATATTCTTCTAAGTATTCTTGAATTTTACTCTACAAAGTAGTATCATGTTGACAGTTTGGATGTTATTGGTTCCTGGATAAATTAATTCTTGAACTTGTTTTATTGAATTCTTATATCATTGTCATCATCCTCATATTTATATTTTTTGAAAGTCATCTATGGCCTATAGTGCATAGATGGACTTGGTATGATTATGACTAGGGATTATTCGGTGTAATCATGACCGTAATGTTACAAATGATGTGGTAAAAATCCTCATTGGCCCGTAGTGCATTTATGGACAGTTGTTGTCATGATCATGACCATTAATGAATACACAAATATTCTTGGCCCTTAGGGCATGGATAATTGTGGTCGTGATACTAAAGAATATCCTTGGCCGTAGTGCAGGGGTGATTCAATGATGTGGAATATTTATTGTTTGAGTCTCAAATTTATAACAAAGATGATGAAAACCTTTAAATCATAAAAGATAATAGATTTTATTTTCTACTTGACTCTTTTAATGGATTATTGGTTTCGCTGCAGTTAAACTTGATGTTTATTATATTTTATCGCTTTAACATCATTGAAGGCTAATGATAATTTATTCGCATTATCTTAGTCATAATATTTCTTCGGGCTAGTTGAGCTCACCCTTTCTTTTTCACTGCTTTCTCTTGAAATGAGAATATAGCCGGGACGAGTTGGAGAATCCGAGTAATGGTCTAGAGGATAGCATTAGTAGTCCTCACTATTCTGTGAAATAGTGTGATAATAATTTTAATGAGGACTCCTTTTGAGTTTGTATAATCTCTAGTAGACAATAATTGTATTCAAACTCACAGTTTATGTTTTGTCGTATTGTACACCCATAAACAGTATTAGTAAGTTGTATTTGAATTCTGTACCATGTATCTGGCACCCAAGATGGGTGATGTATACCTAATTTTGGGGCGCCACAATTAGTATCAAAGCTTAGGGATATGATCCTGGCTAAGATGTGAGAATAGTACTAGGAAGGAGAGACGGGAATTCCTTCGCTAGTATGACCTACCTAAGTTTATGTGCTATTTTATTGGTGGGTCATTTAATATAGGATAATATGTTACATGTCAATTAACCTTTTATTTTGTGGCGATGATTCGAAATGATATCTCGAGAATGTTGAGAATAGCAATGGAGCACAGTGACCATTGATTCACCACATATCAATAATCAAGGATAATATGCATCAGGAAGGCGACAATCCTCATGCAAACAATAACACTGACCAAATGATGAATGATCAAATGTTCAGAGGCTTTATGCAATTCATGCAACAAAGAAGGCGGGCGGCTCCTGCCCGTAACATTGGTGGAAATATCAGAAACTCTCTGCCACACCGCTAAATGCTTCAAGGAGCCGACCACCGGAGTTTAAGGGAGAGCCCAAACCACTTATAGCTGAAACATGGATAAAGCAGATCACCAAGATATTTGATGTCTTGGGATGCTATGAGGAGCAAAAGGTTCCCTTTGCCGCCTTTATGTTGCTAGGAGATGCGGATTATTGGTGGGAATCGGTAAAGCGTACTCAACCTGACGCACTAAAGATGTCTTGGGAGAAGTTCCAAGAGTTGTTCAACGACAAATACTTTCCCGAAAGTATTCGCCACATGAAGGAGGTGGAATTTATCAAGTTGGAACAAAACAATATGACCGTGTCGCAATACGAGGCAAAATTTGCAGAGTTATCACGGTTTGCGTCCCACTTGGTGGATAATGAAGAGAGAATGGTGCAAATGTTTTTAAGAGGTTTGAAGCCGGAGATACGTCAACATCTTATTTCTCATAAACTGTGTTTGTATTTAGATGTTATAAATAGGGCTCAGTTAGTGGAGCGCGATAATGAGTCAACGTAACTAAAAGAGAGCAGCCAACAAAATTATAATACCAGCGAGAGTAGTCATCAAAGCGGTGACAACAAGCGTGGAGGGAATCAATAGGTCAGAAATGGTAACCACTTCGGTGGTAATCAGGGCCAAAATAATAAGAATGGACATTTCAAGAAAAGGAGATTCAACAATGATGGAAAGACGTCAGCACCAGCACCCGTTGTTAAGGAAGGAGAAAGACCACCTATCGTATGCTTCAAATGCGGAGGGGAGGGACACATCGACCAAAATCATGATGATGTCATCAGCATGTTATAATTGTGGAAGAGAAGGTCACTTAGCTCGATTTTGTTTGCCATCAAGACAAATTCAAATAGGATGGAGGCACCAAAGGTCAGTCCCAGAAAAGTCAAAACCCAGTAGTAAGGGAGAGCGTTTGTTGTGACCTCCCAGAGAGTAAAGGAACCCGAATGAGGTCATCACGAGTAAGCTTATCATAAACTCTAACGAAGTCTATACTTTATTTGATACCGGGTTCTACCCATTCTTTTATTTCTCCTACTTGCGCTCATCGATTAAATTTGACTCCGGAGAAATTAGACTTTGACTTATCTGTGGAAACTCCGTTGGGAGAAACCTTCATTACATCCACTGTTTATAAGTCTTGTTTGGTTCAAATCGGTACCCTCACATTACTTGCCGATCTTATTTCATTAAAAATACTTGCATTTGACGTGATTCTAGGGATTGATTGGTTAACTACTTATCATGCAAAAATTGATTGTTTTCGTAAGGTTGTTAGCTTTCATATTCCTAATCAACCTATTATGCGAATTCAAGCGACCAAACCATTAAAATCAATCACGGTCATCTTAAGCCATAAAGCTATTCGTTTATTGAAAAACGGATGTCAAGCTTTCTTAGCTCATGTCACAGATTTAAACAAAAATACGTCAGTTTTGAACGATATTTTTATTGTTAATAAATTTCCTGACGTATTCTCAAAGAACTTCCCGCCTACCCCCCAGCGTGAAATTAAATTTTGTATCGACCTTGAACCCTGCAGACTAGTAAAGTCTAAACTTGTTCATGTTAAACTTTAATTTATTTTCTATTTAATTATTTTTATTAATAGACTATATATGTATTTTTTATATGTTTTAAATATACATATAATTTTTTTAACAATTTTTATTTTTTATATATATAATATATATATATATATACACATATATACTTATAATTATTTTCTATTAAGCTAAATTAAATATATATTTTTCTTTAATAAAAATGGTTACTTTATCATTGTTAAAATAATGTATATATATATATATATATGTTCTTTCAAAATAAATAAATCTGCACCATCAAATATGTATGCACATCCAATGGTCCAACTCATTCAAGCCGCGTCCCACTGGTCCACCCAAACAAATTCAAGCATCAAACGCACACGGATCACGCTCCCAAACCGTCCGATCAAGACTAAGCATTGATCTCAGCCATTGGATCATGTTTTAATAAAAAACACAACTCAGATTAAGTTATGGCCATTGATCATGATCTGCTCAACCTTCTCTACCGTTGGATCTACCTGGTAAGCCAAAATATATATAAAATTTTTGTAATTTTTAAATTCATTTGGATCTGTGCTTTCTCTCTCTTCTTTCACGCATTCCTTCTTCGTCTCTCTCTCTCTCCTCTCTCATCCTCTCCGATCTCTTCTCTCTATCTAATCTACTTCTCTGATGACGACCTATCGTCAATATTCTTGTCTTATTCTTCTCTTAACCTTGATATTTTTTTAAGTTTCTGGTATATTGAACCATTTTTGAGTCGTTAGCCAGTTAGGGTTTCAGAATTTTTTTTTGTTGTTCTATATTTTTTTTGTTTCTAGTATAATTGATCCGTTCTTGAGTCTTTCGCCAGTTAAGTTTTTTTTTTAATTTTTTGTTGTTCTATAAATTTCCAAAAAAAACGTGCATGTGGTCTTTTCAATTTTTTTAAAAAACATTTCTCTAACTTAGGGGTTCGATCAAAATTTTTGTTTGTTCTAAGATTCTCGAACACTTGCAGGTGTTCCTTTTGTTCAATTTTTTTTAACCTCTGCAAATTAACTATATAAAATTTTTAGGGTTAGGGTTTATTCGTTGAATCCAAGTTTTTTTCAGTCAATTTTTTTTTCGGGGTTTCTGCTTTTCTGTCTAAATCTGAGAATGCTTGTTCAAATTTTTTAAACTCTTGCGTGAGTTCTTCTATTTACCAAACTTAAAGGATTCTCAGTGTTGATAAAACACTCAAAATAGTATATGTTTCTAGTCTTCAAAATTCGTATATATTTTGTTCAAAATCCATATATATATTTCTTCAAAATCGTCTTTGGTTTTTCGATTTTTTAAAATTGTTTCGTTTTTTTTTGGGTTTCTGTCGCCAACCATTTTCTTTGCAGAATACATTCTGGTTTATAAAATAAATCGTGTTGTTTTTTTTAAAATATTAGGGCTTCATCTCAAAATCATATCTATTGTTCAATTTTTTTTACTCTTCTGACCTTAAAACTTTTCACAATTTTTTTTATCTTGTTTTACCAATGCAAGCCATTTCGTCTACCTTATCACAATCACTGTAATTACTGGTAAGCTTTGGAACGATTTGTTGAAAATTTTTACTTTCTGGAAATTTTCGTAAAAACCCCCAATTTTTATTTTTTATTTTTTAAAAAAACCCATCACATATCTTTCTATATTCCGTCATAATAAAATGGTTATATATATATATATGAATATCTATCTGTCTCTGCATTTTGGTTGGGCTCACTGCTGCTTTCACTACGAAATACGTACGAAGAAGAGCTTAGCATACTAAAACTGATATATTATTGATACCACCTCAGGTATAAATTCTCTATCTCTATGTATATTATTATTTGTGTGGATACTAATGTCCACTAGATTAATTTCTGTGTCTTGTATAATGTGTGAATACTGATATTCATCGGGTTGTTCATTGCATTAACTGCTATATGATATCTCCATCTAAGATTTGCTATAAATGTTGCAATCTTGCACTTTTCCTGCTTCTTTGAAAAATTGGTGTCTGAAATAATAATTTCTTGCCGTGTTTTATAATATTTTTTTTCAGGCTTTAGTAATCATTCTTACGTTTGACTAAAAGTTTTTATTTTCTGTGTTCTTCAAATGACATATGGATATTTTTTTTTACTGATCACTGTTTCGTTTTAAAATAACAGTTTTTAAACATTGTTTACCCTACTGTTTAACTTAAATATTTCCTGCCCCTTGTTACTGTATCATCTTATTACTTGTTCCTAAATCAACTTATTAATTGTTGCTTCTACTTGATTACTTGATGTGAATATTACCTGCCGCATATCATTTTTCCCCCTTTATATATATATATATATATCAGTCAATTTCAAAAATATGCATTCATATGTACAATCTCTTCTTAGTTTAATACTTTCCCCTATCCTTCCTGCATCAATACTCATCGTGACTAATATGTTCTCTTCCAAACGAAAAGTTCTACCGCTCAATTCTGAACTCCAATTTTCAAATGTTGTCCCTCATCTTACTACTATCTCTGCTCAGTCTAAATATAGATCTATGAGACACAATCTTTGTCCCGGAAATGTCATCACATTTCACGGCTTTCCAAAATTATTTGAAAACTTTAAAAATGTTGGGTGGGACTGCTTGGTTTCTTTAAATGACAAATCCATTTATCCTAGTATCATTGCTGAATTTTATTCTCATATGGAGTTTTCAACTGACTCATCTGGTTTACTAAAAAGTATTACAACTTGTATTCAAGGACAAACTTATATCATTGATGAATTACTTCTTGTCAATGCACTGCAGTTACCTCCTTCCACTCTAGAATTACCTAGGATAAATTCATATCTTCATCCCTCTAGAATATTTGTCAAAGACTGCATGTTGTTAAAGTTCAATATGTCAGTGGTAACCGATCAAATGGTACCAGCTATTTTATTTGACTATCCATGTAAAGTTGGTCTGGAGTTCTTAACTACCGAGTGTCAATTTCTAGGCAAAATCTTAAGAAACAATTTTATGCATGTCCGTGATGATAGAAAAATATTACCTTTTGATCTGGAACTCATCAAAAGTCTGTTAAATGAATGTATGCCCTATAATCTAGCATGTTTTTTGTTGTCTTCGTTTGAATACTGTTTTCAAAACAATTGTATTGGTTTTGGTCTCCTTCTCACACAAATATTCCATTATTTGAACATTCATTTGACCAATCATCAATCTCAACACGTTACCACTAGCAATATCATATCTCACCTCAATCTACCACCATAGCCCCTAATTATCTTTAAACCTCTTAATCATGAAACTCTTGAAACTACCATCAACATGACTTCAAAAATCGACTCCCTCAATAGTATGAATCAACTTCTGCTGCAAAATCAAACACTGCTTTTTTAAAAATTGAAAGATATATATATATATATATATATATATATATATAAATATATATAAGCATGAATATCATATCGTATTACTTATAGCAGAATAATGTATGTTAATATCATATATATATATATATACCAACTTGCATAGCAGTATGTTTTATAAACCATTTCTATATTATATGTACTAAATATACTAACTATATATTATGTACACCTATACTACATATTCTAAACATACATACATGTATATAACATACTAAGTGTACTGTGATGCCCCCAAATTCGGACCTTCACTTGGTCACTCAAATTCGGTTCATCACGTGCTCAAAGTATTACCATAATAACTAAAATCATACATTCACAATGGAAAATCTAAATTAGAATAATGTACGATGATTTATTATAATTATTCCCCAAGTCTCATGAACTCTACAAGATTTAATAGATTAGATACATAATATCGAATAAAGACCTATTACATAATCCTACTTAAGTTTAAACATAGTCTACAAATAGTCTTAATATAACATAATAGTTTTTAAACATAAAGGAACAAGCTAGTTTGTAGCCTTGCCCTTGCCTTATCTCTGCTCCAAAGACACCTCCTGCTCCTCCTTAATCGAAAGTTTTTAAATAAGCAAGGATGAGCACAAATTGCCCAAAGAAGTAATATACAACAAGGGTGTAGGATATAATATCAAAAGGTTTGAAATATCGAAGTGTCATTTCTAGGATAGTTCAAAGTATCGTAATAACATCATGGATAAGGAATATCAACAATTCTTGAATAAGAACAACAATTCTATATAAATCAATAGATATATATGAATTCAACGACTAACAATGTATCCAACTGGATAAGCAATTTATAATTTGAAAGCAAAATACTAAGGACCATTGAACTTCCACTAGAGTTACCAATATTAAACTGATAACCCAAAAATATCAAGTACTATAGATGATCAGTCTACAATACTTTACGTTATGCATAACACCACAATAATATTCATTCATGTGTTGGGGTTTCCAACGACATACACTCCCCTTATCAAAAGGGTTGTCCAACTCAGTTTTCAAGATTTCCGCACCAATCAATTGGCTTGGATAGCTTTTATAAACATGTATAAAGTCTAGCTGAATCAAATGACATCGACTCTTTCACAATATTCAAGATCAATACTAAGTTCAACATGAATAATAACTTTCACAAGGGTTTAAACATATTAACTCATTTGAACTAAAAAGTAATATAATTTGTATTCAAAGAGATAAGCTTACGGTATTCGTCGAATAGAGAATGCAATTATACTTCCACAATAATAGTGGGGTTCAGATACTTGCCTTATGCGTAGTTTATCCACGTTAATAACTCAACACTTTTGAATCCTAGTACAGCGTATTATATGTTCAAGATGTCCATTAGCTAACACAGTCTTTAAACAAGCTTGACACGATTCAAGTATGCACATATGCTACAGAAAATCAGATTATCAATTCATCATGAATTAAATACTTTAGTTACTTCATAAGAAAATCAAGAATGCTTAGTTTAAGACCTCCTTACTCATAGACTTTCCATTGCAAGGAAAAACCAACTTATCATCGAAGAATCACATATATATATACATCAGTAGGTTTTAAATTACTTTTAGCAATATAAGTATCACATAGTTACTGTCCAAAAGATCAGAACTTACTACCTCAAATTCCAGATCGCACAATTCTTGCCAGAGCTAAGCAGAGACTCACAAGCAATTTACTACATTCCTCTCGTCATGCCAAGACTCAATTTCTTTGCCTTGTGGTTCTGTCTTAACAACAAAAACAATCACACATAGTATATTTGTTATGTTAAAGGTCTTTTCATGCTCCTTAAGTCACTCTAGGTTACTTCTTTCAAAATAGGATCCTAAATTGATCATTTCAATAATTTAAGGCCATTCAAGGACATGAACTCACAAAGTCTATCATGCTTGCCCTCTAAACGTATAAGCTAGTTATAAAACTCATATTAGGCATGCTTGTGAATATTCATAACACCTACGTGAAACTAACACCGCTTTAGTTGAAAATATGCTTTGTTCATGCTTTATTTGAAATATGACACACAAGAATGGTATATATATGTTTATGCTACATAAGCGAGTCTAAGAGTGTCATCAAACATGATCACAAATGTTAGATTCTAGTCTTCAAGGTATCATGACAGTATTCATATTCTAAACTTACTAGTAAGTCCGATTTGTTCATGTCTCTTTGCTAATCACATAAACATAAGCTAAAGGTTTATTCATGCATTTCTAAGTTATACTAACATGCTTTGCAAAGTCAGAATATACATCATGTAGAAATCGTGCAATTTAGCTCACTAGGCTAAGTCTTTTCTTGAAAACATTTCTAACACAAGGCTTAATAAGTTTGATCATGCTCGAAGGAACTATGTACACTACAACATGCTCATCTATGTGTAAAATCAGTCATGTATAGCTTACAAGGTTCACAATTTGTGGAACATGATCTTTTACATAGTTTGTTTTCAAAACATAAAGTCCAAATCTCCGTTTAAACCATATATCTTCGTTAATCATGCAAGTCTATTAAAACATGTTCTTATTGAGTTAATATACCCATATATACATCATACACATGTTTACATGCTAGTTTGAGTTATAATAACTAGCTCATATTTATTAGACTTGCAAACGGAACATTCAATCGAAAATAGAACTTGGCAAAAGTAGCATTTGTAGGCAAGTGCGTTCGTTCGAGCTAAGAACGATGTGCTTCAAGAATCGCTGTCTAGCCCAACCTCAAAAATTACTCACAATTTTGATTTTAAACCATCATATATCAGTTGCATCATGCTCATATGGTCATACAACAACTACATGGACATTACCCAACCTCATTAACATCTATTTCCACAAAATCAAGAATTTGATTTTTAGAGTTCAAGAACTTTGTTTAACAGAAAATGAAATTGAAAGTATAGAATGGAATTATACCTTTGCAATATGAATGAAACTTACTCCAATTGAACTCCTAAGCTCTAGATTTTATGTTATGCTCTCAACCTTACTACTTAGCAATTCTCAGACAATTTTCCAAATTCCAGATAATGAAAGGAATTGTTCATTTTATAGGAAACTCATTAACCATGCCAAGCCATTGCCCAAGAATTCAAACTCATGGATTGAGGGATTAAATGAAGTATAAGAAGGAGTTGGTAATTTAGTTGTTGATTTGCATCATGAGCACCACTCCCCCCATGATCATTGCATAGCAAGCTTTGGAAGAAAAATGAAGAACATAGGCCTTATCCTTTTGCTCTTACACTTGACTGAGAGTTTGGAAATGAATGGGACTCTCAATTTGGGACAATCCAATATATCTCAGCATTCTTGATATCTAGGCTTGGTTTGTTTTACTTAATTTCCCACAATGAAAATCTTAATGTACAATTGTTACCATATTAGGAATTTTGGGGATAAATTATACACTCACATCATATAGTCCATGTACATTAAATATACGTAATAAAATAATGCAGTCAGGTATTTTTGTCTAGTTAGTTCCATAATTAATTCTACCACTCATATGATCATATAATAACCTTATTATATTAATATCTTATTTATTTATGTTAAATAAATAAATTTATTCCATCCCTTGATTAATTACCACTTAATATATTATAGTTTCATATAACTTAATATATAGTCACACAATGTCGCACTGCACTATATAGTATAGTTGTATATGCACATAACCGTCAATATTATCTTCTTCCGCGTGAAATTACTTTTGATCTGGTCCATTAATTTCAAAATTTATTGATCAAAACCGTGCATTAAAAAATCGGTTTTCAAAATTACAATTTTGCCCCAACTTCAAAAATTCTATAAATAGGGAGTATTTCATTCATTTGGTTTTTACCAATTTAGTGAAAAGAAAATCATACTCTCCTTGCCTACATTCTCTCTAAGATTTATATCTCTTCTTATAAAATTTCTGAATTTTTGAAGAGAAAACTTGGTCCAAGTATTGAGATAAGTTTGATTTCTATTAAATTATTTCTTACTTGTAATTTATCTATAGATATACAAATACATATTGTTCTACAAAATTCTATATATTCATATTTCATCTATTTATCAAATAAAAGTATACTTGAGTGCCGCAAGGCTACAGAGATAAACCTCTACAGAGAGGAATCCAACCGTACGATTCCTTATAGTCTTCAGTAACCTTTTATTAATATTATTTATATAAATATCATAAAATAGGTACGTCACTTGATAGCTCAAAACAACACTGAGATACTGCTCCAAAAAGAGTAGTCATCCGAACCGGATTTGAGAATCGTAGTGATTTATTGAAAATATTTATATAAATATCAATTGTGAAAATTATAAATTCTATCATACTTTGGCGCCAAAAGGCTAGGGAGATAAACCTCTACGGAGAGGAATCCGACCGTACGATTCTTTATAGTCTTCAATAACCTTTTATTGATATTATTTATATAAATATCATAAAATAGATATGACACTTGATAGCTCAAAACAACACTGAGATACTGCTCCAAAAAGAGTAGTCATCCGAACCGGATTTGAGAATCGTAGTGATCTATTGAAAATATTTATATAAATATCAATTATGAAAATAATAAATTCTGTCATACTTGGGCGTCGCAAGGCTACAGAGATAAACCTCTACGGAGAGGAATCCAACCGTACGATTCCTTATAGTACTAAGTGACACTATTTATAAAAGTTCACATAATAGATAAAATATTCTTATATATTATTTGAGTTAAACAAGTAATATTTGTCATATCAGTTTGTTCTTAATTGAGATTGTATTTGATAAATATTGATACTTGGTAAAAACTAACCAAGAAATAATTCTATATTATCCATAGAAAAACACTCTTTATTTTATAGAATTGTTAATTTTTATAAAGTGCTTTAATATTATATACTTGCTTAATCAGAAGCATAAGTGGATCTAAACAAAAGTTCTATATGTTTTAAAGAAGCTTATCATTGAATATAAAGTCCTTAAACTTTTATAATGATATATGTGTTCTTAATTTTCTATCTGCTTATTTGAGAATCATTATTCAGTACTTAACTCTTATCAGCTTATTGAAGATGTGATTTGTTGTAAACTCATTTGTAAATAGAGAAAGGATTAGAGTTAGTTTATTTTATGTACTTGTGAGAAAGATGAGTAATTCTTCGACCAAGACCAGAGTCTTAGAGAGGTCAATAGGAAGTTGAGTCTCTAGTGTACTTATGAGGTGAGGAAGAGACTTTTGTTTCAAGACCAGATCATAGAATAGAACTAATCTCAAAAGGGTGGTATAACTAGACTTAAGGAAGGAGGTGGGAGCTTGCTGTCCAAGATAGAATAGTTAAATAGTTGAAAGTTTGTCTATAAAACTTTGTAAAGGTTTCTCCGCCTGTTGAAGGAGTTGTTATTACTAATAGTAATAGGATCTCAAGTTCCAAGTAGGGACTTGAGACTGGACGTAGCAACATACCAAAGGGTGTATGTTATGAACCAGATAAATCGATGTGCATTATGATTGAATTTTTATATCTTGCATACTAATTACTAAAACTACTAATTAATAACTAAAAATTTAAAAAAAGGCCTTTTTTAACTGATAATAATCTATTCAACCCCCCTTCTAGATTATTATTGACCTTTCAGTTTGGTTGCTTGAATTTGCATAACAGGTTGGTTAGGAATATGAAAATTAATGACCTTACAAAAGCAATTAATTTTAGCATGATGAGTAGTTAACCAATCAATCCCTAAAATTACATCAAATGCAAGTATTTTCAAAGAGATGAGATCAATAGGTAATGCGAGGGTGTCGATTTGAATCAAACAAGATTTATAAACAATGGATGTAATGAAGGTTTCTCCCGGAGTTTCAACAGATAAGTCAAAGTCTAATTTCTCAGGAGTCAAGTTCAAACGTTGAGCACAATTAGGTGAAATAAAAGAATGGGTAGAACCGATATCTAATAAGTTATAGACTTCACAAGAGTTTATGATTAGCTTACGCATGATAACTTCGTTCAGGTTCCTCACTTTTTGAGAAGTCACGACAAACGCTCTCCTTTGAACCACCAATTTTGACTTATCCGAGATAGCCTTTGGTGTCATCATTACCACTGGACTTAACTTCGCTATAGGGCACATTCCACCCTCAACCGCTTTGTCATACTCCTGATACATGATCTGAATCATTAATCTTCGATCCATATCAAATTGGGGTTGACCGCTCTGTATAGGGTAATTCAGAACTCGATGTTGGGTTCTCCTAATTGCTATCCAAAAAGAGAAATACATATAATCTATTTTAGCCTTCTTGGATCGGACGTCTCTTTCTACAATATCAACGCGTCATGCGACTTTTACCCATGCATCCTCCGTTCTCACTCGTTCAGTTGTTTCTTCTTTCAGCTGATATTTGACATTTGCATTCTCATATTCTAACTCTATTATCATATACTTTGCCAAAGAGAGTTTCTGTTCAAGCTTCGCATATCGGATAACAAAATCTTGAATTGTTGCATCCCTTTGTTCCACGACCGCTTGCCATTCTTCACCCTGCTCTTCTAACTCACGAATACGATCTTGCAGTTCTATATTTCGATCATAAAATTCTCCTAATAAAGAATGAATACGAAGGGTTATTGTAAGACCCTAACTTTTTATGAATAAATATTTAATTTTCTCTAATTATTATTTTGAATAATAAGGTATTGATTTGATATAATGTTGTAGTTATGGGTGATATGTGCAATTTTTACAAAGTAAGCAAGATGTCATAAAATATTCATTTTATCGGGGAATATTTGTTTTGGTCGGGGATATTCTTTTTGTCGGGGAATATCCATACGACGGTGCAATCATTGGTGGATAATATAACGGAATAACTGTCGGATATAGAAAGCGACAGAAATAACCTTTTTATAAAAAATAACGATAAATTTTTTACCGTTAACTATTGAAATACCCGGTGATAAAAAAGTACAAGTTGATACGCATTATTACACATGGCATCTACCATTACGCATAAAGATCTCTGATTATTGATTCTTACGTAAGAAGTCACTCAATGATTGATACAGTAAAAATTGCACAATCTTTCATATTATTGATGCAATAATTGCTACAGTGATAATTGAATAGTATTTTGTATTATTGATTCAATAATTGTCATGACTCAATAACTCATATTATTGAAATGATATTATTAGATAGCATTATTAATAATGTCTAAAAAGTTCTGTCAAAGAAATTGGTTAGGTAATATAATTGCGCGTCAGTAATGAGATATCCTTATCGGAAAGCCCCCTCTTTCCTGGGAACGATCTGGTTGTTAGTATTATGAATCTATAATATTAATTAGAAATAATTATTGAAGAATTGTAAATAAGTGATGAATATGGTAAGTAAATATTTCTTTAAATTTTGATATAAATGGAGGAATTTTAGAATGAGACAATTGTCGAAAGTTGTTATTTTTTTATGAAATCATAATTATTTTCTTTGATAAAATATTTATTCAAATATATTATTATAATATTACATTATAATGGTATAATGTGATAATATAATAGTATAATTTTATAATTTAAATGGCAATATTATTATAATAAATTTATGGCATAAGAATAAAATGAGGTGGAAGAGAGCAAATTGAATTTGGATTTCTTTTTAATAATTTTTAAATCTTTTAAACATGTGAATTAAGTGGGAGTTCTCATTTTGAATTTGATCTCTCCTTTTTCAAAGAGGTGTGCTGCATTATTTTCAAAACTAATGCGCGTGTGTAAATTTGTCAATCTTGGTGTGCTAGCATTTTCTTACAAATAAGTTGCTTAGTTAAACAATTAAACTCACACCAGAATCAAAAAATTATCTCTATAATATTGAGCGTATTTCTTATGAGTATAAGGATATTTTGAGTGTTGATAACAGTCGAAGATTTCCTCAACATAATCTCCGTTATTCTTGTCAGAACTACTTTCCTACTACGAATTTAATTTCTTTTCTTTGTCCAAGTTATCTTTTATGAATCTTATTCTTGAAATTGAATCCATGTTATGATCTCACTTGATTGATTCTTTATATCATTATTATCATCCTCATTCTTATATTGTGTTGAAAGTTATCTTTGGCTTGTAGTGCAAAGATGAACTCACTACTACAAAATAGTAAATAGACAACGCTTAACAGAAAATATTTTTTATAAAAATATTGTGGTATTTTTTTTATAATATTTTTTAATAAAATGTTGTCGATTTATATGAAAAAATGTTATGTATTTTATAAAGGTAATTTTTGATTTTAAATAGATAACGTTTTTAAAATAAAAACGTTATCTATCTACAAAAACACGGAGCAAAAATAAAAACACGGAACTTAAATTTTTAAATTAGAAGAAGGACGATAGTTTAGATCTACTTTCTTCTCTCTTGCAGCAGCTCAAATTCACGCTCTTGGAGCAAACCCTATCTCTTCTCGCTCAAACAATCCAACCCTTCGTTTCTTCCTCTCATTTTTCTCTCCCATTTTCTCTCTCCAGTAGCAGCGACGACAAACCTTCCTCTTCTCACTCCTCTTTTCGGCAACCTCATCCCTTCGTCGCTCCCTCACCAGCGGTTAAACCCTAGCTTACCATATGCAAATGGAACTGGAGAACTCTCACCGGTTAAGAAGAGCTTTTTGATTCAAACTCCGAACGAGCCTGCAGGAAAGATCCAGATGTACTCGCCAGAGTTCTATGCCGCCTGTACCGCTAGTGGAATCTTGAGCTGTGGACTTACTCACATGGCCGTTACTCCTCTTGACCTTGTCAAATGTAATATGCAGGTATGAACTCGGTTTCATTTAGTTAATCTTTTCGATTTTAATCTGCTTCAATTTCGTCGATTTAATTGTTGATTTCGTTTTTCAGTTGTTTCATTGTTGGTTGTATTGATATGTTGATATCTTCGTGAAATAAGTGACTATATCTATTCCTAGTTGTTGGTTATTGTGTTCCTTCGGATGTCGATTTTGTTCTGGACTCGATCTGCTATAATGTTTTATAACTGTTATATTTTTTAATGATTTTTGTTTCACATTTTTTTTATGGTTCAAGTTCAAGTTTTTTTTAAAAAAAATTTATATTGAGTTCGTTCCAAACTCATAAGAGGAAAATTACAATTGACTTCTGTAAGTATAAATATACTAGAGTGCCTCATTTCTCAAGAGCAGAAGCTCTCTTCTTAATTTTTAATTTTTTACTAAGTTGCTCTTATACTTTGTAACTGAGGAGTACTATTATATGTTGTTAGGTTTATTGCTTTTACATAATAAGTTTTAAGCCAATTTTATGATTAGGATGTTACAGAAGTACTTCAAAATATTTTGTGATGTTTTTGTGTAAGTTAATTTGGTGGTTGTCTTGATTTTCATTAGTCGAAGGATTGTGATTGAAGGTTCAACCATTTCAAGAGCAAATACTAATTTTGTGATTAGCTAAGGGATCAAAGAACCATCTGTTGCACTTGCAGGATGGTCTTTTTTGGTATAACTCGAGTGCTGAAAACTCAAGCTTGATACTCTTTCGAGATCTCCATTTTGTGTTGGCATGTTTTTTTTTGTTTTTTGTTTCCCCAAAAAAATGAGTGGATTTCTTGCCAGCAAAAAGATAATAAGAACAATAAAATAAGCTGATCTCCATTTTGTTGTAATTGCAAGGAAACTGTATTTACTTTTTGAAAATATATTTGCAAGTGAACAAGTTGTTCAAATTTCGTAGTTGTCACTGTTTAGTGCTCTTCAAAGTTAGTTTATTTTCTTGTTTATATTCCTACAGCGGACCAATTTACTCAAGAGGTAGAATAGAAGTGCCCACTTTTCCTGGAATGGGAAGTATTGTCATTCTTCAACACTAAATCTCTGAAAGACTGAGTTTTTATGTTGATGCAACTGCACTTTGGTCTGCAAAGGAGTCATTTTCCTTGCAACTACTGTAGTGCGGTGATAAAAAAATTTATAGCTTACAGGTAAAGACCTTAAAGACAAATGTTAGTACTAGATTATGGTTTTAAGTATCGTTATGTTCAAAAGAATTAGTTTTCATGCCTGGGGGAAATCAGAGATACCGTATTTTGACATTCTAAGGTCATTGGAGAATAATGCAGTTAATAGAAACATGTTTTGACGTGATTTCTTCACTTCTACTGGTTATTGCTTATTCTGCTTTCCATTTGATGATAGTTCCATATGCGATATCTCATAATCAGATTGACTGTTACGAAAAAATAATCTTTACATTTGCTTGGAAGTTAATCATATTCAACAGCTTTATCCGTATTATTGCTCGGAGCTTAGTCATATTCAACAGCTTTATCCATGCCATGCTGCAGTCCTTTTATTCTTGTTGGCTTTTGTACACCTTAGCAAAGAGTGACATTGATTCATTATTTTTCTTATTTGCAAACCAGAAAATGTTAGAACTATGCCTAATAGTTTATTATGTCACCATTTTTAGTTTTCGTTTTAAAAAATTTCTATTGCACTTATATTCCTTTTCTGTTTTGCTGATCTTTTAACTGAAAAAGTATGTCTAACTTTGTTTCTTATTGTTTCTTGCATTATTACAACAGCAGCTGTACTTGCAGTTATGTACAGTCTTACCAACTACTAACAACTTCCTGATGACTGTTTCCGCTATGGTGTGTTGTATAAATATATTTAAGACTACATCAGGATGCTGAAGAAAAATCATATTTTCGTGCTTTGAGATGCTTAGCGAAAAGCCGCTATTGCTTATGTTATAAAAGTCCTAATATTGTTAGAGAAGTAGGATGCATTATACTCTTCTATTCTTATTTACATTTGAATAATGTTTCAGATTGGAGAGAACCTAGGCATACATGCACTCGTCCCCTGACCTCTCTAGAAAAGGGAAGAAGAAAACTTTTGTTTACTCAATATATAGTGGATATAAATTTATAATGACGACTGTGTGATCTTATTGTCTGGACAACCTAGTGCTAAAACTTAACTCTTTTCTACAAGCATTACTTTCCTGCTACTGTAATTTGTAAATAAATAAGAATACTTACTATGATGCTTCTATTTTTCATCTGAGCAGGCTTTTTGAAAGCAATCAGCTCATAGGCGGTATTCCTTCTAGTCTAGGACTTGTCAAGACCTTGGAGGTGGTGTGAGAATCTTTATCATATACTTGGAGCAAAATCTGTTACCTTCCTTTATTAACTTTTTTCCTTAATCTGTAAAAGTATTGAACTGATTATTCTGCGATTGTTACAGATGGCTAGACAGAAATTCATTCAGTGGGCCTGTCCCTTCAAATCTCAACAACCTTGTCAATGTCAATGTTTAGTATTCATGCCTTGCTTGCTTTCTTGGGTAGACCCGTGAACATGCCTTGCTTGCTTCACACTTGGTTTCAAGTAGATGATCTGTTGCTGCAATAAGGTCAGTTGTTTTGTACATAACTTGTTACAATTTGTGGGTTAATTGTTTGCTTGGTTTTAAGTTATATTTCCTTTTCTATGTAGATGGATGCCACAACTCCCAAGTACTCCAAGGGTAGGTACGAATGTTGCTGTTAAGGATCTCAAGCGTGGTTATGTTGCCTCAAATTCCAAAGATGATCCCGCCAAGGAGGCTGCCAATTTCACTTCTCAAATCATCATCATGAACCACCCTGGGCAGATTGGAAATGGATATGCTCCTGTACTTGACTGTCACACGTCCCACATTGCTGTCAAGTTTGCTGAACTGGTTTATGTGATATCTACCTGCGGGCTACACTGGATATAATATATTATAATTTCTGTTATGCAGCTAGTTTGTCTAACTGCACTCTTGCTGGCATCAACTTACCTCTTGCACTGACTTGGTTACCTTCAGATGGAACTACAAATTGAGGGCTGGGTTGAGGCTTAAGAACTGTTGTCTGTGACAGCAGTGGCTGCCACAACACACAGATAAAAAGAATCTAGCATACTAATTACTATTGAAGTATACGAGCAATGCCTCAAGATAGATCTAGATTATCGTAATGCGGGCCAGGTATTGTTAGTCCGCTACTCTTTACTTAAATTGTGAATGTGTAGTTCTGAATTAGCAGAATAAATAATTATAAAAAATAGAAAAGAATGTCAAGTTCTTGTATTTGTAGGCCTTAACATCCTCTTTCATTTTTTCATACTTAACCTTGTCATACATGAACATGTTGCTTGAAACTCTTTTTCTTGCAGCTCCATAATGTATATATTTGCTACCACCACTTGAAATTGAGATGCATTTAAACTAGGTGCCGTTATGATAGGTGCCGTTATGATTGGTAACATGAAGTCCCTAGGCCAGTAAGAGAAATCTTTGAACCAAATGTGTGGTTTACCTACGCTTGTTGTTGATAAATTTCAAAGTATTTCTTTTGTTCCTCTTTATATTGTGCATTTTGCAAAGATTTTGGTGGTTAAAATTCAAGAAAAATTCTTCCATCAAATAAAGGCTTGTTGGTTCTCATATGACAAAAGATGGATATACCTGATTTTATCACTGTTTTATGTGACTTCTTATCCTAAATTAAGTGTTTATAAGTTCATATGTGTAATTACTTACTATGATCAGTCTATTAAGGAATTGGTTGATCTTCTGATGGAATTATGTAATGTGGTGGTTGGAATATCTCATTTTGTTAAAGATTTCTAGATTTTCTATCAACTTCATTTAGCATACAGAATGCCTAACCTTTCAAATTATAGTGTCTCATGGTTTTAGGATACTCTTTAACAGTTCTGTCTCTTACCACTAATTTAATCAATTTTTTCTTGCAGAATCGATTGCTAAAGGTTGTGCTCTAGAATGTGCTATTCTCTAGAGTCATCCACGCTTCAATGAGCTGCTTGAGAACATATTTACTGTAGGTGCTAGTGCATTTAATTTTGAGGATTCCTTTCATGTGTATTTTTTTTTTTTACAAGTTATCAACATGATGTTGCTAAACCCCTCAATATTGTGTCTATATAATACTACACTATTGATGTTATATTTTGTGGATGTAGTTAACCAATCAATTCCTAGAATTACGTCAAATGCAAGTATTTTCAATAAAATAAGATCGACAGGTAATGCGAGGTACCGATTTGAACCAAACAAGACTTATAAATGAAGGGATGTAATGAAGGTTTCTCCCAATGGAGTTTCAACAGATAAGTTAAAGTCTAATTTCTCTAGAGTCAAATTTAAACGTTGAGCGCAAGTAGGAGAAATAAAAGAATGGGTAGAACCGGTATCAAATAAGGTATAAACTTCGCTAGAGTTTATGATAAGCTTACCCATGATGACCTCGTTCGGGTTCCTTTCTTTCTGGGAGGTCACGACAAATGCTCTCCCTTGTACTACTGGCTTTGACTTTTCTGGGACGTCCTTGGGTGCCTCCATCCTAGTTGAACTTCTCTTGATGAACGACAAAATCGGCCTAGGTGACCTTCTTTCCACAATTATAACATGCTTTGACTGAGATCGCGAAGTTTGGACCGATGTGTCCCTCCCTCCGCATTTGAAGCATATGATAGGTGGTCGTTCTCCTTCCTTAACAACGGGTCTTTGGTCGACGCCTTTCCCTCATTGTTGAATCTCCTCTTCTTGAAATGTCCATTCTTATTATTTTGGCCATGATTACCACCGTTGTTATCATTTCGCATCTTGATTCCTCCACGCTTATTGTCACCGCTCACGATGATCGCTATCACTAGTATTATCATTTTATCTACCGCTTCTTTTGGTTGGGTTGACTCATTATTAAGCTTCTAATAATCGAGCCCTATTAACAACATCTGAATACAAACACAATTTATGAGAGATAAGATATTAACGTATCTCGGGTTTCAAACCTCTTAGAAACTGTCGTGTCATTCTCTCATCATTATCAACCAAATGGGATGCAAACCGAGACAACTTGGCAAACTTGGCTTCGTACTGCGACACGGTCATGTTGTTTTGCTCCAGCTTGATGAACTCTACCTCTTTCATGTGACGAATACTTTCGGGAAAGTACTTGTCATTGAACAATTCTTGGAACTTCTCCCAAGTCATCTTCAAGTCGGCAGTTGAGTACGCTTTCTGATTCCCGCCAAGAATCATCTGCACGCAACATGAAGGTGGCAAAGGGAACCTTTTGCTCCTCGGAGCATCCCAAGACATCAAATATCTTGTTGATCTGCTTTATTCACGTCTCCGCCTTAAGTGGTTTTGGCTCTCCAAAAAACTCTGGTGGTCCCAATTCCTTGAACTGCTTAGCGGTGATCGTCCGAGAGTTGTCAGTGTTTCCACCTGCATTTTGTACAGGAGCCGCTCTTGCTTGATGTGGCATGAATTGCATAAAGCCTTTGAACATTCCATCGTTCATCATCTGGTCAGTGTTGTTGTTTGCCTAAGGATTGTCGCCTTTCTGATGCACATTATCCTGATTATTGATCTGTGGAGACTCAATGGTCTCCTGTGCTCTATTGCTAATCTCAATATTCTCGGATGCCATTTTCAAATACTGCCACAAAACAAAGATTAATTGACATGCAATATATTATCCCTATACTCTGACCGACCAATTAAATGTAAAATAAACTTAGGTTGGTCATACTAGCGAAGGAATTTCCCGTCTCTCCCCTCCTAGTTCTTATCTCACATCTCAGCTAGGGATCATATCCCTAAGCTTTGATACCAACTGTGACGCCCCCAAAATAGGTATACATCACCCATCTTGAGTCACCAAATACATGGTATAAAATTCAAATACAACTTAATTATTCAACAGTCGTGTAAAATATGACAAAACATATGCTGTGAGTTTTAATACAAATATTGTCATCTAGACAATATCCACACTCAATTGAGTCCTCATTACATTTATTATCACATTATTTAACAGAATAGTGAGGACTACTAATGCTATTATCTGGACTCTCACTCCGATCTCCGACTAGTCCCTGCTACGTTCTCATTTCCTGAAGAGAACAATGAAAGTAAAAGGGTGAGCTCAACTAGCCCAGTAAGAAATATTATGACTAAGATAATATAGAATAAATTATCGCTAGCCTTCAACAATGTTAAACTGATACAATATAACAAACATCAAGTTTAACTATAGCGGAACAAGCAATCCATTAAAAGAGTCAAGTAGAGAATAAAATCTACTATCTTTTATGATTTAAAAAGGTGTTTCATCACTTTTATCACCGAGACTCGACAATAAATAATCCACATCATCCCCGCACTACTACCACCAAGTATATTCATTAGTATCACGACCACAAATTATCCACGCACTACGACCAAGGATATTCGTGTATTCATCAATGGTCATGATCATGCCAACAACCGTCCATCAATGCACTATGGGGCCAATGAGGACTTTTACCACATCATTTGTAACATTACTACTCATGATTATACCGATTAATCCCTGGTCATAATCATACCAAGTCCATCTATGAACTACAGGCTAAAGATGACTTTCAACATAATATAAACATGAGGATGATGACAATGATATACGAATTCAATAAAACAAGTTCAAGAATTAATTTATCCAGGAACTAATAACTTCCAAATTGTCAACATGATACTTCTTTGTAGAGTAAAATTCAAGAATGCTTAGAAGAATATTTCCATGAAAAGATACTGGATGAAGCGCAAATATCAAGGATATTGCACTAATTTCATGGAGTATAGAAGTCAAAACTTTAACCAACTGAGTATAATAAAGAATGGAATAACAAAAGAAATCACCAGGCATGCGATAAACCACATAGACATGTTATTCCAATAGAATAATAAATAACGGAACTAGGTCATGCGTAAACGTACAGACATGATATTCCAATAGAATAATAAATAATGGAACCAGGTTAGGCGAAATTCGCACCGAAAGGATGTTCCAACAGAATAATAAATAATGGAACCAGGTCATGTGTAAACGCACAGACAGGATGTTCCAACAGAATAATAAAGAATGAAATAACGTAGAATTTTACCATGTATGCGATATTTTGGCATAGATAGGTTATTCCAACATAATGATAAAGAATGGAATAATGTAAGAATTTCACCAAGTATAGGGTAGATCATGCATTATACGAAGTTATTCCAACAGTTTAAAAATGGAATAATGTAAGTTCTCTTCGTGAATACGAAAAGAAATAATACCCTTAGCTTAGAACAAACCGGATATAGGAGTAGTGAAGTAGCGAATACTTTTCTTCTTTCTCTCTATAGTTTCTCTCTTTAGAGTTTCAAAGTGAATTAAGTAAGAAATAATGAAGGAATGAGCTTATTTATAGGAGAATGGACCTAATAGTAACTAATTCTGAATCATTCCAAATTGATTTACTTTTAAACAGACGGTCAGTTTGGTTTACTATAAAATATTCTAATAAAACAAAATCTTTTAAATAAAATATAATATATTCTATTTATAATCTAATAAAACGAATAACTTTATAAAAGTATTATATTTTATATAAAAGATTTTACTATACAAACACTATCTTGAGCACTATATGCAAACACTATGCATAATAAAATATAATATATTCTATTTATAGTCTAATAAAATGAATAACTTTATAAAAGTATTCTGTTTTATATAAAAAGATTTTACTATGCAAAACACTATGCATAATAGAATATAATATATTCTATTTATAGTCTAATACAACGAATAACTTTATAAAAGTATTCTATTTTATATAAAAAGATTTTCTGTTTTATTACATTAATAACACTAATAAAACAAAACTTCATCATCATTATTATAATTCACATTATTAATCGACCAGGTCGTTCCCAGGAAAGAGGGGGCTTTTCAATAAGAATTTCTCCCTATTGGCGCACAATTAGGTGACCAAACCTCTCCTTGGCAGAACTTCTAGACATTGTTAATATTACAAATAATAATATTAATAACTTCATCGTCTCAATTATTGATTTAATAATTATAAAATATCGACAATAATTGAATCAATTAACGTGAGATACTATGCAACAATTACTGAAGCAATAATTAAACAAAATTGAGTGACTTCTCACGTAAGCATCAATAATCAATACCGTGTGCTACTATGCAACCACGCGGATTTCTATACTTTTAACACCAGATGTTTCAACAGTTAACGATAAAATTTTCGCCGTTATTTTCATAAAATATTTTTATCGTTTACTCAATCCGACAATAATTCCGTTGTGGGGTCCACCAATAATTGTGCCGTCGTACGAATATTCCCTGCTAAAATGAATATTCCTCGACCAATCGAATATTATATAACAACTTGCGTACTTTGTAAAATTTATAACTATTACCCACAACTATAATATTATATCAAATTCATTCCATAATATTCAAAAATGATAATTATAGAAAATTCATCTTTATTCATAAAAGTTGGGGTCTTACAACATAACCCTATCAGTCTATACAACACATAAGACATAACATCAAGTCAAACTATTTCTGTCTAAGTTAAAACCGACACAATTCTAACATCCTGTCGGTCTAGTCGGACAAATATTGAGTTTAAGTTCAATTAAACTCTGCCTAAACACTTAACAATTATCTTAGATAATTTTCTTAGAAGTCAAAATAATTTTCATAGACTTGTAATAATTTTCAGATAATTAATATCATTTATCATAACTTTTCAACCACTTATATTGTATTTATACAATATAAATACCACATTATTCCTTTATCATTAATATAAAATCATAGCATAATATTATAATATAATTTATAATGTCACAAAGTATTTTAATACTTTAAAATCATATTTATATGATTTTAAACACTTAAATCCATTATCCGATAATTGCTTTTAATATTAAAATATTAATATTTTATGACAAAATATCAAAAGTTATATTTTATAACTTAAAATATTTTTATAACACTTAAATCATTTTTATATGATTTTTAAAACATTATTCTATTTTCTCATAATTTATTTAATATATTTACTAAGTAAATTAATTATCATTAATATAAATTTATTAATGAAATTCATCACAAAATATCAAAAGTTATTGGAAATAACTTAAAATATTCTCTAATACCATAATATAATTTTTCATGATTTTTCAAGTATTAAAATCATTTTTAAATAATTTATTTAATATTATAATTAAATAAATTAAATACTTTTATATTCCAAAAATATTAAATATTTATGGAATATACTCAAAATAATAAAAACTAATTTTTATACTTTAAAATAATTTTTATAAATTTATTTTGTATTTTTAATAATTAAAAATTATTTTTCTTAATTTATTTAATAAAAATAATTATTTTTCTAAGAAACTGTCGCTAAAGGGGCCCTATATCGACGAAATTGTCGTTATAGGTGTTCTTGGGCTGTTCTTCAACAAACCTAGAAATCATGTCAGTCACTAAGGGGCTTGGTTTGACCAGTTTTAATTCTATGATCTTGTTGCTTTCTAGGCTGGAATTTATGTTAAAGTTGTAGTACTTATGTAATTCTACCATAGCATACCAAGTTCATGGCTAAACAACATCAGATCAGTGAGTTATAAGGCATTCAAAATCTTGTCAAGCTTGTTCTTCATTTTCTGGGTTACCCATAAAATGAAGAACAACCAAGGTATCTACTTAGCCGGCTTAAATCATTGCATTCCATTCTACGATTGTGTGTTATAAAGGTTCAATCCGGTAGTGGAGATGTCAAGATACAATAATATATTAACAGATCGACTTAACAACATCAAAACAATACGATCTAGATCGGTCAAACTAGGGGTCAAGAACCTTTTTTGAACATTTCTGGGTTTTCCAAAAATGTTCTTAAACAGTTTGGTCAACAGTTGTTTGACCATTGATTACTCTGATTTCGTGAAGGATCTGAGGGTTCTAATGACTTTAGTATGTAGATTACATGTCAGATACCAATATTCAACCAACAACATAACACAAACACTTAAAATAAGCGAGATCTAGAGCCTGCAATATCATTGTCAGATAAGATCTGGGTTTCTGGGTTGCCCAGAAACCCATACCCGTGACTGGTCAATGCAGTTTGGCTGCTCATAACTCTCAATCTACTCATGATCTGGCACTTTTTCTAGTTTCAGATCATAGTCCACATGACATAGAACACATTTATAACATAAAACACCACAAATAATTAACACAGAAGAATCTAAAGGCACTGACATATGGCTGTTAGGCCATATTTTTCCTACTTTTCCAGATTGTTGAAATCTTTAATTTCGAGCATCAAAATAATATGGATCTAGGTTTTAGCAACCCATATCATCAAATGACACCCTCTAACATAACTCTAAACAACAAATTACACAATCAAACATCAAATCATATGATTTAGAATTTTAGGGTTTTATACCTTTCTAGCTAGGATCTTGATTCTGATCATCATGATCTGTTCTTGGTGTTTTAAGGACTTGAATATGAACTGGTCCATTTAACAATTTTGTGGCTAAGAGGTTGATAGAGTTTAGTTAGAGGTTGGTGACCAACATAAGCTACTTTGTGACTTTTCTCTATCTCAATCTATATATTATAAATGTAATGAGTTGGCTGGCATTAGATGGCTGATATGTTTGATATAAATCACATGCTAGGGCTAGGGTTGGTGAACAACCCACATTAGGTCAAGATCTACACACAAACTCATTAAAGAATTGCAAAAACGGTAAAAATGGTCATTTCCATATAATTTTAATTCTAGAATTGTCATTTGATGTAAACCCTTAGGGTTTAAACCTAAGGTTTCCATAAATCAATTTTCTAGGATTTCCAGATTAGGCTTTTCGAAATATAAAATTAATATTTCAAAATTATCATTAGGATTCTATATTTATATTTATATTTCCTAATCATAAACTCAATCTTGCTAATTAGGATTATTATTTCCTAATTAAAATTGCTAATTTAGCAATTAGGGTCAAAATTGTACATTAGAGTTTCTGACGGAACAATTAGGGTTTAAAAATTTGAAATTAGGGCTTGCTAATTTGTTAAGCTTTACCCTAATTAATCATATAATTAATAACACTTGAGCAATATAATTCTCCGTTAAGTTCCCAGATTAGGGTTTCAATTTCCCAGAATCTAAAATTAGAGTTTCTAGATCTGGTATTAGGGTTTTCTAATAATAATTAGGGTTTCAAGTAATTCATTAGGGGTTTCCCTAATAAATTATAATTAATGAACGTTTAAACCATATACATAGCATTTAAATTCCCAAATTAGGGTTTTTAAATTTCCGAATTAGGGTTTCGAATTCTCGAAACCAAAATTAGGGTTTCCAGAACCGATTTCTAGGGTTTCTTTATCCATTGCTAGGGTTTTCTAACTGAACGTTGAAGTTCTTAATATAATACTAGGGTTTGACACTGATAAAATTTATCTGGTCAAACCTTGACCCTTAACACATACTGAACACATATACAACCATAAACACAGAACATATACACATATACATTTAATCTTGAATAATTCACTAAATGCCTTCGCAGAATTTTGAAATCCTCAAAATTCCTTCCCAAAAATATCAAACGCATACACTTATTTTCTGTATAAGTATATTATTTGACCTTAAATCCATCATTTCAGATTTTAATAAATTGTCTAATTTCTCGGGTTGTCACAAGCTCATCCTTTTCCTTTTGGTTCCATTGTTCTTCTCAGGGGGTGAGAATATAGCTAGGACTAGTCGGGGAGTGGAGTAATGGTTCAAGACGATTATTATAGCAGTATTCACTAATTTATAAAATAGTGTAACAATAATTGTAATGAGAACTTTATTTGAGTTTGGATATTATATATGTAAGACCTCAAATTTTATGAAATAAAAGTATTCAATTTTTCTTATAATTATTATTCAGTAATTGGTTAAATTGATAAAAGGTTAAACTTAAGGGTTATATGTGCAAATTTTACAAAGTAAGCAAGTTGTCATAAAATATTCGTTTGGTCAGGGAATATTCTTTTTGTCGAGGAATTTTTGTATGACGATACAATCATTGGTGGACCCCACAACGGAATGACTGTCGGATATAGTAAGCGACAGAAATAACCTTTTTATAAAAATAACGACAAAACTTTTACCGTTAAACGGTTGAAATATCCAATGATAAAAGTACAGTAATACACGTGGTTGTACAGTAGCACACGATATTGTACAATATCTTTGATTATTGATGCTTACGTAACACTCAGTTCATTTAATAATTGTCACAGTAATTGCTGCATAATATCTCATATTACTGATTCATCTATTATCACAGTATCATCTGCACAATATTTTATATTATTAAATCAATAATTGAGACAACATATTTATGCATATTATTATTTGCATTATTGACAATGTCTAGAAAGTTCTGTCGAGGAAATGAGTTAGGTTATTTAATTGCGCTCTAATAAGTAGAAATCCTTATCGGAAAGCCCCCTCTTTCCTGGGAATGACCTGGTTGTCAATATTGTGAGTTATAATATTAATGATGAATAATTGTTAAAAGATTAAAAATATGTTTATTGAAGATAAGTGATTTTTGGTGAATATTTATTCAATTTTTAGATATAAATAGAGGGGTTTGCCATTAGGCGTTTGTTGTAAGTTTGACTTTTTATTCTATGGGGAGATGTACTAATTTTTCAGACCATCGGTTGTGGTTTTAATAGTAAATCAATACGAACCGTCGGTTGCAATTTTAATAGTAAATCAATCTGGACAGTCGGTTGTGGTTTTAATAGTAAATCAATCTGGACCATCGGTTGTGGTTTTAATAGTAAATCAATATAGACCGTCGGTTGTGGTTTTAATAGTAAATCAATATTGACCGTCCATTTTAATAGTAAATCAATCTGGACCATCCGTGAATCAGTTAGTATTTAGTCCATTCTCCTATAAATAGAAGCTTATTTCTTCTTTCATTCTCACCAATTCACTAAGACTCACAAGAGAAACTATAACGAGAAAGAAGAAGAGTATTTTGCTACTTCACTATTGCAGTATTCAATCTTCTACTAAGGTAAGGGGTGTTATTTCTTTTGTATTTGTAAGAGGTATTATTTCTTTCATATTCGTAAGGGGTATTATTTCTTTCGTATTCGTAAGGGATATTAACTTTCGTATTCATTCTTTAATCTGTGAGAATAACCTGTCTACGTGGATTACCGCATGCATGGTGAATAACCCTTCATACTCATTCTTTTTTTGTGGAAAAAATTTGTCTACGCGAATTACCGTATGACGGGTGAAAATCCATTTGTAGTTTCGTATATTATTTCTTTTGATATTCCTAAATCTAAACTTACTATAGTAAGTATTACTTCTATAATCCTTGAAATTAGTAGAATATCCTTAAGTTTTGCGTTGATTCTAGTATCGTTTCATTGGAATATTGGTCTGAATTTTCTTATTAAATTTCAATATTTTCATTCGGGGTACTATTCACTTGGGTACTATTCACTCGGATATTATTCACTTGGGGTACTATTTATTCGGGGTACTTTGCATGACGGACAAAAGTGATTTTTATTTCAGTCCAAAATATTTTTGATACATGAATATCATTCTTGAATTTTACTCCACAATTAGTTATAATGTTGACAATTTGGACATTTTTGAACTCTGGATAAATTGAATTATAAATCTCTAATATTTATCTTTGATTTCACTTGAGTGATTCCTTATATCATTGTCATCATCCTCATGTTTATGTTGTGGTAAAAGTCATCTTTGGCCCATAGGGCATAGATGGACTGTTGATTGGTATGATTATGACCAGGAATTTTGTATTGTTATAATCATGACCTGTAATGTTATAGACAAATGATGTGGTAAACGTCCTCTTTGGCCCATAGTGCATAGATGGACAATTGTTTGCATTATCATGACCACCGATGATGCAAACAAATATCCTTGGCCCGTAGTGCATGGATAATTTGTTGGTGATACATACAAATATCCTTGGCCCATAGTGCATGGATAATTCATTGATGTGAAATGTTTATTGATTGGTATTAAAGATAAAATATTGATGATGGATTTTTAAATCATAGAAGATAGTAAACATCATTCTCTACTTAACTTTTCTAATAGATAGTTGTTTCCACTGCAGTTGTTGATCTAAAACTTGTTGTCTATCGTATTCTATCAGATTTTTCCATGTTGAGGACTAAGGATAATTTGTCCTACATTATCTTAGTCATAATATTCTTTACTAGGCTAGTTGAGCTCACCCTTTTTCCTTTTGGTTCCATTGTTCTTCTCAGGAGGCGAGAATGTAGCTGGGACTAGTCGGGGAGTGAAGTAATGGTCCAAGATTGTTCTTATAGTAGTCCTCACTATTTTGTAAAATTATGTGACAATAATTGTAATGAGGACTTTATTTGAGTTTGGATATTGTTTACGAGACAATATTTGTAGTAAAACTCACAACGTATGTGTTATCATATTTTGCACGACAGTTGTATAAATGAAGTTTGTATTTGGATTCTGTACCATGTATTTGGCGACTTAGAATGGGTTGTGAGGACCTATTCTGGGGGCGTCACAGTCTACAAGACAATATTTTTATTAAAACTCGCAACTTATGTTTTGTCGTATTTTACACGACAATTAAAAGTTGTATAATTGAAGTTTATATTTGAATTCTATATCATGTATTTGGTGACTCAGAATGGGTTGTGTGGACCTATTTTGGGGGTGTCACAGTTGGTATCAGAGTTTAGGGATATGATCACTGGTGGAGATCTGGGATTAGAACTAGAAGGGGAGAGATAAGTAAATCATTCGGTAGTATGTCTTACCTAAACTTATTTGTTATTTAATTGGTCGATTAAAATATAGGAATAATATGTGGCATGTCAATTTCTTTAATTAACCCTTGTTTTGTGGTAGTATTTGAGAATGACATCTGAAAATTTTGAGATAAGCCATGGAGCACATGAGATCGTTGAGACACAACTAATCAATAACCAAGATAATGTACATCAGGAAGACAATAATCTTCATGTAAACAACAACACCAACCAAATGATGAACAATGAGATGTTTAGGAGCTTTTTACAATTCATGCAACACCAAACAAGAGAAACTCATTTTCAAAATGCAGGTGGAAACAATGGCAACTCACGTCTGGTCACTGCTAAGTAATTCAAGGAGTTGGGACCGTCGGACTTTTTGGGAAAGCCAGAGCCACTTAAGGAAGAGGCATAGATTAAGCAGATTACCAAGATATTTGATGTCTTGGGATGTACTGAAGAACAAAAGGTTCCCTTCGCCACCTTTATGTTGCACGGATAGGCATATTACTGGTGGGAATCTGTAAAACGTACTCATCTGCCTGCACTTAAGATGTCTTGGGAGAAGTTTTAAGAATTTTTCAACGACAAGTACTTTCCAAAAAGTATTCGTCACATGAAGGAGGTTAAATTCATAAAACTAGAACAGAACAATATGACTGTATCGCAATACGAGGTTAAGTTTGCAGAGTTATCCCGGTTTGCATCCCATTTGGTAGATAATGAAGAGCGAATGACGCGAATGTTTCTAAGAGTTTTGAAACCTGAAATTTATCAACACCTCATCTCTCATAAACTTTACTTGTATTCAGATGTTGTGAATAGAGCTCAATTATTAGAGCGGGATTATCAGTCAGCTCAACCAAAAGACAACAATCGATAACACGATAATAGTCATACCAGTAGCAACAGTCATCAGAGCAATGATAACCAACGTGGAGGAAATTATCATGCCAGAAATGGTAACTGTAAGACCCCACCTTTTTATGAATAATGATTTAATTTTCTCTAAATATTATTTTGAATAATAAGGTGTTGATTTGATATAGTGTTGTAATTATGGGTGATATGTGCAAATTTCGCAAAGTACGCAAGTGACCATAAAATATTCATTTGATCGGGAAATATTCTTTTTGTCGAGGAATATTCGTACGATGACTCAATCATTGGTGGACCACATAACAAAATAACTATTGGATATAGAAAGCGACAGAAATAACCTTTTAATAAAAATAACGGCAAAACTTTTACCTTTAACTGTTGAAATACCCAGTGATAAAAGTACAGTAATATGCATGGTTGCATAGTAGCACACGGTATTGCACAGTATCTCTGATTATTAATTTTTACGTAAGAAGTCACTCATTTCATTCAATAATTGTCACAGTAATTGTTGCATAGTGTAAGACCCCATTTTTTTTTTTTTATAAAATAGAATTTCCTCTATTTATTATTTTCAAATAGTAAGGGTTGATTTGATTAATGTGGTTAGTTATGAGTAAAATGTATAAATATTTTAAATTGCAAGTGGTTATAAAATATTCATTGTTCTCGGAGAATATTCATTTGGTCATGGAATATTCTTGCTGTCGGGAAATATTCATACGACGGCGTAGCCTTTTGTGGGCCCCATAACGAAAAGCAATAGGATGAAGAAAACGACAAGCATGCATTTTTATAAATAACGACGTAGTTGTTACCGTTAACACTGTTGGAATATCCGGTGGTTAAAACATAGTAATACGGTGTTGTTGCGATGCATACAAGATGTTACCACAATTATTGATTCTTACGTAAGAAGGCACTACTTAATAATTGTTACGATAATTCTTTGCTTAATATTTTATTTTATTGATTCAATAATTGCTACGTTGATATTTTATATTATTGTTGTTTCAATAATTATCACTGCACAGTATTTCCCATTATCAGATTAATAATTTATATTATTTAAATAATATTATTAGATAGCATTATTGGCAATGTCTAAGAAAGTTTTATCTAAGAGAGGTTATTTAATTGCGCGCCAGTAAGGAGAAATCCTTACCGGAAGGCCCCCTCTTTCCTGGGAACGACCTGGTTGTCATTATTGTGATTCTGTAATATTATTTGTGAATAATTAATTATTGATATATATGATAAGGAAAATATTTATTTTATATGGATATAAATGGAGGAATTTTTAGAAAAGTGACAATTGTTAAAAATTGATATTTTATCTTTTCTGATAAAATAATTCATTCAAATATATTATTATATTACATTATGAATGTATAATGCGATAATATAATAATATAATAATGGTGATATTTTTACAATGAATGTGTGATATATGAATAAATGAGGAGGAAGAGTATTTTTATTACAATAAATGCTAAAAACATGTTAAATATGTTGGTGGACCCCATTTTTGACTGAAATTTGATTATAGCCTGCAAAATCGTCCGTATATGAATTTCGACCAATTTCTGTTTAGAATTTGGAAAAACTTAAATCTACAAAGTTGTAGAGAATTAAATTTCCTATGAAATGGACATAAGATTCAAATTTTTCTGATAAAAAGGCTATTTATTATGAATCATTGAAGTTCCAGAATAATAATTTTTTGGAGTTTAAAATATTTATTTAAAAAAAATATTTTTTGCAATTGGGTGGGCCCCACATGTGTTGTAAATGTGCTGAATTCAGATTTCAAGAGGTGGGCGTGAAAAAATTGAATAAATATTATTATTTTATTAGATTTTCTACTTTGGTGTTCTAAACATTTTTCTATAATTAGGATGCTTAAGTTAGAATTGAAAATCACACCAGAATCTGAAGTTTTCTCTCTCTATATTATCGAGCGTATTTTTGTAAGTATTTCGATACTTTGAGTGTTGCTATACGATACAAGTTTTCTTCAGCGTTATATCTGATATTTCAGTCAGAAGTACTGTCCTTTTGAGGTAAGGGAAGTTATTTTCTTCATAAATGATGTTATTCTCTCAATATCATTATACCGAAATATTGGTATGAATTTTATTATGAAATTTTTACCTTTTAATGTCAAGGTTACTATTCACGTATACGGTACTATTCATAAATATGGTACTATTCACGAGTACTGTTCGCGAAGTATGATTTTTCTTGTGGAATTTTTACCTTTTTGTGTCGGAGTTACTATTCACGTATACGGCACTATTCACAAATACGTCACTATTTACCGAAAAATAAAATTTTCTCTTCTTAGTCTAAGATGTCTATTATGGTTACTATCTTTGATTGTATCCATATTTTGATCTTCTTTTACTCCACTATGGTTTATTATGGAGTGTTTTTGAACTTGGATTATCTAAAGTACGAATCCCTAATCTTTGTTCTTTTATCTCACTGGATTCGTTTCTTAAAAACATTTTTCATCATCCTCAGTCCTAAATAATGATATAACTGAATATCTTTGGCATGTACTGCAAAGATGAATGATTACCTGATGAATATCTTTGGCCCGTAGTGCAAAGATGAACAAGTGTTGAGATGAACATGACCAATTGGTGATACAAATGAATATCTTTGGCCTGTAGTGCAAAGATGAATATTTGATTCAAGATGTATATTGATTGATGTTACAGGGATAAAATATTGATGATGGACTTTTAAATTCATAGATGATAGTAGATTTCATTATCTACTTAGCCCTCTAATGAATTGTTGATTTCACTGTAGTTGTTGATCTAAAACTTGTTGTCTATTATATTCTATCAAATTTTTCCCTGTTGAGGACTAAGGATAATGTGTTGTACATTATCTTAGTCATAATATTCTTTACTGGGCTAGTTGAGCTCACTCTTTTCCTTTTTGTTCTATTTTTCTTCTCAGGAGGTGAGAATTTAGCAGGAACTAGCTGGGGTATGGAGTGATGATTCAAGATAGTTGTTTTAGCAGTCCTCACTATTTCTATAAAATATTGTATGAATAATTATAATAAGGACTTATTTGAGTGTGGATATTGTCTAGAAGACAATATTTGTATTTAAACTCACAATATATGTGTTGCCGTATTTTGTACGACAATTTTATTAATGAAGTTTTAGTTTTTTCTGTACCATGTTTCTGGCGACTCAGAATGGATGATGTGTACCTATTTTGGGGGCGTCACACATAGTATCTCATATTATTGATTCAATAGTTGTTACAGTAACATCTGAGCAATATTTAATATTATTAAATTAATAATTGACACGACACAATTAGTCATATTATTAGTTAGCATTATTGGCAATGTCTAGAAAATTCTGTCGAGGAAGGGGTTAGGTTATATATTTGCGTGCCAATAAGGATAAATCTTTATCGGAAAGCCCCTCTTTCCTGAAAATGATCTGATTGTTCATATTATGAGCTTATATTATTATAACAACCCGATATTTTCTAAACAAATAAATTATAAATTTTGCGTATAATTTTTTTTAATTAAAATAAATATGGGGAATATGTGCCAAGATAATGTGTGTATGTATTTATGTGATATATTTATTACATGAATGATTTTAAATAATTTTATTTTAGAATTATTGATTATTATAAATTATATTCTTATAATAATTAATTTTATAGAAGATATGTTTTTATTAATTATTTTCCATGAAAATATAATCATATATTATTTATATAATATATGAAATGATTTTTAAAATATTACAATAATTACTTTATTATATGAATTTTAGTACAGATTATTAATTAATTATTTTAACTTAATTAATAATGTTAAGTATGACAGATAAATCAGAGATGGAATCCAAACCCTAATTTTAGATTTTGATCAAGGAATGAGAATAATAATATAATATTATTTATATTTTGATTTTTTAGTGCTATAATTATATACTGTAGGTATGTGGACTGACAACGATTGATCAGTTATGGTATATTATGTCAAACCCTAGTTTTACTGTGGAAACCCTAATTTAAAACTCAATTATGAGTTCAAGACTATTATATAACCGTGTTGTATGATTTTGCGATTAATTAGGTCAACCCTAAGTAGCATTTAGATATATTAATTTCTTAAAATCCTAATTTATTAATTATAAACCCTAATTACAAAAATTATAAACCCTAATTGCTAAATTAGCAAGTATAATTATAATTATTATATAATAATCCTAATGTCCATGTATGATTAGAACCCTAATGTCCATGTATGGTTAGAACCCTAATCAAATTAAGAAACCCCTAATTATAAATTTTACAAACTAATTATATTTTTATTTTTAAACCCTAAATAAACAATTTGGATAACATATATTAAAATTGTTAGACTATAATTATTACATGGCCCAAAACAATTATGGGAGAAGTCCAAAAGAAATCAAATACAAGCCCAAACTTAGTCCACATAATTAAGGGTATTTTAGACCTTTGATTTATCTAATTTATGCATTAAAATAAAAGCTAAATAAAGGAATTAGTGGGCATATATATAGCTGGCCACAATAGGCCTTTGAAGGCAACAAATTATGCTAATCAAGCTTCCTTAAATAGCAACTCTTACATCAAGTACATAGGTGTCAATCTCCCATTGGTTGAAAATCTATTAAGCACCCTTAACCACATGATTAGGCTAATTGAAGAGATAAGGTGTAGTCTTATATCCATGGGATAACAAAAGTATGGGGGATAATAGTTAAATCCCACATTTACAAGACTTCTATAAATAAATTAGAGAGAGAAATAAGTCATTTTGTTAGCATTTTACCCAAACCTCATTCTTAACTCTCTCAAGCTCTCACCTTCGAAATCTATTAGCTTATCAGTCCCCAAAACTAGCCCCACAAAATCCACTAACAAATCAGAAGCCCAAATACAAAAAAAGATCAAAGAAAAGGTATAAAACCTTAGCTTGAAATCTGACCATAAATCATTGTTAGATGTTATGATTACGTGTTTTTTAATATGTTGTTAGTAGTGTATAATGATGATATGGGTTGCTAGATGTTAGATCCATAACATCTAGAGGCTCGGTTTGAGTTTTAAAAAATCTGGAAAAAAAAAATCAAGCGTGGTCCGACACAACAAATGTCGGTGCCCTGCGATCTTTGATCGTTTATGATTTTTGTTGTTTTTAAGTTGTTATGTGTAGTACGGTATGTGGTCTTTGATGCGGAACAAGAATCAAGTTCATATCTTAAGCAGGTTGCAAGATATTGTTAGTCAAAAAGTCGTTGATGAGCCATGGCCGGACAAAATCTGGGTAACCCATCTTGCCCAGAAATGGTCTGACAAGACTTTTTACGCTTTGGATCTTGTAATATGATATATATTGGTGTTGTTTGTTGTATTAAGGTTATAGTATGATAGATATACTACATGTTAAAGCTTTTAGATATCTTATATCACAAATATACTGGAATTGGGGATTGGTCAAACCAAGCTAAAATTTCACGGATGAACTTTCTGGGCAACCCGAGAAGTTCATGAATCATAAGCGTGATTCGACAAGGTTTGACCTTTTCGAAATCTGGATATTCTGTTGATGTTTTGATTATGTTCTGTATTAGATCTATAGTCCTACATGTTGGCTACCCACTGAAGTTTATAGAACACAAAAACAATACACGATCAGCATGTAGTGGGAGCCCAAAGTGTGACCCTCGAACTGTTCTTCATTTCTGGGTAACCAAGAAATGAAGGACAGCCTCTGACAGCCACTTTGATGGCTTAGATCTCCTTTGTTAAGCATGTTATGATTTTGTTTGTTGTTGGATCTTGTAGTCTTGTATTAGTACTACACGATCTGATCAACAACATGTTCAGAAGCACTTTGTGTGAAGATTAATTAGTGGTCAAACATACTTACTCGGTAACTGGCTTGAAGATCTGGGTTTGCATGAAGAACATGAAGAACACCTATAGCGACGGTTCTGTCGCTATAGTCTCTATAGGTGGTCTTTAGCGACAGATTATTTATAAAAATCATATTTTTTATTAAATAATTATAGAAAATTAGTTTTAATTACTAAAAATACATAATAAATTATTAAAAATTATTTTAAAGTCCAAAAAATTATATTTTAATTATTTTGGATATATTTCACAAATATTTAAAATTTTTGGAATATTAAAGGTATTTAATTTATTTAATAATTATATTAAATAAATTATTTAAAAATGATTTTAATACTTGAAAAATCATTTTAAATTATATTATGGAATAAGAAAATATTTTAAGTTATTTTTAATGACTTTTAATATTTTATGATGAATTTCATTAATTAAATAATATTAATGATAATTTAGTTATTTAATAAATGAATTAAATAAATAGAATAAAAATGATTTTATTATATTAAAAATCATTTTAAATAATAATAAGGTATTTAAAAATATTTTAAGTTATAAAATATAACTTTCAATATTTAAAGGTGAATTTCATTAATTAATTATTATTAATGATATTAAGGTTATTTAATAATTATAATAAATAAATTAGTTTAAAAATGATTTTAATATTATAAAATTATTTTAAATGAAAATAAAGTGTTTAAAGATATTTTAAGTTATAAAATATAACTTTTAATATTTAAAGATAATTTCATTAATAATTTAATATTAATGATATTTATTTAACATTAATGATATTAAATTTATTTAATAATTATATTAAATAAATAGTTTAAAAATAGTTTTATTGATTTAAAAATCATTTAAATAGGATATAAATGAATTAAAAATATTTTTAAGTTATACTTAATGACTTTTAATATTTTGATAAATGGTACATTAATATTTAAATATTAATAGAAATTATTTATAAATGATATTAAATGTTTTAAAAATCATTTAAGGGTAATATTATTACTTTAAAAATATTCTAAGTTATTATAAAAAACTTTAATATTTTGGCAATGATTTCATTAATAGTTTAATATTAATGATAATAGAATTGTTTGATATTTAAATCATTTAATAATGATTAGGTGTTTGAAAATTTATGATAAATTATAATAATTGTATATTGAGTAATTTTAAAAATAATATGGTGATATTTACAGTATATTAGAATTCTGAGAATAGAGTCTTAGACTCGATAATTAGCAAATAAAAGTACTGTCGGTACACCAACATGTTTTAAAAAATAATCTGGACTTAGATATTTTGATTGTATTAATGTTTGTTTGTGATCCAATAACTTTGAATATGTGTGATAATGTGATTAGGTTATGTCTTGTTGCGAAATGCGATGATACTATATGTTATAGTATATTGTTCTAATCGAATGAATGATCGATTAATGATAGGTCAAGATATAAAAGATAAAACTAAGTTGCGTGTTATGGCGGCGCATCGGTGATATCCTACCTTTGCATTTCCTTTATCTGATGGACATGAGTAAGAATGTTTTAGAATTATATTATTATTGTATGCATTATTAACCCTATATTATATACGCTCATTGATTATCAACATGTTAGTATATAGTAATTCGATATATATATATTATGTTAGTTAATTTCTATAAATAGTTACACTGAGTGTCCCCACTTGGGTAATCATTACATTTAATCACATGTTGATACACCTTTGTCAATTACCCATATATATATATATATATATATATATATATATTATTGTTGAACAAGATAAAAACCTAAAACCTATTATTATCCAACCGAATTGCTTTGGTTTGGAACCACGATTGGTATGAACATCCCATTCACGGAAAATTTTTATGCCCCAAAGGTGGGGCAGAGTGAACGATGATATCGTTCTTGTTATCTAGTATTGATCAATACAGGGTACAACGGGCTGATCACCCCCGTGCCCATAAGTTATGACGGTTTATAGATGAAGTTCTGTTTAACCTTTTTGAAAATGAAAACAATGATCATAGTATGTCCCCTTAACCTTATTTATAGTCAGTACGTAGTTTCAAAAATTTGAAAGGGAGTTGTTATGTTATTATTATCGGTTCAGATTACTGCACAACTATTGATTTGTTGTAGAAGGGTAGTATAAAGAAAACATTTAAATACTTTCAGCTTATATATATAATTGCTATTACTTGCCGGGCACTCAAATACTCATCCTTGCTTAATTTAAATGTTTTCAGCTAACTGTGAACAAGTAGAAGGCTCGGTAAAGAATAAGGGGAAAGGAAAGGTTGCAGAATGAGTTCAATGCCATTTTATGTAATAGTTATCTTTATTAAGACAAGTATGATATATATTTCCTATCATGTATTGTGAGTAATATATTAAAGGTTGCGTACTTGGGATTTAGACTTTAATAAATATGTAAATTAATTTGGTATCTATATTATTGTTATTATTATTAGTATTATTCCGCTCATAGAAAGGGTATCGTAAAGCACCGAGTTCGGGTTTCAAGTACCTGGATTTGGGGCTTTACAGGTTGGTATCAAAGCTTTAGGGTTAGAAACCTTAGGTGGGATAGACCTTAGGCTATAACCTTAGAACAGAGGGAAAACGTTGAAAATATAAATAACTCATTTAGAGTTTATAAATAGATGAATTGACTAAATTCATCGTCAAACAAAATAAAAGATAACTTATATAAAACTATTATTTCTTTGTGTGTATATACTATATATATAATCGGGATAATTTATGTGTGTAGATATACGGTGGAAAAGGCTTGTTATATGCTTATAGCATGAAGAAGGATCGAATCCATACCCCCGAGCCAATATCGAAGCAAATAGCTGAAATAAAGGCTCACAATGAAAATAACTCAGACGAAGTAGTTGTTGTAGAAAACGTAGTACCAGACCTGGAGGTGGTAGAGCTGACAGATAGTGATTCAGACACTAAAGTTGAAGTTGAACAAGCATCAACGGAGGTGCAGGATCTGAGGAACAAGGTTTCTTCTCTGGAAAAGCTGTGAGAAATAAAAATGCTGTTAAATAGTCAAATACGCCAGGCATTAATAGAAAAAATGAAAGAACAAGATAAGCTTAAAATTCAAATTGATCGGATGGGAGCCACAAGCAACATATATCGTAATGCGACTCCGAGCAAGAAGGGAAAAAAGAAAGATAGAAGACCATGACTTAGGAAAATTCGATAAGAAGAAAGGAAAAAAATATGTTACCTTTGTGGCTATGAGGGATATACCACTCTGTATTGTCCATTATAAATCGAGGCATGTTTTATCGTGGGATAGAAGGTTATCGGTGAAAAAGGTTGTCGAAAAAGGCGTAGTGAATAGGTAGTATAAGTTTTGTTGTGTAGGTCAGTTTAATGTTAGGTATGTCTATTTAATGTTCCCAACTTTTGGTATTAGTCAAGGCTGTAAATCCCGACTTTTGTAGTCACAAAGGGATGAATGATGTTTAAAGCAGTATGTGCTATGCTATGTAAAGTATTCGCTAAATGAATATGAATCTATGTTTGAGTAATGAGATGAGTTAATATACTAAACTTATATGATGAGATTTATAATGTAAAGAATAATATATGGTTTTACTTAACCAGATAATTTCGCCAAGACGTCAAACTCGAAACCAAAGGGCGGAAGAGTGCATCGATAACGTTGAGGACAACAACAAGCATACCGATCTGACACTTTGCAAACATGGTAGCACAAGCTATGCATCAAGGAATGCCGATCATGAGAAAACCAAATAGGACAATCGTTTAGCTAACTTTAAAGATTTCAAAATTGTGGGATCGCCTCAATTCAAAGGACACAATGACCTATAGAAAGCCTTGAGACTTAGGTTAAAGAGATTGAGAAGGCGTTCATAATAGCTAGGGTAGCTGAGGGGCAAAATACCGCTTTTGCCACCTACATGATGAAGGGTGAGGCAAATTTTTGGAGGGAAGCGAATCAGGCAAGGGCAGGAGAAGGTGTAGTTACATGGGATAGGTTTAAGACACTGTTCTTCGAAAACTATTTTTCATCTAGTATGCAGGCTAGAATGGAGGTAAAATTTTTAGAGTTGAAGCAGGAGAATATGACGGTGTTAGAATACGCCACAAAATTCAATGAGTTGGCTAGGTTTGCTCCGCATCAAGTTGATACGGAGGCTAGGAAAGCTAGAAGGTTTGAGCTGGGATTAAAACCCTGACTCTATAACAAGGTGGCGGTGTTGCAAATCCTGACATTTACAGCACTCATGGAGAAGGCTATTATTGCTGAGGAGGGGAGTGAGGCCATAAGCCTCTACAACAAGGAAAGAAAGAACAAGAGTAAGGTCGGAGGAACTGGGAAGGTGGAAGTTAATTGTGGGAGTAGCGGTGGTAGTAGCAAAAGGAAGGGAAGCAATTTTGGAAGTGTGCAGGTAAAACAGGAAGGAGTTAAGAAGCAAGCTGTGCAGTGTGGAAACTGTGGAAAGAACCACTCTGGAGAATGTTTGAAGGGGAAGTTTGTGTGCTATAAGTGCGGGCAGGAGGGCCATATCTCTCCCAACTGCCCCAATCCTAGGATGAACAGTGGATGTTTTCTATGCAGATCGACTGAGCACAAGGTGAAGGATTGTCCGAAGAGGAGGACGGAGGCAGGGAGTGTGAATACTGGCAAGGGCAGTGGAACTCTAGCAATCACGGGACCAACGTCATCCAGCAAGCCGACGAAATCAACAGCAAGGGTCTACATCATGACGGTCCAGGATACCATAGTAGCTGGTGGTGCAATTCTAGGTATTATTCGTATAAATTTTATTTTCTTATGCATGATTTTCATATATACACTACTAGAAAAACAAGAATACGTGACGAAACTTTGTGATAGTTTTTAAAAATAATCACAAAAGATCGTAATTTGTGATGGACTTTTTAAGCAATCACAAAATAATAGTACATATGATGGCTCTTAGTGATGACTAATCTTGCCATCAATGTATTATAATTATGATGACCATGTCAATCACACCAATTTTTTCACATAAAATAAATTTTCTTTTTATGACCTTAAGTCATCACTTATAGAGATACCCTTTTAAATGATTGCATTTTTCAATTTATCACTATATATTTTAATGTAAGAAATAATCAAAACAATATTTTATGACGGCCATGACAATCATTAAAAAGATAGATTTTTGTGATGACTTTTATTTGCAATTACAAAAAGAATGTATTCTGTGATGGAATTTTTAAGCCATCACAAAACAATAAAATATATGATGGCTCTCAATGATGACTAATTTTACCATCATTATAGAGTATTTATGATTGCCATTGCAATCACCAAATATTATGTGGAAGAATTTTGTTTAGTAAGTCAACTCACATATATTTCCTTTTATAATTTATTTTAAAATTATAATCATGATCTGGGCTTTGGTGTAGTAGTAATACTCATTATTTAGTTTGCAAATGGGGGTGTGTTCGAATCTTACAAGTATCATTTGATACAATTAATACAGATACAATTAATACAGTGAAATAAATTATACGTAAATAAATATTCACGTTTTACATTTGATCCGTAAAGTCTTATATTTTTTCTTTTGTGATGACTTTGACAATCACAATAGATTATGTGTTAATGTGATTGTATTAATGATCACAAAAACACTAAGTGTTTGCGTGATTTCAAAAACCATCACATAAAACCTTTCATGATGGGCGTATACAAGACGACCATTGTGATGCTTAAAGCCATCATGAATGGTTTTCCTACTTTTTGTGATGGATTTTGGCCATCACAAATGACCATTTTTTTAGTAGTGATATAGTAAATTATTTTATAAAGAAATTTTGAAGAAGGAATTTGAGTTCTTTTAGAAATCAAATTTTCGTTTAATCAGATAGATAAGCTTTACGTGAATAGGTTAAAGATCAGTACGATCAATTATGATCAAGATCTATTTACAATGATTGTATATGCTACGTACACTTGTATGTGTAGGTTTTAAAACGGTGATTCCGGGGACAGAATCTTTATAAGGGAGGGTGAATGTAACAACCCGATATTTTCTATACAAATAAATTAGAAATTTTGCGTATAAATTTTTTTTTTATTAAAATAAATATGGGGAATATGTGCCAAGATAATGTGTGTATGTATTTATGTGATATATTTATTACATGAATGATTTTAAATTATTTTATTTTAGAATTATTGATTATTATAAATTATATTCTTATAATAATTAATTTTATAGCAGAAATGTTTTTATTAATTATTTTCCATGAAAATATAATCATATATTATTTATATAATATATGAAATGATTTTAAATTATTACAATAATTACTTTATTATATGAATTTTAGTACAGATTACTAATTAATTATTTTAACTTAATTAATAATGTTAAGTATGACAGATAAATCAGATATGGAATCCAAACCCTAATTTTAGATTTTGATTAAGGAATGAGAATAATAATATAATATTATTTATATTTTGATTTTTCAATGCTATAATTATATACTGTAGGTATATGGACTGACAACGATTGATTAGTTATGGTATATTATGTCAAACCCTAGTTTTACTGTGGAAACCCTAATTTAAAACTCAATTATGAGTTCAAGACTATTATATAACCGTGTTGTATGATTTTGTGATTAATTAGGTCAACCCTAAGTAGCATTTAGATATATTAATTTCTTAAAATCCTAATTATTAATTATAAACCCTAATTGTGATTTGGTAACCCTAATTACAAAAATTATAAACCCTAATTGCTAAATAGCAAGGATAATTATAATTATTATATAATAACCCTAATGTCCATGTATGATTAGAACCCTAATGTCCATGTATGATTAGAACCCTAATGTCCATGTATGGTTAGAACCCTAATCAAATTAAGAAAACCCTAATTATAAAATTTACAAACTAATTATATTTTTATTTTTAAACCCTAAATAAATAATTTGGGTAACATATATTAAAATTGTTAGACTATAATTATTACATGGCCCAAAACAATTATGGGAGAAGCCCAAAAGAAATCAAATACAAGCCCAAACTTAGTCCACATAATTAAGGGTAATTTAGACCTTTGATTTATCTAATTTATGCATTAAAATAAAAGCTAAATAAAGGAATTAGTGGGCATATATATAGCTGGCCACAATAGGCCTTTTAAGGCAACAAATTATGCTAATCAAGCTTTCTTAAATAACAACTCTTACATCAAGTACATAGGTGTCAATCTCCCATTGGTTGAAAATCTATTAAGCACCCTTAACCACATGATTAGGCTAATTGAAGAGATAAGGTGTAGTCTTATATCCATGGGATAACAAAAGTATGGGGGATAATAGTTAAATCCCACATTTGCAAGACTTCTATAAATAGATTAGAGAGAGAAATAAGTCATTTTGTTAGCATTTTACCCAACCCTCATTCTTAACTCTCTCAAGCTCTCACCTTCGAAATTTATTAGCTTATCAGTCCACAAAACTAGCCCCACGAAATCCACTAACAAATCAGAAGCCCAAATACAAAGAGATCAAAGAAAGGTATAAAACCTTAGCTTGAAATCTGACCATAAATCTGTTGTTAGATTTTATGATTCTGTATTTTAATATGTTGTTAGTAGTGTATAATGATGATCTGGGTTGCTAGATGTTAGATCCATAACATCTAGAGGCTCGGATTTGAGTTTTTGCAAAATCTGGAAAAAAATCAAATTGTGGTCTGACAACAAATGTCAGTAGCCACAGATATTTGGTCGTTTATGATTTTTGTTGTTTTTAAGTTGTTATGTGTAGTCTGGTATGTGGTCTTTGATCTGGAACAAGAATCAAGTTCATATCTTAAACATGTTGCAAGATATTGTTAGTCAAAAGTCGTTGACCGACCATGACCGGACAAAATCTGGGTAACCCAGATCTTGCCCAGAAATGGTCTGACAAGACTTTTTACGCTCTCGATCTTGTAATCTGGTATATATTAGTGTTGTTTGTTGTATTAAGGTTATAGTATGATAGATATACTACATGTTAAAGCTTTTAGATCTCTTATATCAAAAATATACTGGAATTGGGGATTGGTCAAACCAAGCTAAAAGTTCACGGATGAACTTTCTGGGCAACCCAGAAAGTTCATAAGCGTGGATTCTGACAAGGTTTGACCGGTCGAGATCTTGATATTCTGTTGATGTTTTGATTATGTTCTGTATTAGATCTGTAGTCCTACATGTTGGCTACACACTGAAGTTTATAGAACACAAAAACAGTACATGATCAGCATGTAGTGGGAGCCCAAAGTGTGACCCTCGAACTGTTCTTCATTTCTGGGTAACCAAGAAATGAAGAACAGCCTCTGACAGCCACTTTGATGGCTTAGATCTCCTTTGTTATGCATGTTATGATTTTTTTTTTGTTGGATCTTGTAGTCTTGTATTAGTACTACACGATCTGATCAACAACATGTTCAGAAGCATTTTGTGTGAAGATTAATTAGTGGTCAAACATACTTACTCGGTAACTGGCTTGAAGATCTGGGTTTGCATGAAGAACATGAAGAACACTTATAGCGACGATTCTGTCGCTATAGGTGGTCTTTAGCGACAGATTATTTATAAAAATCATATTTTTTATTAAATAATTATAGAAAATTAGTTTTTAATTACTAAAAATACATAATAAATTATTAAAAATTATTTTAAAGTCCGAAAATTATATTTTAATTATTTTGGATATATTTCACAAATATTTAATATTTTTTGGAATATTAAAGGTATTTAATTTATTTAATAATTATATTAAATAAATTATTTTAAAATGTTTTAATACTTGAAAAATCATTTTAAATTATATTATGGAATAAGAAAATATTTGAAGTTATTTTAATGACTTTTTAATATTTTATGATGAATTTCATTAATTAATTAATATTAATGATAATTTAGTTATTTAATAAATGAATTAAACAAATAGAATAAAAATGATTTTATTATATTAAATATCATTTTAAATAATAATAAGGTATTTAAAAATATTTTAAGTTATAAAATATAACTTTCAATATTTAAAGGTGAATTTCATTAATTAATTATTATTAATGATATTAAGGTTATTTAATAATTATAATAAATAAATTAGTTTAAAATGATTTTAATATTATAAAAATTATTTTAAATGAAAATAAAGTTTTTAAAGATATTTTAAGTTATAAAATATAACTTTTAATATTTAAAGGATAATTTCACTAATAATTTAATATTAATGATATTTATTTAACATTAATGATATTAAGTTTATTTAATAATTATATTAAATAAATAGTTTAAAAATGGTTTTATTGATTTAAAATTATTTAAATAGGATATAAATTAATTAAAAATATTTTAAGTTATACTTAACGACTTTTAATATTTTGATAAATGGTACATTAATATTTAAATATTAATGGAAATTATTTATAAATGATATTAAATGTTTTAAAAATCATTTAAGGGTAATATTATTACTTTAAAAATATTCTAAGTTATTATAAAAAACTTTAATATTTTGGCAATGATTTCATTAATAGTTTAATATTAATGATAATAGAATTGTTTGATATTTAAATCATTTAATAATGATTCCGGTGTTTGAAAATTTATGAGAAATTATAATAATTGTTTATTGAGTAATTTAAAATAATATGACTGATATTTACAGATATTCAGTTACAGAATAAACTTTTAGACTCGATAATTAACCGATAAAGCTGTCGGTACGCCAACATGTTTCAGAAAATGATCTAGACTTAGATATTTTGACTGTATTAATGTTTGTTTGTGATCTAATGACTGTTGAATATGTGTGACAATGTGATTAGGTTATGTACTGACTGTGAAATGCAGTACTATGTATTATAGTATATTGTTCCAATCGAACGAATGATCTGATTAATGATAGGTCGTGATATAAAAGATAAAACTAGGTTGCGTATTATAAGCGGTAGCGTGGTGATATCCTACCTTTGCATTTCCTTTATCAATGGACATGAGTAAGAATGTTTTAGAATTATATTATTCTTTATGCATTATTAACCCTATATTATATACGCTCATTGATTATCAACATGTTAGTATATGGTAATTCAGATATATATTATGTTCGTTAATTTCTACAAATGGTTACACAAGTGTCCCCACTTGGGTAATCATTGTTTTTAATCACATGTTGATACACCTTTGTCAATTACCCGTATATATACATATGTTGAATTATAGATTATTGTTGAATTATAGATTATTGTTGAACAAGATAAAACCTACCTATTATCCAACCGAATTGCTTTGGTTTGGAACCCTGATTGGTATGAACATCCCATTCATGGGAAAATTTTTGTGCCCAAGGCAGCTAGAGTGAACGATGATATCGTTCTTGTTATATTAAATAAATAGTTTAAAAATGGTTTTATATTAATGATAATAGAATTGTTTGAAGCATGTTAGTGTATGGTAATTCAGATATATATTATGTTTGTTAATTTCTATAAATGGTTACACAAGTGTCCCCACTTGGGTAATCATTGTTTTTAATCACATGTTGATACACCTTTGTCAATTACCCGTATATATATATATATATATATATATATATATATATATATATATATATGTTGAATTATAGATTATTGTTGAACAAGATAAAATCTACCTATTATCCAACCGAATTGCTTCGGTTTGGAACCCTGACAGGTATGAACATCCCATTCATGGGAAAATTTTTGTGCCCAAGGCAGCCATAGTGAACGATGATATCATTCTTGTTACGTAGTATTGATCAATACAGGGTACAACGGGCTGATCACCCTCGTGCCCATAAGTTATGATGGTTTACAGATGAAGTTCTGTTTAACCTTTTCAAAAATGAAAATAATGTTCATAGTATGTCCCCTTAACCCTATTTATAGTCAGTACGCAGTTTCAAAAATTTGAAAGGGAGTTGTTATGTTATTATTATCGATTCAGATTACTTCACAACTATTGATTTGTTGTAGAAGGGTAGTATAAAGAAAACATTTAAATACTTTCAGCTTATATATATATATATATAATTGCTATTACTTGCTGGGCACTCAAATGCTCATCCTTGCTTAATTTAAATGTTTTCAGCTAAGTGTGAACAAGTAGAAGGCTCGACAAAGAATAAGGGAAAAAGAAAGGTTGCAGAATGAGTTCAATGCCATTTTATGTAATAGTTATCTTTATTAAGACAAGTATGATATATATTACCTATCATGTATTGTGAGGAATGTATTAAAGGTTGCGTACTTGGGATTTAGACTTTGATAAATATGTAAATTAAGTTGGTATCTATATTATTATTATTAGTATTAGTATTATTTCGCTCATAGAAAGGGTATCGTAAAGCACCGAGTTCGGGTTTCAAGTACCTGGATTTGGGGGCTTTACAATTATTAATTGTGAATAATTATTATGTGGTGGATATTGGTTCACTTTTGATATAAATGAAGGAATTTAGCATAAAATATTTGTTGAAAGTTTGATAATTTGGATATTTTGAACTCAAGATAAATTGAATTAGAAAACTCTAATATTTATCCTTGATCTCACTTGATTGATTCTTTATATCATTGTCATCATCTTCATGCTTATATTGTACTGGAAGTCATCTTTGGCCCGTAGTGCAAAGATGGACTGTTGATTGATATGATTATGACTAGGAATTGTATATTGGTATAATCATGACCTGTAATGTTACAGACAAATAATGTGGTAAAAGTCTTCTTTGGCCCGTAGTGCATAGATGGACAGTTGTTTGGCATGATCATGACCACTAGTGATACTAACGAATATCCTTGACCCGTAGTGCATGGATAATTCGTTGATGTGAAATATTTATTGATTGTTGTTACATGGATAAAATATTAATGTTGGACTTTTAAATCATAGAAGATAGTAGACTTTACGCTCTACTTGACTCTTTTAATGGATTTCTTATTCCACTGCAGTTGTTGATCTAAAACTTGTTGTCTATTGTATTCTATCATATTTTTCCCTGTTGAGGACTAAGGATAATTTTTTCTACATTATTTTAGTCATAATATTCTTTACTGGGCTAGTTGAGCTCACGCTTTTCATTTTGGTTCCATTGTTCTTCTCAAGAGGCGAGAATATAGCTGGGACTAGTCGGGGAGTGGAGTAATGGTCCAAGATGGTTATTATAGTAGTCCTCACTATTTTGTAAAATAATGTGACAATATTTGTAATGAGGACTTTATTTGAGTTTGGATATTGTTTACGAGACAATGTGTATTGAAACTCAGTTATTGTATTGTCATATTTTTCATGACAGTTGTAAAATTGAAGGTTGCATTTGAATTTTGTACCATGTATTTGGCGAGTCAGAATGGGTTGTGTAGACCTATTTTTGGGGCGTCCCAGTAACCACTTCGGTGGTTGCCAAGATAATAGGAGAAGTGAGTCAAGTGGAAATTTCAAAAAGAGAAGATTCAACAATGACGGGAAGACGTCGGCACCAGCACCAGCACCAGCAATAATTTCCATGGGAGGAGAACAACCGCCAATTAGATGCTACAGATGCGGAGAGGAGGGACACATAAGTCCAAACTATACACATCCTTCTAAGGTGTGTTTTAGTTATAGAAAAGACGGTCACATAGCTCGATTTTATCTTGTACCGAAGTCAAGTCCAGCTGGGACGGTGGCACCAAAGGTTGTCCCAAACAAGTCAAAATCGATGGTTCAAGGAAGAGCATTTTTCGTGACTTCTCAAAAAGCGAAGAACCCGAACAAAGTTATCATGGTTAAGCTAATCATAAACTCTTGCGAAGTATATACCTTATTAAATACTGGTTTTACCCAATCTTTTATTTCACCTGCTTGTGCTCAACGTTCGAACTTGACCCCTCATAAATTAGACTTTGACTTATCTGTTGAAACTCCGTGAGGAGAAACCTTCATTACATCTACTATTTATAAATCTTGTTTGATTCAAATGGGCACCTTTTTATTACCTGTTGATATCATCTCTTTGAAAATACTTGCATTTGATGTGATTTTAGGGATTGCTTGGTTAACTACTCATCATGCTAAAATTGATTATTTTTGTAAGGTCGTTAGTTTTCATATTCCTAACCAACATGTTATGAGAATTCAAGCAACCAAACCACTAAAGTCAGTCACTGTCATATCAAGCCATAAAGTCATTCGTTTATTGAAAAACGGATGTCTTGCTTTCTTAGCCCGTGTCATGGATTTAAAAAAAATACATCATATTTAAATGATATTTCTGTTGTTAATGAATTTCTTAACGTATTTCCCGAAGAACTTCTTGGCTTACCCCTAGAGTATGAAATCAAATTTTGTATTGACCTTGAACTCGACACAAAAGCCATTTCCAAAACCCCATATTGAATGGCTCCTATTGAACTTCGAGAGTTAAAAACCCAACTACAGGAACTGTTAGACATTAGTTTCATTTGTCCTAGTACATCTCCTTGGGTTGCTCCTGCTTTATTCGTAAAGAAGAAAGATGAGAGTATGCGACTTTGCATTGACTATCGGGAGTTGAACCATGTCACCATCAAAAATAGGTACCCGTTACCTCGCATTAATGACCTGTTTGACCAGTTACAAAGTGCTAAATACTTCTCAAAGATCGATCTTCATTCCAGATATCATCAGTTAAAGATTAAAACTGATGACATTCCAAAGACTTTTTAGAACTCGATATGGGCATTACGAATTCCTAGTCATGTCTTTTGGATTGACTAATGCTCATGCTTCCTTCATGGATATGATGAACTGAGTATTCAAGGAATATTTGGATCATTTTGTGGTTGTCTTTATTGATGACATCCTCATTTACTCCAAAAGCCGTGAAGATCATGAGCAACACTTGAGGCTGATACTCCAAAAGCTTTGTGAAAACAAGTTATATGCCAAGTTTAAAAAATGCAAGTTCTGCCTTGAGGAAGTAGCATTCCTTGGGCACGTGATATCAAAACTTGGAATATCAATTGACCTGGTGAAGATTGAAGCAATACAAAGTTGGGAGCAACCTAAGTCAATAACCGAAGTACACAACTTTCTAGACTTAGCTGGTTATTATCGGAGATTCGTAGAAGAATTTTCTCGAATCACCACTCCATTAATTCAGCTGACTCAAAAAAAATACAAAATTCGGATGGAGCGAGGAATTTGAGAATAATTATTAATTAGTGTTACAGGGATAAAATATTTATGATGGACTTTTAAATCATTGAAGATATTTGACATCATGCTCTACTTGACTCTTCTAATGGATTGTTGTTTCCGCTACAGTTGTTAATCTAAAACATTGTTGTCTATTATAATCTATTAGATTTTTTCCTTGTTGAGGACTCAAGATAATTTGTTCTACATTATATTAGTCATAATATTCTTTACTGGGCTAGTTGAGCTCACCCTTTTCCTTTTGGTTCCATTGTTCTTCTCAGGAGGTGAGAATATAGATAGGATTAGTTGGGGAGTGGAGTAATGGTTCAAGACGGTTATTATAGTAGTCCTCACTATTTTATAAAATAGTGTAACAATAATTGTAATGAGGACTTTATTTGAGTTTGGATATTGTCTACCAGATAATATTTGTATTAAAACTCACAACTTTTGTTTTGTCGTATATTACATAATAATTATAGTTGTATAATCGAAGTTTGTATTTGAATTCTATACCATGTATTTGGCAACTCAGAATGGGTTGTGTGGACCTATTTTGGGGGCGTCACAGTTATTCACCATTCATGCAGTAATCCGCGTAGACAGGTTACTCTCGCTTATTAATAAAGAATGAATATGAAGGGTTATTCACCATGCATACGGTAATCCGTGTATACAGGTTACTCCTGCAGATTAATAAAGAATGAATATGAAGGGTTATTCACCATGAATGTGGTAATCCGCGTAGACAGGTTACTCTCGTAGATTAATAAAGAATGAATACGAAGGGTCATTCACCATGCATGTGGTAATCTGCGTAGACAGGTTACTCCCGTAGATTAATAATGAATAGAATGGCAATCCTTATGAATATGAAGAAAATAACATCCTTTACGAATACGAAAGAAATAATACCCCTTACCTTAGTAGGAGATTGGATACTGCAATAGTGAAGTAGCAGAATACTCTTCTTCTTTCTCTCTATAGTTTCGCTCTCTATAGATTTAGTGAATTCGTAAGAAATAATAAAGAAATGAGATTCTATTTATAGAAGAATGGACTAAATAATAACTAATTCACGAACAATCTAGATTGATTTACTATTAAAACGGACGGTCCATATTGATTTACTATTAAAACTTCAACTGACGGTCCATATTGATTTACTATTATAACTTTAACCAACGGTCTGAAAAATTAGCACATCTCCCCATGGAATAATAAGCCAAACTTACAACAAACGCCTCATAAAAATCCCTTTGTTTATATCAAAAATTGAATAAATATTTACCACAAACTATTTATCTTCAATAAACACATTTTTAATCTTTCAACAATTATTCATCATTTAATATTATAACTCACAATATTGACAACCAGATCGTTCCCAGGAAAGAGAGGGCTTTCCGATAAGGATTTCTCCTTACTGGCGCGCAATTAAATAACCAAACCCCTTTCCTCAACAGAACTTCTTTAGACATTGTCAGTAATGCAAATAATAATATGAATAATTGTATCGTCTCAATTATTGATTTAATAATATAAAATATTGTGCAGGTTATACTGTGACAATAATTGAATCAATAATATGAGATACTATGTAGCAACTATTGTGGGAATTATTAAATGAATTGAGTGACTTCTTACGTAAGCATCAATAATCAGAAATACTGTGCAATACTGTGTGCTACTATGCAATAATGCGTATTACTATAATTTTATCACCGGGTATTTCAACAGTTTAATGGTAAAAAGTCTTGTCGTTATTTTTTTTATATATAAAAAGGTTATTTTTGTCGCTTTCTATATTCGACAGTTATTCCGTTATATGGTGCACAAATGATTACGCCGTCGTACAAATATTCCCCGACAAAAAGAATATTCCAAGACCAAATGAATATTTTATGACCGCTTGCTTACTTTGCAAAATTTACACATATCACCCATAACTATAGCATTATATCAAATCATCACCTTACTATTCAAAATAATATTTATAGAAAATTAAATCTTTATTCATAAAATTTGGGGTCTTACAACTTACCTTGGAACTTCTTATTTGTTCCTTGTTGAGGCCCATTGCCGGAGTACTTCCTCTTTTTAGACTTCGGACCTTGTTCCACCACGTTGGCTTTATATTCTTTAAAGGTCCTTCCTATTTTCTTTTCAGAGGCACGGTTGTCCTCTTCTATTCTTAATCTTACGATTAAGTCTTCAAGTTTCATCTCTTTGCATTTATGCTTGAGATAATTCTTAAAATCTTTCCACATTGGTGGTAATTTTTCAATAATAGCAGCAACTTGAAAATATTCACTTAAAGACATACCTTCTGCATGTATTTCATGCAGGATAACTTGTAATTCTTGGACTTGATTGATGACAGCCTTGGAATCAACCATCTTGTAGTCCAAAAACCTGCTAACTACAAACTTCTTCATGTTAGCATCTTTCGTCTTATATTTCTTATCCAAAGAGTTCCATAGTTCTCTTGTTGTTTTGAGAGAACTATACACATTATATAATGTGTTATCCCATTCATTGAGGATATAGTTTCGGTACAGAAAAACAGTATGTTTCTATGTATCAATAGCAACAACCACTTGCCTGTCTATTTCATTCTCATTAAGTACAAGGGGTCTACATGAAGAAACCTCGCCAAGTTGAGCGTACTCGCCAAGTTGAGCGTAGTGAGATAAAACAAATTCTTTTGTTGCCATCTTTTAAACTCTGTTCCATTAAACTTTTCTGGTTTTTCATCATGGTTCACAGGAACATTTGGTATAGAAGGTGTAAAAGAAGAAGAACCAATTATAGTTACAAGATCAGTAGCCATATTTCTTGCATATATATATATATATATATATGAATATAGATATTAATTTTCTTAAAAATGTTAGTAAACTGCAAAATGGATACTATATATATATATATATATATTAACTTATCTCAAAATGAATTTGTCAAGACTAGTACTTGGTACAATGTCCTTAAGACAATTATGCCCTCCGTATGGTAATCAGAGCTGATAGCACTTGTCTCCCAGGATATAATGACAACGTGTGTTATAGCAACACTACAAATAACACACTCAATGAACCAAAATAAATGCTCTAGACTCTCTCTCAATATAAACTATAAACTGTTTATGAAATGAAGAGGAAGAAGACTTATAAAGATTAATGCTCAATACCAAAAGCGAGAATATATCATCATGCAAACTAGATAGGCAATACTTACTAGATAAACCACTACGAGTAACTAATATACTGAAATATATGATAAAAAACAATATAGAAGAGATGCACTATAAAACTAGACAGAAGAAAAGAAAAGCAGAGAAATTGATACTGAGATGGGATGGCCTCCCCACCAAGCATTTGTTTTCAAGTCATCGGCTTGACTATTCCACTGTCGCTCAATCCGGCTTATATGCGAAGACGACCATTTCATGCTGCCTATTTGTCAACTCCTTTATGTTCATGGAATACATGGATTATTGGCCATCCCCAAACTTCACTTCACCCATCGGCACGAAGAATCGTTCACCACTAGAATTATCCACTAATTCACTTTTCTCATAAAGCTGAAATCGTTCTTTGTGCGCTAGTGGGCCCTCTAGGGATCCAACAACCTTGAGCGTGGTTTCTAACTTTTCATTAGTCTTGATAATACAACCACTCATGATCCTCTCTTCTCCTTCTTCAGACTCCACAGGTTGGTCAATAGGCACTTTGGCATCTCCCTCAACAACTGTGTGAGACTCATCGCCTTCTCTTTGCGTATCCAACGTGAAATGCTCTTCAACTTCCTCGTTGTGATTAGTTATGATAGCATTGACGAGTTGTCCCAATTAACTCTCGAGGCTCTGCAATGAGGCATCTTGGTTCACCATACGAACGTCGTTTCTCTCTATAAAGTTGGTAAGGATCTCTTCAAGCCTTCTCTCTTCTTCTCGTTTTAAGTATATAGAAAGGCTCACATAGTTTTGAGATGTCACCTTATATTGCGGCGGCAACTGATATTCAAATTCTGTCGGATAGAAAAAAATTGGATCATGATACTTCTCTTGACTGTAGTCCCAAGAGTTTGGATAACCCTAACAGTCTGGATGATAGTAAGTCGGTTCATTGTCATCTCGTTCCTGATAGTAGGCATTCTAAGTGGATTGACACTCAAGATTGTCAGAAAACCTCAAGAGATTTGAAATTTGATCTTGCAATCGCTCAATTCCTTCTTCTGATCTTAGTTGTGCCATCCTCTCAAAAGGCCATTGATAACAATGATCAGCCATAACCTATAAGCTTAAAAACAAAAGGAAGATCAAATAAATAAAAGATAAATATATACGTTCAAATTAAGACTAAATTGATTGAAATCAATACTGGACAATATTAGAATAATAACTCCCCGGCAACGACGCCAAAAACTTGTTGATTGAATTATCGATCACTAAACACGCGCAAGTATACACGATTTAACAAGTAATATAGTGAAAATTTGAGTGTTGAAACCACGAGGAATTATCACTAATATTCACCAAATACCGACTTTGTATTACTTAAGTCTTATTTGATCAACAGAATAACAGATAGTAATTAATGTTAGAGTTTGTGCCCTAGAGGCCAATTATTTGATATAGTTGCTAACATTTTGATATTATATTTGATTGAATAAATGAATGATTTTATTATGGTTTTATTTACTGTGTTATATAAATGTTAACATAATAAAATTCCTTAGAATAGTGATACAAATTATATAGTTTCAAGTATGTGACTTGAACATGAGATTATATAATTATAATTAGTATCATTATTCTTAAAAGTCCCTAGTCGAGTATCATTGTTGATGGGAAAACAATGATGCATTGAGACTAGTATGTGGATTGACTGATGACCAAATCTCATTGGTCATAAATATATGAGATATTAAGTCAATGCATAGGTACATGTTGAAACGATGTCTTTGGATGCGGACCCACCATGAGAATTCTATGTGGAGCATTATGCGAAGTGTCATTAGGGATTCTCATAGTGACAATGATGTAATGATCCTCCGACCTGAAATTACTATATTACTACATGAGAATTTATGTGCTTTGATATCATCAAAGGTCACGTTAAATATGGTGGACTATAAAGGTGATTATTGGGTACATCATGAATCGTGTGAGGAATATGAGTGATCTAGATGGAATTTAACCCTCCTATGTATTAGGGGTGATATCCATAGGCCTCTTGATTGAGTAGGACTATGAAATGCATTGCCATGCTCAAATAGTGATTTGTTTCATATAGTCTACTCATTGATCAAGAAAAACTCAGATTAAATTATGAAGAGTATGACACATTCCATGACTCGAGTTTAATATAGGATATTAAGGTTAAAAGGATTAAATTACATTGAAACATTGGTCACGAAAAGGTTGCATCGAATCATCGATCTTATTATTACTTGGGTAGCAGTGATGCATTACTAGAATCTTTGCTAACTGCTTATAATTTTATAATATGATTTTAAAATTATTGCCAACGTAATAATAACCTATAGGGTCACACACATAGAACATAATTAAAGGGAATTAATTTAAATTGTAAAGATTTAAATATGTCAATATGATTGATAGTATTTAAATTACGAATTTAAATTAATAGGATAATTAATATATAGGTATATTAATTAAGTAAGACTTAATTAAGATATATATATATATATATATATATATATATATATATATATATAAATTCAGATTTTATGAAATAAGGTTTTTGATTAATTCCTTTTAACTGCCGTATATATGATATATAGCAACCATTTAGGTAGCATAACCTTACAAACCCTAGCCGCTCTCAGAGAGAGACTAGAGAGAAAACCTTTAAAGAAAATCCTGATCTTTTGGTGGCTAGTATCGCAACACCCTTTTATAGAAGAATCGTGAGACGGTTCGCGAGCGTTCGTGTGGATACTGTAGTGACGTAGTTCATTCAGATTGCATTGGAGATTCGATCGCATCAATTCCAGCTTCATAATATGTATAATCTCTTACATACTAAATTAATTTCTGTTTCGCATGGATCTTGTTTGGGTTTGGGATTTTGTTTTGTTCAATTTATTTTCCGCTATGCATTGCTTTGATGTGCCAAAAACCCTACAATTAATCTAGTTAAATCTAATTATCAAAGCAAGTAAATGGATAACGAATGGTATCTAAGGCACTACAAGCTAAGATCATAACTTCACCCCACACAAATATTTTGTCAAACACTTGGTGTGCTATGTTTTATTAAACTTCCTAACTTTCTCTCATTGGTCTTAGTGGTCACGACGGGTTATCGACTTAGAACACACAAGTTCTCATACACCTCTTCTGAGGTATGTACAAACCTATTCTCTCTAAGTCCACCCGATAGGGAATAGAACAGAGAAGAACATCCAAGCTAGAAAATAATCCTACACATTTCTATGCGAATTAACCATAATAAGGATTTAAAGCATAAGTTCTCAATTAGGTGGTGCACATATATATTCCTATTATATACACAAATTACGCAGTCGAATCAAGTAGACAACTCATAATCCCATGCCAATATATCAAGGTGTAAATCTACAATCCCTCTTTCAATTTCATATAGATTACCAAAATCATCACTAATTCCTTAGCAAGAATCATTAAGCATAAATATATTGATTCAAACCATATGGTGCCAACTAAAGAGATAAGATATTCAATTCAAATTAACAAATGGTTCCGTTATAACCTTAGAGCCAATAATTAGTTCATAGCTCTTAAACTAAACATAAGTAGCAATATAAACAACATTTATGGATTACAAAATCAAGGGAAACAAATAGAGAATAATAAACTATGTCACAACTTCTTCAGTCTCTAAGAATTCCAATCCTTTCAATCTTTCCAATTCATGTTGCTAAGTGCTCTTGAGCTCCATGAAATCCTAAACATCTCCCTAATCTATCTAAACTATATGTATAAACATAACCTACTAGAAAATGGGAAGGAAACTAAAAATGTAAGACCCCAACTTTTTATGAATAAAGATTTAATTTTCTCTAAATGTTATTTTGAATAATAAGGTGTGGATTTGATATAACGCTATAGTTATGGGTGATATGCGCAAAATTTTGCAAAGTAAGCAAGTTGTTATAAAATATTTGTTTGGTCAGGAAATATCTGTACGACGGAACAATCATTAGTGGACCCCACAATGGAATGACTGTCAGATATAGAAAATGACAGAAATAACCTTTTTATAAAAATAACGACAAGACTTTTATCGTTAAACTATTGAAATACCCATTGATAAAAGTACATTAATACGTGTGGTTGCACAGTAGCACACAGTATTGTACAGTATCTATAATTATTGATGCTTACTTAAGAAGTCACTTAGTTTTATTCAATTATTGTCACAGTAGTTGCTGCATAGTATCTCATATTATTGATTCAATTATTGTCACTGTATCATCTGCATAATATTTTATATTATTAAATCAATAATTGAGATGACACAGTTATTCAAATTATTATTTGCATTATTGACAATGTGTAGAAAATTTTGTCGAGGAAAGGGGTTAGGTTATTTAATTGTGCGCCAATAAGGAGAAATTTTTATCGGAAAGCCCCCTCTTTTCTAGGAATGATCTGGTTGTCAATATTGTTAGTTATAATATTAATGATAAATAATTTGAAAGATTAAAAATGGGTTTATTGAAGATAAGTGATTTGTGATAAATATTTATTCAATTTTTGATATAAATAAAGGGGTTTGTCATGAAGTATTTGTTGTAAGTTTGACTTATTACATGGACCCCACTTACTCATTTTTCAAAACCGTCGGTAGAAAGTTATCTCAATTTTTTATTATTATTATTATAATAGTAATAAAACAGAAAACTTTTTATATAAAATAAAATACTTTTAAATTATATATATAAAGTTATTCATTTTATTAGATTATAAATAGAATATATTATATTTTATATAAAGTGTTTGTTTTATTAGAATATTTTATTGCACAGTAATGAATGGTAAAAATCAGAAATTCTCGCCAAATTCACCCGTGAAAATTTTACTGCTCATCTGTGACTAAATAATTCCCTGCCATTCTCCTATGAATATGATGCTTAGTTAAGAAATGAAAATCACACAAGAATCAGAGAATTCTTCTTCTATAATATTGTGTGTATTTATTTTGAGTTTAAGGATATTTTGAGTGTTGCAAATAGTGCAAGTTTTCTAAAAGAATATCTCCAATATACCAGTCAGATTTAGTCTTCTACTAAGGTAAGGGGTATTATTTATTTCATATTCGTAAGATATATTATTTTTCGTATTCGTAAGGAATATTATTTCCGTTCAATATTCGTAAGGAATATTATTTTCGTTCAATATTCGTAAGAGATATTATCTTTATTCAATATTCGCAAGGAATATTATTTTCGTTCAATATTCGTAAAGAATATTATTTTCGTTCAATATTCGTAAAAAATATTATTTTCTTCCATACTTTATAGTATGTAAGTAATATTATTTCATTTTATATTCCTAAATCTATACTTATTTGGATAAGTATTGCTCTATACTCCCTGAAATTAGTAGAATATCCTTGAATTTTTGGCTTCATCTAGAATCGTTTCATTGAAATATTGGTCTAAGCTTTCTTATGAAATTTCAATATTTTTATTCGGGGTACTATTCAAGGGGTACTATTCATGGATACTATTCAAACAGTACTATTCATATGTACTATTCATACGATACTATTCATACGGTACTATTTATACGACACTATTCATATGGTACTATTCATACAGTACTATTCACGGGGTATTATTCACAACAAAATTTGTAAGACCTCAACTTTTATGAACAAAGATTTAATTTTTCTCTAAATATTATTTTTGAATAATAAGGTGTGGATTTGATATAATGTTATAGTTGTGGGTAATATTTACAAAGTAAGAAAGTTATCATAAAATATTCGTTTGGTCGGGGAATATTCGTTTTATCAGGGAATATTCGTACAACGGCACAATCATTGGTGGACCCCACAACGGAATTACTGTCGGAGTTAGAAAATGACAGAAATGACTTTTTATAAAAATAATGGCAAAAGTTTTACCGTTAACTGTTGAATTACCCGATGATAAAAGTATAGCAATACGCGTGGTTGCATAGTAGCACACGGTATTGTACATTATCTTTGATTATTGATGCTTACGTGAGAAGTCATTCAGTTTTATTCAATTATTGCCACAGTAATTGATGCATAGTATCTCATATTATTGATTCAATTATTATCACAATATCATCTGCGCAATATTTTATATTATTAAATCAATAATTGAGACGACAAAGTTATTCATATTATTATTTGCATTATTGACAATGTCTAGAAAGTTCTGTCGAGGAAAGGGGTTTGGTCACCTAATTGGGCGCCAATAAGGAGAAGTCCTTATCGAAAAGACCCCTCTTTCCAGGAAATGATCTGGTTGCTAATACTGCGATTTATAATATTAATGATGAATAAATGTTATTAAAAATATGTTTAATGAAGCCAAGTGAATTGAGATAAATAGAGGGGTTTTTTATGAAGTATTTGTTGTAAATTTGGCTTATTACATGTACCCCCACTTACTCATTTTTTAAAATTATCGGTAGAAAGTTATCTCAGTTTTGTTTTATTACTTATATATATATATAATAGAATATATTATATTTTATTATTTGCATAGTACTGCATAGTGTTTGCATAGTACTGCATAGTGCTGCATAGTGTAGCATAGTAAAATCAAAAAATTTCGTTGATTTCGCCCATGAACTTCGCCCGTGAATTCCATTATTGTGCAGCCGTGATTTTATTTTGTAAATAGTATCCTGTCCTTCTCCTATAAATAAGATGCTCAGTTTAGAAATGAAAATCACACCAGAATCAGAGAATTCTTCTTCTATAATATTGAACGTATTTCTTTAGAGTTTAAGGAAGCTTTGAGTGTAGAAAATAATACAAGTTTTTTTCAAGAATATCTCTGTCATACCAGTCAGAAATACCCTCCTTTTAAGGTAAGGGATATTATTTTGATCAGTATCGTAAGAAATAATATTTTCTACCATACTCTGTAGTATGTAAGTAATATTATTTCGTTTCGTATTCCTAATTCTACACTCATGTTGATAAGTATTGCTTCTATACTCCTTAAAATTAGTAGAATATCCTTGAAATTTGCGCTTCATCTAGTATCTTTTCACGAAAATATTCTTCTGAACATTCTTGTTAAATTATTTTATTTTCATGCTGGGGTACTATTCACGAAGTACTATTCACGGGATACTATTCACCTGGGGTACTATTCACGACAAAAATTGATTTCTTTTTTGTCCAAATTATTTTTGATATATGAATATTATTCTTGAATTTTACTCCATAAAGCAGTTATCATGTTTACAATTTGAACATTTTTAAACTCTAGATAAATTATAAATCTTTAATATTTATCTTTGATTTCGTTTGATTGATGCTTATATCATTGTCATCATCCTCATGCTTATATTGTGATGAAAGTTATCTTTGGCCCGTAGTGCATAGATGAACTATTGATTGGTATGATTATGACCATGAATTATGTATCGGTATAATCATGACCTATAATATTACAAATGATGTGGTAAAAGTCCTCATTGGCCCGTAGTGCATTGATGGACAGTTGGCATGATCATGACCATTGGTGATAATAACGAATATCGTTGGACCGTAGTGCATGGATAATTCGTGGATGTGATACTAACGAATATCCTTGGCCCGTAGTGTGACACCCCCAAATTCGGGTTACCTGACCCCCGAGTTTGGTGTTCACGATCCACAATATAATAGCATATAACTACCCATTTTTATATGAATAGTAATACATACCACATTAACATACATTGTTAATACATTAATCGCAGGTCTGCTAACCTTAACATTACAAACATACCCCTTAGATATACAAAAAGGGTTTACATTATAACAATATAATTAATACTGTTCATTATACTAGTTTATAACTATGCCTTTTCCCTTGTTCTTCTTCACAGCACCTTCTGCAACTTCATCCCTAAATTTGAAAAGTTTTATTTAGCAAGGGTGAGCAACTAATTACCCATGAAGTTAAGACATACAATAAATGTATAAGAATTCAAAATAACAAACTATCTATTTTGATAGAATGAAACCAAAGTTCGGGGAACTTTGAAATAGCTGAACAAATGGTTTTTCAATAACAAGTCTTCTCGTATTCTATACAACACAATAATTCAATAATGAAAGAGTACATCGCTTTCAAAGTTTATACGACATTCTAATGAATAATCAAGAATCAGTTCTACGAAATAGCAAAGTGGAATGTTTTTCCAGATTTATACTGAGCGATCACACCAGATCTTGAACTTATATTCTCGGGTATCTATCAAAGATTTACTTTGATATATACTCAGGTGTATCAGATAACCATAAAGATTAAATCATACCCTATGCAAGTACTCGTGAGCCAGACCAACTCTTTTGTACCTATATTATGCATAATACTTAAAAGCAGCAGCATGAAGGTCTAATTCACGACCAATAAAATGTTCCTTTATATAAAAGGTTGTTCTTCTCAGTTTTAGAATCAAGATTTTGATTTAACAACGAAATACTGGGATTTTAAATTCTATTTACTTCTCGGTCTAGCTGAAATAATTGACATAGATCTGTCAATAATAATTGAATTTTCTTTTCGAACCAATCAAGTTCAAACAAATGTTCGTCTAGCTAGAATAATTAGCTAAGACATTTCTCAGTGTAATTTGACAATAAACAGGAATTATCTATACTGTCAATTCTAACTTCTACAGATATGAATATCCAGCAATAGTCATTCTACGAATATATATTTTTCGAATCAATAATTCAATTTGAACTATTAAGCATGCACTAACTGCGAATTATCAACAATAAATCCCTGGACGTGGTCTAATCAGCAATAATTAACCACCAATAATAATTAAACAATATTAACTCAAGGTTGAGTTAGAGAACTTGCCTCTTCCGCTGACTACAGCTACACAATATAATTAACTGCGTTTGTAAGACCTATAATCAACAATGTAGGTCTCACAATTAGCACAATCATTTATAACTCACAGCACTGTAGTCTACAGTCAAATTTCTCTTAGGCACATTACCACATAGCCACATTAGTGTTTATAATCTATATAAACACTTAAAAATTCAAACTAGTTCATGCAAGTTGGACTTGGGTCCATTCTAAATTATTACGGTCACCCTATTCGACAATTAATACAGTTATTGTCAATTAAACTTGGTCTCTAAGCTTTAATATTATTTTTAGATAAGTCAAATATCATTTATAATATTTTTTGGAAGCTTTTAATAATTTCTAAGCAATTATTATAATTTATAATAATTTTTCAAACATCGAAATCATTTTTAAATGATTTAATTATCAAATAATCTTATCATTATTAATATTTAATAATATCAAAATATTATTAACATGCATTCCAAAATATTAAACTTAAAATATTTTAAATCATCAATATTCTACTTAAATGATTTTTAAAGTAATTAAAATCATTTTTAAATCATCACCATTAATATATAATTATTAATGAAATTATCATCGAAATATTAAAAGTCATTAATTATAACTTAAAATATTTTTAAATTATTTTTCTCATTTTAAATCAATAAAATCATTTTTAATTCATTTATTTAATATAACAATTAAATAAATCTAACATCATTAATATTAATTTATTAATGAGAATTCTCCAAAATATTGAAAATTATATTTTATAATTTAAAATATTTTCTAACACTTTATTCTCATTTAAAATGATTTTTAAATTATTAAAATCATTTTATCTTATTTATTTAATTTAACAATCAAATAAATCTAATATCATTAATATTAAATTATTAATGAAAATTCTCCAAAAATATTAAAAGTTACATTTTATAACTCAAAATATTTTTAAATTCATTAATCTTATTTAAAATGATTTTTCATAATGTTAAATCATTTTTCTCTAATTTATTTAATATACTAATTAAATAAATTAAATACCATTAATTTTTGAATAATTATAAATATTAATGAAATATATTTCAAATAATCAAAAATTATTTTTCATAATTTAAAATAATTTTTATAATTTATTTCTATTTTTAAATAATTTCTGGAAAATCAGAAATTAAAATAAATGAAAACCGTCGCTATAGCCTATAGCGACACTTATCTGTAGTCTTAGGTGTTATTGAGCCTCAAGAACACTGTCAGACCAATCACAAGTGTGCACGTTTGACCAGCCTTTAATCTCAGTATATTCATGATCTGGGCAATCTAAGACTTTGATTCTGTAGTTCATATGTAATACTAGAGGAATAAATTTTTATCTCACTCAAACAACACAACAACAAAGAAATCAAGGCCTTCAAACTTTCTGACAAACCGTTCCTGGGTTTTTTCTGGGTAACCCGAAACCCGGTGATCGATCGTACCATTTTCCGATCATGATATTTAGCGGTTCTGCTCATGATTTATGATGTTTAATCGTTGCAAGTTATAGTAATTATGTCATATAACATTTACAAAACAATAGCTCAGTTTAAAAATAACAGAATCACAATTTATGGCTGGGTCAAACTCTAACAAAAAAACTGAGTTCATACGTTTTCTGGAAATTCCAGAAAACGGACATTCATGCCGAGTAGGCTATTTTGACTGCTTGATACATTCAATATGTTAACTGTTTATAGAAGCTAAAGGCATGTACTTGGAGTCTATATTACAGGCTATAGATTTATTACAACAACATCAACAAACATCACAAAACTTGACAGATCTAACCGCTATAAAACTTGTCAGACTCGGTTTTCCAATTCTGGGTTGCCCAGATTTTCGTCCGGTCAACCTCGGTCAACGCTGTTTGACCTTAAATAACTTTAAATCTAGCTATCTAATGGTTGCACTACCACTTCCAGATTAAAGACTACATACCAGGCTATAGATTCAAACAATAAAAAAATCATAAACAACAAACGAACAAGAATCTGTGGCTCCTGACATTAGCTTGTCAGACCACAAAAGTTGTTCTTGACCATTTTGAAAAAACACTAATTTAAAGCCATTTGATGCTATGGATCCATCATAGATCAACTAAAAACACCTTATAACATAAATATAAACACTTAAACATAAAAATTTTCTTAGCATCTAAGATCAAAAAAATCAAATTCTGATTTATACCTTTCTAGCCCAAATCTTGATCTATACTCTCCAAGTTGTTATGGGTTGATCTAGGGGCTGGAAATATGACTGATCTACTTCTAATTTTCGTAGGTTTGAGAGAGAATGGAAGTTGGTGAGAGCTTTCAAGTAAAATGGCTAAAATTATTAACTTTCTCTCTCTCCAAACTAATATATATTGCCTAGATTCATGTATGGCTGATGATAGCTGTCAAATGGAGTGTTAAATTGGCTGATATTTAAGTCACAATTGTTAAAATAGTTGGTGACCAACTAAAGTTAAGCCAAAATTGCAAGTTAGCTTACTAAATTAATAAAAAGGGCATTTTGGTCTTTTTTAAAATACAAATAATGGCATTCTTGGACAATAAGCAAACCCTTAGGGTTTGACCCTAAGGTTCTAACCCTAGAGTTTTACAACTTTAATTTCTACAATTATTTTCTAATTAGGGTTTATAAATTAGAAAATTAAAAATTTTAAACTAAAATTAGGGTTTTCTAATTAAATTAGGTTTCCTTAATCATATTGGTGTTTAATAAACACCTTATGCTTGTCAAATGAAATTAGGGCTTTCTAATTAGGGTTTAGGAATCCCAGATTTAGAATTAGGGTTTCTCGATATACAATTAGGGTTTCTAACTGTACCCTAAGGTTTCTATATATGAGATTAGGGTTTCTAATCCCTTATTAGGGTTTGTTAATATTAAACCTTATCCAGTCAATCATTGGTCAACATTCCTATAAAGTCCAAACACATATTCCACAGTACAATTATTTAATCATATTTTCTATCAAATTCCTATCCGGAAATTATGGTTAGGGTTCTAAAGCTGTTAAGCACAACTCTACTCTATTTTCTCAGTCAATACCTAATTTGACCATTTCTCGAGACTTGTCTCACAAATTCTCAGTACAATATTAACAGTCAATGTCAATAATAATAATAAAAAATTATTCGTAAAAATTTGGATTATTCGAAATCCCGGGTTATCACACGTAGTGCATGAATAATTCGATGATGTGGATTATTTATTGAGCTGTGTTACAGCGATAAAATATTAATGATGAACTTTTAAATCATAGAAGATAGTAGATATTATGCTCTACTTGACTCTTCTAATGGATTGTTTGTTCTGCTGCAGTTAAACTTGTTGTCTATTGTATTCTATTAGTTTAACACTGTTGAAGGCTAACAATAATTTATTTTGCATTATCTTAGTCATAATATTCTTTACTGGGCTAGTTGAGCTCACCCTTTGCTTTCATTGTTCTTTTCAGGAAATGAGAATATAGTTGGGACTAGTCGGGAAATGGAGTGACGGTCCGAGAGGGTGGCTGCAGTAGTCCTTACTATTTTATAAAATAGTGTGATAATAATTGTAATGAGGACTCCATTTGAGTTTGGATATTGTCTACGAGGCAATATTCGTGTTAAAACTCTCAGCTTATGTTACACGACAGTTGTATAATTAAGTTTGTATTTGAATTCTGTACCATGTATTTGGCGACTCAGAATTGGTGGTGTATACCTATTTGGGGGGGGGGGGGGGTCTGTGACAACCCAAGAATTTAGACAATTTAATAAAATCTTAAAAGATTGAGTAGAGGTTAAATAATAGACCTAGACAGAAAATAAGTGTATGGATTTGATGTTTTTGTGAAGTATTTTGGTGGATTTAAAATTTTTTGGTGAAGACTTACAGGGTGAAGTGTATAAGTTTATATGTTTTGTGTACATTGTTTGTATATGTGTACAGTATGTGGCTATGGGTCAAGGGCTGATCAGATAAATTATATCAGTTACAAACCCTAAGGATATATTAAGAACATCGACGTTCAGTTAGAAAACCCTAACAATTAATAAGAAACCCTAATACCGGCTCTGGAAACCATAATTTCAGTTCCGAGAATCTGAAAACCTAATTCGAAATATTAAAACCCTAATTAGGGGCTCAAAGGCTTAAGTGTTTATGATTATATATTTAATTAGGGAAAACCTAACAAATTAGTTAGAAAAATCCTAATTGCTAAATTAGAAACCCTAATGTTCAATTAGGGAAAACCTAATTGCTAATTTAAAATCTTTAATGTTAATTAGGAAACCTTAATCCTAATTAGCAAGCTTGAATGTGATTAGGAAACCCTAATATAGTTAGGAAAAATTAATTTCTAATTTAGAAAACTTAATTTTCTATTTAAAACCCTAATTAGAAAATTATAGAAATTACTTTGCAAACCCTAAGGGTCAAACCCTAAGGGTTAGGATAAAAAGACAAGGAAGCCATTAAAATGGTAAGCAAAATGTCTAAAATACCCTTTTTATATTTCTTTAATGTGTTGGAGTGCAAATCTTTCCGAAATTTGAGTTGTTTACCAACTATTTATCTCCCTTGTGCTCCATATCTCAGCAATCTTAGCCAACTTGTGCCACATTACAAGATATAGATACATTTAATCCAAAATAAAAGATTAAAGTGAGAGAAAGTCAACAAAAAAAGCTCATTTGCACCCTTATACTCAACCAATATCTTCTCTCTCTAGACCCACAAAATTATTAAGTGGATCAGTCCCTAGAATGATCCTTAGCAAGCCAAGAATAAACATCAAAGATCAGATTCAAGTGTTAAGCATGAAAAAGGTAAAAAACTCTAAAATTTCTAAATCTTATGATTTATGTTAGATGATATGATTTGTTGTTTAAAGTTGTATTTAAGGATGTTATTTACATCATAGATCCATAACATCTAGATGCACGAAAATTAAGTTTTCAAAACTGACCAAGAACCCTAAAAATATGGCCTGACAGCCTAATGTCAGGGCCTGTATATCTCTGTGTGTTACATGTTATGTTAGTTTAATGTTATAGACTTGTTCTTTGTCATAAGGAGAGTAGACTGGAAATGGAATCAAATCCATACCATGTCTAGATCTCTAGTTATTAATGATTAAACATGGTTGACCGAGCACAAAGTTAATTTCTGGAAAACCCAGAAAGAAACCCAGAAATTTCTGACAACGTTTTTGTAGGCCATGAATCTTGCTGTTGTTTGATATATATGCCATGTTAGTGTTTGATTTGTGTAGACTAATATGTGGACTATCAATCCATGCTAGTAGACACCAAAATCATAAACAGAATCAAAGATAATGGTGGTCAAAGTAGGGTTGACCAAACTGCCAGATGAAGATTTTGAGCAACCCGGAAATCTTCAAGGGCAGTTTCCTGATCAGTACTTTGACCGGCTCAAATCTTAATTTGGTGATGTTGTTAGACTAATCTAGTGCATGATAATTGTACCCTGGCATCTCTACTATATGACTAAACCTTTAGATCACATTAAGTAAGCTCAAGATCAAAGTTACAAGGCTCTAAAAGGGTACCATGAACTGTTCTTCATTTCTGGGTAACCCAGAAATGAAGAACAGCCTCTGACAGCCACTATGATGGCTTATAACTCTCTATTGTGATATGATCTGGCCATGAAATTTGTTTAGAGTTGTATTACTACATCAGTGCTACAACATTAACATCTTAGTTGACCAGAAAACATTAAGATCAAGAAATGGTGACTGGTCAAACATGGTAACTTGAACACTGACATGAATGTTCTCGAGGGTCTCAAGAACACCTATAATGACAGTTTTGTCGCTATAGCCACTTTTAGCGACAGTTTCTTTATAAAATTAATTATTTTATTTAAAAATTAGAGAAAAATGATTTTTAATTATGAAAATTTCATAATTAATTTCTAAAAATTATTTTTAAAGCATAAAAATGGGTTTTTAATAATTTTAAGTATATTTCATTAATATTTTAATATCTTTAAATATTAATGGTATATAATTATTTAATTATAATATTAAATAAATTATTTAAAATTGATTTTAATACTTGAAAAATCATTTGAAATTATATTATGCTATAAGAAAATATTTTAAGTTATTTTAAATGACTTTTAAAATTTTGTGATGAATTTCATTAATAAATTAATATTAATAATAATTGATTTATATAATAAATGTATTAAATAAATTATGGAAAAATAGAATTAATGTTTTAAAAATTATATAAAAATTATTTAAAGGTTATAAAAATATTTTAAGTTATAAAATATAACTTTTGAGATTTTTCCATGAATTACATTAATATTTTAATATTAATGCTAGTTATTTAATAATGGTTTTAATTACTTTAAAATAATTTAAAAGAAATAATAAAGTGTTTAAAATACTTTGAGATATTATAAATATTTTATAATATTATGATATAAATTTCATTAATATTTGAAATTAAATAAATATTAATGAAAAGAGAATTATATTGTATTTAAATTATATAAATATTATATTAATGATTGAAAAATCATGATAAATGGTAATAATTTTTTGATAATTATTATGAGTTTGTGCAAAATATTTTGATTGAATAATAAATTATCTAAGATAATTATGAAGTGTTTAGGCTGAGTCTTATTGGTATTAGGCTCGAGAATTATCCGATTAGACAATCGGGAGGTCGAAATAGTACCGAACTCAACTCAGACTGAAATAGTTTGACTTAATACTAGGTTCTTATGTGTTGATAGACCGATAGGATTATGTGCTAATATGTTTAGGTTATTTTATAATTATAATTAACAGTAATTCATGTGATGATATTATTCTAACTTGAAGATCAATATTATTAATATTAGGTCTACAGATAAAGCTAAATAGATTGCGTAGCAATAATAACGCGTAATTATTCTGAATTAACACTATTGGATTACTCCGGTGGTAAAAATACGATGTCTGGCGTGGGTTGCACAAAGAGCACACCAGTATTGCATAGTATTGTTGAATTATTAATTCTTACGTAAGAAGGCACTACTCAATAATTGTTACAGTAATTATTGTTCAATATTTTATTTTATTGATTCAATAATTGTTGCGTTAATATTTTATATTATTATTGTTTCAATAATTGTCATTTATCTGATTTCCCATTATCGGATCAATAGTTCATATTATTTGAATAATATTATTAGATAACATTATTGGCATGTCTAGAAAGTTCATCGAGGAGAGGTTTGGTCACCTAATTGCGCGCCAGTAAGGAGAAATCCTTATTGGAAAGCCCCCTCTTTCCTGGAAACGGCCTGGTTGCCATAATGATGATTCTGTAATATTATTTGTTAATAACTAATTATTGATTTATATGATAAGGAAATATTTATTTGATGTGGATATAAATGATGGATTTATTTATTTTATGTGGATATAAATGATGGATTTATTTATTTTATGTGGTTATAAATAAAGGAATTAATGCTGAGGTGTTTTATCAGTATTTTGTCGGTGTGAAGGTATTAAAAATCATCCGTTTGTGGATTTCAGATATTTTTTGTTTGGAATTTGGAAAAACTCAAAGCTAAAAAGTTGTAGAGAATTCGATTTCTTGTGGAATGGATATAAAATTCGTATTTTTCTGATAAACGGGCTATTTTTTATGAATTACTAAAGTTTCGAAAAATAAAATAATATTTATTAAATATTGGGTGGGACCCACTTTTGTTTTAAAACATGTGGGCTACTAATTTTTCAAAATTGGCTGGTCTTGGTTGGCAACTTGGTTGGTGAAGATTTGTATAGAAGAAAGAAAAAGAATTAATAATATTTTATTCCTTTGGCGTTCTAACATTTTCCTATAAATAGACGCTTAGGTTAGAATTGAAAATCACACCAGAATTAAGTTTTTGTTCTCTCTAGATTATCGAGCGTATTTTTTTGAGTATTTAGATACTTTGAGAGTTGTTGTTCGGTACAAGCTTCCTTCGGCTTTATATCCGATATTCCGATCAGAGGTACTGTTATTTTGAGGTAAGGGATGTTATTTTCTTCTTAAATGATATTATTTTCTTCAATATCATTATGCCGAAATATTGGTTTGAACTTTTTAATCAAATTTGGAACTTTTTGTGTCGGGGTTACTATTCACGTATACGACACTATTCACGTATACGACATTATTCACGAATACGACACTATTCACCGAAAAATGAAAATTTTTCTTTTTATCCAAGATGTCTATTATGGTTACTATCTTTGATTGTATCCATTTTTTGATCTTTATTTTTGAATTCTGCTTCAAAATTGGTTATTATGGAGTATTATTAATCTTGGATAAACTGTAATATGAATCCTTAATATTCATCCTTCTGTCTCACTGGATTTGTTTTTTTTAAAATATTTTTCATCATCCTCAGTCTTAAATGATGATGTTACTGAATATCTTTGGCCTGTAGTGCAAAGATGAATGTTTAACTGATGAATATCTTTCGCCCATAGTGCAAAGATAAACAGGTGTTGAGATGAACATGACTGACTGGTGGAACTAATACATATCTTTGGCCTGTAGTGCAAAGATGAATATTTTATTAAAGACGTATATTGATTGTTGTTACAGGGATAAAATATTGATGATGGACTTTTAAATCTTAGAAGATGGTAGAACTCATTCTCTACGTGACTCTTCTAATGGATTGCTATTTCCGCTGAATTTATTGATCTAAAACTTATTGTCTATTATATTTTATCAGATTTTTTCCCTGTTGAGGACTAATAATAATTTGTTGTATATTATCTTAGTCATAATATTCTTTACTGGGCTAGTTGAGCTCTCCCTTTTCCTTTTGTTCCATTTTCCTTCTCAGGAGGTGAGAACATAGTAGGATTTAGTCGGGGTATGGAGTGATGGTTCTAGAAAGTTGTTGTAGCAGTCCTCCCTATTTCTATAAAATAGTGTATGAATAATTGTAATAAGGACTTATTTGAGTGTGGATATTGTCTAGAAGATAATATTTGTATTTAAACTCACAGTATGTGTTGTCGTATTTTACACGGCAATTGTATTATTGAAGTTGTAGTTTGCTTTCTGTACCATGCATTTGGCGACTCAGAATGAGTGTTGTATACCTATTTTGGGGGTGTTACAGTTGGTATCAGAGCTTAGGGATATCGGGGAATAGAACTAGGAGGGGAGAAAATAGTAAATTGTGACAACCCGTAAAATCGGATTGTCCAGAATTTAAGATTTAAAGAATTAGTTATTAATAAAATGAATTTTATTAATACTATTCTGTGCTATGTGTTTATTGATCGTTCTATAACCTAGAATTATTATTAATCGGGAGGATTCTGGCTACGAGCTAGACTGAACGAGTAAGAATTTTCATAACGAAAATAAAATTTTTCCGGGAACAAAATATTTTTGGGGAAAAAGACGAAATAGGCACTATTCGCCCGACGAAACCATAAGGGTTAGGGTTTGAATAACCTAAGCCTTTCCGAGAGTTCAGTATGTCGAAATGACATTCCGTCAAAAGATTTGATGATAATATATCATGAAAAGTTAAGTAAGTCGATAAAAGTTTTTCTCGAAGAACGTGCAGAAATAAGACGAAATAAAAACGACAAAAGTACTGTAATGTACTTTTCATTCGTTTATCTATGTAACACTCCAGAATTTTTAATTGTTAAATTAAATATTTGTTGAATTATATAAGTATTTAATGGATGTGTTTATGGTTGAATTTGTAATTGTTCAAATTTGATTCGATTTGGTTAATTATTTGTTAAATAAATAATTAAGGAAATTAATTATTTTATTCTAATTTAATTTAATTATTAAATTAGAGAGTTTTGATTAAATGAATTATTATATTTTAATTTTAATTTGTAATTAGAAGGATGTGTTAGTTGATTAAATAAAGTTATAATTATATAGAAAATTATAATTTGGTGGTATTGATTTATGTGTTAAAGTAATTTAATAAATTGTTAATTTTGTGGTATTGATTTATGTGTTAAAGTAATTTAATAAATTGTTATTAGAATTAATTTAATTAATTAAAAGTATGACAAATAACCTTTTATAAAGGAGTTATTAAAATAACTTAAAGGAGTTTAATTCAGTTTTTGCCAAACAAGGCCTATTGCATATTAAGTCTTTAATTCAATTATGTTTTACCAAAAAAGGCATAAGGAATAAATGATTATATTTTTAGTAAGTAACCAAACAAGCCTTATGGCTTTTGATTTTCAAAATTTGTATAACTGATATCAGTTATACTTATATTTATATTTATATTATATAATTAATATATATTATATCTTATACGTTATATTTCTAATATGTAAGATTAGAATAGAGGGGTAAAAGAGAAAAAGAGAGTTTACAAAGAGAAAAGAAGAGAGGATTGGGAGAAGGCTAAAGAATTTGATAAAGTAATTGGGGAGAAGAAGCTTGATAATCAAAGGATAGCCATTATCTTCCAACTCTAAGGTATCATCTAAACTCTGTTATTGTTTTTCTTTTCAAAAGTTATAGTTGTATTCTCTCTCTCTCAATTTTCTCTATAAAAGCTTTGTAGAAATTGAATTAATTGTTATGTATGTGGCTTTATATGATAAACTAGTGTTGTAAAACTATTTTTATAAGTTATATATGAGTAGAGTCAATGAAGTTATGATATGTATGTAATTTTTGAAGAATACTATTTTACAGAGAGTTTATGTGAATGAATATGGTTTAGTTTAAGGTAGAAATTAAGGGTTAATTAGTTGTTTAGTTGATAAATTGACTATTGAATTTGATAGAGTATGTATAAATATTGATAAAGTGCTTTGAATTAACTGTTTTGGTTCAAAAACAAAATCACGGTGTTGATTTTCATTGAAAACATCAAAAAGTACGTTTTTATCAAAAATAGTGAAATTGGTTGTTTTAAATTCGTTGTTTATGTTGTTTTATGGGTAGAAACATGTTAAGAGTCTTTGAATTATATTTATATGAAGTCTCTATATGAATTACTTGATAATTAGGCTGTTAGAAAGTAGCTTGTAGGCCAAAATTAGCTTTTGTTCATGCTTTGTTGTTAAAGCATCTGTTTGAAGTCTGCAGATTCGGCATTGCATTATTATGACTTAGCATTACATTTATAGTCTTAGTCAGCCACACCACACCACAATGTGACCTCGTAGTTTAATTCTCGTGTCGCAGTGTGTGAACCACAATATAAATTGTGGCCGTAAGCATGACGAGTTAAGTAATGGTCCGACAATTAGGTACTTTTTGTACTCAAACTCTAAAGGAATTGTTATGTGTTAATAGTAGGACTGTTAAGTTATGATTTCAGTATTTCTATACCATGAATGAGCATGTTATTAACAATTAACTTGTTTTGTAACGTGATTATGTGATTAAAAATCAATTCTTACACGATTAAAGAGCTATGCCAAACCTAGTTTTTTTTTGGTGCGGAATCTAACGATTAAGTCTGAGGTGAACATACCCTGAAATGGGGTTATGCGATAGGTTGATCACCTACGTATGGAAGAGGTGGTTTACCTTCTTGGTGATTGTAAACTGACCGTGGAAAGAAAGGTTATGGCGTCATGTTGTAAACCTAGTAAGAGTTCATGGTCAATTTGACCCCTCAACAAAAGTATGAAATGTTTTAAAAGTATTCTTATATTCCTCGTTGTTCATTCTAATTCATAATCCTTGATAAGTTGTGAAGGTGAGAGAATGTTTGAAAGATAAGAACTTCATTGAAGAGAAGTTGAGAAGAGGGGTAGGCTAAAATTTAGAAGACGAAATTCTGTGAAGAAAGAGTGAATGTGATGACCCGGGTATGGGTGTGGTTTGAAAAAATTCCGAGGAAGAAATTTTTATAAGGGGGGAAGGATGTGACAACCCGGAAAATCGGATTGTCCAGAATTTAAGATTTAAAGAATTAGTTATTAATAAAATGAATTTTATTAATATTATTCAGTGCTATGTGTTTATTGATCGTTCTATAACCTAAAATGATTATTAATCGGGAGGATCCTAGCTACGAGCTAGACTGAACGATTAAGAATTTTCAAGACGAAAATAAAATATTTTCGGGAACAAAATATTTCCGGGGAAAAAGACGAAATATGCATTATTCACCTGACGAAATCCTAAGGGTTAGGGGTTGAATAACCTAAGCCTTTCTAAGAGTTCGGTATGTCGAAATGACATTCTGTCAAAAGATTTGACGATAATATATCGTGAAAAGTTAAGTAAGCCGATAAAAGTTTTTCTCGAAGAACGTGCAGAAATCGAACGAAATAAAAATGACAAAAGTACTGTAATGTACTTTTCATTCGTTTAGCTACGTTAGGGGAAAACGTGAAGGAAAACGCTTGACACCAAAAAGTGTTTTTTAGTTTTTCCGAAATCCGAAGAATACATAAAATTTAATCGGTAAAGGAAAGACGAAATATCCAAAAATATTTGGATTCCGAGAATCACAATTTTTGAACTGTTGGAGGAAACCCGAAAGACAGAACTACAAAACTTAAGGGCTAAGCAGACTTAAGGGCTAAGTTAACTTAGTCCTTAAGCCTTGAATAGTAAGGAGGTTAGGGAGGGTAAAATGACTAAAATGCTCCTAACATTGGTTTTCTATATAAACAAGCCTTAAGCTCATTTGTTTGGATTCTTGAAAATCCTACACTTTGAGAGAGAGAGAGAGAGAGAGAGTTTGGATGGGAGGAAGAAGAGAAAAGGAAGAGGAAAAGTTAGCTTGTGAGCAAACTTTGTCCTACGGAAGGAGATCAAAGGAGAAAGGTAATCCGAAACCTATTCTCTTAGAAATTTTCTTTAAGTTTCTATGTTCAAAAACATAGATTAATGAGAATAAGGAGTAAAAGATATTGAGAATGAATTCATATGGTTGAAATTGTAAGAAAATGAAGAAATAAGACTTAGAAGTTTTTATAAATTTCTTAAGGAAGTATAAGATTCGTAAGGATTTTGAGCGATCCGAATAAATCTTATGAATGAGTAGGTCAAATAAGTAAGGAATGATGTTCTATAACATCAAATTCCAAGAAAAAGTGAAACCGTAATCCAAAATATCGATTAAAAATGAAGAACAAACGAAGAACACGCGAAGAACACGAAGAACGTTGTTGATGGACAAATTTAAAACCATCGTAGGATAATTGTTGTTGATGGAAAAGTTTAAAACCATCGCGTATAAGTTAGTTGCTTATTTCTTGGTTAGGAACGTTAGAAACGTTCATAAGGAATGGATTAAAACTTAGTTATAACGAAGTTATGGTGAATTTTGGTAAAAGAAGAACGAGAATTAGAAAGTTAGTAAATGAACCCGAACGTGTAGGGTTTCATATGAATGTAAGAGAACATATAAAACATGAGTCATGGACGCAAGAACAAATGAATTCTGAGTTCGGATGACCGAATTACGGATGAATGAATGAAGAACGTTAAAAACGTAAAACGAACAAAGTGTGAAGATTAAGCCAATCAAAAGGCATGTTAACTGTGACGACCCCAAATCCAGGTACTTGAAACCCGAACTCGGTTTTCCACGATACCATTTCTTTAAGCTGAATAATACTAAATAATAATACATTCGAACTTAATTTACATACATCAAAGTTTACTTCCCCAGGTGCGTGACCTTTAAATACATTCCTTACAATACTTGAATAGATACCAATACAACTATAACCATTAACTCATAATACACACTTATTCGATCAGCTTTCCTTTTTCCTTTATTCGTGCCTGAGCCTTCAGGTTGCTCATACATAACTGAAAACATTTAATTTAAGCAAGGATGAGCATTTAAGTGCCCGAAGAAGTAATAACAATTATATATAAAATTTGAAAGAATATAAGTATTCTCTTTACATAACACTTCTACAACGAATTGAAAGTTGTGAAGTAATCATCTTGATAAAAATTCACATAACAACTCTCTTTCAAATTCTTTAAATTTGGCCTGGCTCTACCCTTGAATAGGGTTTAAGAAACATACTATGAACATTCTTTTCATTTTCGAAAAGGTTTAGCGGAATTCTATCCTCAAACCGTCATAACTTACGAGACACAGAGGGTGATCACCCCTAGTTGTACCTGTATTGATCAATAATACATAACTTGAACGAAATTCATCGCTCACTCTATCCGCCTTGCAGCAAAAATCTTCCCATATAGGGATGTTCATACATGCACAGTTCCAAACCCGAAGGTTTTAATCTTGCTCAACAATAATATGTAATTCAACATATATATACGGGTAATTGACAAAGGTGTATCAACATGTGAGCAGATGCCATGATTATCCAAGTGGGGACACTTGTATAACCATTTATAGAAATCAATGAATGTAATATATATACGAGCTAACATGTCGATAATCAAAGAGTACATAATCTGTATAATGGATAAAATAATTACAAACTTCTTACTCATGTCCATTGCATAAAGGAAGTGCAAAGGTAGGATACTTTTTGATTCAACGATTACAAATCTCAACTTAGGTTTTATCTCTTTATCACAACCTATCAATAATCGGATCATTCGTTCGATTAGAACAATATATTTTAACACATAATCTTTGTCTATTACAATTGAAGACATAGTCTAATCACATAATCACGGTGATCATACTTTTAGTTCCTATTCTATACTTGAAATATTTTTATACATTTTTCAAATATCTCATCCATGCTCTTATAATAGTCTTTTCTTTCTTTTATAAGGTTCGACATTTGTCGATTGTCTGAAACTGACTTTATCGGGTAAATCTTGAGTCTAAGACTCTTATTCTATACCTCAACATCTCAAATATCGACATCTTATTTTTTAATCATTTTCGCAATTTCGAGAAATTGAAAAATTTAAAATAATTCAAATCATCACTAAAGGGCCTATAGTGATATAAGCATTTACTATAGGTGTTCTTCTTCAAATTCAACTTCATAATGGGGTTCTCAAGTCGACTAGTTTGGTAAAATTATAACTTTCAAATGTCTAATCATAATTAAATGATTTAAACATTAAACAATTCCATTATCATTAATAGTTTAATTAATACTAAACTATTAATGAAACCATTGCTAAAATATAAAAGTTATTTATAATAACTCAAACTATTTTTAAAACATTTATATTACCCAAATAATTACCATTAATATTTAAATATTAATGTACTATTTATCCAAATATTAAAAGTCATTAATTATAACTTCAAATATTTTTAAATCCTTAATATCCTCTTTAAATGGTTTTTAAATAAGTAAAACCATTTTTAAACTTTTTATTTAATATTAATCATTAAATAAACTAAATATCATTAATATTATCTTAATATCATTAATATTTAATTATTAATGAAATTATCATTTAAATATTAAAAGTTATATTTTATAACTTAAAATATTTTAAATACCTTATTTTCATTTAAAATGATTTTTAAAATATTAAAATTATTTTTAAACTAAATTATTTAATATAATCATTAAATAACTTTAATATCATTAATAATTATTAATTAATGAAATTCATCACAAAATATTAAAAGTCATCACAAATAACTCATTTACATAATCAATTCCAAGCCAAAATAAACATAGTAAACTAACTAGTTTATTAACAACACTAACTAAACTTCAAAAATTCAAACTTTAACTAACAATTAAAAATAATAACATTACAAAAATTAAATAAAAAACATACCCGGAAATACGAATTCCACAGACTGAATACGCACTTTCACGCCAAAATTTAACTAAGGAGATCTTTATAAAAAGTTCTCCCACAACAAAGCCTTTCTCAAAAATTGGAGGCCTTATTGTTGGTGAATGAAACAAAGGCCAAGCCCTTCTATTTATAGGTTTAGAAAATGGTGAAGTTCTCAATTTAGTCGATGTGGGACTTGGTTTATACTAATTTTTCAATAGCTCACTTTGCGATTTTCTAACGCATTGCTCATAACTCCGATTAATCTGATTTTTGGATATGTTATACATGGTATGTAAGACTATTTTTAAAAAATACGAATTACCCAATTCGAGTTCATTAGGTAGCCCAAACAGTGCGTCAAAAGTGGACGTTCATAATAGTTTTCAATCTCGTTTCAGGTTTACCCTCTTTCGTTAAAACAGTCATAACTCTTTCATTTTAAAACATTTTTGAGCGATTCTTGAGCCCACGCGAAGCTAACTTCTGGGGCTAAAACTTTTATTCTTTGACCATTTCCAAATTCTGAACACATCAGCCCAGAAATTCCGTTCAAATGGACTGCACCGCACTTGTTGGGAAGTTTTGACACTACTACTTTGAAATGTCATAACTCTCTCCTCCGATATCGGATTTAGTCCGTTTTGGAGTCTATGGAAAGCTTATTCGGTGTAATATAACGTACCAAAAGCCCATAAGGTTTTGCAAATATTAACTGATCAAAATAGTGTCCCGAATAGCACATCCCGCTGCTGACTTTCAGTTTTGAGAAATTTGACACATTTCCTTCCAATCACCGTAATTCCCTCATCCGAGGTGAATGAGAGGTCATTCCAAAGCCTATGGCTTCCTAACTCAGTGCACTACAACATATCAAAAGCCCAGACCTTTTAAAGTACAAAAAGTGGACGAGAATGCCCCCATTACAGACTGCCCAAAAATAGTTTATCATGATCGGTCAACCATGTTTGACCATCTATAACTTCTAATCTATACATGATATGGACTTGATTCTTTTTACAGATTAAAGACCACATATCAGGCTACACATAACAACTTTTGAAGAACAAAAATCATGATCGAGCAAAGAGTTATGACCTCTGACATTTGGTGAAAAAATAATGTAATTGAGCTTTTTCCAACTTGCTTAAATCTTCAAATTAGTGCATTTTGATGTTATGGGTCTTTGATTTATCAACCCATATCATCAATTAACATTCTATTACACAACTTTAAACAATCAATTGCATCAAATAACATCGAATCAAAGGATTTCTAGGTTTAGTGTTCTTATACCCTTTTGCCAAAAATTTGATTCTTGCTTCGATTTGTTATGGGTGATGGTTGGGCGTTGTTTAAGAGTGTATGGGCAATCTTGTACAAGGAAATTAAATGTAATATTTAATCACTAGATTTAATTCTTATAATTTACCAATTAACTTCTATCCTTTGATAAATTAAAACACTTATACAATAACATCAAAATTAAACCCAGAATTAAAATTAGGGTTTCTCAATGTCATCAATTAGGGTTTCTAATTGACCATTAGTGGTTCTTTAATTATCGTGTATGTTACTAACACAAATAGTACGGTTTCTAATTTCAACCTGGTTAGGGTTATAATAATTAGGGTTTGTCCTAATTATCGACGTCTAAATGATAATTAGGGTTTCTTCTAATTACCGATATTCTTATTCACAAGTAACTTCATATACACAAATACTACTCGTAAATACCCCATAACCGAGTTTAATAACTAGGGTTTCACAACAACACGGTAATATGCTATGACCTAATTGACCGTCCGTCATTTGCTAAATATTACTCATTCACATTTATACCAAGACATAATTATGGTAATCAGAAAATAATATAATATTATTATTCTCATCTCTTGATCACAATCCCAATCCGAGGTTTGGATCTCATGTCCGACTTATTCTTCGTACACATCATCAATAATCAAGTTAAAATAATTAACTTAAATATTCTGAACAATTCATATAATAAAATATTTATTATATAAATCTAATTATCACATCATATACTATTTCCAATCATGTTTTCATGGAAAATAATTAATAAAAACATTTTGGGTTACAGAAATTTATTACCATATAATTTGTGGTAATTAATAATTCCAAAATTATTTCTAATTTTTCAAGTAATAAATGTATTCGCATTTATCGTTCACTTTACTTGACACTTAGTCTCGTCATTAAATAAAAAAAAAATTTATACGCAAAATTTCTTATTTATTTTATATAGAAAATCTTGGGTTATTACATTAACGGATTCATAACAAAGCTCTGTCTATAGGAAATCGAAGTACGTAAGATAAGGGAGAAAATGACTTTAGAACGACCTCGTTCCGAGTTATAACGAATATGATATGAGATTTCAAAGTCAGCGTCTCAAGCTTGTAAAAGACTTAGAAAATTTTTTCTAGGTTTCATGCTTGGCGCCACAGCGCGAGTCGTGCCTTGGGGGCCGACGTGTCAGCGTGAGCTCAGGCCATTAGCTACTGCTAAGTGGCACCACAACGCGAAGGAAAGGGAAGGGGCACGCAGCTGCGGCTGCCAGTCAGGCAATGCCGAAAATGAGATTTTTTTGCTTTCAATCTTCGGGGATGTGCAAGAAAGAAATATGAACATGTAGTTCAACTAATGTAACACTTAATATAGTGTATTAGACCTTTAATGAAGGTTGAACGGAAAGATTAAATGAGATTAAAAGAAGGTGAACATGGGTTACAGAACCGATATCCGGGGACCGTAGTCGCGATAAACGAACGTGAGGGATTGCTATGATTGTGATTCCTTAGACGTTAAGTGACGAAGGTAATGAATAACATTTCGATGTTATGTCATAGTAATGCGAGATGAATGTAAAGCGTATAGATGTTGTGAACGCAACGTTGTTGCGATGAACGATCGATCTTAGCATACAATGATCTGTATGGCTTCGACATTAAGAAGGAATAATGAACATGAGGTTCATGGGATGGATAACGATCAAAAGAGATTAAAACCTCGAGTAAAGGTTGAATGAGAGATTAAGAGAGGAGCAACGTGAATGTTGAATACATAAACGATCCTCGTAAATCGTATTCGCGTTGGACGAACGTTCTAAGTATACCCAGTTTGTATGACGTAGACGTTGACGAAGGTAGTAAGTAAGATATGAATTATCGAGAAAGTAGTACCGAATGGTAATAAGAGTATTGAAAGTTGAATGTGAGTCGAATAAGAACGAATCCTGAGGTATGGCATTTAGTTGTCAAAAAGCCAAAAGGAATAAGAAATTAACTTAACGAACATTATAGTTAATAGTTCATATAAGTTAAGATAAGTTTAGGTTTTGGTACAATCGTAACCTTTGATGGTTGACATATGGGAGCTGGGCTAAACAATTCCTTCAGAGAGCGAAGGTATATATGAAACTGGAAAACGATCTAACTCACTGTGATTGCAGTGTGGATGAGATGGGAACTTGTTTGTTGGTTGTTTGTGGGAAACCACTCAGAGTACTATATGGACTACCAGCAGAGACATGATGTGTGTTGAGTCCTAGGAGAGTTATAAGAAGAAGATAAGAATATAAATAATCAAAGATGATGAACGTTTGGAGTAAGACATCTCCATATGTCATGAAGCCATAAACCGGTAATGAAAGTTAGTCGCGTAAAATTATATTGCAAGAACGCGAACCCTAAGAAGTAAAGTAAAGTAAACCAATGCGTAAGTCAAATATATGACTAATTGGTGAATGTGTTATTTTCTTATATGTTATATAGGAATTAGAATGAGCAGTTCAGCGTAAGCTATAGCTGTGCGTAAGGCAAGTCTCCTAACTTCATTCATATTTTAAATGAATGCTAGTTTCTAAACTTCTCAGATGTTGAACTTGAGAAGTTCTGTCTATGTGCAAATGTGTGATATTTGTACAAGGTGTTAGAATATATGAGGCCTTGTGCCATAATGTGAACACTTCGGTGTTTCTATGATATGAATTGTTCTGTGATTGAACTGTTCAATATGAGCATGTTCTGTTTATATATGAACCGTTATTGTTAAGTCTGTGCTATTGATTCTAGCCAGACAGGATGTGTATGAAAGAGAGTAGAGAATGAAAGTATTTCCAAGGGAATGTAACTAATGTTTTAAAATGATAGGAATCGAGATTATTCCTATTATTCAAGCTGCTTCATAACCTTTGTTTGGTTATTGAATCCTACAAGAATGTTTAAATTCTTAAAGTTGTTTGTTCAACTATTATGACGTGCTGGGTAATTGAATGCTGACACTTGCTTTAAATAAAAACATTTTCAGCGAACGATGTTAGAAGAACTTAAGGATCCCGTAAGAATCAAGCTGACGGTATCCAGATGAAATGCCATTCAGAATGTGAATGAGCGAAAAGATCAAGTGAAGACTTGTAATGTAGAAAGATGAAAATTAAATTATAGACGAGTTTAATGAATTGTTATGTATCCTTGGTGGCGGATAAAAGTCACTCTTGTAAGATAAAATGAATAATGTAATTATCATTATTTTTAATGAGAAATGTTATAAGGTTTTAGAACCTGGGAATTTAGAATGTATGTTATTATATTTCAGTATATAATGATATATGTTTGGATGAATGATGTACTCGTGACGTACGGAATCCGGGTGTGAAGATACACCGGATTTCGGGGCGTGACATAAATCCTTCGTTAGTGTGTCCTATCTAAGCTTATTTGTTGGTCGATGATAATATAAGGATATTATGTGATATGTTAATTTGTTTAATTAACCCTTGTTTTAAGGCAGTATTTAAGAGTGGCTGTTGAGAACGTTAACAATGGAGTGTATGAGGCTCTGGAATAACCTTTAGTCATAAACCAGGAGAACGTGCAACAAGAAGACAATATTCCTCCTATAAACAACTCTACCGAGCAAACGATGAATGATAGAATGTTTAAGAGCTTTTTGCCGTTCATGCAAAATTAGATGAGGGAGACTCGTGTATAAAATACGGGTGGAAGTGATAGCAACGCGTGGTCTGTCACAGCCAAGTAATTCAAGGAGTTGGGACCGCCATAATTCTTTGGAAAGCCGAATTTGATCAAGGCAAAAATGTGGGTTAAGCAAATTACCAAGATATTAGATGTTTTGGGATGTACGGAAGAACAAAAGGTTCCATTCGCCACCTTTATATTCCGTGGTGAGGCAGATTACTGGTGGGAATCCGTGAAGCGTACCCAGCCAGCCGCACTCAACATGTCTTGGGAAAGATTTCAGAAACTGTTCAATGAAAAGTACTTTCCTGAAAGTATTCGTCATATGAAGGAGGGAGAGTTTATTAGACTGGAACAGAACAACATGACGGTGTCTCAGTACGAGGCAAAGTTCACAGAGTTATCCAGGTTTGCACCTCATTTGGTAGAGAATGAGGAACGTATGACGCGGATGTTTCTGAGAGGTCTAAAACCCGAGATTCGTCAATACCTTATATCTCATAAATTTTCTCTGTATTCAGATGTTGTCAATAGGGCTCAATTATTAGAGCGAGATATTGAGTATCTTCAACCGAGGGACCACAACTAGGGTCATACCGGTGACAGCAATCATCGGAGCGATGATAACCAACGAGGAGGGAAAAATACGGACAAACGCGGTAACCACTCGGGTGGTCATCGTGGCCATGATAATAGAAGAGGTGAGTCAAGTGGAAATTTTAAAAAGAGGAGATTCAACAATGACGGGAAGACATCAACACCAACACCAACACCAACAACAAATTCTAGGGGAGGAGAACGACCACTGGCCGTGTGTTATAAATGCAGGAAAGAGAGACATATCAGCCCAAACTGCCCACAACAATCCAAGGTATGTTATAACTGTGGAAAGGAGGGCCATATAGCTCGAGAGTGTTCTGTAGCAAAACCAAGTTCAGCGGGGATGGTGACTCCAAAGGTTGTCCCAGATAAGTCAAAATCAGCGATTCCTGAAAGAACGTTTGTCGTGACTGGCCAAAACATGAGGAACCTGAACGAGGTGATCACGGGTAAACTTATCATAAACTCTTGCGAAGTCTATACCTTACTAGATACCGGTTCTACACATTCTTTTATCTCCCCTGCTTGTGCTCAACGTTTAAACTTGACTCCGGATAAATTATACTTTGATTTAACAGTGGAGACTCCGTTAGGAGAAACCTTCGTTACATCTACAGTTTATAAATCTTGCTTGATCCAAGTTGGCACAATCACATTACCTGTTGATCTTATTTCTTTAAAGATACTTGCATTTGATGTGATTTTAGGAATTGATTGGTTAACTACTCATCATGCTAAAATTGATTGTTTTCGTAAGGTTGTTAGTTTTCATATTTCTAACCATCCTGTTATACGAATTCAAATAACTAAACCACTAAAATCAGTCACTGTCATATCAAGCCATAAAGCTATTCGTTTATTGAAAAACGGATGTCAAGCTTTCTTAGCCCATGTTATGGATTTGAACAAAGACAAGTCAGATTTGGATTATATTTCTGTTGTTAGAGAATTTCCTGATGTATTTCCTGAAGAACTTCCCGGTCTACCCCCAGAACGTGATGTTGAATTCTTTATTGACCTTGAACCAGGTACAAAACCCATTTCTAAAACCCCATATCGGATGGCTCCTATTGAACTTCAGGAGTTAAAAGTCCAACTACAGGAGTTATTAGACATCAATTTTATGCGTCCTAGTACATCTCCTTGGGGTGCTCCTATTTTATTCTTAAAGAAGAAAGACGGGAGTATGCGACTTTGTATTGACTACCGTGTCACCATAAAGAATAGGTATCCGTTACCTCGCATTGATGACCTGTTCGACTAGTTGCAAGGAGCACAATTCTTTTTAAAGATCGACCTTCGTTCTGGATATCATTAGCTGAATATTAAAACTGAGGATATTCCAAAGACTGCCTTTAGAACTCAGTATGGGCATTATGAATTCTTAGTCATGTCTTTTGGATTGACTAATGCTCCTGCTGCTTCATGGATATGATGAACCGTATATTCAAGGAATATTTGGATCAGTTCGTTGTTGTCTTTATTGATGACATCCTCATCTATTCCAAAAGTCGTAAAGATCATGAGCACCATTTGAAGCTGGTACTTGAAAGGCTTCGTGAAAACAAGCTATATGCCAAGCTAAAGAAATGCGAGTTCTGGCTTGAGGAAGTAGCATTCCTTGGGCACATGATGTCAAAACATGGAGTATCTGTTGACCCGGCGAAGATTGAAGCAATACAAAGTTGGAAGCAACCGAAGTCGGTGACCGAAGTGCGTAGCTTTTTGAGCTTAGCTAGTTATTATCGGAGATTTATGGAAGGATTTTCTTGAATCGCTACTCCATTAACTCAGCTGACTCAGAAAGATACAAAATTCGTATGGAGCGAGGAATGCGAGAAGAGTTTCCAAGAGCTCAAGAAGAGACTCATTTCGGCACCTGTTTTGGAAATACCATCTGGTTCGGATGGATTTGTTATATACAGCGATGCTTCAGGAAAAGGGTTAGGATGTGTTCTCATGCAACATGGTAAAGTCATAGCCTATGCCTCACGACAACTCAAAGAATATGAGAGGAATTATCCTACTCCTTATCTAGAGTTAGGAGTAGTCGTTTTCTAGTTGAAAATATGGAGACACTACTTGTATGGGGAGAAAGTGGAGATCTATACGGATCATAAAAGCCTCAAATACTTCTTCACCCAAAAGGAACTCAACATGCGGCAACAACGTTGGCTCGAGCTATTGAAAGATTACGATCATACCATTCAATACCATCTTGGAAAAGTAAACGTAGTAGCTGACGCATTGAGTAGAAGATTGTATGCGGGTACGAGTGCGATGTTGTTAACACAAAGACCCATTTTGTACGATTTACAAAGGAAGGAGATTAAGTTAAAGACTCCAGGGACCCACGTGATGATGGCGAATATACGAGTAGAACCAACTTTAGTCGATAAAGTTAAATCTGCTCAAGCTACAGACCTAGGGATGATGCGTATGAAGAAGAAAGTACAAGAAGGTGCTATTCCGGAAGCAAGAATCGATGAAGAAGGAATACTTAGATTCAACTCCAAACATTGTGTTCCTAACGACTCTGTCTTAAAGCATATATTCATGATGGAGGCACACAACACACCGTTTGCAATCCATCTTGGGAGTACCAAAATGTATCATGATATTCGACACACATTTTGGTGGAACAATATAAAGAGAGAGATCGCAGAGTTTATCTCGAGGTGTTTAACTTGTCAACGAGTAAAGGCGGAGCATCAAGTGCTAAAAGGTCCATTGCAACCACTTGAGATTTCGGAATGGATGTGGGAACACATTACCATGGATTTTGTTACAGGTCTTCCCAAAGTTTCTCAAGGCATAGATGCGATTTGGGTTATTGTTGATAGATTAACCAAGTCTGCTCATTTCTTTCCGATACGTGAGACTTATTCCCTTGAACGTCTTACTCGTATGTACGTGAATGAGATTGTGAGATTGCATGGCATGCCAATATCCATAGTTTTGGATCGTGACCCAAGATTCACTTCAAGATTTTGGGTTAGCTTGCAGAAAGCTATGGAAACGGATTTACGATTCAGTTCAGCATACCATCCTTAAACGGACGGGCAATTGAAAAGGACTATTCAAACCCTTGAAGATCTATTAAGACTCTGTGTCCTAGATTTCAAAGGAAGTTGGGATAAGTACTTGCCACTGGTGGAATTCTCCTACAACAACCGTTATTAAGCAAGTATAGGCATGGCTCTGTTCGAGGCATTGTATGGACGAAAGTGTCATTCTCTAGTATGCTGGGACGAGGTGGGAGAAGTAACGTTGTTGGGACCAAAATTAGTACGCATGACTACAAAAAATATCCAAATGATTCGACAATGTATTCAAACCTCACAAGATCGACAAAAGAGTTATGCTGATCTTCATCGAAAGGACGTGGAATTTAATATTGGAGATCATGTATTGTTATGTATTGCTCCATGGAAGGGAGTTACAAGATTTTGGAAGAGAGGAAAGCTCAATCCACGATTCATTGGTCCATTTGAGATTCGTGACCGAATAGGAAATGTGGCCTATAGACTCGTATTACCTCAAAGCATGTCTCGTGTTCATAATATTTTTCATATATCTATGCTTCGTAAATATGTGAAAGACCCAATCCACATTATTGCGTTATACCACAAGTTAAGATTTTGTGGAGGAACCATACTATTGAGGAAATGACCTGGGAGTTGGAATCGGAAATGAAAGAGAGGTACCCTCACCTTTTCGAAACACTAGGTACGTACGTCAATTTTGAGGATGAAATTTCATAAGGAGGAGAGGTTGTAAGACCCCAACTTATTATGAATAAAATTGAATTTCCTCTATTTATTATTTTGAAATAATAAGGAATTAATTTGATATAATGCTCTGGTTATGAGTGAAATGTGCAAATTTTACAAAATAAGCAAGTGGTTATAAAATAATCATTGTTGTCGGGGAATATTCGTTTGGTCGTGGAATATTCTTTTGTCGAATATTATTAAATGCAATGCAGTAGCGGATCATTTAGGGCCCCATAATGGAATAACTGTCGGATGAAGAAAATGAAAAAGTTTGAGTTTTTATAAATAACGACGTAATTGTTACCGTTAACACTATTGGATTACCTGGTGGTTAAAATACAGTAAAACGCGTGGTTCCACAAAGAGCATACCAGTATTGCATGCAAAGATTGTTGAATTATTAATTCTTACGTAAAGAAGGCACTATTCAATAATTGTTACAATAATTACCGCTCAATATTTTATTTTATTGATTCAATAATTGTCATTGCGTTGATATTTTATATTATTGTTGTTTCAATAATTGTCATTTGATAAGATTTCCCATTATCAAATTAATAATTCATATTATTTGAATAATATTATTAGATAACTTTATTGGCAATGTCTAGAAAGTTCTGTCAAGGAGAGGTTTGGTTACCTAATTGGGCACTAGTAAGGAGAAATCCTTATTGGAAAGCCCCCTCTTTCTTGGGAATGGCCTGTTTGTCATAATGGTGATTCTGTAATATTATTTGTTAATAACTAATTATTGATTTATATAATAAGGAAATATTTATTTGATGTGGATATAAATGATGGATTTATTTATTTTATGTGGATATAAATGATGGATTTATTTATTTTATGTGGTTATAAATGAAGGAATTAATGCTGAGGTGTTTTAGCAGTAGTTTGTCGATGTGGAGGTATTAAAAATCATCCGTTTGTGGATTTCGAATATTTTCTGTTTGGAATTTGGAAAAACTCAAAGCTACAAAGTTGTAGAGAATTAGATTTCGTGTGGAATGGAAATAAAATTCATATTTCTCTGATAAACGGACTATTTTCTATGAATTACTGAAGTTTTGGAAAATAAAATGATTTTTATTAAATATTGGGTGGGACCCACTTTTGTTTTAGAACATGTGGGCTGCTAATTTTTCAGAATTGTCTGGTGTTGGTTAGCAACTTGGTTGGTGAAGGTTGGCGTAGAAGAAAGAAAAAGAATTAATAATATTTTATTATTTAGTCTCCTTTGGCGTTCTAGTATTTTCCTATAAATAGACGCTTAGGTTAGAATTGAAAATCACACCAGAATCAAGTTTTCTTTCTCTCTAGATTATCGAGCATATTTTTGTGAATATTTAGATACGTTGAGAGTTGTTGTTCGGTACAAGCTTCCTTCGGCTTTATATCTGATATTCCGATTAGAGGTACCATTATTTTGAGGTTAGGGATGTTATTTTCCTCTTAAATGATATTATTTTCTTCAATATCATTATGCCGAAATATTGGTTTGAACTTTTTAATCAAATTTGGAATTTTTTGTGTCGGGGTTACTATTCACGTATACAGTTCACGAATACGACACTATTCACTAAAAAATGAAAATTTTTCTTTTTGTCCAAGATGTCTATTATGGTTACTATCTTTGATTGCATTCATGTTTTGATCTTTATTTTTGAATTCTGCTTCAAAATTGGTTATTATGGAGTATTATTGATCTTAAATAAACTGTAATATGAATCCCTAATATTCGTCCTTCTGTCTCCCTGGATTCGTTTTCTTTTAAATATTTTTCATCATCCTCAGTCTTAAATGATGATGTTACTGAATATCTTTGGCCTGTAGTACAAAGATGAATGTTTAACTGATGAATATCTTTGGCCCGTAGTGCAAAGATGAACAAGTGTTGAGATGAACATGACCGACTGGTGATACAAATAAATATTTTTGGCTTATAGTGCAAAGATGAATATTTGATTAAAGATGTATATTGATTGTTGTTACAGGGATAAAATATTGATGATGGACTTTTAAATCTTAGAAGATGGTAGAACTCATTCTTTACGTGACTCTTCTAATGGATTGCTGTTTCCGCTGCAATTGTTGATCTAAAACTTGTTGTCTATTATATTTTATCATATTTTTTCCCTGTTGAGGACTAATGATAATTTTTTGTATATTATCTTAGTCATAATATTCTTTACTAGGCTAGTTGAGCTCACCCTTTTCCTTTTGTTCCATTTTTTTCCCAGGAGGTGATAACATAGCAGGATCTAGTTGGGGTATGGAGTGATGGTTCTAGAAAGTTGTTGTAGCAGTCCTCACTATTTCTATAAAATAGTGTATGAATAATTATAATAAGGACTTATTTGAGTGTGGATATTGTCTAGAAGACAATATTTGTATTTAAACTTACAGTATGTGTTGTCGTATTTTGCACGATAATTGTATTATTGAAGTTGTAGTTTGATTTCTGTACCATGTATTTGGTGACTCAGAATGGGTGTTGTATACCTATTTTGGGAGAGTCAAAAAAATAATATGACTATATCGTAGTACGAGGCTTAGTTTACTGAGTTATCCCGGTTTGCATCCCATTTGGTTGATAATGAGGAGCGAATGACGCGAATTTTTCTACGAGGTTTAAAACCCAAAATATGTCAACACCTCATTTCTCAAAAACTTTACTTGTATTCAGATGTTGTGAATAGGGCTCAGTTATAGCAGCCAACAAAACGATAATAATAGTGGTAACAATCATCGAAGCGGTGACAACAAACGTGGAGGAAATCAACATGCCAGAAATGGTAACCACTTCGGTGGTAATCCTGGCCAAGATAATAGAAGTGGAAATTTCAAAAAAAAAAGATTCAATAATGATGAAAAGACAGCAGCACCAGCACCTATTTTCAAGGAAGGAGAACGACCACAGGTCGTATGCTACAAATGCAGAGGGGAGGGACACATCAGTCCAAACTATACACAGTAACCTAAAGCGTGTTACAATTGCAGAAGAGGTCACCTAGCTCGATTTTGTCCTGTAGTGAAGTCAAGTCTAGCTGGGATGGAAACACCAAAGGCTGTCCCACACAAGTCAAAGCCAGTAGTTCAAGGGAGAGCATTTGTCATGACCTCCCAAAAAGTGAGGAACTCGAATGAAGTTATCACGAGTAAGCTAATCATAAACTCTTGCAAAGTCTATACCTTATTTGATACCGGTTCTACCCATTCTTTTATTTCACCTACTTGCACTCAAAGTTTAAATTTGACTCCAGAGAAATTAGACTTTGACTTATCTATTGAAACTCCATTGGGAGAAACCTTCATTACATCCACTATTTATAAATCTTGTTTGATTCAAATCGGCACCCTCACGTTACCTATGGATCTTATCTCTTTGAAAATACTTGCATTTGATGTGATTTTAGGGATTGATTGGTTAACTATTCATCATGCTAAAATTTATTATTTTCGTAAGGTTATTAGCTTTCCTATTCCTAACCAACCTATTATATGAATTCAAGAAACCAAATCACTAAAGTCAATCACTGTCATATCAAGCCATAAAGCCATTTGTTTATTAAAAAATGGATGTCAAGCTTTCTTAGTACATGTCACAGATTTAAACAAAAATACGTCAGATTTGAATGATATTTCTATTATTAATAAATTTCCTGACGTATTCCCTGAAGAACTTATTGGCCTACCCCCAGAGCGTGAAATCGAGTTTTGTATTGACCTTGAACCTGGTACAAAACCCATTTCCAAAACCCCATATCGAATGGCTCCTATTGAACTTCAGGAGTTAAAAACCCAACTGAAGGAGTTATTAGACATCGGTTTCATTCATCTTAGTACGTCTCCTTGGGGTGATCCTGTTCTATTCGTAAAGAAGAAAGATGGGAGTATGCTACTTTGTATTGACTATCGGGAGTTGAACCATGTCACCGTAAAAATAAGTACCCGTTGCCTTGTATTGATGACCTGTTTGACCAGTTGCAAGGTGCCAAATTCTTTTCAAAGATCGATCTTCATTCAGGATATCATCAATTAAAGATTTAAACTGAAGACATTCCAAAGACTGCTTTCAAAACTCGGTACGGGCATTATGAATTCCTAGTCATGTCTTTTGAATTGACTAATGCTCTTGCTGCCTTCATGGATATAATGAGCCAATTATTTAAGGAATATTTGGATCATTTTATGGTCATCTTTATTGATGACATCCTCATATACTCCAAAAGTCGTGAAGATCATGAGCATCACTTGAGGCTGATACTACAAAAGATTTGTGAAAACAAGTTATATGCCAAGTTAAAGAAATGCGAGTTCTGGCTTGAGGAAGTAGCATTCCTTGGGCACGTGATATCAAATCATAGAATATCTGTTGACCCAGCAAAGATTGAAGTAAGACAAAGCTGGGAACAGGCTAAGTCAGTAACCAAAGTACGTAGCTTAATAGGATTGGCTGGTTATTATCGAATATTTGTGGAATGGTTTTCTTGAATTGCTACTCCATTAACTCACTTAACACGAAAAGATACAAAATTCAGATGGAGCGAGGAAAGTGAGAAGAGTTTTCAAGAACACAAAAAGGAGACTCATTTCAGCACCTGTTCTAACAATACCATCTAGTTCGGAGGGATTTGCCATCTACGACGATGCTTTAGGCAGAGGGTTAAGATGTGCTCTCATGCAACATGGGAAAGTCATAGCCTATGCCTTACGATAACTCAAAGAATATGAGAGGAATTATCCTACTCATGATCTAGAGTTGGCAGCAGTCATTTTCGCGCTAAAGATCTTGAGACATTACCTGTATGGGGAGAAAGTGGAGATCTATACAGATCATAAAAGCCTCAAATATTTCTTCACCCAAAAGGAACTCAACATGCGGCAACGAAGTTGGCTCGAGCTGTTGAAAGATTACGATCATACCATTCAATACCATCCTAGAAAAGCGAATGTGGTAGCTAACGCGCTGAGTAGAAGATCATATGCGGGTACGAGTGCGATATTGTCAACTGTTGGGTAAAATCTAATTATGCACAACACACAAGTAAACGTGGTCAACAAGTAATATAATAGTAAGTAGAGTATCGTTCCCACATAGAATTAGTATGAATTCAACCCTCACAATTACCAGCCTTATATTACTCCAATTTTATTAAACCATCCAATTCAATGATTATAATTATTAAAAAACTAAAATTATTTAAAATACCAAACAATCAACAAATATAAAAACTGAATTCTTAAACAATTATTAGAGAATTAGGCTTACAACTTCACCCAAAGCTTCACTCTGATTATTTCCCTTGATTATAGTTTCATTCACTATTCCATTTTATTAATCAAGAACACTCAAGTAGAATTAGCCACCTCTCGATGCACTAATACCATATTAACTTAAATCCACAAATTAGATAGAATTAAGTTAAACACCTTAATTAACTAACTCACTATATCTCTATGTGAATTATAATCAAAGAAGGTTTAAGTTCAAGTTATCTATTCGATTACATACGATGTTAAGAATATATCTACCCTAACATTCATCAAGATTCCATTCATTCATAAAATTGAAGAACACATGATATATTAACTAAGTCTAAACTCGTACTTCCTGTCTCGAATCCATACAAGTCCACAAAGAATTGGTGATCAGGAAATTCATAAATTCAAGCATGGATTAATATAGATAAGCTGAGGAATAGCTTATTAAACTGAAAATCAAAGTTATATAATCATCGTTCCACTTAAAGATCCATTATAATCCTAAAAAGTATTTTAGTTCATCATCAATGAATTAAAAACTGAATTAATTAAAGAAAACATCATCCCAATTACAAATATAAAACTAGAGAAGAAGAATAAATCCAAAACCACCCTTCTCTATATCCCAATCTGCAATTGTTGTGAAACTCCTTTAAAAACTTTCTCCAATGCTCTTGCTGCAAATCTATCTTCAATGATGTTAATTGCCTCGTATGTTGTCTCTATCTTGTTTTGATGTTAATTATACGCTTAGACACGTATTCTGATTACAATTCCATCCATAGTTGAGTCCCAAGTCAATGCCAACACTTAAGCTTACGTTTACAAAATTTGAAAAGAAACAGGAGACCTCTCTGCCCCGTACCCCCGTGCCGGCAGAGGTGTTACCTTGTAAATAGCCAACCCCGACTAGCATAGCTTTTATTAACTGACTTTTATCCCCCCCGCCCCAGCAGGGGTTTCACTATGTAACTAGCCAGCCCCGGCGGGGGTGTAAGCTGTTAGTTATCCACTTTTAGCTCCAAACTTGCCAAATTTTTCGAAAACTCCACCCTTTTTGTCCAATAGCAACTCCACCAATCCTAAACACAAAATAACACTAAACAAGTAAAAACAAATAATAAAAACAAAGATTTCACACAGCTTAAGCTTGAATTAGAAGCCGATAAGTTGGTATAAAAACCACTTATCAAAATCCCCCAAACTTAAACCATGCTAGTCATCGAGCACAAAACAAAACTAACATGCTATACAATGCAATGCCATGAGATGTAATGCTTCTAATCTATATGCCTATGAATCTAGTAGTATTATAGATTCAATTTTATTCAACCGGCCTCAGAGAAATGAAGCAAACACGACAACACTTCATATAAAAACAAATCAATAATTCCTTATCAATCCTCGAATCTTAAACTGTTATTACTGGTATAGTGCGTATGTGCTTAACATCCATGCTAACAGACGCAAATTCAAATTAAATTCATAACAAGTCTCTTAGAAGGCATCATATAACTTAAACTCAAGAAATTCAAAAACAGACGAGATCCAACTAAAACCAAGCAGTTACCAATATTAAGGGTCCACATAGGGTACTTATGTTTTAAATTTATTTTTTTTCATTACGGGGGCTTTCTGCACTTATTTCTCATTTTATTCTCTCTTTTTAGATATTTCCCATGACTGTGCAATGTCTCATTCCATTAGGCTAACAGTGCTACCCTTTAGCGAGCTTTCAAGCAATGACTCCCAGACCATAAAAGACATGTGACACCCCCAAATTCGGGTTACCTAGCCCCCGAGTTTGGTGTTCACGATCCACAATATAATACAATCTAACTACCCATTCAAATAGAAATAGGAATACATAACTCATTAACATATGTTGTTAATACATAAATCCCAGGTCTGCTAACTTTAACATTACAAACATACCCCTTAGATATACAAAAAGGGTTTATAATACAACATAATAATAATAATGTTCATTATATTAGTTTATCACTATGCCTTTTCCTTTGTTCTTCTTCACACCACCTTCTATAACTTCGTCCCTAGCTGAAAAGTTTTATTTAGCAAGGGTGAGCAACAAGTTTGCCCCGCAAGTTAAGTCAAAAAATAAATGTATAAGAATTAATAACAAGTATTCTCGCCTTCTATGCAACAATAATCAGATAATGAAAGAGTACAACGCTTTCATGGTTTTCTACGATATTCAAATGAATAATCAAGAATTAATTCTACGAAATAACAAAGTGGAATGTTTTTCAGATTTATGTTGAGCGATCCATTGGATCTTGAACTTCTTTTCTCGGGTATCTATCAAAGATTTACTTTGATATATACTCAGGTGTATCAGATAACCATAAAGATTAAATCATACCCCTCTACAAGTACTTAGAGCTGGCCAACTCCTTGTACCCTATATTATGCATAATACTTAAGTCGCACGCAAAGGTCGAATTTACGACCAATAAAATGTTCCCTTTTATATAAAAGGTTGTTCTTCTCAGTCTCAGAATCTGGATATTGATTTAACAACGAAATACTGTGATTTCAAATTCTATTTGCTTCTCTTCTCAAACCTATCAAGTTTTCTTTTTCGATCTAGCCGAAACAATTGGCATTGATCTATCAATAATAATTAAATTCTCTTCTCTTCTCTTCTCTTCTCTTCTCTTCTCGAATCTATCAAGTTCTATCAAATGTTTGTCTAACCAGAATAATTGGCTAAGACATTTCTCAACATAATTCGACAATAAACAGGAATTATATGTATTATCAATATTAGCTTCTACGGATATGAATATCCAACAACAGTTATTCTACGAACGTATATTTTACGAATCGGTAATTCAATTTGAATTATTAAACATGCACTAACTGCGAATAATCAACAATAAATCCCTGGACGTGGTATAATTAACCACCATGATAATTAAACAATATTAACTCAAGGTTAAGTTAGGAAACTTGCCTCTTCCGTTGATTACATCTACATAATAAACTTATCTGCTTTTGAAAGACCTGTAACCAATAATATCAGTCTCACAATTAGCACAATATTTTATAACACGCAACACTATAATTCACAGTCAATCTTCTTCTAGACACATTACCATATAGCCACATTAGTGTTTATAACCTATATAAACACTTAACAAATCTAACTATTTCAGTTTGGTTGGACTTCGGTCCATTCTCGGTGTTCTGGTCACCCTATTCGACAATTAACACAGTTATTGTCAATCAAATTCGGTTCCTAAGCTTTAATATTAATTTAGATAAGTCAATTTATCATTAATAATATTTTTTCGGATGCTTTTAATAATTTATAAGCAATTATTATAATTTAGAATAATTTTTCAAACATCGGAATCATTTTTAAATGATTTAATCATCAAATTAAATATTAATGACATACTTGTCAAAATATTAAAGTTGTTATTAATAACTTAAAATATTTTTAAATCAACAATATTCTACTTAAATGAATTTTTAAATAATTAAAATTATTTTTAAATCATCACCATTAATATTTAAATATTAATGAAATTATCATCAAAATATTAAAATTATATTTTATAATTTAAAATATTCTATAACACTTTATTCTCATTTGAAATGATTTTTATAATATTAAAATCATTTTCTCTAATTTATTTAATATAATAATTAAATAAATCTAATATCATTAATATTAAATTAATAAAAATTCTCTAAAAATATTAAAATTTACATTTTATAACTCAAAATATTTTTAAATACTTTATTCTTATTTCAAATGATTTTCATAATATTAAATCATTTTTCTCTAATTTATTTAATATATTAATTAAATAAATTAAATACCATTAATATTCAAATAATTATAAATATTAATGAAAAATATCTCAAATAGTCAAAAATTATTTTTCATAATTTAAAATAATTTTTAAAACCATTTTTAATAATTTTTAAAATTTATTTCTATTTTTAAATAATTTCTGAAAATTCAGAAATTAAAATTAATAAAAACCGTCGCTGTAGGTCTTTAGCGAGACAAAGCGTCGCTGCTGGTGTTCTTGAGTTCAAGAACACTGACAGCTTCGTTATCAACCTGCCTTGTTTGACTAGCTTAAATTCTCGGTTTAAAATCGTTTCTGGGCTAACTTAAGGTTCAATATTGTAATACACGTGTAATATTACTTCTATCAATCATCAATTTGGTCATATCACAACATAACATGAATATCTGGGCAATTAAACCTGTTGTCAGACGTCAACTGGATTTTCCAGAAACCCAGGCAGTTCGAGTGGCTATATTGCAGCTCGATTATCTAAGTGTTCTGATCATGGTTCATATGATCTAATGGCTCAAATGTGTACTCCTTATGTTAAGGAACATTACTAAATCAATAGATCAATTTATCATCAATAGGATCGCCAGTAATCATACGGTCAAAGTATGTCAGACGTCCTGTTCTTATGGTTTCTGGAATTTCCAAAAACTCAAAATCAATCTAGGATTGCTACTTTGACCATCTCTTATATCCAACATAGTTGTTGTTTAAAAGGTTTTAAGGCACAGATTTATACTCCATCTAGTAGGCTATAACATGTATTCAACAACATCAACAAATAACAAACAACCTGACAGATCTGGATGTTGCAAAACCTGTCAAACGCTGGTTTAACAGTTCTGGGTTACCCAAATTTTTACTCGGTCGTGGTCGGTCAACCGACTTTAACCGATTATAACACGCGATCTAGACATCTGATGGCTGTACTACCACTTCCAGATTAAAGACAACATAACAAGCTACAAATCCAAAACTTAAAACATCAAAAATCGATAACATAGACAGATCTGGGGCCACTAACATTTCTTGTCACACCCCTAAAAATGATCAAGAACAATTTTTGAAAACTTCAATTTTTACTCACTTTGATGCTATGGATCCATGATGGATCAACATAGATCATCTAAAAACATCTTATAACACTTATAAAAACACAAAAACACAAATTTTAACAAAGCCTACAAGATCAAAGTGAAGTAGGGTTTTATACCTTTTAGCCCAAATCTTTGATCTATGCTCTTCAATCTGATTTTAGGTGTTCTAGGAGGTTAATAAGTGACTGATCCACTATAAAATTTCGAAGGTTTTTGTGTGAGAGGGAGTTGGTAAGAGCTTGGAGAGAAAATAAGCAAAATGGGTACACTTTCTCTCTCTCAATCTTATATAATCACTTATAAAACAAGGATGCAATGTATAGATCTAATATGTGGACTGATGGCTGGATATAATGAGTCACAAAGTCAACAAAGTTGGTTACCAACTCCAAAATTACCAAGAGTTGCAAGTTACATATAAAAATATACTAAAAGGGCATTTTGGTCTTTAGCAAAAGGATTTTAATGGCATACTAGACAATTGCACAAACCCTTAGGGTTTAGCCCTAAGGTTCTTACCCTTGGGCTTTACAACACTAACTTTCTAGAATTTTCTAAATTAGGTTTTAATTAGAAAATTTAAAATTTCTAAATTACAATTGGGGTTTCTAATTAAATTAGGGTTTCCTAATCACATCAACGTTGAATAAACACCTTCAGCTTACCAATTAGGATTAGGGTTTCCTAATTTAGGGTTTAAGAATCCCGAATATGAAATTAGGGTATCTCGACTTTCGATTAGGGTTTCTAACTGCGCGTTAGGGTTTCTAATCCTGAGATTAGGGTTTCTAATCTCTTATTAGGGTTTATAAATTTTAATCCTTATCTGATCAATCATGTGATCAAAATCTTTATACAGTACAAACACGTAGTCATCAGTACAATTATTTTAATTAAATTTTCAATCGAATCCCTATCCAGAAATTAGGGTTAGGGTTTCTAAAGCTTGTTAAGCATAGCTCTACTCTATTTTCTCATTCAATACCCAAGTTGACCAATTTTCAAGGTTCGTATCACAGATACACAGTACAATATTAACAGTCAATGTCAATATTAAATAAATAAAAAAAATTATTCGTAAAATTTGGATTATTTGAAATCCCGGGTTATCGCATTCACCCCTCCTTAAAAGGATTCTGTCCTCGGAATCACCGCTTTCTTATTCTCTATAATCTTTTAAAGTTGTATCATCAATTTATTTTTATCAACACAATATTAATTTGTGTTTCAAATTCTAACCTTTGACTTGAATCTATAAAAGAAAATAGGTCACAACCATATTTAACTAGAACTACTAGCATAATTAAATTCTAAACGAAATTGTTACCTGTTACCACCTCCTGGGCAGCCACCGCATCCTGTGTCGTCATGTTAAATGTACAGGCCGTTGGTCTTCCTGGCTGTGCAGGTCCTCAAATTGCCAAGGTTCCACCACCGGGTCCCTTATTGACGCTTTCCTTCTTCGCATTCTTCTTAGGACAGTTCCGAACCAGATGATCCGTCGATCCAAAGGCATAAAAACCTTGTATCTTCTTCGGACTGGGATAGTTGGGTAACGTGTGCCCCTCTTGCCTACATTTATAACAGACTCCTTTCCTCTTCAGACAAACTCCTGGATGATTCTTTCCACAGATCGCATAAGGCTCTCCTCCTTTCTTATTCCCTTCAGTCTTGCTATCTGATTGGGTATTCTCATTCCATTTTCTCTTATTCGGGTTACTACCACCTCTGCTTCCACTATCATTTGTCTTCTTCTTCTTATCCTGATGAAATCGAGATGCAGCTTCGCTCCCTCGTTCGGTAATTAATGCCTTCTCCAATAAAGCCGCGAACGTGTTGATCTGCAACACTGCTACCTTGTTGAATATCCCCAGCTTCAATCCATTCTCAAATCTTCTCGCTTTTCTTACTTCTGTGTCCACCTGATGAGGTGCGAATCTCGCTAATTCGTTGAATTCAGCTGCATACTCCGAAACCGACATATTTTCCTGCTGCAGTTCCAAGAACTTAACTTCCATCCGAGCTTGCATACTCGGTGAGAAATAGTTCTCAAAGAACAATTCCTTGAATCTTGTCCACGCTACCACCACTATACCAGCTCTCGCCTGATTAGTCTCCCACCAGTAATTAGTTTCTCCCTTCATTAAGTATGTCACAAAATCCGTCTTCTGTTCATTTGCCACTCGCGCAATGACGAATGCTTTCTCCATCTCCTTCACCCAAGTTTAGGCTTCAATCGGATCCGTGGTTCTCTTGAATTCCAGCGGTCCTACCACTTTAAAGTCCTTGAAGTTAGCCAATCTATCAGCTGGCTGATTTCTCGCTCTTCCTCTTGCTGGAGCTCTATTTTCCATAGCTTCGGCTATCAAATTTGCAAAGTTTTGCATCGGGTCAGCTTGACCTCCTTCGTTATTCATTGACTGCTCTTCTCTTTGATTTCGATTCTGTCGTCTAGGCGGCATGATTTGATTTAAATAAAAATCTTACATTAATTCCTTTCTCTACACAGATTCTTAATGCTATAAGAATTCAACACATAGTTCTCATATAATTTCATATCTATTCAAATAGCATATAGTACATATAGTACTTAACACATATTACTAATCCTTTTTAAATAAATTTTATGATTAACACACAACTTTACACAAAAAGTTTCAATTCTCCAACTTTACACAAAAAGTTTTAATTCTCCAACTTTACACAAAAAGTTTCCATTTATCATTCTCACATAACTATTCCCAGTTCATCAAACTTACCACACTTATGAGTTTAGTAACTTGCCACAATTATATGAGTGTATGAACTTATCCTAGTCAGACCTTTAGCGTCCATTCGCTGAGCGGTTCAAAACATTTCATATAATCATGAGTTATGAACTTACCATAAGTATGAGTTTTAAGAACTCACAAATTAATCTTAATCTTATATTCATAAAGAAAATAAAGATTTTATTCATTCAAACATATATTTACATATGTTTACACATTGTTCTCGATATTATAACACTTAATATCATAATCTACTACCAAAAGGTACTACTGCTTAAACTTAAGCTATATACTGACCACTCCCTTCACCAGTCTTCTTCTTGTTGGGACACTTGTTGAATCCGTGATTGTGCACATTAATCATAGTCCTAGCAGTCTTTAAAGAATGGTCTCCCTAATAGATTATGTGCAGGATTTGGAGATGAATCATCCTCCACATTCACAATGTAAAAATCTGCAGGAAATATTAACTCATTCACCTGTACTAAAACATCTTCAATTACCCCTTCAGGGTAAGTGTTAGTCCTGTTAGCAAGTTGGATAATAACACCAATTTGTTTCAAAGGCCCTAGATTTAAAGAAGCAAGAATAGACAATGGCATGACATTAATAGATGCTCCTAAATCTACAAATTTGCTATTACCTATTCTACAAGGAATGGTAAAATGTTTGGATCCTTACATTTAGGGGACATTTTTCTTTGTAAAACTGCTGATACATTTTCTCCTACAGCGACTCTTGCATCATTACTCAATTTTCTTTTGTTTGTGCATAATTCTTTTAAAATTTTAGCATACATTTGCACTTTCTTTATTGCATCTAACAGAGGGATGTTTACCTCTAACGTCCTAAAAGTCTCCATAATCTCCTTCTCTTTTTCATCTTTCTTTGAAGCTCTATAATTCCTAGGTGGAAAGGGTAAAACATTAGTCTTAACTGAAATAGCAGGGTTAGAAGTTACCTTAGGTGGTTTTGTCGCTTTCTTAGATTGTTCTTCTTCAAACTTAGTAGTGGCTTTAGGCATTTCCAGCTCTTTCCCACTCCTTAGTGTAATGACACTTGCAATTTTCCTTCGATTAACAACTGTTTGAGAGGGAAGCTTCCCTGAACCTTGAAAGTCCAATCTCCCAACTGTGGTAGCCGGTTGACTCACTTGGTTCCTCAGATCATTGATGGAAGTTCTTGTTTCTTGTTGGAACTGTTGTGTTTGAGTCATAAAGGCCTTAAACATGTCCTCCAGTTCCAGGGTTGGCAGGTGTTGGTTATCTAAGTTGGTACTATTGTGGAGTTGGTTGGAAACCTTGCTGTCTATTGGGAAAAACAGGTTGTGTAGGTGGTCTATTTCCTCCATAACTTTGATTAGGATGATCCCTCCATCCTGGATTGTATATGTTGGAATATGGATCATTCAAGCTTTTGTTGCTGGCATGTTCCCTACAACCATTTGTCTAACTATAGCAGTTAAATCAACATTTTGTTGTTTAATATTATATGAACTTACCTCATTGGCCTGTTTAAATGTGTGATTCATCCTAGTGCCATACTGCTGTGAATTTGCTGCCATGTTTGCAATTAGGTTCTTTGCAACCTTTGGGGTCTTGTCAACTAAAGCTCATCCACTTGCTGCATCTATCATGCTTTTGTCCATGGGAAACAGTCCCTCAGAAGTATTGGATTAGATGTGATCATCAATTTGGTGTGGTGGACAACTGGAACACAACTTCTTAAATCTTTCCCAGTACTCATAGCGTTTCTCCATTGAACTGACTGATGCCACATATCTCCTTCCTGATGTTAGCAACTCTTGAAACAGGAAAGTACTTCTCTAAAAATAGCTTCTTCATGTCATTCTAGGTTTGGATTGAGCCTGAAGTAGGTAGTACAACCAGTCCTTTGCTAGATCTTCTAATGAGAATGGAAAAGCTCTAAGATTTATCTGTTCTTCAGTCACTCCTTGTGGTTTCATTGTAGAACATACCACATGGAACTCCTTCAGATGCTTGTATGGATCTTCACCTGTAAGACCACAGAAAGTAGGCAAAAGATGAATTAGTCCTGATTTAAGTTCAAAAGCACCATCTAAAGTAGAATACGTAATGCATAAACGTTGTTGATTGAGATTAGGAGTAGCTAATTCTTTTAAATTCCTGTTGTTGTTAGGAACAACCATCTCTTCTTCTTCTGATTCAGTAGATGAATTGTTTGACAGTAATTCAATTGCTATGTTAGACCAGGTGATGGAAGAAAGGCTTCTTCTGAATTTGCTGTTGTGCTTTTAGCTCTACAATTCTCCTTTCTTAGCCACCCTGCTGTTTTCTCTATTTCTGGATCAAAATTAAGTTCAGTAGATTGAGAGGATTGAGTCATAAGCTAAAAAAAAACACAGAATAAATTAAAACAAATAAGCACTCCCCAACAACGACGCCAAAAACTTGGTAAGTTGTCATTAACACTCCAAAGTTTAAACCTTACTTTTAATATACCAACATAAAATTAAGCATAGTATAACAAGTAAGGATCGATACCAAAGAGAATGATATTGTTTCAAATCTATTCTAATGTTTCTAACTATAAACAAAAAGTAACAGATTGGGGGGTTTTGAATTAACTATGATTTACTATAAAAAATATAGTTAAGTTAATAAAGATAACCAAATAAATTAAAGTTTCAGTTCTTCAGTTCAGTTTCACCAATTTACAGTAATAACATAATCAAGTTAACATTATTTCTTCCTTTCACGAGATTAGTAACCCTAAATAACAACTATCAGTGTTACCCAAAGTTCCCCTTAGATTTTAACCCTAACTATCATATAACTCAGAACTATCCGTCTAGATTTAATATAACAAAATTATTAAGAAATAGGGAATTAGAATATTCCAAGTAACAATCGTACAATTGCATATTATTTAACTTGCCTCTTGATAACCTTAGCAATACTCAAAAGTTTGTCCACAATCATGTATTACTAAGTACTACTTGTGATCAGATATAACATCATTTCCTTAATATTATATCTTAATCTAGCAGATGCTATTAGTTAACCAATTCAATCTTGCAGAAACCAAATCAGTCAAACCAAATAACAAATAAGCATTTAAAATAGATTATCAGAATAAATCTCATATATGAAAGAATAGATAATAAAGCTTAATTAACCATTAACTGTAAATATGGTTCCACATCCCCTTAGAACTGAAAAGAAATAAACTAGCCTAGCATACTGATTACAAAGAATTAAACAAAATATAGGATGTCAGATGATCTAGAATAATCTGTGTTTACAAGTGAAGGTATTTATAGATACAATCGAAACCCTAGAAGAATTCTAATCCTATTCTACTTAGGAAGTCTTCACTCTACTGATATGGTAGTTTCATTCTCCTTGTCAACTTCTGCAATCCAACTTTAAGTAGCTTCCTTATTGAATTAAAGTTTAGTTTTCTTAGCAGTCTTCTTCAGTTTCCTTTTCCAGTTTGGAGTAAGCTCTCACATAGTTTTCATATCTAACTCTGACTTAGATTCCATATCAGATTCTGCTTCCTTTAATCAGCTTCAACTTCCTTCTTTGATGTGTAACTCTATCTCCAAATCATGTTAGGAATTGTATACTCAAGCTCCAATGTCACCAATCTTACTTTAATTCAGAATCCAAAAGTCAACTCACAAGTCAACCCATACAATTGTAAACTAGAGCTTCTCAGGAGACAAACGTAGAGTGACAAATCGTAGAGTTGAACTCTTCTCTCGAAATCGTAGAGTGAACCTCGTCTGTCGTAGAGTGTCTTAGCTGCTAAGCTGAAAACGTAGAGTAAATTAGCCAATCGTAGAGTATTGTCACTGAGTAGGCAAATCGTCGAACAAAATGTCAGGTCGTAAGGTTAATCTCAACAATCATAGAGTGCAACTGGAAATCGTCGAGTGACTCTGCCTTAGCCTTCTTACGATCGTAGAGCTGTCAGACTGTACTTCAACACTACGAATGTAGAGTGCTCACCCTAGTGATAGTATTGCAAAACAACTAAAAATTGGCATTAAACTCCATATTTGTAGAATCATATAAAATTCTTCTTAAAATCAATAAATACCTTAAATCAACTCGTATAACAGAAAACATTCAACAAAACTAAATATAAAGAAATCAAAATCATCAAACATTTTGAACTTATCATCTTGCCTTTTACCTCTAATATTCCTTATAGGTTCTCTTTGAATTCACGAAACAAATTCACAGTTTACTAGTCAATTCAAAAATAACTTATTGAGAATAAAATTTAGAAGGTGTTAATTTCGAAATACCACAATATTACGGATTTATCGCTTTGTACTCCTCTTGTATGCCCTTGTTTTTGGCTCAACAATTCAAATGCTAGGAGCCTAGCTTTGATACCAAATGATAGACTTCACGGCACGCTTGCGTAAGGTGGTCGTCCCCCAGATCGTTTCATAGAACGCTCACAACACCTTAACCCTTCGCCTATATTGAGACGAGAACCTTAGTACAATTGTTTGCGCAAGAAAGTCTGCATTGTATAGAACACCACCGACACCTAAACTCCGTAATTATAAGAGGAAGGAACCTCGGTACAATTGACTATTAATGCTGTAGAAAACGCCACACATAACTATGTATTGTTGTATGATAAGTCTAATTGAATCTCAAGAAAACTAAGATTAGCTTAGAAATTCTTAAAGAACCAAAAGAAGAGAAAATCCCACAATATTTTATTGAATAATCAGAAGTGTATGAAGTACATGAGCTTTGTCCCCTATTTATGCTAAAAATAGTCCTAATCCTACAAATAAAAGAAACAAATTACATAACGATCAAACTTAAAATTGGAATGGAAATCCTAACTAAATAAAATCCTAATTACAATAGAATTTTAAAAACTAATTTTCTAGAATCCAAAAATCTCACAATTGCCAGGTAATTATACTGACTACTCCTTGTCGCTGTTGGAAATTGTGACAGCCCTAAATTCGGGTCCCAAATCACCACGGATCTGGTACAATCATTCTACAACTATTGCGGAAGATATAAACATAAATTGTTTGTACAATACACTTTACACACTATTCCCCAAAATCAAGTAACCTTAACTTATACACAAATCATAAACTATCTAACACAACATATTTATCAAACTATACTTTTACAAACTAGTCGCACATTTTATCCCAAGCTGAACTTGACATTATCCTTTTCCTGTATCCGAACGCATTCGCCTTATTTGCAATGTTTATCATGATATAGCAAGGGTGAGCATGAAAGTTGCCCAACAAGTTTAAATACAATTTAAGGATATATCATGATTGAAAGAATCTGAATAATAGGCTGACTATAATTCATCAATATAATTGAGAACTAGCACGAACAAACTTTTGACTGAACAAGTATTAAACATGAACAAACATATCTGGACCGAACGGTAATGAAGGTGATCAGCCTTTCATACCTGAATTATATATGCAATATGTACAGAGTACAATTCTACATGGCAATCAGCAATGATTAACCATAAGAATATCCGAAAGAACCAACTCTTAGTAGAGTTAAGTAAAACTTGCCTGAACCGTTGATTACCGCTATACAATTTATATCGCTTTATCCGAAGACCTAATATTAGTTATATAGATCTCCAATATTAGAATAATATCATCACAATATAATACTGTTATATATATATATAGAATAACCTAAACACATAATCTTATCAGTCTATACAACACATAAGACCCACTTATCAAGTCAGACTATTTAAGTCCGAGTTGAAACTGACACAATTCTATAATCCCAACGGTCTAGTCGGACAAAAATCGAGTTAAAGTTCAATTAAACTCTGCCTAAACACTTAACAATATCTTAGATAATCATATTATCAGTCAAAACATTAATCATAAGCTTGTAATAATTTTCAGATAATTAATATCATTTATCATAATTTTTCAATCACTTATATCGTATTTAAATGAATTAAATACGACATAATTTCTTATTCATTAATATTTATTTATCATTAAATATTAATGAAAATCATAACATAATATTATAATATAATTATAATATATCAAAGTATTTTAATAATACCTCAAAATCATATTTATATGATTTTTAAACACTTAAATCCATTATCGATAATTGATATTAATATTAAAATATTAATATTTTCATGACAAAATATCAAAAGTTATATTTTATAACTTAAAATATTTTTATAACCCTTAAATCATTTTTATATGATTTTTAAAACATTACTTTTATTTTTCCATAATTTATTTAATATATTAATTAAATAAATTAATTACCATTAATAATAAATTATTAATGAAATTCATCACAAAATATTAAAAGTTATCAAAATAACTTAAAATATTTTCTTATACCATAATATAAATTTTCATGATTTTTCATGAATTAAAACTATTTTTAAATAATTTATTTAATATTATAATTAAATAAATAAATAACTTTTATATTCCAAAAATATTAAATATTTTTGAAATATACTCAAAATAATTAAAAACTATTTTTCAGGCTTTAAAATAATTTATCATAATTTATTATGCATTTTTAATAATTAAAAACCATTTTTTTCTATTTATTTAATTAATTAATTATTTTTGGAAAATAAAGTGTCACTAAAGGGCCCTATAGCGACAGAACCGTCGCTATAGGTGTTCTTGAGCATGTTCTTGAGCTTCAACAGCAAACCCAGAAAACCATGTCAGACGCTAAGGTACATACTTTGACCAAGTCTAAAACTTTGTTGTTTATGATTCTGGGCGGTTTGATGTGTTAAACATGAAATACCCATGTAATACTACACTAACAAACAAATTTCGTGTCCAACTAACAACACATCACGTAGATATTAGCCCTCAAAGTTCATAAAAGGAAAGTCGTTCTTCATTTCGGGTTACCCGAAATGAAGAACGATCCGATAGGCTACTTTCGATCTTCATATCTTTCATTCGAGATTTGATTTGTGTGATCTAGTGATTTGATCGTGTATTATTACATGTCAATGTACAATTATATAACCTTACATCAACTTTAACAAATTCAAAATAGAGAGATCTAGTCAATCAAACCATCGTCAAAATCTAGTTCATGCACTTTTCTCGAAATTCCAGACTTTACAAAATCGATCAGTGGTCTCCGCTGACTACTTGACTACTTGCTACGATCTACTTGATGTTTATTTACACGATCTAAAGCCATGGAATCCAAGAACATATAGCAGGTGCTACAAGTTGAATACAACATATCATCAAAACATTAACACGATCGATGATCTGGGGCTTAATTTCGTTGTCGACGTTTGGTAAACCATTTCAGGTTACCCAGATTTGGCTTTGTCATGCCCTCAACGGGTTTTGACTCGTATATCTCTCGATCTAGACAACCAATGACTCTAATACCACTTTCAGGTCAAAGACAACATGGCAAGCTACCGATTACAACATTAAAACAATAAAAATCATAAACATAGAAAGTTCTAGAGCGACTTACATTAGCTTGTCAGACATTCTTTTCAACTTTTCCTGATTTCTAAAAATGCTATTTTCGAGCATCAAAATGATATGGATCTAGGTTTTAGCAACCCAGATCATCAATTGAGACCCTCTAACATGACTCTAAACCACAAATTACAACACTTAACATAAAACTCATAGATTAGGGTTTATACCTCTTATGCTCAAATCCTTTGGTTCTGATCTCTGATCATGATCTTGATGATCAAGAGGCTGGTTTAGAGAGTAAAATACTTGTGTATTTCGAAGGTTTGGTGAGAGAGAAAATGAGAAGTGTTTGAATGCAAGTGACCAACTTTTGTAGACTTTTTCTCTCATTGATCTCTTCTATTCTACAAATGCAATGTATATTGCTTATCTAGCTGCTGATCTAGGCTGATATAATAGATATATGTTATATACTAGACTTAGGGTTGTTCACCAACCCATTTTAGGGCTAGATTTACAAGCAACCCATTAAAGAATGCAATAAGGGCATATTGGACAATTAGTATACAATTTTAATTCTAAATTGGTCATTTGATCAAACCCTTAGGGTTTGACCCTTAGGGTTTAACCCTTAGGGTTAAAACCTAAGGTTCCATAAATCAATTTAGGATTTCTGGATTAAGATTTTTGAAATAGAAAATTAATATTTGCAAATTATAATTAGAATTCTCTTAATTATACTAAGATTTTCTAATCATAAATTAAACTTACTTATCAGGATTAATTTATCCTAATTCGAATCGCTAAAATAGCAATTTAAATCCATAAATGTACATTAGGGTTTCTGACGAAACTATTAGGGTTTATAAATCTGAAATTAGGGTTTGCTAATTAATTAAGCTTTACCCTAATTAATCATATAATTAATAACACGAGCAATATAATTCTCCGTTAAGTTCCCAGATTAGGGTTTCAAATTCCCAGAATATGAAATTAGGGTTTTCAGATCTGGTATTAGAGTTTTCTAAAAATCAATTAGGGTTTCAAGTGAATCATTAGGGTTTTCCCTAATTAAGTTATAATTAATAACATTTAAACCTTATACCAGCATTTGCATTCCCAATCTAGGGTTTTAAATTTCTGAATTAGGGTTTCGGACTCCCGGAACTGAGATTAGGGTTTCCAAAACCAATTTCTAGGGTTTCTTATCCATTGCTAGGGTTTTCTAACTGAATGTCGATATTCGACAATAATATTAGGGTTTGACACTGATAAAATTTATCTGGTCAACCTTTGACCCTTAGCCACATTCTGAACACATACATAACCATATTCACAGAACATATTCACAGAACATATTCACATATATCCTTAATCCTAAATAATTCACCTAAATCCTTCACAGAATTTTGAAACCCTCAAAATTCCTTCCCAAAAACATCAAATGCATACACTTATGTTCTGTCTAAGTCTATTATTTGACCTTAAATCCATCATTTAAGATTTTACTAAATTTTTTAATTTCTCGGGTTGTCACATTCACCCCTTCTAAGAATTTCGTCCCCGAAATGCACCTTACACCTTACACCTTACACCATACTGCTTACACCATTCACACATATCATCACATGCTACCCAATACCCCACTCACAAGAGTTAAAATTTTTCAAATCATGCTGAGGGGTCATATAGACCATGAACACATAGTTTTAACGGTATTCATACCGCAAAACAATACATTACTTGGTATGTTTACAATCACAAAGAAGGTAAACTACCGTTGCTAGTACTTTAGGTGATTAGCCTATCGTACTCTTACGTCATGCATAACGTATTAATCATGTCTAGCGAATATTTACGCTACTTGATTGCATTATTTTATCCGAACAACATAGTTCACCTCAGTCTTATCATAGGATTCCGCACCAAAACAATTTGGTTCGGGAAATTTCTTTCAATGAACACTTAGAGTTTTCATAAACATTAGTTTAGCTGAATCGAATAGCATAGACTCCTATCAATAATTCAATTTAATTGAATTATTTAGGTGTAGCCAAACCCCGTTGGCAAATTAAAATTTTGAAAACATTTTCGAGAATGACGTCATGTTGCCGTACTGTATTAACAATCCGTTTGAGGATGTCGTCATCGTATGATTTTGTCATAACACATCATACAATAGTGGAACAGCGACTTTAGATCAAATTCACACCAAGTATTCCTGTATTTACAACTCCATCACATTTTTATCATCTCTGCACCAAGTTACATGGTACATAAGTGATAAATAAAATAAATTTTGATATTTCAAATCATTTGCGTCTAGCCGAAATAAGTAGCATAGACTGTACTTTATACCGTTTCAAAAATGGTTACGAGTACATATTATTTTTTTTCAAAAGCACATAGTGCATATTTAGCTTGATGTCAAAATTTCGAAGTCTAGCATAGCCAGGAGTTTTGGAAAACTTATGTTTCCACTAATAATCATTTGCTTAACAATCTATCTATTCCTATAATCCTCAATTCTCCATTCACACACAACTATACCCAGTTCTTCAAGCCACACTTATGAGTTCATAAGCTTGCCACAATTATATGAGTTTAAGAAATTACCCTAGTCAGACCTTTGGCGTCCATTCGCTGAGGGGTTCATATACATTTCATATAACTATGAGTCAAGAATGTCACATAAGTATAAGTTTTAAGAACTCGTACTTCACCCTATATTCTCTACCTATGACCTATCTATCCGTTATACACATGAGAATAGAATCACCCTCTTAACCTGCATATAACAAATAGCGCGACTCAGACATTTCAATAATTATCAATGCCAGATACCAAGTAGTTTTTATACTAAGTACAATTCCCTGTCCATACAAGGAATAATACAACTCAACTACCGACATGAGTCTTCAACTGAAATCCCCACCTAATCCTAACTCCCTTCTCAATACGAATTTCATTTAATCCGTATTCATAATCCTTTCCTGAATCTGTACCAATTCATAATACAACTTACAACAATCTTGATGTAAACTTTCCAATCTTAGATTGATTCTTATCCCATACTATCACCTTATCAGATCACGGGGTGATCTCATCGTATATATTACGATTTATTTCTTTATTTTGATCGTTTTGTTTTACGATCTCCTATCCCTGCACTTTTTTTAGACTCGATCTATTCACCACTACTGTTCACCTTTATTATCAGAGTTAGAGAACTCTGTATCTTTATAACTCGTCGAGATTCGTCTTTGAATCTTACCGACCAACTAACTCTATGTTAGTTAGATCTTATCCTAATCACTGCGGTTATTGGTCTCAGGTATTCCTACCTAAGGTTCATAACTAACAACTTTGATACCAACTGTGACAGCCCCAAATCCGGGTCCCAAATCACCACGGATCTGGTACAATCATTCTACAATTATTGCGGAAGATATAAACATAAATTGTTTATACAATACACTTTACACACTATTCCCCAAAATCAAGTAACCTTAACTTATACACAAATCATAAACTATCTAACACAACATATTTATCAAACTATACTATTACAAACTAGCCGCACATTTTATCCCAAGCTGAACTTGACATTATCCTTTTCTCAGATCCTAACGCATTCGCCTTTATCTCGCAATGTTTATTATGATATAGCAAGGGTGAGCATGAAAGTTGCCCAAAGAAGTTTAAATACAATTTAAGGATATATCATGATTGAAAGAGTCTCGAATAATAGGTCAAGCTATAATTCATCAATATAATTGAGAACTAGCACGAACAAACTTTTGACTGAACAAGTATTAAACATGAACAAACATATCTGGACCGAACGGTAATGAAGGTGATCAGCCTTTCATACCTGAATTATACATGCAATATGTACATAGTACAATTCTATATGGCAATCAGCAATGATTAACCATAAGAATATCCGAAAGAAACAACTCTTAGTAGAGTTAAGTAAAACTTGCCTGAACCGTTGATTACCGCTATGCAATTTATATCGCTTTATCCGAAGACCTAATATTAGTAATATAGATCTCCAATATTAGAATAATATCATCACAATATAATACTGTTATATATATATATATATATATATACATATATATAGAATAACCTAAACACATAACACATAATCCTATCAGTCTATACAACACATAAGACCCACTTATCAAGTCAGACTATTTAATTCCGAGTTGAAACTGACACAATTCTATCATCCCGACGGTCTAGTCGGACAAAGATCGAGTTTAAGTTCAATTAAACTCTGCCTAAACACTTAACAATATCTTAAATAATCATATTATCAGTCAAAACATTAATCATAAACTTGTAATAATTTTCAGATAATTAATATCATTTATCATAATTTTTCAATCACTTATATCGTATTTAAATGAATTAAATACCACATAATTCCTTAATCATTAATATTTATTTATCATTAAATATTAATGAAAATCATAACATAATATTATAATATAATTATAATATATCAAAGTTTTTTAATACCTCAAAATCATATTTATATGATTTTTAAACACTTAAATCCATTATCTCGATAATTGATATTAATATTAAAATATTAATATTTTCATGACAAAATATCAAAAGTTATATTTTATAACCCTTAAATCATTTTTATATGATTTTTAAAACATTACTTTTATTTTTCCATAATTTATTTAATATATTAATTAAATAAATTAATTACCATTAATAATAAATTATTAATGAAATTCATCACAAAATATTAAAAGTTATCAAAAATAACTTAAAATATTTTCTTATACCATAATATAAATTTTCATGATTTTTCATGAATTAAAACTATTTTTAAATAATTTATTTAATATTATAATTAAATAAATAAATAACTTTTATATTCCAAAAATATTAAATATTTTTTGAAATATACTCAAAATAATTAAAAACTATTTTTCGGGCTTTAAAATAATTTATCATAATTTATTATGCATTTTAATAATTAAAACCATTTTTTCTATTTATTTAATTAATTAATTATTTTTGGAAAATAAAGTGTCACTAAAAGGGCCCTATAGCGGCAGGTAACTGCACGCTATAGGTGTTCTTGAGCATGTTCTTGAGCTTCAACAGCAAACCCAGAAAACCATGTCAGACGCTAAGGTACATACTTTGACCAAGTCTAAAACTTTGTTGTTTATGATTCTGGGCGGTTTGATGTGTTAAACATGAAATACCCATGTAATACTACACTAACAAACAAATTTCAGGTCCAACTAACAACACATCACAGAGATATTAGCCCTCAAAGTTCATGTCAGAAGCTGTTCTTCATTTCTGGGTTACCCAGAAATGAAGAACAGTCCAGATAGGCTACTTTCGATCTTCATATCTTTCATTCAGGATTTGATTTGTGTGATCTAGTGATTTGATCGTGTAGATTACATGTCAATGTACAATTATATAACCTTACATCAACTTTAACAAATTCAAAATAGAGAGATCTAGCTGGTCAAACTACTGTCAGAAATCTAGTTCATGCACTTTTCTGGAAATTCCAGAATTTACAAAATCAGTGCGAGTGGTCTGCTTTGACCACTTGCTACGATCTACTTGATGTTTATTTACACGATCTAAAGCCATGGAATCCAAGAACATATAGCAGGCTACAAGTTGAATACAACATATCATCAAAACATTAACACGACTGACAGATCTGGGGGCTTAATTTCGTTGTCAGACGCTGGTAAACCATTTCTGGGTTACCCAGATTTGGCCTGGTCATGCCCGGTCAACGGGTTTTGACCTGTTATATCTCTCGATCTAGACAACCAATGACTCTAATACCACTTTCAGGTCAAAGACAACATGGCAAGCTACCGATTACAACATTAAAACAATAAAAATCATAAACATAGAAAGTTCTAGAGCGACTTACATTAGCTTGTCAGACATTCTTTTCAACTTTTCCTGATTTCTAAAAATGCTATTTTCGAGCATCAAAATGATATGGATCTAGGTTTTAGCAACCCAGATCATCAATTGAGACCCTCTAACATGACTCTAAACCACAAATTACAACACTTAACATAAAACTCATAGATTAGGGTTTATACCTCTTATGCTCAAATCCTTTGGTTCTGATCTCTGATCATGATCTTGATGATCAAGAGGCTGGTTTAGAGAGTAAAATACTTGTGTATTTCGAAGGTTTGGTGAGAGAGAAAATGAGTTAAGTGTTTGAATGCAAGTGACCAACTTTTGTAGACTTTTTCTCTCTTTAATCTCTTATATTCTACAGATGCAATGTATATTGCTTATCTAGCTGTTGATCTAGGCTGATATAATAGATATATGTCATATACTAGACTTAGGGTTGTTCACCAACCCATTTTAGGGCTAGATCTACAAACAACCCATTAAAGAATGCAATAAAGGCATATTGGACAATTAGCATACAATTTTAATTCTAAATTGATCATTTGATCAAACCCTTAGGGTTTGACCCTTAGGGTTTAACCTTTAGGGTTAAAACCTAAGGTTACATAAATCAATTTTCTAGGATTTCCGAATTAAGATTTTCGAAATAAAAAATTAACATTTGCAAATTATAATTAGAATTCTCTTAATTATACTAAGATTTTCTAATCATAAATTAAACTTACTAATCAGGATTAATTTATCCTAATTCGAATCGCTAAAATAGCAATTTAAATCCATAATTGTACATTAGGGTTTCTGACGGAACTATTAGGGTTTAAAAATCTGAAATTAGGGTTTGCTAATTAATTAAGCTTTACCCTAATTAATCATATAATTAATAACACTTAAGCAATATAATTCTCCGTTAAGTTCCCAGATTAGGGTTTCAAATTCCAGGAATCTGAAATTAGGGTTTTCAGATTTCTTGTTTGTTTGATTTTTTGATTTCTTGTATTATGTGATTTCTTGTTTGTTTGATTTTGTGTTTTGGTTCAAGTATCCATCCTTAATACTTGTTAAAGCCTAGAATTGATTAAATAGATAAACATAAAGGTTAAAACCTAGAAAAGGTTAAAACCTAAATACGAAATCACTATTTACTAATACGAGAATAATACGAATATAATACAAATATTGTACAAGTAGAATATGATTATAATACGAAAATTATACGGTAGAAATACGAAAAAGTCAAAGTTAACGATTACGTTTAACTAACTAGTTGGAGTAACCAAATTAGGGAAAGAAAATCTAGTTAAACTAACTAAGTAATAACTCAATCCAGGTGAAGGAAAATAGACCAATCATAAAGGAGGAGGATGTAAGTAATGATGTCATGTAGGATGATGATGTCATAAAGGACGACGATGTAAGCGATAATGTCATAAAGGATGATGATGTAAGCAATGATGTCATAAAGGACGATGATGTAAGCTTAAATCCTTAATTCACAAAAAACAAAGAGTAATTACTATAGTGAGATAATTGAGAGAAGGAAAGTTAAAGTCTTGCGTCTTTAAGAAACGTAAAACTTGTACATCAAGAGGTAATCACAAATTTACGTTGTAATTTTAAATTATGTTCTTATGTTCTTAAATAGAAGTCGTAGAATATCACTTGTTTAGGCTTGTGATTTTGTATTTTAAAGTTTTAAAGAACTTATGAAACTAATTTTCATTAAGGTAGTATGTGATGGTGGCCTAGCTAAGTTATGCTAGTAACATCAAGTTAGAAGTAACTTTGCGGTCATGGTATTGTTAAGTATTTAATTCATACTAAAGATTAATTAGAGTATACTAAAATTGTAAAGTCGTGATTATGCGTATGTCAACTTAATGAACAATTTAGGCTATATGAATGACGAGAAATTAGCGTAGTATAAGAGACGTTTCGAGGCAAGTCTTCTACCCAAATTTATATTTATGCACCTTGTGCAACATGTTATAAATTCTTGAATGAAGTTATTGCTACTAGTTTTGGCATAACTTAAGAAATGAACGTTTATTCATGAAGTACTGAATTGCTATATTTCTTTATATGAACTATTTAGTCAAACCAAATTATTTTGGGGCGACCCCTGTATGTAAAGTAAATTGAGATGAACAACCATTATTCATTGTGGTAAATATGATATGGTAATTTATGTTATGTATAACATATGATGTCGTTACGTTGATCCCCTATAGATATATTCACGGTATGGTTCTAAGTCGAAAGACAAACGAACATTAGTTCTTTGGTTTAATTACCACTCAGCTTTGTCATGTTAAAACAATCGTGATATCTTTTGTTGAGCTATGATTCATTTAAATCCATATCGGTGTGAGTTCAGACGTGTTGAGCAACTTTTGCTCACTCTTGCGAATAAATCCCTATTTGAAGTTAAGGATGGAAATCCAAAGAGCTCTGGCTCTAAGAGGAAAGGAAAGAAGAAAGCATAGACTAGAATATATGTTAGGGAGGCTACTCCATGTAATTGCAAGGTGCTCACTTGGTGTAGTTAGTTGACATTTTCTAGATTTTTCTTATATATATATATATATATATATATATATTAAGGTTTCTAATAGAACGTTCTAGATTTATTTATGTAGTAATTATGCTTGTAAATATCCTTGATATTTTGGAAAATATTCTAGATGATCTTAGAGGTCTATTAGATTTGATCGGCTAAAATTGCAAGGCTTAATGCCCATATAAAGATGCCTTCATTTGCAATATATAAAACAAAATTGTAATCATTCTTCTAATGAAGTTTACATTCTATGTTATTATTAAATAGTTAAAAGAAGTTTTGGATCATTAAAGTTGATGTCTCAGAATGAAAGTGTACCATGCTTTAAAATGTTCGTACAAAAACGTAGGCCTTATTGAGGTTTTAGGAGGTAGAAACTGAAAATTGTTTTGGACCACTTCAAACCCTACACTTTGTGAGTTTTGAGGATAAGGAATACTACGGATTTTAAGGAATGATATGATATGAAAGGAAAGAAAATTTATTTTTCATAGTTCTATTTGTAAGAAAAAAATATAATAACATTTGTTATAACTATATTATGCTATAATACCCTTATATATGTTTATTATTTGTAAAGAAGAAGGATGAGTTGTTAAGACTTTATATCTACTATCGAGAATTGAGCAAGTTAACGATAAAGAACAAATACCCATTGCCCAGAATCGATGATCTTTTTGATCAATTGAAGGGGGAAAAGTATTTTTTAAGATAGATTTGCGAACGGGGTATCATAAGTTAAAATTAAGGAAGATGTACCTAAGACGACATTCAGAACTCGTTACGACCATTATGAGTTTTTGGTAAAGTCGTTTGGGTTGACGAATGCACCAGCTACATTTATGGATATGATGAACAGTGTTCAAATAATATTTGGACAAGTTCATTGTAGTGTTTATCGATGATATTCTACTCTATTCAAAGACGTCAGAAGATAACGTTGAACATCTAAGATTAGTGTTGGAGACACTAAGGAAGGAGAAATTATATGCGAAATTCACCAAGTGCGAATTTTGGCTTGAAAGAGTGCAGTTTTTGGGCACATTATCGACATAGATGGAATTTCAGTGGATCCAGCAAGGTGGAAGCAATGATTAATTGGGAACAACTGAAAACACCGACAGAGGTGCGGAGTTTCCTAGGGTTAGCGGGATACTATCGAAGATTTATCTAGGATTTTTCTAAGATAGCTATTCCGTTGACTAATTTGACAAGAAAGACAACAAAGTACGTGTGGACTGAGAAGTGTGAAAACAGTTTTCAGGAACTGAAGAAAAGGTTGAGTGAAGCACCTGTATTGTCTTTACCCGATGATACAGGGAATTTTGTAGTTTATAGCGATGTTTCGCATAGAGGACTAGGTTGCTTGCTTGTGCAGCATGACAAGGTCATTGCTTATGCATCACGACAGTTAAAAGATTATGAGAAAGTTTATCCTACTCATGATCAGGAACTGGCAGCGATGGTATTTGCCCTAAAGATTTGGAGGCATTACCTATATGGGGAGAAATGTGAGATATACACTGACTATAAACGTCTAAAATATATCTTCACACAAAAAGACTTGAATATGAGACCGAGAAGATGGCTGGAGTTGATAAAGGCTTACGATTGCGATATCCTGTATCTTCCAGGAAAGGCGAATGTGGTGGCCGACGTCTTAAGTAGAAAGGGTTAGGAATGGTTGCCTATGTTGACGGCTCAAACTGAGTTAATAACAGAGATGACTAGAATGGAGTTAGAGGTGAGGTTACCGAGTGAATCGGGTCAGAAATTATTTACAATGGAGACTCGATTACCATTTTGGAGAGAATTAAATAAGTACAACTCAGGGATGATGAGTGTGAGCAGATGAAGAAAAAACTAGCAGAGGGAGAAGAGATAAAGTACGATCTTGATAACGAGGGGTTATTAAGATTTGAAGGAAGAATTTTGGTTCCGTGTGAAACAGAATTGATGGAGGAGATATTACAGGAGGCTCACAGTTCAAGGTACTCGTTTCATCCTGATAATACTAAGATGTATCAAGACCTTTGACAGAACTTTTAGTGTCCGAATATGAAGAGGGAGATAGCAGAATATGTAAATAGGTGCTTAACTTGTCAAAAAGTCAAGGCCGAACATCAACGACCAAGTGGCTTGTTACAGTCATTGGAAATTCCGAAATGAAAGTGGGAGCATATCATAATGGACTTTGTGGTGGGACTTCCGACTACACAGAAAGGATACGATGCTATCTTGATAATAGTGGATCGTTTAATGAAGTCGGCTCACTTTTTGCCAATAATAGTCAAGTTTAACCTGGATCAGTTAGCTAAGCTCTATGTTAAGGAAATCGTTTCAAGACACGGGGTACCAGTTTCAATAGTGTCAGATCATGATCTACGATTCACATCGAATTTCTAGAGAAGTCTGCAAGAGCAGATGGGAACGACTTATCATCCACAGACAGATGGGCAAAGCGAAAAAACAATTCAGACGCTGGAAGATATGCTAAGATCTTGCATCATGGATTTCAAAGGTAGTTGGGATGATCATCTACCGCTAGTAGAGTTTGCTTATAATAACAGTTATCACGCAAGTATAGGCATGCCGCCTTACGAAGCGTTATACGGGAGGAAGTGCAGAACTCCACTGTGTTGGGATGAGGTAGGAGAACGTCGAATGCTAGGACCTGAAATAGTACAGCAAACAGCAGATATAGTTATAAGTTGATACGAACGCGACTGATATCAACTCAAGGCAGAAAGAAAAAGTATGCAGATCCGCATCGGAAGAAGAGAGAATTTGACGTCGGCTCATTTGCATATCTGAAGGTATCTCCTTGGAAAGGAAGATACACTTCGAAAAGAAGGGGAAATTAAGTTCAAGGTTTATAGGACCTTTTGAGATATTAAAGAGGATAGGAGAGGTAGCTTATATGGTAGCATTACCTCTAGAGTTAGAATGCATACACAATGTGTTTCATTTATCTGTATTACGACCTTATAAACCAGATTATAAGCACGTAATAGAGTATGAGCCTATTCATTTTGAGAAGGACTGAACGTATGAAGAAATGCCTATTCAAATTATTGATAGAAAAGAGCAAGTCCTAAGGAATAAAGTAATACCTTCGGTGAAGGTAGTATGGAAAAACCACAAGGCCGAGGAAGCAACGCGGGAACTCGAAGAAAAGATGAAGAAGAATTACCCTCAGTTGTTTGACTAACTTATATCGAGATTTTGGAGACATAATCCTTATATGGGGGAAGAATGTAACAACCGAGAAAATCAGATTATAATGTAAATTAATTTTATTTGATTATATTGAATAAAATTATGTTATATGTTTATTATAACGAGTAAGCGAGTTGAAGGTTGCTCTATAACCTAGAAGGGTCTGGCTAAGTGCTAGAAATAAAGTGTGAATTTCCAAGACGAAAATAAAAGCTTTCCGAGAAATTCTTCGAAAAACACTATTCATCTATTTATGCTCGGAAATTATTTTTGAACTTCTGGGAAATACATAACGATAGAATTTTGGAGGAATGATGTATTATCTAATAATAATTCAGTTATGGCAAACACAGTTTTTCGGCTGCGTACTCAATTCGAGAATGTTAAGGAAAGTGAATATTTGAATAAGTAATGATTATGTATAATAAGACAATTATTATACGGGGAAATAATATGAGTATAATACAAGGTATTGTACAATTACATACGAAAGATAATATAACGTATAGTATGATTATTATACGAGAAGAATACGAGAATTATACGCTAAGGATACGAATAAGATTTAATGGACTATTAAAGATTGGACTTAGACTTTGTTGAGCCCAAACTAATGAATTGGCAAGCCCAAATGAAAGGTGATTAAGACCCAATGACAAACTTAATCAAGGCCCACAGATAATTTAATTCAAACCTAAAGTTAGGCCCGAATTGAATTAAATCTAAGCCCGAACCAAGAATAGAACCCGTGGATCGAACTGTTGGATCACCGGGTGGGTAACAACCCATGGGGCAACCCATGTGGCCGACCATAATGGCAAAGAGGTGGCCAAGCTTCTTTGAGAAGTTTGGTTAAGGAGGTGGAATAGTAAGGATGTGGGTACTATTGACCTTTTTACCCTCAACTTTGCAAATTCTATAAATAGAAAGCTTTGGTTTTCATTGGTTGTTTATTGAATTCACCAACACCTAAAACATTATATTGAGAGAGCATTAACAAGGAATCAAAGAGAGAGGGAGCTAGTTAAGCCTTTTATCAAGAACAAAACTCAAGAACGTGAAGAACGCAAGAGGTATATACACTTAAATCATTTACGTTTTCTTTTCTAGTTTGATTTAGTAGAGAAGTGAAATTGGGGGTGTATGTATCATAAGAAGTAATAAGGATGACTATTATTGGACTTTAAATATTAATAACCATGTATCAAGTGAAATCATAATCGAATGATTAAGAACATAATGAAGAAAACATGAAATCTTAACGCATGTTGTTGATGGACAAGTTTAAAACCATCTTGTATATGATTAGATGCTAATGCTTGGTTAGGATGATAGATGTTCGAATAATGGAATGAATCCATTTTGATCGGAGTAAAAATCTCGTATAACGAAGTTATGACGAAATTTCGAAGAAAAGGCGATAAATGTTGAAATCATAGTTAACTAGGATTTTGGAATGGAAATATAATGTTAATAACGAACCTAGAAAGCTAGGGTTTCGTGAACATATTGAAGACCATGAAATTTATGAGTCATAGACTCAAGAATTGCCGAATTCAAACATCATATGAACGAATTGTGGATGAACGAGCGATGAACGCTCATAAACGTTAAACGAACGAATAATGAAAATTTAATCAAGTAGAAGCCTCGTTAACGGATTCAGAAAATTGTTCTGTCCGGAGGAAATCGTAGTATGAAGATTAAGCAAGAAATTGGCTTTTGAACGAACCAATTCCGAGCAAGTTACGAGCTTGGGAAATGAATGGCTTGAGAAATTGAATTTTTTTTCAAAGGGATAAGGGAGGCGCTGCAGCGCTGCCTCGTTACGATTTTTTTTCTGCTATTTCTTATCCTATTTGAGGATAAATGAGCAAAGGTTGTAAAGAAAAGTAATCCTGGTAATTAGGCTACCTTTACGGATTATGACTTTGACATTTTTATGCATATAGGATGTTTATGATTGTGAATTAGTGTGCTACTGAATGACCACCTAGTCATGCCTATATGCATGTGGATAGTCCTGTTAACAAAGGAGACTTTGGAAAAATTTTCCATGAGCCTAGCCATTGGGTAGACATGTATTTTTAACTCTACTGTAGGCGTATGTTAAAGTACTGCATGTATGCATATTGTCATAAAATGCATTTGGAAAGCTCCAGGTTAGAAATTACCACACCCTTTCTGAGGTGATTTGGAGACTTGTGTCCAAATATATGGATCCCGATCAGTCGATTAGTTCCTGTAAGACCACTTTAGGTGTGAGGAGGAGGGCTTTAGATGTGACTCAACCTTGTTCAGTCAGACATCCTCATCGATTGGTAGAGACGGTGATTCATCCTATCTGGGTTGAGGTACCAGATTTTGAGGATGAGGAGGAGGATGTACCGGTTGCGGCTCCTGCTCCTGCTACTCATGCTCCCCGCAGGGATCTCCCAGCATTAATGTGATGATTCTAGAGCTTCTGAATGATTTGAGTCGCCACCCCTCGGTCTACTTGCAGGCAATTAAGGTAAAAACTGAATTTGATCTTTCTTTTTTCTATTGATGAGGAGCCACGATTCTGATGTTGATTTGCTTTTGGGATGTAGGGTCCCAACTTTATGCAGCCTCGAGGGAACTGGTTCAGTATACACTCTCTATATCAGGCTCTTTATCTAAAGTATAGAGAGATTGTGCATGGTTGTGGCTTTGAGGCGTTCTTTTCCATCCTCCCCCTCCGTTGTCGCGGATGTTATCTCAGGGCGTTGTCTGAGCGCTGGTTTCACCAGACTCAGTCTCTCCATTTTCTTAACTGCGAGGTGATGATGATGCTGATGGATTGGCGGTTTATCACTGGTATGGAGTTTGGAGGGGCACCAGTGCCTTGTACGACGAACACATTACCCCGATCGCGATTAGATCCTTGCTAGGAGTCCTTTGGAGGCGCAAAGCGTGACGATCCAAGACCGGTCCTTTGAGCGTAGATGCTATGAGCGGGGAGTTGAGTGAGCCCATACCTGCTGATGTGAGAATCAGGGATCACATTCTTCGGGGATTGTTCCTGGTCATTCTCAGGGGTTGCTTCATAGCGGATAACTCTTCCACTGTGTCATTCACTTTGGTTAGCGCCATAGGAGAGGTGGACCGTATTGGAAAGTATAATTGGGGCCCCTACACCTTTGCCTATTTCCTTAGGGGAATGCGCATGCATTCGCAGGGTTTGAAAAAGGCTTGGTTAGGATTTTACCCATTTCTACTGGTGAGTCTTTCTATTTTTATTTCCCATGTATAGGTTAAGAGTGTTGACTGACTGCAGATGTTTGCCATTGTATTGGCAGTTTTGGGCCTATGAGAGGCTCCCATGCTTGCGTCCCATTAGCATATTAGGTCCAGATACCTATCCACGGGGATGACAATGGCACCACTCCACATTGGCAGAGGTTCATGTAGCTGAGGGTTTCACCCATTGCCGCTTACAGTTGGAGTTATTGATAGCCAATGTCATCACTTGGGTTTCCTATCTTGGGGACCATTTGATAGTTGGCTTTGAGGATGGGTATTCGACTAGTGTCGAGTATATGATATCCACCCGTCAGATTCCTCTCTTCATAGATGGAGGATGGGAGCTCTATTTGGGAGAGCGCGCTATCAGGAGTATTACAGGAGAGATTCGTGTATCGATCTTGCCTCCTGCCTGGCACTATTGGCCTATGTCGCAGTCGCCTATCAGTGATATCCCGTTGATGGCTTTACGTTGTCAGAGGGTCCGTTTACTCAAGAGGTATTCTACTGCTGGTGGTCCCCTCGTACCATCGGAGCCCAGACCCACGCCACTCAGCTTATAGGGGATATGGTTCCTGGATCCGTGATGATGACAGATTGGATGACATACGTCCGAGATCCTACTCATTTGATGCAGATTGACAGCTTGACCCGGCAGTTGGACCGGACACATTTTTTCTTTCGGCACTTGGGCAGAGATCCTTCAGAGGCAGATACTTTTGATCCTTCCAGCTTTGGGGCTGGCCCTTCAGGTGACCCATATGGTTTTGCCGACGCAGATCCTCTATTGTATAGGCCTTACATCCATCTTGGCGGAGATCCAGTGACTCAGGAGGAGTTACATCAGATGGATAGGATAGATGATGTAGACATCAACACCATTGACTTCTTCTGATGTATTTCTCGCTATATCTTTTGACAGGACTCTGTTAGATACTGAGTGGATGTGCCCTATTCTCGTTATATCTTTTGATATGCCTCTGTTAGTTGTTGGGCGGCTGTGGCTTAGTTCCTTGTATTTTCTAGCTGTACACAGAGATGATGTACTAGATGATGTACTTAGGAATGTATGTATGTTATTTTCCATTCCCTTCATCATATTGACATCTATTGTTTATCATGCATGTATTATGTTATGCATATGTATGTCCAGAGATATTCAGCATTGACCCCTAGATGGTCTTATGATACGACCCACACAGATGTCCTCTTCGACAGTTAGTCGCATTGATCATACCCCACCAGTAATTGTAGCCTCATGTATGAGATCATCGTATGATAGTTTGTCACCTCTAGATCGGATGACTGTAGATCAGCTACTGTAGCACTCTATGATCCTCTTGATGTTCCAGGTTCCTGTGGGTTTTGTAGAGGGCATGCTAGAGCATTGGGTACCGAACAGGAAGGTGTTCCAGTTTGAGACATATGAGTTGACTCCTACCTTAGAGGAGTATGAGCGGTTGACAACTTTTCCATTAGACATACCTTGCGCTCGGATGGCTATCGGCGATATGAGTCGGCAGTTCATGACCCTCACCGGGTTGAGGCGTAGGTTAGTCTAGGATGGGATCACATCCAGCCATGTAGTGTCCTAGCATTTTCTGATAGACAGATTTGGCCGTGCGGATAGTTATGTACAACACTCCGGGGATTTCACCACGTCGGAGGATTAGTGGCGTGTTGCCAGAGCAGACGTACTCATGATGTGTGTAGTGGCTTATTTGTACATGCCACTGTATATGGATTATCTGGACATCGGTGTTGTTATGGCAGTGAGAGCTCTTAGGGAGGGTCTTACCATTGTACTGATGATTTTGGCAGAGACATTGAGGTCAGCCACGTACTGCTATACCCATTCTGCAGGGGTATTTATAGGCGGATCGGTCTTGCTGTACGTGTGGTTCATGTCACACTTGAGACCTATTGGCACCTTCCGATGGCATAGGTATTGTTTTCCAATGAGATAGCCATGTCTTACTCTTTTTAGCCAGCAGAGTGTACAAACGCTGCATCCTGGTCGGTGTTATTGGCAGGGATCGAGGATCCATTTGACATTTTGATGTGCTAAGGGCTTAGTTCTCCCTACAGCTTCATTACTCATGCACTTGGCATGGATTATCTCCCCTTGGCTGGTTTAAGGGGCATGACCACATATCACCCACTGGCTGTGATGGCACAGTTCGACCAGTTTTAGGATGTTCATCCTTTTGAGTGGGCATTGGATCAACATTTGTCTTCTTGGCATTTGTCAGTAGAGGATTGATCCAGGGTGTATGCCTGTTGGCTCAGCGTGAGAGGGCTGAGTTTTCTGTTAGCCATCCGGGTCGTTCTACAGAGTATTCTGCATGGATGGAGGCAGAGATCACATCAGTCGGGGTTGTACCTACCGTGCCAGGGATTGATTTTGACAGTGGGGAGCCCATAGAGGACGCTGATTCTCCCACTAAGGAGGAGCTATTTGC